>OX384544.1:6704947-9204947 GCA_947538895.1 Neoitamus cyanurus | reverse complement strand
CATCATTAAATACCATGACCTTCCTTAATAATTGTGTACTCTCACATACTCACAACAATTTTTGACCGGAACGGTGGCTTATTCGGAGCGTGAAATAATATTTCTTCTCGATATAGGTTATTCATACTTGGTGAATTCAAGTAGAGGAATTGGTTGCAATTGTCTTGCCTTTTCCCACTTGTGGAAGCATAGCAAGTGCGTTAAATATCACAATATTCCTTAACAAGTGTGCTTCCACATACTCACAACGTGCATTTCATACAACTGCTATTTTGAGGGGTTTTATATTTTATTGATTGTACCGGAGACCTTAGAGTCGCCCCTTTAAGATCAGCTTTTTTGAATACATTTTTCACACTCCACAACTTAATATAAAATTTAAATAATGGCCCTATTAAAACACAATTTTCTTTGTTTTAGGATTGATTCTGTAAGTGGGTGATCTACTTCAACATTTTTTGTCTCGTTGATTGTATGAAGAAATTATACCTATCTAAAAAAAAAAATAAAGTTTTGAAAAATCCATTTGTCCATTTCGTCGCTTATGTAGCAATAAATAAGATTATCTGACTAATATATTTTTATATATATATTAAGACATTTCCATCTGAGGATGGCACAGGTTTCTCGCATAGGTAGTGATATTTACATATGTTGATATTCCAACATGACCTAATATAGAAACAAATAAAGAAGAGATTTAAAATATGTATACCTAGTAGTAGAGATAATCATTTAAATGCGTGTTTTTCTTTTATTTTTAAGGCAAAAATAATACGAAATTCTCTCCACCGCTATTTTTCAGCTTTGCAGGGTTCTTATAAAAACATGTGTTAAATTTGGAAAAGCTGATAGAATTTCTGGCAGTACGCCAAGCATATACATATTGTGCTCTTCAAAATTTTGCATTAAATCTAATTTCATATATAGCAGACCGTCATTTTAGCGGGATCACATGAAGAATCCTCGAATCGCAGTTTTGTTTTTTTATTTTTGTGCAGACCTAATCTATTTTTAATGGAAATTGACGCAAGACGGTATCGCTTTTCTATCATATAATCTTTCTTGAAGATAACGAAGTACATATAATTTTGAGGTTCTTTAAAATGTTTGTTTTTCTTTTTCTTTTATCGACTCAAAATTTTTAGAGTGTTTGTGAACGTCACTTCTTTTTAAAATCTTTTAATCTTTAGGACGTAATTTAGTTTTAAACATGAGTCCAAAAAATTTTGGAAGAGGGGACTTCTTATCTCAAGTCACATAAAAAATTATATATTTCAATGCTAAACATTTAGCCATACACTAATAATTTTTAAATGTCAATTTTTTCAGTCACATGAATTCAGCAAAGAGCCCTCATTACAGTGGGTAATGAACTCGGTTCACGCAAACCTATCAGCAATTGCAGGTGATCAGTATCAAGGACTCCGCCAGGCCCTATGGTCTGCAATTGACGATGAAATTAATTTATCGGAATGCGACATTTATAGCTACAATCCAGACTTGAGTTCAGATCCCTTCGGAGAGCCGGGCTGCCTGTGGTCCTTCAACTATTTCTTATACAACAAGAAACTAAAACGCATTGTTTTCTTCACTTGTCGGGCTATCAAGTAAGTAAACAGCCGTGGACGGGCTGATTGTTTTTAATTTATACATTTACATGTTATTTTCGTCCGTTTTTCGCTCATTTTGCGCACACAGAGGACAGTCGGTGTGGCATCGATCCAAGAAATTTATCCATTGCAAAAAAGCTGCAGATTATTTTTAAATTTCATGGCCTGGGCCTGCTGAGTCAATATCCTCTGTAGAAAGTGTTTACAAACAGATAAGCAGCCTCATTAAATTTCGCTATAATCAGTTGTTTTCCCAATAAAAATAGATCTGCTGACACTACAAATACTTAAAGGCTACTGGGAAGCTAGAGAAAGTATAAGCTGTAAATTATCGCAATCAGCAGAAGAATTGACTTAGCAGTATTCTAGATATATCAATTTAAATGTCTGAACGCGAACTGAGCGATGATAATTGAGTAAATGACTTAATGCTAACCGAGTTAAAATTTTCCTTTACATTGCAGTTCGTTGTATGGAGCTGACTCTGGCATGTCATCAGACCTTTCCATGGAGGAAGACGGGTATTAATAAATGAACTTCTCAGCATTCAAAAATTGCTTTTAACGCTAAAAAATTTTCGATTTCTATTAGATATTTCTAGACGATTTGAGTAGAATATTTTGGTGCAAAACAAAACACACACACAGACACACCACAATTGAGAATCTTGAGAAAACTTTCCAACTTGAACGAATTTTTTTAGTATATTTTCTGGCGTGTAGGCAGGTGAGAGCTGCGAAGTGAGAATTCACGTCATAGAATATACGCGATGCAAGCGAAATTCTGCTGCCATTATTTATGGAAAATAGATTTAAGGATTATTGTTATTTCATTTTTATTATTACAACACACTTAATGATGACTAACTCATAGAGTATTTATCGAGGGTATGAAAATTTGTTTCCCCCTCGGATGGAAGTGCAAAAGTAAAGTATTTCTTTAGAAATCAAACAAATTTTATATATAACCGTTCATGGGATTTTCGCTTCTTAATCATAGGGATAGCACTTGACTACTTTCTGTAGTATTTGGTATGTACTCTTTAAATGATTATTATAGTTCTAATTTTTCGAATTTTTAACATGAATTGTAAAAGTGGTATTTTTTTAAGGCTTCCAATTTTAGAGTGACTGCATTTTTTGTGACTAATGATTTAGATTAGCCAAGAAGACTACAAACCAGGAGATCAAACTCGAGTGGTGGGGTTGGGACGAAAAGTGTCCTCGTTTTGCCATCATGGCGGCAATCTAGTGGTACGGTTGAGCTTATGTTGATGTTTTGTTGTCATTCGAGCAAGAAGACTAGTTCTCTATTCTTCTTATATTCGAGTTCATGTTTTCTTGTCACTCGAGCGTTTCCAGCAGTTTCAATGGGATTGTGAAAAATGGTAAAAGTGGCGAGATATTGTTCTATTGCGAATTGTGGAGACAAAAGCCCCGATTTTGGTCCAAATAAACTGTTTACAACGTATGGGCAAAGCAAGCCGACATATTGCAAGTGTCGATATAAATGATGAAAGACAAGGATAACGATATGCGCAGATATCACGCCGCCGCCATATTGGGAAAAGGTGAGGACGACTCGCAGCCTACCCCCATCACTGATTTTTCGGGGAGTTTGGTCTCCTAGTCTCTAGTTTTCTTGAAATGAGCTTAAAGTGACGTGACATTCGCAAACGTATAGACACATTAAACACAACAGAATTCAATTCGGTTCAATATAGTAAGTTTAAAGCTGAATGAAACAGCTAAACGTTTGTTCGGTAGCATGAGGTGTAATCTGCAATCATGCGTCATTTTAGTGGTAAATATTGCATGTAATTTAGGTGGCTAAAAAGGCCCGAACATCTGTCCTATACTATTTTTGCTCCTTGGCTCCTTCGCTCTCGAAAACAATAATTTATTTTTTAGTTTTAACGTTTCTATTTTCTATTTCATTTGAAAGGTGTTTTTCAACTTGAATTAATTTTTTAACAAGCTGAAAAAATGATTCTAGACAAAATAGTAAATGAATGTAAACAGGGATATTATATTATAAATTCAACAGTTATATTGATTGAATAATCGGTCCATATTCTTGATTCCGGCAGAAGTCGATGCCGTCCGAAATGTAGGAAATTTTAAAGTTAAACAAAACAAGATCATATCTTCAGAAGCCCACAAATTTTAAAATTCGGTTGGATATTTTACACCCTCCGGGTTAAGAAAAGTTGATTTTACATTTTCCACGGTTTATGTGAAATGCTAGTTATGGAACGATTTGTTATTTCGATGTAAATTAATATTTACTTTAACTTGTATTATATAAGTCCAATAAAGCCATAGCAAAATATATCCGTACATATCAAAATATCTGGCAGTGTGTGGATGGGAATTGGCGATGTTGTCTCCTGTTTTCACAAGAAAGTATTAAGAAATCCGTGAATTCCCGCTTTCAATTTTACTTTGAATTAATCGACAGTTGGGTTTTCAGGAAGATGTTAATGAAATTTTATGGACATGCACATATGTCTAGAGCCATACAAAATCAAAGTTATAAATTGTGAAAAACTTTTTATTACTTTATTCGCAATTTAAAGCATCTTGGTTCCATTATCAATTATTCACAATATACGATTGACTTATCAATGTATTTACTATGCTGGATTTAACTGAAACTCTTACGCGCGCACAAAAAGACGTGAAATACAGATCATATGTGGGGTCGTAAAAATTATGGCAAATTTGGTGCCAAAGGAATGCAAAAAAAATACCACTTTTACTTTTAAGTTACTATTCGGGGTTGCAATTTCACTGAGTATATAAATTACTAAAACTTAGTTGAAGTATTTCAACGTTTGTTTTCAATTCCTTGGAGTCAGTAATAATTATTCTTTCAGAGATATGATATATAAGAAAGGTCGATAATAAGACTACTACTTACACTTGTGAAAGATATTTGAAAGGTAGAGAGTTATTTGTAGCAGCAGAAGAGTAGCGACTGTCGGAGTTTTAGAAATTTACATCTCATGAGTTTTAGCATATAAGCGTTTCAAAACACCGACAGGTTTTCGGTACACTTACTGGAATAGGGCGGCTTCTGCTGCGTGTGAGGACTATTCGATTGACTGTACCTGTTTCTTAGTCTTAAGGTATTTGTTAATTCATAGCTAATTGTAAATTGTGATCAAAAAGATCATTAGTATGTATATGCTGTAGATGTGTTGAATTGCAGGAGACCATTGTATTATTACAAATAAGCAAGAAGGAGACTCATTTGGTTTACAAATAGCTTCTAATTTGTAAAGGCAGTGAACGTATAAAAATGCTAACAACAGTGGCGACGTTTTGAAAGACCAACTTCCATCACAATAATAGAAAATCGAAGTTTCAGATTAAGTACAAACTTCATGAACCGAATCATAATCATTTTCTTTGATATTATTGTATAAGGAGTTTTAACTGTTATGGCCACATTGAGTGTAAGACAGTGGAAGAGGGAGGTATTTGCATTATCCCCGATAATTTAATGGCAGAATGGCCATATGCGTCCCTGTTGGACTCATTTGACGGTTCTGGGTTCAAGTCCCAGTCGGGGAGATACAAATCTCTCTTTCATGATGTTTTTCTTTTTAAAGTTAAAGTAACGCAAATTAATGTAAACGGAATAGCATTCTACCAAACATATTTGACGTCTTTTAAATCTAACAATATTTGCAGTTTTAGGCGTATCACTTTACTATGTAATATTAGCCCGTAATCGGATGTATTCACATTTTTTAGACGACTCCATTTTGCACTATGCAATATTTTTGATGGCATATTATGCGAACTACAATACATACATTGGTGTTAATAAATTTTAATGAATACAACTATTTTAATTTATTTTTGTGTTTTTTTTTATTGAAATCGCAATAGGATTTTTTGCATGGTTCTAACCTTTTGTTTGATTTAACTCGATAACGCATAGGTACATTGAAGGTAAGAATTTGATAAGACTATATGTTTTAAAATATTAAATGAAGTTCATTCGTTATGTAAAATTGTCGTATGCCACATCCAGTATGGATGGGAGATATATAAGAAAAGGAATAGGTACGATACAAGTACAGGCTCATTTATAGATAGACGTAAAGGCACTGACCAGCTATAATTGCAGGTACAGTATACGTTTACTTAACGTACGACTTACTGTTTTAATATAAACACTTCCATCTGAACCGAACGTCGGTGTCGACTTCTATTCCTAGCGAGAGATTGTTTTCAAAGGACTGGCACTGGCCCGAGGGAGAAATCGTTTAAAGAACAACCTTCCACCCTTGCAGTTCCTTACGTTAATGACGAATACTTTTTTTTTTAAAAAAAATCAATGATGAATGACAATTTTTGATTTTTTTTAAGATTAGAGAATTAAACAATTCTAGCTGCTGTTTTGATTTGATGCACCTCGAATACGCGGGGAGGGCTTTTATTTATCAGAAACAGCGGTGGTAACGAACGTCGATGGTAAGTGGTCGATCAATGTCGAAAATTTACTTTTTTCGCACCGGTGACCGACAATGGGCTTTTCGTTCTGCTGTGTCACCAGTGACCGATAATATGGGTCAACAAGGATTTTGTTGTCAAATATGCAAAATGAATAAATAACACACGATTTGTTCACTTAAAATTTAATGTAATTGCGCCAAATACAGGTAATAGTAGAAATCGGAAGACTTGAGTCCAATTAACGGAGTTTTAACATTTATTGTGAATTTGAATAGTTTTTTTGTATTGTAACGTTAGACGTTTCCATGAAATATTATTACCGATATTATCCACATCACGGACTAAGAGCTAGGGTAATCTAAAAAAAATAAGTTAAGTGCTATCACTATTGCTCTACCGGTACATCATCACGTCTGTGCTCTGGTACATGCACATGTACGCGTCACAGAGAAGACGTTTCGCATGCTCCGGGAGCATTTTATCATTTGATGCAGCCTCATTGATAACACGAGCTCCTTCTTCTGATAGCCATTGAGGTAAATCAGGAACTGAAACCATTTCGGGAATATTGTACCCATTTTGTTCACCTAACAAGGATACAGTTAATTAAAACATGTAATCTTTTAACACTTTTAATTGGTGGGAAACAACTAAAGACTGCATACCTTTTCTGTCTGCCATGGAATCGAAGAAGCACCATGGGGCGTCAAGTCCGGAACCAGCTTTTACGAAAGCTACGTAATGTGATGTTTCAATGCAAACAACCGCAAAAAGTTCCATAAATAGACGAGGTACTGTTAGGTGTTCTGCCATTATTTTAAAGTCTTGAGGCACTGATATTTCCTTGGGTACGTGATTCGCCCTTAATAGGTAGATATGGATTATTTGGAAAGCCCCTTACAGCAACGACTGACTTACCTTTTCGCATGGGAATGTACTGTCTCAAGGCACTTTTTGCAAAATGCCGTACTCTCTAATCCTACGCCACACTGCAGTATGCCAAAACACTCTTTGCATTCGAACTCGGCTAACTTACCGCATACAGAACATTGGCGAGGTGCTGGAAGATTAAAAAATGTTTCGTATAGACATTAAGACAATTTTTCTATGTTTGTTTTGCGCAGTTTCAACTGAATCTAGGACTCCTTATGTGAAAGGTGAGTAACATTATGAACCACGGTAAAAAACGCAGATCCTGCGTTCGTCTGCCCAATTTAAAAAGAGTAAACGCTTTCCGCGGTTTTCCGAATTGGGTTCAAATGAAAGCTAAACACTCTTGACTTTTCACCCTCTTCAGAATGCTTAAATGGAGGAGGGCAAAGGCACAGGGGGTAAGGCAACCACAAATGGAAAAAACAGATGGTTGTAACTCTTGATCAAAAATTCTCTTGAAACTCTATTTTCTGACATTAATAATGAGTGTGAAATAGTAAAACACTATACTTACAGTCTTCTATTATATCCGTGACATCCAAAACTTGTGAAGGCAATATCCTCGGGTACATTTTGAAGTTCTTACCGAACCGGGGCATTTGTATGATAAGGCATGGTGGAACTTCCTTCAATTTAATGTCAGAAGCCAGAAAACTTTGTTCAAACAAGTGTTGCACAGTTGGGAAACTTAGACGTTCGTCTTTTTCCACAAATAGCTGATAGAAAAAGGCATCTTGCCCCGAACTTAACTGCATCAAAAAAGAAAGTATTAGATTAGCTTCAGATTAAGAAATGATAAATTTACCTTCAAGAAGGGATCAGCTCGCATTATTTGCGCTAACAAACTATTTAAAAATTCCTCCGGGTCCTTTTCTTCACTTGTGAGCCCACTAACCGAACTAAGTCTTTCTAGAAGCTGCCGAAGTTTCATCACCTTATCTGCCCGCACGAATATGTGTTTCCTTAGAGGATTAACAATTTCTTCCCTAAGAACTTGTTGTACCTCTTCGTATTGTGCAATGTCCTTAATTTAAAATGTTTTTGAAGAATGTGTGCTTTAAATTATAAATAAATTACTTCAGGCTCTGGCGGTCGAAAAAGAAGAGAGTCGAAAACACTGGTAAATGTAAACATAGAAAACAGCGTGGCATCTAAGTAACAGGAGTTGTGGTGACCTTGTATTCCTTTGAATTTACCACATATGCCTTCTAATTCATCTAAGTTGTATATTTCTGAAAAATTCGTTAGAAAATAAAATTATTCCCTCCAGCTCCTCTTTCTATAACTGTATTAATTAACCCTTTGAACTCGTATATACTAAAAACATATACATACATATATAGTTGAGACGCAACAACATTGAAAATAAATCGAGTTCAACGGGTTGAGCTATTGGTTAACTGAGTTAATTAAGCTATAAGAAGTCCTTACAATACACTTAACTTACAACTTAATAATAAAAGTAATTTTCTAACTTACTTAGAGGTGCAACTGCTCCGGACACAGGAGGGCATTCTACTTGCCCAAACATTTTCGTTTCAACCGGTTTAACAACCTTTGCAACAGCAGCAGCACCTTGTGGCACATCTATATCTTGAAACCGTCTGTCCTTCGAACACTGGTTCGGATGAACAAACAAAGCGCGACCATTCGGGCATCTAAATAATCTTAAAAAAAAAGTGAAATTAAAACGTTTTCTTGAAACACTACATGCACCCTGTACTTACCTAATTCCATTATTGGTGCCATCGGTTAGTGTCAATAGCCTTTCTCCCGGCTCGTCTTCGAGCTCTACTCCGACCATTACACTTTTTGATCCCTGAGGGCAGCCAACCCACCTAATCACACCGTACAGATCCTCACAAACATCTGTAGAAACCTCCACCATAGAACCAACTCCCAAATTTGTACCGGGTATCTCAGACAGAGGGGATGGAGCAATTACTTCTTCCTCCTGTGGCGCAAGAGAGACTATTTGCGACGAAACAATGTTGGCATTGTCATAGATCGGCTCCGTCCGGTCTGTATTCTTAAGTTCTGCAAAAAGTTTGAAAATTTCCATTAGTAAAATTATCAAGCCATATTAATAACTAAACCTTCATAAGGAATTGTTTCAGAATCAGTCGTATTCCAGTCAAAATGCTCCAGCACTGTGAGCGGTATATGACTGTACCGAAAACTGTGGGCCTCCATCCCGTCGAAAGACCGCGGTTTTATTGCTTTATGCGAACTAGAACAGTTTAAAATACATTTTGGCTATGCTTTTACACTGTACTGAGTCGGGCAGTTTTATTCTACCGGAGAAACTATTTTGCCTTTTTTTCGCGCACTAAACAACAAAAATTATTTTTATTGGCGAGAAACTCTTGTCGGAACTTGTCAAATGCTTTAGACTTATTTTCAGAACTACAAGTGCCGTCTATAAATAACCCAAAACGTATGTTGGATCAAGTGCCTTCGATCGTTTCTTGCAGATGGAGGAATAATCGAATGGGGCAGCTAGGTGTGTTCAAAATTCAACGTTAGCAATGGCAAGCGATTTGCCTGGTGAAGCGAAACCAATTGGGACGAAGGCGTATTGTGGGCGAATATTTACTGCAAACCACACGCTCAATCTCTAAATGCTTATTTGTACCTCAAAACACTGTTTCCGAAAGCGGCGCCCAGCATTTCTCGAAAATGAAAAATTCAATAAATACGGCCCAACAGAAATCCGGTCTACTCTTATATTTTGAGATAATAAATAGAAAAATTTATAAATACTGCCTAAGGATTTGATTGTAGATGCCTTTGAATTTATGTTTACCTTATTTCTGCATAATAAAAAAAAGGCTACTGAAGTTGTAGAAAAATTAAATTAAAATACATCAATATACCACAGACACCTCCCGCTTCATTTTACCGAAATATTAAAAATGTTAAAATCTTTAATTACTTTATTCAATTACTAATAACCCAGAGCAAGTCTAATACTGGCTAAGTGAGTAGATACAATTCTTTACATATGTACAAGTGGAGGCTGATAAGTAATCTTTGATATTTTCCTAAAGATATAAACAGCTGCAGTACCAGATCTGTTGCTAATCGCATATTCAAATACCAATAAAATTAATGTTTTAAGTGTATTATCACTACTCCAATCATTAAGCTTTGTCGGGACAGAATAAGTTAAATTAAAAAATAACACAAGGCAAAGGTTGGGGATATTGTTTTTGACGAAAACGATTATTCGCTTTATAGTGTTGAAGACCCTTATACTTTTACAATTCTTCATCTTAATGAAGAAATTTAAATTCGATGAATCACGGAACTTCTATCAGTTTAGGTAACCTCAGAGCATAGAAATACCTTTGCATGGAAAACTATTAACTTAGTTAACAAGTTTTTAGGTCGCTAGCGTTTTGGGCACTAATGAGGATAAGTATCTTCTTGTCCTAAAAAGTACTGGTTCAATAAAACTAATATTTTTAACTATGTTCTTCAAGATCTGAAAATTTTACTTAATTTTTGAGTTTTTTTCTCCGTTTTTTAATTTTTTAATTGAGAGTTGGTGTGCGGTTTTTGATAGTTTGATTCGATTTTTTGGATGTAGCTTTAAACTACTAAGCTTGGCAGTTGGAAACCTTCTTGATTCTCTTGACAATATTTTGGAAGCCGTTTTCGAGTAGACGGCTGGATGCCACGAATGTAACGTTCAATTTCTTCCTTGGGTTGCTGAATCATTTCAGGGTGATTCACATAGACCTTACTTTTCAAAAAACCACAAAGGAAGAAGTCCATATAGGTTAAATCACAATTAATAAACAAGAATAATTAAAACGTCATTATTTCACGAGCAGTGTGACAGATGGCACCATCCTGTTGCAACCATATGTTATTTACATCCTATTCCAACCAAAAAAGACGATTATGCACACCAAAAAACTTACGAATTGTCACTGTGAAATGTTCTTTTTATTTTGTTTGAATGCTTCACCAGTTTGTGAACAAAAGCACGGCACTGTGTCTGGAAGACTAAACAAATCTTAGCTCTAGTTCGCGCATGCATGCACAGCAGTTGAGTCGTCCATTAAGCCTGATGCTTAAGTTTGTGATCATTATGACATCCGCTAGGAGAATAGTGATTGGATTGATTGATAGATTGTTCATAGACCATTAAATTTATAGATGCGGCTGAGATAATTTCGCAATGTAGTTTTCTGAAAGATCGATCATTCGGATAAATCTGCAGGTCATCCGCGTGTGTATAAAGCTGAAATTTTGGGTGATATGCTGATAGCAGTGGTTTTAAGATCTAAACACTGATGGGCTAACAAACGAGCCCTGGGGCACTACATACAATAGAGAAAAGATTTTGGAAACGAAAGTACCATTGCCAATTTATTGCAGTAATTGGAAAAGAAGTATTTTAAGCAAATCGTTCATGAAGAACTTTTATGTCTTGGTCAACAAACTAGATCAAAAATGATGCGGATTCGAAGTAGATAAGTATGTAATGACTATTATTTAACTATTATTCAAATTTTCAGAAGAAACGAAAAGATTTAATAAAACAAGTTAAAAGCATAATTAGAGATCGAAAAAAGGTCGATGTAATCAACCAAAGATGCAATAGTTTCAGGAATGCACGAAGAGTTTAAAGGCATACTGGAAATATGTAAGTTCTAAAAATAATTTTTTTTTTAAACATATCTTAATACGACATAAGCAGTTTCCAGGTAGTCCACACTGAGCTCGCAATTAAAAGTAGTGCTATAAATTAGAAATAAAAGCATTTAAAAAAACTTACTCTTTTCACCCGTTTTCACATCATCCTGCATTGCTCCTTGTTCATTAGGTATCTTAACACTATCTTTGTTGCGTTTCTCTATAGCCTTTGCACTGATCAAGTGCGAGATCGGATTAGCCGATTTGTTTCTTTCACTTTTCGTATTAAAACTGCTAACACTGCTATTGCTGCTGCTGCTCACATGGCCACTTAATGTGGGATTTTTGTTAATTTCAGCATTTAATGAAATTGCAGCATCTCCCGCACTGTTTGGCCAATTGGATCCTAACAAGTCTGCTAAATCAACCTCCTTCTGAGAGCGCGGATTGTCCACAACAATAACTTCACTTGCGTTCATAGTCGACTCCTTAATGTCTGCTTTATCTATCACAACAATATCACGATCTTCAAGACTCATAATTGTATTGGGTTTAACTCCCATACAGGTCAAAGGCTTCTTCTTGGTTTTAGGCTGTTTTAAAATACTGACAGGAATGTTTGGTTTTTCTGGATCGTGTTGACGTTCTAAGGTACGTTCATAGTTTTCTACATACCGCGCATAATCGTCATTATCCAACGAAATTAAATTTTCATTCTGTGCCGATCGATCCTTGCGCTCCTTTTCTTCTGTTTTGCTAACACCATTCTCACACAAAGTTGGCTCCTGACGTTGGACAAAACCTGTGTTTGTAGCTTTGTCCCTTTTCAAATTGCCTGTTGAGCCTTTCTTTTCCATTACGCGGTCACCATCAATGTCATCAAGCGATCCATTTGAAGTAAGCAACGAAAAGTCCAAAAGATCTGGACTTTGAAATGGTTTCTCTTCCAATGATAGCCGCCTTACTTTCTCTTTGGATGGTGACTTTTTTGTGAAGCCAAGAGCTGATCGAGCTTTGTCTAGTGTTCCGCAAAATAACTCAGAAGCAGAAAACTTTTTGCCTTTATCGTTTTTGAGTTTAGATATCCAATTTGCGGATAGAATTAGGGATAAATTTGGATCGCAGTTTAAATAATGTGTAATGAACGGTATATCTTCATACTGCGGGGAGTATCCATGTTCAAGATCCTGTAAGTGAAAAATCAAGACTGTTATTTCTGTTTTACTTTGAGAGTTTTATAAACTAAATATCCACAATCAGCCTTTGCAACGCTTTTAATAAATTCCAATTGGATTTTTTTTAGTAACGAGTCCGTAATTTAAAATATTGTAGAGCTGCGAACGCTATTCGTTGACTTTTAGTCTTACGATATCTATTTGCAAATAACTAAAGCAAAATCTAGACTTGTACACATATTAAAGTGCTATTAAACTCTACGATTTTACTGACAATTGCAAATCTCTGTGCATAAAACGGCAGACCACAAGACAGCTAGACAAAATTTAGTGAATCAATGGCGTAAAAATAAGTGAGCCAGTTTCGATAGGACTAAGAATGAGATGATGGGGACAATTTTTTTAAATTTGGTGTCAATTTAAGATATGCAAAATAGTGCATTCAATAGCTAACGGCTTAAATGCGAGTGCAGTAGCTGGATTCATATTCCATTTAATTTAAAATAATAGTGTAATGAAAAGCACAGTGGAACTTAAACGGATTTCCGTGTAAATTAATATATAGGGGTTTTCGGTAGCTGATCTCGAATTTGTCATGGATATTTGGAAAATCAAGATGATAATTGGTCCATTTGTTTTCGGGGTCGCTGTTGAATTCACAATTTACTTTTTACCGCAAGGCACGCACGAATATCGTATAATATCAGGCTTCCTCGATGACATGTTGGCCTTAAGAGAGATATGTACATTATCGTTTTGTTGAAACTTGCCAAATTTCAGGTATAACGAATAAACAATATTTATACATGAAATTGTTCATAACTTCATACTATTTAAATCAGACATGTATAACTGCAAGCAAGTCAAGCAAGAAATTTTTCATTAATTATCCGTTGATTAGGATAACAACGTGCAGTACTAAGCCACAGCCTCTTTTACCATTCCGAACACATGATAAAACAGAGAGAAGCCGGTTGAACGTATATATTTGTTTTTTTTTTAATTTAAAAACACGAATTATTCTAGAGGAATAAAGCTATTAAGTGCAGATCTGAGCGTGATCCCATTATCTACAAATATAAAAACAAACGCTGAAACAGAAATTATTTTAATAAATCCGCCAGATGTTTTGATATTTAATAGCACCATTTTTTGTACTACAAAAATATCAAATTCTCTGTTGCGTGACATTATTAAATTCAAATTACGTCAATTAGATATGAAGAAAAAAGAAGAATAATGCTTCGCGCAAAACACAACAAATATTCCAAGAGAAATAGCAGTCTAAACCTGACAGTATATACAGGGTAGGAATAAAACACCAAAATAAAAAGGGGCATCCCCGATATATGGCTAGTCATTTGCTAAGTGAAAGTGTCTTTGTTATCTAATAAAACGTCTTAATCAACAGATTGCTCTATTTTTGAAAGCTCATGAGAATGAGTCACAGCTGCAACATTGAAAACAAATAGGCTTCGCGCCGTGATAACATTACAGTGGTGATATTGGCCTTCAATCCAAGCCTAGCAAAGTATGAAAATGAGATCTAAATACGGAGCGTGAACAAAGTGGAGAACAAAGGAGGCTTTTACCAAAAGTTCAAGTCCGAAGAAATATCCGGGCCCCATTTCGGGGACAAGCCCAATGTACCGGATAATGCACGAGTAGGAAATTTCTTTGCGGAACGGTTCCCCGGACACAGCCACAATGTCGCTTGGCTTGAGTTGTAAGATCTCCCTGATACGGTCCACGTTCTGTGCAACCTGCACTCTCTCCTCAGGGTCATGAATGGCGATCAGGTAGGGCCACAAGCTGTCTTGAACTATTTTCATGCTGCCCGTCGCGCACTTGTACAGGTTCTCTAACATGGGATTCTTCTCACAGTAGTCCAAGAGCTGGACGAGCGCATCCTTACTGTAGGCCAACTGTTCGATGACTTTGAGCAGCGCCCCGGGCGCTATTAGCAACTTTTGATCGACGTCATCTTTGAGCTCTCCATCAAATGTCTGGAGAACAATTTCAGTTTGTCTGGTTAGTATTGCGAAACTTCGTTTTGTCGTGGAATTCATGGCTTTTCCGAATTACACTAGCACTTAGCAGCAAACAATTTTCATCGCTTCGGGGAGGGAGGAATCGATACACGGGCGATCTCTTAAATTTAGGAAATTATCAACGAAACGCTTGCATGCACTAGAGATTTAACATGCTTCAATCCGAGGCTTTCGACTTACTGGACATTTACGCGATTCTGATAAGGAAGATCTGCAAAAAAAAACTGTTTACTACACAGGCATCGCACAAGAGTCAAGTGACTAAACAACTTCCACACAATTTGACAGTTGACAATGACAATTGTGGATGGTGTGGGACTTAAGGTGGCTAACATAATCGATTTGAACTTGAACCCACTTTAAACAGAAACTTTAAATCTTTTTTTGTCTATCGAGGTAACATTGAAATCTTTAAATTTTGGGCACTTATAACTGCAGGGAATTCAAGATTTTGATTGAATTCCAGGGCTGGTAAGATTTCGATTTTGATCCAGTTACTCATGTTTTGGAAACAAATAAAAAACATATAATCTTAAAATTTTGACCACATTGTACTTTGACATATTTTTATGTATCCCGATTACAGCTCTTCAAAGTACAAAGTACCGGTGTTACGGTGTACAGGAAGGAAATAAGGGGCACCTAATTGTGTTATTGGCTAGACTAGCGGTAAATAACTGAAAATGGTTTAAACGCTGGGTAGATATTTCTTCATAGATAGACATAACAAAGAGAAACCGTTTCTAAAGAAAACATTGTGAATTCTTATGAAAGAAGAAAATAATTTAGTCGTCACCTGAGTAAACATTTCCGGCTATAGTTTTAGTACATGACATATGAATTATTGGTCATATGGTTTGCCTACCGGGACCATATGTCACAACCGTGACGTGTTCTTTGGAAGGCGAATTAAATACAACAATAGCTGTTAAGACAAAACGAATTGATTGGATCGAGCCTAGGCCTAATATTTCCTAGCCCTAGCTAGCTTCCTAGCACTTTGTGTCGTTTATAAGAGCTGCGTTTGTTTAGTCACTTTTGTCCAGCTTGACGGGCTCGCTATCCCAGGCTTGTTGGGCATCCTAGGTTCGCTGCTCGTCGACGGTAAAATCTCACTAAACAAACCTGGCTGAGATACGACCTACTCTCTCACCGAAGAGACCCGAAAACGTATGGATTCGAGCGTAACGCTTTTTTATCCAATTTACTGTAGCCCATATCAAAAATTTTAAATTTCTGTTTAGTATATTTTTATTGTTTACATATTTCGCTGTAGATTGTAGGCGACGAATCATCTAGAAAACTTCGACAGTCAGTTCTAATTCAGTTTTTAAAAATCCTCGTAATGGTCATCGAAGTTAACATCCACAGATATAGTCCCTAAGAGAAACAAATGTTCATACATAAAGCGGAGACCACGTGATTAGCACACAACTTACGTATTGTATTGCTAATATATATATCAGCAAACACGTACTCGTTTATATAAGATAATCTCTAGGTCTATCAAAAGCTTAGCATTTGATGTGCCTTTAAAAATAGGTCCTCGTATAATGTAATCAGTCGAGGTATTCAGTCCAGTCTCTAAGTTTGGATCGGCTCAAGTTCAACGTATTGGCACAACTTGGTTGCAATGTTCGATCCAAAACAAATGCTTTAATGTTGTCTGTTGCTGTGATGTGCTATATCATCTTACAATTAGAATTAAACATCCCAAGTAGGTGACTACGATTCCCACATATGTTAGTGAAGTTCACTGTGGAAATACAAAGTAATAAAAATGTAACCCAAACGTTCACTTATAAGCAAAAAAAAAGCCTTAAATCTAGTACTTTTTTATTCATATTAAATCCAACTAAAATATCTCTAGATACACAGATATGCCTCTTCGCGGTATCAAAGTTTTGGAGTTTGCGGGCCTTGCACCAGGACCATTTTGTGGAAAAATTTTTGCTGATTTTGGCGCTTCTGTGACAAGAATTGATAAAGTAAAAAAATATGTCCCTAAATTAAATTCACTTAAAAATCCCCTACAACTTCTTAGATTTACAACAACCCCCTAGAATGTCTTCAACATGGAAAAAGAACTCTCGTTCTAAATATAAAAAATCCAAAATCACAGGAAGTGGTCAAGAACTTTTGTAAGCATTATGATGTGCTAATTGAGCCCTTTCGTCCAGGAGTAATGGAGAAATGTGGCTTAGGTCCCAATGATTTGATGAAAGAGAACGAAAAATTGATCTATGCACGATTAACAGGTAGTGTCTTAATTTTTCCTTTATTCTCAAGAACAGGTTATTTAACTCTTTAATTACAGGTTTCGGTCAAAGCGGAACTTTAAACGCTCGTGCGGGTCATGACATTAACTACTTAGCTTTATCAGGAGTTCTTTCATTCTTAGGACGAAAGCACGAGAACCCAACAGCTCCAATAAATTTAGCAGCAGATTTTGCTGGGGGTGGATTATTATGTGCTATGGGAATACTTCTTGCTCTGTTAGACCGCTACAAAACTGGCAAAGGGCAAGTTGTGGATAGTTCAATGGTAGAAGGTGCAGCATATGTGGCTAGCTGGCTTTTTATGTCACAGCGTCTTCCCATATGGGGTGCACCTAGAGGGGAAAATATTTTAGATACAGGCGCATTCTTCTACGATACTTATAAGACAAAAGATGGAAAATATATGTCCGTCGGAGCAATCGAACCGCAATTTTACAAGGAATTTGTCAACCACCTGGGGTTAGAAGATTTTACTCAATTCGGTGACCAGGAAGTTGCTAAAAAGAAGGTAGCTAACGCGTTTGCGACGAAAACTCAAGAGGAGTGGAGTAAAATATTTGATGAAGTTGATGCATGTGTATTTCCGGTGGTAGATTGGAACGCCGCACCGAATCATCCGCATAATCACGATAGGGAGTCTTTTACAAAAATTGGGGATCAAATTATTCCTACTCCTTCTCCCAAATTGAGTAGGACCCCTGGGAAAGTATCTGCTGCTAACTTAGAGCACTACGAGGCTACAGTGGAAACATTAAAAGAAATCGGGTACACGGACGAACGGATCCAGCTGATGAATTCGGAGGGTGTTATAACTCTTCCTACAATGGCAAAGCTTTAAAGGGGTATAGATGTCTACATCTACGGAGTAACGACTCGTTTCTTTATTTTAATTTGGTATTGCCACCGACCGTGTGTGCAGTGAAGAGGTTATATTGTTATTTTTTTTAGGGTAAAACTTGTGTTGGGTGTGTTTTTATCATTTTTATATTAATAAATGTTATTGATTTATTTTTCATATTTTAAATTTTACAAGAAATTTATGTGGACTTTTCAGTTATAATAATTTTTAAACACCGAGAAACGTTTTAAACTCGAAATTTGTTCCAGAATTATCACAATGTTGTTCTCGAGATTGCCAAAAGTGGAGCAGGCGATCACAAATTGGAAACAAGATTGAAGGTACAGAAATGGCAGTATAGCGCCATTTATAGTAACTCAATCTTTTTAATCAAATGTTCAAAGGCATACCAACATTGCTAACAAGGTCATTCGTCGCTTAAGGCGATTTATTTATACAACGGTAGCCTACAGATAAAATGCATTTGAAGACCATACAACTGATGATGGCCATTGTAGTTTTATTTGACAAAAGCTCGATGTATATATTTATATAAGCAGAGCTCGAATATTTCAGTCTATAGGTACTTACCCTTGAAATATGACATTTATGGTATGCGGCGCATCTAAAAATTTCTGTCTTTATCATTAGAGTTGAAAGAGTTCTGTTAAAATCTCCAGGCAATAAAAGAGCATAACTATAGCCCTACTTGGAACTTGATTTTACTGGCATAAAACTTTAGTGATGAAACCTGAAAGGGTAATAGAATTTAGATTAGTTTTGAGCAGCACAGCAACTTCCCCTGGGGGTATAATGCTGTATAACTTACAGAATTTTGTCTGCTCCTTCAGCAGATCAGTTTTGGAATGCATTCAGGAGTTTTCGGTTAACATTTGCAGGTACAAAGTCCAGAGCAGATTTGTCACACTTCCTTCAATGCTATTCCTTCTTTTGAGCTGTTAGTCATATCCACAGCGCCAATATCCGTTTCCCCCATTGGAATATTTCGGCTGGTTTGCCTCGGCCAATGCTGTATCCCGAATTTCACTTGAGGTTCTGGTTGCCTTTTAATCATGTCTTGTATTATTATGATTTTTTCCCACAGGTCTAAGCTGAATTTCACCAAACCTATAGCTGACTTTGTGTAGTTACACTTTTGAAGTTTTGCAGCGGATATATGATCTATTGAAAACGTAATCTCAGCTATGGAGCCTGGTCTAGTTTTTTCCATAATTACGTTCCACTTATTCGTATCCAGGCCCTCATTTTGTCCTTGGATTAAATCTAGGATAAATTTTGTGTTTTCTCCTATGTTACAGGGGAAATGACCAATCAGGATCTGTGGGAGTCTGGGTATAGAATTTTCGTCTATTGCCATTAGATCTGCCCCTTCCCAGGGTTTTATCCTCGATATTACATTCCTCAACTACGCCGCTGTTGCTTGATTGGCGCATTTGAGGATCATAACGCCTGAACGTTTTTTGAAACCTAAAAATTGAGGTTTTTGAGCACCTTCTTTTTGCTCAGCAATAAATCGGAAAAGTGCTCTCTGCAAGGGCTTTATCTGATTCTTCATTATACCCTCCTCAGGGTAGTTAGTCGGTAAGATCGCCATGCTAACACTCTCACATTCTTCAGTTTCCTTGACCTCCTGTAGGGATTGTGAAACTTGTTCCCTAGAAGCATCCCGTGTTTCCACAACCCTATCCCTTTTAGCTATTTGTTGTGTTTGCGGCCCTTCCGGATATGGGAAAGTCCGTGTTAGAGGAAGACCAGCAAGCCTTCGAGCAGCTTGTTCATCATAACCTTCTTTTAAAAGAAAAACTAATCTCTTTTGCTCAGCAGTAAATTTGTGCCTGCCTTCGGTCTAGTCAATAGATCGGGTGCTTCTGTTCGTTTTGTAAGTTTTTCTGATGTTGAAGTCTGCGTTGTGTGAAATGTTCTCCAGAAGAATTCCCTACTTCTGTATTGTTCCAATGAAATGTCGGCTGTGTTGGTGGATTTACTGGATAAAAGTAGTCAAAGTGAACCACAGGAAGACAATCGAGTTTTTCGACTTCTTCTTCATCGCAACCCTCCATTAATGACAATTTGTATCCAAGGTTCATAGGATCAAGTGTATTGTTTGTGGTTTCAGACTCGTTTGACGCATATGAAGCTAGCCGATTTTGTTCAATTTGAGTCCTGGTCTTATTTTGGGATGGAAATTGCTCTCCAGAATTCCCTGTTTGAGATCTAATCCAATGGCATGTTGGTTGTGTTTGTGCCTCTCTTGCATAAGAGTCTTTAAGGGAAGTCACATTTAGTGTCCCTTTATTTGTTTCACTCAGCAGGCGGTGACGTCGACCTTGGTCGCCGACACATCCCCCGACTCCGGGTCCGCCGAGTCGTCACCACTCTCTTCAGAGCCTTTATCAGCTTTACTCCTGATGACGCGCGTTGAGCTCTAAGAACCCGTAGTATACTTTACCACCGCGCGCAATCAAAGTATCGAGGGACGACTGGTCGAGTCCGAACAACAGAAGGGTTCCCTTTGGGGGCTCATCCTTCATGTGGAACAATCCCCATCTGTCAACCCCGAGCGCTTTGTTCTGTTTCTGCAGCCTTGCGTGAAGCTGTTCTGCAGAAACGTTGCAGCAATCCGGGATCCAGAGCGTAACCTTGGTATGCCTGGGAATTCTGGAGAACTCACAGGCAACCATCTCGGCTCCGTTCCAGGGCGCTTTCATACTTTTGGCGAATTCGATGAGCCATCGCCTGGTTTCCGCGTCCAAGCAAACTATCGCCAGGTAACCACGGTTGTCGCAACCCCTACCGACGAAATTTGCACCGCGGAAAGCAAGCGAGGGCCCATCGCCCGCCACGTTAAATATCTCTTCCGAGATTAAATTCCGAAGCGAAGCAGCCTGATCGCTGGTTAAAAGAAGGTCTTCCGTTTTGGGACCAATAGCCATACGAATGCTTTGGTCGCTAGCGATCTCGGCAAAAGTCGGCCTTGGTTCACCAGAACCGCCTTCTCCAACCTTAGCTGCAGTCTTGCAGCGCTTCACAGCCCGCTTCGCTTCAGGCTGAGTTATTTCCGGCGAAAGTGGGCGTTTAGGAGTGCCGGAACAGCCCTTAACAACTTTGTTCAGGGGTTCTACAACCCTCCCCACCACCCCTTTCTGATCTTCGAGCGAAAGCCGGTGTTTTCGCAACGCCGCATTTCTGCGACGACGAGCATTCTTGCTTGGCTTAGGGAGCTCACTACTTGCCCGGCCTGTGCCAAAAGCTTTTTCGGCGAAAACTTGCGTCATCGAAGGCGCGCACACATTTAGTGCCCCTTCCAATATTTTATCCGTAGGAAGGCAAGCACACCTTGCGGGTGTTTCTTCGTCATTATCTTCTTCAATTTGCAAGCTGATCTTATTTTGGGATGAAAATTGCTCTCTAGAAGTTTGTGTTTCACACCCACTCCAATCTAATGTTGGTTGTTGGTCCTCTTCGTTGGACGTAGGATTATCAGGCTCATACGGCTCTAGGAGGTTTTGTCCATCATTCCAGATGATATCATATTGAGTTTTGCGATGTGATTGCTCAGAGGTTTTAAAGGGAGTGACATTTAATTCCCCTTCCATTTTTTTATCCGTCGGAAGGCAAGCAAATCTTGCGGGTGTTTCTTCGTCATTACCTTCTTCAATTTGAAAACTGATCTTATTTTGTAATGAAAATTGCTCTCTAGAAAAATTCCCTGTTTGACACCCACTCCAATTGATTGTTGGTTGTGCCTCTCCCAGAAAATTTGTAATGGGAGTCACATCTAAAGCCTCTTCTATTATTTTATCCGTAGGAAGTCGAGCAAGTCCTGCGGCTGTTTCTTCGTTGTTACCTTCTTTTAAAAGCCTTTTATACTTTTTTCTGTCAGTGCGGTTATGCAGTACTTTTCTGTTAATCGTAGACTCATACGGTTTGCTTTTGCAGCTGATGTAATTTTCAGTTTTCGGGTGTGGTCGTCCACAGTTTTTAAATGGAGTCACACCTAGTGCCTTTTTCAGTTTTCTTTCTTTGTTACCTATAGGAAGGCGAGCAAACCTTCCGGCTGTTTCTCTATCACAACCTTCTCTCAAAAACCATCTATACCTTCTTTTGCAACCGCCAGAAGGTCTAGACTTGCGTTCTGTTTGGACAAGTGACTCTTCGTTGGTTGTAGTCTTAGTAGACTCATTTGGTATCAGAATATTTTGTTCCTCTTCCATGCTGTTATCATCAACACTTTTCTTTTTTCTCATATCCATAAGATAATTAGCAACCCGTTTGGCTTCTTTTTGATGGTAATCCTGTCTTACTTGCCATCTGCATTTTTGTCTGGTAGCAAGAGCGAGCTGGTCACTGTAAGTCCTTTTAAGATACTTTAGCCTTTCATCAATAGGAAGAACGGCAAGCTTTTTGGCTTCTTCTTCATCGTAGCCTTCTTTTAAGAGATGTTTGTATCTTTTTTGGGCAGCGCCGCCAAGTTTGATCCTATGTTCTTTTTGTACAAGTGTTTCATCACTGCTGTTTGTTCTGTTTGGCTTATTCGACTCCTTTAAAAATGTTTCAGATTGTCTGGGCTTTGATGCTTGTTCCTCGGAACGATTCCTGAATTGCGCCGTATTCCAATCAAAGTGAGCCCGATCTGAACTCTCCTCTTCTTTCTGATTCATAGCAATACGAGCAAGTTTTTGGGATACTTCTTGATCGTAACCATTTTGTAAAAGCCATGTGTGGCTGGCAGTTCCAGAAAATATATTCCTATTTCTTTGGACGCAAATCATGTCTTGATTCTCCGAATTGGATAAATATTCGGATTTAAATGCTGGTGGTTGTGGTACATTTAGAGGTGCACCTCCCTCATTAAATTCTTTTAAATCTTCCATTTTATTCCCACGAGTCGCTAGGGAAGGGGTTGTCGCCTGCAGCAGAGCCCCGCATGCCACCGGAAGGCTAATTTAAACCGGAGGCCGCCTGGTATCCGGAGTTCATCGTTATAAGACACACTAACGCAGTGCCATTCATCCCATAGACACGATCGTTTACATCCGGGATTGCGGGTTTTTATCGAGTTTGCCACTCTAGATCCGTCGTATTTAGCCTGACAGTGAGTTTTCCTTGCGGACGATAACACTGTCAGTGCAGAGGTACCTCGGGCAGGGTGTGGCTTTTCACCACGTACGACGATCTTGAGAGAAGTATGATATCATGTTTTCTCTCCTGGTACTATTTATTCACACCTCACCTCCAAAGATAGAACAGTGTTTTAAACTTTAGATTACGCTCGGATCCTTACACAAATTTTTGGCCGTATTTGCAGACTGTGCTGAATTTAAAGAATCTGCTTCAAGTTCTCACTGAATGCCTGGCCCTGTAGATGAGGAAAATACAAAATTCGAAACCTCCAGAACCTCAGAACTGCATTATTAAAGCCGGTAGTGCTCTATTAAAGCCGGTAGTGCTCTATTAAAGCCGGTAGTGCTCTTGTGGAACCAATTCCGTCGTTTGTTTCGTATTATAAATAGTTTGAAAGTTATGGGTTTGATTTTTAAGGATAAAGAAAAAAATTGTTTAAAATTATCAAATTTCTTTTTCAAGTTCAATTGCACAATCGATAATAAAATCTGTGTGTATTTCCGCTAAATTTTTAAGTGTATTGCAACGTTCCATAAATTCCTGACTGTGCTGAACATATTCATCTTCCCTAATGGACATTGCGAGCCTATTAATGGCCATAAGATCGAACAGAGCGTGACTACTACTCATCTCGTAACTACCAAAGAGTCCAATTGGAACTCCATTCTCAATGCACTTTCTCCGCTTTAAGGCAATGTGTTCTAAAACTTCAAAAAATTCAGGAAAATTTATACCGAAGGTCGCCCGAAGCATAGTCTGACAATGGTCCTGAAAGTTGTCCATATCCCTGCAGTCCTCAATTTCAGCAATCACTTTTCGCATATTTTCCGCAAGACTACTCCAAATGTGGTCAATATTGCATCCGTTAAACCAGTTGTGATTTATTGATATGGTATCGTTCACATTCCACACCTGATGATACCAGCCGGACGGCACAAAAATCGATTCATTTTCCTTTTGGAATATTGTAAAAAATCTGACTCCTTTCTGTTTCAGTAAAGCTTCGTTTATTTCGAAAGGATCATTTCCTAGGGCATCTTTAAGAATCAATTCATCATGAGGGACTATGAATATCCACTTCTTCAGCCCGAATATATTCGTAGACCAGCTGAATGATGAAAAAACATCCGCATGAAAGGGTGTCCTGCGGAAGAGGATAGAGTTAATTTTTTTCGTTTCTCCTGCGAATTGTACTGTGCTGTTGCGTTCACGACATGAAAAGGTATGTATGTGTCAGACCCTAAGATAATTTCACATTTTTAATTTCTAATAATTTTATTAATTATGTCCTATAAATCGCATAAAAATAATGATTAATCAATTAGATATTTTTATTGCCATATGGTTTGATTACAATTCATGGGTATAGAAGCTACCGTGTGCACATTTCCATTTATTTGCTTACAAAATGGATGGTTCAATATATTGCTCGGATTTTGTAAGGACCAAGTTAGTTTTAAGTCACTCGGTAACTAAATTCGAGCAGATCATCGGTTCAACGGTGTAACAGAGATACCTGAAGACTTTTAAAAGGAGAACGACTCAATTCCGATTGCAAGTGACAAACAAAAAGCCCTTATGAAGATTTTTGGGTCCATGTTTGGTGAAAAAAGCCCTAAAACCAAATTGCAATTTTTTTATATTCCCCACAACAAATCCAGGGATAAAAGATTTGCAAAAAATACAATGTTGCATTTGCAAGTATATTTTATTTACAGTTACCTATAAATAACCAGTTTAGGAGTACCGCAGAACACCAACTTTTGGTATATATAGCATCGAAGAAAAGGAGTTTAGGAAATTTCAGACCATATTTTCTCTTTCTCAAGTGACTGTCTGCAGTGGTAGAGGTAGATCAACGTTGATAACATTTTTGTTAATCACATTAAAATAGTAGTTGTTTGGCGTGAGTTTGATGTTGTTGCGTTAATTAGATCAAAAGATAAAAATAAAATAGTAATGTGCTTCCCGAATTTGCGGAACCGGAATACAGCGTCCAGTCCGACGTCTCAGCACGATTGTGATTCATATACACACACACCCTACTGAGACCGGCGTTCAACCAGAATAAATAAATTTTCTAATTTGGACGTTGCATCCGGCGTCGACGCTGCCTTGTGATTCCGGCTATAGGGTATGTTGATATTGAGGAATTATGTAAAATAAAATAAATAAATGCAAGCCTTTTATATTTACCACGATCCCTCCGGTCCCATGTACACAAATCTGTAGTCATCCTTGCACTTATCGATAAGAAACTCGTTGAGCCAATCGGAGGCAAAAAATTCAGGCACTTTGTAGAAATCGTAGTCTGGCATGCTGGCCTTCAGATGCCAGTCCTTGAGGTAGAGCGTGTTTTCGTTCACATCCTTCGGCTTATGCTCCCAATAGTCCAGGTACTCATGGAAGTCCATTTCACACTTTTCATGGCTGTTGTACAACTCTTTGGAACAGTTAGCCACCGGTACTCGAAAGTTTTTGATCTGCGCCTTCAAATTCACAAAATTCACCTTGGAGTCGGATATCCATTGCTTGCAGCATGGCCAGTTTTCTGAAGTTGATGTAATTATAACGGGAATATTTTTATACATGTAATTCCAGAAAAAGTCATTGTAAGTTAATTCGTTCGCGTTCACCCTCCTTATTTCCCCTGGAGCAGATAGTTTCTTTGGATTTTGTTGACAGAACCAATTTTCCAGATCTAGCTTTCGACGTTCCGTTGACATTTCTGTTTCGGCCAATTGTATTTGACGCAAGTTTGCTAGTTTGACCAGTGGAACGAAGTGGATTGAGGATTGTTTTGCTTGGAGCCTACTAGGAAGCTTGAAACCTACGTAGCTAGCAAGAGCAGCAATGATGAATTGTAGAAGTTAATCGACGTGAGGAATTTGATTAAATCGAGTGACGGAAACATTTTCCAGACGTGCTACGTTCGCAGTAAACAAATTTCACCTCAATAGCTGTGTTTGTTTGTTTTTATTGAATATGCCGGGATTCCTCCCAGATTCGGACAGTGAGGATGAGCTGCCTCCAGGCTGGGAAGAAAGAGCTACAGACGATGGTCACGTATTCTACGTTAAGTAAGACATAAAATCTTTACAAGATTCCTTTTGTCTAAATTTACACCGGCATCCATAGCCACCATAGCAAGTCAACTCAATGGACACATCCCAGAACTGGTAAATCTAAAAAGGTTTCAGGAGAGCTGCCACTTGACTGGGAACGAAGAATCGAAGAGGGAACAAATAAGACCACCTTTTTTAACAAAACTACAAGTCAAGTAACTTACATCGATCCTAGACTTGCCTTTGCTGTTGAGGAAACTCCTCAGAGCATTGCGGAGGTCCGGCAGAGGTTTGATTCGAGCTCTACGGCTCTTCAAGTTTTGCACGGTAAAGATCTTCATGGAAAGGTGGCTATTATCACCGGTGCCAATGCTGGCATCGGATTCGAGACATCCAAATCTTTGGCATTCCATGGGTGCGAAGTGATATTCGCTTGTAGGTAAGAATTATTTAAAGAGGTTAGTTAAGGGGCTATATGCAGAGGTAGGGAAGAATAACAGTCCTTTATTGGACCAGAACCCTTCTGTGATTTCACAAATGCGAAGCTTTGGCGAGGCACAGACTAATTTACACTTTCAGTACTCAGGGGCATATTTACGTATGTGCTGGGCACGATTCTTGTTGCTCAAGCCCCAATTTTTGGGAACGGGGTTCGAAACATTTTGCTGTGCTAATTAACTCCACCGGTAGTTTGTAAAAGGAAAATTAACTCCACCGGCAGTTTATAAAAGGGAAATTATAATATATAATAAAATTTTCCTAAAAGTTACGAACGTTAGGTGGTTCGCGAATTGCCCTATATCTCGAAAACGGGTCGAGATAAAATTTTTTCATTATTTTTCCGTTAATTAGCACAGCAAAATGTTTCGAACCCCGTTCCCAAAAATTGGGGCATGAGTAACAAGAACCTCCCCATGTGCTGATTGGGCTATTGCACTCCAAATTCAAATACCCGAGAAATCACTCAAAACTCGTAACACCATCGGAAATCGAATTAAACTCACCATGGATTGATACACACCTTTGTTTCCTCGCGTATATCAACAAAAATGAAGAAACACATTATGGTATTTTTCTGAATTTTTTTTAAAATGTTGACTATCTTCTCAATGCTCTTCGACCGATAAGGATAACTTTCCTAATCATGAAACCATTATGGGCAGTCGCAAATATCTACATGGCTCTTAAAGCAAACTGGATAATGAGTGATAACAAAATTGGACATACTGCAGAGTTTACGTTGGCAATATTAAAAAAAAATTTTTTTTTAGAAAAGACCTATTATTTTTTTCAGGAAATTAACCCTTAGAAGTGGTTGGTTTCGTCATTTAGGTTTAAAGAAATTATATGTTGTTATACTTATTGACATCTCATCATCATATGGGAACTTCTTATTATTTTTTAAAATGTTTATATCCATCGCTTTGGGAAATAATTTTACATATGTGTAACAAGCAATTTTTTAAGAAATAGCAACGATATCTTTTTCGTTTTATTGCAAACTTTTTAAACATTCTGATTTTAATGAAATAGTACGGATGACTGGTAATTTCTGGTTATCCTTAAGTTAAGTTAAGTACTTCTAGAGAATATTTCCCCTTTACCTATTTCAACGGTTGGTTTAAAAAAAATTTATTCCATTTTGGGCAGACCAAAATTTGATGGTCCCAAAAATAAATATAACTCGACTCCGGTAAGTGCGGTATCACGTGAAAGGGTGTTTTTTTCAAAAGTAATATTTTTAATAAATTTAAAATTTATTTCATAATTTTTTAAAATTTAGTTCAATTTTGTGTACCATATTTGTTGACATAATATTCGTTGGAACTATGCCCCCGTACTCCTATATTTCCGTAAGATCTGCACAAATTTTGGAGTATGTGGTTAGTTATTTTAAGTGGCGATTCGATCTGGTCGGAGCCAAATTAGGACTAAGGTGAGTTTTGATATCACGGAATCACTAATTAGGCTCTTTGTGTTTATTGTGCAACCAAGAGCTCAGAGCAACCTGTGGAGTTAAGAAAAAAAACTTCCCCGATCTTGGACCTAGATCTGATATTTTCGAAAAAATGCTTGTCCAGCGTCCTGTATTTAGCATTAGTGCCGAAGGGCCGAAGAGTTGCATAAAAACTGGTAAATTATCTCCTTCTTGTCTGGATCTTGCAACTGCGGTAGTCATTGAATTATTATTATTGAAGGTGATTAGCATATACCATATATATAAAGACATCCTTGGCACAGACCGTCTCAGTCATCAAACGAACATCAGCCGAATCCTTAAAAATAAAATAAAAATATCAGGACCTGCAGATTAAAGCAAAACTATACTGATTAATTGAAATTGGGAATAATTTCAAAGTGCAAAATCGTTCACGTCATTGCTGCGTGTGCGTGCATTGGGTTCGAGAAGGTTAGCAAATAATTTATAGTATTACTAACCTCATTGGTTTCAGCGCTCTTGACTAATACATAATAATATAAAACGTTTCGGTAGTGCTAGTTCATAAACTATCACGAACAAAGAAATCATTTATAAAATAGGCGGAAGAAATTGAATTAACTTTTTTTGTATTCTGTATATGGCCTTTTGATTTAACATTTATTTAAAGAGCTCCCTAAATTGTAAGTTTGATTTTCAGAAACCAGGAATCAGCTGAGGAAGCGATAGCGGAAATTACAAAAGAGAAATCAAACGCTGGCCGCAGATGCAGATATATGCGGCTTGACTTGACTTCTCTGAAATCGGTGCAAAATTTTTCAAAGGAACTGAAAAGTTCTACTAAGTCTGTATTTAAAAATTTACCTGGATAATGATACTAATTGCTATTTTTAAGGCATGTCCACTTTTTGATACTGAACGCCGGGGTGTTTGGTTTGCCGTACACGCTCACCGAGGATGGCTTCGAAACTACGTTCCAGGTCTCTCATTTGTCGCATTTCTACTTAACAATGCAAATCCAGTCGCTGCTGGATCACACCTCCCGAGTTATTGTTGTTTCATCTGAGTCGCACAGGTGGGAAAGTATTATGATTTAATTTTTGTTATTTAGCACTGCGACTCAAGCCTCGCTCCAAAACAAGGGAAGACCTTTGAACCTAAGATCTCCAAAACGAGGTGTGTGTGGAGCGTGGTACGCCGCTGCGAGCGGATTTCATTTAAACTTTCCCGTGGCAGTCATCGCTTTATGCGTAGTAAGCTCACACAATTGATAGAGACTTTGCCTGTCGTATAAGAAATTCATTCCAGCTGGATTGAGATATCTTTCAGCCACGAGTTGGACTTTGTACCCTTACTGAATTTGATTTATTTTAATCATTTGTTTTGTACACCCGGCTTATCGCAGACTTCTATATTTGGTGTGCGGTTAAAATATTTGCGTTTTACTTTTACAGATTTGCAAATATCCCCAGCGAGCATTTGACCGAGCAGGCTTTGTCACCCTTTTCGCAGAAGTATTGGAGCATGATGGCCTACAACAATGCCAAGTTGTGCAATGTGCTCTTCGCCAGAGAGTTAGGAAAGGTAAGTCGTACCGTTGCGGGACATTGAACTGGCGCTGCCTTAAATGTAAACAAAAGCTCTGACGGTTATTGCTTTTTAATGAACCACGTTTTCTTCACGTGGGTAGATATTGCGAATTCCTAACGTGTTCCAATTTGCTTCAATTCAGTCCATTACAAGATAGGCTTCGGCTAAAAATAGTTTGTGTCCCTGGAAGGGGCAATCAGCATTAGACAATTGAGGTTTCTTCGTATTGTATTGTAATCGGCGACTCACTGGGCAAAAACTGCGCAAATTTCTACTTCAAAAAATTAAGAGGCTTTATTGGCTTTAAGTCATTTTATCTAATCGTTCACTTGGGGTCTGCGAATCATTCAGACAAGCTCATAGTCAGCGTTTATTTGGGTGTCTGCGCTTGCCTTTTAACGGGGTCTTTATCAACGGTTTGGTGTACTTGGAGAAATCGAGTACAAATAGAGCATTTGCTCGATGGTAGCGCTAATTGCGTTGATAACAGATCATTCCGAGTAGATTACTATTTGAGTCAAATAGTTCAGAGGACAGAAAGGTTCATGTAATAAATACGTTTATGGATTAGGGAAATAATTATTAATTGAAGTAATCGATGAGCACTATGTTGTTCATTTTCCTGATAACACAAATTGTTTATGTTTATTACCTGAGCTTTTATTGAGTTTCAAAATTTGCCTTGAATATTTGGGACATGAGGTAAAGATAAGACTTTTTTTGGCGTTAGAAGAATGGTAACACAAGTTGTTCAAATAAACAGATCTGCGTTCTACATTATCTGCATGAATTTCGACGACAAAATGTTTTGAGGATTTTTACTTTGCTCTAAATTTTTCTATTATTCCGAGTGTTGTGTGAAAATAATTGTAAATTGATCGGTTTTAATGAAAAATACGTGGGCAGTAGCAGTGGGCAAAATTTGGAGTAAGTTGCACAGGTCTCTGAAAAAAAAATAAGTTCATATGTGTAGATAAAACCAAATTATTCCGAAAGCGTTCTAAAAAAATTATGATACCCCAGGCCTTATAATTGTTTCGTAAATGCTGGTTTCTTTTCCTTTCTTTTATTTAATTATTGCAATGCGGATTTGTACCTTTCTTTTGCGATTGCACATTTAGGTTTTGCTTCCGGTTTTTAAAAAACGCGGAACAAAAAAAATTAATTGTATTAATTAATTTAAAAAAATTATGATAAGGAATAGATATTTTTGTTTTCTGTTATTAACAAAATTTCAACCGAATAGGTTCAGCGGTTTTCGAGTAATATTAAACACTGCATAAAACGGCTGAATTTAAAGAGGTAATGACGTTACCCTATAACTTTTTTTTACATAAAATGGTTAGCATAGACAATGTACTATCATACAAATATGAAACTTCAGTATTGTAAGCCTTGGCACAAGGCCAGCTGCATTTTATTTGTACTGCTCGTACTTCAAAATTTGTCATTTCAAAATTAGTTTCTTATTTTCAATCTTACCTATAAAGTTGGCTGTTACAAAATCATCACTGAAATTTGTAAAGTTCAGTGGAAAATTATGTTTATATTGAAAAGAGAAAGATATACGAGGTGGTCCAAGATTTTTCATAGCCTGTTATGAGCAGTCCATTAGTGAATATGGCAGTTGGCTATTTGCACTCACTTGTGTTCATGCGTTTTGTGTATCCGTACGACTGAAATCCGCAAAATGAATCGCCTACTGTTGTTCCGCACGTGCATTCCATTTACAAACACACATGGACACACCGAAGTGCAAATAGGCGTTTCCATTTCTAAAACATGAAATTTTCAAACATTATACCTGTATGTTGCCCCTGGAAGATGTTCGATCTATGCATTAACGATTATCTAATATTTATTATATACAGAATAAAGCCTGCTACTTTAAAAGCAATTATATTTACTGTTAGTTTAATTAAATATGTAATGCCTTTCAATAGATGTAACTGAATGACTCTTATATACATAACTTGCATTCTTTATATCAGTTTACATTGAGAAGTCTACCGGAAGAAAATGAACTTCATCAGTTCTCTCTAGGGAAGATAAACCCAAAAGTCCTCTAGTTTCAATTGAAAATGCCGCGTTTGGTAAATGTTTGTTGAATAAATTTAATCATAGCTGCCACTATCTATCGCTGCATGATTTATGTGGGCTTTGTTTTCTCATCGCATACGAGTCGAAGTCATTGTTTATCATCTTAAAATTCATTAAAGATTAGAATTTGAATGAAAAACGTGTGCAAGTGCAATACGTTTTAATTACGCAGAAACTTAGATATATGACATTTGAATGACTCGGACGACTTTGCAGCTATTTATCCAGTTAAAATTTGCATTCCAGCAGAATAAATTAACACAGATCTTGAATATAGGCGAACTATTTCTGTGAAGATTTTTTTTTAAAGTTTATTATTGCGAAACTACGCAAGATTTTATGAAGTTCTTCAATATGATTAACTTGCATTTTTTTTTAACGTGTGGAAAGCGTAAACATAAAGTACGCCGTCTTCGAATTGTGATAAGATGGTTGGAAGGTCACGAACCGATTGCGTGATTAGAGATCACATTAGAATAAAATAATAATAACATTTGCATTGAAGTGGAGTTAGGCTATAAAAATATTTATACAATAGTTGTTTGGTTAATATATCAAATAATTAAGCGGATTCATTCGCCTAGAAGGAATACTAATTTATCATGATCTTATATTATATTTTTCTTCCGGACGGCTGTTGCTATGTAAGAGTGACGTAATTCTAAATATTTCAAGCAAACACGGCAGCCGATTCTACCGAACCGAACTAGAAACCTTAACGGTTATGGTTTATTTCGTAAAAATCATGAAACCATGTTACATGTTACCAAAGAATATATAACATAAAGAAGTTGCACGAGCCTAATTTGCCACTCAAAAATATTTTCCGATCGATGGAAGAGAAGGAACGGTGTCAGGGCAGGGAAGTGATTCCTAGAAACCGCGGCTGTGAACACAAATGTGTACCAGCCAGCAACGCACAGAAGTTCGGGCGCAGGTTATTCATATGGGTTCATGCGTTGGGGTGAACCACGCTTGCGTTGTCGGACGATGTGCCTTCTAGCTGAAGGCAGACCGAATTCTATAAATGAATGATATGAGTAAAAAGGCGAGAACCCAAAACGAATTTCGTCTGCGCTTGTAATTCTCAACTACTCATGAATCCCAGAACTAAAATTCTTCAAACTTCTGAGCTCAGTTCAGAGTTCTCGTAATTTTCCCACACTTCCTAGAATTGGAACCGGCGAGCGCTCATACAGCCCTCAACGCGTGCTTGGAACACCTCATCGCAAAAGTCCATAAGAATAACATTGCGCGCCGGAATTTCTGTACGTTTGCTGCCTGGTCCCGCGTCGCATCAGAAATTTTTGGTCACACTTCCGATGTAAGAAGTGTCTGAATATGAATGGCCGCTTGTATTTATTGTACTACTACAGATATAGGGTTCGCGCGGAAGGACCCTAGAGCAAATTTTTCAGTTCAAGTTATTTGTTCCGACTGCGACTTCTTTATGTTATATATTCTTTGATGTTACGTGTCATTTTATATGGAATGTGGCATGACACCTGACATCTTTTTTTTATTGCACCATGTTGTAGAACATATTCAAAAACCCTCCTTAAAAACCCCGGTGGGGTGGACAGAGCCCCAAAAACCTGGAAATAAGTGAAAACTCAATTTAAGATTGCTCGCCACTTCTTAAAATTGATTTTTCACCCATTTCCAGGCCTTTTTAAAAAATTTTCTGCGATGTGCGTAATATTTATCGGGTAGCCGAGTAACCTGGTACTGGGGTAGTTTATTATCGGATATTCGGGTAATTATTATCGACCAAGCTATGGCCCCGAAAACTTATTTGGAGATTACCTTAAATATAGTTCTCCCTTCACTAGTACGACAAGGCTATAAGCACAGTTTGCAGCTTTCCCATAACCGATTAGTGCACCAAGCCAATGTCCAAAGTTCATGAATCCGCAGTCACCTACCTACAATTCAGATAAATTCGGGCATGGGGCGTATTATTCCACTGGAGTCTCAATCATTAACCTCGTGTGGGAAATAAGCTGAAATACGCACGCGACTGACCAGATGTGAAGTTGATCTAGATTACCCCACTTCCTAAAGCCTGGCTTTAACGAAGACGAATTGAGATAAAAATAAGTCTGCGGGAAAAGGGTAAAAGTGCAAATGTAGAAAGTATGCAAAAAGCACTGGAAACGAGCAGCTTTGTACCCAAAAAAAAGGTTTCCATTTGTTTGTTTAGTTGAAGAAAATTTTCTTACTTTTTCTTTGAGCTAGTAGATTACGCATCAGGCTCCGAAGAGGCGATAGCAAGGGGCTCAAAGGTCGAGTGAATAGTAAAAAGTAAACGAACATCGGCTTAGTCAACCACATTTGTTTACATGTTTACGCAGCGGCAGTCGAAGGGGCTCCGGTAATGCTTTGCATTAATTTCCCTTTTTTTTCACAGAGATGGCAAGATCGGGGGATCTCTGTGTTTGCTCTCCACCCAGGGAACATGGTTTCGACGACTCTTCAACGCAATTGGTGGTTTTATAGGCTGCTTTTCGCGATAGTGAGGCCGTTCACCAAGTCGCTGGTAGGTTTCATGCATGTTCACACTTCTGCAGAGGCTGTAGTGAAAACATTTTCTAATTTTAGCAACAAGCAGCGGCTACGACCGTCTACTGTGCCACCGCGCACGAGTTAACCGGCCTCACTGGGCTCTATTTCAACAACTGTTTCTTCTGCGAGCCGAGCAAGCTGGCACAAGACGACAACCTTTCCGAGGCGCTTTGGACAATTAGCGAGGATATGGTCAAGAGGACTCTGACGGAGGGCTGCTAAGTGTAGTGAAAGTTCCGAAATTTATATTCCACTGGTTTTTGTATTTTAGGCAAAGTATCACACTAGTTTACTTCGAAAATATGCGCTATAGCTAAAATTTATAAATAACTCTAACATCAGTCTTTGGTTTGGGCCCTTCAAAAGTCCGACACCCGTCCTTTCCGCTCCCAGTCTCCGTACCGTGTGGGCTCTGGTCCTGAGGGTCCACCAATTTCGCCTGTGTAAGGATTTGTGTTGTTTGGCCACGGCTTCAGGGGCTCCTGCTCTTGGTATGGATGTTTTCCCATGATTTCATCGAGTTTGCCAATGGGAGTCTTCTGCCGCAGCTTCTTCTGGAACTCCACCATTCGTGGACTCGACGATTTCATTTCTTCTGGCGTCTTAGCTGTTGTGGAAGCGTAGCACACGGCTGTAGGTTAAAAGAAAATTCGTTAGTTGCACGTCCCGGCAATTTTCACTTAATTTGTAATAACCTTGCTTTGTCAGCTGCGACACAACCCGAACTTGACTGCTCCTCGCTAGGAAACTCATCGCTTATTTTTTCACTGAGTATTTGAACGTTGGGAAAATTAATAAACCGAACTAAATATCGCCTGAACTTCTCGAATAATTGATAATCGCACAACGTCTGATCTGAACGAAATCTGTTGCTCGTTTGCGGCCTGCGGCCCCTCTGTTTACCTTTTAAATGTCAGCTGGCGAGACTGCCTACGCCGCCTCAATCGCGTCACAGATGGCGAATTCGTTCTTGTTCTTTGTGTGAGTGGATAATCCAGTACGTTAAATGAGGGAAAAAATTAGTACTTCTACCCCTATGTAGATGTCGCATGACAAATTGTACAGGTATAATCAAAAATTTTGAAGGTTAAAACTACTTTTAGGGGATAAGAAATTGTCGAGAAGATCTGTAGCGTGCGCTTGGTCACGTGCAATCTAACTTAGATGCAACCGATGCGATTGCTTTCAAGGCGAAATTGCGATGGAGAAGCATCGGAGGTATTGTCGCGGTCGACCATCAAGCGGAAGGCGAAGGTGCAGCACTATCAGGTTCCTTGGTTTACCTGACGATTAAGATTGTCGCCGGAATAGGAGTTTACTGTATAGGACAAGTCTTCTCAATCAGGCTGAAGTTTTTCGGTTACACTTCCTAAATCTCTATTGCTAAGATGAATGCTTTTCTTTTCCGCGACACACTTCGCCAGACAGACAGAATCACCCCCTAACATCTGAAGATGCCATTGAAGCCAAAATTAGGTTGGAAAGATATAAATAAGAATCCTAAACAGGATACTAACTGGACATACTTACTGTAAAAAATATATTTAGCAAGGTCCAAGTTGGAAGATAGCGGCCTTGGACTCATTTGACACCTGTGGGCTCAGAGAAGAACATTTTATTCTGCGGTGCAGGAGGTATAAAAAAGTAAGAACCAGGTCCCCCCTTAAAAATTGTCAATCACTTGAAGAACTCCTTGTTCGACTGAAAATGAGTATAAACAAGTTCCAAACAATGGCTGACTCTCTAATATCCGTTATATGTGGGAGAATACGTTAGTTTTAGGAAATTTTAGAGAATTTTTTCACTTTCGCAAGTGACTGTACCTGCAGTGGTAGAGGCAGATCAACATTGGTGGCATTTTTAGAAAGCACAATAAGATAGTAGTTGTTTGGAATAAGTATAATGTCGCTGCGTTAATTATATCAAAAGGTAAAAATAAAATAATAAATAATCATCCTGTAACTCGAAAAGAGTTGTGATGCTCCCCCCGCCCATTATACAATTTTTTGGTTGATTAGGTGAGATTTGTAGAAGTAAAAAAATCACCTCATTGCATAAAAATAAACAACTCACTTATAATTCAAGTGAAAAAATAGTTTACTGCGTAGCTGGCTCTAACTGGACAATTTATCCATTACGCCCAATAACACTACTCTAAAACAAACACACAAACTGAAGATCACCAGTTTGCCTCAGCGGAAAATTGTCCAATCACAAATGTTTTTTTGGCTCTAAGTGCTAGCGATAAGTGAGTGATCTGCCCCAATTCCGAATTATCTTGTATGCTCTTGATCAAATTATTTTGATAAGATACCCCTTATAAGTGATCTCGTTCAAAAAACGGGCGCCAAATGATTAAAAAATTCGATATGTGATAATTTTTGGTACAGAGTTCCAAATTTTCTCAGCAGGAAGTGATTAATAAGCGCAAGTATTTGCTCCCCAAGCGTCACAAACACCAAACAGTTCCAGCAGAGATGTAGCGCGTGTTTGCACGCATTTATTGGGCAATGACCTCGTTTCGGTTCACTGCTATGCTGGTGACTCCTTAAATTGTTTCTCAAAGAAAGAAAGTGGCAGCGAGATCGTGATTGCTTAACAACCCAAACAAAGCCAAAAGACGGAGCATTAATCACTCCAGATGGCTGCATGCTAGTCCCAGCCTGGCTTGGGCTTACGTTGCACGAGTCACGTCATAAATCTTTATTTTGCATCGATCGTGCGTCCATGAGCCAAGTTCATTGTGTGCAATGGAAGTAGTGGAGATTGTGAAGATTGTATTGTAATTTTGGTCTCATCCAGAAAAAGGTAGATGTCGTTAGAGTAGACTTTCGCAAGTGATCTTGTCTTGTACAGGCAGGGGAAACTTGAACGATCGGTTCATGAATATTTGATCGCTTTTAGGCGTACTTACTTCTGAGAAAGCTGATATGGTTGGCATTTGCCTGGTGGTGTGCTAATTTTTTTAGTGTAATGGTACTTTTTTCGCTTCATAGAATGGAAAGGGAAATTTTATGGTGTGATATTTGTTAATGGTTTTATGTGTAAGGAATGATCTTACGGATTTTATTGCTTATTGCTTATCGTCCAACATAATATTAATTTTTAGTGAACTCATTCTCTCCAGTAGTTTTCCTGTAAAATTTTGTCAATTTTCTCCATCCACCCTTTCCATCCCACTTATCAGAGATAATTTTATTTTTTTGTATTACTCGCACATATCAGTTCTTTTTGTTGCTGGATTTCAAAATTATGCTTAAGGTTTTACATGAAATATTTCCCAGAGCCGTATTTTATTATCAACACTTGTTCTTAGAAAGATTTGAAATTTTTTTTGGGGCATAAATATTTGTAAAACTGATAAAAGCTTTATCAAATTCGTAATTATAAAAATTTGTCAAATTGAAAAGTAAATCAACAAATGAAGAATTATTTCATTATAAATAAAATTAGTTCCGTACATATAACGAAAACATTTAGCCGAAAAACTGATTTAGACTTTAGACAATTCAATTTTACCAAGAAGCACTTTGGTATTTCGGTAGTTTTAGCAAATAAATTAGGGTGACTATAGCTCCAGGGTGGTTAGCAGGATGGTCGAGAGGAACCTAGATTAACACAATATGTTTGGCATTTTGATTTAGTTCTTTTATCAGTTTGATGATATATCTATAAAGAATTAAGCATGGGATAGTTTCACAAAAATTGTGCATCTTACTGTAACGCATTTCCCTTGTAAAATTACAAACAATCGGTGTAAAGTTCATATGTATAAAAGGGACTTTAAGTGTAGCAGACATGAGGACATGAATGAAATAATCAGGACAAATGGTCAACCTAAATAAATGAATTTTCCGTCAGTTTCTAAGATGTCTACTTTATTTGCTATATCTGTTCTTGTGTTTGAACACGTTGACGAATCCTGTGTGGTTGCTGAGGAGTCTGACACAAGTGCAGAGATACATATTCGTAATATATCTGTACTTGCGTTAAAGCACGTTTAGTTAATATGTGCAATTTTTTGGTATAAAAGCCGGCTTAAGAACACCCAAGAAAGTTGTCTTCTGTTAGTTTCGGAACTTGCACATGTGTTCTAATCTCCAGTAAAATGAAAGTGTTTTTTGTACTTCTATTAACCATTGGTAAGTCAAATTTGACAAAGAGGACAGTAAGGCAGAGTTTCTAAAAGATTCCAAGGAAAGAATATCGGCTTTCAGATTTTCTTGTATTTAACTAGAGAATAGCGATATGAGTTTTTCTGCCCAATAATCAAATAGTTTTGTAAAATATTTCTCTACTCTATAGCAATGGTTTATTCGTCGACTATTTTTCCTCCCTCCGAAAAATGTGGAGACGTGTGCTTCACTCCTGCTATTTGGGCTCCCGCATGTTGTTTATCCAAAGGCAAGGAAATAACACTTGCCAATAATTATCAACTCCAGTGCATACAACTGTGTGATAAAGGTAAGACTTGCTCCTGGGTTTAAGGTTGAACAACTTAAAACAAAAAATTTTTTCAGATGCTGAATTGTTGCACGAGGGGAAATGTGAGCCAAACATCATATAGTTTGCTGCACGATATTTTGAAATTCTGATAATAAAATTTTAAAATACAATTCAAAATATTTTCTTCCTACATTTTATGACTGATCAACGATGACCTTTGGTTTCTGCCTAACATTTAGTTGTCTTCTTCCCAACTCTTTTATAAAGGGTGTCTCAGCACGACCTTGAATTCTGCATTCCGTGCCATTTCCGTCTATCGCCAGTTATATTTTGAAACGGCCATAGGGACACATAGACATTTACGAAGAAAGTTTATTAATTGTGAAGACCCATAACAAAAACTGAGACAATTTGCAAGTCATGTGCCATGTGCTCATTTTGGTGTGCATAATGGCGGCTCATCACGGCCCGTCCGAATTCGATAGAATGGATGTATGTATTTATATGTGGTTTCAACCGCATGGCGCTACCCGCCACACTACATACCAAACAGGAGAGACGTTTCTTTAATTAATTGCATTTCCAAACTACTCGATTCCTTAGTTTCTTCCATTTATTTCTTCACAATTTAGGAATTTAATTGAACCACAACAGCACAGTTTTCTTTCTGGCAATTCTACGACATCAAATCTAGCCCTATTTATAGTGAAACCTTAGAAAAGGGAAAAGGTGTCATTGTTATATTTATTTACTGACTTCTCAAAGGCTTTCGATAAAATTGACTTTTATATTTTAATAACCAAACTCCAAGCTCTTGGAATTGATGGTTCTTTCTTGTGTTTGATAAGATCCTATTTATGCAAATCTCTAAAGAAATTTATGCAACTTCTGGAGTACCTCAAGGCAGTCATCTTTGCCCACTGATCTTCTTATTATTTATTAACGATATTGTTTCGATTTTTTCCTTTGCCAAATGCCTTCTGTACGCCGATGAGCTAAAACTTTATGCTACTATTCGATCTGTAGCCTGTTGTTAACTGTTGTTAATAATTGCAAAACGATCTTTATAAACTACAACTATGGTGTTCAACAAATTATTTTTATTATTATTTTTCCAAGCACATAGACTCAATAGTATGTAAGGCATTTAAAATGTTGGGTTTCATAAAATGAAACACTACAAATTTCTGCAATCCTGAAACTTTAAAATTGTTATACATTTCGGCGGTCAGAACTAAATTAGAATGTGCTTCAGTCATTTAGACCCCATACTACACTACTCACATTAATAGGGTGGAATCTGTGCAGAGATACTTCACTAGATACATGTATCGGAAATTTACCACTTTACAGATACTGAACGATACTCCATCATATGACACTAGATCTCTATTACTTGGCTTGCGTAAATTTCAGCAAAGACGAATATGCAGTCGTGTTTTTTTCATTAAGGACATCATAACTTTACAAATAAATTGCCCGGAACTGTTAAGGGGTCGTCACACTGTGAAATTTTCGAAAAATCGATTTTTTTTTTGTTGCATTATCGGGTAGTATACACTGTAAAAAGCATTCTCTCAAATTTTCAAATTGTTTTTTCGAAATTCAAATAATTACGGTCGCTACAGCGTTTCTTGTAGAAAGGGAACGGAGGGAACTGATGAGAATCCCCAGCATCAGTATTGTCCTTCGGGTGGAGATTCGTGGTGCGACTGGTGCAAAGCCGAGGCCAATGGATTTCAGGAAAAATATTCTCATCAACCAGCGCTCGATGACGATGTCCAAGAGGTTTTGAAGCCAATCTGCGAAGATTTGACCACCGACGATTTGTTAGAGAGATGTACGGGCGCTTCAATCTTTAAACGCGTTTTTCTCAGAATGGTGTTTTTCAAAACGGTTTCCACTCTCAAAGGAAGAGTTTTGAAGATATCTAGTTCCAATTTGGAGAGAACATTTTTAACGTCATTCTTTATGGCGCTATGGAAGCTTTTTTTTCTTTTGAAATCTTCCTACTTTCTTTTACGAAAAACTGTCGAAAAAAAGGGCCAAATTCGATACTTTTTGTTCAAACCGCCGCCATTTTGTCAAATTAAAAAAAAAAAAACCCTCCATAGCGCCATAGCGACTTCCCTACAGATTAATAATCTTTTTGAAATTTTTGTTTCGGCTCAAAATTACGGCCGCAATCTTGGAAACCATACAGGACCTTTTTTTTTTACGTGTCATTTCAACAATTTATTGAACTATTGTACACCCAATAAATAAACATAAAAAAAATCATTTTGCATTCATCATGAATGTATTTATTTATAAAAAAAAAACCGGACCGATTAGGTTATTTCAACATTAAAAAAAAAAATCGCGAAAATCAGTGATTTTTCGGAGGGTCACACTGAGACGATCCGTTAAGTCTATAGTTGGAATCCATGTTTCTTATTTGAATACGCGTAAAAGAAATTTGCTGTACCGTCCGTTTTGTAGGAATAACTATAGTAGTTCTGTACTCTGTAAGATTTGTAATCGGCAGACTAATAATAATAAATAAATAAATAAATAAAAACTAAATGCTATGCAGAAACCAAAGGTCATCGTGGATCAGTCATAAAATGTAGGAAGAAAATAATTTGAATTGTATTTTATAATTTTATTATCAGAATTTCAAAATATCGTGCAGCAAACTATATGATGCTTGGCTTACATTTCCCCTCGTGTAACAATTCAGCATCTGAAACAATTTTTTGTTTTAAGTTGTTCAACCTTAAACCCAGGAGCAAGTCTTACCTTTATCACACAGTTTTATGCACTGGAGTTGATATTTATTGGCAAGTGTTATTTCCTTGCCTTTGGATAAACCACATGCGGGAGCCCAAATAGCAGGAGTGAAGCACACGTCTCCACATTTTTCGGAGGGAGGAAAAATAGTCGACGAATAAACCATTGCTATAGAGTAGAGAAATATTTTACAAAACTATTTAATTATTGGGCAGAAAAACTCATATCGCTATTCTCTTGTTAAATACAAGAAAATCTGAAAGCCGATATTCTTTCCTTGGAATCTTTTAGAAACTCTACCTTACTGTCCTCTTTGCCAAATTTGACTTACCAATGGTTAATAGGAGTACAAAAAACACTTTCATTTTACTGGAGATTAGAACACACGTACAAGTTCCGAAACTAACAGAAGACAACTTTCTTCGGTGTTCTTAAGCCGGCATTTATACCAAAAAATTGCTCATACTGTTTGAGTTAACTAAACTTTCTTTGAAGCAAGTGCAGACATATTTCGAATATCTATATTAATATTTATGGTATGTACTTGCGTCAGATTTCTCAGTACGTAAACGGGCTCGCAAATAGAGTAGACTTTTTAGAAACCGATTGAAAATTCATTTATTTGCTGAAACTACTGAAATACCAAAGTGCTTTTTGGTAAAATTGAATAGTCTAAAGTCTAAATCAGTTTTTCGGCTAAATGTTTTCGTTATATGTACGGAACTAGTTTTATCGTAATGAAATAATTCTTCATTTGTTGATTTATTTTTCAATTTGACAAATTTTTCTAAGCCTTCTTATATTATTTCGCTAAGGGTCACAGATCGGTGTTACATATATCCATTAATAATAAAGTGCATAGGAAAAGAAAGTTTTAATGGCGTCGACAGCGGAACATAAAATTTTAGAAATTGGCACGGAAAGACTAATGCCGTTGATGTAAATGATAAATAGTAAGGGGCCCAGATAGGTACCCTGTGGGACACCTGAGTCAATCCTGATTTCCCTAGATAAAGACGAACAAAATATACACTATACTTCTAAGCGTACTCAACTTTCGATAGATCAGCCAAAGTGTGCACGAGAAAACCTCATAACCTTTTAACTGGTTCCTGTTCCATAAATTGCATTAAAACCTAAGTGCCAATATTGATTTGTTTCTATCCGCGTAGTTCCCCTGGATCAAATGTATAAAGGAAAGTGCAATATGAATATTCTCGGAAACGGTATGTTGTGTGGGAGTGCTTGCAAATATTTCGTTATAAAAGTTCGTTTAACCTCAGCAATTGCTTCTTCTCGAAAAATGCTCACCCTAGCGAGAGATTACGAGCTGTAGGATACACCCGCTCGAAATTTATAGTTGGGAACTGAAGCATAAATTTTTATCGATGGAAAATAATTCTGGAGAATTTCCCGTCTCAAAATTAGAAAATTTTTCCCATATTTGGAATTTTCCAATATTATGGTCGCCCGAAGGAAGTCCGTCTGGCCTTGGGAGACCCGGTGTATCCCAAGCAGGAGAGCTCAAATCCTTTTGCATGTTATGCATATTAAAACGATAGCAGCATTTGCTCAAACAGAGGATCATCGAATTTAACAGTCCTGGATCGGAACTAATCCATGAAGCGGAATTCAGCATGAGGGTGCATTTTGTCCAAAGATTAGCCCAAGGATGCACGCAGATGCTTTACAATAGCTGCATGGAGCGCTTGGTTATCGCATCGATTGGATTCTTTAGGTCTGTCCAATCCGACTCAGACTTACTGAGAGATATTTACATATTTTTCGGAATATACATATTAGCTTAGTTAAACTCCTAAATTAAAATAATCCCCGTTATCAAAATGCCCACTTAGCCACGTCAATGTTTCCCAAAGAGTCTGTCCTTCACCTATAAATCTTATTTTAAATATTTTCAGTAGCGCCTTGCACCAACCTATCTACGAGTATTCCATGTGCGAAAGGTGGAATTTCCAGGAGACGTTTAGATTTGTGCCAAAGGAGACGTCAGAGGCACACAGTGAAAGGATAACCGAAATGGGGCCACATGTGGGCATAATTTTCTTAGTCATAAATTTTGACGCGCACATGGACCCGACACTTTGCAATCACCACCCCAGCGATGGAGTGAAGAAGTCGCTTTTTAATTTTTTATCTCCCTGCAAGACCCGGGCGTGAGGGTGGTGGTTAACATACCCGATGGCAGCAGGGAACCCTTTGCACCATACAATATCCTGCCCCCACCTTCAACCGACTGGCACATAATGGGATTGCGTTGTGCTGCACGAAGCACTAACCCTTTGGCTGTCGTAGGCATGAGTCTCTACATCCTCACAATAAATAACCGCCCTTATCAATCACCCGGGAAAATTGAAAAAAATTGCCTCACTGAGATGCCACTTCTAATCGCCTGCTCCAGTGCTTTGACACCCACGTAAGAGACAAAGTGGTTCACGGGGGGAAAGCATTCTCCTATAAATTTTAAGGAAAGCTGCTGTCGAGCACGTGAATACGTGCGAGCACTCGCCAGCGATTTTTCTTGTTTTATTAATGAGTACAGGAAGCTCTGACAAGTTCGTCCCCTCTTTGCCACCATTACAACCGGATGCATGTTCCGGGACAAACCTAACACAAAATTAAATTTCCTACCCGTTGCTGACCGAGGGTAACTTAACTACGTATGGGTGTGCCTACATAGTGTCGTTTCGTCAAATGAGTAACCTACGAGTAGCAGTCGTGTGTGCTTTTCGGCCAGTTTTGAGCTGTAAATGTTTTTTTGGTAAGAACACTTTTTAAATCCCATTTTTTTTAAACTCTCCTGAAACATACTAAAATTTGTAATTCATATTTATGAAATGGTGTTTTCATTGCAATCTACAAAAATATTCCTAACAAAATCGTAATGAGGAAAAAGAGTATTTGCCTAAATGTAATTACAAAACGAGGAATTTATGAATTGGAATCATTAAGCGTTTTAAGTTAAAAATAAGAAATAAAAATAGATCCCGTTGTCATTTCTTTGGGGTGCCTACGGAATATAAAAATAAATAAATCAAAGTGGGTAAAATCAAATTCGGTTTTCAAACCGGAGATACGAGTACGCTCCATATAAAAAAACACATTTGTATGTACCGTGTTAAATCAAAATCGTATACAAATAGGATTGGGTGCATTTCCAATATCCCACAAATGTAATGTCAACAAAAACAATTAAATACTGGTGTAATTACATATAAGCACACTTATAAGATCACATATATATATTCGGACTTATTTTGTGGTTAGAAAATTTGGTCAAAATTGAAAATTTTCTTTTGAAATCATTTCACGAGCGGAAATAGACTTTCTATATAATTGAAAGTTTGAAAGTAAATCTCCACATATGTGACAAGGGCTCTTAAGAGGTTTATAAGAGTATTAAACATTTTTTTAACATTTCTTCTTTATTCTTTCTCAAAGTACATATGCAATAATAACTCGAACTTAAAATTCAAAAACCAGAATACCCAGCATGAGGTATATTAGGTAAACAAAAAATAAGTGTGCCGCTTTCTTGACATGATTCCAACCCTTCTGGTGATCTAAAAAAAAAAGAAGATCCTAAAACAGTTTAAATTTCGCTATCGTCTGAACTATGGAAATGGGAAAAATGTTTTTTTTACAACATGGTGGCTGTTTGAAAAAAAAGTGATTTTTCGCCCTCTTTTTCAAAGTTTTGAATTTTTTTAAAATAGTAAAAACAAAATGTTTACATAATTATAGTTCCAACGATAGAGGGATATATAAAGAAGTTCCACGCCAAGTTTCAAGTTAATCGGTTCATTAGAACTTGAGAAATGACTTCAGACGTGTTGGAAAAAGTAGTTTCGAGAAAAGCGCGTTTAAAGATTTGAGCAAAGTTGTAGTTGCAGTCTGTACTTACATCACCACTCACAATTTTTTATTTTTGAACTGCACACACACAGAGTACGTACTCTACGATAGCTCAGAGCAAACTGACTTGCACTGCACACGGTGTATAAAAGACTTTCTGTAGGATAATTCACCCTCATGTAGTTAGGGAACGTCTACCACCTATTGTTCGATTCACTGTGGCAGGTCCGGTTTACTTGCTGTGTCACTAAAATAGCTATAACTCTGTAAATATTTAAATTTTTAAAAATTCCTTTGGAGAATATATTTTTGAAGGTCTGATCTTTAAAAATACGAAAAAATTTTTTTTTCAAAATTCTAGCCTAGAATACCCGTTTAACAAAACAAAAAAATGTGAATAAAACCCAAAAACTAAAAAATAAAGCAAAAACCAAAATTTGTTTTATTGTGATTCATCCAAATCTCAGGGGAGAATTTTGAGCCTGCCCCCGCCGCTGGTCTGAGCCTTCTATGGTTTTCAAAAAATTCTTCATGTAATTTATAAGTTGACCGTAACATTATACATATACGCAAACACAAATACTGATATATCACCCATGATAACGTGACTAATTTTGATGATACCTTTTAAGCACGATTGTACATGTGGTTTTATAACGATTTTGGTTCTTTCGAAGATGAAACTAATAAGTGTGGGTAGAATGTGGAATAGATATACATATTTAAGTCTTCTTTGTATTTTGTAAATTTATTTTAATATAAAAGAGTGAAAATTCAAAAGACTCATATATGAATCATCCGAACTCTAGTCAAAATAAATGAAATATACGAGGCATCAGAAGCGAATGGACGAAAGATCTAAAACCCCAAATGCCACAAATACTCACAAACACAAATTGTCAAAAACCGAAAAACTCAAAAATCAAAAATACAAAAACTCAAAATCTCCAAAAAGCCTAAAAATGCAATAACTCAAATACAAAAAAAAGAAACGTCCACAGACTCGTGCAAGATCCAAAAAACTATGATCTAAAAATGTGACGACAAAATCTGCAAAATCAAAATAAAAAAAAAACACGAGACAACAAATTAGGAAAATATAGAGATGCTAGAAAGTATGATATGGAAAATGTTTTTTGGGAACTTTTCCTAACAGCAAGTTACTGTGTGATGTGTCCTATATTTTCGGTAGGTACGGGTGAAACCATTTAATTGAAATGCATTTATTCTCGAATAAATATATTTTTAAAAAATCGACTCCGGTATGAAAATAATGATTTTACTTCTACAACTCGTTTTGGTAGGTACCTTTTAGCTGCCAGCAATATTTCAACGTATGGTATAAAGATAGATCCTCCATGAATTCATCGTGGAAAGTTTAAGCCGTAATATTTAATAAATTCCAGTTTGCAATAAAATAAAACTAGTTTCGTTATTTACGAGAAATGCACATATTTCACTAAGAGCTTTTCAATTCACTTTTTAAATGAAATGGTGAGAAGAGCTCTCGCTTTCCAAAGAGGATTTAAGGGTTAAAGGAATTTTATTAAAATATACCAATCGGCGCTGTGTATCGAAAATCGAATTTAAAAGCATCTAAATGTGCTGAAAAATCGATTCTCAATTAGCGGAATGAATGGTGGGGTCCTTATGATGCGAATAATGTTTGTGATTTTGTGTTATCGAAACTTTTATGGGCGTAGTCACCGGACGGTGGATTTTATCTGTTGAAGTGGTTAAACCGGTGGTATTATAATTGCAAGCAAAAAATCGATAATCGCTCCTCTGCCTGTGAAGTGTAGCTAGCGTCCTTGTGAAATTTGAATAAAACGTTAATACGCCCCGGATTCCATTAGCACGAATAGTATTTGCGCAGCCATACTCGCATACGAGTGAGATGTGGCTCTCCTGTTCGGGCGCGGCAGCGGCAACGGGGGGGATAAAGTGCTCCGAACAGGATGATTTTTCAGAATCCATTGAGGGATTTGCTCGCTCAATAAGAAAGGATTTCAAATTGTAGCGCCCTGAGGATGAAGGGTGATGACAGTGCAATTTCTGTCGTGACAGACATTGCAGTCTCACAAATAATCTCAACGGATATCTTTTGAAGTTTTGAGAGACTTGGGCAAAGATTGCATTTGCGTGTAAAAGGTCAAGAGCTTAGGCAGCTTTTCCAAATGTAAAAAGAAGTCTGAATGAAAATGAATATATGTAGCTCCAGCTGTTAATACATAGTTTCCGTTATTCTCAGTTTGAAAGGGTATTTATGCTTCTGTATTGGGCTGACAGGTTTCCAGATTGGATAAGATAAAAAAAGATATAAAAAGATCCTCAGATCATAGATAATAAAATCCGTTTTCTACGCTATACAGTTTCAAACGAACAACAATTAAAAGATCACCTCTGCCTTCCCTTGCGACATCCTGATGAAATTGGGCAACGTTATATGGAAGGATGATATTGTATTGTATTTTTAATGATGGCAACCGTTTCATTATTCCAAAGATCTACCGTCCATAATGGAGAACCCTTATCATAAATTTCGCTGGCTGCATTATTACTCATGCAGAAATTCAAATTGTTGATTCCCTTGCGCCTTCTGCCTCTAACTATCGGACAATTATTAAGTGCAGTTGTTGTCTTTTTCTCGGATTGGTCATTTAATCTGTCTGTCTTCCAAGACAGTCCAGTCTCTGCGGTGCCGCGATATCTACGTCATGCTATCGGGGGACACATTTTCCGGTTGATTGAACTTTTGATCGTTTTGCGGGCCCATCATTGGCCGTATGGCTGGAAAGCAGAAAGTCTGTCTTCGGGACTGAACAACGGACGACACCCCGCAAGCAGTCGCAACCGACGACAATCGTGTCGTCTGTTTTGCAACTGTCCGCCGTTCGGTCCGTGGCGATTTAATGGGTGCTCGCGGGGTTCTCATATGGTTCTCAGCTGCTGTTCATGCTGTGACCGCCATCGTCACCGTCGTGCCTCCGCTGTTCAAAAATCATCCGGTCGGAAGCAGTTGTACTAAATCCCGCGAGTCGCGCGAGTACTTTTCTTTACGTTCAGAACACCCACACGGTTTATCACCTGCCCCAACGATAATCACGGCCAAATTGCGCCGATAATTGCGTTGTTCGCCGGAATTATTGTGCACAAAGTGATAACGTCGCGTCGGCGTCGGGACGCCCGCCAGCCGCATGACGGCCCACAGCCTCAGTGATTCATTGCTCAGTGCCATTAGAGATAATTGTGCGGTAATGCAGCAAAAGCGCGATATTTTTGCAAATGAGCTTGCTTTTGAGTGCCTTGCAGAGAATTGTGAAGTTAATTTAATCGGAGGTCAGAACGCGGGTCACAATGAAAGCCGTGTGTCGCCCCGGGCCAGGGAGGCATGGCAACTGGAGTGGAGGGATCCCCAGATAATTTGCATAGTAAGTGAGGTAGGACTGTCGTTACGGCGGCACAGTGATTACACAGCAATATGTTGATGATTGTCCGAAGTGTGCATCTCACGTATTAGTTACCTGCATAATTAATACCGATTATCGTGGGCTCACAGCACCAAGACTGCATGGGACTGACAATGCCATATCGGTCTCATCTCCATCTGCATTCTGCAGGACGTGCCGTGCCGCCTGCCATATTATGAATGTCTCATTAAAGTATTAATTTCTCGCTGTTTTGTCCACACTGGACGAATGTTGTCATTCAATTTGTCACCCAGATCGCACGCTCGCGGAATTAATTGACGGGCGTGCGGGCAAAAAAAGGTGCTGGACACATTTGTATCTGCCTCTTTTGCATAATATAAAACGCCTGTTCCTGTTTGATGCAAAACTCTTTCTTTTTTTTGGAGGGACGATGTAGGAACAACACCGGTGGGTTATTGGGTGCTTTTACAAGAATTAGAAAAATTGCATAATTATTAGTCTAATGACATATATGTAGTAACTTTGGGACAGCAGTCGTATATCACAAAATTTCTTAAAAGTACACTAAATAGGTTTGATGTGGCAAATTGAAATAGTATATTGTGCAACTGCCATTGTGGGCAATCGGCTAGTTTCCGCCCGAGTTGCTCACGCTATTTTTCATCACAAGTACGGCGATCGGTTCGTTAAGGGGGTGGCAGGAAAAGGAAGTCGTAGGGGCGTCATGGAGGGTCTGCGAGAGGTGGGGGGTTTATATTTCAATTATTGTTTTTACTACCAACATAAATATTTATATTCGAACAATTCGTCAATTGAAAATGGATGATTTTACCATCATCTAATTTTATTCTTTTTATGATGTTATTTTCTTTTTCATCTTTGGTATTATCTATTTTCCTTTTTTGATAGTTGTTTTCTACACTGATGTCGTCCAAGTCACTATTTTCTGCTTGGCCGTTAATGAATTCGTTAATGAAATTAATAGAATCGTTTGCCTCACTTTGTGCCTTCTGTGCTGTTGATGTTGAAGGTTGATTTACATCCATGATTCTTCGCATTATTTTGCGGAAAGTATTGATTAAATTTTGTAGCGAATTTTCAATGTATCCCGTCTGATATCCATCCTCCGTGATTTTTAAACTCCCGTCTGTTAGCTCCAGCATCAGCAAGAACAGTCGGTGATGTTCTACACGAAACGCATGACCGGTATAATCATCTGCGTTTGATAAATTCAAATACTTGGCCACAGTCTTCGGCATTCCCCCGAATGTATTTATTCCGATTACTTGTGAAGTGCACTTTCCTTCTCTGTAACCGAGAAAAAATCTTTGGGTTGAAACATTGTTTGGTCGCAAGTCGACGTACTTTTTGTAGACACCATAAAATTCATCCGCCACTACAAATGTTCTTGGCTTCGGATTTTTGGATTTTGGAAGATTCACCACAGCCAAATCGCCTTTATCATTTATGTCTTCTATTTTAATATCGCACAGCTACTGACGTCTACATGCTCCCGCTAACCCATATATCAAGCTACCTGTTGACAAATTAATGTTGAAAAGTTTATTAATATTCCTATTATCATTACTCGTATAGTTTCTTTCTATTTTAATCCTACTTACCTTCGTTGCTAAATATTGATGGTCTGTAGCTTCTTTTATGAATTTCCCCACTTCCTCTTCGGTCAAAACCTTTGACTTTTTCGACTCGAATCCTTTTTTTTTAAAATGCTATTATATTAAATTTATATAATTGTGGATATTAATTTGATGCCGATTATTCACGACACTCTTCAACATTGAGAATATTTTCTCAAATTATGCTAAAAAAACTGGCTCAGGCAACGATTGAGTTTTATTTTCGGATTTCCAGGTCATGAAAGTATTATACACTTTTTGATACTTGGCTCTTGATTTGTCCGGCAGTAAACTGTCTTTTACTTTTTCCGCCATACTTAAAATTTCAGGAGGATTCAAATCGCTTTCGACACTACTCGCATCGCTATCCGGTATAATCGTTGTATCCATTTTATGTTAATAATAATAAACACAATTATTATCTTACGATTTTATGAAATCCCGATCACAATACTTAATCAAATCACCAGAAAATTTTTATACACTGAGCTCGTCGAGATTTGTCAGAAGACTGTTATTTCTCTGCGAAACTTTTTCCGAACGATAGACCTATCTTACAGAAAAGTGGTGGGGAAATTGTTTATGATATTTCAACACAAAATTTTTATTACTCTGGTTACCATGTGATATTTACTCATGGCCCGGCTTCAATAATTTGTTTAGGTACCTCAAAAGCATGAAAAGGTTTAACACGTGCGGCATATAAAAATGGGGTTTTCTGAAGTAATTATTCTTTGTCTTGCGTGCGTTCTCTAATATAACCAGTGGGTTATGGCCAACAGATTGGACAGTGGACAATCGGGGAGTTTCCACACGTAAACCCGTGCGGAATCACAGTAGTTTCCCCGCACGTGTGATGGAAATTTGATTTTATTCACAGTTGGAAAAAACAAGTCACTCCAGGTTAGTTAGGGCAATTGGAAAAGGTAACTTATAAGCCTTAATAAAAATAACTAACAGAATGGGAAAACTAAAAGTATATTCAGCAGGGGGGGGGGGGGGGGACAAATTGTCATGGCTTTTCTCCCATTGTGGAGGCAATAGTTTTGTAGAGCAATCCAGGTATTCCCAAAGTATTCAACGCATAATAAAATTTTGCATCGTGAATAAAAATCCTATCCTCTGAGCTGGGCTAATCCTGGAAGAACAAAATTCCAGGAAAAACGATAAGCGATACTATAAGAATTTCGTAGGAAAACAAGAAGCATAGCATTAAATCTCCCTGGTCGTCTATTACCGCGGCCTTAAACGATAATCGCCGTATAATTCGAGCAATTCCGAGATAATCCACATAAATCAGGCTGGGTCAATATTGGGCGAGAGTGCACCAAAAAATCAGCAATAAATATTAAATGAGATTTATTGTGTCTTCATGCTCGGAGGAGTGGAATAGTAGGACTCACAAAGGAAACTGGGAGTGCACAAGGAGATTAAAACTAAGAAAATATGTACATAAATCTCTTTAGCAAATCCCTAAGCGCCACCATCATCCACCTCGTCTTGTTCACTTTTTTGCGCCCTCCAAGGATGCGGATGGCGGGGCAGTATCCGGGCGTGATAGTCACCAGGGCACATCTTCAGGGGCTCAACGGTGTAGGACAGGGGGCCACAAGACGATTATTACTCGGCGATAAAATTATTCTGAATTCCGCTCAAAGCACGTAGGGTGCCGACTGACTGTCACTTGCGCGAGATTGGAAAATATTGAAATTTTTAAGGCGACGATTTTTTGTGCGGCGAAAATCACAACTTTTCTGTCTTCAGATATGAATAATTCCGCTTAATGCCTCCAGGGTGAGCAGTTTTGAATTGAGTTGGAAACTTCTTCATGTTGTGGCACCGTTGAGCTTCGGCTGCATGTATAGAAAATTGCCCGTTTGCTTAACTACGACGGTATCCTTCTGGACCCAATTTTAAAACTTTCTTGAATGGAACTGAACTTGGGTTGAATTATTTTTAGTATGCTGTGCACAGGGCCATCTGCACACCGACATTGCCGGATGTGGTTCTTGAAGTGCTAAACTTGACAGCACCCGGTAATTACGTTAAAATCTTAACAATTAGCCCCACAAAAGGCAAAATCCTTTGGCAGTTTCAAAAACGCTTCAAACAGCTACATCTGATTAAATGGGAGTAAAATTTTATACGTATATAGCACCGCACCGTAGAGAATGGAAGGCAGCAAGCAAAATATCTCTTTTTGGGGAAGGGTAATTAAGATGTACTTTCCTTGAGCACGTCTTCAACCACTGATCAGAGGCGTAACCCAGGATTTACTTTATCCATACTTTCACTTCCTTTTAATGCCTGTGTATAGTTTGGTGCATTTTCAAGTTCCAATTTTAGTTATTGTGCACACTTCAAACTCTGTCGAAACTGAAGCGGTGTATATAAATTAAGAATTATTTGTTTCGAGTCGAGTAGTATTATTTAAAAAGCAGACTTATAACCCAGCTTTACTCAGGGAAAAAGGGAATTAAAATTTTGAAGTCAGACCAAAAATCTGCAAACCTGAAAAGCGAAATACAGTACAGATACAACTATTCTACTGTTCTTTTATATAATTTACTATCGGCTTCCCGTTTCTTCTTGGTTAATTATTAATTCGAAACCGCCATATTGAATTGTTACATTTTGGGAACCACGTTTAACAGCAAAGATTCCAACAATCCCCATGTCCCGCAACAACTTGGTGTTTTGTGTCCGTCATATTGGGGCTGCCGTTCTCAAAATCAGGAGCATAACCCAATGTATATCATGAAAACAGTTGAACATGTAATTGGCCATGGGTGCCTTTTCCTGGCATGGGGTACAAACTAAAACATGTGTTCAAATGTCTCATCTAGAACCACATGATACCATTTGCCGATGTCGATTTACCGGTTTTGTGACATTTTATGCACGATAATGACCCTAAACACAACTCTTACTTAGCTATGATTTGTGTAGAGGTCAATCATGTCGATGTTCTAAAATGTTCACTCAGTATCTCGATCTTAACTCGATCGAAAACCTTTGGAATGACGTTGAGCAGCCAGCATACGGAACAAAATAAAATCTGAAAATGTAGCAGAATTGTGGAAGGTAATTAAAACCGCTGGGAACGCTACTTCAAAGCAATGATGTGATGCTTTAGTGGAAGTTTATTTCAAGTATGCGCTGTAGTTGTAAAAAAAATAAAAATAAATAAAATATTGCAAATACAGCAAAAAATCCGAAAAATGTTTTCACAGAAACAGATTGAAATGAAACAAGTGCCGCCTAAAAGGTCAGTAATTGATCGATTTTAAAATTCTCTTTTCAAAAAATCTAAAATTAAATAGAAAAAGTTCTATCGCTGATTAATTAAAGGAACTACCTGATTAATTACGAGTATTTAGTCCAAAGTGTGGTAAATTCGTCTCCTAGATATAAATAAATATTTTTCATATTTTTATTCTGAGAGATGAAATTGAAAATTTGTAATTTATTTCTGAAGCTAGTAAGTTTATAAAAAGAATTCAAAAATATGAAGTAACGCAGCTTTCTTTGATTGAGGAACAAATTCTTGGCCACCACTGTATGTCGGAGTAGTTCTCTTGGAACTATAGTCCATAGCATTAGAAGATGAGATTTTTCGGAGACGATGGATTGGGGAAAAAATGTTTAATTCTTTTCCTATGTAAATTTTTATTTTTAGAAGGTATCCAATATAAGAAAATATTCGTACTGGAGTGACATTTTAAAAGACCAAAATAATCGTCTCGTTTATTTTATTATAGTTAAAGAGATAGCAAAATACCGCCTGAAACTACTACATACAATTTAGCTATAATTAACATAACAAAGCGGTTCGTCCCGTCTTACAAAATATTGCCCTTGGCTCTTTCAATATCCCCCAATTTTGAAATGATTTCACTTCGAATTTTAAAATAAATATAGCTTAACGTAACTTTGGCTAATTTAAACGGGCGTCTTTTGATATTATCCAATAAAATTATATTTGTGTTTTGCATAATTAATCTCCTTATTTTACTTCCTTTCTTTAATTCCTTCTTTTAAGACGAGTGGGATTCGAACCTGGGACTTTTTGAATTCGCAATCTAGCACGCTTACCGATAGACTACTCGCGTCCCCATAAAAAATACGTAGGTGTGATAAGTGCATATATGCCAATAAAAAATAAAATAAAATAAAATCATCAACTAGAAAAAAAAATATTAAAAGATTATATGTATATAACCTTTGCCTAGATTCCAGAAATATATAACCCTGTAAATAAATATATTTCAGAGGTCCTATGTTATGAAGAAGTGAAAAAGTTTGGAATTAGTTTTATCTCAATAACTATAAAAGTAATGAACGTGATACTTTGACTAAACATGTAAATTTATGACCACCAAGAATTTTTAGGGATTTGCAATATGAAAATGTAGTTAATGTGTGGTGTGTGTTTCTCTATTTTGGAACGCTCGAAAAATCTGGAAAGATGTTATATAAATGTGCTCCAGGCCTCCAGGGATGCATTAAATATTTGCAAAGGCCACACTTTTGAGGAAATGACGTGTACGCTGAGGTATGTAAATAACATTGATGCATTGATCCATGGCAGACACGCATTATCATCAGCGGAGGGCGAGTTCTGCTGGCCGGCAAAGCGCGGAATCATAGCGAGCCTGCAGAATTTATTTATTCCGGTTCTAATCTAGATCGAGTCGAGATCCGTCCAGATCCCGATCATATTAGAGCCGTTGTGTGCTCGCCTGACTGTCGGGTGTTTTCATTGCGAGCAGAGAACGTCTTTTATTTTTGTGGTCATTGAAGCGACGTCTTCGCCATCGCCTTCGATACATACATAATTCCGTCTTTCGAGTCCGCTGGTGGACGGGGATAGCTCCGGATATGACTCATCAGAATGTGATAATACTTTGAATGTCATTATTGAACGGCTGCCAGCATATGGGAACTCATCATGACTGACTACGCCACCCGATCGGTATGGGGCTCACTCCTAGTGGTCTAGTTATCGTTCAGGTTCGGTTCGTTTTTTGTTTCAGCAATAAATTACGATTTCAATGACCCGCGGGGTAAATGTAACTCTTCACCTTTCGTACTTTGAGGAGTGAATTTCATTTGAATTTATTTGCTCGCTTGGTCAACCGTTTTATGTTACCTGGCAGACTAGAGGGCATTTTATACCTTCTGTGCAGAGAGTAGACCCTTTATTGGATTAAGCGACCGGACCGATGCGACAATGCACGAGGCGAATTGGTTTTCCTGTTCACCAAAAATTGATGATGAATTAATCTGGAATTTCCGCATACAAATTTTGATATGAACGCACTGTAGGATTTCTGCAAATAACAAACATATGTGTACAAATCTTCATTTTGTAAAGCATTTATAGTACAGTTAGGAAATAAATATTACATGCATGCATTTTAGAACTTTCCAAATATATTGCTTTTAGCAACATTTTATTTTTATTTAAAAAAAATCAATCATTACTGCACAACCACTTCTCTGATATTTATATTGTATGACGCTGAAACAATCGATCGATCGAACTGATGTTCTTGGAAAGCGAAAACAGTGAAGATAAATAAACGTGGCTTAGTACCTGTGAAATTTTGTGTGTTTTAAATCGATCGAGTAAAATATATTGATTAGAATGGCGTCAAACAATCGTAAGCTTAGACATCTGGGGAAACGGCTTAATTAAAATATCTGGCTAATAGTCTTCTCATCTCACTACTTCAGCCAGTAGTCGTTTTAGTGTTGCTTTGTTCACACCGTTCAAAACCCAAATAGGTAAATTATCAAAAAGTTGTCTAACCTTTCGGACTTGTAGTTAGTTTTCGTATTCTTTTAGACTATGCAAATTGTTATTTTACTTACATTACTGCTCTGTCATAATCTTGAGGTTAGCTCAAATAACATCGAAGAATGGGGCGAAAGGAAGCCGGACGACGAATTATTTTTTTCAGAACACGACACTTATGAACTTATACCGTACAGTGAAAAATTATATGATTTTTACCAAGGTATCACTGAAGAGGTAAGCCTAAATAATTTCAGTAAAAAATTTTATTCTAACATTCTGTTTTTTTGTTTTTTCAGGGAAAAAATTGGCCTTATGAAATTAATATGATCAGGGTTGAAAGTTACGAACGAGACTGGAAATCTATAAACATATCAGTTAGTACTGCCCACAAGTCCGCCAATGTAGCCGTGCTCTACGAGATTGACTGGGGTTACGATTGGCTGATGGGTCCAACACAAGAGATTAAAGTACAGGCATGGAGAACATGGAGGCAATACGTAGAGAAAAATTAAACATATTTCATATAATTCTTATGAAGCATCATTTATTACTTTTTATTAATTATATCCTTTGTTAAACAAATTGTTTGATTTGTCCAGAAATTCCTTAACACGTATGTAAATTACAATAAATATAATCTACCACCAAACAAAAAGCTTTAGTAATGTGTTACTTAATTTCTTTATATTTTGATTGATGACAAATAACGTAGAGTTTTTATATAACTTCATTATGGAACTAGACTGTTCTCACGAAAACTATTGTATTTAAAATAAAACGGCTTTTCAAGAAAACTCTAAGACCTTAGTGTCCTTAGTAAGCGCTGCACAATACTTTCAACAAAACATTTTCAAAAATAATGTTGCATATTGACAGTTGGTGTTTATACATTTGGTATAATATTTACAATTAATCACCATTGACGATAATTACCCGAAAACACGTCAAATATTAAATTATCGTATACTGCACATAGCGACAACTCGATGTGAGACAGACTTTTTGATTTGACGCAATATTTCAATTAATTCGATAAAAATTGCGAATTAGGTCGCGTGAGTACACACGTCGTACACATATCTGTCATATTGTCAAGCCGCACCGACTCTAAAAAAAAATTTGTTGAACTTTTGAGTCATTTAGTTTATAGCAGCAGACTCGTGTCTCCCGTGCCTGGGATTTTTCATACTTGTAAATTAAAACTGTTGATGAACAGAACGAATGAAATTGTTTGATGCGTCCAGACGGAATTAATTTTTCCCGCGGGAACCAAAAATATTGACTTTTGAGCAGTGTTCACCATAACAAACGGCTGAATAAGTTGAGTTTAACTTGTCTCGTAGTGCCAGTCAACTCCTTTGTGGCTTTCTAACATAGATGGAAGACTTCAAAGAGTCGTCTTGGATAGAATGTCCTCTGATGACTATGTCCAACTGAAGTGTGGTGTTCCCCAGGGTTCTATTCTTGAGCCACTTTTTTTCAGTTTTTTTTTTAAGAAATGATCTTACTTGGGTTAGTGAAAACCACAGTTTGGGGGTATACACATCAACTGACCGTGCATCTCCTTGTAATAATACGGAGGTCACATTGAAGTGATATGACATATGACCGACATTATTTTTAAACGATTGGTATAATTTCGGTTCGGAGTTTCGGTTTAATTATAAATAAGTTACAAATCTGAGATCTACTTTTAATCATTGGGCATAAAAGCCCAAAAATGGAACTAATGAAGTTTCAGTCAGCACTCCTGCAATTTTAACTTCCCTTTTGCAGCAAAATATTTTTTATGAAATTTCTCATCTCCAAGATATGCTCGTAAAAACTGAATTAGTATATATACACAAAAGATGTTCATCATTTGGGATAGACCAAGTACTTTTCAGGTGCAGGGTATACCCGTGTTGTCCTTCCCGGAAATTTTCCCGTCTGAGTATAGATGAGACCACTTAAGCCTCATTAGGGAATTAAATTGCTTTCGCTGCCATTTCATTCCAAGTTGTGACCCACTTCGACGACGGGACTTAAATTATTGTTGCGTTCCTTGCCACCCCCACGTCCCCCTGTTGTATTTATTACTGACTGCGCAAAAATAAAGCGGACTCTCTTGCTCAAGTGAAAAATACTAAAAATTAAGCGCTTCCAGCGTTAACGACTGCGAATATTTTTTTTCCCTAGCATGGGGATAAATTGTCGAACGTGTTGATTTGCCGAAGCACTGGCATGGCGGTACTTTAAATTTCTGACATCAATTTGAAGTGTCAGCTTGTTACAGGACCGAGGCGGACGTGAATCGACGTCCCTGCAATTTTGCAGAATCCAACTATTTCGCCCGCTGCGATCTGATTTCATCTCCCATTTTGCACTATTTATCCTGCCGTTGGTTGCAGCATTTTCTGGCATGCCAGGCTAGGCCAGCCGATGGCGGGTATAGTTGTGGGGCGGGGATCGGGGTAGGACAAAAGTGAAACTCCTAAATTATGGCCGCCCATTGTTTATTTCCTGCTGCACAAATTAATGTAATTTGCGCATAAATATTTCATAACAACCGAATGAGCATTTGTCGCGAATTATTTGCGAAGTCATTTTTTCAAGTTCAGTGAACATTCGGATTTGACACATCCAGTCCAATTGGCACAGGAACTCGGGGATGCTGGGTAGAAATGAAGGATGTGTGCATATTTTGGAATTGGTTTTACCGCCCCCTCCTCCCGTGTTTGTTCTTCCCAATTTCCACTATGCGGATTGGTGCCGCTGTCTGAATAGCGCCCGTTTGTCCGATTTCGACTCTTGACGTCCAGTGGAATTGCTTTTCATTATGTTTGCGTAATTTGAATTGATAAAATTTTGTGTAATTGGTCTGTCGTCATTATTGCTTTTTAATGGAAAACTCATTATGGTCCCTCGCCTGCCTGCTTCATTGTGGCCATCCAGTGCTTTGTCCGGCTGGCGTCTAATGCAACTTATGCATTAATCTACTATCTGATCCGGACTGCATGCAAAATTAAATTTTAGCAAAATTACCCGTGCAATATTCAAATTTTGCTGCTATCGAAGCAGATTTGTACTCGCTAATAAATTATTGTAATTTTGATTAAAAAAAACCGTTCTTTCATTTCATAAAGCGCCAACTATTTTTTTTGTAGTCCCAGAGACTGTCGTCAGAACCTAGCTAGATAAAGGATATCGTTACTACGTACATACATACCTTCTAAGGTGGACCTGTGTCACGTCTACACAAATATTTTGTGGGCGAGGCGGCCGGTTTTGTTAGAGTATTATTTTTATTTTGCTTAATTAATCGTCTATAAAGTTATATGAATCTGAAAAATATTTTATTTTGTGAGAGGTTGTACAATTACAGGCTCCATATGTTTAGTGCCATCCAGCTTCTACCTTTAAGGGGGACTTCCCATGGAGAGCACCATTTTTGAAGGTTTTACATTTATTTCTTTTATGGGAAAACGAATAAAGGTAAACACTTGCAGTTTTTTGGAGGTTGAAAAGGACCATTTAGTACATTTAAAAAAATTATTGAATTACATAAAAATTCAAAATGGCGTCTTTGGCTGTAGTCCAAAAAGTGGTCTAAAAATTTTCAGAGGCAAACGGTGTGCAAGTTTCTGCCTCCCTGGGTGATCAGAAACAGAAATGACCGAAATGTTATCAATCAGCATCCTCTCGATTAGGTACCCACGTACGATTTTTTCGATATCTTCAAAATTGACAAAATGGCGCCAAATTTTTAAAAAAAATTCATTTTTCGCGATTTTTTTCGAATAAAAACGTGGATTAAAAATCGAATTTTTAAGATTTCGAAAAATCCGTACGTGGGTACCTGCAAAAATATATTTCGAACGTTCTGTGGAAATTTCAAGTCGGTCGGTCAATTACAGTCGTCAGAAGTTTGCACACCATTTTGTAAAACGTGTTCTCGAGAAAAACGCGTTTAAAGTTTTGCAATGTCGGCATTTCGTTCCGGTTCGCGCTTTACATGTCGACTTCAAAGGTCATTTAAGCAATGTTAGAGATCGAATTCCGAAAAATCCTTTCACAGGGTAAATTGTACTTATATATAGATTACAAAAATGCAAAAAAAAAAAATTGATTTTTTGAAATTGCTCCATGGGAAGTCCCCCTTAAGGTATTTAAAATTTTTTGTGACTTGTCTTTTACTCACAACTCCGAATGCAATAACCGCTAGAACATGATTTTTCTCCCCAGGCCGACAAATACATACACTGAATTTGGATTTATTTAAAATCATTACTATTCTACGAAATTATATAAAAATTAATAAAATGTAAAATAAGAGTGTTTGTCTTTGGCCTTACACTGTTGGCTAGGCCACAACTTGCTTACATCATTGTGGCAGCTGATTTTAAAAGCGAAACAAATCTCTCAGACACATCTGGTGCTGGTCTTTGCTGTGCACACTTTCTAGGGAAAGCTTCGCAGTCGGGCCGGGTTGACTCATTAGGCGCTTAAAATATTCTTGTTCTTGAAACTGTTTCACGATTTCTTACACTGGCGTCACACAACGCGAATTAATTTTCTTAAAATAAAATTAAAAGCTTTCGCGTAGTATCGCTCGGGGTAAATTGTGCCAGAAAGTATAACATGCTCACAATTTCCATTCTGTTGCACCCATTTTCACGGAAGAAGCCATGTGCTTGAGATGTGAACAAATTAAGAGATTGCACTCATCGGTCATCCAGCATGCAGTTGCAACATTTTATCTTCCAATTACTCTTACGATACGTCTATAATTTTTCAGCATAATATTGTAATTTTATATTCAGATACACTGAATGAAATCGACTCAATCTAGGAGTCTTTTTAAACGCTCTTATTTAGCTTAACCGGAATGTGTATATGGATATGTAACGGAATCCTTTAAAACAATTTTCATTCACTTCCAGACGTCTAAATAATTTGAAATTTTGCACACGTATTAAGAATCAATGACAATACAATAATTTGGCGGATGCAATATGGCGACCGAAAAGTTAAACTTTAAGGGATTGGTATGAAAATCCGCACTAAGGAGTTTTCGCGGTTGCTGATTTCGCCGAATTTCCTGAAATTCCAAATTCAAGATGGCGGATCCAATATGTCAACCGAAAAAGTTAAACTTCAAGGGATTAGTATAAAAATCCGCAATGGGGGTTTCTGAGGTCACTGATTTCGAATTTGCCACCAAAATTTCCAAATATGGGACCACCTCTACTCCTTTGGGTCATATAGAGTAGAGGGTGCGGTAGGAAGGAGGTGTAAAATGAAGGAAAATAAATTTACTAATACTGTTGAAAAATATCTAAATATTGGTGAAAAAACAAAATAAGAAATCATTTCGAAATAGTGAAAAAAAAGTTTACCCTTTTCTTGCTTGATGCTTTCTACATTTTTATAATAATTCGACTTTTACAAATAGCTTGTGATGAAAAATTTAGAACAATTGATATCAAGCACCCCACACGTTTATTTACATCAAAGAAAATTTTTTTTGTCAATCACGTTATTCTCATTTTAAGTTTATTTAAAACAAAAATAAATTATATCGAGTTGGGGGACTTAATAATAATTAATTAACAAGGCGAATGCAACCAATGGGGTTTGTAAAAAGGCGGTCTGAAGACTTTGATGATCTATATATCGCTCGACTACTATTACTGCTCATTCGTGAGACCTATACTTGAATACGCTAGTTCTGTTTGATTTTCTTTCTACGATAAGAGCATTAATAAAATTGAGACCGTCCAACGTAGATTTTTGCAATTCGGAAAAATAGTCTTATATTACCTACCTCCTTATTCTGATATACTCAAGCTAATTTCGCTATGCTCTTTGGAGAATAGACGAACTAATTACAGTAAGGTCTTAGTTTTTGCCTGTCGGAACGGTGTAATTAATTCTCTTGAACTGTTGGCTCAACTTAATATTTCCATCCCTGCACGGTCTTTGAGGAATCACTACTTCTTCCAATTAACAAATTACCGTACTAATTATGGTTACAATGAGCCTGTAGCTTCGATGTTACGTCCATTTAATTTACGTTTCCCTATATACATAATATTGATTTTCATCATTCGAGAGGCCAGATGAAAAGTCGGTTTCGTTGAAGTTTATATTTCACGATTGTAAATAAATTTGTCATAAATAAATAGATTAGTTATCTATTTATTTATGACAAATTTAAATAATTGTAGAACCAATAAATACTGCAAAGTCAATGTGCAAACAATTAAACCTTTTAAATGTGCACGGAACCCATTTCAACTGAAGTTAAAATATTTATTCAATTAGAAACAACTGAGAGGATTTAGAATTTTCCATCCATTGCACAAATGCACAGAATATAAAATTCGGGTATTTAGGACTAACTTTGAAATTTAGAATAAATTTTTCAAAAACTATTATACCACTAAAATGTGACTGGGAGTGGTTGGACAGCTCACGGGGCAGCACCACTCTCTGCACAGGAAGCACTTAGTTAAGTTGCCCTTTGCAGGCAAACATAATTATAAACTTGAATTGGTAGCGTGTATTCCACTCATGGCACACGCAGATGCAATATTACCCCTTAATTACCTAAAAGTTTTCCCTCGCCGTTAGGGACTATAAAATTGCAATAATTTAATTGGTGCTGGCATATTCCGTCCACAGATCCCACACGGCCGGTAAATCACTGAACTGGTGAAGTTTTTGCGCTTCGAGCCACAAAACTCTAGTTCCACTAGAAAAACTCAATTTCGAATGAAAACAGTGCCCGCTCAGTTGGCGGAGAGCTCCCCGAAATATAATTTCCACTAAAATCTTATTTGGGGGCAATGAAATTGAAACAAAACAGCGGAGCGGCCTTTTACATACATATGTATGTTATGTACATTTAAAGCAACCCTCGAAATAGGCTCCCAGGACCCGGCTCCAATCCACCTATTCTGCCTGTCAGCAGTGCTGGCTTGCGTAACATCTGAACGAACCCCCGGGGGCCCAGGCAGTGCTTCGCTCGCATGGGAACTGCCGGCGATTTTAATAATTTCTTCTTAAGCTGCAGCAGTCATTCGAGGCAAACGGAGCCCAAAATGGGCAAATCTTGCCGGGATACTTCGGAGTCCTAAATAACGCTTATCCATCGGCAATAAAAGACCAATAAGGGTATTTGAGTTTATCCCAAACAAAAAAGACGCCATGACCACAGCGAGGGAGCCCTCGATAAGTAGTCGTGGGTATAGTCCCGCAAAGCAATATAATCACCTCTTTAGCTCTGCTGTGGAGGTGTAAACACTTCCCAAAGTGGGTCCCCCCTCGGGCGTGAATAAGTGTGCAGGTGCGATTGTGCTTATCCGACGGGCATTAGAGCTAAGCATGGCTCCCGCACCTTGGCACTGGCCACTGTAATGCTTCCGAGGGAAACTTTACAACTCCCCGGGGCGTAATTTTCACCTGCGAGATGGAAATCGTTTTTATATAACACTTCCTGTAGTGGTTTCAGTTACCTTTCTTCTTAAGTTTTTGCTGGCTGGGATTACTGCAGTGACGAAGGATGAATACCTAAGTACTCTTCGGGCGTGTATTGTATTGCAAGTCGGAAGACAACAGTTTCGCCCCTGGAGTCGAGTCGAACCCGGCAAACCCGGTACGGTTGCGACTTGCAAGTACGACCAAGATACCGCCTGCATCCGCAGAGATATAGAGCTGTCCTTATGCATATTTGTTCTCGCCAGGATCGCACAAAAGACGCTCTCTATTTACACCCGGGCTCTGTGGCACTCGGGCATTAAAAACTCCTTAAATTCCTTTTTGACATCTGCGGAAATATATTGACTCGACCTGGATTATGGTGTGCAGCAGAATAAATAGCGCCCGGGCTAATCGACTGCATCACTTGGCTGACTTTGAAATTGCTCTGTGCTAGTCGGAGTTGCACAGGAAGCTGCCGCCGGAAGGCAGGAACTTCCTCAAACAAATAAATTAAAATGAATTTTCAGTCCTGTCGGGCTTCGAGGAGGCATTACGCCATTAAAGCAGTATATTGAAATAACACTGAATTTTAATGTTGCCACCGCGACGGGAGGATGGCACTGCGGTTGCACCTTTAACGTGCGCAGGATGCAACTAATGATTCGCTCTGGAGGCACAATTGTATGGACCGGATTCGCCTAGGAATGGCGGCGGAGGTAGGTAGCGCTGAATTAAATTAAATAAAGCGCTCAGCTATAGTTAAATTATGAATCTAAGGTACTACGGCATGCTAGAGGGAATATTAATACCACACTATGCACTATTTTATCGTCTTTATGCCTTCTGTAGTATCCAGTGCGATTGTTCGATAATTATGTAGTTGGGCAATTTGCGTAGACGGGACAATCATGACAATCACAACAAACATCATTTAAATAAGATTGAGTTCAATTTCAAAATTTGTTTTATAGTTTGCATTGCTAGTATCTGTAGACGACGACCTTTTTGTGGAGATGGAACATGACAACAAGACTGATCTGGTTTTCATCAGCGAAAAGTACCGAAACAAGAAAGAACGTCTAGGTTAAAAGAGGTATGATCACCTAGGTGAGCTGCTTCTTTACCCGAAGCGAAGGTATACAAAATTTCCAAGACAAACTGGATAGACTGGAAGACACCATTAATTGTAATTATTTTATAGAAAAGTAGGTAAAAAACAAAACAATTGCAAACTTACCTATTTACTATCTATGAAAGCGTAAGCTATTATTTTGGTTTGTCTCACCATCTTATCCCACTGCTGAATATCAATCTGAATTTAAAGACCTTTTAAACGTGGCAAAAAAAACTAAATTTTTGACCACTGCCTAAGCCCGAGAATAATTAAGTGTTTTCAAACAAACTTCAGCTAATTCAAATTATTTTTTATTTTGTAATCTTGGAACGTATTCTCGATTTACGATTTCGTAGTTCTTTCATAGTTTCTTATTCGCCGCATATTTTCGAAACTTAACCCCAGCGAATAAGGAGATTTGACTGAATTATTATTATATAGTGGAATATATCTATATAACATTTACAATTCGTTTTTGGTAGCAAGAAGTGCTCTTTAATATGTCGCTATATACCAATTTGACATCTCAGATCAATCTTCGAAGATTATTAAAAATATATTTTTTTTGCAACAGGTTATTTGGGGTCTTTTGTGTCCGGAGACCCTAGGCCACTACTCGTATACCGACTGTACCGGCACGGTGCACAGTGGAGTATTTTTAGTAAAACAAAGTCAAAAGTCGAGAACACAGTATATAATAGAATTCACATCATCTCTCTTTTTCTAACACCTTAATACCTATGTAGTACGTCTCATAGCGGTCTTTCGCTCAACTATCTCCCTTTCATCGTGTCGGACAGATAGTCGGAACTCAGTCATTCGCACTGTTTTGTTCTAGGGCTAAGTGATTTCATATAGGAATGCTTGATAGTGTTCTATTTAAATTGTCTTATTTTTACTGACCATAAAAAAGTGATTGTTAATAATTTTAAACATTTTGTACATGTTCACCGTCTTTTGCTGCATGATGTTCACATTAGAAATAAATGTAGTGTTTCTTAGCAAGGTTGATAAGAGAATACCATCCCCTTACATCCACCATTTCGTTTTCCAAATGTTTTAAAATAATAAATTGTAATTTGTATTGGTTTTGAATACTTTCGCTGTCGTCTAATTCCTGGAACGCAATTATATCATCCGTGTAATCTCCGTGTACACAGAAGAACACAGAGTACACGGACTCCGTGTCCGTGTACATTCTAAATACAGGGCACAAACAGGCAAATTTCAGTCTATAGATATTTTGTAAAAGATTCAGTCAGTAGACAATTTGTAAAAGGCAAATTTTCTTTGTACGAACTGATTTGTGCCGATGTGTGCGAATGTAAAAAGGTTTGTAAAATTCTTGACTGCTATATACTTTCCGTTTACTTCCGTTAAACTCCGTTTACTTCGGTGTACTTCCGTGCACACGGAGATTGCATGGATACGGAGCGTACGAATAGACACTTGCAAATATAATTACAGCGGTTTACAAATTAGGCCATCTTTAGGAGATACGTCAATCTGAAAAAAAAACGTTGCTACCTTTTGATTCCGCCATTTTGATTTTTAAATGAGGGTATTGTTTTGACAAGAAAAAAAATCGTAGGTAGACAACGCGCTAGTTGATTGGAAGCCAATCATTTTTCGAGGAGATACAGAAATTTGAATGTTACCAAAATTAGATTTTTTGGGTGACCACTTAATTGTTTTGAGCAGTGCAGTATAAATCACATAATTTTCCGGATGCAGTAACCCAACGTAAATGTGTAAAATCAAAAGTTAACGTGACTTTTCCGTAGATCGACAATCAAGAGTTAGTACCCCCAGACAGCATACTAAAAATTCAATTTTTCCAGAACAGAAGAAACAACAACCTGGGACCGTAATGTAGAGCCTGGGCAATGATTGAACGTTTTCTGCAGATTGCATCCAGAAGAAGAAATAAATTGCGAAAACCCTGCAATATCTCCTGGGGTATCCAGGTAGCCTAGATTGCCCCGATTGAAATATTCCCAGAGCGCGCAACCAGCTTTATTAGATGCTATTTATCAGCAGCTGGACACTGTACAAAGTGTAGACGATATTGAATTAAATTTCTCCCGCAAGTCTCCACATTATTCATAACCTGAGCCAAATCTAAATCAATAAGTGAAAAGTTGGAGCACAGCGGCCACTGTGAAATATTCAGTTTGGGAGCGCTGGGGCAGCATCTAAAGCTCCCGAGCAGTCGTAAAAAACCTTTGAGCAGGTCTAGGAGCATAAGGGCTACCAGCGAATTGGGGCGGACACCCCCACGGCCAGGCCAACGCCGTCTCGCTCGCAATAACTTCTATTTGTGCTCTGCGCCGCCACGGAACCCGTGCAGGGTGCTGGCCAGAAAAAGACACCGGGGCGGGAGTTCTTAGCGGCGCGACGAGGCGGTGGCGAGTTGCATGAAAGTGACATATTTACTGCGTTTTTATTTATACACGTCATCGTTTTAAATTTCCGGGGCGAAATTCATGAATTGAATTTCCCGCACCTTGGTGCTGGCCTCCCGCTTAGATTGCGTCGTATTTTCATGCGGGGCTGTTCCCGGCATCGTCGTCGGTTGGGGCGGGAGTTGCTGCACATTCATTTTCAGACCCACTCTGAGTTTGTCCCTCTGGAGCTGGTCCTGCCAGTTCCAGGGCTCGCCAGAACACCAGAAAACGCTTTCGGCATCACCTCACCTCACAGCTGATTTTTCTTCTGCTCTTCTATTCTGGTCTGCCAGATTTTTAGACTTTAGAGCTGGTTGTGTATTGTAGCTCATCGATGGAAGACAGCTCTGCCGTTTCTGTGATTGTTTACACGGTTGGCTGGTTTTTGTGTCGCCCATTAGGGCGGTAGATGGCCTCCGGCTTGTCTGCAAACAAAACCACCCCTTCCTTCATTGGATTCTTTATTTGACTCTAAATTGATTTACAATTTCAAAAATTGTAGAGATGGGGGCCATTTTCTTACAATAAAGAAGAGGATAATTTTTCTACCTACTACCTTGCAATAGTAAAAAGGGCAAAACGAAATTACTGAATTAATTAAAAACAAAAACAAAGTTATTCAAAAAATAAAAACCTTCGTAGGTATAAAAATGTAATTTCTTTTGTAAATTCTTTTAATCTTAATCTTGAAAGTTCAACGTGGTGCTCTCCATGTTATGTATTCCGTTCATATAGTGATGTACTATGATCATTATGTCTCGACAAATACCAGCCGTAAATAAAACTGGACTTAGAACAGAACCCTGATTATCTCAGGTCATGGACAACACAACGAAGGCCTTAGAGAAAAACAGGAGAACCAGAGTATTGGTCGGGTTGTCCATACGTGTCCTTATGCTGCTGTTTTAGTTATAGTGGTGTTTTTTTTTAAATCGATATGACTGTAGACAACTTTGAAGAAGTTGGAAAAACGGGTGGCATTATGGACTAACTACGGACTTCAGACGTAAATTATGGACACTCACTCTTCCTTTACTGAAATATTGGAAAGAAGAATTGGGCAGAGAAGGCGAAGCGAATGGCAATATTACGATAATATTAAAATAACGAGTATACGCTAATATGATCTGTCATCTCCTAGGTGGTGTAAAAACAAGTTGCGATTTAAACTTACTGTGACGCTTTTTACTGTAGATTGAAAAGTGTTGACTTTAGAAGAAAGAAAAACGTAAGATAGCAAGGGAATTTCATGCTCTACAAGATAAATAATGATTGCTTCAAACGTACGAGTGACCCTTACCGAGATAATTTACTAAAACTATAAACAAAAAACTTTGACACGCTGTAATTCCGAAAATGTTGATTTCAAGAAAAAATTGTTTAGCCAACAAATAGTAAATAATTTTATCCTCTACAATAAAGGTGCTTAGCATTTTTGTCGTAAGTCCAGCTGTCATCATTATTCTATTAATGATTGTAGCCGAGGTAACGACCAGCAATATAAGCGTTTCTTGGAAATATTTTTAAAGACAATTATTACAAATTTAAGGATGCTTAATATTTGTTGTTATGGCTGTATTGGCACACAGGGGTATTGCCACTCTTTGTATGTGGATCAAGTACGATAACGCTACATAGTTGAAATTCAAAATTTATCAATGTCAACACGAATACTCATACATGCATATAGAATAACATTAAAAAGATACGAAGAAAGTTTCAAGTGTTCAGATAATTTGTTGTTTCCCTCCTGGGCCTTTCTCGACGACCTCGAAGTTTTGGTGGTTCGTAAAGTAAACGCTTTTTCAGATTATGAGATGTTGTCCAGGGCCGAGGGTGTTTTGCCTTCTAAAACCATCAAAGCATTACATCAGTAAACAAATTATGAGCCTACAGTAATTTCGTGCAAAAACTTTGCCTTTTCCACACATCCCATGAGAAAGGGGGCGGCCATACAGTCACATTAAATGAAAACATAAATCTCCCCGGCTTTTATTATCATTTGCTTTTTAATAAATATGCAAATATTGTGTTCATACTCGGAGAGCAAACAAGACAAAGAATAAACACACTTAAGTAGTAATTTCGGTGGAGCAGCCGTGCCAGCGATCCGGTAGGACTTAGCACGTCCACATTCACACAAGATGCCGGCAAATGAGGGAAACCCAAATGAATATTTCAAATCACGTACAAAAGTCGGTAATAAAATTTTTAAGTCCTGGCGAAATCTCTTGTTTACAATTCATGTAAAGATCAATACGTCGCCAGCAAGTACACAGCCTGCGAGATATTCATGAAGGGAATTATAACTGGAAAGTTGCTGAACAGCCGTAGGAAATACAAATAATTGCGAAAGTAGAGGCTCCGTGCTCGGCCCGTCTATCGATTATTACCGGGGAAGTAGGGCAACAATTCATTTGGCTCCTTAATTTGCACACCATACTTTGGCGGATTGCTGTGGTGGAGATGAGATGCGCATTTTGTTAACCACGGGGGGTTACTTAGGCGAATTCCCTTTGCATCTTAAGAAGTTTTACAGATATTAAAATTGGATTATTCCGCTTTCATTCAGCGACACGGACGAACTTCCAGGCGGCTTGCTTTATTGGATTTGCCAGGCTCCTTAAACTTTACTAATCGAATTTCATAACTTCGCGAAATGCTCAAATTCTTAGGAAAATATAAATAGGTACTAACTCAATGGAATGGCACGTCAGGAAGTGGTAAAAACAAAAATAAGTACTTTTTGTCAAGGACATGATTTTTATAAATTTTCTTTTAAATAACAAACAACAAAAAATTTAAGTAAGCAATGGTAGTTCAAACTCCCTGCTATAATTAATCGATAGTAATAGTGTCATACACTTGGTCAAGATTTAAAAAAATAATGATTCGGCGACAACTTTGATTCGGTAGTAAAGTCGACTCAGTGTTGGCACCAACCTATGGATGGTTCACATAGGTTGTACTTTTGAAGAAAAACTTAAAGGAAGACCACCACACAAGAGAGTAAATAGTGACCTTTCGGCGGCCATGCGGTTTGCAATCACGTCATTGTTTCGCGTGCGCTGTGGCAGGTTGCACCATCCTGTTTAAATCACTTGCCATTTATGTCTATTTCATCCATCCGCGATGGACTGTGATGTAGAGGAAAATGAGTACGCAACGTACGAATTGTAATTGTAAAATTGTCTCCATTTTTGTAATGGGCCTTCACAAATAATAAACACTCTTCCGAAATGTCTATGTTTCCATAAGACAGCTACCAATTGTGACGCGCGATAAAAAATTCAAGTTCTTGTTGATGTTTTTCTAAAAAAAATTTGTCTGGGTGTATGTATTGTGCACACACTTATTTATATCCGAGCTTTTCATTTCATTTTGGCTCAACCTTCAAATGGTCGGGATCGGGACAATGGCCAACAAATGTATGAGAGACAATCCCTTTTATGCACACAGACCCGTAACTCAGCCAAGTTATTTAGGAACACAATGAATAACTTAATAGCCTAATAGCCAGCTTATATACCCATTCTCTCCACCTCAGACAAATCTGACCTCTAAATCAAACATACCTTACCGCCGCCTTAGTTATTTCTTTTTCAGGTAACCTTTTCGGCAGGAGTGGCCATCAGCCACCAAATGACTCAATCGGAAGAAAATTGCTCCTTTGGCTCGTGTCAAATCCCCCCATGTCATGAATAAAAGCAGACAAATTCGGCAGTTATCATGCCGAGCCGACGGGAAGTCACTACCACAGCGAATACGTAAAATTGTCGAGCGGAACACAAATTGTGCTCTATTGCCAGCCATTACCTTTATTTCCTGGCAATTCATCTAATCAATGATGGCAAATAAAAAATTTCCCAGAAAGCTTCCAGCATCCATAAATTCCTTAAAAGTATTCTATTTGCGAGGCGCTCCCACACTCCTGACAATAACCACACGTGTGGCGACCGGCTGGCTCCAAAAAGGTGCGCTCTTACCATCTCCAGCCCCCCTCCCTGCCCGGCAACCACTATGATAATATAAAATCAGCACTTTTCTTGCGAAGTACCCTATTATGTCCATGTATCTGATCTCCATACATTTCGTACATAGCGCAGATAGCCGAGCGCACATAACTCCCGGGCCATTCCCGGGCCGTATAGAAAGTTCCGTGCGACATATGTGGCACAGTACGTCTGCACAGCTTTCAATAATGTCCACAACTCGCTGTGTATTTGTTTCTGGTCCTGCTAGAAAATAAATAGTTATCAAATGGCAACTTAAGGAATTGTAGTCGTGAAAGTAGTTTTCGCCACTACAACTGTATGCTGTCCTTCCGCTCCATTTCAGCTGGCACCGCAACATATCTCGTGGATCCAAGGAAACCGTGGAAAAAGCGGAGACGCGACAAATTGGAATTCCTAGACGTTTCCAAGTATCCTCCCCAGTCCCGTCGCTTTTTTTCGCAGCTATCCGTATCGGTGAAAGAGTTTTCTGGTAAACATCAACAAGATTACTTTTTGCCTTTTCCCGATGACAGATGATCTTGTTTTTCTGCCCTCCGCGGGCATAATTCCCCTTATTGCTTTCACGTCACTTTTTATTTAGATATTGTCTGGATTTATTGCTTAAAAAATTGCTCCCCGCGCTCCATTCGCCCACCGTGTCGTCGTCGTCTATTCCAAAAAAATTAAAGGGTTCGCCATCGCGGTGAATGTGTTCATGGCGTGTATAAAGGATGTGCCACCCAGAGATATCCACGCCAAAGGGATGATAGGTGAGATCAAGGAGAATGACAACGACTCACCCAATAAGCCCAATTTTATGCTTTCGTTAGCATCATGTCGGGGTAATAAAATTTTCAACCATACCTTTTTTAACCTGCGCATTTGCTTCAGTTGTCATGAACTTTTTGGGTTCAAAGGGAAAATTAAATGAACGTAATTAGCTTTTGCAGACCTACTGTAGCCGAGTATCCGAAAACCAATCAAGTTTTTAATAAATGCTATAGCTCTATATTTTTTTGATTTCTTGGGATCAAAACTCATTTAAAAAAAAACCGGTCAAGTGCGGCTTCGAAAATATAGTCTAGTCCAATCAGCATGAAAATTAGGTGATTATGACATAAGGTTCAGAATTCCTGCAAAGTAATTTTCTCAGAAAATATTGAACATAGAACCTTAATTTTTTCTAAATTGGGGTATCTCGACGACTCAGTAATTAAAGGAAAATTCGCATTTCCATATATTAATATGAACTTTTATAATTGTTTTTAACAATTTAATAGCAATACGTCAGTTGGCTCTATTTTGAAATTGCCATAACCGTCAACGGAGAGCGCTACAGATCGATGATAAACAACATATTGTGGCCTAAACTGGATGATATGGATACCGACGACATGTGATTCCAACAGGACGGCGATACGTGCCACACAGCGCATGCTTCGATGTATGTACATTGTACATTCTACACGACCGATTTTAGGGCGCCGTGAACTGGCCACCGAGATCGTGTGATTTAACGCCTTTACAGTTCTTCCTTTGGGACTATCCTAAATCACAGGTGTATGCGAATAACCCGCCAACAGTTGATGACATCAAAGTCAACCTAACGAAGATTCATATGTATATTGTGGCGAAACTAATGGGTCCGCTGCTGGCCTAAAAATTATAAATATTTTATAAAAGACAAGGAATAAAATTCTAATTTTGGAGCTAAATGAGTCATTCGCACGAAAACTATGCATATAAATAGTTTAAAAAAGACACTAACGGCAATTTCTTTAAAATTATCCCGGGAGCGATCTCATCCAAAAAAAAACGTAGAAATGAAATGGATAAATCCATGCTGTGAAAGGGCCATCCCAGCAAATTGCTCCGAGGAGGGCAAGAGCACATAATACAATCCGTGCACCCTTAACGGCTACGGTAATTCACATATGGGACATTTGGCGACCCTAATTGAATCATTATTAGTCGTTCAGCAATCCCAGGTTTATTCTGGGCATGTGTTGGACGCATTTTTCACAATCAAAAAGCTTTTACCGAGGACTACATGAGGAAAGTTTCAGCATTAATTCTGGGAAAAGACTTACATAGGTAGGTGACTAAGAAACAGCTGAGGGGATCAATGGCGGGTGCTCTCGGTTGCATAACATAAAAAGCACACGGTGCAGACCGGCATTAACACTCCCGCTGAGTTTTCCCGAGATTATACATAAATCAGCATCGATTCGACGACTTCTTCGGAGGGACTTTAACTCTTCTTTTCCCTGCAGAGTGCGGGATATTAAAAGACTCCGCCTCGGGTGCACACGCTAAATATGTATGCGGTCGGGGCAGGGGTAATCCGACTGCCATGCCAGTAAGGCGGCTAAGGCGATGCGGTGGAGCATAGACAAGTAATCCCGGCCCGGAGCTTTTACCACGCGACGGGCAGACGGATTACAAATACTCCCCGTGTGATTCAGTGGGACATGATTCACAATTTTCGATCTTTGCAGGAAGAGCGCTTGACATCTGATACGACACTCAAATTTGTGGTCGTCAGCCAGCCCAGCCATTCACTTCTGGTGTTACACAACGCCAGTGTGTGTCTGCCTCCAGATAATGACAGGACGGCTAGAAGTTCAGGTCTTAATTAAGAAATTTCTATTTCGGATTTTGTCTAACGTCCGTCTCAATGAGGCGTGCTGCGCCCATGTTCGCGATCCGCCTTTCGGTGTATCCAACGAACGGGAAGAGGCGAAAACCTGCACGAAGCACACAGTCCCTTGGTCTAACTAAAAATACAAATTCGAACGAGGCTATTGCACCCAATCCCGCTTATGTATGTCTATAATTAGGAGCCACTAAAGAATTTTCCATTTTGTCTTATGACCGTCCAGAGCTGCTATTTTTGCTCAAACTCCAATAGGCGATCGCATGTCGAAAAGGAGATGGACGATTATGTCGAATTTCTATAGGATTTTTAACATAGCTCGAATCGACTGTCGATCACTTTCGAATAGTTTCCGATGTTTGCTTAACCTTATTTTGGAAAAGCTGGCCACCATGGGCGTTTCGAAATTCGATAGTTCACAATTTAGTACATAGACCTGAGACCCGCATGCGAGGCAGTTATTTCACATCTACAATATAATGGTTCGTGTAATTTTAAAATCATCCTGATTTTTTCATATTTCTCAACTGGATCATCTTCCCTTGGTACGATATTCGCATTGTTGGTTTTGTACCACTCCATTATTATATTTGCATAAGAACTAGTTGCCAAATTAGTCCAGAAAACATACAAATTTGAATTTATTGTCTCCTTAACGATAAAAAATTGGTTGTTTCATAACCCCAAAAACAGATCGCCTACCAAATTATATAGGCACCTACTTCTTTAGAAATTTTGTTATTTATTTTGTTTATGATATTTTTTGTGGGTTTTGTAGGCATACCACGCCGACAAGTTGTACGCTAACATTCGTTGCCATATAGCTGTAAATAGTTTGCCTTACAACAGGTTTCATCACCAATAACGATACAATCATATGTTGTAAGATAATTCTCATTAAGCCTTCGCAATCTTCTTCTTGCTGTTTAAAAACTGATTTATTCTACGTATTTGCATATATTGGACGTGCATCAATAGAGTTCATCGGCTCAAGGCCGATTGCAACCATCGGCTCAAGGCCATTGCAACCGAAATTTCAAAATATGAGTACGTACATAAAATATTAAAATTTTTCTTATTCAACGTTTAACTACAGATATTGAGCCTTCATTCAGATGTTATTCTATAAGACTTGCTTTCAATACTTACTACTCTATAAGTAGCAAACCTGGGATTCCTCAAGGTAGCCACCTTGGTCCTCTTTTAATTATTATTTATGTTAACGATGTATCTCTTATTCCTATCCATTCGAGAATTTTCTGTTATGCTAACAACGCGAAACTATTTCGCACAATATCTAGTGATCATGACTGCTATATTGCTATTTTAAATTCTGACTTAGACGCATTCTAGAAATGGTGCCCTATTAATCACTTAAAAAAGCGCGAGATTTAGATGTCATAATGAACTTAAGATTCTCTTTTGAGGATCATATTGGTTCTATCACCAAAATAGCCAACGCGACTTTGGATCTTGTATAGCGTTGCTTTAAGGAATACAGCGATTTTTACATCTCTAGACATCTATACTGCAAATTTTTTAGGCCTATCCTCGAAAATGCTTGTTCAGGTTTCGTCTCCCTTTAAACGGATTGAATTCGCTCAACGTAGGTTTCTATGGTTTGCACTTAGAGGTCTTCCCTGGCAAAATAATCTTCTACTGTCTCCTTATTCTGATAGGCATAAACTTATTTTCGTTGAAGCCTTAGTACTCAGAGGAAAAACCTCCAGAACTGTTATAACTTTTAATTGTTTTTAAGGCGTAATCAACTTTCCGTAATTGATAACCAGATCACCTTTAAGCATAACATAGGAATTAATATAGTCAAAAATCGTCATCATTAATTAGACGAGGCGAGGGTTATATATTTTAGAAATCGCTTTTTTAAATACAATTATGTGCCAAGTGACCATGAAATATTTTATTTATAATTACTCGGTGTGATCCAACTGTTCGATCCACTAGAAATTAAATCATTCGATTCAAACCAATTATTAGAAATGTTTGTAATTTTTGGGTGAATTTAAAAAATTCGAATTATCGAATATAAGGTTCATGCAAATAATTCGTAATTGCGATTTATTCGATTACGGCACACCTTTATTTAAAATATTTATTTTTGGTAGAATTTCCTGTGACACCTACATAGTTGCCAAATTTCAAAATACGCGTGTTTTTAAAATTACTATAAAAAGCACTTGGATTACATACATAAATAATTGCTGACACCAAAGATGAACGCAAAATCATAAAGCACTACTGAAGTGGTCGAGATATTTAAAGTAGTTTTATGTATTTGTTTATGCAAAATAAATTTTTTTTAACCAGCATAATGAATCACAATATTTATCGGCCAGAATTGTATGGTGTTAGTGAGACTTTAAGTGTTTGTATGTGAGAACTCATACACTGGTGGGTGCTTGGAGGATTATTGAATAAGAAGAGAATATTGTGTACCAAAACTTTAATGTGACAAACGATTCATAAAATCAAGTAGAAGAAAGCTATGACAATTTTTTTTTTTGGGTATCGTATTTGTGTATGTGTGTAGGTGTGGATTCTGGCACAAGATGACACTATAAGTTGGCGTTCACCATTTTCTAGTTAGATAATATGTTTTATTGCTTGTATGCAAAATATATAAAAAAAAATCGTAGTGGGTAGATAATTTGAAACTGTAAATAAATTGAAAAATTTGCTTCTGTAGAGGCACAAAAATTAAAATATTCATTTATTTTATTTCATTACTCCAAATTCTCAATACCGAAAGGGGCAGTGGAGGCGTAGTTTTTAGTTTTTACATATTTGTGAGGAGATATAAATTTAGGTATTCAAATGCTCACACGTATGCCCCCTGAAGCATAAGAAAATTTGGCTCTGCGAGCTAAGCGTAGCAAACAAAAATTTGATGATAAATTCGTATATTTAGAAAATACGTGGTTTTTGTGGTCACGATCAAAGGAAACTAAAATTTACGTAAATACTCACTATGTGTTTGACAGAGGTATTTGCAAAAATTTGTCAGTTTGTGTTATATACTTCGTACTGAAATGAAGGGCAAAGGAAATTTAAATATATTTATCGCCACATTGTCTGACTTGTTTTATTTATGATTTAAAAAAATTTCGAATTTTATTCACGTGGAAAAGAATTTTAATTACCACAGAAACTGTAGTTTCATTATTTCAAATTTTTTTCACATTAATAAATATTATTCCTGAAACTGATACAGCCACTGAATATAATAAAAAAACGGAATTTAGAAATAAGCCCTTCTGATGGAAATTTTATGTAACGATTTGAAAATAAGTCGTTAAGTATGAATGCAATATGTGTGCAGAGCTATTTATTATTTTTCAGGTTAAGTTAACCAGACATGTTAAAAATATATAAAATCAAATTTATTATCCCTTTTACAGTATTGCTATTCTTTAAAATCAGAATATTTGGAATTCCACAGAGTTCTCCTTTGCGTCCTTTGTTATTCAACATTTTTATAGGCGATTACGTAGCCCAAATCAAGCACAGAAATTGCTCACTTAAAATGGATTATGCTGCTGTTAATTATTTTTAAAAACTGCGCTAAATCAATTGCGGTTCCACTGGAAATATTATTTAATTTGTCGCTGGGTACTGACATTTTCTTATGTCAGTGGAAAGTTGCTTGCATCACATCTATGTTATTTACCATATAAGGCTGACCATAGAATTAATATTGGAAATAATTATCGAGGGTTTTTAATTATGAATGTTATCCCTAAGCTATTATTATTGGAAAAAAACAAGATTTTGGGATTCAATGGAACAACTTTGAAGTAGTTTCAATCGTATCTTACAAACAGTGTACAACGGATAAGGATAGAAGAGCTATTCTCTAAAGATACTTATTATTGCAGCGTCCGGAGTACCACCAGGGAATAACTTTGGGCCTCTATTATTTATAATTTTTATTAATGATATTGTCGAAATATGTTGTTTTTCTAAGCGCTTAATTTACGCTGACGGCCTAAAATTGTTTGCCTTAGTTAGATCCACAGAAGGTTGTGGTGGGCTCCAAAATGATTTGGACATGTTAGCTAACTGGTGTAATATTATTGACCTTTCTCTGAGCGTTACTAATTGCAAAATTATGATCTTCTAAAGTGTGTGAAACTTTCTATCTAATCATGTGCAATCAATTTGAATTTATTATAAATAACAAAATATTGGAAATGTCATATCACTTTCTCATTTTCTTTTCGTTACATCTTTTCTCTCTTTCTTTTAACCTTTTAAATTAAATATTTTATTGAACTTCATTTCAACTAAGCAAATTTGTTTGACATTGACTTTTATTTCTTTACTTTATTTTCTTCTTAATTAATTAGATTAGTTTTATTCTATTAATATCACTTACAGAAAGCAGTGCTGCATACGACTTATAATCTTCAGTACTTCATCTAAATATATTATTACATATCCTTCGTAGGCACCTACTCTACGATAAACATGCACAGGGCTCTGGCAAACGGACGAAAGACATACATACAATAGGTATTGTGGTGAAAGTAATAGGATTTGGTTGGACACCAATCGAGAATAAACGGAATAAGATACTTACACAAATATTCTTTTTTAAAACGAATATCTGTCGGAAGTAAAATATTACAGAATTTCAAGTGGTTTCTATTGCCAAGTTGTTCAATCACATTTTTATTAGCACTAAGAACAAAGCGTTAAATTAAAATTAAATACAACTAAATCAAACTCAGTTCTGACTCAGATAAATGCATCATTTTGGCGCCAAAGTTTTAAATAATTAATAAGCCAAAGAGACATTTCACCACTAGTCTGTGTTGGTTACATTGTATGAAAAAATTTCACAACGAATTAATTTTTAATCAAACTTCTGAACATGACTATGGAAGAACAGATTATGATCCAACAGAGACCGCATGGTGTTCGGGCGAATCCATAATTTTCATAATTGCTATTTTTAGCATTTTTCAGAATTTATTTCTTCCCATTATTGTCTCGGTTGCAGTGCTCTTAATGCCTTCAGCTGTTGGGACTATTGCGGACCGATCAAGTGCAACGCATCATCCCTTAGAGTGAAGTCACATGTGCAGTTGAATTTTTTATGCCGAGGTTCGGTGGAATGAGTCGTCTACCCCCTACAGTTGGAACGTAGACACATGTGATCGCCGTATGCACAATAAAAGCATAACGTGCGTAGCGCGGCAATTCAAGACGATTCGCATTCGTGTCCCAAGGAGGCAAAAAGAATTTTTTAGGACAACGTGGAACTCGCCTGTTACATCGTGTTCTGATGAAAATAATAATAAAAAAAAAAATGTCGGAGCAAAAAAAAAAACAGAACGTCTTCGGAGCTCTCCTAAAATATATTTCAGCTAACACATGTACCGATCGCCGACTGTTGACGGTGATTTTTCTAAGATTGCTGCGGGGGTAGTTGTAGCCGGTTCGTGTGGACCGTGTAGCTCGACGGTTCGGCTTGTGGCCATTTTTAGACCCCTTACACAGTTTGCGCCAGACTCTGGGGTAGGGCTATTCTCTCCTCGGGCATCTTTCAATGTATACCTATTTTCAGCGCTAGTAACTGAGAATTCTGCATCCTTTAGTGCATTTCTTCTTAAGAAGTTGATCAGTCAACATCAGTAGTTTCGGTCAAGATAGGGACACCTCACCCCTGTCGCCTGCGATTGTGTTCGATTATTTTTTTTTCAGTAGTTTTCTTGTGTTTTGTTCGAAAGCACAGTCAAACTCGTATATATATATTTTTACGAAAATACTACTTCTGTTTGTCTCATCGCGTATTTATTTTGTCGCGATGAATTTAGTCAACTCCCCGGGAAGCTCATTAGTTGCAAAACTGCCGCGGGATAGTTTAGATATTAAATATTAATATTTCATTGGATGTTTCTACGATTTAACGGTATATATTTTAAAAAAATTTTGCTTCAGTAGCGTACAAATTTAAAAAGTGATAAAAGTGCACTCCGATTTTTGTGGACATAATTCAACGTCGGCTGGAGATGGTAAAATTGTGTAAGAATATTTTTCTTTTGTGAATTAAAAGTATGAATAAGTGTGACAACTGAGCGAAACTGAGATGAATTATTTTTTTACATTTATGAACAAATTGCGCAACTGCAAGCAGCAATTTTTCACTTTGGGCGAAAATTGGAAATGTATCAAGTTACAAAGTTCTGAGAAGTGTTTATTTTTTTCGTGCGTATCAATTTTGAATTTTGAGATTTTCGAAAATGAGTTTGAGAACGTTTTGGTTATTACGTAATCTCCCAGAATTTCCCAGCGGGGGAATAGATTTGTCAGTCTGTATGTGGGAGTGTTCTATTTTTTAATCGTGTAAAGTGAACTCTGGACTTATAAGTCGTTTCCCATTCACGAAATATCTAAAAGTCGCAACAAATTTCAAAAAGCTCTGTAAAAATATCTCTGCTTCTTATTTGCGAAAACGCAAGCCCCATAAACTTTGGCAACGTCTCAAGTTTTTTGGCAACATCGTTTTGCCATTTTTACTTCTTAAATAACTTCACACTCCATTACACCTGATGTTAAAAATAATATTTTTATTTTGTATTTTGGCATGAGAGAACTTTTACTTGTAGATAAGAGTGAACAAGTTCATGCACCCCGAAAATAATTTCGGATGAGTCAGAGAAAAACCTTCAGTGCACATTAAATAAAATTTTGGCAGATGAAATTCGATTTTTTCAGTAGATTCTGATAAAAATATCATCGGTCGCACACATAACCCCCCCAACCTCACCCTTTGTGAGTGTCGTCTCTTTATCGGCGGAGCGGAGGTGACATGATTTATTAAACCACTCCGTGCTGGCTTTATGATCTATGTGATTTAAATTTCGGCCGGAAATATTTTATGCGAATTATTTATACGTGGTCGTCCTAGAGGTGACTCCCCTTTTTGTTTTTGTTAGAGGCACATTAAATGTTCAAAGCATTCAAAAAGTACTGATGCAAAGTTTTAATTAAATTTTTATCTCATTTCACATGATGTATCATTAGGTATGTTTTAATTGCAATTCGATTCAGTCCAATACATTTTTTGAGTCTCTAAATACTCGTTTGGGGTTTTTCGGAAATTGAAATTCTATTGTAATTTTCTGTTCAATTTTTAAATTGAAAATTAATTTACTTTATAATTATCGGAAATTATAAATCGAGAAACTGAAGTCTAATTTTCATTTGAAGGTTTTCCTCTCTCGATTCCAAAACCCCTGAGAGTAAAACTTTCAAAGTTATAAATTTCTGTTTTATGCATCCTTACAACCCAATATAAAAAATAATTGTTTGTCCGAAAAAAGTGTGGAACGTGGATTTCGTTTTTCGTTTTATAACCATATTTAAAAAGTACTTTGAAAAAATTGAATGTTTAGAACAAATCTGAGAGTATTTATTTCCAAAATATTTATTTCGATACAACTGTTTTCGATGTGCACGACTGATAACTCGAATACGGTTTAAGAAATTAACTTTAAAACCTCCATATATATTTCTAATAAGATTATGACCGCCCGACTTCGGCTTTATTTGTACTGTTCCATCAGACTACCTTCGAAGTCATTCTTCAGCACACTATGCGTTTCACATTTGAACCGTATAGTCCAATTTTTACAGAAACTGATGGTGCAATGTTGTGGCATTTTGAGTATACTAGCGAATACAGCGTATGAATGAAAATAGCAGTTTGAGTCCGAAAAACACCGCTAAAAGATGTCTTCGAATCCATCGTCCTGATAAATACGTAAACTTAAATTTTCGTTTTGTCTCGAAGCCGGTCTGAGTAGACAGTCATTCTTCGCCAGAATCCTTTATTTGCTTACTTGAGTTATTTGATACAAGAGTACAAGTAAAAAAGGTATCTTATAATATTTTTACACCTCATTCGCTGCTTTTAATTTAGAAATTACAACAAATGAAAAAAAATTAACAAAAATCCTAGATCCCACTTCTGATTTTTCATTTACAAATTAATAAAGAGGATTGAAAACCAGAAATGAAAACCGTTCGTTTAAAGAAGTATGCACAATTTGAAGGAATATAAACACAAAAAAATTGTGAACTTGAGTCTTCTATGTATTATAATATATTAAATATATCGCTTTTTGAAATCCACAAGCGGTACTAAGGAAACTAAATACATGTACGCTAGCTCCGTATTTACTCCTATTTCACGTTTTCAATATTCACGGTTTAAAATAATTGTGATAGCTTTCTGTTCTTGCGGCTGAGAGTTGGGCTTGTTATCGTCCATCCTACTGCTGAATATCAATCTGATTTGAAAGACATTGTAAAAGTGACAAATTCATAGCTGATAATAATTAATTTAGTGTTGTTAAACAAAATTTAACAATTCTTATTTCTTCTCGTTTTGCAAACTTGGAACGTATTTCCTCTAATCCTATACAATTTACTAATCCGTGTTCCTGGTTTCTTTATTCATTGCATATTTACGGGACGTTACCGCAGTGAATAAGGAGCTTTGAGTGTAGTTATTAAAAATGTTTTTTGGTTTATTTGTAATCATTTATTATCGTATCTACATGTCCATATTTTAGGTTAGCTGTAGTAGTCAATTTTTCAAAAATTGCTATCAAATCCATCTTGGGAAAATCGATCATTTTTGTAGGATCAGAGTGAAATTCACAGTTATAGCCAATGAAGGCTACTGACCTCCTCTCTGCTTGAGAGCGCGCAGCAGGTATAAACAGATGCTCGGGGTCGAGAGGCATCCCTTTTATTATCCCGTATTTTGTTGGTATTGTCACTACAGGTAGAATTTATGGCCGAAAACGGACTCTACGAGAAATCTGAGGTACTACTTTTCACAATGAGAGAATGTCTTGGAAAGTTATTCGTCATCTTTCGATTTAATTGATCGAGTCGAATAATTTGAATTTCCAAACGTTAGGTAATTAGGATGAACAAAGTTTATACAAACATGTTTCGGACTCCAAATTAAAACTCTAATCCCAATTCCTACAAACGCATCTTCGATCTCTAGAAAACAATTTTTTTTTTGTAGCTGTGTCGTATCTTAATGTTTTTGTTTGAACATTTCTACTACAATTCTACTTGTAGAATTTCTTCCATTGGAATCGGCGCTACAATTTTGTCCGTTCTCCCCTTGTTTGTTTACAAAATTGTGAAAAATGTTTGTTTCTAGAATATCTTTTAATTTTTTCACTGGAAATTTTGCTTCATGAGAATTGGAAGAAAACAACTTTGCAGAAAAGACAACTTGTGAATTTCGTGAATCACTTTTCAGCATGACTATAGCTCTATAGGAACTTCTGGTAAATATACATAGCTGACTAAAAATCACAATTTTTCCACTTAATCAGTTTTGCCAACCAACCGAAGATTTGTATTTTTTTTGGGTTCTTAGAAATGTCGTTATGTTTAAGCTGTTAGATTTACATTTTTATAATATTTTTTTGATATCCTGAGCTGCTATTAATTTTTAAAAATAAGTTTGCATTTACATTTTAGAATCATGGAAACCATCCGAAAGTCTGTATCTTTTCAATTTTTTATCTACAAAAAAAAAGAGAAAAGGAACGCACGTTGTGACCACATGACCCAAGAAAAATCCCATCGCAGAAGGTTTTTACGTGGTAATAATCCGGCAGTTTGAGCACATTGCCATCGGACGTGTTCTGAGATGCAGACAGTGGTCTGAAATCTTGCAGCCACTCGACGAATCCGGCTAACTCGTCGTGAAATTGCACATTTCAGCAGATGGTAAGTTTGAGTTGTTTTAATTGCACACCGCCGCCGCAATTTATCGGCAGTTGCAGCCATTGCATTAGCATTATAGTGTCGCGGGTGCAGGGAACAAGATCGCCTCCGAAAGTTCCATGCTTCCTTGCATTCAATAGTAATAATGAGCATATGGAATGTAAAGAAGTATGGAGCATGTCCGGGCATGAAATCATCGAGGTATGCGCCATCAAAAATCATCGGGTGTAAGAATGCGTGGAAAACCGACGTCTTCATTAATTATGCGCGATGCTTCGGTCAATATTAAAAATGTTCTTCACCCAATGCGGTAGTTTTTGGGAGGATGTGGGAAAATTTGGTAAGTGGCGACGAAAATAGAACGAGGAAAACAACGTCCAGTGGCAGTGGGCATGCGCGATTCACTAAACCGACTGGGAAATCCTATCATGTTACATTCCACCACCACAGACGTTGTCCATGCGCTGTTTCAAAATATGTACATGTTTACATCTAAATAGCGCGGAATGTTTGTGTTCTCAGCTCGCCTTAAAATAGACGTTGGTAGCCAGATCATGTGACTTGACTCAATCCACTGCCGGGCATGTGGACAACTCGCTAAGAAGGTGCAGGATGATGCCGAATTAAATCTGAGCGGTGTGCCGTGAGTGTGCTCGACTATCAGCCACCGCAGCCACGAGCAGAGCTACTCGGGTGGGTATTTATAAATCCAATGAATTTTTGAATAAGGTGCATGCACCTCTTCGTCTTGACTTTTTTTTTTTTTACATAGTCAAGTTACTAAAGAGCATCAGATTTATTTATACAATCCTTGCGACAATGACTAGTTCTTTGCCTTGTCAATTTTTTGTTTTTTTTTTGGTTTTTAGGAAATTAGTAAATGGACATGTCCTCCTTGACACCAGCGGGTAATAAATACACACACGAAGAGTGCCACAACCATAATTTTTGAATAAAAGCACAAATGGATGGAGTTCGCAACCGGAGTTGAACTTTGGTAGATACCTTCTACATATGTATGAGTGGACAATAACTAAGGAATTATAACACTTTCGGATCTAAAATTCTTAAATTAAAAAAAGAAACGGATCTTTAGGGGGTTCCCGCTGCGCTGACTTCCAATTGATCTGCCACTTTTTAAATGTCTTTTAAATTCAGAGAATAAAATCTCCCAAACAATTTGAATAAATTGCCACCAAAAGGATATTTCGTGCACCTTGTTCTGGTTAGGTGATACTTTTATGAAAACTGACAAAATCATTTTGAGAAATTTAGCGTCATCTGGGTTTTCATAGATACACTATTTGGTCGGCATGTTCTTTTCAGGTAGCAAAACAAATTGTCCGAGTTGGGTTCGAACCTGGGGCTTTTGGATCGGCGGTTTAACATGCTTAGCACGAGACTACTCCCGTCCCGTATTTCACCAATAACAATGTATATTTTTGCAGATGTGTGAATATTGCTTGGTCAATTGCTTTATGAAGTTATATTTCATTGTGTCGTTTTTGGAAATTGATACAATGGTTTCATCACCTTTGCAAAAAAATCACAGAGCAAAATAATGTATGTATGTATTTTTAAATAAATAAAAACAGATTTTATTATGATTAAATTAATTCAATTTCAGCTTAAATTGTGTCTCTTAATCATTCTTAAATTACACTGCTTGATTAGCTTAACGGAAGGTAAAAGTGGTGCAGTTGACCATATTTTGGGTCCACGTAATGGATACACATTAAAAAGGTATAGATTTACTCATATGTTTCGTATGTATAGTACCTGAATATTCACAACATGTTAATTTCAGTTACTAGGACACTTCATCGTAAAGGCTCATTGGCAGTAAAGAGGACTTTAATAATTTCAATGTACACACTTTAATTACATAACTCGTACTTTTCGGACACCAGTTTCATCACAATTTCCAGTACCATTTTATGATCATTTACGTGCTTAATTAAAAATTAAAAATATTTTGGTATAATTTGTAAGCTCACAAGATTACCAACAGCTTCAATGTGAAATTAAAACTGCAAATTTCCTCGTCGATGGGCAAATAAAAAATCATTTATGCTTTACACTGCAGAAATCATGAGGGAAATTCATTTCACGTTTTGTTTTTTATTCGATTTCGGTGTCATTTTAGTTACTTTTATTTGTAAAATCATTTTATAATTTGACTTGATAATTACTAAATCGCATCAAAGACGTGGGGTATTTACGATAACAATTTCCACATACTGAGAAGCGAAGTGCTACAAGTGCAAGGAGTTTTTTGAGCAGTCCACCATCACTAACTCTAACTCGGAAGAAAAAGAGCTGCTTGCGTCCTATATGGACGTCGCTTACCAAACCACTTGACCGATTGATGATAGTAAGGTGTGGTAACCATAGATGGCGTCGTGGTCTAACTTCCATACCACTTTACCGTTTGACTTTATATTCAGCACATATGTTAGTTGGATTACGAGATTAATTTATAGTTAGGAGTGGTTCCGCTAGGTGGGGCTGAAATCAAACTTCTATACCAATGAGCCGATTGAGCTCATATTCTCACCATATATAAGTTTGTTGCTGTCAAAATTCAACCTCCAAGGGGACAAAAGGGGGTATAAAATTTTGTATGGAAAAAAATATTATAATATATACATAAAGATAAGTCTTTGAATGGGGATGACTATTGTTTTTAACTTATTGGATAAACCAAATTTCCTATGCAATTTATGAGCCACAAACTTTGAAGGAATTTCAACAGCATCGGTGGCTTTGTGGTAATCATATGCAACAATTTGATAGTATGGGGAGGCGTGGTTCCGTGGTTCAAAATCAGGTCATGTCGAAAATTAACGTCTTACCTTTTTTGCACCACTTTCACTTTTTTCCAATTTTTTTTTCCACTTTCGTTTGTCCAACTTTTCTGGTTAAATTTTTAAATTTTGGTTCCCTCGTTTGACCGCAACCCATTTCTATATATCCCAGCAAGATTAGGGTGATCTCATTAAATCAAGCAAAAGTATTCGTACAAAATTCTCCCAAACAACACTTTCACCTATTTTTAATACATTTATACGTTAAGCAATAAATTTTTTTATTAATTTTCATCTCTAGTTCCCACTTTCATCACCCAGAGTTTCTACATTTATTAATATTTATCTTCCAAATTTTGCAGACGCACTCCCAAATATGTTTTCTATTTTCTAAAATTATTTTCATACTTTCCTCCCCTACCTCTCACTTCGCCAAAAAAACACACAGTGTTCTCCCACCTCTTTTACACAGATTTAGAAGAATTTTTTAAGTTTATTCGTATTTTTTCGGAATGGACAAGCATGGACTACACTGGTACACCAAAATTCTAAAAAATCAGTTCAATTGGTCCAGTGATTGTTCAGTTATGCTGAAAACAACTGACTGTTAGAAAGACGGAAACGAGAGTTTCAGAATTTCCGTTAACGTATACGTTATATACGGAAACGTATATAAGTAAATTAATTAGAACTTTGCCAATCTTTTTTTTTCTTTACCCCAAAACTTTCGGACTTTTCCACTTTACCCAAAACCTTGCGGTAACACTACATGAGGCTTGCAAAGCTCTTTCTCTCGTGACAATTTTACGTATCTATCTGAAATGATTTAAAAGTTGTAGAACTATGAGAAATGAGAAGAAAGACAAACTTTTCGAGGATTGGAACTCCAAAAACTCTAATCTGTATTCAAAGAGTTCTAGAGGTCCCCAACTGCAAGTGCATGCACTTGTCCCTTAAAATATTATAAATACAGTTCCGAAATCTCTACATACTTTCCTGCACCCCATGGGAACAAGTGCGCCATTACTGACTTCCCCTTCGAGGAAACAAAACCGGAGCTGCCTAAAGTCGCATCAAAAGGCAACAAATTTAGCAAAAGTACTTAGGTGAAAGACGTCCCACGCCCGCTTTTGATTCATCGCATGTTTCCAGCTTCCAGCATGTGACCCAGTTTCACCCCGAAATCTTAACTCGATCTTGGTTGGGTCAGAACAAAACTCAGACGAAGCAGCGGAGACTTGCGAGTGGGTAAATGAGCTCAAAGACTCGGCAGTAATCGCTCAAGAGGAACTTTGCAAGCATTTCGGCGCCCCGTCCAATGTACGAGTGACGACGCTTTGTCCTAAATGTCAAGTTATTTCCTTTGACACGAACGTAATATCGCGCCCGAGATGGAGCCCTGAAAGAAAGTGCCTTCGAGACATCTGCTCACAAGGTAGCAAAGTGTCAGGCACAGGCACACGGGGCGGGTTGATAAATTGTTATCTGCCGCCAACGCCATCCTTTTCATTATTTACAGAAACTAATTTCGAAGTGAAACTTCGCCGCTAAATCTAAAAACGTGACATGCAAAAATCAAAGTTTAAGGACTTTCGAAATCCGGAAAAACGTTGCTGGGGCCACCCCCGAAATTAGAAAACTTATCAAGGCCCGGCAGCTAACTACCAGTAATTTGGCGGCACCGCCAGGCCACGGGTGGGTACATGTAGCGAACGCCCCAGCCCGGGGGGTTTCGTTGAGGTTCAACAAATTTTGATAATCAGAATGAATAAGCAAAAGTTTTGTCATTACACACGATTTGCCGGGCCCACCCGATACCTTCCGCGTCGACCCTACCCGGCCGCTCTAATTAGAAAGCGGTAGCCAGGGGGCGAATAATTAAGATGAATATTGGGGAGTTATTATTAAAACTACCACCGCGGCGGAATTAATGCTTTTGGCTTACTCATCGGCCGCCCGCCGCCCCCGACCTCGAGCTCGTTAAGCGAGCGATCGCAATTGTCATTTGTTCGTTATCTTAACGACCCGCTGCAGCCATCCCCGTCACGGCTGGGTAAATGGGTCAGAGCGCCGCTACTCGCTTCTACTACCAGTCCCTGCCACTGTGTGTCTTTAAAACAAGCGAGAATTCCATTAGGAGCGACCGGGCGCATTCCTGAGAACACCACTGCCCCAAGGACATTCTCCGCCGTAAATTGTGTACAGCATGTTTTTTCACAAATTCCAAAGTCTCAAGTGGAGCTAACAAATGACAACTCCCGACTCTGGGGCGGGGCTCAACTGCCTGCCACGCGACCCTTGGAGGCCGACCGGCCCCTTCGCCGCTCCCCGTTTTTCTTTTCCTACTAGGGTCTTATGCAGCTTTCTATGCTCATTTGAATTGGCGAAAACATCTTTTGACCTCTTTCGCGAGTTAAAGACTTCTTTTGAGTTGTTTCTGTCAAGAGAACGCTTTTAGGTTTTATCTTTTATTTATTTTTTTTTTATTTTGGGAACAAACGGCTTGAGGGCTCTTGCAGTGCCCCGGAATTTGAAAGATACTGGAAAATGTACCTTTGCATTCAATCAGTAAAGCAGATCAAGGACTGAAGTGGAAGGATTCTCCATAAACATTCACTTCACATGTGTACGTTGACTTACAGATTTATATTCTTTCTCCAGGCATAGCTGCAGGATTGTCATAAGTTTTTCTTTAAGGAACGACCCGAAGAACTAGAGAATTATGCAATTTACGAAAACAAGATTATGTTTGGTGGAACTAGCAGGAACTGATCAAACTCGAAAAATTGACGCTAGACCCCTTTTTTTAGCAAAATAGGAATTTTATACTTTCTGAGGTGCAGTTAGTCTTGCAACCTGGGGCTTTGGATGTCAGCTACCAGGCGGGACCACTAGTGGTGGATAGTGGAACACTCTGGAGGTTTAGAGGCGGTGGAAACCCTGGGAACCTCGGCCTTACAAAGTAGTTCTGAATGCTAAATAAGGAGCTCCGAACCGGACACCCCCCAAGCTAAGGTCGAACAGCATATGCCGAGGGCTGCGTTGCTAAGTGGGAGTTTAGTAAACAGCGTGCGTTCTCCGGATACCTGACGACTTTCGGTTTCAATTCAGCCTTCTCGGGGGCGCAACGGAACCCCTCGGGTGACATTCAAATTTAAAATTTAAATTTAAGACTCACCTGGTACCTGACTTTCAAGCCCAAGGTACGTCTTATTTTATTTATATAAAGTATCAAAGTTATTCATTTCTGGGTAATTACACAAGCACTTCCTATGTAAGGGCTTCCCTTTAATTGAAATAAATGGTCTTTCAATATGGACGCTCGAAATTTTGTAGGCCATGTTGTTAAAGCAACATCTGTCAAATTTATGGTGTATTGTACAATAGTGTGTGGCAAATCATCATGGAAGGTTATAGCGTTGAGGAACTTGTGTAAATCATCAAATTTTATTATTAAATTCAGCACTCCGTTCGATAAACGTTTATATCGAAAATAATTTTTAGTGATGAGCCCTACAGATCGATGATAAGCAACTTCTTGTGGTCTAAACTGGATGATATGGATACCGAAGACATGCGGTTCCAACAGAATGGCACTACGTGCCACACAGCGCATGCCACGATGGACATTCTGTGTAAGCGATTTGATACTGGCCACCGAAGTCGTGCGATTTAACGCCTTTAGACGTTCGTTTGGGGCTATCTTAAATCACAGGTCTATGCGAATAAACCAAATTGATGTCCTCAAGGGCAATATAACGAACGCCATCCAGCAAACTGGGCCAGACTTATGTGACGAAGTCATCAAAAATTTGACCTCCTGTATACATCCCACCACGCAAAGCCGTGGTGGACATTTGAAAGACGTTATATTCCATACTTAATGTGATGAAATATTCTTTCAAATAAAATAAAAATGGAGTGGATATCTTACACACAACTTGTTTCATTTACATTTAAGGGTAGGGCGTCCTTATTGTAAGACCTTGTAGTATTTTCCATGGAAGACCTTCAACAGGCATGACAGAAGCCTTCCATTCTCTGCTAGGCACTTACACGCATCACTCGTACATCGCCACACATGAGCATAAACGTACCCATGCGTGGATGCGTGTGCATCTGACCGAAAAAATGTGTACATGCTTAGAGGGACAGAATTGTTTAGTTTCTACACCATTTTGAGTATATGAAATATTAACCAGCTAATGGAATACAACAGCAAAAAAATATTTCAATTTATATCCGCCTCCTCGTTTCACACACCACCGAAGACTGATATCCTCCATCAGGAGGAAGTACGGTAGTTTTACTGGAGATGATGGCGTTAACACAAATATGAAAATGGTCGCGTTACGGGTGGCGGAGTGCTTTATGAATTCGCACCCGAAGAAGCAGGAAGCCTCTCGGCAAGGCTAATGTGTCACTTAATCATTTCCGCCCTCTTTAATTATCCAATTTTCTGCCTCGATCATAAAGCGGTCGGATGGAGTGAGGGCGGGTGCTGGGACGGGGAGGCGAGTTCAATTACTGGTCCACCTCAATTCCATTTACGTCATCAAATTCAGCTCAGGCTACGTCAATCGCTTGTAAACAAAAGATAAAAGATCCCGACGGAAGATGCCGCTTTGATGTATGGGATAATTTCCATGCAATTTCGAAGCGAAATTCATTGGGACTGGCGAACAATGTCCTGGCCACGACCGGCCATTTGCAGGGCCGCTCCGGAGCGTAAATCAAGGATATAAATGGATTGGAATTAATTAATGGTAATGTGTTGAAAGCGTGATTGTCGTTACCTATTAGAAGGAGCATTTACGGCGTTGCGTAATGAAAATGATGATGGCGCTGAGTGCCTTGCTCCTCCTGATGGAACAATACAAAAAGGACTCAGCGCCGAGAGTCAACATTAAAGCCCCACTCGATTTCGTCCCTAGCCCGTCACACTACAATATATTAGCGGAGGGAGGTGGGCGGGGCAGTGGGGCTCCTCTAGACATGCCGGGCAGGAGCACCGGCACCGGCACGGGCACGGGCACAGTAGCTGCTCTAATTTCGCAGATAAGCAGAGCTGGTTCATCTTCCGTGAAATTGCCTTCATGCTATCCACAAATATTTAAATTCTCGCACAACTGTTTGTCGGATCCAGCTCTCCCTGGTAATGCTCTAAGTGGATGTTTCGTGGTGGAGAGCAGGGCATAATCTGCATAAATTATGTAAATTCGTTTTTTCTCCCTTTTCTAGCTCTCGAGGATCCGCCTTATCATGACAGCTTTCACTAATGCCCTGGGAAAAGTCACTTAAGATAAAGTGGCAATAGTCGCAGGCACATCCGAGCTGGTGCAGCCTGTCCTGCTACCGTTCTGTCCTGCGAATGGATAGATCGCCCGGGATAATAGGTCTCGGCTCAATCCACAGTCCTGACGTAGTTATCACCAGGATACAAGAGCGTGTTCCGCAAACAAGCAATGCACGACGAGCTCTGATTGTGGGGCAGTTACAATTATTGGAACATGGGTGGATACAAAAGATACCAATGATAACAACGGCCATGAAATATGCATGCTAAGTCGGGTAATGTTACAAGACAACTTCGACAGGACGAGTACGACCGCATCGGAGTGCAAATTATCCTCCGGAGCTCTGGCCACTCCGTGCTATAAATTAGCTATAAGGTAACCCCTACAAGAACGTCCCGAGTTATGTGCTCCGACTCCTCCATTTATTATGTCCCCGACAGCAAGACAGGCGACATTAGACCGATGTTTACACAAGTATCCATTCGTAATTGCACTGGAGCTTTACGGCCAGGGAAAGAATTCGAAAGCGAGAAATCATGAAGCAATTTGCGATAAGGACGCTGCAGGGAAATGACATGTGCTTAATGGGAATAGTTTCAGCCGGGCGTCAACCAGAGACGGCTGAAATTTGCAAGTTAAGGACAATACCGCTCCTGTCGCCCGGGAAAAACGGGCGTCCTTTAACGACTCCTGGCAGTAAGCAAATCGCTTTTTTGCTGTAAACGACGCTACGTACAGTAGGGGGTGGCTGCATTCAAATAATACTAAAGACCTCGTCTTTTTGTCCTCCAGCGAGATTTTTACAAAGTTGTGTCTTGTGGTGCCAAAAAAAGAACATCTTGATTTTACTGACTCTGATCACCGAAAGAGAGCGGGGCAAAGTAATTGGTAAGTTTCCTGTATATTTCAACGACATTACGTAGTGAAAAATTTGGACAGTCGGTTGAAGCGAAACTTCGGGTGTGCTAACTTTGTTTTCGCTTATTTTGGTATGAACCTGGTCCTGCTCTAGTTTTTACATGGCTTACAACTACAATTAACCCAGCTCTATATGTGACTGAAATTTTAATCCGCATTTTATTTCTTAAATTTTCCAACAGATTGCGGTAAAACGCAGCTCAAATGCATTGTCCGGTCGTAACTAATTAATTTAATTTGATAATTTTTAATTAACTGACAGAACAAAACAAATTTTAACTTTATTTTTTCATTGTCAAATTTAGTTCTAAAAGCTCTAATAGGAATCCATTAGTGTAGGAAACGATTTTAATCTATCTCTTTCATATGCAAGTTGTCACTGAGACTTTAGTTTTGGGAATCAGTCTAAAGTAGCATAAAATATTAATTTGACTACGAAGTACTTAATACTACTAGGGTTTCTCTCTACCGGCTTAAATTCACTTTCTATTTTAAACTTACAGAGTGAACTACTTCCTTCAGCACATTGAATAGGCTAATCCTCTCTCTTTCTTAGTTGTAACCAACACAAAAATGCTATTAACACACAGACGTGAGAAAACGTTACGTTTGATCAAACCGACTTGATTTTATGCGAAAAACCCGCCGGAATAGAAGTTGCAGGGGGCTTGATGGATTTTAATAAATGAGGTTCTATTAGATTCGCCTTGCTATAATCGTGGAAATGCTATAGGATATATAATTTCTGAGAACAATAAATATTGCCGCCGTCAGTAGACGGTTTTTTTTGTCTCTATAACTCTTTTTGATATGAGGATCAAATAAAAGGAGTTGATGAGTATAGTCCAATAAACATGTGTCATCATGTTAAACCCAATATGGCGGACTCCAAAAGATGGCGAATCCCCTTTTTCTTTACAACTCCTTTGAAAAGGATATCGAATGAAAAGTTTTGACGAGAAAAATACGATAATCTATGTGATGCCATTCTAAACCCAACATGGCGGACAACTTAAAATGGCGGATTACCATTTTCTTAACATCCCTCATGACCTGGATATCAAACGAGCAAACAAACAACAAACAAAATTTGGTGAAATCGGATGTGGCCTTGAGGGTGATTTTCAAGGTTAAAGGCTCAAATTTGCAAAATTAGTGCAATGTTCTTCAATTCCCACAAAACTTGGTATCAGAGGGTTCAAAATGGCAACCGGAAACTGCACAAAGCGGCCCAATTGCCACGAAACTTATCTGAAGAAAAACCAGCACCGACTGGAAACCCTAAAATTTCATTCGAATTTCAAAATAATTTAAAGTAGCTTCAAAACTTGCTCACTCCCACCCAAATACTATTTTCGTCATTTCTTCTGGTTAAATTCTTTAAAAAAAATTAAAGCACACAAAAAAACATCAGTCTTGAAAATATTGGCTTCAAGTCTGGCATTTGAAAAGCGTTTATCGCTAGTGAGTTTCTTTTGCTCATCTTGGGTTTACCTTTTTAGGGGCTGAATTGTTTTTTCCCTCGCTTTAAATAAGATCTTTGAGTTACAAATGTTTTGTTTTTTTAATGTGGACAAATCTTAAAGCCTTAATTGGTTTTTTTAACAAGAAAAATATTTAATGTAGGTATCGAACCTATTTTTTTAAACAAACAACAACAAGGCAAAATGTTCGGGTCTTAATTTTTCTTTAACATAAAATTCACATCTCTTACTCCCCTCGTCTATTTTTCTACTATCAGACATTATCGTACACATTTCTTGGGTAAAAATATTCTTTTGAGTCTGATTGCTTTGTAAACATGAAGCAATATCATTGGATCCTGAATCGTCTATTTCTAACAAAAAAATCTTCGACTAGAGCTGAACCTTTTTTTTCGTGAAAATACCAAAATACAATTCTTCCTTCGTCTTGCGAAAATTCAGAATGAAAAGATTTGCAGTTGTTAGAAGAAGAAACAAATATCACGTCAATATTTTTAGTCGTTCAAAAGTTAATACCATTAATTCCTCAGTAGTTCAGCGGAATTACGAAAAAGTTGAATATTCTATTAATTTTGAACAGAAACACAAATCCCCAGAGTAGTAAAAATAAAGAAAGTTGGTATGGCCTTCGACTGCATGCGGTACTTTATTATGGTCACTGATACACAAATTGCAAAAAGCAAAAAAAATTCACTTTATGTGTGAACCACGCAAAACTGTGAACATAATGAATTTCCCATGTCTACATTTCCCCATTTCCTTGCTGCGATAAAACACATGCACTGAAAACTAAGAGAATTTTTCCAATTTCGAATTAATGTGTACCTACTTGTGCGCCCAATTTATTGCTCTACGTAAATAAGGACGTAATTGTTTGCTGTTAAAAGCAGTTATTTTAATGTTCGTATGAATTGCACGAGGACACCGAACCATAATGCCGCAGTGGTTGCTGCAAAAACCCACAGACACTCCGTGCTCTATGCCCAAACAATAGCCCCTGCAAAGCGGGGGGTGTCGCATTAAACAATGTCAATGGGTAAATCATTGTCAGATAACTTTTCATCAAAATTGAAAATTGAAAAAATAAAAAAAAAATTACTGAAAAGGGCAAAATCAATTAAGCGTTATTGACCATTAATGCTTTCGTACGATTTATTGCATGACTTTAGGCGCGGCTAAAGTTCGTGTTCCGGTTGGAGAGCATTCCGTCGCCGCTGGTCGTAAAGTTGCGCGGGGAATTTAAAATGTGTTGTTCAAAAGCGAGCATAATTATTTATGGAGTCGGCCTCGGTCTTCAATTTGGGAATAATAAAATCACAAAAATCGACGGCGACCGATAAATCCAACCGTTTATGCAAATGAAAGGATTGTTGGCCGTGACAAGTTGCCGCGGCTGTCGGCCTAACCGCGATACGCGCCCTGCTACGATCGCTCAACGAGTCCTCGGTGAAATTTTATGTCGAGGAAATATTATTATTTTTTTTTTGTTGCGCGCTCGCCTGGTTTAAGTTGAGAATTAATTGTGAAACGTCCTGTGAGAGCTCTGCCACCCGCTGGATTGCTGCTGTAAGTTTGCATGAATTGAGATGATGGCCCCGGGCGGGCAATATTAAATTTAATTCCTCCTCTTTGGGATGAGCCCTTGTCGGAATGGCTGACTGGCTCCGGTTGTGTTTATTACGGACATGACACGTAAGCCGGCCGCAAGACCCAGCACTTAACTCCCACAAGCAGGGCCAGTCTTAGATGAGTGACATTGTTTAACTAGAGTCTTGGGTGCCGTCGAATGGTGCTTTAGTTTTAGCTTAAGCGCTAGCGGTGCAGCGCCGGGACACAATCAAGGAGAGTGGCATTTGGAAAGGTCCACTGAGCCCGGCAAATTGATATGCGTGAAGGGTTAATTGATATGTTAATAATGGGAGAGGGTCCTCCACTCGCAATTTGACTGCTGGGATTAAGTTGTTTGTCCCGGCCGGTGATTACTCTTTTTCATACCGAGATACACCCAGGATTAGAAAGTTTCAGAGTCGTGATTCTTGGCTCCTCCCAGGGGCTGGGGGCGATGTACACACTACACAGCCAAAGGCAGGGGTATTAAGAGATTCGGCTTCGATTTCGGCTTTAATTAACTGGGACTGGTGGAAAATCTAATGATAAATTTGCGGCATAAAAGGGATTCCCGGGATTAAAGGTTATCACTGGCTTACAGCAGAGTGCTCCATTCGAACGAAATGATTCTATTTATTGCGTATTATCCGCATAATCACGCATTTATCAGCTTAATTGGAGCGTTTGGGATTAGGTCGAATACATCATTATTTCTCGATACGATGAACTCCGGGATAACCCCATATTGCTCAGTAACGTTCAGTTACGTTTTGTTACAAACTGTATCGTGAAGGGTCGCTTAACAACGATTTATAGAGTAGAGAATGGGTACTTGACATTTGCACATAATAGTACGTAGAAATATCCATAAATGGCCGACCGACCAACCTCGGGCGAGCAAAACCGGATCCAACCCTGGCCATCACATGACCTTCAGCTGTAGCTCGTTTAGTAAAATGTCAGTGGGAAAAATGTCAAGAGCAGCGAGTTGGAAGCTCTACTCGCACATACGAAAATCACAGTGAAAAATTCGTTGAGCGGAAATTCGTTCCTTTGGCTAAATGTTGTGCTCCAAGTTCCCTCAAATCGTTCAGTATTTGGAAAATCGTAAATTCATTTCTAAGTAACAGTCTGGTTTCCGATCTGGCCACAGTTGCGAAACAGCTTTATTAAAAATATCCACTGTCCACAGTATATAAGATTTTTTATCAAACCGTTGTCAGTAGGTGAAAGTTCTTGAAGAGAGATCAAGTTGAATTGGCATTGGCCGTGGTGTTCCGCAAGGATCTTTTCTCGGACCACTTCTTTTATGTTTATTTATCAATGATCTTCCAGGTGTTGTTCAGGATTATAATATACATATGTATGCCGACGATGTACAGATCTATCTATCTCGCCTTATCGGGTTAGTCGAAGACTGCATATATCGAATCAACAGTGATTTAATAAAAATTTCATCATGGGCATCCAGTAATCATCCCCGTTTAAATCCTATTAAATCTACCTGCTTAGCCTTTTTTCGTAGAAATATGGACTCGTCGACTTTATCACCGATTAATTTAAATGGAGTGTATCTTCCATATGCTGATAGGATGAAGAACCTTGGGGTTATTTTCAATAATAAAATTTCGTGAAAATTGATAAATGTATTTATATAGTATTTGCCCATAGAAGACTTTAACACTCGCCACTGGCATGGCGTTATGAAAAACAAAACCAGAGGAAATCGGACTTAATGCAGGAAATGAGCGAAACCGTATTCCTAATAAATTATGTATGAGGAAAACTTGTAAAAATTCAACCGAGAAGGGAAAAGTTATGTTTAATAAGTACCCGACTCGGAAAATTACTTGCGTCTTTTGAAGTTATAATTAAAAATTTGCGCGCAAGACGAGTGAGCCCACCCGCCCTGATGGAGAGGAAAACTTGTTAAATTAGGTCCTCCCTTTTCTGGTTCTTGTGCGGTGTTCAGAGACGTTAGACGAACGCCAGTTTATTCCGAGACGACGGGATGCGGCTGGTATGCAAATGACACTGCGGCCCCAAAAACACTTTTTGTCCCAATGATTCAGCGGGAATGTGTTTCCTCGGAAGGACTGTGGAATAAAAAGCCGCAAAAACAGCTGGTAAGACGGGGACCACCAAGGATAACTAAGTTGCCTTCTCTCTGCACGAAGTGATACGCGTTTAATTAAAAATTTTTTTTCTTCTGTGCCACCAGTTGGGTGCTGTGCTCCATTCCGTTTTTCGGTATCCTTGGTCCGTGCACTCACATAGGTGTGCAGGCGAATGTGTCAGGAGCTCCCGACTCCTCCACTGTGCATCATATTTCACAGCATTTTAATTAAACGTCAGCAAAGTATTCGCGCGCCGAGAATGCGCTACTCCTGAAATAAAGAGCCTAACACCTGCTGTCTTTGCATTTAAATGCCACAACCGCAACTCCAGCTGGAGTTGAAGTTGGGAGTTGGGAGTTGGGGGAGGATGCATTATCAGTTTGCTTAAAATTCGGACTGCTAGACTTCACAGGGCACCGTTCGTTATTCGGGACGGTACGAACACTTGGTCTCCCAGACAAAAGGACATTCCATTACTTTTGTTTACACCTCTGCTCGGGATCACCTGCAGCCTAGATAAGTCTTCTGCTTGTGATGAAGAATGTAATTCTGAAGCGGTCCCAAACGAGCCCAGCCACAAGGTAAATTTTGGTAGCAGAGGGACCAGATATGCGTTTTCAAGTGCAATTCATACTGTCCTCTGTGTCTGATGAGGGAAGATAGCTTGTGGGCATCTGTAAGGAGGAGGAGCTACTTGGAAGGCTCTTTTGTGGGCTCTTCCTGTTACCTACATGGCAGGACCAGTTAAGCTTAATTTTGGGAGATTCTTATGCAAATGGGGATGGGATTACAGGGTGGTTACAGCAATTTTCGTCAATATACCCAAAAACACCATAATAGAGAACGATCCATAATTAATCCTTAGACTGCACAGTGCACACTGGGGTACACTCATATTCCAGCATTTTCAACTTTAAATAACTTCGAATATAAATCGGTTCCAATAAATAGAATCATCGTCAGGGCAGTAAGCACAGTCGGTTCTTTAATTTTGAAGTGAAAATGGGAAGAGGGAAAGTATTGAGTGAAAGTGAAAGAAAACTTATTCAAAATTTAAAGGATGAAGGTTTTACCATTGCCAAAATATCAAAAAGTTTAAAAAGAAGCACAAAAGTGGTAATGATTAAAGGATCCAAATAATTACGGAACCAAAAATAGTCCGGAGAGGCCCAGTGCAATCTTAGAGCGCCATAAGAGAGAATTTCTTAAGAAAGCTCCTAATTCAACCCTTACTTATCTTCATTGAAAAAATAGGCGACGTAAAGTCCTTTTTACAGATGAGGAGCGATTCTGTTAAGATGGACCAGAAGGCTGCAATTATTACTTTCACGATCTCGGGAAGGATAAAATCTGTCAACAACGGAATGATATGGGCTGGTATTGGGTATCAATGAAAAACAAATATTCGTTTCATCAGTAGTAAATTGAACTTCGAAGTATATGTAAAACTCTTGGAGGATGAAATAATATGTGATGGGGCTACAATATTGGGAGAAAATTTCATTCTGTAACAGGATAATGCTGCAGTTCACTGCGCTCACCGAGTAACGCATTATTTAGAAGAAAATCGGATCCACTTACTTCCATGACCAGCAAGATCTCCAGATTTAAACAAAATTGAAAATGTTTTGGGGTATCTTTCTCGATACGTTTATGCTGGAAATAGGCAATAGAGCTCTCTTGAGGAACTTAAGGGGGACCACTAGTGTAACCGCCTGAAAAAAAGTGATTTGTGGGAATTTTTTTAAAGAAAACTACTTACTGCATGGAATGTTTTAATGTTTTAAGGATATATTTGTGGATATATAATAAATACATGATAACAATTTTGGACCAAAAAATTGAAAATTCAGCGAGTTATTCGCAATCTCCCAAGGCTCCAAAAAAACAAGTCCCCCCACTACTGCAATGATAGCGACCGTCACAGTGCTTGAAATCAAAAACACCAAAATGTTTATAAAACGATCGAAAAAAAAATTTTAATTTAACAAAATGGCGAAGTGTTTAAAAAAAGTTTCAAATTTCGCGCGAAATTTTGATAATTTTTGGCCTACCAAAATTACATTTTTTATTCGATCGGAAAACTGGAGTTTCATGGTATGGAGAAACATATATAAAAGAAGCTGTAATAAGAATCAAATCGATCGGCTGATTTTTTTTCGAGTTATAACTGCAGCAAATTTGAAAAATGTGGCTTCGAGAAAAACGCGTTTAAAGTTTAAGTTACTAGATGAGTCCTTTAAATGTGCCAGGTGTTGTGGTCAAGCATAAGCAGCCCATGCTGCTGATATCGACCGCAACGGAAATACAGCCAATGCGATAGATATCACCGGCATTGAGCTGTCTTAAAAATTTCAATTAATCTGCCCCACCCACGGCAAAGATGTATCTGCAAAAGGAACTAGCAGCTCCAAAACATGTGACTGGCAGCCACGTACACGAAACCCCCCACTTATTAACCTATTCATACGTTTCTCAATACTTAAGGTCACCACTAGATAGAATCGATTTTTTTCAAAATTTCACATTAGTGGTCCCCCTTAAAGAAGGAATTTTCCATGCATGGCGCTTGGTACTCAGAAAATATATTAGGAAACTATTTAAATCACTTTCGAACAGAATGAAAGATGTAATAAAGAATAAAGGAAAATCAACTCGTTACTAAATATAACTCAAATAAAGTTGAAATTGTAATTACATTTTATTTGCTTAAATTCTAATGTTGTGTGCTATCATTTTGACGCAGAATGTATGTAGAGAGATTTTTCGTAGTAAAATTGATGGTCTTTAACATAGACGGATTTTTTTTTTAACAACTTTTTTATGCGTTTTTACAAAAGATTTTTTATTCTACATATCGTAGAATTTGACAACATTTGGCAACACTTTAATTTTCGTGGCTTGAAACTATTTGCATAGTTGCGATTGGCATGGAAGAAATGATGCCTTTAACAAATCCAGACTTAAGCATGGTTTATGGTATGTTATATAAAATTACTAGGCATTAGCCTGGCTTCCCTGAACCCACACTTGATGGCATAAAATAACAACCCCCAGTGGATTTAGAATTGCTTAAGGAGCAAACACTCGCGAGGTCTTGCGTTTAGCAAATTAGTCGGTACAGTTGAGCCCTTTAAGTGCTGAGGCTGTTCCCGAACAGGGATCAATATCGCATTCACGCAATTAAAGCCTGCTGCTATGGAGTGCTCATGCGGCCGGGTTTCTGCCCGGAGCCCGGAGACCGATTCCCCGCGGAGCACTAGACTTTAATTATCGAGGCACGCTCGAGAAAGCCCCGTTTAGTGTGTAAATGAAATGTAAAACGTCTCTGAGGATGTAACGAGGCAATCGTCAAGCAAATTATTAATGAACAGAGTACCAACAGAAATTAATGCTGCTGGCAGGAACATGTCAATTTGATGGTGAGATGAGCACATGCAGGTAAGGATCCTTATGCGGGTGGAGGAAAGGTGCCAATCGTCGCACAACAGCGGCGATTAAGCGGGGGGGGGGTGCTTTCCAGAACCCAGATATAAGCAAGCCGTAACAGTTTTCAAAACGCAATTTGCCAGCGATAAGGCCCCCCAAAGTAAACGAGGAAATATTATCGCCTGGAAAGCAGAATTTTTTTGTGAACCGTAATTTCGAAGCATCTGGTCCCATGTCTTGGGCGGCGAAGGAGCAAAGCTGCTCGCCCTATCCCCAGGGAGCTATTTGCCACAATTTATTGGGATAATTTGATCAGTTATTAAAGAAAATGCCAAACACCAGCCATAAATAAAAGTGACCGCGAGCAGATAGGAATAACCAGTAACCAAATATGGAGCCGGCCGTGGCCGAACAAAACGCCCGAATTGGCCCACCACTAACAAAGCGGGCGCCGTAAATCAGACAAATTGAAGCCAATATTATTGATTTATTAGCCGAATTCCCAGTTGTCTTGTTTTTCCTTAATGAGAACAAAGTACAGATTGCCGGGACACCCGGGAACGTTTCGCAGTTATTAGAGAATTCCTTTCGCTGGCACGTACTCAACGTGTGCTAGGAACCAATTTGGCCGTCACCTTCTCCGGACCGGGTGGAGCATACACTGTCGATTGTCCGGCTCCGGCAGTAGTGCAATATGGGTGCTGGTACTCAATTCGAATTGAATTCTATTTGTAGTCCAGTCAATTGGTGGCATGTATAACCTCCAGAATTGATTTCTATTAACTTGCTGAGCACGGGCAAAACTAAGTGAATTTCAGTTCTGTGATTTATTGGACCAAATTTCAATCACTAGCGGAATTGGGAAGAATTTCAGGCAACTGCCATTGGTATGCTTCTACTGCGATGCGGTCGTTGAGCAGAAAGCCCGGACCGCCAATAACTATTACACTTTTGCGGGATTCTTCACTAGAGTTGCAGGCTAGAAGGGGTAATTTCCTATTTAAGGACAGATGCCTAAAGCTCAAAACAGTTAGACGTGTTAAGTCCAACGAACTAATCAAATTAAATGTATAGGGCCTAAATAATTTAAGGAAGACAAAGCAATTTAATAAAACATGAGACGGAATATCAAGGGAATTGCAGTACATCGAAAATCATAAACTAAAGGTTGTATCAACATTTAACAAGAACTTGAATTTTGAATCGCGCACCATTTCCGGTTGTGGTAAGGAAACATAGACATTTACAAACATGTCGCGTTACATTTCGGAAGAATGTTTATTGATTTATGGCTTCAACAGACAACAGGATGGCGGAACCTGTCACACCGCTCGCAAAATACGCCTGTTCTTACAAACCAAGTTTTCAGATCATTACCATACCTCATTTTGGAGACCAAGACGAATCACTGTGAGAATAATTCAACCAACTCAAGGAAGAAAAAAATCACTCAAAATGAATTACGTCAAGTGGTTTGGTGGAGATGACGAAATAGCTATTGAATTTAATAAATTGTTTGCTAAGGGGTACTACCACCTTACAAAAATTTTCTCCCACTTTTTTTTAATTGGCCTAATAGCCAAAAGCTAAAAATTTTAATTAACGTTGACAATGTTCATTTCTATGTTTAAACAAACAATAAAAAGATAGTAGTCGCCTAATTAAAAATATGTTTCGGGGCGAAGAAATAATTGATCCAGTTTTAATGAAAGTTATACACGCGTTATTGCAAAATGGGAATATTTTAAAATCGTCGAAGCATTCAATACATACATTTTAATAGAATAATAATACTATACTACCAGAAAAATATTTAGAAAAGGCCGCGAGATCGAAGCTGGAAAATTATATAGAGTCTGAGAATATCATTATTCAAGGGCAATCTAGTCTTCGGAACGGACATTCGTGGACTTGTTTCTCTCTTTCAGGAATGGAAAAAGCAATGAATAATCGAAACATAGTATTGGCTGTGTCAGAAAAAAGGAATATAGTTGTTTTAAGTCGTACTTGAAGCCAGAACTCAGAGGACTCGCGTCAAACATTGTCTATATGGTCATGGGACTGTACATTATGGAGTCTCTCAAGGATCGGATTTGGAGCCCATGCTATTCCTCTTATATCTTTTTAAATAAAAATTTAAATGTTCGTTTGTTCAAAATCGTTAATCTCCGAAAGTTCTTCTCCGATTGTAATGACATTTTACAGTTGTGCGCTCGCTCGCGAAAGTTTTAGGTTTCTCTGGAATTTAAGATGGCGGATCCAAAGTGGCGATGGATTTTCCAACTTTTTCGAATTTGCCATTAAAATTTCCAAATATGACACCACCTCCACCCCACTGGGACATTTAGGAGGGGGAGTAAAATAAAGAAAATAGAAAGACATTAAATAGTGAAATGGGTATTTTCGAAATTGATGAGAAAAATTGTAATATCTTGGCAATTAATGCACGAAGGGCCTTGTGGATGTGCTCAATGGAAGCGCCCTGGTGAGTAGTAAAATTACGTAAATATATGAAGATTTAATGATTACTAGTTTTTTAGTAAAATGGAATAAAGTGTAATGGAGGTAGGAGTTTACTGTTTACTTTTTTTGCAAAAAATGGGGTGTGAGGGTCAGGGTGTGAAAATTTAAAAAAAAATGAAAACATAGGGTGCAAAGTGTGTGCGAAATTTGGGTTGAAAATATTAATAAATATAGAAACTGTATATATTTTTGAGAGCGGGGAAATTTGTTGCCCCTGGCGATTGGAAATAAATGAAGAAATTGATTTATTTTGAGTAAAAAAAGTATTGTATTGTAGTATTGCTTTAACTCAAAGTTGGAGTTCTTATTGAGACACCCCCTTCATTTTGGGACAGTAATCTCAAAATATTTGCATCTTCCAAAATAATGTAAAGCAATGTTTTTACTCTCTAATCTGTCTGGGGCTGTATATTAACAAATTTGCACAATTTATTTGCTGAATGATATTAAAAGTCCCTTGAGATAGAAAACACAACAAGCGGTATGCGATATATCGTGTGCAAGAGGACAAAGTTGCACATGACTTTCTTCAGCACAATACTACCCCGCAAGCAACTGGCTCATCCGTTCATGGTCCACAAATTTCAAATTAAGATGAAACGAAAGCTCAACAGGAAATTATAGCATGTAGCTGGCGGGCTACTGCTGGAAAGTAACCCGATTGTTGCAGCGATGCTCAGCAGTTGCAAAATATGCAATGCTGTGGGGGGAGCGGAAGGGGTTTTAATTACCCCTATTGGTCCACTGTTCTGACTAGTTAATTACATTAAAGCCGGCCCTTTGAGGAAACGAAAAAGCATGCACACGGTGGCCGACCTTGCTTTCCAGTTGGCATAAAGCCTCCCAGATATTTGCTGGCCCTGTGCTTACATGAGCCCGGCTGGGCAGCAGCACATTTCCCCACTAAATATGAAAAGGCGGAAAAAAGTCATTTGAGCCATCTGTGCACCGCCACCACTCATTTGCTAGATGGATCAAAGTGGGTCTTCAAGTGTGGACTGTGGGTGGGCCGGGGCAGTTGGGACGGCGCGGCGGCGGCCGCAAACCAACCTAATGTTAAGTAATTTACATTTCTGGGGGATAGTCGTCCGCCTTAGCTAGTCCGGATGCAACTGCGCTGCTCCTGCAGTGAAACACTGCCACCGAAAAACTCCACCATTAAAATCCACCCTGTTCATAATGCAGAAAACATGCATTTAGGGAGGGGCGAGGGATGCATTTCAGTGGCCATAAAATAAATGCTGCCGGGCTTTGAGTACACTAAATTGCATGCACGCGGCCATATTTCGGAGCATACATACATGTTGAGCTTATTAAATTATCCCCCCACCCGTCCGGCGCCTCCGGCTGACCGTCCCCCGCCTTCAGGCAAGAAACCTAATCACTGTTTCGTGTAGTTTGCAGTGTAAATAACCATTCGACAAATGAGTTCAGTCTAGAAAACTTACACTTAGTGCCTTTGCTCAATGGTTTTGGGGTTTGGGGCTGAGGTGAAGCCTGTCGTCGGTCGTTCCGGCGGCCGTTAAGAGGTTCGCAGAAGGGAATTGGACTCGTAAGCGTTTTATGTTTGCTTTAAATAAAACTAAGTGCTGAAACCCTAATTGCGGCTTTTTATGCCGATTAGTTGTATTTGCTACATAGCCACATGTTTTTTTTTAAGTGGTACCCACGTTTGCATGGCGAGTAATACTTTAATCGTAGCAAAGTGCCACTTTTGCCATAGGGTGACTGAAGAACGCTACATTTTTCTTCAGATTTTTGAAGCAAAGTTCTTTACGGACGGTAGAGTAAAATCGATTCATGCGACTGAAATCGCTTCCCTCTAGTGACGCGGTTGAGGAGTTCTATGAAATTGGGTACGTTAATGTTTTCGACAATAACTGCATTATTTCGACTGCAGTGTGACAGGTTGCACCGTCTTGTTGGAAACACATGTCATTCATTTTCATTTCGTCCAATTCTGGCCATAAAAAGTTGGTTAAAATGTTGCAATAATGAACATTGTTGACGATAGTCCAAAATCCACAGCACATGGTCATTCATGTTGGATGCATGGGTTGCTGAGGGATGGATAATAATAACTCGTAGGTTTTCGGTTCACCTAATTCGACAGTTCTGTATGTTAACGTATGTGTTTTTATCCGGAATTTTGATTAAAGTGTGTTTCCAAACAAGACAAACCTGGCAGCTGGGTTTATTCATTTCTATTAATCTAATCGTGATATTGGATCTGCGGTCCTTAATCACAGAACTCACATTTTGAAAGCGGACCCGAAATCTGCAACCATGGAAAGCTCTACCTATAGACATGTCAACTTATCATCTATCGCTTATTAGGAAAAGCGCAATCTGGAAGTGGATGCGTTGGGTCCCAGTGGGATTTGAACCTGAGAATTTTGGATCGGCAGTCTAAAACGCTCACCTCTAGACTACTCGCTTTCTCCTTTCTCTTAGTGCAGTAGCCATTTCGGTTAGTATGTTAGATCCTCCATTTTGCATTTCATAATTTCGAAGATTCGAAATAAGATACCTTGACAGATAGAAACCTTCTTCTGTGTTGTGTACAATCAGCGGACTAAATCGACTGGGTTTGATGTTAACTCCACCACTTTCATTTCAGCCTGAAAAACGAGTGTAGAGAAAGACACTAAAATTTTATATTATTACAAAGGCACACTCAAAGGGCAAAACGAATAAAATGCTCCGCTCCTCAGGAAAACTCGGGCTTTCTGCGCCGTGGAGTGGAGGAACGAATTACGAGTTTTTTTTTTTACAACCGGTGTTTCCGTTTCGTTATTTTTGAGCTAAAGTCCTCTCAGCACAGAGTGGCCTAAGTGCCCAAAGGCATTGTTGTCTTTAAGACCTTTGCACCTAAGCCCCGGTCCCGGCTCGGCAATGTTTTCATTTCCCAAATATTTTCGAGCGCTTAAGCTCTTATTATGCCATTGGCTGGGCGTTGTTCCGGAATGGCCCGTTTCACGCAAATTGTGTAATATCACTTAAACCTTTTTGTCGAAAGTGCTAATTGGGAGCAGACAGGTTGCACTTGAAACGCTGCTGCAAAAATGTCCGCCCGCCGGGGTATCCGAAGCGATGAAGGCTGCCACCGTTTGAGATTCATAAAACTTCCACAGAGTGTTTAGTTACCTCCAATAATGACAAGTGCCCTTCCCGGAGACTGCGGCTAGGACACTCAAGTGGCGACCTACAGCTCCTCAAGTGCTGCACGCACTCATTAAAACTTAGCAGACCTGAGACCAGTGATGCAATGCGGACCTCCAGGGTCTCCATCCGCTCCGGCTGCGGCGGTGGTGCTTAGAATTTCTTGGAGCCTCGAAGGCGTTTATAGTAAACATTTTACGACAGCACGTAGACCCCCTTAAGTGAATTCCCAAACTTAATTGAACAGAGTTCAAGAGTTCACGTGCTGCCCCCCGGGCGCGCTACCTACTTTATTACGGTCCAATTGCGATTTCATAAAATTTTATCAAGCGAAACTACTAACTCTGTCGTACCTCCGCCGTACATTCTAATCAAGTTAAATAAATTTCCTGTAATTTGGAAATTCACAGCGCACCGAAATTCAGCTCGAGTTGGCGGAGACGTGCGCCGGGTGAAAGACTACCCTGCCGTCAAGGAGCGCTCTCCATCTTCTCCAGATTGTCTTATCATGTATGCAGGCGTTCACGTCGGGCGCCGTGCACATCCACTTTCGGCGAATAATTTGTTACTTTGGTGTTTTAATAATCTTGGCGCTAACCGCGGCTAGATTCCACCGGGCGGACAGCATGCATAGAGCGGCCCGGGCGTCGGTGGCGTCCTCTAGATATCATCGCCACTATTCCCCGCTCCCGGGGCCGGGAGCACGTGGTCGGGCACTCGATCCGGCTGACAATGAAGGAGGGTTGACGATGTGCTAAAAGTTTTATATCCTTCCAGGGCAGGTATAAAATTTCTGGTAAATGGTATTTTACGAGGGACCCTATGGGTATTAAACGTGGAATGTAACATTTTCTGTTCAGCATAAATTCCGGGGAAACATCTCGGGGCTCCTTAAGCTGGCGATGGGTGAGATACGGTTTCGGATGAAAAGGAGATTGTACGCATATTTCAGAAATATTACAAACTTAGGGAGGGCGGACGGCTCTTGGAAGTGCTGAGCTCTGTTTTATTGAAGAATAATGGCACATGTGCGGGCTGCTTGCTGGTTTCCTCCGACGTGGCCTATCAGCCTTGATATATCGAAAATTTATTGTGTGGTTACTGTTCTTGCATTCTTGAGGGAAGTAGGGGAAATTTGTTTTTTTTTTGCAGTGCAGGGTGTTTTGCAAATACTTCCATATACCAAATTGAACTTTTTATTATAGGTACAAGGTGCGTCACTAGAATTTTTGATACTTTTAAAAGTGATTTAATTGTTTTTTAAAAGCTGTGAGTTCCAATTATGGAAAGGTAGGTACACAATGGAATACGAAAACGCACCAAAATTATAACTTTGTTTTCGAAAACAATCGATCAATTATATTGGGGAAAAAACAAACAGTTGTCTGCGGTATTAGGGCCGAACTATAATGTGCATACCGATTTCTACGGAAGCACATGCAAACTTGCGACTATACACAAAATCTATTCCCAAATCATAATGGAATAGTCAGTCGTTCGTTTCGTCATCTTTCTGAAAGTTTGTTTTGTTATGCAAGGTACATACGTCTAGCTAGACGTATAATGGCATCATACGACTATAATGGAGACAATGGACGAGGATATACAATTTTTCGAAAGTTTGATTAATGTTGTGCACTCTGACACATTGACAGCTGTCAAATATACAGAATCTTCTCTTCGGTTAGCCTTGAGGCTTCATAGTGATTTTAGTAGTTATTCGATATGTAGTTAGTTTGTTTTGATTGACTTCAGTTTTCATGATATTTCATGCATAAAGCTATTTCTACATATGTATGTGGTATGCACATTTTCTGTACTTGCCCTACTCGATATCGGAAAACCTTTCGATAGTGTGGATGGCGTTTTATTGTTGTAGAAATTATCCACTTTATTCAATTTCACTAACTCGGCAGTACATTTAGTTGAGAATTACTTGATCAAGCGATTCCAGCAAGTTAAAACTAAAAATATGATGTCAACCCTCTTACGCCTCAAGCTCACATCCCAAACAACTACATATGTACAGCAAACATATCAAAAACTACCTTAATATGTAGACGTCTTTTGAGGCTACAGAATTCAAGTCGACCAAACAAGATTTCCATGAAAATTCGCAATATAAGGTTTTCGGGGTCGCTGATCTTGAATCTGCCATCAAAATTTCTAAACTCAAAACAGCGGACTCAATATGGCGAGCAAAATTTCTCAATTTTAAGCAATTTTAATGAAATTTTTGAATAGCAAAATTACGTTATTTAATATTATAGAAGGAACGTCCGTAAAAGCAGTTGCAGACCTGCAATAATTAGAGACAGATCATTATTGAGTGACCAGTTATAAACATTTTGCAGATCACTATTAATTCTGTAAATCACATCCTCAATAAGTCCTGTGGATATACTCAAATACAGCTGCACATCGTCCGCATAAAGATGAATGTGAGTGTCACGAACCATCGAACAGATGTCATTAACATAAAGACTAAATAATAAGGGTGCAAGAACCGAACCCTGCGGCATCCCACGTTTAAGTGGTAATTTTGAATGAAGAACACTATCACAGGCTTCCGAGAAATCTAGAAGAATTAATACACTAATTAGGCCCTTATCCAAAGCTCTGCGAAGGTCAGAAGTAATTTAGAACAAAGCAGTCTTACAACTGTGATATGCTCGAAAGTTCGACTGAAACGGTGATATTCATTTATTCTCATTTAAATAATCCTAAGATTGCGAGGGCAGAGGACGGCGATGGTTAATCTGAAGCTAAAGAAAATATTATTGAAATGCTACGTATGATATGAAACGTGGCTGCACGGGATAGGAGAATAAACGAAGAAGTCCTAAAATTGTTACCGATCATCTATGTTTCCTCATTTTTATTTGGACATTGAACAATAGTTGTGTTCCGTTTTAAAATGTTTACTTGTGTATGTTTTTGTCATTTCGTAAAAGTTGCGTAATCCTTTTTCCAAATGTGTTACAAAAACGAATCTACTCTAAGCATTAGTCTCATACACTTTTGGAAACAATACCTTCACTGTTCCGATTTTTCCGCAGCAAAAACAAAAACATCCTCGAAGAAAGTGGCTCCTGCTATTGCCAGTCCATTAGCGATACTGACTAGAGCCCTCGAGGGCCGCTTTGTTCCCCTGAGTGTACTTTATTTAGGCCTCCTTATGAGTTAGAAAATTAATCAAGTTATTTGCTGTGAGCCAATAGTTTGGGGCATTATTTTTTCACCGCCACTCAAGAGACAACGAATGATAAATTATTGCGATAGTCGGCCACAAGGTTTGTGTAAGAATCCACGTAAGGAGTAGGCGGCAGGATTTGTGTCCTGTAATCTCCATATTCCGCAAAAAGCCAAAGATGAGGAATGGCACAGCCATAAGACGGGCAGACCAACGTCATAAATCACATAAAACAAAGACCTTTAACCAGGGCCCCTGGGTAATTATCGGTCATATTTAATCTGGGGAGTGTCCAAAAGTTCTGCAGAAGACAAAAACATTCGTGTTCTGCTAAATGTTGTCTTGAGACCGGTGGAGGACGTTAAAAACACCCTCGTTTGGGGGGCCATTCATTTCGGTTTTTATAGCCGCCCCAGATATGAGTTTCGAAAGGAATAAAAAGATATGCGAAACTCCATGACAAACTGCCATTTAAAGTAAGTCCGGCAGAGGAGAGGACGATGGGAGGGCTGGGAGTATGGCACTTGCTGCTATGCAGATAAAGACGATGTCACTTGCCCTCGAGTGCACGTTGACGTATTTCCTTCGAGGTCACGTACAGAAGGAACATTTCGGGGAAGAGGTGAAAAATTCAGCGTAATTTTTCTAATTGGATTTCCCACTGCACTGTCCGGGGATTTTATTGTTCTGCAGATCTAATCCGCTGCCCTTTAGCAAAACCCTAGAGGAGTCGAAGATTAAAATCAATTCATTCTCCTCCGAAACGTTGTAGCCGGCACCTGAGGAACTGAGGAATTGCCCGATTTAATGGACTTTTAGATTAAAGACATAACCTTGGATGACAGCAACAGAGCACTTCTTATACGCGGAGCGTTTAATTTTTCACCTGGAACAGGTTAAAATCCCTGGACTTTGCTGAGCAGAGAGATCTCAAGCACCCCATCTTTCTGGCAGCTTCCATTTACTCCAGATGAGCAGAAAACAAAGGCAGAAATAAAATGTCTCGTAAACTGAAAACATTAAAGTAATATGTCAACTTGGTTCTGTTTACAGCTACCTCATCCCCTAAGGCTTCTGCGGAAGATAAGACGGGATGCCATCGCGGCGCCAGTGGCAGACGATAGGTGATTCATGGCGACTATCAAATCTTATCACTGAGCCGCGCCCTAATTACCCAACTTTCCTGGCCATCCCATCCCACGTGCATTGCACCCCTGCACCCTTCGAGTGCTCCCTTTTCAGTCAGATTGCTATAATTATTAAATTTTATTGCCGAGGGTGTGATGGCACAAAGGGAATTGTTTTCCCTAATTTTGGTCATGAGTCTGGATGTAATGTACTCGTAGATGGATATGGCGCTGGCTAGCTGTCGATACCATCGCATGGGGGCGGTGTGTTGGGAACTCGTCCCGATAAACTCCTGTTTTATCGATCAGATATCCGAAAATATTTTTCTCTGGCGTGTAATTCCGAAATTTATTCAGAAATCAAGCTGCTATCTGTGAGGTTTATTGCTGTTTTGTGGCAATTTACAGTTATTTCGAATTCTCTTGCCTTCCTATAGGGATGATTACTTTTAGAGACGTGATTCAAAAACGACATAATTTTGCTGCCTTTTGGGGCTTATCTTATCTGAAAGTGTCGCCCTATTAATGTGTAATTGTTGATCCTCTTGTGAGTGATGCTCCTCCGAATTTAATTTGATTGTCACATTCATTACAAAACTGGGGCAAAGATAAGTGGCGGATGCTTCCATTCCATGTTACATGAACGCGCTTCCACTTCGATTTTTGTAAGCAACATAAAAAAATTGTAATCGAAAATAACGAAAACAAAACAAAATTTCTTCATCAAAATAGAAAGTTTTATAAGTCAAAGGTAAGTCAACAGTTTTGTTTTATTTATTCATGCAAATTTTTACCAAAAAACTGATTACTACACTAAATAGAGGGTTTTTGCCCAACGAGAGGTTTTTGATAAGTATAAGTCGCTTAAATGAAATATCCAAGTTTTCGTCACACCACCCCTTGTACTTTCTCTATCCGTCGCTATCTTGGAAAAACCGGCGAAAATTAGCACTTTCTTTTCAGGTTTTCGCCTATAAGGCCGTTCCAGTGCATTTAAGTGCAAAACAAGTTATATGTATTATAATTTTGTGGAAGAAACAGTTTCCCACAAACTTGAGTTTATGTTTTTTTCTACGATTAATAAAAACGGAGCTATGGAATACCTAAAAACAGCTAAAAACGCGTACTTCGCAAAATTTTTAGTTTCGACAGAGTAATAAGTGCGTAATGCTTGATTGATTGAAACGAAAAAGCACTCTGAATAGATTTTGTAGAAAGTTCAATTACCTACAAGATACATACAAAAATTTTGTTGTGGTTTTCGCAGAAGAACCAAAGAACTGCAATTTTTCAAAAATTAGGCAGGGATACCATCTGGACCGTAAATAAACCTTAAATTAGATAAATTTAACAACTCTTCGAAAATTCCTGATTTGTCGAACAAAAGGTCATTAACTTCAAGTATGGTGGATGGAATCTTCGTCAGATGATTATTAAAATCATTAAAACTAATATTAAAGTCAAAAATTGGGTGGAGGGGATCACCGCTTTCATTATTATTAAAATTCTAGGAAGAGGAGTACCCGTCGGATTTATGCTTACCTACGCAACGAAAATTAGTAACTCGTGTCGAGGTAAGTTGTGTAATCGATCTAACTCCTACAGTCGCAAAACCTTCTCCATGCCTTTTTTTTCAAATTTATAATATAACCATTGTTTAACGATGAATAATCAAGCCTATCCAGTGATCAATGCACGCCTATAACTGATGAAGAGATTTTAGTATCCATTCAGCTACATTTATTTTCAGCAACGACTAAAGATTGTCTATAGGTGACAGGTGTGGGGTATGCGGACGCCAACAGGAATGCTGCTTTTTTTTTCTTCCAAATATAGAAATTCAAAATATGTGCGTTGTCTTACTGGAGCACATAACATAGTCTATTATCCCTTTTCCTATTTCCTTCAGAAGAGACTTGGTACATTTGTAGGACAATAAATCATTGCTTCCCTTCTCCATACGTACACGTTGTCGTAGCTGTATTTTAATTGTATCTTAGACTCATCTGTCCATAATCACATTTTCCATTTGCGAAGTTTTGTGAAAATTACAATCTGACTCTCCCGTTTTTGTTTCGTGTCGCTTAGAGGAACAACAGATTTGTGACGGTCTCAATGGGTACCGCCAAAATTGACTGGCAATTAGTTAATTAATAAATAATTAAACAAATAAAATCGATGAAGCACGAATAACTCTATACAAACCCGTATTCGTTATTTCTGCAATCCTTTCATTTAAAGTAATCACACAAAGTTTTTGATGGTACGAGCAGCACAGAAAATTCCCTTCATCTCAAATTACAATACCTTAACTAGAATTACCTGCTAATGAAGCCTTTGACTGTAATAATCTAGAAAATGCACAAAAGCGGGCGAGTCACATGCCAAACAATAACAAAAGTGAAAATTTACGATTAAATAAAACGAGGAGCGCTGAGCATCCGACCGGCCGCGGAAGGATTCCCCCCATACAATCATGGCAAGGAGCTAGTGCACGAGCAAATGCCAGTGTAATGTGTTCGCTTTGTCGGTTAACTTTAAGCTCAGCTCTGGTTAATTAAATGAACTGAAAGTTGTCGTCCACGTCCCCCGAAAACCCTTTTGTAGCGGCAGCGGCAACTCGAATAGCTGGTTATTTGCGGAGCTTAATGCAAGCGTCCTCCACTGTCATGTTGTGTGACATTCACTTTAATTTGTACGGTCTGCAATTTATAGGGCATGCTGCAAAGAGCGAACACCGGCATCTACAGAAAGGGCAACATTTAATGTTCCGGATATTGTCAACTTGACCAGAGCTTGATATTTTGCAAGTGGAATTACACATAAATTTAATGGGAACTCAAAGTACCGGCCCTGGATTACACGGGGACTTAATTTTCGATAAGGAAGTACTGCTCTGGTGACCTGGCCAGGACTGGAGTGCCCGCCCGGACGGTCTCCATAGTCGGAATTAGCAAAGGGCATGTCACCCTTGTTCTTAACTACCTCATGCGGAGGTAATTGGTAAATTATGAGCGAAAATTTGTGTTTCTGTGAAATGCCTTTTAATTAAGCGACATCAATATATTTTACATTAGTTAATGATGGCGTTGTGTGCCCTCACATCAGAGGGCGACGTTTCATTAACCCTACGTTGTAGCTTTTTAGTTTTTGTTTAGGTTATTCATACAATAAACAACCCTGGACAAGAGGGAGTCAGATTCGTGCTCCGAGGATTCCGTACAATATTATCATTTTATTCACACAAAATAATCTTTCAATAATGGAGTTAGGGTTTGAGGGGGAGGAGGCCAAATCTGCCATAAGGGTTCTTTGTATATTTTAGGTACAGGTGTCTCTGCGTCTATACTGTGTCCATTTCTCGAATTTAATCCGCTCCTGCTAGCCACATTAAGGTGACTGGAGGCTAAAAGAAGCACACATTTGCCGTTTGTCCAAATTTTTTCCAAACTTAAATATGTATACTGGTATTAGCTGTTAATTTTCCAGTTCTATTTTTTAATCTATTATAGACACTTAAGAGAAATTCCGAAGAGTGGACCCCAAACCATTTTTCATAAGAACTTTTTTTATGATGTTATTAAGCTTTTCAAAAGTTATTGTTACCATCAAACCATACCATACCAAATGTATTCCGTCGGATTTTTGATCTTCAGTACGGTGGCGTTCCATTTAATAGTTTGCGAGAAATAATTGCGGGTATATAGATGCGTGATTTGTAGCTTAATTACCGCTCTCCCTTTTCCGTTTGAAGTGTTTCTACAAAATTTGCACAAGTTTTCCGCCATGTCTGGATCGGAAGCATAAAATATAAATTTCCTTCGTCGAACGCTAAAACAATTAAGGATATTGCACGATTCTATCGGAACACTGAGAGTATGTAGATATTACTTTGCGGTGCCAATAAGTGATGCCCATTTAATGTCGATTTTATCACTGGAACACCATTACCAACTTGTGAAGGATTTGGCGCTGAGGGAGCCGTAGAAAATGCTTCCGTTTTCAGGAAGCAAGTGAGCATATAATGGCTGGAGGGGAAGTTTTAAGCCCTTATACCACGACGTATACGTGCTGGATGAACTTTAGAACTACAATTACGTTTTGAATAACAGGAAGTGATTTACCGGCAATACCGGACTCCAGGGCATCATTTGAAAGGCGAAAGGAATTTCTTAACTTTGTTACAAGTATGGATTAGACGGAGTGAAACTTCCACAGGATTTAATGGCGTTAGCTACGTTGTGGAGCTTACTCGACTATACTCGTATAAAAGCGAATCAAAGCACGTATGCAAAGGTACGACTCTTGTGGGGGGGACTACATTTATCGCGGGATTTTTAATTTACGTGCACAGAGTGCAGATAACTATTTTATAGTTTGGGCTTTGGGATTCTGCTTGGATTTGTAATTTTGTAAAGCTTTAAGTATTCCAAAATGTTGATGAGTCTTATTCTTTTGAAAACTACGTTGTCTAGCCAAATGTTAGTCTATGCTTTGTTAAGCTGATTAGAAAAGCTGTCTCAATATTCTTAATAGTAAATTTAAGAATTAGTTGGGCAATGGCAATTTTGGGATTGCTGATTTCCAATAGGGTCCTCACTTTCACAAGTTCAAAATGACGAACGAAAATTTTACTCATGAAGGTTTTTGCGTCATTTATGTTATAAATGGTGCAAACTTTTGTAAATCCAAAATACTGCTTCAATATTGTGAAATTAAAAATACTAAACATTCCTGGATTTTCATTAAAATTGGCTCTAAGTCTAAATATCGTGCCCACTTTTGAACATTTAAAATGGCAGGTTAATTTTGTTTAACAGCAACGGTTTTCAAAGTTGGTAATTCCTAATCTAGCAATCCAGCACAGCAACCGAAAATTTTCGAGTTCAAAAAATTTATATGAAAATGGGCATTAAGAGGTTTTCAAGGCTGTAAAATTTCGAGCATTCCTTCGAAGTTTCAGAAAACATGCACCGAATCCAAAATGATGATTAGATTATATTTGGGATGGGCATTGGAAAAGTCTGGCGATGAATCCGGTTTACAATCATAAATATCTGCGTGAGACTTTCGCGAGTTAAAAGTGAAACTTCTTTGGTTCTAGGAACAATGGATTGCAGGCGTTGCTCTCTTGGCATTTGTTGACGATCTTATTATTTCAGGATTTGGAAGTGGTTATGTGGAATTTAATGGAAGAAAATCTCGTTTAAATAACTGAAATTTTTTTGTAATTTATCAATTTCCTTTAATTCATACTCTAAGAAAGAAATTATTTATATTTGAATTTGGAAACTTAAATGGCAGATTCGAAATCAGCGACCCCAAAAACCTTCTGGTGTGGGTTTTTTAAGACAATCCCTTGAAGTTTAATTTTTTGGTTCCGCCATTATCAGTTTTGGTAGTTTCATAAAAATTGCTTGAAATTGAGAAATTTCGGTCGCCATATGAGATCCGCCATTTTGAATTTGGAAATTTTTATAGCAAATTCGATATTAGCGATCCCAAAAACCTCCTAGTGCAGATTGTGAGGGCAATCCCGTGAAATTTAACTGGAGAAAGCGAAAAGTATTTTGAGCAGTGATGGTTACGGTGAATTTGGTCGACATGAAACTGGTCCTTCGATCACATCTTTTACTTATTTGAGCACGATACATGACAAGATAAGAAAAAATGATTTCAAGATGGCGGACTCATATACGATTTCCATGTAAATTAATGTTCGGGGGGTTTTATACGTCGCTACTTTCAAATCTATTGCTAAAAATAACTAAACACGCATTTGACGATTTTCGAAGTCACTGAGTTAATATCTACTGTCAAAAATAACGAACTAAAGATGGCGGACTGTCAAATTTTAACTATCATGATGGTATGTGAAAGTATTATCTATTTGGGTACCCATGGGCAGTTATGAAAAGGCAAAACAAATACATATGTCTATGGACGGAGCGTGATGCATACTCTAGCAGTTTTGAAATTCCATGTGACATACATATGGCCTCTAGCATCCTCCGCATTCCTGCTCTACTTCATTCAAAACTTGCTTACCAATTTATCTCAGTATTTTCCGGCATAATTAGTGCCATCGCGTTAAAAATTCCGAAGCAGAGCACTGACTGGCGCAAATAAAAGTGATATAAAAAAAACGAATTTCAAGTGCTAAGTAGTCGGCACTTATAGCCGGAGTGTTGAGGGCACTTTTTAGCCAGCGGCATTTCTCCCCAACTTGCTTAGTCCCAATCAAGGACCCAACGGGGGAAAGGAAGCTAATTTTTTCTGGCCCTGGCTCGGTAATAAGGCAATTAGGAATTTTCATAGAGCGAACAGGACTCGAGTTCAGCCAAGGAAGGCAAAATGACTCATTAGGGTCCACTTTAATCGAAAATTAAAGAAAATTTGATGAGAGTAATCCGGACCTAATTGTTCCTCCTGGTTTAGGATACTGCTGAACCGACTGGTGGTATACGGTATGTGTGTTTGTGTGCCTGCGGTGTGAGAGACTTACCAACCGCACCGTGTCATACACAAACCGTTTGGGTACCCTTAATCCGGATAAGTCCTTTCTCTTCGTTTGACCAAGTTTGTGCGGTTCCCGCCTCAGGACTGTCAAGTGATAGCAGTCGTTTGGCCTCCGCTCGAGAGGGAGATCCAGGCAAATAAGTCGGTAAGTGCGGATTGAACGAGCCTCTCTGCTCCACTTTATTTCACTCGAAGTAATCCTTCTGAGCAATTAAATTCCTTAATTTGTTGTAACGTCTCGTTGCGGGGAACGAGGGCAGGGGGCGAGGGTGTAGGATGGCCCAATGTAAGGGTTGAATTGATACAAATGCGTACTTTCCAATTTACTTGGGGATCGAAACGAGAAGTCATCAAAAGGATTCACACAGTATGAAAAGAACGTAATTAAAAGGGATGCGATGGAATCTGCTCCTCTTTCTGCTGCCGTCGTCGTCGGGTCATTGGAGAAATACTCGTGCACAGAGTTTCGTTCGACACGAGAGATTCGAGGATGTAATTAAGACTAGTCTTTGCTGGGTGGTTATTTCTTACCTCATACCCTGGGTAATTGTGATTTTCTCGTTCTTCGGGTATTACGGGTAAAGGAGTGCACTTTAATTAACAAAGTCTGTAAAGATCTAATCCATCTATCTAAAATTGCTTTGCTGAATAACAGTAAACTGGAAATCGAACCAGAAGACTGTGAAACTAAAACAACATTTAAATCAAAAATTTAGTAAAAGTACTTAGGTACTAATTTTTATTTTTGAAAATCACCGCGCGATATTTTTGCTAATTATTTACCCGACGGACAGTGGGGCAGAATACCGAAATTTCTGGCAAAAAGCCCAAAATCTGAAATCAAATGAACTAGTTGAACCGTTGCTGCTTAGCAGCTCTACTATATCTAGAGGTAGCAAGTGTAGCTGAAAATAGGTGCCCACACTATCACGCCATGTTATTCAAAACAGTTATTGTGTGTGCATCACAACTTGGCTTGATCCAGACATATGTTTGTTAAGCTCGTCTTTCCTAGTTAAAATAAAAAAAAAATACAAAGTCACTAAAAGTAGTAGTTCGACGAATAAATAAATTTGTGTCGCAAACCATCTTAGATGCCACCTCATTGAACAATAAATCCTAAGGAGCAAAGGAGCTTGTCACAGACAGTGAAACACAAAACGCTAACTTACGAGTGTGGTGTGCGCACGGTTCGGTTTTTATGTGACTCTCGCTAGAGTTGCTGAGCTTGTAAGGACACTAATTGCCTAAATCCTTTGAGGCGTAAAAGAGAAAATTAAAAGTGAAGGAATTTACATGGTCGCCATAAAACAAAGGAAATTAAACCTCTAAGACCGACTGCAATAAAGGGGCGACTGCTGGGAAAACGCAAAAGTTGTAAAAAAGTGCTGAGGACCCAAAGACGTGCCATCTCCACCCTGGTCCATAAAATCCCGCAAGAGATCTTCCGCGACACGCGGCAGCAGCAAGTGAATCCCTGAAATGGTTTTCGTGTCCAAAACATTAATTTATGTCTCTGCATGTGTCATTTGAGTTAATTAGAGCTTTAATGATGTTTCTACAATTTTCAGCGTTTCAATCTCTCAAAGTAGTTAAAATATCAATTCCACGGTGTTGGCCTCCACTTGTCGGATGCACGTAAAAGAGAGACGCGCAGATCCGGGTCCGGTTCAAGTGGCTCCAGGAAAAGCTCTCCCTGGGGAGCTGTTAGAGACGCACGTATACGTGTATCCAGCGCGATATATTTTTACCGGAAAATACCTTGTGGTGGAAAAACGTGATGGAATGCAAAGTGGATACGAAGTTAATTGCCGGCTGTTAATAAAGGAACGAGTCGGGGACGAAATGGGAGAAATTTATGGGGCAGAAAGCTTTATTGGTACTTAATATGTGACGGCGCAAGGGGTTTTAATTGAATTGGGGCGGGCGTCCGGGTCGGACCATAAAGTGACGGTTAGCTCACGAAATGGAGTACGAAAAAAGGCATCTAGAGCAAAAGTGCCAGAGCATGCAATTTGTAGAATATATTTTGTACCCTCCCCAGGCTGGTGACGGCACCGAGTACGGTAGGGTGCCTGCTCCCCTCGCCGGGTGTGGGGCCCAACTAGCATGTCAAAGGCGTTATTAAATATTTAGCGACCAAAAAGATGAAACCGCTTTGTAGGTGATTTGAGGGCGCATGTAATACATTTATCCTAGCAACGAATTATTTATGAGAAGATGATACTCCCCTTTTAAGTGCAATTAATTGCAGCAAACTTAAATGAAGGGCTCCCTTTAATTTAATCAGCTGATTTTAATCGTACGCTAGTTAAACACAGCATAGCCACTCCAAAAGTGCTTAAGGTATTCACATTACATATTTTGAGAAAATATTGTAAAATTAAATTAAAATTATCTTCATTGTGGTTTGTTTTTTCTACCTAGGTAGTTTTTATAAAATTGGGGTGGACTTTTATCGGTTAATATTAATTCATTGAAAAGTACACTACTATTACTACTAGCATAGATAAATTAATACAAACATTACCCACTTCGAACAAGCAAAACGTAACCAAGAGTTCTGAGAGCTCCACAGCGATACCTCCAAATGAGCGACGGCAACCAGCGAGCTCGATGCAGGTAGGCGCAGCAATCGTACGAACCCTCAGTTGCCTTGATTCTTGTTCTTTCTGCAACTGCAACTTCTCTTGCGTCAAACTTGTCGAACTTGCCGGACACCGTCGCACATGTGAAGGCATCGTTGTGGAGTTCTCAGAAATTTTGATCATGTTTTGCTTGTTCGAAGTGGGTAATCTTTATATTTACTTGTTTATTGTTCACACGTTAATACAGCTGTGCCCAAAAGTTTAACTGCATGAATCCAGAATAACATTATGAATTTTTATACGTTTGCTGGCTGGTACCGCATCGCAAGGTGAAGACATCAGACATTTTTGGTCAAAAGGAGCGTCTGAATATGAATGTCTGTATGTACTATTGTATTGTAGTATTCATTGCACTACTGCAGCTATAGGGCTCGGATGGCACAACTTCCCACTGCGTGTCCTTTATACCTTTATATTCTTTGATCATATCATTTAATGAAAAATTTCCTGATTGCACAAAAAAACTGTTTCTAATAAAAAAACGTGACGCTAGCACTGTCAGTTAAATATTCCAATTTTAAACTGTCTAGGGAAGTACAGTGGCCGTAAACCCGTTTTTGCTGAAATCCATGTTCCATTTTATTGTAAGTTTTCCTAGCATTTGAATACAATTGTTACATATGTGTGTATGTACATGAATGTGTGTATGTATATGCATCAAAACTGTAAAACAAACTATTCCAAATTTCAAATCGACAGCTTTTTCTATATTACAAAGTCATTTACTTATGAGAAACAGACAGACAGACGTATGAGTCTCAACAAAAAATAAATAAAAAAAAGGTGAAAAAATAAAATTCAAAAAATCGATTTTCTACTCTAAGGCAGAGGGGGCAGAGTACATACGAAGGACGAGCTCACAACGTGGGTTGAACGCGTGGCACAGTAACGATACCACCACCTTAATTAATGTCGAAAGCGTTCTTGTCACAGACAAATCGCAGAGCTAAAGGGTCTGTTCAAATAAAACACAAAAACAAAGAAAAAAAACACATTTTGCGTATAAATTTCAATTCATTTTATTAAACACGAATTACTGAGAAGCGAGGACGACATCATATATCACCGCCATTATTCTATCCTTCCTACGGCACAGAGTGCAGAGGCACTGAATTTAAATTAAATCGCGGGTTCTCAAATTCCCGAGATTGTGCTGTTTTACTGTTCAGTCCCACATTCCCAGCAACATTTCTACACTCGTTCTGGTGCTCGGGAATTTCAGCACATTTGAAAAGCCCCTCCGTAACGGGGACGCCGCCGCTGCCGCCGCGCCATTCGTCGGGGAGTAAGGGCCCGCACAACAAAAGCCGAAACCGTCTGCACGGAAGCGCCAAAAATTACATTAAAATAGGAAAAATCTCGCCTTCCGCCTCGCATTGTTTAATTCACACGATTTCACGTTTTTAGCGTTCCGCCCTGCTCCTAAATTCAAAATTACAAAGCGGATATGAGCCTACGCTGTGCAAAAAGGCTATCTGCCGAGCGCACAAGAAACTGGCATAATCTAGCCCTTAATGTGCGCCTTTCTCCATATCTTTTGACTTTAATTTTGCACTGGGGAGCATTCTTTTATTCAATTTAGCCCTCTACGGCGGCTCCGGCCCGACAGGGGCGCTGCCAAAAGCGAAGCTCGACGGATGGAGCGGCCTTTAATATTACACGAGCATTCCATAAAAACAACCTCCCGCTTAAATAAAGAGATGATATCATTCCGGGGGATAGCATATCATCCGAAGAGTTCCCTGTGGATGTGGGTCTGTGTGCCGGTGGACCGAGGCCCGAGTCCCGACCCGACACCGACCAACCCGTGTTATTCCAGCAAATGGTTATTCTGATTTTAAGGGCGTGTGAAAATGCCATTTTATTCAGCTATTCCGCCGCTCTCTTGTCTTGAATTTGAATTGGCCCATTTGATTGCCAGCCGAGCACCCCACTATGTGTGGGGGGGGGGGGGGGGGGGGGGGGGGCTCAATTCGACGGCTTGTGGTGCTCAGCAGGTACAGTACGGGCGAGGCGCTCAAACCTTTCATCATTTTCCAGGGTTTCAATGTCCCCCAGTAGTTGTAAGGAATAAAATCAAGTGAAATCACTTAAATTGTCTTAAAAGTGAGCACATACAGGCACTAACGTGGGCACGGAGAAGCTGCAGAGAGCCCTGCCAACTACCGCAGTTACGCCAAGGCGTGTACCCATTGCTACGTGCTACCTAAGTTCGGCTGTGCCCGGAATAAAATTACGTAGAAGGGGTGTGACGGGCGGCACCACCGCGACAACGAACGGTGCATGTCCTCTGGAGTGTCTGTGACGTGTTTATATATTGTAAGAGATTTTTTACGGGTCCCTTTGATTGCCACTAATTTATGCGGTAGTTCCTGAAACCTCTGATGGGGTGCTTTACGGGGCCTAATTGCACCTAATAAAAGTGGGGGTAATTAGAAGCCACTACAGCCACGAGCATTCAAATTATCTCGTTACGTGCCACATTTGCACAGGTGGCCCCCCCCTCCCGTGTACACCATCCTCGCCATCTACACCATAATAATAACATTTAGATAGTGATCTCCTGTAAAAAAACACAAGACGGGGCACAGATAGCGTCTATTCATTTTCGTGAGTGCTCTGCACGGGCTCTCGGCACTTATGCATAAAAGAAAGCGTTTAAGCGGCGAATTAGCTGATATTGCTAATAACCGCCGTAGCGCTACGCTCCCCGGGTGGTGATTTGGCCCCCGCAAATTATGACCTTTTTACACTTTTGCCACGTAAACGACCCCGCTCTATCAGATTCACGTTTCGTTATGGTCTCGCCCTCACTGAGCGGAGCAGGACATTTTTGAGGAAACACGGTCTTGGATCAATTTCGCGGTTTCGTGCTGATTTGACCTGGTTAATTTATTCAGCCAGTACCACACTGCCAAATAAAATTAATTCGATTGCGCTTAATCGCAGCTGACGGAAATAGTTCAAATTTTGAAGAAAGATTTTATCAGACTGCCATTTTCGTTGTAAATATGTATGTAAGAGGGTCGTTCGATAAGTTCTTTTAAAACTCGATAGATGATCACACCGCCCTGTCAACAGTACTCTCACATCTAGCATGTTCAAAAAATACATTCGAAAATTCGAGCCACAATGCAGAATACCTAAATTGCTGGCAACCATTCAGAATACTGTTCAAAATGCATAAAAAATAGAACATTAGGGTTTTCGGGGCTGCTGATTTTGAATTTATTGTCAAAAATGTAAAATTCAGGATAACGCGCGGAAGAAAAAATGTGTAATTTCGTCGATTACTACAAAAACCAGCACATAAGGACTTTCGGGGCTGCTGATTACATAGAGTATGACTAAATAACCCTTAACTTCTCAAACTTATGTTCAGAAAAATAGAGAAAAAAAAATTTTTGCTTAATTTATTTCAGTCCGAGAGTAGGTTTAGCACCTGCACACCCTCACCTAGGGGTTGCAGCTATCGCCAAACCATTCAGAGTAGATACCCGTCCTATAATCCACATTCAAAAGAACTACTCGCAACAGCCAACTAGAGGCAATCATTTTCTCGGCGTTCACAAGAACTTGGCCTTTCTGCCACTTCAACTTGACGAATTTTGCATCGGGACTTGGGTCTGCACTCGTATAAAGTCCAACTGAACTAGACCCTCAAGGTAAACGATCATAGATAACTCCTTGTGTTCGCTGGTTGGGCTCTGGAGCAGTTGGAAGTTGACCCACATTTCCCCAAAGTCATCATCTTTAGCGAAGAAGCCCATTTTTGGATGAATGGATATATGAATTAGCAAAATTGTCGGATTTGGGGAGATACCAATCCACACGATTGATGCGGATTTTGGTCTGGCGGAATCACCGGGCCGTAGTTCTTTCATTGCCATAACCGTCAACGGCGAGCATTACAGATCGACGATAAGAAACTTCGTGTGACCTAAACTGGATGAAATGGATACGGACGACATGTGGTTCCCACAGGACGGTGCTACGTGCCACACAGCGCATGACACGGTGGACATTCTGCATGAGCGATTTGAGGGCGATGTGAAATGGCCATCGAGATCGTGTGATTTAATGCCTTAATTTTTTAGGCTTAACACTTCTTCCTATGGGGCTTTCTTAAATCACAGGACTATGCGAGTAAACCGCAAATATAATTGATGTCCTCAAAGTCAACATAACGAACGCCATTTAGGAAACTGGGCATGATTTATACGACAAAATCATTAAAAATTGGACGTCTCGAATACGTGCCACCAAGCAAAACCGCGGTGGACGTTTGAACGACGTTATGTTCCATAATTAATGCCATAAAATATACTTTCAAATAGAATAAAAATGGAGTGGATACCTCGTACAAAACTTGTTTTATTTATATTTAAAAGTCAAGCGTCCTTATTGAAAGACACTTCACTAGAGATGCAAAGCAGCAACAGTATGAACTAATTCGCTTGATTCCCACTGTGCGTCGCGCCGTCATGGGTTAGAAGCTCAGACTGTCAAAATATGAAGGTTCGCTTGTATTAAAATGAATTGTTTAATTTTTGATAATTTTGGGAACGAAAAATGAAAGGAATTTTTCAACCAAAAGCAGAAATGCTGTCTCTTACGTTTACCGCTGTTTAAAGCGACGAACACTCTTGAGAAAAGCTGTCGCACCTAAGTGACTGGTACAAAGTTTGAGACATGAGGTTGCTGATCTTGATCGGGCATAGGAAAAAACTTAATTAAATAAAATTTCATTAAAGTTTCTCCGGAAGAAAAAAAAGGTTCAATGAAAAGAAAAAAGAAAACATTTTTTACCCAAAGAGGCATGGTGTGAACGTAATGAAATTTCTCGGAGTTGCATTTTGTGTTTGAAGGTCGGGGGGAAGGGACTGAGGACTGTCGCGAGTGAATGGTGCCGTGCAGCCAGCCCAGCCACCTTCCCAGATTTTTAATTAACACGTGTTTTGGGAGTTCCCTTTTGAAGAAAACAATTCTCGAATAATTAAAGTCTGTTACATCCTTAACCCGCCCCGCCCGATTTTACCATTGTGTTCATTAGTGGTAAAGTGGCACTTCTGGTCGGTGCTCCGTTTTCTTGGTTGCGCCCCTGTTCCTGTTTTCGGCGATAGCTAGTGAACTCGACCCGGTGTTCATTAACATTTACTCTTGAAACTTTCAACATTGAACCGAACCTGAAATTAAAAGTTTTTCTCCTGCAGGAAAGGTACTACCCGCACCGATCTTTAGCGGGCTCTTTCAGTTCCGCAGCGCTCATAACCTTAAAATTCATTTTATACACAAAGTTAGGGCTCGTTGCGACAGAGCAATATTGTAGGCGATATCAGGCAAAAGTTTTAATGTTCATTGGTTGTAGCTGGGGGTAAAGACAGGGTCAGAACGCCCCGGCAGAGGTGGAAGAGATCGGTGACAAGCTCCCGAGTATTTACTTAATCAGAGAAGTTCTTGTTCGTCGCAATGCTCTGCGCCCTTCGCGCTCTTCCGACTGAAGCAATTCTTAGCAAACAAGAACTTCACAGGGAATGTGGAGTATACTCGTATTGGCGGATTTGATTAAATTAAGCTCAACTGAAAACTTCCCTAGATTAAACTGCGATTATTTATGGGTGGTACCTCCGTTAAGACACTGCTTAAGGGTTACTTACTAGGGGTTACTTTTCTGTCACTTTTTTGTTGGTAATGCACAATAACACGGTGAGTAGTTCTCACATTGCTGAGGGATAGATTTGCTTAGTTAGTGCAGTATCTAGACGCGCATTAATCATACGATACAATGTCAGGTTGTTTTAGTTTTCTACAAATACTTCGGCGGAAATTTTCTTTACACTCCTTCTATTTTGTCGATTGTGTTTTGTTTGGTAAGGTGACCAAACTGGTGAGCAATATTCTAGCTAGGATACCGCGTACCAGAGTTTCAAAGAAAATTCTGGCTATATGTTTACATGTTGTTAAAATAGGAGGTAGTGCGAAGAATGATGCCGGGGCATCTAATGGATCTGCTACATATGAAATTTACACCCAAGTCGTTGAAGTGTTCAACTTCTTCCAATAATGTTGATTTAAGACTATAGTAAAACGTAACACGGTATTGATAATTTTAAAACATTAACCAACATTTACAGTCAGGCAGTTAGTACGACACTAGTCTAGTCAAGAGCAACTAAGTCTCGTTCGTCAGGCCTCTCCTTGAATACGCTTCCCAAGTCTGGTCTCCCTCCCAATCTTCCTACATCAACAGAATTGAAGCAGTCCAGCGAAGGTTCCTTCGTTTTGCTTTACGAGAGCTTCCCTGGTCTGACAGTTTTATTCTTCCCCCCTATGAAAATCGCCTAATGCTGATTGACTTGGAGCCCTTATGGAAGCGACGCGACTCTGCAGACATTACCTTCATCCATCAGCTACTTTCTGGCGACATAGACTGCCCTTCTCTGCTTCACCGGGTTTCTCTCTATACCAATCCCCGTAGCCTTAGATCGGCCCCTCTCTTCCGCCCCGTTTACCACCGCACTAACTATGGCCTTTCTGAACCCCTCACCCGCATGCTTCGGAAAGCCAACTCCCTCCCTTCCTTTGACTTTCACCTGAGCAAATCTTCTCTTAGGAGCTCCCTGCGCCGAACATCTTATTATTGTGTCCCTCCCGTTATCCCTAATTCCAAAGCCCTTTACTTTGTCTGTCGCTTAACTTAAGTTACTTTTTGTATTTTGTTTGTTTGTTTGTAGCTTATAGTAAGCGAGGGAATTAATAAATAAATATAATTGCCTCTCCTGTCTGCCCCCCATTGACCCCATCTTTGTTTTATCTGCCCCTTGTCTTAGTTTTAGTCATAGTTTTTAAGCTGATTTTGTTTGTTTATTTTTAAGCCAATGTATTTGTCAATTGTAGCTTGAATTAAGCGAAATAAATAAATAAAATAAAATAAATAAAACAAAATAAGTCTCACAGTCGTTATAATCCTGTATCAATCTTTTAATAATAAATAACAAAAATAGTAGCGGACCGAGAATAGATCCTTGTGGAACTAGACTAGATAACGGAACAAGATCGAAGAATGTACACACTGAGAACACTAGATGCAGTTTACGATCGGGCAAATAGGATGAGAACCAGGATAACAATCTCCCCTGTATACATACTTATTTTACTTAAAAGAATAAAATGACTAACATGATCAAAAGCTTTAGAGAAGTCCGTGTAGATGGTGTCAACTTACTGATGTGGTTTAAGGGCCTGCAAAACAAAATGATTCAATTCGAGAAGGTTACTAGTTGTTGATTTACCCTCTAGAAATCTATGGTATGTTGTATCTGTGACATAACGGAATGGAGAAAGCAATTTTGAACACAGATTGGGCGATAGTTCTCCTCTGCAGATTTGGCGTTTTTTTTTTATTATAGAGAAAACATGTGCAACAACGAGCCTGTCTACATAATTTGTATTGGGGTATAATGATGTGATGGGGCTTGATGAATCAAAAGTGGAGAGCAAAATTGTTATGTTTTGTAAATTCTAGATGAATCAACATATTAAATTTCATTCAATTTTTATCAAATTTTACCCATGGGGGTTTTTGGAACCACTGATCTCAAAGCTAGCATCAATTGAACTTCGAACTTTAAAATATTAAATTTTTCTCGATAATACAGTCTACGTGGAGTTTTTGGGGTCGCTGATCTCAAACTATGTGTCCAGTTTTACAAACCAGGCAAAAACACCAATTTTTATTTGATTTTAAATTTCATTCAATGTCCCTTCTACCATCTATCCTCGGGACACATATCCTCTTTTATATTTTTTTTAACCTTGCCCTTCTCGAAAATTTTGTTTAAACAAGTGTCCCAAGCTCACAGATAAATAGGGCAAAGCCGTAACTCGTAGTGTTACGCTTGGTAGCATTGTCCGCTCAGAGGAGTCTTTCTCTGAAGCAACATAACACTTGAACTGTAGTAACGATTCAGTTGCAGAAATAACTACTCCTTTCCCTTTTTTTTTGGGGTTTTATGAAACAGTAAACGGGAAGATAAATCCCTTTTCTGATGGATGGCATCTCGGGCACGGCTATCAGTTATCCTTCTACGAGCACACACAGCACTGTGCGATGGGTGAAATATTTTAAAATTAACATTTAGCATAAATCTCAAAACTTTGCATACCCGGGCGCTCGGTGGTTCGGAAGCGGAGAGATATATGACGGCACGTATAATACACTCAGGCCAGAAGTCACACAAATCTCGACCAAAGATTAAACCGAAACGTAAACTTTTTAGGGCAGATTTATGGTCGTTTTATTTCTAACTTTTGCGCATTTCTTCGGCCGTCCTGGAGTAAGCACCACTTGCCGGGATATACAATTCAATTTTGACAGCCCAGAGATATATGTTTTGGGGGGTGCGGAGCCGGAGCGGAGGACGACCGGGACAATATCATACACGCTGAAAAGCCAGGCACTGGGCCTGGTAGTCCCATCTTCGCAGATCCCGCTCTCCAGACGCCGCCCTGTCTACGTTTCTGCCGCTGCCGTTGGGCGCTATCTCTGTTGTCCTCTGCGAAATTCCGGGTGACATCCTAATACGAGCCGGATCCCGAACCCATTCAAATAGCGTTAGTGAGCCTCCTCGAGCGCTCGAAACCAAAAGGCTCGCAGCGGCGGCGGCGGTGGAAGACGTGCGGATGTGGCACGCACTTTACGTCCACGAATATTACGGGGACCCTAGTCCTTAATCCTTCATGTTGTTTTATTTGTTTGACATTGATATTTGTTTTGCCCGCTGCGCAACGGCGGGTTATGGGTTGATTTATTTATTGTTGCCGTAAATGTGTTTGCCTTTTCTGATTATTTGGGAGACGCCATTGGCCCGGCTCGGGGCGGCTCCCGGTGCCAATAACCATGGGAACGCTGTTGACTGAAGCATTTTATTCCAATCACGTGGGCTGGAAAAGTTGCCTACTGAAATGAATAATTTTATGGGGCCGCAGAACTCAAAATATTTTTCCCAGAGGCAAACTTTTGTGGGATAAAGTGCAGAAAAGAAGTGCCATTGCCCGGGAGGGACATATATCTGCATGTGGCCGATCAGCGGGGAATCCCCCCGATACACACGGAATAAAATAATTCCGTCATTTTTCATAGTTAGACTCCACGCATGTAAATGATAGCCCGATCGTTATTCATGTCCGATTGCAGGAAGGCCGTCATTAATATTCCGACGGCTTGAGAAGCGACCGGTGGCCCATGAATTCATCCCGAAACTTATAAATCTCGGGGAATTTTATTGTGTAAACTGCCTGCGCCTCTGGACCAACTTAATGGTAAAATCACATTTCGGGGAATTCCAAATTTTAATTAGATCTCGGCAGACGTTTTCATTTTAATTAATTTATTCTGGGGTAAAGGAACACAATTCTACACCGCAATTTCTTTGTCTGGGAAAATTCCACGAATCTGTCTCCACAACGTCGAAATGTACTATAGTGGACAACAGGATGACACAAAAGTGTGACCTGATTTATTCTGCCTATACCATATGAAATACTGGATAAATGTTAATTTTCCTTATTTTATATTTTCAAGTTGAGCCGTTTTTCCTGGTATTTTCCATCAAGACTTCAATCGTTTATTAATTGTAAAGACCTATTACAAAAATTCAGACAATTCGTAAGTTATGTCTTTATTTTGGTGGGTAAATGATATGCGGTTTCAACAAGGTGGCGCAACCTGCCACACCGCACGCGTAACAATGACATGTCCAGGCCGTTGTGGTTGGTGATGGACACTTTTCGCAGTTTTATGGTAATTATTTCAAAAATTCTGTATGCAATAATTCCACCTTCAAAGAACCTCTGTCGCAACACATCTAATACAAGCTCAACAAATTTAAATTAATTTTTCGCATGATTGTGGTCAAAACCGTGTTGGAAAAAGTGACGTGTTGATTTAAAGTTCCAAGTGTATATTACTGTAAATCGACAGCCAAAGGATCTAAATGGCTTATCTCGTTTAGTCGGATAATTTTGAACTCCATCTCTTAAGAAATTATCGATGCATCTCAGCCCATGTTTTGATAATTATTTTCAAATTAAATATAATATCTTACTCTTGAAATTTAAAAAAAAGGGCTATAATTTTGTATCGAAAAATCTGATTGATTTCATATACACCTCGATGGATAGAGCTAATTAGAAGCTACATTTAATTTTTTATTTTGTCGAGATATCTTGATAAACCTCCGTTTAAGGGGTTATACGCAGTTGCAAGGCTTAAAAAAGATGTCCTTTTATGAATTTTTTATAGAAACATTTTTTTTTTCAATTACAAGTGATGGTAATTCAAATAGAGCCTACTTGTAAGAATACAATAGTGCGTCGATCATGTAAAAATATTAATGTGCACCGCTCCTATAGATGATGTCCCGAACGACCTCTAAAAAAAGGCGATTGATTGGAGGCGGTGATCTCCATTTCGGCGGTTTGGATTATCTGAAATCAAAATATATGGTGGATTCGTTTAAAGGATAGATTAGTGCAGGTTTTGTATAAAGGAATAATAAAAATTTTGATTTTTGACAAAATGGCGTCTATTTGAAAAACAATCTTCGTTTTTGACTGAAATTTTCGCTCCAAAGTGTTAAAAAAAATAGTTATAATTTTTGTAAATCTTATTCCTTCGTTCAATACCTGAGGAATATATCTAAGAAGATTGTGTAAAAATTTGAGACTGATCGGTTGACCCATTTCTGAGAAATCGAGATCACCGACTTTAAAAATTCCGTTTTGAGAAAAACGCGTTTAAAGTTTCAAAAGCACTTTGCATAGAGAAAAAAATGTTTTTTTCAACTTATATTGAGTCGTCTATTCCAGGGCCATATAATACACTGTCACTTACTAATGCACTGTCACTTTACACATCTGAATACATTAGAAGGGAAAATTTACAATAGGCAGGTGAATAAAAGGGGCAGCGTTCTAGGTAACCGCTGCCGCTCCGCCCTCCTATTAACAAACGCCTGACACGTCTTTACAAATATGTGTGTAACTTTGAAAATAATCGCCAGATTGACTTGAAATTTTCTGTGTATGTACTTAAATATATGTACATTCAGAAAATTGAATTATTGCAAATTCTACCTGCGTATAATCCCTTAAAATGGAAAAAATGTAAGAACTTGTCATAAAATCGATTATCTTGACCAAACCTGAAGTACAATTTTTTAAACTTAAATTCATTTAAATGACAATTGCCGACCTATAAAGTATTTTTTGTTTCATCATAATAACTGCTATGGTTTGGTCAGAATATACAAAAAAGTAATGATGACAGAAAGAATAACCTTTTTGATATGCATACGTAGTAAGTATATACACATGCGTATGATAGACGGGGTGGGGATTTGTTTGGGATACTTCTCAAGACTTAAGCATATATAATATTTCTTCTTAAATAAATCAGCTGTGATTGACCATTACGACCTTCCTGGATAAATTATTGTATAGTTTGTAGCGAACATACTGGCAGTCCGGCCATTATAGCCCAGCAGCATCATAATGAAAACGTTGAGGCATCTAAAATTTCCGAACAATTACGCCGTGATTTAGCTCTTGAGGTACTGCCCAGGGGCGGCAGAAGTGTTGCACGCCAACCGCGAGTAGCCCTGGACAACAAGTTTGTATTTATCGGAACGTGAAATCTGCCTCCTAGCGTAGCCGGACACTTGGTTTCGGTGTCGGCAATAAAATTCGTCAATTATACAAAAACACAAACAGTCAGTGGCACGGCGGGTTATTACTGTGGTTGCAATTTCTGCCAGCAGAACTTTTGTGTTCACGTCCTCACCATGCCCGGTGGCGAATTCGTTTGAAATTCAGGAGGCCCCACCAGGCTTATACGTATAACCAACCTGGGAGGACGCTTTCATTCATTTTGCATACATACTGAAATTGTCCATTAAATAAAGTTCATGCTTAGGAGGAATTTAAGGCGAGAATTTGGGGGACCAGGTCCAGGGTATGTGCGACATCGACACGCCTGCTTCACTCTATACCAGGATATGTAAAGACAACCACGGACTAAATTGAACTAAAAAAATTAGTTTTTGCTGAGTGGCGCCCGGGTACCACTTGCAGTAATTTCGCATGCTTGTATTTCGGTTTCAACAACTTTATTCGCGCTGTAGCATCCTGGCCAGGATTCTGTCCTTCCATCCCCGAGGGCATGGCAGTCGGAGATGATGATTCAGCACCACCTACCCACCAGCCAGCGGTGCTTTTCATCCCCAGGCCTGTCCTTCCAGCTACAGCTACCGAGCCGAGTCCGGGGCAGTTGTTTCGAGATTAATATTCGTTGTATGAACTTCGGTAATTACACGTGGTTTAAATGTCCAGCAATTTTAGCGCCCGGGCGTGCCTGCACCGAGGGCTAGCTGACGACACGATGGCGGCTGCCTCCTGAGCTGAAATGGCCAATTACAATCGCATGTAATCGGGGGGGTGCCTCCACCGGTCGTAAAAAACGCATATGCATCCCATTTCGAATGGTTATTTGATAATGGACGAAGTGTTATCGGTCCGGCTCTGCGCTAAAGAGATTCCGAATTGTTCCACTTTTTGCAGATATCGATTCCGAGGGGAGAGGGGAATCGCTGCTCGACGGCTTCATCTCCTGTTCACTACCTAGGACCTAGGACCTACCCCTGTGGCAATTAAATGGATTTTCGTCGAAATTTAAACTGTTAGCGCTCAGTGAATTTAAGGTTCGCCTCGATGGACCGACCGCAGGAGGATTTTTAATGAGAAATTAGGGAACGTTGTAATGGTAGTGTTCGGAGTTTTCTCGAATAGCTGCATTGTTCGGCAGTTAATCCAATTATGCGGGCTTATGAATAAATTTTCATTAAGTTTACGATATTCTGCAAACGCGAAAATTTTTCCCAACATTTTCGAAGTTTAGGATCAAAATGTGTTCCACAGAAATATATTAAATGCAAATGTTGAGACATGTAATTGCTTCTACATAATGGGTGTCTCATCTAGAATTTGAGCCATTTCCATCTATCCAATGTTATATGGAAAAATTTACATTTACAAAAATGCCGTGTTAAACTTAATTAATAGTTACAAAAATGGGGAACATTTTACAGTTTTGATGTACAATATATAATCGTCCATGCGCGTCTGTTTCCTATTTGATGGAATGAACCTAGACAACATTGGGTTTCAACAGGATGTTGTGGCCTATCTCACTGTACGTGAAATAATTACCTTATATAGGGTTTCCCAATAAGACCGTCCGAACTTTAAATTTGAATAAAACACACAATTTTCGAGCAAAAATGGTGCTAATTGGTTTATTTGAAATATAATTTTATGCGATTATGATTTGAATAAAATATCAACCAAATGCCCACCGCGGCACGCTCATCCGCTCACGCCAATTTTCGAGGAATCTCTGCAACATTTCGGCCGGCATCACAGCTATGGCTTGACGAATATTGCCTTCCAATGCCTCAAGAGTTGTAGGATGGTTGCTGTAAACCTTCGACGACTTAATGTGGCCCCAACGGAAATAATCCCAAGGCGTTAGATCACACGATCTAGGCGGCCAAGCGATGGGACTATTTCTGGAAATTAACGACTCACCGAACTTACCGCGCAATAAGTCCATGTTAAGTCGGGAAGTGTGAGACTGTGCACCGTCTTGTTGGAAATAAAGGTTGTCCGCATCAATTTCATCAAATTCCGGGAAAAAAAATTGGCCAACATCTTGTTATAGCGGTTGCTATTAACGGTAACGGCATCTCCTGCCTCATTTCGAAAGAAATAAGGTCGGATGATTCCGCCATACCATAATCCACATCAAACGGTCATCTGAGAAGATGATTTTACGATGAAAATCGCCGTTGGCTTCCAACATTTCCAGTGACCAATCAGCGAACTGACGACGAATGTGATGGTCAGCTGGCTTGAGCTCTTGTGCTAATACCATCTTATAAGGCTGCAGACCCAAATCCAATCGCAAAATTTGCCAAGTTGTCATCCTGGAGAGCCCCAACTCTTGAGAATGGCGCGGAACAGACGCAGTTGAGTTTTCACGAACACTGGCTTGACCGGCGGCAATACTTTGTTCACTTCTGGCATTCCTTTGTCTTACAGGCACTTTTGTATCGTGAAGAGTGAATTCACTTTCAAACTTTGTTATTATGCGTCTTATAGCGTGCTCAGAAGGAGCATCATGATGACCGGTTTTTGCACGAAGCGCTCTTACAGTACCTACCGACAAGAGAATGCGAATTTGCGTAATAATTGTTGACAATATCCAAGCGTTGCATCAAAGTGAAGCGTCTCATGATGAAATCGCAAACCTTATTGAACATAACTGCATAGACCTGTCAAAAAACCATAAACAAATATGGCCGCCACGAGCTATCAAAACCAGGTCATCCCTATTGGGAAACCCTTTATATATGTATATAATACCAGGCTTCCCAGCTTCGTGTCATCTGTCGTTTTAGAAAACTTCTTAGACTATTGCCACAGGAGTTTTGTGAAAAATAAAATTTACTATCCTAAGACGATCTATTTAAATATTTTTTTTCAAAGTTTTGTATAAGGAATGATCTGTCTCAATATATGACAGAAGAAACGAATCGTTACCATGTGTTGAAATTTTCACAGAGTGTGTATTTCTATTGCTGCTATAACAACAAATAATGAAAAAAATATAATAGAAAGATGGCGAATTTCAAAATGGCCGCCATACAAATTTTCGATTATGTTATAGCGCCTTACTTGTTTCTTTTACAAAAGTATTTAAAAAGTACATAGAATTATAACTTGTACGATGGTACGGAACCCTTCGTGTGCGAGTCCGACTCCCACTTGACCGGTTTTGTACGACTGCTTTTGCTCATGGGAAAAGTTCGCAAAGATAATTTAGACGAATTTTGGTCAACGGTCAACGACAATATAAACACCTACTTTTTCTCAAGTGATGAGTTGCGATTGTTTCAAACCAATTTGGGCAATCTGGCATTTTTCAAACAATTCAATGTTGCTGATAATAGCGATCGTCTCCTTACACAAGGTGATTCTGCCATCGTAACGACATTTCACTGTAATGTTGGAAATCAAAAAGACAAGTGCGAGTGACATGTCTATAAGAATTGACAAGTTCATATTCCGTCCCTGGAGCAGACTGGAATTGGAGAATGGAAGAGAATAATCACGCGACAAAGTCTTTATACCAAACTGTTAAATCACACTGTGCATGAATTCGAAAAAAAGTTCGCAGGAAAATTCCTTCCTTTATAACTTAATGTACGTATAGCTTTCGAACTTAAGAGGAGGTGTTTGCATTCTAATGAATGCAACAATACGTCTCATCATAAAACATACATCAGTCCCCACTCCGAACAATGTACGCTCATATTGGCACTTGCCACCGAGAGAACGGATATAATCTTTCTCTACAGACATCGAAAACATCGAAACACATTTTAAAATACATCAGAGAGAATTAAGGTGATAAAAATGCAAACTCAAATGAAAATATGTAAATGTATCAAAATAAATCTGTTCAGACAATTCTGTATGGAATTGCTACCGCATAATGTGGTTGGAGGGTCTGTACCCAATTTGATTTCTTACCACGTCCGATATTAGTTTCTGGGAATAACAATGTAAGCCATAATCGAATTTTGGTTATATTCGAGTAAATGGCAAATTTATTCACCTTCTGATAATGGGTAACACGAGCTTATTTTTCATATTATCCCAATGAAATAAAACGTGTCAGCTGTGCGTGTATGCGCGTGTATGTGCGTAATGCTCTTGTATAAATCACCGAATCACATTAACATATAATTTTGCTTGCTTAGTTGAAACTTCCATGAAAATTGTTAAATAAATTATAATAGTAATTTAGTCATAAACGCAACTATTTTTATTAAAACTCTACGAATGAAGCTTCATATTTAAAAACTTTTATTTTATTTTCAAAATCATTGTCATCAAATCATAAATTTAAGTAATTAGTAACTGTAGTAATTTTAGTTTAAGAACCAATAAATATTTGTATTAGGTAAGTACCTATATTTTGTTTTTTATGAAATACAGTCAGATGTTATATTTGTGGACGAGTCATTAATAAATAACAGGAATAAAAGCGATCCGAGAATAGAGCCTTGCGGAACACCAAACAATTCAGAGAACACAAAATGTATTCTATGTACGTTCGAATAGTTAAGAGAGTGAGATGCATGCTAATAGTGGTCCAAAAATGCCATACCTGCGTAATTTATCAAAAAGAATTGAATGCGATACATGTTTAAAGATTATTAGATTATTTTGAGTACATATACGTAAAGTGTCTTCCGAAACAATTATTTCAAATGAGTGTACCATATTTGAGTACTTAAAAAAATATTGACGAAGATTACTTGGATTAACCTGATAATGTTCCTTGTGTTGTTGTGTATGTACGTATTTTCAAGAAAGATAAAAAGAATTTAATTGTAAATTATCGGCCCATTTCTAAGTTATCCCCAAACTTTTTGTTGCTATTATAAATGACCACTTGTCGTTTTTTTTTATCTGGTAGTCAACATGAATTTAAAAACGCCAAATCAACAATAATTATTAATCTTGTGGAATACCCACATTTTTGTTTAATAAACTAATAGAAAAATAAATAAGTCGATTGCTTGCACACTGATTTCTGCAAGGCATTTGACAAATTATCCCATATGTATGTTAACATTTCAAACTACAATAGAACGACTTGGCTTTCCCAATGAACTTGTTCTATGGATTTAAGTCATACATATATTTTCAATTGGTCGTTTAAACTCAAATTTAATTCTTCCTTTTCTGACTTCGATTCTGTCCTCTCTGGAGTCCCACAAGGCAGCCATCTTGGACCTCTGCTGTTTATTATTTTAACTTCATGAATGACTTATTTCCCTATACTTGAAAATTCAAATCAACACACTCATTGTTTACATATTTCCTGAATATAGACGGATGAATTATATGTACCTAATGTTTGATATAGGTGCAATATTATATCATTTAGTAGGAAGTACGACACGGCTTTATCTCGGCAAGAAATTATTGTTAATTTTTCAATTTATGAAATTGAGTACAAGTTTTTACATAGGATTATTCTAGAAGGTTCAGCTTCAACACCATATTATGCAGTTTCGCAGAAAATTGTTATACAAACTAATTTCGGAATACATAACATATGACACGTCTCCCAATTCTCTAATCATATCATAGAAGTATCGCCCTATACATTACTGGATTGCCTGCGTTTTCTTGCAATTAAATTCGTAGATCGCAGCCCCAAAGGGTCGATCGGCTATGTATTATGAATCCTTACAAGTGCACTATTTCCCCTCACTATAAATTTGATTAGTTCGCAATTTGTGCAACAATGCAACAGAAACTTCTCATTGCGAGTACCTACGAGCCTCCCATATCTGCAAAAGTTCATTCCTGCAAGCCACCACTGAATTTCGACTGCAGAAAATTGCTCTGGCCGCTAGATAGGAAGTCCCTCACATGCTGATAATTTCCTTGCCAATGTACCCAATTCGCCGGAACGGTCGATGGCAATTGGTCTTTGATGCAACTTAAGCGAACATTCTATTGGCTTTTTAAAACCTAACCTTAATTTTGTCTGGGAAATTACCATCAATTTTATGAATTTGCCCATTATTGATCTATTCATATGGAAAGTTTTGGTAGTAGGAAAAGATAATCCGGTGGGACGTCGTGCCACTGCACATAAAGCGAATATCCCAAAATGGATGTAATTTCCTTCCACAGCGACTATACCTTGTCATTTGGAATTCCATTCAGGTAAGATCTCCATAGGATTAGGGGCACGTGAAGTTGGGCGACAGACGACTATGAAATTTTTGCCCCCCATCCACCCTTAGGGGCGGCTTCCTCCTGGTTGATTGTTGTACTCCTGGATGGATGCTCAGTGAGGCAGAAAGTTAACTTTTACCTTTTGCCTCGTTCGGTTCTTCTTTGAGCAAATACTATTAGACGGAGTCCAAGAAAGGCGTCTCAGTGTACAGGTGAGCAGTTACACCATTTTCACCCCCAAAAATTCGAATCGAAGTTCCTTTAGCAACAACAGAAGAGAGGTTACCTGCCAGTGTACACCTCTGGGCGAATTTATTGACATACGAAGCTCCGACCATGAAGTTCATAAGTTCGATGCTCGGTGTCTCGGACTCATTTTGGATTCAGTACGCTTCCAAACGAAACGTCAGCGTGCGAGAAAAACCACGAACTGATGCGATGTCGTTTTGTAGCCAAAATGACGAAAAATAAGCAGCTCAATTACTCTTCGATGAATTCGGTCTGTGGAAGGCTCCTTGTCAATTCGTTGCATGTTACTGCTATTGCTGACGTTGACAAGTACATTGGACAAATTTCAAGCGAATGATCAGAAGGGGTAGATGCAGTGTTATGGCGCTGTCAATTGTAAGAGCAAAGTGACAAGTGTCATAGTGTGTAGTCAGTCAAGCTATTTTAGCATTTTTAAAAAATTAAATTATTTCACATTTTGTTGCAAAATTCTCCAGCTGGACGACTATCTGACGACTAATGTTTCTAAAAGAGGTAAAAACTAAAATTTACAAGCAACTAGCAAGGAGCAATATGTCGGAAAGTTACACGATTCCACAACGCCAAATGGGTGTACTATTCGCCAGAAATTTCATGCATTACGTAAAATGTATGATAACAGATTATTTTGACTTATTGTTAGATTGATATGTGTGGACTTCAACAACGTATGTATGTATGGTTCCAACAGGACGGCGCTACGTCCCATACTGCCCGCTCCACAATCGAGAACTTCGAAGGCTTTGTCATCTCGACTGATGAAGATGTTAACTTACCGCTAATATCATGTGATTTAACCCCTGTATATTACTTTTAATGGGGCTATGTTGATAACCCGCAAGCAAATGACCATCTAAAGGAAAAGAAAATTTCAGACGGGTATAAAATTTTTTGTGGAAAATGTTAATCAGCTGTAGGGGCATGAGTTCGTGACAAGCTAGTAATCGAGTAGCTTGCGGAAAGCATTGGACGAGCCTGGTGGAGTGAGTAACCCGAACACGAAATTTTAATGTTTCACAATTCTACCCTTATGTTTATGTTGGGTATTGAATATCCGTCATGACAACACCAACAGAGTTATTGGTCTGTTAGTGGAAAGCTGATGAAATTCTGTAAAAAAATGTTTAAATTTGATACAACTGAAGTGCAGCATATCGAAGTCAGTGGAAATATCTGGCGGCAATCGAGAGAATTCTCAAATAAAACTGCAGAAGAGTTTCACAGAGCCTAAAAACAATCTTTGGAGAAAACTGCTGGGGCAAAAGAAAAAAAAAACAAACAAAAAAAACAAAAAAGGAAAAATCGTCCATAACTCAAAGTTGGAAGTTTTATCCAAAAATCTTTCCACATCCGCACAGAAAGGCATACATTCCGCTGCCAAAGTGCTCCCCAATGACATAATCCTCCCTGCAGAGCCCATGGAGGGATGAAACCAGAATCGAAATTGAAATTACTTTGCGTTGTTCGAGTCGCAAATTCAATTTCCCGTTTTCGGGATGAAATTTCGGGAACGCAAAATGTTGGCAATAAATTTCACAATGTGGCGGGAACGCCACACATTCAAGTTGACATCGATAGCATTCATCTTGAATTGTTAGGGACTGATCGAATTATTGGATTATGCTGCTATTGGATTCAGGTCCAGCTCGAATTTCCATCACAATTAATTCACTTAAAAGTGGATCTTTTGACGGGAAGAATATGGAAATTTATCTGCAGGGGACAAGGGCTGATTTACGAGTAGGCAATTTGCAACTGGACCGGATTCTGTCCTGTACGGGTCCCCGCAGGAGGACAGTAATGCGCCGCCTCAGCTTCGACCAGTAACAAAGTAAAGCCATCAATTATCCTTTACGCTGCAGCGCGCCCAATGTGAACTATCGGGCCGCGCCAGCACTGGAGCAATCGCTCCCAAATAACTCCGAGGGTGCCGGGACAACAATATAAATTGAGCTGCCGAAATTGATCAACTTCTCGCCATTTTCTCAGTTTTTATGGCCCCTGTCCGGATGCCGGGAAGTTTACAAAATTAAAAAATTTGAAAATCATGGAGCACATTTTTCATGTTCAGCAGCAATAGAGCCATGAGGGAAATGTGCATATTCACTCAATTTTTCACTCGCTTCGTGCGAGCATAATTCCATTGAGCGCAGGGACCCCAGAATCCGGCACGGTATGGCATGGCATCCAGCAGCTCCCGGAAGCGGATGGGATGAACAATTTATGACGCTTTCGAATCGTAAAACTTGGCGTTGTCAATTGTTGCTGAGCATTTACTTTGCTCCCATATTTGCCGAAGGGTGGCCGGGAGTGTCTTTCTATCCCTGAAACGACTTTCCATCGCCCGAGCAATCTACGGAAACTGAATAAAAGGAAAATGTTTCTCGAAATAAATGGCAGTAAACACACTCTACCCGGACGATGGCAACAGCAAGGGGGTGGAATCTCTATAACGTAACGGAGCTTTTGTTCTCCAGATTTACTTGAGTCACATACATATTCGGGGCGGGCGGATTCCATACAAAGCAGCGGTGTCCTGAACATTTTTGAATAAACGGAAATTTAATATGTCGGCGAGTATCCACATAAACAACCAGCCTTTTTTTCCTATTTCCGCCCATTCCAGGCAGAATATCGTGAAAAAAGGCTAAATCTTGTTAGTTTGTACAATGCAGGACATTAGATCAATGGAGCGGGACAATCATATCTGAACATCAACCGTATAAAGATGGATTGATACATCACTAATAACATCACGAAGATTATTTATATATAGACAAAAAAGAAGTGGTCGCAGAATTGATCCTTGTGGTACTCTATACTGAATAGGTACCAAATAAGATACTTTGTTATTAAGTCTAACGAACTGTTACACTGATATCTGACTATCAGCCCAGTCTAGTATTTTCCAGTCAATACACCATTCCTCCGCATAATGCGATAAATATATTGAAGTATTGGAATTATAATTATAATATATATGTATGTAATTATATTCTTATTATAAATGAGATTGTGTTTCCTATTTCCCGCGGGAACCCAAAGTAGCTTTAGCCCTTCCTGATATTAGCCCGGACAAACAGACAGACAGATGAAAAGTAGCCTAAAAATTGTATAGAGAATTACAGGGAAGTATCTATTAAAAATATCCTTCCATGCACTAGTTTCGACATACGTTGCATCAAGAGTAATTAATGATTTCTCGAAGGACTTCGAGAAAGTGTCAATTCCTATTTGAATACATAAGCTTACGCCTCTTGGTGTATGTGGTTCCTTCCTAGGTTGGATTGAATCCTTCTTACGTAATCGTATACAAATCGTAAGGATTGGGGACACATTTTCTATAATAAAAAAAATTTTTACGACTTTTAGTGTACCACAAGGCAGCCACCCGGTCCACTGCATTTTATACTTTTCATTAACGATTTAGTCGTAGTATTTTCTTTTACTAAATCGCCCTTTCCATAGAACGAATTATGCTAGTTTTGAAATAATAATTGTTTCTATCCGTTTTTTAAACTAGCATTGCAATTTTTTTTGAATTCGTTATGTCAAGGAATGAATTTAAAAATTATAATGCTGGCATTAGAAACTAGATTATAAACTATTGTAAAATTTAAACATTAAATATAATTGTTATGATTTTAAGTAATTCCTAGTCTATAAGATTTGTTATATCGGTAGATTTAATAAATAAATAAAAAAACTAATATCTGACAAAATACTCCACCTAAATTGGTCCCAGGGTTACTGTCTATAAAATATGTGTAAAGTAGTTAAATTCGGTCATACAGACAGGCAGACACGATTGTTTTGCCTTAATTTTGACGTAATAGTGGAATATGAAAACGAGGAAAGTATTTAAAAGCTACAACTTCGAAAATCACAGACAGACACTTCAATTTTATATATATGTATTGATGCTTTCATAAGGCAGTGTCTATTTTCATTCTCCGTGTACACGGAAGTACATGGAGTACATGGAATGAATTCACGATACAAACAGGCAAAGTGTAGTCCATAGCTATTTCATAAAAGGAAAATATTAAGTCAGTTGACATTTTGTAAAAGGCAGATTTTCCTTTTACGGATTGTTTTGTGCCGATGTGCGATGTACGATGTGCGTTTACTTCCGTGTACACGGAGATTGCACTGTTATTACACGGACACGGAGAGTGCAAATAGACACTTCCTATTGATAATATACTATATAATCCATTCAACGGAAAATACTAGTAAAATACCTTAAAATGAAAAGCAAATTAACCAATACAAAAACATTGTCTCATCTTCCATTTGAACAAATCTACCCCATCCCTTTCCGCGACAAAGACCCTAAAGTTGAGGCAATCAGCGCATTTCATGCCAGACTAGCGACTCCTCTGGCACAATAATTTAAGAATACGAACGAAGGCAAATGTTGACCCGAAGCTCTTTATTTCCCTCCACTCTATAAAGATTCCAGACAAATTGAAAAAGTGCAGGCAAAGCCTTGAATTCCGGAAAAAAAAATATTCTCCCCAGTTCCCATACGGGCCCAGTCCTCAGCCAGCTGAGCTTGGAGCTTTAAGGCTCAGGCAACCCACTCGTCCGCACACAGTCCTAAAGTGCATGAACCTCAAAGTTTCTTGCTTCCTGAAGTAATTTAAAAATGCTCATATCTCCTTACGAATGTAACAATAAAATATGTCCCAGAAGAGCATTTTATTTTATAAAGCGTTTCGCCTGTAGGCCATCTGGCATTTGTGCGCCATCTCCTCTTCACTTCTCATAATTTTTTACGTCTTTTTTATTAAAATTAGAAAAATGAAAAGCACCGTTGGGGATAAGAAAAGACACGCCATTGTGCTGTAAAGAGATTTTATGATCTTCCTGGGAAAGTGAAAGCAAAATTCATCTCCGGCGAAGGGAGCACACATTACTTCGCTTAAAATGGCTAATTATGGTGCGGGACGGGGACACTGCTTAACGAGCGCTTTGTATTTTTATTGCTCTGCTTAAATTACGTGATTGGGTAATGTGCGATAAATGTACCGAAGCTTATTTAATTGCTAAAAAAAAACCAGATGAATTTGAATTGTTTCGCAAAGACTTTCAATTATTTTGATTTCCATTCTTTTCTTGTAGATTTATAAAAGTGCGGCTGCCTGACCTTGGCGAGGTATCCAAATTCGAAGAGTCCAATTTGCGAAAACAAAAATTGCGTGGGACTCCCTCGCGTTGAATGTGGAACTTCTTTGGTTCTAGAAACAGTTGATTTTAGGCATTGGTTGTGTAGAATTTAATTGAAGAAAATCTCTTTTAATTAAATGAAATATTTCTTTTAGTCATCAATTTCCATACATTCTTATTCTAAAAAAGAAATTATTTATTTCTGAATGTGGATATTTTGATGGCTGATTCGAAATCAACGACCCCGAAAATCCCACAGTGCAGTTTGCCATTTTGGATCCACCATCTTCAAGTTTCCTAGATTTTAATTCTATGACTCCAAAGACGTCTTCATGTCAAAATTCATAAAAATTGCTTTGAATTGAGGAATTTCGGTTGCCATTTTGAATTTGAAAATTTTGATGGCAGATTCAAAATCAGTGACTCTGAAAATCTCTAAGTGCGAATTTCCCCGGAAATTCTTTGAAGTTTAACTTTTCTGGGCGCCATATTAGATTGGCATTTATTTATGTTCGTGACTTTCGACCTCAAAAACGCCTTAATCAGCATCATTTGGCTTCCTCTTTTTCCAATCTTGAAATTTGACCCTTTACTCTTGCAAATGACCTTCAAGGCCACTCCACATTTTACCGATTTTACGAAATTCGTAATCTGCCACCCCAAATCCCCGAAATCAATCATAAAATTTCTGTTTTTAATTAGATATTGGGAACAGACCCCCTTCTTTTCAGCTAATTTTCCTGGAGTGAGGGTGATTTAATTTTGCTTTGCCATATTTTAAAGATGTAAAAGTAAACGGTAGGCCAACGTTTTGAAAAAAAAAAAAATGATTTAAATCATTATCTGCCCTTTCATCATGTTTCGCCGAGATTTTGCGGCTAGCTTTTTGGATAATTAAAATTTTTTTATAAAATGCAGTGGCTATTTATTCACTCAGAGAAAAACACTTCAATACATAATTCCAAATCTTATATTCATAAATTAATACTTTAACTTTTCATTAAAGTGAAAAACTGTTGATTCAAATGTCATACATATTTGATTCTAAAGTGAATAACGCGAACAAAAATTCCCTTCTTATGAAAAGAACAGGCAGAACAATTTCAACCATCTGAGATTGGAACCCGGGACCTCTGAATTAGTAGTCCACAGCGTTCGCTATTTATCTGCAGATCTCGTAAAAATTCTTTTAAATCGAAAATGAACACTTTAATCTTACCAATTGCAAAAGCGACACTTTAAAATCAAAGCATTTCGGGCTTACATTCAATTGAGAAAAGAATAAAAACAATTCCCTCAATTCAGATTTTTTAATAAAATGTTATTGTTGAGTCCAGAAAATGGCAGTTCAGATTGTTTCTTTCAATTTGAAGAGAATGATTAGTCGAACTATGTAGCTCCGAAGAATATCAGTTTACTGTGGCATTTCCTTCATCTTCTTATCTCATCGAACTATTCACTCAATAAAAGAAGCGGAGATGAGAAAAAATAGACAACAACCGTTGGACAAAGTTTACTTGGCCTGATTTAATTGAATGAGCCCGGGATCCGAAGGACTTAAATGAGGGGAGCATAACGAGTTTCATTTGTACTTTGTACACTTTTCGCATCAGATGGATTGCGCGACAAGTTCTGATTAGAGGAATAATTGCGTTGGCCCAACAAAAAGGGACCGTCTCCCTGGGAGGGTTTGAGTTATTGCATCGTTAAGCAAGGAAATGTATTTTTTATAGAACTTAAGAGAGGCAAACGAACTTCAGCGAAAGTGACAATTAAGGGAGTAATTATGGGAATCTCGGTGCAAAGGTGCTGCAGGGAAATTAATTCTGTCTCATTCATTATTTCTTTCCTCTTTTTAAAGGAACTCCTACGCCTTTTAATCAATCTCCCTGTCCTCGTTCTCGCCGCACAGTACCAGCGCCCTGCGATAAGAGCAAATCCTCTGGCTAGTTGGGGTGCCCTGCGGGAATGAATTTAATTAACCGCCCTTGGCTTGAACGAGTTTAAAAATTTTATGTGTGCAATCGTCTTGTTTGCGCCGAGACGCTACAACGTGCTCCGGCAATGATTGTACAATTGAAATTCAATTCACAATATAATGAAAGCATTACGGCGAGAAAACAGCATTAAAACTAGAGGAGAATCGCTCAGCAAACATGGGAGGAGCAACGACCGGAGTTTCCAGGAACTCTTATTACTTGCCATTCCCCAGTGATCCTTCCTCGCTCCGGATGGATTTTCTTAGAGTGCTTTCCCAGCGCCATTAATTACTCCTTTATTCCCACTCACAGGCGTCTTAAGCTCTCGCAACTAATATGCACTTCGAGCGTTGGCTTAACATGGTAATGGCGAAAAGTTTGGGCCACTATGGGAAATTTGCATCAGAATGCTTCCTCGAATCCTCCGTTCTGTTTATCATTGATGGGCGTAATAACTCCATTCGGTGTGTGCTCACTTTCGCGCTGTTATTATACTTTATTAAAACATTTGTGTTTTGCTAATGGCCACCGCTCGTGGTTCTGCGGATTTCCTTGAGCACTACTTATACATAAACGGATTTTCAGTACGAAGAAAGAAACTTTCATCCTTCGCGGCTTTGCCCAAACCTTTTGCGCGTTGTTATTTCTTTTCCCTTCAGTTTGTAAAGAAATTTGCATTTTATCTGCGATGGTTTGCATTTGAGCTGAAAATACATTTCCCAATTATACAACTTCCAGTCGCGTGCGAAAATGAATTAATGTGCTGAATTCGATTATGTGGTATCAGGTACTTCTCTATGTGGGATTAAAGTCCAAATGAATTTTTTGTTCCAAAATTTTTAGCATGCGAGCGCTGCTGCATGGGGTCAAGCGTTGTCGTGAAGCATAACCACTTCTCGGATCGGTAGGTCGCGTCTTTTACAGGGACGGTTCTATGTTCGTACAAGAAACCAATGAACAAAATGCCACGTGTCACCTTACCAACTGATAGTCGAACCTTGGCTTTTACTGGGGCTGTCTCTCCTGACCTTTGCTACTCCATACCTCCTCCATCTCTAAATGCTCTAGGCACACACTCGATGCGAGATATAACATGCATGTGTATTCGTGATCGAGTTCTAGTTGCCGAGAAGCGGCCGCCCCCTGCGGAAAGTATTTTTTCGTCAGTTGACATTTTGATTTCCGGAAACATAATGCATCCAGGAAACTTTTCTTGCAATAAGTCGATTGCCTAACAAGATGTGTGACAAGTGGCACTGTCTTATAGAAAGGAAACTTGACTTCTACATTTACCAGCTTGGGCCAAAAATATTGCGTTGTTATTATTATGATTTATTCAATATTCATTAAAAACTGATTATGACATTATAATACAATATTGAAAATTCAATACAGATCGATTCATATTTTTCTTAGTGGTTAGATTTTGAAAACCTGACCTTTCATTTGATTTATTGAGTAATGGATGTAATGGCATTCAAAGCAGTTATTCAAAAATCACGACATCGGCTCAAAAAAGCCATAATTAGTTCATATTAGTGACATGACACGTTACATGATACGTGACATGACATGTAATTATAATTAAGTGGACCAAATTTATGATATTTTACCTATCCCGCACAAGCTAGTTAAATATAATACGAAAAATCTTTGCATCGTCAGCATAACATAAAATCCTTAAATGAGACAATGTGAGGGTTAAGTCGTTAATATATGGTAGATTATAAATAAGAGTGGCTCCAGGTGCCTACCCTGTGGAATACAAGATGTGTTATAAATAGCATCGGAAGCAACGTTACGAAAAACGACACGCTCTGTCATCTTCAATTTCAAGACTCAAAATCTTGAAAGCAAATTAAAAATCTGCAACCCTAAAAACCACTGCGTACCTCTTTTCATAGATATCCCTTGAAGTTTCCCGTCTCCATATTATTTAAGATTTTAGGTCCACAATATTGTAGCTGTTAATTTAATTTTTTTAATTTCTGGCCCGTTCCGAAACAAAGTACAGAAAATTCTGAAATCGTATTTTTTCACATACTACAGTTTTAGGAATAAAAAGCTTCATCCATTTTCACGTTTATTTATTTTAAACAGATGGGCAAAATGTCTGACATTCACAGCTTTATTTCAGACCGAAAAAAAAATGAATGTACTGCCAGACACTACAATTTTATAATGTTAGTCTGATGATTGTTTTACAGTGTTGGCTTTATTTCCACATACTTTGTTCGGTATGTTTTTCAAGTCAAGGTTTAAACCAGCTGTCATTGCAGATATAAAAAGTTTCATTTGTAATTAATTGCTTAATATTACTGAAGCCCCCAAGTGGATCTCATCGAAAAGTTAACTAATATTCAACTTTGTGGCAACTTGAAAGAATCCCCATAAACTTGGAACAACTTGTTGAGTATAATCCAAGTTTAACAAACTTAGTCACTCTGCTGCCTGGCTGTGCTCTGGTGGGGAGGGCGAGACACACGTTAAAAAACAAATCCCTCCAAGTAATAAAGGGGGCTCTCCAAAAAAATAACGAGATGGAAATAGATTGGCTACAAATCGCCTTTAATGCCCTCTAGAAAGGAAAAAAAGTTTCTCGCACAACAAAAACCTGACTTAAGGGCAATTCAGTGAATTTCCAGTTAAATGAAACCTCCAACAAAACCCAGATGGGATTACCACATAATCAAGTAATAAGATGAGGTTTTTTACTTGAGGAGTTTAGCCGAGTTGCTCTTTCGACTGCTGCTGTTGCTGTTTTTTGGCGACTGCTTTCACTTCCGCTTTTTGCAGTGTGAGCTTTTCTATGGAGGAAGGAAATTTTTGAAAGAAACCAATTGCTGTCCTGTAGAAAGTAATTGGTAACCACAAAGCTGCCATACGAAGGACTCTGCCATATGCTGCAAAGACATTCATTAGGAAAAGTTGCTTTGTTTAAATTTCTTTTAAGGGGAAGAAAACAGTTTAGCGGACAATATTAGGCTAATTTATCAAGACAAGTCTCTGAATTTGCAATTTGCTACATTAAAATATTTTTTTTTTAAATACGAATTCAGCGATACGAATTGACAGTGTGTGTGCCACTACTTACTTCATCATCTGAGTGCATTTATATTGTTGTAGCTTCTGTTATTCAAATTGTTGTCAACAAAAATCAAAACTGGCATACTTTCAAAATTGTGCTGAACTCAGCCATATCCACAACATTGTTCTGAGAAATCTTTAATGGCATTTTTTATTTTATTTGACTCGCATGACTTGGCTGGGGGAAGTGAAATGGAACTCCAGAACGTTTAACAGCACTATGTTAATAGAAAGCAGTTTTTCTTTCTTTTCAATCCCTTGAGCTCAACTGATATGTATTTCATTGTGTTACTTTGGCAGAATCGTAACCTTTCACCCCCTTTCCCACCGAAGGGAGTGGTTCAAAAAAAAAAAAAATGGTCCGGATATCTTCGACTTTAAAATAAACATGGTCGTAACAAATCTTGATCGCGCATACATTAAAATAACTTAAGCGTGAGGAGGGCAGCACGAAACAAACTGATACGACGAGCTCACTAAAGTCTCCTTCTCCACTTGGACGACGGCGAGGCGATGGCAGCAGAACGAACCGAAATCGTTAAACTAAACCAAGTTTTTCGGTAGATGAATCAGCATGCCATAGTGCCATAGGAAGCGGAGTGATTCTATCGTCTTTGCGAAATAAGCAAACCCCCAGAATGTTTTGGGAAATGTAACATGTTTATTCACACACTCAAACAATGCGGAAAACGGCAAACCTTCATCAGGATGTTCAGAATAAACTGGGAGAATTTGTGTGCCAAGTCTTGTACAGTTTGGCAGAGAGAGCGACCATTGATTTTGTTCTTGTTCGCCGGAAAATTTAAAAAATCCACGTCGAATTCCGTGACGATTACAAAGGGAAAGGGGGCGTACAAGAGACTTAATTATTTTCTTGGTATGAGTGAACACCATAAAAAATGATGCTGTTCTAGTTCAAACATATATGTAGGAGCGATTTGGTTATCTTCAACTGCAGGACAGTCCTTGAGAAGTCCTTTCTAATGGTGAGATGCGCTCAGTGGGAAAATGAGTTTTGTACGTTTGTGTAGTTACGATAAGAATTTGATCATACAATGAGCACCAATGCAAAGCTAACACAAACAATTTTGGGAGGTTTCGTTCTATAGCATCCAGATAAGTTATTGTTGTTTGTTATTTCTGGATAATTTTGAAACACCTGTATATGTACTATGTTCAACAAATAACATTCATTAAATGCAAAAATAATATTAACGAGTTCATAACAATAAAAGCAAAACAAGTACTAAATTCATGTGTCAATATAAAGTTAATAAATACAAAAATAATATTTTAATATTTAGTTGAGCCACTTCATGCTTTTGTCACTGCATCCAATCACCTCGGCATGGACTCGACAAGCGTTTTTTTTTATATTCGTAAATTCGTTATCTAGCTGCTTAAGAGTTCTGTACAGCAACCACTCTTTTACAATTTAGGCAGTATGTTTTAGGTCGTTGTCTTACATTTTTCATTCTTTGGACCTGAAAGGTAAGTATAATTGAACATCATGAGCATACTTCACTATATCATAGTTCAAGTCATTTGCACTTAAGTCGTCAATATTTATAGAGAACAAGATAGGCCCAAGAATAGAACCTTGTGGAATGCCCAACAAGAGTTCAATATAATCTGAGTATTTGCCGTCGACGGTCAAACGACAACGCAAACATGCTCCAGAATAAACACCATATCGGCACTTCAATTTACTTATTAAATTTCATGTTCAACTAAGTCAAATATACCTACATAATAGAAAAATCAAGCAATACAAGAACTGTATAAGCTCTATCATCATCTACATATATTCACATAAACATAGTGGGCGAGTAAGCGCTTAAGCACCTTTATTGCTTTTTTATATACCTGTCCAACGATACCCCGTACAATGGGGTCTACGAAGAAAAAAAATACATCCTTCAGTTCTATGTTTAGAACGCTACCCCTAAATTTGTTTTTTAAGTGTGGGTGGGGCGAGTTTTTTCGTACCTGAATATCGTCTAGCTTTCAAGTAAATTGCAAAACAATTAAAATCCAAGCTGAAGAATTCAAGATACCTATCCGTAGACATTTCGTAGAGGTGTAAATAGGGTTGAAATATCAACCCATGCTTTAAGGCACAAGCACTCAAGCCGCCACACGTTTGTAAAAGGTTGGAACTATTTCTGTTGAACATTTTACTAGATGGGAATTTTTACTTCTGCATTCATAATCTACGGAAAAAATCTGTCGGAATTAAAGATAATGTTCGGAACACCAAAAAAAAAAAACAAAGAAAAACAGGCACGTGCCGGTAAGGGTATGTAATCATTTCAACTTTAAATTTTTATAGAGAGCACTTTCAACTGGGAGGGATGGGCATCGTTTTTTTATCTTAACTGTTTGTGTTAAAAAAAGTAAACAAGTTTTACTTATATAGAGTGTGTTAGCGACAACTTGAAAGCTTTTGAAAAAAAACCCAAAAGAAGGCTTATTTCACATGCGTTGTGACAGGTCGCGCCATCGTGTTGAAACCACATGTCATTTACTTCGATTCCATCCAATGCTGGCAAAAAAAGAGTTGTCAACGTGTCGATACCTTTTTAGATAGTTAAAGAAAAAAACTTTTAACATTTGTATTGTTCAGGAAAGTTTTAGTAGTATTATATAATAGTATCACTGATTTTTATTGTTTTCGAATTAAATTTTATTTTTATTTCCAACATTTCTTACAAATCTTTCAAACTTTGTTTTTCTTATTTTAAAAATGTGTTCACCCCAATCGACGATCTGATCTTATGAAAAGGTATAAGATTAACAGTGAAACCGCAAGCTCGTGTTCAACAAACAAGAAAACACTATGGACAACTGCAATCTGTTGACGAAGATTCAGCGATGAGCAAACTCGCCAGACAAACTGGTAATCTTGGCTGAATCAACGACCGTTTTCTTTGTGAACTTTCCATCGGGACAATTGTTTGCCGTCTCCGACCGGTTTCCGGGGAAAAAGTGAAAATCACTATAAAAGTCAACATACGGAAACTATTCAATATCGAAATTGGAAAACTTTGAATCGTCGTTCAAACACCGGGAGTCAATAGGGGCCGCTTCGCAATAGGGCGACCGCTGCGTCGCGTTGGCATGTTTGTCCGCACCACACTTTAATTGCCGGCAACTTTTAAAATCGGGCGCGGCGAGGATGATCCGAGACCTTATCAGTCAAGTTAGCCGTCCCCTGGCATCGGGTAAAAAAGTTCATCCCGGGTAGTAGCAAAGTTGGCACTGTATGTGCGAACGGCCACACATTCCAGCCCCCGGGGGCTCTCTAACGAGGAAGGATATTCCCGCCCGCCTGCCGAGCCGGCAGCCTTTAATGGGACAAACAACGCAAGATTTTATCGGCTGTGCTCTGAAACTCTGCCCGGGGTCTTGGCGTATTTGGACAAAGTTTTGGTTGCTTGCTTACTTCCAGGCGGTCTGGTGAGTTTCTTATTTCCCAGTTTACCCTGCGCCAGTCGGGCACAAACGCGCGAACTTTTGAATAATCCAAAGGGGTGGTGGGATTGTTTTAAGAAATGGCTTATTCCTTTGAGGATGCTTAGTGGCTTTGCTGAAAACTTTTAGTTAATTTCACCTCAACCAAAAATTTACGAAAGGGATTACCTTTGGGGAAATAAGATAGATCCTATAAAAAATTGGTTGGAGACCTTTCGTGGGTGGTGTATCCCGCCCTCATCAACAATCTATGATTAATCCATTGTGTTCGTGAAGGATACCAATTTTCATGCATAGCGACGCAAATTGAAAAATTCAATCGTAATCCATCGATTTGACATACACACATCTCTGGTGCCCATATGCATTGGTTTGTTATACATTCATTATATGTATGTAGGTAAAGCATTTGTGGGGTTCGGGACGTAATGGCATTATTTTGTAAAATTTGCAATTTCATATTGTATTCAGTTTGTGTATACTACAACGTTTTCTCGAGCAGACAAATAAAAACCACATAATGAAAAGCCAAAACAGGCAAAAAATAAAAAAAAGGAAAAAGAAAAAACTGCAAACCTGGCAAAGCACAGTTCCATAATTATCCTGTTGTGCCTTCAGACCAGCTAATGACATCTCATTCCTTTCAGCGATATAACTTATCCTCTGTTTGGTTTCTTCGTCGAGTGAAAACGCCTGTATCTGTAAACTTTATAGAAAACTTTATTTCTGCGCAATTAGTTTTCTCCTTTTTTTTTTCTCGAGGAAGTTTAAAGTAAATTAGTGCGAATGTAGCGTGGCGAAAGAGAAAATGGAGAAGAATGATAATGGAAAGTTACTTTATTGTCTCGGTGCTAAAACAATTCTTGTGTTACCTTTTAAATGTTTTCCCTTGCAAAATCTTAGTTCTTTTCTCACTCCTTAATTGGGGTAATTAGCTAAAGTATAAATTTTATGCGCTTAATTTAAGCTAATGCTTTGGGGGGTGGATAATGAACACTTTGAAAATATTTGCCGATGTTGTAAAAAAAAGACCTGAAAAATAAAGCAGGGACTGCGCGAGATAGAAAGATTTAAAGTTTGCCGCTTTGAAAGAAATAAAAATGCTCTTTCTCTTCAGAAGTAAATGGAATTGCTATACAAATTAGCCCTTTCGAGCTTGGGTCCTGTGGGAAAATTTTACGTAGCAGGCTTCAGTCCCGCATTAATACTTTGTCTTGGAAAAGGGTTCAAAATTTCTCTATATACTTCTAACTCCGCCTTAAGTGTTCTGTGTCCAAAATGGCAACCGTATTTAATCTCTTCGTCTTTCCAAAAATACTTTGAAAATAAAATGTCATGCTAAAATTTTTTTATTGTACAAAATGGTATCAACTGAGCTTGAGCGCGCGCGCCTCGAGAAGACAGACGCCAAATGGACCGTGTGAGATCTGCCTGGTACCGCCTCCTGTACGAATATCGATGCTATGCACTGCAATGTGGAACAGAGCACAGGAACGTCGACTCAGCACGACGCGACGGCGACAACAGGCCACGCAATTTCGCATTTTGAGGCAGTGTCTGCAGCGTTTTTTTTTAATAACAAAGAATAGTACAGATTACACACATAAAGTGCAAAAAATCGCTTTTCCATTTTCTCGGCTTCTATTAAAGCTACGACAAAAATGATAATACTAACGTAGAGGGCGCTACGATCACTACAAGTTTGATTATTATGACTTTTGTGGTAACTGCAACGGCTTGCCGCAGAGGCGTATGAGCGCATATAAGAAAACACAAATTTTTGAAATTGCGGTAACTCAGATATGGTGAGTCGTAGGGAAAAATGTATAAAGATCATTTTTGTAGACAATTCTAAGGCCTACAACGTTTGTAGGAACGAATTTTGCGATAACCCTTATAGTTTATGAGATATATGCGAAATACCGATATTGTTGACCTTTGACATTAAATAACATTTTTAGCTCCAGTCAGATCGGATTGGGACATTTGATATGTCATTTATAATGGTATATTTAAGATATGTAACAACTTTCAGCTCTATGCGAACTTGTTCGCAGTTTTAGCTTTTTTTCGTCTATTTTGACTGGACGTAAAAACTAGATATTTTGAGGCCTTCAAACGGACAACCGCCTTATAATCTTGAATTTTAAATAAACTGAGCGTCTTTTTATTATCATTGTTGTTCTTTCTATTTTACATTTAAACATTTGCTGTTTTACTTTTATTGCAGCTTTTTCTACTTACCCTTGCATTTTCCCTTTCACTGTTAGTTTTATTTATTTTTTACTTTATTTTCTTAAGTTAATATTAAAACTTTAAGAGAGAGAGAGCAAACCGGTAGTGCCGTTATTTATCGAAGGAATTATAGAAAAATGTTGTCTGCCAACATATTTGTTGATTTTTCAGGAAATATACATGCGTGACGGGTATACTCGTCATTAGCTACCAGATCGATAAACTATGATCGTTATAGACTCAGGTTTGAAAAATGATCGACATGTTAAAATATTGATGTGTTACGGCAGCAAAAATCATAGAAAATTATTTTGGTTGATCGCTGATTGTCGGAATACAAAAGGGTTAGCGATCTTTGTAACTACTTACGTTAAATCTGTTCCCGAGAAATTCGTTTGTGACAGGCAGACGGATGGATGTGTTTTTGGGACACTCGATTTAAACGCATCACAACAGAAGTAAAATGTTTCTTTTCAAGCTTGTTACAAAATCATTCACCATCGACCCTCCATTCATATACATACTATACTTCAATTAACTCATGCAACGCGCAACTAAAGCAAAGGTCCTTCCTTCCGCGCCATCTACCCTATGAAAAGTGCGAAATTAGCAAAAAAACTTTTCCAAGCCCATTAAAAGTGATTCGAACCGAACGTTATCAGCAATTTTTCCAGCAACTCACCCGGAGGAAAGCCGTTCTTTTCATGGAACTAGTTCTCGTTAGTTCCTGCCCTAATAATCACCAGACGTATAAATTGGAAACAGATGAGGAAAATAAGTTTTCTCATTCTGAGAATGACTGCAATATTTTTATCTGCCCGAGGTAAAGAGCTCTTAAAACCCACAAGCTGCAATATATATTTGAGCTGCAATATTGCGGTGGACGAGTGCATGCACCTACAGGCGGCGCGGCGCCCGCTCCCAGTTGCCCTGTCAGCAGAAGCGAGAAACAGAAGTTTTCATGGCTTCTTCATCATAAATTGTTTTTCCATCTTAGCTGCGGTTGTGCATCCTTGTATCCCCCGTTTGCCTCCTGACCACGCCGCCGTACCCCACATTGCTCGCGGACGGTCGACTGATTTTGATGCTTTCCAATAAGCGGTCTATACCATTATTGGGGGTAACTGACAGCGGCAGAAACCGGGGGAATTCCAGGATCTTCGCCTTTAAGTTTTGAAGCGGAACTCCCGAACTATGAAGATGACCTCCGCTGACGTCCCATAGATCGGTGGAGTGGCGGCAGGAAGCCGTGCCCTGTAGACATCTCACTAATCTCTCTTTATTGGAAATCATTTTTATTTTACGAGCAGCCGGTCACCATAAATCTCCACAGTAAACGGAAGTTTGTCCTGCCAAGACCCTCTGGAGGCGCTGCCACGACTTGGATACGCCCAAGATTTATATCCATTCCCGGGCGAAGACAAATATCAATCTTTGCCTTATTTACTTCAACTTTGCTCAAATACTTGTCCGAGACTTTTTACATCTAATTAGATCCGCCTAAACATCCTAGGATGTCTCCTGTGTGGCCCGGGGCGCTCCTCACGTGCCTCAAAGGGGAAGTTGTGATTTCAATCGCACTTGCCGGGCAAACATATCAATTTCAATTGAATTACGACCTCGTTATCTCGTGCAAATATTTATCACCCGGTAATCGATCTTCGGATTTATCCCGGTTTTATCCCATCTGGAAAGTAATTTGGTGTGTTTGCTCGCAGCTCGATACAACTAATTGCGCTGATTCCATTTGTTTTGCACCCCAATTTGCGGTTTTTGTCAAGGAATGTCTGTTTGAATACTTTAATTAATTTCGCCTCGACAATTGTTTATGTCCTTTGTACTGCACGGAGAGACTCCGCACTCGACTGGATAAGCGAGCAAAGGGCATTTTCAATGAGGCGTTTTCCAGGATTTGGAAATTTGAATGAAATCGGAGTAGTATTCGAGCTACTGGTCGAGGTCGTGGTAATCCTGATTTTTTTATGATTTGGGGTTCTTATGGGGTTATCTACTTTTAAGCATAATTTTATTCACATAAAATTTTTATGGGTGGTATTCTGCAAACAGCTGTGCGTATTTTTAAGGAGTTGTATATCTACTTTTTAAAATGTTCATTGCTGCTAACGTTCTGCTACTATCATATATGAAAATCCATAAAATTAGACAACAGCCTACCGATATAAGAACCAATTTGAATAACAATAAGTTCAGTATCCTTGTACTTCTCAATTTTTCTAAGGCCTTCGATAGTGTTAATCATGAGCTTTTATTACATACATAAAATTGCTAATAATTTTAGTTGTATAGTTCTTCTTCAATCTCCTTAATAAGAAGTTTGTTGTTTGTGCGATATGAGCGTTAAGTGTCTATCGTGGTGTCCCTCAAGGGTCTGTTTTAGATCCAATTTTCTTCAGTTTTTAATGATCTTCCTACCAATGCGTCAGTATATATATATACATGTACAGATTGATTTGAGACGGCCCGTTGGATTTATGGAGGACTGTATCGTGCATCTCAATGACGATCTGGAACATGTCTTCGAATGGTCTAAATTAAATGGGTTGTACTTGAACCCTGGAAAGTCCAATTGCATTTCATTTTATAGTAGAAAACTTGAGGAACTCGACATTCCATCTATTAACCATAACGGTTGTGAAAATGGTTACATTGTTTTGAGCTGTGACAAGAAGTGCTGCGAAAGTATTAGTCTAATGCTTCGTAAGGTATATAACGGGATTGCAGAGTTTGTGCATCTCTGAGCGCTTTTTTGAATACCATTGTGAGGTTAAAGTGGGTGAAGGCTTTAATTTTCGTATTTCACGTTAGAAAGTAGTATCCCTAAGCTTGACAGCATCTCTGCCAGGAAGGATGAAGTGGCGTTTAATGACTGCACTCGATTTGTTTTTGGACTGTGTAGATTTGATCATGTGTACAATTTCCAGAAATAAATCAGGTAGGTTTGTACACAGTTAACTAATTTTTTTTCCACAATATTTTCAAAGTAGTTATTTAGTGAGTCAATGGAAATATCGGGCATTGATTTCATATGATTAAAAATATAGTCTCCAGGGCTCGGTTCTTGGGCCACTTCTATTTAGTCTTTTTTATAAAGGATCTGATAAAGGTTTCCCGTTGATGTTTGTCATTTCAGAACATTGACGATTATGTTAAGGGTTTGAACTCTTATTTAGATTGGATATATGTAGATTTGTCGGGAACTATTAAAGTACCAACACAAAACTTTAGAGTGTGATTCCGTTTATGACAAACTTACAACGAAAGTGTGTAACGAAACTCAGAAAAACGCAAAATTCGAACGGTATTTTTCACAAAATTGGGTATATGGCGGTTTTGAGGGTCGTTGATTTCAAATGTGGTGCTCGATTTAATTAATTGAAGATAACGGTCTCAGTATGGCGGTCTAAACATGGAACTTCTCAGGATTTTCATGAAAGTTGGTACATGGGATTTTTATGGTCTGATATCAAATTTAGTACTAAGCGGAAAAAATTTAAAACGGCGGATGCAAGATAGCGGAAAAAATATAATAAGTTTCCTAAGAGGGCATCTTTCTATCGTTAAAAAGAAGATCCAATGTTCTAGAGTTTTTTCATACTGTGCCAGTTCTATACTCTGTCTTCTTCTTCTTATACTGTAAGACGGAATAATGGCACAGAATTAAAGTTCGTGCACAAAGCAATTGCGCCTCCATTGTACTCGAGAAAATCGAACAGGGCATTGTTCAGAAACCATCCTGCAATAGAATTTAGTACTTGCTCAGTTTCACGCCTGAACCGATTAACACCCAACACCTCTGAATCCAGTACGTTGGAAGAGACTTGCGCAAGTTACCACTGGGAGAGGTTTCACAACTTCGTTCATCAAACCCTTCAAATACCTGCCCTTTATTCAATAAATTTTCCTGGGCTATTCATCTGAGGACCCGAGGCAGCCTCAGTGCGTCCGTACGACTGCAATAAATCCAAGACGGAGGGATGGGACGGAACGAGGGACGTATGGTAATAAATAACGTAAAAACAATGTCCTGGCAAATTTCGAATATCCAGAGAAAATGTTGCTGATGTGCTTAGCATTTCACGACGGGCCCTGAATTCGCTATTGATGCGAATGGGCCGAATCAACTAGGACAGCAGTTTGCGGCTCCCCATGAACGTGTAGTGCTTGCTGGTTGTCACGTATAGTGGAGCAGGAGACAAACGAATAAAATAGCTGCCATCCTTAACAAAAATTACACGAAAAAAATGTCTATTCACAAATTAGACTCCTGAAAGGATGCGATAGGGAGCGGCACGGCTGCTGCTCTGGCCCGGCCGGGGAGAGGAGCGGTGGAAATGACTGAAGAAAATTTCATTTCAGATTTTTTTTTTGAGCACAGAAGGAAGAAGACTTGCTGGTTCATCAAGGTCTGCTTGAAAGTCGGGGCACGTATCGGTGGTCCTTTGGGTATAGAGCGCTACATTGGCCGGGAAGAAGAAAGGAGCAAAGAAGCACAGAGGCCCGCAGACACGGGACCAAGTTAGCTGCACATATCCCCCCCCGGATGAGAAACTTTACTTTTCTACTGTACATTAGCCATCCCGGCGAAGAGCGGTTTGATAAAGATTCGACTCGATGTGCGGGGTGCGGGCCGGGACTTCTTAAAACAATTTGATTGTGCTGGCAGACCCGGACGGGCACGGAGCTGACAAAAAGATACTTCGGAATTAGCCAGTGTGCGAGCTGAATGAATTCCGGACGAGTGCGACGGGCCAGCGATTTTCGAGAACTCGGCAAGTTTAAAAACCATTAAGCCCGGGAATCGATCCGGCCCCAGAGCAGCTCGGTGAGGTTAAATGGAAAGTTAAAGTTTCCCAATGGAGGAGCATATGCTGTGCACGGAGGAACTGTGGGAAAATGCAAATCGGGAGCCATATAATCCCGCCATTTGTCTCCTTTCCCAGCTCCATTCATGCATCAGTAGCGATTCTTCCAAGATGTGACACAGTTCCAGTGCGAAAACACCATTTTGCCATTTTGCACCTACTTGCTGAACTGGAAGGTTGAGCCCCCCCACCCTCGCCCCTTTGACAGCTGGCACATGAAATATGCAAATCCCTGAAATGGCACATCGAATCGACAATGTTTTTCGCAACGAAAACATACTCAGGTGGGGTTGTTGGGCTCCGGCACTGCGACGACGGGCAGGCGTAGGTGGCCTACACGCGTCCACGAAGAGCCTGTATTTGACCTGGCCTGTAATAACAATAATCTTTTATGAGCACACCTGTTCACACAAACCGGAAATGCATTTCATCTCATCAGAGGACGAGGATCCCTGCGCCTCTACAGTATACGGCCTGTGGAAGCGGCCCTCGGCCCCCGATGATATTTCATTCACCAGCCCTCTGACTTTGTTATCCCAGGAACTCTTTTCAAAGCGCACACAATGCGGACCTCCGCCTTGCATGATATCTGGAGTCTCCTGAAAGCCATCCGGGCGGATGGGACATCGTCGGTCGGGCACACCACCGGAGCCCTATAGTTTTGCGGTTTTCCTTGTGTCACCTCCTCCTCGACCAGTGTTACAACTGTTGTGCACGCCATGTGACCTTTGATGCAGATAAAGCTGGGTACAGAGCACCAGCCAGCAAATGACCTGTATCTGTGCAAAACGGCAAATTTATGGTCCAAATTAATTTTATCACAGATCATTAAGACCATATCGGTGTCCCGTTCCGTTCCGCAGGCCCTCGCCACCACCATTCAGCTCAGGAACAAATGAGGTGCATTGGCAGCTAATTGTGTCTACCAGCGGCAATCACAAAGCAACCACTGCTGCTCCACGCAAATGGATATCATTCGGTGCCGAGTAGACACCATGGCTACGGAACTGTTGATAATTTCCTAACCATTAAATTTCGAACACGAAGATTACACGTCTGTGTAAGACACAAATGTGCCTCGGCCAGCTATGGAAATACCATTAAATTTGAATTGCCTCTTCAGCGCTTAACATCAATTTAACTTTAGGGCACGCAGTTTACTGCAAATTTGTATTTCAATTTACAGCAGGACGTTAGCGTATGTGCATTGTGCAGTAATATGGAGCATATCGCTAATGAACGCAGTGAACGTAAATCAGGGGAAAGTTCACTGCGCAATAATAACCGATAATAATGGAACAATCTACATAAATTCGGTTTATTAGCTTGACACGGGGAACTAATAAAACCGCAAATGAACAAATCAATATAAAAATAAAAAATAAAAAAAATAAACAATCTGCATTCAAGATAGCCGCCTTGAAAAAGTTGCACACGGGCTGCATAGTATATGAAAACTGAAAAAGATTCTTAATCTGTATTGGATTACCTCTTTGTTTAAACCCCCATGATATATAGGTGTCGCAACGTGTAGCGGGAATTGCAAATACACGCAGTTATCACTTTACTGTTCTCTTATTTCTTCCAATAATAATTATGACTACACGAGTATAGAAACCCCAACCCAACAAGAGCCAAATTTTCGGCAATACGATAACTCAATAATGAGTATACCATGTTTTGAATTAGGCTTTGTGCAAAATTTCCCACAAAGACCTTCCGATTTCGATGAAATTGAAATATGTCATAAAGACAGCCATTCCGAGAAATTTTTCCTTCGGGCATAAGCCACGGAAACCTACAGGAAAAAATACATGCAATTTTTTATATGTATGTGGCCACTGAATTCTACTGAAAGATAAAATGTGGACAGCCAAGGAATCATTTTGCTTATTCATAGCGACAGATCACATAGTAATAATAATACACCCACCTTAAAACACACACACACACACACACACACACACACACACACATACACACACACACACACGCGCGCGCAAACACACATGCCGTACTTTGCTTTGTTTTTGATTTAGAACGAATTGTTGCTCATTTTATTATTTGCAGGTTTGTTGTTACTTGTACCAATTCGCCGCACCTTGATTTGGTCGGTATCATGGCTTTTCCCACCAAACTGTTATCGAATGAAGAACAAAGGTATTGATTCAATTCTTCTTATCAATTTTAGCTACCATCTCTTCTTTATCTATTTCACCTATAACATCTAATTTCGGGTAAATAAAGTTAATAGTGCAAAAGTAGGGAAAAATAATAAAACCCAAATCTCTAACACATAACGCCTCTGTTGTATAAAATTACCCGGGTAAAGTCAGCAATATCAGACATTGTACAAGTACATATGGGCACTCCAGTATCTACTTAAAGATGTCAGGGAGATAATTTATGTGTAAACTAAATAATAAGGGATCTATAACTGATCCTTGTGGTACTCAGCTCATAAGAGCTTGGGTACCGTTTACGGGCAAGGAAGCTGCCAATTAAATTTGCAGAGCAGTTAAACAATTTTCAGTTTAGTTTGGTTAGAACTTAAGTCAACACTATCAAATATTTTGGAGAAATGAAAATGACGCTTTCTGTTGATTCAAAAGAATAAAATAAAAATCAATTATCCTAACTTAGGGATACACGTTACGTTTTGCACTAAAATACAAAATAGCAAATATATGACACACTAAACGACTACTACTTGGTACCATATAACGGCCACTAGAACCTTTTCTTTTGAACCATTTCCAATAAAAAATTTAGACAAAAGTATTGCGTTATTGCTGGGAATCAAGGAGCGGTAAAATTTAATTTTGGTAGCATTTCGCCAATTCAATTATCATCACTCAGGTTATATCGTGACAAGTCAAAATGAGAATCGTGAAGAAAATACAGCAAGTACCGGAGCTGGGCGTTTCACCGACTCCCGAACTGTGCCCGGAGCCAATGCGCTTACCTGGCCGGGAGTGCTCTCAGTATTTCTGGTAATATTTCATAAAACCTGGAATTGAGAAAGTTTCAGCACTGCAGCCCGCTTCGCGTTGCCCATTTGCACGGAATGAAATATAGATTCACCTTTGTTTCGGATATATTTTATGTATCGGTACATGATAAATGTCTTATAACTCTGCCGGGGTATGAAAATAAGATGAACATTTTTCATGTCCCGCATCCCGGGCTGCCTGGGCGAGAGAGCGTACGTGATATAATTTCCGAAGGATGTTCACAATCTGCTCAAGATGTGCGCTGATATGACAGATGCTGTTCCCAATTTAAAGCGATAATTTGTTTTTGGGGTGACGCAGAGTGGCAGGCGGCGAACTGCGGGCTTTGGCGCAGTTAGGGATTTTCTCGCGCGGTTAATGTGATTCGCATAATAATTGCAGATGATGGAAAAATAGGAGCTCTGCCCTAGCCCTAGCCCTTGCCGTCCCCTGCCCGAGATGGCACGAGGCCCACTTGTAAGCAGCCGTTCCAGGGCGCGTATCAAGCATAGAACAAAGTTCGTCGGGGCAAATTCAATAAAGGAGCCCGGAGCCAATAAAAGCCCCGAGAATGGCTTTCAACACGTTGCTGCAATGCACACATGGTTTTTTATGTCGGCCTCATAAAATTATATTAACTCCGCCAGGAAATGGTCTAAGTTTCTAAGTTTCCATGGCCACGGGTACTCGGGTCGTGTCGGCTAATTGCAGTGCTCCATCGCTCGCTTTTTATGGCTCACCTTGTTTTCAAGGGAGCGCAAACAAAGCCCGTAAACGCGCCCCTTATTCCCCGGCATCCGACATTTACTGGCCAAACAAAATCTACAGTAAAGCAGTTGGCCAAGGCACCGTGGCCATAAAACTCTTGCACCGATAAGCACACAGACGGTCAGGGTTCTTGAGGATCGAGGCTTACAGGATAACAATCACCTTAAATTTAGCCAGCGGCAGATTCCCCAGGACAAGAGATAATGATCCAGATATGTCTGTATGTCAGGGGAGCACTAACGATTACCTAGCAAGCAGTGTGAGGCGCATAAATCCTCCAGACTTTATGATGCTTACGTAAACACTTCCAGTTGATCATATCAGGCGAAAATCAGAAAATTGAACGATTATTGATTTGCTGGGCACGAATGCCAAGCGCTCAACTTCAACAAGCTTACGGAGAGGAGCGAATAAAGTTTTACTGCTGACAAATGGGAAGCATTCCGGGAATGGGGGGGGATTTGTGCAGAATTAGGAAGATGTATCAATTCGCCAGAGCGCTCACAACAGCGAAGTATTGCCCCGACCGCCTGCAGCGGCGACACTGATATACAGATGTTTTGATAATTTCGTCGAAAGAGTCAATTCCCCGGAAGGTCCTAATTTCTGCACCACAAATTCGTTGAATATCGCGATTCCCCTTTTTATTGGCTCCGTGGCCTTTGTTACAGATGTGTTCGAAATAAAATGTTAGTTTACTCCACGCGATAGACTACAGATATATGTATCTGCACGTTCCTTACACACAAAAAAAAAACTTCTAGCAACAAACAACTTTACTGCCGCAGCTACAGAAAGTTGTTTTCTAGCCTATCGACACGTCGATCTTTTCTTCAAAATAGTTTTAAAGGTTTACACATTCTCGACGGTGTAAAAATAAAGGAACTTTGAGAATTGTCTCAAGGTAGTTTACATACACATGCATAGCTAATTTAAAAAAAAAACTGTAGATGACGAAGTCGAAACAGGTTAAATCTCGTCGGACAGTTTTGATTTTATTTGGCAATAACGTCATTAATGCGTGTGCGGTATGGTAGGTTGCTCCATCCTGTTGAAATCACATGCTATTTACGTGCGGTGAGCAGCGATGGACGATTAGGCATACGAAAATGAATACCTATATGTAACTAGCAAATTGTCACTGTCACTTTCTTTAAAATTAATAAACGTTCTACGGAAGTATGACGTGGCGTTTTCGTATAACTCTATATTTCTATATGACAGCTACCAATTATGACTAACTAAACATTTGACAGACGATATCTCAAATCCCAGTTCTAGTTGAGATACACTTTGCGACATATCATTTGTTCATCTGTTTGTTGTAATCGAATTTATTTAGAACGGATAAATATGTATATCAATAAATAAGTCGCATATATAATTTTTTTGGTGGTCTATCATGTAGGGTGGCATTTGAATGGAGTTGATATGTAGGATATAAAAATTGGTTTCGCTCTGTTTTTGTTTTGTTCGGCAATTTTTGTGATATTCCTCAAAATGTAGCTTCGGACTAATAAGTAGCCTCCTTCTCTATATTTTCAAAAGTGTATAAGCTAAAATTTTGAACGTACAATTGAGGTGGTGGCGGTTTAAATATATTGTATATAGCAGTTACAACATCTACAGAGTAAGTAATGACAGAAAATTATTTTAATTAATTTAAATAATTTTTAAGGGATTTACATACTGAAAATCAATTAATTTAGTACATGGGGGACTCAGTGTGCCAATTTAAACCGTAATACTGTTTAAGCTGTTTAAAATTGTAAGACCAAATTCCAAATTTCTATCTTTAACAGATTTCTAAATTAGAAACACAATGAAAGGAAAAACAAGTCTTAACCAGTTAGCTTTTGTCTTTTAAGTACATGAACTAAATTGTGTAATAATAATTATTTACATTTATTTATTTGCTCCTTTTCTTTGTATTGTATTGCATGTAAGTAGTGAGCATCGACACTCGATTCAACTGATTTCAAGATTTTTAGATCACCCGCATAAGCCAAAACATGAGCTTTCTGGATTGAAGGGTACAGTTTATTAATAAATAAAGAAAACAGTAAAGGGCCAAGATAACTTTCCTGAGGTATACCAAAACAGAAGTGACGGAGACAATCTTGGAGAGAACAGGAGAGAATAGATACTTTATGAGAATGTTCGTCACCCACATCGATGGGTTACTCTCGGATATAATTCAGAGTCCCAAAAGCCAATGTGTAAGCAATGTCTTTTTTATGTTTTGCTCGAAATCTATTCTTCCTGGACTAATACTCTAAATCGCATCGGAAACGAGATACTATATTTTCCTAATGGCTTCCTAAGAATTTTAACTCGGAGAAATGTTTTGAGGTTGTACTCGAAATCTGAGTAAAGCATTTCAAAAACCTCAAACAAAGGCATTTTTCCGGTCTAAGGATTAACTTTGGTTAAGAACGTCTTCAACTGTAGGGCGGTATACGAGTACGTTTGTGAGGAGTTCAAAAGCTTCCGGTCATCGTCCTGAAACTGCGTTTGTGCACTTTGCAAGACTTCACTGGCTGCGCTGGAATATATTCCCATTTCTTACATAATTTCGCACTAACAAGTGCTTAATGCAATAAAATCACAAGCACAAAGTGGAAATTCCCCCGAAAGCCTCTTAGGGAATGTCGAGGAAAGTATTTAAGTTCCTGAAAAGTTTGTTTACGTGATTTTGCCTCTTTGTACTTTGTTTGTAAACAAGCGAAAAGCTTTTCTTATGTTTTAATTCAAAAGTGCGAGGAGACGAACTTAAGTGTGCACGGATGGGGGGGTGGCATGGGCGAGAGCGGGTCAGTTTATGCTCGGCAGACGGCAAATATGAATTATGACTAGGCGGATGAATCGCGGCTGCTGCTGTGCCTGCGATGGGAAGTTTGCAGTTAAGGCAGGATGTGTATGTACACATTTTTCCCTTTTTTGTTTGCCTAACTTTTACTCCCAAGGAGCCTCGCTATCCGGGAATCTAGGGGCCTTCAGTCATCCTAAGTGGGGAGAATTTGAAAGAAAAGTCACAAACATTTGTCATCTCTTAAACGATTAAGAGCCAAGAGGAAGACTATTTACGGATATTTGCCCGAGAAGTGAGCATAATGCCTTCAAGCTCTCTTCTCCTACAGCGGGTTTAGAGCCACGCTGTTGGCGACTCGATTTGAATAAACAAATGCTGTTATATCTACCTAGCGAATATTCCCGCTTCTAATAGATCAGTAGATCTTCTTGAGTTTTTATTTGATAACACAATCAGGGAAGTCCATCACACATTGACTCTTAAGGATAATTGTTGGAATTGCAACGGCCCTATGAGGCTGAAGTAAGTAGTACAAACCATACCATTTTTGTCGAAATTAGTAAATTGATTTAATCTCCGAAAGTTTCTCACCTATTGCTTTGAAATTTTGACACAACGTTGCATTCGAATACGCGAGTATTTTTATACACCAATTTTTTTATGTAACAACGCCATCGGTTGGACGTAAAACAACACATGCTATCTGATATAAACATAAATTTAATGTCCAACAGACTCTCTTAAGCCATACATCCGATTGCTATAAAACTTTGATGAGCTGTTGGGCGCTCGCCAGTTAAGGTTTCTGACAACAAAATTGTTCCCTGAAATTCAAGATGGCGGATCCAATATGGCGGCGAATTTGGCAACTTTAAAAAATCTTTATGAAAAGGGACATTTGGGAGTTTTCGGGGTCGCTGATGTCGAAATCACATTCAAAATTTTGGAATTCATTATGGCGGATCCAATAATAAATCCAGTTTGAAGAAAAGAACAAATTCTTAAGCCTTGAATATGACGGCCGAAAGGAACTTCAAGGGATTGCCCTGAAAAACCGCACTAAGGGGTTTTCGGGGTCGTTGATTTCAAATATGCTATGAAAATTTCCAAATGTTAAAAATAAATACTCTTTGAGAGAGGGAAAAAGTTTACCCCTGTATGCCGATTGGAAATAAAATTGATTTATTTATAGCAAAAAAAAAATAATACGATTAGGTGAGAATGACATATGTGAATGAATTTATGCGTGATTTAATGAGGCAACCCCCACCACGCTGGGACATTCAGAAGAAGGGGTGCAGTGGGGGGGGGGGGGGGGTGTAAAATCCCCTGTTTGTTGTTCCTAATTTTATAACTCTTGTCATGACTGAACTAATTAATTCTTTTTTGGTACCAATTTTCTTACGTACTCTTGGAGATGCCAGCTATTGATCCCCATTAAAAAAATTTGATTTTAACAATTTAATAAAATATTTATTATTATTATATTATTATTATTATATTTTTTTTAAGGAACCGGTAGGTACCTACGCGTAAAAGTTTAAATGCAGGTAGGTACTGTGTAATTAATGAGATATTCTTCAAAACCTCAACATCTTAAATGTTTTGGAGAAGATAAATTTCAGTCTATAGAAATTTTGCAAAAGGAAAATATTCAGTCAATAGATATTTTGTAAAAGGGCAAAATTTCCCTTGTGAAGTTCATTGATTTACACAGTAGGTACCTGCATTTAACGCACCATACCATACCTGCTCATAACCACTTCCTTTTTGCAAAGTACTACATACTCGTACATACAGGGTAGGGAACCTTTTCCCCAATCTTTCGAGGAAATATTTATGAATTTTCCGTTTTTCCAAAGCAAATTGGGTCACCTGCCGCTACTATAAGTTTACAAATTACCACATAAAAACGAAATACTTCTACCAAAAAGTTACCCAAATATTTTAGCATAATATGCAAATGAAGCCTGGCATGTACACCAATTTCCGCAAAATTAATACACTTCAGGCCGCAATAGTGTAGTTTGTTGGTGGTACACCGCAAGGGAAATTTATAATCTCCATAACTCAATAAACCGCGGAAAATGCCCCTTTACGGCGTCTATTAATAAACTTAAAAAAAAAAAAAACTTTGAGAGCTTTTGGACATCAAAGGTGAAATACGTTTTTACAACCACTGCATATCATTAAAGGGGCGTCCGAGTACCTGCTGCAGAGTCAGTTATCGTTTTACGTCGCCGAAAATTAAATCACGGCGGACTTTTACCAGATCTGCACATCTGACAAGCTATTAAAAGCACATGCTTTCTAGGACCGGGCACTTCCGCAGTACCTACTTGAATTAATATTGATCCCGTCGTCATCGACTTTGGGGTTCCGGAGCCCGGAGCCCCAGTCTGGCAATCGACACCAAACAAAAACTGTGGGAAATTGTTAACCAAATCCAATTGAATCTTTGAACGCAACCCCTGTGCTATTGAAATCATCCCTTCGGCCAATATACGTTGGGGAGTTCGAGTGTGAATCGCCAATTTTGCCGGGCACCAGCCCCTACAAGCCAAGAAGTGCCCTAACAAGATGCAGTACACTTGGGGAGCGATTGCGTAAGATGCCCAACGAACGAACACAAAAGTATGTGCTGATGGTAGTGAAAATGGACCGTGCTGACCGGTTCGAGCCGGGCCGGGCTCCCGGCAATCCTATCATATGCACTAAATATCCGACCAATGTTATTATATGTGCCATGTCGACAAGCTACCAAATACAATTTTTATGACTGCTCATAAATATCACTCGTAGTACACTCGTGCCGGGGTGGTGACACCATTGGGGAGGGCTTATGTAGCGTGGTAGTCCCGGGTGCAGGTTGTTCGTAGGGACCCTGCCGAACCCGAATCCTTATTAGGTTTATTTCGCCTGGGATGCCCGGACCACTGTACGGTGACGATGTGTGTTTGCGCGTTCGTTTACGCTAATAAAAATTTATTTTACGAACTCCAACCCCCCCAAAACAGGATCTATGTGAAGCATTTGTTTTATGGGGCCGCGCTCGTGGTTAAATTATAAGCGGACACCACCACGGCACGGCACGAGAGGCTTCCTTTTTGCACCCGAAACGTGCACAACTTATTTTTATAAATATGTGATTGAATCGGTCAGTTTACATAAATACATTAAACAGTGGATGGGCAAAGGAGTGCTTTCACAGTTATAACCACAGTGACAATTTAATTTAATATTCGGGGTGCTTAGTCAGACAATTATAGGGTACAAGTAGTCTAGTTGACGATCCAAAAGTCCCAAGTTCGAATCCCACTCGAAATCTTGGCTTCCACTCTGATATTACATGCTACGCACTTCTTAATAAGCGACGGATGTCGAATCAATTAGGATAGCTACTGTGGCCTAAGCACCCAGCATAGTGAATATAATCGGTCCGGAGGACTTTACTAGAAATTATATTAGCTTTTTTGCTTCGTGTCTGTATGTCACGACAACACTTGTTGTGCTCGAAGCGCCCTCTACGCTGGTACAATCACTTTTGTCGTAGCTTTAATAGAAGCCAAGAAAATTGGAAAACAAATTTTGCACCTGTTAGCCCCCCCGCTCACGGGTATTAAATATATAGAATTTTGTACATTTGGGGCAGGAAAAATGGTTGCAACATTAGAGAAAAGCAGTGGTCTAAGTGTGGACCCCTGAGGTACCCCACGGTTTAATGGAAGCCAAAAACAGAACAATTCCCATCTGCAGTAGTAACTCTTTGTAATTTCAGAAAGAGAAAGTCTTACTAGGAGAATCGAGTCCTTAGAGTAGCCGAAAGGATTGTTTAGTTTGTTTAACAACTTCGTATGACAGACGTTATCAAACGCCTTTGAAAAGTCGAGAAGTTCGGGAATGGTGACTTCTCTCTTATCACATGATGCATGAATAGAACCTTGATAATTATGCTTTGGCCGTAATCCAGATTGCCCTTCATTCATAAGGTTATTTCTTAATATGTACCTGCTCTTGGTTTTGCCAATATGTATTATATAAGAGATTTTCAAACACCTTAGAAAAGAAACTAAGCAAACTAATTGGTCTATTATTTAAGGGTGATGAAGGCGAAGACATTTTCGAAATAGCAATAACATGTGCAAGTTTCCAAGTAAAGGGAAATTAAATTAATTTAAGTACGACAAAAAAATTAGGTGTGGGGTTTGGAAGTTGCAAGATTTTCGTCAAGCTTTTTTTTTGGGGGTGTCAAAAAAAGTGATTCACAAATATTATTTTCATTCAATTTTATCGAATGACACTCAAAAAAAAAATTAATTAATTACTCGATTATACTGGACAGCTTTTGGAAATGATTTTCCGATAATTGCAAGGAGTTATTACCTGAAACCGTTCGTACCTAAATGGCGGCCTGTCGTAAAAAGTCGTTAAAGGAAAGTTTGGGAAATATTTGAAAAACGTAATACATTTCACGGGGAACTATCGGATGCCCTCCACTCCTACCCCTCATTTTAGATAGTATCCTCACGGGAGCGGTGTGTCTTCTTATATACCCCACCTAGAACAACTGGGCAAAAAGGTATCCCGCAATTTGCGCAGCCATCACCACACCAGTGGAATAAACAATTGGTCAAGACAAACCAGTAACTGCTGTTAGTCTATAGTAACCCGCTACCGTGCAGGTTGCCGGATATTGGTGTGCATCAACAACAGCACCAAGTTGAATGCAGGAGGGCCCGCAACACGGGTAAAAACCCTTCAGCCGAAAGTGCTCGTTGAAGCGAGGTTTGCACTAAATCCATGTGCACCGGCATTTAATTTTTCTAACCACCTGGTTTCCCTCACCTGGAGTTTAGTTTAAGGTGCACCGTTTTACTAAAATTTCAATTTTCCCCCCGGGGAGGAAAACACCTCCTCTACGCTATAAGGGCCTCTGTAGATAATCCCGGAGAAATTCCTCTGAAGTTTTATAGTTGCACCGGGTGGAAGGTGCTCCGTTCGCCTTTAGTCCTAAGCCATAATATTCGGGGATGAGATCCTCTCCAGGAACTAGGAAAAACTTTTAACGGTAGATCGTAAATTGCAGACGAACTACTTCAACTTTCACAGGGCGGCACATGAATGTACTGGGGCGGTGTATTACTATAGTATACGAGTGACAAGAAATTGTAGGCACAAGCACCTACGTGACGCAGTGGAGCATTTCGTAGACTTTGGCAGGACGTGAAGCTTATAAAGCATTATTTTTCCTTATTTTATGCTGGCTAAGCGCCGGATTAGCGGGTCGCAGCCGGGATGGGATTTTACATTGCAAATCGTGTCAGGTTGTCGAGCACATGGGGTGCAAAATGAGTGGCAAGCCGTTTGCGCAAAAATGACATAAACCGTTTACAACTTGCTATTTTGGAGGCAGCAATTTCTGCTGACTCCGCTCTTGCTTAACTTCATTTAAGGTGGCATAAACATAAATGCGCCCTGTCAACCTCATTTATAATAAAATTTCAGCGAATTGTATCATCTTGCGCTTGTAATAAAGTCTAAGGTTAAAAGCGTTTAAAGTATTTTTTTTATAGTGTTTGTCTCTTACGTAGATAAATGTACTTTTGGTGAAATCGTTGCGAAAGTTTTACGAAAATGGACGAATATTAAGTGAATTTTTGAGATTGCGAAAATCAAATTTTTGTTGGTGTTGTCGTCACATGGATAATATATACGACAAGCGAATTTGTTCATTTCGGAATAAGTTGTTGTTATTGGTTGCAGAAAATAATGCTGGACAAGAACTACGCAAGATGAAACAGGAGGAGAAAGTTACGGTTACATTTATATTTGGAAGTCCAAACGACCATCATAGTTTTAATGAATTTTTATTGTTGAACCAGGATCCGTTGCGTATAGAAGTCGAACTAGAAGAGTCAATTAATTATAAAGTCTGAGTAGTTGTCTTATTATAATATATACAATTATAATTACGCGCAGAAAGTATTTACGCAACATTTGGTGTCAGAAGTGGGATAATAGAAAAGCAACGGACGAAATTTGAAATTACGTTTCGTTCATTTGAATCAACGCAATAGTTTTATATATATAACTCAAAATCTCACTCGAGTCGACTCGAGTTAATTTGAAAGACACGTTGCGTTAAATGAAGGTACATAACAGAAAAATTGAAAAATTCGTGTTACAGTATCACAAGCCGTCATCACACTGGCAATTACAGAGGTGGCAATTAACAACATATAACACACACACATAAAACAGTACATAAAATAGGCCAAAACCCAATGAACAAAGTACACGGTAGAACTTGAGACATATTGCTGGCCTATCCTGCAGTTCCTTAACGTGCTGTTTTATTTCATATACGGAGTTCCATGTTGTGAACATCTTGAAGGAGTTAACTAGAAATCCAATAACGCAATTAAGTTCAAACTAAGTTTTTGTGTCGTTTCCTTTAGACTTTAAATCCAAATAACCAGCAAGACCAGGATATTCAGCATTATGCCGGAAAAGAAAATAATCCTGGGACCAATCGCAGTTTTTTTGGTGGCTCGGAGTTGTTTATCATCATATCACAAATTGGTGAAATTCATTATTGTAATTGTGGGAACTCGTAATACAAGTATATTATAGATGACAGGTGGAAATAATTAATAGTTTACGTTTTTGACCTTCTTAACGAATCCTCCGACGGAAATTATTGATTAACTATTTCACTGGGTGACTTTATTTACTTATTCTAATTTACCATGTAGACAACAGTGTCATTCTGCGACTGGTTCTGCTTCACATCTCACAATATTTGTCCCTTTAGAATAAAAACTCATACAGCGCATTGAACAAATTTCTACAAATTTGAGAAACTCATTCGATAAACCTATAAAATGTGAGTAGTGATTTTACAATTACATACGAATTAAATTTGACATTTTAGGCGTGCTAAGAAATCGAAGGTCGTTAAAAATGACAAGGACGAACTTGTATTTTTTTCGCAATCTTCAAAACTATTTAAAATATTTGGGATGTGGCGTGACGATAAAAAGCTCAGCACTACCAAACGAAGTGCAATTGGTCCTGTGATTATTTTCTATGCGGGTATAGTGCTGGTTGGCCTAGTTATTTCTGGCTATCTTGATTTGAGGTCCAAACGAAACAACACCAAAGCTACGCTTGCAATAATTATTGTTATTGGGATTTCGGTTTGCACCTTCAAGATGTTTGCTATATGGAACTCCGTGTACGATGTAAAACAATGCTTCAAGGCACTACAGGATATTGCGTGGACATTTGAAAATCAAGAGTATATTCAGAAGGCTATCGGGTGTTTTTCACAATAGGCTTGGCGGTCCTTAATTTGACATTTTTATTCTTTTTCAACATCCCCGCATTCGAAAGCTTGAGAACATTGCCTTATCACATTAAAAATCCGATTGGTACTTTAGATTTTATGCAGAGTCCACAATACGAAATGTTATATACATACCAAGTTCTGGCAGGTTTTGTATTTGGCAATATGATGATGGCTTGTGACACGGTAATTCGAATTTTTGTAAGTACCATTTCAAAAAGTTGAATGTCCGTTATCAGTTGTTTTGCGGTGTAATGATAATGGTGTCAGGAATTCTGGAGAGCATTATTGATGTTTTCGAACAAGCTTTCATCAAACGCAACGTGTCTTCCCGAAGTGAAGAGGAAAAACTGAAGATATTTGCTAGAGTGATTGAGGATTTTATAGAAATATGCAGGTATAGCCTTCTAATGTAGGGTAATCTTGGTTTCAATTGATGATGAAGATGTATCAATAGATAAAAAATTAGATTAACTTTCTCAAACTTTTCAGAATAATTGACTTCATTAAGGACATATTTAACATGCTCAGCCTCACTCATTTCTCATATAATATTTCCGTAATGGCGGTGACGTTGTATGTTGTTTTTGTGGTCAAAACGATAAACATGGTCACAATTACTATGGCAATCATCCTGGTGCTTCAAATTTTCCAATTAGGAATATATTGTTATGTCGGGGAAGATGTTATTCAGCAGGTATGCAAATTAAAATGTATAAGAGTATATCGCAACTGATGGTGAGACGGTTTTTTCAGGTTCGTAAATCACGTCACAAAATATACGAGTTCGACTGGTACAACCAATCAAAATCGTTCAAAATTATGGTCTTGCTAACCCTGCAAAGGCTCGAAAACGAACCATTTATTGCTGCAGGGAAAATTGTGCCCCTCTCTTTGCCGACTTTTACGCAGGTATTCTATACTTTGTATCTCGACCAAAATGTAAAACAATTTAATTTTTCAAGATTCTGAAGACTGCTTCAACATTTGCTACATTCCTCTACAACACTCAAAATATGCCAAACTAGATGTTTGGCTGGAACTAACTGCACAACTTTCTTTATTTCGAAATGGCAATTTGGTAAATGTTTTATATCGTTAAGTCATTAATAAATTCATGTGGTAGAACCAAATCCAATCCCCTGAGTGAATATGTTTTAAAATATAGCCTAGAATGAGACTCAGGTATTGTTGTTGTCCTCGTTGTTTTCCACTCCTTTTTTTAATAGAAGATCAAGGAACTACATTAGTCAGGGGATAGTGGGTTTAAGTACGAATTAAAGAATTTAACAAAAATACAGGAGTGCTTTTCAATATAATTTAACCTCTATTGCGTCTCAGCTTTATATGGAACGCAACATCGCACAAACTCTGGGATTCTGACAGCGATTTTTAAACAAATTTCAGAACGATTAATCGCTGGTAGATTTCAAACCTTGTGGTCTTGCGTTATCATGCAGAAATGCCCTATGTGTAGTTTTCCGAAACCTAAGAAGGAATAAAAACATTTCTCGCATACTAAAGTTGGTGTCTTTTAATTTCTATAAGTTTTTCATATGTAATTAGATTTCCCTACAATAAGTGGAAGCTTCCAAATGTTGCGGGAAAGACGAATACTAAAACACTAAATTAATTACTAACTATGAAGCAATTTCACTTCGAACTGTCAAAACGAATACAACAGAATTACCAATACCATTCACGAATATGCCTTTGAAGCGCTTATTTGAATTTACTCATACTTACATTAAAGCCAGATAAAGTTTTTTGTATAGTAACATAGTAACACCTACACCAACCCCAGAATGGTGAAAACCATTATCGTAATTGTGGGAACTCGTAATAGCTGCGTGAGTGCCCTAGCAACCTATTCCAGATAACAGGAGAAATGGAAGTTTCTGAGCTTGTCAAAGTATGCACTATATATCTGAATAAATTACCCAACGGGAATCAGGCCTAAATATTTCATTAGATGTTTTCTGCTATTTATTCCGATTTACCATGTAAACGACAGTGTCATTCTCGAACTACTTATTCGTGAAGCAACGTCTGCAACGTCTGTGTCATTAGATTAAAAACAAAAGGCAGTGGATACCGAAAAGGTCTACACATTTTAGAACCGAATTCGATAAAACTACAAGATGTAAGAAGTTATTTTAAAATTACACTCAACATAAAGCCTTGACACTTCAGGTCTCCCAAGGAATCGAAGGACCTCAAAAAGGACAAAAAGTCACTTGAATTTTTTCGCAATCTTCAAAAATATTTAAAATATTTGGGATGTGGCGTGACGACAAAAAGCTCCACAGTACCAAAAGAACTGCAATTGGCCCTGTGGTTATTTTATTTACCGCTATACTGTTGGAAGTCCTGGTTTTGTCTGGCTATATAGATTTGAAGTCTAAAGGAAACAACAGCAAAACTACGTTTGCATTGAGTGTTGCTACTGCAATTTCAGTTTGCGCTTTCAAAATGTTTGCAGTATGGAACTCCATGCATGAGATAAAACAGAGCTGTAAGGCACTACAGGATATTGCTTGGACATTTGAAAACCAATTCTACATACAGAAGGCTCTCAAGATCTACCGCGTATTTTTCACATTGGGCTTGGTGTTTCTTAGTTTGGCTGCATTACTCTTTTTCAATATCCCCGCATTCGAAAGCACTAGAATCCTGCCTTTGGATATTAAAAATTCAGTTAGTACTTTATATTTGATGCAGAGTCCACTGTACGAAATAATATATGCGTACGAAGTGAGTGCAACTTTAATTCTAAGCTCTGTGATGATAGCTTGTGATACGGTAACTCGACCATTTCGACCAAGCTTTCATCAAACGCAGCACGTGTTTTGCAACCGAAGAAGAAAGTCTAAAACCATTTAGAAGAGTCATAGAAGACTTCATAGAAATATGCAGGTAATGTCTCGCGATAAGCAGAATGTGTGTATTAACTAGACACAGCCAATGAAATCATTTTGATTTTTGATTTTGAAATTTTCAGAATAATTGACTTCATTACGGACATATTTAACATGCTCAGCCTCACTCATTTTTGCTACAATATTTGCTCAATTGCGATCTCGTTGTACATTGTTTTTGTGAACAAAACGATAAATCTGCTAACAATTTAACAATTTCTTTGATGATCATATTTGTTCTTCAAATTTTCCAATTAGGAATTTACTGCTATTTCGGGAAAGATGCTTTTCAGCAGGTAAATAGACATGTATGAGAGTTTTCCTTTATTGATGGCGATTCCTTTTCCAGGTTCGAAAGTTACGCCACAAAATTTACGAGTGTAACTGGTACAACCAATCGAAATCGTTCAAAATTATGATATTGCTTACCCTGCAGAGGTTGGAAAATGAACCCTTTATTGCTGCCGGAAAAATCGTGCCCCACTCTTTGGCTACTTTTACCCAGGTATTTTAACTTTGCATCTTACAAAAGCTAAGCCACCAAATTCTTATTTCAAGATAATGAAGACTGCTGCTACATTTTCTACATTCCTCTACAACACTCAAAATATTGTAAACTAAATGTTAAGCTGCTGCTGACTGAACCAGCTGTTTATTTGTAAATCACGATTGGCAATTGTTTGGGATCGATAAATAGTAAATTAAATCATACAACAGAAGCACAGTCTGCGAATCCTGATCTCAATAAAATACCCCACAAGCTGAATTTTACCACAGACGTTCTTTGAGGTGTCCCAAACTGAAATCCGTAAAAATCACAACATGACTACCCGAGATATTGAAGATCAAAGTTGTTTGCTGCCGGGCTAGTTAATTTTCAATCGAATTTACCTGCAACAAGAAGAATCCGAAAAGTCCGCATATTTTGGAGAAGACTAATATTGAAATTGTTATTAATGATAACGCAATTTCCCTTCGAGGGATAATTGATTTTAACACCAATGCACATCATGAGTTTACTGTTAAAGCGGTTATTTGTGTTTACTTTCACTTATATAAAAGTCACATAAAATTTTCATATAGTAACACCAATACCACAAAATGATGAAAGTAACTCTCATTGGATAAATAACTGCTACATAATTTTCTTACAAGTAGTTTACATATTATATACGATAAGAGGTGGAAATAATCCAGAAATAAAAGTGTCCGACCTTGTCAAAACACTTTTTGAAAATTAACCACAGAAATTATAGCTTGAATATTTCATAAGATGATTCATGTTAGGTACTCCTACATATGTGCCATGTAGACGACAGTATCATTCCCAAGTTGCTTTTTCCTGTAGTTGCATGCAGCTCTCGTCTGTTTATTTTATTAACTTCATACAGTGAAGTGCAAACATTCTATAAGCTTTTTAGTGCTTTTGAAAAACCTACAAAATGTAAGAAGTGATTTTAAAATTACATGCAAATTATAAACTTGGCACTTTAGGCCGTCTACAAAATCGAGCGTCGTCAAAAGGGACAAGGACGAACTTGTATTTTTTTCACAATCTGCAAAACTATTTAAAATACTTGGGATGTGGCGTGATAACAAGAAGCTCGACACTACCAAAAGAACTTCAATTGGCCCCCTTGTAATTTTCTTATCCGGCATAGTGCTGAATATTGTACTTATTTCTGGCTATATTGAATTAAAGTCGAAAGGAAACAACACCAAAGCTACGTTTGCAATGAATTGCATTATTGGAGTTTTGGTTTGCTGCTTCAAGATGTTTGCAATATGGAATTCCGTGCATGAGATGAAACATTGCTTTAAAGCACTACAGGATATTGCTTGGACATTTGAAAATCAAGAGTATATTCAGAAGGCTATCAAGATCTATCGGGTGTTTTTCACAATAGGCTTGGCGTGCCTTAGTTTGTCAGCATTATTATTTTTCAACATCCCCGCATTCGAAAGCACTAGAACTTTACCTCATGAAGTTAGGAATCCGATTGAAATCATAGATTTGATGCAAAGCCCTTTTTATGAAATGATGTATGCATATGAAGTCAGTGCAACTTCAATAATTGGCTATATGATGATGTCTTGTGATACGGTAACTAAATGTTTTTTTTAAAATATTTGTTGAATGTCTTTCTGTAGTTGTTTTGCGGTGTACTGGCAATGGTGTCTGGAATTCTAGAGAGCATTAGTGATGTTTTCGACCAGGCTTTCATCAAACCCAACGTCTCTTCCCGGAACGAAGAGGAAAAACTAAAGATATTTAATACAGTTATTGAGGATTTTATGGAGATATGCAGGTACGGTGCATATTGGTTTAATGTACAATTAATGTAAATTTCTTTTTTCGAACTTTTCAGAATAATTGAATTCATCAAAGACATATTTAGCATGGTCAGTCTCACTCATTTTATATTTACTGTCGCCCTAATGGCGTCCAGTTTGTACGTTATTTGTGTGATAAAAATGATAAACGTGTTAACAGTCACTATGGCGATCATAGTTTTAGTTCAAATATTCCAACTCGGAATATATTGCTATTTCGGAGAAGAAGTTATTCAACAGGTAAACAAAAATTTATAAGTGTATTCTTCCATTGATGGTGATATTATACATTTTCCAGGTTCGTGAATTACGCCACAAAATTTACGAGTGTGACTGGTACAACGAATCAAAATCGTTCAAAATTATGATCTTGCTTACTCTTCAGAGGCTTGAAAATGAACCTTTTATTGCCGCAGGCAAAATTGTGCCTCTCACTTTGGCAACATTTACCCAGGTATTCAAAACGTTTCATATATTTAAAAACAAATTTTTTTTTTTCTAATTTCAAGGTTATGAAGACAGCTGCTACCTTTTCTGCATTCCTCTACAATACTCAAACTGTGAAAATCTAGATGTTAGCTGCAACTTTCGAAATAATAATTTCGCAATTGTTTTAGATCCTCATTTAAGTTTGTTGAAATAAAATGAACAAAATAAAATAAAGAAGAGTTTTTTTAATACAGCGTAGGCACCCTTTATTGAAAGTAAGAGATTCTCCGAGGACCGAGTGGAAATATTGACCTAGCATCATCGCCTCTATTTTCTGATTTTTGTGCACATACATATCTTTATATATGTATATAATTCTACTGGACGTGTGTTGTCACTGAACTCCTCCTAAACGGCTGGACCGATTTGAATGAATTTTCTTGTATGCGTTTGGGTGGCGCCAGGGTAGTTTAGATTCACAAATCAGTCCGGCAGATGGCGCTGCAGTCGGTATGAATGTAATGAATTCCATATATTGCCGTGGCGTGTGCCATGTTATGGGTATCGTTGGAAAGGGGAGGTAGTGTAGAATGTGTTGGTGAAAGAAAGGTTGGTGAGAAGTGTGAAATGTGGGAATTATTGATGAAAACGTGTTTTTGTTGTGGGGGTGGGGTAGGGGTGACACCCCCCAGAAATGTATCTCAGGGGTAGGAAGAAGAGGCACTATGGGAAATTGTGCCGGGTTGGTGAAAGTTGGTGAAAATAGTGAAAACTTGGTTTTTTCGGTGGGTGCCGACAAAATTGAAACGGCTGTGGAAGAAAAGTGTATGCATGAATTGGAATAATTTTTTCACCAATTGATAGCTAAGGAAGCAGAGTAATCTTCTATATATATAAAGATGAATTCCTATTTCCCTTGGTCACGCCATCACGCGTGAACGGCTGGACCGATTTCGCTAATTCTTTTTTTGTTGTGTTTTTTATTGTCAGGAGAAAGTTCTTATGATAGAAAAAATTAAAAATATTGCGCAGTAAATTACAAAATTATGTTTTTGGTTTGGGTTTTTGGGAGATATAGGAGAGGGGGTGCAGGACAACGTCTGTCGGGTCCGCTAGTGTACATATAATATACCTAGGCCTAGCCTTAAAATGTCAATTATAATTCAAAAGTTCTTAGAGTATTTATGGTAATAGAAAAGATGAAAGGAGGACTTAAACTACGTAATTTAAAATCTACTCATAATAGTGCTAAAATCTATAAAGACAAAAAAAAGAATAATAATAATAATAATGAAATAGAGTAATGAAAAAAGGAACAAACAACTTAATATGAGTGCTTTTGGTGTTGGTAGTATTATTAGGTATGAGGAAAAGTAAATTCCGTTTACTAATAGATGACATGTATTTGACAGGTCTATTGTCAGTGTCAGAATCCATTGTATATCAATCAGTTAAAATGATTACAACCATACTTCTATAATTTAAAGAAATCCGCTGCTGAAAGCCACGTTGAAAACGCTTTTTCGGATAGTATTGTAGAAGATGGTTTAGACAATTTAAAAATGGCATTTTCGATGTTGACGACGCTGTATGTGACGGAAGACCGAAAAAGTTTAATGATGAACAACTGGAAGCGTTACTCGACGAAGAACCATGCCAAACTCAAGCAGAATTGGCAGCAGCATTAAATGTTGAGGTTCAAAGTTCGAAGCTTCGAAAATTTCTGCGAAGCGGCTTCGAATGCGAAGCTTTGAAGCCTTCGAAGCTTCGAAAATCAACAGCTCTACTAATCATTCGAATACATCGAATAATTCCGAAAAATCAAACAGTCCCCAAATCGTTGTAATTCAAAATTATTCGTACAATACTTCGTATAATTTGATTAATCGAAATAATTTGATTATCGAATGGAATCGAGTATACCTGTGTCGCTATTCCACATTTGATTGATAGTACAGTGAGTGCTATCAATGCCAACCAATCAGTATTTTCTGAACTCAGCCACAGCCTATCTCTTATGTCTCCATGGTAGGTCTGATATTTTAAAAATTTGAAAATCAAATTTTGCTAGTGTGGGAATTTCCAATTTTCCCATCACTCCGCCAGACAATTATGCTGTGCAAACATTCACGACAAGGCATATCGAAATCATTAGCCCCAATATGCCCGGAGCGACGATATTTTAAAATGTCGACTATTAACAATTTACGGCATCCGATAGTGTCCCAATTTCTAGTGCTCATGAAATGCAGCTCGGAACACTTTCAATTTATTTTCGATCAAGAAATGCATTTCAGCAATAACATATTGATGCGGAACATTGATATATGAAGATACATATGTACATAGGTGGGGTGCCACTTCTACAACACCGTGCCAAACGTTATGTGCACGTGTGTGTCGAGCACCTGACATGCACGCCCGGTTCACCTGAATTTTCACCGCATTTATTTAAAATTCGGCATTCGGCAGGGTTTGCTTAAAATGCACGTAGATAAGTTAATCAGAACTATCAGGACGGAGTGATGGCAGCATTAGCGTCATCTTCTCCACATCTCTCAGCTTTGACAAAATATATTTCCTGGGATACGTGCCTAACGTCCGGAAGGCGCCCGCCCCTCCACACACGTCTGGGGTGTTTCACATAACATTCGGGGAGCATAAACAAGAAAAGTGCTCGCCGCTTTAAGGTAGCAAATTCTAAGATGTAATACTATCTCTGGAAACAGGAACTGAAGGGGTAATAATTTACGTCTCGTGTCAGCCTTGGTAGCAAGATTCCGCCATTCCACCCAAAAGTCCTGTGTCTGTTTTCAGGCGCTCCTTATCTTTTATGCAAATTTTAAAATTTTAAAATGAGGCGTCCTTAAGCGGGAAGATTTACAGCGGACGAGATTTGTGGCCGGCATTTCTTAAAAAGGTAGCTGGCTCCCATTTCAGGCGACGCTTTTGAATAATTACTCGAGCGCTCCAAGGAAACATTCATTTGTCCCATCAGGGATTATACGGAAGTGATGCAGGGACTCTGCCCGACCGACGCGAACGCCCGCCGTCACTGCCGTTGTCGTTGCCAATGTCTCCAACCTTCTGCGTCGCGTGTCGACTAGAGGCTAAGGCTCTGCAGAAATTCTAATTAGGCTTATAATTCACACGTAGTACACTTTTTGCGGACACTAAGAGGCTCGTTGTGATTATCTCTCACTTTGTTTGCTGGGAATTCGGGTTAAAGGTGCGTTCTAGTTATTTTTATGGCCGGATTTACACCCGGCGATTATCCACAATGGCTTCGAAGTGATAATTAGGGGTAACAGGAGGAGGGCGCTTTATCGCTTTACGCAATGTGAACTGTGAAGTTTTTGCGAAAGCTGGACCTGCCGCAGCGATGAACGTTACCTTAATTGATTGCCCTTACTTCGTATTATATTAAGCAGCCAAGCACTTGGGGGGCTATACTAAATTAGGAGGCGGGCAGGATTTGCTGATGGTTGCTAAACGTAAACTTCAAGAGCATCCAGTACTTATGTAAATTCCGTAAGTGGGTAATTATACTAATTTAGTAATTTTGCGACGGTAGCCACTAATTTCAATCCTAGCCCACTGAAAACTATTTTTAATGGCGAGTGATGTTCCTAAGGCAAGAGATTGTGAAACTTTTGTAATTAAAAGCTAAGTGTTGAATCTGTCGTTAAATAAAAAATATTCCCATGTACGTATGCTAAACGGTTTATTTCTCAGACCCGCCTCGGCCTTGCCCGAACTTTTTCATTCTTATTTAAATGACTGAAATTTTATGTCATGTTTAATGTTATTCAGATACGTGCGTAGCAAAATTTCCGGGAGGGGTTTACATATTATTATTAAATATTTCATTTCAATACTGTGCTTATTTTTAATTTAAAATTCAACTTCATGATGAGGCACCCCTAATATCAACACAAAACAAAAAAAAACAATTATATTGGGTTAGTTTAACGTTCCCAAATATTTTCTTTGCGGCGTTTGGTAATAGAAACAATTAACAACATTAACAATTTCTTGTTTTCATTATTCTAACATTTATAACATTTTTTCTTATTAAATTACTACCTACATATATCCAAGGAATAGGATTTTATATCTTTCTGACATTGTGGAGAAAAGCATAAAGCGCATAAGAGTTCTTTATAACCTTGAAGGAAACAAACTATGTTTTCATATTTGCATATTATTCGCTTTAAATTACCTCCGTGAAAGTAGCTAAAGATAGCGGTATTACCTTCCCTGCAGCAATAAACGGTTCATTTTGAAGCCTCTGTAGAGTAAGTTGGATCATTACTTTAAAAGATTTTGATTGATTGTACCAATCGGACTCATAAATATTATAACGTAATTTCCGGGTCTGAAAAGTAGTTATCACATGTGTAAAGAAAAATCCATTTATATATATCTTTACCTGTTTAACAACTGCTTCTCCAAAATAACAATAAATTCCCAACTGGAAAACTTGAAGAATCATATTTACTGTCATCATGATAGAAAGAATATTTTGGAATTTCATTACGGAAATAAAATACAAAGCTGTTCCAATTATGGCCACAACAAGCATAACTTCCGTGAGACTGATTAGATTAAACACGCCCTTAATGATGTCGATTATTCTGCAGAAGCGATGAGATAAAAAAATTAATTGCATTCCATCTGCACTAACTGCAATTTTAAATTCATTCATTTAGATTCAGTTTTAAACTGTGAAAGATTTCTCGTGTTGATGTGAATCCAAAATACATACATGAACACATATGCCATAAAACCATTACCTGCTGATCTCTATGAAATCTTCGATGACTCGACAAAATATTTTCAGCTTTGCCTCTTCGCTTAAATCTGGTGTGGTCTTTGAAATAAAGGTTTCTTCAAAAATATTGTTTATGCTTTCCATAATAGCTGCCACCATTGCCATCACTCCACAAAACAACTATGAAAAAATAAATAAACAATCAACGTAGTCATTGTAATTTATTAAAAACCAAGACTTACTGTGTCACAAGTTACTATCACATTGCAAAGTATAAAAGCTACTATTATTTGCCATGCGTAAATTATTTCGTAAAACGGACTCTGCAACAAGTCTATTATCTCGACAGGATTTTTAACATCAAATGGAAATGTTCTAGTGCCTTCAAAAACGGGGATTATACATAAAAGAAACACTGTCATATTAAGAAACACAAGTCCCAAAGTAAATAAAACACGATAAATTTTGAGCGCCTTCAATATGTGGAATTGATTTTCAAATTTACTAGTGATATCTTGTAGTGACCAAAAGCACTGCTTTAACCCTCGAACCGAATTCCAAATTGCAAAGTTTTTCACGATAGCAACCACGCAGGCATATGCAGTAATTGATACAACTATGGACTTAGCATAGTTTCCCTTCGACCTTAAATCAAAAACACCACTCAACGCCATACCACCCAAGCAAACGGCGCAAATTTGGATAATTAGGTGAGCAAGCACAGGGCGCTTCACAGTAGAAAGTTTCGCGGCATCGTCCCACAAACCGAGAATTTCAAATAATTTTGAGGACTGTGAAAAAAACATTAGTAGCTCCTTGTCTTCCTTATCTTCCTTGTATTTTTTGTCTCTCTGGTTCTTTGAGGACCTGAACCAAATTTAAAAATATATATATTCTATTCTCGGAATTCCTAAATTGCTATGAGAGATAATTACATGTTTTTGTTTCCAGCGTTTGATAAAAAAAATATTTTTGTATTTTATGCAAATTATTGGTTATCAACTGTGCTCCAGAAATTGAATGCTGAATGTTGCTGATATGAAGAATGTTGCTTAGCCTGATAATTAGCAGAATTTCTGTTTGAAGCAAAGAAGAAAATTATTAAAAAATAGTCATGTGAGTTTTATACGGGTATTTAGTATCATAAGAAAATGTGATTGGTATTATTACGTATACGTGTAACGTGGCAACGACTCAATATCCAGCTGATCGTCAAAAGTGGGGATACTTTGAGTTCTAGCTGCATTCAAGATTGGCCATTACTGAGGTACAGACCCGTTTTGGTTCTGTAAGCCTTGGTTAACTTTTCTAATGCAATACCATGTCAACTCATGGTTGAAATAAATTTATGCATCGTCCGTATAAAAGCTAAAATTTATGTAGCGAACGACGGGTTGGATATCGTTTAGGTGCAAATAAAATAAGAGATGTCCAGGGTCGATCCTTGAGGCACACTCCTATCTAAAAAAAAACAGCTGAGATGGAGGCTTGTCCTCTACATACATATAATCACCCTTTGAGACCTTTTACTCATATATTCGTATGTATACCCCTATGAGCGTACTGGCTGACCTGGCGGCAGACGAAATCCAAGGCTTTGGAGAAGTCGAGCAGTACGACCAAGCCAATCTCCTATTTATCCAAAAATAATTATACGTCAGATGCTACTTTTAATAACGCTATCTCACAACTATGGTTGAGTTGAAACCCAGTTTGCTAGCCTTTCATGTACAAGTTTGCCACTACATAAACTTTTACATTATTTTAGGAAAGTATCACTGTGACTTGTTTCATTGGATATCGAAGAAGACATATGCATTATAATGGTTAAGTGGCAAATATCTGATTTAAAACATCAGAATGAAAGTCACAGTTCGATCACACACGCCAACACTCCTACGACTCTGCATAAACCCTACAATACCAACCGGATTTTTAATATAAAAAGAAAACGTTCTAGTGCTTTCGAATGTGGGAATGATGCAAAAGCATAATACTGCCAAACTAAGAAACACCAAGCCCAATGCCAAAAATTCACTGTAGATCTTGAGACCTTTCTGGATGTATCTATTAAGTCAGTTTTTTTTTATATTGAAACAATCATCTGTTATGAGTTATTAGTTCATCGACAAATTATTACAATTTGCACAAATCGTCGTATGTCACGGGAGACAAAGTAAGACTGGAGAAACAAGTTCATAAAAATGTGACTCTTCCATTGAAAATTAAAGTATCCACGCCTACTCACCACAATACGTCCCCGTCAATGTACACAAGTGCACGAAACAATAATAACAGCAAGGGATAATTATGTACGAAGATCCAAAACCCTATTATTAAAAATGTTCGAGGTTACTTAGGGGCAGCTGTGGCGAGCAGGAATGGTCACACTTTAGAAAAAAAGGGGAAGGACCTGGAGGCTTGTGAAATTATTCCCAGATGTCTGGCTCCCTTATTAATGCGTAATAAATTTTCCGTTGAATATCTGCTTGTTGTCGATCCTGCTGCTGCCGTTGGCTCAGTGTTATCTCATAGTGTGACAACTAACCATTGTCGCCCGTCTGTAGCGGAATGCTCATATGTGGGGGTTCGCGTTCGCAATACCATATATAAAGTCAAATGCGAAATATGATTGAACAGTTTGTTTGAAATTTGAAACAAATATATACCCAGGATGCCAACAAAATTTTCAAAAATCAGAATTTGAAGTTCTACATTCAACAATTTTGGACAGTTCGTTCCAAAATGGATCGAAGAGTATAAAAACTATTGTTGGACGAATTTCGAATTTTAGTTCAAACAAATTGGGCACGATATTTGAAATCAGTGACTCCAGAAAAACCCATATGGCATATATATTTTTTTGGATAGGGAGAACACACACGCAAATCAATCAACCCAAGCTTGCAAGTCTTCCGGTAGCCTAGTGAAAAAACGATTGACTACTGAATCGCAGGATGACGGCTCGAGCTCCAGTTGGACAGGTTTAACTATTTTTTTTTTGTTTTAGCTCACCGTTTCCATTTAATTTTTTTGAGCGGTTGGTAATAGAAACAAAAAGCTATAACATTAAATATATCATTTTATTCATAGTTCTCACATCTATAACATTTTGTCTTATGCAATTACTACCTATATCCAAGGAATAGGATTTTATATCTTTCTGACATTGTGGAGAAAAGCATAAAGCGCATAAGAGTTCTTTATAACCTTGAAGGAAACAAACTATGTTTTCATATTTGCATATCATTCGCTTCAACATACCTCCGCGAAAGTAGCTAAAGATAGCGGTATTACCTTCCCTGCAGCAATACGCGGTTCATTTTGCAGCCTCTGTAGAGTTAGTAGGGTCATTACTTTTAAAGATTTTGATTGATTGTACCAATCGGACTCATAAATATTATAACGCAATTTCCGGGTCTGAAAAGTAAGCAACATATGCAGAAACAAAAATGCATTATATGTATCCTTACCTGTTGAACAACTATTTCTCCAAAATAGCAATAAAATCCCAACTGAAGAACTTGAAGAATCATATTTACAGTCATCATGATAGAAAGAATATTTTGGAATTTCATCACGGAAATAAAATACAAAGCTGTTCCAATTATGGAAACAACAAGCATAACTTCCGTGAGACTGATTAGATTAAACACGCCCTTAATGATGTCGATTATTCTGCAGGAGTGATGAGATAAAGAAATTAATTGCATTCCATCTGCACTAACTACAATTTTAAATTCATTCATTTATATTCAGTTTTATACTGTGAAAGATTTCTCGTCTTGATGTGAATCCAAAATACATACATGAACACATATGTCATAAAACCATTACCTGCTGATCTCTATGAAATCTTCGATGACTCGACAAAATATTTTCAGCTTCGCCTCTTCGCTTAAATCTGGTGTGGTCTTTGAAATAAAGGTTTCCTCAAAAATATTGTTTATGCTTTCCATAATAGCTGCCACCATTGCCATCACTCCACAAAACAACTGTAAACAAAAATTACACAATCAAATTAGTCATTGTAATTTATTAAAAACCAAGACTTACTGTGTCACAAGATATTATCACATTGCAGAGTACAAAAGATACGATTACTTGCCATGCATAAATTATTTCGTAAAACGGACTCTGCAGCAAGTCTACTATCTCGACAGGATTTTTTGTATCGTAAGGAAATGTTCTAGTACCTTCTAAAACGGGGATAATAGCTAAAAGAAACACTGTCATATTAAGAAGCACATGTCCCAACGTAAATAAAATACGATAAAGTTTTAGCGCCTTCAATATGTAGAGCTGATTTTCAAATTTACTAGCGATATCTTGTAGTGACCGAAAGCACTGCTTTAACCCACCTACCGAATTCCAAATTGCAAAGTTTTTCACGAGAGCAACCAAGCAGACATACGCAGTAATTGATACAACTATGGACTTAGCATAGTTTCCCTGTGACCTTAAGTCAAAAATACCACTCAACGCCATAACACCCCAGCAAACAGCGCAACATTGCATAATCAGGAAACCAACAACATTGTGTTTCACAGTGGAAAGCCTCGTGGCATCGTCCCACAAACCGCAAAATTCAAATAATTTCGCAGATTGCGAAAAGAATATTAGTAGCTCCTTGTCGTCCTTGTCTTTCTTGTCTTTCTGGTTCTTTGAGGACCTAAAAGTAAATTTAAAAAGATAAATATTTTATTCTCGCAATCCTTATGAGCTTTGAAAGTGAGTTACATGTTTTTGTTTCCAGCTTTTGGTAAAACAACAAATGTGTGCTTTTTGCAAATTAAGTGTCACCACCTCTCAACGCGCCACAAATTGAACGATGTGATACGATTTGAAGAATGTTGCCTCGACCGATAGTCAGCAGAATTCTTGTGTGAAGCATAAAAGAAAATTATTTAAAATTGTGGTAATCACTCGTTCGTGTGAATTTTCGAAAACAATTAACTCTGTATCTCTACATTCCAAATTGACTCTCGAATTATTAGATACACCAAAACCCTACTGGTTTAAACCTTGAAGCGGACATATGTGACACCCTTGCATAAAACCTTCGCTTCCTGATCGTATCCTTAGACACATGCGAAATGGTCTCGACTAAAGGAGTAATAGAGCAACATAAATATCTAGGATTTTCAAGCCACATCCAACATCTATGTATAGCATATAACCAATCCTACCCAGAAAGATCCAAAATCAGCCGGCCTAATGAACTGAACGCCATGCTGAATAACATTTGACAGCAACAGCTGACACCAAACAATAATGTTCCTTTAAACTGTAGGGATATACCAGAAAATCTGAACCAATGTAACTCCCACAGTCGTCACTAACCGTTGTAGTTCTCCAGCGGTCTTAAATAACGCCAAGCCCTAGGTCTCGAGAGCTTTCTGGAATGTAGTTATAGAGAAGTATCTTAGATTCTCCAATAAGGTGGTTAATTCTATTTTATTGAAGGAAATATCTGTGATTTGTTATTAGTTCATTGACAAATTGTCACAATTTACACAAACCGTTGTATGTCACGGGAGACGGAATTAGACTGAAAAGCCGACTTTTTAAAAAGTCACCTCATCCGTTGGAAATAAAAAATTCACGTGCACGAAACAATAACAACAGCAAGGGATAATTATTTACGAAGATTCAAAACCCTATTATTAAAAATGTTCCAGGTCACTTGGGGCGCTGTGGCAAGAAGGAATGGTTACACTTTAGAAAAAAAAGGGGTGGGACCTGGAGGCCTGTGAAAATTTTCCCAGATGTCTGGCTCCCTCACTGATGCGTAATAATTTTGTTCGTTGAATACCTCAGGCTCAGTGTTTTCATATAGTGTGACAACTGACCGCATTGTTGTCCGTCGGTAGCGGAATATAGGGGTCTGTTGCGAACACACTATTTTTACAACGTTGACAGAAATTGTGTGGAGAAGCTCTTGGAAGGAATCATTGATAATTTTACCAGGAGGACAACAAACAGCGCATAACGTATATTTATATCGACGCCAGTATCCATTTCAACACATATGTAGGATGGAACTTGATTGCGCTCCCTGCTGATCTAGAAATGATATCCCAATATCTTTTGATTAATCAAAATATAATGATAACTATCAAAAGTCTTACTAAAATCCGTGAAAATACAATCAACTTATGACTGGTCGTGTTGATGTATAATACCTTTTTGGAAAGGCGACAAGACAATAAAATAAAAAAAACAGGTGCATTAATTATATGAATTTCGGAGGAAATGTCGGAGCATTTTTTTATTTTCGTAAGTGATTGTACCTGCAGTGGTAGAGGTAGATATATACTGGCAGTATTTTTGGAAAGCACATTAAGATATTAGTTGCTTGGCGTGAATTTTATGACGCTGCGTTAGTTAGATCAAATGATAAAAATTCAATAATAATGTGCATCCCAAATTTATGAATCACCCTGTAACTCGAAAACGGTTGAGATTTCCCCTTCCTGCCGTACGATTTTTTGTTCGGCTAGGTGAGATCTATCACACCTATCATTTTGCATGCGTTGAAGCTACTGAAATAGGATCAAATGAGAAAAACAAAAACATTTTGGAGGTTTAAGTACCACGCGCTCTCTCTAGGTTTTCAGTTTTAAAAGTGAGAAATGGAATTTTAATTCAATATGCGATAGAGTGATAACTTTCGGAAAATATTTGCAAACTCCAGTGTTATGCAATTTTGTAGGTATTTATGTTACTTAGCCCAAAAATAAACTAATAAAACTTCCAACTTTGCAAGATAGCAAGCCCATATCTTCGCAATGGAAAGAATTACCACATTTCGTTGCTGAAACCACTTGCCTGTCCAAATAAGGCTCATACCATAAGAAACATTCAAAAATTCAGTCATCCACTCCGGACAGCAGCAATTTGCTTTGTAAGTGAAATTTGCAAGGAGCCACTCACAATCAGAAAGAAGACTTCATTCGAGCAGCTGCATGACGACATCGTTATAAATTTAGAACTTTCTACAACTTTCTGGATCGTTAACTCAAAGGGAATCCAAAAGTTATTGCGAGTAACAAAATCGTTGTCCATGTTGGCCCCGAAGGTAAATAAATTTGTGGCGAGGAAAATTGGCAAAATGTACTGTGATTTAAGTGTCCAAAAAGGTAGAGGTAGGCAGTGAATAAGCGCTGAAATACTGCGAGGGCGACACGGATGGCTGCGTGGGTGTTTAATACCTTAAGGTTGAATTTAGGGGGCTTTGTCCTCATATTTAATGCAAATACTTTGGGATGCGCCCTTAGGATGAAAATTACTTTTAAAAGGACACAGATAAATAAGAAATAATAATGGTTCGTTCATCTTAAGCAAATAAAAAGTATTTGTCTTGTACGGCTTGTTTACTTTTGTTTTAAACTGTAATTTATCTGGGTAGAAAACTTGATGTAATAGTTTAGTGGTCTAGAAAAAAACGTTGAATGCACTTTTTTTTTGTAAAACTGAACATACAAAATTTGATCAAGTATTTTCGCCTTTTCCGGCTTTTAACTTGTTTATTAGTAATCAAACGTGAAAAAGTTATTTAATAAAAAATTGTAGAGAATTTCATTATCTGTAAAAAGTTTCTATGGAGAATTTTCGTACGAGTGACGGTTAGCGAGATATCACTGAAAAACTGCTCGCTGCTTCCTCAAATTGCGCCGATGGCCCATTTTTTGGTTTGTTTTTCGTGTGCCAAACAAAATGATAATCACAGGTTGATAAGTTCGGTCTGTAGGGAGTACAGGGGTACGTCTACGTAGAATAAATCTTACTTTTTTGCTCGTATTAAGGCAGGTACAATATGTATGTATATCAGACCGGGCGTTGTCGTAATTGCATTTTTTGTGTGATTTGTGTTTCGCCCAAAAGTATGGGCAGCGTTCCTGGAGGGAATCGATATACAAAACAAAAAAGCCGTGAAATATGGACCTCAGCTTTTGTTGTTGTTTGTTCTCGGTGCCTTCCTTTGCTGTCAATAACCTGTAAGGTACTTCAATTTTCAAATACTGTACAGAGGAAAAACCGCCTAATTTCCGGAGTTATTCATATACATATTAATTTATGACGCAAACTTTATGGCAAACAAAAAAAAAATATGATTTTGGGATTTTCGCCCCAGTAACTTCTCCGTTAATTGAATAAAGCCATTTATGTTTTCTCATTGCGGTGTGAAAGCAAAAGGTGAGTGCTTGTTGCGGGCTCAGCAGTCTTTCGAAGGGTATTCATCAATTGGAAAGCACAAAATTGCCCAATGAAGCGCTTAAAGCAAATAACTCCCAGGCGACTGGTTAGACGAGGAGAAATTTCAAATTTTTGTTCATTCCAATGAATGGTTCTGTTCCTTCTAAGCAATATTCTGATTATCACCGTGCCCCCCATAGAAATACAAACTCCCTAGTACTTTTCGCTATTCCCGTATATCTACAATAAAATCCTCGCACATTACTTTCACCACACTTTCGCAATATACGTAATAATAAGAGAAGCCCAGTAGGGGCGCGGTGGTGGCAGACACAGTACACACCTCACCGACCTCTCCTACGAATCATATGAATTCAGCTCTCAGTTCACACCATTGAATTAATTCAATGACTTTGCGCAGTTTTGACAGCAATAATAACTTGGAGAATCTTAGAATCACGGGCCACCACCCTGGAGCCGGAGCCGGAGCCAGAGCTGGAGCCGGGCGACTTTGCCAACTTCGGGCACAGATTGCTGTCGAAGATTGCATTATAAAATGGCAGCGTGTCGAAGTGAAGTGCAATGCTTCCTTTAATGATGCTTCCCGATACGACAGAACCATTCGGCAAATCCCATGGATCCCTACCTGCCCGGCCCCTCTGCGCCCCTGTCACACCGCCAACATGGGGCACCTGCCCTGTGTGCGGCTGATAGATTCAGCACTTAGCCGTTCGATATTGGAGTGTCTAAAGATTTATGATTTCTATCGTGCATAATTGACACACTGCAGGGAGGGGTGCTAATTCACAGGAGCAAGTGCTGCAAAAAGCGGGATTTTGCCTACCGTGCACCGGCCAAGCGGGCGCCTGCAGTTTCGAAAGTATCCCTATCCCTAACTTGTTGCGGCCCATAATTGCTTCCCCGAGCACTGTGGAGTGTGACTGGGACATCTGAATGGATCCAGCGGTGCAGACTTCTGCATGTACTGCTGGAACGCTTTCTAGGAAATAATAATTGATGCGGTATTTGCGGGAATTATTTCCAAATTAGTTCTGGAGTGGTGGCTGCCTCCCAAATGTGATTAGTGCGTGCGCTATTTCCGCCGAGATGGTTTCCCCACTTTTCAATACATTCGATGAGCTCGTTCACATGGTAAATTATGCACACCGGCTTTACTGTGCGGACTAGGGCTTTTAGAAAGAGCTTACGGCTGCAAGGTTCTTTACCAGAAATCGTTTACTACGGCTTTTTACGGTGCTCGTCAGAGAGGGTTGAACCGTTAGTCTTGAACCCTATAATTTTGCAACTTTGTGGCTTTGTACAGGCCTGAATCCAGCAGTCCGTTCCGTACTGCTTTATATTTTGGCTAGTATGGTGGTAAAGTCTATGTGCATGAAATCGATTTGTATTAGGTGGCTGTGCCTTGATTGCCTCATGTTAGAAAATCGTTTTGTAATTTGCACTTTTAGAACAAAATTTATCTGCAGTGCAGGTGGAAATTTGCTTTAAGAACCACAAAGCACTGGACTTTTAACAATGTAAAAATACAATTGGGTTGACGTGGGAATTGCTTAAATATTTTATTCGACCGGTTGACCGCAGGGTGCATTAGTGCATATTAGTATTTTCGGTGTTTGAAAATGCGATATCTCAGGAATGGTAATTCTTAGGAGAAATAAGAATATAAACAAATTTTGTCGACAATTGCAAGATCTACAACTTTTGTATACAATAGTTTTACGATAGCACTTACCGTAAACGAAATATATGCGAAAAACCGATATTGTTGACTTTTAACCTTGAATAACATTTTTGGCTCAAGTCAAGTATTTAAGGTCTGTACAAATTTTCAGCTATATCGGAATTTTCCCGCAGTTTTGGCTACTTTTCGTCTATTTTGACTGAACTACAAGTGGATAGCACGGGGGAAAGATTTAAACAAAATTATTTACGGCGACCCGCGACACACCATTCTTTCCAATTACTGCCAGCATCCGTGACCCAGTCCTTACGTCATGCTTGAATTCCTTGAAATTGGGACATTGGTGTCTTCTTTGGTACACTATCCATTAAATATGCTCTCACACGTTCTCAAAAGTGTTTTGATTGGGGAATATCGCTAGCCAGTGAACTAAAATTATTTTTTGACTTTTAGAACCGTGTGGATTGCGGCGTTGTCTCGATGAAAAATTTAGTTTTTGAAACCTGTCATTTGATGTAGTTTAAGCTAGTCATCGCTGTTTATATGTACAGTGTTGAAAAGAATACTTGCCCTTTTACGATATCAAATTGCTCCCTAGGCCACAGAACCAATTTTCCTCGTTGTTGAAGTTGAGTTTGATGTTTCTTGCAGGAAAGACATAATATATGTATTTTTTGCACTTGATGCCATGGAAATCAGCCATATTATTATTAATAACTTTGCGGCTCCGGTCTGTATTCCCCCAAAGCACAGCATACCTACTAAAATGTGTAGAAAATTTCTCAAAAAACTTATAGGTGAAAACTTTTTAGTGATTTTCAAATGGATGAATATCCGAGAAAACCAAATGAGCTGTGTCACATTTAAGAGCTTGTGCTTTCAAGTTATTGAATTAAAATTCTAAAAATAATTCTTGGTAAGAAAATTATCCCTTCGCAGGTAGGATATAAGGAAGAAATTTTGTAAAATGCTTTGGTGTAAATACGGCTGAATTCCACGAATGTTCAATTTTTTTCTTGAGTTGTTGAATCGCTATATGTGGTTCACATAGACCATACTATTTGCTAAATCGCACATAACGAGAGTTGACGAGTTGGTATGCAATATCAGTAACATATGTAGGTAATTGTTTCGGGTGCGGTGTGGCATGTCGCGGTATCTTGTTGAAACCACATGCCATTTACACTTATATTAACCCATTCAAACAAAACACAAAAATGCATTTATCCAACATAGCTAAAAATGCAGACTTCTGTTATTCCCATGGATGCAGAAGTGTGACTCATCCGTTGACAGAACATTGTTCCAAGATATGATAGAGTGATCCAAAATATTTCAAACCCCTTTTTCTACATATTAAAGCAGCAATAAAAGCAGCATAAGAGCGCAGACTTATCACTTGAATCCTGATGAAGCAGCACAGATAGACACAACACTATATACTCGTAACATCGCAGGAATTGAACTACTAAATTCTTCCACATTTTCCTCAGATACTGCATTGAGAGGTCATCCAAATATTTACAGCACTTGACTTCAAAAGGGGCCGCAATAACGAGATTAAAAATCTTGTATACCGATCAAAAGGTAAAAAATAAAGCATGGAAAAATTCCTCAGCGAGATTGAACGATTACAAGGAAGATAAAATCTCCGGAGTGGCCTGATTAAGCATTACTTTGATTTTTCCGTGTGCAGCAAGGAGCATTTATGAGCTGAGTAAAAAATCGCTTATCGCTTCTGTCTACAGGGATCTCCGTTCGCGGAGCAAACTCAATCCAGAATTCTGGAGGACGTATTCGAGCGGAAAATTACTGTTTCAATAGGGTAGGAAAAGAGTATCATTTCCCTCAAGAACGCCAATTAAATACTTTATTCCTTTGCAGCGTCTTTTGCCTTTTGCTATCAGCTCACCCGCAGAGAATCGTTAGTGCTACATCTGCACTAGTACCATCAGCGCTGGGCATCCAAAGTAGTTGGAATTTCCTTAAAGAGGCTGGAGGAAAGGAACTGAAAAAGATGTGAGGTAAAAACTGAAACGTTGCAATCTCAACTTCGCCTGAGAAATTCCATGTGTGCCGCACACCCTCCCAGTACGCCCGACTCGCCCACCCGCCGTCAGGCCCAGGCCCAGGATCCCCTTCGCTGAACACGAAACTCAGGATTTCTGCAAAAATCCACTACGTGCAAACGAACACTCTTACACACACCAGAGTATCCGTTTCAAGAAGTTTTCACAGAGTCTTAATGCCTGGTCGAGGCGGTTCATCTTGCAGCATATGTCACTAATGTTTCAGGAGACGTTTCCATTAGTTACTGCTGGAATTTACGAAAAACTGTGCAACCATGTGGATGGAGAAAATTTAGTTTTCCTCAAATTTTTTTTCTCCACTTCGGGCACTTGCTGGGTTTAAATATTCCTTTTAGTCAGCACGACTTTCGGAGGAGGTCGTTTAAAATTCACAACTGCCAGAAATTTTACTAAAAGCCAGTTCTGCAAATGGCTAGATATAAATATAGTGAAACCTGCTGTTGTGTGGACTAAAGCAGAACTCTTCAAATGATTTAACTAAAAACAACTTGAATGAGCCTTTGTGCAAATAGTGCATAATTATTGGACTGACTGCCACATCAGCACCTGTGACGTTCGAAAAGAGATATATCGATAATTGTCATTTAAATTTTGTAAGCGGCCCATTTTAATTTTAATTCGTGATAAATTATACTTTATTAAAATGAATCGGATTAATTAATTGCTGGTGGCATTTCACAAATGTTTGTTGAAAAGGCGAGTTGCATAAATAGTATTAGCTCAGCTTAAAATGTTGAAAAGTTTGACCAATTATACGGAAACATTTAATTTCGCCAATGCAAAATTTAATTGCGATAAACAATTAAAATTCTTAAACTAATTGTATCTTCTACAATTACAAAAAATTAGTTGTAATTGTGACACTTTTACCTGAGTACATATAAAGTAATTGTGAGTTCTTAATTATTAATTAATTAATTGTAATTGTGGAAGAAATATTTAATTAAATAATTTTAATGGTTATTCACAATTAAATTGTGCCCAACACTGTGCGTGATCCAGCATCAAACACGGTACATTTGTTCAGGTCATTTGCTTGTGTGGTAATCTCACGGATTTTCAACCCCAAGTTAGAGATCCGCGTCTGTATGTTATTTCTTTCAATTTTCTTATGCGTCGCCAAAATGTCTACAATATTTTTAATTGTCAGTGAAAGAACAATCGCTGGAAGGGAGATTCCGCTTGGGACTAGAGCGATCCCGTAGAGTTCAGATAGTGAACAATATTACTAATTCGTTTTTCACAAACCTCCCTCAGATAGTTGATAATGTGTTTAACCTGGCAATGGCCAAAATCTCTTCTAGATTGTTTTCACCCCATAAATAGCCGTTCATTCAAAAAATAACTCTGTTGCTGAATATGATGTATAGGACGAAATTTGGGGCAATTTCAAAATGTTGCAGTCAGCAAACATAGGGTGCTTTGAGGTCATGTATCAGTTGGTTCTTATACGAATACAGGTTCAAGTGTTTGCAAAAAATTCTTCAATTGCCGACATCTATGAAAGGCCAAGCTCTTGTGCACGACGAGGAATCGAGAGGTTTGGAATATCTTTACGGACGGTGACAATATATAGCCGGACGATATGACGATCCACATGCGATGGTTGAGTTACATTTACTCCAGCAAAATATCAATGTAGGTGCACTGTTGCTAGTGGCTCTCTGTAAGAATACTGAAAACCACTATCAGTGCACTTTCATACCTCTTTATCCTGATTTTGTATTCATCCTCCCATTGGAACCAGATCTACACCAATTCCTCATAAAGGAGCCCCAAAGACAATAATCCCAGTTCCGCAGCAAGTCATTAAAAATGTCCAAGAGAGCCGACTTCCTGCTGTGTCATACTTTAAGCTGAACAATTAACCCAGTTTAGCCGGGAGAGACCTCGGCCCCGGCTCCGATCCCGTCCCCGTCGCCACAGTGGACCGCAACCCTTCCGATGGGAATCCATCAAATTCTAATCAAATTTGCCGCCCGGCTGGGTGCGTGGCTTAAGTTCGTATATCTCGACTGACGACAGTGTATCGGCGCTTTAGCCGGGATTACTTGCCAGGCGATTTTGATAAATCAGTCGACGGATTAAGATTTATAAGCAATGGGTGCACCGGGCCCATACAGGGTGATTATTAATACTAATTGCTTTTGCACATGCAGCCATCTACTTTATGTCTGCGGTCTTGGTCCGAGTGCGACTGTGTGCATCCGTCTGGTGAAAAAGCCGTCCATGGGTGGCGATGGCCACATCCTGATGAACGCAAGTCACATATCACGGGGCCATCTGCGGTGCCGGCAAGTGGGCCATCCCTCCGGCTGATGAGATCGTCCCTGTAACCATAATTGCTTGGAGCTTTTGTGTGAATTTCATTAATTTGGCGGAGCCTCGGGCGATTATTTTTAATTTCTTCCCGGCCGGCTGGGCTTATGAAATTCATAATCAAGGGCGGCGTAATTACAAACGGAAATTTAAAACCACTATCGGAAATTGATCTTTCATTAACAGTGGGCCGCAGAGGATTATTAGTGCCTATTACCTGCCGCCAGGATTAACAGTTTAGTCGCGATTTATGTCTCTTTGTGGAGCTTTGTGGGGCTCGGGAGTGGATTACAGGTAAAACCAGTCACCTACTAGGCTCAGCTCCACCCAACGCGCTCCAGTCCGGAGGACTGGGGCTGGTGGCTCGTTTGCAGATTGTCGGGCGGAACTCTTTGGCTCATAAGAATGCAAGTCAGCGCGCCGTCCACTTTATCTGAAATGGAGAAAATGCCAAATGTAATAACCAAATTTTGCTGAGGGGCTGCTATCTTCGCAGAGTCCTAGAAACGTGATAAGCTTTCGGCTACGAGTCCGACAGAATCACCCAATGCATACTGCTCCTGCAAGCGACAGAAGAAAAACTAGCGTTAAAGAGAGACCATGACAAAGTGCGACGGGCCGGAGGATCTCTCGCAGCCGATAGGACAGGGAACAGGGTGAATTCATCATTTTGATTAAGTTCATAAGAAATATTTATGACTTTCCATAAATTACTCCCATGTACGCATCAGAAATCGGTTTCGTCATACCACCGCGCCAGGCGGGTGGGGGGGAATGGGAGCCATCCATCCATCCGTTCCTCCTAATAATGGCACGGGATGAGGCCATGCTAGGAAAGCGGAGAAGACTGCGAAAGAATAAAACTGGGAAAAATGAAGTGGAAAGAAAGCGAAGTCGGGGACGCTCGTGAATTAAGTACCAAGTCACGATTTTGCAATTATTTACGTTTCGTAGAGTGTGCACAAAGCACAAATTCGTCCACCCCAGAACGGGCGGAAGAATAAGTTGCTGGGTCTCGGGGATAAGAAAGGTCACACACACCGACACGGCCTCCATGGAGCTCGGGACGTGAGCCGGTAGTGCGTTCTTGAATGGCCCTATAAATAAACAAGCCTCTTCCTCTGGACTGAAAGTTGAGGGGTTTATCTTATCTTGCCTCAGCTGGAAGCTCTCAGTTAGCCTTCTTGGCCGCCCTTTTGTTTGAGCCCAGTTGTCCTTGCAGCGGGAAAAAAAAACTCTTTTCCCAGATAAAAGTTGCTACCATGATTCAGACTTTCTTCGCCCTCCTAATTCAATTCGTCCCAAACGTGATTGAATCGATTATTTGGGGAATTTCTTCTTAAGACATGATCGGCATGTTTATTGCCGAACATCCCCTCCATCTCCGTCACAAAATGAATTGGCTACCTCGTGATCCTGCCAAAAGTTTCGTATTTAATGCAACGTGCCCCAGCCGACATAATTAGGAATTTACTCGGTAATTATTCCTCGCCCTCTTAACACTTCGACGAAACATTCAAGCCGAAGGTTGGGGGAGGAATTTTATCAGACATTTAGCAGAGTACGCCCTTAAGTAAATTGTTTGATTTTTAACAAATGAGAAACAACGAACATAAAGTTCACTTTAACTCACCTACTCCGTTTTTGGAGTGAGTTGCCAGTTGATGTAATTAAGCGCCCCAATTACTCTCATGAAAATTTTACACCTCAATATTAGGAATATCCATTTGATGCAAGTTTGAGATATTTAACGATCAACAAAATAACCATCGGCCAGTCTATCTGCTTGCAGGTAATTTAGCATTTCCAAATGTGCGCACATAAACAGCGTCAGTAGGCATATGTAATGCGACTAACCTTGAATTGATAGTGAAAAGTTTTCTTTGCTTCCACAAGGCTTCCATGGGAATGCCTGACCAAATTTCCCGCTGGGATTCTCTCCAGCAGCAATGTGATGGATGTTAGGTCAGCAAACTTTTGTAACGTACTACCACTAAAGGGTTATGTATGTTGAATACCTTGTCCGTACCCAGCGTTGCCTGGGATGCTATTGAATTTGTATTCCTTAGTTGCACACACCCACCCATGCCATTTCCTTCATTTTCATGGGTAAATATTATTTTGTTTCACTTTCTCTAAATGTTTTTCTATTTTAATTTTTCACGTGTTTTTATGGCAGATTTTCAAACAATATTTTTAAATTTATTTGTCTTCATTTCACACCACCTCTCCTATATGTATATCCCATCGGTGTGGGGTGGTCTCATATTTGGAAATGTTGATGGTATGTTCGAAATCAGCAACACCGAAAACCCCTTAGTACATATTTTCAGGGCATACCTTTGAAGTTCACATTTTTCGGTCGCCATATTGGCCCAGCCATCTTGAATTCTGAAAGCTTGAATTTAGAATCGAGATTAGCGACTCCGAAAACTTCCGAGTGCCTTTATTTATAAAGATTCCTTGAAGTTGGGACATACGCCATATTGGAACCGCCACATTGAATTCCAGGCAAATGTTTTTTTGTCAAAAACGTTCCCGGGGGAGCGCACAACTCGTTCTCACCAAAGTTTCATCGCAATTGGATGAACGGTTTAGAAACGCATAGAAGATGGCAGTGTTTATTTGCACTCTCCGTGTCCGTGTAATATTCGTGTAGTCGACGGAGTACACGAAATCAATTCACGGTACAAATAGGCAAATTTCAGTCCATAGATATTTTATATAATTTGCGATGTTCGTTTACTTCTTTACTTCCATGTAGCTCCGTTTACTTCCGTATAATACCGTGTACACGGAGATTAGGCGGATGTTCTACGGGCACGGCGATTGCAAATAGACACTTCCTTATAAGATTGCTGGTCGGAAAAATGAGCGATTTTAATGATTTTTAATAGTCATGTCACCAAAATTGCATTCCGTCGCTTGCGGAGCCCATGACATAGCTGAAACAGTTCAACTGAAATGAAAATTGCTAAACCCTATTTTTTACCAGATAAATAACTATTAACTATTCTGTTCTTCTCTGACTGCACAGGATTATCCATAAAATATCACATAAAAATTTTAGTTGCCGATCTCTGGTACTTTAGAGTTGAGTCGCTATAATAACATATTAAGAAAATCTTTATAACTTTCAAATACCATGCCATTGGCCATTTTGTCTGAGATCCTTTCTAATATGAGAAAAATTATTGTTTCTTTAGAACTTTTCATTTTCCGGGATTTTTTCTTATCACATTAATACCAACTACAATTACAACTGGCCCATTTAGAAATTTGTGCCGGGTTTCCTTTGCAGTGATTGTATTTTCAATTTAAACTTTTCCTCGCTTCATACTTATGTTAAAGGATACGCAAGCAACCAAATCAGATCAAAGCAGAATAGCGCGACGCCGAGTTGGCTTAAATCTGAGGAAGTACTGCCGGTAAATCGTGCCGAATGTATGAGTTTCCTTCCTCCTCGCCGCCCCAGTTCGCTTCCACCTTACGAGTTTTCGACAATTGTTACGAAAGCCCGTTTTAATTGCAGGTGCTTAGAACAGGCCAAACAAGAACGTCTGAACTTAAGACCTAAAATCACGCTCGGCACACAACCGTTCCACCGGCCTGGGTGAGAATTCATAAATCTACCCCGAGTCGCGGGCGAATTTAAAAACGCTAAGCCGGTGTGTGTGTGCTGCGGTGTAATTAAAGCAGGTGAGCCGCAAGAAAGATAGTTTTCGCCCAAAGAAGCAATTTATTTCGCCGGCATTTGCAATTCATTAGGAACGAGGGCAAGGTTTCTCCGAAATAACGAGAACTCGGCAGTCCACAGCCTCGCCTTAAATCTAAGAGTGCACCTCATTATTAACTGAATCACAGCGCAGTGGGGGCGAGGGGCAGATGCACCTGGTGAGGTGGAGCTGGCCCGGAGTAGGTGGGACTTCCGACCCATTAAACGCCTTCAGTCACGCACGATAGCCTCACCTTCGCTCGCCCGCAACCGTTCGCTGTCGATGGCGATGGGTGCCGAGTCGACCTCGAGCTGGAAGCGAGCCACCCTGTGTCCAATCGAGGAGGACGGCGCTGCAGGGCAACTTCCGGTTATGGGGCAGACGCCGCCGCCACCCGCCGCGTGGGCGATGATGATGATTGCCACGGCACCGGCCGAGGTTGATTGTAAAAGTTCTGCACAGTTTGATGAATTATATAAACACACTTCCTCCTCCAGCTCGCAGGATAGTTGCGTGCCCAGAACCCAATCTATGCTGGGCCGGGTCTGTGATGCGGCAGGCGACAGGGCACCGGGGCTGTTTGATGAGAGGCCCGATTCGATGTGAGGTTAGCGTTTCATTCATGTGTAACATACCTCTGCCATTTAATTGGTCGGTCAACATGTGGGTGCCTTCTAGTACACTTAGCCGGAGCTGCTACCCTTGAGGTGGGTGAAGTTACTGATCGTTATCGCGCTGAGGGTAACGAGTAGCTGCTTGCTCGCTAAATGAAGCTCTTTAATGAGATTTTTGATGGATGGCTGTCAACTTCATTAACGAATTAAGCTTTCCGCGCTGCCTGGAATGGCCGCCAGGTCGGGAATTTGGGTTATTTGCAGTACCTATTCCACCTTGGCGCACACGTGTGTCGGAACGATTTCTAATCTTAATATATTCTGCACAGTTCCTGGGTAGGGGTATGCTTCCGGCTTACCAGCGGGTGAAAAATACTGCCCTAAGACCACACTTCGCAACTTGGCCCACCAGCTGGGGGTGCCTCTGCAAGAAAATTGACTTATTGCATGCACTTCGTAGAAGGCAAGCTGTTTGAGCGAAACGTTCTTTCTTCACGTGTCCGTTCGTTCGGTAGAAACAAAAAATAATACCTAGAGACTTCTGCCATAACTCTAACACGTATTTTGGTATTTGGTTCGTGTGATGGTTTGTTCAATAACTAGTTTAGTTGTTTTTCGATAATGAAATCGTCCTCGAGGAGTGCGTGCCTTCTGAATCACTCCAACCTAATGCTTATTTGAACTATACTATCTTTCATGTGAGAATAATAATTGGGTAATTGGAATTTTCTAGAAATAAAGTTCATTTTATTTATACTTTAAAAAGAGCCCGATACACACAGAAAAAACAGTAGATATTGTTAAAGGGTCTTTCAATATGGATGCTCGACATTTTCTAGGTTATAGCGCCATGCTGTTAAATCAACTTCTGTCAAATTTATTGTAAATTATTCAATAGTGTGTAAATCATCAAATTTTATTATTAATATCAGTGCTCTGTTCGAGAAACGTTTATCATCGAAAATCATCTTTAGCGACGAGCCGTACAGATCGATGATAAGCAACTTCTTGTGGCTTGAACTGGATGATATAGATACCGACGACATGTGGTTGCAACAGGATGGCGCTACGTACTACACAGCGCATGCCACGATCTAACGCCTTTAGTCTTTTTCCTTTTAATTTATTTTAAATCAAAGGTCTATGCGAATAAACCGCAAACAATTGATGCCCTCAAAGGCAACATAAGGAACGCCGTCCAGCAAATTCAGCCAGTTTTAAGCGACAAAGTCATCGAAAATTGGATATACCATATGTACGTGCCACCAAGCAAAGCTGCGGCGAACATTTTATGTGAAATGTCATATGACACGTGACGTTGCACCATGTTGTAGAGCAGGTTCGACACACCCCCGTCCTACTGACCTGAGATTACCTTTGAATAAAAAAGACATATCGTACTTCCATAGTACTCTTAGATTTTTCTAAGGTTTAAGGCATCCATAAGATCCTTCGTAAAAAGTTATGTTGATTTGCCGTAATCAGTTTTTAAATTTATTCATAGCTTTCTGTACTATAGCTTGCAGCAAGTCAATGTGGATAGTTTGTTGTCTGCAACTGTCTGCATTTCATTGTTCCGGTTCCGAAGGGTTCGATCTTAAGACCTTTACTATTCTGCCGTTATGTTAGTGATATGCCTTCGATGATGCAGGGCTCGCATATCATCTATACGCTAAATATTGCCAGTTATAGATCAATGCTCCATCTATTCAGATTCATTCGCTCATCGATAAACTGAACAGTGACCTAAACTATATATCTATAAATATTCCGCAGAGAATATGTTAACTGTCAACCCTTAAAGGTCATGCTACGACGCTCTCTCACGCAATTAGTCCAATATAGATTGTAACCGAGCTATAATTCTGAACAAACTTACAATATTCTTATTCCATTCTTTGTGTATGGTCGTATGCTGTTTTCTTTATTTAACTTTAAGTGCTCTAATGAAATAAACATGACATTTTTTACGCGAAAAACGATCGCAAAAATTGGATTTCAACGAGTAAGGTGATGACATTTTCAGGGAAGGTTCCTTACGCTGTGACATATACATATATGTATATACCCCTCCATAGACTTTCGCCGTTCTGATAGTTAATGAGTGATAAAATGCAATATATTTTTTCTAGAAAGTAGTCTTGTTCGGTTGTTTGTATTCTCAAAAATACAGTATGATTTGCGAACTCTGAAGGTTTTTATGTTTGTCATCGTTTTAAGCCATTACAAATTTCGCGATGCTCCCAAATGCATTTATCCTCGCTGTAGAAGTTTTACTTAAAAAAGTAGAAGTTTTATTTAATTGTATTATGTACATAGACAAAAAAATTGATATTTCGAAAACTGTTCTCGGACTATCCATTCCAACATTCATGTTACTAAGTAAAAGGACTTTAAAGTTTCCAGCCAGCACTAAATCAAAAGATTTGTTGCTGGATGATTTCTTTGAAGAGCAAGCAGACAAGTTCTATCAAATAACTCGGTCTGAGGGATTATCTGCTTATTCAGAAATTCGAGCAGCCAGAAAAATTAAACGACGCCACTGTTGAATGAAAAGTTTCTTTTTTATTAAATTCTCCTTTGAGCTCGTTAGATTAAAAATTTGCCTGTGTGCAGAAGAAGTTCGTGAATTGGCTGACGATATTATCAGGCAAATACAAAGACGAGCGACTTAATTCCGCAAGAAGGACTCCCTGGTCCACTCTTGTCCGCATTTCGCAGTGGGGCGCGGGAAATTCAAAAAAGGAGTTCGCCTGATCCCCAACATAGAGTTGCTTGTTTTTACGATTTAATCGCTTTAATTGCAAATCCCTTTAAATCTGTCTTTAAACTGCTTTTGTGCAATTCTTTGTTGGGTACCTCGGAGAAGATGGAAAATTCTTCAGTAGCTAACAATGGAAACGACATGCTCTTTCGTCGACTAAAAGTGGATTTAATACTAAAGCAATTATAAAAAGATGTTCCCAGCACAGTGCGCGAGATGAATGAAAAATGCGTAGTTGCTAGTGTGCCAATACCACCACACCCCCTCAACATTTCTTGTCTTTGCATATGACATAATATTAAAGCCGCTTGGCTTTTTCTTCCACAATTTTCCCATCACAATTTTCCGAAGTGAAAATTGCAACCACAGTGGTGTGCAAAATGAATTCCCGAAGAGAGGGGATAATCTCTTTTTCGGTGCTTTCTCTTCGAACCGGAGCTCTCCCGGCGGGAAATGTGTGGTAGATGCCGGGTGAGCTGAGAAGCGTCCCACTCAAACCAAGCAATTTCCACCCGGAAAATCTCAAAAGCTCTCCCGGCAAGAAAGTCTGCAGTCGACGCGGCTGTTTGTATTCTAACCTATTTTCACCGCCACCCACCGCCGCCGACGCCGTTTCACGAAAGCTTTGTGCACAGTGAGAGCTGCGGCCCAGTGGCGGGTGTGCGTCCTGCAGTTCCGCTGCCGGGTGGGAAAAGCGCGCTGCTGGAAAAGAATTTCCTGAGATGTGTGTGGATGCAGCGTCCGGACTGGTGTTGGTGTGTGGAAAACTCATAAGAATAACCCAGTTCTAGGCTAGCGTTGCCAGTGTGGCTGAGTAGGACGCAGTCTCCCATTCCTGTTGTAACTGAAACAAGATAAAATTTCACCAGTCCCCAAAAATAGTGGCGCTCTCTGTACTTGTGGGTGTTACATTCTTTGCGAATGCTTCGAAACGTACATAAAACCCACACAGGCGCGCTGCATTAAGCACTTTGGGGCGATTTCTCTGCCTTTATCCTTTTAAATTTGATGCAAGAGAGATCTCGACATCTCACACGGGCTACACGGAACACGCCAGCACTGAGCATGTGTTTCGGGATGGCTAAAAATGTGTGTATGCTAAATTGCGATTTGTTGGTATCAAGAATTTCAGGGCTTTTAGTCCCAGACCGACTTTCAAAGAAACGGTTTTCGGAAAATTCTGGCTAAAAATAGTTCAGATGTCAACGTTGCCGCAGACTGACTGGCTGAGTCTGAGTAGTGCGTTTACTGCCCAGTGCTGGTTCTGGGCACTCTTCTCCATCCTCCAGTGCTGGGCTCCGGCTCCGGGGTACCGGGTCGTGTCAGTGGGTGATCTAGTGCTCCCAACATTCCTACATAAAGTATTTTATTTTGCAAACTCTCAGTAAAGTCGGTGGTTTTGGTTTCTTCGCTCAAATAAACAATTAGTGGCAGTTGCTCGGTCGCCGGAACGAAAACAAATTTTACGCAGTTTCATTGAACTTTGAACAGTCTGCGGGTGGAGGAGGGCACTCCGTTCACCCTGTTGTGCGGGGGTGGTGGTCCTTGGCCTCACCTGTTAGTCCCGGTCTGTCTGGTCCGGAGTCTCCAAAATACTTTCGCCCCACCTGCTTCTTTCGCGTAGAATTGAGTGCTATTTTTCGTAGAAAAGAATTGGTCCAGGATAGTGTCGTTGCCGCGGAGCAGCCAGTGAGTGCCATTCTGTAGGAAAAGTTTTCTATTTTAGAATTTATGTTTCAATTTATTGTGTGTATTACGTGAAACTTTTTGCAACATGCAGTGAATAGGGCGGCCGTCTCATGAATATGCACGACCCCAGCTCCTGTCCACTCCTGCTACGGGGCCTGATTAAAGCCAGGCCCCCCAAAATTGTGTACCAGGCGGTCTCGGAGTGGTTTCACTTCCGGTAAGTTGGTATTTGAAAATTTTACAAAATTATTGAATTTTGGCTCAGCAAGTAAACACCGGAAGCAGATGTGCACATCGGGATGAATGGTCTAATAGAAAGTTTGCGGCTGCAGCATTGTGCATTTTAATTTGCACACTGAACAGGGGGGTAAAGCTATGGCTTTGTGCAGCGCTAATCCTTACCCACCTGGTGTCCGTTGCAATGTGGAAATTCTTCTGATTGAAAAATGAAAAGTTTCCCTCATAAGCCCATAAATGGGTGTGTAGGCAGAAAACTGAATTCACGCAAATCCCCGGGTTTTTCCCGGATAATATTTCTGATTGTGATTTTAATTCACCAGAGTGCAGATTCGCTTTTCTCTGGGGAGTTATTTTTGGGAAAATTATTATTTTGCCTAATTCTCGCTATAAATTTCGGACTATCAAGTATTGCGCGCGGCTTAGGGATGCCGCATTTACTCGAAATATGTAAAACTACTGTTTAACGAGTTTTGTTTGTTCAATTTGCTCTTTTTTGTGGTTTTATTGAATTATGGCTTTACACTTAAAACTACATTCGGCTGTTGTCTGTCTCACAAAGAAAAAAAGAATATTTCTAGATACCTAATAGACCTCGACATTTTTACATTTTACGACTTCAGTAGGTAACTGAAACACACCCTATTTTGTAGAAAAGTATTTTTTTTGTGAATGCCATAAATATTCGCATGAGGTACACAAAATATTGTTAACACAGCTAACAGAATAATCTTTATAAATTGAAGCTTATCTTCACGTATTTTTTACATACGATTTTTGGTGCCAGCAAAGCATGCTCATTTTGCAAATTCGATTTCACTGAAAGATTATTTGATAAAACTATACCAAAAATAAGTAAATATGGTTACGAGAATTTTTGCGACTGATCAAGGGTTCCACATAATATTACAACTCATTTTATATATATATGTACATGCCAAATAATCTATCAATTAAGGAGTTAGGGTGGGGTACAAAATTAATAAATATTTATTTTTCCGGAAACTATAAATATATGGAACTTTATTTTTCTTGTAATATATGTACATATATCAGTTGTGCATCAGGTTCTTCATACCTCTTACGTACAATACATAACCCTAAAAATTGATGGCTTCTGACCCCACCCCTTATATTATTTTTATATCTTCTATCCCAATTGCTTTTTTAACACATTCTCTTTTTTAACCATAAACATTATTGCAGAGAATTAAAAAAATTCAATGCGTGTGCACCTAAACATTTTATGAGGGGTCTAAAGTCACACAAAACGGGTCTTATGAATATCACGTCAACGATCACTTTTACCGGGAAAAGGTTTATTATCAAATTTGTAGATTAGAAAATTTCCTACAGAAAATATAAAATAACTTTTATTCATAGAAGAAACCGTTTTGAAGATAAAGAGATTTACCTTTATATTTCTCACGAACGCTCCTTTCCCCACCACTCGGAGTGATTGGAACTTTTAACATTATGTTTGGAACCGTATTTTCAGCATGCACATAGAAATTTAGATTCTCAAGAAATTTTCCAATGTTAGGTCGGTGATTTTTTGAAATAATATTAATGTTGAAATTTTCTAATGTCAAAACAAATATCATTTAAAAAAACCATTGTTGATTATTTTTAAACAATTTCATGGATAGGCTTACAAAATTTGTTTAAAGAAATTCGCAAAATTTTTCTGCCCCCTCTATGAAATTTTAATGAACTAAGGAAATAATAGAAGATTTTTGGGAAACAAAAAAAAAATGGACGATCAACTTAATTGTATTTTATGCATATTTGAACTCACAGGTAAAAACGTGTTCCGGGGATTCGAATACTTTTTATATATGTAGAAAGAATAGAAAAAATACAGGTTAACAGTTTTGATGTATTTTTTGTGTGTGGTAGATGCCTAACATGGGATTTTTTCTGTTGTTCCGAAAACGAAAATGCTGCATTAGTTAACATTTTCAAGAAAAATAGTCTCAAAGAGTAAAAACCCAATATTTCGATCATATTAAGAAATTATTTATAAAAGTATAGAAGGGTGGGTCATTTAAACTCTGTGAATAGCTCGAATGCATGTTTGAGCCTCAAGGCATAGAAATAAATCTTTGTAATAAAATAATCTTTATTGTCACCTGTACATTTTTTCATTTGCGTAGTAAACGGTTCACAATTTTAAAGGAATGTTTCAATTAAATAATAACACTTGTTTATTATATAATATCAAAAATCAATAGCTTAGGTTTCAAGCTTTCATTTAAAAAATATGACCAATTCCTCTAACTTACTTTTGTATTTTTTTGCAACTATTTAGAAATTCCAAAAACACTTTCTTTTTAATTTTTAATCTTATTCTTTGAACGGTGTCGAACGATTCGTTGAATTTGCTGAATTGGTTTTTGAATATTTTTTTGAATCTAAACTAGAATTTCAAAGGCTAAAAGTAGTAGTGTTAAAAATCTGCATGTGTTTAAGGAGTTTATTATTTTAGCCTTCGACTTTTAGGGTGCCGTAGTTAACTTGGAAGTTATATCATAGACTTCCCATACTCCTTTTTATATATTTATTAAAGCGAAATTTATTTTACGGAAGTAGATATATGACTCACAGCCAGAAAAAATATTTAAAAAAAAAATATTATTTGGCTCCGTCTCGTAGTTAAAAGTGTACTCAACACATTTTTATCACTTACCCCATTGAGTGAGTTTTCTGTAGGTAGGTCGCCAAAAATGTTGCACAAAAAGTTTTTGATTTTAACGCTTCAGTCACCAAATATTTGCTTTCAAAGTTGTTATAAAAGCGTCTCCCCTCCCCTTTAATTTCTAAAATTGATGATGATTTACGATGAAAAATATCAAAAAAAGTTCCTGAATGTAGTCCTTAGTTAATAATATCTAATAATAAAAAATCGAATAAACCATTTATAACTTAGTTAGCTAGTTCCTATATTCACCGTCTTAAAAAGTAAAAAAATCGGTAAACATCAATACTAAAGATTCGTAAAAGAATAAAAAGTATTTCTGGTGTTTTGGTACGGATGCCTATACATACACACGATGTGTTGTTTGATTTTGTTAAAAAAAACATTAAGGATTATGTACATATATGAAAATTTTTGTCCCCACAAGAAATATAAGTTACACTGAATGCAGTGAGAAATTATAATACAAAAAAGTGTTATCGGATGAACCTCTGCAGCTCTCCATTCCAACCTACAATCTCCATCAATTGTAAATTCAATCACCTTCATTGCTAGACTGGCTAGACTTGTGATCGGTGGCAAAATAAAATAAAAACCTAGCTAATATAATATGTAATTTGAATTTGATGATTTTGACTTTCTTTAAAATACAAAAAAAAACAAAAAACAGAGAAAAAAATTTTGATGTAGGTATCGATCGTAGCCAGATACCAGCTCAAGCAAATCTGCAAAACTGACGGCAAGATCACCTTTCCGAGTTTCCAAAGATGTAATTCATGCATTTAAAAAAAACTTGTTTTGCAAAAAAAAACCATTAGAGATTGAGATGTGCGACACACCCTTTTTGAAGGCAATACCTTCAAGCCCGAATAGTAACATATACTTCTAGCATTCCAGTTTTAGAATTTTTATGATTATTATTCCCTGATTTTCAGGTTTGGTGTTTAGCATTTGGTACAAAAAAACATGTTTATCCTAAATTCTTGGAAAATGTGAAATTGAGAAAAAAACCGAGTTGTCTGCCTCCTTTTCATTGGAATATACAAAATAATAAAATTTATTTTCAGAGATGAAGTGCATTAGGTTTTGTTTGCGCTTCTGGAATACATTCATACACACACACTCTCGCACTAACTCCATTGTTTCATGGCTTGTGTAGGACGTAGCGCAATCCTGCTTGAAATAAAAGTTATTCAAGGCCATTGCTTCGATTAGAGGCCATACAAATAAGTTATAATCGTTCAGTAATGCAATTCATTCACTGTAAGGGTGGCACCAGCTAAATTAAAAGAAAAATAGGTTCGACTCTCTCCACCAGATCGAAAATTGCACTAACTGGCTAGTCATTGTGAATAGAGTTTTTCGCCAATTTCTCTCCAATTTTCAAAGTCCATGATGTGACAGTGTTGTTTGTTTACGTGGACAAAGAGGTGAAAGTGAGTTTCGTGGTTGAGAGGTAGAGAGATAGATTAGATAAGATCGTTAATAAAAATAAGAAATTAAGTGGCCCTAGGATAGTGCCTTGTAGAACACAGGACGATAATGTGAAACCATTGATAACTACAAATTGTTGTCGTTCTTTCGGCACGAAGAAAACCATTTCACAGTGAGATTGTTGAAACCAAGCGATTTCATTTTATGTAGGGCTAGATCAAGATCAATTTTATCAAAGCCTTTAGAGAAATCAGTGTGAATGGAGTACACTTGCTTACCATCGTTTAATATAGTCGCTAAGGTATTGCAAGGATCGTAGTTAATTTTCCTAGCTCGTTAATAACATACAAAAATAATACGTTCCCTTTATTTTATTTTAAACCGTATTTGTCTTGAAATTCGTAACCAATTGAATATTTTCGTGTTCGAAGTCATCTTCTACTTGTTCGCCAACAAAATTCTCATTGACCTGTGTAATTTATTCATGTGGGGCTGACAAATTACTACCAACATAAAAAAGGAATTGAATTTACGAACTAGAATTAAGTCCAATCATATGCACATAATATGAAAGGCGCAAGCAGATTTTACGACTGCATTTCATGTTTATTAGTGGAAAGGAAATTGATAGGGACATTAAATGGAAAATAACATGCATACACACGTAAAGTGAAATCGTGTAAGCACGGAATCCACAACAAAGAAAAAAAAAACAAAAAAATACTGTATGCCATTTCATTCGCCTAAGGCAAGGAACCAAATCGTAAAGTAGTTTATGCTCAGTGGACGATAGTTGATATATTCCACGAATTAATGCTTTCAGCAAATACAGCAAATGATATACAAAATATACGAATCAAAGTAAACACATCCTCATACCCCGTTTAATTGCAACGTCATGTTGAATTTGAATTGGCAATAAAATCTCAACGTCCGTCGTCGTGCATGCAATTTTCTCAGACATGTACAAACAGATGCCGAAATTGTTGTTCTAATTGTAATAAAAGCACGTACATACCTGACGTGCTCGGGTGAAATGCTGATTGCCGTAAGCAACAATGTGATATGCAAGCTTCTGGAGGTTTGGTTACCTTTTGCATAATTAACTAACTGAAATTTAAATAGTGATATTTTCTCAAATTGGTCTTTCCGGAATAATATTGTTCTCAAAATTGAGGAGAAGTGAATTAATATTTTCATGTGTATTATTTTATGGAGGTAAAAATTCAGTGTAATTGTATAGATACAAAATTATACCATTTTCATTATGCAGCATACATAATTCAAATATACGTGAGAGAAATATTAAAATACTTGTTAAACAATGCGCCTTATCTCAAACTCTTCAGAAACAGCTCGTCAAATTGGTCTACAAACAGGAACCTCAGCCAGCGTATGGATTATTTGCCGGATTATTAAGACAAGCCCCAACTTGAGACATCTTCGACTGAAGAAAAAACTGGTTCTTCTCCAACGCCACCGAATTTCAAGTCTAGTATTTGCCACAAATCACATCAGTTGAAAACAGGAGAGTTGTTTATACTGACGAAAAACGCTTCTCTTTAGATGGATCTAAAGGACTTTCTTACTATTTTCACGATCTACGGAAAGAACATCGGTTTTTGAGCCGCCATCATAGCCGACAAGGATCGCTTATGGTATGGAAAACAATCACGGATAACGGCTCTTTAGAACTTGTAGTATTAACTGGGAGACAAGATGCTGCAAAGTACATCAGTCTTGTTCAACGAGCAACCGCTGATATTGATGAAGCTCTAGGATCAATTTCGTGGATTTTCCAACACGATAATGCAGCTATCCTCACTGCTCGCCAAGTAACATAGTGATTTCGGGCCGAAAACATCACCGCCCTCGAATAGCCATCTCTTTCTCCAGATTTCTACATTATTGAAAATGTGTGAGGATGGCTCACTCGGAAAGTGTGTAAAAATGGCAACCAGTATAAAAATGTTGAAGCACTAAAGGAAGGTGCCTTAGTTGCTTGGAATGGAACACCACCTTCATCAGGAGCCTTTTCGACAGTATGCTCGACAGGCTCATTGAATTAATTCCTAAGAATGAAGGCCCAGGCCGCAGTGTGACAGGTTGCACTGTCTTGTTAGAAAAAGATGTCATTCACATCAATTTCATTCAATTCTGGTACAAAAATAAATAAATTGGCTAACACCAATTCAGTGCATACTGCTTCAAGAAATGTTTAATTGTTAAAAACGACGACGAATAGAGATGGATGGACGTTGGTTTACACTTTTACTAGTTGCCACTAATAACTGATTGAAAAAGTAAATGTACCTAAATCTCAAAGCGAAAATTCTTCGACAAAGATAATTTATTGAACATTTTCGAAAGCTGTCCAGATAAACGTTAAAAGAGATACTATGAGAAAACAGACGACGCTTATCACTTCGAACGAAATAAGTCTGGACGGAGAAATGAAGCAAGATAAGACAACCCGGCGAATAAAGCACTCACGGCCTATTTCAACAAAATGAATGAACTGCCAAACTATTTTTACGTTTTTGCAGGAGCATTCCCAGTATATTTGATTTCGTTTAAGCAGTACCTCGAAATTCCATCGAATAAAAGCTTCTTTCGCCGACGACGACGTACAGCAACAACATTTTAATGCTGAAAAATAAATCGATGAAAAACTTTAAGAGCACACTGAGGGGATGGAAAGGGTTTGAACCACAAAATAGGGTATAGCCGGGGCACAATGTGAATACAAACTTTGCCGTAGCCCTAATTTTGTATCAGACGCTGGCCGATATTGAACCGACGAGAAACTTACAGTAAAGACATTCTTCTTTTGAATTTATACATCTTCACCGTGCCCTTGCCATCTGTGCACACTCTTGGGCCGTCGTCGGCAAACTTGCTCCGGAGTTTTTAAATAAAATTAACGAACGAAAACTTCTAAACCAACAGAAACTTGAGAGTGTGTGTGTATATATGTTTGGGTATGTGTGTGTTTGAGCTCAGAATGGCGTTGCTTCTATTCGTCCGAACTGATTAGGTCCGTCGGCCGATCATATAATGAAATTTGATTAAATTCCCAAAGATCCGGGGCCACCTACCCGAAAGGTTTATCCGCGCCGGAATTTTTAATTGAGTAATTCGCCAGTTGGGAATCGAATTAGACAACGTTTAATTACGAGGGAGCAGCTCATGACGAGTGCTCAATTTTCGAAATTCGAAATGGTAGCAAGTGCCGTTGGCATTCAGAACAGCAGCAGTTCAACGATGCTGAATTTAACGAATTTGCTAGTTAGTTGCGCGCCTAATGAGCTTAATTAATTTTTGCGTAAAATGAAAGAGGGGCAAAATAAAATTCCGCCTCTGCTATTCATCATGTCTCCTTTTCTTTAGTACTCCGGCCGTAATTTTTAAGGAAAACAGCCCAGCGTCGTCACAGGACCAAGAATGACTTGCTGCGAGGAGTTGAGCAAATAACCCAAAAGCAACAGCATTTATTTTGTGCTATCATGTGAGCCTGCTGCTCCAGGGACGGGTGTGCACGGGGGAGGACGGGTTTTAAGAGCAAACAAAGCAACATTTTAACAGCTCATTTGAGTCCCTCGTTTGCTCGTAATTAAAAGATTTTAACGCTGTGTAAATTAAGGAAGCTTAATACAGTTGTTCCCCTGAAATTTTATGTGGTCTCGAAATGAAATTATGTAAAAAGGCGGGCACCGGGCGCAGATGACGGAGCGGGCAACTTATTACATTCACTCCTGCAACTTTCCCGGTGTGCGGGACGCTTCTAATAACTTTCATCTAAAAGGGTAGTAATTAGAGCAACTTTGCTCGTTTTGTCTCGCAGTTTTAGCACTTTTTCTGCGGAGCTCTTACGTGGTACGTGGTGTTAGTTAGTAACTATGCGACGAGTGTTGTGAAAGATGCTCGCAGGATTATCTGCCATAAAAGCGTACGGCTCTTTTGTTCCATTTACGTAAGTATAAATTTCTAGCGTTGAACTCATGTTAATTCTGTTGTCAGAAAGATGAGTAAAAACAGTTGTGAAACACCATCAAGAATATTATGTAAGCAAGTTAGTCATGACTAACACCATCAAAACAAAATGTAAAGTCCCCGTACGGGCAGTTTTTTTTATGTTAAATAAATTTTATGTTCTAAGACAGCAAATACTTAGTACCAAGTATTTTTCGAGTTGAAGGGTGATTCATAAATTCATAAACTTACGCCAGACAACTACTATATCAATTTGCTTTCCAAAAAATACCACCAATGTTGATCTACCTCCGCCACTGCAGGAACAGTGACTTGCAAAAGTGGACAAATGCTTTAAAATTTCCTTAGATTCACGTTCTCCGAAATTCATGTAATTAATGCACCTCATTTTATTTTTCTTGAATTTCGCATCTTGTTGCCTTTCCATCTACACGTCTGGGAAAATTTGAATTTGAATTTATTTTTAAAATTAAACGTTTGAAACATACTACCATTAACTGTAATAAGTTCCAATTTAAAGAGAAAGCATTTTGGGGTTAATTTAAATTCAATTTTTTGTAAAATGCATTTTTTTTGGAAAATCCCGCAAAAAACTTTTCTTCGTATAAATTTGTATATCCTTTCTCTACTATGACGTGTTGTACCTCAATAGAAAGGGAACAGGATGTGGAATTCAATAAAAATAAAAAAGAAGTATATTAATTACATGAATTTCAACTAAAATATGAAAAACACGTGCATGTTAGGAAATTTTAGAACATTTCCTCATTTTCGCAAGTGACTGTGTGGCGGACGACTCTTCTAACGCGTTTTGTTTACGATGTATATTAAATGTAACTATGTGCCCCATGTATCAATGCACCCCATCTCTTCCTACCTGTAGTGGTGGAGCTAGTTCAACATTGGTGGCATTTTGGGAAAGAAAAATAAGATAGTATTATATTATAGTTGTTTGGAATAAGTTTAATGTCGCTGCGTTAATTATATCAAAAGGCAAAAAAAAAAAAAAATTATGAATCACCCTGTTATACGGTTTACTGTTCGGGTAGATTAGATCTATTACCCCTATAATTTCTGCATGCGTTATACGATACACTCTGTATAAGGTGCAGTAAGACACATTTGCCAAATTTGTTTAGATTTGCAGAAAATCACATCATACCTACTATGCAAAAAATCTCTTCCCTGGGATGTCCTCAAGCCGTTTTTTCTCGCTAAGGGATTAACTTGAATTCAACAATATTTAACAATACGGTATTTGAAAAATTACATACTTGCTGATTTCAATCATTACGCATTTTAAAAGTAATTTTTGTGCTGCCACAAATTTCGTGTCTCTTTCCATTGTTGTTTTAAAAAATGTTCACTCACACAAATTATAACCTGTAAAGCGGGTAATCGCAGTCTCTCCCCTGCAAACTCATAATTTGTAACAATTTTGCTTATCAGTGTGTCTTAACTCTTAATTTTAATTTTCTTTAGTTATATATAATTTATTTCAAAATATATTTTTCGACCTAATTTAGGCATAAATCAAAAACTAATGCGGCTCAAAATCAATCCCTTTTAAATGCTACCCCACACGATATAACATACAATATAGAAAAAAATACATAGATACGAGTTCTTTTATTTTTTTAAAAATAAAATGTGTTGTGAGGGGAATAGGGAAATTATTTTTACAACTGTGCCAAATTTCAAGCCGATAGCATTAGTAGGTACTGAGAAAAACGAAACAGAACATTGGATTTAAATTGAATTGGTACATATGCAAAATATGATCTTTCTGGAGTCAGAATCGTCTGAAATTTGGATGTTTTGATTCTAATACAAAGTTTGTTTTCTAAACTGAAAAGAAATAGTTGTTTTGCACACCCACATTCATTATACTACTTCTGATTTGATTGCATGGGAAAATAAAAGAGATACCAACTTTTATATGTAATTGGCTTTATTTCCATTGCTTCTGCCTCTTAAAGGATTAAAGCCCCTCCGTATACCTTATTTGAAAAGAACATGAATTTCCATAAAATATTTCCAACAAATGCCAAGTATAGTTGAAATCTAGCCAGTGACCCTATATAATTTACTTTGTAAAAGAAAGTTACCATAGCTACATATCTCCATGCCTTTCGTCATCTTAGTTTGAAAAGGAAGGAAAGCTAGGGATACAGAAAGATCTGCTAGTTACCCCGAAAAGTTTCATTTGAATATAAAGAGCAAATTTATAAACAGAACGTGTAGAGATCCACTCATACATAAATTTTTCAAGTATTATGAAAAAAAAGTCCACGGCCGGGATGGACTCTGGCTTGCGGTGAATGCAAGAATAAATTGAAAAAAAAAAACCCTTCCTCCCGAAACCGAAATAAAAATGCCTCAGATTTCGAATAAAATGGAAGAAACCCTTTCGAATGTGCTCAGGGCGTCCTTCTGCGGAGGATGAGTGTGCATGCTTTCCGGCATTATAAATTACCTCCATTGAAAATAAATGATAAGAATGCCCTGCGTATCGTCCATTTATTGCTCCCCGTTTATACAGCTCGAAGAAAGGACATATTAGGTCGTGTATTGAGCGCCAGTATTTACCACTCCACTGGGATAAATGAACGAAATGTTTTCTTATTTTTCACCAAAGGCGTTTTCCCCAAATGTGCGTGTCCCAAACGTCAACCCCAAACCCTTCAGAATATGTTGAAGAATTAATGGTATTTCGTGGCAGCCGGTTGGATGAGGAAAAACCCAGTCGGATTCGTGGGGAGGAATGGGGCCGGCTCTTATGTCCAATTTTCCAATTTTTCAAAGAGATTTGTTGTTTGTAATAGAAACCCGCTGTGATTGACTTCCTACGGCACGTGAATGAGGCGGGCGGAAAACGCTTTTAACGATCGCATAAGGCGGAATTTATGACACCCAGGTTTCGGTCAAATTTACACTCGGGACGGTCCGTCCGAGAAGGATAAGCGCGGTAAGACAGGTTTCCAATGGAGACCTTTGCTGGATTACGCTTTGCTTTGCAGAAATGATTCGAAACAAGCTGGGGTTGCAGGATTTGCTTGCACGTGGAAGAAATAAATTGCTGAGTTATGACTCTAACCGTTATCTAGGAGAAGTAGTATAACATCAAATAACAATAAGTACTTAGACAATTTAGGAATTCGAGGAGGGGAGACGCTATGGAATTTTTTGTTTGCGTCACGAAAAAGTGTCACACTTGGAATAAAATAATAATCGTAGAACATATATCAAACACCCATAGAAAGCGTGTGCAGACCAATAATTATTTCAGTATTATTTGTAATTAATTTATTCTCTCCTTTATTTTGTGTCAGGAAGTCAACTTTCATGTGACTTTTTTTTCTTCTGTACACAGCTTTAGAAAAAAATAAAAATTAGTTATAATTGTAATTCACTAAATTTTAAATTTTGAACGATTAATAATTTTCCTTCTTTTTCGTTTTCAGAAAATAACGGCGGCGTACAATACCTGCTTGTGCAATGTGCATACATTGTAAGTACAATAAATAAATTTTTTATAGTTCGCTTTTGAATTTATGTACATATTCACATTGGTATTGATATTTATTGCTTTTGGTGGTATGTTTCAAAAGAATAACAAGTGTTTTATAAACGTACGTACAAAATTATGAATTCACTTAAATAATAACAAAAGTTTACATTTTCAATAAAGTTGACTAGTCGAAAATTACGAACTAAGTGTTTGAAAATAATATTATATTAAAATAGCGAATAGTTCCATTCATACATTTGGTTACTCGAATTATATTAATTACACCCCATATGCGTATAATTCGTATTTAAAGTATCTAAGAGCAAAGTTTTCGAATTCCTCCAAGGGAGATTGACATTTCAGTAAATATCCGATTTTATCTCAGAATACCATTTATTCTCGCGAGATCAATCTGGTTTTTGCAAAAACCATAAAGCGCTCTTTAAAAGACAGCGGGGATATTAAAGAAAACATTTTAACATAACTTTCGCTTTGATTCTTTATAAATGAAATTATTCAATAATATTAGCTTGTACGTAGGTTTCAGAGTGTCTACATAAATAACGCGTTCTGAGATTTTGCAAAAATTAAGAGTGGAGTTCCTCAGGGCTCAATTCTCGGGCCGTTGCTATTTTCACTATAAATTAATGACCATAGTGACATTGGATTAGAGTGTGATATCATAAATTAAGCTAAATAAAATTATGCTTATAAAAATTCAATTGACACGATATCTCCTCCACCCATTGTCCTTAATACAATACATAGTAGTACCCTTTTCGGGGAAGGTTAAAAGCTTAGTGTAAGATAGTATATTTAATAATACTTTGACTTGGCAGGAACATATCCAGATGAATTTTGAGGCAGTGGTGGACATAATGTTATTTCCACTAGAGTGAGAAGACATTTAGTATTGACATCTATTATGTTGTTAATAAACTACTGTGATTGCTTTTTCTAAATGTTTTCAATTCATGTGTCCGCTTTATCTGCCGTCTTCGCCGCGGTTCCAATTATGTCTCACCATATGCTACGCAAGTCTTTGGATTGAATGAATGGAAAAAATGATGACAATTCTTTTCCTACAATCACAAACTTTAATTTTGCATTTAGCCGTGTTAGTATTACCCACAGAAGTAAATATAGTTGGAAGTTTAAAACTAACATTTTGAAAGCACTTCTCAGCTGTGTCACATATTACGCCTAATGCATAAAAAAGTTTTCCAACTCTGAGCTTACGGTCAAACCTTTCAAAATTAAGCCTTCCACAGTTGTGAAAGTTGACCTAATTCCCAACTGGTTACGACGTACATACCGGACATTGATTTAATCCTCAACGCCTGTCCACCCATTATAGTGTCCCAACTTAGGACCGAAGAAGCCTTTGGGTCCTCCTTTGACAAACAGTCAATCAAGCCGTGTGTGCCTATTGTAAAAGTAAACAAAAGCCCTTCGTACCTTGTGCCGTTCATCCGAAAAATAAATCAAATCCACAACAAGGTTGACGCTGTGTGACGACCAAAATTACTACCGTCCCATGGGGTGGCCGAAGGGTATTGGGGGTGCATATCCTCCAATCAAAAGAGGCACCGAGAGCCACTCAAAAAAACTTTTGTATGCATTGTGCCAGTAGGGTAGACATTTTTGCGCTTTGTGTAATCTTCGGAGAATCATAAATCAAAAATTTTTGTGCCCGAACTCTGCATACGGCGATAAATTCACCTTTCAGCCCTTATACTCGTATATATGTATAGAGTGCTGTGCAGCCCCGACCCGACCGACCACCTTTGGCTCATCGCTGGCCCGACAGTCCCGGGGGGTTCATAGAGATCGGCTGGGATGTGGCAATCACCGGGAGTAGAGGGGGTAGTCGAATCCATTGCGGTACCCTCCCGACAGCCAAATTTGTGGAGCTGTTCCTGATAGCATCTTTAACATATACCCGTACATATTTATGTAACCCCCGTGTAGCGGAACCACACGGGCCTGAATATCGTTCACTTCGTACTTTCGGTTTTTTGTTTGCATAAAATATTCCGCAAAAGCACAACTCGGGCGGGGGAGGGTGGCAGGCATGCAGAAAGCTATTCCGATGCTGTTCGCAAATTTTTGCTGTCGTTGACATTAAAGAGATATATGCCACCGGGTCCTGGCTTTAAAAGGTCCGCGGTCTGGCATATAAATTCTGCGCACTAGAAGACATGTAGCTAATTAGCCGGTGAATAAGAGTGCGGGGCGGCTACTTATGCAAGTAGGATGTTGTTTTTTGCTATTCTTCTAAAAATAATTTTTTTATTTTTACTTGATTTACAATAAAGTTTTCTTTTATACAAATTTAAGAAGTGGAGCACACGCAGAACGCCCGGTGGATGAGTTCTTTTTAGAAGATGCCCGAGATTAGAATCCTAAATTACTTCGATCTACAGTTTTATTCTCAAAAAGAACTTATTATTTTGTTCACTGTTTTGTTTTCGTCTATGACTTTCAGGATAATTTGTCTCTTTCAACTCTTTTAAAAATAATCAAAATAGAAAAAAAATATTCCATACAATCCAAAAGAACAAAACATAACCAATCAAAATTGGTAAGTACCTACTTCTTTTCAGTTTGAGACCACGCATCAAGGTCTTTAAAAACTCAATTTTTTAGTGTATTCATTGCATTTCGTCATTTTGTAAATTTTGTAAATGCGCTGGTACAATAGTACACCAGGCACACCTCCTTTTTGAGTGCCTACTTCTACGAAATGTTCGTAAATGGCTCACGGAAAAGTTTACGACGAACTTTCGTTAAATTGTAAGTACACCATAATTTAATATTTTGTATGGGTTATGTCTTACACGATGTTTCGCTCACCTTCTCCGAACTGAACTCGTTACTTGTAGAATCTGTCGTTTTAAATCAACAAAACATTTATTATTATCAGTACTGTCACAAAACAATTTGTACCCCTTTTCTTCGCGATTCTTAACTTATTGATGCACTATCTTGAATTTCTCATTCAAATGGAAACATCGACATTTACGATAGTGCTGCGTTTCACTTCGGAACATCGCTTATCAATTTTGAAGAACAATTAAAAAATGGACAAAATTCTACATTGATAATTCGCAAGTAATGTGTTCATTTTGGTATTCAAAATCGTCTATTGCGACCCGCTATTGATAGATTGAATATAGGTAAATGATATGTCTGGTTTAAACAGCATGGAGCCACCTGCCACACAGCGCGTGAAAATATGACGTCTAACTGGATTTGTTTGATTTTTGCTTCCAGCTTGCACTATATATCTGCTGCCAAGCAGGCGTAGTGATCGTATTTCAAACCATAGATCACGCCTTGTACCAGACCTTAAGTAGTATATTAAGAAAAGACGCTTACTGCCTTAGGTTATGCCAATTAGGTAACTAAGTACAAATTTGCAAAACTGACTACACATAACAAAAATTTAAATTCCTGTTTTGTGCATAGAGATGTCCTGCGTCCATTTCTCGAGTTTAATCCGCTGTTGCTAGCCACACAAGGTGACTGGAGGCAAAAAGAAGCATACCGCCCTCCAAACTATCGCTCCGTAAACAAGAATGGGTATTATAAGCGTGGCGTAGATCCTGTGGCCTACCCCCGGTTCCATTCCCATTTTTTACCCATGGCTTTTTTATAGGACTATATGGCCGTAATTGCCTCTTGGGATCTCTCGATCAGGTTGGGCTTCCAGGTAAGTTTCCTGTCTATCTGGCAATCTAACTAATTTGTGTTGTGAATATTAAGTCCATCAGTCGAGTGGTTTGACTGTGATGAGGCCTCATACATACGCACCAAGGGTTTTTGTATTGTATATTATAAATAGATAAAGAAATTTGGCATTGTGTTCGAAATTGTTCGAAATCAGCGACCCCAAAAACCCAATGTGTGAAGTATCATGAAAATTTAAAATTAGTTTAATATTTTGAGTCCACCCAGCACCCAGAAGCAAATCCTTCAGTTGTAGATAGTTTGGAGTCAGCCAACCCTTTGATACTTGTCACATTTTTTTGCTCAAAAGTCATAGAATACTAAAAAATTCAGCGACGTTAGCGAAAACCGCTTGCAATTAATTAGCAATTCACTCCTCTGCTATAAAATTCACATCTCTGAAGGAGCACTAAACCACCGAAGTAATAAAAGATGAGTCCGAAATTTCAAGATCACCACCCGTCGCGGTTGCTGCAGCATATCAGCAGGCTCCTCCAATGCCTGCGGAGCGCTGCGAGGCGAGTTTTATTAATTATTTAATTCGAGGTATCGAGGTAATTGGCTCTAAGGCTAACGTGAAATACATTACGGAGCCACAAAGTTACCGACGACGACGAGCTCCTAAATTCACCCTCTTAAGGGGTGTACTTAAGACCCATTTCACTTAAAAGTCACTTTTCGTTACCGCCAACATTGCGGGGATGGTGGATGTGGATGGCTGGCAGGGTCGTGCATCGTTTGCTCATCGTCTTCCCGGGATAATGAAAAATACCTTCAAAGTAGCTGAATTCGGGTAATGGAAAAAATTATTTTCTCCCAGCCGGAGTCTCTTAGGTTGGTTTGATTCAATTACAGTCCCTTGAGGTATTGCACCTTCTTGCCGGGTTCTGGCTGCCGGGGATGGAGCAGCCTTCCTTTGAGGCGGAATTCCAAAAGAGCGCGTTTTGATGTACTTGACGGATTGAATTTTCATTTCTGCTATGAAATCAGAACGCCCGAGGACCACCTTAGGGACCTGCCCCGGAATATTATCACGGCACCGCAAACGTTCAGCAGCCAGGCTCCACCCGTCACCGTTTTTGAAGTCTCTGGAACTGAAACACAGACGTTACGTCCTAACGACTCAGTTTCAAATAAATAATTTATCAGGCTTTCGTCTTATTCTTTTATACCCGAGTGCCTTCCTTAAGTGGCTCTTTCATGGCTCGAACAATTCGGGGGCACATTCCGAGCCCACTTTCCTCTCGAAGCGAAATTCGCTTACTTTGTGACAGGGACGTTAGGAGCTCTGAGCAGCTTTCAACGGGCCCCCATCAGAGCCAGTGGGCTGTGATGCTGGTCCGCATCTATTTGTCACGGCGGCACCGCACCCGTCCCCGGCCCACTGCGGACTATTGAAGTCCCGCCAGCACGTGTTTTCCTTAAATAATGTACAAAGGGCTCAAAGGTGTGATCATTTTTCTTCTGTTTTTGTCGGGTGTTATTTGTTCCAAGGGCCGAATCCGAATTTCCTCTTGCATGACCGATTTAGGTGACAGGCTTAAGTAAATGGATTTAGATGTGTATCGAAAGGTGATTTTTCATTCCTTGGGCTCCTCGGCCGACGGACGCCCCGACCCGGCACACAAAGAAGGGCTCGACACCACCTGTGAAATTAGGGTCCCAAGATAAAGTTTCCGAATTAATCTTCAGGTGTTGTTTCAGGCGGTGGCAGTGGCAAGCGACGCAGGGCGGAGGGACACTCGCTTTGTTTCATCGGGCTTTTCGGCTCCTTTCCACGAGGGAAATTAATTTGAAAGATACGGCCGTCCCGCACTGTGTGACAGTTTAGAGCGATAAAAGGAACCTCTGACAATTAATGGATGTTCAACGATTTTCAGACTTGTCCTTTGGAGTGGTTAATACTCCTCCGATTGTCAGCGCATGGACTGATTTAGATTTTTAAACTTTTCCCAATCCATCTTGTAGCATTAATTGGATTGGCCTTAAAATATAAACTTACTTTAGTATTGTTGAAACAAAGTTATTTGACTAATTTATAAAGTGAAAGAAAAAACATAAGGGTTGCCAAGGGAACAAGGATCATACTCTGAGTGCAAGTTTTTAACTGAATAAAAATAATATGTTTCTTATTTGGCTTTGAGGTTTTTGCTGCATGTGGCTGTGCGTTGATATGTAGCAATATCACTTTTTGCACATTAAATCATGAGTACAAGTAATTACCTTGGCCCTGACAATATTTTATACACTAAACCTAGTTATTTGACAGACTTCAGCGTGCTCAATAAACCCACAAAAACAGTAATTGAGCGTGTATGAACTGTTTGGTTATTATGATTTTACGATATTTCCATAAACCAAGTGGCCCTACTTATCCTATGGCGTTCATAAAAGCGGGGGCCAAACTATGCTACCATTATCATGAATATGTTCAGTACAGGATTCGAGAGATGTGACGATCATGAAGGCTATTTTGCAATAAAGACCAAAGCACCATTTATTCTATTCACAATAGCATTAATGTCCATTTAATGCTCAAATGAGAAGTGAGAGTTATGTATAATACCATTAGACCTCTAGCCTTGTCAACTGAAATGAGGGACTGCTCGTTAATCGTGAAATTATGAAGCAGGCGTATTCTTTTTACATGAAAATATCACACAGGTACATTAAAATATAATTAAATGAAGGTGACTGATTGACCACCAAGATTGAAAGGACGGAGTTCAAAATCAGGTATTTTATAGAAAAGCTTATAGTCATTGGCATAGCAATGAATTTTCAAATAAGTACATATGCTAAGCATGAGGGTAACATCATTGATGTAGATAGTAAACAAAAGTCGACCAAGAGTGCTACCCTGCGGAACACCAGATGTGTTCGTATATAGTGCAGAAAGAACGCAACAGAAACTGGCACGTTGAGAACGTTTAAACAAATGCGAAGTACCCCAAATAAAAAAAACAGGAAGGAAAACCAAAAGTTATACATATATGTTACAGGGTGTATAAGTTAAGGCATGCCAAAATGATGGGGGTGATATATATTGGTACATGTGTATCTCGTCTAACCAAAAAATCCTATGGCAGAGGGGGGAGGGAGGGAAATATCTCAACCGTTTTCGAGTCACAGGGTGATTCGTAAATTCGGGATGCACATTACTATAATATTTTATTTTTATCTTTTGATCCAATTATCGCAGCGAAAAACAACTACTACTACTCAGTGTAAATTTGTATGTCCTTTCTTTACCTAGACGTGTTGTACCTCTTTGGAAAGGCAATAAGATGGTTAATTCAATAAAAATAAAAAAGAGGGGTCTAAATTACATGAATTTTTGAGAAAAAATGGGAAATTTAGGAAATTTTAGAGCATTTTTTCAATTTCGTATGTGACTGTGCCTGTAGTGGTACAGCTAGATCAACATTGGTGGCATTTTTGGAAAGCACATTAAAACAGTAGTTGTTTGGCGCGACTTTGAAGTCGCTGCGCTGCGTTAAAAATATATAATAATATTATATTTCAAACGTGCCTCCTAAAAGATATTGGGATTGATGTGATAATTACGTTTATTTTAAAATTCGCGCACACAACTGTATACTCCTTACATTTCTGAATAAGTTTTCTAAATACACAGAAAAACATAGAAGTGAGATTTGCTTTTTGCATCATGCTAATGAAATGTGACAATTTCTCCTAAATTTATGCGAATGCATAATTTTGTTGAATGCGATTTATTTTTGCGTTGATTATCTGGCCACCCTAGTCAAACAAGCCAAGTAAAAAAATCAACTGCACATCAAGAATTAGCGGCTGTGCTCTCGAGGCGGCGCGGCGCGGCATGGCGGCGTATAAATATATCCATTACTCGAACCAAAAATAGTATGGCACGAGAGACGAGACTAAAAATACCCGCGATTACTCCGTTCCCACATTACCAGCGATTTGTCTTGTCTGGCCGTCACAACGTCGGGCACGGTGTAGTGCGGTGCGGGTGTATTTGTGTCTCAAAAGCCAACCTGATTCACCGCAACTTTTAGCGTAATTGGCCCGACGACGCCGCCGTCGGCTGAGCCTCTCATTGAGAAAAGTTTGAGAAAATCTCAATTTGGCTTCAAGGGAAGTTCCTTAAGACAGCTCGGTGGGCTAAAGCCGCCTAATTGTTTCCCTCCCCGCTGGCGCCCCATTCAACGTCCCCAGATAAATGAGGAAATTGAAAACAGCCCAATCCGGCAATCCGGAGAGCAAACGGACTTAATAATTAATGGCAGTCGGATTGACGAACCATAAATTTTATTTCGGCTGCCTCTCCTTTATTTCGACTTTAATGATCCGCCCCCCTGTACACTTGTTCATCAGCTTAGCTCTTCGGTGCCCACCCGGGGCTTCTACCCAGCCTAGCACGTACCTTAACGATAGATTCGCTATCAAAGTTTAATTTCTGCCAGTCATGCAAGAAGTTTTCGGAACTTCCCTAATAGCATGGCTGTGCGAATGACCAAGCGAAGGGCACCCCCAGGCCGTGCATAGCATTCGACTGGGCTAATACCTTCCTACCTACCCCTAGCGTGGCTACTACACCGGTGCCGCACCGGTTTTGCGTTATTAAATGGAAATCTATAAAAATGCAATCTGGGCGAATTTGGACCCTGCACGTAAGATGAATAATTCCAGTGTGAAATTTATCAAGATGGAGCTGGCCATTGAGATATTAGTCGCCGGCACGCTATGTGCTCTGGAAAGCCCTTCGGTTTTCCCGGCGAAATTCGCGGTGATGACGTGGCACCACGAGCATTGTAAAAGGGTATAAGGCCCAATAAAATTTTTGTGGTAAATTTAGAAATCTTGGCGCAGGCAGGCAATACTCAGTCTGGTCGTGTGGTGGAAAGTTGGCAAACTTTTACTGCTTTCTGGATTGCCGTCCGCGTCCCACGTTCCCTTCCAGGTCGAAAAAAAAAAACCTTGGCAAGTTTTGATATCAAAGCGAACGTGTTTGTTTTTCGAAGCTGGCGTAAACTAAAAGCTCCGTCGCCTTTCGACGCAGGCACTGGCCGTGTTTGGGGTTATGCTTTACTTCTCATGGTTTTAGGATACTTTTTGTTTGCGCTTTGGTTTGATGCGATTGTGAAAGTTGCGCGGCACCGAGTTGGGGTTTTCTATGAATTTTTGAACGACCCAGCTAGGTTTATTGCCCCATTTTTCTGTGCGGCCTTTTTTTATGTTTTTATATTTACAAGTAAACTTTTTTTTATTTTTTTATTTTGGGAACCAACTGTTTTTATATCTGGTTGTTTTGCTGTAATATTTTCATGATTGGAGATAAAAATAATATTTTCACTTACTTCGTTAGTACCTACCCATACTTCCAAGAGAAAGAGAATGGCAAAATGAAGGTCGTTCCAGAAATAAATCTGCAACATTTAGCATTTTAGGGTTTTAGACACCCAAAGGGTTGTTATCCTTCCGCCTGTTCATCGCTACCCACTAGTCCTAAACTATAAGTGATACCTATACGTTTCAACAAAAAGTACACACAGGCGAATAATATAATATGTATTAAGCTTCTTCTGCAAAAAACAAAACCTTCATCATAATCAAAATGGTGGCTTCAATATGGCGGACCAAAAATACTAAACTTGTCATGAATTGTCATGAAGTTTGGCACATCGGGACTTTTACAGTCACCTCTTAGGATCTCAATTTGTCAAATTCAAAAATCGATGTTTCCATCTTATTCTCTCCACTGCTTGATTATTATTATTATTTTATTTTATTTTTTCATTACATATACATACGCTAAACCCAGCCTACATACCACATTTAATATTTTTAGGTCTGCTAGAAGTAACTTATATTTTTGATGATCGGTCAGTGAGTCAGTGACGAAATTTTGTAAACTATTATAGTTAAAATTATTTGTAATCTGACAGAAATTTCAGGCCTTTACTCTAATCCGTAACAAATATACAGGTGGCTTCAAAGTGCCATGAGTTGCTTCGAGATAAGGTAGTACGGCCATGCTTGCTCGACTTGGCAAGGGAACTACCGTGTCCCCAGATAAATAACAAAACAAAACCAATAAGGGGCCAAGATGGATTCCCTGAGGAACTCCAGATCTTATAAGAATCTCGCTTAATAGGGCATTCCCAAAAGAAGCTTTATATTTCTACCACTCCCACATATAAAACTATATCCATTCGACCAGCAGTATTGAGAAACTTTATGACAGTTTGTAGAAGGCTATCAAAAAAATGCGATTTTTGTTAAGCTGTTCGGAGGTTAGTGGTGAGTATAAAACTAAGTTTCCGTAATAGCAACCCCCTTCATTTCTGAACCTGAAAAACCATTAAAAATAATTTTAATTTAAAAAGTAAAATTAATACTCCACAAGGAAGCTTCGATATATATTTTTTTTGGAAATTGAAAATAAAAAGTTGCATCGTTTTCTTTTGATCAAAAATCTTATGTGAACGAGCTATTAATAAAATTTGTAGATAATTTTTGGTTCAGGATATAAAATTTTGTGTTTAATATTTTCTTATGATTAACGATTCCCGAGATATCGGTAAAAACGTTCACACCCTCATTTTAAAGATGGTGGGTAAATAGAGTGGGTTGCAATCGCCAGAACCGAATTTTATACTGATCACCGGCCACCGACCACCCTAACAGATTAAAAGAAAACAACTCTACCTGCTCCTAATGTTTAGCAAAATTACCATTTCACTACACTAACATATGTTACACGTTTACCCGACCAATTCACCGATTGTTATGTAAAATGTTTTACCAGCAGTTCTATCGATGTTTCTATTTGTGGCGCCTTTTCAACAGTTCTCTGTTCTATTTAATTATTTTTTTTTGTACAAAGGGAAAAAAATAAATTGTGTAGCCTTTACTAGGAAATAATTGCTGTAAATAGGTTGCAGGATATTTTTTTTCATTCTGGTATGGAAATTTGTCAGTTTTTCTGTAGATATTTCGTACAAGTACGATGGAATAAATTTCTATAGAAAAAGGGATTGATGGAAAAATATAGTATTCGAAATTTAGAATGGAAAATGTCCCCCTACCCTGTAAATAATTTAAATTGTATCCAAAGAGATAGATAAAACAGTATAAAATATTTTTTTTTATTTCAGACGTTGCCTACGTTCGAACAAATTAACTTCGGTTTTTAATAGGGGGTTACAAGACCTATGAGCAAGTCCAGTAGAAAAATTCATAACTTTGAATGCCATTTTCTCAAATGTGTTTTTTCCCGAAGACAGTAGACAACTCAACTCAACATAACACGGCCGTTTAGCTAATTTTGGCATTCAATTTCTAAATAAAATTCTACATATGATCACGAGAGCTTCTCTTGATTGAGTTACCCGTGACCGCAAAGATATTATCATTATTAACTAGAAACAAATTTTTATTTTTTTATATCAGATGCATCCCCCTAGGGTGCCCATCGATACATTTGTGAGTGCCGCGGGATTGTCCTACACCCCTAGTTGAAATTATTTTTGTATATACATATATTGTTTTTATCATTTGACCAAAATGACCATTTTTTGACCCCACTTCTGCACCCCACCTTAAATTAAAAGCAACAAAATATACTCAGTTTATGTTTTAAAAATAAAAGCCATTACAATATCATAACAGGAGAACTGTTTTCTCATAAAAGTTCTGTCCTGTAAGACATCTTGCAACATTACAAGTACATTGCGTGTTCGCTGCCCATCTTTTAAAAATCATTACCTAGATAGCTACATTGAAAGCCCTGTTGCCATGGCTACGTGCATTGGTTCAAGAGCAATTTCATACAATTCCTCCGAACGACTCCAAAGCTTTACAGAATGCCGAAGGGCAGGTTAACATTCATTACATTTAATTTGGAACAGTGCAGCTTTCTACAAAACCTCATTAAAAAGAAACTGAATTAGTTCACCCTTTCAGCATTCTCCGCCCATAGCCCTTGCTCAACCTTACCATCGCCCGAAGGAAACCCAATTTTTCCGTGAAATGTACAAGTTGGGGGTTACGTCAGTTTCCAGTTCGATTGTCTTTTGCTATTTTTGATATTTCCGTACACCTGTTGTGCTCCAAATGCCAATTACTGCCGCCATTCTACCTGTGCACATTTTTCGTATCCTTTCTCCCAATTGTTCTGTAGTTTTTGTTAAATTGATCGAGAAATTCAATTGCTGCGAACGCTCCTACATGCGGAGTGGTGTTTTTTTCGCAATTCATCCGATACGAACGGGGTAGTCGGGATAGACCCTTAGGAGTTTTCTTCTTTAGTCCACTGGGTGCCTCGTACGAGGGCACGCCACATTAGCGGCAACCACACCGCATGAATATGATGCGACTTCATGAGCTGGAATGATTTCAATAATTCCTATAACGTTGTAACATTTTTATGGCATCGTTTTGTTTTGATGGGTTGGATAAGTGCCGCATGATTTTTTTCCCGGCCGAACAACGAAAAGGAGTCTCGCCAGCACGCCAGCGATACTTCACTTGTTACGTGGAAACAAAACAAAAAAGGAGTTTTATGTCGGACCGAGGGGAATTAATTTTCTAAATTATCCTACCGCCCGAAACCCCTATCAAAACTTTACGAACCCCTTAGCTGTCTGTCGTTGTTTATCTTGGCCGCGAAAAGGATGATGCCAGGCGTGAAAGATTCTCTCCGCGTTAACCCTTTGCTGGTTATTGCACGCTTCGGGTCTGGGACCCTCCAAAGACAATATAACTTTTGTTGGGATAATTTTCTTTCTTTTTTTTTTGTGCCAGTTTTCTGGTGAAACAATTTCGTAACACTGCTCTGCCACCCAGGCCGGCATAAAAGCCATTGTTTTTTTGCGGTTCGCTTTTAGTAGAAAACATTTCCGTTGTATGATTGCTTTTGCTTTAGTAAATTTGATCCCGAGTGTTGTTCAACTTCTGTAACGCCCCACCTGAACTGTTTTTTTTTGCTCCTTTTCAGACTTTATTTTTGCAGATAAAGTTGAAAAGTCGCTGTGAACATTCAAAATTTGTATTATTTCAGCGCTGGTCTTTCAGCACGCTGAAAGGTGCTTAACAGGGCGGAGTAGTCAGTTTTATAACAATATTTGCTCTTGTTTACGTTTTTCCCTTTATACCCCTAACTCCACTAAAGAGTTTGTGGAACAGGGTCATGGGGACGTTAAAATAATTTCAAATAAAAACTCCAAATAGAAACGCAAGAGTGGATTCTCTCTCTTCTCAGCTTCAAATTGCTGTCCTGCCCCGAGAATTTAGTTATTTTACTTAAATTGCTTCTAGTGCAATGCGGCGTGGTATGCTTCCCTTTATTCTCCTTCATAAAATCTTTTATTAAATTCCTATCCGTCGTGGATCGCTCAAAATGAAATTTTTCAACAACTGACTATCACACATGCTGAGCTGGCCTCTAAAGATTTAAATTATATTTACTTTATAAATCTTGGCATTATACAGGCGGATGGAGCAAAAATAAATTGAGGCGAAATGGAAACACTGCTTTTGCCCCTACTGACGCACGACTGCTATTTGCACGTTACTCCGGGATATGATGGATTACTGGAGCGGCTCCCGAACTTATTGAATTTCTCATTTGACAGTGAAATAAATTTAAACGACAATTTATAACTCTTCCCGGGATTGGCATTACTCACAAAAGGTGTTAATACGATTGTCACAGCTACGATGATGAATGCCTCAAATTTAAAATGGTGATTTGTCACTGCGAAAGTGTGTAAATAATTGCACCGGCGACAAAAGGCAAATGCTATTGACTTTTCGGAATGGGGTGCACATTAGGCCCCGATGATAAATCGAATGTGCGCAGGATATGATTAACAGAGGGCGTATCAGCTTGCAGGTAGATTTCAAAACGGCACGGATTTTCTGTGATACAAATGTCGGTTATAATTTTAACTGACACTTATTAATTTTTTTATGCTTTGGTCCTGGATATTCATTTAAATATCCATAAATATTTTTTTAAATTTTAAAACTCAAGATTTTAACTTATATACATCTATGTAGTATTACTAGTACTCTCTAGTATTAATTAATTGGATTAATCTATGGACTACTGTTCCAGAGGTCATGGGTACGAATCCCAGATTGTTTGGCTTTCTAAAGAGTCAGATTATATGTGTACCGAATATGAAGTGTCAAATTGGAGTAAGGCAAACGTGTCCACACTAGAAGCCAGGCGTCCCGAGTTCGAATCCCATCGGAAATTACGCAAAAGCAGCAGGCATTTAGAAATACGTTTCTGGACGTGTTTTGTAGGTCCTACATTGTAAATTTTTTGATATTGCCTGGGAATTTAACGATCCAATAATTATGTGCAAGGTAACTTTTCACACAACGGTCCTCCGGCCCCGATTTCGATGAAATTGAAATATGTACATATGTCATAAAAAAATTAATTCTGAGAAACTTTTGTTTTGAATATATATAGAGGTGTGGAGACCCACAGGACTTACTAAGGTTCAAGCAATTCTGTATATGTATGCATCCCTTCATACCGCGGCGATCACGATCAAATCCAGAAAGATAGAATACAGAAGTGACAAAATCCAAAAGAATTTATAAAATCGAGAAACGGCAAAATCCGTAAACGACAAAATCTAGAATCACAAAAATCCAGGAACGAATTTGCCTTTTACAAAATGTCTACTGCCCGAGGATGTGCCTTTTACGAAATTTAGTATGCCGTTACAAATTAATAATAATGTAAATGAATAAAAGGGGCATCCAGGAATAACGCAAAGCACATTAGTGTGAATTGTTTTTGGATTGCAGGAGTTCTGGATTTTCGTGTTTCTGGATTTTGCTCCACCACAAAAATGAATGCAATAAAAGATACATATACAAAGGTATATTCTAATAAATAGTTATTGTATGTATTCTCCTCCCATATTCACATACATAAGACCATACAATCAATTCGTAGGATGCAATAATTTTTGGTTAGGTTGGCATGTTAGTGTTGAGTTGAGTTAATGGGACTGGGGGTGTTGTTATTCAGCTGCCACATTCAACGTAAGGATTAGTTAGTTTTCTTTTATATTTCTTTACGAAACTATGATTTTATAACATATACAAAAATTTTGAAATGGTCGTTTTCGACTTCCGTAGATTAGATAATTAGATATATTATGTTGGCATTTCCTCTTTTAAATGTATTTCCATTGTTGTTTGCGGGAATTCAAAAATAAAATAAAAAATTTATGTGTTCTGTTCGAACATTGGCTTTGTCTAATATTACTCAAAACAAAAATACAAGCACTACTTTGTATACCTACATACATAAGTACCTCATTTAATTTTGGAAATGCTAAAACATAAAAAAAAACACTGAATGAAAATTTTGAATTTTAATTACAAAATGGAATTTTTATAGCAGGATTAATAATAAAAGAGTTATCTCGCCCAAAGTTTTTCATCCTATAATCATCATCTAAAGTTTTGTGCTATTATTAATATTACGCCGAAATCTTAGTAATAAATGTTGTAGACAATTATACTATATTATCTATTTTTATTAAATTCGGCGGGATACGGATCTACGAATAGTACGTGAGGACAAAATTGTTTAATATTTCGATAATTTAGTGAACCTTTTAGCTAAAATCATATTTTTAAATTGTTTTTTGTTGTCGGTTAAAAAAGAAGCAAGCTTCCTATCCCCAAAACCCACAGAAATTAAAACCACACAACATACATATATCCAATCTAAATCTATTTTCAAAAATTTGGACATACTAATTTAAAACTCCTGCCCAAAATAAATTTTTAAATGGTTGGGTTATTTACGCAAAAATAAAACACACGTCTGAGATAACTACGTTGGAGTTATTAAATTGCTCCACATTTACATGCTTTCACTACTCTCTCTAAATTTAAATATTTAATGAACTCAACAAGATATATTAACAGATGAATTTTCTCAAATTCCTTAATAACGAAAAGACTTTTTCAGTCAGTTTGTTGACTGTGGCATCGAGTGAGCGTTCAAAATAGACTTGCTCAACGTTGAAAATCTTCACCCTTACGTAAAGAAGGAAGCATGGCCAGCATGTGACATTGTAATTTTCTGATTGACGTGACATCACTTCCACCACACATCGTAGCAGTGATTCACTCTCTTCCAAGGCTCTGGTTCAGTGGGCGCCAGCAAACATATCATTCTGGGGATCTTACCATGTTCGGAAAAGCAAAAGTCACTGGATCCCACTTAATCCGAAATTTAAACGAGAAAAATCTCTGGATCGTAAACCAAGAAATGCGAAAAAAAAGAGAACTCCTCGTCTTCGCCCAAAATTACATTCGCGAACGGAAGCAGTTTTTGCCTCCGAATGCAATCTATCATGGGGCGCGATGTCATTTGCTCCGAGCGTCGGCGGTGGCGGCAATGGTAACGGCAGCATAGAAGTGCGCAATCATCCCGCAGACGACTAGTGTCGAACAGATGAAATCCTTTCAAGATGTTAAAAAAGTCACTTTCGATGAGGGGATATTTGTCTTCAATTTGTTTCCCATCAATGTCGCCTTCGCGACGGCGACAAGGACACCTCCTTCTTGCCTTGGGGAGCCGAGTGCGGCGCTTCTGGGATTACAAGCAGGGAAACAATTTCTTGCCATTCAAGTAACGCTCGGCAATAATGGAAGCTGGCGTATTTCGCGCCTTGAAGGAGATTTTACGCGAACCCGCCGCCCACTCTGTCAATCCTTCTTAAACCCTGGCGCTGAGGGTATGCAAGAGAATTCCATCGTCTAGCTATTTTAATTGAATTAATTCCAGCGTCTTCAACCAGTCTCCTGCAGGGAGGTGACGTGAAAAAGCGCAGCGATGCGCTCCTATAGCTTTATGGGCTAACTTCTGTGCATCGGGAATATTGGGATAGTCAAGGGAAGTCTCGCACTGCTCTACAGTCTCTATCCCGGTAATTTGGACTACCGAAATCTGGCGCATAAATCAGGACATTTCCATCTCGATGGAAGCTGTACTACAAGAAGATTTCCCTAACCCTGTCAGAATCGATATTGAAAGTTAAATCGACTGTAATAAGGACTCGTTGCGAGCGTGGACTCGAGCTGAATACGAAAAATGTGCTCGGGAAGCTATTGAATTCGAACCCTTTGAAAGACGGCCCCATCCCGACCCGGATCCCGCCCCACTACTGTGGCACAGCACAATCGCTCGAATTGCTCTGTTCTTTGTTTCAGGGATGAATTTAAGACCAGAAATCATTTTCTGTCCTGTGAAATTGTTTTCCTTGAATTATTCATTGGAGAGGGAAAGAAATGTCTGCAGCTTTCATTTGCGAAATTTCTAAAGAGTCCTTTTGTCGAGACAGGCAAACATGGCAAGAGCCACCGCCGCCGTCGAATTTTTGCTGTGACGTGGACGGGAATAACGACATATTGCCTTATCCCCCCAATCCCGAACAATGACGAATTAGTCAGCTTTGCGGAAGGATGAGGAACGACTGCATCCGCCATTAGTTGAAGTGATGGGATTTTTGTGAGCTCACGTCGATGTATGAGGATGTTTTTCCGCATTTTGTTTTCTTCGTTTTATTTTTTTTTGGGCAGAGCTGTAGTTATCTTCGTTTTTTTTTGTATCTTGGAAGGCATTCAATTTGGCCCATTTACATTTTGTTTTCTTTCGTTCTCATTCAAATGAGCAATTTCGTACTGAGCCGGAAAACGAGGTCGATTGGAATCTTGCGCTGGCAAATACAAATAATCCTTAATCGATATTCATTAGATCTTCAGTCGAGAGATATCGAATGATCAAATGTTATTACTTCAATTCCTATTATGCATTCATCCTAAGATACATAAACCGTCACACCAACCAAATCGATGTTGCAGGATTGACGCTCCTGACAGTGGCACTAAATTTCCCTTATTAATGGCGAATTTTGTGATTAACTATTTTTTTTGGAAAAATTCGATTGATCTGTGTACCTATTTGGTTAGGTCGAAATTCGGAAATTCGATACGTATGCATCTAGATGGTATCTAAATTCATAGTTCGTCATACGAGTAAACAAATGGGCGTCAACCGAAAACAAATGTTTTCTGACTGACAATATGGCACTATTTTATCAGTCTAATGCAAACTTCATGATTTACATTAACTTTTTTTTCCAACATTCCTCGAATGGGTACGTCGGAATTGTTTGTTAGCAGATGCAAAATCAATTCAATCGGTAAAATAGCAGCAGCAAACACGCGAACATTGTCGGGGATTGTGAATGCATACGACGAAGCACGTTGATCACGTCCAGCTGGCAACACACATCCGATCCCGAGATACGCCATGAAAGCTGTCATAAATCCGGGCCTAATTCCTATTGAATTTTCATTTGGAAATTCGATTTCGAGGGAGCTGCCCCCCACTGGTGTTGTGACATAAGCCCGTTTCATTAAATTTCCCCACAGCTGCCTTGCATTTCCAATGGCCATAAATTCGGGCCCTCTCCCACTAGCCGCTCCGTTGCTTCTTTATCTCGCTTCTTTTTTTCTTTTTTTTCTTTTTTAATAATCAAATGGAAAACTGACGTCGGACTCATCAGGGTCATTCCGGGGTATCTCCCTTTTAATACAATTCCCTTTTTATGTTAGGCCCGCCACCCTGTAACACCCTCTTATTATTCATTAGCCGAATTAATAGCAGACTTCCATTCTATTCGGGCGAAGCCAAAGTTTTTCATTTGCCATTCGGGAAATTTTTATAGTCTTTCGCTGTTTTTAGCCCATTCCTTCTTCCTCTGCTGGTTAGGACTTTATCAGGGCTCTGACTTTTTGCGGCTATATCATTTCATCGAAATGAGTTTTGGGGAGCATTTCAAATTGAAAAGGAGAATTAATGGGCGATTTTATATGAGTTTTTTATGGAAATTCTAAGCAGTCTCTACGGTAATGCTTTTGCATAAATTAATTCTGTCACATAAACACCGCAGCGATCTCAAAAAGTTTTCTAAGTTTGTTATATCCAAATCAGTGATTGGATAAAAGTTGACCCTCTGCAGTAAGCGTCAGAGTTTTCGTTTTCAATCAAATTAAAGAAGGCAAAGTTTGTAGCACAGCATCCAGACTTATATACAAGTTGTCCATTCAGAACTTGAACAACTGTTTCATGACAGAGAGTAGATTAAAAGTTAAACATTTTCAAAGGGAATAATAGGACTCGACTAATTCGTATAAAAGCACTAAACGAATTTTAATGCGACATTCACTAAACTGAAAGACAAACAAAGAAAAAACAAATTTTGTTTATAACAGGTCAAATACAAAACTAAATAAATATGTAATAACAATTATAAGAATTAAAACTTTGGTAATTATTCGCGAAATAGCCCACCCCCCCCCCCCCCCCCCCCGCCCCAAATTTTGATCAAATTGAAAGATGTTACAAAGGTTATTCTGAACAATTCTTGTTTTGGACAAAGTGTGCGAAAACCTACAGGTAAAAAGGCACCAGAAATTTTCTATATTATATATTATAGATTATAAAAATACTATTAAATATTTAATTTATTCTATTATTATATTCTAGCGTTCTTTATTTAATTTACTTATATTTACAACAGTTTATTTAATAATTTTTTATTTTATTTTTATTTGAATTCTATTCACAAAGCAACATCATATTTAAATTATTTCTCGTAGCTAACTAACTCAAAAATCAACTCCAAAGTAAATTTTCGACGTACGCGACCTATAGGAAAAATTAAGTAAAAAATTGTGTATATGATAGAAACTCAATGGAAGATAACATGTGGGGAAACAAGGAATTGTTTGCAGATAGCATTAGTATTGTGGGGGGGATCTTAATACGTGGTAACCTCCCTCTGCTTGCAGCTAATCAACCCGATTCCAGCCAGGGGTTCCAAAAGCTGTTCACCCACAAATTAAATTGGCCATTTACAAGCTTGCTATATTTTATTTAAACTGATTCTACATATAAATTCACTCCTAACTCTTGCACAACAATATTCTCTGGTTTTCTCAAATTCTAAAATTGAACTGACTTTTTCATTAAAAACAATTACTACCTCGCACTTCAATACTACTTGATTTTCCCCGTACAACTCTGCACCGATTTCAAGGTGCGAAAACGACAAAGTGCCAAATCTGGTTTTACTTAACTCTACTGATAATTTTTTACCCTCTTCCTTCACACTCAGAATCATTAGAAGGTACCAGATAGGATAACCGTGATTTTACTCAAAATTGTGGTGACTACCACCAAAGCCGGGAAAACCACCTACCAGAACTCTCAAAGTTCCCAATCCAACCAATGTGAAAAGAACGCAACGGCCGCCACAGTATCATACCCACAGATCACATAGTAATGCACACGCGTCCATACATATATGTACATGGTTTTTTTTTCATATAAGCTGAGAATTTTCATTCGCCATATTAGATCCGCCATCTTGAATTTCAAAATTTTGATATCAGATTCGAAGTCAACGACCCCGAAAACTTGAAAGTACCCATTTTTATGGAAATCTGTGGAAATTGAAATGGGATTCAAACAGTAAATTTCGCATGAGTAGTTGCCGATAAGTCTGCACTTGAGACTCAATTTAAATTTTAAGATTTATAAAAGAGAAAAAAAAAACAAGAAATCCTGGCAAAACATCCCAAATTTGCATTATTCACTCAAAATGTCAAAATCAATTGCCTCAAAATAAATCTCCCCGCATTTGAGCTCTGAAAGTGGTCCATTATCAGGAACTCATCCTGGAATTTTGCGCGCTTCTTCCACTGGATCCAAATTTAGTCGTAAAATTTCCATGAATTGGTACGTAAAACCGTGGCTCGTTATGGACAATTTATATGTAAAGTGCAGCCCTTTTGCCGCGTAATGCCGCATATATAAAATTGTTATGGGGAGGTATGTGAGGGTCGGGCCGGGTCTCCGTAAGCCGTCCGGTGATTGCCTTTATGTACCTATAATAGAAATTTATGAAAAAAAAAACCTTTACGAGGCCTTTAGGAGATTACTGAGTCCATGGCGAATTCATCAATTGACTCAGCCAGCTATTTATTCCCAGCCCATTAATCCGAAGTGTCCCATAAAAGCGGTGTCGGGAATTGGAAAATATATCAGGCGAAATCCTCCAGAGAGCTCCTTTCGCATCCCTTCCGGGTGGGGGCACTCTCAAATGGCAACAAAATAACCGAAAGCACGCCATCAAGTGGGATGTCAAGAAATTCGCGATACGCTATGAATTTATCAGTACGCATGGGTGCACCCTTCGGCCCCGTGCATGTGAAATGATCTGGTACAGGTCGAGATGTTGTGGCGCCTTTGATCAAGAAATCCCGCAATCGGGGTGCGGCGAGCCGCACATCCTTCGGGGATCTGCCAGTCCCTAAATCGGGCGGGCCCCGGAATATTGCATGCTCGAAAATCAATAAGCCCGCTGCGAAGCTATCATGTCCGGGCACATGGCGTGTAAATATTTAAACCTCCTCAATCAGCCGAGAGCGGAATTTTTCGGCGGCTGTAATAGCGGCCAACCTGCCACCGCCCGGGTATGGCTCATCTAAGCTCTGAATGGCGGCGACGCCAGCTGGTGTCAATGTTATTGCGTATAAAAAATTCACCCTTTATCATAGACTGGGCCGCCGCCATCAGCAGCATCTCGCGAATTCGACACAGGCGGGGGGGGGTGCTCCTAACTTTTGATGGTAGCACGCGGATGGCCAGGTTTCATCATCGCCTGGTTGACGAGCCACCCCGGCGCGAAATGATGGGCGTGCGGATATAAAATACCTGGGGCCCAGCCCAGACACAGGTGCGGTAACTCTGTGGGTGGATGCGGCGCAGAGCGTGCGATATCGTTTTTTAGCCGAACGATGGATGGATAATTGGGCTGCTATCGCAGGATAAAATTGATACGCCTTTGAGGACTGTTAATTGCAATTTGTCGGCGTGCAGATGGCACGCGCTTCCCGGTTTCATCACAATTAAATTTGATTTAAAACTGATCGCGATAATGACTAAAACAAGCCGATGGCTATTTTCGAGCAATGAAATTCCCATCAGTTTGGGCAAATTATTCACATTCATAATGAGGCCGTGATTAATTTATTGAGGCAATCAGAACTCCAGAAGCGATTTTCCTTGTGCGCTGCCTTTAATCGGCTTACGAGCCGGCAATAATTAAATAATTAAAAAAAAATACCAGTCCGGATCCTTTTAATCAAGAGATTCTAAAGTCATCAAGGCAGATTGCGCTACTGCAATTTTCCTCAGGGGTTTTGCTTTATAAATAAAATTAAGTCCATTGTTCGTGCAATGCAGGTGGAATTAATTATTCGTGCAATTCGAAATGGCTTTTAATGATAATTACCATTTCCCTCGAAGAGTTCTTAGGTTGCAAAATTTCAGCCACAATTCTGTTTTGAACAATGGACCGACGATACTGAAAAATATATCATTTTTATTACACAAGAGGTCACAGGCAAAAAACCATTAGGAGAGTTAGCGTTGTGATACGAGCAATCAAAAAGTATAAATTGCTGGAATTTTTCTCTGGTGAATGATAAAATAAAACAGAATTCAGAGTTAGTATTAAGTATTCCATAAACAACTGCTTGCTTGTGAACAAAAAGTTAAAATATGTCATATTAGCCCGACAAAAACGAATATATCCGGGTTTAGGATATTCTTACGAACTTTTGGCTTTCAAATTCCATTTTTGTATATACGAGTGTAAATCAAAATATATTAAGTGAAACTTATTTTAAATTACTATCCGTAAACAAATCTAAGGTGTGATTTTGTTTGTGACGAACGTGCAACAAAAGTACGTCAGAAGCATTGAAAACAAAAGACAATTTTCATAAAATTTGGTACACATGGGTTTCCAAGGGTGCTGATTTAAAATTTGATACATTTGCCATGACCCAAAATCAAAAATCGTATTCAAACTTGTACAAGGTGATTATTTTTGGGGATCCTGATGTAAATGGAAATGAAATAAAAAAAATATGAACTGACAAGAATAACTTCCAATCGGTGTAACTGAAAGTAAAAAATTGTTAATCCTAGTAAAACTTAAGCTCTGGTTTTTTTTCTACTGTCTGAATACGAACTGATCTAGAAACTGAAATAAAATAAAATATTAACCTTGTTCAGCGATGTGCTAAACTTAAATATTCAGCCAGTAGGCATTTTGTGAAAAAAAGAATTAATGGAAAAAATGTACTAGCGGAAAATTTAGAATGTAAAGGTGAACCCCTACCGTACGGTAGATGTATGACCTAATGCCATGCTACCTCCTTGAAAATAAATTCATATTATTTTTGGGTGTACACCTAATACATTAACATGGTTTTTATGGAACATTTTGCTAACCGATATCAATCTTCTTTCCAGGAAATCGTGTGCGCGACGCGACCACAATGTACAACCTCAAAGCCATTGCGGTAAGTTTCAAAATAATAATATGCCAACGAATGTGATAACAATAATATAATTAATTTAATGAAATAGTTAATATTCCTTGTAAAAGTGACCGTTTAAAAATAAAAAATTGAAAATGACAAAAAAATGTCACAGTAGAAAAAAAAATTGTTGACTTGAAATAACTCAAAAAGCATTCATCGTATGACAAAAGTGGTCATTTACAAAGTTGTAGTATTTTGAAATATTTTTGAAACAGTTTTTTTTAATTATGTCGTTGCTCAAACAACCGCCGAACTATTTTTAAATAATAGCCCCCAAATATCGGGGGCGTCATTGTACCATTTGCATGCTCAAATGACATAGTGTATGGACTACAAGCCATTTTACTTTAATATGTTTTTTTTTCACTACCACACCCCACGTCCGTCAGTTTTCTTTTTAATGAAAGTCTATACTTTTTTTGGCGTATAATTCACTAAAATAAGATCAGTTGTTTGTGCTGTAGGCGACTACACATAAACATAGACAACACCTTCCTTTGCGTGGCACAATAGGATAGAAATTAATATTTTATGAAGAATTTGTGAATATGGTCCTTTTGTATGGAAGTGTCTAGGAAAATGTATTAAGCTGCAATTTTCTTACCGGGAAAATTCACTTTAAACTCTTCAACAACTTTGGAAAATTGCTTCTCATTTGAAGTATTATGTATGTAATTGCAAAGTTGTCTGAAGGACTTCTTACAATCCCTCGGTGAATAATAGTTTTCAGCTCCCTCGTAAATATCAGGCAATTAAGAGTGCTAGACAGCTGAGTATTTTCCTCTGAATCATCTTCACTCCTACTCATGTAGCAATTCCAGAAATTGTTAATTTTCCCAAAAATTTCCCAAAATGAATCCGAGTGGATTCTGGGCGTGTCCTGAAATCACTTTTGACTTGTGCCATACGCTCCACCGGAGAACTTCGACCTAAAAGCTTCCATAAATTCCGAGGATTCTCGCAAGGCAAAGTTCGAGGAAGTTTTTCTTTTTCAGAGGGCAAAACGGAGAATGCGAGCCCATCGAGAAAAGCGAAGTAGTGGTGGTCTGGTGTCGGAGTGCAATCACATTTTAAAAAGTTTTCAGTCTTGATGAGTTACAAGTCATGTCACGAAAAATGGCTCATACAAAAATATAAGGGCAAAATAGGGAAACTACGAAAGCTCCTGCACTGAGAGAGGTCATTAGCAAATTGAAGTTTTAGCGGAAACTTTCCTAACCGTCTGACGGGGAAGAAAAAGGGTCCGAAACTTTTTCCCTAGCAGAATAAATCTCGGATTTTTTTGCTGAATCCAATGGTACAGCAGAAATCTGCCTTCGTCACCTTATTGTTGCCGGCGACATTTTTCCTCATCTACGGAAAGTTAAATTGGAAATCCGCTTTAAGTGTTCGGGGTTTGTGCCCTTCCTTTCGATTGAGGTGGCAAAACTTCGATGTGCCTGTCCCCTCTCACTCCGTCGTTGCCATTGCCAACCCCGATGACGGCCTTAAATCTGCTGCAGAGGCGACAGAGTTAAATTAAAAGCAAACAGGGCGACGATTCCATTGGCACTATTGCTGGCGCATTATAAGTGCAGAAAACTTCGAGCTGCCGAGAAGCTGTGGAGGAAGCTGACTTCACTAATCAAGAAAAGGAATCCACTGATCAAAAGTTTCTCAACAAATTTAATTTACGGCTATATCTGTTTACTATAAGTCTAAACAACTCTAATCCACTTAGGCGAAAGAATAAGACCGGGCTGAGCGTGCTGCCTGAGAAGGTATAATCGCATTCTTCGGAGCATCTTAGCACTCATCCTTAATCCGTCCGATATAGCTGCACAAGCAGCAGTCAGCAGATAGTGTTTTGCTCTCTCCCGCTTAAGAAGCCGAGTAACTTTTTTAATAATCAGTCGTTAGAAAAGTTCCTTATAGACACCGAACGGCAGACAAATTGAAACGAACGTTTCACTTCCCGTCCTTGTCAATACGTCTTCCGATGAAACCACCAAACATCCACCCCCGCCTATCCAGTTCCGATCCCTTATGATCGGGATAAATTGATTTCCAAGTTTCCACCAAGCTGGTACGTGAGGGAAAAGTTTTCAGCATGTCGTTCTTCCATTAGAGATGTGTCAGAAGAATGTTCATAATTTGCGATGGAAATTGGGCTCTAGTTCGGGTTCCGGTGAAACGTGGCGGACGATTGCACTCGTGATTGACCTACAAATTGATTTCGTTCGCATTGATAAATTGAGCTAGTTAGAGACTTTCTTTGACGATTAGCTTTGGGAAAGGTGCGGACCTGAGCGTAATTTTTGCTAACAACAATCTCACGGATGGAGTTCAATTTTTTCTATCAGACATTTTTTTCTAAATTGATTTTTTTTTACAGCAATGAACATTCGACACAATGAAAGTTAATTTAAGTTTTGAATAAAAATTTAAATACATGATAGACGTAACTTTTATCGGAATAGTTTTTGTTTGAATCGTGATATTATAGTCGGCGCTGAAATCGGCGTAAATTAGTTAAGGGAAGATTTGGCTTAAGTCAGGAAAATTAGTATAACAAGCTAAAAATTGGTGGAGTTATCGTTTTAATTGCCTAGAACAAAATACCAAAAGACCCCCCTTGGGAAATATGGTGCCATCTTGGAATAGAAGTCGCCATCTTGGATTTTCACTTCACTTTATATTAAGCAGGATTATTCGGTACCTATGGGTGATATACCTACGAACGCGGTTTCCTCAGAAGTCGTTGTATTAATGTAAGCCACAGTTTTAACAGCTATTTATGTCTTGTAGATAAGATAGAACCAATTTAAAATTCAAATAAAAGTAATAATGGGCTAAAGTATTGAAATCCTTTTTTTTGTTATTTTCGTCGATTATTTAAAGAACTTTGTAGATTTGATATCAGTGACCACAGAAACATAAAAGTACGCATTTTTCACAATCGTTTGAAGTTGAACCTTTTTGGTCGCCATATTGGATCCGCGATATTTAAGATATGCTAAGATGAACAAGTGCAACTAAAAGATGTTGAAGCTATAATAATTGCTTGTGACTTCGATGGATTCAATGATATCTCGTTACACAGACACCATTCACTGATGTTTCGTAGGTCAATGTTAGCCCATTTTTGCTGTTTAAATAAATCTGAAGATCATCCGCATACAGCTGAATTTTGACATAACGTGTAACTCCAAGCAAATCATTTATATATAGATATTAGCCAAAAAGCAAAGGGCCGAGTATGGAATCTTGTGGGACGCCTCCGTTAAGTTCAGAAAAATCACAAATAGCATTATTTATCACACCCATTTGCTTACACATTTAAAGCAAATTCATAAGAAGATTACAGGCGGAAAATTTGGAGGTAACTTTTATTTTGGAAAGCACTTTGAAGTGGTTGACACTGTCAAAAGCTTTTGGAAGATCCAGCAAAACTAGTATATGTACCTACATCAAATTCATCATTATCCAGAACAGAGCGAAGGTCAGTTGTTGGGTGTAGAAATTTGGAAGAAGTTTAACATTTTTTTCTGTTACCTTTGAATATGCTTATTTCATCCTGCAGAAGAAATTCATAATATCAGTTGCGACCTCATGGACTCAAAACTACAGTACCAAGAATTTCCAAGGAGGCATTCTTCGACTGTGTAGAATTCAATTGAGACAGTTTGCCGTACGATGGAACGTTAATTAAAGCATTAAATTTTAAATTGTCACTATATTTTTTTTATAATGGAGTTGCTGCAATAAACGTGTCATGTAAAACACTGTTCTTCAAACCGTGTGATTTGCTTACCGAAGTGTGCTTCGTTATGAGTCTTTCATCCTCTTCAACCCCACACGTGTGTTTAGGTCTAAGCTTACAAAATTCTGGGGCGCAGCTTAAACATTTCTTTAAGTTTTACCATTAATTATGCGTCTGTGATTTTCTCGTTCAGTTTTCCTGAGAATAAGCATCCATAGAAGGTGGGTCAGAAGGCTGGTGCGTAACCAATAATTATGAGAGGCAGCATTGATTGCTTTCTGCCATTATCCTTGTGTCGTCTCGAAAATATCATGCGTAACTTGCGAACAGGATGGCAGGGAGAAAATAATTCTCAGCTAAAAATAGCGCGGCGAACGCCTCGAATGGAGGCATGTTATTGAAATACTTTCACTTCAAGTGCCTCCTTTGAAGGTTTCAAACTCCTTGAAAACTCCCGCCTACCCAGCTGGGAACGAACAAAAATGTGGGAGGGGGAGAGATGAAAAATAATAAAAAGAAAGTAAACATCCTTAGTGATTAACAGGGAATGGTAGGAATAATTTTTGCTTTTTTTTCCAATTTTTTACGATGGGCTGGCTGTGGAAGCTGCCCCCCCTCCAATATGGATCCGTGGTCCTGGGTCTCCTCGGGCGGAACAACGTCGTGCACAGCCGGCGGTAGAAAAGCAGGAGCGTACAACAGACGCTTGCAAATGTTCGACACAGGCCAGGGCGAGGGCTAACGTAATTTGCTATCAGCTAAGAGGAATTTCCAGGCCGTGAAAGTAGCGGCAGTGTAATAGGCACGAATGAGGCCAGAAGCCACCATTAATTTTTTTTATTTGCACGTTTTTCAGTCGACGGAACAATAATTCGCAGCGCGCCGGGGGTCGCTGTCGTGGTACATTTACAAAAAAAAAAAAAAACAGAAGGGCGGCAAATTTTCGCAGTGATGAAGGCGGAGAAACAAAACAGTGTCATTAGTATTCTCCGCTGGCTGAGAAATTCCTTTTCCATAACGTAATTGAATTAAAGGAACCGCGCTGAAGTGGCACCACCGCATCGCAAATGGAACGCAGCGCAAGCACACCCCCCGTGCCCAGAAGGACCAGCACCACTCACTTCAAGGCCCATTTCTTGGCCACCGTGCTTATCATTCGCGCTGGATGCTGCGGCGGGCTGCTGCTCGTTTGCAGGGCGTGCTCCACTACTGCCCGCCGTCGTCCCTCAAAGTGTTTTTTGGTTCCTTCGCCATCTTCATTTATGGTAAAACCAAGAAAGTTAATGAATATTCAAAGCCATTTTAATAATGAGCTGCTCCGAGGAGATGAGTGGACGGGCCATAGGCTTTGAATAATTTATGGGCACTGGATACCCTCCGGAATCCTTTTCATTATTTATAGAGACAATAAAACTGGCAGGGAGTGGAATGAAAATCTTCGGTAGTTTATGAATTTTTATAGTGATGCGGGCGGGTTTTAATTAATTAATTGCTGCGAACATGCGGTCGCGCTCGGTATACATGGCGGGGCTTAATGACGTCCCAGTTTTCAAGAGGCACTGCAGTCGCCCAGGAGTGGGGCCATCAAGGAAACTCAAGCTTGCGGCTGCATTGAACGCTTGCTAAGTACACCAGGTGCCGGAAGCCTGGTCCAGCGCATGTAGGACACGTTGTAATATTGAAAGTGCTCCAGAAACAGGTGCGGCTAATGATGCCGTCTTACCTATCAACATGGCTGAATAACTCTTAATTATGCCGGGAGGTAGCAATATCACATAAAATTTGTTTAATAGATTCTTTGGCTTCAGCTAAACTGGGAAACTGGAGCAAAGTGAACAGCTAGCAGCTAGAGAATGCATAATTACACCAGCAAGCAGCAGCCCCGGAGCCCCACAATAAAGACAACAGATGCAGTCATAACTTTTGTGCCCCAACAAACAGGAGGTGTACAACCGAACAGCTGGCATACATATGTATAATGAGCGGTGGGTGGGAGCCACACTTTCCAACAATTGTCGATTAAGCTCAAGCAGTCCCTTGTATTATATGGAATTAAGCGACACTTAAGGCGCTGCTGTGTGTGGAGACAACAAAGGCTGGGTGCAAATGCAGCTCTTTTTGGGGATTTATTAACCGTGTGGTGCTCCTAGAAACTTCTCCCATAAAAGAGTTGAAGCTGCTAAGCCTGCTCGCGAAGAAACAAGAGTACAAGTAATTATTGCAATGTTAGCAAAATTTGAATACCAACGTGAAAGAGGTGTTTTTTACCTTTTACGCAAAATTGCTTAAGGTAGGTAAATACATACATATATGTATGATATACCGAATTTTGACAATGGGCGTTACAAATGTGTTTACGAGAGTTAAATCGCATGTCTGCGTCTTAAACAAATTATGTTTTATGGAGGGGATGAAAAAGCTCCAAGACTTTTGGATTCGGAATATCGAACCGGTGCGGTGTAGTTAACGTGGAATAACAAATATATAATTTCTTAGGATACCTTTTTTTTCACGGCCATCTCGAATAGCAGTCCGAGTACGACTATTATTATTGAAGGAAATTAAAGACAGGAAACACATATGAAGGGCCATAATAAGTCAGAAATGAACAAGTGGCTCCGGAATTAGTAAGAAAAATGATAGTTCAACACAGTTGAAAATTAATTACACACAGTTAATTACGGCATACAAATATTACATATTTTATAAGGTGGTCTAATTTTCATATTCTCACTTGCCCAGTAAACAACACCATCATTTCCAAGTTACTTCTTCTCGGCGACACACATAACATTTGTCTAATTAATTTAACGATACATGCAGTGAATTGTGCGAAACACTCATAACTTGTGAAGTGAATTCAAAACAAAATGTAAGAAGTCATTTTAGAATTAAATACAAAATAAAACGTTCACATTTTAGGTCTAAGATGAGGAAGAGCCAGAAAAAGCGAAAGGACAACGAATCAATTGTGTTTTTCTCGCAGTCTGCAAAACTGTTTAAAATATTTGGAATATGGGGTGACGACAAGAAGTTCTATACTACCAAAAGAACTGCAATTGGCCCTGCGATTATTTTCTTTTTCTGTTTTGGAATAATCGTTATTGTAACTTCTGGCTATTTCGAGTTAAAGGCAAAAGGCAACAATGCTAAATCTATGATATCATTGATTTGTGTTTTTGGATTTTCGGTCTGTTCATTAAAGATGTTTGGCATATGGAACTCCATATGCGAAATTAAACAGTGCTTTAAGGCACTACAGGATATTGCTAGGAAATTTGAAAATCAGCACTTTATACAAAAGGCTCATAAGATCTACCAATTATTATTCACATTGGGTTGGGTCATTATTAGTTTAACAACAGTTTTGTACTCTAGCATCCCCATTTTCGAACATACTAGAACATTACCATTTGATTTAAAAAATCCAGTTGATATTATAGATTTGATGCAAAGTCCTTTTTATGAATTATTATATGTATACGAAGTTATCTCATGTTTTGTAACTTTCAACGTCATGATGTCTTGTGATACGGTAATACTTAATTTGTCAATTAAAGAAAAGTGAGGTTTAAAGTTGAATTTTAACATATTTATAGACGTTTTCCGGAATACTGATTATGGTGGCAGGAATTCTGGAGAGTATAAATAATGCGTTCGTACAAGCTTTCATCAAAGACAACATATTTTCCCGGAATGAAGAGGAGAAACTAAAGATATTTGGTAGAATGATTGAGGATTTTATAGAAATATGCAGGTGGGGTCTTTTATATACGTTTGCATTTCAAATTTACATCCAACATTGCTAATTCATGAGTATTGAGACATAAAAAATAAATGTTGTCTTTCAACATTTTCAGAATAATTGACTCTGTAAAGGACATATTTAACCTGATCACCCTTACCCATTTTTTATTTAATATTTTCATAATGGCAATGGCTGTGTATGTTATTTTTGTGACGAAAACGATAAACGGGTTAACAATTTCAATGGCAATGGCCTTTATAATTGAAATTTTTCAATTAGGACTGTATTGCTATTTTGGTGAAGAAGTTATACAACAGGTGAATAAACACAAAAAAAAATTTGTTTTAAGGTCATATTTTCCCAGGTACGAACGTTACGTCATAGCATTTACGAGTGTGACTGGTACAAGCAATCGAAATCGTTTAAAATAATGATATTGCTTACTCTGCAGAGGTTAGAAAACGAACCCCATATTGCTGCTGGGAAGGTCGTACCCCTGTCTTTAGCTACTTTTTCTGAGGTAAGTTTGGGCACAGATATATCATTTTATTGATTATTTAAAAATTTTCATCCTAATTAAATGAATATAAAATGTTTCAAGACTATGAAGGCAGTTGCTTCCTTTTCTGCATTTCTCTACAATACTAGCAAAATGTAAAATCAGATAGTGGATGTAACTATAGGTTAGTTTTATTTTGATATATAAATTATTTATCCTATATTAATATATATGATAATTTAAGAGAATAAAACAATATAATCATTTAATATGAATGTGAACCTCGTTCTATTTTTTGTAATTAAAATATTGCAAGAAGAAGTGCTGATGTATTTTTATCCGCAACTTTATCCTTACCCACTCTTTAAGGTTAAATCAGGTTAAAATTAAGAATCATCTTACTCCTAGACCGCGGAGTACCCCAGAAATCATCTTCAGTAACTTGGACAAAATTCATACTTAGTCGTAAGACAACTGTCTATTGTTAAATCCAATAAAGTCCCAGTACATTAAATTCTATGATCTCGGAGTAATTAAAAAAAAATTAATTAACTTCCCACCAAATTTTTTGGCGTTGATTGTACAAATTCACCTGAAAGCATAAGGAAGCAAAATTAATTCCACCTCATCGTCTCATATAACTGCATTGCGCAGTATACCGAAGGTGCACTCTCTGTCTCTCTGTTGCTTTACTGCTCACATGTTTGTAGGCTAACCGCACACTCCTGATCTAGCCCGCTGTTATAGAGACGCGGAATCAGCAGTGCCTGAGTAACTATCGGGTGTAGTGAAAACTAAATTCGGATTAATTTCGTTAATTTTTTGTATACAAGAAGAATGACGCCTTTGGTAGGAGATGGATTCGTTCATGCGTGTATATAATTATATTATAATAGTGTATCGTTGTAATGTTGTATGTAATTTGTAATTAAGGCAATTTAATGTTTCCTGGTTCGATTATCCGTTGGTGTGTATGAGAGAATTGTTTCAGTGTTTAGTTAGTTCCACAGGTATTTTTTGGGAAACATTAATTTACGCTTATGTTATAGAATTTTATTTTTCTAGTTTATGCGTATCTTATTTTAATTGAATTTTACATATTTTATTAGGTTTTGTTGTACAGACAGACAAGGGTTGCATTTTACGAGTATATAGGTAGAGCGTACAGACGAGATAAAAAAGATTGTTTTGAGGAAATGGCTTCTTTTCCATGGCTTCTCGAATAGGAGTCGTACTCGTATTATTAGTTAAGACAATTAAAAACAGAAAAAAATCGATAACACCCAGTTTAAAATTAAACACATTTGAAGGACCAGGAAGTAGGCCAGAAATGAACAGGTGATTCCGGAACTAGTAAGAAAAATTCAAGTTCAACTCAGTTGTAAATAAATTACCCACAGTTAATTACGGCATACAAATATTACATATTTAATAAGGTGGTCTAATTTCCGTATTCTCACTCTCCAAGTAAACAACACCATCATTCCCAAGTTACTTCTCCTCGGCGATACACCTAACATTTGACTAATTAATTTAACGACACATACAGTGAATTGTGCGAAACGCTAATAACTTTTGAAGTGAATTCAAAACAAAATGTAAGAAGTCATTTTAGAATTTCATACAAAACAAAACGTTGACATTTTAGGTCTAAGACGAGGACCGAGGACAACGAATCAATTGTATTTCTTTCGCAATCTGCAAAAGTCTTTAAAATATTTGGATTGTGGGGTGACGACAAGAAGCTCTATACTACCAAAAGAACTGCAATTGGCCCTGCGATTATTTTCTTTTTCTGTTTTGGATTGGATCTTATGACAACTTCTGGCTATTTTGACCTAAAATCTAAAGGGAACAACGACAAATCTATGATGTTATTTATTGCTGCTTTTGGAATTTGGATTTGTTCGTTCAAGATGTTTGCCGTATGGAATTCTATACATGATATAAAACAATGTATTGGATTAATACAAGATATTGCTAGGAAATTTGAAAATCAACAATATATTCAGAAGGCGAACAAAATTTACCGTGTATTATTCACAGTTGGTTCGGTATTTGTTAATTTGGCACTACTTTTGTTCTTTAACATTCCCACACTCGAACGTACTAGAACATTGCCCTTTGATTTCAAAAATCCTGTTGTTATTATAGATTTGATGCAAAGTCCTTTTTATGAATTATTATATGCATATGAAGTCATCGGAAATTTCATACTTCTCAACGTGATGATGTCTTGTGATACGGTATAATAATTTGTCAATTAAAGGCAAATGAGGTGCAGTGTTAAATTGTGTCTTATTTGTAGATGTTTTGCGGACTACAGACTATCGTATCAGGAATTTTAGAAAGTATAAATGATGTTTTCGTACAAGCTTTCATCAAAGATAAGGCATCTGTCCCGAGCGAAGAGGAAAAACTCAAAACATTTAGTAGAGTCATTGAAGAATTTATAGAAATATGCCGGTAGTGTATTTTGATATATACAAAGGGTGGGCGATCTTTTTAAATTACATCTTACTATATTATGTAAGTGAACAGACGCCCAGTATCATTGGCGAAATTATTGGCCCATTTCGACAGGATGGCGTTACATGCCACACAAGCCGTCCAGCAATCGAACTTTTGCGAACTAAGTTCCATGATATGATTGTGTAATGCCATGGCCACCACGTAGCTGTGATTTGACGTCGATGTTAGACTTTTTTTTTGGGGCACCGTTAAAGATCGATAGCTCACCCTATGTGTTTGTCTTTCTTGATTTACATTGTTATTTTATTAGTAGGTACTGAAAATAAATATATTTAATTTTTAAATTTTCTCCAGAATAATTGACGTTATTAAGGACATATTTAACCTGATCAGCCTTACCCATTTCTTACTTAATATTTTTATGATGGCGATGGCTTTGTATGTTATTTTTGTGACGAAAACGATAAACATGTTAACTATAACTATGGGAGCATGCTTTGCAATGCAAGTTTTTCAATTAGGATTGTACTGTTATTTTGGAGAAGCAGTTATTCAACAGGTATGTAAATATATGTATATAATAACTTAAACGCTTCCGAGGATTTGTTTCTTTAAGGTCATATTCATATTTTCCAGATACGAAAGTTACGTCATAGCATTTACGAGTGTGACTGGTACAATCAATCGAAATCGTTTAAAATAATGGTTTTACTTACTCTGCAGAGACTCGAAAACGAACCCTTTATTACTCCTGGGAAAGTTGTGCCCCTGTATTTTGGTACTTTTTCTGAGGTAATTTTTATTTATATTATTATTTGAAAACTTTCATTTTAACTGAAAATAAAATTTTCAAGGTTATGAAAACAGCTACATCATTTTTCGCATTTCTCTACGGTGTCAGCAATATGTAAAAGCAGATATTGGCTGTAATTGATTACTATAGTTTTACTGTTATCTTGAAATTAATTTAGTGTTTTTAGTCAACAGTAGAGCAAAAAAATAGAACCAATAAAACCATTTTTAATGTGAATACAAAGCATTTTTTGTTTTACTCTAATTAATATGTATATTGTAAGATCAAGTGGTAATGTATTCTTATCCCCTTCCTATCCCTTAACGACTTCGGAACAATAACCGATCATTTTCATTTTTCAACTGGAGGTATGTGCATCGGGTGGTCTACTCGTTTCAGGGAGATTATAATAAGTAGTGGGAGTAATATACAGGATGTGTAACCTCACGTCTTCCAAAGTGAATGGGGTAATGGATATAATCTGGGCAACAACAAATTGTAATTGGAGCAATATCAACCGTTTGGAAGTTACAGGGTGATTCATAAATTTGGGAATTTCAGAACATTATTTTCAATTTCGCAAGTGACAGTACCTGCAACCATAGAGGTGTCATTTCTGTCGTGAGTTTGATGTCGCTGCGTTTAGTAGATCAAAATATAAAAATAAAATATTAATATGCATACCAACCTGTATCTACCAAAAGGTTGAATTTGCCTCCACCTTTCAGTTTATTTTTTATTCGAGGGATATTCTTAAAATTTGAAATCACCTTTCCAACTGTATAAAGAAAATAAGTGGTCCAAAGTGGCTTCTCTGTGGAACACCGGATCCGAAAGGCGTTATCAATTCTAAACCATTTAGTACGACCAGTAGGTAAGATAAAATCTACCCAGCCCAAAATAGCTTGAAATTCTTTGGCCAAATAAGTGTATTCACACTGAAGACCATTGTAAGAAAATTAAACTTACTCCACAAATTTCTAAAAATTTAATGAATGTGAATAAAACACAATATTTACTACATAGATAGCACACTTCCAAAAACCTCAACTGGTGGCACGATATACATAATCTAAAGTACCGATTGACACTAATTCAAAAACATTTTCCTGGCATTTACATTATCGTGTTTTTCTGAGGTAAATTAAAGACTAAGTACATGACAAGAGGTGATACGTTCACATTACAAAATTTTAATATCTTTTCTACTGAATCGTTTCGACTCAATCCTTTCCATATGGTTGCCGCAGCATGTTGTCTTAAAATAATTATATCCACGGAATAGGATTTTATACCTATTTAACATTGTGGAGAAATGCATAAAACGTAGTTGCTTTCTTTATAACCTTGAAAGACAAAAAAAAAACTAATTTTTATTATATACACATATTTTCACATGAAAGTACCCACCTCACCAAAAGTAGCTATAGAAAGAGGAATTACCTTTCCGGCGGAAATAAACGGTTCGTTTTCAAGTCTGTGTAGACTAAGTAGGGTCATGACTTTAAAAGATTTTGATTGATTGTACCAATCGCACTCATAAATATTATCACGTAATTTTCGAATCTGTAAATTAGGCATCGTATGTAGAAAAGAAAAATCAATTTATATATCTGCTTACTTGTTGAACAACTGCTTCTCCGAAATAACAATAAATTCCCAACTGGAAAACTTGAAGAAAAATATTCGTTGCCATCATAATAGAGATCATATTTTCAAATTTCAGCACAGAAAGAAAATACAAAGCAGCTCCAATTATGACAATATTAATCATAACATGAACGAGACTGATTAGATTAAACACGCCCTTAACAAAGTCGATTATCCTGCGATAAGATAATAAATTTTTTTGAATTTTACTATCACATGTTATTATAAATCTAAAGTATGAACATGTCGTACATAGTAAATCTAGTACCTACCTGCATATTTCTATATAATCTTCGATGACTCGAGCAAATATTTTTAGCTTTTCCTCTTCGCTTAAATGAGGTCTGGTTTTTAAAATAAAAGCCTCTTCAAAAACATTATTTATGCTTTCTATAATGGCTGCCACCATTGCCATTACTCCACAAAACAACTATAAATTAAACAAAATTTGGCATTTGTGAGAGTCATACTCAAAGGAGTCATTAGGTGCGTTCCATTGGGTTGTGTAAAGTACTTCCAAATATTTCTATTTGCTCGGAACATACTCTAGCTCTTCCTGTCGAGTACTTATAGATGATCTGAGTAGTTTCAGCACAATTTTCTGCTAGATGGCGTGTTTAAGTGTAAAGAAATGTAATATTTGAATAGTTCAGTAAGAGTGTCTAATAAGCTTTGTTTATGTTTTTAAAAAACAAGTTATATTACCTTAATACTCAAATATACCGTAAGAAAGAAAAGCACAACCAATGAAATATAAATGTCAAAATATCAAGGTTTAGTTTTACTCCTGACAAAACTTTTGTCCCATTCGGAATTTACTCATGAGTACTTTACACAATCCACACAGCAAAACACAAACTTACCGTATCACACGATATCATCGAATTGCATAATAAAAAAGCTGCAATTGCTTGGAATGCGTAAATTATTTCGTAAAAAGGACTCTGCAGCAAATCTATTATATGGACAGGATTTTTTATATCAAAGGGAAATGCTCTACTGCCTTCAAATGCGGGGATGCAAAAATAAAGGGACACTGTCAAATTAAGAAACACAAGTCCCAAAATAAATAAAATGCGATAAAGTTTTAGCGCCTTCAATATGTAGAATTGATTTTCAAATTTCCTAGCAATATCTTGTAGTGATCTAAAGCACTGCTTAAACCCACGAACCGAATACCAAATTGCAAAAGTTTTCACGGCAAAAACAAAGTAGGCACACACACAAATTAATAAAAGTAAGGATTTGGCATGTTTTCCCTTTGACTTTAAGTCAAAATAACCAGTTACCGTCATAACACTCAGCAAAACCGTGGAAATTTGAATAAATAAGTGACCGATCACAGTGCGTTTCACAGTAGACAGCTTTGCAGCGTCGTCCCATAGACCGATAAATTTAAACAATTTAGCGGAATTTGAGAAAAATATTAGTTGCTCCTTATCTTCCTTGATACTCTGGTTCCTCGACGACCTAGAAGTGAAGTTACAAAACAATATTTTTTTTCCCGAATTCTTAAGTAGCTCTCAAACTGAATTACATGTTGTAGTTTCCACCTTTTGTTAAGACACTATTTTTTTTACTCTGTGAAAATTAAACGTTACCACTTCTCAACGCGCCACAAATTGAACGATGTGATGAGATATGAAGAATTTTACTTTGAATGATAGTGAGAAAACTTCTAGTGTGTAGCAAAGGGGTAAATTGAACTGCTTTATTAAAAATTTAGAAAGCGATTAAGTCTTTCGTGTGAATGTTGTACGGGCAATTAAACATAATTACAAAAACATAAAAATGTAGATTTCAGCTGCAGGTTTCTGACAATTTTCTTCGTTAAAGCTTTATGAAGTTATTTCTGTGGGTGACGCTGATGTATAGTTAGGTATGCCATAATTTACAAATTAATTTTTTATTTCAACACAAACGCTCTAAGTCAGATAAAGATCTAATTTTCCCTCATTATTGCGGAAACTAGACCACCAGAAAGATGGTAGTTGGACCATTTGGGAATTCAAAATTTACAAAGCATAAAGAAAGCTCATGACGTGACTCATACACCTAAATGCTAAAATTGTATGCTATTTAAAAATAAAAACGCGAGTGGAGACTAGCGGTAAATTACACATGGTTTCAACAGGACGCGCGACCTGCTACATTGCACCCAAAAAAATATTATTAATATTTTTGAAACCTATTGCCCAGGTCTTCCCATCTATCGATTTGAAGACAACCTATACGCGAATTACCCTGAAATCACTCATCCACTTAAAAAAAAATGGATTGTCACATTCGTCCAATCCAGCCGTGTCTACTTCAAAATGTGTTCCAAAATTTCTTCAAAACAACATCGCCCCACAAACAGATAATTATAAATAATTTTGAAGACTGTGAAAAAAGACATTAGTAGCTCCTTGACTTCTTTGCACTCCTTGTCCTTCTAAATGCGAATTAAAAATAAATATATTTTCTCGCAATTCTTAAGTACCTCTGAATCAGAATTACATGTTTTGGTTCCCACCTTCTGGGAAAACAATATTTTTCTACTCTGTGAAATGAAATATTCTTACTTTTCAACACGACACAAGGAAGCGGAATGTTGAACGATTTTGTCTGAAGCAAGGAAGGAAAATCAACTGCTTTATTAAATATTGAAAGTAATTAGCTTCTTCGTGTGAAATTAATACGACCATTTAAAGATAATTACTTAAGTGTAAAAAGTAAGCTCAGCTGCACGTTTCTGACACTTTTCGATTCACATCAGGGTAGACAAGGCATTACGTATGTAAATAATTGTTTCTGTGGATTATAAGTGGTGCAAAATATACAATTTTAGTTTTTATTTTAAAACACAGGCTACTTATCAGCTGAGTAATTAATTTCCATCGCTATTTGTCAGACCAATACTGAAAGATATCTCTTCACATTTGTTAACGTTAAGCTCTAAGCAATTATGAACACACTAATGCATGGGCATAGAACGCGATATATTTTCAAAAAACCTTGTTTGCAACTTTGACCTTGCGTATCTTGAAAAGGGCGAGGTTTAGGGAAAAAATACAATAATACCAACCTTGTAGATAATTTCATTTTCTACCAATTTCATATGGACCTTATGAATGGCTTATGCATAGAACGCGAGATATTTGCAAAAAACAAACTTTGACCTTGAATATCTGGGGTAGCCATTTAGTGATTTTTGTGACTTTTGTGATTTTTGTGATTTTTAAGGATTTAGGCTTGGGACAGGTTTGTACTAAATCTTTGTAAAGGCAAAAAATCTTGACGATGTTGCCATTTTAGGAAGTCATCGTCGACTGACAATAATATATAGACAGGATAACGCCTTGTGATTATTTTTTCAGTCCACAGTTTTAAATACGATTTCTTTATCTGGCCATATACATATGTATGTAATCTAACTATAATATATTTTTCAAATTAATCGATGTTCTTAAATCATTATAAACCTATCGAATCATCGGAGATTATTATTTGAAATGAATGTCATAATTGTGAGTTATTAAAATTCTTGAGGTGGTTCGGAACCGTCCGTGGTGATGGCCAAGTTCAATGATTCTAAAAAATTTATAGAGTGCTACATCCTTTAAAAACATTTACAAGTTCTATTTATTAACAAAATATATTCCCTGCCACACCACATTATTGCGGGGATTTAAGGACTCGAATAGCAAACATTGAATTGTTTTTCGTTGAAACATTCACCGAAATTTCAAATGGTATAAAGTTGAAAATGTCCTCCACACCCTCCGGTTCGGTATGTGAGTTCAGTAAATTTATTGCAAAGAAATCCGCCCCACTGCTCGGTGAGCACGTGAGGTATTATCCCAATCGGGGAAACTCCTTGTGATGTTTTGCTCATTTCTGTACCATTTACGCAGAGTACATCGCAGAACTAAATAAAATAGAAAATGTTGTGGATGTGGCATTTATGTGGAAGGAACGCCTGTGTCGGGGGATCCCTCGCACGGAGTAGCTGTATTATGTGAGCTGAATATTTCATCATGTCAGCGGGTAAATGATGAAATGTGTCTTTTATGCTTTCAACAACTCATCTGTCCGCCCGTTATTTTAGTCATTCCATTCAGTAACGTCTCCGTCCTGTCCTTGTGCGCTCCCTTTTTTTTCCCTCGTTATTGGGGTACCTGAAGGAAGTCCATGTATTCAGTGGCACAGTTGGGTCGAATACAGGCCCGAGCACATCTGTGTTGGCGTTTGACTTAAGAAATGCTGCTATGGGAATTTTGCTGGAACACACTCCGGGTGGATAGCGGCAGTAACAGCGTCATCATTTAAGGAACCACCCTGTCTTTTGTTTTGTCGCCTAACCAACTTACAAGAACGTGCCCTGGCAGACGAGAGAAGCATCATTCAACCGGTGATACATGAATAGGGTTTTAAGAATATTGCTGGTACCCCACCCAAGTGAGCACATCACACTGGGGACAGGAATGAAAGGAGATCTCCCTCTTCATTCCATCCAGCGTCCTGTCGAGGTCCTTTTATTTAAAACAACACGCCTGATGCTATATCACGTTAAACATTTTCTGCCACGGGGAATGGAATAAATGATTCCTTCATGTCTAATTTGCATAAAAGATGCGAATTTTTTAAAGACACCAGGGTTATTTTTAGAAATGGATTATTTAACACGAGCATTGACTGACTTGGCCTCATATGTATGTTCTAGACACGAAGGACAAATTCACAATAAATAAAATTGTGAGGTTGGGGCTTATGGACACTTTTGAACGGAGAACGAGAATAACGAAATATTTGAAAAGCTGATTTTAGGCGTTGATGTCAACTAACTTATACCCGAAAATATTGATCTTGACAGAATCTGTTATATTAATGGGGATCAAATAGATGAAGCATATTCCAATATATGTATAAGTAACAACAATAGGGTTATAAAGGTAGGCAGTCGTCGGCATATACTATATGTACATAGAAGGCATTAGCCAAAGAAAAAATTTGAAACAATATTGTTAAGAAGTAATAGCAGTGGGCCAAGATGCCTGCCTTGTGGTACACCAGAGGTAGCGTGCACTTTGTTTATTGTTTCTTTAAATTGTGTCTGTAATTTTGAAGAATTGCGTACAGTTGCCTTAACAACTTCACCATAATGGGGATTAGCTACATATGTCTACCAAGAGTTTTGAATTTAATCATTTAAATAGGAATATCAATTGAGAAATCTGTAAATATAACATCGTTACCTTTTTTTACTTTTTAAAGTATCAGTACACAAATCAGTAAATAAGTAGAGCTAAATACGACGTAGGGAGCAATTGAATTTCTAGCTTTGGAAGAAATATGTTCACGAAAAAATTTGTGAATATACGCTTCTTTAATTATATCAATAGAGCTTTAAGTTTTTTTAACTGGAATATTTTGTGTCTGCATTTAGCAAAAGTTCTTTTGGCCACATTTTTTAGATTACTATGTGATCAACGATAATCTGAACGTTTGCACCTCTTTCCCTTAAAATAAAACGCCTTAAATATTAAAATTGGCTAATTCCAAATAACAAAAAACCCCACATACCAACTTTCATGTAAATCTGTTTTCGAAATTGCTTGGAGGAGCATTTCACTCTTTCGTTTACATATCGTGCCGTAAGAAGCTTCATTTCAAAAATATTGCGTGCAAGATAAAACCTTGTTAATTTGTACAGCCCTTTTGCGATTTTTTCATGAAAAGTCCATTGTAGAAGGTTTTAAGTGATTTTTACATTAATCCACATTACGTTGCTGATGGACATTTGCGCCATGAGTGAATGCCCTATTCCTTTATGTTCAGCTTATCCAAGCGCAAGTCAGCTACTTTTCTTTATAATCTCCTAGCCGTCGACATGAGCAGGATGAACAGGATATGAGGTTTTCAAAATTCAGAGCACTCCCTGTGTACATCCCTTTTATTTAAAAGCTAATAATTTATATAAGAGTATGTACATATCTTTGTAATTCAAAAGCTTTCACAAATATTCGCCGACGCTATTTCTATCCCATATTATGTGCACGTTATGAGTCCTGAGATAATAGATTAACTCAAGAACAATGGAGTTTAGGGCTTTCTCCTCCTCGACTGGGCATTTACATAATTTCGAGATTATGGACAAAATTGCTTGTGAACACTTGGGAAATTTATTACTTCAGAATGAAAGGCAGATGAATGGAAGCCAAGTTCATTAAAATGAAATCATTTTAAGGAAGCTCTCTGCGTTGTGTAATGTTTTATTTTATGACTTGTACACCAGATGCTTGAATTTAACGAGGAATGCCACGTAAGTATTCAGGCATTCAAGTATTTAGATATAAAGGTAAAAGTAGGCCAAGATTGCTTCATTCTTCAGAGCCTTTTGTTGGAGCAAAAATAAAGGAAAATGTGCATGTGGGATTCTGTGCCAGACAACTTTGTATTCATTGAACTAAAAATTTGTCTGACACACTTTTTAAAAGCTGCGTCAATTTAATAAAACGTTCGCATTTACCATACCCATATGTACATAAATTAAGGCGATTATGGAGCACGCAATATATGGGTTTCACTTGGATATCAATTTGCGAATTCCCAGTGCAGTTGCGAATTAATTGATTTCTCTTCTTGGAAAATTATTCGTCTGACACCGTTGGGAAATTTATTAAATATTAATTCAATATGGAGTGGGTCTGGTGCATATTGGAATACTCATCACTCATCAGATAACTCCGGCTTAACGCAATCAGTAGGGTCTTAATGAATGCCATTATAATGATTTTTTTTGCACTATCGAATGGGATAAATTAATTTATTGTTTTCGACAATGAAACAGAACATATTTAGTGTAAGTGGAGGTTTCTTATTCTTGTTCCTCAAAAATAGATCGAAACTGTCAGTTAATTGCACACTTTAAATATTAAAAAACTTATAAGTCTTTTTAAACTTTATTTACGCCGAGGCAGTTAATATGTTGGCGTTCAAAAGAACTTTACGTCGGGACTTGTGTCTGCCTGGTTGTCGGATTTTGGGAGATACTAATCCACACGAGATACACCAGCACCAAATGAATCCCGAAAAATCACTGTTTGGTGCGCATTTTGGTCATATCGATGATAAACAACTTCTGGTGGTCTAAACTGGATAATATGGATACCGACGACATGTGGTTTCAACAGGGCGGCGGTACGTGCTACACAGCCCATGCCACTATGGACATTCTGCACGAATGATTGGAAGGTGACGTAAACTTCAAATAAAATAAAAACGGAGTGGATATCTCAACACACAAGTTGTTTTATTTACATTTAAGTGTTTAAGTGTCGAGCGTCCTTATTGAGTAACTTAATAAGTAAAAGTAGGAGTTTGGGTTGGGCACTGTTGTAGCTGGCGCAGTATGTCAAGCATATTGATATGATCATCGAAAAGATTGAGCATGGTTGCATTAAACCGTAAATTATTACAAATCGTGCGCATAACCTTGGGTATATTCCTAGGTAACGCACAATTCATCTCAACAGTTGAATGGAGGCTTGGGAGAAATTGAAGCACGTAGCCAGACATTGTATGTAAATAAGAGGCATTATGAATTCATCGTACGCACAACTTTCTAAAAGCTGCTAAAGATGTTTGACTCGAGTCTAGACCGTGGGCTGTGAGGACAATTAAAAAGACTTCTTCAGCAGAAAATAAAATAACAAAAAAAGGAGATCCCTGTCACCAGGCGCCTTTCAAGTATACAAATGTGCGCTGAGCCTTAAATGCTTTTACTCTTTTTCTATTTCGCACTCAAGAGGGAAGTTCGCCAGGAATCTGTGTGCATAAGTACGTATCCGGCGCCGCGCCGAAGAAGTCCTTGCCGCTCATTACAATTTCAAAATTGCAGAGAACCTCATACATTTTAAAGGGCCTTTTTTTCGAATGCAGGCAACTGATATCTAATCACATTCGTGTCGGCAAAATCCTGAGCTCATTACGCTCCCCACTCCCGTTGTCGTCGTCCGTAGACGGCAACATGTTGCTCAGGAGAAACAGCCGATGGCATTGTTTGCAGGGTGGAAAATTTAAATTGTAAATACCACGTGCCCTACCATTGTACGGTGAAATGAAGGTCTGTATCACCTGAGCGCCCTCCCACTTTTATCTTGCCGCCGCGCTATGAAATCGCAGCCTTATTTCGAAAAAAAAGGCGTTTGGGCCCCAGTCGCTCCGTGGTTGCGCATATTTTGTGTGGTGCCCCAGCCCCGTGTAGCCAGTGTTCCACAAGGCACTTGACACATATAAGTGAATGGGAAAACACAGATGGAAAAAGAAAAAAAGTCATGTCCTTGCCAGCGCCGCCGTTGTTTAGTGAGGTTAGGGTGATCAGGAGAGTAGAATTGGGGCGCGGTCTGGTTTCGCAGCTGCCACATATGTACCGAGGTAGATACAGGCGCTGGGAATGCAAAGTTAATGGCAGCTGAGAAGCTCCTATCATGGCAGGTGAGTGTGCCGACAGAGAGCTCACTGCGGAGATATTCCATCTGGGATTCTGTGAAATGGATACTCGAGAGGGAAGCAAATTTAATTTACTTTGCTTGTCTATCAGATATATCACGTATAGAGATCTAGTAAACATACGGCGAAGCGACCCGAACCGTTACACTGAGCGAGCGCAGGAAGTGCTCCTTCGTTCCTTCTAATTCCATTCCCCAGGGACCTTGTGCGCTTTGTCTTCCTAATCTAACTCAAATCAAAGAAAGTTTTACGATGATTAACCGTTTCTATGTGGCGAATGTTCGCTTCAAGGAAACCTCACTACGTCGCATAGATAATGAACGTTCTACCGAATCTTGCATGTAGCGTCTACCCACATTTTGAACCTTTTGTTGTTACCGTTAACAAAGCTACAACAGAGGGAAGATGCATTTAATGCTTGAGATAACTTTCCAAATGGCAGCGCTCAGCCCCAAAATCGTCTCCCTAGTAACTCGTAGTTATGTTTTTCTTTTGATGGACAAATTGAAGTGGGTAAACAAAATAGCGAATTTTTAAATCTTTAACCCCATACCTTACTCGTTTTAAAAAATGTATTTTCTTAGCATACTATTTAACTACTTGCTGTCCTAGAAAGTATACCTAAAAATTGCCTTAGAAATTCGAAAAATTTTAGAAAATGCGGAAGGTGGGCGTAGAAAAATACAACAATTTAAATGCGTTTTTCTTGAAACCATGTTTTCAAAATTGGTAGTGACCGACTCGAAAAAGGTTCAACTGATTTAATAAAAGTCAATTTCGATTTTCTAGTCATTAGCACGGAATTGTATTATTATAATTACTTCTCCTTTTCGAAGAAAGAACTTGCAAATTTTGATTAAAATTCATCGGATTTCATTTAGATATTTGCAATTTACAAATACATGTGTCTTTTTCAACACATCAACATAGATCTCAAGATCCGGATGTTACTTTAACCCGTTATTCCAACAACATCTCAACTTTATACGGATCTTGGATCTGGATCTTTAAAATCCAAATTAGTCCAAATTTTCACATGTAGAGGCGCTTTTGTAGTATTAAATGTTCTCAGTTTTCAGATTCACTTTAACTGAAATCTGAGTACACCTATGCTCGTGAAATAAATTACTTGTCCACTTGCCTTGCCCACCAACTGGCTTCGTGTAAACCGGCCTTTACTATCAAAATTTAAGATGTACCCATTATAATTAGAAGCTACACTAACGCCCTCTTTAAAAGATTGTTCGCATTAAAACTGTGTTGCAATCTTGAAATATTGCATTTTGGTTATGCATAAACTACATCAGACAAATGCTGTATTTAATCCCCTTTAATAAATATTTTAAAATGACTCTACAGCTTTGCTGGCTTTAGCTGCATTCCGCGCCGCACTCGAAAGGTAACCACAGCAAAAATATTGTCCATAAAAAGTGCTCACCGGCGAACACAATGCAGCACTTTTCTGGAGTTCACTCTGTAAAAAGCATAAAGCGAGAGATCCCTGAGAAAATAGTCCCCTCCCGGGGAACTCGGAAACTGTTAAAAAAAACCAAAGTTTCCATACACAACAATAAGGCCCAGCTGAGGAGTTGCGGGCGGAAAGTTAACCCACCTTTTGTAGCCTAATTGAGTTGAAGAGGTGAGTGTGCAAAAGCAACACTCAGCGGCTGTGTAGACTTTACTCGGCTGTGCCACAGAAAAATTCTAGTTAAATTAATTATAAATTCATGGAATTGTTGGGTGGCATTTCCTGAGAGGATTCCCCATCAAATCACGGGGGCCAGAAGCCAGCAAAGTCGCAAATTTTGCCATTCTCTACAAACAACTTTCGCTAAGCCGACATCCTTTGCTCGAAATTTATGTAATCAACCCTAGGTGAGGAGAGGCGTATCTGGTGGTGTTCAGGCGTAATCCTCTTTTGTACGGATAAACCTGACGGTGTATCCTGCCAAGTTTCTAGCCACCTGTTATCCCATATCAATCTTTCTCCTGTATCGCACGGATCCAAACAAATATCTTCTTACAAGGTTCATTGGCTTCATTCACTCAAACCAATTATGGGATAAGCAAACCCCCCATCCGCGAATCTACAGCCTAACCCTCAGCAGGGCGGTGGCTCAGTGCCTACGTTCCTTCGTCTGTGATAATCGGAAATTTTAAGAAAATATTCTTCACATTCTGTTGATTAATGCCCGATTTGTACGGAAGCGGGCGCACCCAGCGATGATAAAAGTTTGCCATTAATTTTGAAACAGGTGTGTGCGAGGTGGAATCTCTTAAATAGGTTTTCACGCGGAAGTGCTATTAACAGCAGCTGAGGATGGCTGCGGCGCTAAATGGAACTTGAGAATTTCTTGCCTGCCGCCTTTGGAAAGAATTTTCTTGAAAATTCTTACAACCAAAATCGGAAGATTGGTAGCTCGAGGAAAATGAGATATTCTTACAGATTTTTCTAGTAAACCCGGTGAACGTGCGGAAATTATGGCATATTTTCTCATGAAGAATTAAATACTTTTTTAAGGTAATATTCGTGACTTAAATAAAACATTTGTCTGGTAAGTCAGTGTACCTATAACTTTACTAAAATAAATTAGATATTTTCCACTGTTAGACTCTGCAAGTGCCCACCGTATAGAAGTAGTCTTCAATGATGTTGGATGTTTAGAATGGATGGAAAGTTTGGATGTTTGTTACACAATCAAGCCTTAACGGCTAAACGGAAGTGGATGAAACTTGTTGGATAGATAGTTTATATTGCGGATTAGAATGTGATCACCTTTATAGTAAAGTGAAAGGTTTCAAAAAGGAGGATCCGAGACGGCCACCAAAAAAGTTAAACTTTAAGGGATTCCCATGAAAAGCAGCACTAAGTGGTTTTCGGGGAAGCTTACTTAAAATCGATTTTGATGAAATTTATTTGACGGATTACAGAATTCAGATCTACCAAAATTCCAAAATGGCGGAACCAAAATTGTTACCAAAATATTTAAACATCGAAGGATTGTCAGGAAAACCAACACTAGGGTGTTTCAGGGGTGCTGATCTCTAATCTATTATAAAATTTGGAATTTTAAAACGGCGGATACCATCAGACAGAATTGTGTTGGATGCAAACTTATTCATGTTTTTGAATATAAATCTATTCCATCAAACGTATTTCTCTTTAAAAGGAAGCCGAACATTTAAAGTTTTCATTGTATTTTTTCTCAGTGCAGCTTTTGCAATTGACTCTGATCCTGATTGTCTGATTGTCATTCAAAGGGCTTTTCTCTAATGTAAATAAAAACACTTCTGGTGAACGGCAGGGCAGCCATCTGGATCCATTACTTTTCATCATTTAAATCAATCATGTATTTCTGATTCCTTCATACTGTAATAATTTTTGTTTTACTGGAGATGTTAAAATTTTTCGGATAGTGCCTTGTCTAGCATACTTCACTACTAGCTTTTGAACTCTGATCGGATAGTCCTGCTAAGGTCCTACCTTTAATATTCACTGTTGTCTAAAGTGGCTATGGCTATCTTAGCAGCGTTTTCCCATTAACTGTACAAACCTTTTACAAATTATGGTCTTTATGGTTATTTATATTAGCGGAAGAATATAAAAATCTTAAATACGTTAAAATATGCACATGTTCATGACGTTTTGGCTTTACTTTTCTAACCCGTGTTATATCAAAATTGTGCAAAAAAAAAACCGCGAAAAACCGAATGTATTATATTTTGTTTGTAATTTTTATTTTTTATACTGTCGAACAATATGCTGAGGCGAACCACTTAATACTGAAATAATTTTAGGCATCATGGCAACTGCGTATGAATTGGGAATTATTCAATTGTTTGTTTCAACTAATTCACATTCCTAAAACTTGCCCAAATATGAGAAGCAGAACTAAATTTCAATTATGGTGGAAGCTGGGAATGAAATTATGGCGCTGGGATATCAGCCTCGCATCGTACTCATAAATTCGAAGCCTTTCACGCTCAAGAGGCATTGCCGTCATTTCGGGAATACTAATGCAGGGCGAGTTCCGAAACACGATTTATTCCTGAATCTTAATTAAGCTGTCGAAAGCGGCGAATTCATGCACCATCAATCTTCATAGAAATTTGATGAATTTGTGAAACAACTGGGCTGGCTCCAGCCCCATACAGAGAACATTTCTATTAGCAAGAGTGGCCTGAATAATTATGGCGGAGAGCTCAGCTTGTTCCTGGCTTTTAATAATAAATTACGTAAACGCTCCCCTGCATTTCAGCGGAGATATAATCACGGGAAGGGATTCACGACCTTGACGTTACGTCCGAGCATGTAGTGATTCCCCCAGGGTGCAAGACATCTAAGAAGACCTTCGTGCCTTTATCCACTGAGCTGAGCAGCATCAGACATTTTAGCCGGAAATTAAAAGCTCCTTTATGTGTTGCACCTCACAAAGGATTGACACTATCGTAATGAATGCCGTGAAAGGATGGAAATATGCACAAAGGTGAGAACTTTTGCCATTCGGTTTCAATCGAAGGCAGATGTGGGACGAGTGAGCATATGTACATACATAAAAGAAATTTTACAAAGGTGATTTTTAGAAAGGTAGAAAAACTCAAGGAAACCTAGACGTTGCAACATTGCTGACGAAGGTGTGAACAAGTTGCAAGAAAGAACGCACTTAATGAAATGAAACTGAATTTCCTGGGGTATTCTTTTGGTTGTTCGGAATGTTTTACAAATTGAAATGGATGTACCTGAAAGTTGTCAATTTCTTACTAAAGGAATTGTTATCATATGTTTTGATATCATTCTAATGTTCCATTACCTGGTACTCATATCTATAAATGTCCATCCAAGTCATTTGTTTTGAAAAATAAGGCAATTCCAATTTTTTATAAAATTTTGTTTAACTGTTTTTCCACTTATTCTTAAATAAATGAACAGTTTAAAATAAATTCAAAAAAAAAATATACAAAGACCTAACTTGTCGTTCTAAAAAAAACATTTATTTAAAATTACCTACATCTGAAAACGGAAGAGAAAGTGTTGGTATTCAAATAGACAATTTTTGACTATTTTAAATATTTCGTCAACACGTTCAGAGGAAAGAAAATTGGAGCTACTACATATAAGATTTTCTATTGCATGGATTAAGGAAATAAACTATGAATTAGCAATTATTTTCAATTTTGCTGATGAAGTTGCTGAAATAGAATCTATGCTCCGAAGCACCCCGAACTTTTCTGGAGGTCTGTGAACTCGACGAGTACATCCGATCCCACCTCTTTCTTGAAACTCAGTAATAATGAAAGCGGTGATCCCGTCGAATTTTTTATTTTAGCTTACATCTTTAGCAGCGCTTTCTGTGTTTCTGACTCTCGCTCTCTCTTCTGGTGTAGGTACCTCAAGGTACTGTCCTAGGTCCACTCTTTTTTATCTTGTATGTTAAGGAGTTTTCTCTACGTCTATCTTCTTCGAAAATCCTCTTTTATGCCGACGACGACGCGAAAATATTAATTATTTTTATTAAATTAAATTTTACGAACCTTTGCATGGCTCCCCTCCACTGACATGATTGAGGATTGCTAAGAAATTTTTCTTTGTGTTTTTGGGGTGGCTGATTTCTAATCTACTATCAGAATAGAATTTATGATAAAATGCCAATTTTGCGTAGAAGTTTCACAAGTGTGTAGTACCTACAATATAATAATAAAATACCCGATTATTTTTTAAATTTCTACCGCTATGTGGTTGACAATTACTCTATCAATCGGAAGTACAGCAATTACCCACATAAACTCTACCAAAAATTGTGTGGAATTGGAGTATAAACTTTCCACCCTAAACGAGGAAAAGGCCAATGAAGGGTAAGTATTCAGGGTCTGCTGCACACGTCGGGACATCCCCTTTCTTATGAAGTGCGCTATTATTAGTGCTATAATCCAATTATAACGAGGTAATAACGGTCAATTGGGCTCTTACACCTCATCAAATTAATCAATGCACACAAGTCAATTCCTAATGAAATGCTAGTCACCCTCGCCCGCCCTAAACTAGCGTGATTCCTTTTGGGTTATTATTCGCGCGTCCTTCCCTGCTGCTCCGGCGGAGGTAGCTTTCTAATATCATAACTTCCGCACCTTCAGCGCCTTGTCTGCTGCTCCCTTTATCACATTTAATAATGCTGAAATGAATAGAAGAAGGAAGACTTTTCCTTATTAATTTCATTCCGGACATATCGTCGGAACAAGGGGAGGCTTTCATTAGACAGACCCACTTTCGAGGAGCACAAGGCTCCGGATGAGTGCGGCGATAGGAGCTGTCGGTGCGCCGTACTGTGTCAAGCTGGGCCTTGATGTGCCTTTATAGGCACTGGAGGAACGTTTATTAGCGTAATGTTCTTAAACAATCTCGGCGGAGGAACGCACGAAGGCAGATGACTTTAGATTTGATAGCCGCTATGAAAGGATACTCCGTTGCTCCTCTATATATATTTTTTTCTCTCCTCCTTCCCTGGCAAGCGCTAAGTGTTCCCAAGTTGCGTTCCACTTTCATATCTGAACTGAACTAATCCTGACCGTAGGCAGGGGCAGGAACGGCTGCCAGATAAGTCGACACGTTTCCGTTTCTGGAAACAACTTTTATAGCGTTGCCGTCTTAGAAATGGAGATTGACTGCGCGCAGTTTTAAAGTGCCACAGGGAACTTTCCAGGAATGACAGACAAATGAGAAAAGTTTGCCACCCCTCTTTATCATTTTTTATTGTTATCCGGGCAAGGAGACGACTTCAAGTGCGCCTAATTCCATCCAATGGTGTTTAGCTTTATTTTTGCGCATTTGAATTGAGTATGGAGCTGAAAGTAGGACATCTGAAAGGCACTTCATCCTGCACCTAGTCGCATCATAATATACGCAAAAGTTTTAAATAGTATTTTAAATATATGTTAGGTAAGACGACTTGAATTTACTTCACTGAACTAATTTCTTCTAGTGAATTTTTTGAGTGCTCGCAAAAGTTATGAAGACATTTTCGATTAAATTGTTTTTGCACCGCACCGCACCGTACTTAAAAGAGCTTATTGGAACAAGAAAGTAATTTATTTTGAATCCTTATTATTTCTAGCGAGCCAAAGTAAGATACTTACATATTTTAAATCTTAGGGAGTCATTTTTTCCATTCCATTTTTCTGATTTGATATTTTTTCTGTGGAAATTTTTTTCACTAATTTATTTGTTCCACCACTGAGTATTTGTCTTTCACCTTTCACAAAATGTCTAAAGGAAAAGAGGATTAATGAATTAATGGAATTTATGACCAAGGAAAAAATTGAATGAAAAAAACGTATTACAATCATTTTGAATATCTCAAAACAAATCAACGGAAGTATTACGTAAGTATACATACATTTTCGTTAATTTATGATTTTTATTCCTCTCTGTAACACAAAATAAAAATAAAAGTGAACACTCATTAAATGGATAAGATGTACAATTTTTTTTACGAGTCAAAAAGTAAATGCAAGAGAAGGATAATTAAAAATATTCTGTTAAATTTGGTTCAGCATTTTTTTCTATAAATTGAAAAATAACTTATTCAACTACAAGGGATGGTCGTTCTTAAAGGGTTATACGAGTATACAGTTAGAATTTTCTATAAATCAATTTTTTTTTATTTCATTTTCGTAGTGTACATATATTAAAGTACATACACAGAAAATGAAGTTAATTTGGCGATTATTTTCGAAGTTACACGCATATTTGTAAAGACGTGTCAGAGCGTTTTGAAAGTAGAAGGCCTTACCTAAAACGCTGTCCCTTTTATTCACCTGCATATTGTAAATTTTCCCTTCTAATGTATACAGATGTGTAAAGTGGCATTGCATTAGTGTTCTGGAAGCCCTGGAATAGACGACTCGATGTAAGTTGAAAAAAAATTTTTTTTCTCTATGTAAAGTGCTTTTGAAAGGCGTTTTCCTCATTTTAAAGTCGCTGACCAAGATTTCCACGAAACGGCTGGACCAATCAGTCTCAAATTTTAACACAAGCTTCTTAGTATATTTTTTAGTAATTAATTGCAGCATTTTTCTCACCGATAAATATTTGTTTTTTTTATAAACAATTTAATGTCAAAATTTTGGTCAAAAATCAATTTTTGTGTACAAATTTTCACATTAATAAATTTAAGTCTTCTCAGGAAAATTTCTTGAAAAATCGCTTTTTTTCGGCCTCCTGACTGTTAATAACCCCTTAAATTGTAATTTAACTGTAAAACTGTAGGATCTTGTTGCGACAGTATAATTCTAATCGACTTTAGACCGAATGCAAGTCGACCATTGGTGTCGCGAGAGTCGATTACCATCGATAATTTTTTATTAATATCTTTATTATTTTTAAAATTTACACTTGATTTTCTTGTGATTTAAGGTGTCAAATTTTAGTTTAATTCGGAACAATGTTAAAGGAAAAAAGCAATGTGCAAGTTTTCGTTTCAGCAGAAAAGTATTCAATGTGTAATCTAGTGGCAAGCGTGCTAGACTGCTGATCCAAACTCCCGACACCCAGGCTTGAATCCCACTCAGAGGAAAAAATCAATAAATATAAACTGATGTTTTGCAAGTTCAAAAGAAGAAGATTCAAACAGTATTTTTTTTATTCTATTTTTTATTTTTAAAGAGTTCCCTTAATTTAGTAAAATTAGCAATCAAAATGCTTCGTGGACATTTGACCTCCTGAAATTGTATTACGCTTCATGAGATTAAAGAAATCCATAGGAAAAAATATCACTCCACAGAATCATTACAATTCATAGAGCTTAACTGCATTTGGTTGAGATACAAATTTAATTTGCCCCAATTAAACTCAGCTGCAGTGAAATCACACCAATTATATTTTGAAGGGCTTTCACCACATGGCCATAACTCATTTGCAGTCTAAACCGCATTCTCGGCAACTGTGCTGCACATGGGGGAAACTGTGTGCAAAGATTACACCAATCGTGCAAACCTCACCTTTCCTTGATGTATACCGCAGGTCCCATTCGTCCGAACGAACTGGGGAAAACTTTACTTGTCCACCCACCTTCGGCGGCGAATCTCAACATCAGCGTGTGCCGTGCGCTCCAAATTACTTAAGTAATTTATTACGCTTGAGGTAAACCGCTTATATAAATTAAGCCACCAAAATCCTGAAATATGCCTTCAGACTTATAAAATTCGACTACCCCCCTTTTGTTTTTGTTTCATGCTGGTGCTCCACGATTTTGGCGGTGGGGTGGAACGGCTGCCCTATAGGTACTCGTATGGTCGCTTAGATAAAAAAATGTTTATTGGCAAAAAGGTACAGTGATTTTGTGGGATTTTGCGGTCGGATTTATCTGCAATAAGCCAAATGGACTTTTCAATTTGTTCGGGTGCTGAGATTAAAGCGGCGCTGCAGTGAGAGGATACACATGAGCCGCATAAACACGTCCCGCTTAGCTTTATAAATTGGCTAAGTCTTACCCTCGTGCTACTACTTTTTGTCAGTTGTTTCAACCGTTCGACATACCGGCCACACCGGGGGGATAACAATTTTATTTCTCGGTTATGGACCCGGCAACCCGGGGGTTCGCCCGCTTGCAATTTCACCCGCTTATCTTCTACTCTCGGAGCAATAAACGAGTTCGTTTCAAAGTTTAAAGGGTTCCTTTGAATATCGCGGATTTCAGTCTGAACCAACTTTTATCTCTTGTAGTGCCGCAGGTTGGCACACGGTAGGGAGATTAAAATTTTGCTAGAAAATTCGAGGGGTACACTCAAACACAGCTCACTGCCGCTCAACTTTGGTTTCATTTGAAACGTAAGCCAAGGCGAAATGTAAATTTATTTTATCAACGGCGGAGTCCTATCGATTCGCAAACACTTTAATGGCAAAATTTCAAACATCTGAAATTGTAGTTGCCTCTGTTTGCATGGCAAATTGATATGCCGTATGGGCTTTTGGTAGGGCCGCGCCACCAGAATCAGGCGCTCGATATCCTTGCAAGTCAACGCAGAGGAGATTAGGATGAGGACCCTCAGCAGCTGGCAGGGGATTTGTGCGCAGTGCAGATTCTGTCGAGGCCCTTAGTTACATGTTCAGTGGTGGAAATGCAGTCGTCAATTCTGCCAGCCGCACGGCACGCTACACAGAGAATTTGTTAAAATTTCCCTTTTTTTCCCAACAAGAACCCATAAAGGAGCTTTTCCTCTCGTTCGTACAACACTGGAAATTGTTTGCCAGCAGTACACTCTCTGCAATATCAACGACAAAGCTTGCAGTCTCCAGATGCTACGTCAGTGCATAGCCCTGCAGACTCGTCCAACAAACCACTCCCCGTCAAACAAGTGGAAATGCGCTCATTGTGGGCCGCCTCGAATGTATTTAATGTCACTAGGATTTTCTATATCCCCAACCCGCGCCCTTTGAGTCTTCTGCATTCAATCGAAATGGAAATACATGGCTGCCGCTGGAGCGCACATCCTATTAGAGAGTCATGGCAACGGCAAATTAATGGCATCGCACAGAGATACGCTCGAGCTACGTAAAAAATCAAAAACTTAAAAGTACTTGACTTAAAGTATAAAGGGGCAAAAAATCCGGAAGAGGGCTAAATATAGCACATCTATTGCATGCAATCAATACGGGCCATATAATTGGGCATGCATGTCCCCGGGCCTTAATTTAACGACCATTGAACAGGGGCCGCAATTGCCTGCAGACACTTGCTGGGGAAGTGTAATTAGTCATTAAATCTAATTAAATGGCGGCAAAATGGAGTAATTTGTAACTCATTACGGCTAGTGATTAATCAGTTAATTTATTTACACATAAAATGTTGTCCGATTTAATAGGTGTGTAAACTAACTATATTTCCCCCAAAACACCTCTTAAACTTACACCAATGAGCAGGTGATTACTATTTATTTAAGTAAACTGGGATAGTTGTCCATATCCTATGAATAAACAACAAAAGGAAGGATTTCGATATCTGCCGAAACAGGAACTTTTATAAAGGCGACTTCAACTCTTTAGCAGTAGCAGCTGTTTCTGCTCCAATTTAGTATACATCTAAGTAGCAACAGGGAATGAGAGAGAGAAAGAGAGAGAGAGAAGTACAATGTGACGCAGGTAGAAGTGAATCAGATAGGAGAGGGGTGCTCCGACTTAGAATCTATTTTGGAATATGAAAATTTCGAGCCAGATGCAAGAAGAGGGAGATGGATAGAGAGAAAGAAAAAAAGAGATTAAAACAGAGATCTCAGTTAGGAAGAAAGAGATAAAAGCGCTTTTTGAGCCAAGCCAAAGATATAAAAACAAAACAGCTCATCACGTATACACCGAGATCGTAAATTATTGTTACTATGACGTTATATACAATAAAAACAATATTACACGTTGTATAATATAATGCACCAACATTACTCTTCACTCTGGAGTCAATATACACTTAAAAAGTACAATTAACTCTGAAAAATCAATTTCAAAAGTGTACTCCCAACAAGGGCGTCCACATGGACCGCCAGCGGCTTTGGACCAGTAGGTACTACAAACATGGATAGTCTGTTCGGCTGGCACTGAAGGATAGTGGTACTCTCGAACTTACGACAGATGTTGCTATGTAATATACATATATAATTTCTGATAAACAGCATGGCTTCATTAAAGGAAAGTCTACTATGTGCAAACTCAAATTCCAAAAAGCTTTCGAGCAACACAATCAGATAGATTCTTTTTACACCGATCAAAACATTTGATCATGTAAGCCATTCGATTCTCCTGAGCAAAGTGAGAAGGTACGGTGTGCATGGATCACTGTTAACATGGATCTCATTCTATCTATTGCACCGTAAAATGCATTTTGTGTTCTCTCGTTGTGCTTACTTTGATTTTGTCCCTGTATCTGGTGTTCCACAAGGGTCTATTCTTGATCCGCTCTTATTTCTGTTATTTATAGACGATTTTACTATAAAAGTTTGTTCTAATTGTTTTTTATATGCTGACGATCTTTCGAGTGATTACTTCTAAAGGAGACTATAATATTCTTCAAAGCGATGATATCGCTCTGGAGGGCTGGTATATCGATAACAGTATGTCCATAAATGTAAATAAATGTTTTAATATGACCATTACCTTGAAGGGTAGTGAAGGGGGTAAAGTCCGATAATATATTTGAAAATCCTCTCAATCACCCCCAAGGCTGGGTGTTAAATCAAATAAAAGAAATTAGTCCCTCACCGGTGCTAGCTTTGCTTGCAAAACTAATTACTCAATTTTTCCTGCAGCATTTTGTTCGTCTGTTAACTTTTAAATTAGTGCCCTCGGGGAAGACAAATTGCCTCATTTCGAATCGCGTAACAAGGTGTGTACCTCAATCAGTTCTCCTATTTTACCTAGCACACCTTCTGACCTGATATCCAGATAACAGAATTTTAGTGCAATTTCAACCCTCGGAATTAGTGTGGACACGTGAATAAGGCAAAAGAGAGAAAACAAAATAAGAATTGAAGGCACACAGGACTGAAAGCAACGCAAACATAATCGCGTGCCACAAATAACTCTTTTCCCGAGGTCCCTTTTAGCTTCATCATTGTTGCCATTACTCCACGTTACCCGCTTATCCCAGTACTCTCCTTCGTCTGATTAATGACGAGAAATAATTTAGTGGGAGTGTGGGTCGCGCGAGCCAGAAAAAGGGGTCACCTCGTGCTGAATTCTTTTCTGTTTATATTTTTATTTCGTCCTTTTGGCGTGTTTTCCCGATGGATTTTAAGGTGGATTTGTCCCAGCCCCGGCGGCATGACAAACGCGCGACAATTAATTCGACGACACTTTGTTGGGGATATTTTTGGAGTTACACAGCTTTTCGCCGTAATCTTGAGACGTAACTTAATACTGTAATTTCTTCTTTCAAAGCAATTGATCAATGGTAGTAAATGACTTAGGGCTATAGGGAAGTGAAAAAGACGCGCCACTCCGCCGCTGACGGTGTCATCTGGCCCGCGGAAATTAGTCAGCCGTGGGTAGAGAAAGGAATCCAAAATGTTTTGTTTTGTGGAATAGATAATGTAGGTATAGAACAAAGAACTGGGCGTTTGGTCTCAGGCGTAAGTAGAAATTTTTTAATCTTACTCATATGTATGAAATTCGCAATTATTAATGCGCCGAGAAATATCATTAATTTACAGCGAAAAAAAGAGTGGATCAAAGATAGATTCCTGCGGCACACCACAATTTAAAGGACGACAACCAGAATTTAGGTTATTAGCGCACACTCTTTGTCCATTGGTATTAGTCGAGATCAGATTACACTGTGAATGTGTGAATAGAATGGTACACCTCCGCAATTGTCTGCCTATTTCGGAATAGCGATAAATTTAGTTTCCACATGACTGGAAAGGTTGAAGTAAATTCTGATAAGATATTACAAATCACTTATCCCCGAAATGTCCAGATATATATTTTCCAGGAAATATCCGGATGAAGGAATTGAGTTTTGGTGCCAGGCCTAGATAAGAGCTGAACTTTGAATTCATTAGTTTTAAACGATAGATTAGTAAGTAAATTTCATGAAAATATATTAAAGTTTAAGATTTGACAGTCCCCCATCTTGGGTTCTTGGACATCAGTGAAACAGACTATATCATACTCTTGTGTGTCTTATTGTAATCTCATTCCAAGCAAACAACACCCCCTGGATTTGTCCTAACAATGGCCTTTTGGACGTGAATGTTTCCCATTCCACTTTAGCTTAACTTGGAAGTAAAATCTCATTAGAAGCAAAGCTAAAAAATAAATAACTAATTATGAGCACGGCCAACGAAGTGAGTTTCCACCTAAAGTCTCAACCTAATTACGGGAAATCACACAACTCCATTGTCACTTGCAGTCCCTACACCTGATATCCTCCAGCTTCGAGAGCTGTACTGCTGTGAACAATGCCTGCGCTTAAAGTACTGCCACTGGTCCCAGAATGGTTTCACGAATTGAATTTCCTCGCTAAAAACAAATCTACAGCGCAAAACGGAAGCATTCGAATACAGCAGAAGCAGAAAACGCGGCTAACAATGACGACAAATTACGGTGCTTTTCACTCAATCCCGCCAGGTGTTTCAAAGTGGTGTAAGGAGCAGGCATCATTATTCGCGGCCCGCCCCATGGGAGGAAGAAAGTTGCCGTTTTTCTACAAAAGTCCGCAGCCGAGAAAGCCTTGACTTCACTGTGTATAGTGTGTACCTGTATGTCCCGAAATAGCTCGTGAAATGAAAAATATCACCAAGACTGCTCCTCGCACTAAGTATTATTTCAAGCTTCCTTCAATGCAAGAAATGAAATTCCGCCCAAGGGGCCTTTCATGTGTGGAACTCAAAGCTTTCTCTATTTCATCCTTCAATTAATTCGGAATGCTGGAGCTGGAAATGCTCTTAAACGGCTTTATTCAGTCAAAAGGCACACACAAGATCCTCTCAAGTTTGTTGCAAATATTTGCGACGTAACCCGATTCCGTCCTGTTTTCATATTTAATTTGTTAAAGCGGCTGCTACCACGCATGCTGGCACAAAATCTTACACTACTTAAAGACTTTGCTAGGAAATAAGACGCTCAAGTACAACTTTATGTTCTAATTCATCTTACGTTTCTTCTTTCAGGCTGACACAATTTGGATGTAAATTTCGAGCAAACATGGCCGTAAGCCCATGAGGGGTACACGTAAGTTTCCTTAACTACACTCGTACGTGGCTACTTTCATTTGTCATTATTTGTATTGCATCATCGATTGTATTGTCGTTTCTAGGGGAGCTTCAAGTTTTAAAGATGTCTGAACATTTTTTTTACGCCGCTCTTATTGTTTAAGACGTAGATTTTTAATCCATTGTAAAAGGCAAATATTCAGTGATGGAAAAAATAATTGTTGGGAAAAATGTACTAGTGGACAATTTAGATTTTAATAGAAAATTCAGCTTGAAGGCCCATAACCTCTTAAAGATTTTCGGTATCCATTTTTTGACGTAATTTTGAAACAGCTTTAAAATATATTATATCGTTCACCGCTTGTTTTCATTTATTAGTTATTTGGAAATCTTGCAATGCTAATTAATAGGTACTATCTTACTATCGCCATTAGTAGTAGAAGTTAGTAAGTGAGTTTAGAAGTTCGCTGCAAAAAATTGCTGTGCTCGCTTGGGTCCCACGCCCCAGGCCCAGAACCCTGCGTGGGACTAGCATCTACTTTCGGAATCCAAATCCTTGAACGCTGGGCGATACTTAAACAAAATCGGACTTCAAACGAAAGGCAAGATTGCAGTGAAACAAAAATCTTCCGAAAACAGATCGACACCAAAATTAGTAAATGGTTGATCAACTGCGATAGGAGAAAAATTATATTAGCAATGAGTATACTCACTGGACATTGCAAGCTAAATAAGCGTCTTTACATTGTGAAAAGGGTAAACATACCTAACATATGTGTGAATGCGGAAAGAAGACGAAACCATGAAACACTTCTTGTGTGACTGTCCTCGATATATAACCGCGAGAACCCAAACTGTTGGGAAACACATGTCTTATATATGTTTTCGGGGTCGCTGAAACCGAATCCGATGTCGATTTAACCCCATGACAGCAGGTTTCAGCGACCCCGCAAACATATAAAAGACATGGTCTGATCCCCAGATTGAAATTTTTTTATCTCCCGTTTTTGCTGAGGTTTTTTGAGGTTATGTCAAAAACCTGACGTGATGGGGTTGAACTGACATCGGATTCAGTTTCAGCGACCCCAAAAACATATGAAACACATAGTCCGACCCTCAGGCCCGAAAATTTTTTTTTTTTGTGTGGCTGTGTAATCACTAGATTTATTTAGTTGGCCATGATTTTTTCTTATATACTTTGTCAGCCTATAGCTAATATACACCATGGGTTTCGAATTTGCCCTTTTGGTGATGTGAATAAGGAATCGATTGATACCCCATTCGTCCGCATCGATTCTGGGTTTTTTTTTTTTACCATATCCTTTGTTGCGTAAGCTCCGTGTACACACACACATGGACAGGACACACCGAAGTGAAAATAGTCGCTCCATTTTATTTACATTAAACTATTTATGAATTAATTTATTTTGATGGTTAGAAAACACATAGCATGCATTTTACACATATGTCCGTAGCAACGTTAAAATCCGGACAAAAACAAACAGTAAAAAATTGAATTTTATTATAAAATTAATAACTCGGACCTGGGAATTCTTTAGGTACCTTTTCACCTTCCTTATGCTCCACTGTACCTTCTTCCTAAATTGGTACTCTGCAACAAACGAAAGAGGCCAAGGTTAGCAACAACAACAACATGGGAAATTGTGAGAGTAATTTTACTCCACAAAACAAAATGAACATTTTTAACAAGGAAAGCATGCCGGACACATTAGAATCTATACTGAAAATAATAATTAGCAGCAAAATATTGACAGTTGCCCAAGCAAACGCGGATTTTGCAATTTTTTACACAATTTCAACAATTTTTGGGCAAAAACTTATACAAATCAACTTGAAACCTACCTGCACTTTCTTTCCTAAGTTTTTGGAAACACTGGAAACACTGCACGACACAAAATATAACAAATTCACTCGCGACAAAACGAACGAATTTTTCGGGACGTTTAAACTGACATCCATGTTCGATCAGAATAATCAGCTGCAACTTTTATTCGCGATTACGATTAAATTCGTCGATGTTGCATGCAAAATTAATTGAAAATGCCTATGAGACAAATATAGCAAATACAAATTAATAGGTTCGGTAAAACATAATTTTAAACAAAAATAAACAAACAAAGCAAAATAACACTATCGTGTCTTTATCGTCTAATGTGAAAGCGCGCTATACATATATTTTAGTAATCTGACCATTACGAGATCAAAAAATTTTTTGTGGACCTCGTAAATATATAATAACGTCACTACTCGATTAAAATCGCTATTGTATTTATTGCCCCATCCAGCTTTTGTCTGATATAACAATGCTATTGAGTGAAATTCAAGAAAATTGCAATTATTCTTAAAAATAATTATCTTCTAAAATTGCTGCTTGGGGAACATTACCGCAATATTTGGTAGTTTTGAATTGCCAATAAACTTCGTGGCAGCACTTTCAGGGTTCATTCTGCGCAGTAAAGGCACCACTCGGCACGAATCACAAGTATCAAAAGTCTAAGCAATGGCGGCACTGCTGGCCTTGTACAATTTGCTTTTCAGATTAACAATTACAATTTCATTATCAAGATTGGAGCTGGTAGTCGAAACTACTCCTTAGAGGGGATGTGCCCCAGTGGCACTTGGCGAATTCCGCAGCGACGTCCGGAGGAGCCCGGCCAGGACGACAAAAGGAAGCGTCCTCAGAAAGCAGACTACTCCGTAAATGGGAAATTATCTGCTTCTGCAGCTATAAAGGACACAATAAAGCAACCAAAAACATTGTTTTCCTTTTCGGGGGAATTATTTACGATTTACGTCGATGTTTATCTCCGGCTACTCAGAGTCGTCCTGAGTCAGACAGGAATTTTATCTCGGCGGTCTCCTAGTAAATAAATGCTGCAGTCCCTTCAAGGAACGGCGTTTCGATCCCGCAGGGAGATTTCCCCTTATACGCGCTGCGGCGCTCGATTGCCCCAGGGAAACTTTATGAAAAATATGTTTGCAACAGTTTTCGATTTACGCCAGAGATCTGGCATTTCGGGCGTCTGCAAGGAGCAGAGAAATGGTATTGTCGGCAGAAAGAAATCACGTGGCGTAGATTTTTGCGGCTAGAAATGCGCTACTTGCCAAGGGTATCGGTCTAATCTCGACAAACAGATTTGTGGGTTCGCTTTGGAAAACAAAGTTCGGAGGACAGAGCTCAACGCCCCGTTTGGGAAATAAATTCGGCAAAGTTTCAGCCCGAATCAAAAGGGGGACGAAACCGGGCGGACCGGGTGCTGGTGAAGTATTTGTGGAGCTTTTAAGTTTTCAAAACTTCGAACACCAACCACCCCACCCACCTGGTTTGCTTATCGGAAACCGTTTCTCAAGATTTACGACCTCCACTGAAATAAATTCTTTATTCCCGGCGCGCCCCGGCACTGTGGCACGGAATGGTCGAAATGGCAAAGACGGAAGACGAAGAGATCAGAAAGAATTGCACACAATGGCTGGTGGTTTCGTGGGGGAACTTTGGGGATAAAAGCTTCGAGATTTATTGATATGTCAGAGAGACGCCAGCGGAATGACTTTGAGGTCAATATTTTGAGGAAAATGGAGCAACTTCGTCTAACTAGCTGCAGAAAAATATTGCGGAACTAGTTCCCGAGAAAGGATTGGCAAAACAAATGAAGGGATTCAGCACCGACTTACGACTCTTGTCGAATGTTTTGCGATGAAATTTTACGAGGAATAAACTCGTTCCCACTTTAATTACATATTTTATGGCAGGGCTTGTTTATTTTCTCTGATTTTATCGCTATATTACCAGACCCTTTGAACTTTTTTACTGCCTTCCGCTAGGAACGTAAGTTGCTTGCGTGTTTACGTTTACCTATGAATTAGTGACATAAAATACACTCCCTTCACACTCCCTTCAAACTGCCTTTTAACTCCGCTTCTTTACGATCTCCTTAACTCTGTTGTTTTGGTAGGTTTTAGTGTTCAATAAGGACATCTTTTATAATTTTAACATTTTTCCTTACTAAGTTCTCTCTTCGTCCTGTTCGAATTTGTTACTTGAAAAATCGTAAAAATTTATGAGCTGGAAATACAAATAAACTGACCTTAGCTTGATCTTATGATGAAGTTGTGATTGGCAGTTAAAAATTCGAAGGATATTCATATTTCTTTCCTTTACAGGATTTAAGGCTCCAAGCGAAAATGAGGAGAAAGTAATAAATATGACGAGACTTTGGTGTTTGTTCGTCGAAGGTCTCAAAATTATAATTGATGGGAGGGATCAGTGATGTTTTCTGCAAATTATTTTTTTTAACTTGACTATGTCCAATAATTAACAAAATTTCACATAATACTAAACCCAATATCGATTAATATTATGGCGAGTGTGCACTTTCGATTAAAGTGCTTTTCAGATAGTTTGGTGATATTGAATGCGACCGAATGAACACAATTCGAACACAATATTAGGTCTAGATGTGTTATCTTATAGAAAATTGTCATCAGAACTTTCGTAGTGAAAGTGAAATTTACTCCCAATTCGCACGTATTGATTCCGAGATTCTCTCTTGCAGTATGCTCGCAGACCTTTTTAAGAGAAATTCCACAGTTTTCTGTTCGGGTAAGTCAGAATAAAGGCAGTCTCGTATCTCGCAGTGTAGTGAATTAGAAAAGATACCATACGGATTGACTGTAGCTCGGGCTAGGCATACACGATCGATTCATATAAATTTCCAATGGTACATGGCCTAGCCATAAGCAAAGAGATTATGATGTTCCTTCTTAAAGCATGCTCAAAGATGCTTCTTTCAGCAAACATTTATACTGATTTTCCTAGGCTGCTGGTAAAGTGGCTGGAAGACTATACTCAAAAGGTCTGTACATTACTGTCTGCCAAACCACTGCAGCGTCATTCGGAAACGTCTGCATCGACAGAATTACGGCCTTCCAAGCTCTCAAAAATTTGTTTTCCCCGCTCTCTGGATTAACTGGATCTCATTATATTTAAGCGGAAGAAGCTTTGCAGATTTATTTAGAAATGTTTTGTCAAACACACAAAATGGTGTTCCTCAAGGTAGCCATCTTGGTCTCTTGTTATTCACTTCAATTATGAATGACCTCGAGTCTGTGATAAAATAGTCTGAATTTTTAATTTAATTTGGTCCAAAATGCAGGAGGATTGCACTCAAAGGCTTAAGATGTACAACTCGAAAGGTAATCTTGTTTAAGTCAAACTAGTTCTTGCAAAAGAGTAACAACTAAAGGCAAAGAACGTCGTACCAGTTTCACTTCGCATAGTTCTCCGATACCAGCGCATTTACTTTCTTGCCACAATACAACAAATAGCAAACATATTGGCACAGCCAGGAGGAATTTAGCAGATGAGTTTTGTGTGGGTAAACGATTTCAGAATGATTCTCTTAAAGTAAATATGTATCATCACTCGAGTTGAACAGAGGTTGTGAAATGTTGTAAACTTGCACAAGTTAAAAGGAATATAAATAGTACCGCAAGTCGGTTTGCCATCGTTTTTGGTGCGTTTGTCTGTTTTATTTCACTTAATTGGAAAGCGAACGATTGAAACTTGTACCCCCCTCGAAAATATCCCACTTCAGTTGTTTTCCACATTCATTTTGCCTCGTGCTAAAATAACATTTCATTTTGGGTGCAGTGATAATTTAAAAGATTAAATAGGCGCTAGTTTGCTCTGGCATTATGGCATTACGTATACATGTCGCATCGCACACAGCCCTAAATCAGCAAACATTCCGTTCGGGTTTGGCGCAACCACTCGGTGGTATCGATTAAATGACCGCGTGGATTTCCGCATTTTTGGGTCCTATGGCGTCCGAGCTACCTCAAATTATAGTTGCGCGTCCGCCAAATGATACTGTGGACAATACTCGGGGAAATTATTCATAACCCTGACTATACAACGATTTTACAGCTGGCAGACTCAAATCCGAAGTCGGCGACAGGAGGTGTGTGTGGCAAGAGAAAAATTCGGACGCAATGACCGCTTTCACGATGAATTATTCATGAAGCGGCACAAAATCACCCTGTACGCCTTTAATGGCATGAAATTCTCACGAAAAGTCAATTATCTCCAGGTCCGGAGTCACTTTTCACATGGGTGCCCTGCCCCGTCATGGGAGCAGGAATAAGTCTGGAAAACTGGTCATGGAAACTGTGACCCGGCTCTGATTTACATAAGAAAACACGAATTGGAAGCGGACGTCGGAGAAGCAACGACCTGGAAAAATTAGCGCCACTGCCGTAAATCAGACATGGGTGACGATCTAGGAAAATCATGGCTGCCATCGCCCCGTTGTTTTCATCGGCTCATGGTGCAGTGGTCTTCTGCACGGAAAGTTTTCCACTTTTTCGACAGGTTGCGAGGAGAGTTTCTGCAACGTCAATAAAACACTAGAGCTGACAAGGACGTCTGGCGGGGCTCACTCGGCAAAATATGCAGTGTGCCCCGACCCATTTGCAACTCCCGGGTTGGACGTGTTGAAAAAAAGTTTGAACTATTTCTACCGTTTTTTTTTCAGTAAATGGTAAGTCCGTAATCCGGAACGGATACAGCACCCTTGGAAAGCCGACCATGTGCTCCAACAATTCGAAGGTGGCCACGGCTCAATGTGCTCGAATTCATCAATTAAATTCCGAAGGAGTGGTCGACGAATGGGGTGAACTGGCTGGAAAAAAGGGTTCCACCTCCACCCCATGCAAGGCTGACCAAGTGGTCCCAGTCCGTCCTGGGGCAAGGTCCAATCAATTCATCTCACATCTCCACCTGAAACATTCAGGGCGTAAATGCAAATTAGCACAGACTCCGAAATTCAGCTTAATTGGCTGTGGGAAATGATTTTCACCGGAAAATTCCTTATCTGCTGCGCTCATTCATTTTACCCGTCGATTCCTGGGGTCGGGGATGACTGCAACATTCCCTGATGGTTCGAACAAGTCCTGCCATTTAGCACCGCAGAGACGTAGTTAGTCCTAAAAATAATCCCGTGCCGTATAACTTTTGCTCAGTCGCCGGAAAAGTCGGCAACCCGCCCGGATGGATGGCACGGCAGAGGACGGGCGGCAGTGACGGCAGGCAAAAATCGAACATCTTTTGTTGAGATTAATCAACGGAAAAGTGTTTTGTGAGTTTCCGACTGATTGGGCACCTGCACTAAATTAAGCCGCAATACGGAGTTGCCTTCAATTGTGGACTGGCCCCTGAAGCCTTTGTAGACCACCGGTGGGTTTCTGTTCCAGTGAAGCGTGCAAAAACTGTGTCCAGTGGGTTTGTGTCCTTTCATGTTTGTTCGCTCAAAACTTTACATTTACTCATATCACCTACGGCCGCGAACATGGCAAATGTAAGCACTGTCTGTCAACAGGAGCTAACGCTGGAAGGTTGCAGGTTAGTTACAGAACGACATCTTGATATGGGCCGTGGTTGATATCCAATTTGGCTGGTTGAAATGAAGTGGATTTGTGGAGGCGGTATATCTGGTAGGGGGTCAAATTCACCCTGGCGATTTTCCCCCGGTCATTTTCCTCTTCTAATTTTCCCCGACTCTCTGTGTACCGTTAGCCTCTTTTACCAGGGGTCATTACGTGTTGCGGAAACAAGGGAAAATTGTCAATGCAAATGTGTAATGCAACCAGTTTGATAAATTGTATGCATCTATCAAAGAAGAGAGCCCAGCATTAGCGTCCAGAAAAGGAATTGTGTTCCACCACGATAATGCTCGACCACATACCGCAATGGTGACACAACAAAAACTTCATGAGTTGGGATGTCGACATATGCACCTGACATTGCACCATCTAATTACTACTTATTCAGATCTCTGTAAAATTACATAACAATTTAATTCTTTTGAAGTTGTTTATATGGCAGTTGCTGATAATTTTAACTCCAAGGACGACAACTTTTACAAAGCAAATAACATTTTTTTAAAGTCGAATTTGTTGATATTCCGCTAAACGTTATCTCTACGTCAATGTGAGCAAACCTGAATTTTAGGAATTTTTGGAGAATTTTTTCACTTTCGCAAGTGACTGTACCTGCAGTGGTTGAGATAGATCAAGGTTGGTGCCAGTTTTGCAAAGCATATTGAGATAGTAGTTGTCTGCCGTGAGTCGCTTGGTTGCGTATATCAGAAGATGAAACTAAAATAATAATGTGCTTCCCGGAATTTATGAATCACACTGTATTTCGAAAACGGTTGAGATGACCGCCTCCCTGTCACACATCTTTTTTGTTTTTACATGTCCACACAGTATGAATTTGTCTACATACTTGTAAACATGAAGATTAAATCCTCAAGTATTTTTCCCTATAATAAAATATAAAATTATTGTATTTGCGGTTATATGGGATGGAGGTATATGATATGCAATTATTCTATTAATATAGTCGTAACTTGAAAACTCACAATGAGTAATTTATTGAATACACTTTAAATGAACTGAAAATGTTTCAAGTAATTTTTCTTTTATTTTTGCAGTGACTACAGCCTGCACTATTGACCACAAATTGAAGCGATTCGTAGATGTACAACCGGGTAAAGTAAAATGTTTTATAATAAAAACAATAAATTGGAATTTAATTTAATAATAAAAACATAATAATTTTCTTTTAACTACCTTAGGCACCAAGTCGAAAAAAAATCGCACCAACGAACAAAAGAAATTGTTAGAATCGAGGGATAGTTCATAACTTGTACTTTGTATCTAAAGGCTTGACGATGAGTGCCTTTTGCAATGAAGGATATGTTGGAACGTGTCATGCCTCAATAGAGCTTAATTGGTAATATGGTAGGTGAATATTTGCAGTTTTAATTTAATTTCACAAAAGATAATAACTTCACCACTATTGTCAGCGAAAATCAAATTAAATGCACCTTTAGGGAACGTAATTTGCATTCGAGTGTCGTCAAATCGGAAGTGATAAAATCAACATAAATCAATCGTTGTCAGGTCTGGCCTTAATAAAGCAATCAAGTCGCGAATCTCGAACGACATTAAAATTCAAAATCTGAGCTGAATTTAGCCTTGCAGTGATTTGTTCATTATCCACTGGCAGAGACGTCGCCGTCACTGGGACCGGTGAAGCACGACATTGTCACCACTCCGGACAGAAGAAATACCTGGCGGTATGAATCTATACGCAATTAATGATCTGTTAAATCACTGCTGCAGGACGAGGGTTCAATAGAACAAAACTCCCTTTTGATTGCAACTAATGAATGTGAAGTCAGTTGAAATGACTGACGACAACGGCCATGACGGGACCGGCAGCGAAGGATAGATGGTGGATGCTGTGCCACGACTGGAGTCACTTTAGAGCCCGGCGAAGAATAATTTAGAGCTCCGCTGTCACCGGCACAAGCCGCCATACCACCACCCCCGCTGCTATTTTAGTGCACCACTAGAATTTATAGGACCAGAAGACAGCAGCAGTGGATTATATCCCCACGGACTCGTAATTATTTTCCAATTTTATGCTCCCCGTGGATGGGTACGAACTACGAAGGAGGCTCCGGTGCGGGTGGATGGATCTCTGCATTCAGATAAAAGGTTCTTGAAAATTAATGCTCTCGAGTTGTGGTGGTGGCGCTTCTTTAGAGCTTTCCACCTCCTTGGGCGCTTCATGAACGAATTTAATTTTATTTTTTTTTTTACCTTGCACATCACGGAGTGAAAAGAATGGCGAAAAGAGGAATGATTGAAGCGAACGATAAAGCATGTTTTCTTCCTGCCACAATCGGCCTCTTATCACTTGAGAACATTTTATATCCTCTCAAGTGTGAAGAACATTACACTTGATAGAACGCCCAGAGTCCTGATCTGTTCTACTGGCAGTTATTCGCTTTATGACAGAATCGAACTGTCGTTATCACACCGGTAGGGTGTTTGACCAGTTCATTCATCTTTCAAATAGTTCGACACCATAAAGCGTGTAGATAAACAAGAGGCCAACTTGGCTTTCAGGAGTTTAAGGATATTGTAAGAGCTTCTTTTATACCATCACATTTGGACCTAAAATTCCATTATGAAAAAAATATTTTGTCGACGCTTCTAAAATGATTTGTTAGGAGGAAATATTTATTTTTACAGCTTATGTAAAAAATAGTTAGAAAGACTCCACGAATTGCGCAGTTGATACTACTCCATGACAACGCAAGGCAACATACTGCCATGAAAGTTCAAAGACACCATATAATCGTTCCTTCCGTCCTTTTTCTACATAGTGAATGATACGTCAACTGAACTGCCCGACACCTAACAATGCAATAAAAGGTAATTTTAAATACTAAGATGTAATTAAACCTAAAAAAAACTATCTATTACAGTTATTAAGGAAATATTTGGTATTATTTTTTAAATTTAATTTCCGATTCAAAAACATTGTGTTTTAATATACAGAAAATATTAACTTCCCTAAACAAATATTCCTGACCTTTTGCGAGAGGTTTTCCTACTACTATTACCAAAACATACACTTTTGTACCTATAGGTATTATTCCACTACATTCAACGAAGGGCCAACAATTTTTTCTTCGTTCATACTATCATTTCTACGTTCTTAACTAAATGACGTAAAGTTTAAAAAAATATTACGGTTTTTTGCATATTTTGAATAAAATATTATGTAAGTGAAAGTTTTTTTTTAACTTCTACACAAAGCGTTTTAGAGATCTACATCCACCGTTAACCATTCAGTTAACCGTGTTTTTGGCACTATGACCTGGGTGCCATTTCAGAGACCAATCAATTTTCACTAATTAACTTTTGTAATATTTGCTACAATATATCATAAGATTTTATAAATTGTAGATACCATTTTATTTAAGAAAATTTGTATTAAATTGTAAATAAAATTGTTTTATTCTAAATGAATTAAGGGGGATATTAATTTTCATGTTCAATGTTAGATAAATAACTTGAATCAAAAAATTTGCTTAGGGTTCTGCCAGTAAAACCCTATAATTGATTTTTCTGTTAATCGGTACTTCATGCGGGGATATTTTATTTAATTGGTAAGAATTGCCAGCTATTACTATAAAAAGTGAATTCTTTTGTTTTGTTTGTTCTGCATTAATAAATCTTTTTTTTTCCACCATAGTGTACTTTAAATTTAGCTCACGTGCATTTGGTATGGGTTTTAATGTAAAATTCAACCCTCAAACGGGATTCGTAGGATTCGAAAGCATTTTTAGACATCCCTTCCAAATAAATTACCATCGCGTTCTTTAAAAAAACCCGCCCTTAAGCTGTTCCTTAAATAAATAAGATACAAAATGAGAAACTTCTTCGCTGAGATGCCAATAAAATTTCGAAGAAGGATGCAAGGTGGGTCGAGAGAATCCCCGGGAATTTAAATCAATGATTGAAAATGCCTTTTCACACACCAGCAACCTTCAAAAAGTCGAACTATAAAATGCGAGGTATTTATACAAGGGTACAAAAGGCTCAATGGCCTGCTCCACTTTTAATCCTCCGCAATCCGCAAAATCAAACAGACCACGGGGATTTTATTTTACCAAATAGAGGGTTGCCCCAGACATGGCCGTACACACAATCTACGGGCCGGTGTGCACACTCGTCGGGGCCCGGGTGAAAAGTGGACTTTTTCTTATGCGACCATTATACCCAAACAGGCATTTATTTGCATTTACCCGCTCCGGGATGGCTCCCGGAATTAATTGAATTTTCCAGCTAGTAAAGCGCAGCTTTAAACAAAAAGCCAAAAAGCCGAAGCCAAAGCCGACGGAGCGACTGTCAATCCTAATCCCGGCAGCAGTAATCTCCTCAATGGTAAATTACGCCCTCAATTGGATGTGTTGTTTCCGCTACGTTGCTCGAATGGGTTTGCGAAATTAGGACGGAGCTGTGCGGCAATGTGAATGGAAATGGGACAAAAACGGGAGTACTGCTCTAAACGGATCCACTAAAATAAAGGAGCGAACAAGGACCGGACAGGACTTCATGGCGACGACGGAACGACTTCAAAGCCGACGACACCGACGTTCTGCGTGCAAACGCCACTGTACAACGCTGTATGTAGCTGGTTGACTTCGGGTCAAATCTGTTATATTGGCATTTGGTCCCCTTCAACCAGCTGTAGCAGTGATTGGTATCAACGAGGACGTGACTGGAAAGACGTAACGTCACCACCACCGCATCAAGTGTGCCGAGGCTCTGTAATTCAAAGGATTATCTTGGGAGGACTCGATGGGTGCTGGTAAGTAGACAGATCATGGGTGAGATTCCATCTCGAGTTCTTGATGGTGTTCATTTATTTGCCTTAAAACCCACAATCCGTTATTTATTTCGTAAGTTCCAAATAACTCTACACTAAGCCTTTACATGTCTCTGCAGAATACTGAAGAACACACGAGGAGAGAATCCTATAAGTTATACAAATGAAGATTCCTTCACGAGTTTAATGCATACGAAGCATTCAGAAGCAGCCTGTACCATCATTTCCCACGCTTCGTAAAATAATATTAAAAATAATCATAAACGCTGTTGCACTGGACTTCACGCATTTGAAGTGAATGAAATATTTTTTTATATATAATATTATACATATATGTATAATATATGAAGAATAGAGAAATAATACAAGAAATCATTTTTGTGCCAAATTTGATTCACACAATGTTTAGTCGACAATTTTTTTTTCCGAAAAAATCTTTTGGCAATTTATTCAAATGTAAATTGTTTTTTCTTCTTTTTATTCCCACAATAAATTTTCTTCAATATTTCTGAGCTTTTCATTTTCTCACGAGTTATGAATTTTTAAAGGAGCCGCGCGCGAGCTCCGAAGAGATCATCGCACGAGGTAGGTACTAGCGCGGTGAATATTTGGAGTCATCTATAAAGCATTGAATGGATTTTAAATTTTGAAAAACTTTACTTTGGTTTTTTTGTAGTATTCCATACAGCTTACTTGTAATTAATTTAATTTTCTGTACGAAGCTTTTGTATAGGGCAAAAGTTTCATGTCAATGTTGATTTCTCTTAACTGCATTTAGTGTAAAATTGTTCTTTACAGTTATGATACGTGATTTCGGTTGATTTTTGGTACACTCAATTTTATTTTGGAGTTTCTGAATCCGACATATAGCCATAGCTATAGTTTGTGGAATAATTACTTGATGTAAAGTAATTAAGAAATTACGTTATGTTGTTGAGCGCGCGTACGTCAATGTTTTTATTTTATTGAAAATTTTATCAATAATATAAATCTTCAAATTTTCTTTTAGTGGTGTAAGAAATAAATTAATCGTTGGTAATATTTCTTTTTATCCGACAATGGAAAGGTTATGTGGTTATCAGTCTAATTATGTATGTACATACATATGAATGCATGCTTTTCCGGATGTTACCGCCTCGATCCCCACTGGATTAACCGATTTCGATAAATAAGAGATCGTTAGAATCGTATTAATACTCCAGGTGTCATGGGATATATAACTCGACAAAAAAAATCAAAATGGCTGCCACCATAAGTCAACAATAAGTCTGATAATTAAAAACAAATTTCACCAAATATTACTAATATGGGTGTCAAATGAAAGCGTTGGACGAGCACAATACGGCAAACTATGTGACGCCACTCAAAATCCAATATAGCGGATGCCCCAAAATGGTGGATAACCTCTTCCTTCACAACTTCCTCGATATGGGAATGAAAGGGTCTTACGTTCCAAGATGGCGGATAACAATTTTCTTCACAGCCGCTTTGACATGGGTATTAAATAAAAGGGTTCGACAAGCAAATTACGACAAATCTATGTGAAGCGATTGTCATACGATAATAAAGATAATTTCTGGACGTACCTTATCTAAAACTAAAAAGCTGTAAATAAAAAAATATAAATAAAATTTTAAAAATAATACTCAACCTCCCTTGGCACTATAGGACATACATCCTCCACCAGAGAGCTAATGTTGAATTCATATGTTCCAGAGTTATCAAACTCTCAGATAAATTTTTTAAAGCTTAACGCTAACTCCACTAGTGAGATAATTAAAAATTTAAAACAAAAATAGTACCTAACCAATACGGTTTATGATAAGATATGTTTAGGATTAGGGTTAAGATAAGAAATAGAAAAAAGCATTTCGCAGAAAGGTTTTCAAGTTGCCAATTTTCGTCTAAAATCTACTATTATAAGCATATGCGTACTTAGAACACTCAGTTATTTCAAAAACAATGAAACAGATGTAAGGAAAAATCCAAAATTCGGTATGCCACCCAAAGCAAAACAAGTAAATTGTAGAATTTTTGGCAAAATAAAAATAAATTCACTTCAAAAATCCAAGGACTCAATTTAGGCTTATTAATGATAAACCCGTGGATCAATAAATTTCCTCTCAACTTAAAACTATAACGAGCTCCGACTCCAAAAAGCAAACAGGCAAATGTTACCTATGCGAAAAGCCACCTTCTCCAGAAGCAGCTCATCATTTCAACTGCAAACAGGGTTAGAGTGCAATTAAAATAAAATTTCAAGTAGTGTCAAACAGGAAGACTCTCAACACATAAGAAGTCCCTGAAAGACATTATTTTTATTATCCCAGGAAGCCTTAATTTAATCCCGGCGAGAGTACCTACCAGGGCCATAAAATGCAGTCGCTTTCTTTTGGAAAGAAAAAAAAAACTGTTGGGGACATCCAACAGGTTGCAGTTGAAACCCATTTGTCAGGAAGTCAGTCAGTCAGTTTGTCAGTCAGCTCGTTAGAGTCATAAAGTGCAGGGCTTACATACACGGCTCCCAAAAGGACTTACACCCCATCGTTATCCCGGATGCGGGTCGACTGCCATAAAACGATTCTCGGGTGACTGAAATGACTTTAGTTACATGTCACTCATGCGAAAGCGGTTTCTGCTGAAGCACACCCACTAGCTCCAGAAAATGCAAGCAATTGAGAACTCTTCAGACTTTTATGATGCACTTGCGGTTTGCTGCGGTGTTTTTTCACAATGCCAGCCGCTCCGCTCCGCACCATAAACACTTGGCCACTGCTGTAATGCACCACTCGTCCTCCGCATTTCGGGATTTTATTTTGTAACTTGTTACGTCGTAAAAGCCATCAGGAACAGTTAGGGATTAAGTGTTGCGGACACGGATTTATTAACTTGATTCGGGTGCAAAAGGGTTGAAGAATCTGCGACCTTTGCAAGGTTTGCGAGGTGCAACTGAAACTGAATCCTCTGCGAATCTCGAGTTGTTCTGAGAGTAATTGTTCCGATACTTGGGTGCAGCAATGTTTTGCTTTTGAGTGTTTGGCACTCTCTACGGTCTCTTCCACCTCCTCGAATTAGCCAAGTTTCGCTTTGTTTGTTTGTAAAAGCCACCTACCAACAGACCTGCTGAAGATTTCAATAAAATTAAATATGTGTCTAGAAACATAAAACTTGAAGGAGTAATTAAAACCATAACTAAAATAAAGTCAGTTATTTTTCAAAATAAATCTGCATGCATGTGTTAAGTATTTTACATGTGTCGCCTGTCTTGTTTGTAACCATCCCATTTCAATATGGTCGATATCTTGTCCCTTAAATTTTCATAAGTGAGAAAGCTAGGAAAGGGCGCCTATTATCATGAAAAAACATGGATTCGATATTTTGGCCAAATGGGGTTAACTTTCCAAATTTAAAAATTCTAAAGGTACATTTTTATCTAATGTGACCATTATTTTAACAAAACGAAAGGTAATAGTCTTTAAGTTACAGAATGCATTCACTTAGGACATTGCACTACCGAGTCACCGCGTCGTCGTAGAAAAAGATTAGCTGACTATTCATCATGTGGACCTGACGGTGTTTCTGTTTCTTTATTAAAAAAATTATAGTTGAAAAAAACACGCTTCTGTAGCAATGTGAACTAAAAAGTAAAAAATGATTTTTATATGTAAAGATTTTGTTCAACAGCGATAGAAGGAAATCCCACAACTCGATATAATTTAACTTTTTTAAATGAGCATAAAATGAGAATAAAATGATTGACAAAAATATTAACTTTAAAGTATAAAACGAAACGTGGGGTGCTTTCTGCATTTTTGTAATAACTCGACTTTTACAAATGGCTAGTGATGAAAAAGGATCGGCGCGGTACCAAAAATAGGGACATATTACACAAAAACAAAGAATATGGCACAGTTTTGGAATCCTCAGATCACTGTTCTGCACCGAAACGTATAAAAATCACATCACTCCACAATTAAATAAAACCGAGTTAAAAATTTACGTTCGGGTGAGCAACGCTTGTAAAATTGTGTCGACGAGATTATGAATTTCTAATTTGCTCCACGACACCAATTCACACGAATGACCCAATATCGGTACGGCCGGAACAACTGTTCGCACCAAAAAACATCTAACTACAATTAAAATTTTGTACTGGCCAACTAGTAATTATTATATTAATTTACCAGAACCCCAGTCACCACATGTGAATATGTATTTAAAATATATCGTTATATGAAACTTTATTTAATCACTTTCATCTTCCTCCCTACCCCACTTACCACCGTAATCCAATAAGGTTTCTTTTTTGTTTTTCTATACATTGGGACGGGAGCTTGACAAAAACACCTTAAGGAGGTACTCTAGTTTAGGAGTACAAATTTTAGGTGTTTTTTAAAATTCGATAAAAAAAACTAAGAATATTTTTACGAGCAATTTGTTTACTAGATAGTTATTAATATGTTAACAATACAAGAAAAATATTAAAAAAAACAAATTTTAAAAATTGTAAAAATTCCAAGTTGGTAAAGTGGGTGGGTGAAAAATAAGGTTGCGTCCTTGTTGACATGATTCCTTGTGATCCTAAACAAAAGAAAAAAAGATTCTTAATCAGTAAGAATGTCGTTATCATCTGAACTAGGGAAATAAAAAAAAAATTGTTTTCACAAAATAGCGGCTGTTTGAAAAAAAAAATTTATTTTTCGCCATTTTTTTCAAAGTTTTGAATTTTTTTAAAATAGTAAAAAACAAAATTTTCACATAATTCTAGTTCCAACGATATATAAAGAAATTCCACGCCAAATTTCAAGTGAATCGGTTCATTGGAACTTGAGAAATCATATCAACCGTGTTGGAAAAAGTAGTTTCGAGAAAAACGCGTTTAAAGATTTGAGCAAAGTTTTAAGCAGTCTGTACTTACATTTCATTAATCGGTGATTCCTGCTCCATACATTGGGACTACACGTGTTCTACGATAGCTCAGAGCAAACTGATCTGTACTGCACACGTGTAGGATGATTCATCCTCAGGTAGTCAGGGAACGTCTACCACCTATTGTTCGATTCACTGTGGCAGGTCCCGTTTACTCGCTGTGTCACTAAAATAGCTATAACTCTGTAAATATTTGGAATTTTAGAAATCCCTTTGGGGTATATATTTTTTAAAGGTCTGATCTTTAAAAATATGAAAAAAAACAAATCGATTTGTTCAAAATTCTAGACTAGAATTAGAAGCAAAATGTTCTGATTAAAAATTAAAACAAAAGGGTTAATAAACTACATAAATGCGTATTATGTAACTTAACTTTGGCGATTTTATTTTTAGTTGTCGCAGCCATTCTAATTATGATGTATTAAATAATTAAATCTAAAGAACAGGTATTAGCATTCACCTACCACGTAATACTAATGAAAGCCTTGAATACAAATTGGCGCCGAAATTTACATGTCCGTTTGAATATTTTAACTTTACAATTAAGGAAGAACATGATAACATTTCGAAAGAGGTAGAAGCATTGTATTTCCGCATTCGTACATGGTACCCATAAATTATACCTATGCCTTCCCCAAGTTCTGACAAGCATTGGATAAAAATACAAAAAATGCTCCGAGCCGTATAATTCCACCGAAAAATTTAAAAGGGCACGAGATACACAAAAATGTTCTTTTCCTTTCTAATTACATTCCCCCGGGAAAATTGTATCTTTACGCAAAAACAAGAAGAAAGTATTAAAAAGTAATTCATCCCAAAGCCTATCGATCAAGAAGTTGATAGTATAAAACGACTCTCCTCCCTCGCCACCCGAATTTATTTGGCCAAACCCGAGATTGTGCTTCGCCTCCCATCTAGCTAGGCACCGTCGAGCAGAAGTTTAAACAACAGCCCCCAAGACAGTAGCAAAGTAAGTGAGATAAGAACATGATTCATGAAACGGAGCTCCCGGAAAGTTAATCAGCGGATTCCCCCATGAATTCTGAAATATTTTCTGCCTTTGGAGTGTTCGCTCCACGTCTGCCATTCTTATGGCAATCACAAATACCGCCAAGGCATTTTATTAGTCGAAATAAAGAAGTGGCGGCTAGCGGTTAGCCCCTAATCCCATGGCATAAATATCGTGACGGGAAAATTTTAATTGCCGCCCGCAGTAGTTGTACGTGTCGCTTTCAGACAGGCCCTTTGAATGGATCATTTGTACGTGTTTGCTTTATATAAATTGTGAGGGATTAGGCTTATTGCTAGGCAGCTAGAAAAGATATTAGAATAACACTCGCAAATATTCGAGTGGTGATCGGTGAACTCCTGGAAAAGAAAAATGGTTCTCATTGGTTTTGTACGTAAATATCAAGTTAGGCAATTTCACCACACTACCTTTCGAAATGGGATTTAGAATAACCTTACATTTACTATCTCAAAATCTTCTGGTAAAATGAAATATAACATAGTTGACATAGGGTTCCATTTTTTCCTATTTTTCTATCTTTACATTATTGTTTTTTGTTTCGTTACACTTGCCATATATTTTTATACATAAAACTGAACCAACATTTTGGATTTTTTGACTGTTGCATTTTATTTTGTAGGTACCTACTAGCTTTTACCCGCGACTTCTTTCACGTGGATTTGGGATATAAACTTTGTTTGATTTTAAACAGTGAAGGTTAAGTTGGTCTATGACTTTTCTAATTATTTTTTAATGAACCTTTTCCGGAAACATGTACATGAAAAAAAATCATTCAAAAAGAGAGAGAGATTGCGTTAATGTTATTGGGCGAAATAAGAAATCCCGTAAATAAACAGACTAACTTAAATTTTTCCGTTTAAACTCTAAGAAAGTTTATATCCGAAAATCTACGTGGACGAAGTCGCGGGTAAAAGATAGTTATTTCCAGAACATTCCTTTATGTTAAGAAATTTTTGCCACGTTATTGAAATTGAACATGTCGATACCAGATTTTAAATCAGCGTCTCCAAAAACTCCTATACATTCAACTACACGGTAGCTCACGTTGAGAATTTTCAGTCGCCATATAGGATCCGCCATTTTGAATTTCCAATTATCCATGGCAGATTCAAGACCAGCTACCCCGAAAACCCCTATATGTATTAGTTACACGGAAACACGTTCATTACCCATGCTTTTTTGTATATGTAACTTCGCATTTACAAAGCACGACCCATCCCGTGGGCTGGGGTTAAGACAATCCGTGAAAATAATACTGGGGCCATTTAGCTAAGGTTTTAAGCCACACAACGATATTAAGATATTGCAAGTATCACTTAGAGTTTCCCCCGTTTTTTTTTTGTAGATTTTTAAGCAAAGTTCATATTTTTCCACATCCAAAGATTTATACCCCCTTTACCCGCTTGGGGGTTGAATTTTGGAAATTCTGAGATACGTGTTTCATTATGTGTTGTAGAATGTTTATGCAAAATTTCAAGTAAATCGGATCAAACAAATAGATATTTCTCCCCATACAAAGATGTGCACTCTCTTTAGCCATTTGGGGGTTAAATTTTGAGAAAGGCTAAGATACGTGTTCCACTATTTATAGCATGTTGTAGAGTCTTTGTGCAAAGTTTCATGCAAATCGGATCAAAAACAATATTTCTCCCCATTCAAAGATTTATACCCCCTTTACCTCTTTAGGCGCTCAATTTTGAGAAATATTGAAACATGTGTTCTATTATTTGGGCCGCAGAATTTTTATGCAGTATTTCAAGTAAATCAGATCAAAAAATATGTTACCATCAAAAGAATAGTGAACTCACCCCATATTTATTGTGTAGGTACATCTGACGCTATAGTAAGGAAATGAATAGAAATATCAATTATATAGTTCGTTCAACTTCAGTCCCCAAAAGACAAATATTTCCACCACAGCTAAATTAAAATTAAAGCAATTACCTGGCACATGCCTTTAACCTTTAAGGACTTACGTGGGTGTTTTACAGACGGGAGCGCGTGCAAGAAAATTTCCGACAATTTAGAACTGTAGGGAATTAAAAGATCTGGTTTTGCTCTACGTCCTATAAAAACGACAAAAATAAAACGCCCAACTTTTTACAAATTAAGGGAAAGCTGGATTTTGGTATGAACCTTAATAATGTGATTCTGAACAAAATGTCAAAAGTCCCCATCGATCCGATTGCCGGTAAAGATATTACGCGCGGTAAACATTCATGACAAATGGGTCATTGTGAATATCTCGTTAATGGTCACTTTTATGGAAAAAGTATTCATCATAAAATTTGTAGCTTAAGATATTTTCAATAAAAAAAGAAAGATGACTTTTATTCATAGGTAAACGTTTTGGAGATAACATGATTTATAAAGTTGCATATATACTCCTACCTTACGGAACATGCTCTTCTTTCCATAACACTTTCGAGCAGGGACTGTACTGTATTAGGAGATTTACACTAGTCTTGTATAGATGTAAGGCTTCCAATATAAATCGTTTGGCCTTTATATTTTCTCCTCTATTATAAATTCTGCAGGCTGCAAAATTTGAGTAGACATTAATTAATAGAGAAAAAAATACAATAGCTCCCAAGTTAAACTGCGTCTCTGTTCGAGAATAATGAATAATAGAACGGAACGAGCATATTGTTACAAGTCACTCAAAATTATATTTCCACAAAGTGACGAAACGTCTCATTAAACCTTGTGTAAGGTGATATTTGGCCGGATCCCCATCAATATCCGGTGAAACTTCCAGCTCCTTGACGTCCCTGTCATGGGCACGATATGACGCTTAAATAATTAATTCGATACCTTGACGCCTATTAATCAATTGAATTCAAACCCCAAAACAGGCCAGTTGCCATAAATCACGCCGCAGCATAAAAATTTGGCCTGGAGTGCTCTGGATGAAGACTCTAATATCAGGACATAAACGCGGCCATCAATCATTATCAGCATCTCAAGTATGCTAAACAAAGGATGCGCAGCACACTCGAGTGCTGTTGTGCGGCCATAAAACAGTCATAACGCCCGGATTTAATCTTTTTGGGGAATAAAGATATAAATTACAAGAAACCGGGATGCGAAGCGGGTGCACCGCTATTGGTATTGTTACCACTGTCGAACCCGCCCATTAGTCACCCGAGATAAGGCATCCTTTCGTCCCGGCACTAGTAAAATTTTTATGGATCCGTTTGGCAAAAATTACTCTCATGGTAATCCTGCGGGAAGGATACAAAATATCGTCAGCGTCTTCGTGTGCGGAGCAGTCTCGCAAGATGATGCTTCCGTTTTTAATGCGGAGCGGAATGAATTTGCTTACACCCTGATTAAGCTGCACCCACACAACGTCGGCAGATGCGGTGGAGCAGAGCCGTCTTAGTTGCAGATAAGGAGGGCGAAATACCCAGCAATTTCTTTGGCACCTCCTGCAACCCTTCCACTGATGATAATGAAGTGCACATAAACTTGAATCAGATTAAAGTCAAATAAATTTATTCGCAGCTGTGCTGAGTGAAAGATAAAGCGCGGCGGTATGAGGGCTCAGCGCCGGATACTGCGGAGCGGAAGCTGCGCCTCGCCCGCCTCTCCTTGACATTTTAATAAGTGTATGCGGAGGAATTCCTCAAAGCGGACATTTTTTGTTGCGGGCTGAATGGGATTTCCGTAAGACTGCAGAACATGGTTACGCCGGATCTGTGTCTGTTTCGGGGAGTGACAGCGCACGGCCGTCTTAACGATGAAAATGACCGTGAGGCAGGAGGACTTGCCAACGACGGCGCTGCATTAATCCTAGGCGCCCCGGCCCGAAGGACATCCAATCCCCTTAAATGCATTAAATGCCAGTGAAGTGCTTAACTTAGCTTTTGAAAAACGTTTTCTGCAAATTAATCCTCTAAGGCCTCTCAGCTTAGCTACTCGTTCCGTGACTTTTCTTGCTGGCACTTAGCTGGGGATTTGAATAAGGAATCGCTCCGCTTAAGTGAGTTAAACACAATTTCTTTGAAGTACGGAGTTGTTTAATTGTATTAATTTCAAGGAGGTTTTATTACGAATCCTCGGAACTACGACCGCCGAGCAGCTCCGTCTCATGTGATTAATGGCGGTCCTGAGCGCTGCTGCCCGGAGAAAAATATCTTGAGATGAACGTACATCGGGCTTGATGGGATTAAAATGAGATTATGGCACCATTCCCCAGTTGTTTGCACTTCTGCATTAAGATGACTAATTAAATAGCGCGCAGTTAGTGCTTCCGGCTTGATTGATGGGCTCGTGGAAACATGCCTCTCAATTTAGTTAATTTGATTGTTAATTTCATGCTTCCCCACCTAAGAACATAAACACCCAATCGCAGTGCTGGAAGGAGCAATTAAATCAAAAGCATTGAGGGAAATTCAAATCCCTTTGTGAGGACATTTCAGAGGAAACTTATAAAAACACGTTGAGGTATCTCACTTTAAAAAAATAACTTCACCATTCAGCAATAAAATCACGTCATTAGATTTATTTCAAGTAGACAAAATTAGCCTGTTGAGACCTCAAAAATTCTGTTAACACTATTAGAAGTTCTGCCGTTTACCAAAAAAGTACCGGCCAAGTGCGTGTCACATGCATGCTGGAATGAGTGGGGGAAGGTATAGGTTGTTATATTTTACTAATTACTTTAATTTAGACGCACAGGTTCTTGTTTTCGAGCGGCCGGTAGTACCCTCATTGATGACTGTCATTATCCCCATATACGCAGGTAATTGTGTTCAATGGTCATTTTTTTTACAATTCATAAGGATGTGCCAAACAGTAAAAAGATTGCCAATTTAGATATTCTACATAGTTCTGAAGTGAACTTTATAAACTATGTATGTATATTAGGGTGGTCCTTATTCCTAAGAAAAAAAATTTTTTTCTTTAATTTCGCGGGACACCACGTTATTTGATTATATACCATAAGAAACTGTTTCAATCTTTTTTTTTAATTTTTTGAATGACATTTAGGGGTCGCTACCAAGGTTTGAATTTTAAATAAAAACTCAAAATCCGTATTTTTTTTTTTATTATAATTAACCGACAAGCCAAACCTTACTTTGATTTCATGAATGGTTATGTCCGGTACCAGAATTAGATTTTTTTATCCATTCAATTTTTTTTTATCTCGATTTTAAACCGAAAAACACAATCGATTTATTAAATTTTTTTTTACAAAGCCGCCATTTTGTTATTTTTCAGTCAAATCTTTTAAATCTGCAACGGAACAGAATGACAACCCTACTGAATAATAATCTTTTTGGAATATTGATTTCAGATGATTACAAAAGGAGCAATCAGGGGGGCCAACCACCTACTTTTTTTTTACTTTGCCAGCTGGTACACGTATTTCATATTTAGATGCATATAATCAAATGAAAAAGTGTCCCGGGGATAATTCAAAAGTCGAAAAATAAGGACCACCCTAATGTATATGTTAGTAACTGCTAAAATTATGAAATGTGTAAATAGGTTATAATAAACAATTTTATAGCTTTACCACAAGCGCTAGAAACACTCACATTATGTTTATTGGCCATTGAAATAATAATTGTGCATCCTCTCACTGTGAGGGACTTGTACGTAAAATAAGCAGGCATTCAATTTTAGTGTAATGGAGGTTCTCACCCATAGCATGCGTCCTGAATGAAATTTTCGAACAAAATAAATAAAAATGCAAATACGTTTTTTTTGCAGAATGTACATAGCTTGGTCCGTCCAAGCACGCCACTGTATGTTCCCTTTTAATAGAAATCGCTTCGTAGTTGCTCATCAGTGAGACTTCAGAAAAAAATTCCGGGCCTTTTATAATCGCGAACTGCGCAACCCCAGTTTCGCAAACACAATTATAAGAAGCGAACTGAACTCGTTGAGGCAATTATAAAAGCCAATTTGCATTATTGCATCGCACCAGATAGCTCTGTCAATAAGCCGTGTTCCTCCCCAATAATTCCCTTTTCTCGCCGAAGTAATACGATAATAATTAAGAGTGCCCCCGCCCCGCAGCCCCGTGGACTGCTGGCTGTGGTGCCCTTTGTTCTTACAACTCAGAACTTCTTCTGAAGTTCAATTTCCGCTTGAATATCTCGTCCAATACCAACTGACTGCCGGGGCAGTTATCCACTGGAGCTTATCCTGGGCCCGAGAAAACTGCTCGAGGGATAAATAGCACCAGAGATCGGGCAACAACGGGATCACACATCCGTTCGCCCGGGGATTCTTCTTAATGATGATTGTTTAATTAAAAACGAAATTAATTGCAGTTTAAAAGTAGATGATGCATAAAGATAATTACCCGAGGACCAACGAGGGTCCGTAATTTGAATTTCATCGGTGGAAAAGTCAACCGAGCAGAAGCCAACGGGCGCATGTATCACTCGGAGTAAATCGGGACAACTTTTTCTTCCTCCCGCCTGGCATCTTTTGAAGGAGCCCAGTCGGGGCTATTGTGGGTCCCTCCTTGACGCCATGCTTTTCCTTTGGCTCTTTATTGCCATTCATTTCGGGGAATGGTCTACGATTTCTGGTCGGGATAACGTACTACCTCCCACTGGAAAATTACAAAAGTGGAAAGTTCCGTTCTAAGTCAAAAGAGATAAAGCTTTCAGATGGGAGTTACAGGGAAAGTTTTTAAGAGTTCATTTCAGACGGCCCAGTGGAGGACGTGCTTAAATTAAGGAGCCGAGGATGGATGTGACAGCCAGTGATGCTTTCGCAACTATTAAAGAAAAAGGCGATTTTCCCCGAGATTTTAAGATTTCACAGATTTTTATTAAAATTCCGTGAACTTCGCCCAAGCTAGCTGAGATACGCCGAGAGCGGTGATTGTCTTCGTGGAATTTTCATTAAATTTAATTTTGATGTAGTGCTCACGATATCCGCCTCAATGGACTCCTAATGGTTCTATGCTTGGAATTATTGACTTCGGGAAAAACTGTTGTTGGGTGGATGAAAAATCTCGTTAACAGGAAGTAAAATAAAAGGAGCTTTCGCATTTCAAATAGAACAGGAAAACAAGTTATCAGATTGACGAAAACATTCACTCTATCTTATATTCAGGACTTGATCTACTTTCCTTGTACACACTCCTCAAGGGTATCGAAGCATCCGCTGGTTTAATTTTTCAAATAGCTCGCAAAAGTTAAGGTGATGAATTTTTACTAATGTATGAAAATCGACAAACTCTATTTAATGAACTAATGACTAGATGCCTAGATATGGCAGTACAACAGTCTTAAATCTTCACTTCCAAAAATAAATCAAAATGAAATTGAGATCAAATTTTTATTATATGATTCAAAAGAGCATTTCTACATTTTCATAATTTTTTTATGGGGTGACCCATATGGTGAGCACTGGGGCCTTGTGCCTCCGCAAAAGACGCATTGCTATTCTAAGGAACACCATTCCAGTAAAATAATCCAAATCAGCAACCGATTTTAGGGTATGATGACAGCCCAGTTGTTGAAGTCAGTTGCCTATATCTATTACCGGTTAAAGAATTTTTAAAAAAATGTCATTGAAATTTAAAAACAAATAAATTAAGAACTCGGAATTCTTTTTATATACCACATATATATCTATATATATATATATATATGTCGTGTTGGGTATCATTAGAAAAGGCAGATATTTATTTTGTTGTAATTTTGAGCAAATTCTGATCCGAAGTAACAAATTCATGAGCTCCTTAATACTTGTGGCGTGCCCCAAGGTAGCCAATTTTGTCCAATTTTATGCAAATACATATTTTACGTTAACGACTTATCTAAATTATTGAAAAATGTTATGTTATGCTGACGCTGCTAAGATATTTATTTAATGTTGTTTCGACTGACTCTGACAGTGAATACCTAAATTCTGACATAGACGCCTTCTGCAAATGGTGCTCTATTAATCATTTATCTCATAACGTGAGGAAGTGCTCAATTATGTCATTCTCTCGCAAAAAGTCCCCGTTAACTTATATTTATACATTGGATGTCTGTAACTTAACAAGATTGGATAAAATCAAGAATTTGTGTGTTTGGCTGAATAGCCTTATTACTTTTGAGGAACATATTGATGCTATTCTTAATAACGCTAATTCCATGCTAAGGTATATAAAGTGATTCTTGAGTACGAGTCATGTGTTTGGTTTCCTTTTTAAAGCACACTTATCAAAGACGTTTTGTTTACCTTCGCCCGTCCCTTCATCCTGCCTATTTATTTCGATCGGCTCAAACTCGTAAAATTTGAGTCTTTTGAGCTCCGACGCGGCGTAACAACTGTACATGCTGTAGGTATATTCATATTATATGGTAAAACAATTTCCCATTACACTATTACAAATGCATTTCATAGATTTATTTTTAAACCGGCTATTTGTCTTCACCCCTACTTTAATAAAAATCATATAAAGTTTTTAACAAAGTATCATTTACAGAATGGTGAAAAAAATCCAATTCCAAATAACAGGTGGCAATAATCCAGAATTGAAAGTTTCTGGCCTTCTCAAATTACTTTTGGAAATAAATAACACCACGGAAATTATGGCTTAAATATTTCATTAGATGATTTAAGTCACTTATTCCAATTTACCATGCAGACGACAATATCATTCTCTAACAAATTTTTCTTGACGATACACACAGCACTTGTCTGGTTGCATAAATTTTCAAACAGTGAATTGCAAAAGCTTTCAAACCTTTTAGAGGGCATAATAGATAAAGCTACAAAATGTAAGAAGTAATTTTAACATCATGTACAAATTAAACCTTGACATTTCAGGCCTTCTAAAAAATCGAAAGACCTCAAAAAGGACAACGAAGCACTGGTATTTTTTTCGCAATCTGCCAAACTATTTAAAACATTTGGAATATGGCATGACGACAAAAATCTCAACACCACCGAAAGATCTGCATGTGGTCCAGTGATTATTTTTCTGGCCGGTATGATGTTGGACATCGGATTTATTTCTGGCTGTATTGACTTAAAGTCTAACGGAAATAACACCAAAGCTACATTTTCAATGAATTGTTGTATGGCGGTTTCGGTTTCCTGCTTCAAGATGTTCGCAATATGGAACTCCGTATGCGATATAAAGCAGTGCTTGAGGGCACTACAGGATATTGCTTGGTCATTTCAAAATCAGGAGTATATACAGAGGGCTCTCAAGATCTACCGTGTAATGTTCACAATAGGATTAGTGTTTACTAGTTTGGCACTATTATTCTATTACATCATCCCCGCATTCGAAAGCACTAGAACATTTCCTTTTGATATTAAAAATCCAGTTGATATTGTCGATTTCATGCAAAGTCCATTTTATGAAATGGTATATGCGTATGAAGTTGGCGCAAGTTTTACACTTGTCTGTATAATGATGACTTGTGATACGGTAACTAACATTTTTTTAAGTATCGCTTCAGTAAGTTCAATATCTTTTTGTAGTTGTTTTGTGGTATACTGGCAATGGTGTCCGGAATTCTAGAGAGCATTAGTGATGTTTTCGAACAGGCTTTCATCAAACACAACGTGTCTTCCCGGAGCGAAGAGGAAAAACTGAAGATATTTGCTAGAGTGATTGAGGATTTTATAGAAATCTGCAGGTATAGCCTTCTAATGTAGGGTAATCTTGGTTTCAATTGATGATTCAATAGCCAAAAAATTAAATTAACTTTTTCAAACTTTCAGAATAATTGACTTCATTAAAGACATGTTTAACATGCTCAGTCTCACTCATTTCTTATATAATATTTCCGTAATGGCGGGGACGTTGTATATTGTTTTTATGGTAAAAATAATAAACGCGTTCACAGTTACTATGACGTTGATATTTTTTGTTCAATTTTTCCAATTGGGAATTTATTGCTATTTCGGAGAAGTAGTTATTCAACAGGTAAATGAACATCTGTAAGTATATTCTTCTATTGATGGTCATACGTTTTCTAGGTTCGTAAGTTACGTCACAGAATTTACGAGTGTGACTGGTACAACCAATCAAAGCCGTTCAAAATTATGGTCTTGCTAACCTTGCAGAGGCTCGAAAACGAACCATTTATTGCTGCAGGGAAAATTGTGCCCCTCTCTTTGGCAACTTTTACGCAGGTACTTTAACTTTGCATCGAAGCAAGAAATAAAAGTTTTTTTTATTTTTAGATTATGAAGACTACTGCTACCTTTTCTACATTCCTCTACAACACTCAAAATATGTAAAACTAAATGTTTGGCTACAACACTCATTTTTTCCAAGTGACAATTTTGCGATTGTTTTTTTTATGGTTGCGTAAAACTGATAAAGAGCTAAGATATTTATTTATTAATTTCGCTAACACGCTAGCTACAATTTCAAAATTAGTGAGAACACAAAATACAATTAGTTTAAAAATTTAAATACTTCGGAGCTCTTTTAAACTGTACTTTACTGTAGTTAAAATCAATGGAATAAAAGTTAATGTTGAAATAAAAAGATGTCCTATTGATCAAATTGCCCATTGAAATAAAAAGATGTCCTATTGATCAAATTGCCCATAACTGGTATGATGGGCTGGTAGATAAATGAAAGAATTTGAGAGGCTTAGGGCCTGTCCAAATCCAAGTCTTCGTGTTGTCCTTTGACCACATATTTAGGCCACCGCGGATTGAAACTACCTTCATGGATGGGAAAAAAATGTTTTGTTTACAAATCAGAGGCCCAACTAGATATCATTACTCTTCGCAGTGATATAGTGACTTGGGGGTATTGCGCTTTGAACGTCATTTTTGGAGCAAGATTTTAAGATTTTTTTTCTCAGAAACTACAAAAGATATTTTGATTTTTGATTTTGTTATTAATTAATACAGGTCGCTGGCACCAAAATATATTTTTTTCGTCGACAATACAAAAAAAGTACCAGCTGTCAGAGCTGCTCAAAGTAGAGATGTTTTTCGCGAAGGGGTTAAAGGTCATAATGATTGCAGCGCTCAGAGACGTCTGAAACAAAAAATTCCAAATTGTTGGTAATTTGTACCCTATTGGTTATCGCCTGAACTAGGGAAAATTAAAAATATAGAAATTTGCAAAATTATACAAATTTAAAAAAAAAGTTCGATTTTATGGGTTTTTCTTCGAAGTTAATGTTGGATTAAAAAAAACTATGTATCGCTTAAACAAAATCATTGTTCAGGCGATAGCGGCTAGTATAAGGATGATTCTGTATTAATTTGTAGAAAATCGGTCCTGTAGAATTTGAGATATCGTGGTGACCGTTTTGAAAAATGCTGTTTCGAGAAAAACGCGATTAAAGTTAGATAGATCACCGCACTCGCATCGCATCGCGCTCGCCGCTCCAACTTTGAGGCATCCTGACTACGTCAATTTTAAGAATTTTTGAAAAATTCGTTTTGGAATACAATCTTAAATACATTAAGAATAGAAATATTAAAAAAAAAATTTCGATTTTTTCAACATTTCAAAGCGCAATACCCCATTAAAAGCACGTAAAGTGATAATGATTTTGCTTTCACACAACTGAACCCTGTCCAATACAAAAGTCCAATATCAAGCCTTCAAAATTAGCCCTTCAGGCAATATGGGTGAACACCACTGTTCCAAACCCACGTTAAGATTCTCATATATGCACGTAGTAAAACCTACACAACAGAATGGTGAAAATCATTAATCTATTCAAGGTGGCAGGTGGACATAGTCATCAAGAAGTTAAACTTTCTCACCTTGACAAAGTTCCTTTAAAAATAAGTCACCCAAAGAGAATTACGGACTAAATATTTCATAAGATGATTTAATTTACTTATTCCAATTTACCATGTAGACGACAGTGTCATTCTCGAACCACTTTTCCTCGAAGACACACACAAGATTTGAATGTTCACATTAATACAATATAACAGAGTGAAGTGAAAGTATACTAAAAACTTACGTGCACACTACAAAATGTAAGTGGTTTTAAAATTACATACAAAATAAAACCTTGACATTTCAGGCCTTCTAGGGATTCGAAGGGCCTTAAAAAGGACAACGAAGCACTTGTATTTTTTTCGCAATCTGCCAAACTATTTAAGACATTTGGAATGTGGCATGACGACAAAAAGCTAAACACCACCAAAAGAACTACATTGGGTCCCCTGGTTATTTTCCTTGTCGGTGTAGTGATGGAGATCGGATTTATTTCTGGCTATATGGATTTAAAGTCTAAAGGAAATAACACCGGAGCTACGTTTTCAATGAATTGTTTTATGGCACATTTGGTTTGTTCATTCAAGATGTTCGCAATATGGATCTCCGTATGCGAGATAAAGCAGTGCTTGAAGGCGCTACAGGATATTGCTTGGTCATTAGAAAATCAGGAGTATATACAGAGGGCTCTCAAGATCTACCGTGTAATGTTCACGTTGGCCTTGGTGTTTGCTGGTTTGGCACTATTATTCTATTACATCATCCCCGCATTCGAAAGCACTAGAACATTTCCTTTTGATATTAAAAATCCAGTTGATATTGTAGATTTGATGCAAAGTCCATTTTATGAAATGGTATATGCGTATGAAGTTGGCGCAAGTGTTACACTTCTCTGTATAATGATGACTTGTGATACGGTAACTAAAATTTTTTTAAGTGAGTTGAATATCTCTTTGTAGTTGTTTTGTGGTATACTGGCAATGGCAATTCTAGAGAGCATTAGTGATGTTTTCGAACAAGCTTTCATCAAACGCAACGTGTCTTCCCGGAGCGAAGAGCAGAAACTTAAGACATTTGCTAGAGTGATTGAAGATTTTAGAGAAATTTGCAGGTATAGTCGTCTAATGTACGGTATTGTGATTTTAATTTCAATTAATGTGGAGTTGAAGAGATCCCAATAGACAAAAAATTAAATTGACTTTTTCAAACTTTTCAGAATAATTGATTTCATTAAGGACATGTTTAACATGCTCAGGCTCACTCATTTCTCATATAATATTTCCGCAATGGCGGGGACGTTGTATATTGTTTTTGTGGTAAAAATAATAAACGCGTTCACAGTTGCTATGACGATCGTATTTTTTCTTCAAATTTTCCAATTGGGAATTTATTGCTATTTCGGAGAAGAAGTTATTCAACAGGTAAATGCACATCTACGTATATAAGTATATTCTTCTATTGATAGTTATATGTTTTCTAGGTTCGTAAGTTACGTCACAGAATTTACGAGTGTGACTGGTACAACCAATCAAAGCCGTTCAAAATTATGGTCTTGCTAACCCTGCAGAGGCTCGAAAACGAACCATTTATTGCTGCAGGGAAAATTGTGCCCCTCTCTTTGGCAACTTTTACGCAGGTATTTTAACTTTGCACCGAATCAAGAAATAAAGGTTTTTATTATTACGTACCACAATAGAATGATTTTGGTAACTTTCGCCTTCATAAACGGCATCACAGAAGAAAATCTTCTTCAGCTCATCAAATTCAGGCCTCTAAAAAACAGCGACAAAAGGAAAATATCGGACCTTTTTAAATATCTACAAGATCCAGAAGTAGCCCGAAGATATTATAGCTACAATGTAGTCGAAAAAAAGTTCTATATTGCAATGGAAACTGGAGGCATTTTGGAAATAGAATACCAAAAACACAAAATTAAAATAAAAGGAAACACAAAAACAAGACAAATCTCTCCTTTTCAGGACAACTAATTTTTGAATAAAGAATAAAAAGAGTTACAAAAGAATATTTATTTAAGGAGAAATTTGTTTGCATTATGTAGCGTTAAACAAATGCAGACACGTGGAGGTAAAGTCTGCTTAGCATTCCATACGTACGCAGGGGGACCCTTCGGTTCGTCACTCCCGAAGTATTTAAAGACTACAAACCCCCCTGGTACGTAAACTTAAATTTATGTTCAAAAGTAATCGTCAGGCCTTTCTTCTGGCTCAGACGAATCTTTGTCAATGTCCTCTTCAATGTTCTGTGAAGGACCAGCCTCATCTTCGAGACGAAGACACTTAGAAGACAACATAGCTTCAATGCTCTCAGACTCTGGAGTTGGCGGGTCCAAGTCTTTTAAAGTCAATCCGGTTTTATACACTCCGTCGACAAACCCGGGATAAATTGTCTTAATGTATATTGCCCGCTCCGCACTTACCACGCGAATCGCGCGAGAAAGAATGATGCGAAATCAGCGCGACTTGCGACAAGGCTCCACATTTGCAATGATTCGGTAGTTCCACAGTCACGTTCGCGCGTTAAAAGAATCCCTTCGAGTTCGCGCTATTTTCACGCTTCGCGCCCTTTGATCGCGGGAAAAAACCACAAAAAGTGGAGAAAATGGCGCGAAGCCGTGAAAAATATGCGTATCGGCTCCACACTACCGTTCTCGCTGTTTTCGCAGTGTCGCGCGCGATTCGCGTGGTAAGTGTGCAGTGGGCATATCAAAAATTGTGTGATTTGAGAACCAAAATGTTTCCCATAAGCACGCCGAAGAACATTTTTCCTGTAAAAATACAGAGCCATATATTAGTGAAGGAGTTTTGGGGTCCTCCGACACAAAATGTTTTTTTTAACAATCTATTCTGATTCTCCAAATCAGTTATGGTGTTAGTAGAATCATTTTTGTCGACATACTCTCCCTTCGAATGATTAGTTGATAATGGACAGTATCTGGTGAGAACATCTTCACTACTCCATGATACTGCTTGGCACTGTCTGTGCAAAGTCAGGAAATATTGTGGTGGATATATTTTTTTAGATAAGGCCACAAAACATTTTTCTTGGAATTTACCCGAAAAAAAGCCCTGTTTGGTCCTCCTTGCAATAAATTCCAAGGACCGTAATGGTCATCTGTTCAGTAATTCGGCCCCGGTTGTATTTCCGTTTTGTTACAAACGTTTCATCCACCTGTACCGTCTTACCATCACCTCCGAGTACAATATCGGTATCGGATATCTCCCGACAGTAGCTGAAGTAATCGGTTACAGTTTGAATGCTGATTCCTTCAGCATTTTGTTCATGACGCCATTCAACCATATGAGCATAAACATCGGTAAGTTTCATGCCAATCACGAAACAAACAATTACTGCAAGGACTTCCCTCAATATCCGGCAACATGCAGTCCCATTGAAAAAAGTGCCTTGGGCCGGATTTACAATTTTGCACCTTTCTTTTTACTCCCCTTTTGGGCACATCTCCACTGCCACCCAAGCTTCAAGCCTAAAATCTCCTCTACACGCATTGGAATACCACAGCATTGTGACGGAATTGAAGAGCGTGAGGGTATGAGACCAATCTCTTCTAAAAAACTGATTGCAGCCTCATTCGATTTAACTAACTACTCCAGGGGACTAAAAATTGAAAAATGCTCCAACTTTTGATGTGAAAGTGGATGCTTACCACTCATTTTACGTAACAAAACCGGATTGCTTAAAAACACACGGAGATCACTGAAAAGCACAAGGGAAAAAATGACATATGTACTTATATTATACCGCTAAAACTACCGATCGGGACGAATGTGAATTGATCCAGGAAAAAGTTATGAACGTGACCCAATTAAGGTGGCTCGCGAATTGCATATCAGAAGTTTTTTTTCGGATCGTTGACAGTTCTCGTTCTCATTTGGTCCGCGGCAGATGATAAGGAAGCAAATTTCTCATAATTGGATAATTTTAATGCAATATGTGGAAATTTGCTTCCGTAAAACATCGAGTAAATACGCGCGCGAGTGTGTGCAAGTGGAAGTGCAGTGAAAGTGTTTTGGCGGTGTTTGAAGTATTTTGCTGTGGAATAGTTAATACTTGTCAAGTATTAACTATTTTGCCCTATATCTCGAAAACGGGTCGAAAAAAATTTTATCATTATTTTTCCGTTAAGCACAGCAAAATATTTTGAACTCCATTTCAAAAAATTGGGGCCAAGGATATAAGAATCCCCCCCTCAATTCAAATTACAAGCTAAACTCTAAACTCTTCGCAGAGTTATGAAACTTAAAAGCAAGAAAAGTGATAATGATTAGGCTTTCAAACTACTGCACCCTGTCCAATACAAAAGTCCACTATCAAGCCTTGGGTGCCAACTGCCCGTACTACAAGGCAGGATTCTAAAATTAGTCCTTCAGGCAATATTGGTTAAACACCACTGTTCCATACCCACGTAAAGATTCTCATATATGCACGTAGTGAAACCTACACAACAGACTGGTGAAAATCATTACTATTTCAAGATGACAGGTGGACATAGTAATCAAGAAGTTAAACTTTCTCACCATGACAAAGTTCCTTTAAAAATAAATCACCCGAAGGGAATTACGGACTAAATATTTCATTAGATGATTTAATTTACTTATTCCAATTTACCATGTAAACGGCAGTGCCATTCTCGAACCACTTTTCCTCGAAGATACACACACGATTTGTATGTTTACATTAATACACTATAACAGAGTGAATTGAAAGTATTCTAAAAACTGAAGTGCACACTACAAAATGTAAGAAGTGATTTTAAAATTACATACAAAATAAAACCTTGACATTTTAGGCCTTCTAAGAAATCGAAAGATCTCGAAAAGGACAACGAAGCACTTGTATTTTTTTCGCAATCTGCCAAACTATTTAAAACATTTGGAATGTGGCATGACGACAAAAAGCTCAACACCACCAAAAGAACTACATATGGTCCCCTGGTTATTTTTCTGGCCTGTATAGTGATGGAGATCGGATTTATTTCTGGCTATATTGACTTAAAGTCTAAAGGAAATAACACCAAAGCTATGTTTGCAATGAATTGTTCGATGGCATTTTTGGTTTGCATCTTCAAGATGTTCGCAATATGGAACTCCGTATGCGAGATAAAGCAGTGCTTGAAGGCGCTACAGGATATTGCTTGGTCATTTGAAAATCAGGAGTATATACAGAGGGCTTTCAGGATTTACCGTATAATGTTCACATTGGGCTTGGCGTTTCTTAGTTTCGCAATGTTATTCTATTACATCATCCCCGCATTCGAAAGCACTAGAACATTTCCTTTTGATATTAAAAATCCAGTTGATATTGTCGATTTGATGCAAAGTCCATTTTATGAAATGGTATATGCGTATGAAGTTGGCTCAACTTTAATATTTGCCTATATAATGATGGCTTGTGATACGGTAACTCGTATATTTTTTTAAGTGTCGTTCAAGTAAGTTGAATAACTTTTTGTAGATGTTTTGTGGTATACTGGCAATGGTGTCCGGAATTCTAGAGAGCATTAGTGATGTTTTCGAACAGGCTTTCATCAAACGCAACGTGCTTTCCCGGAGCGAAGAGGAAAAACTGAAGATATTTGCTAGAGTGATTGAGGATTTTATAGAAATTTGCAGGTATAGTCTTCTAATGTACGGTATTGTGATTTTAATTACAGTTAATGTGGAGCTGAAAAGCTCCCAATGGACAAAAAATTAAATTAACTTTCGCGAACTTTTCAGAATAATTGACTTCATTAAGGACATATTTAACATGCTCAGCCTTACTCATTTCTCATATAATATTTCCGTAATGGCGGTGACGTTGTATATTGTTTTTGTGGTCAAAATACTAAACGCGTTAACAGTTACTATGACGATCGCTTTTTTTGTTCAAATTTTCCAATTGGGAATTTATTGCTATTTCGGAGAAGAAGTTATTCAACAGGTAAATGCACATCTACGTATAAAAGTATATTCTTCTATTGATAGTTATATGTTTTCTAGGTTCGTAAGTTTCGTCACAGAATTTACGAGTGTGACTGGTACAACCAATCAAAGCCGTTCAAAATTATGGTCTTGCTAACCCTGCAGAGGCTCGAAAACGAACCATTTATTGCTGCAGGGAAAATTGTGCCCCTCTCTTTGGCAACTTTTACGCAGGTATTTTAACTTTGCTTCGAATCAAGATATAAAGGTTTTTATTATTTCTAGATTATGAAGACTGCTGCTACCTTTTCTACATTCCTCTACAACACTCAAAATATGTAAAACTAAATGTTTCACTACAGCAGCCATGATATGATCACGTGAATATTTATGGTTGCGTAAAACTGATAAAAAGCTAAGATATTTATTTGTTAATTTGGCCAACACGCTAGCTACAATTTCAAAATCAATGAGAACACAAAATGCAATTAGATTAAAAATTTAAATACTTCAGGGCCCTTTTAAACTGTACTTTACTGTAGTTAAAATCAATGGAATAAAAGTTAATGTTGAAATTAAAAGACGTCCTATTGATCAAATTGCCCATAATTGGTATGATGGGCTGGCAGATAAATGAAAGAATTTGTGAGGCTTAGGGCCTGTTCGAATCCAAGTCTTCATCTTGTTATGACAGTTCATGACTGCTCACCGAGCTAAGCTCTGTTCGACTTCATGTCTCTGAAACTGAGCTTCGCTACGCAATATAACAGTTAACCCTTGCTTAGCTTGATGAGTGTGGCAAGACATGGATTGACTGCATCAGGTCGATTTGAGTGAAGTTGACAAAGTAATTAAAGGGGAAACTTTTAACAACCAAGTTGCCTGGCAATAAGTGTCATTTTAAAGTTCATCTGTTTACAAAACTCAATTCAAATTACAAGCTATAGTCGCGTTCCAGCGGTCTTACAATGCAGACGTGCAGTGCGGAAAGCGATACTCGATACCCAATTCAAATTGAGCAAATAATGTTGACCTCTGTTACGGCAAGCGGGCAACTGCAAGCTAAACAATATGATAAACATTGACCTATCCGTCCCAGGCCCAAGCAGTACAATAAGTGCTAGTGAAAACGCAAAAACTGGTGGACCAAAAAAAACAGTGATCTTTAGTAACAAGACAGTGCAAGTGCATGGAGGATCCCAAGATATAACGGAGTCTCAGTATTAAAGTGCCCAGTCAGAGTGCATTCAACCGGCCAAAATGCAACCAGCAGGTATTCAGCGATATATGGTGCCTCTAGGTAAACGTAAACGTGCTGACGCATTTCCCACACAATCGTCGACACCTGCAAATCAGAACAGGTATGAATTACTCAATGTTGAAGGTGATGAGCAAGCACCTTCGACACCGAAACCGCCACCAATTTACATTCGCGGATTAAGCAGAAAAATTCTGGAAGAATTAAAATCAACTCTGTCAGCAGATCAATTTTATATCGTCGATATAAAAAAGGGAACTTTAAAAGAAACACAAATTCACGTGAAATCCGAAGTTGATTACACCCAACTTGTTAAAAAGCTAGACATAGCCAAAATAACCTACTACACATACCAGCTTAAGAGCGATAAAGGGCTGAGGGTTATTCTAAAAGGTATAGACTCGGAAGTCAATCCTAATGAAATAAAGGAAGACCTTGAAGCCAATAACTTTCATCCTCACATTAAACTCACCTCGCGAGATGACATAGACAATGCAGTTTCTTACCTCACAGACTCTATCACCCACTGTGCACAACAAGCTACTCCAACAATCCTCTACCCATTTCCAGATCGAATTCCCAATACATCCAACAACACTATCCTCCATCTCCTTGAAGAAAAGAGGCAAGCCAGAAGACACTTTCAAGAAACCCGGTCAACGCTCGCAAGAAGTACTCTTAATAGGCTAGACGGCGAGGAGGTAAAAACATTAAAAAGTGTATTTTTCGGGCACAGGCGAGATTATTGTTGGATTCGCTTCGTTTTAGGGTGTAGTTCAACCCCCTAAGTTTGCTTACAAATTGTTGGTGTGCTTGATTTTATAATTAACTATTAGTGACGAACATAGTGCTTTTTTCTCTATTTCCTCTTATATCTCCGTTCCTATTGACTTTTAGTATAGCATATGCATTGAGAAAGTTGTTCCTTATGAAATTTCCTAAAATATGAGCCCTGACAGAGGTCGCCAAGTGCAATTGTTAACTTGCAAATAGCCCCGAAAGTTAAAAAAACACGTTTTTTTCACTATTTTTTTACTAAAAAATGACCGCACACAGATGGTTGAAAATTCTCAAAAATGATGTGTATGTGGACCCAAACATCCAAAACAATTTTAGCGTCATCGGTCAATTACTTCTCGAGTAATTAACGATCACTTTTTTTTTTTTCCTTAATTGCAACTTGCGCCATTTTTTTCACAAACGGGTTTCGCTGGTCGGACCAAGCCAGAAAAATCACAAATCCATTCAACTTTAGTACCCCGTTGGAATTTTTGGAAAAAATTAATTCTAACCGATTTTATAACGATTTCTTTAGCGATACAAGTTTTAGCCAAACGTATAAAACCATATAACGTATAAACATATATAAACCATAGGTAATCAATCAAAGGGGACATTCTGGTTTGTCGGCCCAAAAAATAGCTCATTTTTATGATTATTTTTTAAGGGGGTAGTCTCATGTCCGAGCTTAAATTTTGAAGGTTTTTTAAGATTTTTTTTTGTGTGGAAAATGAAATGCAATCTTCTTGTGATAATTATATGTTATGATTAAACTATTGAACAATACAAAAACATTTCTTTTAAATAAAAAAAGAATCAAAACCGGGTTTTTTTTAATCATTTTATTCATCCTTAGACTACATTCTGGAATTTTTTCGAGTCACTCCGGAACCGGTAACCCCCCCCCTCCTATAAGTGACCAAAGGTAGCCGTGCAGCCGTGCGCGGCCCGTTGGTGGCAGGCTTTTTACCGTTAATGGTGCTCAGAAATGAAAAATGATGAATGCTTATTAATCTTAAATGTATTTATCAGAGAGTAGTAGAACACTTTTTCAAAATTCGAAAAAATGAAAAAATGGCGGCCAATTAAAAAACAAGTGCACTTTTCGGGGATTTTTTTCACCGTTTTTTTGCTATAACTTTTGAAAAAACAAAACAACAACAAATCTGTTCTACTACTCCTTGCACATACTTATAAAGAACAAGTGTGCCAAGTTTCATAAACATCGCATGCACGGTTCTTTCTGAAAAGCTGCCACCGCCAAAAAAAAGAAGTTTTGAGAAAACAGCTCTTAAAATTTGGAGACGCATTTCGACTTGAAAAAAGTTTGATTTTTCGACGATTTGCCAAATGCCTTCCTTCCGTCCCACTAGATCCCCTCCTACCGAAAACGAGACAAAGAAACATCAAAAATGCCTGCCTTATAAAATTCATTCATCAATTCAAGGCCACAAATCCGAACGCTATTCACACGCTCGTTTCATAGCTCGCACCTGCTTTCCGGCTCGTCGGCTCAGACGGCCGCGGGGCGGGAAGTACGCCTCTTCAATTGCCTGTAACTTTTGAACCGCTAAAGATTTCGGTTTCAAATTTTAACATGTTATTTTTAAAGGTTCATACTATCGATTAAGCAAATAAAAAAAAATGGTTTTTTGACCGGAATGTCCCCTTAATAAGGCAACAAAGGTCTTGAAAGCAGAACTCGAGAAAGACAGAAACTCTAAAATCAATGAACATATATCTAGCCTAAATCACCATTCGGACACATGCTACTCTATTTGGAAAACAACGAAAAGGATTAAAAAACCCATCCCCCTCATGGACCCCATCAAAGGGTGGATCATAAAAGATGAAGAGAAAGCGAAAGCGTTTGCGCTCCACCTCAAGAACGTCTTTACCCCAAACGCGGACATCAAAGAACAACCTAAACCTTCAGCCCCAAATGGCAACAATAAACTAATCAGATTCAAACTGAAAACAATCGTCACAGAAATTAATAGAATAAATACTGTAAAAAAAAATAACTGGAAACCTAATAAAAGCACTTCCAATGAAAGGCAAATTAGGTCTACAGTATATCTACAATGCAATGCTGAGAATTGGCTACTTCCCTAAAGCCTGGCAAAAGGCAAAAATCTTTGTCATCCACAAACAGGGTAAAGACAAAAGTAAACTCGACTCTTACAGACCAATCAGTCTCCTGCCCCTGCTTTCTAAGATCTTCGAAAAGCTACTACTTGATAAATTCCAAACAACCATCGACAAACTTAAACTCATGCCGGCGCACCAATTTGGGTTTAGAAGACAACATAGCACTATCGAACAGGTGCACAAAATAACAAATTATATTAAATCCGGACTGGAAAGAAAACAATATTGCGTAGGACTTTTTATTGATGTAGCCCAAGCCTTCGACAAGGTCAGCCATCAAGGTCTAAGAAACAAAATTGCGTCTTTACTGCCGGCAAAATTTCATGATATTCTATTTAGTTACCTTCAGGAAAGGAATTTTCAACTAACATTCAACAGAAGTACCAGTAGAGTTTATCCAATCTCTGCAGGCGTACCACAGGGCAGTGTCCTTGGACCGACTCTATACACACTCTACACGGCAGATATCCCCACTAGCGGAGACGTGCTTACAACAACATTCGCAGATGATACGGCAATCCTGTTCGCCCACTCAAACCCGATAACGGCCACGAGAGTACTACAAGAACACACAAATAAAATTTTACATTGGTCCAAACAATGGGGCATCAATCTGAATGAGAACAAAACGGAGCAGATTACGTTTACATTAAGGAAACGATCATAAACTCAGTCAGGTACCTGGGTATGCACCTTGACAATAGGCTCACCTGGAAGGGTCACATAATTAAGAAAAGTGAACAAATTAAACATGCCTACAGAAGTTTGCAATGGCTACTAAACAAACACTCTAAATTAAATATTAGCACCAAAATGGCAGTCTATAAGGCCATAATAAAACCTATCTGGACGTATGGACTCCAGCTCTGGGGAGCCACAAAAAAATCAAACAAAAGAATTATTGATAGCATGCAGACAAAAATAATCAGAGCCATGCTCGGTGCACCCAGGTATGTAAAAAATGAAATCTTACTGAGGGATATAAACCTCTGCACATTAACTGAGGAAAAAATCAAAGCCAGCAAAAGATATAAAGACAGATTGCAAAATCACCCGAATATAACAGCAAGAAAAATACTGACGGCACCTAGATTCACCAGACTAAAGAGGTCAGGCCCACTGGACGACATTAACTCCGTATAATCCCCAGCGCTTATAAACGCACCAGGCACATCAACCCGACCATTCAAAGTGTAACCGCGCAAGCCTACAAGCCATCAAACACCTTTCATCATGGGAAATCACAAGTCCAAAAAAGTAGACAACACGGGGGAAGTCATCAACTCCATAATAATCAACCCAGTAGCAGTCGAATCACAGAAGCTGGAACTCACGCTGACGATTTTAACAGCATTGATCGCGGCATCATTAGTCTACCAGTTCTATAAGGACTTCAAAAGATCCATTAAAACAAGATACGTAGTCCAGAATGTATAAGTAATAAGCAGGAAAGTTACCTAAGCACACTGGTGCCTTAGAGATTAAATTCTTTTTTAGATTTAAGAGTTATAATAGTGTATGTAAGGAGCTTTTAAAAAAGTTCGATCCATTCATGTAAAGATCAATTGTATTGTGGAAATAAAAAAAAAAAAAAATTTACAAGCTAAACTCTAAACTCTTCGCAGTGTTATAAAAAGTAAAAGCAAGAGAAGTGATAATGATTAGGTTTTCAAACTACTGAACCCTGTCCAATACGAAAAGCCCTTGAGGCAATATTGGTTGAACACCACTGTTCCAAACCCACGTAAAGATTCTCATATATGCACGTAGTAAAACCTACACAACAGACTGGTGAAAATCATTACTATTTCAAGATGACAGGTGGACATAGTAATCAAGAAGTCAAACTTTCTCACCTTGACAAAATTCCTTTAAAAATAAATCACCCAAAGGGAATCACGGACTAAATATTTCATTAGATGATTTAATTTACTTATTCCAATTTTCCATGTAGACGACAGTATCATTCTCGAACCACTTTTCCTCGAAGATACACACACGATTTGTATGTTAACATTAATACTTCACATAGTGAATTGAAAGTATTCTAAAAACTTAAGTGCACACTACACAATGTAAGAAGTGATTTTAAAATTATGCACAAAATTAAACCTTGACATTTTAGGCCTTCTAAGGAATCGAAGGACCTCAAAAAGGACAACGAAGCACTTGTATTTTTTTCGCAATCTGCCAAACTATTTAAGACATTTGGAATGTGGCATGACGACAAAAAGCTCAACACCACCAAAAGAACTACATTGGGTCCCCTGGTTATTTTCCTTGTCGGTGTAGTGATGGAGATCGTAGTTATTTCTGGCTATATGGATTTAAAGTCTAAAGGAAATAACACCGGAGCTACGTTTTCAATGAATTGTTTTATGGCACTTTTGGTGGGCTGCTTCAAGATGTTCGCAATATGGAACTCCGTATGCGAGATAAAGCAGTGCTTGAAGGCACTACAGGATATTGCTTGGTCATTTGAAAATCAGGTGTATATACAGAGGGCTCTCAAGATCTACCGTGTAATGTTCACATTGGGCTTGGCGTTTCTTAGTTTAGCAATATTATTCTATTACATCATCCCCGCATTCGAAAGCACTAGAACATTTCCTTTTGATATTAAAAATCCAGTTGATATTGTCGATTTGATGCAAAGTCCATTTTATGAAATGGTATATGCGTATGAAGTTGGCGCAAGTTTTACACTTGTCTGTACAATGATGACTTGTGATACGGTAACTCGTATGTTTTTTTAAGTATCGTTTCAGTAAGTTTAATAAATTTTGTAGATGTTTTGTGGTATACTGGCAATGGTGTCCGGAATTCTAGAGAGCATTAGTGATGTTTTCGAACAGGCTTTCATCAAACGCAAAGTGTCTTCCCAGAGCGAAGAGGAAAAACTGAAGATATTTGCTACAGTGATTGAGAATTTTATAGAAATCTGCAGGTATAGTCTTCTAATGTACGGTATTGTGATTTTAGTTACAGTTAATGTGGAGTTGAAGAGGTCCCAATGGACAAAAAATTAAATTAACTATCTCGAACTTTTCAGAATAATTGATATCATTAAGGACATGTTTAACATGCTCAGCCTTACTCATTTCTTATATAATATTTCCGTAATGGCGGTGACGTTGTATATTGTTTTTGTGGTAAAAATAATAAACGCGTTCACAGTTAATATGACGTTGATATTTTTTGTTCAAATTTTCCAATTGGGAATTTATTGCTATTTCGGAGAAGAAGTTATTCAACAGGTAAATGCACATCTACGTATATAAGTATATTCTTCTATTGATAGTTATATGTTTTCTAGGTTCGTAAGTTACGTCACAGAATTTACGAGTGTGACTGGTACAACCAATCAAAGCCGTTCAAAATTATGGTCTTGCTAACCCTGCAGAGGCTCGAAAACGAACCATTTATTGCTGCAGGGAAAATTGTGCCCCTCTCTTTGGCAACTTTTACGCAGGTATTTTAACTTTGCTTCGAATCAAGATATAAAGGTTTTTATTATTTCTAGATTATGAAGACTGCTGCTACCTTTTCTACATTCCTCTACAACACTCAAAATATGTAAAACTAAATGTTTGGCCACAACACTCATTATTTCCAAGTGACAATTTGGCGATTGTTTTTTTTATGGTTGCGTAAAACTGATAGAGAGCTAAGATATTTATTTATTAATTTCGCTAACACGCTAGCTACAATTTCAAAATTAGTGAGAACACAAAATACAATTAGTTTAAAAATTTAAATACTTCGGAGCTCTTTTAAACTGTACTTTACTGTAGTTAAAATCAATGGAATAAAAGTTAATGTTGAAATAAAAAGATGTCCTATTGATCAAATTGCCCATAACTGGTATGATGGGCTGGTAGATAAATGAAAGAATTTGAGAGGCTTAGGGCCTGTCCAAATCCAAGTCTTCGTGTTGTCCTTTGACCACATATTTAGGCCACCGCGGATTGAAACTACCTTCATGGATGGGAAAAAAATGTTTTGTTTACAAATCAGAGGCCCAACTAGATATCATTACTCTTCGCAGTGATATAGTGACTTGGGGGTATTGCGCTTTGAACGTCATTTTTGGAGCAAGATTTTAAGATTTTTTTTCTCAGAAACTACAAAAGATATTTTGATTTTTGATTTTGTTATTAATTAATACAGGTCGCTGGCACCAAAATATATTTTTTTCGTCGACAATACAAAAAAAGTACCAGCTGTCAGAGCTGCTCAAAGTAGAGATGTTTTTCGCGAAGGGGTTAAAGGTCATAATGATTGCAGCGCTCAGAGGCGTCTGAAACAAAAAATTCCAAATTGTTGGTAATTTGTACCCTATTGGTTATCGCCTGAACTAGGGAAAATTAAAAATATAGAAATTTGCAAAATTATACAAATTTAAAAAAAAAGTTCGATTTTATGGGTTTTTCTTCGAAGTTAATGTTGGATTAAAAAAAAACTATGTATCGCTTAAACAAAATCATTGTTCAGGCGATAGCGGCTAGTATAAGGATGATTCTGTATTAATTTGTAGAAAATCGGTCCTGTAGAACTTGAGATATCGTGGTGACCGTTTTGAAAAATGCTGTTTCGAGAAAAACGCGATTAAAGTTAGATAGATCACCGCACTCGCATCGCATCGCGCTCGCCGCTCCAACTTTGAGGCATCCTGACTACGTCAAATTTAAGAATTTTTGAAAAATTCGTTTTGGAATACAATCTTAAATACATTAAGAATAGAAATATTAAAAAAAAAATTTCGATTTTTTCAACATTTCAAAGCGCAATACCCCATTAAAAGCACGTAAAGTGATAATGATTTTGCTTTCAAACAACTGAACCCTGTCCAATACAAAAGTCCAATATCAAGCCTTCAAAATTAGCCCTTCAGGCAATATGGGTGAACACCACTGTTCCAAACCCACGTTAAGATTCTCATATATGCACGTAGTAAAACCTACACAACAGAATGGTGAAAATCATTAATCTATTCAAGGTGGCAGGTGGACATAGTCATCAAGAAGTTAAACTTTCTCACCTTGACAAAGTTCCTTTAAAAATAAGTCACCCAAAGAGAATTACGGACTAAATATTTCATAAGATGATTTAATTTACTTATTCCAATTCACCAAGTAGACGACAGTGTCATTCTCGAACCACTTTTCCTCGAAGACACACACAAGATTTGAATGTTCACATTAATACAATATAACAGAGTGAAGTGAAAGTATACTAAAAACTTACGTGCACACTACAAAATGTAAGTGGTTTTAAAATTACATACAAAATAAAACCTTGACATTTCAGGCCTTCTAGGGATTCGAAGGGCCTTAAAAAGGACAACGAAGCACTTGTATTTTTTTCGCAATCTGCCAAACTATTTAAGACATTTGGAATGTGGCATGACGACAAAAAGCTAAACACCACCAAAAGAACTACATTGGGTCCCCTGGTTATTTTCCTTGTCGGTGTAGTGATGGAGATCGGATTTATTTCTGGCTATTTGGATTTAAAGTCTAAAGGAAATAACACCGGAGCTACGTTTTCAATGAATTGTTGTATGGCACTTTTGGTTTGTTCATTCAAGATGTTCGCAATATGGAACTCCGTATGCGAGATAAAGCAGTGCTTGAAGGCGCTACAGGATATTGCTTGGTCCTTTGGAAATCAGGAGTACATAAAGAGGGCTCTCAAGATCTACCGTGTAATGTTCACATTGGCCTTGGTGTTTGCTGGTTTGGCAATATTATTCTATTACATCATCCCTGCAGTCGAAAGCACTAGAACATTTCCTTTTGATATTAAAAATCCAGTTGATATTGTAGATTTGATGCAAAGTCCATTTTATGAAATGGTGTATGCATATGAAGTTGGCACAACTTTAATACTTGCCTCTATAATGATGTCTTGTGATACGGTAAGTCAGATTTTTTTTAAGTGTCGTTCAAGTAAGTTGAATAACTTTTTGTAGATGTTTTGTGGTATACTGGCAATGGTGTCCGGAATTCTAGAGAGCATTAGTGATGTTTTCGAACAAGCTTTCATCAAACGCAACGTATCCCGGAGCGAAGAGGAAAAACTGAAGATATTTGCTAGAGTGATTGAGGATTTTATAGAAATCTGCAGGTATAGTCTTCTAAAGTAAGGTATTGTGTGTTTTAATTACAGTTAATGTAGAGTTGAAGAGGTCCCAATACACAAAAAATAAATCAACTTTCTCAAACTTTTCAGAATAATTGATTTCATTAAGGACATGTTTAACATGCTCAGCCTCACTCATTTTTTATATAATATTTTCGTAATGGCGCTTTCGTTGTATATTGTTTTTGTGGTAAAAATAATAAACGCGTTCACAGTTAGTATGACGATCGTATTTCTTGTTCAAATTTTCCAATTGGGAATTTATTGCTATTTCGGAGAAGAAGTTATTCAACAGGTAAATGCACATCTACGTATATAAGTATATTCTTCTATTGATGACAATACGTTTTCTAGGTTCGTAAGTTACGTCACAGAATTTACGAGTGTGACTGGTACAACCAATCAAAGTCGTTCAAAATTATGGTCTTGCTTACCCTGCAGAGGCTCGAAAACGAACCATTTATTGCTGCACGGAAAATTGTGCCGCTCTCTTTGGCAACTTTTACGCAGGTATTTTAAGTTTGCATCGAAGCAAGAAATAAAAGTTTTTATTATAATATTTTTAGATTATGAAGACCACTGCTACCTTTTCTACATTCCTCTACAACACTCAAAATATGTAAAACTAAATGTTTGGCTACAACACTCATTATTTCCAAGTGACAATTTTGCGATTGTTTTTTTATGGTTGCGTAAAACTGATAGAGAGCTAATATAATTATTTCGCTAACACGCTAGCTACAACTTCAAAATTAGTGAGAACACAAAATACAATTAGATTAAAAATTTAAATACTTCGGAGCCCTTTTAAACTGTACTTTACTGTAGTTGAAATCAATGGAATAAAAGTTAATGTTGAAATAAAAAGATGTCCTATTGATCAAATTGCCCATTGAAATAAAAAGATGTCCTATTGATCAAATTGCCCATAATTGGTATGATGGGCTGGCAGATAAATGAAAGAATTTGAGAGGCTCAGGGCCTGTCCGAATCCAAGTCTTCGTCTTGTTATGCCAGTTCATGACGTCTCACCAAGCTAAGCTACATATGTTCGAATTCATGTATTTGTCACTGAGCTTCGCTAAGCAGTATAACAGTTAATCCTTGCTAAGCTGGATGAGTGACGCAAGACCTAGACTGACTTCGTCATGTAGATTTGAGTGAAGTTGAGAAAGTAATTAAATTAATTGAGCTACATTTTAAAGGGGAAACTTTTAACAACCAAGTTGCCTGGCAATAAGTGTCATTTAAAGTTCACCTGTTTACAAAACTCAATTCAAATTACAAGCTAAACTCTTCGCAGTGTTATAAAACTTAAAAGCAAGAGAAGTGATAATGATTAGGCTTTCAAACTACTGAACACTGTCCAATACAAAAGTCCACTATCAAGCCTTGGGTACTAACTGCCCGTACTATATGGCAAGATTCTAAAATTAGTCCTTCAGACTATATTGGTTGAACACCACTGTTCTAAACCCACGTTAAGATTCTCATATATGCACGTAGTAAAACCTACACAACAGAATGGTGAAAATCATTACTATTTCAAGATGACAGGTGGACATAGTAATCAAGAAGTTAAACTTTCTCACGTTGACAAAGTTCCTTTAGAAATAAATCACCCAAAGGGAATTACGGACTAAATATTCCATTAGATGATTTATTTTACTTATTCCAATTTACCAAGTAGACGACAGTGTCATTTTCGAACCACTTTTCCTCGAAGACATACACAAGATTGGAATGTTCACATTAATATATTATAACAGAGTGAAGTGAAAGTATTCTAAAAACTTACGTGCACACTACAAAATGTAAGTGGTTTTAAAATTACATACAAAATAAAACCTTGACATTTCAGGCCTTTTAAGGATTCGAAGGACCTCAAAAAGGACAACGAAGCACTTGTATTTTTTTCGCAATCTGCCAAACTATTTAAGACATTTGGAATGTGGCATGACGACAAAAAGCTAAACACCACCAAAAGAACTACATTGGGTCCCCTGGTTATTTTCCTTGTCGGTGTAGTGATGGAGATCGTAGTTATTTCTGGCTATTTGGATTTAAAGTCTAAAGGAAATAACACCGGAGCTACGTTTTCAATGAATTGTTGTATGGCACTTTTGGTTTGTTCATTCAAGATGTTCGCAATATGGAACTCCGTATGCGAGATAAAGCAGTGCTTGAAGGCGCTACAGGATATTGCTTGGTCCTTTGGAAATCAGGAGTACATAAAGAGGGCTCTCAAGATCTACCGTGTAATGTTCACATTGGCCTTGGTGTTTGCTGGTTTGGCAATATTATTCTATTACATCATCCCTGCAGTCGAAAGCACTAGAACATTTCCTTTTGATATTAAAAATCCAGTTGATATTGTAGATTTGATGCAAAGTCCATTTTATGAAATGGTATATGCGTATCAAGTTGGCGCAAGTTTTACACTTGTCTATATAATGATGACTTGTGATACGGTAACTAAAATTTTTTTTCCGCACGCATGAGGGATAAGTACCACTAAAACGCACGCCTTTGCGTGCGGTAAGTTGCTTATTTCCCACTGCGTGCTTTCGACGGTAAAAAAACACGCTGCAGAAAATAAAACACGCATCTTTATAATAGAGCCGGTCAGACTCGGCTCCGTGGCGTATGTAAGCGTAAGGGTACTTTTTTTTCCTTTTCCCTCGGAGCAGGCAAGCTTTACCTTCATGGGAGCCGTATACCTGAGTGCATTTTGGGTCGCTTCATTAACGCAATGAGAAGATATGTAAGGGTACTTCTTTTTTCCTTTTCCCTCGGTACCCGAGAGATACTGAAAAAAGGATCCTTTATGACACAAGTTTATGTAGCTGTTCTGTATGACTTGAAATTTGGCCGGCTCCGCTTTAAAATAAAACCCGGAGATTCAAAATAAATTACGCAATTTTGAAAGGAAATGCAGTTCGTAAATAATACATATCTTAAAAATGTATTATTTAACCACGTTCTATGATAGAATTGTTCTAATTTTTCTATATATTTGAATACGAAAAAAATTAATTAATTTTCAATTTTTTTTAAATGTCAAAATAGTTGTAATTATTGCTTAAATAATAATTTTTTCTGTTGTGGGGGGCTCTGCCCCCACACCCCCCTCAACGCCCCTTCTTCAACCACCCTCTTCCGACGATCGCATGCCTCACTAGTGCGGAAAAATAGAATGTGCAACTCGGGCGGTGCGTAGCCGATTGCTTACGCTGCAGCTAAACGCACTCGCTTCGCTCGTGCGTTTATTGCTGCCAGCGTGCGCAATCGGCTACTTACCGCACTTGTTGCACAATATACTATTATGTATCTTTTAAGTAAGATGAATATCAGTTTGTAGTTGTTTTGAGGTATACTGGCAATGGTGTCCGGAATACTAGAGAGCACTAGTGATGTTTTCGAACAAGCTTTCATCAAACGCAACGTATCCCGGAGCGAAGAGGAAAAACTGAAGATATTTGCTAGAGTGATTGAGGATTTTATAGAAATCTGCAGGTATAGTCTTCTAAAGTAAGGTATTGTGTGTTTTAATTACAGTTAATGTAGAGTTGAAGAGGTCCCAATACACAAAAAATAAATCAACTTTCTCAAACTTTTCAGAATAATTGATTTCATTAAGGACATGTTTAACATGCTCAGCCTCACTCATTTTTTATATAATATTTTCGTAATGGCGCTTTCGTTGTATATTGTTTTTGTGGTAAAAATAATAAACGCGTTCACAGTTAGTATGACGATCGTATTTCTTGTTCAAATTTTCCAATTGGGAATTTATTGCTATTTCGGAGAAGAAGTTATTCAACAGGTAAATGAACATCTACGTATATAAGTATTATATATTCTTCTATTGATGACAATACGTTTTCTAGGTTCGTAAGTTACGTCACAGAATTTACGAGTGTGACTGGTACAACCAATCAAAGTCGTTCAAAATTATGGTCTTGCTTACCCTGCAGAGGCTCGAAAACGAACCATTTATTGCTGCAGGGAGAATTGTGACGCTCTCTTTGGAAACTTTTACGCGGGTATTTTAACTTTGCGTCTTATATCAAGGAATAAGAGCTTTTCTTATATCAAGGTTATGAAGACTGCTGCTACCTTTTCTACATTCCTCTACAACACTCAAAATATGTAATACTAAATGTTTTCTATACTTCGAAATGTCAAATTAAATATTATCCAATAGTAAATATTAAATAATTTATAAATTGATCAGAATCACAGTAAACGTATGTGAAAATATATTTAAAATATATTTTACTGGGTATTTTATCTCTACTAATCATCAGGAGAGTCAATTCGCCTGATAAGAAATGAACGACTAGCGCATGTGTGCGTCTTACCGCCGTAATTTTGGTCACATCAGGTCTGGATGGGTGCGCTTTTCTACCCAAAATTCTGGTGATTTTCGAATGCAACACATTCACAAAACTTCAGGAAATACAATGCCAGAATTTGTGTGTGCACACACAATTTTTTTCGAAATTCCTTTTCCCGAACCAACAGGTGCACGGTATCGTAACACCTCTAAGAAAAGCGCCGTGTGCGCTGGCCCTTATAGTGGCTTGAAGAAAATTGTCATATCTTCTTTTGTATATGTATATATTAAATTCCAGCTAGAATAAAAAAAAAGTCGATGAAATAAACATACACCCCAACGTTGGTTCATTGAAAAAATGGAAATACGGCAATTCGTTTTACAAAATCACTGAAAATCGCTGATGCGATGTACTCCTAGTAAAATGGGGTAGTCGGAAAGTAAATAAATGGCCAACGAAACAAATGAGAGCTGCTTGTCGGGCGAAGATTTATTGTAATTGAACTGCGCGTCACGTATTTGCAGCAAGGTGAAAACTATTTCCCTGCGATGTAATTCTATTTGCCCAGGACTGAATCAACAAATATGAACCCAAGCAGGAGGAAGGTTTTTACCTTTTTTCCACCGCATCGCGAAATCAGAGGTTCCTTTTTTCTGCCAGGAACATTAGGAGTGCCCCGGTTCTCCGAATGTCCATTATCCAGGACCAGAACGAAAGGGTGGAGCTCGCCAGGGAGCTGCAAGTACCTTCCTTTCTGAGCAAAAATGGTAAAAATGCAAATGAAATCTCTTCTTAAATGTTTTTCAGTAATAAAATTTGCATTTGAAAATTATTCCGACATTATCGAGTGCAAGTCATAAAACCGCAGGGGAATCGAGGTACGAGCGACCGGTAGCTGTACATGCCAAAAATTTAAATAAAAAGCTCCAGGAGGAGCCGTTATTTAATCTAGATACAACCTGGAAAGAAAACCCTGTATCGATTGCCAAGAAAATAGCCCAGATTCCACGAGTTACGAGCGCGGACTCTGCCGCCGCCGCCGCCACGCAAATGGGAAGTACTGGCTTGGGCCTCCCCGTAATTTTTACCTTCGAAACGGAACGGCCCCTGAGTTATGTCGTCCATGTGGTGCTTTCGTCCGCGATTGGGCCTTTGATAAAGGAGCAGGCAGGTTCGCAAATGGGGCCGATTTAATAACCCATTTTCGTGCAGGGTAATTCGATTGCGTTCCTCGGACGGAAAAATGGTAGGTATGCCGAGAAGGCACCGCAAGGCCGTGCCGGCAGACTTTTTATCACCCCGTAATAACACTTTTAATTAACAGAAAACAAAGCTAAACTAATGAGCGATAAATTCCGATGGCTCCCATAACTCACCCGGAAAGGAGAAGTGCTGCGATAATTATCCGGGCGCACAAAGGGTGGCAAATCTCATCTCGTCCATTAGCGGCGGAAAACCTTATTACCAGCACCAGCGGACGTGATGAAGAGCACAACATTACGGCGCATCCAATTTAGATTGCCCGGAATGGGCTCGTAATTATACAAAATTAATAAAATTTACAAATTGATTTAACGACAGGGGGATCAATTAATTGCGCGCCTTGTCCACCGCACTAGGCCTCTGTCGGGCGAAGTGAAGTTGCGATATTTCATGGACGCTTATGACTAATTGCTGATTTTCTGAAAAATCCCATTTATCCCGGGCGGACTACGTTGCATGAATGCGAATTAACACCCTCAGGGATGCACGGAATAATTTCGAAGTCGTTTAGATGTTTATGGTTATGGTCGAATTAACTTGCAAACGACTTTCATTTTCCATTACGTTATGAAACACACAAAAAAATGTTTGGCCGTAATAAAAGAATTAGGCTGATGTAGTGAGCATCCCGTTTAAAATCTTTTTGATGAAGTAGTGACGCCAACCGGGAACGGAATGTATCCCAAGTGAACACTGAACACCCAGTAATATATTTAATGAAGGTACACGAGTTGTATCAGCAGTAAGTGTCTAAAAAAGTGAAAAATTACATAGATGTCATCAATACCAATCAAAACAACTCCCAAGTTAGAATATTTAAATTTAAAAAAAATGTTTGAACTTTACACTCGGGCCTTATTTCTCCGAAAACGCCGCGGGCCAAACGACTACTGTCTTTCTACGACTTTGTCCTTCCTGTATTGGATGAACTGGGACTGGAGAACATGTGGTTCCAACAGGATAGAGCAACGGCGCATACTGCACGAGCCACAACCGAAATTCTGAGGGCTGTATTTCCGAAGTCGCCTAATCTTTCATTTTGGTGATTTGCACTGGTCGGCAAGATCGTCGGCGATATTTAACCCTTTCAGACTTCTTTTTGTGGGGTTTCTTGATGTCACGCAAAGTGAGGCCCCAAAGCTGTCAAGTTTTCATTACAACATTGTTCCCGCAACCTTTCTGCCGACTCGCACACATCGACAGCAGCGGCCCGAGGAAACTTTGTTGCCGGGGCAACGATTTCCTGGACGCTACTTTAAACTTATCGCTAATTAAGGAATTCGACTTACCTGTTGCTTATTCCAAGATAGGTTCCCACGATGGCTGTCTTTGGACTCCTGCCGTACTGGAACGTTCCGCGTTGTCGCTGCCATCCCCTTGAAAAACAAGAATCAAACAAAACAATCACTGGGTGGCACTGCATTTTGGGGACACTGTAGGCACCTCGGCGCTATGGCACGATATCGCATAGAGGTTCTCCTGGAGGCACTAAATCACTCCCGCAATATTTTTCTTGGGAAACCCGGTAGTTTCCTCACTAATTTAAAACTACCGGCAGGAGAAGCGCCCGAGCCTGCCGCCCACCGTGAACGAAAAAATACACACTAAAACTCACACGCATTCTTGCGCGCACGTAAAGCTTCAGCGTATTTAGCTTAAGCCGCCGTGCGCTGTGTGTGTTTGGTGGCGGCCATTGCAGAACGCTATGGAGGCGAGTTCCTTTCTGTACATTCCGGCCTGAAAGTTTCTCCGATTTAGTTTTTCAATTAAATTGTCGATAACTTTGTCCGAGGTTGAAATTTGAAAATAAAAAGAAATCGTTCAAAGGTCACACAGCACAGGGGCTGTTTGTTTTCGTTGGAGTGCTTAATTTAATATGCCGTTTATGGTAAAATATGTTTAATATTTACAAAAGCAATAGTTTCCCTTTATTAAAATGTTTCAAAAACAAACAAAAGAGATATACGTACGTACGTACGTAAAATATTTTATTTGCCTACAATAACATCGCTTTCCACGTGTTTGCTCCCGCTACACGCGAATAAATTAACAAGATAACATTCCAAATAAATCGCAGACTCTGCGGCAGAAATCCCACAAAGCTGTTTATTGCAATTGCACACCGTTGTCAGAAAATAAAGTGCGGACGAACATAAGGCAGTCCTGTAGGTCCTTATAATGATTTATTTCCAACTTCTGGCAACTGAAATTCTACAGATAACTTGTGGTCAACCAGCATCACTGTCAGATTCTGTGGTTCATTTGTCACGAGACAATTTCCCTCGATTGCTTAAAATAGACAGACAGGAATCTTTTGTCTTCATTGTGTACATGTCAGACGGAAATTTGAACAGATAATTACGGAGCCCGACACGAGTGGGACTTTAAGGCGTTTACATCTTCCAGTTAACAATTCGCCGCCCGCCACCACCGGGACAAAAAAAAATTCTACCGAATTCCAAGGTGGGAGGGCGGATGCAGGCCAGAACATACATACCTACCCAGAAATATTTGAGCAAGAAGTTACATTCGCATATTATTCTTGAGTAAGAACTTCCCTCCGGAACAGGACACATTAGGACGGATTCCGGGAGCCGTAATATTCATCCCGCTCTCCCCTTTTGATTAATGCTGTGAATGTTTACTTAGGACAAGAGTACGGCTTTCAGCCCCCAGTCCGGATGGGAGTATTTCAGCGAGAAGTCGTCGACGTCGTCTTATTTCGTTGGTCCAACTCCAACTTGACATTGATTGAATTATGGCTCTGGTTCCATAAATTTTCGATTGGGAACTGGTAAACCGAGTTAAGTGGTTTTCTGGAATTACTCAAGAGGATCTCCTTTCACATTAGGATTTGCTGAATGTGCTTCAGCTGACTTAAACTCTAGCAATAAAATGTCGGCAATGCCAAGTATCCGCAGAGTAAATTTAAATTTTCTCTTTGAGGAATACTGGGAATTTCTGGATTGAATGCATTCATTGTCGACGCTCGTTCCTGTCAGTCCAACATTTTGTATGTAGCCCTCCCAGCCCTCCCTGTTAGGAGGGTGCATATTCAGCAAAGTGTCTGCGAACTGTCGGAAGACGAATTTTGGGAAGAAAATATGTTCGGTACCGTAATATGATGGAAAACTATTGACACAAAGTACATACATATGAATGCATAGAAGGGTTGTTTTGGTTGCACCCTGGAACGTAAGAAAGCACAACAGTATTTTCTATAGAATAAACGACATTTCCGATTTATCATGTCAGAGGCAATCAAATGTGCTGGGAACAATCGAGTGCACATCACTCTCTTGCAATTGTGGTGTTGTTGTAGTGGTGGTTATTTTCGTTTACTTAATTTTATGGCAGTGCTTATTTGCCGCCAAACAGTGTCCATGTGTGTTGTACGTACAACCGAAATCCGCGAAATGCATCGCCTACTGACTGAATAATTGCCTTTTACAAAATATCTACTGACTGCCGTGTACCTGCTCTATGTACACACACACAACAGATGTCAAAAGCTCCCAGGACTTTAATGACGATTTCTAACTCGTTTATTGTATTGATTTGCGGCTATCGTCCGTCGTATACTTTCTGAGCAAGCTATGGCCAAATGTTCTCTATCAGGCTCATATCCGGAAATTCGCTTCGAGTAGAAGCATGAAATTCGGGTCCAATAAAAGCCGAAATTCTTTACTTTTAATAAAAATGTATTAGCTTCTACAACCCTCATAAGTACGCCGGAAGTGTGTAGGGGGGGCGACGAATCAGGAAGAGGTGAGGCAACCAATGCCGTTTTGGTTTGCCAGAGCATAATGAACCTTTCCTGAAAATATCGTCCATCAAATTGGTGCACTCAAATTTTTGCAGTCACTTCTGCGTTTTTTTTAATTAAGGTGTATAATACAAAGAAACCAAACCACAACCGAACCAGAAAACCATCAGGCTGAATTTGCTAACAACTCACGTCTGTGCACATTATTAGCAATTTAGTTGTGACATGTCAGACCAGTACCAGATGTAACCAGAAACCAGTATCAGATGTACTGAATTGCATGTGGCAACACAAAATGATCGTTCTCACACAAAGGAAAATGTCACCGAACGTTAAGCAAAATGTGCGAGATAGGTGACACAAATTTCAATGCGAATGAAAGAGCTGCAGCTATGTTGGTTGGTTCGGATGTGGTTTGGTGTTCATCATTAATGACTACTATTTGCGCCGATTTTTCAATTTTGCAGTGCTTTAGAGGCTTAACTTTTTGTCGGAGGGAAAATGCTATATGTGAAAACTGTGCAAAATTTTGTGCTCTAGAGCTTTTGTATGGATATATTTTTATTAAAAGTTACCCGAAATGAGATAAACGCAAAAACCAATTGTTATCCTAATTTTTTAACATTTTTTTCCGCCATAACTCTAAAAGATTTAACTTTACTAAAGGAGTTGATATAACTAAATTTGTAGGGAATTTCGAAATGTGAAAAAAAATTTTTAAATTTTTCAGCTAGCATATCTTGAAGGTGAGATATTTACGAAAAACCATTTTCCCACTACAATTAATATTGCGACGAAGACTTAAGCTTTCCTCGAAAGGCGAAGGGGTGACTATCATGGCTAAGATTGGAATTGACAAATCTTCAAAACTGTTCAGGCTCATTTCAATTTTAAAATTACGTTAAAAAAATATTTTGTGCCAAGTTTTGGTTAACGTTCCTTTCCTTTTTAAGGATTTTTAGGTGAAGCCACCCCTTAAAGGTATGCCAAACTACAAGCCTCTACGATATTTTTTTCTTATTGATCCCATATTTTTTTTTTAAATTGTCTACCCTGCTTCCACATAATCAGAAAAAATTTACGATACGTTTGAAACAATCCATACTTGCAATTGCATATGTATGTAGACGCTCGTAGTTCCATCGAAATGGTAGCACCTCATGACGTGGGCACCGCTCAGAGACTCATTTGAATTGATGGGAAAGGACATCGCATGGGCAAGTGCATAAACTTGTACCCGAAATCTGACATAAAATTGCACATGCGAAGCTGTAAAATATAAAGAGCATGCCGAACCGTACAGGATCCCGAGCTCATCCCAATTGTTGCATCTGGTCACGTCAATGTGGCTGGCGTGGCATTATCATCGTCGCCACTTCGCAAATTTCAGAGCGGGTTCCGATCAGGCGCCCGGCCGCAGGAATGGACCCGGGCTGATGGCTAAATAAAATTTATGCGGCCATATCAGTAAATCTCTCCCTAAATACTTTAAAGCGTAATCCCCGGGGACCGTTCTCATCATTAGCATATATCGACGGACAAAGCGGCGATAATTGGTGTAATTAATTGAGTGCTATGCAAATGAACTCCAGCAAAATGACTCAACAGCCCTCTCCATCGGGACGGAGTCCTCTATTCCGTCTCACACTAATAGCACACCTCTGCACGTACCAGCCCCGCGCGAGATCACCTCAGTGCCACACTCCGTCACGTACGTAGGTGCAGGTACACCGTACGGTCGCCTGCTGGTGCATTTCTAGTTAGGTGCTCAGGTGAGAGCTTAATTGCTTTTTATTAAATCACGCCCGCAGTAAAAAGTTGTCTACGGAAGCTTTTCCCGTCAACGCAGCGCGAGCTGGAAATCGCGATCGAAGTTGGCAGTTCCGGCGCGCTGGTAAGGGTGTAGTAGCGTACAGGAGCCGCTCCACGTCGCTGGTGTATGGGGATGCATTTGGAAATTTCAATTAAGTTAGACTTTGTCCCCTTTCTCCCTTAATGTGTCCTTGGTGCATCCAAGTATGAGTGAAAAGCGCGACATCTCACATTTTCTGGGCCGAAATTGCTGTAGGCAACAATGTGCCCCGGCCAGAGTATCCACGAGCACTAACTGCTGCTAGCGAGGGTGGCAGCGGTGGTGCAAGGACCTCGATGTCAGCAGATTAAAATCTTGTCCACTCGGCTCGGATGGGGCTTTCATGGGGCTAAATCTTCTTAGACCGGCAAAAGTACAAAATATTAGATAGCGTACCGCGGCGGGCAGGGGGCGGCGGGCGGGTAAATCTGCTACGAGCTGATTCTGGGCTTAGCAATTTAACTTTTAGAAAGTAGAAAATTTTCAATTTGTTTGAGGATTTCGTCTGTGCGCCGGCACAACATGGATTTATTAATGATGACTGCTCTGAAATTCGCCGTCGTTATTGTTGGCAGTCAGTCGGGAAAGTAGCGCGCCAGCGAATTACTTTGCTCAGCAGAAAGTCGCAGGCATAATTGTTTGGCTTATTTTCGGGCAGTACCTAATATTTACGGGTTAAAATGATGTTAGGGTAAGTGGCCTTCCGGGGCACTAAGGCAGCAAGTACAGACAGGGGTTATCGCACAGTTTTGAAGATATTAAATGGAATAATTCCCTGAAAAATACCCTTTCTCGGTATGGAAATTTTTTTCTGACAACTTAATATTAATTAAATTTGAACACACTAACTGAATAGTATTACTCAATTCGAAAATAAAATCGAATACCCGAATAATCGATTGCTCTAGTACTTTCGGACTACCCCAAGTGTGGAACGGATAGTAGGAACGGCTCTAACCTTTTCCCTGAAATTTGGTGTACGGGGATTTTTGGGTGTGATAAACCGATATATGATATGGCCAACGGCACTAAACTGGATGATATAGATATCATCGACATATGGTTATGGACGGCGTTACGTGTTACACAGCGCATGCCACGATGGATATTCTGCATGACCGATTTAAGGGCGACGTGAACTGGCCACCGAAATCGTGGGATTTAACGCCTTTAGACTTCTTGGGGCTCTCGACTGCAATGTTGTGAGTAGAGAAATTATTGCATACTAGCCTAACCGCTCTTACAATGTTGGCAAAATTTATAGACTAAGGGTTTTCAGACGCCAAAAAGCGATCTACATAGGTAGGTAGCTTAATGAAAATTTTGGAACGATTTTACATTGGAACGTGGAGTTTTTGGGGTCACTGATTTTAAATTCGGTGTCCGGCTCAATATGGAGGTATTAATATAATAAAGAAGAGCGCACGAGAGGAAGCTCGGTCGTTCAGGTATTGAACCCTTCAATGAGATTAGTGCATACTGCTCTAAATATATCAATCGTAATCCTAAACACTGTAAACATTTTGAAATTCACTTTAATTTTTATACTTAGGTATTTAAATAATTGTCAAAACAACGCTACATAATTCCATCCCCAATAAGCGTGCTGGATCGCACCAAAATTTTCAGGCCGTACCGCCTTTAATGGCACCCAATGAGCGTCTGAAGTACGCAAAAGGAAGACGAAACCAATGTACACAAAGTGTCCCTCTGTAAGCCATAAAGCCCTCCAAACAGGCTAATTTCTCGAGTTTGAACGAGTACCATCAGAATTCCTCAATAAAACAAAAATCATTTGCTGGAGCCCGTATCTCTACGGGACATCAGGGGACTTACGGCGGGGGGCGCTGGGGCCCTGGAACTCGGGAAAACTTTACGCAATGTCCTGAATAATTGCACCCTATACTGCTGGTAACTGGCTCGACAGGCCCGATAAAATTTAGTGGGACAACAAAGAGCGCTACGCAAATAGAGGCGAATCCTGACTCACTAATGGATTCATTTCCAGTCCATTTGTTTAATATAAACGACTTGAATTTCAGGGACATGCAATAAAATAAATTTTCTTAATTACCGGGCTCGAGCAGGACAACATTGCCTCCGGCCGCAGCCAAATGAGTTATCACGGGCTGTAATGGCTCTAAAAAGGGCCCCTAATGCATGTTCTCATTTTGGAGGAGCACAAAAAGTACAGTCGCCGTCAGGGTAGCGAATGGTTAAAATAATTTCGAAAACTTCTTCTTATATTAGACAGTTTCAAGAAGGAACTATTTCCACAAATCAAACGAACTGTCCCGGACAATGCCGGCCCGACCGCCTGCCAGAGATAGCTGGGCGCACCGCACCGTCATAACTCCCATCGAAATGTTTTCGATGGCCCTCTACAAGTACCTTTAAAAGGTGATTTAAGATTTGAACTGCTCTTGATGTAGTTTATTGCGCCGGAGGTTTAAAGAGCCAAAATATATGTCCCAAAGTGTTTTCCGTCCGAACAGATTTTATATGGCTCTTAAATTTTTCTTCGCAATTTCTCTTTAGTGGCTTTCGGTGTCGCAGAAATGCGACAAGCTGAAGAACAAAGATTCCTTATTATCTGCGGAACGAGCTGTTATATTGCGCCGAAAGGACGTCGGACTTAAGCACACTTTGGCTGGAATTATATTTACTTGGTGTCACGGAAACGCCATCAAAGAACTCGAGGGCAATATTCACGCCTGGATTTGCAGAGCTATAAAGGAAAAACTTCACAATTTGCACTCTGCTTTGCACCGCCAGAATGAATTCTTCCTACGTGCTTAACTCACGTTCTTTGTTCTTCTCGAAGTCTGAACACATGCGTATGTGACATGCTTCCTAACTTCCTAAAGAATTCTTGACTAGCTGACGTATGATCCGGAATTAAGAGGTATTATTTTTATTTCCTTACGGGAGAACACTATTGCGAGATATTAAATTTATTTTTTTTATTTTCAAAGATAAAACGATAACTTTCATTGGATCAAACAGTTGGACGTGTTAAAATTTCAATCGAGCTTTCTTATTGACTTCATTTTCAAAATGGTGGACACGATAACTTAAAAATGAATAACCAGAACGCCACGATGTTTTAAGGGGGACCCCACCCTGAGCGCTAAGAAAAAGCCCCTAAGTGGGAATTTTTTTTTGAAAAATTACAATAAGTTCCACACACGCTGTTTGTTTTATGTTAATGTGCTTTATTTAAAGTACATTCAAGATTATTTTTGGACCAATTCATAAATAGTACATACATAGATCTTCATTTATGCAATAAATACAATCCTCAATTAACCCTATGGGCCTACTAAGGTATAGTTAAAAATTGTCCACATGTTTTATGAACTATGCCGTTTAAATAAAAACTAAAGAGAAGTGGACTTAGAATAGACTCCTAAGGGACTCCGCGGCAAGAGTTAGTAACTTTGGAGACCTGATTAATTATATTATTAATTAATTAACTGCTTGGTTACGCCCCATCAAGAAGCTATTGACAAGTTTTATGGCGGTAGAAGAGAAGTTAAAGTTAGTCCTTACTTGCATAATTAATTAATTTAGAGAATAGACAGATTTGATACAATTATACCGTCATTTTGTAGCTGATTGTGTGTGACTTTTTCCATTCCATTTATGCCAATGATAATTTTCCACAGGACGTCGTTTCCATGGACACTTTTTCCATTATTTTTTTTAAAAGCCGATTGCTTAACTGCAGAGTTTTAAACATATGATAGATAGAAGTGTAGTATATCTCCTAAACTTTTTTGGATTTTCAAAAACGATTTTAGGACACCACCTTAACACGTTAAACATTCAAAATGGTGGACAATTTGAATCTTTCGAATTGAGAAAGTTATATGTTCCCTTAATCGAAACCTAGTCGTAGCAGCGAAACGTAATCAAAAATTTAAATATGTATATCTAAGACCAAAACGCCCATATCCAATCTATTGCCATTCACCGCTAACAAAGGAAAGCTCACAGGACATTACTCCCCTCAACGAGTATTCCCGATAATTCGATAAAATTGGGTCGCCGAAACCACCACTTGAGGAAATATCTATTGCTCTAGCTTGAGTTGCCCAGCTCTCGAGCGCAAACGTTTGCAGCAGGGCACCTCGTCGTCATCTCATTTAGTTGGGTCATCAAACAAAACCAAAGTCGTTATATGGTAATGCAATGTGGGGTCCTCGTTCAAGCTGGAGCTTCGTAAAGGCGATATGGCGATATTATTCATATCGGTTTTTTGTTCAAACGCATTTTATTATCATACAGAAAGATTGGAAATTTCCAAGAGATGCATAGGCGCACCTTGTGCAGACCCGACCGGGATGGAACCCCAATGACCGCTTGGAGATAGCTTCTTCTCCCACTGCGGCGAGTCACACATCGGCACAAGGTCCATAAGTTTGTAACAAGGAAAAGAAGACTGCGACGAGGATGGCTACGCCAAAAGCTGTGGTGCTTGAGACGATGATGAGTTCTTATAAATAATTCATGTGGTCCGTTATTACGAGGACACTTTACTAGTTTCCCACCGTATTAAGCCCAGAGCGGATGGCAGCCCCCGGGCGGCACGAGGGAACTCCAATATCATTTTTCCCTCAAATAGCAGATAAAGCATAAAAAATTTTCTCCATTTTATTAAAATTTCCAAAGCGTAACCTCAATTCCATTCTGATGTGCATGTGGATGTGGGACCCGAGAGGGTGGCCTTTCTATATTTTCACAGGAGGTAATAAAATGACAAAAAGTAACCCTGCCGCGGGCGGGTGGCCTCCAGATCAACTTTATTCAGAAATTATTGCCACCTTTGCTATAATTCATCTGAAATTACAGTTTTTAACTTTTCCAGGTGAAATAATTCAAGTGGTGCTGCTCGAGCAGCTCCCTCGACCCCGCCCCAAGTTTCCGCCACCACAGGGGCACAACAAACATCTCAAAGTCTACACGGAAGCGAAAGAGTCACGGCGTAGTATCTGGAATAGAACTTGCAGACAGGATTAAGGCTCTATAACTATGTAAAAGCGCACATCCTGACTGGGAAGCGGGATTGTCGAAATATTTGGCTTTAAGTCCTTTCAGAAGTTCCTAGTTACTCCGCTCCGAGCAGGGGTAAATAAATGGCTGCTACCAGCACGCACGGCTTGATGTAATTCTCGACTGTGTACATGTGCACGCCTGTGTGGAGACATAGCAGTATCCCGGGGGCCCCATCCTATGCAACCAACACTCGAATAAACCCCGCCAGCTCTATGGAAAATCCTTTTTTATTCAATTCTAAGGATATGTAATTTTTTGGAAAGAGCTGCATTGCAGTAGTGTAAACCAACGTCCCTCCCGTCCATGTATCATCTTCTTGTTGGTGAGCTGGATGGGTTTCACGTTTTTACGACTCTGTCCGTAAAGTGGAACTATTTGACTTTGCTCCATTTCACCTTGGGATCTCTTGCATCCTCTTGGATGGAGGCCGGAATGGATCTCTCTGGACGGAAAAAGCAAATTGCATTATTAGCATTTTTTGGTTTCCGCACCTATTTACCGCAAAAGAGTTCAATTTAAACTTCTCAAAACTTACTTTTGTATGATTTAAAATTTTCTGGAACATTATTGGGATCCAAAATCTTCATTTCTGGGACAAAGTACTTTTGAAGTAAATACTTATAAATTATAGACGTTTTCCAAAAAAGCAGGCGGTCGAAATTAGGTGAGAGTTGTGTTCGAAGGGTTATACATAGGTAAAAAAATTTAAGTGGATAATTTTGTTCCGAGGTTAATCAATGTAATAGTATGTAACTAAAAGCAGAAAAGTGGAAATATTAAATCACTTATCTTTTTTGAAAGCTTTTTTCTATGCGGCACGATTTTTGTAGAAAGCATTTGACAGTGCTTATCGGTGTTTACTGTTGAAGCAAATGCGTCATAACTTATGTTTCTTTTTATTATAATAGTTAATAAATTAATTGACAATTTCTTAGAAACCCTTTTCAATCAGTTAAGATAGGAAAGCGCACATATGATTGTCTTCGTCTATTTATTTGAGTACCTAAGGGTTCCATCCTTGGACCTCTTCTATTTAGTTTTTACATAAATTATCTGCAATATTATATTGTGATGAAGTACATATTTATAGGGTTTATGGAAGATTGCTGTTGCAGAATTAATAAAGATCTATAGGCAATTTATGTGTGGATGAATTAAAATCATATCTTATTAAATCCTACTAAGAAGCAATGTATTGGCATTCACAATAGCTTGGGGACATCCGATAGATCCAGTGTTGGGAAAACTTTAATTGCGATTAACATTTAAAATTCTTTAACTAAGTGTATCTTTTACAATTAAATTATTAATTAATTAAAATTGTTAGTTCTCACATTTACAATTAATTATTTGTAATTTTGAATTCTTACAATTAAAATTAATTAAATAGTAAAATCTTTTTCTTTGTACCCTATAAAATTTCTGGATGCGGAAATCATTCGTTCCATTCAATAGTCAAGTCGTAATTGAGCCCCACCGAGAGCCGGACATATAAAAGTGCAGTTTGAAAAAAGTGGGGAGAAGCAACAGGACTAATTAGGTCTTTAATAAAAAAAAAGTGGCACCCATTCTTCGCTTCAGTTCACTTCAGAGAAAAACGTGGGTGGTTAAAAATGACCGTCATCTGTTCACGATGGCTCGCCACTAACCGCTCTATCGCTAGAAGCTACATACTTGAGGCGTCCGCGCCGAAGTAATCGTTACCGATTAATCACTGCCAATTTAAAACAGCAAAATGATTGCACCAAAGGAAATTAACTCCTCAAGCAGATTGTGTGCAGCCTACTGCGCTGCGGAGGAGTGCTCGCGGTCTTATTTACACAAAGACTTTGCGGAAGGACTCAGAGCTCCTCCTGGGGGACGGTATCTGCTCCTCCATGCATACATCTGCACTGACTTAAAAATTAAGCATTTCCCGGGAAGACTGCACAGGAGAAGACAGCACGGAAGTCCCGCTAAGACAAGAGCAAATATAAGGAAGAGGAGGAGATCTTTAACTTTTAATTAAAACAGTAAATAGCTCCTCACTCGTCCCTCGCATTCCCGCTCCGACTATAGAAGGGACTAGGTGGTAGTCATTTGCATGCATGTTGTTTGTGGGGAAGTGCAATTTTAAGGGAGAAAACAACAAGTCTGATTCCAGCACTTGTGCTAACGGTGGGGCTGGGGAGGAATGCATCGGACCCAAGCATCTGCTTGCTCACGCAGTTTTTGTACCCCGCAGCTTCGTCTCGAAAAAGTCTTAATTTTGCGATGGTTCTCGAGAAAAATATTCAAAAGCAATTTTCCATTTCGTTGCCTGTCGAGAATTTCCATTTGCGTTCCCAGCTCCTCGAGCTGTGTGTTTATAGTGCGCCGAGGAGGACACCACCGACTGAATGGATGGACAGAGAGAATGGAGCTCTTTTGGGCTCCCGCTGGAATAAATAAAATTCATGGAGCAGACATAATGACCAGATTCGTTTTTAATTGCGATCACTTTAGACGAATAACGGTAATTTAACTAATTGTAATTTTAACACAACTAGCCACTTCAGTTCCCCGGGATGGCTTTGAATATATTTTGCAAATACAGTGCCTCTCAATAAGGACGCTCGACTTTTAAATGTCAATAAAACAAGATACGTGTGAGATATCCACTCCATTTATATTTTATTTGAAAGAATATTTTATGGCATTCAGTATAATATATGTCATTCAAATGTCCGCCGCGGTTTTTCTTCGTAGCACGTATTCGGGCGGTCTAATTTTTGATGACTTTGTCGCATAAATCTGGCTGAATTTGCTGGATGGCGTTCAATATTTTGAAGGGCATCGATTGTTTGAGGTTTACGGTACGCATAGACGATGATTTAAGATAGTCCCAAAGGTAGTAATCCAAAAGCGTTAAATATCACGATCTCGTTGACCAGTTCACGCCGCCCTCAAATCGCTCGTGCAGAATGTCCGTTGTGGCATGCGCTGTATGGTACATAGCGCCATCCTGTTGGAATCACATGTCGTCGGTATCCATATTATCCAGTTTAGATCACAAGAGGTTGCTCATGCACCAAAAAAAGCCGCGGTGGACATTTGCACGACGTAATACATATACCATACTTAATACCATAAAATATTCTTTCAAATAAAACAATGGAGCGGATATCTCACACACAACTTGTTTTATTAACACTTAAAAGACGAGCATCCTTATTGATAAACCCTATACTATATGGAGAGAGAATTCGTTAACTACAATTTACTACCCCAAAAAAAAGGAACAGAGAAGGTAAAGCTTCAAACTCTTGCGAGTATACTATAACGTGGATAACATCGAATCAATGTGCAAACGGTCGTTATCTACACACAAATGGAGGCAGCCCATAAAAATACAAAAACAAAAGCATGCAACATGGATTACAAAGGTAATCCAATCTACCATTCTACCCACAAAATACTTAATACGTTTATAATCGGATGCACCTACAGTATTCTGAATATTGGAAGAAAGACAAACATTAATACTACATGTGTTCGTCATAATACAATTTCTCTTCGAATCATCTAAGTGGATTTATAAATATGTATTACCAATGCATATCAGCTATGTCGGTTACACTTTTCTTAAAGTTTTTCCAGTGTATAGTAACACAAACAGATACTATGGAATGGTTACAATCATTATCCAATCATACATAGATGAAGGTGGAAATAATCCAGAAATTAAACTTTCTTAGCTTGTCAAGGTAAGTAAATGGCTCGACGTAAATTATGGACTAAATATTTAATTAGATGATTTAAGTTGCTTATTCCACTTTTCCATGTAGACGGCAGTATCATTCTAGAACTAGTTCTGTTTGACGAACGTCTGTCTTATTACATTTAAAGATCATACAGTGAGTTGCAGAAAATTCTGCAAATTTTAGAAACGCATTCGATAAAATTACAAAATGTAAGAAGTAATAAATAAAATTATACACAAAATAAAACCGTCACATTTTAGGCCTTCTAAGGATTCGAAAGACCTCAAAAGGGACAAGGACGAACTTGTATATTTTTCGCAATCTGCAAAACTATTCAAAATATTTGGGTTATGGCGTGATGATAAAAAGCTCAACACCACCAAAAGAACTGCAAGTGGTCCCATGATTATTTTTTTTTTTGCTATACTGTTGGAAGTTCTATTGTTTTCTGGCTATATTGATTTGAGATCTAAAGGAAATACCCCCAGAGCTACGTTTGCATTGAATTGTTTTAGTGGCATGTTGGTTTGCACCTTCAAGATGTTTACAATATGGAACTCCGTAGACAAGATAAAACAATGTTTTAAGGCACTACAGAATATTGGTTGCTCATTTGAAAACCAACAATATATACAGAAGGCTCTCAGGATCAACCGTTTATTTTTGACATTCGGCTTGGGGTTTCTTGCTTTATGTCTAATTTTCGTTAACATCATCCCCGCATTCGAAAGCACTAGAACATTTCCTTACGATATTAAAAATCCGGTTGATATTATAGATTTGATGCAAAGTCCTTTTTATGAATTGATATATGCATACGAAGTGAGTGCTGCTATTGTGGTGACTAATATTATGATTGCTTTTGACACGGTATATTTTAATATCTTGAAAGTGGATTTTAGCTAAATCTGATGTCTTTTTGTAGCTATTTTGCGGTATAATGGCAATGGTGTCAGGAATTCTGGAGAGCATAAGCGATGTGTTCGAGGAAGCATTCATCAACCGCAAGGTATCTTTGAACGAGGAAGAAAAACTGAAGATATTTGCTAGAGTGATTCAGGATTTTATAGAAATATGCAGGTGCTGCGTTTTATATGCTATATGGCAGACAAACAATGAAATTAAGGATTTTAGGATAATTGACTGTATTAAGGATATATTTAACATGATCAGCCTCACTCATTTTTTATACAATATTACCGTAATGGCGGTGACGTTGTACACCGTTTTTGTGGAGAACATGATAAACTTGCTTACAGTTACTATGGCATTTATATATTTGCTTCAAGTTTTCCAATTGGGAATTTATTGCTATTTCGGAGAAGACGTTATTCAGCAGGTAAATAAACATTTAAAAGGATGTGTAGTTATACTGATGCTGCTAACTTTTTCAGTCTCGAAAATTACGTCATACAATTTACGAGTGTAACTGGTACAACGAATCAAAATCGTTCAAAATTATGATCCTGCTTACCCTGCAGAGGCTCGAAAACGAACCCTTTATTGCTGCAGGGAAAATTGTGCCCCTCACTTTGGCAACTTTTACCCAGGTATTCTAAACTTTGCATCTTACAAAAGCTAGGCTACAAAATTCTTATTTCAAGATTATGAAGACTGCTGCTACATTTTCCACATTCCTCTACAACACTCAAAATATGTAAAACCAAATGTTGGATGCAGCTGAATGAAACAGCCTTCTTAATGTCGAAATGACAATGACATTGACTGTGGATCGGCAACTAACTAATAATTTATTTTAGCAGAACCACAGTCCACGTTTTTCAGCTCCTTACTTGTCACGTGTAAACTCTTACTTGCTTGCTGATTGTTGCGTACTGATGGATGACAGTTCTCTGGTTTGACATAATAAATGTGAAACTAGATTTTCACAAGCAAATTGATTTTTGTTGCGGTGAAGTGTTTTATTTCATTTCTGCGAAAAAAGCGAACCGGTGACTTGCCAAATCGTGCTGCATCCTTCGGAACAACCAGTAATCAGAAGGAGCAATCTCCAGAGAATACGACGGGTACGGTAACACATCCTATTTGAGCGGATCCAAATATTTTGTACGACTTTTGCGACATGAGGCCTAGCGTTGCCATGAAGAGGAATAACTTGAATCATGTCTTTGCTCGTATTTCGGCCATTTTTAACTAAAATGATGTTGTGATGATGATAAAAGTTGATTACGAAAAAGGTGCTTCTAACACATTTTCAAATCATAGCAGATATAATAATCAGAACACGTTAGTGTAAAATACACCAATGCAAGAGTAATAATGAAAATGTAAAAAAAATAGAAGGTCCTTCCTCTGCTTGTCACTTTGGTTTCAGTGATAACAGTTTACAGTATTTACGTGATCAGTTGTGTGTATGGTCGTGGGACAAGCTAGAGAATAAACATGAACATGGTTCACAAACGGTGAACCCTGTGCCACTTTCCAGCAGTCGTTTATCCGACTTCAGATTTATTGCGAAGTGAAGCGGGCGAAATTGCCCATTGATTATTCGTAAGACGTAAAACTCCAATTGAATTCCAGGTCAATTAGTTTAGCCTGTTGATAAATTGATGCAAGCAATATCCTAAATAATGTCCTCTTCGGATCGATTAGAAGCCCATCAATTAATCACTGCCAGTAAGTTGTAGAAATTTCACCAGCCTGCTGGATTCTGCCGTAAGTTCATCTTTTCGCAGTAACGCCACACCATCGCCAGTCCATTGGCAATACCAGAAGCCCAAAAATTGTTAGACGGCGGCGGCGAGCGCGCTTGGTGACAAGCATAACAGAGAAAGTCCATAAATTATTCGTCCGCAGTGCTACTTCACCTCGCGTTAAGCCAATAATCTGCTTAAAAATTTAAATCGCTTGAAAGATTATCCCTTCCACAATAAATCTTTCTTTAATAAAGATAAATTACTCGCCAGCACCTGTACTACGCGACTGGCCCCTGTCTGAAAGGAAAAAAAATGTTTCGATTTTAATTTCGCCATGCGCCATCGGCAGATGTAGTTGAAAAATGAAAATTCACCAAAAATAAAGGGACACACACTGGGCCCATTGCAAATATGGTGCGTAAATATTTAAAGGGGGCTTAAGGGGATTCGCCGCGCATTTAACGCTTCACCGTATGGTGGGCCTGCTCATTTCGCTGTTTAATTTCTGTCCGATTTAAAGCCATCTGGAACATCAATGTAATTTAACAAAAATTTTCATTTTACTTCCGTAATTATTTCGAGCATTGATGATGCTGCGGCGAGATAAATTGATCACTTACTCACGCCCAACGCGCTGTTTGACAAAAATATATTTGGATATTTAAAATTACAAATATTCTTGGGATTATAGCAATTTGGACACTTTTCAAAAACATTGTCTTTGTTAATACCTAATAATACCCTCCATATCCGTGAACAAAATATTCGGGTCAAAATTTACGCGACGGAACTTATTTGACCCAAAATTGCTACTGAAAAAGTCAATCTTCAAGGTATTGCATTGAAAGTCATTGCTAGGGGGTTTTCAGGGTGCCTGATTTCATCAAAATGACCAAATTCGAAATGGCGGATCTAAAAATGGCAACCGAAATTCCTCAATTTTAAGCAAATTTAATGAAATTTAATATGAAGACGTCAAAATTCAAATCTACCAAAATTCAAGCTAGCGGACCCAAAGTGGCTATCTCAATCAGGTAAATTTTAGCCACTAGACATTTTGCATTGACGACACTAATGGTTATACAACTTATAAAGTATTTCGTAACTTCACTTTTTAGGTTATACCACGAATTGGATTACTTAAACGGACTATACATATATGCCACAGTTCTGATCTAGACATGCATAAGGTGGACAGTATTTTTGAAGTTCAGAAAAACGGGTTGATTTGTATATTATTTAATTAAATATTATCTTACGGTATAATTTGATATAGATAATATAACAGTTTTTCCATAGAATCTTGTAATAATAATTTCAGTCCTGAGGAAGTGTTAAAAACACACGAAACGTTGGCAGAAAGAGAAATTGTGTTTAATAGTCCCTCACTAGCTACATCACATTTTTTATGTAATTCCGCTGTAATACTGTTTTCATTTGTGATACCATTATCTTGTCAAATTGGCTAAGCTGAGATTTCATGTCATCCGAACAAGCAAACAAATTAGAACGACCAGCTTGAAAATGTGTCTCTACCTTTATAATATATGAAACCCCTGTTTGTCTGATTATTATCTATATATGCTCTTAACTCAAAAACACTGCACCGATTTAAATGCTTCAATTTTGTCAACATTTCAAAAATGGTAGACAGTCACATCTTAGACTTTATTTGATTTTTATGAAATGTAGTATTTGTTGAATCTCCACATTAATTTCATTTCATTTGTTATTTTTATTATAGATAGTTTCGAAAAGGAAGCAAGTCATGAAGTCGAAACTTTTTTAAATATTGTTTTCCCTTTAGCAATAGACAGACACTTTTCCCAAAATTGAAATTTAAATATTACCCCAATTGCATGGTACTGAAAAACTTTACACGTTCTTTGTATGCATTTAATCAACCATTGGAATGAATAAACTTCAGTGTGGTGAATGAGCGACACTATTTCATTCCACTCCTATCTTGCCCCTTCTTTTATTCTTCTTCAAATTCTGCTGAAAGAAGACATCAATTAAAATCATTGAATTTCTACTTCTGAAATGTTGAAAGGAACAATAGATACATAAAGAGAGGTAGACAAAACTTCCAGTTGATTCAATGCAATAAACATTATCTGATTTGAAATGCACTTATTCTCCCCACAAGTTGACAGGAAACCTGAAAACACACGAAAAGTGGAAAATGCCGAAAACTTTCACAACCTTTAGTTCTCAGTTTGCCCATCTACCCTACCCGTTAGAAAATTTTTATCTGAAAAATTTCAATCGGTGTTTGCATTAGAGACCAATTGTTACCACCTCCACCAACGTTGAACAATTCAGGGAAGTTGAGCAATTAATTTCGGCTATATGGGAATTTTCTGTTTGTAAAACCCGGAGCAGATTCCCGCCGGAAGGGCAGCATGCATCAAAACTTTCAGCGGGCGAGAGGATTATAAATCAGTTTCGTAAATAGCTCGACAAACGCAAATACCCAGAAGTAATGGGGGGAAAAGTTCGCTGGGATTGATGGCGTGCAATTAATGCATTTAAAAATTTTTTGGCGCTTTGGTGACAATGGGTGGGGGGGAAGGGAGAACTGTCAACAAATTTTGGATTTGTTTTTGCGGTTTGGAAAAATAGCGGGCGTAACACAAAGCATTTCGATTGGAATAGTTTTGTCCGAACTGTAAACTGTTTGGAATTGTTACACACTAAAACGCCACTGTCAGGATGGCTATAAATTTTTGAAGTTACCACCATAACTCAGCACTGTCTGTTTTCAATGAATGTTACGCGCATTTCCTGATGTGGACTGATCCAAATGCATGTGCGGACGAGGCCGCAAATGGTTTTGCCATTCAAAGTCACGAGCAGGCCACCAGCGTTTATGTATAGGCTGCAATTAATTGAATTCCTTGTGACTTAAATTTAAGAGGAAAAATCAACGTTTGCGCGTGTTTTGTTAATTGTGAGAGAAAATGTTTGAATAAAATTGCCAACCTAACTCACTCTAGTCAAAAATGCAGCAGTCAGGAACGTAAAGCAAACAGAAATATTCAAATTCGTTAGAATTTATTTGGATGAAAAAACTTATTGATTATTTCTTTTCAACGCTTTTATTTGCTTCAGTTATTTTTGTCCGATATTCAAACAAAGCTATTGTTTGTATTCTTTCTGGCAAATCAATTTTTTGTGTTACCAAATAACTCGTTTTAAATATGTGTGCTGCTGAATTTCCACATACCAATTAAAAGGCTGAAAGCACATGTGTATTTTAAATTTACAAGGATATTTCAGATAGTTGTGTGATTTATAGCAGTTTTTACACAGTTCACGAGCATAAAAAATAATATTATAGATAAAGTTTTCGAGAAGAAGAAAATCCTATATATTCACTATTTTGGAAAAATTGAAAAGAAAAATTGTGAACTCCATTGGAACTTCAAATTTATGTTTCATCTAAATCTCTAAAATCATAAAAAAAAATCCAGATCTCTAAAAAAATTAGAAACCCAAAATTCTTAACACGACTACCTACTACGACTGGGGCTTCATTCCAGTATTCTCTCATTACACTTGAGAATTAAACTTGTAAAGGCGCTGATTCTACCTCATTTCTTGTATGGCTGTGTTATTTTTCCGGTACTTGACTCCGTTTGTCGTAGGAGACTTTTTGTGGCGTACAATGACGTAGTACGATTTGTATTTAAATTAAAGAGATATGCCCATATATCACCCTATAGTTCGAGTTTGCTTGGTTGTTCACTTGAGGATTATTTGACACGGCGCAGATTAATATTACTACATAAGCTGATAAACACCCGACAGCCAACCTACCTATATGAAAAGCTACACTTCCTGCAATCTACTAGACGTAAAGATCTTCTTGTTCCATGTTGTAGGTCTAGCTATGGACAACGTTCCTACTTTTTCCAATGCTCCCGTAGGTGGAATCTACTTTCACATAATATCCAGCGCACGAGGGTCAGCAGTACTTTTGGTAGACTTCTTAAGTCAGCAGGCGTTTCATAGACTTAGTCTCGCAATAACTTAATTTTTTCTCCCTTTTTTTTCTTTTTATTTTTCTGATTGAGTGTTCTTCTTAATTTAGTGATTTTTTTTTTGTAATTATAATTTAATATTTGAATTCTCTTAGTTGGTATGAATTATTTATTTACTTGAATATATTTAAGTTAGCTTCCTTTTTATTTTTTCCAGTTCATTTCGTACATTTAAGATTTTGTAATCTTTGTACTTGATTCCCCAATAAAATTATTATTATTATTATTATTACTACCTAAACTTTTCATTTCAGCCATTTTCCGAGAATTCGTTTTTACTATATTAATTTTTAAAGAGTTTTCAAACAACTCTCAGACCTCTATTTTTCCTGACAATTTTTATTGTAAAATTTGACATAGACTAAGGAAGTGAACAAAAGCTTGTAAAAACGAAAATTCTTGATTCGTTTTTATACGTATAAGAGCCCGGTAACAATGCAATATATTATAGTATATTTAATATTGTTCGAAATCCAATATGGCAGTCGGCCCAAGATGGCGGATTACCGTTTTCTTCAAGACCCCCTTGAAATGTGTATGGAATGAAACGGTTTGATGATTAGAATACGATAAGCTATGTGACTTTATTTTAAACGCAATATGGCGAACGCGCCAAGATGGCGGGCCACCTTTTGTTCACAACCCCCATTATATGGGTAGCAAACGAAAGAGTTTGACGAGCAGAATACAATAGATGCAAATAAGCAAAACCTACCTAGTCACGAATATTTACATGGGTAGATTTTAGTGAAGCTAATATCAAACTTATCGAAAATATATACCACAAATATCGTTATGTATATTCTTATACACATTAACAGCATAAAAACTGAACCACAGTTAAAATCTCTTCAAATATTAGTGGGATTATTAAAAAATAAAAGTCGTTTTTAAAAGAACAATTTGAATTAAAAACAAAACAGTATATGTAAATGCACACCTTTAAATTCCACAACATTTTTATTGTGAAAAGTGTGATTGTTAATATTGGACGTGAAATAAAATATCAGTCACGCCACCACCGCGGTTACGTATGATGGTATAGTTAGTTGTGTACCTACCTACCCTATTGATGAAATTTTGGAAATCGTTTTCCAGTAAAGGAAGGCTGAATTGCACGAATGTGGTGTTCAATTTCTTCCTTATGTAGGTAAATAGTATCAGGGTGATTTTGCTTACTTGTTTGGATTTTACTTTCCAACCAGCGCCAGATGAAGAAGTCTAAACAAGTTACATCGCAACTTCTTGACAACCAGGTTTGGTCTCCAAAATGAGAAATGCCACAATGCAATAACGTAATTGTATTGCATGCGTTGTGGCATGTTGCGCCATACTGTTGAAATCACTTGTCAGTTACGTCCATTCAATCCATCTGTAGCGGGCAATTATGCACAACAAAATAAACATTTAACTTGAAAATTGTCTTAGAATTAATAAAAGTTCTTTCGAAATTTAACGCGACATTTTTGTAAATATCTATACGCTTCCATATGACAGCTACTAAATACGACTGACCTAAACAGACATCGATGATTTCAAACATTTAAAATTTCAAACTGACGACGTCCATATGGCAGAACGAAATTCTAAATTTCTTTGGAACTTCATAAGGCTGCATTCGGAAGATGTCATCCAATTTAAATTAGGTGCACCCACTTGCTAAAAAAAAATAAAATTGAATACCAAGCAGTTCAAGAAGTACTACTTTTTTCCTGAATGCATAATTTCTTATTTTCCACGTTTTTTTTTTTTTGTATCCCTTAAAGAAATTCAATTCCAACTAGAGCTGTTTTGCATGCTATTTTCTCAAATTGGCGCACATGAGGTAACAAATGCAATAGCAGTGGCCCAGAATATCCTGCTCTAGCAAAAGAAACAAAGTAAATCAGCCATTAAGGGGAACTTGCCTAACTAAAACGGCAAAAGTTTCCCAAACAGCGACTGAAGTCTGAACTGAAAGGTAAAAAAAAAGTTCAATAAATGATCAGGCAGGTACGTTTCAGGAATGCCTTAGAAAGTTTCCGGCACAACCTGCCCAGAGTAAATCCCTGAACCGCTCCCAGCTCACGCTAATAGAAACGGTGCGTTGCGCCCCTCTTGTGCTGCTGTGCATGACTTTCTGCTCAAATTCCTGTCTATGCCATGCCAGTTAAAGTTTCGCCCATCTTCCTCCCCAATAAAGTTTCCTCGAATATGCGTCGGGATTTGGAATGAATCGGATCAATAGAGCGTCGGAGATGGCCTTTTTATCCCCATTAAGTTCACGGGAAATAAACGGCTAGGATTAAGGAGTTACAGTATCGGATGACATTTTTATTGACCTTAATGATGGGGATGGCGATCGTTAACTTTCCGCTGTGTGCAGGAAGGACCTCCTTTGAATCCGTGAAGCATTTAAACCTGGAGATGGAGGAGCCAGCTAAGTGCCTCCTTGGGGCGAGATGTTCATCATTTTTATGGCTCTTTACGGTGACATAAGTGGGGAAATAAAGTGAGAATTTTTCCTACTTTACGTCCCTTCTAGGCCTATAAAATATTTGTTTTGCCGCAACAGCATGTTTTCTTTTCCCCGCGTTGATTGAACAATTTCCCGTTTAGTTGGCCAAAGCTTACCTCCTTCAGCCGCATGGTATATGGGATATGGATAAAAATAAGAAATTTTAAGGAAATACATATGTCAAACAGACCTCCGTCGGAACTCCAATAAGTTATGGGAGAATTATTTTGATGTCCCTTTTTATATACGAGTAATGCTTTCAAAAATTTTATTAACCCGTACGATAAACCGTTTCATACATAAATGGACATATGTACATATATAGACGAGATATTTACAAAAAACTAGAATTCACCCCTAAATCCAACGGCTTAAATTAAGCGGACTTTACACGATATTCAAAAAGACACCCAAATAAAGGTATCTACAAAAATTCAGCTCGGTCGGACAATTTTCGTAATTTTGACCTTTTTACAACTAATTTGACTGGGCTATATCCCTAATCTTGCGCATTCATATTTATTGTATAATTTCAATCATACTACTATTTTCAATAATGTGGGCTGATATTCTCGTAATTTTTTTGATTAAAGGTAAAGAGAGATACCACGTGTATTTGCTTTAAAAAATATGAAACCCAACAAAGTCATTAAAGTACGTACCTCAATAAAATTCAATTGAAAAAGGTATACACCAATTACCTAAATGAAAAGCTGAACAACAAAATACAAATTTGAAAAACTTGATTGGATAAATCAATTACTTATCACAGCATACAAAATTCTTAAATATTGCTTGCAAAATCAAACTGTCCGTCGGCGTCGTCAAATTCTACGAATTTCCCTTCGAGTTTACGTATTTTTACCCGAGCTCATTCCTACAATCTCTCAGCATCTTGGAACCCCACCGCACATTGGTTGGTGCTGATTGAAACATTGATATTCCCTCACGCCTCACCTTCGTTTAGGTCGGTGCCAACAAACTCTTCGCTGCTCTTGTGGCCTAACGCTCGACCAAGTGGCCAAGTGCAAAGGGTCCAACAAAGAATTGCAACATTCATTTGCTCCGCAACATCACTTGGCAGAGAGCATCTGTATTACTTATTATCAGTGATAGGACGTACGTACCGCTAGTTCCTACAGCGAAAACGATGCTGCATATTTCGCTGGATGAGTTCGTACTGCAGTAAAATAACTGATGCGCCCTCGCTGGGCTTGGGATGAATTTGTGCGTGGAGACTCAAACGTGAGGTGGTATACTAATTCGTGTATGCATTTTTCCGATTTTTCTAGGAATCCTCTGAGTTGCATGTTCTGTTGATTTAAACCTTTGACGGAAACACAGCCAACAACAAAATGAGTGCTTTGTGTGTGTGTGTGTGTGTGACAGGAATCTACAATTCAAATACAATTCTTCCCAGCCAACTTCATTTGCGCTTTGGCTTTTGCAAGAGACGAATTCCTTTGGGTACGTCTTTGATGATACGTTGTGATGCTCTTTCAGCCGCCCATTTATTGAGTGCAAGAGATGATGAATTAAAGTTTCCCAAACCTACTATAATATACGTATCCTACTATTTTATAATAACTATTTGTAGCATCTGTCAAATTTGTTGTGAATTCTTCAGTGGTGTACGACAAATCACCATAGCATTGAAGAACATGTGGAAATCATCAAATTTTATTATCAAAATCAGTCTTCCATTCGAGAAACGTTCACCATCAAAAATCATCGACGAGCGCTACAAATCGTTGATAAGAAACTTCTTGTGCCCTAAACTGAATGATATGGATACCAATGACATCTGGTTCAAACAGGACGGTGCTACGTGCCACACAGCGCAGGCCATGATGGACATTATACACAATTGGTTTGGGGGCGTGGTGATCTTGCGTGATTTAACGCTTTTAGACTACTTCCTTTGTGGCTATCTTAAATCACAGGTCTATAAGAGTCAACTGCAAACAATTGATGCCATTAAAGTCAACATAACGAACGCCATCTAGCAAATTCAGCCAGAATTATGCGACAAAGTCATCGAAAATTGGACCTCCCGAATACGTGCCACCAAGCAAAGTCTCGACGGATAATTGAACGACGTTATATTTCGTACTTAATGCCATAACATATTCTTTTAAATAAAATAAAAATGGAGTGAATATTTCACACACAACATGTTTTATTTACTTTTAAACGTCGAGCGTCCTTATTGCAAGACCCTTTATAAAACGAGGTGCTTGCTATAGTAAAGTAGAACATGAATTTTTCTTTTCAAGCTAATTTATCTCAGTTGTATATTTTTCTTTCGTGGGTGAGTGTTTTATGACTTTTATAATTAAAACCGAACTAGTTTTAATTAGCCTCGGTTCTAGGTGGAAATATTAAACCAAAATCCGTCTTCAGAAAGTACGCAACCGGAATGTTTGCCCTACTTGCTTTGTTGGTATCGTTGCAAATACCCATCACCTCCACCGGGGGGTTCACCTGAAGTTCTTAGACTGCTTTCCAGCACAGTAAGCGAACACAAGTCTTGTAATTGGCCGGGATAACTGGTGCCTCCGATTCTTGAAAATCAGAATATTCGAGCAATTTCCCCCATTAACATAGTTAATTCACTAAAAACATTAATTAAGTTAGTTTGCCAGAGTAATCCGGGGGTGAAATGATTCTCCAAAGCTCTTCTGCCACGCCTGATTCAATCCCCGGGTGTGCGTATAATTTGCGGTATTTGCCGAGATAAAACAAAACAATGGCGTAATAAATCAAATTAATTAGTTGAACGTTTCAGGTACACACGGAGGTGCGCATCAACATCCTTCCTTCATAACAGCACGAGCGAGCATCAGGCAGAGATGAAGATAAATTTTCAAAAGGACACGGATACACGTATATGACTAGCACTTATCGCCTGGGATAACATCGCATTGGGTTCCTTCCCTAATGGCTGCATCTGCCTGACTCCAGTTAATATAAATGCCAGTTACTAATCTCAATTGCCATTGTGCCCCCACCACTCCAGGGAAGCTACAAATGGGCGGTAATTATTTTCATACCTAAATAAGACTCGGATTAGATCAAACACGGGCGGGCGTTCATGGGCGCAGGAAGGCGCCATTGATGGCTAACAAGGACATAAACCAGATGCCCCATAAAAAGTTTCCTGGAGTAGTCATGTGTAAGCCCCATCGGCATCCAGCTGACCATTTTTTATTGTTATTGACTCTGTGGGAATGGAGGCTTGCGTAAACTCTAAAGGAGCAAAGTGGGTGCTCCGCTCTGTCCGCTATAATGGAGGAAAGGATTGGAAAATATCGACATCTGTGAAATGAGGTCGTTGGGATTTTTTTTCCCCCTTTTTTATCGTTCGTTAGTTTCGCCCTTCGATTACTGTCCGAAGGTAGGTCGGTCTACCCCCACGAGGGGCCATATCCCCGATATCTTAGCAATAATCTGCAGCGGGCGTAGCGAATGGCTGGAGTATTTTAATCTGTCTATTTAAGAGATAACTCAACTTTAATGCCCAGAAATAAATGGTTCCGGATATCCCGCAGGAGCCCGATAAAATTCTTTCGATTCTAGTTGGGTGCATTTTAAGCCCTCCGTGGCTGCTTTCCGGCAATTGAAATTATTGCCCATTATTCCGATACACAATCTCAGATCAAGTGCTGCAGGTGTTCTTTCCAGAACACTGAATGTGTGTGCCTTTGATTGTTTCATTTTCGGCCCAACCACACGCACAAATGGGATTTACGTCCGACCGATGCCGATCCACAAATACCTAAAGTACAATACCACCCTCAGATGGACACAACACCCCCGACTGTATCCATAAAATTAAAATTATTCCATGTCAGCACATCCTGCGGCTGTCTGCAGAAGGGCAGCTCTTAAACACAAACGCAAATACATCAAGCCATTATTAAGGCCTCCGGGGCAATTCTATTAAACCAAATAGCAGAAAATTCAGGGCGATATATTACACCCGGAATGGCTCATTAATGAGAGAGGGCTGCAATAAAATTGCACCCTTGCTAAACTCGCCATAATTACATTTTTGCTGTTGTTGGTTTTTGCGCCATACCGGAACGGATCCCATTCATTTATTTTGCCGGATGATTCTCAAGATTTGGATACTCGCACCCAAGGAACATTTTCTCTATCCATTCAAGATGCTACTGAATAATGACAAAATCAATTTTGTACATGTGTTTCCTTTCGGAAGAAGAGAACACAGTTGTTTTTTGCCATTTGGTGGAATTTGTCCTTTTGCCCTGTGCCAATTTGATTTATGTGAGCACATTTTCGCTAAACACAAGAATTCTTCGCTTATCAAATTCTTTCTACTTTTGTCCACTCATGCACATTTTTTAAGCCCTGAATTGACTGCTGTTTCCGGGAAAAATGTTTCTATGGACGTAAGTCATTGTCGGAATTAAAATAAGGCATCTGGGAATTGTTTTAATGACATTTTTATTTACTTTTACTGAGTTACGCAGTTTGTATTTATAAGGGGATGTGCAAACTTCCGGGTTTTTTTATGCGTACGTATTTGGCGGTTTTTTATGAGTCATATTTGGTTATAGCCTTTTACGAAAATGCTGAATTACTCAATGGAACTATCTATGAAATTTGTTTGTTTGTTCGGGGTAATCTCTGGAACTACTGAACCGATTCTAAAAATTCTTTCACTATTAGAAAGCCACACTCTTCCCCAGTAACATACGCTATATCTTATTTTGACAAATGTAAGTTTTCAGTTAGAAATATCAATATTTGTAAAGCAAGTCGGAAGAAAGAGAGCTGTTTGCGTTCTTTATTGGCGTGCCCTGACCAAATGGTGGGATATACTTGTGTAAAATATTTTAAGAAGTAGAAGTGTTGACTAATATAAAGAACGGATGAACCTATTTCGATAAAGGACTTACACTGAAAGGTATTCCGGGCTAATCGCGAGAACGGCTAAACTTTAATGGGATCTGTCGAAGAAATGAGATATTTATTACTATGTTTACCAAAGACTTCTTCCATTTCTTTATAAAATGGTTCAACACACGGATAATTCTATTCAAGTGAGCTTTTGCTATACTCCGGATAGCGGACACAAAAAACAGCTAATATCCCATCTGTATATATTATTTTAAAATCAAGTTACGAATTGTTGCATCGCTCCCCTCCACCGATTGATGGTTGCTATGAAACCGGGTCCTTTAAGTTGTGGGATCGCTGACCTCTACTAACAAAATGGAAATTAAAAATGGCGGATCCAATATGGCGACCCAAAATTCCCTACTTCAAAGGATTACTATGAAAACCGGTGCTTTTATGTTATCGTGGTCACTGATTTTAAATGTATTCTGTCATGTCATTAGTCTTTTTTTAATAACGCAACTTTACGTAAATTTTATTCGCTGTTTTCTGTCTGACTTTTCAAACAAATAAAATAATCTTCTTTATTTAAAAAAAAATAAACAGTATTATTAACTTACATTTCCGTTCACCGAATCCCAATGGGTGAAGCAGTTAATTTCACACATATTTCATTTATTATTTTCGTTCCATTTTGTGCTTGTTGTTAAGTACGGGAGTAAAAAACGGTCGACATGGAAATATAATTAAAGCTGCCAGCGACAATGAGGACAAGCGGAAGGGCTTAATTTTATGGAAATTAAAATTCAGTTTTTACGACTTACAATGCTCACCACCTACTCTGCAAAGTTAGGCAGGTGAACCTTTGCAATTGTTCCGGCACTCAGAAAGCCTAAAATTTTTATGAAATCCCAATTCCTTTGACCTTCCTCCGTTTTATAGCCGGGAAGTCATAAAGAAGGGTGAAAAATTCCTGCCGCTGTTATAAACACAATTTCGAGGAGAAATTGCCTCACAACGATTATTTAAAAGAAGAAAAAAAAGCGGCCTTACAACGATTAAACAAAGGCTTAAAGAGGACCGCTCCCGATGGCATGAATTAAAAAAGTTAAAACTGTTAAGGACTACCGCCCGCGCCCCCTCGTCTACAGAAAATCTGCATAACAAGAGCTTAAAAGCTCCGCCGGATAACTTCTCTATTATCCCGCTTCTACCATTTTAATGCTGTTAAAGTATTTTTGCATTAAATTGAGGAAAATTTGAATGGCCTGCCCGCAGACAGGCGCCTCCACATTTGCATTAAAAATTTAACCTGCCCCTCCCACCCTCCGGCCGGACTGCATGTAGTGGGTGCAGTGGGAACAGTGGCTACAATGATGGCACTTATATCGCTGCCCGTTGTTATTTTAGCTGTCGTTCTTATCCTCCCGCACACACACGCTGCGCCGCATAGAAAATTTTTACACAAAAGCCATTTATAACTAAGGACTGCATCAAATTGCTGTAGCTGTGGGCGTTTTGTGGCGAATAAATGGTCTGAAGCTGGCAGAATTGACCGTTGGTATTACACTAAACGCACGCTAATTTATTAGCCGATCACTGAATTTTACCGAACATTTATTTATCAGCAGCAGACCGTAGCTAGCCAAAATTTTCCTATGCAAATTGTGAAAACGAATGCTTTTCTAATTAAACGCGTAGGTACATGCCATGAAAAAGTTGTGAAAGGCGAATGCGTGGGAACATATCGAAACACAAACATACGCCCACTATGGCGTGCACTCCGGTACATTTTATACGTCTAAATTACCTTTAGCTATTTTTATTAAATTAAATTTCCGTGTTCATTTTCTAACCGATTAATCGATCGATGCACTCTGGTTTCACTGTTTGTTCGGAGTTTGCGATAACGAGCTCGGCGCACTATTTGAATTAACACATTATTTCTTTATACCCGCTTAGAACAATATTGGTATTCGTGGTTGGTATGTGGAAAAGGAAAATTACTTCACTTGCGTAGTCCCGTTGTTCTACATCAAAATGTTCGTAAAAAATTAAAACAACTTCGTATGTCGTAATACGAACGTTACAGTTGTCATTTAAAATATGTCATCACAAAATAGAAGAAAATATTTTTAGAAAAAACCATCCGACATCTATATATATAAAAATGAATTGCTGTGCGTTAGTCTCGCTAAAACTCAAAAACGGCTTGACCGATTTCGATAATTTTGTTTTGTTTTGTTCGCTATTATACAGGGGAGGTTTTAAAAAAAGAAATTTCGGGAAACCCCAAAGGAAAAGCCGGAAAATCGAAAAAATCGAAATTTCTTCTTTGTATAGGAAGCGAATTTTCCAAGTTCAAGGAATCTTTATGAAAAAGGCAATTGGAGGTTTTCGGGGTCGCAGATCTCGAGATTGCACTCAAAATTTTGGAATTCAAGATGTCGGATCCAATATGGCGAACGAAAAAGTTAAACTTCAAGGGATTTCCCTGAAAATCCGCACTAGAAAATTTTCGGGATTACTAATTTCGAATCTGCTATTCAAATTTCCAAATATGAGACCACCCTACCCCGCTGGGAGATATAGGAGAGGAGGTGAAATAAGGAGGTGGTGTAAAATGAAGAAAACTAAATTTAATAATACTGTTGGAAAATATCTAAAACATGTGCAAAACGCAAATAGCAAAACGATGGGTCAGATAGGAGAGGCGGTGGTGCAGTAAGGAGGCGTTGTAAAATTAAGGAATACAAATTTAATAGTATCCCGGGAAACGCCGGATCCGGGCAAGCTAGTTATAAATATAATCTAGAACCAGGGAGAACGTATATCTATAATGTTACTAATATCGCTTGTTGGTTCAAAACATTTGTGGGCTTAGCTATGCTATAAGCCAGTCCTCAACATCTGGACTAACCCCCCTGCATTTCCGAAAACGGCATGAGAGTTGATCTTCAGAGGAGAGCGATGTACCAGTCGTACTGAGTGTGTGCCGGCGATAACGTTGACGGTACTGCTAAGTTGTTTGGACTCGATTTAGTATTCCGTCCGATTTATTTTGTATGTTCAAAAAAAAAAAAAATTGAAATTACCCGAGCCAGTTTGTTTTAATGTTTCCGGAACTACGGCCCTCTAGCAAGTTTTGCTCCCTCCTATCGAGCGCTTCTACAAAACCTTTGGTAGTGCAGCGGAAAACACACGGACTTTCATGCCTGAGTCTGCGGTTCGAGCCCGTCTTTGAATTTTTCGGAACTTTTTGTCCCCGAGATTTGTCAGCTAGCCGCTCGGCTGGCAAATTTCGTAACATTATACATATGTAGGTGTACAATCCAAAAGAAATTATTCGCATCACGAAATTAAAGCTTCTTTAGTAAAACAAAAGCTTTAGCTTCATATGAAATTCATATTAATCGTGTGTGCTTAGACCAAGCAACAGTGCGTGCACCCTGCGAGACACGAGACTGCGCTTATTTCGACAGACGCGAACATCAAGCCATATAGACTCCTTTTAAAAAATTTGTGACCATTCTGCAAGAGAGAACCCCGAAATCTCTTCGCCTGACCTAGGCCTACGTGCAAATTGGAAGTAAATTGAAGTTGAAAGCTCTAATGAAATTTGTTTAAGGGATTGCACATCTAAGCGTCGTAATACGTTATCTCTGCTAAAACACTAAAAAGTTGTGGAACCGAACAAGTGATTCACCACATAGGTAACAATTACTTCCAAACTTAAGCAAATTATTTTTCAAATAATTTTGACTCGGCTTTCCCGAAATGTCAAAAAGGATTTTCCTTCGTTATAATTCGTATTTGTATTATTAAGCAAGTCAAATAAGTAGTGAACTACGTACTCGTTCCACCAGAGTGTCTGCGGATTATAATTTCATTGCTTACGTAACACTTTTTTAACGTTCTCCCTACTGAAAGGAAAAGCGAGTAAAAAAATCAGTGACGTTATATGACAAAATATTAAATTTGTTTCAAATGTGTAAATCTAGGACAAACCCTATGTACCAACCATAAAGAATACCAGACAAAACTTGTGTTGTCTTTTATTTCGATTCATGCATGCATAAAGCGTGCATTTCATTTTCAAATGTAATTTCAAAGATGATGAACGCAGACAATGTCGGAGTAGTAAAACGAATTCTTCTTCTTCATCAACAACCTTAACGCTAACGGACATTATCATCTAGTGCTATGATAGGAAGTTCCTATGATATGCAGCGCAAGGGTTCTTCCCACTGCACCTGTGAAAGTTCCGAATGACACGGAGGGTGAATTTTTCTGGGAAAGTATTGATTAGCCTCGGTCTGAAAAGAAACAAACTTCTTGCAATGTCTGCATTTATTCATGAGCCCATAAAAGTAGATGAACATTTGCTGGAGTAATGTTTACATTTAACCTAGTCCCGGTCCCCGGATGGCTCGGAGGACAGGCGGCATCGATGGGATCGCGAGAGCAGCCGGCGAATTGCAGGCACTTCCGAGTCTCGCGACATCAAGCAGACCGATGAGATACGATGAGGAATGGAGTGGAGTGGAGTATCCTTTGCATGATAAGAATCCCAAGATTCCGATGCGGTTCCACGATCCATGAAACGTACACCAAACAATTGATTTTACTGGAAATTGCATTTAAGGAAAGCGACTTTGCCAAGACGTGTTTACTCCGGGAAAAAATGATGTACTGGGGATGCTGGTGACAAACCCCGCTTCTTTGGTCCTTAAACTTCATCACAACTATTTACTGGGAATGTCGACTTTTGTGGCGGAATTCTCCGTATTTCATTTTCTATCGCAGCCAGAAAGCCATTTCTTGCCTTTTTTTAAAGGAATTCGTTTTCCGTTGAATTTTTCACAATGCTCGGAGAGTTTTCCCAGCGGAAGCCAAGACGGAAAAAATTTGCATAGTAAAATTCAAGGAAATAGGGTCACAAATTTTTTTTTTTTTTTTTGTGTGCAGCTCTCTGCGGGAGTTCATTTCCATGCCAATCAGTATTTATCCCCCGTGCTGTTACTATGGAGGAGCAGCTCACTTGTTGTACCTCCGGCACTACCCCGCAACCCACCGAGCTTACGATACGTCCGCTGAGGTGACGGTGTACCATTTCAGGGATGGCTTTGATGCTCCGCTCAGCGGTATTGCTGGAATATTTTGCACCTGAGAATGCACACCAGGTGGATGCATCATTTTCACCTCAGATAAAAAGTTATCTCGCATGATAAGGTATTAGGTTAATTTTGTGAAATTTAGACGGGGAATGATCCTTCATTGGGTTTGTCATGAGAAAAGTTTTTTTCGTTCTGAAACTTTTACTTATATTTCCATGGGGCAGCAAGAACTATAGACTGAAAAAGTTCGATAAGCACGAAATCCCAGGATATTTCATTTTTTAAATAACTACGCTTTGTCGCAGCCGGCAAAAGTTAAAAGTACATACAGGTAAGGTATCTGTCGATTCGAAATACTCCAAAGCTAAATCGATAATTGGTATGGTGAGAATCGATTACTTTCAACGTTTTGATTTTTTCTTAGTGCGCTGCAACTTCCGAGTCGCATTCGCAGTGTGGCTCCTTACTTCGTCTTGTTGGAACCGAGTGGTTGTTAAATCCGTCCACAAACGAGATAAGAAAATTAGTTTAGCATGACCCGATATCTTTTACTGTTCATACCATAATCGCTCTTCCTTCATCTTCTTCGAAAAATAATAACGGACCGATAATGCCTCCGGTCGAAAAATCACACTAAACAATAAGGAGCATCGCCCTTTCATCAATCTCATGTGGATTCTCCAGCCCCCAATTACGACAGTTCTGTTTGTTGACGTAGCCACCGATGACTAAATATGTTTGATGGAAACTGGGTTCTGCTTCCATTTGCGACAACGCCGACGTATCGCATATTGACGCATTTCGGGGCTTCAATTCTTCTATCAGCTGAATTTTATAGCAAGGCGGCCAAATATTTTGTAAGAACACACCATGTTGTCGTTTGTGAGAAGCCCAATTACTGCGAACGACGACAAATTGCAAGCGCCATGACCTCGCCCGCATTCCGGCTGCTAGTAACGGTACTTTTGTCGACCAGTCAGAATAAGCACGTATAGTTGGTATTTGTGTTTCGTGGTTGTATAATACACAACGCCATAATATCAAATGAGTAAATTCACAGATTAAGAAGGAAGTTGACAAATTCAACCATGAACCTAAAGAAAATCTAAATTATTCTATTGTACAACTGGTGACTACTTCTACTTGAGGACCATAATTAGTTTCGTGTAAGAAATCAATTAATAAGTTTCTCGAACGAGCTTTAAACAATGCCATTTATAAATTTGTTTATAATAGAATAGGACAACAATGGCTTCCCTGTGGCACTACATGAGTAACATCGATTTTGAGTGAGAAGAGGAAAAGAGTTTAATGCCTAATTAAAGCGACATTATAACATTTTTTTTACCTAAGGAAAGTGTTAAAAAAATCGTTCTCCCTTATATTTATTTAGGCAGTGTCCGTGTGCACGAAAATACAGGGAGTACACGGCATCAAATCACGGTAGAAACAGGCAAATTTTAGTCCATGCAAGGAACATTTTCAGTCAGTAGACATTTTGTAAAAGACAAATTTTCTTCTGTGTAACTCCGTTTACTTCCGTGTAGTGCAAATAGACACTTCAATTTATTTATATTATATTTGAACTCAGTTCTAGAAGCATACCCATAATTCTACCCGGTATAAAATTTAATTTTCTAAAATCATTTTGGCAGTCTCCATCGTCCTAACTTTTGCGTTTTGTATTTCCAATCGTTGCCTGGAGTGGAAGGAAGAAGCGTTTTTCGATTCGAAATTAAGTGCTTAAATGAATGGACTTCGCCGAACGAGGAATTAACTTTGCAATCTTAAGAGTGCTTTTTAGATAAATTAACCTCCCTGCCCTTCCAGCTGGGGGGCCTTGCTCTTCTTCCGATGAAACACCGAATGATGGTGTGGCCCGAAAAGTTCATTATTTAGAATACCGGAAATTGGCATTATCGTAGGCAATTGACTTTGTGCTGAGGGGGCACAATCAAAGAAATCCTTGGCAATCCCATCAATCTTCATTCAGTTGAGCTGATAACTTTATATGATAAGTAGCATCTTTGTCTACTATATCCTGGAATTGGTGCTTCTTAGCGCCATTCCGGCCTTACAGTAATTTAGTCAAATTACCTCTTCCTTTCGATTGAAGTGCTCGGAAGTCTCAGGAAGTTAAGAAACGACGTAAAATGGGATCTACGGGTTGAGATATTTGAAAGGACCTGTGCTCATACAGCGAAAGAAGTGGGATAGCTAAACGAGGAGCATCGAATTGGATTCCCTTTATTGAATTAGGATGCTGGGTATACAATATCCAAGGCGACTCCTGTCAACGGCGAGAAGGATAAAACAAACGATAAATAAAGGAGAGAAAAGTTTCAGCTAGTTAGAAAATCTTTGGGGATAAAAAGTCCAGATGAGGGTTCCGGCTCCTCTCCTTGTTTCCTATTAATAAACGAGCTCCGCTTTATCCCCTTTTAAAGTGTTGAAAAGGATTGACAGCCTTCAAGTGTTTATCAATTTTCTGGGTATGCCGTGGAAGGTTTTTCCGTAATTGAAAGTCCTGCTTATGTTAAGCCTGTTTGCACAGCACAAATTAAAAAAAAGGAGGAAAATTTATGATGCTACCGTAATTGCATGGGGTTTCGCAACAAGCGCAAAGGCTGCGCTAATTAGCTTTTCATTTCGAGCCAAAATTCCATCTATGCCCCACAAAAAAAGGATTACGACCAACAACTAACCGGCAGTTTAGGAATTATTTTCTAATTACAATGCAGCATTCCTTTTTCAGCTTCGGTGGGCTCCGGACCCAATAATCTCTCGCCAACCATTGAACCCCATTCCATTCGGGGTAAGTTAGGGTCAGCATTATGTTGGCATGCGTAGCGAACAAGGCTGTTCGACAGATTGGCAAAGGTTTTTGTTCTAGTTAAAAAAGTATTAGCGTTTTAAATTTTAAACCTTGTGAAATACGTATACGTGAAATAGTAATAATTTGGTGTAGGCACAATGTTAGCTAATATTGTAGATTTCTCTTTAGTTTCTCAGCTTAATTTAATGGGCTTGAAGGCTTATCAAGAGTTTTTCAATATTGTCCACGTGGGTTTTATTTATTTGTATAATTTTTATTTTTGGATAATTCGGGTATGTTCTCTTTATCAACAAAAGTTGATTTGGTAAGGTCTTGAACAATTCATCCCGATGCCCCAGATAAGATAAATGTGAATATCATCAGCAAATAGATGGATATTAGCTTCTTTCGCCACAGTTGTGACATCGTCATTGTATAAGAAAAATAATAAATGTCCCAAGATTGAGCCTTGTGGAACGCCCGTGTTTAAAAGGGCAAATTCAGATTGTTTATTTTAAACCTTCACAGACTGCAACCGCTTTGTTTAAATTGTATTTAAGTTTAAGAAGAAGAGAGTTCATTTCGAGTCAGACACACAACAGCTTCTAATACTAAGTATGACTACTTAAAGGTTCTGTTAACCCGTAGTAAAGATTCGGAAGAAAAACAACTAAACGCGCTACTACACAAGATAGAAATAGGAGATTCAAAACCTTCCGAACTCTACCAGAGGATGGAATTCTCAATCGCTGGAAATAGTTTAATTAACACGCTACTTCTTAAAAAATATGGTTAAACAAACTTCCAACTTCTATTCAGGCTTGCTTAATTGCAATTGGAAGATCGCAAATCCAAGAAGAAATGTTTCAGATTGAGGACAGAATACACGATTCGTGAAATAACCAACCTGCAGTTTCTGCAATCAGCGATGTAAATCTCCCCAAGCAGCAATTAAAAATCCGGGAGACTGACCCGAATCGAAACAACAACAACAATAAAATATGGTGAATTTTAGTATACGGACCATTTCGAACTTACCTCCACTAAAATTCCTGAAAGCTCCTTTCCAATATGCCGATCGAAATTCCTCAATTTCAAGCAATTTTAATGAAAATTGGATTTTTTGAGTCACAGATTTGAAATCTGTTTTCGAAATTTTGAAGTTCAAAATGGAGGCCAAAAGTTACCAAATTAAATAAAATCTCATAAAATTAGGTTCTTCAGGTCTGTGGTTTCGAAGTAACTTCATTTTTATGAGCTAATATGTTTATTTACACGATTGCACGATACCCAAACAAAAAAATTTGTCTGGAATAATCTTAAGAACACCTTAACCGAATGAGATGGGATTTTCACTGGATGTATTATATTTTGTCTACCACGATTTAGCTTTCTTTTTACTCCGGCAGTGTTTTGGGCTCCCGCGACAGAAATAAAAAACGCCACCACTTATTAAACAGATTCTTTCAACATTACAAATGCATAAATTTCAGCAACGAGAACTGCAGTGTATGACCGTAGAGAAATTTTGGTTTCCGCAAAAATCTAAAATACTGAAAATTTCTCAAGCATTTGTTAGCAGCGCCTGGTGAGTTTTAATATTTTACCACTTATGGATATGTGAGGCTTAAATGGAGCGGCGGTTAGCTTGCCACCTGGAACTGCTGCTTAAAATCAAATAAATCCAATTAAAACTTCCTGAGTCGGGTGGTGCGCCGTTGGATTGTTCGTAAATCAAAATAGTGCACGCCCAACTTTGGCAATTAGAGTAGATCTCGCCAGCTGAACGGTCGGAGTGGATATCATACAAAAAGGAAGGATTTAATCCGAGTAGGTGATTCAATTCTATTATGCAAATTCGAATTTATGCGAAGCCAGTTGAGCCGTTTAAAAGAAACCCGCATCCCGCCTCACCAGCTCTCAGCCCGCTTCACCTGTTCAGCCCCTTCTGGTGAATAAAAGATAATTGCCAGCGATAATCGTTTCCCAATACCTCGTACATACTCGAAAACGTTTTTACCGAATCCCTGGAAAGACCGGCACAGAGAGGGAATTTGGTTTATTCGAGCAGCTATTTGGGGGGGAGCAATCCCCATAGCCCGTCCCGTGTAAGGTGCGGATGTGCGGGAGTAAGCCAGCTCTTCAGGTGCCCTACCTGCAATTTTGCCTTTCGGAAGTGAAAAGACGTAGCCCTCGTGAATTATTGCCCATTCAAGGTTCTACGTCCACCACCATTGCAAATGATTTACAGGTATTGAGATTTCGATTAAAAGATATTGAAAAGGGTAAGACACACCGGGTACCCGTTCTTCGGCCAACAAATTTAGGGGGTTTCGGTCTATTAGGTGCGCTCGGTGACATCTTTCATTAGGACCACTGATGTGTTCGTTGAGCTAGGTAGTCGCTATGCGAGAACAGCGAAGAAAAGTAAGTAAACGATTTTGCAAGATTAAAAGCTGTGGCACATATTGGCCAAAAACATGTGCTTACGAAAAAAATAATTAAATTCTTGCCACGTATTGCTATTTATATTCTGATTTGTCTGACCCAATGCTACATATATAGCAGATTACACAGTTTTGTTAAAGTGCTAGAATTAAGGAATTTCATACATGTACCATATAATATTATTACGTAGGTATAGGCTAAAACTAGAACAATTTTGTTAAGTGTAGGTAATATAATTATGTTTGTGAAGAAATGAAAAACAAAGCAATGCAGTTTTTATTTTAACAATCCATGCAACGATTCTTACTACGATGTTTGTCTACTTATAATTACATAGTTGTTAGAAAAGTGACATGTCCCAAAACTGTGTTCACAATGGTATTTAATTTGTCACTTATGAATTCAATGGTTAGTTCTATTGCGAAGTTCCTTGTCGATCCATTTTATGTCGCAGACGGTAAGTTTGAGGTAAGAGTTAGGCATTAATCGTGTATTCCGCCTTCGTATGAAGAACATATCTTGTATTTTATTGGGACTAATCCTTAACTTCTATTTACGTAAATAATCTTGAAAGATGTTTAGTCAATTTTGTAAGTCTTCAGAAATGCGCACAAGATTTTCATAAAGACGGCCATATCATCGGCAATGCATACACACTCCATACAAATCTTTATATATAAAATTCTACTGTACGTGCGTTGTGACTGAACTCCTAAACGGCTAGACCGATTTGAATGATTTTTTTTAATGCGTTTGGGTGGCGCCCCGGATGGTTTAGATTCACAAATCAGCCCGGTAGATGGCGCTGCAGTCGGTATGAATGTAATGAATTTCATATATTGCCGTGGCGTGTGCCATGTTATGGGTATCGTTGGAAAGGGGAGGTAGTGTGGAATGTGTTGGTGGAAGAAAGGTTGGTGAAAAGTGTTAAATGTGGGAATTATTGGTGAAAACGGGTTTTTGTTGTGGGGGAGGTGAGAGGGGTGACACCCCCAGAAGTGTATCTCAGAGGTAGAAAGAAGAGGCACTATAGGAAATTGGGCCGGGTTGGTGAAAGTTGGTGAAAAGAGTGAAAATTTGGTTTTTTCGGTGGGTGCCGACAAAATTGAAACGGCTGTGGAAGAAAAGTGTATGCACGAATTGGAATAATTTTTTCACCAATCGATAGCTAAAGAAGCAGAGTAATCTTCTATATATATAAAGAAAAATCCCTATTTCCCTTGGTCACGCCGTGAAGCGTGAACGGCTGGACCGATTTTGCTAATTCTTTTTTGTTGTGTTTGTTATTGTCAGGAAAAGGTTCTATCAACAATTTAATTCAATTTGCAACAGTTTAAATTTACAAATGTAGAAATCCCCGGGCAAAGCCGGGACGGGTCTGCTAGTATATTATAAAATATCGGTCCAAGGATTGAGCCTTGGGGAACTCCTGCAGCAGTGAATTCAACTTCGGAATAAGTAGACATCGTAAAATACTTGTTTATTATAGCAGTTAGTGCAGTAGGCAATTAATTAATTAATTACTTAATAATTAATTTTTTTCAACGATGAGGCTAATTTTTGGCTTGATGTCAACGTCAATAAACAAAATTATTAAGATATGCTTTAGTAATGATTTGTTAGATATAGAAGACCTGTAATATATGGAGAAGAGTCATGAGCCATACCTACATAAAATATATGTTCATTATTCCATCTTGTTCCAGAGCGTTTTAAGGACAGGGGCGCCATATTATGTTTTTAATCTTTTGCCGAATGTACCAACTTGTATCCATAATGGGGCTGGTAAAATCAAAGTGTGAGATTGTAGCGTCTACCAATGCAAGGGTTATTATTTGAAAATACAAAATTTAGTACCTTTAGTGTTCTGAAAACCGTCTTACATAAAGCCAATTGGCGGGCAAGGCAAGTGAGCAAATAACTTAATTGAGTTTGGCAAGTTTCGGGGCAAGTAGGGTTTACACGTGTGGCTGGTCAGTTGACAAGTGGAGCGTCTAATTGGTAATAATATTTACCGCAATTTGATTTTAAAAAAACAATAAACACTCTTCTAACTGCTTGGTTACAACTAGGCAAGTAAAGAGGCAGGTTACTTACTCGTTCTGGTGGAAAAGGAAACCTGCATGAAAAATGGAACTCAGGCCAATTCTTGCCTTACTTGTTAGCGAGGAAACTTTACTTGCCTACAAAAATCATGCAAGTAAGTGTTCACAATCATGCAAGTAAGTGTTACGTTGGACCAAGTTACTTGCCTTGCCCGTCAACTGGCCTCGAGTAAACTGGCCTTAGGATCACTGATATTAAATATGGTGGGCGTGATTCCTCGCCCCCATTTAGTTACACAAATGGAACTTTCTGCTATTAGCAGTCGATTAAGATACTTTCTGAGTTGGCTGAACATTTTTACTTCATGACAACTTTGGCGTGATACACACATGTGCGTATTTCAGTGAAATGATAGATGGACACATTTTTGCATCCGCAGAACCAAACTAGAGCTGGAAGCCCAAGATAGCTCCAGGTACAGTTGTAATCAGATGTATTTGCCCTCTATCGTGCCACAATAATAATTAACACGCTGTGGAGGAAATAGCCGGGAGCTAACGGCACATTCATTAAAATGCAGCGAGTAACAAAATGTTGGTCTCTGCTCTGGATTTAAACACCTGTACCCAATGTGGCTGCCATAAAACCAGCTCAACATTGCATGTATGCATAATTGCACGGTAATTACACACTTCGGATGCCATTGCAGCCCTCCTCGGTCCGAGTCCGGGCCATAACGAGGCTAGATAGGATGGCTTCCATTAGAGGGGATGTCATCGGAGTTATGAAGACTCGGAGAGAGCTCACAAGGCGACTGACTTATCAGCCCACTGCGGTAAAACAGGTTCCTCCGCCGACGATGTAAATCAGAATTTATGATCAAATGCAATTTTAATTACGGCCCTGGTAATGATAAAACTCAAGAGCCGGATGTTGCTGGGTGGCCGTGCGGCACCTTGGGAAATTTCTTGTGGGTGGGCGGGAGCAGGGTGGCCATAGGGATGTTCCATTGTCGGCGTCGGGTGCAGTATACCTTTTGAGTGTCGCTAGGTGATTCAAAACCTCTAAGCCCCATGCTTTTTGCCGAAGCAACTTGGTCTATAATTCTTGGCTCAAAGAAGCGCCATAAATTCAAGCCTGACGGTGGAATGTTTCCTGTTCCTGTAGAATTCTATTTTTCCCAAGATTTGTGTCCTCCTTCCTTTAAAATTTAATTTTCATATTCTTCGAACATTTTTGAGTGGGCTAAGTCAGATAGTAGAAAAATTCCAGCAGAGAAGGTACCGAAGCAATGAAACACCGTCCGCCCCCTGCGTTCATCCAGGAGTGCCCGTTGAATTACGGAATAGTCATAAGTCCTGGCCAAAGACCAAGGCTTCTATTCATTGGCCTGTCCCGGCAGGCCAGGTCGTCCTCCCTTTTGACCATTTTTACTATTTGAATTGTTCTCCGCCGCTTTGTGTGTGTGCATCCTCTGCCAGAGGATGTTAAACTAAGTGGAAATGGAGTCCACACCCCTTTGCACCGAGCGGCCCCCTCCGCGGGAAAACCAATTTTTTGAAGCACTCTTTTTTCTCACGAATTGTAATTTTTAAAGTGTCCGCACCCCACGCTGGAGCTATTTGTATGGATGCCAGAAAACCTGAAAGCAAATGGCCTCTCGATTTACGAGCCCCACAGCAAGAGCCGCTCGTTCTGCTTTGTGGGTCGTCCTCGGCCTCGTCCCGGTCGTAGTGCTGGTCCTGGTGCTGGTCCACGTTCTGGACAACAGCGGGCGGCCGCTCTTTTATTTTTGTATATTTCGCCCCGAATTACACTAGTGGAGCAATTTTTATCTATGCCAGACTCCAGAATTGAGAACTCCACTTCATGGAGATAGCGTAAAGGTAAAAATCAGACCTCGGGGAGCATAATTTATTTATCTCAAATAAAGATTGCGATTGCCGGCTTTATTATGCAGGAAGGCGAATCCGAGCAGAAGTAAACTCGGCCGGTATTAATTACCGCCGCTGTCATACCCATGAAATATGGGATAGACTTGTCGCGCGTTTATTTAAAATTGCGTTATCTGATGGTCGCATTATATGGGCCGCAATAATTTTATGTCGCCGATTTATGGCAGGCAAATAGATATGAATATGAACTTACAGATGCTGGCCTCATTTCGTTTTAATACAAACAGTGCTGTTTGCTGCTCCTGGCTAGTAAGGGTGGTTTGTCATTTAAGCATTAAAATAAAATGCGAAAGTACTGTAATACGTCTATAAATGAGGTAATCGAATTGTGGTTTCCTCATAGCACTTAAAAATTGTTTCCAGCTTTTAGGGGGCTAGCAACAACAAAACATATTTAATAAAAACCTCCACAAGTTAATAAGTAATTCCAACAAATTACCCGTGTTATTTGAGAACAGAGTTTATAGGAAATTTTATGAGTCCACTTAATTGAGCTGCATCTAATAACTAGGAGCACTAAGTAAATATATATCTACATATATATGAATCTAAAGAGTGTATCAACAAGAACTTTAATTTTAAAAAAAAAACTTAACAGTATTTATACGAAATTCTCCAAAATTTTTATTCATTTGAAGTCGGCTTGCAATAACGTCATGAATTCATTTCGCGTGTAGTGTCGCAGGTCGCACCATCTCGTTGAAACTATCCAATTTTTTCCAAAAACGACGGATGATTATATGCAAATTGTTAATTAAGGATGAACGATTTTTGAATGTTATCTTTCTGGTAATGTTGGCATCTCATTTGGCTCATGCCAGTAATTAATTTCGGATGTTTTGAGGATGGAACGTATGGTTCCAAAACTATTGAATTTCGACCAAAAGCAGCACCGAGTGCACATTGCTCAGGAGTTATATAATTAAATTAACGAGCGATCCAGAATTTCTCAAATACGCAAGAACTGGTGAAGAAACATGAACATACATTAAGGACAAGTATACCACCAAAACAACAAAAAATTGCACACAATTGGACTCATACAACCCGAGAAATTTAAATATTGTCTTTAATTTTTTGTTAAAACCACACATATTCAAATTTGATAACTGTGCTTCTGTTGTATCATTTAATTTATTATTTATCGATCCCAAGCAATTGTGAAATCGCGATTTACAAACAATGACAGCTGGTTCAGTCAGCAGCAGCCAAACATGCAGTTTACATATTTTGAGTGTTGTAGAGGAATGTAGAAAAGGTAGCAGTAGTCTTCATAACCTTGATATAAGAAAATCCATTATTTCTTGATATATATTATAAGACGCAAAGTTAAAATACCTTGGTAAAAGTAGCCAAAGAGAGGGGCACGATTTTCCCTGCTGCAATAAAGGGTTCATTTTCTAACCTCTGCAGAGTAAGCAATGTCATAATTTTGAACGATTTTGATTGGTTGTACCAGTCACACTCGTAAATTTTGTGACGTAACTTTCGAACCTGGAAAAGGAATCGCCATCAATAAAAGAAAACTCTCATACATGTTTATTTACCTGCTGAATAATATCTTCTCCGAAATAGCAGTAAATTCCTAATTGGAAAATTTGAAGAAAAAATACGATAATCATTGTAACTGTTAGCACATTTATCGCTTTGTTCACAAAAATGGTATACAACGAGATCGCCACTGCGCAAATATTGTAGCAAAAATGAGTGAGGCTGTCCATGCTAAATATGTCCTTAATGAAGTCAATTATTCTAAAAATTTTAAAATCATGATTTCATTGGTTGTAATTTTCAAAACACGAAACGAAGAAGTTTTTGCGGTTTATTAAAGTTAATACACATAATCTGCATATCGCGAGACGTTACCTGCATATTTCTATGAAATCTTCTACGACTCTTCTAAATGGTTTTAGAGTTTCCTCTTCGGTTGCGAAAGACATGTTGCGTTTGATGAAAGTTTGGTCGAAATCATCAATTATGCTCTCTAGAATTCCTGACACCATTGCCAGTACACCGCAAAATAACTGCAAAAATACAAACAACTTTCTTAAAAGATACTTAAAATTCTAATAAAATTCGAGTTACCGTATCACAAGACATCATCCCATGGATTAGCATAAAAGTTGCGCCAACTTCAAACGCATATATCATTTGATAATAAGGACTTTGCATCAAATCTACAATATTACCCGGGTTTTAATATCAAAAGGCAATGTTCTGGCACTTTCTAATGCAGGGACAATGTGAAAGAACAAAGTTGCCAAATTAATAAACACCAAGCCCAAAGTGAAAAGTACGCGGTAGATCTTGAGAGCCCTCTGTATATACTCTTGATTTTCAAATGTCCAAGCAATATCCTGAAGCGCCTTACAGCTCTGTTTTATCTCATGCACGGAGTTCCATACTGCAAACATTTTGAAAGCGCAAACTGAAATTGAAATAGCAACAGTCAATTGAAGCGTAGCTTTGGTGTTGTTTCCTTTGGACTTCAAATCTACATAGCCTGACAAAATTATGACTTCCAACAGCACTAAAGGAAATAAAATAAACACAGGGCCAATTGCAGTTCTTTTGATAGTGTCGAGCTTTTTGTCATCACGCCACACTCCAAGTATTTTGAATAGTTTTGCAGATTGCGAAAAAAATACAAGTTCGTCCTTGTCCCTTTTGACGTCGCTCGATTTTGTAGGCGGCCTAAAGTGCCAAGTTTATAATTTGCATTTAATTTTAAAATCACTTCTTACATATTGTAGCTTTATCAAATGCACTTCAAAGGCTTATAGAATGTTTGCACTTCACTGTTTGAAGTTAATAAAATAAACAGACGAGCGTTGCATGCCACTTCAGGAAAAAGTAACTTGGGAATGATACTGTCGTCTACATGGTATATTGGAGTACCTAACATGAATCATCTTATGAAATATTCAAGCTATAATTTCTGTGGTTAATTTTCAAAAAGTGTTTTGACAAGGTCAGACACTTTTATTTCTGGATTATTTCCACCTCTTATCGTATATAATATGTAAACTACTTGCAAGACAATTATGTAGCAGTTATTTATCCAATGAGAGCTGCTTTCATCACTTTGTGGTATTGATGTTACTATATGAAAATTTTGTGTGACTTTTATAAAAGTGAATGTAAACACAAATAACCACTTTAACAGTGGAGGTGCATTGGTAATTGTGTTAAAATCAATTCCATGGCTCGAAATTGCGTTATCATTAATAATAATTTCAATATTTGTCTTCTCCAAAATATGCGGACTTTTCGGATTCTTCTTGTTGCAGGTAAATTCGATTGAAAATTAACTACCCCTGCAGCAAACAACTTTGATCTTCAATATCTCGGGTAGCCATGTTGTGATTTTTGCGGATTTCGGTTTGGGACACCTCAAAGAACGTCTGTGCAAAAATTCAGCTTGTAGGGTATTTTATTGAGGTCAGGATACGGAGACTGTGCTTCTGTTGTATCACTTTATTTATTATTTATCGATTCCAAACAATTGCGAAATCGTGATTTACAAATAATGACAGCTGGTTCAGTCAGCAGCAGCTAAACATTTAGTTTACATATTTTGAGTGTTGTAGAGGAATGTAGAAAAGGTAGCAGCAGTCTTCATAACCTTGATATAAGAAAATCCATTATTTCTTGATATATATTATAAGACGCAAAGTTAAAATACCTTGGTAAAAGTAGCCAAAGAGAGGGGCACGATTTTCCCTGCTGCAATAAAGGGTTCATTTTCTAACCTCTGCAGAGTAAGCAATATCATAATTTTGAACGATTTCGATTGGTTGTACCAGTCACACTCGTAAATTTTGTGGCGTAACTTACGAACCTGGAAAATAAATCGCCACCAATAAAAGCAAACTCTCATACATGTCTCTTTACCTGCTGAATAACATCTTCCCCGAAATAGCAGTAAATTACTAATTGGAAAATTTGAAGAACAAATATGATCATCAAAGAAATTGCTAGTAGATTCATCGTTTTGTTCACAAAAACAGTGTACAACGAGATCGCCATTGCGCAAATATTGTAGCAAAAATGAGTGAGGCTGAGCATGCTAAATATGTCCGTAATGAAGTCAATTATTCTGAAAATTTCAAAATCAAAAATCAAAATGATTTCATTGGTTGTGTCTAGTTAATACACACATTCTGCTTATCGCGAGACATTACCTGCATATTTCTATGAAGTCTTCTATGACTCTTCTAAATGGTTTTAGACTTTCTTCTTCGGTTGCAAAACACGTGCTGCGTTTGATGAAAGCTTGGTCAAAAACATCAGTTATGCTCTCCAAAATTCCTGACACCATTGCCAGTACACCGCAAAATAACTTCAAAAAGATATTAGGATTATCTCAAAGATTCTCAAAATGGTCAATTTACCGTATCACAAGCTATCATCACAGAGCTTAGAATTATAGTTGCACTCACTTCGTACGCATATATTATTTCGTACAGTGGACTTTGCATCAAATCTAAAGTACTAACTGAATTTTTAATATCCAAAGGCAGAATTCTAGTGCTTTCGAATGCGGGGATGTTGAAAAATAACAATGTTGACAAACTAAGAAACACCAAGCCCAATGTGAAAAACACCCGGTAGATCTTGAGAGCTTTCTGTATATACTCTTGGTTTTCAAATGTCCAAGCAATATCCTGTAGTGCCTTACAGCCCTGTTTTATCTCTTTTACGGAATTCCATACTGCAAACATTTTGAAAGCGCAAATTGAAACTGCAATAGCAACACTCAATGCAAACGTAGCTTTGGTGTTGTTTCCTTTTGACTTCAAATCTATATAGCCAGACAAAACCAGGACTACCAACAGTATAGCGGTAAATAAAATAACCACGGGGCCAATTGCAGTTCTTTTGGTCGTGTGGAGCTTTTTGTCATCACGCCACACTCCAAGTATTTTGAAAAGTTTTGCAGATTGCGAAAAAAATACAAGTTCGTCCTTGTCTTTTTTGACGTCCTTCGATTTTGTAGGCGGCCTTAAGCGTCAAGTTTATTATTTGTATGTAATTTTAAAATCACCTCTTACATTTTGTAGTTTTATCAAAAGCACTTTAAAAGCTTACACAACTTTGGCACTTCACTGTATGAAGTTAATAAAATAAACAGACGAGCGTTGCATGCAACTTCAGGAAAAAGCAACTTGAGAGTGATACTGTCGTCTGCATGGTGTAGTGGAATAACTAAATTACATCAGCTTATGAAATATTTAAGCCATAATTCCCTTCGTCATTGGAATGTGTAAATTAGTTCTAAAACTATTATGTAGCAATTACGTTATGTACAATTACGATAGATTTTTCTTTATTTTGTATATGAAAGTTATCAATAACTTTTATTTAAGTAGGAGTAAACGCAAATAACTGAAAAGGAAATCCATAATGATGTGCATTGATAAATCGTTTTATATTTATTTTGACGGCTTGAAGAGAAATTACCTTATCATTTTACATAATTTAACGTCAATGTCGTTGAATATTCTAAATGCATCTATTTACTTATTTGTCTACAGGCTTATTAAAAAACTGATCACTTCAAGTTTTGGTATTCCAGGGTTCAGCTAATTGACCTGAGTTACTTACCATCATCAACATCGCGGTTCGAGCCCGTCCATTGCGAGATCATCATTTTGTCCTATACCTTTTCATTGAACGAATTACGGCAAAAATATGTCCATTGAACAATTGTCACGCTTGTTTTACTGCCACTATAGCGATTGCGCGGACTTCAACCTTACTTACTTACTTACTTAGTCAGTTGAGAAGTCGGCTCTCTTAGAAATAACAGTTTTAAACCATTTCTTCTATGTATATTTCTCGTATGTGTTTGTATATTTTTGTAGTAATCTGAGCATTGACGGATTTCTGAAATAAATAAATAAATAAAGAACCATCAAGAATAAAAGACTTTGAAAACTTTCTCGCAAAATATTGCTTCTGAATGACAATGCAAGGCCTCATTCTGCAAATCTGATCCAAAATTTACTTGTGTCATTCAAGTGGGACATTTGACACAACTATATTCACTTCACACATTCCCCCACTTAAAAAATCATTTTGAGGGCAAGAGTTTTGTGAAAAAAAAAGAACTTAATGTATAAATGGCCTTGACTCGAAAACCTTTGCTGGGCCTGATAGCTTGCCAAACTTCGTTGTTAAGGAACTGGCCCATGTTTTGAGCCACCCCCTTACATTAATCTTTAATTCCTCACTTAGCGAAGGAACCTTCCCTGAAACTTGGAAATATGCTAATGTAGTACCCACACATAAAAAGAGTGACAAAAGTGATGCAGTGAATTATCGTCCTATATGCATTCTGAGTTGTTTTAGTAAGCTTTTTGAAAAATTTGTACACAACCACCTTTCCACTGCTCTTCGTCCTATAGTATCGGACAACCAGCATGGCTTTATTAAAGTCCACACTTAGTAATCTTCTCGAATTTCATCAATTCGTTGCTCTTGCTCTAGAACAACGTCTTCAAGTGGACACTATTTATACAGATTTTTCAAAAGCATTTGACCATGTTTGCCATGTTGTTCTTCTACGTAAACTGGAAGGGTGTGGTTTACAGGGCCCCTTATTGTCATGGCTGTCGTCTTACTTGTCTGACCGTAAACTGCATGTTGTGTTCTCAGGTTCTTCTAATTTGTTGCTGTGTCTGGTGTTCCTCAAGGTTCCATTTTTGGCCCACTATTGTTTCTATTATTTATTAATGACGTGACTGCAAACATTGCTTCTAATTGTCTTTTATATGCTGACGATCTTAAAATTTTCCGTGTAATAAATTGTGATAATGACTATGATATCCTGCAGCGTGACCTGTCCGCTCTCGAGGATTGGTGCAATACTAACAGGCTGTGCATTAATGTTAGTAAATGTTTTAAAATGACATTCACGTCTAAAAAATCTCCTCTGGCGTACGTGTATTGTCTCAATTCTGTAATTCTGACGGAAGTTACCCAATTTAAGGACTTGGGCGTAACTTTTGACTGCAAGTTGACTTTCGACGCGCACATTAGCGATATCTGTAAAAGATCTTACAAACTAGCTGGGTTCATACTTTGGACCACAGCTTTTTTCCGTAGTATAACGACATCTAAACTTCTGTTCCAGACCATTGTGCGCAGTATTTTGGAATATTGCTAGCCGATATGGCCTCCTCATCTTCAAAACAAGATCGACAGAATCGAACGTGTGCAGCGAAGGTTCTCTCGAAGTCTGTTTGGACTGTTTAAACAACCTCATATTCCTTACCACGGGACACTCTCTATCCTCAACCTTCATCCTCTTGTTGATAGAAGACTTTATTTGGACGAATGCCTACTCTACCGCCTGTACAATGGAACCCTGAACACTTACCTGATTGATGAGCTTAGTTTGCGGGTCCCTTTTTTCAACAGCAGAAATAATGATATTTTTAGCCCACCTAATACCTCGCTTGATGTGTATTTTCACTCTCCTTTGTTACGTTGTCAACGAAATCACGATAGGTTGCAATTCGGTCCTCTGAACAGTCTGAACTGCTCATTTCAATGCATCAAGCGTGCTGTCTTAAATAATTTGCCTACCTCCTACTGTTAGTTCTTTCATTATAGAGTTCTTTACTTTTCTTTTTGTTGTTATACCCGACAGCTAAGTGTAATTGGAATTTATTTCTGTACGAAGCTAAATAAATATATAAAAAAAACTTGAATGGGTGGTTTACAGCTGCTAGCTGACAAATTTGAAAGCAAACTTGCATACATTTATTTTTCAGATTATTAAATACATGTTTGAGTTTTTTCTGAGCTACCTACATAACATATACTTACTTTGTGAACGCCCCTTGTATTTCCGCAATGAAATAACATTTTTTCTAGAAGTGGAGAGAATATAAATCAGCGAAGAAATATAAATTTATTTTTTTGGAAATCCTGGAGGTAATAAATATTTGTAAAAAACCTGCAAATCACTACTGTATCCCAATTGCCTTCTATTGCCACAACATCTGCACCAAAGCAATAAGCCCCAACCTATTGTGCCCTCGCGTAAATGTTGCAAAGGAACAAAGTGTTCTCAACAGCGTAAAGTCGTATTTCACATTTTTTGCAAAATATGTGAATAAATTCAAAGGAAACCGAAAAGTGCATAAAGAGCACACTCCTTTGTTATGAGAGACAAAAATCTATATCCCGAAATTCACACTTCCCGCCCAATCCCTAGGGCGTAATTGTGTGGCCCTCGGTAAAAGTTGTCACTGGCGGTAAGCTGTGAACCAATAATTTTACGGAGTACGCGAAAAGAGGAAAATGTTTCATACAAATTGCGGAGCCCCGGGATGCGATGCATTTTTCCCACCCGCAAGCTTTCATACTCCTTAAGAGGAGCGTCTTGAGAATGAACAGCGATACCCCATTTCGAGGACGTGCGGCTATTGCACGGCGGGTAGCGGTGGGCTGTATGTGGCGTGCTGGTGTAAATAAAATTTACAGAATGCATAAAAATTATCCTGTGCCTTGGTTGCCACCGTCACGTATGTAGTTTGCTATTTTTCACAAGGGATTGTGGCAGGGATGGCACGGCGCCGTATATTCATTGCCTGTGTCCGAAATGGGCTTTATGGGACTTGCACTTGAATTAATGTCGACGGCCGCTCTTTATATCTTCCTTGAATTTTTCACGAGCAGCTTCCTTTTGTTTTCGGAGGATTTTTATTTAAATTGAGTTGCACACAGCACAGCACAGCACACAACTCAAGGAAGCCTCGGATAAAACAGACACCCAGAGTAATTACGGCACCACAGCAGGCGACCGCCGGGCATGCAACGTACTCAGGTTTGCATGCAAATTTCGCACATCACTTCATTACTTTTCTTTCATTAATAATCACGGCAAAGTATGCAAAGTGTTTTGATGAGTTAACGCCAAGTCGAAAGTCAGTTACCAGAGTAAATTGCATTGTCGTGCGCAGAGCAAGTGGCTTCCGGCCGACCAGAGGGTTGTTCGAGCAGCGACGCTTCCGGTATGCTAGGATTTTCCTGAGCTGAGTACATTTTATGCTTCTACTTTACTTTAATTATGTGCTATGAGCACTTCCGACGGATGAATACATTTACAGCTCGTCCTTGTTAGAGTTCAATATAAAATCGACGTGCGACCTGCGGCGTTATGCAGGTGGAATACCATTAAATATTAACTCAGCCGCCAATACGTGAATAATGCGAAAATATGAAATTCAAATATTAAAGCAATTTCTTGACAGGGATCGCTTCTTCTTCTGAAATCTGGCGAATTGGTGATTTTAAGAATTGGTAAGATAGTTCGAGCTCAATAAGCTTAGCCACAGGCCTACAGTTAAGAGTTTTTGAAGTGAAAACTTCTTTAGGCGCGTTTAGCACTTTTTGTGGGCACTGAATTAAACTGAGCTCGGCTGTGTAACGCTCATTCGGGTGAAGTCGGCTCGAGTCGATGAATTATTTAGAAACTTATCAATGCATTTATCGAAAAAAGTAAAAAATTCCGTGTGTATATTCGACGTAAGATGTGATGAAACTTCACTCTATAGTAGAATCAGCTAGTATTTGGCGTCCCTCATTGCCTCTCGAGATTTCAATGTTGATTTCTCAAAAGACATATCCAAACCTCTAGTGGATTTATTGAAATCAACATTAAATCTGAATATGTCAAATGATCCTAATGAAAGTACGACGAAATATGGAACAACAATTGACGGAGTTTTTTTTAGATATTTTGAAAATAGATTTCATTCGAAAATATTCATTTCATATTTTAGTTACCATAAACCTATAGTTTCATTTTTAGAGTGAATGCAGATGAAGGCCACTCAGCACAAAAATCACTAGAGTAATTTATACACAATTATAATTAAGGACATTATAAATGTTATTACTTTGTCAATATACAACGCAAAAAAAATTGTATTTGGTATTATTACTTTCACCTTGTTGAAGTTTTCACTTCTGTCGTGTGGTCTTAAGCACACACAATTTTTTTTTATGTATAGATGTAATACATATTCCGAGCAGCTACCGCAAAAATGGAGTACATTTTCGGAGGCGACGAAGTTTTACGGAAAGGTTCCAAATGCTCTGAGAACTTTCGTTGAGTTTTTGGTGTGTGGTTACACACGTGCAATGTTGTTGCGCCGACTGCATTTTCCTGCGTGAATTGGTTGAATTCGCGAATTGGGAAATAACCTTAACAATTAAAAAGTCCCATATTGGAGCTGTCAGTGCGCGGCAACTTTAATTCGGTTGTTTGCCTGATCAATTTATATTAATCACTAGCTTGCCCGGACCCGGCATTTCCCGGGATACTACTAAATTTGTATTCCTTAATTTTACAACGCCTCCTTACTGCACCACCGCCTCTCCTATCTGACCCATCGTTTTGCTATTTGCGTTTTGCACATGTTTTAGATATTTTCCAACAGTATTATTAAATTTAGTTTTCTTCTTTTTACACCACCTTCTTATTGTACCTCCTCTCCTATATCTCCCAGCGGGGTGGGGGTGGTCTCATATTTGGAAAGTTGAATAGCAGATTCGAAATCAGTGATCCCGAAAATTCCCTAGGGCTGATTTTCAGGGTAATCCGTTGAAGTTTAACTTTTTCGGTCGCCATATTGGATCCATCATCTTGAATTCCAAAATTTTGAATGCAAGCTCGAGATCTGCGACCCCGAAAACCTCCAATTGTCTTTTTCATAAAGATTCCTTGAAGTTGGAATATTCGCTTCCTATATAAAACGGAAATTTCGATTTTTTCGATTTTCGGGGTTTCCCGAATTTTCTTATTTTTTAAACCTCCCCTGTATTATAGCGAACAAAACAAAACAAAAATAATCTAAATCGGTCTAGCCGTTTTTGAGTTTTAGCGAGACGTTCCGCACAGCAATTCATTTTTATACGCGACAGCTTACTTCAAATATGTATATACGGAAAATACACGGAAAGATCATTTATTACTATAGGTCCAATAGTTTTACCATTTGTTAAAAGGAAACTTGTAAATTGTTATATCAGTTTTCTATTTGGCATTAAAAAAATCAAAATAAAGATCCATACTAAAAACAAACTGTAATGTAATTCTGATTTATGTTTTACTAAGACCGCAATCCTTAGTAAACGAGCACTTTATTTATTATTTATTATTTGTAACACTTAACTTGCTTTTTTTTTAAATGTAATATTTTATACAGCTATCCTTTAAATTAAAGTACAAAATATTTTTTTTAAAACATCTGATCTTTGTCCTTAATTAGTTTTGTGCCAGTTTTACTCAGAATATTTTCTCTAAAAAGGTTTTTCGAAATGAATGAATGTTACAAACAAATATACGGACTGCTTTCCTTCTAAAGAAATTGACGTGAAAAACCCCGAGGATTCTTTAAACGCGATGAGCCCTCATGGCCGCCAAAAGCAGACCAACTGCGAAAATGTAGCACAAATTGCGGCATTTATCGTTTCAGTTCAACATATTTGACATGCAATAAATAGTCTGTCATGCACGATTTGTGACGATGGTGTTTCCCTTTTCGGGTGTTCATATCGGGCCGGGGTGCACTGAAACGGAAAAAAAAAATCACAATTCGTTCCCGGGGAAAACTGCGCACGGAAAAAACAATATCATGATGGCCATGGTGAATTGCAAAAGTTTTTCTTCAGCGAGGAACGATTACACCAGGAGCGCAGTGCAAATAAGGCGGAGTACTGCTGCAACCAGCGAAGCACGTCTTCCGTTCTTTTTAACTTGCTCTGCAATTTCTCACTGGCCTTACACTTCCCTTCCTCCGCCTTTTCGGAAACTTTGATTGGAAAAACGCCAATCACTGCAAAGAGGGGCAGCGATCGGAAACAGAAACTTCGGCGGGTGTAGGGGGGTGCCAAATTGCGAAAGGAGTTCTTGGAAAACACAATATTTGGCCAAGTAGGAATTGTTACAAGCTGCTTTGAGCAAGAGGCCACAACCAAGGGTCAGAATTGAAAGGGTTGGATAAATGGCCACAACTCCGCCAGATGATTGAAGGAAAACTCCAAAGCAACTTCGACTTGCAAGTAATTCAGAAAACCAAATATTTGCCCTATTTTGGTTGGCTGCATTAGCTGGGTGACAAAATTCATAATTGGAAAGTGGTGGACCATTAACACGCGAAAGTTTGGATTCTAAAAGCAAATATTTACCCTGCCCACCCACCACCAATTCCATTCATAAAAAGTATCAATTTGCGCAACTTGCATAAATCTGCGGACTACGAGTACAATAAAGCAGCGAAATCCGTTTAATTAGCTAAAAACGGGATGCAGTGCAATTCGAATGTTTTAATTAGCGCGTGTTTGCATCGCCCCATAAATACTTATTACTCGGAGAAATTGGCTAAAGTCGTATTAGCTGTCATCAATTTGCACCCAAGTTTCTCAGATTACCCAACAAAGCCAAGATGTGTCGATGCGTCCTTATCTCAGGTCGTACTGCCCGGCTAACAGGGAAACGTGATTAAAAATTTCATTAAAGGCGCACGTGAAGATGAACCGTCGGGATTCCCAAGCGTGGCGGAAGTGCACTACTGTCTGGCGCCGAATTCAATTGAAAGCTTTTTATGTGACAAACGAAAGATTCTCCAATTTCCAATTGAAAGGATTTAGTTTCCCACTATGTCGGGCTCAATTGTGTTCGGGCGTCAAACAGTTTTAGGAGATTTCAATGACATCCTTCCTTCAGCTGCAGACAATATCAATCGACGCTGCTGAACGATGGAAAACTGTGCAGTTCTAATGAGATGGAGCTAAAGAGGACCCTTGTGGCACTCGATTCTCTTTTTTGGCTGGGTAAGCATAATTTATTCTTTTCGATTCGAAATAACATTGAAACGTACTTGAGACAATCTGAAAAATTTATTTGCACTAGGGGTTGGTGGACTTCCCATTGAACGATCGATACTGGCAGAGAACTCGAATAGTACAATGAATAAGAACGAGATTTACACTATTTCACAGCTTTAAAATATTTATAAGGATTTAGGGTATAAATTTATAAGTACAATTACTGCACTTAAAATCATATAAGTGTGGAGGTTTATGTTGTATAGGAATTATTAAATACAGGAGAATAAATTGTTGTTAAATCGTATATAGACTTATTTTTAGAAACAAGAATAGAGTTGGATCAAATGGGTATAGTCGATAATTGAACTCTTGGTCAACACAAAAGCGTTTATTGGCACAAACAGTTCTATATTAGGATGGAAGTGGAGGAAGTTTGGATAAGTCTGTACTAGAATTGGACTTTGATGAAAGTTGAGCAAAAGGTCAAATTGGATTTTTGTATAAGTCAAGACAAAATCTGTACTTGGATGGATCTGATAAAATGTCGTTTAAAGGGAGCTAGCTACCATAGAAAAAGTCAGTTGTAAGATAAAGTCCAGTTCAGTGGTAGGCAGCTTACCAAGATCAGGTGGGTTGTCGTTGAATTGTTAAGCTCAGACAGATTGACAACTTCGAGCCGCGCTGCCTTTTATTTGTAAATGGGCGGACGTCTGTGGCATCAGTATTCTCAGCTTCGTCAAGCAACAGTAGATTTTTTTGTTGGAACAAGTGGTAAAACTTTGTGTTCCCAAAATCAAACAAAGGAAGGAAGTAGTGTCGCAGCCGCTTCTTATAACGATGATGAGATGTCCATACCTTCCGGTGCATTACCTTCTTCCTTGTTTCTTTTAAGGTATACACGAGTAAGTCAATATCCTCACCAATTATCACCACTGCCTCATACTTTGAGACCATGTATTTTGCTGAGGTGACTATTAATGCATCGGCATCTTCGGCTGGTTAATTGATGTTGATGTTAGAAGTCTCAAAATCGACGCACCCTCTAAGATAAATTTAATGATTGAAATAAGTTGCAAATATTGCGCTTTATAACTTTCAATTTTCAAAACTTCAAAAGCAACAACTTTCTAAATTTGCTCTCACTCATAAAGTCGTAAAAAAAATTAATGTATTTTGTAGGTGACTTAACTCTCTACAAAATCTATTCTGAGGACTTTTACGCTCCACTAAAGTGTTACGGAGTTATTGCTATGTAATGACAGAAAAAGCTGAACATTTTGCAACGAAATCTATTTTATCCGTGTTTTGGCGTTTCATAGCTCCGTTTCTATTGATCGTAGGAAAAATCATATGGACTTAAATTTGTACAAAATGCTGTCTTCTACAAAATTGTGTATAACTCATTTTCTGCTTAAATTCACTCGAAAGGAGTTATAGGCGAAAATTAAAAAAAAGTAATCATTTTCGTCGGTTTTCCCAAGATGGAACAGTTTGAAATAAATGGTAATACTTGAAAGTCCAATTGATTTGGACCCTTTATCCTTTCCTACTTTATTTAATAACTGAAATTCCCAAAAAAGGCATTAAAATTGCACTTAAAGTTCTCTGAGTCATTTGCTCCATTGGAATGCACATTGTAAGTTGTATAGTTGGCACCTTGCACCAAACTGTATCCCCTAAGTTCCCCACAGTTATTTCGTGTAATTAAAATTTGCAAGATGGGATTGGTCGGTTGGCCAAGCGGGCAAGTCTTAGCACATTGCTGAGGTGTAATTTAGCTGGCAAATGTTTTGCCAAATCCATCGAGAATGCATTTCATATTGCCCAGGGAGACGAGGGATTTGCCTCTTCGTAGCACTTCAGCAGATTCTACGTTTACCAATCCTTCAGATGTCGGCTAAGCCGCAAACATGCCGCTCATTAAGGCGATTTTCTTGAAAATCAACAAAGGAGCCGCTCGAGAATGGTTTATGTATTAACAAGTCAACAAAGTCACTAATATTTCATAATTAAGTGCATCTCAGCACGATCACAGGACCTCCGAGGATTACTGGATGAGGCGATACAGGCTCGGAGAGACACCTCCTGTTGTATCCCCTGGAAGCCTGTACCAGCCAGATGTGTTCTCACTCAGATCCTCGGGGATGAAATATTTCAGCAATTGTGTATATACTATTTGCACATTTTGCATGTTCATTTTCGCCATGGCCCTGGTGGTTGCCTTCTCGACAGACATCCAGAAGAATCAACGGAGCATGGATAGAATACCATAATAACTTGCAAAGCACCAAACTGAGACACAAAGCCAAAACTACTGGCAAGTTTGGGGCCCGGCCGGGGCATGCGAAATGAGTATAAATGGGGCGCAGATTAATCACAAACTTTTGCTTTTGTTTGCCTGCAAATGGATGTTCCTTACAAGCTGATAGAAGATGAAACAAGTGCAGGATAATAAGACTGCGACTGTTCCTCGTATCTTATTACCACGGAAATTGTGCTGACACGACTGAATTAGAGCAGCTTCCGAAAATAGTACGCTCCGGTCAGGGCTGCAGAGGGCTGGGGACGATGCGGGCGGCTGTTGGGGTACCGGTGGTAGTGGTCAGTTTCCGGAAAACTTTCTAGTAAATTTAATCCATCGAAGCATCTTGGCTTGCAAAATATTCAATTTCGGTTAACAGGCCCCGGCTGTTGCCGAGGAGGCTTTGCGTGAATTAATAACAAAGTTGGTAACTTCCTGCCAGGGGGTTTTATTGGAACTGAACTTGTCTGGGGTGGTGTGAATGGACTTCATTCGAATTTCTATTGATTCCGGAGCAATTCCGGGCGAACAAGAAAGTAATTAATACTTGCACAGGACGAAAAATTAAGACGCTGCCATGGACTTGTGTGTGTTTACATTTACATTGCTGGTATAAGGCAAAATTAGTCGAAGGGAAATTGTTTTGGGTAGAATTTTAATTTACTCCAGTGTTTCGTCTTTCTTGCTTAACACGAGAAAATCTAATAAGATGTTTTCCTGTTCATTTGATCGTGCGTAGATTCTTAATTTCATTTAGGAAAATTAATGCTCACAGCAGTCACGTTACGTTATTTTTAGCTTAAGTGTTCTCGTGAATTACAGCTGCACCCTATTCTGCAACAACCATACATTTGCAGAACACATTTGTTCCGCAGATTATATGGAACAAGCCGTCCATCTAGTTGTTCTAATGGAACCTAGGGGGCACTATGTTTAATTTGCAAAAATCTTCGGCCAGTTTTGATAAAATTAATCAGCTCACAAATGTAAACAAAGTATTCGTAATTATATTAATTGTGTCATTACTCTGTATAAATTAAGTTCTTCTGTGGAAAAAAATAAAAATATTTACTACTTTGTTCACCAAAGACTTCATCCATTCCTGTAGAAATCGGTTCACCACACGGGTAAGTGAGCTTTCTGCTATCCAGAACATTGTGCACAAAAGAACGCAGCTAGTAACACTCCCGGGGTGGCATAACTAATGCATTTAGGTAATTTAAATTTTACGGAAATTTTTAAATTAATTAATGGGTGTCTCACCGAGAACTTGAATTTAAAATTAAAAACAAATCAGTATTTAATTGAAATTCTTCAAAATATAATTCTAATAATAATTGTTGACATTAGGCATGAAATGCAATGTAGATAAGATGGCAATTGTGGCTCCGTTGGCTGGAGTTTTGGAGTCAGACATGGGCATTAATTGCATACACAAGATTAAAATCTTGTGACGTTAATGAACCATGGGAAATTAAGGAAAAAAGAAATAGATTGAAAGAAAAGAAAAAAATAAGTAGGAAATCAAACTTTAGTAAAAAGAGGAAATTCTAAAATAAAATAAAAATCCTGGCAACCATTTCGGAAAGAACAAAATTACTACCTATAATTAATGTTACGAGGCATGTCCAGAAAGTAAATGTACTAGGGCCCTCACCGGCAGAGGGAATTTTCTTTTGCTATGTTGGTCACACTGTCTTGTAGCTTAGCTCCTCCATTTCCAACGAGCCTAAGAACGCGCCACGATGACTAAAACTGTGGTCACATCAATGTGTCCCGTGAACCATGTCGATAGAATCTGATGCCAAGTGCGAAATTCGCGAAAACGGTCGTACAGATGTGCACGAGGAGTGGAATACCGTCGATGTTGACTGATTCACTTGTTAATACCACCGCAGATTGACTTTGGATGAACTTTCGATGATGTTTCCACAAATCTCCAGATCTCTGCTGCACGAAACAATCACAGAAAGACTCGGATTTCGTAAACTATGTGCAAGCTGCGTCCCAAAACAGCTGACAGAGCAGCACAAATTGAATCGACTAGCAACCTCCAAAGAGTTTTTGGAGCGGTATGAACTTGAAGGTGATGATTTTCTGCACTCTATTGTTACAGGGGACGAAATTTGGGTTGGCCACTATACCCCTGAAACCAAAAGACAAATCCAAAAAATTTCAACTGACGAGGAAGTGAAAGGGGAGGTGAACTACGAGTAGTGGGCAGAGTAATTAAGCTAACCTAGCACTAATTATGTTCCTGACCCAAAAATAAATTGTTAAGGGCACTGGCGAATTGTTCGTCAATAACATCGTGACGACTATTCCGCGTTTTTCAGGAGTATAGCGATCCCACTGTTTATTCACACAAATGTGAAAACCGAATTGACATACGACGTAATTTGCAAAATCTATGGTACTTTTCTATAGGGTCATATGTGCATTATGGGCCACCCTGTATGTTTAACCATTTTTGTAAAATAAATTATGTGATAAATTACTTTCTTTGGTATATTCTTCTACATTTTGCCCGGCTCACAAGAGGAGTTCGCCATTAATTGCAAGCCTCCTGGAAATTTAAAGCCACAACACGAGCTGTCGTCTGCGTACCACTGTACGTAAAAGCGAAATTAAAGCAATATGTGAATTTTCCCAGAACTCCCTCAGGGATGGAATGCACATGAGGCGTGGCCCGAAAGGGGGGTCCGCATGGGCGACGTCACTGAACCGAATGATGCCCGTATTTCCAAATGAAATCTTCAGCAAATGCAAATATTTTACTTTAACTTCTGCCAGTCAGAGGCGAGACGGGGTATTTTTTTTTTCAGCAGCAGCGCCCCCAACTTATGGATATTATTAAATCCCTGTCTGGCCTTAATTTTCCAGAATTGTTACACAGCGAGTGTGCGGCCCGAAAGTGTATACCTACAGTAGCGACCGTAATAAGCCCAACATGGGTCCGGGAAAATGAAATGCGGGAGTCTGAAAAGTATGAAAATCTCGTCCTGAAAATAGTCCGTACTTTTCCAAAGTTCGTCTGTGCACACCATCTCTCCGCATGAAGCGTTTTGTTTCTGCGGCAAAAGTAAATCTCCCTAAACTTTGGAATCCACTGGAGATGTATGCAAATTTCTGGAGGAGGCAGAACTATACTAAGTCAACACGGGAAACATGACGAGGGAGGCGTTTGGCTTTTCGGGGATGAAACGAAGTTGGGACAAAACTCAACTTTGTTAGTTGTAAAACACGAGGAGATGAAAGCAACTGGATGCATCCTAATTATGCAAAGAGTACACAGGAGGCAAATGATCGCCTGAAAAACACTCGTAAGTGTAATAAACTTTGTAAACATACACTCAAAGTGTTCTTTACGTGCTCTAGCGCTGGCGCTGCGGCTCTGTGACGCGGTACAGCGCTGCCAGAAAAATGAAGCCGGGCCCAAGTTGGCTTAAAGTTCACTTCAGTGGGCCACTGGGGAGTACCGCGTCGCACTAAAGATGCTGATGCTGAGCAATTAAGAAAGAATGCGAAATTTATGCTCCAGTGGCTGACTTATCCCGTCGCCCACCTCTGCACCGCATAATTTTCGAATTTTCGGTTACTTTATGAGCGCACGGCGCGGATTTAAGGACGAAAAGCCCCTGTGCTGTGACGGTGCGACAGTGTGGCGGGCTTGAGCCGCGGCAAAAATGTGTTGGAGCGGCTGATTCCAATTAGTGCTTTTAGCTTGTTAATTATTGCGGGGAGAGTGCCAAACATGTGTGCAAATTGGCAAATATTAATAGAGATGAGTGCTTAATTAATGAGCGCGGTTTGCTGCGTAATGAAACGGAATTTGCCTGTTTGTTGAATTTAATTCCTGTCGAATGCGGTGCGCCGCTCGTGTCCTCCCCCTCGTTTATATGCGCCTGCTGCTAATCTCACACTGATGAGCAATTTTATGGGCTTTCCAAAGTTTTGATGTTAGAAAGATGTGTATCCCCCTCCTCGCGGGAGTTTATGTTTAAACACATTTCGTTTCAAAAAGATTAACACTTTAGGGGATTTATCATTCATTCGGGAATGTTCTTTATGCCGAGAAATAATCCCCTTACTCGGTTTCTGAGTTCCTCCTTGTAGCATTTTGGCGTAAAATTAGATTAATTACTTTCTTACAAAGTACAGGGTGTTCATACATAATTTCATTACGACGTTTCTTGTAAACTTTGCGAAACAGTGGTTTGGTCAAAGATGATTTCAGTTGCAGAACGGATTGCCCTAAGTAGCCGTTCATAATTTTCACCGCATGTTAAAGTTGAATTTCTTTAAAAAAAAACGATATTTGTCAAAACTTTCTATCTGGGGATTTATTTGACGAAGCGAAACCATTTCAAAGGCATGGTATGCCTAGCTAGTTCTTCATGGTATCTATATGATCGTCGTTTAGAAGGTACTAGGTAACAACTGGCTGGAAGTTCCCAAATTACTCTTTTATGGAAAATTTTGTGGAAATTTGGAAAATGGTCTGTCGGGAAATAGGACGGTAACCAGTTAAGGCAGAGCTGGGCAAACTTTGACTTCATGGGAGTCGTATACCTGAGTGCATTTTGGGTCGCTCCATTAACGCAATGAGAAGGAGTGAGTAAGAAGTGAGAAGGAAATAATCTGTGTCCTGTGTGTCGCACAAGTAATTTTTCACGACAGGAGTATGCATTTCTCACTTGTACTTGCAGTAGCAATGAGGAGTTCAGAAATCTGCCTGAGGAGCACTCGGGAGTCAAAAGAGCCGAGTTTGCCCGGCACTGAGTTAAGGTACCAACCAGCAAAATGAACTTTACTCTAATTAATGCATCCATTCGAAAATTTACAAGACAATTTGACAGGCCAATAAAGCGCGTTGAAAAACTGAAACTGAACTTTTATATATGAAAAAATAAGTGTTTTAATTAAGGGCTCACGATTTACAGGTAAAACTTTTGTCATCCGAATTGGTAAGGTGGTACTCGCGCTCTTCCCTTGCTAGCTTTACTCTCAAAGTTTTGGTGTACCTACCTACGAAGATTTTATTAAGCACTTTTACTGCTAACGACAAACATACTTTTCTTTAATACCCTTTTGCCTTACGAAATAACCCAGTACCCTTAACCTGTCTCCTATACTATGAACGCTACGGAAAACTAGCTTTTTATGGTTAGCCCTTACGCCAGATTTAACGATGTTGTTAGTATTTAGCTACCGGCGTTTAATTTCCAACATAATTGTTATTTGGAAATTAATTAAATATATTTCATCGCCACATGTAGGTACACTGGTTTGTCCGAAATCCGCAGATTACTGTTTTCACGCCGAACGGCCAGTCCATAAATCATCTTTAATTGAAAACGTAATTTATCTCGGGAAATCTCATTAATTATGGCGCAGTTTATTTCCAATCAACTTGAGTTTTATTTATTAATGCAAATTGCCCATTGTGACTAATAGCTCATTCCTCGCCTGTCGTGCCAAATTTATAATTTCGTGCAAAATCCTGCTAGGTGTGCACTGTCATCCAGGCGTATCCGGCAGAACACCGATAGAACTTAAACTAATGGCACCCTTCACCCTTCGCGACACCGAGCAATTTAATTAAAAGCTCACTAAGTCCTGCTCCAGGTACCTGCAGAAGTGCTAACACCCCCCGGTGCATGTGAGTGTGCCACCGACAAAAATTTCATTAAGAAATAAAATCTCCAAACAACCCCATTCCTTTTAAAGACCCATCTGAGTTAAGGTAGTAATGGCCGGGACGAACACGACCTGCTGCTTTTATTGTTATCCCAATTACCAGATCATAAAGCACCTCCGTGCAGTCGTTGGCACCAGCTCAGCTCCAGCCAGCGAGCCCGACTATCGGTCGTTAGAGCGACTAAGCTAAGGCTGCCGCCATCTTTAATTATTGAATTTATTTAAGGAAATTGTCTCGGGTAGCATGATCACCCGCGCTTATCCCCGTCCGCTCCTTGTGCAGAAACTTTGCGCCTCACGAACAACCTTTTCCCCGAATTAAGTTCAGCCAGATTAAGGGGTCTTAAAAATTCTGGAAAACAGTCGCACAACGGGCGCACAAGACATAAGTAATTGGGCCACGGGATCAGGAAAAAGGTGTTAACGGCTCCAACCTTACAGTGCAGCATACCAATAAACTCTGATTCATCAACCCGCTCTGCCCTGCCCCGTTACACTTTGTGGCATGAATGCCAGGCATTTTCTTCCATCCACTCATGGAGAAAAAAACTTTTTAAATGGAAAACTTTTATTAATTGCCCTACCAAAACAATAAAGAAATGCGAGGAACGATTTTCGTCGTGGACACGCCCATCTGCTGAGCTTCACCCTCCCCCTTGCTAAATTCAAATTACCACGGCATCATTAACACCTGCACCCAGTGCTTTTGCCTGCGCTTTTTATGCTCAAAACTTTTATGTGATTTTAATTAGACAAAATTGCGCAGTATTTTTGTGATCTGGGTGCTGTTTGAGAATCGCTAAAAAATTTTTTAGAGAACTCCCTAATGGGAATTTAAAGGCGATGTGCAGCGTGAAGGTTAAAATAAAATTACGCCTATCCAGTTTATATATAATCTGCAGTTGCAGTATTCTCAGCAATTATCATTTCATCCATCATCGGTAGTTAACTTTGCGAATCGGTTATTTAAGGGTTTCCAGTGACACTCAACAAATCCCATGTAAGCTGTCCTAACTTAAACATACAAGGACCTTTCCTGGTAGGGTACAATTTGAAAAAAAAATTAAATAAAAACCTAAAGCCGTTGTTTTATTTCCGCAAAACTCCGTATATGGGGGTTTTCGAGGACGCTGATTACGAATTTCTACTCAAAACTTTAAAAAACAAAATGGCGGATTCAAAATGGCGAACGATTTTATGTAAAATTGCATTTATTTCTACGAAACTTGTTAGTCAGTGGTTGTTTGGGTATATTGATCAAACACATGATTACTAATAATTTAACTATGTTGTGCATGAACATTCAATAAACAAATCCTGATCCAAAAGAACGCGACATATGATGGAATGTTATGTTTTCTTGCAAAAAATTATGAAATTTATTTATACTGTTATTTACTTTGAGAAAGAGATGCCAAAAAAACTTGGTAAACACATAAATATTAACAACTAGCTCGCCCGGACCCGGCGTTACCCGGGATACTATCAAATTTGTATTCCTTAATTTTACAACGCCTCCTTACTGCACCACCGCCTCGCCTTGGTGACCCAGCGTTATCCTAATTGCGTTTTGCACATGTTTTACATATTTTCCAACAGTATTATTAAATTTAGTTTTCTTCATTTTACACCACCTCCTTATTGCACCCCCCCCCCCCCTCCTATATCTCCCAGCGGGGTAGGGGTGGTCTCATATTTGGAAATTTGAATAGCAGATTCGAATTCAGTGATCCCGAAAATTCCCTAGTGCGGATTTTCAAGGAAATCCCTTGAAGTTTAACTTTTTCGGTCGCCATATTGGATCCGACATCTTGAATTTCAACATTTTGAATGCAAGCTCGAGATCTGCGACTCCGAAAACCTACAATTGCCTTTTTCGTTAAGATTCCTTGAAGTTGGAAAATTCGCTTCCTATACAAAACGGAAATTTCGAAGTTTTCGATTTTCCGGCTTTTCCTTTGGGGTTTCCCGAATTTTCTTTTTTTTAAACCTCCCCTCTATTATAGCGAACAAAACAAAAAAAATTTATCGAAATCGGTCAAGCCGTTTTTGAGTTTTAGCGAGACGTACCGCACAGCTATTCACTTTTATACATATATAAATTTTATGCGCTTCTGAACTCTACTAATATTTGCAGCACTGAAAACTGAATAAAAGGCTATTTGGGGTCTATTAATCCCGAGCATAGACGCAGAGGTAGTATCGAATTTCATATCATACACGTTTCAAATGTTAAAAGTACCAAACTAGTAACTTCATTTTTGGAATTTTGTCCACGATTGTCGTGATTTCGAGCCACTGCTCGGCGTTTGAAAAGATTTCAAGGATTGAAAAAGCGTGTATTTAATAATTACTTGAAGGTGTCAAGAGATGGCGTAACGGTTGGTAGCCGACTACCTTAAAATGCACAGTTTGGACTGAAACCATATGTGGTTGTAAAATGGCCTAATTCAGTAAATTTTCGGAATTTTGCCCTTGATTTTTTTTTACATAAACCTCCTAACGTTACTTATTTAATAAGTTATTGTCTTTAAGTTCTCATGTATGTGTGTTTGTATGTAAAGCTCGTTTTAAGCTGAATTAATAAAAAAATATTCGTAAAAATGTCATGACATGTTCTAAGTTGTGATTAAGAGATTATATCTACATAATGTAGTCTAGGCAAAAAAAAATCAGGTGAGAGTCGGTGGAAAAAAAAATTGTCGAACCGCATGTATCTCTGCATTTACACCAAGGGCACTATCAACTGTTAAAATCGACCACAAGTTGTGTGAATGCTCGAATAACTTAAATTCCAGTTCAAAACGGAATTTGCTTTTCCGTGTTCCTTTCAAAAATAACTTCCGATAAAATCTTGAAGAAAATTGAAAGTGTTCGCTACGCGGCGGCGTGTCATGTTTCATGTTTCAACAATTCAAGTGGCACGGTTTCTTTCGAGGGTTAATTCATTTTGAGACCCTTGTCTGAATGCGAGGAGGGGGGGCTATTAACTGAAGCGCTCATTACAGCGTTAACCACTAAAAGGCACACACCGGTGAAGGAGCGGCATTATCACGATTTTAAGAACATTTTCAGGTGCAAGTCGCCGAAACTTATGCCGTGCCGTCAATAGACCCTCGCCAAGTTTCTTGCAAGAATACAAATTTGTTTCGTGCCTGCACGAATGGAGTCGTAAGAAGCAGAAGCAGGCCAGCGCCGCCGTTCGAGCAGAGGTTGTAGATCCGAAATGAAATGTTTACACCGAAAAGGTATTCCCGTGTGCAGCTCTTCATTTTCTTCCAGGAAGGTGTGCATCGTGCAAAAAATTCCAAATAAAGAGCCATCGGTGTAGGAAGCAAAAAAATGCGAGGGTCAAGTGCCACTTGAAGTTGAGCAAGAAAGAGTGCTCGTAGTCACAATACTGCTTTATTTGCAGTTCAGTTTTGTTCCGCTGGCATATCCTGTCACATATTCCTGCATTTGATGTGATTTATTAGGACACAAGCTGTCTTCAGCAGATATAGCTTCTTGCTAGTAGTGAAAAGCTCCTGCTGAACCAGGGATTCCATTGGTTTTTGTGCGGCAGCCTTTGTTGATTTCCAGTTAACAATTGCTTCGCGTTTCCACCAGAGCCAGCACACTTCCTGCAACAAAGCGTTTTCGTGCACGTCGGCAAGAATTAAAAACAATTTTTTGGCAGGTGTATACGAAAACGTTTTTGGCTCCCAAGTGCGCCATATATCACTCCTGAAAAATATGATTTCCCCAAGCTGCGAAAAAGTTAAATTCGCAGAAAAGTTTAGACGCTGAAGTTTCAGGAATTTTAAATTTCCATAGAAACGATGTGCGGCGCTTTAAACAATTCTGCACCATCCAAAAATTGAATTTGTTGTGACATGAGGGTTCCCTTTAAAATCACGTAGGGTTTAAGGGTTTTGCGGGACTACCCGTCTCATGAATTTATGCGATTTTCCTCAAAAACTAGGCCTTACTAGAGACTCTGTCGCAAACTCCACGAAATCACTTAGGGCTGCCTTCACTTCAGCAGGGGTCATTATTAATGCAGGGTCCTTTAAAAGCGGCCGCGAAAACTCGGATACATTTTCGCCCCCTCAAGAGTGTGTCCCGGTTTTTTATCTCGTAAGCCACATCTTTTCACAAGTCCTGCTTTGATATAAGGCGGCTATTAAAATGAAAACTGTTGAAGCACTTTGCCCGTAATACCTTGGCTATATGCTTTTTATGATGCTCACATAAATTTTGCCCTCTAATTTGCATAAAAACGAGAATACGTAAAGTTTGCTTCCCGCGAATGTCATTCAATACCAATCTATCAGGGGATTTTGGTCAACGTCATCATAATCGTGAGATTTATATTGGCATCAGGAATATGATAGATGAGTTCGCTTTGCATATGAATCGCTTCAGATAAAGATGCACAATATCATCGCCCTCCCAGAAGGAACAATGAAATTCATATGGAAATGGTCGTGGCGTATAACTTAACCAAAATTTATTAACGTATCAGACTCAGGGCGAGTGTGTCGAATGAGCTAGTGAAAATCAATTTGTTTACGGCCAGAACAAATATACTGTTTATAGTTTTTATGATAATTCCCAAGCTGTTAGGCTGTTTACACAAAAGCTGAATAGTGGGGCAAAATATCCAAAATATTGGCATCAATTAAGAATGTTGTTCAAAATGCTTGAAACTTAAAACATTAGGGTTTTTGGGGCTGCTCATTTCGAATTTATTATCACAAATGTAATGGCAGATCCAAACATAGTCGATTACTGCAAAACACAACACATAAGAGTTTTCGGGCCTGCTGATTTTAAAGGAGGAAGGCCTATAAGGTCGGTTTTCATTTTATTCAGTCATATGTATGTATTTCGTCAGTTCAGTCATATTTGGTAGCTGTCATATGGAGACATGAACATTTTCGAAAATGCTGTCTTGTACTTCGAAATTTTTTTTTCCTAACTACTTCCTGCTCCGCTTCAGTAACTCTAAATCGTTTCTTTTTCGCCATGCCGAGTGATTAGCTCGCAGTGGCTATCCCAGCTGATGGGACTGCCATCTATCGCTTGCTGAGAACAGCGCCTTCCACAGCTTTTTACCAAGTTGTAGGTGACTTGGGTGGGAATCGAACCCACGACCCGTGGATTGTTAGTCTAGCGCTCTACCGTTTGAGCTATCGGGCCCCTGTACTTCGAAATAATGTCTATTAATTGTGAAGGCCCATTACAAAAATGAAGAAAATGTTAAAAAGTGCCTTCATTCAGAATCGGTGTCGCCAGTTTTAATCCGTCATTTTATTTTCAACAATATTACTCTTAGACTCATAATCACCGACCCCAAAAAACCTTGAATACTAAATTTCAAGAAAATCAAGTCATTATTTGGAAATGTTTTCTGCCATTTTATTGTTGAATTTCAATATCGTTGCCATTTTATACTTGTGGTTCGCCTACAACAGTTTCATTTACGAGTTAACCTGGCCTCAACCTAAATCTAATAGTTTAACATCATTAGAGTGATGATGATACGAAAAGTACAATTATATGCGAACCAGAAATGTCTGCCTTTATTTACGAAGAATCCGCAACAAAATAAAATCCAATCATGTTCCATTGACTGCGACTGTTTAAACGTTTAAAATGCTTTTTTTACAAAGGATTTTTTTTTTTTTAGTTTTTGCATTCACGGATCACATAAAGCAACTCCCACATGGATAACCCTTTCGTGCATTTAAATCAAAATTTTCTTTTTCGAACTCAATACAGTACGCCCCATTAGATTTATGAAGAGCTCAAAAGCACACAGAAGAGTGCACAAAGGACACAAAATAATCCCGAAGGGTCTCCGCCTTGGACTGAACGTTGCAAGGATTCGTAATTTTGTTAAGGATACTTTGCGAGAAAATGAATAGGCATCCGCCCACACAAATGTGCTGGCTTTTCCGTTTTATGAGTTGTGAGCTATTTCCTGAAATTCAAATGTGACCATTAGTCCCTACTTTTGTGCATAGTTTTCGCAATTTTTGTTACGAAATTTTTATATGTTCTTTTTTTTTTGTAGGCACTATTGCAACGTTGGGTCTGCCTAGCCGGACAGAGAGTACACCTCCACTTTCATAAATTCCAATCAGGAGTTTAGTGGAAATTGTAGTCATGTGCCAGAAAATGAAAATTATTTCTTCGGATACGACCCTGCTTGAGAGGAAATGGAGAACATTTTATATGCAGGTGCACTTCGCTGCAAGGAAAATTATATTGCAGGATTGGAGTTCTGATACGCGACTCCCAAACGTTAGTAAATTTCGTGCCCAGAGCAGGTTCAATGACACGTTTGCGTCGAAGTGTTTTGCTACCTTAGGAAGTTTGTGTTTACTTGAGCGAATCAAAGTATAAATTTTCGATGCTTACTCGCTTAGGTTTCCGTACGATCCAAATTGAATTTTCTTCTTGCGCGTACATTTGTTAAGTATTGCGGAAAAGTAGAAAAAAATCACACAAGTACCTATGCACATATATTATATATATAGACTGTTATATGCCACATGTTTATTTTCCTAGTCCTAGTCCATATATGCGAAAACTTCGAAGCCAAAGGATTATTTGTGGGAGACCTGGGGATTAGAATATTTTTATTTTCAATTCTATTTCACAGATTTGTTTAAAAACACTTTATAACCCATAAAAGATTCTTAAAGTTTTGTCCCTTATGCCATGACGAGCCTATCTTTGAATCACCTGTAAACAAATGAGGCATATGCAAGTTAGACTGTGTTATTAACTAAGTTCAGAACTACTTAAAAAAAATGTACACCCTCCTAAACGACTATCTGCACCCGATGCAATATCATCAGGAGGAGACCGTGTTTTGTCTTAACAACAAGAGAAAATTTTCATATCCGCAGTTTTGAACTGCAACACTACCAGCATATTCACAATTACGTATTCAACACGATGCTACAAAATTTGTACGAATTTTACCTCATCGAATTAGTTATAGGATGATAACAAGGTTACACGCTTAAAACTAAATGAATGATTACCTCAGTTGCGGCGTAACGTGATTAATCAAATTCTTCACTCCTCCCGCCACAGTGGGACACCGCTAATCAGCTTTTAATTAAAGGAAAGGAAAGCTTCGGGACTACAATTAGACGTGCATATCCATTACATATGCCGCACCGCTGGGAGTCACTAAAATATTAAGTGAGATTTGATATCCACTCGCACTAACAGGAACGATTCCAGAACACAATTCCCAGTGGTCGTAATTCTGATCTACAAATCGCAATGACGCCGATGAAGGAACTAATCACGTTCGATGAACTCAAAGATTCTAAATATTTTCTTTAAGATGCTTTGTAGGCAAGCGTGGTCAAGGCGTGAGGATACATAGTATGCATAGTCGTGGCTATTTTCAATAATTATAAAACACACCAAATCATGTTCATGGCCATGGTATTGGTTATATTAATGTTTAAATATGATTCTGTGCATTTGGCCTAGCTCTAATGAAGCGCAATTGGGATGTACAATTTTCGACCACTTTTTCGAACAGCTGGGCCCGTAAATCGGCAATAAAGCGGTGAATGTTGACTTCCAAGTGGTCCAACGTTTGTGGTTTATCGACGTTGACTAGCGATTTCACACACCCCCACAGAAAATAATGCGCTCATGGAATGTTTCCCACAATAAATTTATTATGTCCCACGCTATGTGGCATGTTGCGCCGTCTTGTTGAAACCAGAACTCTTCAAAATTAACGCCATCCAAGTTTGGAACGAAAAAGTCAGTTAATATGAATCTATAGCTCTCTCCATTAACTGAAGCGTTCTTTCCGGCATCATCTTGGAAGAGATATGGGTCAATGATTCCACCAGCCCATAAAGCACACACAAACAGTTACATTTTGCGAATGTTATTGCATCTCAACAAATTCTACCTATCTACTGTCCGGAATAAGTTAGGGTCTTTTGCAAAAATTGGCAAATCAGGGCTGCGTATTGTTCATCAGCATACTGAAGAGTATGGTACCTAGATGGGATTCTTGGGGCACTCCAGAGATAACCAGGACATTTTAACCCGCAAGCAAAGCTCTTTGTCAGCTAAATAGGATTAAAATCAACTAATCAGTCTGCCAAATATTCTATAACTGTAGACCTTATATATGAGAACTTTATGGTCAACTACGTCAATAGCTTTCCAGAAAACACCATGCAAAAAAGAATCGCGTAAGTCCAAGCTTCAGTAATGTAGTTAACATAGACAAAGAGATTAGTTGTCATCGACCTGTCCATTGAAAATCCATACTGCTTAGTAGTAATTAAGTGAAAACTAAATAATTTCAATGCTATTGGGTTGGACCATATCAGCGAAGCAATTTATTTATTAGGCTAACAGATAACTGCCCTGTCTGGACATAATTATAATTAATGAGCAATTAATGAATTTAGGATTATGGTTTAATATCTCTTAGCCTATGTTTTAATTCCCTCTTATTTAAATTAAAATCTACCCTATCAAAATATTTATTGTAGGAAGCCACTAGGGAATCAATTGTACCATACATTACATAACAGGTTCGATAAGTATCATCTTCTAAGATTTCTTGTCGACACGTTAATGTTCAACGTTGACAAAACCTCGGGACAGATCATTTCACCGGTCAACAATAAATGTATAAAAACAACTTCAAATATCTCGCAACCACACTTCAATGTTTGCAAATCAATCAACCTCGGTATGTGTTCGTGACAAGGCACATCAAAGTTATTTTACTACGACAAACTGCTCAAAGCAAAAGGAAGATCATCCTGCAATAAGAGAGAGTCATCAAGACATAAGATCTCCTTAAATATCGTCACATCGTCACCATAAATCAGAAGCTGGGAATTAGTCACCACATCCTGAATATCACTAATATATAAAATAAATAATAACGGGCCTAAGTGGCTTCCTTGAGGGACATCAAAAGTTACCGCACTTGACCAAGCTGATCTAAATATAACTTGTTCCGAGCAATTAGTCAGGTACGATGTTATCCAACCAATCCTATCAAAAGCTTTACTAAAGTCGATATGGATACAATCAACCTTATTACCATTTTTTTATAAACTTTAGATCATATGAAACTAACGACAACAAGATAGTAGTTGCGGATTTAACCTTGACGAAACTGACGTCCTCATGACCTAGAACTGGATATCTACGTTCTAATTTTAATTCTCACTTTTTGAATATTTCTAATGATGCCAACAGTTGTTGATGTGCTTTTTCGAATTTATGAAATTGCCCCAAACATTGTCGATGAGTATATTTTTGAATCATATAATTATGCGATTGCGAACAACTCCAATAGAGTGTCAGAGCACATGCTGAGTTCACACAATTACCACTGATTACGGCATAACTATGTTTGGAAACCTTTATCCACAACTTGATTATAGTTTTGAACTGCAACACTACCGGGAAATACGCAAGTACTGATACGCGGTGGCATAAAAAATTTATGAGTTTTGCTTTATCGGATTGGCAATAGGATAATTACTGGGTTACTCGCTTAAAGCTAAATGAATGATTACCTCAGCTGGGTCGTAGCGTGATTTCGGACGTCGCTAATCAACTTTTAATTACAGAAAATTAATGCTCCAGGATTACAATCAGACGTGCTTGCCCATTGCATATGCCATACCGCTGGGAGTCTCTGAAATATTAAGCGAGATTTGATATCCATTTGCAATAAAAGGGACGATTCCAGGACTTGACTCCCAGTTGTCGCAAAAACTGATCAAAAAATCGAAATGGAACCGGTGAAAGAATTAATAACGTTTGACGAACTCACAAAGATTCCAAATATTTTCTTCACAACGCTCGGTATACAGCCGTACGTAAGACGTGACGTAACTGCGCGGTCTTGGCTTTTTTCAATTATTTTCTACTTCGGATTCATCAACCTGAACGTACTAGTCATTTGGCAAATGTTGTACATCTACTTCATGCCAATCTCATCATATTTGGAAAGCACTGCGATGTGTGCCTGCACGATGTTCTGCTTGGTGTCCGATTTTAAAATGTTGGCAGTGTGGTTGAACAAGAAAACTCTTTCTGGACTGATGCAGGACCTAGAAGAAATGTTCCCAATCTCAAGTAGGGAGCAGAGGAAATTTTGCCTTCATTACTACAAGCGGAATATGCGGATGGTGATGGTGCCTTTTTCAGTTCTGTATATGACGCTAATCGCCATATTCAACCTATTCCCAATCTGCCAGTCTACGGTGGAGTATTTGTTTTTATCGAAGAGCTTCGCACGTAATCTGCCGTTTATTATTTGGTATCCTTTCAATTCAACCTCTGATCACGTCTACCCTTTGGTGTATGCATCGCAGGTGTATTTTGGCTATATGGCTGGTACCGGAATTTTTTCGGCAGATCTACTTCTTTGTTGCATTATTATACAGCTCTGTATGCATTTTGACTATATATCACGACAATTTTCTGTATTTGAGGCCACAGGCACAAGTCGCGATCTCGATTTTCTGAATTGGATTGTACCTAGGCACGTCAAAATTCTTCGGTAAGTAGAATCGTCTGAATGTATACCATAACATTTTTTTACAAAGATCAACAATCAATGTTTCAGTTTCAGTGAACACATAAACAGTGTTTTCAGCGTTTCAATTTTATTCAATTTTCTTATATCATCTCTAATAATTTGCATGGGAGGGTTTCAAGTTACTGCTGGAGTTGACATAATACAACTTTCCATGTATTTTCTACTCGTGATCACTTCACTTATTCAGGTCTTACAAATATGCTATTTTGGACAGCGATTGATGGAATCGGTATTTTATTTTAAATTTTGGAATGAATTTTCTAAATAAAAAAAGATCCATTTTTAGAGTAGCCGAGTTGGTTATGCAGCATACAGCCACTCTTGGCAGAAAGCTGATCAGAGATATTGGAAATCGCTTATTGTAATCATAAGGCGATCACAGGAATGTGCGGTTTTAAAAGCGATAACATTTCCTCCAGTGTCGTTGAACACTTTTAATACGGTAAATTCAATGAAATATTTAATTCATAAATCAAAAATTCGATACTTTAATTTTACAGGTTGTTAGCATGTCTTATCAGTTCTTTGCCTTACTTCGTACTATGTATGGGAAATAAATAAAACACAAATATATATAATATTTGTTTAACTTCGTAAAGTTCGTAAATGTAATGGAAAATTCGTAAAATCCTAAATTATGTTTTGGTCCCTTTGGGGAACTTTCTTGTGTGAATGAAGAAGGGTTAAAAAAGCGAGTATTTACGAAATTTACGACGATTTGCGGAGTGTGACGAATACCGTAAGAGGTCTTGAGGATATAATATATTATAAATTATAAGTGACTTATTTATTTACTTGCATGATCGATTTTTTTCTTATATTGAACTATTGAATTCAAATTTATAGATAGTACTTCAGATTTTCTTATTTTAATTGTGGCGTACCGCAGGGGTCTATCATGGATTCTATGCTTGTCTATCTATATACATGAATGGCATTATTAAAGGAATTAATAATAATAATAAGATACATAAAAAAATTATAATGATAAAAATAAAAATTTGGGATCACCAGATGGTTTAATTTTTTAGATAGTAAAAAAACTGCTTCAAGTAAAAGCGTGAGAGAAAAATAATTTGACACTCACCAACTTCATCCGAACGTGGGAGGGGAGGGGGGAGTATTTCATATCATATTGCTCCAAAGCGAATTTACCATACATGCACCTCAGCTTATCATGTAAGAATACGTTGGAAAATACGTAACGCTTCACTTACCATCACCCACTACTACACAAACTCTTCTTTAGACCTGTGCACCTAAACAAATATTGGCTTATAAAAACATTTTTAATGAACCCCCACTACTATGACTACTACTTACCATTATTGCTATTTGTTTTTCAGTCATATATACATACATATGTATGTATATTTGTCCGGATATTACGCCCTAGAACCCCACTGAATTCTGAATTTACCGATTTGAATAAATGAGGTGTCGGTAGTACTCTATTATATTACATATTTTGATATTACAGTTGAAGCAGACAAGACGAATTGTAGTCACTATTCCAACTGGTATTTCGAATGGGCCCTCTCGTTGTGATTTACGTTCGTAAGTACAGTGCTACTCAAAAGTTGGCGCATAAATCTAGCTGATATCTTCGTTACAATACGTAGATATGTGTTTTGCCATCTAGACTAGAATACATATACAAATCTACATATACATATGTATTATAAAAAATTATAATTGAGACAAAAGGTAACGCGAATTGAACATTTTGGGTATGGTATATCTATGTTTTGCATATAATAACGACATTTTTCGAGGTTGTAATAACTGGATCATAATTGAAAATGTATTGGGCCTAGAATAGATCCTTGTGGAATGCCACACATGCGATCAACCTCAAAGACCAAACAACCTGAAAAAAATTACATGTGCTTTGGGTCAGATAGCTAAGATAAAATGCATGACAATAAAGATCCAATTATGACGCAGATGACAGACCATCAGTAGACTTTCCCAAAATGAAGCTTTGCTTTTCATTCAAAGTTAACAGTAATATTTTCTCTGATCTTCTTTTATGCATTAACTACTCTCAATAGATTCTCAGCTTTATATAGTGAACTAAAGTGTTTAAATTGTAATTTTCAAAAATGTCTGTTTTCTGAAAAATTCTAGACCACTAATTTATATTTCGAATTTTAAAGCACTTATGACATGGTGCTGCTCTATCATCGCAGCTTCAGTCTAACTTCAGTTCATTCATCACGAACTAATTAGCCACCTCCATAATGTGCCATAATCGCGCATCACTGCTGTTGTCCATTGAGTGCTGTGAGGCAAATGGTCTTTGTGATTACCCACGACGCGACGCCATGGCATCGCCGCCGCCGCCGCCGCCATCGTCCTCGGCCATGCGGGATGTCTGCTTGCCGCAGTGGAAAGGATGCAATTTAGCGCTCATCGCTTTCTCAGTAAATCAAAAAAGGAAAAAGCCACCTTGTCGTTCATGTTATTTTTCATTTCTGAAAATTGTTGATTCAATTTTCCTCACGTCCTTTATCATTCGATGGAGGAGAAATCGATTTTGTATGCATTCAAAGTTATCAGAAGAGTCGCACGATCTGGGCCGGAAAAACTACGTATGTGATCGGAATAAGGGAAAACATGCCGTTCCGAACCCGAGGCCCGAGGCCGTCTTCCTATGTCTTTTCCGGTACGGGCGGCGGACAGACTTATCGCCCCGGAGGGTTCCAGAGGATATCAAACTTTTATATTGGCAATAGCTGGAATAAGTTAAGTTTCGAGGACTGCAGAATGTCTACGACATTCGAAGCAGCCATTCTGATTCACCGGCAAAGATTAAATCTCTTCCCAATTTCTTGCTTTATTTAAGGGGGGACAATATTTCATAGGGGCCGAGCATCCCGTGTAGGTGGGCGAGTCGAGTGTACCACCTTAAGGACGGAACCGAGCAAATCCGGTTATAGTACTCGGAGATGGAAAATTGGACCAGCGCATTTTCTGTGCCTTTAACCACGGCAGCTTCGTGCAAGCTTGGGAAAATAATATGACCGCTGGGCAATTTTGGATTTTTGATTTCTTCAGACGATTACGTGTGCTTTGAGAGCGCTTTAGGAGTGCATCCATGCAGCACCTCCGAATAATAGATGGACGCTTTGTGGGGATGGCTATTGCCGTCCAAAAATAATGAGGACACTAAATTTAGACACCGATAGAGATTTTCTGCAGATGTCTGAGTCCTGACATGCCCCAGTAATTTCGAATTTGGTGCCTGATTTCATGCCACCACACTACGAGCCTTGCATCATAATGAGACATGACTTCGGGGGCCCTGGCCATGATTATTCTCTTGTGTTTAAGTTTATCAGCGGCAATTTCGCCAATCGGTAGGTAGCTTTTACATGACTCCACAAGATTTGTGCACATTTGGCTTTTTGTTACTCCGCAGGATCGCTTTTGCCAATTCTGGAACGATTTTTTTTAAACGAAAATGAAATATTAATCAAGTTTCAATACCTATATAATTTACTTAACAATGCTTCCTACAATTCATATTCCGTTTTTACTGAATAGTGAATCCACGCAGCACACGGTCTTGGCAGCTAATTAACATCACCATTTTGTGAAATCACGCCACTAGAAAAATTTTCCCTCAAGTGTGGCACGAAGCGCCGTCTTGTTGAAAGGACTTATTTCGGAGGTACATATCAAGAAAAGAGTGCCAGAAAAATTTTATATTCATCTGATACATCTACCCATTGACAGTTAATGTTTATCCTTCATCGTTCTCGAATAAGTAGGAGCCGAAAACGCCACAGTTTTTTTTTCGGCTACAGTGGACACTCCAAGATGTTTTCTGCATTGTTTTCACGCTATACGTTCACATATATACGGCAATTTAATTTGTTTACATGGCCGTTCATCCAAAATTGAAACTCGTCGCTGAAAATGATATTATGACCGATATTCGAGTGAACTTCGAGATATTCGTAACGTACGGTCAAAACAAATGGCCAGTTTGCTTGACCTCGTATTAACGGGATCATATCCGGAAATTTGAAGTAGAGTGAAAGCTCAAAATTTTGTGCACAATGAGGAATCAAGAGATTTGAAATATACGCACACTATCGCGAACGGCGGAAATATTTTCATTTTCCCGGGCACTGAGACGATTGGTTGTACGAGCACACAAAATTAATGGCTTATTTTAATGTTAAGATTTTTTTTCTCTTTATATTGCGTCTGCTGTACCTGTTGATTGACTAAATAAGTGACACCACTTTTTAAACGATTTTAGACTAAAATAAAATCGTGGGACGTATTTTCATAGTAGAAAACACATAATAAATGTATGATTTCCAAGCTCGCAACAAAACAATTTTATTTTAGTCTGATCAAAGCCCCACATTGGTGACCCATAATTATTTTCTTGCTTTTAGTATATCATCAATTGTGCAATAAAACTTTTTAACTTAAAAAAGTTTCTTTTTTCCTATTTTGTATTTCATGTAAAAATATAATAGATAATGGTTTTTTCTTTTGCAATACGAAATAATATTAAAACGATTTACAATAATAGATAATAAAAAATTAATTTCCATTCAAACCGTCAAAACGAATACAACGAATTACCAATTCCACTCACGTATATGTTTATGAAGCGCTTGTTTGAATTTACGCATACATATATAAAATCCTGATAAAGTTTTTTGTGTAGTAACATATACGTAGTAACACCTATACCAACCCCAGAATGGTGAAAACCATTATCGTAATTGTGGGAACTCGTAATAGCTACAGAAGTGCCTTATCAACCTATTCCAGATAATAGAAGGAATGGAAGTTTCTGACCTTGTCAAAGTATGTATATATGTGAACAAATTACCCAACGGGAAACAGGCCTAAATATTTCATTAGTTGTTTTCAGCTTTTTATTCTGATTTACCATATAGACGACAACAGTGTCATTCTCGAACTACTTATTCGTGAATTCGTCTGCAACGTCTGTGTCATTAGATTAAAAACAAACGACTGTGGATACCAAAAAGGTGTACACATTTTAGAACCGCATTCGATAAAACTACAAGATGTAAGAAGTTATTTTAAAATTACACTCATCATAAAACCTTGACACTTCAGGCCTCCCAAGGAATCGAAGGACCTCAAAATGGACAAGGACGAACTTGTATTTTTTTCGCAATCTTCAAAACTATTTAAAGTGTTAGGGATATGGCGTGACGACATAAAGCTCAACACTACCAAAAGATCTGTAATTGGTCCCGTGATTATTTTATTTGCCAGTATAGTGCTAAATGTCGTACTTATTTCTGGCTATTTTGAATTAAAGTCTAAAGAAAACAACGCCAAAGCCACGTTTGCATTGAATTGTGCTTTTGGAATTTTGGTTTGCTCCTTCAAGATGTTTGGAATATGGAACTCCGTACACGAGATGAAACAATGCTTTAAAGCACTACAGGATATTGCTTGGACGTATGAAAATCAAGAGTTTATACAGAAGGCTCTAAAGATCTATCGCGTGTTTTTCACATTGGGCTTGGTGTTTATGAGTTTCGCATTATTGTTCTATTGCAGTATCCCCGTATTTGAAGGCACTAGAAATCTGCCATTTGAAATTAAAAATCCTGTTCGTATTGCAGATTTGATGCAGAGTCCATTTTATGAAATCATGTATACATACGAAATTATCACATGTTTTGTGTTTGGCTATATGATGATGTCTTGTGATACGGTGATTTGAATTTTTCAAAATATTTGTTGGGTAAGTTTAATGTTTTTTGCAGTTATTTTGCGGTGTCCTAGCAATGGTGTCAGGAATTCTAGAGAGCATAACTGATATTTTTGAACAAGCTTTCATCAAACACAACGTGTCTTCTCGAAGTGAAGCGGAAAAACTGAAAATATTTGCTAGAGTGATTGAGGATTTTATAGAAATATGCAGGTACTGTATTTGAGTATAATGTACACATTTGTGCGTTTTAATTACAGTTGCAAATGGCCCCATAGATAAACAATTACATTTGGTTGTTCATATTTTTCAGAATAATTGACTTCATTAAGGATATTTTTAGTATGATCAGCCTCACTCATTTTTTATATAATGTTTCTATGATGGCGTGGAATTTGTACGTTATTTTTGTGATCAAAACAATAAATGCGTTAACAGTTACTATGATTATCATATTTTTTGTTCAAATTTTCCAATTAGGAATATATTGCTATTTCGGGGAAGATGTTATTCAACAGGTAAATGAGCATCATAAAAACAAAATGGCACCTTCAATACCTGCTGCTAATACATTTTCTAGGTTCGTAAGTTACGTCACAGAATTTACGACTGTGACTGGTACAACCAATCAAAATCCTTCAAAATTATGATATTGCTTACACTGCAGAGGTTAGAAAACGAACCATTTATTGCTGCAGGGAAAATTGTGCCCCTTTCTTTGCCTACTTTTACTGAGGTGGGTACTAAAAACTTTTCATCTTATATTATAATATCAAAATAAAAACTTTTTATTATTTCAAGGTTATGAAGACTGCTGCTACCTTTGCTACATTTCTCTACAACACCCAAAAATAAATTAAACTAGAAACAGGTTGAAACAATGCCACTGTATCCCAAATTGGTCTTTTCGCTGATTTCGGATGTACCTATTCGGCATAGTACTTACAAGACCCCAAAAAAAAAATAAAACTAAGCTGGTTCTGTCTGGGGACTGGGACAGTCGGTCGAAGTGAAGTGAAGCTAGGGTTAACTTTGTTCTAGTTTATGTTGTTTGATTTTGTTTGTAGTGTAACGTTTTTAAATTATTAATAAAACAAATTAAGAAAACGATCGATTATAATCATAATTACCAACTTGTCAAATTGGTGGTATGTGCCCACAGCTGATCCTCACAAATAAGAGCACTATCCCATCCCTCCCGCTGCCACCTCCTCCTGTACTCACACTCTCCCGCCGCTCTCCTTTCCGCCTCCTTCCCTTGATTTCGTGCGAAGGAGAAGAAATTCCACTTCAAAAGTTCTAACAAAAGTCATGATAAGCAAACTAGTAGTGCTCGAAGCCCCTTCTACGTTGGTACCATCACTTCTATCGTAGCTTTAACAGAAGCCGAGAAATTGAAAAAAAAATTTTGCACCTTTTAGGCCCCCCTCTGGCTCCGCGGGCCTTCAAAAATATAGAATTTTGCGCACTTGACACACTAAGCATGGAGGGGGGCTTAAATTGTATGTTAATATTCAGTGGGGTGGGTGGTTTATCATAATAATTTACCTGCCGCCTGGACTGCAGTCTTTTCTTCATAGCCAAAATAATATTAAGGTTTTTAAAATTGTAATTTTCGAAAATCGAACGTGTGAAGTGAAGTGTGGAAGTTTTAAATGTTTCCCATAGGATAATAATAGATAGTCCTGGGAGAAGCAGTTGATATATGTAGACTCCTACCTGTGACTTCCTCGTATTTTAGGAGTATTTATGAAACAATGTATTCCACATCTCTTTTATCAACCAGCAGATAAAAAAACTTAAGGTTGTGTTGTGTTACTTAGTTAGTCAGATGTTATTCGCATATGGGTGGATTTTAATCAGAAATTAAGTCATTTACGTGAAAAACCGGAAGAACGTTACTGCTGAATAAAACTCCGTGAAAGCGGGTATTATTCCAGCTCCGCCATCGGCGGTGGAGGCAGTCTCAACGTACATTGCAATATGGGAAGCATGAAATCCTCTGTTCGTGCTGGTGTTCTTCTAAAGCGAATTCGTGGCATACATTGGCACACTAGACTCCAAAACAATTTACTCTCACTCCAGTAATTTTCCACGAAATTTTAGCCATTTTTCCATGCATTGGAGCCACTCGCAGGTCCAGCCGGGAGGAATAAATTTTCCAATTTTTGTTATGGAAACTGTCTCTCGCCCACAGGAGACCGACGAATTGCGCCAAACTTATGCAAATTGGGAATTCACTCGTGGCAGCCGCAAGTCTGCGGCGGGCAGAGTGAAAAGGCGCAAATTTCATAAACGGATTGTGTTAATGCGAAAAGCACTCGCTCTAAATGGAACTTACATGAATGATCCCAGAAGAATTCATTCCGAAAACTTTTGGGCCTTTTTAAAAATTTATCCCCGGGAGAGGCACTCCTCCGTTCTCCGGGCAACTATGCGGTGGTGAAAGGCTTAACACGTCGAGCGACGCACTGGCCCTGGCCGTATAGTGCGCTGCTGCCTGCTTTACATCCGCAAGTGGGAAAATCAAGTGAGCATTTTCGGCTGCCACTTCCCTTTTTTGTCCGGTCCTTTTTCGATATACACATATTCACATGTGCACGTAGTACGAGTATGTGGCCTAGCCGCTGTAATAAGTTGGGAATGAATTGCATTTTTTCCTTACAGCGCGCATAAAACGAAAGTGCTTTTTATGAGATTGTTGGTTTTAACATGACTGGGTCCTTTCTGGGCTGCTCTAAAAGCAATTAATGGAACCGCACTAGGTTTTGCTGCAAAGGACGCCTTTGTGCGGATAAATCAAAGGATGTATGGCGTTTAGAGCCATTTAAGCTCAAAAAGCGTTAAATCCCATTTGTTTCTAAATGAGAGTGTTTTGTGTGTGAGGTTTCGCATGAAAGTGTTTTTGAACCACCGTCGCCTTTTACCTCTGTTCTACTATAACTAATAGCTCCGGGATTTCTATCTATTGCAGTCGTAACTCTCTGCAGGAGACAGGGTGCCCCAAGCATTGCTTTTGTTCTAATCGAGAATAAAAGAACGAAACGCTCGTGTAGCTGACAAACTTTGTGAAAAATTATATTATGGTTTGCAGCTATGTACGTAAAGTTAGTAAAAATGATCCCTGCTTAACGCTTCAACAACAGAAGGGATTTTAGTGAAATGTTGTATTGTAGGTATGCGTAAAATACACCAATAAAACTCATTTGACTGTGTTGTTGAAAATGAATGTGTCGGTCAATGAAAATTTCAAACTAAGTGATATTCGCACGAAAATAAGTACTTAAGGGTTTTGAGGCTCCCTGAATTCTAATCTGTTTCGAAGTTTTGGCATTCATAATTGTGGGTAGAATTTGGCGATCAAAATGTCTCAACGGATTCTTTAAAAAAAATTCATGTATACCTTCAAAATTTGAGAATTCAGTAGACCCAAAACCGAATACAAAACTCCTTTTGAGCTGTTAGGTGAGTCTATGGAGTATGAATTCTTAAAAATTATCTATCCTTCCTCAGGGTAACTGGACATATTAGTTGGCACCAATGACATATAGAAACTGGACTACAACTCACTTAATAATTAGATCAAATTTTGACGGAATTCTAACTATCTCACTCCTACCTAAATCCTGCAGACAGACAACATAATAAAAATTCATTCTGATATTCGAATGAAGATGGCGTTACCTTGATCCGTTTGACATTCCTCTCGGAAATGTCAGTGAAGGCGCAAAAATAAACATTAAAAAATTTTAGAAGAAGAAATAAAAGTACTTTGGTTTTGCGGTTTTTGGAGTATTCGCGTGTGAATGAGGTTGAAATTAACCTTAATTAGCTGTTTGGACATATAACTCGCAACGACAATTAAAATGGCTCGCCAATTCAACGGAATACCTACCACCAGATGTCTCAATTTATTATCCGTTACAATCAGCTGTTACAATAATTTTACGATGACCATCAGATGGCTATGACATTTTGTGCCGCAACTTTTAGTTTATGTTGGCATATACGGGAAATATGAATATTAGACAAAGGCAGAAATAATGATTTTTATATCTACCTCTGTCGCACGTAAATCACATCCCCATATTCTTAGTTGGACTCATTTTTCAATAAATATCAGAATTCACAACTTTCCCAATTGTTTACATCTGTGTAGTAAAAGATAATCAAAAGACGTAAAAATGATAATATGTAGTTAAGTAAGTAACTCCAAACTTTGTTCGACGCCTGAAGAATTTGTAGTTTTCATTCACAAAAGACGTACCATCGCCGCAGTACCGCCTGCGGCAACAATTTGAATATAATTCGAATGCCGCTCATCTGAAGGCAAATAAAATTTCACTTTAAGTTATTCCCTAAAGTTTTCGGTTTTGTAAAGTGTTATTTGAAATTTTTAAAGGGGAGGGGGGTTGAGAAAGAAACAGAAGTCCGAACAAAGTTTTTGAGAAGTTTTTGGTGAAGAAAGTCATCATCTTAGCCCCTTAGGGGTAGATATCTTACGTGTGCCTCTCTCACAGTGCATCTGTCGGAAGAACGTATGGCCGTTGGAAGGCAATAAATTTTAATACACAGCCACCGCACTCCGAAAGCGTAATAAGACAAAACAAAAAGGAAGACGATAAGAAATGAAAAGAAGGATGAGACAGAAATTCCTACAATTTCTCAAGTACTTTTATTTTAGCACACGAACGTCCTTTGAAGAACATGGTCCTCTCGATTGTATTGAAATTTTATACGGCTACCCTATGGAGAAAAGAGGCAAACTTTCTCGACGAAACTTTTCTATTCTGTTATGGGTGGAAAGTGCACAACACGGGGAGTCTGCCGGGCTTTAACAGCAGATGAAACACTTACAGGGATGTAAAAGTTTCTGTTTAATCAACGTGGCTCCGGATTTTCACTCGCATCAAATGAATACGTGATAAGGAAGGCTCCTCGTCTTTTATCATTCTTCGGTGGCAGTATAATATGCTTTGAAAAAAAAAATAAAAAAAAACTTCAATTTCTCAACTATTGCACTTTTACATTTACAGGATATGGATGACGAAGTTTCAATCCCTTTCTTATCACAGAAGAGCCGAGCAGCAGAGCCAGTTATGCTGCCTTGGCTATCCACCTGAACGTTATCTGTTGTCCAACATGTTGCTCTAGTGTTCAGGGTCCTCTGTATTTAAGAATGGTAGACCTATTCCCCATGCTAAAGGACCTTTTTTAAAAAAAAATAACAGTAGGTACATTCAAAAAATTTGTTTTCACTTACCCCATAGAGCCTTTCACCCCCCCCTCTTATTTTTAAACTATCTAAAATATCTGTGAAAAATTTCGTGAATGTGCACTGCCTTCAGTTAGTGCGTTTCATTGAGTTCAGTTTATATACATACATGCGTTCTTTGGCTAGGATTTAGCCTGTGAGTAATTGTAGGGCTTCAAGATGGCGGATCCAATATGGCGACCAAAAATTCTCAATTCTAAAGGAATGAAACCGCATCACTTTATGTTTTGGGGGGTAGCTCATCACGAATCTACAATCAAAATTTGGAAATTAATGATGGCGACCGAAAATTCTCAACCTTGCATGTAAATGAATATAAAGGAGTTTTTGGGGTCGATGATTTTAAAATTGCCAAAGTTATCAATGCAAATCAATTTTCATGAGAATGTGTTCTTTGAGTTTGTGATTCCAAAATAACAAACTTTTTCTAAGTTCAAATATTTATTTACATTTTACGTACTACATATTCATCACTAAAAAATTAAAAACCATATGACCAAGTTCAAAATTATTCTATAGCTCCAATAACCGTCATAACTTTCCGGATTATATTTTAATCAACATAACATAACACAATTTCAACTCGACCCATATGCATTTCATTTTAAAGAGGCGAATTAGGTTTACCCATCCTCTCACAAATTTTCTTGTGTATGTACAATACCACCTTTACCACGGAACTGAGAAAATCAATATCCTATTAAAGACAAATGGTGTCAAAAATCCATAAATGAAACTTTTTGACCTTGTTAACGTATCGTCCTAAAAAAATTACTCATTGGGAATTATGGAATAAATATTTCACAAAATGATTTAAGCTACTTATTCCACTTTTCCATGTAGACAACATTGTCATTCTGAAACTAGTTGTTATTGACGATACACACAATATCTACCCCACTAAAATAAAAATTCATACGGTGAAACGAAAAAAAAAACAGATTTTGGAAGTGCTTTCCACAAAACTGCAAAATGTAAGAAATGATTTTAAAATTACACACAAAATAAAACCTTGATATCTTAGGCTGCCTAAGAAATCGAAAGATCTCAAAAAGGAAAACGAAGTACTTGAATTTTTTTCGCAATCTGCCAAAATATTTAAAACATTTGGAATGTGGCATGACGACAAAAAGCTCAACAGCACCAAAAGAACGACATTTGGTCCCATGGTTATTTTCCTTGCCGGTATAGTGATGGCTAACTTAGTTATTTCTGGCTATCTTGATTTGAAGTCCAAAGGAAACAACACCAGAGCTACGCTTGCAATAATTACTTTTTTTGGGATTTTGGTTTGCACCTTCAAGATGTTTGCAATATGGAACTCCGTGTACGATATAAAAGAATGCTTCAAGGCACTACAGGATATTGCGTGGACATTTGAAAATCAGGAGTATATACAGAGGGCTCTCAAGATCTACCGTGTATTTTTCACATTGGGCTTGGCGGTCCTTAATTTGGCATCATTATTCTTTTTCATCATCCCAGCATTCGAAAGCTTGAGAACATTGCCTTTTGATATTAAAACTCCTCTTGGTACTTTAGATTTGATGCAGAGTCCACAATACGAAATGATATATGCATACGAAATTCTCGCAGGTATTGTATTTGGTAATATGATGATGGCTTGTGACACGGTAACTCGAATTTTTGTAAGTAGCATTTCGGTAAGTTGAATGTCCGTTTTCAGTTGTTTTGCGGTGTAATGGTGATGGTGTCAGGAATTCTAGAGAGCATAAGTGATGTTTTCGACCAGGCTTTCATCAAACGCAACGTGTCTTCCCGGAGCGAAGAGGAAAAACTGAAGATATTTGCTAGAGCGATTGAGGATTTTATAGAAATATGCAGGTATAGCCTTCTAATGTAGGATAATCTTGGTTTCAATTGGTGATGAAGATGTCTCAATAGACAAAAAATTAAATAAACTTTCTCAAACTTTTCAGAATAATTGACTTCATTAAGGACATATTTAACATGCTCAGCCTCACTCATTTCTTATATAATATTTCCATGATTGCAGTAACGTTGTATATTGTTTTTGTGGTCAAAACGATAAATGTGTTCACAATTACTATGGCAATCGTCTTTGTGCTTCAAATTTTCCAATTAGGAATATATTGCTATGTCGGGGAAGATGTTATTCAGCAGGTATGCAAATTAAAATGTATAAGAGTAACATATATCGCAACTGATGGTGACTCTTTTGTCAGGTTCGTAAATTACGTCACAAAATTTACGAGTGCGACTGGTTCAACCAATCAAAATCGTTCAAAATTATGGTCTTGCTAACTCTGCAGAGGCTCGAAAATGAACCATTTATTGCTGCAGGGAAAGTTGTTCCCCTCTCTTTGCCGACTTTTACGCAGGTATTCTATACTTTGTATCTCGACCAAAATGTAAAAAAATTTATTTTTTCAAGATTCTAAAGACTGCTGCTACGTTTTCTACATTCCTCTACAACACTCAAAATATGCAAAACTAGATGTTTGGCTGGAACTAACTGCACAACTTTTTTTATTTCCAAATGGCAATTTGCTAAATGTTTTATATCGTTAAGTAATTAATAAATTCATGTGGTAGAACCAAAACCAATCCCCTGAGTGCATATGTATTTAAAATATAGCCTAGAATGAGATTCAGGTATTGTTGTTGTCCTCGTTGTTTTCCACTCCTTTTTTTAATAGAAGATCAAGGAACTAAATTAGTCAAGGGATAGTGGGTTTAAGTATGAATTAAAGAATTCTGTCTACGACACGTGAGAGAGTTCCTTGCCTCGAGCAATCGCTACCCTCGATCGTGTCGTTAGTCCAACTAACCTGCGAAATTCCCGCTGATCGTAGCACAATCCATCGCAGAAATCGCAGTGCCATCGGAAAATGCTGACCGGAATGCAACCCGAGATGTCCCTGGATATAGAGAAGCCGCCGGAAAGCCTCGAGCGAGAAGTGCAAGTAGTCGAGAGTCTTATCAGAGCCATCAGCAGGAACATATAGCCATCAGCAAGAATAGATTTTTCGACGTTGTACATTAAAATTAATATAATTGTCATTAAATAGTTGTTTGTTAAATATCTTCTCTTTTATTCACTGCATTTCAATAACTTTATTTTGTGTTGCCACCTGTGCTGCGCCCTTAGTGTAGTGTTGGAAAACGGACTTTGAGAGAGGAAAGGACTTCACCCCAACAATTCAACAAAAATACAGGAGTTCTTTTCAATATAATTTAACCTCTATTACTTCTCAATTTTATATGGAACGCAAAAGCGCACAAACTCTGGGATTCCGACAGCGATTTTTAACCCAAAATACAGAACGATTAATCGCTGGTAGATTGCAAATCTTGTGGTCTTGCGTTATCATGCTGAAATGCCCCATGTGTCATTTTCCGAAACCTAAGAAGGAATACAAACATTTCTCGCATACTAAAGTTGGTATCTTTTAATTTCTATAAGTATTTCATATGTAATTAAATTTCCATAAATTAAGTGGAAGCTTCCAAATGTTGCGGGAAAGACGAATACTACAACACTAAATTAATTACTAATGATGAAGCGATTTCCCTTCGAACTGTCAATACGAATACACATATAAAATCCTGATAAAGTTTTTTGTACAGTGACATAGTAACACCTATACCAACCCCAGAATGGTGAAAACCATTATCGTAATTGTGGGAACTCGTGCCTTAGCAACCTATTCAAGATAACAGAAGAAATAGAAGTTTCTGACCTTGTCAAAGTATGTATATATGTGAACAAATTACCCAACGGGAAACAGGCCTAAATATTTCATTAGTTGTTTTCAGCTTTTTATTCCAATTTACCATATAGACGACAACAGTGTCATTCTCGAACTACTTATTCGTGAAGAAACGTCTGCAACGTCTGTGTCATTAGATTAAAAACAAACGACAGTGGATACCAAAAAGGTGTACACATTTTAGAACCGCATTCGATAAAACTACAAGATGTAAGAAGTTATTTTAAAATTACACTCAACATAAAACCTTGACACTTCAGGTCTCCCAAGGAATCGAAGGACGTCAAAAAGGACAACGAGTCACTTGTATTTTTTTCTCAATCTTCAAAACTATTTAAAATATTTGGGATATGGCGTGACGACAAAAAACTCGATATTACCAAAAGAACTTCAATTGGTCCCGTGATTATTTTCTACGCCGGTATAGCGACAGCTGCTCTAGTTATTTCTGGCTATCTTGATTTGAAGTCCAAAGGAAACAACACCAGAGCTACGCTTGCAATAATGACTTTAATTGGGATTTCGGTTTGCACCTTCAAGATGTTTGCAATATGGAACTCCGTGTACGATATAAAACAATGCTTCAAGGCACTACAGGATATTGCGTGGACATTTGAAAATCAAGAGTATATACAGAAGGCTCTCAAGATCTACCGTGTATTTTTCACATTGGGCTTGGTGTTTATGAGTTTGGCATTTTTATTCTTTTTCATCATCCCCGCATTCGAAAGCTTGAGAACATTGCCTCTTGATATTAAAAATCCGGTTGGTACTTTAGATTTGATGCAGAGTCCACAATACGAAATGATATATGCATACGAAGTCAGTGCAACTTTTATTTTTTCCTATGTGATGATGGCTTGTGATACGGTAACTCGAACTTCTTGAGTATAATAAATAGATAAGCCTAAGGTCCGTTTCAGTTGTTTTGCGGTGTAATGATAATGGTGTCAGGAATTCTAGAGAGCATAAGTGGTGTTTTCGACAAGGCTTTCATCGAACACAACGTGTCTTCCCGGAGCGAAGAGGAAAAATTGAAGATATTTGCTAGAGTGATTGAGGATTTTATAGAAATATGCAGGTATGGCCTTCTAATGTACGGTAATCTTGCTTTCAATTACGGTTAATGTGGAGTTGAAGATGTGTCAATGGACAAAAAATTAAATTAAATTGCTCAAACTTTTCAGAATAATTGACTTAATTAAGGACATATTTAACATGCTCAGCCTTACTCATTTCTTATATAATATTTCATCAATGGCGGTGACGTTGTATATTGTTTTTGTGGTCAAAACGATAAACGTGGTCACAATTACTATGGCAATCGTCTTTGTGCTTGAAATTTTCCAATTAGGAATATATTGCTATTTCGGAGAAGATATTATTCAGCAGGTATGCAAATTAAAATGTATAAGAGTATATCGCAACTGATGGTGACTCTTTTTTCAGGTTCGTAAGTTACGTTACAAAGTTTACGAGTGCGACTGGTACAACCAATCAAAATCGTTCAAAATTATGGTCTTGCTAACCCTGCAGAGGCTCGAAAACGAACCATTTATTGCTGCAGGGAAAATTGTGCCCCTCTCTTTGTCGACTTTTACCCAGGTAAATGTATCTCTGTGTGTACATATATTGTATCTTGAGCAAAAAAGAAAAAAAATTTGTTGTTTCAAGATTATGAAGACTGCTGCTACATTTGCTACATTCCTCTACAACACTCAAAATATGCAAAACTAGATGTTTGGCTAATTCCAGCTGCACAACTTTCTTTATTACGAAATGGCAATTTGGTAAATGTTTTATGTCGCTAAGTAATTAATAAATTCATGTGGTAGAACCAAAACCAATCCCCTGAGTAAATATGTATTTCAAATATAGCTTAGAATGAGACTCAGGTATTGCTGTTGTCTTCCTTAACCACTCCTTTTTTTAACAGAAGATCAAGGAACTAAATTAGTCAAGGGATAGTGGGTTTAAGTACGAATTTAAGAATTTAACAAAAATACAGGAGTGCTTTTCAATATAATTTAACCTCTGTTCTGTCTCAACTTTATATGGAACGCAACATCGGCCAAACTCTGGGATTCTGATGGCAATTTTTAACCAAAATTTCAAAACGATTAATCGCTGGTAGATTTCAAACCTTGTGGTCTTGCGTTATCATGCTGAAATGCCCCATGTGTCATTTTCCGAAACCAAAGAAAGAATAAAAACATTTCTCGCATACTAAAGTTGGCATCTTTTAATTTCTATAAGTATTTCATATGTAATTAGATTTACCTACAATAAGTGGAAGCTTCCAAATGTTGCGGGAAAGACGAATACTACAACACTTAATTACTTACTAATGATGACGAAATTTCCCTTCGTAATGTCAAAACGAATACAACGAATTACCAATTCCACTCACGTATATGTTTATGAAGCGCTTGTTTGAATTTACGCATACATATATAAAATCCTGATAACGTTTTTTGTACAGTGACATAGTAACACCTACATCAACCCCAGAATGGTGAAAACCATTATCGTAATTGTGGGAACTCGTGACTTAGCAACCTATTCCAGATAACAGGAGAAATGGAAGTTTCTGCCCTTGTCAAAGTATGTATAATCGTATATGTGAATAAATTATCCAACGGGAATTCAGGCCTAAATATTTAATTAGATGTTTTCAGCTATTTATTCCAATTTACCATGTAGACGACAGTGCCATTCTCGAACTACTTATTCGTGAAGAAACGTCTGCAACGTCTGTGTCATTAAATTAAAAACAAAAGGCAGTGGATACCAAAAAGGTGTACACATTTTAGAACCGCATTCGATAAAACTACAAGATGTAAGAAGTTATTTTAAAATTATACTCAACATAAAACCTTGACACTTCAGGCCTCCCAAGGAATCGAAGGACGTCAAAAAGGACAAGGACGAACTTGTATTTTTTTCGCAATCTGCAAAACTATTTAAAATACTTGGGGTGTGGCGTGATGACATAAAGCTCAACACTACCAAAAGATCTGTAATTGGTCCCGTGATTATTCTCTACGCCGGTATAGTGCTGGTTGTCCTTGTTATTTCTGGCTATCTTGATTTGAAGTCCAAAGGAAACAACACCAGAGCTACACTTGCAATAATTATTGTTATTGGGATTTCGGTTTGCACCTTCAAGATGTTTGCAATATGGAACTCCGTGTACGATATAAAACAATCCTTCAAGGCACTACAGGATATTGCTTGGACATTTGAAAATCAGGAGTATATACAGAAGGCTCTCAAGATCTATCGTGTATTTTTCACATTGGGCTTGGTGTTTCTTAGTTTGACATTTTTATTCTTTTTCAACATTCCCGCATTCGAAAGCTTGAGAACATTGCCTTATGACATTAAAAATCCAGTTGGTACTTTAGATTTGATGCAGAGTCCACAATACGAAATGATATATGCATACGAAATTAGTGCATCATTTATTTTTTCCTATGTGATGATCGCTTGTGACACGGTATCTCAAATTTTTATAAGTACCATTTCGGTAAGTTGAATGTCCGTTTTCAGTTGTTTTGCGGTGTAATGATAATGGTGTCAGGAATTCTGGAGAGCATAAGTGATGTTTTTGAACAGGCTTTCATCAAACGCAACGTATCTTCCCGGAGCGAAGTGGAAACACTGAAAATATTTGCTAGAGTGATTGAGGATTTTATAGAAATATGCAGGTATAGCCTTCTATTGTCATCTTGGTTTCAATTGATGACGAAGATGTCTCAATAGACAAAAAATTAAATAAACTCTCTCAAACTTTCAGAATAATTGACTTCATTAAGGACATATTTAACATGCTCAGCCTTACTCATTTCTTATATAATATTTCCGTAATGGCGGTGACGTTGTATATTGTTTTTGTAGTCAAAATGATAAACGTGGTCACAATTACTATGGCAATCGTCTTTGTGCTTCAAATTTTCCAATTAGGAATATATTGCTATGTCGGGGAAGATGTTATTCAGCAGGTATGCAAATTAAAATGTATAAGAGTAACATATATCGCAACTGATGGTGACTCTTTTTTCAGGTTCGTAAATTACGTCACAAAATTTACGAGTGCGACTGGTACAACCAATCAAAATCGTTCAAAATTATGGTCTTGCTAACCCTGCAGAGGCTCGAAAACGAACCATTTATTGCTGCAGGGAAAATTGTGCCCCTCTCTTTGCCAACGTTTTCCAAGGTAATCAATACTTTGAATCTCGACCAAAAAGTAAAACAATTTATTTTTTCAAGATTCTGAAGACTGCTGCCACATTTGCTACATTCCTCTACAACACTCAAAATATGTAGACTAGATGTTTGGCGATTGCTTTAGATCGATGAATAGTTAATATATTAATCTAGTAGAATCGCAGTCAAAGGATAATTGTTTAGAATTTATCGTATAATGCAGTTTTGTTTAATCGCTTTCGTCGTTCTCCACCGTCTTACTATTTATTTTAAGAACATATATTGGCAACAAAAACTAAAATATAGAAACTTTTAAATTAATTTATGATGCCCTCTAATAAACCGAACCTGCAGCATAAGTATCGATAATAAACCACAACACTTTATAAACCAATGTCCCAGGAAATCACGCTCTATGCTTTCCCAGTCTGGTTCAACTGCGGCAAGACGGACATCAAGTATTGCTAAATAAGATTTTCAAATTAAATTTTAATCATCCTTGGCACTATACCCCATACACACACCATACACACACCAGAGAGCCAAATGCGATTTTTGTCCTTCTTAAGCCCTAAAATTAACTATCACATATTTTGATGGATATAAACACTCCAACAATCCTATGATCAAAAACCTGATACAAAACTAGTCACAACCATTAGGGTTCACACCAGGTTAATTTAGTTAAGTAACTCTGTACTGTACACGAACTCAAAATATAAAAAAATTATGAAACGGATGGCACATAAATATAAATTCAAATTCAAAGAAATAATTTGGCGAATTTGAACTAAGGATACAAATATGTATTATACAGCAGTTTTTTTTCAATATAATTTACCCTTAATTAAAATTTAGGAATTCTGTGTGAAACACAACATCATGGGGCATATGAGCTTTTTTCGAGTAGGAAAAAGGCCAGCACCACCTTCGCTATATTATGGTTCGTCTACACCTACATAAATAGAAAATTATAGAAACCATAAGGCCCTCTTGTTCATTCGAATAAATTGTTCGCATATTTCTACACTTGTTTCCAGAATTACCTACGTGACATTTTCTAAGTCTATGTACCTACATGTATCATAGCGACCTTGAAAACATTTGATAGAAATCCTTTGAAGCTGAGAATTATCGCAGCGCAGAAAAATGGGTGGGGCATTTCAAAACGAAGAACAAAGATAACGTATAGATGAGCAATCCAATAGAAATTTTTGGGAATCACGAAATGAAAGGTCCTCTATTACACACAAAAAAAAAGGTTTTACTTAAAATTCTACTCTACTCATAAGAGTCATCTCGTAATTACTATTCGAATACGGCTAGGCCACGTGCGATTGGAAATTCATATGAATCGTATGTGCCTACTCCAAGACGCAGCCGATGCGCATGACTATTATTATTATTCACTATCATGCGAGACACGAGACTGCGCTTACTTGCCCCGAAGGAATGTGTATGTGAGAGAACACAATCTGATCTAACAACGATACTCGCCGGTTAAGATCAGCAACCTCAACACAAGATTGCTATATCACAAGCTCAACGAGATCTTACAATGTAGTGGCCAAGCAATTAGGAATAGACTTTATTAGTCCGATCTTTATTCTCATCGCTCCCTAAGGTCCGCAGCGCTTCAACGTAAGAACCGCACCAGGCGAGTGGGATTGGTGGGAACAATATTATAATTAAAGTTAGGAACGTTTTATACAGAGACAAATCTCAATTTGAATTTCATCCAGATTGAAGACTATCTGGAAGTTCAGAAATGCTTAGGGGAGTTCAGTAAAGTCTACAGCTACTGTGGTTGAACACCCGTCGCTTCAATAGAAAGCAACTTAATATTGTTTATGTTGGTGAAATTTGTGAACCTGTTGTTCTTCCATTTGCAAGCTTGACCTTATTTCATTTTGATGCGTGATAATGCCAGTAATGATATAAGCATAAGAGAAACCAATCCCCGAACTACCTTCTCATCCAAGAATTCAACAAGTTTTTTCATCAGTGGGATCCAGAAACGACTTATTTGATCTACTTCAAGAGTATTGGTGACTCATACGACATGATTTGCCACATCATTAATTAATTATTGCATTGCCTATATAGGACTAGATTTTTTTTTCTATATACATATATTTAAGACTACCAAACCTTTTTGTATTTTGCGTCTAGTCCTGGTATCAATACGACTCTCATGACATCAAAATAATTATAAAACAATTGAGTGCATCTACGCAGAGCAATTAACGTTGAGTGACCAAAACCAGCTGCAATTTAAAATATTTATTGTGTGTGTCATTAATATTGGAAGAATGTAGCTTCCGTTCACACAAAGGGTGTCTAGCCCATCACAAATTATTATTCCCTACATCCATTTGGATGAATTGGTTTTTTGCCTGTGCCTATTGAAATATGTTATACAAATGTAAATAAATCTGCCGCGAGTTCCATTTAATGGCCATTAAATATGAACGCGCCTAAAAGTCACAATCAGAGCGCAAATACAAAAATTCCATTTGAAATAATTTGTCCCGGAGCGCAGATAATTCGACATAAATTCGACATGAATTTCAAATGCCTTTTAGCATGCGGATGAGGCCCGGATACCAGTTGGGCGAAATAACAAAGGACAGCCGCCAGGCCGCAATAATGTTAATTGTACTCTTTGTTTAGTTAATTAATACAAGTAATTTTATTGGCCCTAAATAAATTACAATTTGTCGCCCAATGGACGGATTGACAGCAGTAGCTCCGTGCGAAGCATACACCCGCATACAGTAGGCCATACCGAACTATGCTCGGAGCCAAATTGTAGGCCGGTATAGTTGTCTTTAAATAACAATAAAATGCAATCGTAGCCTATAAATTATGCGAATGTGACTAAACAATTTATGTGCCGGCATATCTCTGCCGTTTGTCTAAATATTCCAAACCGAACAGAGGTGTACATACACACACATTCGCACACAATCCCAATGACGAGTATTTACGAGCTTTAATGCCGGATTCCGGCCTGAGTGTGATGGGTGATTAATCAAAACTTGGTCAACCAGAAAAGCCACTTTGGGCGCCCTTTAATTTACGACACACTTTAAATTTTCTCCCTTTGCTAATTAAAATGGCAAACTAAAGCCTTGAACTTTTTGATCAAACTTTCGGAATCAAGATTTGGCGTGGATTAAACGTAATTTAGTAATCCACCGACACACAATGGCTTTTCGTCCATTCAGTTAGGCGTAAATTGATTTTAGACGCCTTGTTGGTAGATGCGGCGGTGTAGATTATGATTCGGCGCAATGTTAATTGGAAGGCCACATTCAAGCCATTTACCATTTTTGCATATGGAGTAAGTAACACTTTCAGACAGCTTAAAATAAGTTTACTAACAAAGCCATCTCTGCCAAATTACAAACAGAGCAAATGGATAGAACAAAAATGGCTGACGTTTGGAAAAGGACACACAGTCATACTAGAATTTTTTTAAACCCTGATTCCGTTCGATACTTATCTGGACTTCAATGCTATAAAAATAGAAGTATATGTTTGTTTATTACAAACTCTATCTTCAAAATTTTGAAATTAAAGATGGCCGATCCAATATGGCGACCAACAATTCTCAACTTTCTAAACCAATTTCGACGGGATGGAGGATCCGTATTGGTAAATTGTTTTACACCGTACGAAGCCAGGCATGAAAACTATTATAGTGAAATTGAAAATGGGAAGAATAAAAAATGTGAAAAACTTTAAAAATAGGGGAAACATACTTTTTCTCGATTTTTTTGAACGAACTGGGCCTAAAATAAACATTTCTTCATTCCTGTCCGTGGTCTGGTCCCCGCGTCCAGCTCTTGTGACTTGTGAGTCATTAAGCTAAATATATATTCCCATCTTAGTTAAATCAGAATTAAGATGTGACAAAAGGCCAGAGATAGGAGCAGCCTAATATATTTGGGAGTGACAGCTTGCAGTGCATTCAAAACTTTCAAAGTCCAGATACGCTAGAGAGCAATGAGTTTACACTTTGGCAAAAATAAAAGTTATTAGCGTCTCGAGAAGAAGCGCACCGAAAATTATGCGCCCTCGTGATTAATATATATTCAGATGACTTTCAGCGCAATTCCCGTTATTTACTTTATCGTCCGGGTTTTCTCGAAAAATAGTGAAGTTCTGCAGTAAATCTCAATAGAGGGTGCGAACTAATTTAAAACTTAAATTAAGAAAACTTAAAAACAAGTTTGGTGCCCTCACTTTAGAACTACTTAGCAAATCAGACATAATTCAGCTGAATAATGTCGTGACGTAGAATTTCTCCAAGTTGCCAACCGAAAACTTTTCACTACACCAGACTGGTGGGATAGTGTTTTTGTAAATTCCTTCTTTTTCTGCTTCTCCGCGTTAAATTCAGCGAAAATTTCTTGCACTTCGAATGGCATCTTGTTTCACGGAATTTTGCTGATTCCTGTCTTGAGTTTTACCTTTTTAAGTTAAATGCATGAGGCAACTTCTACTTTACTGACAAAAGAATACTCTTGTAGCTTCAGAAATTATTATGCAATAAATGGGGCATTTCTCTCGAGGCATTTCACTCGAGATAGAGTAATGTACGTACGGACTATTGTATGGGAGCATTGTTTCAAGTGCAAGTGACTTTTTTGATGCTTGGTGTTTTTCTAGTTTTAAATTTTAAGGAAATCGTGTTCTTTTTTTGGCTTTAATAAATTTTTATAATAGGTTTCCGTACCAGAAGGGTGTCTTACAAGTTGAAATTTTCACAGAGTGTGTATTTTTATTACCGCTATAACAAAAAATAATGAAAACCCAAAATGGCCGCCATGCAAATTAAAAAAATGAAAAATTTCGATTATGTTATAGCGCCGCTCTTGTTTCTTTTACGATCTTGTAGGATTGTTCGGAACCCTTCGTGTGCGAGTACGACTCGCACTTGACCGGTTTTAATAAACGCAGAAAATACTAAAAAATATAGAACATCTAGAAACTCCAGCAAACTACAAAAACTTAAAAGGCATAACAAACGCAGAAGGGATAGAAAATATCGGAAATTATGAAATCTGTAAAATGCATAGATAACCTAAAATGCATATCTAGAAAATAGGAAATCCTAAAATACCTAGAAAGCTTCCATAACTTCAAAAACTTTAAAATCAATCAATCAATCTGCCGATTGCTACTACACATATACAAGGTCCTTTTAAAGGACGCTCGAAATTTAGATATAAATTATTCAGTAGTGTGCGTGTGAGTGTACCGGAAAACCCGATGCAGTTAATTTCTCGACGTTCACAAGAACTAGGTCTTCCTACAACTTCAACTTGGCGAATTTTGCATTGGGACTTGGGTCTGCTACACGTATAAAATCCAAATGTTACAGGCACTCAAGGTGAACGGCCATAGACAACGCCGTGTGTTCGCTGATTGGGTTCTGGAGCAGTTGGAAGTTGACCCAAATTTCGCCAAAAAAAATCATGTTTAGTGACAAATCCGATTTTTTTATGTGAGCAAACAAAACTGTCGGCTTTGGGGCGATACCAATCCACACGAGATATACCACCACCAAATGCATCCCGAGAAAGTCACTGTTTGGTGCATTTTGGTCTGACGGAATCATCGGTCCGTACTTCTTTCAAACAGAAACTAGCACTGCCATAACCGTCAATGGCGAGCGCTGCAGATCGATAATAAGCAACATCTTGTGGTCTAAACTGAATAATATGGATATTGACGAAATGTGGTTCCAACTGAACGGCGCTACGTGCCACACAACGCATGCCACGATAAACAATGTGCACGAGCGACTTGAGGGCGAAGGAAACTAGCCACCGAGACCATTCAAAAATTGATGTCCTCAAAGTCAACATAACGAACGTCATCCAGCAAATTCAGCCAGATTTATGCGACAAAGTCATTGAACGACGTTGTATTCCGTACTTAATGCCATAAAATATTCTTTCAAATAAAATAAAAATAGTGTGGATATCTGACACACAACTTGTTTTATTTACATATAAAAGGCGAGCGTCCTTATTGAAGGACCCTTTAGTTCTAAACACATAGTAGTAGAAGGAGGGTAATTAATCGTGCTTCGCTTGCGTTTGTATATTTGCCTGCAGACCATAGTGCAAGCCTAAATTTCAATTGATTAATACAATGTCCCGATAAGAGCCTCTTAATCAATCTGCAATAGATACCTACAGAAATTACAAGGCCCTTAACTGGCTTCGAACCACAACACCATCGACCTGGTGCTGTTAATAAGCTGTTCACAGGTGAATACGTTATCGGATTACGCTTTAAAGAGTTTGCATAAAAGCCAATTCGCATGGAGGCAGTCATTCGCATTTACATAAAATACCCTTTCCGCTGCCATGTCGGTCGGTGGCTCAGAGTGGCGGGGAAATTACAGGCCGAATCAAAATACAACTTCAGCATTAAATAAATTTGATTTTTGAAAATAAATCGCGTGGTAGTCCGATAATAATGGAATTTTTAAATTATGTAGCTGGCCACGCGTAAATCATTTAACAACGAACGAACAGCTTTAATTGATTATTTTTATATATGCGCTAATGAACCAAACAAATAGGGCTCGGCTGGCGGGCCTGCCAAGTGGGAATTGCAGAAGTGCCCGGAATGAAAGAAAAAAAAAACAAAAAAACAAAAAAGAGATTAAACAAGGACCGAAATACACATCCAATCAGCGTTTACATGGCCGCCGGTAAAATTTGTCGCACATGCACAGCCCGAATATTTGGGAAATTTCCAATTCGAATAATTTTTCAGTTCCGGGAGTAGAAATTGTCCTCGGTGGTGGCTTCGCCGTCCATGTTCCGTCCTGTTTGCACTGATTAAATAGTGTGTAACACTGTGTGCTTTCTGGGCAATTTAATATGATTACTAGGCAGAAAAATTGAACTGCAGTGCAATTACAGCATTATATTCAGGAAAAAAAAAACATAAAACGAAAAACACGACGTAGAAGGAAAAAGCGCCACATCAAAACAACGGAAGAGCACCGCGCCGGGACCCTCCTTAAATTTGGATCGTGCGAATATTGGCAACGCGGCGATTAAAAAGTTTAGGGCTGTGCTGCTGTTTGGCTTAACAAAGTTTGGAAATACTCAATTGGTTGTTAAATTTTGATGGGCGCCTTTTTTTTACCACCATCGTCGCCACTTTCTATGGGATGCAAATGAAATATTCGGTGAATCCTCCACAATTACAGCTCGCCGCACAAAACCATGGGAATGAGGAGGCAGCGGTCCGCCATTTTTAGTAGAAAATAATTTTTTGATGGAGAGATTGTCACGGGTCCATTTACAAATTTTATTGGCGGTGAATTTATTCCGAACATTTGGGACGGTTTTTGTGAAGCCTCGTCGATTTGTTGTTTATAATTATCAAACTGCCCAACACATATTCCATCCATCACGAGGCGTGTTACTTGAATTAATTTAAACGAATGGCTTTCGATGAGCTATGGATGAATTTTAATAAAATTTAAATATTTGTTTACAGATTATTAAAGGGTACCAGTAGTTAGGCTTCGTCTCGTTTCTCATTGTTTGTTGTGCAAAAGTTTGATAGCATTAAGCGGCAGGTAGGTACTCTCCAGCACCTGAATATTACGATATATTATGAATTACGCGTGATGGTACAAGACAGCCGTTGAAAGATGCATAGCTGATATCTTAAGTGAATACAAGATTAAGAACTCTAAGACGACGAAAATGTTAAATTGGATAGTTGAATCCAAGCACAAAGTTAGAAAAGTCCCTCGGAAGTCGAAAACGTAAGACATTTCGGTGGAAAAGCATCGGGTCTTTAAACTCTGTTAGCGGTGTGGACAAGGGAAAATATAGATGCTGTAGGTCCTGACAATCTATCTGCAAAAATTATTAAGGGGGTAGTCTCATGTCGAGCTTAAATTTTGAAGGTTTTTAAGGATTTTTTTTTGTGGAAAATTATATACAATCTTCTTATGATAATTATATGTTATTATTAAACTCTTGAATAATACAAAAACATTTTTTTTAAATAAAAAAAATATTAATATAATAATATAAATAATATTTTAAGGTCATTTTGGTGAGGCGAAGTAAGTCTCTCCAAAAAAAAGTAGGTGGTTCGCCCCCCTGATTGCTCCTTTTGTAATCATCCGAAATCAAAATTCCAAAATGATTATTATTCAGTAGAGTTGTCATTCTGGCCCGTAGCAGATTTAAAAGATTTGAGTGAAAAATAGCAAAATGGCGGCCTTGTAAAAAAAAAATTCTAAAATCGACGGTTTTTTCGGTTTAAAATCGACATAAAACAGAAAAAAATGGATAAAAACATCTAATTCTGGTACCCGCGAGAACCATTCATGTGTGGAATATTGTGTTAAAATTTCAGCCGAATCGGTTTAATAGTTTTTTTGTAATCATCCGTGCCGACGGAAAAAAAGTAGTTTCGAGAAAAACGCGTTTAAAGTTTGGAGAAGAAAATTTTCATTGAGGTATGAGCGCCGCAGCTGCAAGGTACGCTCTCCCCTATTATTGGCTGTAACTTTAATATGACTTAGTGTATCAGTCTAAAATTTTCACAACTTATCAAACTTTGAAAATATGCAAGAAAAAAAAAATCGATTTTTTTTTTTCGAACATGAGACTACCCCCTTAAGCTCATATCCCCTTACATATCACGACCCTTATTAAATGTTATAACATCCCACGGCATCAATCTATCCTTCCTCTTGAAAGCATACAGTTGTTTTGTCAATCTCAAAACAGCCATGTCCTGTCGAACCAAATGACTTTCGTCGAAATAGCTTAATATGTTTCCTTCCTGAGGTACTTGAGAAAGTACAATAGACTGTTATCAAGGTGGCAATCTGGACTACGTAGAGTGCTTTAATTCTGAGAGTGACATCCATGAAGAGCTTGACAAGAATCATATATGGATTCCGGTGCTTCTTTAATTTAGTACAACGATTGACTCAGTCAATCATAGAAGACTTCTTTTAAAACTAAAAAACAATTTCAATTTCTCATCATCAGTCTATTAGGCTATTAAGCAATATTCTATCGAATAATATTAATAAACAATCTGAATGTTCCCTTTTTAACTTGGGCGTTCCACAAGGCTCAGTTCTGGGGCCTTTTTGGTTTAGCTTATACAATGGCCATGTGTCACCTGTGGCGAATGATGCTTCTATGTATCTTTATGTTGATTTACCTCAGAGATCCATCGCGTTTAGAGCATTAACGACGCCTTGCAACGAATACAAGAATGGGCGCAAAACAGATTGACACTAAGTCCATCGAAATCAAGTTGTCTGGCTGTCAGTAGAAATTCTTTTGGTAATTCCAGCCTACCGCCAACAACACTAAATAACTCATATGATGATATGAACTTTGTGAAGAGTGTTGGAATCCATCTAAGCTCAAAACTCAATTTTTGTATCTAATAATTTAAACCCATTTTATTGAACACCCTGTAAGGCATCCTCTTAAAACTAATAAAAAGCTTGCACTTATTCAATAGCTTTCTCCATGTACAAGCACCTTTTAAAGTTCAGCTTAAAGCACTAATTCGTCGAAACAGCTTTTTTATCTTAGGTAAACTTTATACAGTCACCTGCAACACGACTGACATGACTATAAAGCTTATACCATATAAAAAGCAACTACTGAATTTAAAAATGTTAGACACTACTCGTTTTTTTAAATTCTTTTCTCACGGTACTGATATGTCAGAGCAATATCATGGCAATTAAAAATCTCATTAAAATTATGACAAGTTCGTTTTGAAATAAGTATACTGAATACTAATGCCAGACCGAGATCCCAACATGCATTATTGCTCTTCATGCTCGTTGGGAATCTCACGTGTCTCCCACTTAATGAAAAATCTACTATTGCTGTCGCATTATGCTTAATTAATAAATCGGGTAATATGATGTATACCCTCCGCACGCATTTTACTCAACTATTATTAAAAGGAAGTGCTTATTTGCGCTTCAGGTGTGTCTATACACGGAGTACAGGGAGGAAATTTCAGTCCGTATATATTTCATAAAAAGCAAATTTGGAGATGCATTTGGCAGATTTCGGGACACACACAAACTCACATATGGACAAAAAAGGCGGAATACATCATTTAGCAACGTCAGCGAGTAAATTCATTCTGAAGTCAGTTTGTCACTAATATTAGATTGCCTCAGAAGGCTCAGAAAAAGTCATCAAAATCCTGACAATAATACATTTTTCTACAAAGAAATTCTTAAAATCAATAACTTATATCATGAAAAAAAACAACCACAAAATGGACGACGGAATTTATAAACTTGGTCCAGTGTACAATAGCAAGGTGAAAATATCGGATTGGTACGAAGGACTTCTGCAGTATCCACTGGACAACCCCTGCACAAAAGTACAAAATATTTTTATAAAAACTATTGTGTACATTTTGCATGTCTTTATTTTTAGAGTGATCAACATTACAAAACATTTGGACCCACTGATGAATTTTTCATTCCTAAAACCAGCACCAAAGAAATGATGGAGCAAGGCCTTTCTGTACACCAGATATCTACAAAAGGACTGAAGCACCCTATGATCAATTTTACATCGTATCCGCTAATTGAGTATCCTAATCATTTCGTTCGTACCTATTCCAAATATAATTTTAATATTTTTTTTTAAAGTAATGACAAAATATTTGGTAACGAAAGGCTGCTTAATATGGCAAAAAGAAAGTCAGAAGAACTACCTTTGGTGACAATTTACCAAAGATCGTACGGTTCTAGGAAGAGCTTGAAGTCCAAGAAGAAGTGCTGTAACGATTTGTTGCTGCATCCGCTTCTTAATCGGATTCCAAAAAATGACTTCGAAATGGCATCAGTGGCATCTGAAAATAAATTTATGGACGATCATTTCTTTAATACAACCGAACAGAAGAAATGCGTCAATTTTCTCAGGCAAATGAGGTGAATAATTTTAATTTCTTCTTCTGTATTATTATTATTTATGTTTAGACGAAAGTATCAATATTCCCCACATTCCATGTATGTAGGTATGCAGAGGAACACAAATGTTTTTAAATGTAATCCTGCGAAATTTCATTTCATCATAATAGGTGATAAATTATAAGAATTACGGAATCGTGATTCATGACGCATGTAAGCAGGACGAATATACCTATACATAACTGAATTTTAAGGGTTCGTCGGGAATGGGCAGATTTGCGCCCAGGAGCCTTCCTTGGGGAGACCTATCATCACTTCTCCAGTGTTGAAAATTTTTGTTTATAAAAGGAAGAGTATATTCACACGGCGAGTGGAACAGAGGACGAGAGTGCGCGATAGAGTGGATGAGAGTGGCCCAGAGTGGATGTGACTGGACCATAGTGCATGAAAGTGGGTGAGAGTAGATCAGAGCGGTTGAGAGAGCTGTCAAATTTCAGTCTGCATAAATATTTTGTAAAAGACAAATTTTCTGAATTTTTTTTTTCTGAAAGGTAAATATCAGTAAGAAAAGTAATTGTAGTAGGTAACCTAAATACATTGCTAACATGGCATGTTTTAAATTTAAATATGTCACTCTGTTCCACTCTCAACCACTCTACCGCCCACTCTCATGCACTCTGGTTAACTCTCACCCACTCTATCGCGCACTCTCGTCCACTCTGTTCCACTCGCCGTGTGAATAGACACTTCCTTTATAAAACATTTCCAGAACTGTCTTCGTCTTCGATTTGATGCAGGAGTATGATTCACTTGCTCTGTTCGTTTCAACTAGCATTACGATATCTCAATTTCCGCGTTCTTTGGGAGCACAAGGAGAAATGTAGTCACTGGTCAGGCCTTCCTTGGGAAGACTGATGGAATCAATAATTTGTATGGGCAAAAAAAACAGTTGCTTCCTAGTTGATTCCAAGGAATTGAATTTTTCGCTGCCCGTTTTAATTACCATAGGAAAGAGAACAAAACCTCTAATTCATTCCTGTCTAAGATTTTATAGCACGAGGTTGTGTTTTCTATTTTTTCTTTTGGTCAAATGAATAATTGGTTTCCTGTTAGTCCAAGAGCTGACTGCAAAAAAGCAAGCTGGCCTACCGGGCAACAGGATCAAATGTATTATAACATACATGTTAGGCAGATCGATGGCCCAAGCTTGTTGGATTAATATTAGTAGGAAAATCGTTTTTCATAAATATCTCATCTTCTAGACATTCTGCAGGACAATTTTAAAAGCATTTAGTTAGATGTCGAAATTCTCTAAAAATTTAGTTGTACCATGCTGGGTAATTAGCCCGCAGTAGCTATCCTAATTGATGGAGCTTCCATCTGCGTCTTATTAGAGAATCGAAGCGTGGAGTCCAAGTGGGATTTCTACTGGCGTCCGTACTGACAGTAATTACTAAAAAAAACTTCCTTAAATTTCACTAAAAGAGAATAATGTTATTACATTCTTCTATTCTATGTACAAATGAAAAAGGCGAAAAATTAAAGAATTTTATTTTTTATTTTTAGATCAATTTCCTACATTCCTTGGCTTGGTGAATACCAAAAACCCACCCAAAACTGGTCTTAAAATATCAACAATCAAGTACCTCAATCAAGCATACTTTAATGGTTTTTTTTCTACACAATTTTATAAAAAAATTACAATAGTGCTTAATCCGTAAAAACTCAATTACATGAATAATGATTAAATACAGGGCATTAGAATAGAATAGAATTTAATTTAATTGTTGAGTGAGAACATTATTACTGTGCTAAGTTAATCAGATCTTGATCCTACAGCCAGAAAAAATATTTACGGTAACAAAAATACAGATGATTTAAATTTCAACAAGACAATGCACTTTATCACACATCGACAATGACCATGCGCTGCTTCTTGAAACTTGAGTTGAATTATTAAACTGATCAATCGCCAGACTTCTAGTGGCGCATACTGAAGCGTAAATACAGAAAGGCTTAAGGGAAATCTTACAGTGAAAGTGGAACGAGTTTTCATTTGAAGAGTGTCGGTAGCTTGTAAGCATTATACCGAAAAGAATATTTGCTGATATAAAATCTAATACCAGAGACAGACGGACGGCTTTGAGTATACTTTTCCTACTACTTTATACGATATGTCTGTCTGCCTCTGGTATAAGGGTGGATCGATCAATTGTTAATTCATAATTATAAAAAATAGTCAGTTGCACACAGTTGGCTGTAATTTAATTTTTTTTCTTACACACAAATAAATTATAGAGTTCGATTTTTATATGATGCCTAAAACTTTTGGCCAAGGCAGCAAAAGGTAAGCTATGAATATAAAATTACTTCACTATTTGTTTCTTTCTTTCTTTTAGCATAATTATCTAATGGGGCAATTAGACAGACAGTCCCAAACAATCAGTAGGTAATTGGTTTTAGAGGACTTTTAGTACAACATTCTCTACACAGATATCAACAAACTCAAATGACCTTCACAACAGGTTGGATTGGAATGTCCTACTGAATAATGCGCACCACCACCCACATCATCATTCTTTTAAGGGATCATGAATATACATATGTACATGTACATATGTATCTCTGCAGAAACAAACCCGTACCCACCCACAGCTTACACAAATTGAAGTGAATTTTATAGGACTGAAAACAAAAGATAATGAATTGCTAGCTGGGCTCACAGGTGATAATTCACTAGGGACCCATTACATACATATCGGAAATCCCCATAACAGAGCACAGACAGGTGATTGATGTCCCTTAATTAAAATTTCAAAAGGTAATTGCTAGCAACGTATACTTACGGAAGAAGTCCGCTAAGGGGCTCTGACAGATTCGACATGATATTTCATTAGACACTGTGATTGCTGTGAGGACAAGAGCCAAAACGGTTGTTCCGGATAATTTCTTTTTTTTTTTTAAACCGAAATAAATAAAAGCATTAATTTGAAATCTGTGCAAAGATATTTCTCGTGGCTTTCAATGTTCTTGTGAACTTGCGATTTTGTGCAAATTGCGGCTGGGTTTGTGCGGACCCTGGAAAAGTGTTTTCTTTTGTAATTGCAGTTTATATACATACGAGTACATATGTGCGCGATGAATACGATCGAGATTTTTCTAAAATTAATATCCAGGATATTGCAGGCGAGTATATTTTCAATTTATCAAATATATTTTAAGGCAGTATCTTCGTTTTAAGTTCGAGTTTTAGGCCCTCTTTCACAATGGGTTTCGTATTCGGACCCCACAAACATGTAGTTCACTGAGTCTGGTCAGAGTAACTTCGCAACTTGATTTTGTGCTTCTGTGTTATCTATAGTTTACATCACATTATGGTAGACCCAGTGGCGTAGCGTAGTGGGGGCGTCAGGGGCGGCAAAATTTCACAATAAATAATAATATCTTGTAAATATTTGAAACATTTCATATTCTTGTGAAATGTTTCAAATATTTACAAGATATTATTATTTATTGTGAAATTTTGCCGCCCCTGACGCCCCCACTACGCTACGCCACTGGGTCTACCATAATGTAATGTAAACTATAGATAACACAGAAGCACAATTGAAATGAGCACGGAATTTTTCATTACTTATACGTGACGAAATCGGGGAATCCCCTTTCTTTAAATCTATATATGTATGTATATAAAAACGAATTGCTGTGCGTTAGTCTCGCTAAAACTCAAAAACGGCTTTGTTCGCTATAATACAAGGGAGGTTTTAAAAAAAAAGAAAATTCGGGAAACCCCAAAGGAAAAGCCGGAAAATCGAAAAATTCGAAATTTCCGTTTTGTGTAGGAAGTGAATTTTACAACTTAACGAAAAAGGCAATTGGAGGTTTTCGGGGTCGCAGATCTCGAGCTTGCATTCAAAATTTTTGAATTCAAGAAGTCGGATCCAATTTGGCGACCGAAAAAGTTAAACTTCAAGGGATTTCACTGAAAATCCGAACTTTTGTTTTTGGTTTGGGTTTTTGGGGCTGATGTTGAATCTGCCATCAAAATTTTGGAAATCAAGATGGTGGATCAATATGGCGACCCAAAAGTTAAACTTCAAGGGAATTCCCTGAAAATCCGCACTAGGGAATTTTCGGGATCACTGATTTCGGATCTGCTATTCAAATTTCCAAATATGAGACCACCCCCACCCCGCTGGAAGATATAGGAGAGGGGTGCAATAAGGAGGTGGTGTAAAATGAAGAAAACTAAATTTAATAATGCTGTTGGAAAATATCTAAAACATGTGCAAAACGCAAATAGGAAAACGCTGGGTCACATAGGAGAGGCGGTGGTGCAGTAGAGAGTCGTTGTAAAATTAAGAAATACAAATTAAATAGTATCTCGTGAAACGCCGGGTCCAGGCAAGCTAGTGAATTCATAATAATGACATCTTGCTCATTGTAGCGACTGGTAACACCGTCTGTACTGACTTGCAGGGATTCCCCGTATTTTATTTTGTGCTTGGATTGTTTATGACTAATATTCAACGAGAATGACTTCTATCATATAAAGAATAAGTGTTCAATATTGTATTATATAATAATATAATGTTATAGTAATGCTCCGAATATTATTCACAATTGCCATAAGAAATGCCAGCTGTGAGAAAAGTTTTTCAAAATTGAAATTGATCAAAATTTATTTAAGATCAACAATGAGTACTTTCAGGCTAAGCTATTTGGCTATATTGTCTATTGACCAAGAGGTGTGTGATGCTATAGACATTGATAGTGCAATAAAAGACTTTGCTCTTTAAAAAAGTAGACGAATAAAGTTTTAGTTAAAGACAGAGGTTTTGTTTTTAATTCTAACAAGTATATAATTTTTCAATAAATAATTTTGTTTTTATATAATAATATTTCAAAAGTGTGGTCTTTCGAGAATATACTGTTAAATTTTTGTAATGATATTGACAGTATTTAAGGTTCTACAGCCATTTTAGCAGGTAGCGAACGGTTGATCCGCCTATGAATGGAAACACACTAAAAACTTTAAACTCATTTATCTCGAAACCACCCTTTTCTGCACGGCGGCGGGATGCAAAACAAAAAAACTATTCATCCGAATCATCCAAATTTTAATATGGATGTTATTTAGTACACTACTAGCTATGGCCGGGACCACTAAAAATTTCTTATTTCAATAACTTCTTATTTTTTACGTAAAAAACCTAATGAAAAATAGTGTGTTTTCGATATTCTAACTTCAAAACGCGCTATTTTTGTGAAAATAATTTTGTTTCAATTTTTTGTTGGTTCGGGCGATAGCTAGAGTCATATAGATTAATAATTTCCTTATATTTTATTTTTCAAATGAGTGACAGAGCTAAAACTTTACCCGCCGCCGCCCGGGTTCATTTTTTTGAGGGGGTCATTTTCAGCGCCATTATTTAAATAATTAAGATTTTTTTTTAATTATAAAAATATTTTTGGATGCCTGTTGAGTATTATAATATACCTACAAAGTTTAAATATCATTGTTCATTATTTTCACCTTAAAAAAAAAATTTTAAAAATCCCTTAAATTCAATAAAATATTTTATGTTGATTACAATAATTTAACCCCTTTGAATAAAATTGTTTTCAATTTTTGTGGACGGTAAAAAAGTGAAATTATAGATATAATTCAATCATGAAAAAGAAAATTAAATTTTGAATATTCAAAAAAAAAACAGAAAAAAATTATGTTCACATCTCGAACTGCGACTTAAAAGTTGCGTAATATATGTAAGTAGAATTTTGGCAAATTAAAATAAAATCGAAGGGATCGGACTTTTTGAAAATGTTTATTTTAATATTTAAACGTTAATAACTGTGATTAGTACTTCGAATAATTTTCTTTAATTTTTTTTCTGCAACTACATCCAAAGACGAAAAAAATGTTACCGTACTTTTTATTGATATCGATATTTATTACTAGTCTATCATTAATTGAAAATTTTTTGCCTACAAATTTAAAAAACCTATTACTAAATAACGGTTTTGAATAAAAGGATCAAAATAGGTGTGTAAGATGCTTTTAATAAGTACTAAAACATATCAAAATATGAGCGAAATCGAAGAGGGTCAGGTCAAAAACTCGGTGATTTTTGTACTTGCACATTTTCTGATAAAATGTGAATTTTGCGTAGTGTGTAGTAAAATATTACACACTATTATTTTTTTCACAACTAACTGGACTAAATTACAATGTGTAGTGGGTATTTGAAATATTTTCCAAAAGCAAGTGCATCTTAACTGCTGATGAATATTGCTTGCGCATTATAGTGTTTTTTCACTTTTGACATTTTTCACAAATGTATTATCTAAAGAAAAATATAAATTAGTGAAAAAAAAATTGAAATACTTCGATAGTCATAACAGAAGCTGTCTTAACGTACGAACTACCAAGCTTTCTGCCAGCTAAGCAAACAACCACCGCTGTTAGCATCTGGGGGCGGAAATCGTCAGAAACACCTGTTTGTGAGCTTTCTTGGGGCGCAGACTCAGTGCATCGGGCGACAGGAGTGATGATATGGGGAGCTATAGATATAAACAAGAGTCAGGAACTGCGTTACCGGCAGCGTAATATTAGTCATCGTAAGTAAAGGTCAATTGATGAGTGGCGAGTGCTCTCCCAGATCCACGACGAAAAGGCTAGGCGGAGGCGCCCACATACGCTGGAGGTGAAGTGACGACACAACGCGAGAGTCGCGAGGCCAGGGAAAAAAAGAAGAAGGAAAGAAAAGCGCCTGACATGACAGCAGCATGAAATAGCTCGGCAGGTCGGTCGCAGCGGTAGTTCGATCCCAGTTCGATCGGGTAAACCGTAAAATCGAGAGTGTTGGTCAATTCGCGCGAGCGAGGGAATTCCGCGAGTGCACTCGCAGTGGCAGTCGAATCGCCCAGTTTGTGTACAGCACGCCCGGTCATCGCAAGACGTGCGCCCGTACAGCCTGAGTTTTCCAATTTTCCATTTTCACGCCAATTAGTCGGAAGGCAGCTACGGCACTCTAGTGGCCCTAGATCTCACAGAACCTGCAAGTTTAGCAAGATTCGCCAGCGATTTAATGGAGGCTCACCTCGAAAGCTCTTGAGGAGTCTTCGCAAAGCTCTTAAGGACCTGAGTCCTTGACAGTTGGTGGATTGTAACTGTTTGCAAGGTGCAATATGTGCAGATTCGTGTCCTCGATACGCGGCCGAAGGGTTCGATAAGTTCGTGCGACGCCAGTAATTCCAGTGAGCAGTGTCCCGTGGTTCCTAGTTGGTTCAGGGTTTCATTCAAGTTGAGTGCGAGGGCGGCGTGCAGTGCGTTCAGAGAAGGGTTCAAGCGAGGCCCACCATTATTCCCCATCACACCACCAGACCCTTGCGTGTGCAGCCCAATGGCGGAGTACAGGCAGCAGCAGGATGACAGTGTAAGTGCATCAAAGTTTACTCCCTCAAATTGTACGCGAAATTTTCCGCGATTTTCCATTGATTTCACGCATAGTGGGAAATAGGTCAGATTAGGGCTCTGTACAGAACCCACACACAGGCGAGGGCACGCACATGGCAACAAGGGGGCATTTGCCAGGAGCACTTTGGGGGAAAATATTCCCACATTTTTCAGGTTGTCGCCCGCGGCAGCTGAGTTTTTCCCAACAAGTGTGACTAACGTCCGGGAATGGGAGGACACTCGCCCCCTCGCTCCCTCGCGGAGAAAGAATTCTTAACCTTCCTCCACTTGTGTCCTTGTCGACGAGTAATTTTAGCCGAATAGGTGCAGGCATTCTGCGGCGAGGAGGTGACTCCACGCCACTCGTCCCGCACAGGCACAGTTAAATTGAAGTCTTTTTTATCGCTTCCGAAGCTCGATAGCGCCCCACAAAATTTGCTCCCCCCACACGACACCGTCTATCCAGCTTCGTCGCGAGAACACTATCGCAGCTTTATACTTGAACTAGATATCGGCTAGGCTATAGCCAGACTACATAGTTTCGGATTTGATTGACACCGAAACTTCGCCATGTGGCATTGTGCACAGTACGGCGAGTGATGTCATTCTCACACAATTTATACAAAAAAATAATAATAATCTCACGGTCCCACGCCGATTTCCGATAGCACAACACACTGCAATTCGAAGCCAAGACGCCAAGGCGTTGCAGTGGCTCCATAATTCTTGCCAAAGAAGTAAACACGCTGTTGTTTACATACCTACTTCATATCGTGGAAAATGCAATGCGCTTCGCTTGCGCGACCAGATGCGCACGTTTCTCGAAATAAAAAAAATGCTTCCTAAGAATTCTAGTAGTCCAAGAAGGTGTCTTGATGAAATTTTGCCAAAAATAGAAAATATAAAAAATTGTTTGTAAATAATTTTTTGTTAATTAAGCAACACACAAATTCTATTCTAAAATATATGAGCCATTGCAAATTTTACTCACATTTCATGCATACAAATTAAAACGAAATCGGTTCAGCCATTGACAAGTAGACGGACAGACAAAACATTTTGAGATGTTTGTTTGAGGTTTCATATCTTGTAAATAAATATAAGAGCTTAGTAAAAGGCAGTTAGTTCCAAACCACAGAAGACCCTAGCAACCCAATTCCATGAAAATTAATTTACGTTGGTTACTTTGTCCACAATCTTGAAGTTCGAAATTTCCATGTCAAATTTAAAATAAGTTACCCTAAAAACCCCTATATATTCATTTACACGGCAATCCTTTCAAGCTGAGAATTTTCGGTCGCCACATTGGATCCACCATCTTCAATTTGCCAATTTCGATAGTAGACTCGATATCAGTGACCCCGAAAACTTCTTTGTATTGATTTTCATGGAAATCCCTTGAAGTGTACCTAACTCTTTATTGAATTTTGGTTGTTATGAATTCAGTAACCCCAACAGAGGACTGTTTCTACAAAAAGAAAAGAAGAAAATATTAATCTTACTAACATGTAAAGGTAAACAATTACTACAGCACACTTATAGAAAGTGGCTATGTTTGCTTGTGAAACACACCACTCAGTTTCATGACCATTGTTCACCATTTCAGTAATTTCACCATGAATAGAGTTATGCCTGAACAACGCTTGTAAATTGTGCAAAATGTTTACAATCGTGTTATTTTCAACACAAAATTTTGTTCAGCGATAAGACTCATTTTTAGTTGAATGGCATCGTCAATAAATAAAACTGCCGGATTTGGAGTGCAGAAAATCCAAAAGAATGTTAAGACGCCGCCGTTACATCACTACTACATTCGGTGAGCGCACTAGCCGCCTTGATCGTATGATGTCACACCTATGGATTAGTTTTTTTTTTTGTTATTGCCGATTTTGCTGCTCGAAGAAGTATGCCCAAAATCATAATTAATAACTAATGGCATAAAATTATATTTCCAATAAAGCCAATACAGTTGCCATTAACATAATTTGTGTGTCTTTTATTTAATTTTAAAGTTATATAGGTACCTCTAAACGAACACACTCTATAAAATAAAAAGGATCGGCCCAAGAATACTACTCTGAGGCACTCGTGATAAATTGCTTGTCTTGTATGACAGAGCTCCACGGAATAGCACCTATTGTGTACGATTAGATAAGTAAGAAGAATATCAATCTATAAAGCCAAGTTAATAGACAATTTGTATAAAAGAACCCTGTCCGACCAATTTAAGTAAAAGAGATACGTTGAAATGTATTGGGGGTACATTCCACCACAAAAGCTGATTGGCCTTCTTGTTGCAACGCATCTTCTGTTTCACAACAAAGGACAACATAACCTGAAAATATATTTCTCTCTAACTATACAACTGATGAGACTAACAAATTTGTGAAAATAATACTTACTTGAGAAATTTTGGAAATATATGAAAAAGCAGTTAATAATTTTACTTCTATTTTTTTACCCTTTGTTAAAGCAAAATCTCTTTTGTTTGTATTTCGAAACAGCAACGAAACGAAACCCTAATTTACAGTCAACATTTACTTGGCCAATTTATTTTATAGACGTAAAGCCACGTAAACGAGAGTGCTGAGCTAAATTGTTTTGACTGATAAAGTCTTGTGTGCTTTTTTTCTGATTTTGTTGAATTCGAAGGGCTCGGTAATAAGGTCGAATAAACGGTGGGTCCGATAAAGCGAAATTGTTCAGTCCGATTTCAATTGTAATTAAATTCCAAGGCAATGAATGAATAATATTTAAGCAGAAAAGCTCCAGTTGAAAGTATCAATATGCGACCTTGTCGGAGTAAATGACGTTAACTGAAATGTTTACGTTACGGACAAACAAATATAAAAAGAAGTTATACAGATGAATGTTTTCTAACATTACTCGTACTTTTCTACTACTTAGAACAAATTAAACATAATAAAAATAGCGTATCTTCTACATAGTTGTATATAGGTGTAGTAGAGTGACCTTTTGTCAATATTAAATAAATAAATAAATCGATGACAAAAACAAAATTTATTATTCTGAACTTTGGGGATACCTACTATCATTTCGCTGGGCCATCAATTTGTAAATGCGTGCTTGTCAATAATGTACCCACGCTTATTTGGTGTTACTTCAAAGCACAACTTCGTGCTTGTCAAGTTTTAATATGTAAAGACCCAAATGTTGCTTTCCCAATTCCCTTTAAATTTCGTGGCCACAGAACATCTTACCTAAGTTTTAATTGAAACAATTTATTGATAAGAAAAGTCAGTAATTTTGATAAGACAAGTCGAAATGCGCTGCATTCGTAAATATAGAGCTTTTTTTCCCATAAGCAACGGTTAAGAACTTTTCTCTTAACAATCTAAAACCACAACCCGCTTTTCACCCCACTGCACCTCGAGCACGACTTTATCGATTTCAATGGAAAGTGCATTTCATTGCAGCTGCGCAAGCACATTTCTTTGATTGTGAGTAATTTCACACTCAAACTCATTTGTTCCTTCGGATCAACGTTCAAGTTTCCTACTTGCAACGACTGCAACTAGACAATTGAAGCTGATTCATGCACCTCAAGTCAGGAAATGATCTAATTCTACACCGTCCGATCTGACCGGCAGCATGACTCTATTGTGGCCTCCGATGCGGACATTAAGCACAACAGCGTTTTCGCTTTTATAATTTTTTACACTTATATACAGGGTAGCCTGAATCATAGGTTGAGGCTGGAAATGGCCAAAAGCATCCGACTATGAACACTACCTTTTTTGGCTGAAGCGCGTGCATATGAAATGGAGGAATTGCGACTTCATAAATGCTACCTGACCTTCAGTGCGTGCTAAACGCTTCTTAAGTTACTGTCCGGCTATATTTAACTTGCATTCCGTCACAATTTCTTCTACGCATTCCAAGATACTCCGCACGTAAAGAATAGATGTTACCTATGTACACTTTTTCTAGCTGAAGTAGGTTAAGTTGTTTTTATGAAGGTAAATTATTATGATGCCGGTTATGAAATTGCGCAGCCGTCTGGTGATTTTTCTTTAATTTGGCTTGAAATAGATTCTTCCAAAACCGCGAACTTTATACGGCTATGATTTAATGGTGCTTTGTTATTTGTAAATTCAAGAGGCCACAGTAGTTTGAAACGAATGAGAGGCTCGTAGTTTATAACAAGAACAATTCGGAAATACAGCTTTTCCTTGCATTTACGACTCCGTAAATCGAAAGCAAGTAATTTGGCACAGACTTTTGTTCTCAGTTTTTATTTCAAAAGTTTTGCGATAAATTCATATAAGTACCTAATGTGGATTTGCTGAATATTGATAACTGTAAGAAATTAAAACTTATCACCAACTTCCAAACTTTCTGATAATGTTATTTGAAAAAGTGAATTTTATTTGATAAATTTTGGCTAGTTATACTCAGGCAAATCAAACGTGCTAACCAATTGCGTTTCCGGGTGTTGCGGCTAACACGACCAGGTTTTTTTAAATCAAGCCTAAAAATTCCTTTATCAAATGCCTTATTGCTTACAACAAGCAAGTTCTTCTTAATTTCAAAACTTAACGGCAAATTTCAAGCATTCTCTATTTTACTCTCCTGAAAATGTTATATTAAGATGAGTAACGCTTAGTTTAATACTCGACTTGAGAAAATAACACTGTTAAATTTCCCTTCAATATAATTCACGCTTAAAACTTTATAATTCTGTTTAAGTATTATTAATGTCATCAATATTTTTCGTTATTAGTACTAAATGTCCGATAATTATATTCTGAACACGGGAGTGTGACAAGATGTGACAAGGGGGGACGGGGGGTCTACGGCAACGTGACGTTCGCCGTTCATCAAAAAAGTTTACTGGAGTATTTCTCTCGACTATTTTTTATTTTATTTATGTCATAATAGAAGTCATTCATTTCGTATTAGTAAATATACAGACATTTAAACGTATATATTTTTATTACAATAAATTGTAACTTGATATATTTACTTATGTTTATTTTTCAACATGAGCGCTAGCTCTGTGGCGCGGCTCTAGCGTTTTGACTTTAGGCAGGCCCCCATACAATCCGGCAACGGCAAACGTCACCTTCACCGTCGCCGCACACCTATTGAATACATGCATTCATATGGGAGCTAACCCATAGCCGACGCAACGGTACGCGTTGTCGGAGAAAAATTTAGAGAAACCTTCTATATTTCGTTGCGGCAATCCGGCGTGAGAGAGCTTTTGCTGAGAGATTTTATAGTATCGAAATTTGTGTACTATCAATCGAAATTTATCATGTTTCGGGGGGTCTTAGTTTTTGTGACGAAATATTTATAGGGGGGTTACAGAAAGTGTGGCCCAGCGTGACATCAGGGGGGGAGGGTGTAAAAAAAAAAAGCTAATTGTAGCGTCACGTATTTTATAAACGGCCCCTAATCACAATTAAAAAAATCTTACCATACCCTAGACGATCTGTGAAATATTTCTGCTGGTTCAGAATTTCATGTTCAGTGACATTGCTAATATTTAATTTAACATCAGTAAGTCAATAATATATGTATGTATGTATGTATATGATAGGAATTATATTTTTCTATTTGTTTATACTGCAATATAAATTTTTGATACTGACGCACGTGTGCTAAGGTATGGGTTACGTATCTTTTTACCCGTGTTGTATAATCAGATGACCAACAATCCCTAAGTATTAACTGACCCTTAGCAATTTCATAGGGTGTCCCTAATTTTTTTTTTAATGTTCACCAAGCATTTAGTCATTTAGCACAACCCTTAATTTAGGGAAATTGTAACAAGGAGACGAAAACTTTGAACATGTGTTGGTTTTTGTGTTCTTTGCTCACACAAATAAATCCCTGATAAGGTCTCCGCACTTAGGTGAGGGTTGCAATGGCGAAATTAAATATGTATTAAGTTCTTATGTAGCGAACGTTTAGCTTAAGTTACTCTTAATTATCAATTCAATCGGGGAAAACGAACATTAGCACAAACGTATTGAAATGTTTACATTTTCTCCGAAACCATTGAAATTGCATTTAATATTATAACATGCCATTATTTCAAGATAAGACAAATTTCACTATCTTTACTGAGAAATTGTTAAACTTCTTTTAGCTAGCTCGTTTGTTTTGTGATAAACGACAAAGATAAAGCGCTACCTTAGTCACGGTCATAAGTTCTACCACAAAATCGCCCACTAATACGTGATGAAAGTCCAAATTCTGCGAAATTTGTTATCCTTTTAAAAATTTTTTGGGACATTATGGGAAGTGTTAATATAAAAGCACTTTATCAATGTGCATGGCGCGAATTACATTAAAAACGAAAAAATATTGCCGAAAAGCCTGATTAGCGGCGCTCTGATAAGTTTATCATATAATAGACGACTACAAACAGTACTGGCTTTCAATCGCCTCCGTAATCGACGCTGTCGTTGACACATAATTCTGTGTATCTTATCAATTGATAAGACAGCGCCTATTCCAGTTTAAAGGTGCAAAAAGGTAATTTTAGCGCAAAACTGTGAACGCGTTGCATATGTACGAAAATACTGGCATGTGACAAGTAATAATAATTAATGCAGACTCTCTGTTTATTGACACCAGTCGCATGGCATTTTAGAGAGGTTCTAACTATATGAGGGGAAAAACCTCTATTAACATATGGTACATAGCTGCTAATAAAATCAACACAATGTTGGGCTTCTGCTGGAGTAGTGTTGCGATTGGATTTGGGGTTTTGAGTTGATGTGTTGTTTATAAACCCAGCCATTCGAATATGGCGTTGGTTACTTTTTAAATCTTTTCTGTCAAGTTCGGCATTTCATTGTAATGTAGCTAAACAATTGAGGCTCCTTGTGTTCGCTAGTTGCGTATTTACGTAAACGTGATTGTGTTGAATCGTTTATATAAATAACAAACAAAAGTGGAGCAATATGGCTTCCTTGAGGTACCTGGGAAGTATTGTATATCTAAATGGATAAAAATTAACGGAATGATATTTGCTGAGTGCGACCAATTAGGTATGAATGAAATCATTTTGACAAAAAGTTATGGAAAGCCAAGAGCTTCCAGTTTTAATATTAGAATATCATAGTTTATTTTATCAAATTCTTTCCTATAGTCGGTAAAAATACAGCTGATTTACATGCTGAAAAGAGCCCAAAAATTATCAAATCAGATCTACAAAAACTTTCACAATGGAACTTACTTAATTTGGCAACAAGGTCTATACATAGTTTGGAATTTCACTCTTGGTACCCTTCACCCCACCAAAATACGATTTCTAAAGCTTTGATAGTAAAGCCAGTAAAATAGATAAATTAAATAAATAGCAGATAATACGAGGAAGAGAAGTGGAACAATTCTTTAAGATAGCAGTAGGAGCGCCGACAGGGCTACAAAAATTGTTGCTGGCTAAACTAATTGAATGTTCCAAGACAATTAATAATAGTCAGTAACCAGTAAAAACTCTTTTATTCCCAGCAAAATGCTGAAAATGCCCGTGTACTTACCACTGACCTATTATGTCCCTATTAATTTATTCACAATAAATTCACAAGTTTCATTGTAAGTACACACCATTTTGACCCTGAGTAATCAACTAAATACAACAATAACAATACAAACCTACAAATTTAAAATTTAATTAAATGCTTGTTCTTTGAACTAATGATTTTCCTCATTGGATCATTAAAATGCCTCGAAAATTCAAGAAAGCTATAATTCCTTATCAGCAACTGCTACAGCTTTAAGTCGTGAAACAATAAAAACACTTGCTTGTGCTGATTGAAGTGTGTCCTCCTTTTTCATTAGTGGACATGATAGATGGTGTAGTAAACGAAACTGTCGATAAAAACTACGTCACGCCTGTCCAATGAAGAGAAGGCAGTGCCTAGCGTGACAATCTGTGATTATTATTTAACGAAGAAAGATTTTGGCAAAATAAAGCTTCGTCCATGTGATTTATTCCAAATGCTTGAAAAATTTATTCGTTTCATCCACATTTGTTCATTATTATCATTCTATAGGTAAGAAATATAAAAAATCAGGAAAATTTAAAAAAAAAACATTCAACGTGTCCTTTCTAACCTTGATATAATGTAGGTACCATTAAAGATTTCAAGTAGACAAAATCGAAAAAAGGGGAGGGGTTTACAGAGTGCGTAGTCTTAAAAATGTAGTATAATCTCTCTGTAATTTTTTGATTAAAAATTCTGCAAAAAAAACATCAAAAATTAGCTACTGCTTTAAATTTAAAACATTACAACAGCCTTTTCTAGTGTTCTCTTTAATAAAAAAAACTAGTTTAATTAATCAAAAAATGTATGCGCGTCGAAAAACTTAGTTTGCAATTGAAAATAATGCCCAAATCTTTAAGTTCACGACTTTTACTCCTATGGAATGCTCTTCATAACATAACCCTGCATTTTAAAACGTTAATTGCTTGGTGTCTAACGCATTATCCAACAAACAGTCGGAGATTAGAATATGCATAACATTTCATAAATGAGGACATTGAGCTGATATCGCTTATAAAAAGTAACTATAAGGCAAATCGGACTACGGTGGTGCCTTGGGGAACTCCATAAGCCGATTGAATTTTCTTGAAGAATATTCCATCGATTTTGACATGTTGAACATGGTTGCCTAGGTGGAATCCAATTGAATTTCAAATGGGACTATGGAAGTGCTTTAGCTTATTTATTAGAATGGCAATCACATTTTTATCGAACGCTTTTAAAAAGACGGCATGGTCGTATGCGGTAAATATCAATGCGCCATTTCTACATTTCCAAAGGATTGAAGGAAAAATGTGCAATGCGCGAAATTGATGGTGGGTGGTAAATTTCCCAGATAGAATGTCACGTTACACAGAACTGCATATTTATTTAATGAAGGATGTGAAGTAACCATTCAATCCATCATCAATATGGATATTTGATGTATTCGTACCATACGTGACACCTACGAGTGGTTGAAAAATAATAATGCTCATAAGCTAGCAAAATCATAACTTAAAAAAAATAGGGAAATGCCAGTTACTTAGTTACGGTTTTCCGTACACATGTTGTAATATACTCTACTGAAAGCCCTGGCGAAATAAACTGATAATCTTGGGTTTTAAGGGTCGCTGACTCAACTCGTTTTTGGATTTGTGATCTGCAAAAATTTCCTATCGGAATCTCCTAGTTGTATTACATTTTCAAGTAACTATTTTTGCCAAATTTTGTGTATTTACTACTAGACCTGAAAATGTGTAAATATGTATTTGTCAAGCTATATTATAAATGTGCAGAATGTGTGATAATTCTAATCCAAATATTTTCCTCCACATGAAAATAAAACCTTTGATAGCATATCCGATAATGTTTTGTTATTCCTGTATTACGTAACATCTTTCTACATTATTTTAAGCGCATGTATGTACATACCTACAATATACTAAAACGTGCCCATTGTGCTCTTTCGATATGCACAGAATATCTGAAAGTAAATTGTAAACTCGATACACATTCTGGCAACAGATTCCGTATTGTGACTATAACCCCATGCATGCAAGCACATGATATCATGCTCAGTCTGTGGAAGGACACGAGTATGATAGATTTTAATTCCATCTGTCCTTGCATAATTCGCATCCAAGTTCCTCAATATCAAAGGGGGTGTATCCGGAGTGGAACAGCTGCCCGGGATGAATTCATATCATGGAGATATTCTCTACGTTTAAAGTATGCAAGGACATCATTTCCACAGCATTTTCTAAGGCGTATCCGTTTCATGAAGCCATTATATGAATGCAAATATGACAACAGCTTGTCGGCAGAATTTCAAGCTTAATTTTCGGGTGACCTAAAAATCTCTGGTGTTTTTACTAATGATTCGCTCGCCCTTAATCAACCCTAGTTTTATATATAGGGTGACCCAGATAAAGTACAGTATACCATGAAATTACTTTTGATGAGAATTTGCAAAGAAAAACAAAATATATATGACAATGTTAAAACTTTGAGTTGCGTGAGATATGTTAGAGGCTAAGCTACAGATGAATTTATTTCTGGGCTCGAGGAAGTCTAAAATTGACTAACTAAGTTTCTATCTAGTGAACCTATAGACAGTTTTGGAGTTTTGTGAACTTATAATTTAATTGTCAGTTTCAAAAGAGGCTCGATTTGAATTTTTCAGTTTTATAATTTTTTGAATTGTTACATGTTTCTAATGGACAGCGTGGTAGCTAGAGCCAACTCTGCACTCGGCTTTGGGAAGCGTTGGTCTAAAGAGTTCCGTAATCTCTACGTTGCTAAATCATTATACGTCTCGTTCGTCAGATCTCTCCTTGAATACGCTTCCCAAGTGTGGTCTCCCTCTCAATCTACCAGCATCAACAGAATCAAAGCAGTCCAGCGAGGGTTCCTTCTATTTGCTTTACGAGAGCTACCCTGGTCTGATCGTCTTATTCTTCCCCCCTATGAAAATCGCCTAATGATGATCGACTTGGAGCCCTTATGGAAGCGACGCAACTCTGCAGACATTACCTTCATCCACCAGCTACTTTCAGGCGACATTGACTGCCCTTCACTGCTTCAGCGGATTTCTCTCTACACCAATCCCCGTAACCGTAGATCGGTGATCGGTCCCTCTCTTCCGCCCTGTTTACCACCGTACTAACTATGGCCTTTCTGAACCCTTACCCGCATGTTTCGGAAAGCCTCCCTTCCTTTGACTTTCACCTGAGCAAATCTTCTCTTAGGAGTTTCCTCCGCCGCACCTCTTAAATATTGCGTCCCTCCTGTTATCCCTAATTCTCCAGCTTCTTCCCCTTTACTTAGTTTGTAGTTTAACTTAAGTTATTTTTTGTATATTTTTGTTTATGTTATGTTATTCCTGTGTATAGAAACACTTAAAACAATTTCTATACAACAGGCATAGGCTAGACGAATTCATGAAATCACACAATATATATGGCAATGCTAAAGTGTATCTGAGAATACACTCGTAATGAGTCCAGTTTTTCTTCCAACACCGAAGTATGGAAGGGGATAATGGTAAGGTAATTGACATTTAATAACGATATTTATTAAATGTTGACATTATTTTCTTAATTGTTGATGTGGTAATGACATTTTAATTCAACGCTAAAAGCTTTCTTTACTGGAAACATCAAGATTATTTTCTGGAACAGGTTTACGTAAATTAATGCAAAGTAATTATATGTATTATACAATGTTCTCGTACTCTATAATTATATATACCTACAACAATTATTATCAATTATTAAACGATTAATGTTTTCCGTTTTTCTTGTAATTGAAAGGAAAATTACACACATTACGAAAGTATTTTACTGGTCAAAGGTAAAATCACAGTACAAGATCTAGCTTAGAATGGCTTACTACAATAACATTAATAATAACTTTAAACACTTATACACGACTCGACAAGCCGAGAGTAGGAAAAATTGTAAATGTTTACAAGATGTGTTAATAGACGAAGAGACAGCTGACCCTTTTTATTTTATGATAAGGCACATGCGTAAAAGTTTGTACAAAGTTGGTGATATGAATGAATATAAAGACCACGGACAAATACCTAGTTGCAGGTGGTGGGAGCGGGCAGGTAAAAACGGTAATTTCAAGATATGATTGAATGATAAGGCATTACACCGTTTGAGTTTTTTAACCTGAAGTACATTAGTGCTAAAATTAGTCTCCTCCCACTCTCCTTGTAGGTGTGGCGGGGGGTAAGTGTTCATCGTTAAATGGCAAGGCCTATATATTATTACACATTGAAATACATACATGGAAATACATGAAATATATTTTTCGATTCATCAGAGATGACGAAGATGAAGGACTAATTTTAGCACTAATGTACTTCCCCCGAGGGGAAGGCAAGTTTGTCTCTGTTTTCCAGACAGAAGTTCCCGGCATCCTGATCTGTGTATACGAGATTCAGAAGAGGAACATTCGGGAGAAAAACATCACAATTTTCTCAGACAACCAAGTTGCGCTCAAAAAACTTCACTCGAATGTAGTCTCGTCCAAAATTCTGAGCGAGTGCCGTAACTCGCTTGACCTCATTGCGACTTCTAATAAAGTCTCAGTAGCACTATCTCTCATCACTCGTTCTCTGGAAGAGGGGGCTCAGATAGAGCATAATAGACAGTCGAAGCTGTTTCTAAGTCGAATCGACTACGACCTGAGTAGACATCTACTCAACCTTAACAGATGCCAGATCAGTCTCGCGGTGAGTATCATCACTGGTCACTGCAGACTGAGCAAGCATCTACATATGTTACTATACGCATAGCTGATTCACCGATATGAAGATGCGAGTTGGAGAATGAGTCTATTACGCACCTTCTGTGCGTGTGTCCACTCTACAACAGTGTGACAGTCGTTTTACTCGGTAATTATTATGTAGACCCTAAAGATCTGCATAAGTTCACGATGCCCACCATCATGAGCTTTGTTAGACGGACTGGTCGTTTAACGGCTTATACGGGGAATCGAGATTAACTCAGATGGCAGATTCTCTCCTCGAGGCATGTACAATGGACCGTACATAAGTCTATGTGCCGGGTATTGATGCACACCTCGTTACAATCTACATCTACATATTCAGATCCCCCGAGGAATGATTAAATGTTGATGCTTATTATTCGAGATACTTATTAGAAAGTTTCAGGAACTCACCCAGAATTACCTAGGCCACGGCAGATACTCGTAGGTGGTTGCAATAGGCAACGGATTGGAAATCGGATACATAATAAAGAAGATACCAAGTTCTTCGAAGGATTTTGGAGGCACAAAATAAAGACAGATACAGAGAGATAAATTCTTGCTATTTATTTAGCTATGTTGTTGTTCCAGACGATATTCAAAATATAAGTAAAACCATAGAATTTGTTAGTATGGATTTGAAATCGCGACTCCTGAAAATAGTTGCATTTTTGTTGTACTCGTATCTCAAAAATCAAAGACCACTGCGTTTAAAAAATGCTGAAATTTGTTGATGCGCCTGCAGGTAGTTTTTGAGAATGGCGTTACATCCGTCTGAAGCCTATGGCACACATCCACAATGTGTGAAACATGTTTTTTTAAATTCCATGCCAGCTGCTTTTTATTTAGGTTGCTCGTACTTCAAAACTTGTCGTTTCAAATGTACTTCAAAATTAGTTGCTTATCTCCAGGAAACTAACCTTATCTATAAATTAGGCTTTTACAAAATTAGTTAATTTCAGTGGACAAAAACACTTAATTGAAAAGAGTATGATGCAAAAAGTTGGACCCACTCTTTTTCCTAGCAACCTGACTGTCGTGAGCAGTCCATTGTATATTGTGTATATGTGTGTCAATAAATGTTGCTAATCAAATTTTATTTTTTCTCTATTTGACATTTCCTATAATATTTTTCAAGTGGAATTTTATTTCCCCGAATTCACGATAAGGCCGATTGCCATAACTTTTTATTTAAATATAGAACCACTCCCATTCTGAAATTATAGACTTCTGAGTACTACAACAATTTCATGACTTGCGGCTTTCAGGTACGTAAAACGTTTCTATTAGTGGGACAATTTTAAGTTCGAATTATGCAAATATTGATTTAAGTGAATTATTTTACAGTTTGCCCTTAAAATTGTCCCAGGTTAATGGACTAGATAATTCGACAAACGATAAACTGTCGTCTAGTTTTGTCTAAAAAATTGGAGTTTCTATATCATCATCATGAAACTTTGGCGTGCTTAAAATTACTGACCTTTCTCTATGCCAAATTGCGGGTTCTTTCGGCATTTTGAATATATTACGAGTATAAGCAAACAGCAGAGCACGAAAGCAAATAAAAGTGACGATTACACTGTGTGAATGAATTTGAGGACTGCTCATGACAGCGTTTAATACCTGCAAACAGTGACATAGCAAATCAAATAATATTTTCACCTTCAACCCCGAATGTTAAGGAGCACATTGCCTGTTTGTCTGGGCGTCCCTCTGTATATTTGGAAGCTGCTCAACAAGTATCAGTAGTTCAAGGAGAGTATTGACCTATCGCGTTTTAGGAGTCGTTCGGTGTTTGATTGCTGCCCACGATCGAGGGCTAAAAATACGAAAGACGAATGCGTGTTATTTCCGTAACAATACTTACTTGCGACTTGCGAGTACTCTGAGCAACAAGTGCTGTGCGAGGCGAGGCGAGGGCATGCACAGGCCTAATGAATGTGACTAATCGAGCTCCGGTTAATGAGTTTCCACTGCCGCCAGTCAATCCGGATTTGTGAAGGTAATTGCTTAATTAACTCTCGCATAAAAATAGCTCCATTAGGCGCGAATGTTGGAACACCCCGTCCATCCCTCCACCTAGGAAAATTGCCTGGGAGCACACTACCCATTTGCCAGCTTCCGATCGGCGACGTTTTCGTTCCATCAGGTGACACAAGTGAAATGCATTAAATTTGTATTTGCTTTGCAAATGCAGGGCAAATAGAGGCCCGGAGCTCTCTTGAACACTCCTCCACTTAATCCCATTTGCGCAATTCCAGCGGTGAACACTTTTTAAGCGTTCTACGGCGATTAATTAATTCTATTTGCAGTACGAGCACAACGCTGTTGCCGGCTGTGAAACACGGTCGTTAATCGCAGGCTTCAGAAACTCTGCTTGCTCGGCCGTCCCCTCCCCCACACTAGGGCAGCTATTTTTATTCAAAGAGGTTTTTCCATATTTATGCTGTGGAACAAGTGCCTTCCTTCTTCGAATATTGCAATTTTCCTTCGAAGGCATGTCGGGTTCCGGGGAACCGGAGCAGATCGATGTGACCTACTCGGAGCGGCCAGCATGTATAAAAGAAATACAAATCCTGCTAAACCGGCCGGATAGGCATCGCAGACAATCATGGAAAAATTTCCTTAGTAGCAAAAGCAGTTTAAGGATTTACCTTGAGACTCTTATTCATCACTTGGCTGTCAGGGTCTCAATCACGAATTGAATCGGCATTGGGTGGCACATCAGACTTTTATCTGAATGAAATTGGAAACTTCCAGAGTGGGACAGGGGAGGCCCACTTTCGGAATTTTATTTCTGGATTGCATTAGCATAGTGATGAAATGTGCGATTCGAAAATAACCCGCAGATTTACATGCGATATCGTAAATTCAGTACCGTTTTGCTTAAGCTCCTCTGCACACATTAAATTTGCATTCGGAGGCTATTTTGCAACTGAACGTGGAGTCATCCATTATTCTGTGAAACGGAACTGTCTGGGGATGAAGATGAATTTGTGGCGCGCGGATTAGAAGAAAAATTGCACGATTATACACTACTAGTCTTTTCACGAAAATTTCGCATATTTTCCAAAAGGAATTGTGATGCGTGATGGGTCGACGAAATTATTGGATCACGGTAATTACGTCTACCCGTTCTCATTTTTGTCCGCCATTGTGAACAATTGAATTTGACCTTTTGTAAATTCAATTTTTTGATTGGATACTTTTAAACATATATAAGTAGGTAACGGCTTTGAAATACTAGCATTTTATTTTTCATAAATGATTATTAATTAAGTTTAAATTAATAATAGTCACAAGAAAAAACAGTCGACATATCTTCAAATGCTTCGTTTTTAAGGGTGCTGAGTACCCCACACCTGTCACCAAAACTATATAATTTGCCAACCGGGGTGAACATTTGTGGAAGTTTAAAAAATGCAAAAATCGAAAACTCACATCAACTATAATAGGAACTTCGTTACGGTTGTTTGTCGGGTTTAATTTTGAGAACGGTTGAGCGATTTTGAATGGAGCCTTTACTGGAAGGTAGAGTATTTTATCGTTCATAATTCAGGCTAATTTTTATCAAAATTTGTCAGCCAATATTTCAATTTCAATTAAATGAACGAAATAGATATTAAAACAATCAGTAAATCGGTAATTATGACATTTCTATGATAATTTTTTTCTGAAGAAGCAGAAGGTTAAAATTATGAAAAAAACTAAAAAAAAAAAAAAAAAATACATTCCAGAGGTTTATATTATATGTACTGTGATTTTTTTCACGAAAATCTGTTGTAACGGTAAAAATTTCACAACATTAGTCAGAATTTTGACAAATTCTTTTAAAAATCTATCAATCACAAAATATTTCCGTTCTTGTAAAAAATACTTAGTACATTGAGCATTAAGTAAATAGAACAAAATATACCTACAGAGACAAAAAACAATAAAAGTTTCCAGACCTGGGCTATTGAAAGTTGTTTTGTAGTTGTAATAAATATACCAAAAAAAATATGAAAAGAATTCCAAATATCATGCAAGTGAAAATATTAATGATAATAATAAATAAATAGGTAATGGAAATGACTAAGTGCACGACAACCAACCAAGGCCTTCCATTTGTGTTTTGGATCGCTAACCATGTAGAGAATACGCAGCTATTACATTACCACTTAGAAATAGGTTATCAAAATAACACAAATCGATTAGCGGGACTGCAACAATTTATTGCGCCACTAGGGAAAGCTTTTAATATAAGTAAGTGTTTGTAGTTTCGCTAAGAGGTACTTGTCCTCCTACAAAGCTGTTTAACAATCCTATGTCGACTATGGCTGTTTAAGAATCATTAATGTGTTGTTGGTCACATAAAACAACTAAGTTTTCGAAAAAATTCTCCCAATTGATTACAACCGTAAATCATAATTTTAATGTCTCTGTAGTAGTTTCGTAATTAGGTTATTAATTTGGCTCCACAACAAAAATTTCGTCTCTGTCAATACTAATTATTCGAAGACTACCCATTACGGGAAAGAATCGAAAAGTTGGAGTAAAAGTCACAAATAAATAAATCACATCAGAACCAACCAACTGCAGCATATTTTACTGCCATAATAACGTCCTGAGCGCTTACCGGAACGATTTCATTTCAAAACTTGTGTAGATACGCTTTCTCCACCTATTTGCTCCCATGCTCCCTATTGTTGGAGCTCCCACACATGTGTACTGCTTGATTTTTAGGGTGATTCAGATATAATAAGATTAGAGCTGGAAATATTGATTGGGGCGAATGGGCGATAAGAATGAACGCACAAAAAATACCTTTAGCTTTCGAAACATTTTCAGCTTTTGCTACCGGAGGAATTTTCCTGATTCATCGTTTCGCAAAAAGTCCTCGCGTTTTATGGTGGTAAAGGACGTAACAGGAAATGCTTGTAGAGAAACTTTAAGGAGGTTTATGGCTTAAAGAATTTAAGGAGTTTTGATTGGAGTAGAATATTTGACAATTGGATTAAAGTTCATGGATGGGATGGGTGTAAGTAGAACACAGTCGGTTATATGACTTTATTGCGGTAGTACGTGGTTTGAAAAATAAAATGCATTGGAATCGATGATATAAGAATTATTTCAGAAATAATTGTGTGACCTTCCAATTGATACGACAACACTAAAAACAAAACTTTGAAAACTTTTTTAAACGTACTATTACGCAATTTAATGAAACATACCGGTTTTACCAACTAATATATTCCCAAAAATTTATGACAATTGTTCGAAATTTTCTTTGAAGTTATTCGATGTGGCTAGTTTACATAGACGCTGATTTTAAGTTTGTTGTAAAAATTGTCGTAATACCTACAATTGAGGAAGAGTCGGTATAATCCTTTAAGCTTCAATTGAACGTCGTCAACATACAAATGAAAAATATTGTTCGGTAATTATGACCGTTTCAAAAGCTAGCCCATCTATTAGCCTCTCCATTTCGAGGCTCTGTTTCAGATTATGTTCTCTATGCGGGGTAATTATCTCGCAGTAGCTATTCTGACTAATATAACGCTGTCAGGAAAAGCGCACCTCAATTATGGTCCGAGCCAGGCTCAAACCGGGGACCCCGAGGTGATAGCCCAGCGCAATTACCACTGAGCTATTATGACCCCAGTTGCGTGAGAGCGACATGTATACTCTTCAAAACTAGTCTTCTTCTTTTTGTTTCAGAAGATCCAATCTAGGAGCCACCTTCCTTAAAACCAGAAAGACCCCTTAATTTAACTTTTAGCTGGAGTTGGATTTTTAGTTTTCTTAACTTCTACTAGTCACCTAATATGTATAAGAAAATTATTTTTCGCGAATAAATAACCTCAAAACTATTAGACAAGGTTATTGTAATGGACAGCTTTTACTGAATAGTCGTGACAAAATTAAATGCATGTCTAAATTTAGAATCGGACTATATTAGTTCACACCCTTAGGAGTTGCTTTTATTGTGGCCAATGTTACGTCCAATTTTAGCTATTCCCCAGCAAGCTGTTTCCATGCCAATGGTTGCTTAAAGCATAAAACTCGACTTGATGCCGTGCACTTTTTGATGGCAAAGAAACAGCTTTCGTGTCATGTTGTCATGATATCCCCCGGGGAGATTGTTCTTCTCCCGGCCTAAATTTTTGGGAACGGGGTTCAAAACATTTTGCTGCGGTAATTAACGGAAAAATAATGAAAAAATTCTATCTCGACCCGTTTTCGAGATATAGGGCAAAATAGTTAATACTTGAGAAGTATTAACTATTGCACGGCAAAATGTTTTAAAAACCGCCCAAAACACTTTCACTGCACTTTCACTGCACTTCCACTTCTTGCACACACTCGCGTGCGTATTTACTCTACGTTTCTCTACGTTTGATGGAAGCAAATTTCCATAATTGCATTAAAATTATGCAATTATCAGAAATTTGCTTCCAAAATTGCAAAATTCTAACTAGCACTGTCAAAATACACTTGAAGTTGGCTTCATTCGATGCCAATTTGCGAGATACATTAATTGGGTCACGTCCGTAACTTTACCCTGGATCAATTTACATTCGTCCCGATTATTTTTATTTTTAGAACATGTCAAGATCCGGGGTCTTGGTCCTATCGCAATAAAACTTTGCAGGTGGCTACCTGTAGGCCTAAAACGAAGGCATGTAAAATATTTTGGTGGGGTCTGCCCTACTTTCCGAAATATTCAACTTTTAATTTTAGCGAAACGTGATTTGCCTTGTACAAAAGGCTTACCGGAGTAATTTGCCTTTTACAAATGGCCTACCGGAGTAATTTGCCTTTTACAAAAGGCCTACCGGAGTAATTTGCCTTTTACAAAAGGCCTACCGGAGGGATTTGCCTTTTACAAAAGGCCTACCGGAGGGATTTGCCTTTTACTAAAGGCCTACCGGAGTGATTTGCCTTTTACTAAAGGCCTACCGGAGTGATTTGCCTTTTACTAAAGGCCTACCGGAGTGATTTGCCTTTTACTAAAGGTCTACCGGAGTGATTTGCCTTTTACTAAAGGCCTACCGGAGTGATTTGCCTTTTACTAATGGCCTACCGGAGTGATTTTGATAATTAATATAATATGTATTTTGCAAAAATTTAACCCCACCAAAATATGTTACATGCCTTCGTTTTAGGCCTACAGGTAGCTACCCGCAAGCTGTTATTGCGATAGGACCAAGACCCCGGATCTTGACATGTTCTAAAAATAAAAATAATCGGGACGAATGTAAATTGATCCAGGGTAAAGTTACGGACGTGACCCAATTAATGTATCTCGCAAATTGGCATCGAATGAAGCCAACTTCAAGTGTATTTTGACAGTGCTAGTTAGAATTTTGCAATTTTGGAAGCAAATTTCTGATAATTGCATAATTTTAATGCAATTATGGAAATTTGCTTCCATCAAACGTAGAGAAACGTAGAGTAAATACGCACGCGAGTGTGTGCAAGAAGTGGAAGTGCAGTGAAAGTGCAGTGAAAGTGTTTTGGGCGGTTTTTAAAACATTTTGCCGTGCAATAGTTAATACTTCTCAAGTATTAACTATTTTGCCCTATATCTCGAAAACGGGTCGAGATAGAATTTTTTCATTATTTTTCCGTTAATTACCGCAGCAAAATGTTTCGAACCCCGTTCCCAAAAATTTAGGCCGGGAGAAGAACAATCGTGCCTATCCCCCAGTTTCGACTAACAATACTCCAAAATTCTCAATGTTAATTTTATCCATTAACGTGGTCACTCATCGCAGGTCCCCGTGGTACCTGCATGTGTACATATAACATCCATATGTAGATATGTGCATTTTCAGAAATGTTGACAAGGCGGACTAGTTACGGTGCACTTACCCGGGATTGTTTACCTGCATGTGCCGAGAATTGCCTTGGTCGAGTTGGAAAATTGGACGATAAATGACAAGTCCATTTCCCCCGACGAATAGATGAGCATTCAAATTGAAAAGCTCTCGTGCCACGGGAATATGATCGTGCGGCGGGTCTTGCACAAGCCATAAATTAAGTAATCAGCTGTAAGCAACTTAGGGCTACTCGCCACGATATAAAATTAAGGCTATTTTTAGCAGCGCGCCCACCTGTTTGCCGCGGCCACCCAGACTGACTATGAAAAAGCAGGGCGGGGGTGGACACTCTCATAATAAATGTCATGCATTCCCAGCCGTACACAGCGGAGGTTCATTGAAAATGCAAGTTTCATTGAATAGCGAGTGCGACCAGCCTCCAATGGGACGGTACAAGGCGCCACACCGGCTAGAAACAGTCAACCTCCCAGCAACACACTAGGACCGAGCTCGCAAACAATTTTTGGGCAAAAATTCGGGTTCACGTGTGCTTTTTAAGTAATTAACTTTTGCTCCCCCTCCCCATTTAAATGTTTCATGTTACCGTGCTATTTACGAGCCTATGATAATGAACTCCACAAGCTGCCCGTCCATTCCTGGACGAATTTCGGTGCCACCTGGCGTTTGTTTGTGCATTTTTGTATTAGCCTTAATTAAAGTATGTACCCGGACACTTTCGTGCTGCAAATAGAGTTCTCATTTTATTTCCAGCCATCAGCCACGAAAATAATAACATGGAAGGGCTAATGCATTTGCTGAACTTGGCGATTTCTCTCCATTAGGACGACATGCTGTACAACACCAGTTGAGTTTTTTCAGCGCGGGAGGCTACGAATTTTTGTACAGATTATTACATTCCTACAGTACATTTGTATGTACATAGAAATTGAAATTTCAGGGAATTCGCATAACTCTTAGTATTGAAGAACTTAAATTGAAAATTCTGTGCGCACGCTAAACAAGGACATATGAATACCACGATTGCACAGGTGAATACGTCTACCGTTGCTCTACAATTAATGAAGAGCACTACTATTAGCACTAGGTAATTTATCTGAATATTTATTAAGGGTACAATCTACTTTCAAACTCAAAAGGGGGAATTAGTACTTATACAGAGTCTTTCAATAAGGACGCTCGACTTTTAAATTTAAATAAAACAATTCGTGTGTGAGGTAACCACTCCATTTTTATTTTATTTGAAAGAATATTTTATAGCATCAAGTATGGAATATAACTTCGTTCAAATGTCCGCTGCGGCTTTGCTTGGAAGGTCCAATTTTCGATGACTTTGTCGCATAAATCTGGCTGAATTTTCTGAAAGACGTTCGTTATGTTGACTTTGAGCCCATCAATTGTTTACAGTTTATTCGCATAGACCTGTGATTTAAGATATTCCCAAAGATAGAAGTCTAAAGGTGTTAAATCACACGATCTCGGTGGCCAGTCTCAAATCGCTTGTACGGAATGTCCATCGTGGCATGCGCTGTGTGGCACGTAGCGCCGTCCTAGGCCACAAGAAGTTGCTTATCATTGATCTGTAGCGCTCGCTGTTGCAGTCGCTAAAGATGAATTGTGAGTTTATTTCTGCATCGATTTTAATTATTGCAACACTAATCGAAAGCATATAAACTGAATTATGGAACAAGAGCATCACTAATAAAACTTTTGAAAAATGGCCTGTCCAATAGCAACCGAAAAGGTGGTTTTGAATCTACTGTCGAAATTTGCAAATTAATGTTGGCGGATCCAATATAGCGTCCGAAAGTTCTCAACATCCTGATCCAATTTCGACAGAGGATCCGCACTAGTAAATTGTCTTACACTGAGGTCAACCGGGCATAAAAGCTAGTTTACGTTTAAAAGTCAAGCGTACTTATTGAAAGACCCTGTATATCCGAAACACTGATTTAACGAAAAAAAAATTTTGAACTAAAATTGCATAACAAAATGTTCCCTTTTCTGGCAGTAGCTCTTCCTCAGTTATAAACTTCCTCTGTAACGTACTCATTTCGAGATTTACTCATTTATCTTTTAAAACGTTATTTACGGATGAAAAACCATCTAAATGACTACAAGTGTTCGTCATCAAATTTGCAATACATAAAAATCTCAGACATAGAATTTTCTGGTTCCCTATTTCTATAGCTTATAAAAGTTTACTACTACAAAATCAGAAGTATGTAGATGGAAGTTGATTTTTCTGGACTAGTACGTAAGGTGTAATATCAATCGTTTACGGTTTAAAAAAAAATTCAATGAGAAAACTGTTTGGGGCCAAAACACACTTTAAAGTTCGGCGGGGAGATGTGGCCTCGAAAGATGTCACCTATTCGCGCTCTATGTATTTTCATAAAATTTAACTAATAAATTTAGGACATAAAGAAATTTAAGTTTAAAACTCTCCCTAAGAGACTGCCTGTTTAAATATTGGGAAGTAAATATGCCTGAACCTTGACTGGTACTTTTGCCACATTTTCCACGAACTTTCAACGAAATCTAGATGATATTTCCTGAGGAGACTATTATCTACAAACACTTGACTAATGCCGAGAAATATTTTTGTGATTTCTGTGAATCATTGCGAATGTGGTATGCTGTCTACGCAAATAGCCAGAGCCAGCAGATAAACACTGATGCGTCTAAAAAGTGGAAATATTCGCGATATGTAACCTTTCTGACTCATTACGTATATTAGACGTTCGGCTGCAATTGTGTAATTAATCAGCGAGCACCCACCGGAAAATGGGAACGACATCTCTGGCAATTCTTCGATTTCCTGCCGATCACCTGACGGAGCTTTCGCGATGTTTTGATTCAGGTAAAGCTCGCGAAAAATAATATTTGCACTGAAAGAGCTTTGAATGGATGACGACGAATAGTGGCTAACAAAATTAAATGGCCTCAAGAAGACGTGGAGCTACTTCCGATGTATTTTATTCCTCTGGAAGTTTTCCACGTTTAAAATGGGGTGCAAGAACGCCCCGCTAATTGTCTCAACAATAGACGGGCAGTGGAGCTCCGATTATGTGACTGATGCAATCTGAGTCACTTAATCGGAAAGGAGATGAGGTTTTCCCAGCTGGCTGGCTCTCATCAAATCACTTTCTAGCTTTGCTGGGGCACTCACCAGACGACACACTTGTGGTGGAGCTGAGCTGGGGAGCCAAACCACAGCCGCCGAGCAGCGGACTTTCTTGGCGTTTTCTTTATTCGACTGCTGCTCATTTGTGCCCAAGATAAAAGAAAAGTTGGTCCGGGAAAGTGAATGCATGGCTCATGGCCGGAGCGTGAAGGCGCGCACACCCCCAAGTCCCCGGACCAGTTTGCAACAGGGGTTTCGGAACCATTGGGGCCTGGGGTTTGGGGCGCAGCGCCAGCGACATGTAGCGTGCGAAGCGAAGACCACTGAACGGGCTGCATCAGCTCAGCGGGCAAGGCGAAAGCCACCATAGCTCGCGGGGCTCCTGCTTTCTTGCTCTGCCTGCCGCTAGCTGAATGAACCGAACCGCGCTAGCCGTTTTGGGGTCAATCTAAGCAGCCGGCTGTGAAGCAAGGCAGTCGCCTTGCAGACGCGTTCGTCTAAGCACCGAGCGGAGTGAAGAGTTCAGAGTTATCTAAAGATACCGCGCTTATCTACTGCCTTGAATTTTCCTTTGCAGCCGGAGTTGCTCACTGGATTTTCTTTCTGTCGACTGTTGGGTTTGGGGGCGCAACTACTGCGGTTAATGTGAGCTTTGTGCGGGTTCGAATTCGAAGTGTGAAGCCCTCGGTGGCCCGTAACTAGTGCGGTGGTGCTCCACTGTGTACGTTAATCCGATTCGGAACGGAGGTGGTGCCTGTGTGTGAGACTGTGAGTAATGTGAAAATGGTTTGTGCGGTCTAAGGTGATAAATGACACCGCGCTCGGAAAACAAGACATTGCCAAGAAGCAGACTTGAGTTTTCGCGCGAACGTTCCCAATAAATGGCTCCAACGAACAAATTGCGGAAGGAAATCTTGAAAATGATCAACTACAAGACGTGCCTCAATTGCGCCAGTACGTCCAGACGGCGAGACTACGAAGTACGTATGATTACTCTGCCTCTACTCCTTTGGGGCTTCCTTTGTTTTCTTTGCGGCTGCAGCCACTTTTAGCGTTTTGTTATTTTGAGCGTATCGTTTCCCGCATTCCTGATCTTACCGCCGATGCGCAGGGTAAATACGTCCAACACCCCCGACTCCGCCTCCGCCGCAATTGATCATCTACACGTCCACGATCGTGCGATGCCACTTGCGATGCCATGACTTGCCCGCTTTGAGTAGGGTGACCAGATAATCACAGCAACGCAAAATATATTTTCAATGACTTTCATTCGCGGTTAAGTACGCTGAGAGTCCAAAGTACTATCATATGTTACCGTAACTGCGTGGTGATTTGGTTAACTTTAAAAGACTGCGGCTTATACTCATAGAATACTCGTGTAGTCAATCTTTTACAAAAAACTTAAAAAACCTGGCAAATACCCAAATTAGCCATACGTACAGACATACGGTCAAACAATTCACCATTTCGAACATAGAATTATGAATTGTGGACTGACTGGTCACAACAGTGGACTTAAATTATTTGATATGTCGGTGAAACTTTACAATCCAGCCAATATCATTTCTCGTACCTAATTGAAGTTGTCGACGATTATTCATATGGAATATGGCTAATTTAATTGAGCATTGCCATATGCGGCATTTCTTTTCAAACAGGCTAATTTGCATATTCATTCAAAAATACTAAATGGAGTTTTTAACGATCGTAATTTTATGTACGTTGCGTGTGTATGTCTGTGTCTGTGTACTTTTCCTAGAACGTAACAGTCCGAAACAAATTGGGGTATTGCGAAGGCTATGTAGATGAATTGTTAATTTGTTCGAATTTTTTAAAGTTGGTCACATTACTTCATTTCCTTATAGTGGTTTTGTGTATTATAAAAATATTTTACTTCTGCTTATAAAAGTTATCTTTTGGTAATGCCATAAATCCAAAGATAGCAATAGCACAATGATTGCAAAATATCTTAAGAAAGATTTCATTGTGTCTATAAATATTATAAAAAGATATTTGGTTTAATATCGTAACTTAAAAAATCAATCTTCCACATGCTCACCAATATTAGCTGGCATATGGATTTCTTATCACATTTATACAAATGTCTAAAGTCGAATGGTTGTGTTGGATGGCCGATAATGGGATATTCACCTTACAAAGAGAATGGATGTCTCCCATTTTTACGCACACAGAAACACTGACATGAATATCGATTATCGATCATATGTGATTAAAAAAAACCAAGAAGATGACTAATGTGTTTGTTAACTTCAGAATGGAAAATATATTAAATAAAATCAGAGGAACCCACTTCTATTTACTGCTCCCATGTAGATTTAGAATAGGGTCTCCATACTCCAATACTGACGCTACATGCTGTAGAGATTTCAATGAAATTTGATCGCTTCGAATCATTGTATCTGATTGATGAATTGCAAACATGCGGGCTTTCTTACGTCCATTAAAAATGTCCCAACAATTTTAAAGGGGATTATTTCTGAGTAAAACAAGATTCTTCAAATACAATTATTTTGCCCTTTTATCATTAAAAAAAATAAGCTCTTTCACAGTGGACAGGTCGGGTTCAGGTCAGGATTTACTAACACTCATGCAGTTTTAAGCCTAACGATGAAAAACAAACAATAATTTGTGTGAACAAAATCTACTGTACTTGTACTCCTGGAAGTTCAATCAGCTTTTGATGCGGCCTGGCATGATGGTATTATCCATGTTATGTTATGTTCTTTGGCTTTCCTACATACTTAACACTTTAAGTAGAAAGCTTCTTATACAACCTCAATTTTATAGTAGTATTGTCATCTGAATATTCGAGAGACAGATATATATAATACATATTAGCAGGCGTTCCACAAGGCTCCATTTTAGGACCGATCCTTTACAATCTATATACTGCAAATTTCCCAGAAACACCACGTCTCTCATCTATATTTGCGGACGATACTGTCATCCTTAGCTCTCACCGAAACTCTCACCGAAATATATTTACAAGGTTGGATTTAAGGTGTTACGCAAATACTTCCAACAAATGGGAGATAAACATCAATCCAAGCAAGACCCAATCTGGTCGCGAGCAAAGAACATTCACATTTTCAACCTAACTCTAATCTGTGCTTAAATGGTAACGACATTCCTTGGACTGATAGCTCGAAATATCTAGGTACATGCTTGACAAGACACTTCCCTTCTTTTTTTAGGGCTGTCAATAAAGTCGATACTTTGATAAAAGTAATGTATCCTTTTATAAGCAGGCGGTCGACCCTCAATGTGTAAAATAAATTAGACATTAGCCTTACATTGTATATTGGTGAATCTGCAACAAATTAATTTTATTCGAATCTTGAAAATAGACCAAGCAGACAACTTTTGGGAAAACAAAAATCTTTTGTAGAAAATATAATTAATCTGGCTACCCTAGTCTAATGGTCGATAAGATTGACGACAAGCTGTAAAAGGCAGTCAGTTCGGTACACGAGCACCGCGGATCCGGACGCAATCTAGAATCATTTCTATGACACACGCACGATCACCAGTGCCGCTGAGATCTCTTCGGCTTTTTCGTATGCGCGATAAAAACAAGATGCGATCTGCGCGGTGCTCGGGGGACTCTTCGATTCGCCAAAAACATTGCATGACTGGTAGTGTATTTTTAGTTGTTTACTTTATGCTCAAGGTGCTCGGAGTCGAACACGTAGTTCTGCAGTTGACTGACTCAGGCAGATCTAAATACCGAGACCGGTCGGATGGCTGTGATCACGAAAAGAAAACCGGTTTCTCTTGTGACCCTCTTGCACCCGGTTCCGCGGTAATTGTAACAGCATTTTTACCTTCACGAACCTTCGCCCCTTCCCGGCACCAACGAAGATGATTCCTCTCTCTGTCCTGGACAACCTGGCTGCCAGTGCTGCAGCAAAACAGCTGCAACTTGCCGATCTCCCTCCTCGTCGAATTGTGTTGACGCCGCTTGCATACCTGTGCAAGGAGGAAGCAATTGCATAAGCCCGATGAATGCGAAATAGCGCGCTTCTCATGGTAAACAGATGCACATCGGTCCCTACGGGTGTCTACACTCTACAACTACTCCAAATGACTTCCTCGTTTCCTGCTTAAGATCACTGTCCGGCACGCACCACAGCTGGCTACGGCCCTTCCCTTCCGCTCATCAAGCACACCAAGTGCATTCAAACGAGTTCAATTGAAGTGATCTTGCTGGAAGAATTCTTTAATTTGCTTAATGGAGCGTTCGATTACTTGACGTTTTCTCGAGGACCACAATGTCCACAATTCTTTAGTGAGTGCAGCTGAAATGGGAGCGACTCAAGATCTCTTCTATTGCATGCTAAGAAACTTGTTTTCATGTTGTAGTAGCAGACAAATGGCCAGAGTTTCTGGAAGAATGCCACTTAGAAACTAGTGACTGACGCACGCCACCTACTTGGGGGAATTTTCCAAATCCAATGTCATAAAGTCATAGACGTCTTTCAGCGGGAGTGTCCAACGTCTATAAGTTCGTAGTAAACGGCCTTGTATTCTTCAACTGCTTCGGTGATCTCAATCTTTTTGCCATTTTACCATAACTGCGTTATACGTATAGCAACAACGTGAGATAAGACGTGACATTCCTCATTGGCAATGTACATAAACAATCTCAATGTTTTTGTAGGAGAGCTGCATAAAGGAGAATGGACAAGGTGGACTACTCGTCGTTGGTTAGATGAAAGGCCTTTGCATCTATTTTAATAGTTTCTAAGATATTCGTTTGCAATAATAAATACTGAGGATCTGAAACGATTGGTGTCACTTTGATTGCGTGCTGTTAGTAGACCTTAGCCGCTACAAGACCTTGTGCATATACCAACATATGTATGTACCTTGTACTTGTTTTCGAAATTTCATAAATTTCTGTGTAGTACTCGTATGTCAGATTTCGGTCCTGGGTTGTATTTCGATTGTCGATTTTGTTCTACTCTGCATTTAAGTTTTACACATGTAATAAAATGTCAATAGTCAAAATAGCTCGTCATGGCTTGATGAAAGTTTGGAAAAGATTTTGGAATTAAGACAGCTATATTACACGAATGCGTCGGTAGATTTCTTTCCTAGGAAGAAGTCCAAATAAATTACATACATATATCGAAACTGCTCGAAAGTCGGGGGGAAGTTGTGGTTTCTCAAACGAGAGATGACGCCACTTGCGAAAGTGGTTTGTAATAGCGTTATTTTTTCGCATTCGCTGTGGCAGGTCGCGCCATCCTGTTGAAAAGGCAGATCATTCACGTCCATTTCATCCAATTCCAAATATGCACACCAAAATGAACATGCTCCTTGTGGAATGTCACCATAAAATTACCTTTTTTGTTTTGAAGTATTACGCGGCTTTTTCGTAAATGTCTACCTAACCTCTAAGGTATAGCCATGAAATGCATTTAACCTTAAAGCTAATTAATTTTTCCTTGGAATAACCTCTTGAATTCCCTTGCTGGTCAACATTGCTCTTTTTGTGGCATGATTTCAATAGGGTTTATGGCAAAAAAAATTGTTTTTCTTTCCAAATGAATCTTTTATCCACTTTCTCATTATCTACTTACTTAACTTTCTGTGGCAGTAAAATGTCGTCTAACTAATTGACTTATTTTCGTACATATTTCAAAATATTGTATTTAAGAAAAATGTTCACTGCGGAATAACTTCTTGTATTTTCTATTTCATTTTCAGATACCCCTTTTGCATGATTCTACTACGGTAAATGTTTTTGTACTTAAAAGGGTTTTATGTAGTGTATTTTTATTGCTACCATTAAATGGTAGTATTATATAATTTCGATTACTTAGTTATATATATTTTACTTCAGTCGCATGATATATTTTTTTAGAGCACTCAAAATAGCTCTGGAATATAATCCAAAGATTCACTTGTTTTCTTTTTATTAATTCTTTTTTTTTATTATACAAAATTACTGCGAAATTTGCGTAATTTTGTGTAATTTTGAAAGTTCGGCGATATCTTTTCTGTGGTTTTTTTAAATTAATATTTTTATTGGGAATTGTTTTCGGAGGCAAATTTACCTAAATTTAATATTCTAAGTTCACTAATTAATTTTTAGCGTAGTTAGAACTGGACCAAAATGATATGTATATCGTATAAAAAACTGGATGATATCAGTTTTAAATCGCAACACAGGAGCATTTAAATCAGTACCGTTACGTTTTTTTAGTCCTGTTAATTTTGTGTAGTGTTATCTACAGCGCGAGGATAAATGAAAAAATATTGTTGTTTCGAATGAATACCTACAACGTAGGCTCTGCGCCAAAGCACCTTCTTAATTAGTTTATAAATGTTTACAACTCAAAAGTACATAAGTTCGAAACTTTGGTTGACAAGTGTTTACTTTTTATTAGACAATTAAATTGTGATTTTCCAAATGATTTCCAATAATTTTTCTTAATTTGTTATTGTATTATGCTTTAAAAATCTTTAAAATCTTCCAAAACGGAACGTCACATTTTATTACGGATATATATGTATGTGAATAAGTTATGCGGAACCGGTAGGTATCGTAATTAATAATGCACGTATTTATTTTTATCTGGCAACACTTCTTTATTATAGTAGGTACCTGCTAGATGCCAGCGGTCATAGTCAGTATATGAAGTTTGGTTGAAGATTAAATAAGTATTTTTTTACTCGATTAAAAATATAAATTTTTGTACCTAAAACAACAACATGAAACTGTCCCCGATGCACGGTACTGACTACAATTATTATATTTGAACCGAGCTATAGAATAAAAACATCCAAAATGGGAGAATAAATATGATAAGTTAATTTTACAACACGACACCGCCAGACCACATGTTCATGAATCCTTCAAATATTATCATATCTAATATCGACGATACTTAGAGAGAGAAGCAAAATAAATATTAGGTGTACAAATAAGTTTCCGCGGTTTGTCAAAAGATGGCCCCACCAGAAGGTTATGAAGAAATTGTCAGATGTAAAACGTAATATCCCAAGTTTCGTCATCCGGCAACACCATAACCTTAAAGTACTAGTGATTCCGTATCAGCATCACGTAATTTTTTTCGTGCAAAAATGTCAAGTTTTGTGCCGAATAAGCATCATTTGCGGGAACTTTTGATTTACTTTTTTAATTTGAAAAAATCTGCAGCTGAGGCGCATCGATTGCTTCTATAAGCATATGGTGAAGCTGCTGAGAGAAGTTGTCAGGAATGGTTTCAAAAGTTTAAGGACGGTGAGTTTGACGTGAAGGACAAAGAACGCAGTGGAAGGCCGAAAGTGTACGAAGACATGGAATTAGAAGTACTATTGGAGGAAGATTCGTCCCAAACGCAAAAAGAACTTGCACTTACATTACAAGTGACTCAACAAGCAATTTCACATCGTTTAAAATCGTTAGGAATGATTCAAAAACAAGGAAATTGGGTTCCATATGAACTAAAGCCGAGAGACGTTGAACGCCGATTATGCATGAGTGAAATGCTGCTTGCCAGGATTAAAAAAAAGAGTTTTTTGCATCGTATAGTCACTGGTGACGAAAAATGGATTCACTACGATAATCCAAAGAAGAGAAAGTCATGGGTTAAGCCCGGCGAACCATCAACATCGACAGCTAAGCCGAATATTCATGGAAAAAAACTCATGCTGTGTATTTGGTGGGGTCAGCTTGGTGTCGTGTATTATGAATTGCTGAAACCAAGCGAAACCATTACTGGAGCTCTCTACCGAACACAATTGATGAGATTGAGTCGGGCACTTAAGGAAAAACGCGCCCATTACTACTCCAGACACGACAAAATTATTCTTTTACACGATAATGCTCGTCCACATGTTGCGGCGCCGGTAAAAACATACTTGGAAACACTCAACTGGGAAGTTTTACCCCACCCGCCGTATTCACCAGACTTAGCCCCTTCCGATTATCACCTGTTCCGGTCGATGGCACATGGTCTGTCTGAGCAGCGCTTCACATCATATGAAGACACCAAAAATTGGGTAGATTTGTGGATAGCGTCAAAAGATGAAGAGTTTTTTCGACGGGGTATCCGAATGTTGCCAGAAAGATGGGGAAAAGTAGTGGCAAATGATGGAAAATACTTTGAATAAAACGTAATGTACTGTTCCTTCACAATAAATTCCTAATTTTTTATAAAAAACCGCGGAAACTTATTTGTACACCTAATAATAATAGTGGAAAAATACGTTCAGAAAGTCTTACGATACCGGAATCAAGCGCGGTATTTGAAGACTAATCTATTTTATGCTAATAGCTGAAATATAATAAAAACAAATTTTTAAAATCGTGTATTTGAAATAGCAATTTGCGCCTCAATCTTAGTAATTGATTTGATTAATTTGATTTCATACGTGCTATACACATACATATATGCCTTGTCTAAATTGCCTTTTATCTGCTGATACAAAAATTTCAATCACCCAAATATTTCTGGGTATTACTAATTGTTGGATGACGCCTCCACAGGTTGTCTTTTGCTTTTAGTATACTCTAGCGTTTATTGAAAACAATTTTTATTGATATGTCGTTGTTCGTTTTTAATCAGGCACTCTTCTAGAGATCTTACTTGTTTCCGATATTTCCATTCGGCGTAGTTTGTGAAATTAATATCACATTATTGCAATCCGCATTTCAGAATTGTATTTCAATAAAAAAGAATATGATTTCAAAAATGTGAAGGGCAAAATGATAAAGTAACTTTCCTATAAAAATTTATTACGAATTTGTGCATTCATTGCGAATACATACAGCTTTTTTGTACACACTTGTGCACTTGTCAATACAATTATACTTTCAGTCAGTTCAGGAAATGGGCGGGTCTTCCTTTTTTCTCCGTTTTGCGTCAAATTTAAAAGTGGCAAATTTGGAAGGTTGTCAAAAATTAATTGCTGGTTGAAACTTTTATCAGAGATCGGTTGCCAACAGTGACAGGTTAGATTATGTTTTTGTGTCTTTGTTTTCAAACAATACACTTAGGAGTCATTTCCGCCCCATTGTGGTACCATCATTTTAAAAATAATTTTTGATTATAAGCGATGCAACAGTTTAATAGATAGTACTTTTGCCATCAACATCCAAAAGTTGTCATGACTCACTTCTATTATACTTTGCATCCATATCCATATGTTCACACATTTCAGGAACATAATTCAAACGCCGCTTTTCTTGAAAGTCGTACTGCGCGTTACACGTCTCAGAGTGTTATTTAAACAACCTGTCAGTGATGAATAAATCAACAATGGGAATCGTAGAAAATCTACATAAGCATGCAATTTCAATAACAAACTACTAAAAATAGAAAATTATATTCCACCGACGTCAGTTGCAATAGCGATTGCATATGCATTTAACATTGAATTTATTCGTACTAAAAGGCAGTCGAAGGCAAGTTTAATAGTTTTGACTAATAGACGTAAAACAGAGATAGTACCCCGCTTCAAACTACGAACCAAATCAATTCCTTTTATTCGACTAATTTTAGTCGATCGCTTTTAGCCGATACATCAAATAGCAGAAAGATGTTAGAACAATTATGTTACGGCACCACGACACCTAGAATTTATCCATCCAATGGCAAATAAATTATATAACCTAAAAAAAAGTAAAAGCAGGCATGAGAACGAACAGCAGTCGCCGATCACTGAGAATGAGTAAACGCAATGAAAGTGAGGTCGCAAAAAAGTGGCCAGCAAAGCGGCAAAACCAGTTGAGAATGAAACTCTTTACGTCCGCTCAGTTGGCATGGGGCTCTAGTAGGTACTAATGACCGCGCCAAGGTTAAAAGCCTGTACTGAGTTAAATTATTTATTAAAAAAAAAATAAAATAAAAAAAAGAAGTCGACCACGACCTCTTCCTAGGCGGTTAAAATTTAAAATCGGCAAGCACATGCCTATGCTTGTAAATTTATGATAATTGGCTTTTAAATTTGCGTGGACTTCATAGAGCTTGATTACTTTCAAATTGGGCGGGACGTCGTAGTATCTGGAGCACGAAAAGTGACACTGTTGCATAATGCGAGCTACTTTTATTACTTGGATTCAATTAGAGACGATGATGATGAAAAGAGGTAGAAAGTCAAATTTTATCTGAAAGTTAATGTTCTGGAAATAAAAGCGTCCGGGAGTGAGAGGAAATTTAATAGTGTAATGAGAATTTGATTTGATGCTGGAGGATGAAAGTAGTTAGGCTTACTGTTTTCCGGTTAATTAATTTTTTCTCTAAATGAGAATATAATAGTTACGTCGGATTTTCATTTATTATTAGAATGCCGTTAATAAAACTATATTCTAAATATTTAACATTTTTACATACATATGTAAATACACAAATAAAACCATTGCGACATATGGTATATGAGTGAAATGAGATTTTCGATTGGGTCAATTTAACTAATGGCGAAATTTCTTACAGACTTAGCAAGTCCCGCTGAAGTTTCCGTTTAGAACTCAATGCCAGTTTTGAACCGAGAAAAATCTTAACCCGTTCACGCTATTGACGGTTATCGCCGTCAACTTTTTATTGACGTAGTAGTAGATGACGGGTATAGTCGTCACTCAAATTTCCTGTATGCTTTCGTAAGATAACGCTAACTAGCAATCTATTTTAAAAATATTAAAACCGCCAAGTACAGAAAAATGTTTTTTGTAATTGCACATTGCCAATTCAGGTTCGACTAAAACACTGCAAATGTATTAATTGTAAAATCACGTCTCGTAACAGTATAAAATGAAAAATGTTGTATTAATGTATCAAATTCCAATTTAAAGTTTATCTGTTTGTTTTTCAACGCTGTCAAATCGAACAAAACATCATTTTATCCTTTTGGTCAAAAACGCAACAAAAAATTAAAAAACATTAATGGACGTCGGTAGATCTAAACTGTTTTTGTTTACCATATAAAGTAAAGTAAGCATGAGTTGCTTCTTCTATGCATTTTTTACTGAAGCGCATATACCAGAAATTCAACGAAATAAAAAACTTGTTTGAATAATTTAAGTTTTTGATTAACATGAAACTCAATTCTCATAAAACTTTTGCTTTTTTTTGTTATTGAAGTGTTTCCCATCTTCATTGTTCGCGAATCGTATGCATAATAATGAAAGAATCTTCTATCATATATTTTATATTATGTTATATTATAAATTAAATGCTCTAATTTAACGCTTACAGCGTTCAAGAAAATATAACAAATTGAGGAATATTATTCACCTAATCCATTATTGTTTTAGTTTTTTCTTTCTTTAGTTTTGCTTTTAAATTATCTTTCCTGATTGTGGAACATTAAAGTTTCTATTTCAGCTTAGAGAAGTCTAAACAAGTTTTGTTGTATTAATAAATATTTCAGTAAATTGTGTAATTGTTTTTTTTTGCTGATTTGTTAATTAACACATTTAAGCTATTAAATCTTGGTTTTCCCCATCTTGTTCATTAATTTAGTCATAACTTGCAGATCATTCTTTCAAGGTAGCATTTTTCGAGTAAATTTAAATAAGAAAAAAATAAAGTACCAATAAACACAATTTCAAGTAATAAATAAATTTTGTTGTGGAATAATTAAAAAACAAAGTTGTAGTACTTTTAAAGACATTCAACACTTTTCGTCAAATAGCCTTCCAACTTCAAAGATCGCCGAGTTATTTGAAAATAACCGCCGATGACATTATTTTTAATATGGCGGTGAACCCCATGACCCGCAATCCCTCAAAAGCTTCTTTCCTAGCTTAAGAAAATTGTACATACATAGTTACTGGGTTAATATGGTATAATACGAATAGATTGAGTGATGGATATTTCCTCGAAAGTTGAATTGCAAACAAATGTACAATATAATAGGACAATACGCACATATACAAACAAAAGCGAATATGGTTGCTCCCTGTAAATGTAATGTGTTGCATAGTGTAGTTTATGCTCTCAGCGCGAGCGTGTACTCTTAGGCCCGGGTCCCGGCCCAAATTCCCTCTCTATCGTGCAATTTCGCTCCCTATAACTCAAGTCCCCACTTCCCACCTCTCTCTCGCCCGAGCCGAAGACACGCGAAATTACATCGGAACTATGACACCTAAAGTGTCAGACATTTCACCATTTCACACTACTTCGAGGAGTCCTCTACCAATAATATTTGTCGATGTTTACCCTACACATCAAAAAATTCTCTTCAAATAACATAAAAGTAAAAAAATCATAAAATAAATATAACAAAACTTTTGCAAATAAGGAAACGTTCAGATCATTGATAATGAAATTAACAGGATGAACCCCTAAATATAAATTCGGTTAAAAACAAATCTAATCAAGTATGTTACGTAAGACAAAAAAGTGCTAAACGCGCCTAAAGAAGTTTTCACTTCAAAAAGATAAACGTAGGTTAGGTAGACCCAAAAAGTGTCTTCGTCAACATGGTGTATAGGCCTACTTGTCGGATGCCATAACACACCTTTTCGTCAACATAATTTTGTAAAGGGTTAACTGATTATCATGCCGCTGCGGTGCAGAAGCCGGGAACTAGATTTCCGTGTTTAATTTCCTTATCTTGGCTGGCCTTACCGAAAACACACATTAATGCAATTAGCTTATCTTTCAACACTTCGCAACCTTGACGTATATACTTACATACGTTATTTGCCTATCAGTGCAATAAACCATTCACGTCGCTTGCAATTGACATGATATTTCGTTGGTAAAGCCCTTTTTAATTAATTTAGATTTTCGAGCAAGCAGAATCCAATAGAAAATGTCTTTACCTATGTAATTTTCCTTATATGTATGTACCATATGTCCAACGCAAAAAAGAAAGAAAATATTATCGCCGATAAAATCTCAGATCTACGCATGCAACTAGCATCGAGAGGCATCTGTTTGCTGATGACAGGCCGATGTTCACTTGCAAGTTGATTTCCTTGAGTGGTGCCTACAATGGCCTCCATTTGCTCGCTAATTGCGTAAGAAATAGTAGGTAATTGCTGGAGGTACGGCATAGAGTTGCAGTGAATAATTTTAGCGACATGCGCGACCCCATTTACATACATTACAAAAAAAAAATGTGAGGATGCTAAATGCACGATGACTTCAATGCACCCGCGCCACACTTGTAGACTGTTTGTTGAAAAATGCTCCATTCAGATGCTGGGCACCCTAAACGTGCTCTCCTGGTGCACTGACTCCAACAATAACTTATTGTTGCCTGCACTGCACTCTGTTTGGACGCAAGAAGATGTGAACAAGTTGAAGCTCCTGCAGCCTATGTAGTGCCCAAACAATTGCAGGTCTGGGAATTGTTACGGCAGGCTTATAATATTCGCCAACTGCACGACACTTTATCGCATGTAATTACTAATTTGTTTTTTTTACTATAAAGCAGGTTCAAACTACGGATAACCACAATGTTAATTGCATATGGTGGTGAGACACTTTTTTAGACATGAATTTTTTGTTCAGGTAATGTCTAACAAATGGTAGTGGCATTTAAATGAACGATAATTTTAATCTTAATTAGATCGCTTTCAAATGCAATTAAAAGATGTTCAGACAGACAAGAGATGAACACATTTCTATCGCATTTGCACGCTGTTTATGCAGCCTTGTTTTTCAACTAAACTCTTCAAAAAATTTGCTCAGCAACAAGGTTGTAATAAAAAAGCACAAAACGAAAGGAACTGTTTACATCATATGTTCGCACTAAAGTATTTTCTCACATTTTTTCGCCTCTTTTTACTAAAATCTCTTTAAAACGAAACTTCGTATATAAGTGTTGGTTAACTTGTTTATCTAATAAATATTGTAAGACATACTCACCAGCACCACCGATGGTGCACTTGCTTTGAGAACTATGCAGTATGCGTAATCTAATAGCTGGGTCTGCTGCGTCAAGCTGTTTTTCTAGTACCCGCGAATTAGCTCAATAGCATTACAGTCAACTCACCAGGGAGGCCAATTTACTTTGCGCGCTTTGTACGATAATTATTGGTATTATTTATATCTTGTGGCTTGCGCTTAGAGTCACTGTCGTGTTGAAACAATAATGGAATTCATTATGATGTGCCACTTAATGTATGTTTTTCGTTTCGGTGCTTAAACTTCAGGTATTTTTGAAATATGCAAATACTGAGAAAACATTGTAAGAGATTACCCAGGAATTTGGGATGTTCACAAGATAACCAAAAATAATATGTACTAGTTATTTCTTATAAGAAATTTTCAAATATTATAAATGCATTTTTCGGAGAATACATATTATTTTAAACATCACGTGTCATCACATCACATCTCTCTTTTAATTTTATATGTATAGATATTCGTAAACAGCAAACAAAAAAAGACAAAAATTGGGCGAAAAGGCCTACATCCTTTTCCTAAATTATTGGAGGTGGATTTGGGTATGTGGTTCTAAACAAACACTTCACGGGAGGTTAAAGCTTACGGGTTTTCGTAAAAATCTCGTTTACGATCTCCTTTACGGTAAAAATAATTGTTATCAAATTTGTGGCTTAGGAGTTTTCCTACAAAAAATATAAAATGACTTTTATTAATAGGAACAACCTTTGGAGAGTTTAGCTGGGCTTTTTTTTATTCATGCATATATGTTAGCCTCGGTTTCCTAATACCTCATTTATCAAATTCATTTTCTAGCAATTAGTAATTAATATAATTTGATAATTTTTAATCAAATAATTTTTTGATCCGCGTGATCCAGATAACAAAAGACAGCTAATAAGATCTACAAAGTTGTAACGAATAGCGAGTACTCCACAGCATGTATTCGTAATTGGACTTTGAATACAGCGTTGAATATCCGGGAATTTATTTATGCCTGTGTGTCAGAGCCCATAATAATTTCTTTTTTTGTGAGAAATTTCTTTAAAAGTCTAATGACGTCAAATCGCATGATCTTGGCGACCAATTTACTTCTCCCCGGGGTGCGGCGCAGGGGATAACATTCCCAGAAAAATGCATCTGCAAAAACTGCATTCTGTTGGCCATAGTGTGACGGGCTGCATAGTCTTCTTGAAAGAATATATCATTCATATCATTGTGTCAATTGCCCAATTGCATGATTTCGCACAAATATGGATTCAATATTTGATTTAAATTTATTGCATAATTTCAAAAAGCCAGAAAGGTCACTAATCAGATTTGATTGTGCAAAGTCCAAGAACGAACCGATTTTCTTTCATTTTTATATAATTTACATAGATACTGCCTTCAGGTTCCGCACGTGTAAACCTAGACAATGTCTTGATTTAGATGAAAAAAAAACACTCACTCATCGTTATAAGACGATGTGATTCTTTTGGTGATAATCAAAGAACTTCATTGAAACGAGGTACACAAAGTTCACTCTTTCCCGCTTATCACCGAGTGATTCGGGAGTGTGATGAATCAGTGCCTTATGTGGTCGTCGGCGGCTATATAACGAACAATCAGCAGACGAAATATAAAATTGTTCGCATATAAAAAAAAAGAAATATACGCAAATTGCTATGATTTCCGTTTTCATGTGGTTGCTGCCGCCGAAAGATAATTCCCGACTTTGATAAACACAGCAACAAGTGAAAAAGAGCCGACGACGACGCCTCGCCTGCCGGTGATAAGAAATGCAAGACGGTAATATTTTTTGATTGAATGACTCGTTCTGCTAAATGTTTTCATTTAGAATATTCACGCTACTGATTACTCTTGCGAGACCTTTAAATCAGGTTCAATTACTCCGGGTGAGGGACAGATACTATGCGGGAAATTGTTCCCTTGTTAATCAAATTTATTCACTTAATTTTGTACAATTTTGGCTGAAGTTGAGTCATTAGATTTTATTTTTCTTTTCGTTAAGATTATTTGCCAAATCTTCGTTTCATTTGAGGTCATCCAAAACATACGATATTTTTAAATGTTTTGCTTGACTTTTGTAAAAAAACATGAAGATTTCACTAAACAAAGCAAGGTGCTCTTTGGCTCTACTACATAAAGTCAAGCTATTAAATTTATGATTTTTATAATATTCTCTGAAACGTACTAAGTGCAAAACCCTATAACCTAGAAAACTTCATCCTTAACATGCTACCTTTTTTATAATACGAAAAGTCTCATCTAGGATGGTATTTTTTATTATTATTATTATATTATTACCTTCTGGTGAGCACTGCGACGAAGGAGGTCCAGGATGCGAAGTTTATCATCAAAAGAAAATCTATACACACATTTACGTGGTTACGCTAGCATTGTTTATTATAAAGAAAAAAGACACAGCCCCCCCAAAGTTACATCATCTCCTCGTAATCAAACAAGTATTCAATCATTTTACCTGTCTGTTGTTAGCTATAAAATAGCCATGAAAGAGTAACTGTAAAGGAAAGGTAATACTCGTAAAATAAGAAAATGTCGTCTGTTTTTACTCCCCAAGCTGATCTAGGGAGCGGTACAATTTAATACCGTGAAGAGGAGCGACGAACCTGCATATGGTTCGCTGATTTTACTAATCAAAAAGGATGCCATAAAAACGTTTTTATATCAACCCCCCTCCTCACCCTCTTGACGGATTGAACAAGAATGGGTGACACGAAGTAACAACTTTGCTTTCTCGTTAAAGGGAAACATTTTAAGAAAATTAAAATCCGCTGATGTTTTGCAAAGTCTAGGGCACGGCACAATTTTAGGGCATTTTTTTTTTTGTTATTGGCGAAGCCCCACAAATGTTGTATCTTGAGTTCTAAAATAACTGCACAACTAAGGCCTGCCCGCCTACGTCGTTGTCTTATTTCGTTTGTTGCCTTGAGATGGAGTATCCCCAAGTAAGCCATGGCCCATAGCTTTCTAGGCGCACTGAAGTTGTGTGTCTTAATTAAAATTGATTTTCTCAGTTGCGATAAATTTTTATCTGCCATGTCAGCAACTTTCGAATTATTTCTTCGTAATTGGGTTTGAGAGTATTCTTAATAGGGTTTCAATGGCATATTCTAGAAGTGTGGTGATTACGGTGATTTTCGTTAATTGGGGGAACAGACACAAATTGTAAAGTAACGAGAATTTTGTGGGTTTCAGTATTACCCCCCCAACACTTTGACGGTTCACAATATACAAAAGAAAAAAACCATACTCACGTTTTCGTAAAAAGAAACACATTTTGAATAGGAAAATTTATTGTTAGTCGAATGTTTCCTTCGACCAGGTCAGAAAAAGGTATTCGGAGAAAACGCGGTAATCAACTTTGTATGTACAATTACTGGTAGCGGCCGCTCTACCCTCTCCTTTTTCAAACGCCAAAACCTCATCATTTTTACAAGTTTTGACGAGAAATTGTCTTGAAATGTTCTTGAAAATTAAACTTTTAAGTCAAATTTAGGATGACGTGTTATACATATGCTTATCGAATTCTACTCGCCAAACCTTTTCATGTGTTATCCATATTTAGGGGGTTGTGAAGAAAAAGGTAATCCGTTATTTTTGTGGCGTCCGCCATATTGGATATAGAATTATATTAGATATGTATATAAAGTTCTAGCTTAAATAGAAATAATCGAAATTTTATATTTTACCCAAAAATACTAACACAGCAAGTTAAATAAAATAAAACTTGATCGCGTCAAAGTGTGCTTGTATAAGTTTTTGACTAATTCAAAAAGTGTTTGCTAACTAGCCACTTCACTAATTAATTAAAAATTTATATTTTACGGATCAACATTTTGGAAGAAGCAATCTTTATTCTCCTTGGAATACAATTAGTCATCGTGGAATTTCATGGTATTTTCATTAATTGTTTTTCACTTCCTCCACCAATATGAATTCAATGATATTTATTTATATAAATTTTTAAAATTACTGCGTACTTGGGAGTTTGTGCAAATCTTCCAAATTTTTCATAAATTTAATTAAACCCGAAGGTGGACAGTTCAATTTTATGTGACAGATAAATTAATCTTTTATTTTCTGTAAAATACAAATTAAAATATGTCGCCTTCCCTAGTGCAAAACAAGAAGTGAAATTAAATAAAGTCCCCGAACTTAAAAAAATTGTTCATGCACCACTGACTCATGAAGGTTGTTAAATCGATTTATATTACAAAGGCACCAAAAACAATAACAGACAGCTTTCAATTATTAAAAATATTAAAATTAAAAACACGCAGTAACATGTGGGATTTACCTATTTACAACAATGAATTTCGTCTGCTACTCTCACCTTGAACCTAGATGCGAACAAATCTTTTGCTGGCACGTGAAATAGAAACAAGAAACACCTCGAACGATTCTTATTTCGGTGACAACGTACTTTTTTTTTTTGAAGGGAAACATTTTTCGTGCACTTGAGACATTATTCGATTTGGGCGAGCTGGCGCGCCGGGCATATGGCTGGCTTCAATTTATTTTTGAAGGCCGATTTTTTTCAGTTCGAGCTAATGCTCACGAGATTTTTGTTTTGAAGAATAGAAAACCCGCCCCAGTCAATATATCAGAATTATGGAATTTGTTGGTCATCATTATATAATTAGCCCGTGCTTTTCAACAAGTGGCAGGTGGAAGCTATTCTTACCACAACAAGTTGAATGTGGCGAATTGGCAACTGATTTAGCACTGTAATTTACGTTCAATAAATTCTTTGTGGATGCGTTACACCTACAGGACACTCACTTGCCCTTATGTAATTTGGCACATGCAAATTTGAGGTAGCGGGCTGTTGTTAATGAGAAAACTAGAAATACAACAGAACATTTTGGGATATAATCCTAATCCAGTTGCAATTTTGCAATTGTCTCTGGTCATCGTGATGTTGACAGTGGTGTAGCAACAGATGCGAAATAAACAACGATGAACAATGGAACGCTATACACTTTAAGAACAATAAATCATTGTGTGGATTTTGTTTTTGTGTGGAATTATTCATCAGTGATAATAACACAATGTGAATTAAAAATTTTTCCGCTTGCGGTATCGGCTGGTCAGAAAATTTGACGCCTCTTCGCATGCCATGAACAGGGCGTTATCACAGCACACATAGCGCGCATCAAAATAGACTTGGTGAACCCTTTTCCAGGCCGTGGGATCTTCCGTTTTGGAGATTTGCAATGGTCCTAAGATCACCCGATCTGTTTATATAATATTCTATGTGCGAATTATATTGAAGGAAAATTTAATGGTTATTAATTCTCTTCTGTTCGCCACAGTACGTTTAACAATGGTATTACCCCAGTGTTGCTTCAATCAAATTTAATTATTTTCATTTTGAGCAATGTATGCCTGTTGTTGATTTTTTCCATTTAAAATAATTTTATTTCATAAACTAATGTTGCAATCAAAACACATAGTGTATGGCTCTTACTACATATTATCAGCAGAAACGTACCTTAGCGCGTGATAAGTGTTTTGACTTTGAGCATTATATGTTACCTAAGCATCAGATTCTCATTTTAGCTTAATGTTCGTTAGTGAAACTAAATTAATTGTTCGAACATTCTTTGAAATCCAGCAAATAATAGCCTTTTGTTATTTCTTATCTCAGAGTAGTTTGCGCAACAATTAGTCATACAGCAATATAATTTTATTACATAATAAACACGAAACGCTGTTATAACATCTTTAAGTGTTTCGAAGTTATCTGTTAAAAACTGAATTTAGATTTTTCCTTGGTATGGAATATTGGACTCACTTTGAGTGCATACGTAACCTTTACTATAGATAATAATTTTTATTAAAATGTTATCTGAAAGTTATAATTGGATTACGAGAAACAAATCTAAAGTAAGTTAGATGTTTTTAATGTTTTCTTATGTTTAATTTTTTTTCTTTTTGCTGTATTTCTTTTAAATTTTGTTTTAATAATGGTTTGCGATGTGGATGTGGTGTATAAAAAGTTGGAAAATTTCGCCAAACCCTTTAAAACAAATAAAAATATCAAAGAACAATTGCTTATTTGTTTCCAAGAAAACGACGCCGCTTTCGGACAAACTGCTCTTTGCGTTTTAATGAGGAGTGCAAGACACTACCTGTACAAATTATTTCATCCCAATCGATAGATCGAATCTCACAACGTCCCCTTAAAAATTAATTATTATACCCACATATATGTAAGTGGAACATTTTACCCACCGGAATTTTAGTTTCGCTCTTTACAACTATTTGCGGCCTGGTGTCTTAACTATTTTAAGCGAGTGCATAATAAGAAAGTTGTCGACACCAAAAATTCCAACCCTTGTCTTCGATAGAATTTTTCTCATACCTTGACATCAACTATAAAATTCTTTAAATATTGCATGCATGCCTTTTCAAGCATTCTACACATAAGAAAATTTTAATGAGTTCACATCCCCTTCCTACTTTGCAAGTTTTTAATTTTTCTTACCGCAAACAATGAAAATCGCCTTCAAACACGAAAGACGTAAGAAACTTGAGTAGAATTAAAAATCGCCCACCGATGTCCGCCAAAAGTTTGCTTTATCGGCTAAAAGTGAGCGGTTGGTGAAAGGTCAATTGGATCAAATGTGAATTGCATGCTAACTACACTCCTTAGCTTAATTGATTTGAAGTACCCGAGGGCGCAACTTTGCATGAAAATTGCAAACACCAAAACCAATTTTCCTGTGGCGACAAACAACGCATTGCCTTGCACTTTGCACTACAGTCCCCGACGCATTAAAAACCAAAACGATTCTGGAGTTTAAGCACTGACGTAATTCGCTCGTAATTACGTTTAAATCGACACTAACTCCTAATTAATCGCCCGTTCTTCCATTTAACGGCTCTCACAAATTTGTGGCTCTTTCCGGACGAAGCATTGCTCCTCCGCTCCGTTGATTGAATTTTTAATTGTTCAATCAAATCAACTTGTTGCATAACGAGCGCTTTGTACTGTCGGCTCGGTTTTTTTTTTTTAATTTTTTATTTGCAACAAATTTTCCAATTTTCCTGCATGTAGACACACCCGCGAACGATGCGGTTTCTGGGTTTGCGTCATCCCGCAGCGCGGAAGGAAGAAGACAACAAAACCTCCAGACTCCAGACCCATTGGTTATAAATTTCATTCACAGCTTCCAGAAGAACGCTGTCGCCTCGTAACGATATTCCATTGTGGTGGGAGGCCATGTCTGTCCGTCCACACAATACGGAAGGATACAAGAAAGTTTACCCAAAGTGGGTCAGGCGGGAGGGACACCGTAGTGCTCATGGTCAATTTGTGAGGGAGTGGCACAGTTGTGACTCACGAAATCTGGCACGGGCCAGATTTTGAATGGGTCTACCCCGACAGAATATTTAGGGGAATTTTTGTAAAATATCTCCTATAGGTGGCATTGACGTGGCATCCTTTTTAAACATAAAGGCTGACAGTCTCATATCGGCTCACAATTGAATTGACGAGACAGCTATTTATCATACCTTATTGGACCTCATTTTTCTCTTAATTAATTTTACAAAAACTTTTCCATTACAGGAAGTACCTGAAGAAAGTTACAGTCTGCCCTACCACCAGTCAAATAATCTCAACAATGGTGAGACGGTGATAATAAAACTCGATGTTCCTGTGCCTTTAAGAGAAGAACCAAAATTTCCAAAGGAGAAGTGGAAAACATTCATTTGTAAGTTGTCCCACTTTTCAAATAATTGATCCTTGGAAATGTTTAACCAATTCCTTTTTATCCGCAGCATTTGTGATACTCGCTGTAAACTTCATTTTAGCCACAGTCTCATTATCTTTAGTTCATGAGAAATTACCAGACAGGGAAGTCTATCGTCCATTGCCAGATGTTGTTTTAGACAACATAGCACCACAAGATTGGGCCCTTAACATAAGCGAAATACTTATTATGATTACAGTTAATTCCTGCATATTGCTAGTTATCTTTCATAAGCACAGGTATGTACCCAAATTTTGTTTTTATCAAACAGAGATTAGAATCCTGAGGGTTTGGGAAGACTTTTTCATGTATAATCCGAATAATTTTAATTGTGTGTTATTAGTACATTGGCGGTGTGTGGTCTCACGTTAGTATGGTTGGTCGCTCCGATAATTGCGGCAGAAATTCAAATATAAGCACATGACTAAAAAAATGAATCATATTCCTATTGGTCAATTTGTTGATGTTATTTTAGATACTATAGGCATATTGCGATACTGGTCGAAATGAAAACCGCTTAGATTCAATATGTGTACATATGCATGTAAATATCTGTAGAGTAAAAAGTTACAACTTTGATTCAAACTGTGCGATTTTATTCGGAATCGAAATATGTTGCGAATTATTCAACAGTATACATATACAAGGGACGCGAGTAGTCTAGTGGTTAGACTACCGATCCAAAAGTCCCAGGTTCGAATCCCACTCAGACCCTACGATTCCACTCCCAGAGTGCGCTTTTCCAAATAAGCGATATCATCTCTTTACCACACAACCTAAAAATATTCTTTTCCATTTTACAGATTTATTGTGATGCGGCGAATATTTCTTATAGTGGCGGTGTTATACTTCATGAGATCAATCACCATGTACGTCACTGTATTGCCGGTTTCAAGTACAACATACTTTTGCAGTCCAAAGTCAAACACAACAACGACACCCTTGGTAATAGCGAAAAGGGTATTTCAGCTTATATCAGGCTTTGGGCTGTCAATAAATGGAAAACATACCTACTGCGGTGACTACATCTACAGCGGTCATACAGTCATGCTAGTCTTAGGTTACCTAATTATAGCAGAATGTAAGAAATTGCGGTGTTGCAAGTTTCAAGTTACTAACTATCGTTTGCTTTTCAGACTCACCAAGGAGATTTTATCTTTTGCATTGGACGGCGTGGTGCACAACACTGGTTGGTGTAATTTTCGTCCTTGTAGCACATGGTCACTACACAATTGACGTACTTATTGCGTATTATGTTACCACTCGGCTGTTTTGGACGTACCACACATTAGCAAACAACAGCTTCCTTTTAAAGGTAAATTAGTCGATTGAGTGATTGACATGTTAATGGAGTGTTTATCTTGCAGTCTGGGAGCAACAATTACATCGGGCGGGAATGGTGGTTTACATATTTTAAGTACTTTGAGAAAAATGTTCGCGGTCCAGTTCCAAGACAATATGAATGGCCTTTGCCGTGGCCACGTCATTTCCATTCCAAGCTACCAAACCGAGAAAGTTAACAAATCACAAAAGTCTGACTTTTAAGGGGAAATATTAAAAACATCAAGTACCAGAAAAGTAGTAGTAGTAATAGTATTAGCGGTACGGAAGACGAAAAACCTAGCTGCTCGAGGAGCTGCAGCAAAACTACAATATCTTTACTACGAGATTATTTACTACTTTTTGGTAAATACAAGAACCTAAAGAGCAGTTAATATAAGATTGTTTAATAGTTGGTTATACTAATTTTACACGAATTGTTAAATATATTGTTGTGCATAGTGATTGAGAGCGTGCAACGGCAAGGCGGAGCAGTAGGCCGGGGAACAGAACAAAAGAACCGATGCCAAATACGGAAACTGAGAGCAAATTAACTTTTAACTAAAGAGGAATTTACTTTTTAAGTTCTAACGAACTAGGGGTGGGAGCCACCTGTTGTACTTGCAACACCAGCAACAAAAGTCTTGTAGATCTGTACATATGTATTTGGTATATTTTTTCCATAAAATATATAAAAGTTTTTATAAAACATTTTCTTCTTTTGTATCTCGTCTGTTTTTATTAAAACTTTTTAACGAGTAGTTGTAATAAATGTAAGCTGTTTTGTTCACGTCTTTTTTACTTACCGTTATTTTACCTAGTACCTAAGAACAATTCTGTATAAATTATTTTGTCGACTTCAGCCTGGATCGGAGCATCGTCGACAACGCCGCCAAGTGGATTGATTTAACTATTCACAAACCGATCGGACCAAATCTTCTTCAATCAAAACCCACCGACATTGGCAGTGTTAAATCGGTGGCATCTGGCAATTCTGCACAAGACTCAATATTTATTTTGTTCCCTTTGTTTTTACTTTTCTTTTTTTGTTTCATCTTCACTCGAATTTTAATTTAAACAGTCAACCACTCGTCCAGTAGTAATGTAATCACCAAAATTAAAACGGTGCTTTAGTCAGTATTTAAGCTGCGTTCTCCTTCAGTTACATAACATATTTCAATTGTACAACATACGATAAATTTCAGCCACACTTTTCGGTTTTAAGTACATTCACAATCAGAAATGCGATTCAACTTATAGATAGTGATTCTAATGGATGTGCATGCAATTAGCACCAGACTTGTTTTACGTAAGAAAGGGTGAGTCTTTAGTAGATATTGCACAACAATACAAAGTTCTTGTGTTCTAATGCATAAAAGATAATTTTATAAATCTGATCTTTCCTCACATCGACAAGTTCTAATTAAATAAATCCAGTAATCATTTATCAATATCTGGAAGCTCCAGAAGCTATTTATAGCACAAAACAAATCACTCAAGAACGAGCGAAGGAAATTTCTTGTAAAACATTGGCGAATTCCACTTTACTTCAATTGAGCTTGGACACACTTGGAGATAGCTCTATCTTACTCCCAACTTAAAATAACACATATTTAAATCTCATATCGATTGACAATAATATCGTCGCTTATACGCGTCTACTAATTCTGAACATACAGAAGAACGCAGCGCAGGAGCCATACATGTAGTTTTGAATCTGAACTTTGAGTTGCACCTGAAGCCAGTTGGCGCATGAAAGTGTGAGATGAAAAATACTGGGCCCGTATTTGAGAATTAGATTCGATCACATCTTGAGTCGATATCGAGATTTTGGTATTCCGCAATACGATTTCGACTTCCAGCTGATCATTATTCGATCAAATTGTTTGTTGCAGTGATCGAATTGTTCATAGTTAAAAAGAGACATAAGTTGAAGTCTTCTAGATTTAATCAATCAATTTCCCAATCATAATAAACAAGAAAGAGTTCCAGTTATATGCGTGATTCGATTCGATCATATTCACAAATACCCACCTTGATAAAAATCGAGTTAACATTTTCGATATTACGTAATACAGTTAAAATTGGCAAACCCGATTTCCTCAAAACAATACCAGTTTGGAATTACGTATTGGAATATGCTCCTTCCTAGTTAACGAAAACTGTCTATGCCTATGTAATAAAATCCTTTTCGAAAATAAACTTACAGACGACTTACTATCACTACGAACCGAATAACATGACTACAGGTAAATTAAAAAATGCATCAAAACCGCCACGATGCGCAATTCGGCGTCAGAGGCTCCTACCAAAGAACATATAACCATAAACAACTTGCATAAACCTAATTTACTATCAAAAAACGTGGTCTGATCGGTAGAAGAGAAGGAAGGGCGTCAGGGTGGAAATAATTCTTAGAAACCGCGGCTCCTTGCTGTGGACACCAATATGCACCATCCACTTCGTAAGTTAAGTATTCATGTAGAAAAATTTTTTCTCCCAGGAATTGGATGGAATGAACATAACATAAATGGCATGTGGGCCCAACAGGACGGCGCAACCAGTCACACCGCACGCGTAATAATCACGTTATTTCAACCTAAATTCGCAGGTCGTGTTTTCTTTTTCTCTTATTTTGGAGATCAAAATAAGCCGTCGATAAGTTGTTATTTAAGCTAACTGCCAATATTTGTCTGTTTAGACCTACTGTTTTTTTAATCTTTATAATTTGGGTTTATATTTCACTTGTTAAGATTTTAGTATTCAAAGATTAATATTTGCGTTTTCATGAATGTGAATCGCAGTGGGATTATTTTAAACGTAAGGTCCTAACTACAGTCTTTAGACGCCATCGTCCTACACCTCATGATTCTTCTAAAATTTCATCATTTGCCTGGTGTTTTTGCGTGAAGACGTCATATTGTCAATCACATCACCATCTTCACTTTTCTATTTTAGGTTCACTTTTTACGAGTCAAAAAATAAATAATTGCCAGTTTTCTCGTTTTGGATTTATTTATTTAACCTTTTATAAATTTTTATTTATTTTTTTTGTTCTTGTATAAATTATAAGTAAAAAAAAGTAAATTTGTAGTTAGAGACTAAGGCTGAAACTAAAAAAAAAAAGATTAAAGATTTGTCCATTGTAACCATAATGGTCAAAGAATAACGAGTAGCAGCAGTTGGCCAGCCAATACTGATATTCTAAAAATCAACGAAAGCTATATGTGGCTAAGTATTGCATTGGTAAGAGTATATCAAGTTAGCACAATTGATGCGGTTAAGAATAAAAAACTGTTTCATTTTCTTAATGTGTGGTTTTCTGTCGACTAAGGCCATTTGCCAATTGGACGACATTTCGAATTTGTAGCCAAATCTGAGACAACAGATGGTCTAAGAAACGAAAAAAATATCATTTTCTTAAATAGCATAACATAAAAGAGAAGGAAAGTAAAGCTAGATGTTAAAGAAAAATTGTGCATTTCTCTCCATAAACAATTCATTTGTCTCTTTATGTGCATTTTCACGCATATTTAATAGCTATGAATTCCACAGCTGTATGAAGGTGTTCAGATAGAAGGCAGATGGGACGGAAAAGGTCCTCTGATGCGAGGTGATTTTACCTATGCATATTTTCAAATCATTACAACTGTCACGGTGTCTAGCAAAACATTCTTTTTTTCTGTAAATTTAAAAGAATGTATGCATGCATGTTGGCTTTTGTACGTACTTTAAGCATAACTCCCAATTTCGAGGGGATAAAAATATGAGAGGGACACGAAGTGGTATTCCCAAGTTTTACTCAAAGTTAGGAGTTAACGCCGCAATAGACTGATACTTTAACTATTTTGAGGGTCAAAATAATTAAATATTTGTCGAAAAAAGATTTTTGTACGAGAAAGATAACGGCGGAAAACTAAAGATCAGACAGCGGCACTAATCAGAGTAAATTGCCTTTTTGATGTACTATCATTTCTGTCTTTGTCGCGATCAATGTTGCATATTTGTATAAAAGGAGGAAGACAACAAAAAATTTATATTAATGTTTACGTAGGTATAAACTGAAGAGCATTATTCTCATAGTTGACAAAAATGTGAAATAACAATTATAACCACAGAATATTCATATACTACAGTTGCGTGTACCCACAATGCAGTGCATATCCGTAGTCCCTCACTGTCTAACAGCCTCACAGTTTGACGAGAGCTGTTCACGTTGAAACCGGTTAACTTATTGAAACAATCGCAAAAATTTTTGTATTAAATGATTGTACATTTATACCGAGACGGTAATTTGTAAAAGTTTATCAGAAAAATTAAGCAAACGACACATAGATTTTTAAATAGAAAAAAACAGAAAATCAGCGAATGGTGTTCTATCCTGTGTAAGACTTTGAATTTTCGTTGTAAGATGTCACGCGGACTACACAAGGGCCGGTATATCCTGCTCGTCCGGTACTTGAGGAGATGCTGCTAACTGTTTCCCAGTGGGCTTAACGATATTTTTGTAATTAACTGTGCCTTTCAAATTGCTAAAAAAAAAAATTATATATTGAGAAGAGAAATTGAAGAAATATTTAAAGAACCACATGACAGAAATGTAATTATTTAATAAATGTTGTTAAATCTATATCTGAAGAAGGTGTTTCAGTACCTACCTTTCTCCGTCTCCTGTAGGATCTTCCGTGGATCCTTTTGTGGAACTTCCTGTAGAACCTCCTGAATAAATACTGCTCGAGGAACCTGAAATATTAAATTCAAAATTTTAACAAACAAAAATGATTAATGCCCCTTAATAGAATCGCAAAACAGGACATTCAATTATTATGTGTACAGTATCTTATGCATAAGTATTTTTGAATCAACAATAAAAAGTAAAGGACGTTTCAACAAGTACTTGAATTTTGAATCGCGAGCCATACGTGCCTATCAAATGTTTAGTCAGACATAGTAGTTGGTAGTTGTCAAACAAAAATATAGAATACACATTTATGAAAATGCCGCGTTGCACTTATAAACGTTTATTAATTGTAAAAATCCATTACACAAAAGCAGAACATTTTACAATAACAATTTGTAAGTAACGTATTCATTTGGTATGCCTATAGACTCGAAATCTGCATCACTGGAAAGTTAAGTTTTAAAATCAACAACCCTGAAAACCACTATGTATCCATTCTTATAGAATTTCATAGAAGTTAAGAATATTGTTGGCCTGTATATAGCATTTGCGATCTTGTATTTAAAATTTTCGATGGCTGATTCGCGTTCCGCAATTTTTAACACACTCTTTCGGCAAGCGATTACGTAAACAACGGATATATATAAAACAAAGTGGAGGGAAATTATTGCATACTAAAGTTCCAAGAATCTAACCAGCTGTTTTCGCAAACATTTTCAAAATCATCTTTCCCAAAATCAAATAAAAAAATTTATCGAAGACACATCCATACATATGAAAGACATATACATATAAGATCTATGCCAACAGCCAGTTATCGTGGAAACACACAGTTAGACCGACAGGAACGTGTTTTTACTAAATTTTGAACTTAATAATTGAAAATAACTTCAACGAAAAAAAATTGTTTAAAGTGATGACACTTACATGTCGTGTTGTCAATTTACTTACTTTGCCTGGATTTTAGTTCAAAAATTCCATCATTCTTCAGCACTTTGGGAATCGTAATAAGAAGACGTCCTGTGATTGTAGAACGTGTGCATGTTGCTCCAGAAACGTTCACCTCATCGCTTAGGGCTAATTGCAAAATTTTTCCTTTTACAGTGACGCGCACATAGTTGGGTTGAACATCAACGTCAATTAGAGATGTGTCCAAAAACCTGTAACAATGAATCACTGTAAGCAGTGGAAGGAAAGAACAATTAGAGCAAGTACCTACTTATAAACTTCTAAGTCCACCTTATATTCATTCCGCTCATCTTCAAAATGGAATTTCAATTTGGATTGATTGAGATTATAGGGACGGCCACAGGGTGCAAAGAGTTTTATCTCCTTCTTCTCAATTTCCTTCTCCTCTTCCACCTTTTTACCCTTCCGATGATATTTTGCCATCTGCAACCTAGTCTCAGGACAATGTTCACTTTCCGAATCCCAGAACAACTTTGTACGCTCTTCTTCGTCCAAACCTTCCATATCCTCCTCCAGTTCTTGCTGCTTTTCCTGAACTCGAATCTTCTGCTCATCTCGCCTTATTCTGTACATTGCCTGCGCTTGGATAATACTTTCCCGAAGGCTGCTAAATAATTGGCGAGCTTTTATCTTATCTGAGAGTGTGATTTCTTCCCCATCGAGTGTATCAAGCTGCTGCAAGGCTCCTACAACGTACATCCGATAGTCAGGGTAATCAGTGCACGGGTTCCCAGTTAAGAACAAATGTTTCAAATTGTAGCATTCCTTTAAGCTCTCCACGCTCGTTAATTCCCCAATGAAGTTCAGGGTTAAATCGAGTTTATTCAGCGACTCCAACTTCTCGAGATTTGCAATTCGTTCGATGCTGTTGAGCGCCAGGTTCAAATATTCCAATTTTTTTAATTTGTGGAGATTTTCTATTTTGGAAATCAAATTTGACTGCAAGAGGAGAATCTTTAGATCGCGGCACCAATTTTGAATGTACTCTATTTTTTCTATATCCTCTTGATGGAGAGAGACCTCCTCAAGAGTGCTGATCATTTTCTCATTGTGCTCTGATTTTTTTCTAACTAAATCTTCAGTAACTGAAAGTAAAATGAGAGTTATTCACGTTTGAAACATGGTCTAATTGCAAAATCTTACTCAAAACCATTTTGAACAACTAAACGGAGTATCGATCAATCACATCTGACATCGTCGTTTACGTTTGGTTGCTATGAAGGATACGTACTAAAGAAACGCTTTAGGTACAGAACCTTATAAACGAACACGCAGTGTTGTTTTCACTGATTTTTTAGATCTATCGTTGGGAACACATATAAAAAATAAAAAACAGTGAACGTATTTGTTTAATAAATTTAATTTTTAAACTCATTTTTAACAGAACATTGTGTATGAAGAGAGTTTCTTAAAAGCTACTTGTGATCGTTGTAGAATTTAAGCATAAATTTGGCTAATGTTTCGGCTTCTGCTACAGTCACGGCATTATACAATGACGCCCGAATTCCACCAACAGAACGATGGCCTTTCAATTGAATCATACCCTGAGCTTCTGCGGCCTTAAGGAACTCCTTTTCTAAATTTTCATTTCCCTCAGCACTTCCAATTCTGAATGGTACATTCATCCTAGACCTACAATCAGGGTCAATAAGACAGTAATAAAAACCATTTGCTTGCTTAATGGCATTGTAAACAAGGTCCGACTTTTTCTGCGAATTCTTGTACATTCCATCAATTCCTCCTTTTCGCTTAATCCATTCAAACACACATCCTGTCACATAAATTCTGAAAAGTAAAAATTATTAAAAAATTTTCTAATAAAATAATTTTTTAATTCACTTACGCAAATGTGGGAGGAGTGTTGTAAAGTGAGTTGTTTTTCGCTGCAATTGAGAAATCGAGAACGGAAGGTGTTACTTTCAACTGATGTCCAATCAGGTCATCCCGAATTATGACAACTGTTACTCCAGCAGGTCCAATATTTTTCTGTGCACCAGCAAATATCACTCCGAATCGTTTAACATCAAACGGTCTTGATAAAAAGTTGGAAGACATATCGCAAACCAGAGGTACGCCATTTGTTTCAGGAATAAATCCAAATTCAACTCCTGTAAATCAAAAACCAATTAATACCAGTTTAGCTTATTATGTATGAATCAATTTGCTCACCATCAACAGTCTCGTTATCACAGTAGTAAACAAAAGACGCCTTAGGGTCCAGTTTCCATGAGGATTGTGGTGGAACAGATGTGAATTTCGATGCTTTGGGAATTACCATGTTAACATTCCCGTACTGAGCGGCTTCCTTAGCAGCTTTAGCGGACCAGGATCCGGTAACGATGTAATCAGCGGTTCCTGTGCGGCCAATTAAATTCAAACAAACTGCTGCAAACATTCCGGTGCCACCACCTTGCATTAGGAGAATTTTATAATTGTCCGGCACATTGAGAATTTCTTTTAAATTTTTTAGAGCTGCTTCATGGATAGTGCTGTAAGCAGCGGATCTATGGCTCATTTCCATTACACTTAGTCCATTGCCTTTGTAGTCTACCAGGTTCTTTTGTACTTCAGCAAGCACCTAGGAAAAAATATGCAACATTAAATTTTTGTTGCAAAATATGTTTAAAGCATGTTCTTGGATAGGTTTTAGCGCCCCAATCCACAGGGGTAGTAGATTTAGTAGGTATGTGTGTATGCTGAGTTTTCATACCACATCGCAATAAGCTTTTATATCATTTAAAATGAAGAAACACCACGCACCCTACTATTCAATGCAATGCAAGTAGCCTGCCGTAGTTTGCATACCTTTGCTCTAGCTCTAGAGTCTAGAACATTTCATACGCTTACTATACAATATCTTGAAAACTGCTCGATTTATATATACTCTACGCCTACTAGGTAATCGATCACTAATTAATAATTATGTAATCCGCCAATACAAATTTTAATTTTTTTTTCTATTACAGCTTTCTTATACATTGGCATTAATTGGGGTCATTATCACGAATTTTTCGGACGAATTGCTGTGCGGTACGTCTCGCTAAAACTCAAAACGGCTTGACCGATTTCGATAATTTTTTTTGTTTTGTTGGCTATAATACAGGGGAGGTTTAGAAAAAAGAAAATCCGGGAAACCCCAAAGGAAAAGCCGGAAAATCGAAAAAATAGAAATTTCCGTTTTGTATAGGAAGCGAATTTTCCAACTTTAAGGAACCTTTACAAAAAAGGCAATTGGAGGTTTTCGGGGTCACAGAACTCGAGCTTGCATTCAAAATTTTGGAATTCAAGATGTCGGATCCAATATGGCGACCGAAAAACTTAAACTTCAAGGGACTTCACTGAAAATCCGAACTTTTGTTTTTGGTTTGGGTTTTTGGGGTCACTGATTTGAATCTGCCGTCAAAATTTTGGAAATAAAGATGTTGGATCAATATGGCGACCCAAAAGTTAAACTTCAAGGGATTTCCCTGAAAATCAGCACTAGGGAATTTTTGGGATCACTGATTTCGAATCTGCTATTCAAATTTCCAAATATGAGACCACCCCCACCCCGCTGGGAGATATAGGAAAAGGGGTGCAATAAGGAGGTGGTGAAAAATGAAGAAAACTAAATTTAATAATACTGTTGGAAAATATCTAAAACATGTGCAAAACGCAAATAGGAAAACGCTGGGTCATATAGGAGAGGCGGTGGTGCAGTAGGGGGCGTTGTAAAATTAAGGAATACAAATTTAATAGTATCCCGGGAAACGCCGGGTCCGGGCAAGCTAGTAGAGATTAAATATGAAATCGGATCAGAATCGAATCAAAAGGGGTGTCTATTTCTTTTTTTGCTTTTTATCTAGTTTTGTCAAAGGAGAACTTAATCACCTATTGCTTAATCAACCCCAAACTTCATTTTCCTTATTGTAATTCAGAGACACGCTCTCTTGTTCCGGCACAGGTCAAACAACTAAGTAAGAAATTGTGAACTTTAATCGCTCTTTTTTCGAAACGGATATTTGACAGATTTCCAAAAACTGGTCATTCTACCAGAATTATTTTTTTTATTGAAGTTGTTCCTAATCACTATCGCAATGTTAGACTAGGAAATACCTATAGTCGAACACATATTTGAAATTATGCCTTTTTCAATTTACATCACATTTAGAAGGAACTTATTTTTGGATACATCAGGGATATGTGTTCCCGCTTAATTCGCATGCTTACTTTATAAAAGATATTTCGTTTTCTAAACATTTACTTAACTAACGAACCTCCCCTTCGTCGCGTAAATAAAAAACCCTACCGATAACTCTTTATCACGAAGTTCAGCAATCGAAATCTCCACTGATAAGAAATTATTTTATTCAGAATTCCTATGCAACGATGCTCAATAGTTTCATGTGTTCACGAACAACAACTGCAGCCAGAGTCAATTAAAACCTTCATTTGTGCAAAAGTATTCAAATAACAATCTGCGTCGAATTCTGTAGCACTTCATGCAGCGGTCGGGTGCACCAAGGCACAGTAGTAAACAGGTCTTAATTATGCTTGTTAGCTGCGACGACCACAGGAAGTCTAATGCAATAAACTCGCAAGTAGATGAATGCAAATATTTAATATGAATTTGTTTAGAGCTTATATGCAACCACAGAGTCCAGTTAGTTTGGTTATTTTTGCACTGGCTTAAATTTTTGGTAAAAACTTTGTAAAAACTGAACAAACCTCTTCTGGTAGCTTTGCAGGACCGGCAGCAAAATTGATCACCATCTTGTCAGAATTCACTTCGATTTTAAACTACTTCACTAATAAAACAATTTCTTAGAATTTCTTAAGTCAAATCCGCAGTCTCGACACTTTAACGCAAGCTTGCTGGGGAGTACTGAATAATGAGGAGATCTGCCAAGAAGTGATAATGTTGGAGTAAGCTTCACTCTACACTCTACCCTCGCCGTGGTTATCAGACAGAATAAGGCAACCCAACTAAACCGGCTCGATTCTCGCCCCGCTGAATATCGCCGAGTGAAGATTATGGTGGCTGGAGAGAACGTGGGCATATTGTAAATATAATAATAAAAAAAAATCGATTGTCGATCTCGCGAAATCGCTTCCAAATGGCTCTCTGTATCCGCTTGGCTTGAGGAGATTTTTTCGCTTATCGTATAATTTTTCGCAATTTGATCAGGCCACTAGCCGCGGAATATATTTGAAAAACAAATCGATCGGCTCGCCGGTGGTTGGCTATATATGAGTAGCGGTGATCCCTTTGAGTGTAAGGCAGATTAATTAATTCAATCGACAATTGCTTAATTCTAAGACAGCCATTACATACTCGTACAGACTTAATTTAGGGTGAAATTAACCAATGAATGGTTTGTTTCTAAGAGGTCAATCTATTAATGTTTTCACAATTTGTCAGAGGAATGGTAGAATATTTTTTGGACCGCAGAGGATTATTGTCAAGATTTCTATTTTGGCTTGCGGAAACAGTGTAGTTGCGAGGCAGCTTTGCATTTTTACATGCTGCTCTTAAACTCTTGAGCAACTTTCTCTTTCAAAGAAAGCAGCGAGTGTGTTTAAACCGTACACTGTCTGATGAGTTAAGATTATCTAAAAGGGTGCCTCAGGGATCGATACTTGGTCCCATTCTCTTTTGCCTGTTCATTGATGATTTTCCCTCGGTCATACAGGACGTCGGTCAATGCGGGAATTCGCTTTTGAGCAACATTTTAAGGAATACCTCGAAAACAGCAACACCTAAAAATTTGAATGAAATGGTTTTGAGATCTTTAAGCAAAGAATGCCAAAAACTTGCAAGGTCAGACTGCGTTTGTGAACAAATTACAAATGTTTGGTCGTGTGTGTTATTGAACTGTATGCAAAACCAATATTGGTTATCCATTCACTATAACACTTAATTGATAAGACAATGCTCAATCCTAGTTTTGGAGCTCAACCTGGTAAGATATGGAAAATGGGTTGTTGAACATACCACTTTTTTAATGCACAGTAATATATTATTATTAATTATTTACAGATCTGCTTTGAATATATTTTTTTTCATTTAATATTACCAGTTTATATATTATAAGGCACAAATAGCGTTTCACTTGAAAATATCATAAAAGACCATCTGTTTGGCGACGTAGTAGTAAAACTGTAATCAAAGACCTTTAAGCCTAAGTATTAAACACAAAAAATGTTTTATAAAACTACTTGTGGGTCTTATAAAATTGAGTCATAAATTGTGCTAACCGTTCGGCTTCTGCAATTGTTATAGAATTGTACAAGGACGCTCTGATTCCACCAACAGTATGATGACCTTTTAGTTGTATCATACCCTCATCTTCTGCTGCCTTAACGAACTGCTTTTCAAGGTTTTCATCGCCCTCAGCACTTCCAATTCTGAATGCGATATTCGTCCTAGATCTGTAAGCAGGCTCAATAGAACTCCAATAAAATCCATTCGCATGATCAATGGCGTTGTAAATTAACTCCGACTTTTTCTGTGAGTTTTTGTACATTTGTTGCAATCCCCCTTTCCGCTTAATCCATTCCAAAACACAACCTGCTACATAAATCCTAAAAGTAGAAACTTTAATAAGAATATCTTAAAAGAAAACTTTTTTGTAATACGTACGAAAACGTTGGAGGAGTGTTATAAAGTGAGTTACTTTTGGCTACAATTGAAAAATCCAGAAGAGGAGGTGTTAATTTCATCTGATCTCCAAGCAGATCCTCCCGAATTATAACAATTGCCATTCCAGAAGGACCAATGTTTTTCTGTGTGCCGGAGAATATCACTCCAAATTTGCTGACATCGAAAGGCCTTGATAAAAAGTTGGAGGACATATCGCAAACCAGTGGTACACCATTTGTTTCAGGGATAAAATCAAATTCAAGTCCTGAAAATGAGAATATATTTAGCATTAACTTTTCTACTAATGCAGCTTTGCTCTCACCATCAACAGTCTCATTATCACAGTAGAATACAAAAGACGCCTTAGGGTCCAGCTTCCATGAGGATTGTGGAGGAATAGTTGTAAATTTCGATGCTCTAGGAACGACCATGTTAACCTGTCCGTACTGAGTCGCATCTTTAGCAGCTTTGCCGGACCAGAAGCCGGTCACAACATAGTCGGCAACTCCTGTGTGGCTAAATAAATTCATACAAACGGCTGAAAATACGGCTGTGGCACCGCCAGCTATAAAAAGTATTTTATAGTTGTCCGGAACGTTAAGGATTTCTTTCAAATTTTTTATAGCTGCCTCATGAATTGTATTGTATGCAAGTGATCTGTGGCTCATCTCCATAACACTTAATCCAGTGCCATTGTAGTCTAGAAGGTTCTTCTGCACTTCAGCAAGTACCTGGAAGGTAAGGATTTTGTCTTGTATCGCTATAATTCAAATAAATATTTTTTCGTAGTTTCTGTAACTCCAAATTCCTCGATTAAATTTTTTCTTGTCTTTGGGATTCGAAAGAAGTTCCTCTGCACCCAATGTGAAGAACACTTGCTAACTTCCACAATGACTAAAGATCGTACCACTAACATTTTTTCTCGGTTTCGTTCAGTAAGCCAGAAGAAATACAAGTTTTCTTGATCTTTTCAGCGCACCTCAGAAAATATTTAAAAGTACGTCTGGCAGTACCGGAATAGCAGATTGCTGATTACAACCACCTGAAAGTTGCAATTTCTCACTAACATATCAGTCGAGCTGAAACTTTTGATAGAGCCCGTAAATCAGCAGAGACATTCATTATCACACAAAGCTTTTCGTTGGCATGACAAAAACTTTATAGAACGTAAACATACCTCTTCTGATATCTTCGCGGGCCCGGCACCAAAATTCACCACCATTGTGTCAGACTACACGGTACGTCCGAGATGAAAATGCAATTTACTGAAGAATGTCTTCGCAGCCGGAACTTAAACTTCGACTTCCTTGGGAATACTGACAGCTGAAAATGATAAAGTTTTAAGACTGACTTAGCCGGGTACGAACTACGTAGATCCAAAGTAGATATCAGACCTAGAGGTCTTGCAATGCAAAACTATTTGATTGAACATAAAATACATTAAGCTAACTCTCCCATTTATTTTTTACTCTATCAAATGTTTTCCCGTAAATTTAAAATACATATATACTTTTGTTTATCCTTACACTGATAAAAACTATAAACCAAATTTTATGTGTATTTCCGGCAAATGAAAGTGGCGACTGTATGATTGACTTTCTGTCTATGCACAAGAAAACTCAAAGCTTTGGCTCTGATCCAGCAACCCGTTCAGATAGTCCAAAGAGCAACCTTGAGTTGTTGCAAAGCTTGTTCGTTTCTTTGGACACCGGCGTCGGTACCTTAGAAGCTTTCCAAAAAAATCATTCCTCATCGGTTTTAGCATGGGCGCTTGATCGCTGTACGAATTCCTCGTCGGAATATCTTATGAATTGTTCGATGCCTTAGAATTTGTTAAATGTTTCAATCCCCAAGATAATTAGAAAAACAAAATATTATCGGTAATAATAGATGAGATAAGATACCAGAATCATAAAAAAATGATGTTTGATGACTTGAGAAAAATGGTTCACTATATTTATCAGCTTTCGTACGTAAGCATTAATAAAACTTTTTTTGCAATATGGCCGATCTACCTAATCTAATTGCTCAGAGTTTGTAAAAACCTAAAAATAAGTTAACAATAGCCCCCGGGACAGATTAAAAAAAACCATTTAGATAAAAGGTTAATTTATTTGTTGGCTTCTTAAAAAAAGAGTTGTACTTTCATTTTACTACGCTACTTTAAATTAAACTCACGCCAATTTTCCCATTCTATGCTGCGTTCCCTACAAGTAGTAAATCAGCAACCCCATCTCGTCTAATTCCATCCTACAGGTAGCAACTGCGGCACTATCAGCACTTAATGCCATAATTTTGCAAATGATTCGGACAAGTACTCAGAATCAGAACAAATCAGGTTATATCTGGAAACACTGACCCCAAAAGCCATTTGTTTCTCCTTATGACGTGTTTGGCTAGATTAAATAATAAAAACATTTATCAACATTGCACGCCTTGTCTTATCTCAAGGAAATTTTTGAACCGTTAAAATTCGTCATAATATTGTTTGTGAGCTAATAACACAAAAACAAATTTCTGTGCAGCTGACCCCAGGGTATAGATTAAATGTATTTTTTTACGCCGAATCCAAATTTCGAAATCCAGGATGATTGATTGTGTCAATTTTTTTCATACATTCCCGGTAGTGTTATAAACAAATTTTTGAGCTGTTCTTATAAAATAAAAATAACTACAAAAAACGGATTTTACCCACTGTGGGCAATTGTATTCCCTCAAATTTGGGAAGTGTTTATGACACCAAATTATAATAAAATAAAATCACATAAAGCATCCATTCTATTCGATCTGAAAAATATAGCACTGAAACATTTATAGGAAAAGGACATTAAACAATTCGCGTTTCATTTTTGCAACATTTATTTCAATTCAAAATAATTTTCACTGTTTACCTATCTACAAGATAATTTAGTTTTTTCTTCAAAAGTAGCAACCAGGGCCTTCACAGATGTCCCTTTATTACATTTTTCTACAACATCCTCTTTATTTTGGAATAATTTCAAATTCTTAATCGTGTTAAGTTTCTCTATACGCATTTTGATAGGTGTTGTCCCTGTTGAATTTTCGGCTACCTCCAGGAATTCAGATTCATAGAACGTCGTATGTCTGTTGCTGGTCCTTGACCTCTCAGTCGCCAATTTAGATGGTAAAGTATTAACAGAAATCGGAGAAGCACGATCCCTGTTAGCTCTTTCAATTCGAGGAAATGTTGAAGAGCCACAGCAGCATATACTATTGTTCCTCGATGTTTTTTTATGACCCTTGAAAACCAGTCTTAAAGTGTATTCATCGAAAGAAATGTTACTGATGACGGGCATCTCTTTTAAAGGTTTTCGACTTTGTTGGATTTTCTTTTTATTGTAGTTTTTTTCGTGGTGCTCCGCCAAATCATTAAACAGTTTAATTTTTTCCTTGATAGAAGGAATAACATCGACATCAATAGAGCAATCACTTTTCCTGTTGTTGGGTGGTTTCAGTGATGATTTGAGATTTCGTAAAGACCTAGTCAAGTTTTCGTTTGTGTCATTTATGTAAATTGGTTGTTGCATCGTACTATGCGTTGAATTGAGTTTTTGTGAAGAATCCCTTGAACTGTTGCATTTTTGGGGTACCTTCGATTCATTTAAAGCAGCTTTTCGAAGATTCTCTGCATTCTTACAAAATTGAACATTTTGTAGATTTTTCATCAGAGTACATTTAACTTTTGTATCTTCAAAGCTTTTAATACTTATTTTATTTTTACATTCGCTGAGTTTTAAATGTTTCTTTCGTTCCAGAGATACAATTTTTGGACTAGTATCCACAGCGTTAGGACCACATGTTTTGTTTTTAGAATTTAATGTTACACAATTTTGAACACTGAATTGATTAAGAGAATATCCACTTTCGTCTTTTTCCTTCACTTCTTTGTTGGACTGCTCCTTTAAAATTTTGCTTAAACGTTTCCCTCGTTCTACACCATCACCGCTAAACTCTTCGTCAATTGGATTCAACTCATGTTTCCCGATTGAATGTTTACGCTCAAGATTATATTTTTTTTCTAGTATTTTAGCAGCATAGTCCAGCATGATATACACACTTGAATTTTGAATATATAGGTTTGCCATTATAGTTTAAATTTTACTTCCAAAAATACAATTTCTTTAGAACACCTCAATCTAGCACCAAATATTGTGTACCGTCTGCCACCAAATTTGAATGTAAACTAACATGAATTACTTCTGGTTTCTCAGGTTGACTAAATTACTGCCCGCAAGTCTAGGCCGAGATAAATTCTCCGAAGCGAAGATGTACGTGCGTAATTAGTGCTTACCTGACCCAGGTCACTACTCACTAAGTGCATTGTAAAGTGTTTGAGTAATCCTCGTAATTTCTGGAATGTTTTAAATTCGTATTCGGTGATAATTCCGAAGAACTCATACCTACCTCTGATAAGAAAGGGTCTACTTCCTAATCTCGCATTATAAGTTGCCTGAAGGGAGGTATGGAATTTCATTTCAAGGCAAATTTTTTTGTTTCTTCTAGCACTTCCTGTAACATGTTACCTTTTACTGCCAATTAGTATAGCCTTTCTTTATTGCTTTTAAGTTTTCACAAATTCATTTTAAAAAGAGAACTGCGTTAAAAAAAAAGTGACGAATGTTTATGATTAGCGCACCTTTTGCCTTTTCGTATGGCGCTATTCAATTAGTTTTTTTTTGTTCAGCTGTAATTCTGCATCTATTTCTAACATATTGCTTACTGGTGCAAGCATTTCAGAGACCTCAAGAATTACTTAAAAGGTTGGGCGCATAATATGCTTCACTTTTAACACAACCCAATGAGATCGTTGAGACTTTTAACATTAGGGATTTTGATGGTATTTTTATGTGCAGGTAGCGTGACGCGTTGCTCAACGCGTTGTATCCGAAAACTCCGGTAAAAATTCTACAGAAAAAGGCTCTTGGTATATTTGTCCTACTTATTACCTTCCTACTCAGATTAAAGCTTTGACAGGCTTATGTCTCTGGTGTTGGTACATCAAGAAGTACAGCAATGTTCTCCTCGTTTATGAGGCAATTAACAATCAATAAGTAGAAATAACATATGATTCGTTTCGAATCGAATTGAATGCTAACATGCATCCACATGGCCACTTTCCAAACTTAACATTATTTGCAGATGCAAAGCATAAAGAATTATAGGCCTTTAAATTATTTAAACAATGTATTTGAATATAAATGACATTTAAAACAAACAAAAAATGTGTCTACATTACTAAAAAAAGGTCAAACTAACCAAAATATTCTTCTTCAAATTTCTTGAAGTCTTCTTCTGTAAATATCGATTCTTCCACCTTCTTCACTTCTTCGGGAATCACATAATGACCAGTTTGAGCTCTGTCAATTATCTGAGAACGAAATTTAAAAAAAAAAATACTAAAATCAATTAATATTCGACATTTACGACTCGTGCACTTAAACCTACCTTTTTCTGCGCCTTTTCATCCAGTTTCACGGTTGCTTTGCTTAACATTTGTAATTTAGCAATATTTTCCTCCACTTTATCTGCTTTGCATGCATTTCTTCTAATCTCCTCAATGCTCATCTTCTTTTTGGGCTCCTTAGCATTTGGTCTAAAAATACCTGAGATGAAACCGACATGAATTATTAAATCATAGCAATGTTAGGCAAGAGCTTTACCTCTGCGTTTGGAAGCTTTCCATTTTTTTGTTTCTTCTTGTTTATCTTTTAATTTTGCTGAAACATAATAAAAGAACAATTAATAATCTAACTTAATTAATTTTAATTTTCAAATCTTTCAAAGTAATTAACGATTAACACATTAACGCATTTAAACAAAAATTCTAGTTTTCAGATTAGACTGCCGTCGTCCGCTGCCGCCGGTGAGGACGTTGTATTCTGGTTCCAGCCTCAGCCTCTCGATTTACCAAGTGGATCAGCCCGCGCTGCCGACTCGTTTCGTGTTGTTCTGTTAGGCCCTTACTCTGTGCTTACCTTTGGCGAAACAAAACAGAACCTTCTTCGAACAGCAAATATTATACGTTACACGTTAATTTGTAGGTGGCTTTGTTTACTCTTTGGCACGATTCTTGTTACTCAGGCCCCAATTTTTGTTCGAAACATTTTGCTGTGCTTCTCCACCGGTAGTTTGTAAAAGGAAAATTAACTCCACCGGCAGTTTTTAAAAGTGAAATTATAATATATAATAGAATTTTCCTAAAAGTAACGAACGTTAGGTGGCTCGTGAATTGCCCTATATCTCGAAAACGGGTCGAGATAGAATTTTTTCATTATTTTTCCGTTAATTAGCACAGCAAAATGTTTCGAATCCCGTTCCCAAAAATTGGGGCCTGAGTAACAAGAACCTCCCCTACTCTTTAAGGCACTGATAAACCAGCGTAAAACTCTTTATTACTAAAAATTAAATAAAACAAATCAAACTAGAAAATGATACTAACTTTTCTTTGATTTGTTATCCGGCAAATTCTCCTCCACTATCGCTAGACTGCGTTTCAGCAGGGATAATGACATTTCTTTAAATAATCGCCCAAAACAAGCACTTTGAATTAGAATGTTTCAGCTAATTGCGCGTTGACTAAAACCATTAACACCAAAGAATTAGCAAACAACTCTCTTCGAGCCAAGCCAATCAAAAACAAACAGCACATGTTGAATTGTCAAAACAAACCGAAACGTCTATTTCTTGTTCTTCTCATAAAAACATCAGCATTGGAAAAGTCGCTCTTACTGAATAGGTACGTTCGGCTAGGATGCCGCAACGGTTTTCAAACGAATTTAACGACATTTCACCGTGTTGTTTTTAATATTTTTCTTTTACGCTAAAACAAATAAAACCGCCCGGTGAATTTACACAGGTAAGTTGTTGATTTATGATTTTCCCGATCTTTTGAGAATTATCCCGTTGATGAAGACAGCAAAGCGACACTTAAGCGGCAAATATAACAATTGAGGAAAAGATTAGTTAAAGTAATAAAAAACTAATAAGAAGTACTAATTAATTAAAGTGATAATAAAGGTCAATGTAAAAGAAAGCAATGAAGAAAAAGTAAGCAAAACCTAAACCTTAAGGGGTTACGCCACTGTAGACGCTGAAAAAAAACGTTTTTTTTCGCGATTTCTTTTCTCGCAAACGGAATGGTTTTCTGAAAAAACTTATTAAGGGTGTTATGAGTCATATATTGAACTTTATAAGGTAATGTTTTTATTAAAAAATTAAACAAAATGGCGGCTTCATGGCAATTCTCCCGCGACGTGTTTTTCCTGTAGGGGTCTGGGGCATGCAGCACGCCTTGTGCAAATTTAAATGTAGAACAAAAAAAAAATTTACGTTATTCTATAAGGTATTATCCTCTGATTGTCGATCGGATTTTCAAAAATATTGATTTTCCAAAATTTGGCGCGAATTTGAAAATAAAATTTGTTTTTCGACCTAAAAAACCGCATGTTTTTTGTTAATTAAAAATAAACAAATCAAGTTATCAAAAATCCCGATCGACAATCACAGCATAATATTAATGTTAAGATCTGGTTAAAAATTTGATGCCATTTTGAAAATATGGTTTTGAGTAAAACTTGTTTAAAGTTTCGGTAACAGTTTGCAATGGGAACAGTTTGCCTCGAAACCGGTTTGACGCGCGAAGCGACCGACAGCCTGGTATTTCCAAGGAAGGAAAATGATTTTAGCTACGCGACCTTTTGTTTCTATAGGGTTTAAAGTATTTTTGAGGCCAATAAAAAAAATCGATTTTGAAAAAATTCCACAGTGGCGTAACCCCTTAAGGCAAATTACACAACTAAATCCGAAGCCCTAATCGTAACAGCTCAGAAAACATATCAGTCACTAAACGTACGAAGAAGTCGCTAAAACTCGCTGACTGAGGAAGTAGACCGGATATTAAGAGGTAATTACATAATTCCACAAATGGGAGGTCTGAACATGGAATGAACCTTCAAAAGTGCCCCAAGAATATCTAGGTATAAGGAGATGGCCGTGAGTGAGTGTGCACAGCTTTATTAATTTAAATAGAAATATCAGTGCTCTACGTTCCGTTCCAAATATGGCTCAATGCCTCATCCCAGAACCATTCAACTAAAATCAGTTATACATATGAATGCTGGTTTAAGGGGTTATACGCAGTTAGAATGCAATAAATGCATTTTCGGAATGTACATATATTTAAGTACATACACAGAAAATTTCAAGTCAATCCGGCGATTATTTTCGAAGTTACACACATTTTTGTAAAGACATGTCAGAGCGTTTTAAAATAGGAGGGCGGAGCGGCAGCGCTTACCTAGAACGCTGTCCCTTTTATTTACCTCCCAAATAAATTTTCCCTTCTAACGACTCAATGTAAGTTGAAAAAAACATTTTTTTCTCTATACAAAGTGCTTTTGTAACTTCAAACGCGTTTTTCTCAAAACGGTATTTTCAAAGCCGGTGATCTCGATTTGTTAGAAATGGCTCAACCGATCGGTCTTAAATTTTTACACAATCTTCTTAGATATATTCGTCAGGTATTGAACGAAGGAATAAGATTTAAAAAAATTATTACTATTTTTTTTGACAATTTGGAGCAAAAATTTCAGTAAAAAACGAAATTTTTTTTTTCAAATAGACGCCATTTTGTGAAAAAAAATTTTTTTTTTTACCCACTGGTAATTTTAAAGAACGCACGCGAGACTTAGAATAACGCACGGGACCTGAAATGGAAATGCACTCAGAATATTTCTTCAAGGAATCCTTCATGGGAGCCGTATACCTGAGTGCATTTGGGTCGCTCCATTAACGCAGTGAGAAGGAGTGAGTACATGTCCCATCACTGATCACTGGACAGGAGTATGAATTTCTCGCTTGCACTTGCAGGAGCAATGAGGAACTCCAGAAATATTTTATCGCTTTCACTTGCAATAGCAACGAGGAGCTCTAGAAATCTGCCCGATGAGCACTCGGGAGTCAAAAGAGCCGAGTTTGCCCGGCTGTGGTTAAGACTCGTGCATTCAGAATATTTCTTCAAGAAATCCCATTTTTTTTTATATACTCGCACGTGTTAAACATCCTTTTAATGCTTTTCAGGTATCTAAATAAATCATTTAAGCCGGGCATGAGTAAATATCACATGGCCACCAGAGTAGTTAAGACTATGTAATGTAATAGTATATTGCTTTGAACATCTGTAGCTTAGATATCATGAAAACCTTTCCTTACTACTTTTCTTTAAGATACGTATATCTTTTTGAGAAATAATCGCTTCGTTCGTGCGTCTAACACTGCCATCGTGGGCAATCGGCTAGTTTCCACCCTAGTTGCACAAAATACTATTATTTAAGGGTTTGAGAATATTCTTCTGTAAGTAGAGTTTAGCAATTTGAAGGTAAAATGTATCACAGCAAAAGTGGGGTGAATTATTTATCTAATATTTTTCTTTTTTTAGAATTAATGTAGATAAATAAAAGTTAAATAGTTGCAACTTAATAACAATCTTTGTAATAATGGAATTTTATTTTTACTTATAAAGCTAAATAAACATAAAATACTTACAAATAAAATATGCACAGTCTATAATTTTTGGAAACGAAATGCACTGCAGCTCAGATGGCGGTAAAAAAAGTTAAAGTGAACTCCATTTATAAAACCCAGTCCAATACATCTACGAATGCTAAAGCGTAGAAAAATAAAAGTTATCAAAAATTCCATAAATAATTTTCCGATAGCAGTCTTACCTTAGAACGAATGTCCTCAATCCTTCTCCTCGATAGGACTGCCTGTAACTCAGCCATTGCATCAAGAGCACGACACAAGTCCATCTCACGCAACTGTGCAGCTATGCTTTCTCCAAAATGGCTAAATTTATCAGTGGAATGGCTTAATTGCTTATAGGGTGAAAAGCGTTCCTTTTCCGTGACGCTATCGTTGTTAAGACTCTCTCCGGTCCTATCGTTATTAAGTTTCTCTACGGTCTTGACTCTAATCTTTGGAGATAGACTTTGGATTGACGTGATTTGTAGCATTGGAGTATGAGATTTTTGTTTTAAAACCGGATTCGGCAATATCAATTCCTGTCGTGGAATCACCTGCAGACCGACCATTGATTCTTGCCTTACACTCAAGTTCTGATTTAAATAATTTATATGACTTGAAGTGGTGTCCTGACTAGACGCGGATTCTTGTCTCGGAACCATTTCCTGACTATTCGCTGATTTTTGGCTTAAAATCGTATTTTCATTTAAACCCAAATCCTGCCTTATAATCATCTCCTCACTATCCATTGAGTCATCTAGCATAATCTCCTCTTTTTGCATTGATTCCTGTGCTGACTGGGTGTCGGGAATTACGTCCTGACTAGTTTGGTTGGATTTTGTCAGTTCATCTGACAATAGGCTAACCTGGTTGTAGCCCTGAAATTTAAAAGTGAAAAATATTTATAAATTTATTAAGTATAAAAATCAACATCTCCAAAAGGGTTAAATTTCTAATTTAAAAGCAGTATAAATGTTCAGTTATATTAAAAATCTAAAACTAGTAAACTGGTCTAAATTTCTTATCACTACTTTCTAAGAGAGGTTCCATATTAGCCCTCCCCAAAGCTATACATTTCCCGATTGAGTGGTGCTCTGGTGTTTTTCCCAAAAAGTTGTTGTGCTTCAATTCAAGCCAGGGTCTCGGGTTTATTGTGTGTTGGTTGTTCTCACATCCTTTTTGGTAATTGTAACTTTCCCCGTCGGCAAACAAATTAAAATTCGCCAGATTACAACCACTCGAGGAAACACTCGAGCTAATGGCTATTTTGTTCCTTCAGCCAGTGACGGCTTCAGAATCCCACTTCTGACGTAAAAATCCAAAAACGTGAAAGAACGCTTTGAGTCTGCCACCGACACCGCACCGCGATTAAACCATTCTCCGAACACGAAACCAACGTGCATTGCCGCCCTTATCTGAAGTCATAAGTGCATGGCGGAGAGGGTTTAATTTGCAGGGCGGAGGGTATCAGCTCCAGCAAACATTGCACTTTTCCGAAAAGTCTGCATTTTTTGCAAATGCGATTTTTTTCTCCCTTATTTCCTTTCCCCCTATCCAACAGTTACGTGCTCGGAATGTGTGAAGAACTCTCAAAATCCTCCGGGCGGAATGCATCCTGAGAGGAATCACACAGGCAGATGATATGATAAGGCGCCAAAGAAGCAGCAGCAGAACTACCTGCCTTTTGGCTAGCGGGGAGGAGGAGGTAATTTTCACGTCGCTCTATTACCCGAGAGGAAAATAAATCGACTTTGCGATAAATTATCACATGGCTAGGTTATCGTCGCAATTGATTAGGAGAAAACTCCAAAAATAAATGGATAAGAAGCACGAAATTACTGTCCGTGCCGGGAAGTGCCTCCCTTCTTCTCCTTTAGGGAGGATACCCTACGTGGCGTGCTCTGTGAATGGGGCAAAAACGTGGGTGGAGAAGCGCCGTAAAACACACAAACTAATGGTCTGTATTATTACCTTTTTGGGGTAATCTCTTCCGATACAACTGTAATGAAATGAAAAAGGATCTGCTCGGCTCCCCGTAAATTCTTGTTCATTTCTAAGTGTTTACAGGTCAATTTGCAGCTTATGGCTATTGCTGAATACGTGCGTGATGTTTGCGCATATATATAAATTCAAAGTCTACGGCTATTCGTTTTATAACCAAAATAACATTTTCTGAAATATATGCCGATTGGTTCCTTTAAGGAGTAATACACTATGGAAAGCAAAAATTTTTTTTGGTGATGTCCTAAATTGCGTATTTTGAACCGATTGGAAAGTTCCAAAAATTGACAACGATAGCCTTTCATGCGAAATAGTTCCGGCAGCTAAACCGACCTAAACAATCCAATTAAATTCGTTTATCTTGAAACGATTCCAAGAATTTTTCATGAAAATGTTCAGGGAATGTAATAAACAGGTTATATACACGCATGGGGCATTCTTTTTGTACGGGGGACTCCATGCTCCCCAACATTTCTTTGATCCAAAAAATCGTCCGTTGCAAATGAAAGATTAAAACTTATACTTTGAATAGTTATATGGCGCTTTTTGGAATTTCCAATGCAACCACACAATTTTCGGACTATTTTTTAGTTCTTGCCAACTATTTGCTAATATATGTTAAGCCTCTGACAAAAATGTTTCTGTTTTAAGGCACACTAAATTTTCTACAATTTTGACTCAATTGGATTTTTTACCCCAGAGTTACAGGTTTTCAAATTTCGACAAACGAGAAATGTGGGAACTTCCGATTAGTTTTATCTAGTACTACTAAACGACGAGGCCTACGATACAAAGCTATATAACAACTTTCATACTAGAGTTAATTTTCAACGATTTAACCACTAAATGGTTTCGCTACGTCAAATAAATCACGAGATACAAAGTTTTGAAAAATCGTACATCAAAATTAAACTTATTTGTTGCTGTCAAGCCTAACGTTTACTTTCTATGTGGTTTTTATTGTAAGACTTGTGTTTTCCAGTTCTGCCAATAGAGAAAATCAAGATAAAGCATCCCTTGAATACTCCTGCAATTGCTAAAAACAACTATTTAGCCAGAACGTCTATCTAAGACTGAACAACGTAATACGCCTACTTCCTGTTTCTAATAAGAATATTCATAATCGATTAAGCCCAAAAATAAAGCCCCTCTAAAAACTGGCGTCGAATTATATCTACCACAGATACCTACCACTCTATCTTGGCACGATATTTCAGATTTCATTTTCATCAAAGAAATTTACATTTCAACGACTTCAAATAATGAGGGCCTGTAAAACGAGCAGAACTCCTTAAAACAGCTGAAGGGTAATGGAGAAATGAAGAGGCCGTATCTTTTATCCATCGTAGTCTAGGAAAATTTCTATTTTCATGACGGCAGGGGCACAGGTAGTCAGACCGCCCACTTTGTCCTTTAAGCTTTTAATCGATTTATTTAATAAGACGAGGGAAATTTTGCGGCTTTTGCCGGCAGGGATTATTCTGCCGAGAAGTTTTAATAATCCTTGGTAAATGGATTTCAGCCAGGAATTGGCTTTTCATCCCAGCCGGGGTTGATGGGGATCTGCTAATTACCATAACAAGCTCCGTATCTGTACGGTGGTCACTAAACTTCAAAGTCAAACTATATTTGATTAGGTGGTAAAATGCAAATGAACTTCTGATTGGCGCAGTAACATGGCCAGCAATTGATCGAACTAGAGCCGCATTTATTCCCGGCGTAGACGGGAACTTGAACATGGTGAAATGAAAGTGCCATTCCTGGGGGAGTAGAGCATCTATATTTAAATTGAAGGAAATTTTATCATGGGAATCCCGGTCTCTCTCCCCCAGTACCAATATGCAGTAAAGGCAGAAAAGCTCGCATGCACACCCAAATGGTACTGCCGAAAGAGCTTGTACCCTATAAGCCAGCCACAAGGACCTCTTTTCAAGGAAAAGTGAATCGTAAGTAAACATTTCTCCAGCCACCCCCTCATTGCAACATAAACAGAGCATTATTCAGGATATTAGTCGCGCTCATTAAGCACCTGCTGCCGCATGCATAAAATTTTCATTAGCATTCACGTCAACGTGCGATGTAAGATTGGAGTTTTTCGTGCGTTTCAGAAGGTTTTTACAGCTTTATTGTGCGCCTTAAATTTTTACGATCATCAACTTTAAGCAAGTCGGTGGGGAATTAGGGAATCAGTGCGAGGGCAGAAGGAATGTTAAATAAGTACCCCTAACGAACGAGGGATTTCGCTGGACTGATTTATGGCACAACAATAAAATTTGGAGGTTTCAAGCTGAAAAACATTTTTTTACGACTTTTATTGTAAGGAATAATTTTGTTTAAAAATCTGTTGCCTCCGCAATTATTCCAATTAGCGGCGTTTTGTATTTAATGCTTTTTTGGAGCGCGAAAAGAACAGCTAGTTCATTATTTTTAAGAAGTTTTTTAGGATCACAATAATTTGGGCTTTATTTTGGGAGTAATTTTTATGCAAAGTGACTAGCTGACACATTTCCAGGGCTAACATGGTATGCAAAATAGGTGCCGAACTATCATGTATATATATATACAAGTAAATAAAAAATTATAATAATAAAATACCAATAGGAAAAAAATCATCTTAGTTTTTCAAGGGCGAGTGATACTCTTATATGTATTTCATTTTTCCATTAGGACATAACAAATGCTTTAGTGTAACTGGATAAAATATCTTCCTGAATCAACGCAGCAACTATGTATTATTATATTATTTAAAGCAAAGATTTTTATATTTACCTTTTCGCCACTTTCTTCGTTCTTGTCATCATCCAAAGTTGTTGTCACAGGTCGCGATTTAGTTCTCTAGAAATATCAGATATGGAATTCAAGTAAGCAATACAAACAATTTCAAACTTACACGATTATCCACCTCTTCTCTATCACAGAGGAATTTTGATTCATTATAACACCACAATTTCGGAGTGTATGTCATTCCACGCCGAATAGCATTCAGTCTGTGTATGTTGTCTCTTCTAATTTGAGTTATTAATGTTTTTATTTTTTTTCTAATTTGTGCAATCGTAACATCTGGCTTCATATCACTCAATTCTGCAACTACGCTCATGTATTTTTGCTTTTTTTTCTTTAAATGAATAAAGTCTGGGTGCTTCGGATTATAGATGATTGGATATTTTTTTAATATAGTTAAAAGGGCCTCTGTTTGTTCTCTTGACCAAAGTGCTCCTGCTTGAATCTGAAAAATAGTTTAATTATTGTAAACAGATTATAAAGGATTGTGAAAGTATTATAAAATATTTACCTTGTCGCCACTTTCCTCGCTCTTGTCATCATCCGAAGTTATTGTCACAGGCGATATAGTTCCCTAGAGATATCAGATATGGAGTTCAAGTAAGCAATACAAATATTTTCAAACTTACATCATTATCCACCTCTGATCTATCACAGAGAAATTTCGCTTCATTATAACACCACAATGTCGGAGTGTATGTCCTTCCACGTTCTATAGAATTATTTTTGTATATATTCTCTCTTCTAATTTGAGTTAATAATATTCTTTTTTTATTTCTAATTTGGGAAATCGTAACATCAGGCTTGATATCACTCAATTCCGAAATTAAGCTCATGTACTTTAGCTTTTTTTCCTTTACATCAATAAAGTCTGGGTGCTTTGGATTATAGATTATTGGATATTTTTTTAACCTACTTAAAAGGGCCAGTGTTTGTGCTTTTGACCAAATTCCTCCTGCTTGAATCTGAAAATGGTTTATTGTAAACAGATTATAAAGGATCGTTGTTTAAGTGACACTATTCATTTTAGTAAGAATGAGCTTAATTGCAAAAATAAGTGATGTCGAACCTGATGTTATAATTGCAGAAATTAGAAGAAAACTTGGTAACTCAAATGAGAAAAGTAAGCAAATACAAAAAAAATTCTATTGAACCATATACACTTCAAAATTGTGGTGTTTATTTATTTATTTACAAGAGCTTCGTACAGCAAATTAATTCCCAATTACACGTCAATTATCAGAATTATTATATTATCTACGTTCACATACTCGTAGGTAGGATGAGAACGGAAGTGGTCCAGAAATGCCATAATTTCTTAATTTGTGTAAAAAAAAGAATTGAATACGATACATGGTCAAACGCCTTGGAAAAATCAATATAAATCACAACCACTTGGCCTAGTGTATGTGCCACGAAATGTTGAAACGAGTAAGTTACTCGCGGTGAGCCTTCCTTTTATAAAACCATTTAGTTTGAACGAGATTATAAGCCGAACAGTCACGTTTTGCAGGGTACAGACTGGGCGAATTAAGATAAGCGAATATTTATAGGAGTCGCCGCACACTCTTCCCATGCTATATAAATATGTACATTTTATTAGCCGGAGTGCGGCTAGAGGCGGATGAGGTGTCAGCATTTTTTTTTTGACGCATCATCCACAGTTCTACTTGATAAAATTTTGCTCGCCTTCGTTCGCCCAGTCTGTTCTCGGAATTAGAGATACATTGGTATTTCCATTCACTATCAAGCCATCGCAGTAAATTCACTTAGGATTCAAAGTGATAGTATTTCGAGCTGTTTTATTATTATAGTCCCGTTCCGCTGAATGGACAGCCAATCAAAACTTTTTCAATTTTTTTAATTATTTTTTTTTGGTATTACACAGTGACCGAAAAAGTCCCCTTAAAAAAGACAATTGAAAAAATCTTACAAACAATTTCAAACTTACATTATTATTGACCTTTCCTCCATTACACAGGGATTTTGCTTCATTATAACACCACAATTTCGGAGTGTAAATCTTTCCACATTTAATAGCATTCCGTTTGTATATGTTTTCTTTTCTCATTTGAAGTACTAATGTTGCTAGTTTTGTTCTAATTTGTTCAGTTGTAATATCAGGCTTGATATCACTCATTTCTGATATTAAGTTCATGTACATCGGAATTTTTTTCTTTAAATCAATAAAGTCTGGATGCTGCGAATTATAGATGAGTGGATACTTTTTTAACATGATTAAAAATGCCATTGTTTGTTCTCTTGACCAAAGTGATCTTGCTTGAATCTGAAAATGATTTTTAGTATTGTAAACGGATCATAAAGGTATTGACAGTATTTCACATTAATGACGCGGATATAAAATTAATTTCATTTGAGTAACAAATAATAAGAGTCATTGTTTCGCTGCTGTTGACATTTGTGGAAGGATTGTTACTATAATTTCATTTTAACTGAACCGCTAAAGAAAAATGGGGATAACTTCAAAAACGCTGAAACCTGACGTGATGGGGTTAAATCGACATCGGATTCGGTTTCAGCGACCTCGAAAACATATAAAAGACATGGTCTGATCCCCAGATTGAAAATTTTTTTTTCTCCCTTTTTTGCTGAGGTTTTTTGAGGTTATGTCAAAAACCTGACGTGATGGGGTTGAACTAACATCGGATTCATTTTCAGCGACCCCAAAAACATATGCAACACACAGTCCGATCCCCGGGCCGAAATGTTTTTTTTTGTGTGGCTGTGTAATTTATTAAATCAAATTTACGCACTTTCACACGGTGGCCGATTTTTTTCATTTTCATTAGTGACTTTTTTTTAAATAATGATTACTTAAATTGCGGAACATACGTGGGGGTTTTTCTGATAGATATCAATGCCCAATGGCCTCTATTTAGTTTTTCATTTTAATCATCTATGAGCAGGGCCGGATTTACGTGAAATGTCGCCCTGTGCACTATGGAAAATGCCGCCCTTATTTTAATTGAAACCTGTACTTGCATGAAATGTTAGTTTAATTTGGCTTTACAAAATTAACAGATGAAATAAATGAAAAACGATTGCTTTTGATTTATTTATTGTTCAGTGGTAAATAATGAATAATCACATAAGGTTTTTTTTCTTTTTTTTATTCATTGGAACACATCTCATAATTTCTTGAAGAATTTTTTTTATAAGATTTTTTTTATAAGTTTAGATTAATCTGCAAAATAAACGGCTTGAAGTAGGTCAAGTATGGTAATTCCTTATTCGCATTAAGTATCTCATCGTCGACAAAATCCGCTATTAAGAAAAAAACAATTTGACAAGCAACATTTTGAACTCTACACTGTAACAAAAATTACAATTGGCTTGATATATTTTTGATACACCTTTCAAATGCAAACACGTCTGACTTTTTTTTCCGCAAACTGATTGATTAAATCTTCACAATTAAAGCCTTCGAGTAAATCCGACTCAATGCAAAGAATAGCTAGACTATTTGTAGCGTTGCGATCAGTAGTCGTTGTATCCTGAGGCGCGTAATTTGAATTTGAATTCAGTACGTACCATATACGTGCTATATACGTGGCGTGAAAAAATTAAAATTGTAGAATGAACTTAGTTTCGTTACTTCCATTAATATTACTAATATCAGACAATTACCGAGTCAATTTTAGATAGTTGTAAATAATCAATATTCCACAAATAAAGCCAAAATTATCGCAATTGCAAATGAACTGTGATGATATCGTGTGTCTGAAACGCATAATGCCTTTCTTCAGGTATTTAAAGAAAATCTTTTGTAACTAAAAAATTTTTTAATTGATGTTTTAAATTTTGCCGCCCCTCAAAATTTGCCGCCCCCCAAAATTTGCCGCCCTGTGCCGGAGCACCAAGAGCACCTAATGTAAATCCATCCCTGTCTATGAGCACTCTGTATAAACTACAGATGGCAATTATGAATAGCAAATATTTTTTATCACCAACAGTAAATAGAAAAGCAATATATTCATAAAAATAAATATAACTTAAAATAAACATTACCTTGTGCATTTGTAGTTTTGGTTTTGGATAGTCATTTTCTTTACTGATATTTTCAAGTGGTGGTTTTAAATCTACACTTTCTATACTAGAATTTTCTAGTGATGGTTTTGGATCGTCACTTTCTGTTGTGATACTTTCAATTGGTGGATTTGGATCATCACTTCCTCTACTGGTACTTTCTCGTGGGGGTCTAGGATTGTCAATTTTCTGAAAAAAATTCTATTAATTAAAATTCAATATGCAAGGACAAGTAGTGTTGTAAACCTTGGCAATATTGATGTTAGATATTTCGTGATTTTCCCAACTACATCTTAAAAGAAATGTCAGCTGGTTATAACACCACATCTTAGGCGTGTATATTTCTCCGTTTGCTCTTGCAAGAGCTATTTTGCTATTTTCCTGTAATACTTGAAGAGAAAGGGCCCTAATTTTGTCCCTTATTTCGTTTATAGTTATATTTGGTCTGATGTTCTTCATTCCATCCATTATAAATTTATATTGTTCCATCATCTTTGTCTCATTTAAATAATAAGGATGCACTGGAGAGTACAAACATTCACATTTCTCAAGTAATGAAATAAAATAATTTATATGATCTCTGGTCCAAAGATAATCAATGATTTTTTGGTTGGTTTTGGTTATACTTGTAACTTTATGATTGTCTTTCGCCAATCCGCTGCAAATATAATATTATTATTATGTTGTTGAAATTCTTCCAATTAAAAAATTCATTTGCGTAAATTTTCGGTCAAACGCACTATGAAGACATGGCAATCTCTTTTTAACCTTAGTTTCACAAAGTATAATAAAACGTTCCTTACACAAATTAAAACTATAATATTAATACGAGACTTACCAGATGTTTGTATCATAATAATATAGAGAGTGCTGCATTGTGACTACAAATGCTGATATGAAATCTTTCGCGTATACGAATCTTAAATGATTTAGAAACATAAAAATTAGTATGCAGGTATTATAAAATCACAAAAGAAAGAGATGCAACAGTCCGAGGACATAAGATTTCTCTGTCTTCATATGTATCTTCCGTGTTTCAAAAATAAAAAAATAAAAAAAAATACATAAACATCGAAATATTAAATACAATAATAATAATAAAAGAACATCGAATATGTACTCATATAAAAAACGGAATGAAAAAATGTATACGTAAGAGGGCAATGACGTGGGCATACAGTGTGAGCCTAAAATGGTGACCACGACTGATATGTGAAGTCTGACAGGTTTCGATTTATCTAAACCATTTTTTTATACTCTCCGCCGTTAAACGTTTTCTTGCATACGACCATACTGCATAGAAATTATAATAAAGAAAACTTACCGGAAATTTTCTATAAACAGCCGGTATTGCCTCACTGGCGGCACAATTTGCAAATTTAATTATGGCAATTATTCATCTATCACAGGTCAAACGAAAGAACGGTACGTTCCTATGCATTGCATATGCCTATGCTCATATTTTCGAACAATTATTTTCTTGATCAAATATACTTTTGTACCACAGCCTGAACGTTAAGATAGCTATTAGTCGGTACCTAAATTAACGTCTACAATACTTTGAAACAGCCCTCAAGAATATCTTTAAAAATGCATGCAAAATTAAAAACGGGATATCTTATGAAAGCGCAGGTGTAAGCAAGCAACACGACTGAAACCAGCTTGATACTCCCAGTGCGCAACACCAGTAGTAGCAAACAAGAAATTTTCGGCGTAAGAGTAAAACCGGTTTTACAGGTATCAAATCTCTTGTCTCCGCGACCGAATTTGCATGACCAAAACACAAGATTACACATACCGGCATGATTTTTACTACATGTGCATGCATGCTTTGAAGGTGAGATCTGCATTGCGTTTTTAGAAATTCAAATCCATCACTTACATGTGCCTTACATTTTCTATGAGGTTTCAACTGTGTGCAGATTTGGCGATCAGTTGCGTTAATGCGCATGCTACCCCGGCTCAAACTGAGCTCCGTGTGACTTTTGTACGAACTACCCTGCCGACCCTGCTGGGCCGTCTTTGGCAATTTTCTTGGTGAGTTGCGCACACTTAAACTCGGCCAAGTTGCCCTGCACGGAACCGGTTTCAGTTTCGGACAAATGTCCGAATTCGAACAGACGCACTCGCCAGTCGCCACCCTCGCCACTCAGCTTTTGCCTGGCTGGGAGCTAGCGATTGAGCCAAACGATCCAACTGCGAAGCTTGGGGAGCCTGCGCATTACGCAATATGCCCAACCAGATGATGAGTTGAGCTTAAGATGCTAACTACGGTGAGATAATTCTTTTATTCAGCGCAGAGTGTAGAATATGTATGCTAATGTAATACACCAAAATTTAACACGAGCATGGTGACTGTAAAAAACAACGGAAGAGAATTATTCTTTCCAAGTCAGGGTTGAGGCGTTGGGCACAATCATGTTCAATCACATCCGATTCTAAAAAAAGGGGAAAAAAAACCACTGTGAGTTCTGGGCAGAAGGGAAAAATTTACTTTAAAATAAACACAATAAAACACATAGAATTAATGAACCGGATTTTTTAAAATACTTTAACATTACGGTACAACAAGCTCTCATAAATTCGGGAGTAAAACAGATACGAGTGGTACGCGGAGGCAGACACGTCAAACGTACCGATTCACCAAAACGGGGTGTAAGGGCTCACTCATGAACACCCCTAGAAAATTAGGTGCTGGGCACCTTAAAAACCTAAGTGCAAGGGCTAACTCACGAGCACTTAGAATTCACCATTACTGGGGCAAGCAACGGCACAGTACAAGGGCGAACTCACGAGTACCGGCCTAGGCGCAAGGGCTAGCTCACGAGCACCTATAATCCACAAACAGCAAAGATCAGCCTGCAGTATGAGTCAAGGCCATCGTTTGACCTAACTCCGGCGAAAAGGCTCCCGATTTATGGTATTCACTCAAATTATTAGTTAATTAATTCAATTCTATTATATATTTCTCAGTTCATTAATTCCGACCATTCAAAATATTCCGAGTGCACACGCAATAAATGAAATAAATTTAAAAATATACAAAGACGAAATAATAATAATATCAAACAAGTTGACTAAAATAGCCATAAACTCAGTAAGTGAAATACACTCACCCAATAAAATTAACACCAGCTCCAATTATTAAATATTCAAAACTCCTTCGCACAACTTTTATTTTTTTTTCTTTTTCAAACTAAAACTCAGTATTCACTTCTTGAAATCTATCACTAGACTGAGGAACAATTCCTTGCACAGCCAGGTTTTCGGTTAAAACTTATTACGTATTCTTTTTAAAAGAAATGTCTCAAAAATACAAATTTGAAGGAAAGACAACCAATAACCTGACCCTCATAAAAATCTCCAGATTCTTGCTTCCTCAAGTGTATGGATATCATGCGTAATTCCCAGCGCATCTGGGTAAAATTGTTCCCGACATGCATAGCCCGCAATGCGTTTCCTTAGAAATCGTACCTTCGCTGCGCAACACATAAGAGAAAAAGGTCGAGGTGTGAATGCGCACCCTTATTAAGAACAGCGACCCTAGCAAAATTAAAACAAAGAAACTTGTACGCATATAGGAAAATAAGGTAACGAGTTTTGGGGAAGGATTTCTGACGAAAACAAAGACTTGGTTTCTTCTTCATGTTTTGATATAAGGATTTTATTTAAAAAATTTTTCCGCCCTTACACTAATTGTCTGCTCTTTTTATGTCGAATTCTTTTGTGTGGTATTCGTCTCCTGCCTAATTTTAAACAAAGAAAGGCTCAAGTATGCTTAATGAGCAGGTAGTACGATCCCCAACTGCGCGCTACAACCTCTTGGTAGGGGCGGTTAGATGACTTGAAGATTCGCGCTTTATATTTTTTTTCTTCTTTTTAGGTCTTGGAATGACCGCCGACAAATAATATTTACCTAATAAGAAGGGACACTTGAGACGTTTCGTCTTATCTTTATTCGACCTTGGTACCGTTAACTGGAACGAACTAGCAGATTTTGTTAGAAATACATAGTTATGTAATGCACAGTGAGTACGTACTTATGAACTGTGTGAGCGCTACCTGCGTTCCCCCCTTTTTTGCATTGGCATTGACCTTATACAAAAGAGCTCAGTTAATGGGAAATTTTTCTGGATGCAGGTGAATAGAGTGTCCCTTTTTGTTATTAGATATTCTTTAGTCATGAGGGCCTCTCGGCAAGCACGTTTTCAGTAAGACAAGTGAGACAAAATTGTGAGCAACCGTTTCAGTTGTCTCAGTTGGGTTAATCACCTGATTTTGACATCGCCATCGTCAACTGGTGAGAGTCTCTGGTACCATCACTAATGATCTGAAAAAAAAAGAATACACAATCAAGAAGAATAATGTTTTGTTTGATTTTAAAAAAAATTATGAGCTACGAGAAATTTTTATTTATATGGCAAATTAAACAAATTATTTATCTATGAAAACTATGGTGACCGTTCTGCTAAGAAATCTTAAATTATTTAGATAGAATTGGTCTGATTCATACACTTTATGCCTTGTTGAGCAATGTTGGAAATAGATGTCCCTATTTTCTCAGAACCTGTAAATTTGTTTTTAATGTCCCTGTAGCTATTAAAGGAGAACAAAACAATTTCAGAATCGAAGTCTAAAACAAGTCAATCCACTTGGGGGGGATGGGCGCCAGAGTTCAGCAAACACAGATAAAGACGAACAATTTTGTTTGTCGAGACAATAAGTTCATGACCTGGGGGGAGAAGCTGGCACAGCATTCTTCCTTTCCGAGATTTCTGGGAGCCGGTAGAGCCGCACAATAACAAATTACTGAAGAGCACTTCGGCACGGTGGAGGACAACATCAGATTTTATCCTGGCTCTGAAAAACTCCCACCCCCGCTGCGATGCCTTCTTTATCTACTTTCAGCCGCAACATCAGAGCACATAATTAATGTACCTGATGCGGATAGAGGCGCACCAATATTCACGTCACCAAACAACTTGATAACATGGCCGGGAACCGCATGGGGGGGACATGACCCATTATCGTCGCTAAATGAGATATGTGAACAAAATTTAGTCACAAAGAGTTCCTTCGCACACAAGTACCTCCGTGAAATATTAATGAGTGAGGTAAGGTGTGCGTGCGACAATTTCACCAAAATATTTTCTGAGAACGGCTTCAATGAGGGGAGTTCCGTCCTGCTATTATGGAACGGCTAGTAATACGCTGGGCACGGCTCCCAGTGGAGGTGTTAGGGCTTCAAACTTTTACCCGCCTTCATTTCCTATTCCAAACTTGTTAACGAGATAAAAGTGTTAGAGGCGAATAAAGCGGCCCGAAACACTCTGCATATATTTCACTAGATGGAACTACAAATTTGTACCATTTGCGTAATTAACTGCTAGACGTGCTCTTAAATTTAGAAATTCCCTGCTGTATTGCTGCTGATTACACATCGAATGTCCGTGTTGTAGAGGTATGACAAAGTTTATGGGGTAAATGATGAATTCCATTTAAAAGATATGGTAGGCAATTACTGCAAGGCTGTACTTTTAGTTACTAACGGCGAACCCTTGGGCCCCCTATGAAATAAGTCGTTGTATGGGTAAAGTTTTTGAATTGCCTACTTTGTGCCTACCCAATGTTTTCTCATATGTGGAGACTCATTCTGGAAGACCACCAGAGTGACACTCCCAAAATAAAGGATTTTTTGGGAATTTTGTTTTGATTGTTATTTTATTATTATTATTATTTAACACAACACACAGATTAAATCGCAACTTCTTTGCCACCCGTTTTAATATCGATTAAAGATGACACGACTTGGTTTGCTTGAATGGCGTTATTTAATTTTTCGTGTGCGGTGTGGCAGGTCGCGCCATCTTGTCGAAACCACATGTCATTTACGTTTATTTCATCTAGCTGAGGGGGACTATGTATTATGCACACCAAAATGACTTGAGAACTGCCATTGTAAAATTATCTCCATTTTTTTAATGGATCTTCACAATTAAGAAACATTCTTCTGAAGTGTAACGCGACATTTCCGCAAATCTCTATGTTTCATATAACGCAGCTGCCAAGAATGATTGACCAAACATTTGACAGACGAAAATGGCGTTTGATTCATAATATAAGTTCTTGTGGAGACACCCTTTTTGAGAGAAAATATCAGCAACGTTGGAGATGCGATGAAAACTGAGTTGATTGTGAATCCGCTCGGACGTGAGAATGAGATTTCCCAAAATGGTGTCGTCCGAAATGACGACGTCGCACACAGAGCATTTTTTGTTGGCATGTGTAAGCGTGGCGCGGCAGAAGAACAAAAGAAGACTAAAAGTATGAGATTCGGGGAAATGAAATTATCACTCCTATACAACCCAACAGGCACTGTGGCTCGTGGCCGGATTGAATTTCAAGGGATGGGGTGATGTTTGATGGAAGCAGTGATACAATCAATTATAGTTCGGCTCTGACCAATGATTGACTCAATTTTGATGCTCCATTGGAAAGGGTTGTTAGCCCAGTTGGAAATAAGCAAGGCGTAGTTTGGTCGGTAAGGAAATGAAATCAGAATACAGTGATTTTTGCCTGTGAATTTAGGTCGTACTTGTGGATACATAAAGGTTAATAATCCAATACTATTAAATAGAGGTGGTAGGAAAACTTTACATACACACATACTACATCGCAACAAGCTTTTATATAAAGTAATTGTAATTGATACAAAAATATAAATTAGTAAAATTGGTTATTGTTCTGTTCAGATTTCAAAATGCGAAACCAGATCAGAATAACGGTATATACACGACGACAGATCATAAAGGCGAAAATGATAATAATATACAAAAGTGTGTGTACTGCAGGCAGGTCTAGGCTATCCTGATTCCAATAAATCTGTCAAATCTGAAAATGTACACACAATTTGTATGATTTTCATGAAAATTGGTACTTAGTGGTTTACAGGGTCACTGACCAGAGGCATGCTCATGGTTTTCACGGCCTTCACGGAGTCTTCTGAATACAAAGTGGACAATCAAATTTTAAACTGTGTCAAATGACCCAATAATAAAATAATCGCAGAATGGTAAATTATAAAAGTTTGGAGAAGTATAATTGACGCTTCGCGTAGCATTTTAAAAATGCTATTTGAAATAAAATATATTTTTGTTTCTCTTTACACCTATCTCATTTTTGGCCTAAAAGAAAACACATATGAATACCTAATTAATTTTTCGCATTAATTTTTTTAATATTTTATAGGACTATAGATTAATTAGCGCAGTCAAAAGTTAGACTGTTAACAGTTCAGTTTTCCACAGAATTATGTTCTGGTGGAAATCTTCTTGTTTTCTACGGAAATAAGTAATTTCCACTGACGCCATTTGAGAGATTAATTATGCGAAACATTCTCATCTTAAGCGAACCACCGCAAGTGCGAACGAAGAATAGTACTCTTGTATAAAGTTCTGCTCTCGGTTTTCCACTTCATTGGTTCTCAAGCACATACACAGAGCAGCCCATATAAACGGATTTTTCGGAAACTTTCCTCGAAATGTTCCTCATATCGCTGGAACTCGGCGTCAAACATGCCTTTCTTGAAAAGTTTCAAAGAGTCAAAATCTGTGAATGTTCCGGTAAACTCCTCAGAGGGCCCTTAAAGCTCCTAATCAGAAGTTTCTCCGTGAACGCGCAGAGTTAAACGATCGTAAAATTAGAATCCTCTTCAGGAAGTTTTTATGTTCCACCTGAGCTCTTGTGTTTATAAGCGGAATAAACGAACCAAATACGATTTTGCCCCGTTTTATAGCGAGTTCACCTTCGCACTCCGTGTGCGGTCGAACAATAGCGCTTTTATATAGAAGTAGGGCACAAGTTTACGGCGGGTATACCGAAGCGGAATTTTATTGTTGCCCCAGGATCCCGGGTCCTGTTCAACTTATTCTATGTCAGGGTTTCGAAGTATCCCATCAATCATACTATAAGCCGTGCCTATCATTAACTGCTATCTGCACCCGCCCCTTCTTGCCCTCGGATATGGCATTTTTTTCTAATCGGTAGTGAGTAGTGCTCTTCGTCTTGGGACTGGTTGTGCTTATTGCTGCTACCGGACCGAAAGGACCAAATTTATTACGCTAATAATTTTCAAGATATTTTCTGTGACATACGACGGCAGGATTTCTGTAAGATGTATGCATACGTTGAGTTGAACATTCTTAAGTGTTTGTTTTTATCTCCAGGAGATTGGTGTCAGTGGAAGTTTTAATGATCTATAAAGACGAAAGTACTTATACCATATTTTGCTTATCGAAAGACATAAACCTTGGGATAGGAAAACGTGAAACAGATAAGACCAGAGAGCCGTAACTGTGCACGTCCTCTATGAATTTTATCTGTTGCAATATTATATAGTTCCGCATTGCGGTGGGACCAACTTGATAAATTCCAATGCAAGAATGACAACATGTATGGTACATGTATAAATGGGTATAAATAGATGGTCCCGGGTAATTCTCAGGATTTTTCACTCCCTCATTAAAACAAGGAAACGAAACTGTGTAATATGTTATTTTTATTCCACAAATGTTATTATATGTATAAATAAAAAAATATGATAAAACAGACAAATAATACACTAGCGCCAAAACAAAATCCACAACGGTGAATTGTTCCTCTTTCCTGGAATTGAGAGTAAGCAATATGAGGAATAGTAGATAGAGCGATTTGTTAATTACCCTGAAATTCTACCTATCTCCATAGTGAACCCTTCCTGAAAATATTGTCCACCAACTCGGTAGGTACACTCCATTTTTTGTAGTCCCTCCTCCGTATGTGGGCTTCCGCTCCAATCGGATCATCAGTGACTACAGAAACTAACTTAAGTTTTTCTAACACCCCCTCCACATATCCCTATTATCAGCAGAAAGTACAATTTTAATGTACTATTACCCTATGCTCAAGCAAAGCAGCGCAGCAATCGTACGAATCCTAAGTTGCCTTGGCCTTATGGTATTTTTTCTCAGAATTCGCCCTGCATAGCACACGAAAAGCAGGCCGCGCTGAACAACTGGGACTTCTCCTGCATCGAGCTCGCCAGTTACGTTACCGTCGCACGTGGTGTGGAGCTCTCAGAAATTTTGGTCGCAAAAAGAAAATTTTGAATTTGAACGTTTGTATGGACTTGTATATTTACAATAGAATTACCAATTTTGGCTTGGAATTTACCTGCCTTTAGAAAAAATATCTTATAGGCTGGTTCCAACATGGTATTTTAGGAAAATTTGATGCATTTGATGAAGTTCCATATTCCATCCAACCCAATTGACCTTGTTGCCATCCCGAGCTGCAATACAAAATTCTTGTATGTGTCTCTCGAGAAGGGGTGAACCGACGACGAAAGTTTCCAGATGGCAAAGGCAAACAATTGACAAATTCCCGCTTGGGGAAATCAATTCCAGCAAAAATTGGCCCTATCCTTGAAATTGTGTTATCCATTGTTTGCTGAACTTTTTCTCGTCACTCCGCCGTTCCGCATCCGTCCTCCATAGTTGTTTTCTCATAACCCAATTTTGAGTGTTTTCTGCAAAACGGAAAAGGTACGAGTATCATCCCGGAATTATTATGCGGAATACGAATTGAAAGTTTTCACTTAATGCCCGTATACAATACAAAGGGGGATAGAAAGCACCTGTGTAAAAAACTTAGGCAAAGCATAAAGGTTAAGAAAATTTAATTTTTCGTGCATGTGTAATCGAGACGAACTGAAGGGTGGTATTCAGGCCCCTGATCGAAGAAATATGGCCTGCGCTATAGCACTGGCAGAGATTTATAGGGCCATAAATTTACCCGTTTGCTGTTAGAATGTTGTAGGAGGCATTATTTTACATACAATGGCTATTTGCTGGGAATTAAGGTGCCGTTTCAGCGGCGCCATCCATTTCACTAGAATGGGATGCGGAAGGCTTTAGACCGCCAATAAAAATGGGCAACTGATTCAATTTTAGGACACATAATGCATGTACCTCGGAGATAAATTCCCTTAGAATCTGTTAGGCGGTTTGCCTTCAGTCATAACGAATTTAAGCAGCAAATTGGGGTTTCTGATGATAAAAGCAAAACTGCGACAAGGTAATTTCTTCCAGCTTTGTGGACAGAACATTTTATGCTTAGAGAAGGAGACCCAATATCATTCATTGGATGGAGTCATATTGTAAATCAAAAATTCTTTTAGGTAATCTTTGGATATTTATGCGTTCAATTTATACATATGAATAATTTGTGTTGTTTCGTTGAAATTCTTAACACTTCGATACTTATTTTTAAAACTATACCTACTTTTGCATTATGTTGTTATTACCATGAACTAGCGGTTTTGAGATGATTCATGCTGGTAATTTGAAGATGGACGAATTTCGTGAATGTGGCCTTCTTCCTTAAATTCTTGAATAGTCTCAGGGTGGTTCATATAGACCTTAATTTTCAAAAAACCCCAGTAGAATAAGTGCAAATAGGTGAAATCGCAACTCGGCGGTCAGTTTTGATCTTCAAAACGAGGGAACCTGGAAATTTGGTTTTCAATAACATTATTATTTCGCTTACCGTGTGGCAGGTCATGCCATCCTGTTCAAACCACTTGTCAGTTATGTCAATCCCATCCAATTTTGGGAGAAATAAAGTTTGTTAACATGCACACTAAAATTAATGCGTAACTTGCGAATTATCATTGTGAAATTGCCTCCACTTTTTGTAATCTAATAATACTGTTATTAAACATTCTTCTGTAGTGTAACGCGGTATTTTTTTTAAATGACTATGTTTCCATACGACAGCTATCAAATATAATTGCTTGAAAATTTGACAGAAAGATGTGGCGCTGAGGGTTCTATTGTATTCTATTTTATATTTTGAAATCAACGACCCCAAAAATTCTAAAATGCAAATTTTTATAGAGACAAAAGGAAGCATATAATCATATCATAGAATTTCGACACTTTGAATTTGTAAATTTTCCAGCTTTCTTAATTTTTGTAACGGACAGGTACGATTAATTTCTTCTTTTGGTTTTCAAATCTTTTATTATGCTGAAGACTTATTTCTAATGAAAAGCACCTTGAAATCCAAAACTTTACTTTTAATGCGATCCACACATTAACCGCATTGAGGGCGCCCAAGGGAGATTTATACGTTCTGCCCTTCGTTGTCTCCACTGGGATAATCCGATTTTCCTCCCGCCGTACGTTGATAGGCTTAACTTTCTCTTTCTAGTTTCCCTCGAAGGGAGACAAAACAACTCCAGAACTATTTTCACATTTGAATACATACCTACAAGGGGCGATAAATTCGGCCGAGTTACTTAATACTTCTAAAATATCCCTCCCTGCTAACTTCGAACGACTACTTCTTCCATGTTCCCCAACATACATAAATGTTGTATCAACTATATGTTAGTATGTATGGGTAGATTTCGTCAATGTCGCGAATCTTTTTAACCGCCAGTTTTAAATAATTGACTTTAAACCTTCAAAATGCCAGATAATGCCAGATTCGACCCCAAAACCCCAATCAGCTATTGTATGTACAAAACAAATCTTTTGGGTTCATAGATAAGGAATAAGTGTGTATGGGTAAGTTTCCACTTGTTGGGTTGGTTCATTAATGAAAAATATTGATAAAGTGACGTGCTAGTTAATCGTTTTACTTGTGTGCGTGGAACCTTAGAAATGTTTGAGGTTGAATCTGGCCTCATCTGGGTTGAAAGTCTGTCGAACCTAGATCGGACCTAAGTGGCATCGCGAACGCTTTGACAGTACCTGGATGTAGTGCGAATACGACATTAGACTATCCGTATAAATTTGTGTAGTCAACAGTTGTAGTTGAAGGAAAAAAATATATCACTCCATCAATAAACAAGAGCGAATCAGACCGTGTCGTTTACAACGTCATCAAAATAAGATGGATGACAAATTAATATCCACACAGGGTAATCTGTAAAACCTTGTACGTGTATACACTTTTAAGTCGTGATGTTACGATAACTATTGGGAATGGATCACATCATCTACGTTAATAACATATTTTGCAAGCCTCTGCGTTTCTTATCGTTTCTGAATACAAACATTTCTCAAAGTGCCAAAAGTAGACATTCTTCCTTCCACGAATAAATTGAGTAATTTTTAACCCTCGATATCTTTGAGGGAGCTCATCTTTCTTAAAAATCTCAGTGTTCAGAATAATCTTTCAGTCGTACCGCATTCAAGTCGCAGAGGAAAATTCGGTTCTCGGACCTTTTCCCAGTGCCAAATAAATGATCAATAAATATTCCTTTGTAACTGTTTAGTCCCCTGTTCCCCATTTCATAAAACATTTATATTGCTCTATTTGAATTTTATTGTGAGTTATGGTGGCTGCCTGGCGAGAGCCGCTCGAAGGGCCTACAGAAAATGATATGTACTGATAACTGGCCCCATTTCCATTTCTCATATGCTGGCAACTGCGGTCTGATCTTAATAGTTAAAGTACTCGGGAACGTGACCTGAATGGGGCCCAGGTAACATGTCCTGTCAATATATCATAACTGTAATCAATACAAATGGCTGAGGACTCCTTAATGCTACCTTTGCCTAAGGCAAGGCAGTTAGCAGTTCCCTTGCGATTTCCAATGGAAGAGTTTTGACTGAGGCAGTTAGGTAGGGAAAAGCGAAATGTGGAAGACATCACCTTTGGAGCTTCTGCAGAGACAGCGAGTGGCTGGTCGATGCGATATGAGGCAACTGGCGGTATACTCGGCCTGGACCAGAGGTTTGTCCGGCAACAAAACGGATTTTCCTCTTTCTCTTTTCTTAATTTTCCGCCCGGGAATTAAATTACGTTGGATGCCTTTAGAATCTCGGAAAGCAAGTCAATTGGATAACAAGAATGGTCTGCCCGTGCCGGTGAAAATGGTTTGTACTCTGCGGCTGGTCCTTCCTTTCCCCAGAAGTGGAAAGTGCGCATCATTTTTTTGTGTCTTTGGTTTTCTTCTTTTATTTTTCTTTTTTTTTGGCGGAGCCTTTGTTTCTGGCAGACTATGACGATGGCGTAAGACATAAAGTTGGAATTGCTACAGTACAATAATCTCGAATGCCTCGGTGGGTAAGCCTTTGCAGAGTAAAGACGCTGATAAGGAGCTTATTTCTAATTCAACCTGGCACGAAGGACAATGGCTTGTAGATGGAGTGGTGGACAGAAGTTAACTTTTGTTATGTTTATTGACGGGGAGAGGGATGTGTGTCTCCTGAATAGCAATGACGCTAATTTATTCCCTAACTTTGTAAGTGACTTCTTAATTTTGGTGAAAGTCTTCTCTAATTTCAATGGCACAGAGGTTTTCAAGTAGTAATGTAATGACTCTTCCACTAATTTGAAAATTGTTGTTTAGAATTACAAATAGACGACTTTTATGGAATCGGATGAAATAAGAATACCGCTGGAAATATTTTTATTTTATCATTGGTGTAGAATCCTTCATCAGGGGGAGAATGAGAATTTTCCCACTAGAATTCAGAGGGCTGATTATGGTGGTCACTTACCACATTTACGTGGACAGATAAACTCCAGGAGGATATCAGTTGCGTGTTACACAGTAGTAACTCCTTTGGGAAGGATACGCGATAATACCGAAAAAATTATCATTCGCCCAAATTATAATATTTTATCTAAAAATTGGTGATGATAATATTCAGAGTTCAAAGGATTCCAAGGCAAGCTTATTTTTGGGGGTCGACAAATGTTTACAGCTTTATAAAGTTGCACAAAACCCCTAACAAAAACGTGAGGTCTGCTTCTGGACTGAAAGATGAAGAAATTCACCTTTACGACCTATCAGGTATTTACATGACTCCAATAGGCACCATACTTTGTATGTACATTTCTGTCAAGCAAACTCGACACGTACTCACATCTTTCAAAACCATAACTACTTAACCGGGTTTTCTCATAGGATATCCCCTAAAATTACCGGAGATGTGCCAAAACAAGTTTTCTGTCTTGCACAAAAAGTATCCTTGACGAGGTTTTCCCCAGTAGACCATTACCAGGTTGTTGCTCTTGCAAATCTACATTCCAGTGTGTAAGACACGTAATCCCCCACAAGAGATACAAGACACCCGAAGGTACGTTATCGGAAACGGAATTGGGTACTACAGATGTCACAGCTAATATATGTAATTGTTGTCCACAACAAGAATCAAGAAAATTACTTCAGCGATGGAGTTGGCAGCTGGGAATTGTTGCTCCCCATACCCGAAAGCGGACGGGGGAGTTGGGCAATTGTTGGCGAATGGAAATTTCGAAATTGGGGGACATCATTCGCAAAGGGTGATTGAAAACTCCACCAAAGTCGCAGCTGGCAATAGATAATTAAAACGGAGTTTACCCGGACGTGGAGCATCTCCGGAACGGTTACTACGCATCCTGTGAAAGTTTTAAACGGCCCCAAACTTTTTTATATTTACATGCCCGTTCCATTAGCATCGATTTTCGATTACGGAATTTCCTGGCACTAAAATTTTACCCGGCATTTTTCCGATCCATGCAACCAGAACACTTCTTCTTCATCGGAACGTCGTAACCTTTGTTTTTCATTCTAGAGGCACTGCCGAGGAAAAATGGTATCTCAACAGCTTTCCCAGATCCCACCCGCGCACATGGACAATCTCTTCTTTATCCCCGCCTTGATGCTAGTCCATGCCGATTCGCACAGGCATGAGGAGGATTTCAATTTCGTAATGCCTACGTGTCGGATGTATAAATTTTCACATCGTTCTGAAAAAAAAAAGAAATGTTTCCACAGCACTTCACCGGCGAAATGAGTGCGAGGTGGAATGATTTAAATCAGGTGAATATGCCTGATAAATTCACGGCGCGCCGACCGCCCGCACCACGCTCCGCCAGCGAATCTCTCCAATTCTTAATACGATTGCGGCCCAAATTTTCTGGTAAATTTGTAATAAAATATTTATTATCGGTGCCAGCTCCTCAGGGCGATGTTTGCAATAAAGATGATTGCGCGAGCATGCCGAGGGCGGAAATTTCTTAGGAGCGATGCCTTCTGTCGGTTGAGTGAGTCAGTACAGCGATTTCAGGAGTTAATACGCACGCCACTGACTTTATTCAATATGTATGTTGGAAGGAAAAAAAGCTCCAAACAGATCCACTCCGAAATGCGAATGATGGTAATTCGAAGCTGAGGATCTTGGGGACTACCAGGGCGAGAAAAATATTAATAATTGAAAAATTGTTTATAAAACAGGCCTACAAAGTTTTGTTGTTGGGAAGCTGGGGATTATTTCCGAAGTTAATATTTTGGCATAGAATCCGATCCGAGGCCAGAATTGGCCCATAACATCAGCATTTTGAGAGATTTGGGGTAATATACTCGTAAAATGGCTTTTTGGGCTAATTTTAAGGTAATGCACGGGACGCACAAATTATTTTGCTGTTGTCTACTGTGTGTATAATTTAGTAGTAGTTTAGTCTTGTAAAGTTACATCACATCCCGTAATTCGCCCTGCACCTTCCCACTTTCCCAATTACAACTCATAGTTTGTTTATATGACTCGGGAGGTCCCTCTGTTTTGGATTTGGTGTCGTGTAAATAAACATATGTACTTAGAAAAAGGCAGTTATTTTGAAATCACAGACCCTAAGAACCCAATTTATTGAAAATTCATTTCATTCACTTTGGTCGCCATCTTCAAGTTCGAAATTTTGAGAGTAGATTTAAAATCAGCAACCCCAAAAGACACTACATATTTATCCGTTTAAGTTTCGATCGTTAAGAATTTCGGTCGTCATATTGGATCCCTAATCTTTAATTTCAAAATGTTGATAGTAGTAGATTCGAAATCAGCGAGCCCGAAAACCCCGTAGTATCGATTTTCATTATAATCCCTTCAAGCTTAACTTATCTAGTAGCCATTAAACTGTAGCGCTACCTATCGTAAAAAATCGTACTATCCTTACAACCTTGCTCTCTTTGAAATACACTTGCTTTGAAAATGTCAGCTTTATCGGCAGGGTATTGCGGTGACACAGACCCAAACAAAAATAGTTTTATAATTGTTTTTAAATCCTTTTACATAAATAAATTCCTAAATATTCGTCACGGCATCACAGTCATTTGAAGACTTTTATTCGATGTACTCAGTTATCTCAAAAGGTCAGCAATATGACAAAAATATGTAGGGTACATACGAGGACGAGGACTTATCTGAACACATTTTTATTTTTATTGACCACTCTGATCCACTCTCACCCACTCTACCGCCCACTCTCATGCACTCTGGTCCACCCTCGCCCACTCTAACGCGCACTCTCGTTCACTCTGGTCAACTCTGGCATTTTTCTTTAAGTCTTTACGAATTTCAAAAGTTAACTTTGATATTTCTTGCAAGTATATATTTGACTAAAACTTCACAAGGTGTATTTTGAGTGACATGACAGTACAAACAAACGATAAGCCGGTAACAATAGGACGTCCTGTCAGAGAATTGGAACCATAAAGCGCACCTTCATCGTATCCAACACCGCGGGGTATATTACTTCTTACAAGTTTTATTTAGTCGTAATATGAAAGGACGGGATGTTCAACTATTTTTCAACAAGTATTCCGCAGAGGGAGAAAATATTGCTGGCTGCTTATTTACAAAGATAAAAAGTAAGTGTCCTAAATAATCGTTGACAACGACGCCGTTGTAGTTTACGGCTGCGTGACATACACTCGAGCCGTGTCGGTGAATTCCAACGATTTCGCCGATCCTGTGACAGAATGCCGAGATTGCTCAGTGCAGCGAGACGGCAAGGAAATTAAATGGAACGAAGTGCAGCAAACTTTACCGCAAAATCCCTTTTCAAACGAAACTTTATAAGACAGTTGTACGGGTCTCGTACCAACCGACTGCACGCGAAGCTCCTCTCACACGCCCCTCAGATGCAATCACGATTCATTTAATTTAACCGTGTCCACATGCTTTAAGAGCGAGACTTTCTACTTAACACCTAACAACGCGATTTATCTTCCTGCATAGGAGCCAATCCGGGAGCCTTACCCAGCAGCAGGGCAAATATACCGAGCGTGTACATATGTTCGCTTTTATTGCGTGGTAAACACTTTTTTGCGAAAGTGAGAAAACAAAAGACAAATGACAAAGGTGATCATTGCGGTAATAAAACGGAAACAATAAAGAAAATCGATTGGTCCTCAGCGCTCAGGTGAGAGATGCGGACTTCGGGGGCAGGGAGTCTTAAGTTGTGCTGAGTGGATGTTTCACATTTACGACCACCTTCTTTATGGGGCCGGCAAAAGGAGCAAAAACAAATAAAAAGTGAGATTTACGAAACGGCTTTGCTAAATCAAGGCTTAGGGTGGCAGGAGGGGCACTTGCTCTCCCTACCTAATCCACTGTAATCCCACTGTTCGTAAAAAGTTCTCCGCGAACAGGACGAGCACCCAAGTGTTCGTCTCCTGCAGCACCAGCTGACAAAGTTACCCAGGTCCTAATAAAAGTGCAATGCAAGATAAAACGCAGCGTGGGTTGCAAGTATCTGTCACGCCCTGGTCATGAAATATTCATGGGAATTTGCATCCGACAGGGCGGACGGGATAAACAAGGACACTGCTCGAGTTCAGTTCAGAGCAGCTCAAGTCGAATGCAGGATTAATGCAATTTTATCATTTTTTCGTTGCTACTTCTCGAAGCTTTCATCCCGACGACTTCTTCGTGCAGTGCTGCACCACTGCTCGTCGGACAGGAAAATTAAATGGAAATATGTGCTCAATCTGTCCTCGCCAGGTCGTAGTCCCACTACTTGGCCATTTTATTACTCTTCAGTGGGCGATCCGCGGGGGCACATTCCTGACGTAGTTTCCATTCACCGCAATGTCTCGCAATGCCAAATGCTATTCCGAGCTTTCCATTCACATAGGCAGTCGTTTATGCTCGTTTGTAAAGCAATTCCCTTTCAAAGGGATACTCGTAGTATGTGCATGGGATTACCTAAAGGCACATCAACGTGACTGCTCTTTGAAGCACCATACGAGTAAACTTGAATATATTGAGCGCAATTTTCTTGTTAGCCAAAAAGGCGGCTCTTATTAAAAAATAAAATAAAGTAAGTGGTCTGTTTCTGTGGCTGTTTGGATGTTGGCTTAAAAACTCAGTGCGATTATTCTAGCTGGGCATAAATACTTGGTAAACTTTGTCCTTTCATCATCATTAATTCTCACGTAACGTAACGTAATGTGAACGTTTTGGTCGCCAGAATCGTCCGAACGAAAATTATATTCGAGGTCTCGTTGAAAAATTCGAGTCAACTGGCTCTGTATTCTATCAATCAAATTTTGCGGCCAGCCAAACCAAAATATTGCTACAATCGGTGATAACATGCGCAAACCTCTCGATTCCTCGTCGTTCACAAGAACACACGACTATTTGTTGCATCGCACGTTCACTACTTTTAGAACCTTTAGTTGAGCCGAATTTCGTTCAAACATTTTCTTCAACGGCGAGATACATTTTTAGATGAACGGCTATGTAAACAAAGAAAAAAACAAACAATTTAGAAGAGATCGTGAGCAGCCAGTGCACCCGGAAAAAATTATTGTTATTTGTACATACAATACATTCATTATGTGCTTAGATATATCTGAACATCGGGATATACGTGGATCTTTACGTCTTTGGCCACATCTTCAGGCCATTAGTAAAAAGGATAAATAACAGCCTACCCAAAATCGATCCCTGAGGCACTCCACGGTCGAAGGGCATTGGAGTGGATATTGCATTTTTGGTTTAATCGTACTTATACATCTCAGATAAAAATTCTTTTATCATAGTATTACGGAAATGAAAGAGTTTGGACAACTTTTGAAATAGATGCGATGATTTACGCTATCAAAAGCTTTTGAAAAATCTAGTACGACCGAGATAAAAGTTGCCTTGTGTTGACAAAGATCCAGATTTGTCCCAGCATTTTCCAAAATAATAAAAATTTCTCCGTTGCTGTTATTCACAAATAGAAAAATTGTTGGAACGTCACGTTCTTCTCCACCGCTCTGAAGGTTGAGTTGTAGTTGCGTTTTTTTCTTATGTGCACCCAAAAGGATATTCCCGAAATATTGTCTTCGCCAAAAAGTCTCCACCACCCCAAATTACAGGGCAACGTATCCACAAACATAACTAAATTCAAAATTACGTGTACTCGTTGCAAACACCTACCGTTTCCCCCACCTCTTTTCTCCATTTATACTACAGAAGGCCACTTCAAAGCAGTACTTCACATCAAAAATTGTGTGGGCACATTTTTTTTTTGTCTAGACTATTGATCCCAGAGTTCTTCCTTATCCGTCCACACTCCACTCCTTGGTCTTTCAGCCAACCCTACAATTTGGCTTTCATCAATATTTAAATGCAACGTTGACGTCAGCGGTAAGGTAACAATTCCAAAGGCGAATCAATTCCTCAACAGCAAAATGTTGTTTCCGTGCCGTGCCTTGTTGGTGCTCAACCTCTCAATATGTTTTAATAGGAAAACATGGAATTCTGTTTAGCCGGCACATTAGTGCAGTCCGGATGTGCCTTGGGCGTCCTTGTAATAGCTGAGCACTTCCTTTTTACTCGCCCCACGTCTCCAGGAAGACTTAATGGACCTGCCCGATGCTTTTTCCTCCTCCGAATTATCTTGGCTGATTCCATTTGCGGCTCAGCAGCTACATGGCGAGGAAGTGCGGCATGGAAATTGATTTTGCGCCGCAAGCGGGGTATCCATATGGTACGAATGTGTTTATCAATTAAGAGGTCGTAAACGCGTTTAAAGGCCTCCAGCATGAAGTGCTAACGTACAAGTAATAATCGCTTTCGTACATCGTTTGAGCCGGAGCAGCGGCTGTTCGAATCTCGCCCCATTCATTCACATTCAGCAGCGACGGCTCTGGCGAAAGTGTGGCGGCGCGGCGCGTCTTCAAGAAAAAATCCTTGAGCACGTCCATGTACGTCAGTGGCTACGTGCCGCCTTGCCGCCGTCGTCGTCGTGTGGAATAACGTAAACGTGCCAATAAATATATTTCCCTAATCAAAAAGTAGAAATTACGAACTATTTGCGGGCTCAGAGGCAGTCGCTCCTTGGGGCCCGGGGTTCCTTCGAACATATGCAGGCCGAGACGATAGGTGCGGAATTCTAGCGGCGTCCCAGTGCCAGGACGAGGGAAGCTATGAATAATTTTCCCTTTCCTGGCTGTGGGACATGCGTACAAAAGGCTCGTCGCGAACTAGGCAGCAGACCAGCACCGTTTTGGGGTGAATATTTTTAGATGGCAAAGGACTTTGGTTCAGTTGAACTTCAGCCTCGTGAGAGATTAAAGCTATCCCATTTCGTCACCGTCTTTTACGGGCTTAACTGCTGAAATCCTTAGAAAAGGTACCTTCCAAAGCAACCCGTGCGTGGTGTGTGCTCACCTGGAAGCGTCCTTAATTTCGGTTCAGTGAGTGGCACGCATAAATTAGAGTGCAGTGAGCTTTGCAAAGGTCGCATCTTCCTAAGAATAAGGAGTCTAATTCTGAAGGATTACTAACGGCAGCCGACGACTGCAGAGACTTTAAACAAGTGAGTACGTCCGCTTAAAGTGAGTCATTTGGGGATGACCCCTTTAAGGAGCGAAGTTCCTGCCAAAGGGCGAGTTGGATTGCAGGGAGCTGCCGCTCATATGTGCTCAGCCATGATTTGGACTTTATCGCAGATAGTGGGGGATTGGCCGGGACCCAGGGACTAGAGTCCGACTCAAAGACAGAACTGCGATGCGTAAGCAATTTTTCTGGTGTTGGGGCTCCTGGAGTTTATGGAATGTCGACTGGGCCGCTATAGAATCGTGTTTCGTCGACTCATTGCCACTCCAGCAGTAACAATCGGAGCTGGGTGCGCTATACCCGGTCCTGAAGTTCTAGAAATCAATTATTTTCCCCCGTTGTGATCAAGCTCTGGTTATTGAGCCGGCTATCTCCCCTTCAGCCACCTCCTACATCAGGGGCCCATTGTACGGTTACGCGTGGCTTAATTGGAAATTTTATTGATGTAATTCAAAAATTAATTTGAATGGATTCCATTTGTGCAATTAATGAGAAGTTTCGGCGACAAATTGATGAAGGGATGAATGCCGACGTTATTTCGATCTTCGCGCCTCTCGTTTTCGGTGATCCCACAAATGGGGATAAAAAAGTTTTTCCGTTTAAATTCCAGGCCGAAAAACACTCTCCCATCAAATGGAGGAGGTCCTTCGATGGTGACCTAATTAGTCGTACGAATTAGGAATACTAATTAGGCAGTCTTTTTCATTCTGGATTCTATTTAAAAGCGGAACCCAATCGATATTCATTAGGATTTAATGAATTTTACGCAAGCGACCCCTGTAAATCAAAGAGGCCTTCAAGTCTGTTGTTTTCGCAGCGACCATGTACTTATTTTTAATTGTCCAAAGCTCACGCATTGGCCTTGCTGTCGGTTCGTTTAGCAACGGTTGGTTAGAAAACGTTCGGGAAGCTTTAACATAATTAAAATTTTAATCTTTGGTACGCAATCTGAACCAGTGCCGAGTGACGAAAACAGAATGTTGAATATATGGGAAGGATTCCTGGTTTAGTTTTTTCTTTCTTTTTTTACATGAAAAGGGTCGTAAAATTTCCGGGGAAAATGAAATATCTGGGCGTAGTGCGGCGAAATTTATATGCAAATGTAAAGCAATGGAAAACGACACCCCTAAAGGGTTGGAATGGAATGTGTGACTCGAGTTGTCAAGGAATTTCAGTTGCCAACTGAAAGCATGCAGAGAAGCACGGTATTGGGTAATACTTAAAAAATGGAACGTACTCGTAAATATATAAAGCACCTTTCTATTAAATAACCGATTCTGAATTTAAGAAAAATATTGGTGAAATGAAAATTATACCGGCACGTTGAGGGTGTTGCACTTGTAAATAATAGGTACCTACCTAAAACAATAATAATTGGAATAGAATATGTATAGGAATGTCTGCCTCTGTGGGAACTTTGGTTTCACAATAACTAATATTAGATTTCAGAGGACATGGATTCAACTTGCACTTTGATTTATCTCCTGCGCTTTTTTCATACTTTTTTGACGATTAATAAAAATAAAGTTCCGAGAACGAGTAGGCCCGACCAGAATCCAGAATTTCTGGGGAGCTCAACTCTCCAGATAAAGCACTGATAATAAAAGCGCATAGATGCATTTTTCTCCGTTATTTGAGAGTTCTTATATCAAGAAGCCTAAAACGCTGGTCATAAGGGAAGACATTAAAATGATCGCTCAAGACAAATGACACAAGGAAAAACGCAAATATTTCTTTTAGACAGATTAGAAGAATACTCATCCCACTTCTGAATAATAATAAATAATACAGTGGAATTTGCTTCGCTCTATACCCATACCCAGCAATGCCTTTGGTTGGTTTTCTATCTCATGTGCAATAATTTTATGTACAGCGATGAAACGAAAGGAACTTAAATGTATGTAGTTAATTTAAATTGGTTGGTAAAGAACTAACGACCTCAGCGTTTACTCAATTTTCTGTATATTGAATTCATGTAATCCCCTACTACATACATTACAAGCCCGTAACCATTACATACAAATTTCCATTTTTTTCTCAGTTCTCTTTCGGTATTTTTTTTTAAATCAGGATACAACGATATTCAGATTTAACGATCTGATTTCTTAGGTCTCTTGAAGATCTTTATAAGTCGATTTCACTTTGATTTTTGTTATTTAAGAAATTATAGAACATGATTTAATTAGATATAAGGAAAACTCCAGCTTAACCATTTTTGTTAAATTTTATTATTATTTTCTTCACAAAAAAAAACAAAAAGCAGCGTTGGATGGTAAAGCTATCACTTCGGTATGTCCTGTAATTACAAAGAAAGAAAAATGAGTCGTCTGACACATATACTCACACATACTCAAGCATACAACAATCGTCTATCGCACCAGTAAAATATCTTTATTATTCTTGAATAATCAAATAAGGCTCAGTAGAGATATCGTGAGGGGATTTGTTACCACACACACTCAAACCCGATGTGCTCCAAGAATAAGTAGAGGTCCAACCACACGTCGTTCGGGTTGACCACTCCACCAAGCTACTCGACACAGTACTGCGCAGCCTTGTATGGCACCGACTCTAAAAACTCCAAATTATGCAGTTTATATTTTTGAGTCGGTCAGTTTTTTTAAGATTTTATTATCTACGGTATTCTTAAAATTATTTTCCTTTAAATGTTAATAAGTTCACTTTTACATATGTACTACCATATGTCCTTAAAAAAACTATTCTGTAACTGTACCTGATGGATGGCAGTCGACCATGCACTAAATCTACGCCTGGTTGTCTTTAGTTTATCTTTTATTGCTTATTTTTAGTAAAGAAATGTAAGACAGCACCAACAAAAAAAATTCACTCAACAAACGAGAATATTTCTCACTTTGCTTATTGCCAATATTGATCCTGCAAACTTTATCAAATTAAAAAAAAGGAAAAAGAATAACATGCCGCATAATGTATGAAGTATATCGGTTTGTGTTCAAATTGTATTCACTCCAATATCTTAATGGAGCAGAAGTTGTACGTCTCAATCGTAACGCTGTGAGTGTTACGTAACATATGTTATGTACAAAGACTTTTTCTGTGCGCTACATACAGAGAATCGAACTTACAATAAACTTGGACAACTTTTAAATAAATTCTGCGAAAATTTATTATTGGACTGTGGGAAAGATTTTTTTCTTCTTTGAAAGGATTTTTGTCTATTGTATGAATTCAAAATTCCTTACTTATTGACGCAATATTTATCAAAGCTTAAAGCGACTGTTTCTAAGACCATTTAATTTATTATGGTTTAATGTGAAAAAGGCTTTAGGAGTGGATAAAAAAAAATAAATGATAAAAATATCCACGTTATGAACTATGGATGATGGACATTTACATACCTCCTATATATGTAAATAGGTGTATACATTATCTCACTAGTCTTTATTTTCGACTTGAACTGTATGATTTCATTTGTTGTTTGAGATAGTTAGTAACCAATTATTGAATGTGCATGTACATTTTCTAAAAAAAGAAAGAAAAAAATTTAGGAGAAGCTTTTGCTTTAGTGGGTAAAAGCAAGTGCACATCAGTGCACCCCCATGGTACGTTCTATCAATATACTTTTGTTTCATTACACAAGTGAACGAAATTGAATTAAAAGTTAATAATTTACTATGTAGATGTATACGGTGCTCTCGGAATATGTGAGTGTGCTTGCAACGAAACATTTTGTTTCTACAGCAAGTGCGCGTTCCTTTATTATTCAGCATCGCAGTTTTGCGAAATTGTTAGCCACTATTAAAAAACCCAAAAACTAGGGACACGTTAAAAGCATTTCACTGAATTGCTTATTTCCAGCATTAATCATTTTTTAAATAATTTAAATATAAACAAACGGATTAACGCATCGCACCGAAACTTTGCAAGAAGGTCAAGTAGAATTCAATCAACTTATTGTTATTAGCAATATTCGTAAAAACTGCCTAAAAAGAGAATCCGCGGTTTTATCACAACGTGGAATGCTGGAATGAAATAAGACCACCGGATTCCCTAACACACAACACAAAACGAAACTGTTGAGGCAGACAAGCTGAATGTATTGACTGTCTATACAAACAATTATTTTTGGGAAACCTCGCAAGATAACACATCACATAATTTAAAAAAATTAAAAATATAGTAGGAAAACATGAACAGGCGAATCTTGCGAAATCCGCCCAGAATTTATTTTTAACAATGATACAGAAGAAGACATGGACCCACCCTCTGCTTTTAAAGAAGAATTAAAAATTGAATTTAACCGTTTTACTGTCCATTCTCCTACCCTTCGAAATATTGAAATGAATTGTAAATATTCTACTCAGGCTGTGTGCTTAAGTCAGCTTTTGAAAAGCAAATTTGTATGGCAGCTTCCTAATTGATTTTCGAAGGTTTATATTTCAGGAAAAGCCACCCCGGAAATTTGCTTTTGGTTGACAATTGCTTGCTTTTCATTTGACAAGCGATATCCTATGAGGGAAGTTGAATTGAAAAAAAATGTCGCAGGAAAGTAAGTGGAAAGCAAACGTCATGAATTGGCACAACAAAAAATGCGAAAAATTTTCGGAAACGGAAAGGATTTCGGAAAGGAGAATTGACACACGGTCTCATTAACTTTCGATTTTTCTTTTGTGTCACACAACAAAACATACCTGTTACAAGCACTAAACTTAAAAAAGCGCAACCTTTTCTCGGTTTTTTTAATCTAAATTTTTATAAATTTTAATTTCTGTTGCTCACAAACGAAATTTTATGTATCATATTTTCTAGGTAATTTAACTCTCTACAAAATCTATTCTGAGGAATTTCACGTTACATTCAAGGGTTGCGAAGTTATATCTAAGTAATGTTAAAAAACTGATAATTTTGAAAAATGCGCGATTTTAGCCGTTTTTGGGCATTCTATAGATCCGTTTCTATGATCGTAGAAAAAAGCATATGAACATAAATTTAACCTTATAAAAAATTGTATGCAACTTGTTTTACGCTTAAGTGCGCACTGGAACGGAGTTATCGGCGAAAATCTAAAAATAAGTGCTAATGTTCGCAGGTTTTTCCAAAATAGCGGAGAAAGCACAGGGGGTGGGGTGACGAAAACTTTGATTTTTCACTATCCTACTGCCCTACACAACATGTCAAAAATCCAATGAACTATACATATCTATTTCGAACTTTTGGCAGTTTGTTAAAAGCTACAGCAGTGTTTGCGGACATCTCTGGACCAGAAGTTATCGAATTACGCTCGTTAAAGGTCCTAAGAATACACGAATTTTTCAAAAGCTTTCGGTAATTTTTTAAAAGATTTTATTTTTATAAAAATTGATTATTTATACCACACATATTTTGTAGGCTGCTGGGAAATTATCATTTCTAATTTAAACAACCGCTTCCATATACAGGTTTTTGTATTTATTCCACTTACGTCAAGGTATGATGTCCCAGAGCATTTCAACTTGTTATGCAATAGATTCCAACCTTAAAGCATTTGCACCCATCAGCCCATCAATTTTCCCTGAACATTTCATTCAGTTCATCAAATCATATACAGACCAAAAAATCAATATATCATCCCATACACGCTCTCTGACGTAGATAAGTTTTTTTTCCACATCTGTTAATGCTGTACTGAAATCGATTTTCTGTAGCCAGATGGGAGGATCTCAAGAAACTGTATTAAGTATCTATGGTACTTTGAAGCCTTTAACATTAGTTAGACATCTCCTTTACTCCTACCTATGAAATTATAATGTAACCAGTAACCACAGCTACGTGCTCGTGAGGACGAAGAGAGGTTTAACAATTCTAAGTCAACTGTGGGTGGGAGTGATCAACGGAGCCAGTAAGTCATATCAGACAATTTCACACCGATGAGCGTAATGAAGCTGATTAAGAGATGCGATATAATTTTACGACACAGACGTTTAAGTAATACACAAGAACTAATCTAACGCTCAGAGGAAGGAGCTTCTTCCAGGAGAAAAGAAAAGCAGCCCGAGCAATTGCTGTGAAAGTACCAGTGGCGCTATAATTTAAAGTAAGTGAACTAAAGCCAAAGCCATTTAAAGACACCCTCGAACGTGCACTTCTCGCCTCAGTGTGGGGGGCGTTTTTAAGTTCGCTACTTCAACCAAAATCGCCAATTGTGAAATGAAGCAGAAACGCCATCGATAGAAGAGTGTAAACGTTGAGGTTGAAGCCTAAGCGAAAAGGGGTAATCTCAGCCACTAGCTAATGTAGGGATCCTATGCGAGCCAATTTGGTGCAACTCGGTAGAGCGATTTTGTGAAGAACACTGCCCATCCCCAATAAAATTTAGCCTTTAAGGCCAGTCGATTGTTGGGGATAATTGCTGCTTTCTTGGTATTTTTCAACGACTTAATTGGACAGCTAACAATGCAGCTGAGCTACAGAAAAGGAATCGTCGTCGCAGAGGTAAAATGGTCATCCACCCCGGACGACGCCACGGACGTGGTCGTGGTCGCAACGGAGGGACTCAATGGCACGTCTAACGAACTGCTAAACGATTTCATAATGTGAATCTTTTTACGGTCACCCATACTGTTGGGGTTGGTCCACAACACTGCCACTCGCTCTCTAGTGCAAGCTTCAGTTCTGAAAGGACACTTTCAGGGCTTTCTACTCGAATGGGTTGCTTCACTCCACCTGAAAATAGCCCCAAATGGAACCAGCGCACTCCTCCAGTGCGACTAGAATTCTACTTTCCTGATTTCTTTTTCTTGTAATTTTTTAATTAAAACTTCTCCGGGAAAAAAATTACTTGGAATTTGTCTTTGAAAAAGTGCAAGAAAAGTTTAACAAAAAAGATCATCTGGTTTTGTTCAATGAACGTGGAGCATTAAAAAGTTCCCAGTATGAAGATTAGACGCCGTTTTCAAGACAATTTTGTGTACATACATACGCGCTAGATTCATTTGTTGACTTCTTCGTTATGACCAAATTTTTCTGCTTTTGCCAAGGTATGACTTTAATCGATTGGTTAATTTTCACAATTCTTCTATATATTTGATTGATTTGCCGATTTTTTTCTTGGTTATCTGAACATTATAATTTTCTGATGAAATGGATTCTAGACTTAAGGACAACACATCACAGTTGCTAGAGTCGACAGATTGCCTCCAAAGTTAATAAAAATATTATTAATGTCGATAGATATCCTCAGAAGTTACGGCCAAAGATTTCAGTGAAAATGAATTGAGACAATTGGTGCCAGGTGTGGGGTAAACTATTGATCCGATGGACTGCAATTTTTCTTCAAATCTCAATTTTAATATAATATTATATAAGAATCCGAAAACCGAAATACTCTTTCACGTTGAGGGTTTGATATTTTATTATTTCTCCTCTTGTAAGCAAACATCTTTAACCCTTCATACTATGTGTCATGAAAAAATCAGAATCTATAATTATTACAATGTAACACGAACGTAATTCATTCGAATATTGCACCTGTCGTAAAATATGTTATTTGAGAAATCAGCGTATCGACATTACCTCCCTCTTCACTCGAAAGTAAAATGTTTTTACTCTTTTTTTCATACCTCTGAAAAATTTTCGTGTTTCGCAAAACGCCATAAAACATACACTTATATTTTTCGGCCCATAAACAATTACAAAATGCAAAAAAGACGGAAAACTCTAAAATTTCAGCCCCTAAAGAAATCACCATCAGTGCCAGATCATCTGGTAAAATTGAAGGACCACACTGAAAAGGGCGTACGGGTCAAGGCACAAAATTTCTGTCAGTTCCGGACAATAAGTTTCAGGGAAAAATTTTAAATTGAGGAAAATTTATCGCTACAACTTTCATCCCTTCTCACATAAATTGTATGTTGCTTGAAAGTTCAGAAGGGCATAATACAAGTGGTGTTTTGAGCAATTTTCTGGTAGTTGCTCCTTCGTCTCGGTAAAAATTCGCTTAGTTGAGTAGTGTTCGCCATCTAACTTTTGAGAAGTTTCAAGCAGCGAACAGCAAGGGATAATGAAAGAGCCTTTTGCTAACGATGTATTTATGAAATTGTGCACACTTAAAGTGTTTGCTGCTCGATTTGATATTAAAGGGGTTCCTTTTGTTTAGCAAGTACACGACACGCCCAGACATCATGGATGAAGGGATTATTTCTATAGAATATAATTTGGTGGAAAATATGAGTGGTATTATGTAACTCTTTGGAATTTTGGAATAAAAACACAATTGTTTAAAGTGTTTTTAAGGATTTGTAGTCACAAACAAGATTCTTAGATCCATAATGGTTAAACTAACTTATGGATGAACTGCGCCTACTTGAAAGCCTGTACTGTAGGTTTTCTGTATCAAACATTTAAATATTTTGTTACCCCCCACATGCCACCACTGTGCAAGAAAATATAGAATAGGTGTAAATAGCCCTTTACAAATATTTCTTATAAACTTTAAGAGCGTACTACTATTACTCGCGTCCCATTTAAAATATAGTCCCTAAGAACTAAAAAAAGCGAAGGCAGTGCTTATTTGCACCCCACGTTTATCCGTGCAAAAAGGTATTTTCAGTCCATAGATATTTTGTAAAAGGAAAATATTCAGTCAACAGAAATTTTGTAACAGGCAAATTGTCCTTTCACGTATTTTGAAATGGTGTAAATAAGCACTTTCTTTACTGAAATAATCGACCCATTTTGCTTTAATTTCGGAATTAAAAAAACTTTTAAATAAATTAAATATCAGAACCCGTCTGAGTTGGTGCAATGCGGAAATCTCTTGGGCAATATAAACTCATCAACTAACGTAAATTAACCAACTCAGATAGGTTTACATTCGCGCCAATTGGCCTGTTTTCATTTCATTTTGAGTGTAACAACAATCCGCTTTATATCTCATTCCGCACCACGGCTCTTCGAATATTAATCCATTTAATTTGGGGCATTCCCATTAAATTCATTAAACAGCTCCCGAAGCGGGTTTTCGCATTAAGGGGACCTATATGGCTTAATTTTCGATTTTTTTTTTATTGGCTTTTATTTTTGTTCAACTATTTCCGAGTAAAACGCTGTAAACTAAACTCAAATCCGTAAGAAAGTAACGAAGTTATGGCTTTTTTTTACTTTTGGATTTGTCGTTAAAAAAAAGTACTTAAAATACTCTGTAATAACGGTAGCCTAATCGACGCGCTAAATCCACGCTATTTTTGGTTCACAGCAGAGCAACTACGTTCCCTGTAATTCTCTGTTGTGTTTGTTGTGTAAACGAACCTTAATCAGTGCGTTTCTAAGTAGCATTTTCGTTGATAAACTTTGTGTTTCTTCTGTAAAGTCAAACTTTAATTCGATTTTGCTCGGAATTCTGTTGTTTGACCGTTGCCGTAGAAAATTTCAAAAACCGTTTGCTCAAATTGTTTGAAATTTGGTGGGCTGGTTTATTATACATCTGGTCATGGAATGAATTAAAAATATTTGAATATTTAGGTTATAATTATTTTTTAAAATATTTATTAGTTCAGTAAGTAATGAAAAATTTCAAAAATTGAACTCTAGACTACACAAAATCAAAAATAATTGCAGAAAAGCAAAACTAATTAATTCATTCTGTGCAGTCAAGTATTATCTAACAGAAAATGTCTTGTCTATGTGTTTCAGATCAGGGGTTCTGGAAAAAAGCTACGGCAACGGTGAAATTCCACCATTGCAAGAGACGCTCAACCCATAAGAGCCCATGGGTATTTTTGTGATTTTTATAGGCCATAAACAATCTTAAAGTAGTCAGTAATAAACTAGTTTCCTCATTTTCTAGATTTTACGTGGTTTTTTTCTTGAAAAAAAAAAATCTTTTGACTCCGCAAAACCTCATTTAAGCCATATAGGTCCCCTTAAGGTACCAATTGGTCGAATAATTTCCAGTTGCGCATCACGTGTGCCTTTAACAGATCAAAGTCTGCGATATATTTTGCGAATTGATATATTCCCAGAGAAATCGATTTTCTGTTCACAGGGAAATGTATTACCCTGCACTGTCGGTGCTCTCCCAGATTGATTAATTCTCCTCATTATCCCGGGATTATAACTTCATTAATGGAATCAAATAGGCACAAAAATTTTCCAGCTACCTCTAAATACTGCTGATAAACGAGCCTTTCATCTGCGATAATTTGTGTTTTCTCAGGAACGTGTGCCTACTAACAATGGCAATTTTCCACATGGTGAAACATCCAGAATAAATTGCTCTTTATTTTTCCCGTATTCCCTTAATGCCATAAATTAGAAATCATGTAAAACGTCACGTTAAATTTAATGCATACATTCCCTCTGAATTTACGCAAATACGTTGCGTATGGGGTCCATTTGCCTCTCAGCATCCTTGTGTACCCGAACTTTTAAAAGGGGTCATTTATTCTGATGTTATATGTACATGTCGGTCGGTTGGTGGAATATTTTTTAAATTATGAGGGTAGCCGAGAGAAATGAAATTAATTTAATTTAAAATACAACCTATTATACTTCACTTTACTATTGGGGTCCTCAGATAAATGTTAATACAAACTAATTTAGTAATACTCAAATACTAATTACCAGGGGCGCAACTAGACATTTGGGGGCCCGGGGCAAACAATTTTGGGGGGGCCCTTCTTCTAAAATTTTTTTTTTTTTTTATTATTATATAAATTTATATTCCAACTTTTACATTTTAAATTTACATTTGCCTCCTCGCTTTGATGGCACTGAAATCCTTTATAATTCTTCTCTAATAATCCTTCCTGCTGCCTTTGGTCCTTTTCACCTTCCCACTAACTTAAAGTTTTAACTCTTTGTCTGTTTTCTTTTTTCCACTAGCACTGTAGTTTTGTCCACTGACGCTATCTACTCACTAAATGTTAACCTTATTAATTTCCTATAAACTTCACTTGATCAATATCTCACTACTTTCACTTTTTCTCTAACATGCTTTCGACATTCCCGCCTTACATGGAATGAACTTCCTCAGTCTTCCTTAAACTGTCTACCCTTTATCCCTAATTTACTCAACAAACGATAACGTACCTACCTACTTTTCCCCAAATTACGTAATGACTCATCTCTGCTAATTTACCTACATAATCATTCCCACATGTGCGCCACCGCGGATATCTTTCCCTTTTTCCTAATTTAATTTCCTTTGTCTCATTTTTCTAAATCGAGGAAGCCTGCGCTCCTCGTTGAAATTTTGCTATGAGCCCGAACCCCCTGCTAAACATTCATATGCACAGATCTTGCTTGTGCACGATTCCTTTCCCATATTGCACAAATGTGGCGTACTCAACTTATCTCTACTGAAAAAAATGCGTTTAGATTTTCAGCCGGTTTTTCCCTCGCACGAAACGTAATGGGTATTCTATCGGAACGATATCATGGGAAAATTTTTCTTTCCCAAAAATCAAAAATTTTTCGTTTCCATCATTGTCACTCATTTCGAGAGCTTTTCATATTTTACAAATTTTGTTTTCTGTGTATCGAAAATCCTCTTTTATTTGTTACTTTCAACTGAAGCTGAAAATTTGCTCCTAAATTAACATTATAAATTAGCAAAAATTCGAAGTATGAACTATTAAATATTTTGAATATTGCTAGAGTTATTTTTTATTTGAGTGAGTAAAGTCAAATGAAACAATCGACAACCACGACAAAAACTCTGATGATTCGACCACTCATCAAAGTCCGTTTTCGAAGTGTGAAATTCAAACAAATGTATAGTAACTTTTCAAGTTAAAGGAACTCCAAGCAGGATGTTTTAGCATTTTCGATTATATTTTCGCGATCCGCGCGGGGCCCCCTTGAACCCGGGGCCCGGGGTAGATTGCCCCGGTTGCTCCCCCCTGGTTGCGCTCCTGCTAATTACAATGAAACGGAAAACATTACATAGGCTTGAAAATAATTATCTGGAGTACAGTGAAATATTGCTAAGGTTTTTGTTAATAAAATTGAAATCACAAGAAGCAGAAATATAAAACCTCTGACAACAAAATTCAATCATCCAAACAAATCCAAAATTTGGAAACTCAAACACTAACAACAGATAAAAGCTTGCTAGAAAATCCCCCAATGAGAAGCAGAATAACAAAACCAACAAAAATATTAAAGGCCTAAATACTGCACCTGACAACAAAATTATGAAACAAAACCCTAAACAACAAGAGAATTTGAAAACCTCAACCACTGGTAGCGTAAAAAACATTTGAAGCAAACAAGCAACAGCAAGAACTCAAAGCATAAGCAGAAGAACAAAAAGAAAAAAAACATAACGGTACTTACCGTTGCGTCCAAGTATGGCTTTAAACAAAAAATTAAATTGACAAGGAAATGTTAAAGTGCAAGCGTATGACAACAAAATTCAATTATCCAAAGAATACAAAAATTCAAAACACTAACCCCCAACCCCCGAAACAGAATTGACAAACTAATTAAAAAATCTAAATAGTGACAACAAACAAACTACAAAGCAAACAAAAAAAAACCCAAACAAAACGAAAACTTTAAAACCAGAAAACAAATGGAAAGCAAAGGAACCAACTAGAATAACCAAAGGATTCAATAAATAGGACAGAAAAAAAGAGGAAAATACAATAAAATGACTTACCAGTCTTTCAAAATTGTTGTTGTAAAAAATAAGCAATAAAAACATCACTCCCCGGCACTCACAGCACTCGAATATCTCTGGGTGTGAATTAAATTGTTTTTAAACATATTTATTAATCTGCCCCTTTACTGATTTTAAAATTCCCGGCAATCCCACTGCCACCCGCTTACACTTCTGACCACCCAAAGTGAAATCTCGGCACAATTAACAATATAAAATAGAATTGACCTAAAATTTCAGCGAGGAGTGCTTAGGTACAAAAACATTGTAAAGGGGCTCTACCTTGACCACAGCAGTGTAGAGACAAATCGGCCGACCCGACCCCGTAGGCATAGTGAGATCAACTGAAGTTGGTGATCTGGCTAAAGAAAATATATACTTGTATCTACGAGGTAGAGCGTGGAGGGTAGAGCCGTAGAGCTGCAGCAGCTGAGAGTCCGTTAGTAAATTTCTCTGAGATTGAGATTTACGCGGTTAGATCTTCGGAGGAGCTACAGTAGCACTGCTACGCTACTACTCAGCTAGTGTGAGATTATTTAATAGATACTTTCTCCGGGTAGACACTAATGTCCGTATTTTTGAACAATTTATTTATGACGTCTCTTCATACCAGAGTCGAAGACTCTGCTCCACTTAACTATCTGATAACTCCGCGCACCGGTAAAAATTTAGTGCTACATAAAGGGCATAGGAAACGATTCTTATAAGAGTGTGTCTGAAGAATTCTCGAGACGATTGTGTTGAAAAATTGTTCATGGATTTTTTAAATGGAATAACATTAATTACGTCTAAACCCCGCCACGTTATTGATTGATTTTTTTTTACTGAAAATGATTTTTTTTGTAAATCGAACCTTATCATTGATTTGTGTGAACAAGTTTTTGTTTATTTACGAAAAACTGATAGGCGTAACATAATGGTAAATTTTCTCGGTACTTTCGGTAATAAGGCACACGGAAAAATTTTTTTTTCTATCAACACGATGTCCGAGAGAAGAATTTGGAAAATATGCGCCAAAAAAAAATCAAATTATATTATTCACTTCTTATGCAGATAAATACTTCCAAACTGAGAAATATAAAAGTTATAAAAATCGGGACTTGCGGGAGCTGAGCTGTTAATATTCAAATAGCACCAGGGGACAACATGAGTATGTTTTCATGGTCCCAAGACCGTTACAGGAGATGTAAATCACATCCTGATCGAGGTACCTCTGCTATGGCGAAAGTCTCATCCTATCGGATGAAATGGACGCTAAACTAAATGGCAGGGATCTACAGAGGGGACATACTCGATAAATACCCGCAATTCCTGGGTGTAAACTATCGTGCCCATAGGATGAATGGAAACAGTAAATGCAGGAATTGCATGTAATGCTTTTATTTATCGGATTGATTTTTTGTCACACTCCGATATTCGGGAAATCATCCTGCCCCTTTCTGGTTGTCTGTCTGTAGGTCTGTAGGACTAATCTACACATATAAAAAGTAATTGCTGTGCGCTAGTCTCGCTAAAACTCAAAAAACGGCTGGACCGATTTTTAATTTTTTTTTGTTTTGTTCGCTATAATACAGGGGAGGTTTAAAAAAAAGAAAATTCGGGAAACCCCAAAGGAACAAGCGGAAAATCGAATAAATCGAAATTTTCGTTTTGTATAGGAAGCGAATTTCCGAACTCCAAGGAATCTTTATAAAAAAGGCAATTGGAGGTTTTCGGAGTCGCAGATCTCGAGCTTGCATTCAAAATTTTGGAATTCAAGATGTCGGATCCAATATGGCGACCGAAAGAGTTAAACTTCAAGGGATTTCACTGAAAATCCGAACTTTTGTTTTTGGTTTGGGTTTTTGGGGTCACTGATGTTGAATCTGCCATCAAAATTTTGGAAATCAAGATGGTGGATCAATTTGGCGACCCAAAAGATAAACTTCAAGGGATTTCCCTGAAAATCCGCACTAGCGAATTTTTGGGATCACTGATTTCGAATCTGCAATTCAAATTTCCAAATATGAGACCACCCCTACCCCGCTGAGAGATATTGGAGAGGGGGTGCAATAAGTAGGTGGTGAAAAATGAAGAAAACTAAATTTAACAATTCTGTTGGAAAATATCTAAAGCATGTGCAAAACGCAAATAGGAAAACGCTGGGTCACATAGGAGAGCCGGTGGTGCAGTAGGAAGGCGTTGTAAAATTAAGGAATACAAATTTAATAGTATCCCGGGAAACGCCGGGTCAGGGCAAGCTAGTATTAAAATAAAATGCTTTTATTTAGGTTGCAAAAGGCTTTTAATCACCGGTTTTATAGCAAATAGATATGTATTTTTAATTTTAGTCCGCAGACATTCTAAAAATTAATTACTCTCCCTGCAATCTAACCGGCTGTTTTCCTTTTTTCTTGCTTATTTTAGACGTTAATTCATCCGTTTTTTGACTTTGCTTTCTTATGCTTGTACTTTCTTAATATTCTTCTTAAATATTCAGCAATTCGTCTATTTCTTTATCGCACTGGTACTTTTTTGTATTTATTATTACTACCAATATTTGTATTTTTTCGTAAATTTATTTTCTATTAACTTTTATCACTTTTGAAAAGGAGGAAGGAAGGCCCACTCTGGCCTCTGCCTATGTTACTTACGCCAATGCCTGGGCCGGATAGCACCTCCACCCCAGTTTGGTTAAGATGGCTTTTATTTAAGAGTTTGTTTAATGAAAACGAGAAAACGGCAAATACATCGCGACGTAGTCGTCCCCTGCCCTTGATGATTGTGTGCGAGAATTTGACAGCAGCTCATAACTTTGAGTGGCTCTGCGAACTCCACTCATGTGTGCTCCTCATAAGTGCAAGTCATGTACAAAGCACTTGAGGGGATGTGCCATAGAATCAGTCCGGCGGGGGCCAGGGGGAGTGCGGCGGGCTTTTTCACTTTACGTTTGTGTTGAATGAATTTATTTTAGGTCGCTGCGACAAAGGCGTTTTGGAAAATTTTATGTGGAACAGTTTTCCGACGGCCTTCGAGATTCACAGCATTGTCGGCGTTCATGCAAATGAAGAGCCACTCACATTTTCTGTTTTTGCCAGTGTCGCTACTTTGGCCCTGGTGCTCCTCCGCTCCTCTGATTTTTGCTCCAAATGAGTAGAACGAAATCTGCCACGGCGTAAATTCATTTTTTTTTTTATTATTTTCGTTGTTGTTGTGAATTTCACAGACTGTCGGGTGATTAATCCGCTCATAACTGCTGCGGTTGTTTGCACTATACCCCAGGGTTGCATGTCATTCCGGGTAATGTTTTTGCAGAGGAAATAATTTCGTGCAGTAAAACTTTACAAAAGTTACCCAGGGAAGTTCTGACACAATGCTGGTAATAAAATAAGTCCATGCGTGTCACTGCTATTTTTATGCTCAGAATAATTAAGGAAGTTCCGAGCACTAGGTTTTTTAGTTCAAAGTTTATTGCGAGTCCATGCTGGGAGCCACATAAAAACACATTAATCATAAGACACGAATTGCAGGATATCCTGACCCTAGTGCCTGGAACAAAGTCTTTCGCATTGCTATGTTAATTTGCCTAGTTGCTGTACAGACACAGAACATTAAAGGGTTTGCAGGGAAGTGAAAAAATTGGGTTGACGGAAAAATGTGGTACTTCATTAGGATAAAAGACAAATAAAAATGATTATAAATCTTTAAGAATTGCCGAGGATAGAAGCCTTACTAGTTGGAGTAAAAAGATGAAAAAGAAATTTAATTTTCAAGTTTTTTCAGTACACAGATAAATTATAAAAATTGAAAAATTGTTTAAAAATATCTGCAATCGTGCATCATTCAAAGGCTAATTAGCAAAAAAAAAATTATTTAATGTAGGCGTAGGCTTATAAATGAAATTCGAATTTTCGGATTATTCGAATATTCGAAGTATTCGGATTTCTTGAGTTGCTTTACGAAATGGGCGAAAAATAAGAGAGGTTTTCAAGTGGGGTTGTCGAATATGCTCTAACACATGATGCACAATAATTGCGTGATGACATGTGATATAAATTGTGACAAATTCGACAAACCCACTTGAAAATCCCGGAGGGATGCACCTACAGAAGCCCACTAGGTCTGGAAAGGGTTGAAACATTACCCGTCGCGTCCCCAAATTTATTTTTCATACCATTTCCCGATTATGGAGCTCCGTTTACCTCTATGGAGTTTCTAAGAGGCGGGGTTTCTCGAACCTGTTTTACAACATGATAAAAAAAATTATGTTACGTGTCTTGTCATATCACATTTCACATTACATATACCATAATTGTCGAAAATAATTCATTTACGCGTCATCAATGAATGGGTCTCGCATATTATTTAGAACCCTAATACCCAATACGTAAGAAAAAATTTACTTTATTACAAATTATTTTGATGTTGAAATCTATTCTTCCTGGACTATAACCTCCACAACACCTGTTCCGAAACGGCTGGGGATTTAGACAGAATATAAAAATTGTTTATCTAAAATAACGACCCAAGTTCCAATAATCTTCCAATAATACAACATACTTATACATAAATGAGTAGAAGTTAAATTGAGAACTTCTTGTGACCTATAATAGCAAAGCAGAACCGGCTTCAATTAATTCTTTCGGGAAAATGAATGCGGAAGTCATTATTTTAAAAACGAGCAATGTTCGCCACTTGTAGTTAATTAAAACTGGGAAGCCGCCCTCTCCTTGCACCGGAAAAATACTAACTGCGCCAGACAATCATCCCTATTTTCATCTTACCAGCACGCAAAAACGCTGATGAGGATTAAATCCGCATCACTCCCGGGTTTCCTCAATAATCCTTTCACGTCCTGAATGCCCAATTGGGATAGGTAAAGCGGGACTGCTCCAAGGTTAGACACGAGCTTTGGTATTATGGCACGGAAGAAAACACAAGACACGAAAGCTCAATTTAACTCTTTGATTCCATAAAGGTAATAAATTCGACTTGAATCCTGAACCGAAACAGATCAGGACCACTTTCTCTTCATGTTCGTGCGCAGGACCTCTCTTCGAAAACTCTCTTAGCCTTAACTCAAACTGTCGAAGGTCGAAATTTTTAGGGGCTCCGTTTACTTCGAGTTTCAGTCTATTTGAAAACTGCGAAGTTCCAGTGGTCGGTGGTTCGGAGTTCCAACCCAAGAAGAATTCCCTGCGTAGAATTTCGTAATGTCCTTCGGGCGAATGTAAAGTGAAATCGGTTGCTGGTTGAAGACGTGACTTAAATACAACGTTAGGCTCCCCTGGAGTAAACATCCTGGACCCGAGTAAGTAAATCAGAGAATTTTACTAGGCCATTCTGGAACGGCCCATGCACACTGCCTGTGAGACGTGCGTCCCCAAAAGTTCGCCTCAAGATTAACGAGTGTCTTCGGATATTTCCTCATTTCCAAACAAATGATGATGATGATAATGCCTCGCCCTCACGTGCTTAAAAATTGAGTTTCCGTGTCTAACGTGCAATGTATGCCGTAATGTGGGAGTCATTTGTTGATATGCAGAGCCCGGTATGAATGCTCAAGGAAGCGTTTTCGTTTTGCTGGAAGTACGCCAATAGGAAAGAGCCTTGTCGGAGCAGTTATCCAAGAAAAGGTTTTCGGTGCCGACCCATTATGAATAATATCCCGCTTCAGACACTGCCAAGGAATTTTGGTATAATCCTCCTCTGGTTACTCAGCGCTTGAAATAGCCATTCCCACATTCAGTTTAATGCCAAATGAAATATCGTAGAAATGAGTTCAAAGAGAATTTGGAAAAGTCGCCACATTATGAATAGAAATGATTGGAGAGAAATGGGATCGGTTTCTACGCTCAGAAAGGGAGCAAAGATTACGACTGCAAGGTCATGAAAATGGTTATTGCATTTTTTTAGGAGGTGTAATAAAATGCAATGTGTCTAAGGCTATGTTCTATGATGGCGCTTTTATGGGATTGCTTAAAATAAATTCATTACCAATGGAAGTTGTTTATATTGCGGAGTTTTTATGAAATAATGATATCAGTTTATTTCTCCGATACTTGTGTCTCAATTTACCAGGTCATTCTGAAGAAGCTTCTCACAGAACTGATTTGCAATATTAATAAAAAGTTCTGCAGCCAAGCTTCAAACTTTGGTGGTATGTAAAGTGATTGCCATGTTGATAGAGCGACAGAATGTAAATGATCTGTTTGCTCATTTATTTATCCTTGGTGAGACTATGAAGCTATCTATTGTTGAGAAATGTCGATTATTTTTATTTATTTTTTGAAAGGGTAGGTACTAATGAAATTTAGATATTCAACATACAATGTCAATTTTTCTGTTAACAATGAATTGTTGAGGGATATAAATATCCAAAAAAGGTAAATATGCTCGTTTGGGTTTTCTTTAGGTGCCATTGTTACCAAATATTTATTCCTGAAATAATAATAGGTGACACCTATATTTTTTTTAATAGATTCCTTATCCTAGAATAGAAAATCCACCATTAAGTTATTGAGAAGAAAGGAGTCAAGAAGTGAACACATTCGTATTTTGGATAATTTCGAAATTTCTTAAAAACAATTTAAAGCCTTCGAGGAATTCAAGATACCGCTCAAATGACAGTGTTAACCCTAAACTATAAATGGAAAATGTAGTAAATCTTAGAGCTCCACAATGTTTTAAGTAGAACAGGTTTTTTTCCACATGCGGCAACATAACTCTATATTTTATGCAAGGCAAAAAAGCGCACATGGATGCAAATCAAAGGTTTAGGAATGTTTCGTAGAACCGATATGGCTTTTGTAGAATTTGAGACGTTTTTCCATTCCATTTTTCCATTAATCCATTAATTCTTTTTACCTTTAGACATTTTGTGAAAGGCAAATATTCAGTGATGAAAAAAAAATTAATAGAAAAAATGATCATGGAAATAGTGACCCCCCTACCCTTTTGTATTTTTGAGCAATAACTTAAAAGTGGAGTGTAGGAGCCATGATTTTACGTTTTTTTTTTAAATATTTCCTGCAGCGAAGAAACCCACACTACAAAAAATCGTAAAAATTCATGTCACCTCACTGCCTCTCCTTATTATAATTATACATATGTTTGTATTAATGCATATTTGGAGGCGAATGAATTGGAATTTCATGTAGGCTTTAATAAAAGGGAGGAGCTGTGATAAGGGCCGCGCTATAAGAACCCTTGGGGGTTGAAGAAAACTCCCAAAAAGGTAGTACGTAGTAGAGTGTGGAATTTTGTATATATCCTTCAATCACGCTTAAACGCTTGTTTCGATTCCATTAATTTTTCACGAGAATGTATTTCATATATCCATATATATATATATATATATATATAAAAATGTATGACACAGCTACCTTTTATTCTATGGCTACAAAATGGCGGATCCAATATGGTGACCAAAAATGTTCAACTTCAAAGGATTTCTATAAAAACGGGTATTTATAGATTTTAGCGGTCGCTGTTTTGTATGCGTGGTGCAAAACCATTTGATGGTTATTCGAATAACTTGCTCAAAATGTACGTAGCGCCCGGTAAATTCCGTGAACTGGACCACAATTCACAAAATAAATTGACACAATTTGCAAGTGTTGTGTACAAATCATCTGTCAGCTGTTAAATTGACTGTCACTAGAAACAGTGTTACCAATTTGTAAAACTTCACAATCTCAATCAGTTACCCTAAAAACCCATATATTGAACGAATACATTTTTCGACGAAATAACCTTTAATTAATACGATCTTGCCACCAATTTTATTATAAAAAGTTCTCTAAAATAAACAAACAAGATTATTGTTACCCAAAAATTACTCTTTCCTACCTCTCTATTACTCCACTCAACAACTAAATAATAAGAATAAGTGAGGAGGTAATTTTATATTTCTGAGACAGTTCAGTTTTTAAAATAATAATAATAATAAGTCTCTCAGTATCCAGAATGTTAATTATTTAAGTTATAGATACCCAAACAGGATCCCCTTTGAGTATACCTAATAATTGAAACATGAAATTCAAAATGCGTAGAATTGCCCTAATTCACAATGTTAATCGCCTTGTTAGCGACTCTGCCAATCGTTATGATGAAGGGTGATTCAGTTACGAGTAGGCACTTTAACCAATGAGTCGCATTCCCTTTGAAACGAGCTCATTTAATAACTCGCTATTAACATAAAGCATTTCATCTCAACACCGGATAATAATCTCAGCAGGAAAAATGTGGAGCGAAGACGCCTTCTTATAAAAGAAACTGAGAAGGTATAAAGAGCTCGCTTTTTGGTACAGCAGACAGGGAGGCAGAGTCCTTAACCTCATGACTTATTACCGAGCAGAAATATCTCTTTTTATTTATGGAGGCCGAGAAACGCAGCCGGAATTCGGATAACTGGGATTAGATGAGAACGGATGGACATTCCAGAAATTATTCCACTTGTAAATTGCTCCTTTAAATTCCAAAAATAAACGTAAATGGCCCAAACGGCCTCAAAGTCTCGGCGGTTTATTGCAAGAAAATGAAAAATTCATAATGCTGGCCTTTTTTCCCGTTCTCGCAGACGGCTTTGTCTTAATGGACCCTTTTCGATGTAAATAGGTCCTCTATTGCCGTTTTATACCTTTTCAGAGTAAATCATAATTTCCTCGTAACAGCCGCGTACAATCGCGGATGCGATAAACATTAACTTGTGCGCTACGCGAAGCAGAAGGGCCGGTGGACAGTGTAAACGAAGAAAAATTCAATAGCCCTCAGGGGTCCCCTCTAGGGCCATTAAGCCTGATGGTGAAAATTTTGTCAAAGTGTCCCAACCACCGATTTCTGTGTAATTTTAGACTTTCTCATATCTGCAACCCAACGAATTTATCAAGGCCAGGAGAAATGAGATTTTCATCCCGCCATTAATTACCCTCGAAGAAGGTAAGTGGGCCACAAAGTACACATCACGGCTGGCTCTGTGTCGAAACTCCTAAACAAGTTAAGACGCAGGTAAAGTACTTTTGTCATTCCACGAGTCCCCAATAATTAGCGTAAATTGAGGATTTTCCAAAATCCTGTAGAAGTCCTGAAGGTTAACTTCACAACACACAGGCAGCTTAATTATGTCTCCCTGCACCGCCCTTCCTCCAGCTCAAAAATTATTCACCTCCGGCTACCCTAAGCCATACATTCGTAATGAGATCCGCAAGTAATGGCTCCAAGCGGTTTAAACGTCATAACTCGACTAAGTGCGGGTGGCTGGAAAATTTCCCGAATTTTGGTGGATTTATGCTCTCGTCTGTCACACAGTTGCTGCCAAGGAAAGTGGGAAGCATTTTCCGATTTTCCTCCGGCAGTCTGTTTGAGCGATTGTGACGCTTAATGAATTCGGATTTCGCGCTTTAATTGGATTTGATCTCAGCTTTTCCAGCTCTGGGGGATTATTTCTTCTGGCTCCGTTGAGCCCTGCTTGAAGCGGTTAATTGATTCTGAAAACCAACACTCAACTCAAACGCAACCCCTATAATACTGCTCTGTTTGTCGCATAACCTTAGTACGATTGCACGGGTAAAAGTGTCACTGGAGCAGGAACCCCCCGGCAGGCAAACAGCCCTATTTTGCCCTGATGTTTTTTTTAGCGGAAGAAAACCTTTAAATTTTAAATTTAGGTCAGTCATTAGCATAGAAAAAAATATAAAAAATTCTCGAAACACAATGAAATGCTAAAAAAAACACCCTTTGTTAAATTTTATAAAAGCAACAGCTGCACCTTGTTACTTGTTTTGATTTGAAAACTTTGAGATGAAAATCTGCTCCTAACATGCAGCTGTGGGATCATTGCGTGTTAGTTTCTTGCACATCGCATCATATTCGTATATTTGGATAATTCTTGCATTCAGAAATTTGTTCGGTAATTTAACTTTCCTCCATTTTGACCCTTGTGACATGAATATGTGTTTAAAAACAGCAGAAGTAAATCCTGGCATTCGAGCGACATGAAAAGTGAAACCTTTAATGTCGCTAATACTAAAAAACCATAAAGGCAAGGTCAACGGGAAAGGTGTCATTCAAAAGATGAAGGTTGAAATATTTAATCGATCTAAATTAAATTCTTCCCCCTCGCCCAAATGCGAGAATAGAAAATGCGTCAATTTGCAGATAAAATTGTACTCCTGCTAGAAATTCTCTATTAGTAAGGTATAAAGTTTAATAACAGATTTTTATGTTTTTTGATAAGCAAAATCCGAATCTCTCATATTTAATTATTGTAAACAATTTTAATGCTTAAAGAAATAACGTATTCACAATCTTACGGTAGTAGCCCGACTAACTACTACCTTCCTCATTGTTTTTTTTTATCAAAGATCGTCGCCTATTTAAACAATGAAATACAAAGTGATTTCATCCAATGTATGAAGCAACAACGCCGATCTTTCAGATAGTAGAAGGATTCCTCGAAAGAAAATATTCCATTCTTTCCACTTCATCCATTGCTTAAGCCATTTTTCGATACCTTCATGATTTGTAAACCATTCTCCAGAAAGGGGCGATTGTATATACTAGAATACGAGGGTGAATTAAAAAGTAACCGGACTGATAAAACTAAACACATAATATAAATATAAACACTTCCGAAGGAGCAACGACCGAATCAATCTTTTCAAGTAGTTTTACAACGTGAGACCTAGCATTGTCGTGTAGCAGAAATAGTTTGTTGTGTCTAGTGTCCTATTACGGACATTTTTCCTTCAAAACTCAGTTGAAACATATTAGCTAATAATACATTAAATTAATTAATTTGAACTTGTGCATCTTTATGAAGGAATTTATATACATTGTAGTTGATCGAACTTTGTAATTTAGCATCGTAAGGGTTTCAATCCACCAACTCCAAACAAGAAATAAACTTCTCAACTTGAAAGGTTTCCGTTGGAGGACTGAATAAAACATTGTTATTAACTGCGAAGCAATCTACAAATGTACACAAATGTAGACAACCTAGTTAGAGCTTTCAAACTGGGTAAAGCGGAGAACTCTGTCCAAGTTCCTTCGTACTTTCATCTAAAATAAATTTCGATTTTTATCGCTGCCAAATCGGGGCACTCTCATTCAGGTCGGTACCACAACGCAAATCTACTTGTGGCGGGGGAGCCAGCGCTGCAGAACTACCTCCTATAGGGCTGCACACGTAAGCCTTCGTTATTAGAAACATCAGCATCGAAATCTCATAAATATTCTCGAACGTACTTTGTATGAAAATTGCGGCCGGGCTTCAAGTACGAGTTCGTTTTGGCTGGTGGGGCGCTCTCTTTTAATTTATGTGCCCGGGCTGTGTAAGTCCATAATTTTTCAACGGAATTCTACTTTGGCGGTAATACAAGGAAAGGCATCCACTCGAGGATCCAGTCTGCTGCCACCTAGTTGCCGAAAAAGTCGCACGACTTTTGCCCGTACATATGACTCTTTCTGCTTTGTTCCGTCGCGTCGGTAAGCTGCAAACACGGAGGGCGTCTTATACCGCACGCAGCCATAAGTTTTGGAAGAATAATTTATAGCCACCTTGGGACATTGTTCAATTCGTGTGCGTTCCTGAGTGATTTATCTCGCTGTGTACTTTGGCGGCGTGCGTGCCAAGAAGTTATGGCTACGCTCGACGCGGCGTGGCGCGACGGCGGGCGGCACGGACGCTGTAGTAGGACTGAATTTCAACTTTCACACTTAACTGCCTGAGGAGCTCCTTTGATGATCCCTTTAGGACGAGGCTCCGGCATCGGCACGTCGAGCTTCCGCCCTTGAGGCGCTGCTTAATTTAAACAAATTCAAGCTCTGTCACGAAATATGAGCAGCTCGGAATGGAAGTAGAAAAATTGCGTGGTGTTTAAACCATTTCGAGCCACCCGGGGGGATGAGGGTGTAAGCAGATGACACAATTTCCTTGAATCTTGAATCGAAAAAAATTATTATAAAAAAAACTGAAAATATATAAACAGATTTTCGGTTTAATATTCTGAATGAACCTGGCCAGATTACTTTTACATCTGCTCCTTTTTTACACCTAAATATATACTACAATACTATGCGAGAAAGTATCTTGGCTAGTCGTGTCATTTCGAAACGACTTCAAGAATAGTCATGTAAATGAATTTGACGACTTGTACATAAAATCTCATTTTTTTACAAAATTCAACGGCTTTATTTTGTTTCGCAAATTTTGGTGACAAAAGAACAAAAACAAATTACCCACAAAAAGAAGGGTGTTGTATTCAAGAGATTTGTTCAATTTGAAAATATGGTTCAATTGTTTTCCAAACTACACTCTCTAAAAATTTGAACAATTTATTGCTTTTATTTTTCAATACATGAAGCTGAAGGAAGAAGTTTGATTTACTTTTCCCAATGTAGCAATAGACCTAAAATTGAACCCTGAGGAACACCGGAATCGTATGTTACCGGAGATGAGGGCGCGTTCTCCACTTTGAATATCTGGCAGCGATCAGCTAAAAACCTACCAAGAAGCGTACTTATAATAGCTATTGATAGATTTCTGAATAAAGACCCCTTAGACCGCTAAAATATAATTTACATAACTCGTCGTCGCTTAAATTGCAAGTTCAACCCCCCAGCTTAAAGCAGCAATAATTATGTATAAACTTTCGGATTTTCCAAGCATTAATAAAAGCTCTCTCGGTTTAAAGATACCTACCCAAGAATTCCTATGCATGAACCATCCCGTCAAAATGTCCCTAAAGTTTATCGAAATCAAAACATTTCTACAAGAACTTTGTGGACTGAGTACCTGTGAAAGCTTTTATTTTACTTTATGCTTGGTTTGGGTGGGGTGGAGCTTTTCTTTAACCTAACGGGCAATTAAAGTTATTTGAACTGCATTTTATGTTTTGTTCTGACACCTGAATTGTTACGCTCATTGCAATCACCCAATATTGTAAAATTGTTTTTCCGAACAATCTAGTGAGCTTGGTGCTTTACTGTATACCCAGAAGTTACTGGCCAAGCCGAAATCGGGGAAATATGAAAACTCAGAGTGAAATTAAAAGATCGAAAATTGTTTGATGCTTGGAATTGGAAAAAAGAAGTCATCTGGACGACCTCCAAAACATTCACCTGAAGTGAAACATGCCATTTTAGGTGAACTGTCGAGCATAGAAGTTTCATAACTGATTAATTGTTAGTCGGTTGAATTTCCACTGTTACCCTAGCCCAGTTAGAAAATGGATAGCAGCCTCCAAAAAATCTACATACCAAAAATGTTTGCAAAAACCCGAAGGTACTTCAGGTTACAATAAATTCTCATCAGAAGGACCGCTATGCGACGCGTCGCAAACTTTGCGAAAATTTCATTTGGGGGTGGATCTGTACTGATTTGGGTAGCTTTTAAAAAAATGGTAGGGGCAACATAACGATTGTCAATGTTATAGTAGAATGAATCCTGTTACTCATCAGGAACTCCTAACATAGAAGATTATCTACGTAGTTTCAGGATTACGGAATTCAAGTATTACCATGGCAAACTGACAAACGTTAAGTCTCGACTTGAATCTAACTTGTAAATTTATGGGGCACTTTAGCGAGGAAAGCCTACGACAGAAGGAAAGAATAAGAATGTTGTGAGATTTGCGATGTATGTATAGTAACAAACAAACGAAGCTAAACTAAGTATTGAATATAGCTAGCATTAAATATTACATCGTGCTTTACTTTCTCCCAGAATTGAAAGAGTTTTTTATGATTTGAATTTTAGATAAGAGTGTGATAAACATATCAGACCCATTAAAATACCTTAAGGCGTATTATCCGAAGACACGAACAATTATTCAACGATATTGCTTTTTCTATGAAAGATCTAAAAACATAGTTGAGTCTATATTTATTCGCAGCACTACATATGTATATGAAAACAGTAAAAACCCACCAATATTCTAAATTTCACGGTTGAGAAATCGCAAATTTCATTACCTGGTCGTGCTTCGGAATTCATATAACATATGTCACTTTCCAACAAAGTTTAGTGTATTTTTAGGCATATGTAAATGAAATTTATTCTTTTATTTATTGCCAGAGCTCAGAATCTAAATCTGGGACAAACATCTTACAACACGACTCTTTACACTCTTTATATTGGAATACATTTTATTTGTGTGTCTCATAACTTGGCCTTTCACTCACTGAAAAATGAAAACTTTTTCCTTATACATATGTTATGTCGTTTTAGGTTTCACAGTATTTTTGAACTATTTGATTGAGTAGTGTGAACATTTTCAAAAATATCTAAATGGCTTCAAAACAATAAATAACTTTAACTTCTGGAGATAGTATTTCGACTGGCACTACTACATCCCTACATTTAGTCCAGGTCCGCGGTGAAGAAATGGTACCAAATCAGAGTTAATGACTTTCAACGTTATGAACAACTGAACCATTTTTGATAAGTGAAAGGACAACACACTTTATCTTCTCAAACTTAACTTTTTGCTTGAATTCACAGAAGTAATATTTTGATTTCGAAATACTTCAATTTTTTGGAATTCGCTGAAGCGGGGAAATCCATCAAGCAGAAAATATACGTCTTTGGGTTTGCAACAAAAGATATATCCGAACGATGATATCTTTCTAGTTGCCATGAGCGGTTGAAGCCAGGGAATCGTATCGCAGATATCCTCACAAATCACAAGCAAATTGTTCCCATCACTTTCCACGAAAGGGGAATTGATGCCGATCAAGACGAATTCTTCATCATGATCTACCGTATTGCGCGGTTTGACGTAGTTCCAGATGTACAGAGGTATGTGCTGCTTCCGTCCTTCGACCTCAAAGACCATACTGGTTTCCGAATTGCAAACAAAACCCTTCGGGAAGTAAGCCAAATTGGATTTTCCGGCATAAATGTCGTAACTTTCCGTTTCGAGTTGGCGGGACATTAGATTTTCGAAAATCTTCCAATTTCCCACTCGTAGCGGAGTCCACCAGGGTACTGACTTGAGGGTGTTGAATTCATATTTGAAAATTCCGACGTTGAGAGTTGCGTAAAGGTTGCTCGAAGCTAGTTCTTCATAAGTATAGTTGATTTCAGAGAGAAGGTGCTTTGAATTTGGCAAAAATAGGCTGCGATCGTTCTCCAATTCTATTTCAGGCCGTGTTTGTTCTTCTAGGTTAACCGTGTCTTTGGAATCCAAGTTATGTTCTGATACAGTACTCGGATTATAATCGTGCTGCCGCTCAAGAAGAAGACTGCGCTGCGCCGCCACATAGTGCACAAATATCGGTTCGGAGTTATTAAAGTCGTAGCACAATTCCAAGGATACTATTGGGACGTGGTCCACACTTATCCCCTGCCGCAATCCTTTGTACTCACAGTAGTCTAATTTGGCACCATGAAATTTTGAAACAGAATTGCATTTTATCCACCTTTGTGACGAATCTCGGTATTGGTTGTCCGGTATTTTTTGGTTGGAAATACTCTCCGTGCTAAATCGCAGATCACTTCCATCACAGGAAATTGTTAGTAATTTTCCAATAGTAGTAGTTTCATCGTTTCGGTAATTGTGAAACTGAAATCGTTCATCGCAAAACCACACTATATTTCCGCCGCTTGGAATGGTAGTTTTGTTATTATTGGTGATCATATAGCCATTGGGAATTTTCGAAAGTTTCAATCCGTCAAAATGTCCAAGAGCGTCTCTGTAATCACAATCAGCCCGAATTCTCATAAATAGTACCGCACAAAAGCAAACGCACAAATATGTCTTCATTGTTACTTGGTTCGACTCTGCTTCTAAACTGATGAATATTCCATAGCGTCCGCTAATTTACTGAGCATTTGCATGTATGCAATTTCTTAAAATTGAGCAGGAGGAATGCCTTACGGCAGCAAATTTTAATCAACCCCACAGTAGACAGACGAAAAGATCAATATCGTTGGATGAAATGCTATCCAAGAGTTGATTATTTTTTTACTTACGTGGCAATTTATTGTTAGGAATTGTCATATCCCGGAAAGTATATATTTGCATTATTGTATTTCAGAGTTCAAAATATCTCATCGCTAATTCTGGTGATATTTTAAGGCTGGTGGTTTATTGCTTACACGACTCTTTGGTTACAATGGGTGGCTGAGAATATTCTTAGAAGTGAATTCTTATAAACACGTGTGCACAAATTGTATTGTGGTGTTGGGTTAACATTTGTTTACAATAAACAAAATAAATTTATCATTACTTGCTAAAAATCATAACATACGGTATGCGATATAGACAAATTCTGATGTCAGCCCGATTTGTTCACTTCCAGCTACTTATCTTCAAGTTAAAGTTAACATAATAATATAACCCGAAGATTTCGTTTTCTTCATTTCCGATTAAGAGATATCTGCCTGATCTGACTAAAGCGCCATCTTTGCAGCTCAAAACAAATGATAGCTTAAAAAAATCGCACAAATTTCATGGAAAAAAAAATTGACATTTTAGGATCGTCTGAAAATTGCAGCTTCTTAACAAAAAATTAATCGACACGTATTTCAGGATTTTGCTCATAAAAATTTTGCTTCGAAAATATCCACATGTGAATTTTTCATAATTTGCTAGATTTTCTCCAGTCATCTCATATTCGAAATTAATTATCTCCCATTGTAATGATCGGATTGACCTACTCTTTTTTTATTTTACGTGTTTCTACGTCAGCATTACAATGGTTTTTGAAAAAATTACTTTATTGTTGACATAAAAAAGTTTATAACAATTTAATTGTTTAAAGGGTTTTTTTATGCTGTTGCTCCAGGTTTAGTTAATTTAAAAAAACATGTTTTTGTTCCTTATTGTTTTACTTTAAAAAAAAAAACGGAGTTATCTCTATTGGGTCCAAAGTTATTAATTATTTTCGAGCGCTTGTCAGGCGGCCCGCGCGGAGCCACAAAGCGTGTTTCAAATTCATATATTATTCCTGAAATTAAAATATCATCTGTGAAGCATTCTGTTGTAACTTACCCAGCGTCGTGTTGCTTGACAAATGTCAAAGCACGCAATTCCGCAATACACGCGTTGGTTGTGTCACTAGTGGGTTAATAAGTACCTAGTCATTATGCGGTAGGGACGACATAACCTTCGACAATGGTATAGTAGAATGAATCCTGTCGCTCATCAAGAGCTGCTAGCAGATTATCTACGTGGTTTCAGGATTACCATGGCAAACGTTAACTCTCGACATAAATCTAAACTTAAATTGTAAATTTATAGGGCATTTTAGCGAGGAAAGCCTACGACAGAAGGAAAGAATAAAAATGGTGTGAGATTTGCGATGTATGTATAGTAACAAACAAACGACGCTAAACTAAGTATGGAATATAGCTAGCATTAAACATTACATCGTGCTTTACTTTCTCACAGAATTGAAAGGGTTTTTTATGATTTGAATTTTAGATAAGAGTATGATAAACATATAAGACCCATTAAAATAGCTTAAGGCGTATTATCCGAAGACACGAACAATTATTCAACGATATTGCTTTTCTATGAAAGATCTAAAAACATAGTTGAGTCTATATTTACTCGCAGTACTACATATGTATATGAAAACAGTAAAAACCCACCAATGTTCTAAATTTCACGGTTGAGAAATCGCAAATTTCATTACCTGGTCGTGTTTCGGAATTCATATATGCCACTTTCCAACAAAGTTTAGTGTGTTTTTAGACATATGTAAATGAAATTTATTCTTTTATTTATTGCCAGAGCTCAGAATCTAAATCTGGGACAAACATCTTACAACACGACTCTTTACACTCTTTATACTGGAATACATTTTATTTGTTAGTCTCATAACTTGGCCTTTCAGTCATTGAAAATTGAAAACTTTTTCCTTATACAAATGTCGTTTTAGGTTTCACAGTATTTTTGAACTATTTGATTGAGTAGTGCGAATATTTTCAAAAATTACTAAATGCCTTCAAAACAATAAATAACACATAATAAAACTGCGAAAAGTTTTATAACACTCAAATAAACAAAAGTATTTGTCTCGTCTTTAGATTTGGCTTTTAAAACATTTAAATGATAAATACTGTAGAATTCGGTATGGGTTCATGGGGTTTATGACGAAATCACTTTTCATATCGATATCTTTAACTTCTGGAGATAGTATTTCGACTGGCACTACTACATCCCTACATTTAGTCCAGGTCCGCGGTGAAGAAATGGTACCAAATCAGAGTTAATGACTTCCAACGTTATGAACAACTTAATCTTTTATGATAAGTGAAGGGACAAAACACTTTATCTTATTAAACTTTATGTATAAATTGAAATGATATCATCTGATTTGTCTTCCACTTTTTGGAATTCGCTGAAGCGAGGAAATCCATCAAGCAGAGCGTATACATCTTCAGGTTTGCAACAAAAGACATATCCGAATGATGGTATCTTTCTGGTTGCCATGAGTGGTTGAAGCCAGGGAATCGTATCGCAGATATCCTCACAAATCACAGGCGAATTGGTCCCATCACTTTCCACGAAAGGCGAATTGATGCCGACCAAGACGAATTCCTCATCATTATCTACCGTGTTGCGCGGTTTGACGTAGTTCCAGATGTACAGAGGTATGTGCTGCTTCCGTCCTTCGACCTCAAAGACCATACTGGTTTCCGAATTGCAAACAAAACCCTTCGGGAAGTAAGCCAAATTGGATTTTCCGGCATAAATGTCGTAACTTTCCGTTTCGAGTTGGCGGAACATCAGATTTTCGAAAATCTTCCAATTTCCCACTCGTAGCGGAGCCCACCAGGGTACTGACTTGAGGGTGTTGAATTCATATTTGAAAATTCCGACGTTGAGAGTTGCGTAAAGGTTGCTCGAAGCTAGTTCTTCATAAGTATAGTTGATTTCAGAGAGAAGGTGTTTGGAATTTGGGAAAAATAGGCTGCGATTGTTCTCCAATTCTATGTCAGGCCGTGTTTGCTCTTCTAGTTTAATCGTATCTTTGGAATCCAGGTCATGTTCTGATGCAATACTCGGATTATAATCTTGCTGTTGCTCAAGAAGAAGACTGCGCTGCGCCGCCACATAGTGTACAAATATCGGTTGGGAGTTATTAAAGTCGTAGCACAATTCCAATGCTACTATTGGGACGTGATTCACACTTATCCCTTGCCGCAATCCTTTGTAGTCACAGTAGTCTAATTTGGCACCATGAAATTTTGAAACGGAATTGCATTTTATCAACCTTTGTAACGAATTTCGGTATTGGTAGTCCGTTAATTTTTGGTTGGAAATACTCTCCGTGCTAAATCGCAGATCACTTCCATCACAGGAAATTGTTAGTAATTTTCCAATAGTAGTAGTTTCATCGTTTCGGTAATTGTGAAACTGAAATCGTTCATCGCAAAACCACACTATATTTCCGCCGCTTGGAATGATAGTTTTGTTATTATTGGTGATCATATAGCCATTGGGAATTTTCGAAAGTTTCAATCCGTCAAAATGTCCAAGAGCGTCTCTGTAATCACAATCAGCCCGAATTCTCATAAATAGTACCGCACAAAAGCAAACGTACAAATATGTCTTCATTGTTACTTGGTTCGACTCTGCTTCTAAACTGATGAATATTCTATAGCGTCCGCTAATTTATTGAGCATTTGCATGTATGCAATTTCTTAAAATTGAGCAGGAGGAATACTTTACGGCACCAAATTTTAATCAACAGTAGACAGACGAAAAGATCAATATCGTTGGATGAAATGCTATCCAAGAGTTGATTATTTTTTTACTTACGTGGCAATTTATTGTTGGGAATTGTCATCTCCCAGAAAGTAAATATTTAGATTCTGGTGATATTTTAAGGTTACGTGGTTTATTGCTTATACGGCTCTTTGGTTACAATGGGTGGCCGAGAATATTCTTAGAAGTGAGTTCTTATAAACACGTGTGCATAAATTGTATTGTGGTGGTGGGTAAACATTTGTTTACAATAAACAATTTAATTATACCATTACTTACTAAAAATCATAACATACGGTATGCGATATAGACAAATTCTGATGTCAGCCCGATTTGTTCACTTCCAGCTACTTATCTTCAAGTTAAAGTTAACATAATAATATAACCCGAAGATTTCGTTTTCTTCATTTCCGATTAAGTGATATCTGCCTGATCTGAAATTTAAACGGAAGATCAGGCTACGGCTATCTTTTGATTAGTCATTTGACTAAAGCGCCAACTTTGCAACTCAAAACAAATGATAGCTATGGGCCATTCTTCCAAAAATCGCACAAATTTCATGGGAAAAAAAATTTACATTTTAGAATCGTCTGAAAATTACAGCTTCTTTAACATAAAATGAATCGACACGTATTTCAGGATTTTGCTCATAAAAATTTTCCTTGGAAAATATCCACATGTGAATTTTTCATAATTTGCTAGATTTTCTCCAGTCATCTCATATTCGAAATTCATTATCTCCCATTGTAATGATCGGATTGACCTACTCTCTTTTTATTTTACGTGTTTCTACGTCAGCTTTACAATGGTTTTTGAAAAAATTACTTTATTGTTGGCATAAAAAAGTTTATAACAATTTAATTGTTTAAACAGTTTTTTTATGCTGTTGCTCCAGGTTTAGTTAATTTAAAAAAACATGTTTTTGTTCCTTATTGTTTTACTTTTAAAAAACACGGAGTTATCTCTATTGGGTCCAAAGTTATTAATTATTTTCGAGCGCTTGTCAGGCGGCCCGCGCGGAGCCGTCTTGCCGGGCGTAGCAATAAAATAATTTTTTCAAAAACCATTGTAAAGCTGACGTAGAAACACGTAAAATAAAAAGAGAGTAGGTCAATCCGATCACTACAACGGGAGATAATGAATTTCGAATATGAGATGATTGGAGAAAATCTAGCAAATCATGAAAAATTCACATGTGGGTATTTTCGAAACAAAATTTTTATGAGCAAAATCCTAAAATACGTGTCGATTCATTTTATGTTAAGAAACTGCAAAAAAAAAAAAGACGATTCTAAAATGTCGATATTGAAATGGTGTGCGGTTTGTAAATGAATGACCCCTATATAAGATCGCACACATTTAGTTGTTCTTGATGATTGCCTGATGTAGCGTTGAATTCTTTAGTACTCTAACTTTCTACCAAGCGTGGGAAAAATGTCAAGCGCTTCCCAAGAGCAGCGAGATGGATATGAAAATCGCAGTGATAAATTCGTTGAGCGGAGTTTTCACAAAGTTGAAAAGCTTCGTTTCATACAGAATTTACGGAATGCCCCTTTTTCTATTGTCAGGCCAGGACGCAGGACAGGCTTTATTCTGGAAACGGCAGTTGAAGTGAGAGAGAGTGTGAGTTTTTGTGTGGCGCGACACACGTCGATAAGGTAATTAAATTAATTGCTCATTGTGCTGTACGAATGCTCTTAAAGATTGATTTTAAAGACGGTGCTTTTTATCATATTTGACAAAGGCATGTTTTTGTTGTGTGAAAAAGAAACATCGTTGGGCAAAATTTGAGTCAATGAAGCTTTTAAAGGTTTTCCTTTTAGTACTTCCATGTCAAATCTCTTCATGTGCTTCCAGAGCGCTGTCCTAGGTGCAGGCTAAGAGCGCCTCCTTCTGCGGGCATGCCCATGTTAACAAGATATGAACGATAGTAGGGTACGGAAGCTCTCCGAGCTTCCTAAGAAGCACTGCAGCAGCCATGTTTGAGCGCTTCCAATTCCCGCTGGGTTCCTTTATTCTCAAGTAAAATTTGTTGGTATGCTACAAAGTGACATTTTATGTTTAGGGTTCAACACGTGACAAGTATTCGACCGACACAGTGAAACCGGCTGAGTACTCGTCCTATCTGTATGTACCTAAAGGGTATTCAGCCAACCAAAAGACCGAATGAAATGGGCGAGTGAGCGAATATATGATGTTTCGATTTGCTCGACCGAGTACTCGTCACGTGTAAACTAGGCATAGGCATAACAATTGTGAAAGGAGAATTTCCAAAAATGTATGGCCCATAAATCCAGAATTGGTTAAAATAATTTATACAGGGTGTTTTGTATAACGTGATAAAAATTGAGTGGGGTGATAGATCACTTTAGATCATTCAGATTTACTCTCCTTAACGCAGCGATATCAAACTCACGCCAAACAACTATGTACAATCTCCTTTCCAAAAATGCAACTATGGTTGATCTATTTTCACCACTGCAAGTACAGTCACTTGCGAAAAGGCAAAAATGTTCTGAAATTTTTTAAAATTCACGTATTTCCTACATTTTTTTTTCGAAATTCATGTGTTTCAAAATTAAAACACCTAAAATTCAGAACGCAAATATTTTTGAGTTGCGGACTGTAAGTAACGCGAGCATTATATTATTTTCTATTACGTACGTAACCAAAAAATTTAAATATTTTTTACTACATATGTACGGAAACCTCAGCGTGCATTTTTATTTCATACTTGATCGGTTTTTAAACAATATTAAATTTCACAATTTTTATTTTACAGGAAACTTGGGATACAACCTAAACAACTGGAGTTTGAGAAGTAAGAATTTGAAATTTCATTATCTACCTATACAAATAAATAGAATTGAAATTACAATTTAATTCAACAACTAGATAACAGATCCAGAGAGCGCGAGTGCCAATCTATATCACCATACCTTGAGTTAAATCTCTCCGAAAACATGTTTTTCAAAAAATTCACTGATCTGCTGTGCATGCTGTATTGTATGGGCAGAGTTAAACCTCTTAGTCAGACACCACGTAATTGTCTGAAGCACAAAAGGAAGTTTTGAATTTTTTCGTTATCTGTTCATTCCGATACAACTTCAAAACTACCAAACCAATATTGATGGCTTTTGCAAAGTTAATAGCCCACAATGTTTAGTGCAGTTTAATTTCAAACTGCCGTTATTTTCCCTAACTATGGACCAACCTACTTAAGGGCGCATCATTATCCAACTTTCTATGTGTCACTTAAATCATTGGTAGTACCACAAAGTCCACAGGTTATTGATAGTATTTTATATAGGCAGATACATATGCAACAATCTCCAAAAGTTTAAAATTTGTTCCAAGTCTCTGCTATTACTACAAGGAGGACAGTGACTCCTTTTGTTCGAATAACCGCAAATCCATATTCCAACCCTGGAGAAGTTCCAAAGTTCATTCGTCCTCTGCGTTCACTTTGCACTTAATGAAGGACACAGGAGAGCTTTCGACGAAACCTGTTGGTCGCCACTGATTGAAAAGCCCTACTCCGACGGCCGTTCCATCTCTTTCTCGCTGCTATCCTGCGGCGCCGGCTACTGTGTCCTTCATCACCCAAACCCACAATACACATTATGGTGCCGCAGTCACAATAATGGAATACGTCAAGTTGTGCCTACCCTCCGATATAGGGCCACCCACTCCTCCCACACCTGCAGTGTGTGTGGAACGTATATTAACCGTTCGAGCTTTATAGGACGAAAACGTGGGAGCGTGCGGCGTCGAAGCGAGCCAGGTGGTGCCAACTTTTCAGTAGAAAAACAGCATTCATCCACTTCGGTTCGGACTTACCCTATATTGGCTAACGGTACTGAAGAGAGAGCTGTTCGACGACAGCCTCCACTCCTTCTGAACTTGAAGGGTTTAATGTGAAAACGGGTGTCAGCGCGGTCCCCTCGGGTGTTGTGCGCCGCGAAGGTGTTTGACAAATCATTTTTAGAGTTCATTAAAAAGCTTTTACTACTGTTTGGTGTTTTGAGTGCAGTTACCGTCGCCGGGGTGTTGTTTCTTTAAGAAAAGTGAAACCAGGAAGAAGCGAAAATGGCTTTCGGTGAGTCTCTGGTCTTTTCTATCTTTTCGTGCCCCGGTCGCGGCGTGAATTACGCTGCACCGTGTGTGCGTGGAAAACCATTTGCAGCATAAGAAAATTCCGCTCCGTCCTTGAACTTACTTCCCGGCGAGGCGCTGCTGGCCGAGTCCTTGCTGAAGTGGTCCCAAGTCGCGTAGGGTTTTACGTAGTTGCCATCGATTGATTTTTCTAGTTTCGCTGACATGAGGTCAAACCATTTCCCCTATGCGCCCTTCTGGAAAGGCATCAAATTAACGACTTGCTGGGGCAGGGCCCAGTGAGGAATTTCTCAGCGCAACAACGCCTCCGGTAGGCTTGTTATGACTCCGCGAGCCCCAATATTCCGAGGTTGCATGTCATCAACCCCTCCCTGCTCACCTTCACGCCTGTCAACGCGTGGAGGCGGCTCGACGAAACCCGCTAGTTAGCCGCCTTCGAGTCGCTGCTCCGTTTCTATTACCATGTTGAATTAATTAAGCGAAATTAAGGAGCTCCTCCCGTTAGTAGTTGTTAATTACATTCCGAAGCAAGTGCCGCTAACGAGATTATTCCTCGGATGCCATGCCATGCCTTCCGGGCGGAATTGCTCAGGCTCAAGGGCTCAGGGCGCTGCGTAACGACCCGCTTGTCGCTCATCGTGCCTGTAATTAGCGTGCCGAACAACAGGACAAATGATTTTCAGCGTAAGCTCCGTTCGGCAGGAAAAGCACGAATCCTTCGTGGATATCCAGAAGGATTTACTTATGTAACTGCCTAGGGAATTCTCCAGCAAATCTTGAGACATTTTTTGGATGATGTCACAGGGATAAAACTCGACTCGCTGGAACTATTCAACTTTTTCCATTATTTCAGTATAATACTTTCGGAGGCTCCAGGCTCCCAGCTCCTCGCCTTGCTGAATGAACTCGCTTCAAGGATGTCGCCGCAATGAATCTAGCGGACTTCCATTCATGGGTCGCAGCTATAGATACTTCGGTCTCTTTGTCGTATTAGGTGGATACGAAGAGCGGTGGAACTAGAAAGACCTTTTAAGAAAAATTTCAAGAAAATAAATTATAATGTATCTAAGGAGAGACACGTATGTACGTCGTTTACTAACCATTTGCAGCGCAGGGGGCTTAAATGGGTCACATCTTGTAAAATTGCTAATTCGATAGCGAGGTATTTAGGTCTTTAAATTTCCTTCTCTCAATTTTGAAAATATTTCCATTTTTTTATGCGCTTTGCAAATTTTAAGGTTCCGTACCTAAAAGGTAAAAAGAACAGGTGTCTCGAGCTGCACCCTCGTTTTCACGAATTTAAATCGAAACCACATGAGAATTATGTGCTATTTAAGTGCTCATTATGTACCGCAAATATAAATTTTGTGCTGCATATTAAAGTGTTTTTTAGCCGAAAGATATGTAGATACAAGGTTCACGCAGAAAGGGGACGACATGTGGTTCGAACAGGACGACGTTACGATACGACCGTTTTTGGTTTTATTGCGCGAAAAGTTTTCCAATCTCGAGATATGACACCGTTGGACTTCTTTTTTGTGGGGTTCAGCAGATAATTATCGCCCCGAATGGGTAGTTCATGCATGGTACAAAATAGAGTTGTTGAAATTCCCTATGTCATTTTATTTACATATTTATATTAAAAAAGAGAATTACTATATTCAAAAACTTAATATCCCAAGGAAAAAACTGCGCTACGCATTGCATTTTGTGAATTAAACTCATCTAACAGTTTCTCCAAATCGAGTTTGTCGGTATAGTTAGAATTGACATGTATATTAGGATAGCGATATTATTGAGTCGATCCTGCAACATTGTTGATATCAAATATGTTATGTTACATGATTACCCTAGAATCGTGATAAACAGGCGAACAAAGTATACGAACTCTGGAATAAATCCTTTAGCACATTCGTACTATTCCAAAAAAATCTACAATTTATAAAACATAAAACTTGACTGTTAGTGGAACAGATGTATTGTTTTTTAAGATCCAGGTACATAGAAGGAAAATAATTTTTGAAGCAGTAATAGGCGGAGAGAGCCTACTGAAAAAAAAGTGGAGCCCATAATCAGGCAACACGAAATTTTCAGGAAAGGTTTTTTATACTCGGAGGAACCTGATTAAAATTGGTTGTCTTATCCCCTAGGTATTCACCCCCTCTCCTCTTTCTCCCATCAACCCATTTCCGGCGTTTAGAAAAAGGTTGTAAAAGTCACCTATTTTTCTCTTTCATTTGAGCCAATTTCATGCTTGAAGCTGTTTTAAAAATCTACAAATGCTGCAAAATTCGACTATCGCCTGATAATGAAATAACATCATCCTGACCATCCAATGATTAAAACAATGGCACTTCCGAGTCGATAGTTTGCGTAAATGTCACGATATGATAAGGAGATAAGAATTATGCCATTGGATATCAATTGATTGATGGAACACAAAACCTTACCTGTGCCTGCTTATCCTGACCCAAATCTTAGGGACAGGAAATTTATAGCAAATGTTAGTTATTCCGGACATATATCCGTTATGTGATAACCAGTTAAAGCAAAGTGCAATAGGAAGAACATAATGTCCTTTTTGCGAATATCCAAACGTGCCGCAATTTAAACTGTGCTAAGTTGGAGGCACAGCATGATTTCTAATAGATGCCAAGGCGACCGTTTTATCTTAAAATATTTTCTGTAAAAATGCTGTCAAAAATTTTACCCACTCGGAATTTCTCGAGTGGGTTGAACTACCCACCATACCCACATTACATGCCGGTCCTGTCTACGAACAAAGTACAAAGTTTGTCAAGTGAACAAACTGGGAACTTGACCATCATATGCCTTTTACAGCTTCACCACCACCTTGTTTCAGAAAGTAAGGGAAATAAACACATTGCTGGCATTAATTAAGCTTTTATTTTGGTGGTGAGTTCCCCTTAGATACGCACGTATATATTTTAAGGACCACCGACCTCTTAGTGTCAAGTGCAAACAACAAAACGAATATCCTAACTAGTAAGCAAAAGTTATGATGGAGTACTAAAGGAATACTGGAAATGAGCAGGATTACATCCAATTACTATTCGGCCCTTGTCCAGAATCCACTCAATTAAGAATGACCTGTTTACGGTCAAATAAATCTGGTTGCGTCGCGCAACTGAGCCATTTAATTAAGAAAAACATTTTGGCAAATGTTCCCAAATCCGTCAGTCTGAAAACTCAATTTGGCCAATGTTTTAATGAGTTCTCTTCATGGGAATTACTTATTCAAAGAACTCTCCATGGAAATGCCGGAAAACTTCTGAGCTGTGTAAACATCCCGGAAAGTTGTCGCCCCAAATCAGGAGGCTTCAGCTTAGGAGGAGAGACCAAGTGCCGTGCTCCAATCCAAAATTATTCTACAATGTCGCCACATCCTCGTTAGTGTTTAACCGGAAAATCGATTCCATTCAGATTCAGAAGACGTCAGCCGCCTATATAGACTTGGCTAAGACGTTGTCAAACAAAGATGCTCCCGAAGCTTTTCAAACGCGAACTGTGGAGGCTGGAGCGGCTTCAGGATCAGCATCCAAGGAGAGGCAGATTTTTACATCCCAGAAGAAATTATGTTTAAAACAGCGGAGGTGAAAGGAGCGCGAGTGCCAGCGGGGGCCGAGTGAGTGGAGGACCTCCAAAGAAGCCGCGCTCAGAAATTCATTAAAAGCAGATTGCAGCTGAACGCCACGGGATGGCGGGGGGATTTACGGCTGAGATAAAAACTCCTTTCAACTAGGGCAAATAAATCTGCATTTTTCGCATTTTCAGGCTGTTTTGTTCCTCGCGTATCATTCGCTGTCATTGTATTCCGCCTACATTGTGTCGTCCTTCATAGCTGGCTGGGGCTCCCTTTTTGTGCTAGGACCTGCGGGCAACTCCAGGACGATAACAGCGGTGGCGGGGCTAAAGCACCCGTAATACCCGACGCTAAATCCTAGATGTGAAAAAAACACCCAGCAGGGTGGTGCAGGCACAAGAGTGAATCTGGGTCGCACGTTTTACTGAAAAATGTTTTCAAAGCTCGCCTTTTTGTTGCCACCGGGCCCCGAAGCCCGGATCTCCGCCCGGGTGCATGGTCCATGAAGTCGGAAGCGGGAAATACGCCATGCACAGCACATTCGGCCTTTATTTGATTAAGCTATTCATTCTGGGGCTCAGAAATGACTGCACGCTTTGCGTGAAAAGGCATTTCAAAATAATTTTCAAATGCTCTTCCTGTGTCGACTGCTGCAAATGGCGGTCGGTGTATGAAACCACTTTGCCGCAGTGGCCCTAGTGGCAAGGACCCCAAATTGGGTGGGAGGCTTTTGCATGACATCGATTTACCCGACGACGCTGAGCGCAGCCTGTGCATATTTTAAACTTGGAACACACTCGACTGTGTAGCATTTGAGCCTGTGAAATATTACAAAGTTGGCGTACATGCGAGGAAGGCATCGATCATAAAAATTACGCTTTTCCGAAGGTTGTTTTGTTTTTGCGTGGCGTGCCACTTGGAAAACTAATTGAGGCGGCCAGGAGCTGTGGTCGTTACTTCTTTGATGTCACTGACCATAACAACTCCGTGACGCCGTTTTCCGTTGAACCGGAGACACATTTCTGGGTCAACAGAGGGAGGAACGCAAGAGAAAATGTGAAATACTAGAAATGTTGACGAGCAATTATCCGCACTTGTGTTTCCCACGGGAACTCTTCGAGAAGATTAAAGCTGAGCGGAAGATGATAAATTTGCACACAAAATTAGTTGTATGCTCTTTAAGTACCCTGAGTACACCTGTGTGCACCTATGCAAATGAAAGTGCCATGACCAGGTGATTTTATGGAAGCTTGGAGCTTCAGAAAAACCGGAACTTGTGTTCCTTTAATTTTAAAGGTGAAAAAATTTGAATTGTGTAATACACCAAAATTTAATACGAGCATGGTGACTGTAAAAAACCACGGAAGAGAATTATTCTTTCCAAGTCAGGGTTGAGGCGTTGGGCACAATCATGTTCAATCACATCCGATTCTAAAAAAAGAAAAAAAAACCACTGTGAGTTCTGGGCAGAAGGGAAAAAATGTACTTTAAAATAAACACAATAAAACACATAGAATTAATGAACCGGATTTTTAAAATACTTTAACATTACAGTACAACAAGCTCTCATAAATTCGGGAGTAAAACAGATACGGGTGGTACGCGGAGGCAGACACGTCACACGTACCGATTCACCAAAACGGGGTGTAAGGGCTCACTCACGAACCACCCTAGAAAATTAGGTGCTGGGCACCTTAAAAACCTAAGTGCAAGGGCTAACTCACGAGCACTTAGAATTCACCATTACTGGGGCAAGCAACGGCACAGTACAAGGGCGAACTCACGAGTACCGGCCTAGGCGCAAGGGCTAACTCACGAGCACCTATAATCCACAAACAGCAAAGCTCAGCCTTCAGTATGAGTCAAGGCCATCGTTTGACCTAACTCCGGCGAAAAGGTTCCCGATTTATGATATTCACTCAAATTATTAGTTAATTAATTCAATTCTATATTTCTCAGTTCATTAATTCCGACCATTCAAAATATTCCGAGTGCACACGCAATAAATGAAATAAATTTAAAAATATACAAAGACGAAATAATAATAATAAGAGACAAGTTGACTAAAATAGCCATAAACTCAGTAAGTGAAATACACTCACCCAATAAAATTAACACCAGCTCAAACTATTAAAAGTTCAAAACTCCTTCGCACAACTTTTATTCTTTTTCCTTCTTCAAATTAACACTCAGTATTTACTTCTTGAAATCTATCACTAGACTGAGGAACAATTCCTTGCGCAGCCAGGTTTTCGGTTAAAACTTATTACGTATTCTTTTTAAAAGAAATGACTCAAAAATACAAATTTGAAGGAAAGACAACCAATAACCTGACCCTCATAAAAATCTCCAGATTCTTGCTACCTCAAGTGTATGGATATCATGCGTAATTCCCAGCGCATCTGGGTAAAATTGTTCCCGATATGCATAGCCCGCAATGCGTTTCCTTAGAAATCGTACCTTCGCTGCGCAACACATAAGAGAAAAAGGTCGAGGTGTGAATGCGCACCCTCATTAAGAACAGCGACCATAGCAAAATTAAAACAAAGAAACGTGTACGCAAATAGGAAAATAAGGTAACGAGTTTTGGGGAAGGATTTCTGACGAAAACAAAGACTTGGTTTCTTTTTCATTTTTTGATACAAGGATTTTATTTAAAAAAAATTTTCCGCCCTTACAATTGTTGGTTAACTGTTTACATTATTTTTTTATTTTTGGAAGGTGTGTATGGTTGTCAATCTGCGGAAGTATTTTATTCGTATTATTTTCCGATTTTTGAGCCCCCCCCCCAAGGCTGTTGAATGCGGCAAGCTTCAATAAAATTCAATCGCTTCTGATAAATTGTGTGTCGAGCACGTCCAATTTCTCACGCTACAAATCGGGCCTTTATGTACATTATGTACAAAAAAAAATTTCACAACATTAGGAAAGATGTTACAATAAAGACAGAAAAGTAGTGTGCCCATGATCGTACTCTGAGGTACACCACTATAAATATTTTCTAGAAGAGAGAAAGTGTATTTATGATTCACATATTTATATATATTTATATACATTCAAAATGCAACTGCAGTTGTCGAAAAGAAAACATGAATTTGTTTGAGCGTTTACCCAACAACTTTGAGTGAACGATTATCTCAAATGCTTCACTAAAATCAAGCAAGGTCAAAACAGTAAGCTGGCCATTATCTAAAGAATCATGAATGGCTGCAGTAACTTTTAGTATTTACAGTAAGCATCCCCAAAAACGTCCATATGCCAACTGTTATGAAAATGTGATGATATTAATTTTGGAGTCCGCCATTTTAGATCCGTCATCTCAGAACGGTCTGATAAAAATGGCATAGGAATAAAAAAAAAAAGAGTCATCAAATGGGGGGGGGGGGGGGGGGGGATAAAAACTTTCTAAGAACATACATACAAAATATTCGGGACGTGTTCAAAACCTCCTTTGACGCAAATCGATTAAGATTTCTGAACAATTATACAAACTCGCTAAGTTCATGTTTCCTTGGTAGTCTTTGAATATCGTGACACCGATAAATTTTAGCATTAAGGTAATGAAATACCTTCGCAGTGGGTTTGTACTGTTTGTAGGGTTTCTCCTCGAAATGAGAAAGACAGTGTTAATAATAAAACAGTCCCAAGGCAACTGTGCTAGATAAGTGTGGGTGATTGTGAGAAATGTCTCAACTAATGAAGTGATAAAATGTGGCTTCATATAAGGTAAATACGATGTGGGCTGGTCTCAGCGTACCACTTATTCATAATAAATGCTTCCACCCAAAAATCGTATGTGGCTTCTTCCGCAAGAATTTTGCGAATAAAGCTGATAAGGCTATTTTCACCCTCCGGGGCGTGGGCTTTCAGAGTTTGCTATCGGCAGAAGCTGCTGGCGAGAAATATTTCCGAGTGGATTAAATGTATTCCCTTATCAGGCTTTCACTCTAACAATGTTGCTGTAGCACGTAACGAGATATCCAGCGGTAAGCCGCTATTTTCCGCCGTATTATTGCCGTTGACATTTTCGTATAATATTTTTAGATCAATTGCAATTTTATGCAACGGCCAGCGAACTTCTAAAGAATAGTGTTTTAATGGAGTGAGAATATCTAATGACTTTTCTCCCATTTTATGTTTAAAAATAAAATTTAGCCACATACCTACGAATACACCGAAAAATCAATGAAGTACAATTCGCCCTTGAGCCACCCATCAGGGGGTAAAAATAACATATCGAAAGCAGTTCCCTAGTGTGATGGATAGAATTTCCTGAAAATGCTAAAATTGGAAAAAACATGTTTCCTTTTAAGTTCCATTGATTTGCCGGATCCTTTGTCACTCAGTTGTCTTGGGAGGCCGAAAAGGCCTTTTATCCTATTCAAATGAATGGGACCGAAATAATTTCAGTAGTTGTGTCCGTTGATGTTAGCATGTGAAAGGGTTTCTACACTAAAAGAAGTTTCTCTCCAAAAATTTTAATTAAAACTGCTGAAGTAAGTCAGTTCGAAAAAGTTGCACTTGCATGTTTGATTCACCTGGCTGAAGCGACTGCAGATATCGAACGGAGAGCATTTTCCGTCTGCGAACTTCTGCGCTCATTTGACGGAAAGCCGCCCCTAGTTCCACATGGATTAATCTAATTGTAAGTCCACCATGCTCCGCCGATCAATTGCGCCGCATCCTTTGCCAGATATTCGGAGCTATTCAGGTGGAAGGAAACGCTTCCATTGCTGCTGCACAAAAGGAATGTTTTTACAGAAAATCGATTTTTTATGTGCAAAAGTCACATCCTTTATCATGCCACCACGTAGACCTTAAGACCCATTTTCTCCTGGTTTAGTAGACCCAGGAGAAAGTTGTGCATGCAGACGGGTGCGGAGTAAAGCACAACAATCAGAGAAACCCTCAAGCCCCCATTGTGTGTGCTGTGCTACGTTTGGTATGACTGACGAAAAATTCTGCGCCGATTAGGGGGAAAATTTCAACGAGCCTCGCAAGTGGAACACATTTGTTGGAGAAAGTTTCCAGTTTCCACCATAGCACAGGGATTCAGACTAACCCGCAGTTTGCCCCTCGGGGCACGAAGTCGAGGGATATTAGCAAACTAGCAACAATGCTGCGAATGCACACAACGGCCATTATGCTCAGAGCATAATTTTTGTTGTTCCCCTTGTTGCAGGTGGGTGTGAAATTGCAATTGTTTCTGTGCAAGCGCAAAGGGGTGCTTGCTTACCCGTGCAAGGGTGGGTACTGGAAAAGTGAACAAACACCGACCGTCCCTGAGCTTGCAATTACACAAATTTAACGAACCGACTGGCGTTGTATCATAAATTGAATTTAAGAGCCGAGCCGTTCTCGTTTCACGTTGAGTTCTGTCACTCCGAACAGCGGTGATCGCATTATGAACAATTCTGCCAACAATCCTTGGTCCATTGTAGTTTTGGAAAACGGAATCAGGCCACGCTCTATTTCTCCTTGTGTTCATCCGGTCTTAATTAAAATTTCTGCTATTCTCCGAGCTGTGCACGGTATCTTGCTGCAACGCCTCATCTATGAATTACATATTTTGGGTCAAACCTGTCCGGTAGTCTCCTGTTTTTAATATTTCTTTTATTTGCGGGAAACTTGCTCTAATTTTCTTCCTTTTTCCATTTGCAAATTTTTCAATGGACAAGGAAATATTTTAAAACTAATTGTCTTTTTTTTTCAAATGCATTTTAAAATTGTTTCCGGCATCGTCTACACTGAAAGAAATTTCGCACCTTAAAAATCAAATGCGAACATATGGTATTTAATTTGAAAGTTTAAATTTTTTATGTGAACACTTTAGGATATCTGTAGATCAATTGGAAGAGTGATGAGCTTGTGTTCCAGAGGTCCCGAGTTCGAATCCCACATGAATGAAATTGTTTTGCTTTCTAAAGAGTCAGATTATAAGTGTAGCAGATATGAAACATCCAATGGAATAACGTCAACGTGTTCACACTAGAAGCCAGCGTCCCGAGTTCGAATCTCATCGGAAACAATCAGCCATCTCGCACATGCGCACATCTGAAGATATTTTAGGTTAATAAAAAGGGGCAGTTACTACGATGACATTCTCTTTCGCTGGGGTCACGCGCAGAGATCCTATGCCTAATCTCCATAGAAAATCAAACCGCAACCAAATCTCCACCAAACCAAAAAACTCTTTGGCTGAAGCAGACAATTCACGTCTACACACATTATTAGCAATGTATTGTGAATTATCAGTCATTCAAAAGCCTATACCAGATTCGCTGGTATTGGCATGGGGCAACACAAAATGGTCAATCTCACACAAAAGACAAAGCTACCGCATGATGACCATTGGTTTTCTATGGAGATTAAGCATTACGGTTCGCAATAGATGGACTTAAAAAATATGAATTACAAATTACAGAGACAAAAATTTAATAGATTCCTCTGAGTCCCACATTTCGCCCACTGTCCGTGTTCGTTGCGTCTACCTCTGGTTTTTTTTTACTTCTTCCTAAAAGCACCTCTCAAAAAGAAGAACAAACCCATTGAAGGATTCGTAAAATCTGAATGCAAATGAATTCCAAGCCAGAGCGCGGCAAGTTTCACAGTTTGAAGGCCAAGGCTTTTCCCCATTTCAGTTCTGCATTTTCGCTCATTAGTTTAGTTTTCTTTATTTTTGTGTTGCCAAGTATACCAGAAGCTGTAGTGGCAAGGCTGCCTCGTCTCTGAGGGTGCTCCATTACACCGAACATTCTCATAATAAAACCACCACCATCCCGTTAAGGCGTCTCAATGTCGAAAAAGCTCTCAGCTACAAGAGGCACGAACATCTTACCGAGCCATGGAAAGTTTTCCGGTCATTACTTTCGGGAAAGTAGGACAATTCATGAAACAGGCATAAATGTATATTCGAGGGATTACCAGAAGTAATGTGCGGATTACATCTCCGGATCGAGTCCCGCTCGCCGCCGGCCCTGACCTAACGAGGAAAAATATTTGGCCGGATGTCAATGGGGGGGGGGTTGACTATCAGGTGAGTTCTTAAGTTTCCATATGCCCGGGACAGCCCTCGCCACCCATGATGGTCACCTGGATACAGGCGCAATCCAATCGGGACGAAACTAATTAACCCGAAGGCAAGAAGCAACTTGATCCCCACAATGTCCGTGTAGCAGGTCCCTAATCATGTCATATGATACCAATTACAGGAAGAATCCCCTTTTAACGGATGTGTAGCGGGGACTGTCTTCCCGTTTGTCCTGCAGTTAGCCATCCTACAATCAAATTAACAGCCGATAAATCCTTCCGCAGCCCTCATAATTTCCTATTTGAGCTGAGATGGAATTTTCATTTGCCCGCCAACCCTCCTTCATCAGTTTATTGCCCGGCACCCATCACAGGCGACTCGGGGAGGTTCACTGGCACCCGTGTCGGGAAGGAGCACAAGAAAGGGGCTAAAGGGTTTCCGGCCTCGCACTTCATCGGATGAATGCGGAAGTTTGGGGCTTGATAAAGTGCCCTTAATAAGTATTTCGGCGAAAGCATAATTCTGAAGTGCGTTAAACTCACATTTGGAATCGTTCCAGTGAGTTGCTGTTGATTTTTTTAATTGATTTATTGTGGTCGCTAGTGCACCTATAAAACGAGTAAGCGGCGCTAAATTAGGGGTTCTAGGTGATAAAGCATGATTAGGGCTGCCAGGAGTGAGCTGTAATTTAAATCTTTTTGGGGAGGATGGAACTTGATGCCAGGCATGGGATATATTTTCTCATGTTGCGAGTGGCAGGTATGTAGTATGGAATTTATGCCCCAAAGAGAGGAAGGATCGTTTCATCCAATTTTAGTATATGCTTCTTGTATTATGGGGACGATATATCTTTTACTGCAGGTACTTGATATGAGTTATTAGCCTGACAGGATTGGAAGAATGGTATAAACTCGTTGTTGTTTTTAACCTGAACCTGTGCTCCCCACATGCAATATAACTTTTTAGTCATACTGTTTTGCCTATCATATATGTATAAGTCGGTTCTCAACAAACATTTTTTAGCAATATCAATTCGTGTATACATACATATGTGGTGAGGGGTTTGGTGGGAGCAGACCGCCCGCCCAGGGTGACACCTTTAGAGATGTGATACTCATCCGAAAATTATAGCAGTCCCAACATTTAATTTCAATCATTTAATGTATTTATATTTTTATTTTTGTTCCGACAGATAACGAAAGAAAAATAATTTGCTAATTCTTATTGGGTCATTCCATATGAAATCATCAATTGGGATGGGTGGCGTTCTTCGAGAACGATGAAAAACGAATATTAACTGTCAATAGGGAGAGGTATTGGGCGATAATAAAAACATTTTTGTGACCTTGTTTTCATGATATGGACCTCCAAGCTAAGTTATTTCAACAAGACCGCGCTACATGCCACACAAGTGGCGAAACAATCTCTTTAATACATGAATAGTTCCCTGGATGTTTAATTTGACGAAACATTGACCTCAATTACCTGCCTTTAGACTCTTTTTGGTGGGGTTATGTTAAGTTACTTGTCTATGTCAGTAAGCTATGAATGATTCAGGAAATATTTCCGACACGAAATGATCACTGATTTATACCAAAACGTTATCGCGTGCTTTTGAGCGCAGCTGTGGCAGCATTTGAAAAGTATTTTTTTTCATTATTAATGGAATCGATTGTGTTTAATAATAAATATAATATAGAAATTTGAATCCGTCTGGTTAATATTCAATATTAAAATTCGGACATTGTAAATGGGGAAACCCCGAATTAGAGTATGTATTAGGTCGTCACTTTTGATCCGACGGATGTTCAGTTGAGCGCTCAGTGTCGTTCCATAGAGAGAACGCTAAAATACTTAATACAAACAGAATACAGTTATTGAATGCTACTTTCTACAAACTTAGCCCAATCGTTGGTAAATTATTCCAACATAGCTAATGTGGAACAAAATACGAGTTTTACCAGTATAGAGTGCGCAGTATTAGGAAACGTCGCAATACTTTAAACTTAAGTACATATTAAATATGTATCCATCGCTCAGTCACATGTACAGCACAAGTACAAGCAATACTTTGAGAATTTTCGTCCGCCATATTGGATCTGCCATCTTTAGTTTCCAAATGTGGATAGTAGATCAAATTAATTTGTTAACTTCAAATGTAGTTTAAAGGAAGGACCTTATGATAAATCCTTCATATAGAAGCACCAGTGTTAGTGCTGTTTCTTCTGTTGATGTAGGTTACCCAGTCTCTGCACACCACAAAAGAAAAGACGTTAGCATATGACACGAGATTACGTTAATATATTTAATGAATAAGGAAGGCTACCGCTAGGATAACCGGTATTAACAAACAAAGCAGATGTTTTGGCAAAATTAGATCGACTGTCCCTCTGCCTGATTAACTACCGTGCACTGAGGATAATGATTGTCCCACCCACCTTTCATATGAGACATGATAAAAAATTCTTTTCCACCCGATTTAAGATAACTCTGCGTGACTACGTTAGAACTAGATAGGCATCTGCTGTAATTGGCGGCTCGTTTTCGATCAGAAATTTTGGGCACGTTTTTCCCTTCAAAAGATTTTCTGAATTTCTATCCAGACAATTTCTAACTGAGGGGATTTTCCGCCTTTTCAGCGCCTAAAAAGCTGTAGAACATTCAAATATAGTCGGAATCAATAATTTATTTCACATGCTCTAACTACACACACATACTCGTCTAACGCGAATGAGCTGAGATATTCGGCGACACTGGAAAATTCAAGTCGCACAGTGAATTTCATATGGTGTCGACCCTTTACGGACCTATGGCGTATGGTATGCGCAGCGCACATGGCAAAGTGATCCCACTGAGAGGCGGAATGTGCCCGGAAACCACAGTTTCTGCGTTAATCCTGGGAAATTTGTACGGAGACTCCTTGTATGCCGCCATAAAACGAGCCGGCCACTATAAAAGAAGTGCTCCGTCATCTTAAGCGTCTGTCGTAAAACTTTGCGACATTTAGTGGATTTCTATGTAAACAAGAACTGTTTTCCAGCGCCAAGCACTTTCTGCTGCATAGCTTGTTTTATGGAGGACAAACGCTGTACGTCCATGGAATCCCCATAAATATTAGGAAAAATAATGTATCCGGGCAACAAACATGTCTATTAGTCTTTTACTGCCGTTCTCTGCGAGGAGTGGACATCTATAGCTAAAAGTTCGGTATGTCCTTGATTAGTTTATCGGGAGGGTAGGCAAATTTTGTGGTCGGGGTAGTAGATTTGATGAGATAGAGCATCTGAATTAATTATAGATAACTAAAATCTCTTTAAAAATCAAGAAGTCATCAAACCCTGCAGGGCGTGTTGCTTCAACTCTAAATTTTGTATGAATATTCAGCGGAGAATTGTCTGCAGGCCGTGCAGACTTCATAATGAGCATACAAGGTTCACCAGCAAGAAAATGATTGGAAATATTCACCCAAGGCAAGGCACCTCCTTGTGTTATCAGAACAAGGCAGATAGACAATTCATCCCGAAGGAATACTGTCAGAAATTTTTGCGATCAAAAATAAGGGAAAACACGATTTCCTATTTCTTATAAAAATGTCTCAATGTGCGGTGGAAAGAGGGATGAGGGAAATGTAAAGTATGCATTCCTTGATACCAGTGAAATTTTCCTGGAACTATGCCCTGTGTGCGAATTTAAATAAAATTTTCATTGGAGCAGGAGCACCCATCGGACCGAAGGATCTGGGATATGCCCATATTACTTCGTACTGCTGTTACTGGGGGGAGAGTGTCTGCCTACACTACTTGGGATGATATTTTTCATTTCCAGCCACCGTACCCCTTTCTGATCGACCCATTCGAGGATACACCTCACAGCCTACCGATTCAGACATTTATTTGTGGCTTGCGAGATTTCGTTCGTACCCACATCTGACGGCAATTTCTTGTAATGCCTGTACGCCTCCAGCCTACAAATTGCGGGTGCTGGGTACCTTCCCTCTGTGGGGCTGCGTGTGTCCTACGGCCGGCTAGGGTTGAGTCCTGGTGAATATGAATACCAATAATAGTTATTTACACATATCTGACTGCCGACACGACTTGGCTTTAATGGAAGCATATGGGCACGGCAAACACTAGCCGAGAACAGCTCAACTAGGTCATATTTGCAATGGAAACAGGGCCGTGGCTGTGACGGCTAAATCCTCTCTGGATTTTGGCGAATATTTTGTAAATGTTTATGGGTGGCTACAACTTGATGATAACAACAGCGGCCTCATTACGATCGGCGCTGGATGCAGCATCCAAACCTAATTACTAATTACAATATTTGCTTAATTTACCTCCCAAACATGCTGCGGGCAGGCTATCGGAAACTATTGAAAATTCAGAACGCATAATTGGAGTTTTGTGTTTAATTACAAACTACACGTTATGTCACCAATATGGGTGCAAGTCTACGAGGTACATACAGAGGTAAAACCTTTCATGCTCTGTTTTAATGAGACAGTAATTTCTAGGCTTTCCAAGAAAATATAAAACTCCAAACATTGAGTGACATATGTTGCAAATTAGTTTGTTTTAACGCGCAACTGCATGACAGAACAAAGGAAGCTAATTATGCCATTAAAAAGATTCAGTCTCTTTTTTGTGATTTTAGCAAATTCAACTTTAATTCAGAACAATTTTGCAAAAGGGAAAAGCCAGTCACGTGATGTATACATATGCATCCCATTCTCGTGATTTTTTAAAAATATCAAGGAATGCAAGTGACCCAGACGAAAATAACTAGGGAGGGAGCAGAAATGTTATTCTTCAGCCACCATCTTGGATACTGGTTTTTGCAAATATCTCGCCAACGCTACGTCTTGTGGCACACGTCGCTATGACTTTTTTTGTAGATTATTAAAAACGCTATAAATTTTACTTCAACATTTTTCTGGACAAGCTAATTGTGTTCACTGACCACCAATGACGCAAGGAAGGAGTAAGCAATTTCGTAGTCTCAATACAAGAAAAAAGGCAAAACAAATATAGGACTATGGCTCCGTTCAAACGTCGCAGAGGTCAAATTGCGACCGAACAAAATTATTGTTGAGTAAGACCAATAGGCAAATTGCAGCTATCTATGTTGCTACCAAGTTAAGAATACTTCTTGAAGAATATGGTATAGAAATAATGCTCTGTACTATGGAGAGTAGGAAAACAGGGCAGGCTTGAACATATGGTAATGTTATTTCAACATATAAATCTCATAAATCAACGTTTTGTACTGTAAATATGTAATGTTGAATTAACATTGATTTTCACTGTGTTTAGAATAACATATTTAGGTTACTTTTGAAGAAACCAGTGATTCTATGATTCGGGTCCTAACTGCTAACAGAAATCTAAGCCGTATGATAAGCGCCTGCGCAATAGTGGAAAAAGTCAACATCTCCCCTCACGCGTCTGTCCAATAATTAATCGACTCGTGACTCCAGAACTATTTTTACTTTGAAATGATTTAGTAATTTTTTTTACCTCTCATAATGAACAATGTCCAACATTTCTGATATTTGGTTATACTGATTAAAATGTTGTTTTTCCAAGGCACAGCTTCTTAACCACAAGAAACTCCACACATTCACAGACGCATTGGCTGACCATGAGTTCACAGCTGATAAATTCGGGATTAAAGAATAATTAGGCTTATCAGATTTGCAAATTAAAATATTTAGAAAGACTTCCTGCAGAAGCCGCTGTGTAGTTTAAAAGTCGTCAGTTTGGATGCAGAGTCGAATCAAGTAACAATGAAGTTATATTTTTACGTTTCCTGTTTTGCCGTGCTATTCATGGGAATTTGGGGTCAGTGTTACTACGATTCCATTCTTCCAAATTATGTCGGATTGAAACTTTCGAGTGTGCCCAATGGATACGTGTTCGAGAATAATGAGGATACTACTATTCCAGATGGGAAAAATTTTATGTTCTACTGCGGCTCACAGTTTCTGCTTCACGACCCCAAAGAAAATAAATCATATGGTCATATTGGGAAGGCACTGAAAGTTGAGTGTGAAAACGGTAGGAAGCTACTTAGTACGCAGCGCCATTCCTACCTACCTGAAGCCGCATACGAGATGATCATAACATGCAATTCGGATTCTGCACTCTTTTACGGTATCGAATTAGACTACTGTGACTATGAAGGATTACGACAGATGATAAGTGTGAAATATTTCCAACTAGTATCCTTTGAAGTGTGCTTCGACTTGACTAAGTCCGAACCGATATTTGTACATTATGTGGCTACGCGTAGTGTTTACGAGAAGGAAGCAGATTATAAAACTAATATTGTATCAAAACATGACCTAACTTATAACAATACATTGAACATAGAGGAGCAAATCCGGCCTGAAATAAAACTGGAGAATGATCGTACTCTCTTCTTCCCAAGTGCAAAGCAATTGCTGCCCGCAATCAACTACACTTACGATGAACTGGCTCCGAGCAAACTTTACACACCTCTCAACGTGGGATCTTTTCAACACAAATTCAATACCCCGAATTCAGTGCCCTGGTGGACCCCGCTACGAGTAGGAATTTGGAAGGTTTTCGAAAACCTTCTGTCCCATCAACTGCAAACGGAAAGTTACGACATTTATGCCGGGAAATCCCATAGAGCTTCCTATCCAGAGAATTTTGTGTCCAATTCGAAAACCAGTATGGGCTTTGAGGTCGAAGGACGGAAGAAGTACATCCCTCTCTACATCTGGAACTACGTCATACCGCGCAATAAGGTAAAAGGTAATGACGAATTCGTCTTGGTCGGCATCAATTCGCCTTTCGTGGAAATTGATGGGACCAATTCGCTTGTGATTTGTGAGGATATCTGCGATACGATTCCCTGGCTTCAACCACTCATGGAAACCAGAAAGATACCATCGTTCGGATATGTCTCTTGTTGCAAACCCAAAGATGTATACGCTCTACTTGATGGATTTCCTCGTGGGAAATATGATAATACTAATAACTAGAGCTCCACACTTAACACGGAACGTAGTTACACAAGATCACAACGATATTTCGTAAACACGTGAAATAAATATATGTGTAAATTTTATGTCTTACCAATAAATATTACGATTCTCATACAACCAGTAGTGTTTCATTATTTCACTAAACACTAAATGAGATTAAAACGATAAAAAAATGATTTTCATTGGGAAATTCTGAGATTGTTTCTATTTTAACCCCATAGTTGCTGTACTATCCCCATCCTCTGTTATTACTACACACATAGAGTCATGTGGGTCAAGTGTGCGCACTTAATCTTTGACGCTTTAAATACTCGAAAATTATTTGTAGAATGAAACAAAACTGTGGTAATTAGTAAGGCTGTTTATTTGTAATAAACTTAGACACAATAATAGTATTGTCAGTAGCTTATATTTTAAGAAACTATAAAAAACAAAGACCGTTCCATATGCGCACACTTACCCCAGTATAGGGGTAAGTGTACGCAACAACAAAAATAGAAATATTCAGCTATATATTTTTAGAACATGAACAATATTATATAATTATTAAAATGTTCATCATAGGTACTGAAAGTAATCAACATAATAATCATCTTAAATCAAAATATGAGATCAACTTGAACTTAGAAATCCTTAGTTACTGTTCGTGCCACCAGGCTCCACAAAGGCTATATTCAATCCAGTCTTCAGTCGGTGGATCAGAATACTTTTCGCAACATAAGGGGCAGTAATACTATTTTTTGTCATTTTTTGGTTTCTTAAGAGTCTTATTTTAAACATTCTTTTTTATGGCAGTCTCAGATGATTTTGTAGTGTTTTGTAGTATGTAAATAGTTTTGATGCGCACACTTACACGACAGGCTTCTGCGCACACTTAACCCAAACCAACGAAACCGAATTGTATGAATGTCGTTGATTATTGCGTCATCATAACAACTTAAACACTGGCAAATAACAAACTAGATATTATGTTGCACTCGATAGCAAATACCATATTTTCAAAAAGTTTACATAACTACAAAAGATTACGCGTCAAATGTGAGAAAATATCGTAAATATTTTAGCAAAAATCTTTTTTTACCTGTCAGATCCAAATGACGCGCGAGCAACCGCTGTAATTCGAGTGATTTGCTACACCCCCCGGGGGGTACTGGAGAGGGTGGTTGCCGTTCCTTAGCTTTATATAGTTTTCGAGATAATTTGAGTGCGCACACTTAGACGCTGCGCACACTTGCCCCACATGACTCTATGTATGTGTGCTGCACTAAACGGAAATTTCAGTCGCTGATATCTCATAATGTATTGTATTTGCATAGGTAAGATGCGGACTTTCGGAAAAAAAATTGAATTCAAATGGCTTGGGCAGTAACCCATCTTGTAAAGGGTCTTTCAATACGGACGCTTGACTTTTAAATGTTAATAATACAAGTTATGTGTGAGATCTCCACTCCATTTGTATTTTATTTGAAAGAATATATATATAGCATTAAGTGTGGAATATACCGTCGTTCAAATGCAAGCCGGGGCTTTGCTTGTGGCACATATTCGGGAAATCCAATTTTCGATGACTTTGTCGCATAAATCTGGCTGAATTCGTTGGATTAACGAACGCCATGTTGATTTTGAGGGTATCAATTGTTTGTTTATTCGCATAGACCTGTGATTTACGATATCCCCAAAAGAAGTAGTCTAAAGGCGTTAAATTGCACGATCTCGGTGGCCAGTTCACGTCGCCGCCGCGCGAGATTATTATGCCTTCAAAACTGCTCATACAGAATGTGCATAGTGGCATGTAGCGCCGTCCTGGTGAAACCACATGTCGTCGGTATCCATATTATCCAGTTTAGGCCAGAAAAAGTTGCTTGTCATCGATCTGTAGCACTTGCCCTTCACGGTTATGGCAATGCCAGTTTCATTTTGAAAGAAGTACGGACGGATTATTCCGTCAGACCAAAATCCGCAACAAACACTGAATTTCTCGGGATGCATTTGGTGCAAATCCGACAATTTTGCTTGTTGACATATCCATTCATCCAAAAACGGGCTTCGTCGCTGTCGACCATAAAAATCATGTAATGCGCGGAACGTTTATAAACTATCCCTTTGAAGCTATTCTGAAATTAAGTTAAATTCATTTTCTCGTACTATATTATTATTTTCAACAACGACAACAGATTTGGTATTTCATTCGCATCTCAATATTTCCTTCATATTACCTCCTAGAACGTAAGATAGCCAAGTTTTGGTATATAATTTTTTAGTGGGGTAACTAGTTTCCTGTAAACCATGACCGGTCCAACTCGCGGTTAAGATGCTTCTTATCATCAAGAAGAGATCTCTACTACACAAATCTCACATTTCTATCACCGGAAACGCAAATTTGTGTTACCGAGAGAATATATGTATTTCTTCTCGCTGAGAATTCAAAATGCATTCACTTATCTCCAAATTAAGTATCATAAAAACAACTGATCTTCTTCCATATTAGTATCCCGCGCGGAATATATCTATGATGTATTTTTGTAGTCTTTCGACTGCCTATAGTTATTTTACCTTAAGAACGATAAATGGAGATATTATTGAGATATCGTGTACCAAAAAAAATCGCCGAAAATACATGCTGAGTAAAGTTTGTTTTCTAATTTTACTATTTTTCTATATATTCGCGCAAAACTCATTTATTTTTCATCCTAATTGAATTTCAAATACATTTCGCACAAGTAACATCGATCACTATTCAAATATTCAAATAGTTAGGTAGTTTGTGAGAGAATAACTATACAGCCGTCAAATTAACATCCAAGTTCAAGATGTTAAAACAACAAATCTATTTTCATGAAATTCTAAACAGCGAGAGAATTTTTCTGCCACCGACACCTTTAAAAACCTCTACGCAGTTTAAATTTCGTCAGTTTAGATACAGAATCAAGTCAAGTAAGAATGAAGGCACATTTTTACGTTTTTTTCCTTGCGGTACAATTCTATGGCGTTTGGAGTCAATGTGATTATAGATCGAAGATTGAACGTTATGGCGGATTGACGCTTTCGAAAATACCTAATGGCCATGTGATCACTAATAATAAGAAAACTAAAATTCCAAGCGGCGGAAGTACTGTGTTGTTTTGCGATACAGAGTTTGAGCTATACGATCGCAACAACGGTGATACCAGTGATATTGGAAAATTACTGACATTTTACTGTGATGGACAAGAGCTGCTATTTAGTACCGGGCGTAACTCTGGCCCAGCGGATTATGAAAGAGCAGCGTATCTAACTATACGATGCAATTCAATATTTTCGGACTTTTATGGTGGAAAATTAGACTACTGTGATCACGAAGGATTACGACAAGGGATAAATGTCAAACACATCCCAATAGTATCTTTGGAATTGTGCTACGATTTTAATAACTCCGAACCGATATTTGCACACTATGTGGCTGCGCAGCGCAGTGTTGTTCTTGAGCGGCAGGCAGATTATAATCCTAGTACCATATCAGAACATGACCTGGATTCTAACAAAACGGTCAGCCTAGGAGAGCAAACCCTACCGCAAATAGAACTGGAAAACGATCGAAGCCTCTTCATTCCGAGTTCGAAGCATCTGGTTCGAGAAATCAACTACACTCTCAACGATCTGTCATCGAGAGTCCTTAACGCAAGTCTCAACGAGAATATTTTCAAATACAAATTCAACATCCTTAATTCAGTGTTTTGGTGGGCCCCGCTGCGAGAAGGAAATTGGGAGGTTTTCGAAAATCTTATGTCCCGTCAAATCGAAACGGAAAGTTACGAGATTTATGCCGGAAAATCACATAAAGCTTCATATCCAAAAAATTTTCTGTGTAATGCGGAAACCGATATGGTCTTTGAGGATGAACGACGAAAGAAGCACATCCCTCTGTACATATGGAACTACGTCATACCCCGCAATAAGACAAAAGGTAATGACGAATTCGTCTTGATCGGCATCAATTCGCCGTTCGTGGAAAGTAATAGGACCAATGCGCTTGTGATTTGTGAAGATATCTGTGATTCGATTTCCTGGCTTCAACCACTTCAGGCTACCAGGAAGATGACATTCTTTGGATATATCTTTTGCTGCAAACCCAAAGATGTACACGCTCTGCTTGATGGATTTCCTCGTGGGAAATATGCGAATAGAACCAATTAAATATTTTTATATTAATATATCGATTTACCAATAAATACAACATTTATCATACAAACAATAGCGTTTTATTGTTTCACTAAACGGAACAAGAACGTCTAAAGCTAACGTGAGCGTTAGCCGGTATCCTAAAAAATATTTTAATTTAATCTTTAAAATCTAATTTTTGGAAGACGTAACAGTCCTTTTTTATTTAGATATTCTGAATGTTTCTCTAGTTTAAAACTGAGTTCCGTAATTACTAAGCATGGCGTGATGTATCGCAGATATCTTTAAATGTACTCCCTATACACAGTATCATATTTCCGCCATTCGTTTTGTACGGGAGACCAAATGCTGTCCAAAATTTCCTGTTGGCTTAAACTGACAAAATGTCAGGAAAATTGTCGTACCAAAGTGGCTTTCGGTCTTCAAGTCACTCCCAATCCATTATATATATATAAACACCGGAGAAGGTTGGAGGCTCAAAGTGTAGGAATAATGTTTTAAATTTTAAAATTCAAAATGTAACAAAGGCTCAAATTACATAGTTTAATTCTATTTGCACAAAGCGTCAGTACACGGAGATTTTTGGGGTCGTTGATATCAAATCTTCCGACTTAATTTTTAACTTGGGAGGTCACGGTCATATTTTCCATTGATTCTTCAATTCTTTTTTTCCTTTAGACATTATTTAAAAAGGCAAACTCAGTCAGTAGAAATTTTGTGAAAGGCAAATATTCAGTGACCCTCTACCATTTATTACTAATAGTGGAAATATTCCAACTTCAATATAGTGTCCATCAGATTACCATCAGTAGAAGTTTAACATCAGAGCCACGTCGGTCACAGAGGGTTAATGATGTATTAATGTGTTAAATTATTCCTTTATTTATAAATTGGCCACAATGAGTCCGGTATCTTGAATAATTTTTGGAAACGCTGATTATGTCAAAGTTAAGATAACAGACAAAATTAGCTTCTTTAAATAATTTTTCAAATTGAAACCCTACATTTCCGTGTCGTTTTATCTGAATTTGGCATTAAAACTCCTTCAAATTTGCTTAGACTGCACCGAAGGGTGGGCCCATATATATTACGTGCAGGGATTCTTGTATGTTAGATTAAATTACATAACAGTCGACATGAAGAGGGCATAGCCTGAAGCCTAACTAGTGCGATAAACCCGCCAGAATAATTTAACTATGTTGCAAGTACTGTTTGGTTTAAGCTTTCAATATTCACCCAGCATGGGAATGAAAAAGGTTTCTCACTGATTTTTACATTTTTACATTTTGCAGGACAGCACAATGCGAATCCTTCACCCCTCGTCGCAGGTGGGTTACATTCAGCAGCCGAACAGCACTAACTCGACAGTGACAACAACAACAACAGCCACCAAGTGCGCAGCGTCTGCAAAAGGGAATGCCACAATCGAGCAGTTGTCCTCAACAACAGCGGATTACTCAACAGATCTATCCAATTTGAATGGGAACACGACCGAGCGACGGTACTCCTATGGGCTGATTGATGCAGATGACAACGTCAATCTCACAATATCCTCGAGCCACAACCTGTCTGCCAGGTACAGCAGAAATCAGAACCATAACACGACCTCCGGCAGAGCTGAATCCGACTCGGAGATCCTCTGCAACAATTTAAACCAATTGAACAATCTGAAGAGCAACAATAAGGGGCAGAAGCTGAATGGCAACGATAACGATATCAGGCAAATATTTGAAGGAAACCTAAACGTCCTGGAAAACGAGGAGGTGGGTAAAAGTAGAAAGCTGGCTTTTGTCAATTGAAGTCCTTAAGCTGCCTAGGGATTCCGTTTGATGGATATCTTGATGGGGAAACATTATAGGCTGCGCTATTTTTGCCCCATTTTTACCCTGGGAAACGGAAGGAAATTCAGGGATATTTGTTAACTCGGCATATTTGCTGTTTACTTCTTTCATGTTTAGATGTTTGCGGATTTCCGTTATAACAACCGCAGGCTGTATCAGCTCTTATTAGTTCGGAGTAGATTACAACCTTTTGTCGGATAATTGAGGTAAAATTTTCTGCTGCCAACATGTTATGAGAGCTTAATGCTCCTAATTTGGGTTAAAGCCGGCCGTAAGGCTTCGCAAGTTTATTACTTAACTTGTTATCGCTCCGATGCATGACAAACAGTTTTTTGTAGGTATAGGCCGACCTATTTTCTTTTTGTAGAAATCAAATCGAATTTCAAAGGAGAAATACCTTTTTTTGGCCCAAAATAACTGGAATTATTTTTTTTTTCAAAAACAAAAGAAGTGTAAAAGCTACAAGGAGGGATGCTCATAATGCACCTTTTGCAAATGCTCTCCGGTATTTATAATTGTAATTTATCTTTCTTCTCTAGTTTAAGTATTTTCTTGGTATATTTTTTTAAGTCATTCTTTGCAACGTACCCCGTGTTCTTTTAATGTCCCATATAGTACTTGCCAATAATCTCCTCATTCAATATCTCCAGTTCCCGATAAAAAGCTTTTTTGTATGGGGAGAGTGGGGGCAAGTTCTAAATGGAACGTTAAAAGAACTCAACTGTAATGTACTTTAATCTTCAATCGACAGTTTGTGTTCTTATAGAACACTATTTCGTATCTTATTAATTACACATCAGGTGTTCCACAAGGGAGGCATTGCGGCCATTTACTGTTTCTTGTATTTACTGTAAATAACGTGGGTTCAGTTTTATCCAGCAGAAATTTTGTTTTATGCTGACTTACCAATGCGCTATTACTTCTTACGTCCACTCTGTTTAGCCAACAGCATAAATCAGCAATTTTAGTCCGAACTAGATTCGAACTGGAGACCCCTCCGGCGTTCTTACCACTGGGCTATTAATGCCTATGTCGCCCCCTCAACATTGAATTATTTAAATCACATTTCGTCACTTAACTCGTGGTTATGTGCCATAATTAATTCAGTTGTAATTTTAAATATTTTCACATTAAACGCCAAATTAACTTTTTACTCAATTCCTCACGAATGTAATTAGCGCGCAACCACGGTGAATGGCTTCCCATAAAAGTAAATTAGGTCCTAGGTGTCTAACACTTCAAGCAATTTACTAATGACGTTAAATGGTAAATTTAAGCCCCCTTTGTTACAGAACGTCTTTCGTGTAAGTCTTAACACATACATAAACACATCCATGTGGTACGACAAGAAGCTTTTAGTAGTTCCAATGAACAGTTGTTGGGGAACAAACGCTAACGTAAATAGTAATTAAATTTAAAATAACGAGCACACAAGGAGCGCTTACACCACATTTTCGATATTTCTTAAAATTCAGGCGCCCACTGCTGCGCTGCGTCTGCCCATTTTCTGGAAGACCACTTACAACGGGCTATTCCTCACAGCCAGCTCTCTTATTAAAGTGCTGTTCTGGGCAAGCACCAGAAATCCAACTAATTTATGACCGAGCAGAGCACTATCTTGCGAGCATTGAGCTTTCGTTTTCGCAACAAGAGAGCGTGTAAGATATTGGGTGCAATAAATTTAATTTCGTACATCCCTAGCCTAATATCTGCCTATCTTGTGCCGGTCTGGCTTTTAAATGAATATCCACATAACTCAGAGTGTGTGCAATTCTAGACTCCGTAAAGCATTTTTCCTCCGCCTTTTGTTTCAGAAGACCTCGCCTAAAAGGTTGCCACCATCCTCGATTCCCAAGACCCTACAGACCCGTCGGGATACAGCAGAGGAGGGCAGCGAATCAAGCAGTAAATCAACAAGCAACATTTCGGACGAAGAAGACGGCCCAGACGAACCAGAGGAGGAAGAGGACGAAGAAGAAGAAGAAGAAAACTTGGGAAATTCCGGCGGAGGAAATTTAATTTGCAACGAGACCCACCTGAACAGGGGTGAGCGAAACAGTGGCGGCCAAAGCAATCCCATACACAACCAGAACACCGTAGAGCTAAGCAATTCGGGACACATAAATTTATCAGCGGCGAAGTTAAGGCAAAATTTGGCCAAACTGGATCTGGACACAAATCTCCAGAACTGCTTTCAGGGCCACAACCAGCACCAGCAGCAGCAATTTGACAGTAGGCAGAATCAATCGCATCACACGTACAAGAGAGTGGGCGGTGTGACGCCCCTCGACCGGCAGTCAAGGGCTGGTCGGGTTTCTGGATACTCCGCGACGTACTCCTGCGAAACAAGCCCCGATGACAGCCTTATGGAAGATGAAGGTTCGTACAATCATACTATACTATATTTATATGCGTGTCATTTGCATTTTAAGAAAGCTGCCCTTCTGGGGATGTTGTCTGGGTTCTATCAAAAACCCTAGGCATTTTTCTTAAGACATCAACTGTATTTTTTTCTTTTCCGGCCACCGACACCAACGCCTTTGTCATTTTGTGTAATTTCAGAGGTGTAAGCGAAGATATTTCGGTTTATGTCTTATGGCTTTGGAAAGGAATTTTTATTTGTAGGGCAGTGTAATTGTTTTGCAGCTGTGCGTCTATGAGATGAGAACATCATTTATTTTTGTAATTTTCCTCTCCTCTTTTTTGTTCGACTTAATTTTATGTTATAAAGGGAAATGAAGAAAACATTAAAGATATAAAAATTTAAACTAGACGAACCTGTAACATAAATAAATTCATGCACACAGGACAACTTTTATTTTTTAAACCACCAACAAATTTAAAGTTACACCGTAAACAATTTTAGAGAAATTACAAGAGAATCGGTTCTCTACACAGCGTAGAGTAGTGGTGAGAACTATACAGTTGGACAAATACACGTAGCTTTACTTGTAATACACTAAGAGAAAAATGACATTGTAAAATCATACCAAAGCAATGTGCCTTCGAAAATTTCATTTAATACAGTACATAAAGTTAAATTTATAAGACTCATATGTGGAATTAGCATAACGTAATGTTAAATTGTAAGCTCCATGTTAGTTTAACAAGTTTCGTTGTTACATTTAACATTTACATTTTTCACCTGTTAAACCATAAAACGCCTTGCACAAATTTACATTGAGCTAGAATGAAGGTGTAATCATTTTTTTGACTCTAGAGCAACTGTAGATCAATGGTGAGGGCTGTGGACTACTGTTCCAGAAGTCCCGGGTTCGAATCCCGCATGAATAAGAATATTTTGCTGTATTTTGTCTTACAACTTAACAATGAAGTAGAATATTGGCTAGAATCCTAGAATTTCAAGCATCTCAGGTTAGAGTCCAATCGGAAACCACAGAAAAACCAAAAGTCATTTAGAGCTGCGTAACACTATGTAATTGCATGCATGTAGTACAAATAACTAAAGTATAATGTCAATTTAATACTGATGCTTTTTATTTATACTACAGACAGATTTTATTATTTTTCGTTGTTAACAACGAACAAAAAACGTGCATGAAGCATTTCATAACGAAAAATGGTAAAATCATATAATACTTTTTTTGGGGTTTCTTACATTAAATTTTTCTGAGTGTATTAATGCTACTCGTTCAATACACTTACACAATTACAAAGGATATGTAGTAAAGTTGTTATCCAAGAAGCAACAGGACCGCTGGGTTCAGCTGTAACAAAAGATCATACGAGCGCACTACTACTACTGAGTATTGTAGATGTGGTGAAGAGATAGTATATACCTACTATTTCGTGATTTATGTCTTTTACGAAAATACAGTAACCTTAAAAATAATCATCCTGCTCTGATGAAAGTTTCGACGAATTTTACGGCACCTATCTTCGATTTAACATTACCATTGGATAAAAATGTCATAACGCTTTGCATAATGTCCTTGCTCAAGATAAAAAAAGCTACTCTATAATTTAGAGGCAATTATTTCCACGTTTTCTAATTGTTTATTACCTCACCACATTTTCCAGCGCTCCTTTCTACTATACAAACCCAATAAACCAATCGAATTATCAAACAAACGGTGTCAGAGGAGGTGATATAAAACTGTTTATTGAATTAATATTTAATTGAACTTGCCAATATTTATGTCTCTCCTTGGCTTTTGCTACCGTCCCAACCCTTTAAAACCCCCACAGCTCTGCCAATTACCCAGGCCCATAAAATTCGCGAACCAACGTGAAACCCCCCAAATGGGCTGCTTACTAATTCCACATCCCAGCTGGAATGTGCTATAAACTCGAATTTTTAAAGTTTGAAGCTTGAGTAGAAAATATGAAATTAAATGGAATCCAGGAGGGATGCCATTAAGCTATGAATGGTAGAAATTTTTGGGGGAAGCCCCCGTCCCGATCTTTGACCCCCCGCAATGGACTGATTGAATTTAAAATTAATTTCCGGCTTCCATAAATCAATAAAAGCGGTAGCAGCGGACTGGCGGCATGACACGGAGCAAGCAGACAAGGAAGGCTATGCAAATAGCAAGGAACACGATGGGCAGCTGGGTGTGAACATTTAACCCCATTCGGTGTGGAAACGGAAATTAGGTGTTTTGGCGCCACAATGCCGCCAGTGGGTATATTACCAAAATGAGCTTTTCAGTCCTGGTAAATTTTCCTTTTGTGAGTAGCAACCATCAGGGTCTGTAGGGGGGGGCTATTAAAATTAGATTTCCGAGGCTTGCCAAGCCAATCACTGGACGGGATCGACTTGATAGTTCAGGAAACGACCGGAAGGCCAGTTCCGGCCGAGTCTGACAATCACGATGGCTTGAAATTTAAATTACTTCAATTTGGGTTAGAAATTTATTGGTAAAGTTTGGGGCTTTAAAACTAAATGGCTGTCCCAGTCTAGTGCATGATGTGGGAAAACGTACGGGCTAATGGGAGTGTCGTCATCAACAACTCCCCGACAGCTACCCTGTCGGTGAGAGAAATTACAACAAAAGCATGTTGCACTAACCACTCTGCTACTTGTAAAAAGCCCGGAAGCCAATAACTCTACCCCAAATGTTGAGCCTCTGTACAGCTGTACAGCTGGAAAAGTAATGGACTGTGGTGGGTAATGCAAATGCCTCAGCACGAAATTGAATAGTTTCGTTAACGTACCTACAGCCTAGCGAGAGTAGCTAATGATGCTTCACTGTTTAGAGTGCAAAGTGGGAAAATTGTCCATTTCTAGGAGTTCTGAATTGTCCATTCTGACAACTAATTCCGGTTTCCCTCCAACGATTTCCGGAAATAACAAGTGATATATAGGACGGAGCGAATTATAAATTTTGGTGTCCCTTATGGAACACTTTGTCTATGAAATATTGCAAAAATTAAATGCGAATAATATCTGGTGGGAATTAAATCTCGGTTGTAAGTGGTCCAGGCCAGTTAAATATATCGAAATTACTTTCATAAAAGAACTTCTGTACTTCTGTGTTCAACAATATAAAATTAGTTTGGGGATATAGCATGGAGCGTTATCCTGTTGAAAAGTTAGTGTAATGGTGTCGGCGAGAAGCTCATTTCTTGCTGAGCTAAAATTCATTGTGTAGAACTTTCAATCTGTTGTTATTTTCGAGTTTAGAAAGTACTTACACTCGATTCCATTTTCGCCAAAAAAAACAACCCAAACCAAAATTTCATCCCTTTTTCGGGTAAAGCTTTAACTCACAACTTACTTAAAGCTCACAATTGCCTAAAGCACATCGAAACATCCTTCTCTTCTATCAATTAGAAAACGTTTTTGGGCGGCAATTTAGCTTATGCAAATTCTTCATGGTTATATGTTCTTTGGTAATACTTTCATACTTCATTTTTCCAATACTTACGAACCAATATACATATGTTTCCGTAAATCCAGTGTTACTATAACTAATTTTCCCCTTTTTCCAGATGCATACTCACCATCACCATCTTCAAGTAACTCACTAACGTCTCCAGAACCGTCGAATTTTCCGCGAGGTATAATTAATCCGAACTATCCCGGATTCCAGCATTTAGCCCATACGCTTTCCGAGCATTTTGTGAACCACTCAGACGCTGACGACAGCGACTTGTCCGAGTTCGAAGTGGAGCTCAGCGTGGAAAGTCTGGACGAGAGTTTCGAGCGCTTCCACTCGAACAACTGCAATAACAACAACAGTCTGAACAATAACAACAATGACACTATTACGAGCATCTCCGGCCTATCGGGGCTATCGGGCCTATCGGGCGAGGAAAGTATGCCGTCGAACGACGAACTGAACTATAATTTGGAAATACCGCCCCCAAAAGAAAATCGTGACCACAAGGAAATTAGTCTGCCAGAGATTCGAGTCTCGTCGTCTCTGAGCAATTCGGAGGATGGCAGTAACAAGGATCTGGTGGAAAGAAGCCCCGATACGGACTCGGACGTTTCTAGTAAGCATCTCGAATCTGACGAAGACGTCAAGGTTAGCGAAGATGGGGAGCAGTGTGATGATAGAATAAGAACCTTCTCTTCACCCGAAGACATATCATGCGACTTAGACACATACCTTAAGAAATTCGAGACTTCTACCGATGTCAAGTCGCAAGAAAAGGAGACTCCGGAGAATGATGCTCAGCAGGATGAAGCTAGGAGCTGCCCAACTCCGGATATTCTTATAAAAAATGAAAAGTCAACCTGCAGCCGAAAAACATCCGCAAATAGGCCTGACCTGCTGAAAAATGTCGGCGGTGTGCAAGAGACTGCAGGCTGTGAGCATCACCACGAAAATCATCCTATTGAACCTGAAAAGCCATCTAGTCGAGTTTCAGTACCTGACAATATTGCAATTGAGGCCAAACGTCCCGAAAAAGACGATGGATCTTATGGTGTGACACCGGTGGACATAATTGGGGACTTTGGCAGAGAAATTGAGAGAGAGTTCGGACTTATCGTGTCCGGATACAACACAAGGATACTTTGCCGAGACTATTCGCCGTCAGCATGCACCGAGAAGAAGTTCTCTTCAAAGGTATGTTGAAGAAATTTTTTTTTATAAACACTTTAGAGTAGGAATGATCCCCAATTTTTTTAAATTTATTTTTGCAAGATTATCCCAAAAAAAAACACAATTTGATCTATGGGTTCAAATCCCGGTTTTGTGATAAATGTTCTAGTAACCCAAATTTTTGCTTTTGGAGCCATTCTCCTATTTTGGCCGTATGCTTTGGATCGCCATCCTGTTGAAAGATAATTGATGATGATGTGCAAAATCGGGGATCATCCCAATTTTAAAGTGAAGCCTTTCTATTTTCTGCATTTGCAATTTTTCCTTTTGTATTGTATTTTGTATATATTTTTTTTAAATTCTAAAGAGCCACACCAAACTGTGTGGCGAGCAACTAAAATGTGAAGCGCTGGTGCGAAATCAAGTGCGCTGCAATGAGTCCGCCTAGCAAGCACATTCCACTCCCATCCATGCTATTAGTCATCCTCACCTGAATGTACATATGTGGGAGTTCGAGTCAGTTTAAAGCTCTGCGAGTTGCCGGCATACGACTTCAATTTTCAAGCATTCACCGCTTTAAAAGGAACGACTGACAAGCGCTTTTGCCTGAAAATAAAAAGAAAACTGTAATTAAGGAGGCCCCAAGGTGGGATCGTCGGGTGAAAATTCAGCCTCCAACACCCGCAGCTCATTTCTCCCGTATTTTTTTTTTCTTGAGGGCGGGTGACACGAGTGAGTGCATCCGACATTCCAACATTCCCCGGCGAGTTAATCCCACACACACTTATTTTGCGCTTCGCAGGGAAATTAGGTCAGCTAACTTTGGATCACGTCATCATTCCTGAAATGCAGCTGGATATGTTCTTATCGCACACGGGAGGCGACCCATCAGCTTCTTATCCATGCCACGGGCACTGCCGGAGTATTGATTGCAGTCGTAATGGTTCCATTCTACATAAGGCGATTACCGAACGCTCTGAGTGGCTCTGCTAATTCGGTGGGGGGCTTTAAGACAACATTATTCAGTGCGATTACTCCCCGATGATGTGCAAGCCCTGATTTCATAATCCATCGATCTTTGAAATCCGCTTACGCTTTGAATTATTAACTAGTGCTATATGCTTTCCTTTGAGCTCTTTGGGGTGTTTGCGCGCAGACTGGGCGGAAATCGGTGTAGAGTTTGTGCATCTATTATTCATGCAAATCGCTTTTGGTAATTCCGTGAATATTTGCGAGAATTCAGCATGTGAATTTTACAATATTCTGGATTCAATGATGCTTCCCATTCGAATGAAAGAACTGCAAATAACCCATATTTCCCATTTCTCAACTATAACATAATATGTGTGGTTGTATTTTCTTTTATTGAAATGACGTGAGAAATTAATGCTCAAAACGGTAAACCAAGCATGTGAATTGTATAAATAGTTTTCAAATAATGACAGGCAGACAAAAAATTTAAAAAACACTTATTTGGGTTTTGGTATCGCGCAAATAATCAAATGAGGTTAGAAACAGGCAGTTATAGTTTGAAATCACAAACAGGTACTTCAATTTTATTTATTAGCAGACTACGGTACAGAAAAAAAGGGGGGTTATGAGTTTGGCAGTTTATGTATGGGTGTATGGATGTTCATCTGTTCCTTCGTAGCTCCTAAACTACTCCTCAGATTTGAACAAATGAGGGGTCGCTAGAATCGCCTCAATTTTTAGGGTGACATAGGCTATATAACGTCACAAAAGAAAAGCAAAATGGCGGCCACCATAAGTCAAAATGTCTGACAATAAAAGACAAATTTCATCAAATATTATGAATATGAGTATTAAATGAAAGCGTTGGACGAGCACAATGCGGTAAACTATGTGACGTCAATCCAAATCTAAGATGGCGGATTACATTTTTCTTCACGACTTCCTCAATTTGGGTATCAAATGAAAGGGTTTGACGAGCAGAATACAACAAGATATGTAGCTAGACCTCTATTATGTCTACCTAAGAGCATTTCGCTTCTTTATGACGCTCTCAGAAAATATGTAACATTTAAAACGCAAACGGTCGAAGCAATAGGCCTGCCTGCAGTGAATAATTTCATGCTACATTCAGCCTAGAATTTTAGATGATAGTACATGGAGTCAAAGCTGAATGTTAATCTAGCGTGGTAAAAACTTCAAGTTATTTTTTTTATAATAATTTTTCGCCCACTTCCTTATTAGCAGTCTTGCATCTTTATATGTATATTCTAAAAAATGTTCTCCACCACTCAATCTAATTTGGCTGTTAGTTTCCCTTAAAAGAAGTTCTTACCTTCCACAGATTTAATTGCAAATATAGCAAAACGCAATTCTTTAAGATTCTAGGCAGGTGAAAAAGTATGTCGACATCCAGATTCAACGATAATGGCAAGTGCACAAGTGAAAAGGTGCACTCCAAATAAGAAGTCAATCGGTTAAGTAGGTCTTTAGCAAACATGGCAATCATTTGGCAAAACATCGCGGTGAGAAAAACTTTTCAGTTTTGCAAATCTGTGAGCCGGTGAGGAGAGAATTCGAGTGATTAAGAAGTTTACATAAAACATTTGAACTTTGGAGGTTTTTTTTTTTAAATTGCTTTGAGGATACATACGTAGGTACTTAACAGTGTAAGGCTTAATAATATATACTTGAAAAAAAACCGATTTGTTCCTAGTTTTTGGACTTATGATTAACATTTTCTGAAAATTGAGTATAAAGCGCAGAATGTATGCGTGATAGATTGAATCCCTGATTCTGAAGCATGTTTTCCCCAAAATCCAATCATTCTCTCATCCAAACAAAATTCTTTCGCATTTCGCACCACACCGCTTTAACACAAACATTTCCAGATCTCGCACGTCACACGGTGAGACTTATCAGCACCCACCCATTTGTTTGATGCTTTTTCTGTTCCGTTCTTTTGAGTTTATGCACCCAATAATTTGCCACACATTTCCACATCCACATCGACTAATTGGAATTCCATGCTATCGCAACAGACCGCCGACGCAGTGCTTTCCGACGGCAAAGAACAACTAACCGTCGGTTCCGAAGTGGCCGCCGGAGGTGCCGATGTGGGGATTGAGATGGTGCAGCCCGAATGCATCACATGCGATCTGCTGCAGACCACGCCAGGTAATTTCCACCGTTCCCCGGGGGAGAAATCCAGCCCGTCGCCGTCGCCAGCGCCGGCGCCCCCACTAGAGCATGGAAAATCAAAAGACGAGGACGCGTCATCGGCGAAGGTCATAGCCAAAAATAGCGGTGTCGCGAATAAGAGCAGCTCCGTCGGTGGTTGTGGGGAAAAGCTGATCCCGACCGCGATTGTCAAGCCCAAGTACCAGAAGCCGTCTTACGACGACCGTCAGCTGCCGCCCATCGGACTGGGGTACTCCGATAACAGCCGCGCCTGGTACAAGAGCAAATGTGGCGGGCCGCAGTCCGCCAACGCAATCATCCAGTCGAGCACGGGAACATCTGGGAGTGATCAGCGATCGCGAAAAATGCAACAAATCGCGAGCCAGCTCGATCGGAATGTGAAGTTTTCTAAGAAAATTCTCAATCGCAGTTCGGGCGGTAATCTGGCGCTGAGCAGCAAGCTCCCGAATACGCGCCGCTTCGACAAAGACGCGGACGGGTCAAGTAGTGTTGTGGCGGTCGTTACCCCGAGAAAAAAGGACAAAATGGAGACGAGTTTAAGTGAGAAAAAGTGCAAGAGTTTCGTGGAGAAGAACAACAACAATAATAACAACAGCAGGAGCTACAGCAACAACAACAACTTCAGCTGCATGGATGCCAAGCGGCGGGAGGGCCATAAAGCCGGCAAGGACCTGTCCATCTCAGGTGAGTTGACCAGGACCTTTCGTGGATCACGAGTGGAACTCAAACATTTTTCCCCAAAGCGAGCTTCGACGTGTACAACATTGAGACTGCGCTTCCAGTGATAGACTTGGAAGCAATCGAGAATCACCTGAAGAAGGCCAAGGAGGAGGAAAGGAAGGTAGGTGCTCATTCATTTTTCATTCATACAAACCCCCCCCAGCAAGCGACCTTAAACCCAAGAGATTAGGCGAGTCCGACAGAGGAAAAGCTCCACAGAGCCAGCGGCGAGCAGCAACGCACTTTCGGCTCTAATGAGCTTAACCCGCAAGCTATCTAATTCCCATGTCCATAAATCGGATAAATCCAGAGCTCCATTTCGAAGACGAAGATTCGTGCCCCGTCTCGGCTTACACGTTTTCTTTCTCGGCGCTCTGCTCGGGGCTTAATTAAGTGCGAAACGCTCGGCCCGCTCAACCTCATTGGGAAGACAATCGACCTTAGAGCGGAATGCTTGAGAATTAGTGGCATTCGCCGCATTTCATTTCAAAGCAAGACGCTTAAGCTCTTGACTTTATGTTAATTAATTTGGCCGATTAATTAATTCACTCCTGTCGTTCTGATCTCCGCTAAACGAGAAGGCCGCAGATGGGCTGGATCTGCGTCAAGGAAGTAGCCTTTCTACTGCTCTTGTCCCTTATTCTGAAGGGTTGCTGACTGTAAAGTCCTTGAACGGTTTCCATCGGAAATGAATTTGCACCAAAAAGAGCCTTGAACGTGAATATTCCACAAATTCGGAATTCTCCGTGTTTTGGATGATTTTGGAATTTGTCTGTTTAATCCTTGTTTGGGCGTTAGCCTTATCCTGTGGCATTTCGCTGTAATTCTTTCGAAGTGCTCCGTTTAATGGGATACTTAGAAAATTTTCTCTTTGAAATTGTAATGCCTTGGAGATATTGGTTAACGGGGCCGGAATCAGTTATGGGCTTTACTTTAAAATTTTAATAATAAATCGTTAACAATTTTCTGGACTGCGTATATACGTATACTCGAGTTAATAAGAGCGGGCCCGCAAAGCCCGGGTACCGAAAAAGGTAAAATAATTTTTATAAGTAGTCCTCTTAGATAGCTACAATAATAAACTACTTCAAATCAGCAGCAATCTAGAGGAAAACAAATAAATTGTGTGTGATAAATTTTTGAATTTTTTGAAGAAATTGTTAAAATAAAATTTTTATTTGCAAGAACGACGTTGTGGAACTGCTTTAGACTTTTTAATTAGGGACTTACGTTTTACTTGGAAAAACTTATTCATTCTAATTCGGTCTTTGCGCCCTCCCCTTGTTAGTCCGTAATTTGCTCGCAACCCACTTGACCGATTTAAAGAAAACTTTCAATCTTGGAGTTCCGGAACAGAAAATACCGCCTGCTCAATGTGCAGGGAATTATTCCCGAAACGAAACAGTTGAACCGAATGCTGATTCCTCATTTTACTGCAACTACTATTGCAAATTCAGATCCGTCAGAAATGTTAACTAATTTTGTGAATAAACACATCCAGGGCATTTTAAATTAAGCTTACTTTTATAAAAGAGATTTCGTACACATCCACAAAATAAGGGTCCCTGCCCTTTTACGTTCACCATAATTGGATGACCAACCTCCTTGACGCAGTTTGCGGCCTGTAGTTTATTATTAGCTAGCAACAAAACGGCTATTTGATTGTACCTAAGCACATCCACAAAATGTAAAAGGAAAGTGGATGCATAATTACAATATGGTCAGGCAACATTGTAGTTTAAGTACGTCCAGAATCGCAAAATCACGTGCCCAGCACAGAAATAGCCTCTAATCGATTCACCAGAGAATGTGAACTACAATGACCGCTTGTAGTAGCCCATAGGTAGTAAGACGAACCTCAATCCTGGGAGAGGTACTTTAATCGTAATTACTTTTACGGCATTTCTTTGCTGATAAGGAAAGCAGTAAAATGTATTTCTCTGCACACCCTGGGAATGTAATTAGACCAGCAAGCTTGGGTGATTTGAATTTATAGCTAAGCTAACTGGCTACCCTTCTTTCTGGAGGTGCGAAGGCTATAAGTCACAGGAAATATTTGTTAACCCTGCACGGGATCTGGGGATGGGTTTAGTGATTTCTGTCACTAAAATTAAAAATGAATGCTTATCCGCTATGGGCGCTTGATTAGGAGTATTTATCACGCGATGTTTGCTTATCTTTGGTTCATGACTTTTAGTATTTATTTTTTTGTACTCGGCACTCGTCGTGACTTTCTCGCATACAATTGTAGCATAATTTAGGTAATGGAGATTTTCAAGATTATTTATTACAATGATGCTGACATTTTGTACCTTTAGCAAAATATTGATATACATACATACTCTTTCACTTTTTCCCGTCATTGAAACGCTTGATATGTCACCAATGCACATGTATTTACATACACACATATATCCTAGGTACAATATGAAGGCTGGGCTAGAGTCGATTTTATTTTAGGGAAACTGAATAATTCATCGACCATTAACAGCTGACACCTCCTAACTACGTTTCGACAAAATTTACAGCAATCCAAAAATACTCGGTTGCTTTCTGTCCCATAGCTAAAGCTGCACAAGGTCTGAATCGGCGATTGGAATGAACTAATTGTTATAAGATGGTCTTAAGCTCTTCATTAAAAGCTCAAAATAGTTCATTCTACTGTCATTTTCGAAAAAAAATTGTTGTGTTGTAAAGGTGCCTTTACACTGCATACAATGTTGGAAAAAACTAAAGCAACTCAAAACAAAAAAGTAATTTAAAAAAAAAAATAACAAGTGTAGGAGTATACTTTACTTTAAAATAAAATATATTCAAAGTAATAAGCAGTCTAAGTTCTTACAAGTAATAAAATTTGTCTGGAAAAAACTAAAGCAACTTTTATTCAGGTCAAAGAATATAATTGAAAAACGTTGTATTACAATATTAGCGAACTCTATTCCTTATCCTCTGCACGGCCATGAATGTACCAAACGATTAATGTCCCATTACACAATTGCGACGGTAATGCACGATTTTCTTTGCGCTTTCATTTGAAGAGTACTAGTCATCGCGTAAAGTGTTTATTTAATCGAATTTATTGAGCATGGCCAGGAATAAGTACAACGAGTTCACCAAGGAGTGCATCATAAGTAATTTTAAAAAGGGTTTGACTCAAAAGGCTTTATGTGAAAAGTACAGTATTAGGAAATCTGTGATATCAAGACTTTTAAACAAGTTTAAAGCGACCGGTAATGTGAAAACCTTCCACAAAGGTGGACGTCCGAGGAAGACGACAGCACGAGAGGATGCCCTCATTATACTAAAAATAAAAATAAACCCGTTTGTATCATCAGCGAAAATTCTCAGCCAGATCCCGTTGAACGTTACTGATGGACCAGGCAAAATGGATCGGTTCCAGTATAAAGAAATTCTAGAGAATTACATGTTGTCATATGCAGAAGAGGAAATGCCACTTCGTTGGAGGTTTCAGCACGATCGCGACCCAAAACATACTTCTAAATTTGTAACTGACTGGATCAGAGAGAGGCATGTCGATGTTCTGGATTGGGCTGCGCATATAGAAAATCTATGGGAAATTGTTAAGAGGCAGTTGAGAGGACAGAGGTTCTCTAACCACAGGCAGTTGTTTGAAGCAATACAATCAGAGTGGTCGCAGGTTCCAAAAAAAACTATTGAGAAACTTATTTTATCGATGCCAATAAGATGTCAATCCGTTATCAAACAAAAGAGTTCCTATAGTTTTTTCCAGACAATTTTCATTCAGTATTTGCAAGAAATTAGATTGTTTATTCTTTAAAATGTTGAATTTACTATAATATTATTGTGTCGTTATATAGAAGGATGTAAGAGGATTAATTTGAATATATTTTTTTTTAAGGTCAAGTATACTCGTACACTTGTTATTTTTTTTTTTAAATTACTTTCTTGTGTTCAGTTGCTTTAGTTTTTTCCAACACTGTATGTATATATGACTTGGTCAGCTGAAATGTCATGGGGGGTATATGCACCAAAATTAGTCAGCTGACAAATATAAATACACAAATAGAACTGTTCCTATTGTTCTGGATTTGTCAGTTGGCTTTTGCAAAAATGAACGCATATTGCTAAGTTCACAATTCAGAGTGAGCTCCGAGTTTGCTTCGCCCAACCAAAATCATAAAGTGAAAGCTAGGATTTTCGAAATTCGAAAAATAATGTCAATGAATGAATGTCAATGTTTCAATCAAATGCTTTGTTTCACGTGTCAATAATAATATTTACCCCATTCAAAGATTTATACCCCCTTTACGCCGTTGGGGGTTGAATTTTGTGGAATGCTAAAATATGTGTACTATTGATAAAGTTTTAGAGTTTTTGTGCCAATTAAATGTTGCAAGTATATCGAATAAAACAATATTTTTCCCCATTCAAACTCTTTTTAAAAAAACCCTTTCTTGGAGCACCTTTACTTTCCTAACTTCGTATGGCTATCTTCAGTGGTTTAGGCTGCGCGTTGTCTTATATGTACACATTTAAATAAAAGAATAAATGCTTAAATTTCCCTCCCAAATAATCTACTCACCCCACCATCACCAACGAAGAGGTATTTTGCCTTTACGCCGGCACCTAAAAACTTCTTAGGACAAAGCTAATGACCATAACGCTAAGTTTTCTGCATGATTTCCCTTAAAATATTTTCCCCCCGTTGAATCACAACAACCATCGCCACACAATGTAGACGCGGGCTTTACAAATCTTTTCGTGTTTACATTTTTGTGCTTCTAAAAATAAACCACTTGAAGTTGAAGATTACACTCAACAAGCAGCGACACTTCCGCGAACCTCCTGCGAAAAGCTCTCAACTCTTGTTGGTACCTTTCGCGTGCAAATGAATTTATGGTTTTTTTTTTAACGATTTCCAAAACTGCAAAGCTTTTGCCTGCAATTTGCGATATTATCAGAGCCCCATACATGAGAGTCCCACAAAAGTAAGCAATTGCTTCGTTTATCTCCAATTAAACTCACGACAAACTTTATCAGTTCTACGAAAAGATTGGAAAATAAGTTTCGAAGCAAACGAAATGTGGGAAAGCGGTTTTGCGATAAAAAAAATTGACTGTCTCCGACTAGGGTCATTTTCCATTTCCACGGCAATTTAGTTTACCGAAAGGCCTTTTATTCGCTGCTCTACTTTCGAATAAAATTCCTCATGCTTTCGTTAAGCCTAGTAATCGGCGCAATAAAACCGCACAAAAGAGCGAGTGAAGTGTGACCGATCATAAGACGACGATTAAGTATTTCTAGATTGTTTGATTGCTCCCTCGTATTGCAGTAAACAACATCGCGATATTCACCAGGTATTCTCGCGGTTTTGACTATAAAGTGCCCCCGTAGTGAAGCCAGATGAACCAATTAACCTTTTTTTTGAGCAGAGGCTCCGGAATGAGTGCGTTAATTAGCAGGTGTGTAACGATGTGAAATCGGTTCGAATTGCAACCACGTTGCGTCTCTCGACATATGTATGTACATTTATTTATGCAATCAAGATGATGAAAGAATGTGAAATTGATCTGAGTGACCCCGTCTTCAAGCAGCTTTGCGAAAAGGACCGGCGACTGTCTCTGCCGGCATACCCGTCAATTCAGGTAGGCAGTCATTCTCTTGAGCCAAGCCATGGCACTATGTACACTTTCGAGAAATACTTTGCCAAAGATGGAGTGATTGAGTAATTTGCCAATTGCTGATAATCTCATCGATTGCCTTTTCATTCAATCATCTCCAGAACATTTCTCCTTCTTGGGCAGTCATGCGGGATTGAATGGTCGGTCTTGCGGTTGATTCGTTTCTTTTGAAATTTCTCTTCTTCTGAGATTGGTACCTCCTTAATGCGGTGTTTGCAATTCGGAAGCCACTGTTGGAAAGTGGAATGGAAATAGTCAGTTCTTAAAATTATTTTCACATTTGCTTTTAATGGACAAGCAAAAATATCAGGGCAATCATCATTAAAAAACTTCTTTCAGAATATATTTTAATGGCCAGGGTAGGGCGAATGTCATGGTACCAGTTTAATGGGTGACTTTGCCTTTTTTTACTTAAAATATTGATTTCATCTTTTTAATTGTTAATATGTACTAAATTTTTGAATTAGAGTTAAGTATCTTCGTGACAGATTATTTCTTGGAATTTCTGTCTCGTGTGAAACGTGCTAAAACACCTCAATGTGCGCCTCTATTTACCTCATTTTCCTCAATATTTCCATCCACAAAGTAGTCTTTCAAAATTCGCATTTTTTCCCATGATTTGTGTGGTGTAGTACCAATCCCCGGAAACTGTCATTAACTATGATTAACGCGCATTCTCGTCGTTGATAAGTGGCAGATTTTTTGTCATGACGAGTATATTCGTCATGCGTTAAAATCCGTTTCGTAATTTCAAGATTTTTTCAATATTTGGAGGCCCAGATGAAATAAAACGAAGGAAGAAAAAAAATATAAAAATAATTATAAAAAACTGAACGCAGTTTTTATTATTTTTTATTGATTACGGCAACCCTGAAATGTGTGAAGAGGCCATTAATTAGAAATTATATCGTGGATCGTTATCAGTCTATTCAGTTAGGTGACAGTGTCGCTTAATGAATAAAACTATTATTTGGGGTTCCTCAGGGTTCGATTTTATGACCTTTGTTGTTTTCAATGCAATTAAAGTGCAGCCTAATTATATATGTAGACAATGTTAAACAAGCTATTGTGTGTGTTGAGGCACTACAAGATTTATTATAAGCAATTAAATGAATGCTTCCTCAGCGGAGCCAATGATGAAGTGAACAAAGAGTTTAATTCGTTGTAGCACAGCAAAAAACGCCAACGACACTAAATGTTTGCAGACTATCCTACGTCCTAGTACTATCTGCGCCCAATGGTGCTTAACTTCGCTTATAGAAAACCCAGAATCGGTAGGGCAGCATGGTGTGGACGTTGCACACAGAACATATTGTTAAAAAAGCAATCCAAGGAGTTAAAAATGTTCAATAACACAGCCACACAAAAAAAAAAGTGGGTATTACTTTTGATGCCATATGTCATATCCGTAGTAATTTGGCCTGCTGATCACGAATCCGCGACCAGAATTAAGCTGTGACGTCCAGATTTTTTTCTAACCTCCAAAAAGTGGGTTAAAAACAGAGAAAATCGTGGAGTAAAATTCGGAAAAAATTTATTTTTAACATTTAAACCTATATTCATATGAATTGAGACCTGCTGAGCACGAATCCGTCACCAGAATTGAGCGATCACGTTCTGATTTTTTTCTAAAAATTAATTAAAAAAAATTTAAGAAAAAATCAGAACGTGATGGCTCAATTCTGGTGACGGATTCGTGCTCAGCAGGTCTGAATTCATATGAATATAGATTTAAATGTTAAAAATAAATTTTTTCCGAATTTTACGAGTGTATTTTCCACGATTTTCTCTGTTTTTAATCCATTTTTTGAGGTTAGAAAAAAATCTGGACGTCACGGCTCAATTCTGGTCGCAGATTCGTGCTCAGCAGGCCAAAATACTACGGATATGATGTATGGCATCAAAAGTAATCCCCACTTTTGTGTTTTTGTGTGGCTGTGAATTAGACTCTATGTAATTTTAGAAGGTCAAAATTTAAGCGCCTTAGCTTATCAAACTACTTTAAACTGGAGGGAGTTCTCATGACAGCGGTTATGAATTATTTCCCATTCAAAATCAAAACTATGCGAAGGCGTTGCCCCCTTCTAACTACAGAGAGGTGTGCATACTACGCGCCAACTACGGCAGGCTGAGCCCGACACAACCGTAAAACCCAAACAAAAGATAAAAACTAGGAGAAAATTACGCCTTAAAATTCGACAATTGGTATGCCTCTTTTTTATTGAAAACCGTTGCGAAACCCCTGGCGAAGTAAATGCCACAAAGGTGGATGTACTGCTTCGCGAGAGCGCTCAGTCATCCGACAACAAAAACTTTGTTAGTAATTGACACTCACCGGTCGCGTAGTTCGGCCGGTAGATACAGCGAGCTTTTATGATTTCGAGCATTTAGACAGTACCGACGAAAGACTACAAGACTGTGCCGAGGTGCTAGCGCGGCTTATGTGCACTTAGAAGGGATTGTGAGGTAAGAGTGGAAAGTTGATTACTTTACGGAAATTTTACCAATAGTGGACGATTAAAGCACATTGACTTTTTTTGCTTCGATTGTTTCGAATAATCCAAGGTCGGCTATAATGAGGTATAGCGAAATTGCTTCAAGTTGAGTGGGCAAGGTAAGCCGGGGCTAAATGTAATGCGCTAGTTCTATTCTCTGATTTAGATTGGGTGTTCTCATTTGAAGCTATTTCATAATTTTTATGAGATTTTATTTTGCTTAAAAAAGAAATAAAGGAAACAATAAAGCGCATATTTGGATTAAGTAACCAAATTTTAAGCAAGTTGAAAAAGTAACAAACACTTGTTAAAAATATCCACATCAAATTTAATGTATTAATTAATTATTAAAAGGTTTTTTTTTTTTGGAAATTTTACATGAAAAATAAAACATTCTGGTTGGTAGTCAGAAAATTGATGTCAAGGTGAATACTCGTAGTTTGGCTGATGGTGACCACGGTTGCATGATTTGTGTTCGTCTGAAATAAAAATAAGCAAAGACTTGTATAATCATCATGATTCGAATTAAATTTGGGTGAATAAAATCAGCAGTTTTCTATAAATCATAGTTGCCAGTTCCAAGGGCGCACCACCCGTAGAGTAATATCGATTTGATAAATCAACAGAAATGCACGAATCAACCGTTTTTTTAACAAAATTGGTTGTAATAAATGTGTAGTTAAGTGAAACCATTTTGTTTTAATACGATTTAAAAACAATTCTGTCGCCGAATCAAATTATTTGTTCAACCTTTTTTTAATTATAACATAATTCGCAACGCACACAATGCTTCATATTCTCTTTATTAGAAGTTATCGCGCTCACTACACAATTTTGGCCAGAAACAACTTGTAAAATCAAGTATTGTGTCACTTAGCTCAATTTAAATTTTATACGGTTGTAATTCTTTAAAAATTATATGTACCGATAATTTCCACTTTCCAAGTAGTAGACACAAACTAATATTTAACCGAGATTGATCCGAACAACATTTTCTTGAATATTTTGCAAATCTTAAAAAGACGTGATCAGTATCACGTAATTAGAAACGAGGTTAAAAGTTCATTTAATATTAAGTAATTTGAATTCATTGTCCAATGTAAATAAATATTTGTAAAATGAAAGACAGCAAAAGAAAAACGAAATTATTCAGGTTCTTTCGTATAACGATTTTTAAGATATTTATTACATTTAAAAAACAATTAATTAAATGCTTGGGATGCGCGGTATATTTATTATATATATATATTTGAATCTTAAGGTATGTTTCCAGCACGGCATACACTCCTTTCAATAAATACATACATTTGCGAGCAAAAGTGGCACAATGTTTCAGATGTTTTTACGTGTTTGGGTGGTTACTTCTTTGTCCAAAAACGAAAAAAGAAAATCCCAATTTAAAAAAAAATTCCAACAATATCTGCCACGTAGTTTTCGAAAAATCCAGTGCTCCCGCCTCAAAAAGTTCCATTTTGAGAAAAACGATTTTATTTAATTTGTTGAACGGAATTCCCTTTCTTTAATGCCTGCCGTTTTACGCGTTACTTGCATATAAAGAAAAGCTTGTCAGATTGATGACATTGAGGGCATTTGCCAATGTCAAACATTCCAAACAATTATTTGAATGTGTTTATGTATTAATCGATTCGAAATTCGGGGTCTCAAGTCTTGTTACCAACTCTTAAATTCCTTTATTTAATCTTGTACGGCGTTATATCAGAATAAGTATTCATTTCTGCATAGAGTTCTATATGGTCTTATTCAGAACTCTCTAAATGTGTAGAAGGCACTCAGAAGACCTCTCCTAAATGCCAATTTCTACTTTTGCCAAAAATTCTGTTGTGGGAAATTTGTGCCATCGTAAGTATATCTATTCAAAACAATGGGCCACTGTATACTTCTGTTTATGTACCCCCGCAGCAAGTAAAAATAACCAGATTAAACAAACTGTGCGCAATTAAGGAGAACAATCGCAAGTAATATGTGTGGTAAGCAAACACATCCCGGAATTCTATTTACTTACTTTCGGTTAAAGTGCAATTCACAACTTCTCCAGTGGAACGTATCGTTCCCAATGGGTGAAAGAACTCAAGCAGAAACCCCAACCAGTCCTTCTAGGCGATTCAAACTTTCCCAATTTACAAAACAGTTTACGCAACAGCTTCAACTATTTTAATTAAATTTTCATTTATTACCTGCACGAGTTTTTCTCGGTCTGCTAAAATGGCACTGTCGAGTGTCGAGAGAGTTTTGCGTGAAAGCCGCGTGGATAAATCAAATAGATTTCCTCGAGGAATGGCAGTAGATTAATCCGTGACATAAAGAGACTTGCCTGAGATGCGAAATGGTCTTGTCCACGGCCTGCCTGGTCGTGTAGGCAATCCACCTGAGGACAGCTCTTAAGATGACTGCAAATGAATTTCGTCGGTACGTGGAAAAGCGCTCCAAACCAATGAAGCCGTAATTGCTCTCCAGTTGGCTTTCCGCTCGGGTAACCGTCGAATGAAAGCAACAATACGGCAGACGTTGAGATGAAATAGCCAACCTGGATATGAGCTCGGTGCTGCACACCGCCAACCACCCAACTCTTACTACGTTAACTTTTTGATCGTTTTCACCGCGGAATTCAAAAGCTTGAGCCAGTCACGAGCTGAGAGGCCGGGTAACTACATTCGGTTCGCAACGCGGTAATATTCGCGGTTCGCAGGTTAGATCCATCTAGCGCTTACGACGGTTCTCTGAGGGCTGCCCAAAGTCCATCAATTGCGGCAATCCGCTCGAAGCGATCGAATTTCAGAAGTCCAATTCGAAGTGAATTGCGCGTGCTCCGTGCCTATAAACCTGCTGAGGAAGACTTTCTTCGCTTGCGCGCTACGACCTTAGCCTTTTCGACTTCCATCGAGTAACCAGTTTTTCGTCCAGTGATCTCTACAGGTGGCAAGTGAAGGTTCGGTGGTAGTGTTTTAATCGATCAGTGCAAAAGTGCTGGGGGATGGGGTCTAATGAACCCGTCAGCCTGCTAGCAGGTGGCGATTCCAGACGCCACTACAAAAAGGACTCCCGATTCGTTCTGGACCTCTACACACTCACTTATGACGAACATGAAACTGTTGACACCGTGGAGCTGTTTACTTCCATCGTAAACAATACCGCAGGGAACTGGGTTACCCAGGTAAAGTGAATCACTGGACCAGAACAAATTCTTCCTCCCGTGGAGAATCTCTCCCAGCGGCACTCATACCACTTATTGTAGACGGCTATTGTGCGATTGTGTCATTTCCGTCTTTGCTGGCTATTAAATTATTTTCCGTCATTTAGACGGAGCCACAAACGTAATGCAAATTATCACAAGACCAAAAGTTGCTAGGTGCTTAAAATTCAAGGAATATCTGCGGTTAATTTCTGTGTCTTTATTTTATTTTTACGATGGAGACTTGTGGTGTATTGGAGCACCTGAACAAATTCTGCTGTATGGATGCAGTTTTATTTTTTATTGCATAACCCCTCGCTTCTACATTATTTGTCACCCATATGACTCAACTTGGCTTAAATTTTGGCTTTCTACTCATCTGATATTGCGCGAAACCACAACAGATTTAGTACGGCACTAATCTTAATTTCGTCGCACTTGTTGAATAACTTCTCTGCAATATTTCTCAATAGATAGAGCCATTTAATAACTGAAGTATTTGCAGACGTGGACATTAATAAAAAAGCTTTTTGTTTTTTCCAATATTTGCTTGTATGTACCTCTACAGGGCATGCTCTTCATTTTGAACTCTTAATTAGGATTGTGCGATTTGCGAATAACCTAAAATTACGCACTACTCACACCAAATCGAATATTATGATTTGCTTATTTCGGATTGTCAAATATTGTTTTTTATAAAAATTCGAAAAACCAATATGGTTGCAGTAAATTATTTTTACACCTAATTCGATTGGATACGGAACTCTAGTTTCAGCTCTTCCAGTTAACAGCATTGGCTCTATTCCTCAAAAATTGATTCATATTTCCTCCCTTTATTCTCTCATACACGGAACCAGAACTGCGAACTCACGTAAAACATCATTTCCCTGTGCGCATGTCCATAGCAAAACAATGTTGATATGGTTATGGCGGACTAAAAATAATTTTATAATATAATAATATTAACATCGTCAAATATTCTCTCTCGCTCGTAGTAGTCGTTCGCAAGAGCAAATTAATATAGTTCGAGAAAGTGTTTCTGATAACCTAGAAATATCGATTTCTCGATGTTCTCAGCACTTGGTTCTTTCGAAAAGTACAACAAAGCGTAAATTTTGAACGAAGATTGCAAGATTTGAAACGATGACATGTAATATCAGCAGGACGGTGCTACGTCGCACACAGCTCCTTTAAATGACTTTATTGCATGAGAAATTTTTGAGATCTTATAGTCTCGAGATTCGATGGTGATATCAGTTGCCCGCCATGATTGTGCATTTAATGTTGCACTACTACACTCTACTAATATCATTATTGAGGAAAAAAATATCTTCTGGATTTAGTTCTCTGCTTCGGGTTCTGATAGCGTCATGTCACGTAATCTACGCTACAAATAAGCCACCCAGGAACGATAGTGTTATTAAAATTGGCGCAGTGGTTCTCGAGTTTACTCCGAATATACAGAGTTACACATCCATCTGGCTTATAGTTTTATACAGGGTGTAAATGGAATTATGTTCTTGTGAAGTGATAGTATGGTAAAAGCAATATTTACATGATAGCGATAATATATCCTTTGGCCGCTGGAGCGCGTGAAAGATAGTAAAAAAACTTGAAAAAAGAATAAACGCGAATAAATGCAAAAAAGTCCATTTTTACCGAGCATATCTTTACGTAGGTGATCTGGCTTGTATGGCGGATTGTTCACCACACACCACATTTCTGGGCCCGTGTATGTATGTTCCTTTTCTGTAACTATACTATAATTTTCCGACTGACCATATTACTCGTAAAGAAATAATCAGGAAAGTACTCGTACTTAAGATTTTGAGGAACTGCAATAGTCTGTTGCTGATTTAGAGGTTTTCACTGCTCTTGATTATTGTTGCTATTAGAAACAATCGATACAATTTTTCATTGCTATTCTTCAATATTTGCCCTCTTTATTTTGAGACATTTAAAAAAACGGTCTCTTACTTACACGTTTGCTATAATAAAGGAAAAACCTATAACTTTCATAATAGGTTGAAAAAACGTCAACTTTTTTCTATAATACAACTCACCTCCAACTGTTTAAATTTTAAGAGGAAACTGCAATCTGGCTGTCATGTCTCTCAGTAGGTAGTTATGAAAGTCTTAAAAGGCAAAAAATCTTTACAATTATCGTTAATGAAATATTCGAAGGGAAACACGCGAAGAAGTTTAAAATTTTGTACTAAGCCCAGATGAACGAACAAAGCGCTCATTATGCGAGCCACACTTTAAAGCTTTCATTTCAGTTATGCGCCATCGGAGTCTTGCAACTTGGAATTATCAATTAATCAAAACAGAAACAATTCCATTAACAGCAGGTTACTGGGCACCATGAAATTTGCACGAGACGGACACTCAATACCCGAGAATTTGACCTCGGTCGTATTTGTTGTACCTACCTGTAATAATCAACTTGTGCTGTTTCAGAAGTCTGGAAGTTTTCGCAATAACAAGATAATTTTCTGTTTCTGCTTGTCATGTCTGGTGATCGATTCAACGAAGAAAAACCAACCGACAGACACTCAATTTTACGCACGATTTTTTTCGTACTCATGACCTATCTTAACGAGGGAAGCCTATAGGATTTATCTTTTCGTGTTTATTCATCCATTGAGCTCAGAACTATGCCCACGCAGTGAGGCAATGAAGTTGGGTTTATTTTAATATCTGCTGGAAACGCGCTTTGTTCATTAAGCCCAAATGCTATTTTAAACAAACGGATTCTGGTAAATGTTCATGGCAGGTTTTTATGGGTCAACGAACAATTTTTGATACTTTGTATGAATGATTTCACGAAAAAAGCCCACAATTTGCGAATTTACCTGCAAAGTTTTCATATAATTGAATTGAAATGAAGGGAAATAGTCATTATCTTAGATTTTATATTTTCGCTTGTGTAGATTTACTTTTTTATGGCTTTTCCAACTTTGCGTTTTTATCCCTTTATTTTTAGAGCGAAACCTGGATGCAAAGTATCTGATCGATCGAGTAATAGGATGAAAGTTATTTTAAATGTTAGTACTCACAACGACCGCAAGAAAAATCATTGTGTGCCTGGGCAGAACTTGTGCAGTTTGGTGTATTCAGAATATTGTGAAAATCGTTCCAAAAATCTTCCAGACATGCTAGATGAAAAATTTAAAAATATCTTGTTAGATATCGAAATTCTCTACAAATTTAGTTATATCACCTTTTTTCGTAAAGTTAATACTTTTTAAGTTATAGCGCGAAAAATGTTAGAAAATTAGCACAACAATTGGATCCTTTTAGGTTGCTCGTAATAAAGAGAGGTCTCCCCGTGAGTGTAAATTTAATTGTGTGGCTTAATGCATTAGTGTTACCCAATATATACCGCGGCGCGGAAACAGTGTTTTTGCATACATGTGGCCCATCATGTTTATTTGGAAAGAAATTCGTCTCTTTTTGTCGAGCATGTTATCGTTACAAATCAAAAACAAGAACTCATCCAGCAAAGCCGTTTATCAATGCCGAAGTAAATTACACGGATACCTTCAGTCTTCGAATATTTAAAGGACAATTCAAAAATTCTACATAATATGCATAACAGTGTTCATTTGTCGTGTAACAAGGGCCATACATCTGGAATTGGTGATGGATTTAACGGTATTCAACACAGCTTTTAAACGCTTTGTTAGCCGGAGAGGACGGTGTTTACAATTAGTTAGTAAGAATGCCACTTGCTTTACAGCAGCATGTGAGGAACTTTCAACACATTTGCACCAACTGAAGGTACGACGTTCTCACGGTCCATACTTCAAGATGGTACTGGCTGGAGATTTATACCTCTTATAGCACCCCAGTTTGGTCGCATGGTGAAGGCCGGGGTAAAATCCTTCACATACAATTTTAACGACCGAGGAAATACTTAATACTTCCGCTCCTTGCACAAATGGGTGTTTACATTCACGGCCTCTTTGGGCATTTTCTGATGACCCTTTCATAGCTTTTACTCCAGACACTAGACACTTCAAAAAATTATGGATCATCGTTGGAGTCTAAGGCAGCTTATGTATGAGGATCTCTGGAAACGTTGGAATAAAGATTACCTGCACACGCTCCAGATAAGAAATATATGAACATACACTTCAATCAGCACTTATGTATCAAGGCTACATAATGTTCAAAATTCGACCATGTTTCCTACAACTGCTACTAGTTCTCAGCCAATTCCAACCACTTAAATGGCGTATAGGTCTTGAAGATTTGACTTTGGAGAGTTGTGCTAATAGAGACTTTTGTTCAGGATGACAATAGCTACAACATATGTACCTAAAGTTGAACCAATTTAGCTGAAACCCGATTCCCAAATGTGTTTCTTATTCTAAAATTAATAATTTCGAAATTATAGCGATATGGTGGTTGGCAATTCCCTCATGTCGCGCCATCTGAAATTTACACTCACCTGTAACATTCTCCAGCTTAAAACTTCATTCAAACCATGCATTATGAACCCGTTTTTTATAACTTAATAGGAAACTACCAAATTTCACGAGAATCTAATGAATTTTAGTATTCAGATTCCGACGCAGTGCATCTGTCATCTTGAACTGTTCAAATTAAGGAAAAAATTTGATATCAGCGTTCCAAAAACTCTCATGTACCAAGTTCTTAAGAATTTTAATGAAAATTTGTATCGATTTTGTATTTTAATTCTTCAAATTGGGTGGGTGCATTGTAATCTGTATCCCCCAAAACCTCTAGGTGCCAACTTTCATGAAAATTTATTAAAACTTAGTACATACTTTTAATCCGCCATCTTGAATTTTAAAAGATGGATGCCAACGCACATCTTTTTTTAATTTCTTACCATTTTATTCCCACCCCTTTATGAAGCTCGCTATATGAACCACCACCGAAAAATGATATACTAGATGTGAGAAGTTTTACAAAACTTCAGATAACCTACTATCATTTTGAGGTCGGTTAATAGAAATATTGAGCAGAGTACGTTGCATATCATTCATATCAGAGTCCAAGAGCCTCTTTAATATTGTGCCTTCATTACTGATGCGAATAAAAAAGTTGCATGTAAAAATGCAGTCAACAAAGTTCTCGAATACTAAAACGCCTTGAACTGAAACACTTGACCGCGAAAAGCTTACATTTAAATATAATTATTAAAGATTTTGAAATGTTCACTCGTACGCTTTTAACCCCCTAAACGGCTTGAGCAAGAATTCCCGCAGTTTTCAGTCTTCCATTCTAATCGCAGCTGCCGAGTTTTAAGCAGTTATTAAAGGACATTGAAATCTTCAGTGAAAGTAAACGTATTCACTTGTGAAATGTGCAATTCAATTAGTGGTGACTCAACTGGTGGCAATTTATTAAACAATGTTAGCAAGGCTGGAGCACCGTGGATACTTACTTCTTATAAACATTCGGAGACGATAACAGACACGGCACTTTTTCCAAACGAGTTGTTTTTTATGCAATGGCTGATTAAAGTGGCGCAAAAATTTCCACTGCTTAAAAAATTTAGTTGGTTTTATAAAATATTGGATTACTTCTGCAGGATCGTATTCACCCTGCCGAAGCGCAAGCCAATTAAGGAGAGTGTTGTAACGACTACATTTGCCGTGAAAATTATGACGCCATTAAATTAGCACATTGTTGTGGCCCCAGTGAAAGAGAAAGTACAGAATATTATGTAATGGAGACTCACAACATATTCTAAGAACATTATTACATTTTAAGGGTAATAAACTTGATGAATTTAAATTGTGTTTAAGTGTTTTTTTTTTTGCTCTGAGAAATATTAAACCATTTATATCACAATCTTTTTTATTAAATCTTCTTTAAAGCAACGACTACTTTGATGCTTGTGAAGCCTTTTACAGGATTTGTTTATTTTTCTTTACCTTTTTTATCTGAACAATAAAAGAGATGCAGACATTCTTCAATATTTTCACGTTAGCTGCACTCTGGCACGCGTATTTGCTCACATTTATAATTACAAAGTATGCTCTTAATATTATAAGAAATTCAAAACCAAAATGAATAAAATTGCAATACATATGTGTAATACATAAATGATAGCAATTACTGACAAAAACTAAATTGAAACCCTTCCCGTCAGAGATGTGGCACTTGAAACCACTCATGCTATCAAATCCGCTCTTATCCGATTTTCATCACGCACATGTGATGCTACAACGAAACAAGATGTATCTTATCGACAATTGAGGGTGTTTTGGAGGGATGTTTAGCGGATTTAAATCGCCTGAAATAGATATGAGCGGACGTTTTTTTCCGATACCCCGCAGAGTGTTTCATTATCAGGAAGAAGACTTACCCTCTGTACATACATACATATGTACTATAACATGTGTATAACACTCCGCTGTTTGATTGGACCATAAAGTTTCATTTTTCAATTACAAGAGGATCCTTAAACACCCTCGTATATCCGCTTTACAGTATCCAATTTGATGATGATGAATTTAGCTGTAGACCTTCTTTTTTGCACAGCAAGGGGTCTAATCTAAAAATCTATACATTTTTCATGTAGGTATTTAAACGTGTAGGAGTTTGCTCGACAAAGTGGAGCTGCCGAACAATTTGACGACAACCATAAAATGATTGTGGTTTTTATTGTTTTGTACACTTACAAAATTGTTCGTGTATTGTTCTGTCTATTTATCTATCTGTGCGAGCGCAACTCATAAAATTGTTTATCTTGGAAACCAGTTGAATGACTTGGATGAAATTTTGTAAAATATAAATGTAGGTAATATTACACTGATGTAATATACATATGTATGTATGTCCAAAATAAAGTATTTGCGAGCGTATGGCGTATTATTGAAAATCATCACGAACAGTCCGTCTATGCATTGTGGTGTCGATTAAATCATAATTATATATGGCCAGCTATACTACCATCGGGAGACACAAGAAGGACAAGTGTATGAAAGAGCCATTTATTTATCTTTCATAACAAAACAAACAATAAGGACACCAGTTCATTTTTTTTTAATTTCTCGCATATCTTCAATATTCCCCCGCCCAACCTTATTTTATTCAGCCACTCGCAGATTCCGCTGTCCGACGGTATACTATACGTACTGAAATAAAACGCCTGGTACCAATCAGAATCCTCATTTAAACGATCGATCTATTGTCGTAATAAAACTCAAGAACTATGATGGTGGAGATGGGAGATACAGAGGAACATCTGTATTCGATGAACAACCACTTACTGTTCACTTTTCTCTCGCGTTGCCTCCTCCTTGCTTCGCATAAATTTTGTATTTAACACTCAAATTTATTAAAAATAAGAATCGGTCGATTTTTACTGATCAGCATTTTACAGAACTTAAGGGCGGGGTAACGTATTAAAAAATTTTCATTTTCATTTTTTTTTTATTGTTTCATATGATTGTACAACATCTTAAGATTGTTGTGTCAACATTTCAAACAAAGCGGAGTAAAACTAACTAAGATACAGAACTTTGAGCGTTTGTACCTCCGATACGGTTTTGTCTGCCCAGCAAACGCGTGGCGCGCGAACTTTGTGCTGACTTTGTGGTATAAACAAATTCATTTTGTTTTATTGTTTCATATGATTGTACAACATCTTAAGATTGTTGTGTCAAAATTTCAAACAAATCGGAGTAAAACTAACTAAGATACAGAACTTTGAGCGTTTGTTGCTTTCATGTATACTACTCGATTTTCAGGTATGCAAAACTTTAAAGCGATTTTCTGACGCTTGTCATTTTTAAAACCGGTGAACAGTTTAGAGCAAAATCTACTCGACCGATTGTTTTGAAATTTTGTATACAGCTTCTTTACATAAATGACCAGGTAACGCTGGGAGCTTTTTTTGTTTTTTTCATAATTATAGATTTTACAATAACAAATAGGTTCATTTTTTAGACGAAAATCGGTGTTTTCACTTCTAAGTGTCAGCAAAAATTGAAAAATCGAAAACAAAAAATTTCCTCCCAGGAATACCTTTGGAAAGCGGTTATCTAATGACACATTTTTTTTTTTTTAATTCAGATGATCCACTCTTCAGTAATATTGTTCACCGACAGACAACTTTTTTTCGAGGCGCCTCCGAAGAATTGCTGCCGTCGGCTTAATTATTTATATTTTGTTTTAAAATATTAAGGAAAATATTGTTCACAGGTTGTACTATAATGCTGCGATCGACTAATTAAATTTGTATTGCCTGTAACGTCTGGAAAAATTCTTGAAAAAGGGCCTTTTTCACGCCGAATTAACGTTACCCCCCCCTTAAGTGAACTGGGATAACAAGTTATAAATGAAATTCTGGCACTCCACTGCTAAGATAGACACCACTTCCAACTTGTAAGGCATCTTAAGCTGCTTTTTAAAACACAATGATAAGTGATGATTAATTCCGGGATATTGTAACCGCCATTATGAATTTGTACAATCTGTCACTATATTTGCAATCAGTGATGAAATGTGAGTAATTTGAATTTCTAAAATTGGGCATCATGTTTGCAATCACTGACCGCAAAAACATCCGCATGCCAACTTTCATGAAAATATAATCTCGAGTTTGTTGAAGCGTTTTACTTTTTCGTAACGGTTTACATACAAGTCCTTCGACTCACTTTCGTCATGAAAATTTAATAGAACTAATACTCTCTGCTTAACATGGTGCGACATGTTCAAGTTAACGAGACTACTTCAAAGTAATTTAAAAATCACTGAAGAAAATAAAACCCATTCTGTAAGCCAAAATGTGTTCCAAGAAGACGGAAACTGGTGCCCGTGCAGTGCAATGCTTAAAATAATAGGCCCTCGTCTTCCGTATTTTTATATGTTAGTGTTAGTGCACAAACTAATCAATTCCCCCACAAAATAGAACACCCGCAGAGGTAAGGAACGGTTTCGTTCCAAATAATTCTACCATTGATAGCCGCCGTACTGCCTCCAGATTTTTACAGCTTGCATCTGTCCGCTTATCAGGTCACCCGAAATCTACCTGGTTGAAGGAAACATCTGTTGCACCTTGGCGTGGAATTTTAATACTGGCTCACCACCACATGCCCGCGTACCCTCATTTCTATGCAGCAATTTTCCTCAAGTCCCAATTCATTTACTTCCAGGAAGAACTACCGTCCTGCCCCGCTTGTGGTACCCGTGGGCAAGACTCGCCTCCATATGGACTTTTTTTGCGTTCCTTGATGCATTGTATTTTGTGTTTAGGATCAGCTGCCAGCACAGACCTCCGTCAATCGCGCAGGCACTGATCACCGGAGTCGCGTACCAAAGGGCAAAGTGTTCGTATCAGCCGCTCTGGGGGTATCGTATCACACATGAGCTCCGGCGCTCAAGCAGTTTGCTCGACTTTCTCAAGTATACCGGGGTTATACGTCTTAGGTGCCTCATGAATTGTTAAAGAGTTTACTGTGTCGCGATCGTTACTCCACATCGTTCGGGGATTTCTTCAATTCAATTAACATAGGCCATACTCAACACAACAGTCAGACACTGTGACCGCCGGTTAAGTTGCTTAGGCATGCGTACTGCTTGCTCGTAACCAAGGACGTTTCTTCCAAATGTGCCACAACCTTCAGCTCGTGCGTTTGTTTTACATTCCGAACTAGTGAAGACGCTCTGTGATAAGAAAATGTTTGATAACTTGCTGCTATCGTTCAAGTCGAAGATGGGTCGAGACACTGGACTCCTCGCGAGTTTGTCGAAGATCATCTCGTTTCAGTACGCGTCTGTTAATCAGTCAGATTTCGACTGTATCGACGGTATGTTTCCGCGTGTTTACAAACAGAACAAGACAGACATTGAGATGACTCTCTTCAATCAAAACTCCATTCTGATCGATGCAGAGTATCTGGACAATGTCGTTGATAAGTTCGTTCGAGTTATTAACTTGGAACTCGAAGATTCGAAGAGATTTAAAGTGCGTTGCGTTTCCCTTTTGCTTTTTGTTTTCAAATTATTTTAAATATTTTCCAAATTATACAACAATTTCATATTCTTCCCGCAGAGACGAAATGACAGGGAGGAAATTCGACGCCGTCTTGCTATGGGAGCTGAGGACGATTACTTCAGCAAAATCGTTTCGGCTGATCGCCCGGGCCGAAAACCCAGTCTCCAATCAAGACTGCAAAGCGGTAAGTAATAAAATTCTTTGCTCAATTTGAAATACAAAAACCCCAACAACACCACCACCACCTCGACTTCGTATCACATTCGGTTTTCTGGCCTCCTGCATTATTTATCAGGCGGAAATTAAAAATATTCGAAACATACGTGCACGAGGCTCGTTAAGAAGCAGAGAGTCGCCCATATCAAGACTCTGCTTTGTGCTGCTTCTGGGATGAGCTCCGATTTAATGAAAAACCATATCTTGGGCGCTTATGTTTATTTAACTAACAATAAGATAGTACCGCGTCGACTTTTGTTTGCTACATTGGCTGGGTATACCTAACAAGGAAACCTTTGATTGGATTTTGCTCGGTGTGGTGCACGAACTCCTCTTGGGAGTTTTCTGTTCTAACCGTTCAGAACCTCCAGTCTCAAAAGACAACAATCTTTCACCGCCACACTAATTAGGCGTGGTGCAATTTTTCAAGGAAATTACAGTTGCTCACACTTCTGCGATCGTAAACTATTCTTTTCCCTGGCCTTAATGAGTAGCTGCATTTCCAAATAGCCTTTCCAAGATTTTTCCAAGAAACATTAAAATTAATTTTACGAGGGTTTGGACATTTCAAGCATGTCTACATACATACCATCTTGTTGTTAAAATAATTTGAATAGGCAATTTTAGCCGTAGCCCCATTATTGGCACTTCAAGAATAAGCCTACATTGCAAAGTTTTTAAGTATGTAATATTATTTCCGGGAAATTGCATTCTACAGTTGTTGATTAAATAAAAAAAATAATAAAATCTCCTTATTAATTTAATTTAGTTTTTTTTTTCTGATTTGACTTCACTATGACAAAATAATAATTTCTAAAAAACAATTGTAGGGATGAACCTGCAAATATGTTTCATGAACGAGGCATCATCAGACACAGAGAGTCCAAGCTCAGATTCGGAGACATGCCCGAAACTATCAAAAGCAATGACTCACACTAGCAATAGCAATATGACTCGATATAGCTCATCATCCGCCCATCCCTACAACTCTCGACCATTGTCCGTCAGCATCAATGGCAATAACAATAGGAAATCATTGAATCGGCCATCCACACTGTCCCTGGGACCACCGGTCGACGATAATACACCAGAGTCGGACTTCTTCACAAAGCAAGCCCGACTCCAGATCGAGGCTCGGATGGCTTTAGCGCAAGCCAAGGATATGGCCCATATGCAAATGGAGGTATGTAACCTGTATGTCTTTTGGTCTATTAATTTGTGACGGGTTTTTATTTTTAAAACAGATTGAACGGCAAAAACAGAAACAGTCACCCATTACAGAAGTTATACGTAGTTCACTGGAAAAAGTGGGTGTCCCATTTCCTCCCGAAAAACGTCGAGTGTCCCGGCAGATGCTGACTGACATGAATATCGCTCAACTGCAGATAATCGTAAATGAGTTGCACACACAAATCGAAAGGTTAAACGAACAGCTTGTGCAATATCTCATGGAGCGGGATGAGTTACACATGAGCCAGGATTCGATGCTTGTAGATATAGAAGATCTCACACGATATTTGTAAGTAGTCCTGGTTGCTGGGATATCCCTATTTCGACAATCTCAATTCCGTAGGGGCGCTAAGGAACAATCAAAAGCCAACGAGAAGGCCAACGACACCACCAACTCGGCCAGTACAAACAGCACGACAAAAGGAACGCACACCCTGCAACAATCGGCCGTTACAAATTCTCCTGCAAACACCGCAGCTAGCAACCACACACAGAGCAAGTTCCAGCGGATAGCGAGTCTAGTCAAGAAATAACTCCTTTTGAACTCACGTTGACTCCGTAGTAAGATAGCCTTTAGTTAATGACTCGAATAACTCGTGTAACTTAGTTAAGTCCTAGATAAGTTTAGTTACCTTTCGAAAAAAATTTTGGGAACAACAACAATTGGTCCCAACCGCACGAAGCGTTTTATCCTCGAAATGGAAGGGTTATCGCTTTGTGTCCAGTGGGACGTAAAACTCAAACGTTGATACACAAAACAAAAAAATTGAGAATCAAATACGTAATCACATTTGCTTTACCCTTACGGCAAGCGTAATGAAACCTGAATAAACGGTTTATTTCCAGACATGCGAATTTATTCATTGGGTAATTTAAAATAAAGTTTTTTTTCTTCATCTTTCTTCATCACTCTTTTTAAGAATTAATAGCAGTCAGTAGTAGTAGTCTATTGCATACCTATTTTAATAATTGTTCCGCTTTTGAAAACATTTCGAGTGCATTCACTTATCTGCATGCCTACTCACAAAGAGGTGGGATTCTACTGAGAACGTTGTATTTTTTTTCGGATTTGTGTAATATGGAAACATAACCTTCCTTAAATAAGCCGGCAGCTATACTTATATGCTGCAATTTCAATCACTTTAAAATCAGAATTCAGGGGGGTAGTCATGTAACTTGAAACGACCAACAATTTTCGACCATTCGCGAAAACGGTGTCATGTAAGTCGAATCGACCAAACTATGACAGACGTTGCGACTGAATTTAAGTCGAAAGGTGCAAGTTGATCGCACTTAGAAAAATTGTTGGAAATGTATAATAAGTTAAAAATCACCAAAAATCTTCAGAACTTAAGTTCTTTTAAATATATTTTAAAATAGCGCTACAATAAGTAAGGAGAACAATGAAAAACGTAAAGCTACTGAAAGCATTAACTCCGAACAAAAAAAGTACCTAGCTGAATATTTGGAGAAGCACAAAGGTTTAGCAAAAGGCGTGCTAAAATGTCCAAATGCAAGACACGAGTCTTTAAAATTGTGGGAAAATATAAGTACAGGGCTACGACTTCCAATTGAAATTTTTAAATTATTTAAAAGATATTTAAACACATCTTTAGAAACTCGAATATTGTTGCTGAAACTAGAGGCACTAAATTTATAGAATTAACGTAAAATAATTTAACTTACTCTGCCTCCCTTAATTCAAACGGGTTACTTTTATCACGCAAACGCCTCCTTTGTACCCTTAATAAAGTTTTTTGCACTTCATCCTCATCGCTGCTGCTATTTAAAAATATCATTTCCCTTGTTTTGCGACAAATCCAGCAATTCAAATTAATTCCTTAATACCTTTAAGGACACAATACCTTTTGACAAGTTTTAGCTGGTTCAGTAGTCGAATTTTGTGTATGTGGTCGAAAGAATTACATTACGCCGAAATAAATTTTGTTCGACCTAAGTCATCGACTGAAAAATTGGTCGCACCACAGTTACGTGACTACCCCCCAGAATTCAGGTGCTTTGAAGCAAGACGCCAGATCTTCTGATAGATCTTTAAATACATACATATACTAAGAATACGCCGTTGAACATCTGAGGGTTAGGTCGTATTAAGTTTTCTCCTGGAACGTCAAACTTTTACTGCTTGCACCAACTATCGGTTCCCAGAAGGCAGTACACATTACTAGACATATAACTGCCCTAAATTGTCCCGAACGTTTCGTATTTTATTAGAATACAGGTAACCACAAAAAAAAATTTCCTAGATACGTCAGTTGATTCTTTGGAGCGTTCTGACCAATTTTTATTTGAATATCCTAAATGATAACAGTTCCACGGAATAAAACGTTTATTCAGATTAATCTTAAAAATAATTTACGCAACGTGTGAAACACTATCGCATAAAAAAAATCAAATTCATAAACCGCATACCATCAATAAATACCGGTTTATATTTTCATATCATTTTTAAAAGTGTTGTCCAAGACGTTCAAGAGTTATATTTTTATTCCCGATATAATGGCATTGTAAAAATTATACCTTCACATTAAGTGCTTGAATAGATTAGCGAAGTGTAGGCATTTAGAATTTACCCTATCGGAATGTAAGGATAAAAGAAAATTCATCAACTATAGAAATAAAAAAAAAAGAGTATCAAAAACTGAAAACAAGAAGAAAACAAAACTACACAAGGTAAAAAAATTAAGTAACTATGTTATCGTGGCGAAATTTATCTTTTGCTCTTTGTGATTCTTATTCCATTAAAATCGTTAAATCAATAAAACATAAGTTACGTACACATATGAAAATGGAAATAATAAAGGACTAAATCATAATAATTTTGTGGTTTCTATTTAGGCTTTCATGCATGTACCTACATATATTTATGGGTCCTACTCTTTTGAGGTACATTTTTATTATTAATTTCATGGAGGAGCCGAATAAATTTTTAATAAGTTAGCAATACATGTATGCATGTATGTATGCACATATATTCATTTTTATAATAAATTAAAACATGTTGGTTTAAATTTTTATTTCGTTACTTAAGTGCTTCATTAAAAAAATTTTTTTGCAGATTTCATAATATGATGACAAACAATTGTTTTCTGTGTTTCTTAAAGTTATTGTGATCTACTGGTGGTACGTCAATGTAGAAAGGAAATTTTGGAGCTTTTGGAATATGATGTATACAAATCGGCAAGAGATTTGAAGCTAGATCAAAGCTGAGTCCAGCCGAAAGTGTACAAGGTTCGATTGACTGTTCCTATACTCGTAAGAGCAAAACTAAAGGTGACAGAAAATCTGGAATTGTGTTACCGTGAACATTTCGAATTCAAGATACAATACTAAACCACTCATTCGACAGCTTTTGTCTAGGTAGGTTAAGAAGGATTAGAATTATTATAACAAAGTGGTTTTTGTCTTCCGTTTCCTCAACTTTCGTTATATTAGTAACCAAACCATAATTTACTCCGCAATCAAATGTCCCAGCTGTACCTAAGGAATAAATAACAATATAACTCTGTTACAAAATTTCTCTAAAGATGTATCCAGCATAAATGTGATCGCCCTCAAGCAACATTTACAATTATTTAAAATTATTACCAAATTCTCGTCATATTGAAGCAACTTTAAGTGTGAACTACGTCTTATTTATAGTCCAAATGCACACAATCGTCCCGCTGGATCCGTGATTGGAACAACTTGTGTATAAATTCGAGTCAATATTTTCATTGGAAGATGAGATACCATCGTGACAAAGAGGCAAAGAGTGAAGAGAAAATCGCCACCTCAAGTGCAAGTGTTACCGAACATCCAAATATCAATTCCGTTACATTCCTACAAACAGTGTGGCGAATTTTGTAAAAAGATCTTGGCCTTTCTTACAAGATAGGTTGACCATTTTCTACGTCTGTTGAGATTTGATTGTTTGGTGTGGATTTCATTGAACAACAATATTGAAGTTGGAGCCACCATTCATAATATTCAATCCGATTTGTTTAAAAAAAAACATGAAAAATTCCTTCCAATGGATCTACTCCCCACCAAACATAATCATTTATTCGAGATTTTAACGATTATGTGTTTCATCATAAAGAAACTAAATGTACAAATGTATAAAAAAATTATATCTTGCATGCTTTTGGCTTTATTTGAAAAATCTTGTCCTTTAATTCCGTTTGTTTGAAGAAAAATGTTATTTGACAATTTCATACATGTATGCAAACAAATTTTTCCACAAAATATATTTCTTTATTATTTAAAAGCAAAAATCAAGTACATACTAGGTACCTATTTATAAGCACTCTGAGTTTAATTTGCTTATATCACACTTACACGTTATGAACACAGCGGTAGTTAAGGCGGTTAAATACAGAAATATTGATAAATATTTCAAACATTGAAACAATACAATTTTAGGTCCAGAGAATAGCGCAAAACCTAACAGCAATCCATTAAGTGCTCCACTGAAGTGCGCTGATATACTTATAGGGGGGCTATCTTTCTTTGCGTACAATATTTGAATTATTAAGAATCCTATGTCGCTGGCACAAAGGAAAATAATTGCTATTATCCTGAAGTACTTGAACTTTAAATTGGTGAAGTTCTGAAAAACAATTTTAAAATAGGATTAGTTAAGGTGTGTAAATAATATAAAATAAAGAAAAATAAGACTTGTTTTTTAAAGCGGATTATTTTTCATGATCATCATTGTTACCTAAGCTGGAGCAGCGCTTGGTCTATATCTTAAATCACCCAAAAATTAAGAATTTTGTTTCGTGAGTGTTTGTAAGACTAGATGTAAATGCTCTTGCGGTTTTTTTTTATATAGTCCAACTAAGATTCAGAAGCATATTCTAGTATCCGAATATCATAGCAGAATATTTTATAATACAGTTTAAATTATTTTAATAATATCATCAATGTTGAAAGAAAAGTGTTTCGCCACCTCAAGAGAGGATTATTAAAATTTATACAAATGATTGCAAGGGATATCTCTATAGCGTTATGCTGGTTTAGTAATCTTAGAATGTTTCGATGTAGGTACTACTGCAGTGAACAGAAAATGAATGAGGATTGCTTTTAACTCTGCCAACGAAAAGTGAATCACACCTCGGAAAAAAAGCATTTGGAGTGAAAACACACACAAAGAAATCAAATATGTTTGATGACTCAATAATATCAGTATGTTACTAAGAAAGAAGTTCGTGAAAAATTGATTACTTTGGCGAAACTAATTAGAAGGCATAACTACATGGTCCGGTCCGTGATTAGCTGAAGTAAGCAAAACGGTCTTGAATTAGGAACACATATGAAATCGTCTTGATTCACGCTACAGCAATTAAATAAAGTACAAATTAACGCTGACTGAGCTTATTAAAACGTTTGAAAACTTTGGTGGCATTTTTAAGCATTCCTGTATTTTTAATAAAATTAATTTCGGTTCGTATAATGCATGCAGAAATCATAGGGGAAGGTGGGGCGGGGAAATTTCAACCGTTTTCGTGTTACAGGGTGAATCATAAATTCAGGATGCACATTATTATTTTATTTATATATTTTGATCTAATTAACGCAGCGACATCAAACTCACGCCGAAAAACTAATATCTTAATGCACCTTCCAAAAATTTCACCAATGTTGATATAACTCTACCACTGCAGGTACAGTCACTTGGGAAAGTGAAAAAATTCTTTAGAATTTCCTAAAATTCACGTTTCTCCAAAATTCATGTAATCAATACACCTCCTTTTTATTTTTTTGTTGATAAACTAAATTAGGATTAATATTTTGGAAGTCCTGATAACATATCTATTTTAAATAATTATTTTCCACAAATTATAAAATTCTTACCAAAGATAAATGTGAAGTATGACTTATAAGTAAACTATAGACGCCGGCTGAAGATCCAATCATAAGTAACTTTGGCTGAAACACAGAAGTACCTAGAGCTCCGGCAATTGCTCCGCTTAAATAAAGGAGCAAAACCTTCCAGTGACCTTGTTCTGTTTCTAAAGCAAAAGAAGTAAAGAACTATTTTGAATGATTTAAAATTCTCTTTGGACACCTTTTAAGTCTTACCAAAAGCAAATTGTTTAATATTAAGTGAATGACATCGGAATGCAGCAGCGTGTAGGATATGAATCTCCAAGCTTCTATTTTCCTGTAGGGCGAGTATACCAATAGTCTGAAGATTTTTTCATTGGTGAACACAAACATGAAAATCTGAAAAAAAAATTTCCTGTTTTAGTAAAGAAAATTATTTTTTTCCTGCGTCGTTTTCCCTCTGTAAAAAGAAAAAGAGAACCCCTTTTACTTGTCTCATCCAAACCACTTCAAAATACCCGCCCAGCCCGTACTCAATTCCATATACATATCCTGAACAGCTACTGTTTTCCGCCATTTCCACCCAAGTAAAGACAATGCGGCATGTGTTTTAGATAATTTTTATTTAAATGTAGATTGGTTTGGCCATTCTAAAGCGCTTTCGTAATCCAACCGAGATAGAAATCAGACAGTCCTGTTTGGATTATACACACGAGACCACGATGAGATAATTGCAAGACTCACTGCTTCAGAGATTCCGATTTTATGTATTTTTGATATTCCAAAACGAAAATCGACAAGTGTACATGACCCGACATTTCCATATCATAACAACAAATCTGGAGGAAGTGCTCGACGTGAATCTAATTATAAATCTGCGGAACATAACAGTCCGCCCAACCGGCATTAAGACGTTCTATGCTTAGAATAGTTTGAGCATTAAAATTGACTAGGGGCAAATGGGAGACGATGATCGGAATATGAAGTACCCGCAATGAAAGAACTTCTTATGTGGTCATCACCGTTTAATTTTGCCTCTCCAAAACTATGCGAGATTTATGGGTGGCGTTTGTGAGCGTTAAAAAAAGAATTCATGACCCAAAAAGGAATGCATTTCATGTGCTGACTTGTGTCCACGGTTTTATTGAATTAATTTGTTGCTGTAATGAACCGCTGTATGATTTTGTTAATATGGTAGAATAAAAAAAATAATACGACAATATTGAAAGTCAGTGTTAAATTCGATAGAAGATATGCATGTAATCCACTTTTGTTAAAATACAAATAATTTTGCAAAATTAGTTCCACAAAACCACAACATGTTCAGACCACCTTCGAGTACGCCAACATAAATTAAAAGCTCTGCATAAATCCTGGTGTCTGATAAGCCGCGTAATTGATGTCTATAGCACAAAAACTATTTCAGTGCCAATTCCGACATGGCTAATCTTCTAGCACTGCAGCACTTAAATCGCATGCAGTTGAGTAAAATAAATTAATTTCCGCCCCGTTTTGCTGCAATTTCTTAAAATAATTTCGCTTACAGTTTCACTCTGAAGTAATTTTAAAATTGCTTTCTGCATACGTGTTAGCTTCTACTGATTTCAGTTCTTTCGCTTTCAGCCTTGACCATAAGTCATACATGCCAGTGTAGTTGGGTGGATTTTCGCATTTTGTTTGTTTTTAATTTGGTTAAGAAAATGCATTGAAAAATTGATGAGATTTTTTTATTGCGTGGTTTTAAGTATTGGACGAAAGAGTGAAATATTATCATCTTCTACTATCCGCGACAACTGGATAGCACACCCCTGCAAAAACACGATATTTTTGAACATTTTTTTTACTTTAATAATGCATCACTTCCTTTCAAGAACTTCCAACATCCTAGACCTCAATGACCTAAACAGTCTTTATAAGTATTTTTTTTGGCAATTTGCCCAACGTAGTCGGTAAGTTTTTCAATGTCGGTATATTGGCGCCCTTCTCTTTACGCCATTTGCGAAAGATGATCCCACAAATTTTCAATGATTTTAAAGTTGGGGATAACGTTGGGCAATCAAACGTCTCCAAGTTGTTGCGATCGAAATATTGCTGAACTATTGGAGCAATGAGGATTGTGGTGTTGTCTTGTTGAAAAAAATAGTAATCACCGAATATTTTGTTTGGGCTATGGATAACCTCTTCGCCAACAAATTGTAAGTTATCATCGCTGTTTATATAATACGTCCGCTAACAAAACGAATAATCGTCCGTTGATGATATTCGAGCTTTTGCAATGGCGCTGTTGTTGGGCATGGTTTTATCTTTAGCCTCTTCCTCTATAGTTATTCTGCTTCAGCTAACCTAACCACGCGAGAGAACATGGAAAATATAAAAAAAATAGGGAAAAACAGAAAATTTCGTACTGAAAAAAATGAAAAAACCTGTGAATTTTTGCCATCAGCTGGTTTCGAACCCCGGACCTATGGCTCCCCAAATGTACGTTCCCATTGTTTCATATGCTTGCCACTGATGCACCGGTGTTGTAATTCATTTAAGGCAGTGTCTATTCGCACCCGATTTTCCCGTGTAAATACATGGGTACAATGGCAGTGCGAAAACATTTCAGTGCGTAGATATTTTGAAAAAGGCAAATATTCACTCAGTAAGCCATGCCATTTCGCGGATTTCGGTCGTACGGATACACCCACACATGGACATAGTTGGGTGCAAATAGACACTTCCTTCTTTTAAAGTAACATCTATATATATTCATATACATATATATATATATATAAATAATTGCTGTGCGTTAGTCTCGCTAAAACTCAAAAACGGCTTGACCGATTTCGATAATATTTTTTTTGTTTTGTTCGCTGTAATACAGGGGAGGTTTTTGGGAAACCCCAAAAGAAAAGCCGGAAAATCGAAAAAATTGAAATTTCCGTTTTGTATAGGAAGCGAATTTTCCAACTTCAAGGAATCTTTATGAAAAAGGCAATTCTAGGTTTTCCGGGTCGCAGATCTCGAGCTTGCATTCAAAATTTTGGAATTCAAGATGTCGGCATCCAATATGGCGACCGAAAAAGTTAAACTTCAAGGGATTTCCCTGAAAATCCGCACTAGGGAATTTTCGGGATCACTGATTTCGAATCTGCTATTCAAATTTCCAAATATGAGACCACCCCCACCCCGCTGGGAGATATAAATAGATGGTGTAAAATGAAGAAAACTAAATTTAATAATACTGTTGGAAAATATCTAAAACATGTGCAAAACGCAAATAGCAAAACGATGGGTCAGATAGGAGAGGCGGTGGTGCAGTAGAGAGGCGTTGTAAAATTAAGGAATACAAATTTAATAGTATCCCGGGAAACGCCGGGTCCGGGCAAGCTAGTAAGTAATAAATGACATAGGAAACAAATATATTATGTTATGGGTATATGCGGAAAGGAGAAAGAGTGTACTATTTTATGGGAAAAGAATAATTGGAAAAAAGTGATTATTATGGGAGTTATTAAAAAAAATATTTTTTCATTCGAGCGGGTGATAGGGAAGTACAAATCTGCTTGAGAGTATGTATGAGCCAGGGAAGGAAAAGCACCACACCAAAATTCGCTCAGATGAATGAATCGAGGAGATTTGTGTGAAATGTGAATTTTTAATGGGAAATTGGTGATGTCCAAAAAATGTTAGGACGAAAGTATGTAGGCGAATTGTATTATTTTTTTTTACTAGCATCAAGGTAAGATATAAGAATTTGTATAAATTTCGTTACTTTACTGACACAATTGGTCGAATTTCAACCAGATATAATTTGGTGAATTAAATTGGCAACAGAATTTTGGTCTTCATAATACAATCAATTGAATGAGAATAGAGCACCATTCTACTCTCTTTGCATCATTTTTCGAACTAGCAGATTTATTACGAAACAATACACTGCGCTTTGTCTGAAAACTCAGGCTGCTTTTACAGCCGAGTACGCTGCAAAATGACTTGTACAGCAAATGCCACGAAATCACCAGACGGACTTAATGTTTTTTTTTCTATTTTGGTTAGAATTACTTCTAATATTAAATTACATTTCGAGCCAAGGTAGACGGAGCAGCCAGATCGAGCCACAAAGTAACCGTTTTTTGTAAATCATTAAGTTCCGTCGAGTCTGAAGCCACAACGTGTCGTTACTGGACTCTTTCAGCTCATGCCATCGAAGAAGCATTCCCATTTTCGGCAGAGCTCGTAAAAAGAACCAGAAATAATTGGAGAGAAGAAAAAAGTACATTTTACAATTTGCGAAGAGTAATTGCATTTTCACCTTGAAATCGATTATATTTGCACCATTGTTTGGTGGTGATCGACAAGCGCGCTTTATCAGGTCAGAGCTGATTAAAGTGCTCGGGGTAACCACTCAGGGGAGTGGTATCAACCCTAAAACCAGGTCACCATCTAAATGTGTTCAAAAGTAATCTGAAGCAGTCAGAGGTTGGCGATATAAATTAAAATGAAAGAAACATAAAGTTGCGGTTTTCGGCGATGTTGCGATTATAGGCAAATTACGTAAACGTAAATATTGCGCGAAAGTGAATAGGAGCACTGAGATATTTCAGCAGGGGATCCGATCTGGGAGGTGCAACGAGAGAAACATGAAAACCGCAGGGATATTGATGTTCGTGTGGAAATCTTTGGTAAACTAAGCATTAATTACGCAAGCAGAACACTTCACAATAATTACCTGAACCAAATTATTCCCGAGTGCCACCCAGGGCACATTCCAGGGGAATGAGGATTTCTCTCCACAAGCCAGCAACTTGCTGACTCTTCGTTTCGTCTTGGCCTTTGGATACGGCACTCGGCCTAATCCATTTTCTGGGTCGAACGGTCCGAGGTCGGATTGATCTATTAGGGGATCACTTGTTGCTTTCGTCAAATTCTCACTATTGTTTTCATCATCGCTCCAAGCACTCGCGGGTGGGTGAGTTTTCACGGCCACATACGGACGAATTTTCTTCCTCCCCACCGACAAGGGGGAGTCGGTTGTCTTCATCATGATTGCCGCACAATAGCCGATCAATAGCTTATCAGCAGAAAATCAATCAAAGTAAAAACAAAAAGATGGATGCAGAATTGAGGACATTTTAACGCCTCAGTCGCGGCTAAATCCGGTCGCCAAATAAACGAAAGGAGCATCTCTGCCCGGCCGATCGGAGCAACCTGCTAAAAGTACGCGCCACAGCTGACTGCAGAAGTAAACAAACGACTGGCCGCAAATCGCAATCGTTTTAGCAAAGCTTTCAGAGTTTCAGTTTGCGGTATGTGGAGTTGTACGAAACTCCCACCACCACCCACACCGCCAACTTTCAGTCGATGGATGGGTGGTAGCTTTGCATAACTGCAGGCGAAAGTGCATGCGGAAATCTACGAAAGGGAAAGTGGGGTCTAACCATATCACGATAAAGTACCTTCTGGGGAGCACCCCAAGGGCGTTTGTACTGCAGACTTTCGTGCTGACCGGCAGTTATGTGATTGATTTAACTTTTTGACGTGACTTGTAAGCAATTTAAATTCCGCATTTCAATGTAGAATCGAATGCAATCATTGAAAGCCACATTTAATTTTCGGAGGCATTACGAGTCCATTTCAGCGTATACAAGGCATCCATTTGTAAGATGTGGCAATAGTAATGACGTGACCAGATGAAGTCGGAGTTCAGGGGGGAGTATGCTAACGGAAAACTACAGTCGACGGACTTCATATTCCAGCTGAGAATTATTCCCAGATTGCGTACTTTCGCCCCATAAAGTATCACCATATCATTCAACCATATTGGAGGCAATTTTGAGAGGTCGGAAATTCCAGTAGAAAAAGCAATACATTGTGACTTCCCTGAATTCAATTTCAGATTATTTTAGACGCGGAGTTATTAAGAAATGTATGGGACTGTTGAGATACATCGTCAGCATGAATATAATGTTTAACGTGACGAAAAGCCTTTGGCAAATCGTTTAAATGCAGGGTGAAAAGTAGTGGTCCAAGCATAGATCCCTGTGGTAAGCCACGGTTTAGTTGAAGAAGGTTGGCAATTTCCCTCTCTCAAAGTTAGTCTTTGTGATCTTTGTTAAAGAAAGTCCTTGACCATGAGAACTACATCTTCAAAGAAGTTGAAGTTATCATACAGCTTGTTTAGCATTCTTGTTTGGCATACACTGCCAAAATCTTTCAAAAAATTGAGAAGTGTAAGCTTCTTATTTATCATCTTACCACCTTCAAAATGGCACTTTCAGAGATGCAGAATGGCATCCTTCAAGACAGTTCATCAATAACTCCTGGAAAGTTATTAAATCAGATATTATCGATACCCCTTCTACATCAGGTCACAGAAAAATTTCTGAAATTCAGGTAGGATGAGCTTTAACGTTCAAAGAAAATATTATACAGCAAAGATCTAGATTTGCCACTAAGTGCGTTAAATAAAGGAAAAAAAAATTAGGTCTGTCTGGGAATGAAATTTCAGGTGGCTTAATTTTACAACACCTCCCTACTGCACCACCGCCTCTCCTATGTGACCCTATTAGCGTTTTGCACATGTTTTAGATATTTTTCAACAGTGTAATTGAATTTAGGTTTCTTCATTTTACACCACCTCCTTATTGCACCCCTTCTCCAATATCTCCCAGTGGGGTGGGGTTGGTCTCATATTTGGAAATTTGAATAGCAGATTCGAAATCAGTGATCCCGAAAATTCCCTAGTGCGGATTTTTAGTGAAATCCCTTGAAGTTGAACTTTTTCGGTCGCCATATTGGATACGACATCTTGAATTCCAAAATTTTGAATGCAAGCTCGAGATCTGCCACCCCGAAAACCTCCAATTGCTGTTTTCATGAAGATTCCTAGAAGTTGAAAAATTCGCTTCTTACGCAAAACGGAAATTTCGATTTTTTCGATTTTCCGGCTTTTCCTTTGGGGTTTTTACACTTCCCCTGTATTATAGCGAACAAAACAAAAAAAAATTATCGAAATCGGTCAAGCCGTTTATGAGTTTTAGCGAGACTAACGCACAACAATTCATTTTTATGGAAATTTCGATTTTTTCGATTTTGCGGCTTTTCCTTTGGGGTTTCCCGTAATTTTTTTTTTAAAACTCCCCTGCTGCTCGGCATAAGCCAGGCTTTTTTCTAGTGTGTAACCAACACATAAATGTCATGCTTTCACACACGTGAAGAAACGTTAAATGTTACGTTTCATCACACCGACCCAAAATAAATATAAGATGAATATTCCAGAACCATTTACTTCATCCGGCGAAGAGAGCGTATTTGTTTGCGCCAACGATTCTGATGGACCTGAAGATTTTGGAGAAGATCTTTGTGCAGGGTGTGGAGAAGAATACATATACATATACTAAGTACACAGTACAAATACTTAAAAAAGATGATTGGATTCAGTGCATTGTGTGTAAAATGTGGTCACAAGATACATGTACCCCATATGTGAATATACGTGCACTTTATGTGACAATAGAAATTTAAAATAATAATAAGGTGCCGTATCCCCCACCTGTATATACCATAACACATAATACACAAAATGTAATGTGAAACGGTTTTTTAAAATATACTTTCTATAATTTTCTATACACATACATATATGGCTGTGAAAAAGCTCCTTTTGAATTTACTTTAGATTATAAATTGAATAAACTTTATTTCTGTTTTTGTTTCAATGTTCTATGTATTTTCTTGTATAACATATAACAAATATAAAAACATACGCAGAATCTCCCAAAACTTACCCTACCTACTTTTAGGTATTTCACTTGCCATCTTTCACTGTTTCCCAATTGTGGGATGGTTATTCTGACTTGACTGTGAGGAGTGTGTGACTTGGGTTAACGAAACCCGACGTAAAAGCTCTGGTTGGCATGTTCCACTTTAATAGACGAAAAGCAGCGCAATAGAAGCTCCACGAAAAGTTCGTGCAATTAAAGCTAACGGTTTGTATTACACATAGTACTTTTGTTAATCGGCAATTTAAATATATCACACTTTCAGGAATCGAAACTTGCTTTATCAACTTATTCAGAAATTATTACAATTTAAAGAAAATTAAAAATTAGCTTTTAGTTGGTAGGCCGCTCGGGTGGGAATTAAACAACAAATAAACAAGTCAGCATCCTTGGCCGATGATGAATAAAAGTTGTCATATTATTATTATTACTAATTCATCAGATTTCGCCTAACCTCACCATGCAGATTATGGTCTTAAAGGATTCCATCACCATAGCTCAAAAGGAGCAAAGAAAAGTTGAGCCAGCGCGTAATCGGTTTACCAAAGTAATCCAATTTGCTTAAAAATTAATTGTTTTTGCAACAACTTGGTGGTTGCAGACTTCATAATTAACTGGGGAATTATGGCAGCCATAATCTCCCCCCATCACCAACCGACTAACTTTACACCGCCTTTGTCCGACAACTTGTGGCACTATAAAAATGCCATGGTATGACCCCAGTCTCCTTAGCGGGAGAGTTTTTTTCCACTGCGACTGCATCTATTTGCATGTAAATTTTGCACTAAGTTCCGGTGAGTCACATTAATCTTCCTATTTCAGTCCAAAAGGGAAGCATCCATCAAGCCATTGTTCCTTCCAGGCCGCCAGTTCACTTCATTGGGTCGGGCCTGCTCCGCAAACGAAAGGGCTAAAAGGTGAACGGAACAGGAGCCGCAACCTTTTAATAACACTCCCCACGGTGCTATAAAAATTGTCCTTGCCAGCAGGTATGATCCGATAGCGGGCGAACAAAGTGCCAGACGTGTACGTTGGTGTCTTCCACATAAATCATATTAATTGCTTCCCTTTGTGCCAGAATATGCACAAAAGAGGAACCGGAACCGGAGCTACTTCCGCGCAAATTTCAAATGAAAAGCAAGATATTGAGGTGAGCACTCGCCGGCCGGGTGCCGGGTCTTAATTAACTGAGTAATCAGATTCAGGTGAGCAGATGAAATTAGCAGCCATAGCAGCTGAGGGCCAACTCTTGCGCGGAACGCAAGGTAAATTGCAATTACTGTGCAGCAGAAAATTAGTGGAATCTGAAAGAAAGAAAACAAAGTGAGCAATTTTAAAGCGAACGCTAATTTGCGAACGGCCGGTTGCACAAGTAACTAGCCCATTTGACTACCGCGAATGTCGTGCCCACCTCCAGCGCAGCGCCCTAATTCGCGGGGAGAAGCGGTGTTTATTAGCCGAAACTCAATCCCAGTCCGCGCCAGACATTGCCAGTGCACGCGTTTGATCTCGGGCAATCACAGGTAAAGGCAGCCGGTAAATTAGCTCATGCAAATGTGATGGCATGCCAGTTACCCTTTGAGCTCGAAAGCTGGATGCGGCAGATGAGGATGTGACCTAGACATGAGTCGCGCCGTTGAGATACTCAAAGGGCGGTATGCAAACAGTTTTAATGGATTCATGCGAGACAGGTAACGCAACAAACGGGAATTTCACGGCACTGAAAGGCACCACATCGGTTCTAGCGCTAATTATAATTAACTAATAACAAAAACTTCGATAACGTAAGACGGGGCTCCTGATTTATTTGAAATTTCCTTTGAGGGCTCTCTTAGTGCCAAATTGTGGCGTGAGCAAGTGCAATCCATTTTGCGGTTGAAATTACTTCCATCATCATCAGCAGAGGCGCTGCAGCACAGCTTTTCTTTAAGTACTTCCTTACTGCTGTTTCCCGAATCCTTTCAGCTTCTGAACAAAGTTTCCTTCTTCGAAGTCTTATAATAGCTCGTAGACGGTTATTGTATTATTGGGCGCTATGTATTTTTGGAGGGGATTTCTTGTTGCTGATTTCAAATACCGTGCCCGATTTTGAAAGTTCTACATGGCGTGGTCTGATTGGGCAGATTACAATAAATAAATTTCTTAAGTTGCATTTTCCAGAAAAAAGTTTCATCTTGGTGTTCCTGCTTTTGTGAATAATCTCACACAGTTATTCAGGGTGATTTTTTTTTTTTTTGTATTTTGAATGGCGTGCCATTTTCGTCGGTTTAATTATTAGTAGTCAGTCATATTCATACTTCGGAAGAACGATTATTAAATTGTGAAGCCCCAAACAAAAATTGATAAAATGTAATGAAATGAAATTTGTAAAAAATAATCGTTCGTGACAGATGGATGAAATGGACGTAAACATGTGATTTCAACAAGATAGTGCGTCCTGCCACACCGCGAAACAATGACGTTATTGCAAACCAAGTAACCAGATTGCGACTTCTTCATTTTGGAAATATGAAGATTAAACCGGTTTAACTTCTTCCGCTAGGGTTTTTTAAAAAGTAAAGTTTATATGGGCATTTCTCTGTAAGCTCGTACAGGTCCCATACAAATGCTGTCCTGGCAATTTTTTTTAACATTTGCCAAAAAACCGTGTTCTATTTCGAAAAAAATTAACTATTATTTTAGTTAGATAAGGAGGTCCACTGAATGTATACGTATTTTCCGAGTTAGTAGCGATTTTCCAAAAAATCATGACAGGGGACTGTTTGAGGCATCAGGGGACTGTTTTGAACGTCGCAGGGGGCTGTTAAGTGAGACAGATGACTGTTGTACTTAGAAAAAAGTCATTTTACAATAGTATATAGATTATAAAATATTTTTGTTTTTCGTTCCACGTCTTATACTTCTCGAGAAATCCGTCCTCCCGAGTAGAAGGAGGGGATTTCAAAGATTGGCTCTGCCGCCGCCATTTTGTATTAAAACTATAACAAACAATTTGTTTTCATACTTCAATAACTGTTAAATAAACCCTGTGAAAAAAATCCTATCCCTTTTTCCATACTTCCAAAATAAATTGTCAAAATTAGGCAGTCCCCTGTTGTGTAGAACAGTCCCCTGCAGCATTTTCAGGCAGGGGACTGTTTATTTCGGGTAAATTTCACAATATTTACAAAACTGGTGTAAAATGGTTTTTTTAAAACCTACCAATCAATTTAGACATAAATAATAAAGCAATAAATTATATATAGAGATATTTAAAGTAATTAACATAAATATTATTACTTGCCAGGGGACTGTTCGTGGTAGCGGTCCAAACGCGTGTTCACCTCACTAATGACGCTCTGACACTAAAAAAAGTGGCGTCTCGCCGCCGCATTCAGCATCATTGCCAACTTTACAACAATTGCGTTTCGTTTCACTCAAAAAAACGTTTGTAAACATTACAGTTTTTTTTTATTATGGCTTTAACTTTTTGGCAGGGGACTGTTTGGAGATTCTGGGGACAAAGTTTACAGGACTTTACTAAATAAATAAAATACGAATTGAGACCTTGTTTTACGAAAATAGTATAAGTTAATTATCTTTCTTTATGATATTAACTGCCAAATGTATGTAGTTTCAATAACTTCTTCGTAAATCTCATTTCTAGGTGGGAATACAGTGATGGGGACAGCCAGGGGACTGTGTTTTTAGAGCTTCTATCACGTCTAGAAAAAAACTTAAAATAGTTATGGTTCTAGAAACAATGGGCCCGTAAAGGTTCGGGGTTAAAGTTTCATTGGGAGTGATTTTTTAAAAAACAATTAAATTACTTTTTGAAAAAATCGTTGAGGACAGCCGATTACGAGCTTACAGAGAATCGCCCATATATGAACCACCCTGGGAGGATTTACAAACTCAAGGATGAAATTGAATGCAACATTCTCGCAATCTAGCCGTCTTTACTCGAAAATTTCTTCCAAAATTTAGTCAAAGGATATAGACATCTGCCAACGTAGTCGTGATATTTATTTTACTGACATTTTATTTCATATCTAATGTCAACAATCACACTTTACAAATCAATAAAAAAGTTCAATCGGAGACGCCACTTAGTTATTTATTTATTTATGACAAATTCATCAACAATCTGATTACTATACAATAAAGCCATCAATGGAAATTTGCATCGAAAAATATAAACTTTAACGAAGCAGATTCTTTATCTGGCCTCTCGATAGATGAAAATCAATATTAGGGAAACGTAAATTAAAGGAACGTGACATCGAAGCTATAGGCTCATTGTAGCCATAATTAGTGCGGTGATGTGTTAACTGGAAGAAGTCGTGATTCCTCAAAGACCGCGAGGGGATGGAAATACGAGTATTAAGTAGAGCCAAAAGTTCGGCCGAATTAATAACACCGTTCAGACAGTCGAAAACCAAGACAGTTCTGGAATTATTTCGCCTACTCTCCAAAGTGCTCAGCGAGATTAGTTTGAGTCTGTCAGAATAAGGAGGTAATATGAGACTATCTTCCCAAGGCAGACCATAGAGGGCGAAACGCAAAAATCTACGTTGGACAGCCCCAATTCTATTAATGTCTTTTTCGTAGAAAGGAGACCAAACGGGACTAGCATATTCAAGTATAGGGCTCACAAAAGAGCAATATAGTAGACGAGAGATATACGGATCGTCAAACTACATAGAACACCTTTTTACAAATCCCAAGGTTTCATTAGCCTTATTGACTATGGTATTTATGTGGTCTTAAAAAAAAACGCGAATTGAGTGTAATCCCTAAGTGACGCACTTTGTCAAATCGTGTGAGGGGATGCCCATCGATCTTGAAGTTGAAAAGCAGAGGGTTTTTTTTCGTCAAAAGGACATACAAGTACACTTATTGATGTTAAGAGGAAGAAGATTAATAATCAAGATCCGAGTTCAAAGTTTCGCAGTCATGATCATTAGATATTAAGCGAAACATTTTCGCATCGTCGGCATAGCAAAGAATTCTCGAGTGGGTTGGGATGAAGGATACATCATTGATGTATATTGTGAACAACAGTGGACCAAGATGACTATCTTGGGGTACACCTGATGTATTCTCAATGTAATCGGAAAGGAATCCACGGAAATGGACACATTGAGTATGCTCAGACAAATACGAGAAAATCCAATCAACAAAACGATTTGGGAAGCCGAGAACAGACAATTTATGAATAAGAATATTGTGTTTAATCCTGTCGAAAGCCTTGTTGAAGTCGGTGAAAATACAATCGAGTTGCTTGCCCGATTCAATGGCAGAAATGCAACAATTTGAATAATTTATAAAACCATAAAACTATTCTATCTCGTAAAATGAAAAACTCATCTACACCGCATTTTGGCTTCTATTTACCGAATGCACATTTTGTAACATATATTAAATTTGTTAGGAATTTTAAGAAATAGAGTGCCAGAGCGAATAAACGGGACCGCGGAAATACAAATTATATATGTACATAAAATATTTAATTGGTAGCTGTGCCTATATTTTTATTGTGTGGCTGTTTACCTTGTAGGAATATAGTACATAATTAACTTGAGTTAAAGCAAAAAAAGATGAACTTCATGAAATTAAAGCACAAAATTGTGCCGCCTATAGTTATGCGAAGCAAGGCGTAGGCATTAACGTTAATTAATTAAATATATATTGAACAAAAACAAACCAATCGGTTGTGAAAATGATATTGGTGAATTTCATAGAGTTCAGCACACCAACTTCGCCGAGAATTTTAATTATTGAATGTGACATTCATTTCCGCCGTACAAGTTCCATTTACCCGAAAATGTTATAATGAATTTCGGCCGGTTCATTAATTCTTTGAATTTGTTTACTTCAAAGTGAGAGAGCGACAGAAATTGCATTCGTCCCAGGCTCCGTGGCGACACCGATAAAATATGAATTTCATTCCGATGTATCCGACAGGGCTGGAGTGCTGGTAGGAGCTGCCAACCCGATTAAATGGTCATTAACTCAGAAAACAATAAAAATATGTCAATCCTAATTAAAATTGCAGCAGTTTACGTTTTTTTTTCGGCAACCAGCCCCGGTGTTCGTTGTAATGGACAAAGTACCCAGCACCCAGCACCCAGCACCCATCGACACGGTGGTGGAGCCGGAAGAAAATGGCTGGGAAACAACAGAAGTCTGTACGTGACAAAAATTCATAATTGCTAATTGCGCGGCATCGGGGTGCCATGGAGTGCAGAAAGTGCAAGAACCCATCGACTGGGTGCAGAGAGATACGCTGCAAATTTCATTGTTTGCCAGAGTCCTTTATTCCCACACATATGAAGGGTTATGCCGGGGATGCAGAATGGCGTGGATGGCATGGATCCTCGTACAATTCAATTTGCATGATAAGCCTGCAGGATTGGGCCCAGGCCGACGTCCACGAAAGGCTGAGTAGGATAAATGGGACGCGAGTAGGGTATAAGAGGACTCATTAAGAGTGCTGAGCTGTAATAATTCATCTTTGAGTGATGTTTTATCATTCCCCGAGAGCTTTCGAACGGCTGAGATTAATCGGGACGCTTCCTCGGTTCCGCCATATTTTATTAACTCCTTAATTAAAGTGTCGGGCGCCTTCTTTGCTCAATGCTCACGTCGTCACGTCCTTGTTCAGCTATGACTCAATTACTCTTGCTTCGTGCTCGCGTTTGTTTCCTCAAAAATTCGATTTTGATCTGTCACGCCATGCTGTTCTACATACGTACATAAATATGTAGATGAGTACAATGTCTAAATGTTGTAACATGCAGTTCGTGTGATGGAAACGACAATTTTATTCCGCTCCCCAATTTGTATGAAGCCATGGTGGCCTGCATACTGGATAGTGTAAAAATATCAGCCCTTTGGTGCATTTGTTCTCCCGTGCATTGGGCATGGAGATTTCATTTTGAAAGTCAATTTAAATTCAAAAGGCAGTAGAAGGCTTACAAAAGCTTTGGGCGATTTCGGGTTCAGAAATTAACTTTGGCAGCTAGAAATGTTCGCTATGTAAAAATATAATAATTTAATAGGGGAAAGTGAAATTGTTTTTCAGTTTTGTAAGGATGGATATTGAAGAAGAGACTCGGGTGAGATTGTTCAGTGACCCATTTTTTAATGGAATTTTACTTACAGAAATCTTACCACAAGTTACTTTTTTCTTTGTACCGAACTTGGGCCCCTTTTTCACATTTATCTTATGTTTATAAAGCTCTTCACAAATTTTTTAACGAAATTCTCCTGCCGTGTCATGGATGCCAAAAGTTACTGTACAGCAGATTTCAGCCTAATTTCAGGTCAAGTGTTTTATGTTGCCACACGCCTGGGAGGAATAGACGAAAAGTTCAGAGCGCGCAGAACTTTTAAATTCCCACAAAAATATTTTATCTGGCAAGCGATCTGTTCCTGTGTCCAGAAATCCAGACCATTCATCACAAAAGCGAGCGTCAACGGTGAAATTTATTTGAAGGAATGTTTGCAAAAACGGATTCTTCCGTTCATCAGGTCACACAGGACTTCTGTAATAGTAGGGGAGCCCACGAGCCCACGGACCTATTGGATTTTGAAGATTAGATAGTAGAGGGAGCGAATACAGGCTTTGAAAAATGTGAAAAAAAAACAGTTACATGGAAATACTCGAGCGTGTCAGATTTCCATACAGATGATTCAGCTTGATGTCCTGGTCGTGCTGATCCATAATCTGACGATTATTTGAAGGGATTTTCTTAATCTGACCGTTTGAAAAAAAAATTTTTCCATGAGTTTTTTTTCTTCAATCATTGAATGTGCGAAATAAAATGCACGGAAAATGGTGTGGGGACGGAGCGAGAGAGATAAAGGCGCGGAGTGGGGAATACATTCTTCACTGCAGCTGCACGCGCTAAACTTTATTTTTGATTTTTGTTACTTCGGCTTGTGCAAATCGGCAAATCATATTTTTCCCGTTATCCTTGTATTATTCCCTTCAAAATAAAACATATGCGACCGCACTCGAGAATGTCGAGGCGAGGTTTTTTTTTTGAAAGTTTGTGACCCTCCCACTTCCTTACGTCACGCTTAAATCGTCAGATTATTGAAATGCACACATTTCAGCATGTAATTAACCCACCATACCCTAATCTGACGCGCTCGAGTATTTCCAGTTATCGATTTTTTTTTACTACTCTGATCGGCTGCCCTACACCCGCGGCCCTATATAGTGGGCTTAGATATGGTAGACGTATTCAACAGGGTGCAAGGTATCTCCCCATATGTTAATCTGCCGCGCTTGAGTAAATCCCAAAATCCCTGTTGGGCTCCTCTACTATAATGTTTTGTTAATTAATTAATTAATGTTAATAATTTGGAAACAGCCCATAATAGTAAGACAGCAATAGAATTTTACCGCCAAAACGACATCAATGTTATGCCTAAGGAAGCAAATCCTCCTAATTGCCCAGAACTTCGACCTATCGAACACTACTGGGCACATGTGAAACAAAAACTGAAAAGGACAAAGAAACAAAGCAGGACTCTCGAAATTGTCAAACAAAATCACCTAAAAATCACGTTACAAAATCTGCGCCGCTTTTTTTTTCGAACTTGGCTGATACACTACTATAACACGACAATACTAAAATTTTGACAAGACCGTCTTTGCTTGCGACATCGACCCGTGACCATGCCCTTTGGTGTATTAATTCTTCAATTCCAAAGGCTGCATTTTATATGTCTCATTCGCAGCATACCAGGAGCAGGGATGATATTTAGGAGAAAAGGATAGCTGAAGCCGTCTACGCATGGCATCTATGTCCTATGAGTCCGCCCGAGCAGACAAAGAGCCATAAAACACTGCCAAGCGAACCTTTTTTCTAAGTCACTCAACGAACAAAGAGTTATAAAATAACCATCTGGCGAGGATCGCTCATTGGGACAAAGGGTAATTAGCATCTGTGTGCTCGAGGGATATTTTAGGAAGACAAAGGATACTAAAACGCATTCATACCTCTAGTAAAGATAGACCAGACCTGGGCAAACCCAGCTCTTTTGACTCCCAAGTGCTCCTCAGGTAGGATCTTTTGACTCCCGGTGCCCACCTCATTGCTACTGCAAGTGCAAGTGAGAAATGCATACTCCTGTCCTGAATCAGTGATGGTGGACATGTACTCACTCCTCATTGCTTTAATGCATAGCTGGGCAGAGTTTGACTTCAAGGGAGCAGTATACCTCCATAAAAACCTCCATAAACCTTTCGCATTTCGGGTCATTTCGGGTCGCTCCATTAACGCAATGAGGAGTGAGTACATGTCCATCATCACTGATTCAGGACAGGAGTATGCATTTCTCGCTTGCACTTGCAGTAGCAATGAGGTGGGCACCGGGAGTCAAAAAATCCTACCTGAGGAGCACTCGGGAGTCACAGGAGCAGGGTTTGCCCGTGTGTGGTCTAGAGTCTAGTAGCTAGCGGCTAGCCTAGCAGCTAGCTCCTAACTGCCGGCCAAATAAACCTTTCCCTAAATTCCTCAGTCACTCACAATGACTCATACTTCCTATTTAATGCAACACTCTTCCTTGGAAATACGACAACCCATGGTCACGGGAAGACAACAAGTATAATCAAGAATGTATGGATTGTAACCAGGACGGGATTTTGCCTGGATCGCTATTTTACTACCTTGTTTCTAGATAATTCAACAGATCTTCAAATAACTGAAAGTACACACTGAGTACGTATACACGACAGTCCCAAATCAGGCCTAGAAACCGGTTGTAGGCCAAAATCAGGGCTGCTCGTGTAAACGGCACAAAAGTGGACTAGGATATTTGCCTTTGTGTGCTATCTGTGTGCAAGTAAGATTTATGTGACGTTTGAGGGATCGAGCACACACTTACACATATCAGGCCTAGGCCCAAATCAATCGGGGCTAGGCCAGATTTGAGACTTGCCCGTTTACACGACAAAGATAATCGCGACTTTGGGCTACGCTAGGCCAAAGTCGCGACTTTGGATATCGTGTATACGCAGTCACTGATGAATATGTACACGATTAAAATTAATATTATATGTTTTACATACAATATAACTACTCCTCTACTATCCCTTGGAGTGTGCACTTTTGGTTTTACCGGGTAGGCTATATAAAAGCTCAACTCTGTTTAGTATGTATATTTTATGTTTTGTCTTCGTTAGGTGTAATCCTAGCCCATATATTTAATAAATTCCAATAAAATATTTTCACGCCTTTGTTGTTCAAAATGTCACGATTTAATTCAAATATTTCTCAATAGCTTGTTGAACTTATTTGTTGCCACCCTGTAATTAGAGTAGATACCTACCTGGTTCACATTAAATGCGAAATTTAATTCACCGTCCTCAAACGTTAATAAAATGACCCTGTGGTCTTTGCAGTGCCATACCAGCTCGTGCCTAATTGCCTAATTTCATCTGCAAGTACCCGCTGTCTCTCATGTTTGTTAAACAAACACGTGAAACTTGTGAAAATTGCTATTTTAGTAGTTCAAGGGCCAGTAGCGGTGGCCGGCGGCGGCGGTGGCGGGCCAATGGTATAGTGTGGTGTGGCGATTTTGCTTTATAGTCCATTAAATGCGAATGCAAGTCACGTCGAAATGGAACGGAAATTAAATGGGAATGTGCTTCTCCTCGCACAGAATTAAACATAAAAGGGCGAAGTTCCATCAATCATGACATTTACATAATAACTCAGTGCCGCAGTTATCAGCATGAAATACCTCTCCTGGCCGTAATTAACAGACAGAGCCCCCAGCCCGTATGGCCGCACACCTTCCAATCTCACCTGGACTGAGGGGGTATGCACAAATTCTCCCCTTCGTAAATTTACTTTTGCTCAAGTCACTGCTCTTAGCGATTTGAGGACATGTGTCATAGCACGCAAGCAAATATCTATCGCCCCGGGAGCCCCCGGGAATTAGCAGAAGTCATTAGTACTGGCATGCCGGCGAAATGGAAAGTTTCCTGTCTCGAGTATGAGACGTCCTGCCGAGGGCACTTGAGCCGCGCCCTTCCTGCAGGCAGGCTAGTCAGCCTCCGGCAATCGTCGACTGCATCGGGGGCACTCAATTATTTTCTAATTACTTTCTTGGGTGCAGGCTTCGGTCCGACCCAATTAATTTAGTTCACGATTTACTGGAACCTCCGCCAGGAGTGGATTGGACATTAAGAGCGGTGTTACGGTCAAGGCGATTAAAGGAACAAAAACTGAGTGGCTTCGCAGAAATCCGTGGCAGTAACAGCAATTAAGCCATTCTTCATACCTCTGTCAACCCCGGCTCCGAGTTGGTGCGACAAAAAAAGGAATTTGCAAAGTTCTTTAGCCCACAATTCCCACGAGCATGGGAACAGCGCACCGCGATTGTGACGCCCATACAGTTCTTATACTCGTACATAGTACACACGACTTCGCTAACGCTTGTCGAGTTGGCTCAGGAGCCTTCCTCGTTGGCATATATCAGGCAAAAGTAATTGAAGATGTCACGAGTTTTGCATTTAGCCAACTGAAATGGGAGTGAGCCGACGTGCTGGTCGCGGTCAGGTATGACGGGGCGTCGGCGGTGCACTTCCCTGCAATGAATTGTAATTCGACGCTTAAATCCAATCGATTTGCGGCCCAAGGCCGTACTTTAATTTTCCTTGTCGGAGATACGAGGATAACGTCTGCTCTGCTGCCATATTGCAATTAATTACTAATGGCCCTCAGTCATGCTAGCTGATAAGGCGAATTAAAATATGCCAGGAATAGCCGACCGTCCGCGGCCGCGAATGGGGCCTCTCCTTACTCATTTTCAGTCGGGTTCGCAGAAACCAGCGCTCCAAGAGCCCCACACGAGCCACACGGCCAACGGTTTCCTTCGTCTTTTATTATGTCGTGATCCTCTGGATTGATTTGCATTCATGCCCAGCTCCGCTACCGTACTATTCTATGCAAATGACTTCAAAACGAACCGTTCCGAGTGCCATAATGCCAAGAAGCGGAGCAGTGCAAACCTCTTACCCGAAAAGGAGCGGTACGAAAAGAAGGCAAGCTTCCATTAGGAGCATGTTGCTGCGGATATGGTCACTTTGATTCTGATTGCGAGATAAGTCCCAGGGGAGATGATTTACTTATCTTAACGATTGGAGGGATTGTGATGGCCCCCACTAAGTTGAGAGATCTCTTGGGGATAAGTCCAAAGGCAATCAGTTATTTGACTTTCAAGGAATAAATCTGCACGTGAAGGCATTTGCGGGATTTGTATGAAGATTTTGGGCTAAAAGTTTTGCTAACGGTCATTGATAAATACCATGCTATTCGAAAAAGAGAGGGGGAGATGTAAAGGAGTAAAAAAAACGGATAATACTGTTTCTATGGTTTTTTTTGTAAAAAATATATCAAAAATTGGAAATTTTCAAACGATCTAATTTTGATGGAAAATATTTCTTACGACAGGCACAAAAAAGTGCTCTTCAGCCTGCGATATTTCAATAAAATAGTATTTACGCTTCGTGGGAGACCGAAATTCCCAACTCGCATGATTGCGACGAACTTCATGCTTGTTGGGAATCTCGCGTGTCTCCCACTCAATTCACAATCTACAATTTTTTCAAATTTATTAAGGTAGAGGATGGATATACAAAATTATACAACGTATTACAGGTAATGGTAGTACGTTATAAAAGTTTAATTTAATTTTATTTTTTTTAATTCAGATTTTTCAATATTCATCATTCCTAGAAATCGGTTTTTCACCCTGCTTTTCGTTCCTCCATATTTTTTGTTCAACGATAGAGAAATCAGGGCTCGAAAATAACCGGTATATCCTAATTTTCTAATTTTCAAACGAAAAAGTCACCTACAAAATGGCGACTGCGATAAAAAATATTTTAATAGTATGTGAATTTTTGAGAGCACTATCGACTGGTCGCATGATCACGAAAAAATTGACTTTTTTTTTTATTTGTCATGAAAAAACCGGTAATTTTTAACTTTTATTTTTCAGTCCAAAAATAAAAGTCGTTTTTATAGTTTTATTTTTCAGTGAACCTAAAAACTATTTTTTTTCCTTTGTATTTGTTCAGTCATTTGTTAAAGAAATCCTCATATGGGGGTATTGAAGACAAAGATAGAGTAAATAAAGTGCAGCAAGTAATTATTTAAATAGATAGGTGAAAATACAATAATGTTCAAATAATTATCAACGTTGTCCTCATCACAGTCGCTAATAACAATAAGTGGGTCTGCATCGTTTCGACAAAAATTATATCGCCGTCACTTGTTTCATCATTTGAGAATTAAGTTGTTGTCAGGTTATTACGTTTTGTTACTCTGGGAAATATTCTTTATTTTCTTACCCGTTTCAAGCTCTGCACAGTAAGTAGCATCGCTGATATAACTGTCGTTATCATTTTCTATTGATTGTTGTATTTTAATGATATACTTGTAATGGTAATGGCTGTAATAATTCATTCTAAAGTAATGCATTATATTACAGCTCTGATTGCAACTTTATTATTTGTACACATTTACAGAGCTTCCAGACCTCAGTGGACCCTTACGGGGGTTTTAAGACTATGTTTGGAGTATTGCCGAAAATCATTTTCTGATTTTTATTTTAAGAGTAAAACTTATTTCAATCAAAATATAGTTTTTATTTCTGAAAATCGAAAATAAAAATAATTTTATGATTAACTTTACTGTGTCTCTGCTTCCAATTTGTCAAAATGAAAAATTCTTTAACAAATGACTTTTATTATTAGATTAATAAAATAAAAGTCAAAAGTTACCGGTTATTAATCACTTTTATTATAAAAGTTGCAACGAAACGCTTATAAATTGAATTTTAATTTTTATTCGTTCAATAACCGGTTATTTGTGACTTCTTTTTAAAGGCATAAAAGTCACCAGCCCTGGGAGAAATGAAATCTCTGCTTTTTATTCACTGTTTTCCAAAATGGTAACCTGGCCCGACGAAACGTTGAAATAAACTATTTCTCGGTTTGGAGAAAAAAAAAAGAAGAAAAGTCTATTTTTATGAAGTTAGTCCGGAAACAATTTTTTGTTAAATGTGAAGATGGAGAAACGAAAACAAAAAGTGAAAAAACGTGGGGAAACGATAGAGATACGATTGCCCCATGAGCCCAAGCGATTTGCAAAAACATACGTGGTGTGAAGTTGACAATTTTTGTGACAATTTTTTTTTAAAAACCTTAAGTAACAAAAATTTTTGGTGGAGTTATGTGGATATTGATGGAGAAACAAATTGGGTGCTGTTTTTTAATTATCTAATTTTTACCGGCCAACTTCGCACATCTCACTTTTATTGGTTTGTTTTTTCCTGATAATTCTGAATTTCCAGAGGTGTCCAAAATTTCAATCTAAAGCACTAAGTAGTAATTGCCTTAGCAGGGCAACTTGAAGTGGTTGGTTAGTTTCTTTAGGACAAGACAATTTGTAGTCCTACACATTGCCTGTAAAACGTGAAGGGCAGATGCAGAATATCATAAAAAGTTTCAACTCAGCAATAGGCTTTTTGCTCACGATTTCCACATTCATATATTCCACATATGTTCATACTATTGCTCCATCGGCCACCTCCAGTTCTTTCGATTTTCTTAACCACTCTGCCGCGTGCGATCAGATACGAGTAGCTCGAGTGACTCAAATTAATCACTAGATCGCCTGCTCGAACTGACCATACGGCCCAACAAGGAGCTCCGTAGAGGGCCACAAAAACGGCAAGTCATTTTTGAATTATTCTGAACTCGTAGCGGGTTCTGTCGCAAACGCAATTACACCTAATCGCAATAATAACGGGACAGGCGGGACGATGCAAATGTCGATTGATGTGATGCCGTCACGTTGATACGACGCGAAATAAGCTAATGACAGTCGCGGATCTGTCCTTAATGCACCGCGCAGCTCTGCAGCTGGGGTGGCTAGTGATTGACGCCAAATTACCCCACATGATGGGGACTGGCCACGTACGGTAAGTGGAGTCGGCCGGGCACACGAGCGTAATGTCCGAGCGAATTAGAAATGACACAGCCGTCAATTGGAGGCGCCAATTAATAGACTTGTTGGCCCCTTCGCGCTTTGTCGGCAGTTTTTCATTTCTTCCACTTAAAACGATTTTAAATTGCGGCGCGGTGGACTGGATGGTTTATGAGGGGCAACGAGTGACTTTGATAAACATGACGAGATCAGAGGCCATAGAGACCCCTGCCTTAATTCTAGGAAGCACTACGGCAATTGCAGTCTGTACGAAGCTGCAACTGCCAGCGAGAAGGAATCCATTAAGATGCCTTTCTGGCCATAAATTAGCAAGACCAGAAATAATTTCCGTAAGACATCAGAAGACTTTGCTGAATTCCCTGCTGGGGTGCAAACAGAGGGGCGGGAGACGCCCACACACTTTCATTTTGATGAATCCTTTCCCGGTGGGGGAATTCGCCAGGAATCTCTAAAAGCTCCGAACTTCAAATTCCGGCGTTCTAGAGGAAAGAATTTAAGTGAGTCCACCCGAGCATACGCTCACAGTTCTTTGGGAAAATGCCTGGCAACCACTCTGAGGATCCTTTGCCACTTTAGCGGCGATGCACGGGACTGCTATAAATAAAATAGCATCCTTTTGAAGAAATCAAGCAGCCAACGGCTAATTTAATTACTTTTGCCGAAAAGTACTCACTCTGGGAAAGAATCACTCCGGGGAGATCAAAAGACTATCGCTGCTCGAGCGCACTCGCAATGAGCAATTTCCACCACAGTCGGTGAAATCCACGTGCATCGCAGTTCCTTTCTTCGGCACCACTGCAGGCCGGGAAGCGTCAATAAAAGAGCATCCAAGTCTATTTGAAGCAGTTCCCGATGGGAAGGTAATTACATTTAATATTCATTCCATCTGGAGCAGTCCTGCCACCAGTTTGATAAATCAGGAAATTTAAACATTCAACATCTTGTTTTCAGCCCCGCAGCTGGTCCTTGCGAAGCAGGCAGGACCAGAACCTGGCCATGCCGCCCTGGAGATTGCACTCGACGGATAGCATCTATGAATAATGGAAGACGGTTATTCGGAAATATGGCCATAGAATCATAAATTATTCCCTTTGTTCTGTGGCCCAAGCTCCTCTGGCTGCGGGCAGGGGGGACTTCCATCATCACCATTTTGCGAACAATTTCCATTCACATCCTTGTCTAATTGTGTTGAAGAACCTAATTGAATGGGCTGAATGGCGCCTATTGTCCTGGTATTGCTAATTAAGGGCGGGTTAATTGCCAAAAGTGCCCATTGTGCGGGAGACCCAGCATTTTATGGAAAACTTCTTGAAAGAAAATTTGGCGAAGAAATTTTGCAATCTTTTTAGTGGCGTTGGGAAGAGAAATCAGGCGAAGAAGCTAAATTAGCACCCACTGCTTGCCATTTGAATAATCTCCTGCGATTTCCTCTGGAAGAATAAAATATGTAAACTTTATAGATGGTATTTCTGGGTTTGGTTAGGTTGCAATTATTGAAGAATAATGAGCAGTATGAGCAGGTTTAACGACAGTTAATCTGCAATTTAAACTTCAAAATGTTTCCTATACTTTATGATCAATGTTAACGTTATGAAACACTCTCTTAATTTATTTTAGATTTTTCCGATTAATACTATATGATACACAACCATAGACAAATAAATTTAAATTACAAGCAAAACGCGACCAACGACATTTCTGAGAGCTGCACAAATGAGAAGTCACAGTTATTTCGCGCGTCTGAATATCTAGTAAAAAATCAAGGTGCGGAAATCACCTGTTTCAGGTTATAAACCTACACGGCCACCAGCAAGCAAAATATTTCACGAAAACAAAGTTATAAAAATTAGATCACACAGGCATCCCTTCGTTATCCTGCTCAAGCAAGGCAGCAGGTCAGCGCAGCTATCGTACGAAACCTCAATTACCTTGCTTTTTTGGTCTTCTTTCTCGGTATTCGCCCTGCACAGCACACGAAAAGCAGGGCGCGCTAAACAACTCGACATCTCCTGAGTCTATAGCTCGCTGGTTGTCGTCGCACATGTGGAGGCATTGCTGTTGTAGAGCTCTCAGTTCGGTAGCTGGATCTCCCCGATTTTTTCCTAATAACATGTAGACCATCGTAAAGCGTTTTCAACAAGCAGTTTAAAAAAACCCAAGTCTCTACGAATGTTTTTTATTGAATGCGGTGACCATTATAATTTCGGCACTGGTACCTGAAAAATATATATGTACATGTACCAGCAGGTTCGTCCCGACCTTGTCCTGTTTCTTCATATTTTTAAATTAAAACTGTTGCTGAATGAATGACATCATTAAACCCGCAAAGAATGGAGCCAACCTACAACTAGTTTGTGTTTTATTTTTTCCACTTCAAATATCTATTATTGTACAAAAAACAAAATTTGTCACATGTTATATCTCATGTCACGTGACGTGTCACTCAGTTGTTTTGCATCATGCGTTAGAGTATATTCGACAAACCCGCTTGAAAATGGATGTATAGAACACCACAAGGTCTAGATCCAATAACAAAATTTGTCACACATCATTTGTAACGTGACCATGTTGTGGAGTATTACCGAAAATATTTTTCTGATTTTTATTTTAAAGACAAACATTAAAGCGCGCTATCATTCTAAACTCGTAAGTTAGTTGCAGAGAACACTTGGCGAGCGAATGAGCACGTCTTGTGCTACACCGGATTTTTATTGTTGCTAAAACTCCTGTTACAAATGTTACAAAGATCCCAGTGTATGCAGGTCTTATTTATTTTTAACTAAATCAAAAAACCTAGCAGATGAGCATCTTCACTGCATCTTGCCATGCAGAGTACCACTTAGAGAAAAATTTCTAAAGCATCCTGCAAGTTTTGCTGTAGGTACACTGAATAAGCAAATTGCACCAAGAACCCGTTGAGTTGAGTGTTGAATACATTTTGGATTTTCCCTTCTTGGCTTTTTCCAATCTTACATGCTTATTTCCCATAAGCGGATGCACATAGTGCCCCTTTGCTGCTTTGATATGCGCAACTAGAATTCAAAGAACGGTTCGGCATCCGAATGGGATACGCCACCCATCCCATTAAAAATGAAAGTGATAAATACGCCCCTCTGCTGCTACATCCCTCGCTAGTTATGCATTGTTGTCAAAAAAAAGAAACATCCCCAAAGAAGACCTTGCTCCGCTGAGCCTTAAAGGGATGCTCATTTGCACTCGGCTGGCTCTAGAGCAATTTAATTTGAATTAAAGATTCTCGTCACTATCGCCGCACACTTGACAGGGATTTATTGCGGAGCTCAACAAAGCAACTTTGGGAGCAACTTTAGGAGCAAGTTTGGCCCTTTCTTGTGTCCTGCTCTGCTCTGCACCACTATCATGCACCTCGCAAATTTTTCCAGTCCCGAGGGCAAGGATAAGGTTAAATTGCATGTCTGCAACTGGATAACCACACGGTACTGGAGCGGCGGGCGCGGTTACGTTATGTAAGCCTTTTGCAGGAGCATAACTTTTGCACGTCTGAGCAAGGTTTGCGAAAGCAAATAAATCCGTTCAGCTACTCGCCCTACTGTGTGACTCCTCCGCATTTTTTTCACCGAGATTCCCATAGATTCCCACAGATCCCGCTCCCGTCTGTGGTCCACTGCCATTCTCAGCTTGCAGTCGACTACAATTTTCCATTGATGAGAGATTTATGGTGGCTTTTAAGTCCCAACAAAAATTCAAAACGGAAAACAGTTCTGGATGATCGCCAAGTCCCGGTAGACGGGTCTTTGATTGCAAGCCAACCCACAGTGTGCGGCACATGTGCATGCGTGCACCCAGGAGGGTGAGGGGCCGCAATGCCGACACAGAAAGTGAATTTCCAGACTTTATCCCACCTTGGCCGCGGATAAATCCTCTTGTCGGCGCGAAAAGTTTGGGTCCACATGTTTCTTCCCATAAATCGATTGAAAAGTGCATCCAAGAAGTTTTGTGAAAATGTGGCGCTGGTAAAGTGCAGAAAGCCATAACGCGAACGGGGGCATTCCAGCGGAATGTCTCCAGTTCGGCTTCCTCAAGGTCTGCTCGAATTTGAAAGAGTGCCAGGTTTTCCAAATCCACCCGAAATGCGCCGGCCTTCCATCTTCTTGGTGGCCATGTACACCATGCAAAAGTGAAATTATGATCAAGGTGCTCCTGCACGGACCAACAAACGGCCAGAGCTGGCGAAAAGTGGTGACTATACAGTCGTCGCGGTGTATGCACCTTTTTTGTGTTTAATTCCACAACCTCATCTTGCGGAAAGCCTGAATACCTGAATAAGCCCGGCGGAGGAAGTAGACCGAGATTGTTGGAGTACATGACAAAGCGACACAAATAGGGTAATGAGCCCCACCCAAGTAGCGTGGGATCGTGGCTCCCTTAAAAGGTTTTACCGTTGCATCCCGCGACCGACGACGACGGGAATGAGTGGATATCCTTCGCACGGCTGTTCCTACTTTGTCCGGGAAACAATGAAAATTTCCCTTTTGAAAGCCACTCGACGACTTCACTGCACACTCATATTTTAAATTCCTGCAGATACTTTGGACTATTAAGGATGCTTCTCCCGGCTTCCTGTTATGCTAAGAATTCCAAAGAAAACGGGGGATTTCAGGGGGCATTGAATTTTTAAGTTCCTTTTCATCAAAACACAGCACAACTTTCGCCACCGCCACTCGCTGAACGAGTCAGGTGGTGGTAACATTTTGAAAGTAATGAAACATTCCTTCCGACGACGCACCTCCGGCTTCTAGGCAAATCAACTATGCCGGCTGGGAGATACCTGAATTGACTCTGCATCATGAAAAGAGTCGGCTGCCCAAAGTGGAGTAATTTTCCGTCTGGATTTGCTTTTCGATTTCAGAAAAAGTTCAAGGATTCCCATTACAGGGCTTGCGGAAAATTGAGACTTGCAATTTCCTGAGATCCAAGCAACTGCAACTATGTAAGTAAAACTGTTTAACTGCTTTTCGCTTGTTCCAGTCTTTATGGCCCTTTTATTACATTTCTCTGCTAAGAGGTGCAGAAGTACATCGCCAGCGAGAAAATGAATTGTTTGACAAAAAATCGGTCAAGCGTATTGCAGTTGCCACGTAAAAGATAGGGCTTAAGATATTTCCACAAAACTAGCTGTCTATTCCAGGTCACTATAATGACATTAATGGTCGAGTCGTGGAGGTAATAAATAAACGAGTAAAAGTAGATCTACACGGGTGGCATTTTTAAAAGTTGGATAACCCCGGGCAAAACTCTTGACGCCCAATATTTAGGGGAAGAAATATTTTTATTAAATCAAATAGCTTTTTAACCATTTTATTAAGCGCTCACTTCATAATTTAAATAACGCAGTTCTTAGATAAAAGACAGAAAAACAAACAAGGCAATAAATTAATTGATTTAAGGGATCTACCCTCTTTATAAATCGGTTTTTTTTATTGCATTTTCGTAAAGTATATATATACAGAAATATCATATTAAAATTTTATAAAGATCGGAGCAGTGTAACTGTAGTTTTGTCTCAAAATTAGTCGAGTTTAAAATTTTGATATAACAACATCTCTGCGCGTTTGTTTATAATCAAGAAGTGCGGCGTGCGGCCGACGCAGCACTGATGCCTCCAAGAAAGCCAGAACATATCGCAGGAACGCTACTTTGGATGAAAATGTGCATTTTGAGGAAGAAGAAGGCATAGTGTATGGTCCAGGCATCGCTGATTAGGCTTAGGTGAAATTTTTTACGATGCCACTAACAAAACTATGATCGCGTTTTTCACAAAATAACTTTTTCGACACCGCGTTGATGAAATCTCGGAAACTACCGAACCGATTCCCACCAAATTTTTACCAAACATTCTTTATGACTACAGCTATAGTGCATCGAGGGGGTTTTTCAAAATTTTGATTTTAAAAATTTTTTTTGGCCAAAAACGGTGAATGAAAACATGTTTTTTTCGTAGTTTTTCAAAAAATGTCCGCCATTTTGTCAATTTTGCAAAAATCAAAAATCGCCCCCGATGCGCTATAGCTATTAAGATATTGAACCTAAAACTCTTTGCTTTTTTTTTCCCCGACCATGCATCTCGGAGATTTCATCAACGCCGCACACCCCTCTCGTTTTTTGGATCATTTTTCGACCAACAGTTCCATGCTTAAAATTTCACAAAAATGAATAAAAAAAAATTTTGTGATGTAGTTCTAGAGTGTATTTATTGAGTGCAATAATTTTTTTTTCCATTTTCATAATATAAACCTATCGAAAACTTTATTGAAATTAACCTTTTTTTTCCCTCCGAAAAGAGGGTAGATCCCTTAAGGCAATCCGTTCTCGATTTATAATCAAATTCAGTGGTAAACATGACAGCGGGTAATGAAGAACCGTATGTCTAAATTGCCTGGATGTTTGAATGGCTTTTGATAGGATACGAACTCGCGACGCCTGGCTTCTAATGTAGACACGTTCGCATTACTACTACACTCGCTACACTTGACAAAATCTGACTCTTTGGAAAGCAAAATAATCTCAATCATGTGGGATTCGAACCCGGGACCTCTGGAACAGTAACCATCATATCTCATTAATTTTAAATCTGAGTTTACTTGAATTTACATATTTCATCACATTATATATTTTTCATCTTATAAGGAACACAGCTCTGTACTTTAAATCGAGTATAATTTTATTTTTAAAGTTTTATAAACGAGTGAAACCTGACCCGAAGCTTTTACTTATAGTCACATGCAGGTGGCTCAGAGAAAAGTTTTATTTTTTACTGTTTAGTTCATCTGATAAAAGCATTTCATTTCATTTAATAAAAGCTTGTTTTAAAAAAAAAATTATTTATTTTTTAACCACTCCTTACACCAGGCTTTACTAGTTTTACTTTCTTTTTACGCCTCTGCACTAAAGCAAGCACTAAACCAGGAATCTCTATAATTGTTTAGAACTGACGACTGACGATTTCACTTGTCTATTATAATACGGCGTGACATCAGGGAGACCTTCCATTTTGAACTGAGAGTCCAGCCGAGTCGGAACATGTGTGAACGGTTTTAAAAAGAAAATAAACGGATGTTGTTTTCATCTCCATTAGCTTTATCCAAGATTTCGTTCAAATTGCCTTAGTTGGTTTCCCAATATCCATCTATAGATCTCTTCGTGCAAAAGTTAAAGAGTTTCCAAATGTTTGAATCAATACTCGAAAGATGGAAAATATTTTCTTTTTTTCATTAGTGTACGCATGTTGAAAAATACAACAAAATGCCAAGGCTAGTAACAAAAAACAACTTTTAAAATTGTTGGAATGTTCATTCTATCCAACTGAAATAAAACTAAATCTTAAAACCTAACTAAAGCAATCTCAAATAATATAAAAAATATTTAGGAACCACCAAAGTTTGAAAGTTTGCAGCACAAGCACTTGGTTTAGTATTTGACTAAGAACGACTTGAATTCAGTCAGTCCATTTCAGGATTCTCAAGCACAAACAGTTTCAAAATTGCGAATAAGGCAAATATTTAGCCTGAGCGCCTATGAAGTGCTTTGTCTTCTCGAGTTAAACACAAAATAATTACATCGACCGGGCAAGAACGGCACAGAGGAAGGACCCCGGCCCCATGCGGGGGGCTGTGATTCATGAGGTGCTCGAATGCAGCGGTAGTGGATCAAAACCACCTCCAAAACATGTTATTTGTCCAACAGCAACAGAGGACTCGAGTACCTCTGGGCGGCGGCCATCTGAACGGGGAGATAAGGTCAATATGAATAGGAAACATCGGACTTACACCGATGTTTGCCATTTGACACAATTGAACGAAATCCGGACCCTGCAGGATGCTCGGCCGGAGATTGGGCAAGCACTACACTGCAAGGGGGCGGCACAGTTCAATGGGTCTGGGGGATTGGAGATGGCGTTTCAATTCAAATTCCCTCCCGCTGCATAAACATCCTCCGAGAGCGGCCGATGCGGTCCGGGTGCGCTTATGGAGATATGCCGGCCGGTCCGTCGAGAGTGAATTCCCGCCTTCAATAAATCACTTCTTGAAATTTAATTATCGCTTGTAATTTCCGATGGCATTTGATTCAGATTGCCCGACATTTGATTGCTTGTTCGTCACCCATTTCAGCTTGGGGACTAATCAACTATGCGCGCTTCGTTGACATTCATGGCCCCTCAGATTTACTGGAGCAAATTGATGATAATCTGCAGCAAGGTGGCGAGGGAATTTGTTAGATTAAGACAAGCAGATATGTATGGTGTGCACTTTACTTGGAGAAGCCAATTTGAATTTTATTTAAGGTGAATTTAACAATTTTGTTCCCCTCGTCTAATCATCTATTAGGTCGTCGGCGTCGCTCGTCGGACATTTAGACAATTAGAGCTATTTTCTAGGCTACTGATCCAAAATATATTTTTATTCGATACCTTCATATATTTTTTATTGGGACAATATCAAAATGCCGTCTAAAACTGATGCTGAAGTCAGGACCAACGAAATTTTCAGGAAAGATTCCTTATGCTCAGAGACTCTTAACTAGAATGGGTTGCCTCCAGCCTAACCCCCCTTTATCGGTGTCCCCCTCTTTTGTTTTCGACGTTCAAATGAGGGTGGTAAAAGGAATCGTAGGGTTTTCTAAAAGTAGAGGATTTCAGTTTTCTCTTGAGCTCAATTCCAAGCGGCTTTTTAAATTGAAAAAAACAAACGATGATTTTGTATACAGACCACAGGTTGCCAAAGCATAGTAAAAACTTTTCGTCCAAGGCTTGGGCACTCTTTTTAGGCTGTAATAGTTTTCGTGTCGATGCTTCGGATGACGATAATGAATAAATTGTTCGTACTCTTTTTGGCACAATTTTTCTAATAAATATAATCGTTAAAAAATCAAATGTTATCAATATCATATTCCCTATCTACGTTCGTGAGAAGTACCTAATTTTTACTACCGGACACACAAAATGTGACCCAAATCCAAACCTTTCAACGACAAATGACAGACATTTTTGCTTTTTAAATTTTAAGTTTGAATTCGTATTCAGTGTACTCAAAAACCTATGTGTAAAACGTTTCGCCAAAATCGAACAATATTTTACAAAATTATGGCCATAAAGATTATTCGAGATAAGATAAGATAAAAGCAGATACAAACTGTACCTCCATTACATAAAGTTATTATCCTCAGAAAAACGCCTTCACATTATTTGTCATACCAAAGCGACAACTTAAAGGACTTAAAAAAGCTCTCTGTCCCATAATTTCATTGCTTCCTCAAATTCATCGTTATCCGTAGAGCGGCAGATCCCCAACTTATACCCAGATTATGGGAGGACGTCTAATGCTTTTATCCGTTGAGTCCACATATCAAAACATCCCGAAAATAAACAATTCCCGAGTTCATCCCTTTATCCGTCCCTTGGAAGGTTTCGACTGTTTTGAGCATCTGCTGCGGAATTTTTGCCACCGGCTCTGGCACTTTAATTCCGTCTTTAACTGTGGGAACATTTATCTGCACTGCATCCATACGTACGCTCATACATGAAAATAAATGGACATCCGCTGTCAGCATCCGGAAGTCCAAACTCAGCAATTTTTGAATATCAATTTTTTGGGAATGTCTGGCACTGGCGGCGGCCACTGGGTAAAGAGCTCTTCCTAGTAAATGTCATGAACGGGTCCTGCACAATCTATCATCCGCACATAGGCGAGGCTTATAAAATGCATAAGTTTGCATGTCGGTACACACTTGGCATGATATATCCATTCGCCCGGATATGAGGCTGCCAAGTCGTAAAAAAAATTCGCTCCTGAATTCCGCCGGACGATTTCAGACCGTGAATTTTTCAGCAAAACAGTAATTAACTCGGGAACGTCATTTACTGTCATCAGTCACTCGTCTAATTCCACTCACGGGGACGTCTGGCTGGGATGCCCTGTGCAAAAGGTCCACGGTGGCTCGCGGATGCTGCGAAATCTTTCAGATGGTCTGACGTTTAATTTTGCTACAGCGTAAAGCACCCAGAGCTCTAGAGTGTGTCCCCGATTCTACGGGGTCTGTGCATGATTACCTCCCGTGGCACTACTGTAAGTGATCGCTTGCCCGGTAAATCGCGTGCTCCACTTACTTGGATGGATGTCGGAGGCTCCCGGCGGCTTCATCAATTGAATGGCCGCAAATTGAGTCTATGGAAAATTGATGAACCTGCAGCTGGTAGCTGATGACGTCGACCTATTCAGCCGGCGCTCCATGCAAATTTAATATCCATCTCGGCCAGTTGGCCGTTTCTGCTTTGCCCAATTTAAATGAAACCAATTCCTGAAAGGCAAATGGGCGTTTCTAGGGCAATAAAATTATTGTTATATGTTATATCTGTGAAATGGGCTCCATGGGAAGGCTGCTTGTTTTATTAAGAACGCTACCTCGAAATTCATAGTAACAATGCTGCGAAGCAAAAAATTATATGTTAAGTGTATAAAAAAGTGGCTAGAATGGACAAGACATCCGCAGTATGATTTTTTGCTGAAGAAAGACACCTTTTTAGGAACATTTTATCTGCATGCTTTCAGACTTATGTTATGGCTTGTTGCCTTGCGGCATTTTTACTGCTTACACGTCGCTGCTAACTGTGAGACATACCGTGTATAGTTAGGTTAATGAATTTGTCTGGTATCCATTTTCTTACGACATGGTCGGATACCTTTTTTGTGCACGTGTGATAGCCCAAATTAATAAATAAGTTTGAATACGTGTTTACCTTTTGAGAATTTTGTTTTCAATTTTTTTACGTGTTTACTGCTTTTGAACAATATGATAATTTTGATATTCCTTTTGGCTTCAATTTTCGATATTTGCTAGAGTCATCAAAAATATGAATAAAACGTTGTGTTCGAAGTCTAGTAACATATACATGAATTTTTTCATGGCTAACGTTGACCCCATCCATCCTAACACATCTTCAAAAGTTAGATAACTCCGGCCAAAGCCAGGTACGAGACACCTACATACACTCAGAACAAAAAATATCCTAAGCGTTAGGAAAAGCAGCTGTAAAATTAAAGAATACAAACCCTTGACGCCCAGTCCTTAGGGGAAGCAAATGTTTTTATTAAATCAAATTTCTTACGCTTAAAAGACATTATCTTTAAATTAAGCGCTTATTTCATAATTTTAATAACGTAGTTCTTAGATAAAAGACAAACAAACAAAGTAAGCAGTAGTAAACATGACAACGGGAAATGAAGAACCGTACGTTTCAATTGCCTGGATGTTTGAATGGCTTTCGATAGGATACGAACTCGGGACGCCTGGCTTCTAATGAAGACACGTTCGCATTACTACTCCACTCGCTACACTTGAAAAAATCTGACTCTTTGGAAAGCAAAACAATCTCATTCATGTGGGATTCGAACCCGGGACCTCTGGAATAGTAACCATCATACCTCATTAATTTTAAATCTGAGTTTACTTTAATTTACTTATTTCATGATTATATTATATATTTTTCATCTTATAAAGAACACAGCTCTGTACTTTAAATCGAGTATAATTTTATTTTTAAAGTTTTATAAACGAGTGAAACCTGACCCGAAGCTTTTACTTATAGTCACATGCAGGTGGCTCAGAGAAAAGTTTTATTTTTTACTGTTTAGTTCATCTGATAAAAGCATTTCATTTCATTTAATAAAAGCTTGTTTTAAAAAAAAAATTATTTATTTTTTAACCACTCCTTACACCAGGCTTTACTAGTTTTACTTTCTTTTTACGCCTCTGCACTAAAGCAAGCACTAAACCAGGAATCTCTCTAATTGTTTAGAACTGACGACTGACGAATTAATGGACGTAATGTATTGTGAGTATTTTACGTATGTATATACTAGAATGTCAGCATTTACTGAATAAGAGTTTTTTAGTAAAATGCAATAAGTGTAAAAGAGATAGAAGCTTTCCGTTTATTCTTTCCGAAAAGAGGGGTGGGGGTTAGGATGTGAAAATTATTTTAGGAAATACATATAAAACATGCAGGGCGACGCATGTGCTAAATTTGGGATAAAAATGTTAATAAATGTTAAAACTGCGGGTGTTGAAAATGGAAACTGTTTGAGAGCGGCAAAAAGTTTATCCCTGTCGATTTACTTATAGTAAGACAAGTATTAGGAATAGGTGAAAGTGATGTGTTGTGTATGTATTTATGCCATAGACCATAGTGTATGTTCGTGTAGCTATGAGATTTTCTAGGAGACCAACAGTGCGTTTACTAGACACCCATTTAATTGGCCGCCACTGTAGACTAAGCTTCATAAATTTATGCCCGTTTTTCTTTTTCACTTCATCTATCAGCTGTAAGTAGACATATGCGGGCTTTGAGATAAAAATGTTCGCACATTATCTGCCCGTGCAGACTTCTTCGCCCCATTAAAATTGATAACACGAACGAATTTGCGTTGGAATAATCCTTAATTACAGCACAGAAAGAATAATGATAATCACGTAGCACTGCGGCTGTTTCGCCTCCCCCGACGGGCAGCCATCCGCGGGATGAGAGGAGACTGTCGCCGCGCCGCGCCAACGAGAGAAAAAATGCGAAATTCCTGTCTAGGACGAAAGTCTGGCGAGCGAGCACACATCCTCGGCCTTGCGTGCCTATCTGCAAAAGCCGGTAGTTGCCGAGGCACGTTGTCGTATGTATCTAATCAGTATGCCTTCCTGTCCTGGACCCAGTCGCTTTTCCCAACACTCCCAGTAATGGAGTACGATGCGGGCAAGAGGATGGGCATCGGCTTCAGGAGGCTTTTAACTTTATATCCGCTTTCCTGCACTAAGTTCAAAGTTTAGTGGGGAGGAGTTAATCTGCGGCTGATGGGTGCTTTAATATTTCGCTCAAATAATTTAATTTGGCAGATACCCTGCGAAACTTTGGAGACTGTGCGTCGCCAAAGTAAATTTCTTAATTTCATTACGACAGAGTGCACTCTCGACTTCGAGTCACGTTGGCCCGCCTGCATTTCGGGGAATGGCATTTCAAATTGAAAACTTTGATGTATAAAGTCTGAAAGCAAAGTACGGAATTCTCGGCAATCTGAAGGATTTACCCGGTTGAGAGTACACAATTGAAACTTTATTGTTAAACAGCGGGTTAATTATCCGCTCTGCTCTACATCAAAATCAGGTGTTGTTATGGTACTAGGACTTTGTCAGTGACTGTGTTACCAACACTCCTAGAAGTTGATTTTAGAATAATAGAAATGTTAAGTAATGGACTTCTATGTTTTTAAATTCTATGTTGAATAATAATTATGATGTCTTATGATGTGATTAAATGTAGGGCTAAAAGAGGTAATCACACCAGTGGCGTAACGCAAAATTGGAAGGACGCAATATCAAGTTTGGGTCCCTTCCCCCTCCGTGACAAAATGCAATTTGCAAAAGATATATGTACATATATTAATTTTTGTGAAGGTAAGCTCTAAACATTAATTACGTTTGAGCCTGATTGTGCAAGGTGGACCAAAAAGTATCATTGTATTGAAAGACGTCATAATTTTTGAATTTTTGAAAATGGCGTCTCCTGTCAGCGTAAAATTTACAGTTATGCTGTAAACAAACTCCTCAAAAACGTGGAATAATTGTGTCAATGTTCTTCGCGGAACAATTTGTCAATTTAAGAAAAACACAAAATGTAACATTATGTTAATTTTTTTAACCGAATATTTGGTATTATTTTTTATTTATGGAAAATTACCTCAGGCAAATGACCGCCTTTGGACCTTTTGCAGCAGTTGATTTGTTCGAAATAATTTTCAATGACTTTTTTATAAGTTTCGGGGGTTATCTCGGCTATAGCTTGGCGGATGTTAGTCTTTGCTCCACACAAAAATACACAGGCGTTAAATCGCAAGATTTTGGTGGCCGGTTGACGATACCGCAACGTGAAATAATGATCCTCCCGAACTTTTTACGCAAAACATCTAACGTTGCATGCGATGTGTGGCAAGTTGCGCGTCGTCTTGGTGAAACCAAATACATATCTTCCGTTTCGTACCATAAATTATAGGTTATCGTCCGCCTAAAGGCCCTATAGCACTCACCAATTGACCATTATTGACAGCTGTCTAATTTACAGTGCTGCCAATATAAGAAACTGGAATTGGATCAACAAAAATTGTATTTTTTCTTAATTAATTGGTTATTTTTCGCGTTTTTGGCAAAAATGGAGGTTGACGGTGCTAACCTGATACCGGGTTTGTCATCAGCGACCCCTATATTGGGACTCCCAGGTCAGAAACTTTTTTTTGTGTGCAGGTATTATTAGTGCCAAGTGAAACAAAATTATTTAAAATAGAAAATATACACGCCCTTGCACGTAACATCTATATTCAGAGTTAGGTGTAGAGTCAGACTTAAAATTCTCCGACTACGCACACCATAACCCTAACAGTAATTTTATATAGAAAAAACAAAAAGTGGTTTCAAGATGGATTTCATTTCATAGATATTACTACTTTTATAACACAAAACTCTTAAGTGTATTTAAATTGTTTTCTCAGATATTTCAAGTGTCATTTATTAAGTTTTAAAGGGATTGGTATCATTAATATGTTTCCCAGCAAAGAATAAATCATGCTTTTCTGGAGGTAAATGTGATTAAATAAAACTTGCATTTCACTCAATAAAAAAAAAACTGAATAGAACGTCCTCCTCCGCCTACTTATGATTTCATTCGGACGATATCTCTGCAAGTTTAAAAGCACTCAGATACCACCAGGTTCTCCCTATGGAAAGATTCCCAATTTTACGAAAAATTCCTTACAATAACATAATTTCAGAAAAATCTGCTTTCAGCTGAAGTATTTTTGTATTGAGGTGGAATTTTTATTCAAGCGTAGTTTCAGTTATGGGTGGGCTCTGAATCGTCAGGGATACCAGATAAATGAATCCTCAAATGGAAGGAATATCGGCAATTTTAAGATTTCGTAGAGAATATTGGAGACTTTAAAAATGCAATAAATAATTTAAGTGTTCTTCTTATTGCGGTTACATATTATATCAGATATTTATTATACACATTGTGATATGATAATAAATCATTGTTGGCCTCCATCCAAAAATAAAGCAGTGTGGAGCACAGCAAAGTACCATACTATTTAAGCTACTTTGTCCGATTGTTTTTTATTATGTTCAAAGTTCCAAAGTTGTATGAATATATGTATGTATGTTGAATTTCTCGTATTTAAGTTGTAACCGATTCCTATAATAACATTTTAGAAAATAAAATAATCTCATTCATGTGGGATTCGAACCCGGGATCTCTGGAACAGTATTCAATAGATCTCACCATTGTGGTCTGCTTCTACACATATACAGAAAGTAATATTAATTATGTCCCATTTTTACACAAAACACATCCTCAAAATTCCGTTTCACTAAAGCGCAGAACATTGCCTCAAAAATTAATCAAGTTGATGCAAATGAGTTCAATGCTACTGCAATTTTCCTCAGATGCACGGATGTTTCGTAATTGAGCAAATTAATTGCAAGAATTCTTGATCCGTTAAATTGGCTAAGAGCAATTTTCGTTTATGTCAGTCACTGTCTCCACAGGCCTAATTAATGCTGGCAGTTGCATCTTCGGCATTTAAAAATTATTTCGGCAGATGCATCAGATTTCTGGGTAATAATTACGACTGATCCCATTGCTGACCTTGCCCTGAAAACCAAGAATTTATTTGTCTGGAGGCTTTTCGCTAATTTTGGCCTCAATTAAATCTTCCGGCGCGGATCGAAATGAGAGAAATGGAGCAAAATTCGATCTTAAATTGATTCTGTCGGAGTGCCAGTTTCTCTTGGTTTATGACTTATTGGGTCGGTGGATTTTAATTGCAATTCTGTTTGCGTATGTTTCTGGTACTTTCCCAAGAAGCGTATTTTGGGTCTTACTTTATTGAGTATTTTTTTTTTTTTGTATTATGAAATTATTTTTATGAAGATTGAAGAAAATTCATATATATGTAGTAGTTATAGTAGTTCTCGCAGAATTTCGTCATAAAGTCAATAGACAATTAGATACAATACAATCAACAATCAACTCACATTTTAGAAACGTGATATCTTTATCAGTGTATTGTACTAAATAAATTTGGTTGGCGTCACGTCTGAAACCACCAAGACACACTATGGCGTCACTAGTACTAGTATTTGTACAACAACAATTCTGATCTGTTTAGGTTTCATCACTTCTATCATACATACGCATTATACATACTTAATTTAGTCCTAGACAGATAGTTAAGCAATTGGACGGCTGTCCGCCTATTCCACCCCATACCCAGCTAACCCAGCCATAATAATACGGTCACGGAGGAGATAAATATTCGCAGCATCCACTTCAAGGGACGATCCAGTATGTGAATGTACATACACAACCCAGATAAAGAAATTCGTTATTGCTGTACCAGTGAATTATTAAAGCCATTGTATCTATGCAGCTAAAAGTGAACAAATGGAGACTTCCTCTGATACACAGCGAAACGCCCTTGTCGTCCGTGTCGCCCTAAAGGGAGCAGCAGCTCACTCGGAAGCGTTGTTCTAATAAAAATTGTAAATAAAAGGACGCAATAAAACAGTTGTCAGTGCTCTTTCAATTTTGGAAATTTAAATTATCTGTGTTCCCCTCGTAATTCGGGTAATGAACAGGAAACAGCAGATAAAGGGCGAAATAAAAACTCCGAGCAGCCTACCCTCGGGGGACAGCCCAGTGTTTGTAGAATTATTACAGTTCTGGCTGGCGTTTGGCCCCACTCTGCAGACGCGATAAATCAGGGCGAAATTAGGGATTTCCTTCATCTCTGCAGGGTGACAAGGTATACTGCAACAAGCAATTGCTATACTACCTTGAAGACGGCAAAGAAGTCGTGCCAGCAATGCCTCACGCGATAATCCACCACCCCCTGCCGAAATCCGAAACTGTGACGGGGGCTGCAACAAACGCTATGATTGCGACTAAACAACAGGAGACATTTACAGATCAGAGCTGCAGGAAGTCCTAATTGCCATCTCAAGCCAGCGAGATCCGACCCCAGAGCACCCGGCATCCAGCTACTTTAGCATAAGCATCTGGCGAGGGTGAGCCATCGCCAGACAGAGGGGCCCGCAATGATTCTCCGTTTTTTCCCAATGAATCAAACTCAATTTCGCCCTGATTCCCTGATTGCATCACCACCAACCGTTTGACTCCTGCAGGAGCTGTTCTCCGTCCGGTGTTTTTGAAATCGGTGACAACCGCCTGTTCTAAGGCCCTCGTTGTGCCGCAGAGGTGCCTAGCCCTAGATATGACGAGTGTTCTGCACTTATACCCCGGGGCGACGGGACGCAGCATTTTGTCACGTTCCAGGTCCGTCGCCCCACCCCACCTGATTTATTTGTTTTCCTTCCACATATGGCTGACTGGCCATAATTTCTGCCCGATTGGCCTACGATATATCACCTCCGACGGCGATTGTGGTCGGATATTTGCCGATAATGCGGGTCCATGTGCCCAGGGAGGGTACGAGTCGGTTTTTGAAGAAACCCAGAAGGGTTTGATTTGCGATCAACTGGAATTTGCAACGCATCTGATGTGCAAGCAGAGACGACTTGATTTACTGCAAATTGAGGGGGCATTTTGGACGGGCTCTGACTTCTGGGTAAATAGAATTGCGGCGACGACGAGGTAGCTGTTATGGGTTTGAAGGGCACGTTTGAATCCTTTAAAGTAATTATGAATTAAGTGTCTGGAGAAAATTGTTTCTAAGCTTTTTCAAAGTAAGTCTTCCCTTTTGGTTTTAAGTTTTGGTCAAGGAGTTAGAAATACAAGATTCCTGGACATATTTTGTTATCATAAAGAAAAACAGGGGAATAAACGAGGATTGACCATATGACCATTGACGAATATCCGTTGAACTGCCACGCAAGGAGTTTTGAAGATGGCGAAACAAGTGGAAGTCGGACGGGCGCAATATGGTGGGTGTGGCAACACATGCTATCCAAAGCTCCAATTATTTTTAACAGGTGATCAATCTTGTGTGTGGTCTGGCGTTGTCGTGATAGAACACAACTCCTTTATGATTAATGAGCTTTAGATAATGGATTCATTAAAACTGCCCAATTGCTGACAATATACATTCGAATTGCTTAGTAAAAGCCCCAAAAACACAAGACATTTAAAATACCATCACACTGAGACCATAATATTTTTTTTTCTAATGATCGCTGTATGGCACATATGTAGCTTAAAATCAACGTCTCGAGATTGCTCGATTGCTCGAGAAGTGAACTTGCAATCGATTTTGAATGCGTTCAGCAATCATTTGGCCCAAACGATGGTCATGCAGCTTCAATTCTTGCACCAATTGGATCTTATGTACATAAGCTGAGATCCTTAAGCAAAACTTTCTAAATTGTGGACAGACAATTTTGGTCTTCTCAACAGCTGGGATGTTGTAGGTACGTACCCTCTTACACCAGAAATATGCAAGAATCTTCTTTCTTTATTTCTTCGTCCTAAAACCTAACAACAATATAATTTATTTATTAATTACCCATCATCCTCACGTTCATGAAAAAAAAATAAGTTAGTAAAACACAAGGTTTTTATTTTGAAAGAGTTGTTTTTATTGAACAAATCTTATAAATGAAAATACTGATACAAAAATAAAAGGAAAAATCCACAGAATTATAAATAATATTCACACTTAAATGTTATTTTTTGGACAAAACCGAAATATGTAAGTTCAGTAAACATTTCCTTGCCACTGCACCTCGCATTGAAATTCCTCTTTTATAGTGTTGAACATGAAAATACCATTTCAAAATCTTGTTTGGCATACATATTTATAAATAGAAGTTCTATGGTACTTACATCTGTAGTTTGAAAATTCGCCCACGTTTGTGGTTACACTTTTTCTACAGGTTGAAAAGCCTCAAATATTGTAAAATTTATACGTGTGTAAGCCTAGTGTAAATTAACGATTAGTAGAAAGCGGTGGGAAAATAAAACAATATTTTTTACAAACAAACACAGTAAAATTCTGATGCTGATGATGATGTCATAAATGGACAGAATTTTAATTAGGGGTTGATGTACTTGTACAAAACTCGTCTATTGGTGATCTGATCTTCACATCCTTTCTTGTAAGTTCAGACTGAGCATCGTATTTAACGTTTTGGTAGTAAAATTTGCCTCAATTACAAACGTCACAATATAGTTTTATACTTTCTTTGCATCAATTTGACTCCAATGAACTTTCAAAAAAGTGGATGAAAAGATTAATTAGGAAACATTAATTTATGCTTTAAACCTACACCCTCATAAAACACGGTGTTAACTACGAAATAAAAATTCAATTAGCTTCGTTGAGATCAGCAGTAATAAGGAAATGTTCAACATACAATTTAGTTCACTTAGAATTATTCGTTTGTTGAAAATGTTATTGGCGTCATATTACAAATATTCAAAAAACATTTACGTTATCGTATAAATTCCACAAAATTCGAAATAGTATCAAAAACACAGTTGTTGTTCGACTTCACATGTAATATTGTCTTGTCGTGAATTATTTAGTTATCGGCGATATTAGACACTACACGAATAAACTACATGATACATTTCAATTGCCTTTCTTAAAAGTATTATTTACATAAAAAACAAATTGTACAAAATTCTCGTATTATTGTTTACATTAAAATAGAAATGTAAAGTAGCCTAGGGAGAAAGTGTTGATAGCTTTCATTGTACAAAATATCTTCACAGAAAGTTTCTTGCTTTTTGTTCACTGTTTCTTTTTAGTTATTACATTATATATTAAATTAAACAGTAGTGATTGTGAATATAAATAGCCGCTGCTTAAACGATCTGGCAGCATAGGGTTAGAACTTTTTTAGGGGTATTGGCACATATGGAGGGACTAAGAGAGTTCGCTAATTTGAACAATTCTTTTTTATTTAGTTCATTGTTTTTGTAGGAGCAGGTTTTAAAATTCCCATCTCCAAAAGTGCATCAGTATTAATATGTAAAAAAAAATAAATATGTTATTATAAAATAAAAAAATAGTTACTAAACAACGTTTGGTTTATTCTTTCGATGAAACTTTACGAACTTTTGTTAGTCCCTCGTATGTTTACGTTCAGTGTCTTTTTTTAATAGTAGGTACTCCGCTGTGCACAAAACAGCTAGCTCAAATTTAATGAATTTTATATTACAGTTGGATATATGATGCAAAACGATGTACAGCTAACATGAACTACATAAAAAATAGGTAATATCGTGTACCTATTAAAAAAGCTAAAGTCTACCAAAATTAACATTTCTTTTATAGTCTCTTAAAGCTCTTCTCCATAGGGCTAGGCTAACACCGCTTTTTTAGACACTAACTGAAAGTTTAAGTCTGTTTAAAGGTCTATCTAGATTTTATATTCGCAATGCTAATTTAAAATTGTGGCTGCGAATTGCTTTTAAATGGCAATTTATATTTTTCGAAATAACAAATACATAAGAGCTATCAACCCCCGCTAGGCAATACATTACCGCTAACAATTTCTAGGTAACAAAATTTGAATTCACTTTACCTAAGTCTCTATGTATATTTTCTCCAAAAATTCATAGTATACAGCGATAATTTGCGCGTAAGATTACATTAGTGCAAATCAAATCTACCGACTTTAACATCGAATTCACTTTATGAATAAATTGTGCTTTACACAAGGTGTAGTCAAATTCTCAATTTCCGGAAAGTTTTAAGCGACAAAAATTGTCTCATAAAAACACAAAGATAAATTAAGCAAAGAAACTGAAAAGAACAAAGCCAAAGAACTTTGGTAAAAGTTTTGCACCCTCCGCAGGATTTAGAGCATGGACTCGTGAATTATGAGATAATGCATTAAATTTCCAGGGCAGAAGAGCAGAAGTTGTAACGAATTAAAAACTTTGGGACAAGACGTACCGCAATTGTCTTTGATGCTCGTGATAAGACTAACGAATTGATTCATTAATGTTGCTAATGTGATAAGATACTTCAACTTTCAACTTACTGATGAGGGGAACTTTTTTAATGCAATTGAAATAGATGACACTGTTGATGGTGGGGCGAATTGTAGGTCATCAGTATCAGTGGTGTGCGGTCATAAGGAACTAAGGGCGAAAAGGATTGTCCTGACTCAAATTGAATAAAAACTTTTGAAGAAAATTATACTCATCAGAACTTATGAGATGTCTGCAGAAGGGTCTTGATCATTTCTTTACATTGCCTAATATTTTTTTTTTTTGCGTACAACAAGAAGCGTGAAAGTAAACTTTGTTTTCATTGTCATTATTCTGTAATCACCCTTTTCTTTGTTTCAGTGCCACAAATATTATTTGGATGAGCATTTTTGGGTTTTTGCTTTAAAAATACATAAATCCGCTTTAACGTTCGGCTTACAATTGAGTCAAATATGTTGTTATATTTGTGATGCTATATGTAAGTGCTAAGAATAAATCTCTATTTTTGAAACAAACAATTAGATTTAGGGCCCTATTATGGAAGTCGAATTTGGTCGACTCTACTAACAAAGACATGTTTTCAAAACTGAAATCTTAAAAAAAATAATGTGTTTGCTAGTCGGATCGACAAACTCGACTTCCATAATAAGGCCCAATGTCTGTTCGTTTATTAATCATAATATAGTATATTGCAAATTGTTGAAGTATTGAAGTGTTCCCCGTCCTTTAAAGTTACGGCAGGTAGAAAACAAATTGGTGTCTAATCAACACCGTCTGCGCTCGAAGAGTTAATAATGAAATGTTTTAAAATTTTTCAAAATGTTTAGGATTTTCATTTAAATTTCCCGCGTTATGTTTTGAAAAAGTGACGTCAAAATCCAAACCAAACCAAAATACTTTTTTTTATTTAACTTCAGTTTTACAACCAAATAATATAATTGTGTGAATAGACGCAATTTTTTAACTAACGTCCGTTCGTTGTTATAGGTCATCAAGTTCTTCACTATTAATTTAACAGTACCCAAAATAATTCACATTTTTCGAATGCGAAAGAAAAGGCGGAGAGAGAAGAGATGGAGGATGTGGTCGGCAGCATGACCCCGGAGAACATAGTCGGGGTCATGCTGCAGACAGAGGACAACTGGCAAAGGATCACCCTTTTTGTGAAAGGGATCCTCCGCCAGAAAGAAGTTGACGCCAATAAGGCGCGGGAGAGATAGCGGCGTAGCCCCAATGGGGGCAAATAAATAGGACGCCACCCTGAAGTAATGTCTTTTAAGACGGTCCGAGGGTGGAGTTCCGGATGGCAGGGAGCGGGGTTTTAGCCGGTAGGCCTGAACAGACGGGAGAGTCCGGCACACGAGTGGCCTCGGCCACTTATAGTGTCCAAAGCATTTCCCCGCTCCCTTTAAAAAAAAAAAAATTATAATAATTCGGTTACAACTGTGGAGCAACTGAAAAGATTTTACAAAAATCACAAATTACCATTTCCGAGCGTTTTACAATGGAATGCTCTTAAGTGAGCTTCACCATCAGAGACATAAATTTCAATCTCAAATATGCGTAAACATTTGTTTTATTATTTCATTTTACTTTTTTGATTATATAAGAATTATATGCCTTTGCACTGACATACATCGAAGATCAGTGTTAAGTGATCGTATTAATAATGATGTTTTTTGAACTTTTTGGACTTCGAAAATTTGTCCAAAATCACCACACTTCATCTACAACAAAGAACTTTACAAAAGGTTAATAAATTCGTGGGCACAAATACAAAAAAAAAAGAAAAAAACAAATTTGACTACACCTTTATCCTTCGCGGAATGTAATGTGGTTTACATACGCCATTCGCTACTTCGATATTTTAATACGTTATAAATGCTTTATTGGTATTGCCAAGAATTAATTATTGCTTTATATCCGATACTAGTCTAACCTAAGTATTTACGCTACACTAATTGTAAGTTCTGCAACTGGAGGAATATATCCAGAGTTAGATAGATAGATTCACCTATACAAAACATTTGTACAACGAAATTTACAAAGGAAATGAAATGCATGAAAAATGAAAAGCGACAATTTACATAAACGAGAAACGAAAAGCGTTGATAGCCTAAATAGCTAAAACAAAACGAAAAATTCGAGAACCGAAGGTGAAGGTATTCTCTGAAGAAAAGGGAGGAATAGTTGTTTGATATTTTTTTCGTATAATGATCCAATGCTAATTACCGAGTCGTATTCGACTGTATTGTAAAGTTAACATACAAAATTCCCTACAAATCGTCCTACATTCTACAGTATATGTGTGTGTATATGTTCAGTTCTTTTTTTTTGGCAGTAATTGCGTCCTCCAATCCATCACTGTCATCGGTCGGCCTCAATTGCGAATTAGCTTACCATCCACTTTAACAAAGAAATAAATTAGACGCATTGTTCAAATGAAAGACTATAAGCAAACACATAAGCAGGACATAGTTCAAGTTCGACAGGCTTAAAACTAAATTAATCACATTCCAACGAAACTTAAAGCATCTCTAGCCTTATGTGTATAGTTCAGAAATAAGTTGCCCTAGAACAAGGCTTAAACATAGGAAGCTTCATCTGTTTTTTACAGCTAATTAAATTATACACCTTAAACGAGGTAATGGATATCTTTAACCTAAAAGACTTAAGTCCGTCGTCACTTCGGCTCAGTTGCTTTAGCATACAGTCTCCATTGGTACTTTGGTGCTTGTTGTATTGGTCAAGGTATTGTTCGTGATCGTCTCCCCAATGGATGGTAATCCATGTGAAGAACTTGAGTGTTGGGGTCCATTTGTTGTCGTTGTAACTCCACGTCCAGTTTTTGAACTCCAGATCCGTTTTACAGCCGACCAAACCTATTAAGAGAAGAACATGAAGTTAATACACATGGAATGATTGAAATTTGTTGACAGATCTTTTTATAGTGATCGAATTAAAGATGGTTGTAGACTTTTCAATAAAAGTATAGTCAAGACAAAATTTAAATTGAATTGCCATCCCTCGACATTAAGAATTGGAGGTCCCAAACTATCAAGATCCTCTGAAAAATGTTCCCATCGGTTCTTGGGGTCCACCTTCAGATCATTTCCCGATTTAATATAGCCGCGAGCAATATCAACATTTTGTTGCATTAAATCAACAAATTCTTGCACATATTTGCCGTGTGTCGAGGCACACAGCAAGTATGTGTCGACGAACTGCTTTGTGGTTTTAATTAGCGGCCTAATACCTATGTATATATTTGTAACAAATTCACTCCAATTGGAGAACCGGTCCCTGCGTCTACGCTTTGTAAGATCCGCCCTGAACTGCTTTTTTTTCGTTACTATTATTTTATAGTAAAAGCCAAATTATTACTGTAGGTGCTGCCGCATAAGTATAAGCAGTAAAATGTGCTTACATTAAACTCCTCACAAAAAAAAATAAAATAGCTACACGTTTTTTTATAAAATGTTAGTGCTATGTAATAACGCCTCACTGCTGCCCGGCTATCATCCTTTGATCAATAATTAAAAAAATTCCGTTAATAAAACCAAATAGAAAGAGCGCCCGTTTATTGTCCATAAATGCAACATGACTGCATGGTATTGTCCTTAATTAATTTATTACACCTCGCAATTGTCGCTGCTTGAGCCATATCGCATGTTAATTAAACTGCATTCAACAATTTAATTAATTTAATGAAAATCGTGATCTGAGTTTCCAATGAGAAATTTTCATTTTTACGGAAGACATGCAATTTTCCCAATTCTCGTAGCAGTACGCATCAGTGCTCACAATTTTCGTTAGGACATATTACGCCATAAATGGTTTTCCTGCATCGGCCTTCCCAAAAATCACAAAAGGTGGGTATTTGTTGCGCTGCTCCTACAAGTGTTAGTTTAATAAATGAAAATCCTTCCTGTTGCCCTCTTCGCTCCAATTGTAACCTTTTGTTCGTTTGTAATTAAAAACCGGCACAAGGAAATTTCAGAGCTATTAAAATAAAATGGTGTCGGCACACTGAACAGGAAAGGCTGCCTCAGAAATTTCCAATTAATGCGAGAATGAAGAAAAAGTGGAAACTGGTTCAAAAGGTGCCCCTAATGAGTTTTAAGAACAAACCTGGCGCTTTTATCAATTGCATTTGCAAACGTAATTTTATTTGCAGGTGGAACGTGCCCTCGGGCATGTTGTTTAAGGCGAAAATAAAAAGTATTTTAAGTCATTAAAGTTATTCCCTGAAAACGGACGAATAAGTCATGAACTCTCAGGTAGGGTATTAAATTTCCCGTTTACTAAGTGTGTGAATTAAAGTTGCTCATACATGTGTGAATTTAAATAAGTTTCTAGTCTTCAACACAAAATGAAATCAACCATAAATTGTCAAGACCCGTGTGTTATTGATCTTCTAATAAGGAAACCTTTAATATGTAGGGGAACAGCACGTACATACATATCATTGGGCTGCAACCTGCAAAGTCACTGGTTCTCACTGCTTCAGATTTTTTTTATTTTTATGGAGTTATTTGTAAGCATATACTATAATAAAAGCTCCAAGCCTGAATCTAGGAAAACCGTATTGCTTTTATCGATACGTATGTCTATCATACCAACTTTGGCCTATTTTGATTTTTCAAAAAATACGCGTGGCAGTCAAAGTGATTTTTGCTGTACTTTCGGTCTACTCGTTTTACATGTACTCTTTAAAATCAAATACCGCGCCTTCTGCTCTACCGTTCTATTAGCCCATTCTGAGTCTTGTAAAAAGTGCTCCAAAAAACTCTATAAAATAAATTAATATATCGAGCAACAAGCTTTTCTCTATTTGATAGTCAGGATTTCAACCTCTTCGTAGCTGCGAAATCATCCCCTTGAGAATCACGACCGATATCGAGAAGTTCTAGATAAAGACCTTATGACTTAGCTTACTCTACTTTATTTCAGAAAGGTTTTTGACTCTATTAACCACACTAGGCTGCTGGAAAAACTCTCACAGCGATTCAACCTTCTCTACCTCGGCAGTTAGCTTAATAGCAAGTTAGTTTAACTGGACGCCCCTAATTTGGTCAAATCAACAACAAATCACTCAGCTTAGCCTTTTTTTACTGTGGGGTCCCACAAAGCTCCGCACTTGGCCCTATCATTTTCTCACTTTTTTTATAGATAACCTTCCGAAAGTTGTGTAAAACGCGTCGCTCTATCTATGTGTATCAGATTTATCAGATGATGTGCAGATTTACCTAAGTCGAGGTGAGTTAATTTTCTCCTTTCACTAAAAATTGCAAGAATTTCTACATTGGCACTCTAAATTAGTTTACAGCAAAATCTTTTTCGCTATTTTCGCCAAAGTGACCTAATTTCCAACGATCCAAAAACTCCCCTTGATTCATATGTAAGTTAACTTTAGCTACTCTACCTAATCACGAATTCCCTATGTGAAAATGTTGTTTTAGTTGCATGGCTGATACCGCGGTTGTAATACAATTTCCGTCCTATTCAGCGTCCCATTGGCATGTTCCCCGATGAGTAGAAATCTACATTGCGCCGCATATTGCTGGAAGGGAACACTATCTCTCAGCTCGTATGCAATATCGCAATATCACTAAAAGTGGGCGAAATATTGAAATTGGACGTAAATTGAATAGTCCTCTGCATGTTTCAGTGGCGGGCACCATAGAAGGTAAAATCATTCGAATTACTTTCGCCAGCTCGAATTTGGCTAGTTTGCAACACCCCCGGGAAAGACACCCAACGTTGAGCTGAAACCGCTGCCACCGGCACTTAAGCTTCCTGTCACCACCGACCGTGGCAACTTTAATTTCGATAATTTCCATTGCGGCCATCACCAGGACTGCGGCCACAGACTGTGCAGTGCAAAACAGGGTGGCACGCCAGCACCAGGTAACACCGGAATTTATTTACCTGCGGTTGACATCCCACGACGATGAATATGAACACACCCTGCAGGGCATTGATTAGATCCGTAAGATACCAGACGTACTCAGGACCGCCGACCAGCCAGGAGATGATGTCCGCCACCCAGGTGACCCCCATGACGATGACCAGCTTCAAGCAAACTCTGCCCAGTGCAGCCCTGGAATATTTTGGTTTAAAACTAGAGGTGAATTATTTTTTAGAAGAATTTCTAATTTATGGCGGTGTTATTGGGGAGGGGGCGACGACGCGGTCATGCAGGGGCGTAAGGATTGCCTGTTAATTGAACTTTTTTCCGGCGGCTATTCTTGATCGTTCGGCCGCGTATACCCGCTGTGTGTAATAATTAAAATTAAGTTTAATCGAGTTCAGACTATTCGCGGGACGAAGAAGCAGTTTAGAAATAGCCGACATTTGCGCGACTTGGCGTATTTACAGGAGCGGGCGACCAGTTTCGTCGTACGCCAACTGCAACTCCGATTGCGCATTTCTTTGACCCCAATCCGCGAATCGTCCAATACTCAATAGAACAAGCGGCTTGTGCGGCCTCCTCTAATTTCCAAATCAAACGTGTAAACAATTTTCAAAACAACTCTTCGCACGACTGTAGGAAAAAATTGACAGCGCAATTAGCTCATAGACAAATTCATCACGAAATAGACAAGAATATTTCGCCAATTGAAACGACCGATCTGCAATAGGAAAGGATTGGCCAGGGCTGATGATTGCATTTATGCGAGAAAACAATAATTGCAGTAGTGCCACAACTCACCTCTCCGTTGTCGATTTCACGTCATCTCGCTTCCATAGGCCACACGTTAATTGGCGCGCCGTAGATGCGAACAGCAACAGGTTGATGCACAATAGAATTCCAATTGGTCCGAAGAAATATGTGAGAATCTCCATGTCACCTGTCGGGAGAAATGAATGTGATTATTAATGTTTGCTGGCGATGTGAATTATGGCTCCGCTTGTAACGCTTCCATAAATAACTCGTGAGGATGATTTTAAATTAAAGTCGCTTAGAATTCGATTGGGAAATGTAGACGGGGGTACTTAAGAGGCAGACAGAACATTTCTTCTTCTTTTTTTTTAATATAAATCACACCTTGACTGTTGCCGCGAATTTAGACTATAAATAAACTATGTAGTGGAGCCTGGCTAGACTGGAAAAAACGATAGATAAAGTGAACAAATTAATTCTGACTTTTTCCAGCTTCTATACATTTCTATCATGTGAAGCGCAGTGATTTACGTCACGTCGTGATTGAAAGGCTCCAGCCCTAATTGGCTCCTAAATTTTTTAAGCATCTAGGACCATTCAGTGCAGTAATAGGTAATTTAAGGTGGGGTAAGGATTTTTGTTTCATACTTTTTGTAAAAGGCAGCATTTGTGTACTGAGTAATTATTTTCCTTTTACAAAACATCCCACGGACTGAAATTTGCCATAATCCCCACCTTTAATTAACTATTAATAGTTTATTAATTTTTATGAAGTTATGGCAATTTCTATTTTGGCTTGGTATAGGTACCTACAACTTCTTGTTACCTATACTGGATTATATGGATACCGACGACATGTGGTTCCAACAGGACGGAGCTACGTGCCACACAGCGCATGCCACGAGATCGTGGTATTTAACGCCTTAAGACTTCTTCCTTTGGGGCTATCTTAAATCAAACATCTATGTGAATAAACCGCAAACATTTGATGCCCTCATAGTTAACATAACGAACGTCGTCCGGGAAATTCAGCCAGATTTATTCAATAAAGTCATCGAAAATTAGACTTACCGATTACGTGCCATCAAACAAAGCCGTGGCGGACATTTGAACGACGTTATATTCCATACTTAATGCTATAAAATATTCTTTCAAACAAAATAAAATGGAGTGGATATCTCACACACAACTTGTTTTATTTACATTTTGAAGTTGCCTTATTAAAGGGCTCAAAATAGAGGTCTGTCTAACAATTTTGAAGTACAATTCTAGTAAAGAGGTATCTCAGACCGGAGAATAGTAGTAAAGATGATTCATTCCCTTCGCTTTATTTCCCGATGAGAAATGTCGCATATTCAGATCTTTCTCAAAAACGATAAATTTATCTGTGAACTTTATTTGTGAGAGATGCGAGGATATGTCAAATTCTTCTTGCCAAATGAGTTACCACACACTTTCCAGTAAAAAGTAATGAGTTACGAAACAAACCCCTTGTATGTATTATACAAAGAACATTTTAACAATCCAAACAGATACGGAAGACGACCATACAAGCAAAAAACAAATAAAAACAGCTTTAATATGTAACCCTTGAAAATGTGGACGATTAGTTTGCAGTAAAAGTTTTGATGTGAGATTATCATTTTATTAAAGAGATGCATTCATAATCAGAACAAATTTCAAATAAAACCCTTGCAGCACACCATTCGAAAAATAAAGCGCTCATTACCATTTTGACGACACTTGTCCAAAGTAATAATTGAGCTATAACCACAACCATTAGATAAGAGATCTCGCCTAGACACATCCAACTGGCACCCGTGATCGTGGCATTGTCACGTCTCGCATATTTAAACGCTTCCAGCACCGCCCGGAACGCAGCTGCTGCTCAAGCGCCTAGACCCTAGACCTATTGTTCAGTCGATTAGCATTCAAAGCTCCTATACAAGTGGGTCCTTCCTTCAATCGCACACCTTGGCGTGCTCCAGCCGACGATCGCTGCCAAAGAATTCCTCCTGCCCCGAATTGCTTTTCTTCGAGTGCCCCGCACGGCCATAAATTCAAACCTAACACGGAGTGGAACTGCTACCGTACGTGACAGAGCACATAGTGCCGTGCTTGACATTCCCTTTGGGACCGTTAGATCACAGATAACGACTGACCTAAAACAGAAAGCACGCCATGATATATGGCTTTTATCGGGAATCCTCGGATTACGCATGCGCGTGGAACACTTTCCCAGATTAGGTGGCCTGAAGCTGCACGGGGGGATTGTCAGAAGATGTGCGATGGTGCGCGCGGGGATTAATTGCCGTCTGATTAACTTTCGAGCTAGTCGGTGAGGGCACGGTAAATGACCTCTCTACATTGAAATCGCCTGTGATGCAATCAATATGCGGAACTCCCCCCGCCCCACCGCCCAAGTATGTGATTCGGCTTCTAATTATGCGCGTGTTCCGTTAAGGCCTGCACATGCACCGAAGAAGCAGAAATGCTATCAATCAAGCGAATCATCGCGATCGGCGCAACCACTGCAGGCTCTGGTTGCGGTGCGCGGTTGCTCGCTAGAAACGGCTGAGTGACGCGAGAGTTTTGAGCATAAGAAAAGATCACGACAAAAAGTGGCCGGTAGTCGCGTTCCGAGGTTACTCCAGTTCATGCTAGAGCCCCATGGCGAAGCCAAGTTAAGACGTACGTAGGATTGCCAGTTTGCTGAAAGTTGGCGCACGAGTAGGAATCTCTTGCGGGATCAGGAATTTCGCCATCAGCGTCCAGGCAGGGGGAAGCCGCCTTGAGCGAGGGTCCGCATTCATCATGCTTAAATGGCTGAGGCATCCCAACAGGTTCCTCATTGTCCTCCAGGGTTAATCAATCTGCAAAGACGTCCCCATGACAATGACACTGGCATCTTGCCCGGCACGGCACCCTATCTGACGCTACCTTTACCTATGATGGACACAGCCTTACACGAGCCTTTATGGTCGATGGAGCGGAGCGGAATGATTGATGAACATTGGATTTTCACTTACCGACAAACCAGCAGCGGGTCTCTCCGAATCGAGGCCTTAGGAATTTGTCGTTTGGACCCTGGGTTGGAATTTGGTCCAGGATGGCAGCTACCCCAGCGATGATCGCGGGAACACCCCAAGCGTACACCCAGTAGATGCGAAGGCGGAACATCTCTTGGCCCTTTTCGAGCGACGTCGGACGGAAATCTCTGCAATGGAAAAAATCATATAAAAAAAAATTAGCAACATTTGTTAGGTAAATAATTGATGGGGATAAGGGCCGTGAGCAGCGAGCACCACCGCAGGTAATTAATAGCCGTGGCCGCTCTCGCTCACTTATTGACTTATTGATCATGATTCATGGGAGCGTGTCTTGCGGCATGGTTTGCGATTTCCCGCAAGATGTTCGTAATTAATGAGACCTTGCAACTACTTAAGTGAAACGAATGAGCACTTCTAATTGCGCTTTTCATGGGATATGAGCTCATCAACACAGAACACTATTTGTTTATGCTTATCCATTAGGTCTTGCGCAAATTATCTAGCAAAGAGATTTATGAGTTTATTTGAGATAGCTAGCCGAAGGTGAGTAGTTAAACAGACAGGTAGTTAATTGTAGTCATGAAAAACTTAAAAGCCAAAATGGAACCAAAGAAGGAATATAAAAAGCGGAATGAGGAAGGAAACCAACGAAAGATATTTCTTAAGCAGTTGAATTCAAAAACAAACGAACATTTAAACAAATTATAGCCTCGTAAGATTTCTCTAATATAGGTAAAACAGCGTACAGGTAAAATTTTACAAGTCCTAAATATTTGTCAGGCATCTACACAAAACTTCATTTTTTTGGACAATTCAAAGAAGTTAGGACATTGTTTCAGTTCTCCAGTTGTGCAGCTATTCCGGTTAAGGGCTTTTTGGACGTACGGTGGCAGCAGGTCAGGATTGGTAATACGATACTGAATGCTCTGCCACTTGTAAACAGAGTCCCACAGGGTTCTATACTGGACCCGATACTAGTCAGGTTATGTGATGAAAAATAAAAAATATCTGGTTTGTGTTACAAGAACTTCAGAAACAAACGATTTAACCCTTATGTGTATACGTTACTTTATTTGTGTAAATCAGCAAAACTCATTATAATGCATGGAATGTAGTTCTATTTCGGGAGTCCAATTAACATAGAAATCGCATTTTATTACAGTGAATGCTTTATCGGTGGCAATTACCTCAAATCATTTGAATTTTAAATTTTCGTTTAAAGGCACTACACCAAACGCCTACCTGTCGATAGAGATGATGCAAATTAGAAATGACAGTTTGTAGCTTGGAGTGGCCCAAAGATAAGCACTTTCTCCACCTGCCAGAAAAACCCCATACGCATGAATCGCTGCACCAAGTGTGTACACGCCCAATCAATAAATTTGTTCATGGATGGACAGTGGGTATCCGGCACTTTCGCTATCACTGGTAACAGCAGTCAAACCCGCCTGGAAGTCTGTCGAACGCACATACATATACGTATGTAGTTGCAGTCGAAAAAGTCGGAACGCATAACGTCCGTCGGAGGAGTTACGTAAGAGAAAGTCCGTCTTACACACGAGGCAGGGAAATAAGTTTTTTTGTCCGCTTTCACACCCGATGAGTCAATGGTTAATTGCTGATATGCAAATTCGCCCGACACGAAAATAGATGGGCGGCCTTTGTGAGAAGAAGAAACAGGGCAGGTTGCTAGACTTACCACTTTTTGTGCACCGCCGCTGAGTGCGATTTCGTAATATTGCTGGAGATTTTAGAAAGTGAAACAAATCTTGAGAGGCTCGTGATTAATTTGTAGTGCCAGTACCTGTTTGTCTTGAATGGATTAAGAAGTAGTTCATATGAATGGAACCTTTCATTGCAATCGAGCCGTTTACAGGAGAGATTTGAATGAACGAGTTAGAGGTGTGGCCATTAATCATGCTGAAGTTTTATCTAAAACGATTTTACGGGTACTTCCAGACTTTTGTTATTTCTCGAAAGAGTTCTATGCTTTCACACAATTAGCTTAAAACAAATCTGGCAGGTTGTATCGAGGTATGCAAAACTGTTGTAAGGAAGATGGTGAAATGTTGTGGCTGCGGTTCGTCTGCAGTAAGCCGATTCCTCGAGTGAAAGTTGTTTTTGTTAGTAAGAAGTTTTCTTACTTTGTATTTACAAACAGTGTAAAAATTGCTGATGCAGGAAAGTGAGCTTGAAAAGTGAAATCGAATTTCTTGGTGTTGTTGTTTCTTATATTATGAAAGAACCAATAATTATGACCTCGACTGTAGAAATATCTTGAACGGCATGGAACTGCTTAAGCCAACTACTACGTAGGGAACAATTTACCAAATCTGTGAAAGCTATTATACTTCCCTTGCCGACATATGTCTTCTTGCCCGAAATATTCCGCAAGTTTGGGGTGGCTGCGCCAACGCAAACAGTAATTATTTACAGCATCCAAGAGTAAACAAATAAACAGCCATGGGCACGACCCAAAAGCCCCCGCCAGGGACGGGAGATTTCTTGTCTGGCGATCGGAAATTTATTGCGATCGATGGGCTAACTAAATTTCCCGTCCGGATGCACTTATCGCCAAAAATTTGCAATTTATTGTTATATTTAATCGCTTCACGATGTTTGTGCTGTTTCGTTGAATTTGCACAATTTATTTTGTTGTCGACCAGCCCCTACCGATTTGCGTTTATTAAATGACTCAGTTTGGCATTTCGGCCCGCGCTCGGTGTCCACCAGAATTTATTTGTTTGCGGCTCAAAGTGGAACACTATGCCTTTGAGGTGGTGGCTATTTCCGGAGTTTTGGTGTTGGCGTAGCACCAAATGTGTTTGGATCGAGGTGTTGGCTTTAGGATAGAATACCCCCCGATGGCGTAGATAAACACCTTTAGCCCAGCACGACCTATAAAGGTCTGAACAAGATTTGGGGTGAAGTTATCTGAGGCGATAGGTGATATTTAACAATAACTTTTAATAGACCTTGTTAAATAACTGGAGCGTAGCAAAAACAAAAATAAACTACATATATATGCCAACGACACGCGTTGCTCTTACGCGGTCTTCCGTTCAAGCACTATCCGCGCTCAATGTTGCTTCACTTTGGTCATTGAACGAGAATCGATGCTCCCAGCATGGCGTGGTTATTGCCAAAGAAAGCATAGAGCTGAAAACCGTATAGAGCGCCGGTGAGCTAATTATCACACTCGTAGGAAAATGCAAATAATCGTATTTATCTACAATACCATTTGTTGTAGGGTTTACAATTTTTCAACCGTTCAAAAGGTGTGTTAATAATATTTCGTGAGAACTGAATTGACAATTTGACAATTTGAAAGTGACTTTCAACCAAAATGGTAAATAATTTGTCCTTTTATTCCACTGACCTCACGCGAAATACAAATTAAGTTCAAAGTTCCAGCCAGGCAAAATTCCAAAATGTCCAATAAAAAAACGAAGACCAACAATGACAAAACTGTATGCCGAAATTCAAAGTACCCAGTCCAAAAATAAAAAACCACGATACCGTAAGCCGAAGGTCAAAACTCCAAATCTAAATTCACAAATCACTATATCGTCGTCAACTAAATGAGAGCAAAGCCAGTCCCCGAAATTTATGTACCCATATTCCAATATTTTTGTGTCCTGCAAACAGGTGACTTTTTATTGTTAAAGTAGGACAAAATTCTTGGCAGGTTCCACACTCCTATATGTATGTGCGAGTATATGTCACACCGAAAAATCTCCCAAATTTCTCCCTTAAGGGGGCCAATCCTCAATTTCCTGCTTAAAATAATTTTTTCTGAATTTCTTGTTCTTTACTTTCCTATACTTATAAATATATGAATCCATTCTCCACCTGGACATGCTATACCTCTTTGGGGAGGCGAGAAGATGAACAATTCAATAAAAATAAAAAATGGATTTCGGAAAAAATGTGGGAGAAACGTAAATTTTAGGAAATTTCAGAACATTTTTCCATTTTCGTAAGTGACTGTAGGTGTAGATCAACGTTGGTGGCATTTTTAGTAAGCACATTGAGATAGTAGTTGTTTGGCGTGAGTTTGCTGTCGCTGTAGATATGGATCAAATGATAATAATAAGTTAATAATGTGCATACGGAAATTTTGCATCACCCTGTAACTCAAAAATGTTTGAGATTGCCCGCCAAAGTAGCGTTTAACCTTTCACAAAAAAAAAATTATGAAATAAGTTAATATTTTCATGAAAGGTATATGCCCCTTCAATGATAGACATTTGTTGCACAACACACATGTATTTAAAACACAAATACACTTTTTATGCAAAATCGCAGATTAAAAAAACAGTGTGAATATGTTGAAATTCATATGCATAAATTTGCACCTCCTATCGATGAGATATGAATAAAACGTTCGGTCATTAACCTTTTCTGTCTGACCATGAACTCGGAGCGGATATTGCAACCAAATTAAACTTAGCTGCATCCAAAATCGCAAGGCAGTGAACTCATGATCGAAAAATGTAAGTAAAATACGAAGTAAAAGAAAGTTGTAATGCAAATCAGCGAAATTCCAATCCATATACGAATAGGTTTCAGCCTTAAAAAGATTTCGAACACATGACGTAATTTATTGCTTCCCCATCCAGCAAATGTTTATTCATCTTTTTTAAAGCTATTTCAGTGTGAACAAGGGAAAATGCCCATAGTACGGAAATTATCAATAAGACGAGACTTGTCTCGCTGAATTGTTTGGGTCACTCCTACTGCCCTGACGAAAACGTAAACGGCAGTCAATTAAACACGGAGAAGTTAGAAATGAGTTGGCAAAATTTCTGTATGGCAAATAAGTGGAAATAAGTTTTCACATCAATGCAACAAGCGTAATCAGACAAAAGTTCATTCTGCACTCGGAAAATTTGTTTTTCGGAAACTTAACGTCATCCCCTGGCTATGAGTGAACGAACGAAACTGCACAAAAAGAGTTTAAGAGTAGATAACGGAGCAAGGACGAAATGTGTTAATGCATTGAGTAAAGTTTTTGTTGCCCCGACAATTAGGAGGTAGACAGTGTGAATGCGTAGAAGTATGCTCGAACCCTCTTGAAGGATTTATTTTAATTTTCCTTTGTCCAATTCCCAAAAGAGTTTATTTGGACATATTTTACGGCATTTTGTCCCTTCTGAGAATTCGTCAGGAAGGGTTTGGTAACACACGTTTTATAGCCTCTTGAGTTTTTTAAGAGATCCTCAAAAAGATATTTATTTATCCCTTTTGTGTGCCTAGGCCCTAGCTAGAAGATGATCCTATCTGGTACAATGTCATTCTTGAAATGCAAGTTCACCATTCTGTAGGTGTAGACGTTAAATCGAATTAGGCTATTCGTTAGTTTTCTGTTCTCTAAAAAGTTTTTTCAGTATTGCATTTCATTGGCAACAGCCACACCATATTGAAAACAACCCGTGCTCGTCCGATCATCGAAGATTAGCTCGGATAGTATATAAAGGGTGGTCCATCTAGTGTTTGGATTTTGAACTACCGAGTAATTGGAAGTTTAGTTGATTATATGTCATTCTCAACTTGACAGAAATTTAGTTTAAGGTTTGACATTTACGAAATGGGACGGTATTCGCTTGAAGAAAGTTGAGAAATATTTAAAACTTATTTCCAAAGTGGTGAGTCTTCTACTCAAACTGTGAGAAATTTTTAAAAAAAAATTTGGCAAAAAAAACTTCCAAAAACCCAATGTGTGGATCAATTCGTGAAGCGAGCTCGTGAAACTGGAATCCGGTGCGCTCAATCGAAAACATTGCTGCTGTTGCTCAAAGTGTGCGTGAGCAACCATCAACATCAACTCGTCATCGTTCTCAACAATTGGACATTGCACGCACTTCTTGCACGCTATGAAGCCATATAAAGTTCAATTGGTACAGCAGCTAAATCCGGTTGACCATCCGAATCATACAGCGAACGCCACAATCGATCTTTTGCGCCCTATCTTCGGAAATCGCATAATCTTCAAAAATGGTGACGTGATTTGGCCGGCAAGAAGCTGCGATTTGACGCTGTTGGACAACAACAAACCAGAAACAATTCAAAACCACAAGTACAAGATTCAAGCTGCTATTGCTGACATAAGGCCCGAAACAATCGAAAATGTACTCAAAAATTGGGTGGACCGAATGGGCTACTGCCAAGTCAGCCGTGGTGGTCATTTGACCGAAATTGTTTCTCATAAATAAATGACATAAAACAAACCTTCAAATAAATGTTCAACCATTGAAAAATATTGAGCCGTTTTTTTATAACAAAAAGAAAGTCCAATTTTTGAATGGGCCACCCTTTACCTACATACCATATGTACTTGGATAAGAAACTGCCTGTGAAAGAAGCGTGTCGTTGGCAACCCCTGCCACTCTCCAATATGAATGAATGAATTACGAATCAGCGCAATACGTCCGCATTATTTGTAAATTTTTTCAAACGTAGGTATACATAAATATTGGCGAACCCCGAACACGCAGGTCTGCCATGGCTTTTACATAAAAATTAAATGCTAAAATTTGAACAAAATTTGCAAGCTAAGCGTGAACACGCCATGATAAAAGCTCATTAAAATAGCGCATTTAATTAACATTAAAATTGCATAAGACTTACTATAAGACAAGAGTTCTTATCCGACGACGACAAGTGCCGTGATGTTTGCAACGCTAATAATAAGGCACAAGATCAGAATGGGTGCATGTTTCTCGCGCCAACGAGACGAACACGCTCCATGTCTAAGGTGGGGCTGGTTCCAGTCTAAGTAATTGAACATTCCGCCCTACTCTACCTCAGTCAGCATTCAGCCAGGGACACGAAGAGTTGATCTGTGCCTTCAGGCGATTAAGATCGATGCGATCCTCCCAATTAAGCAATCCAAATTACCATCAATTACTGCCTCAAAATAACTGAAATAATCATAGAACTGCGTACCCGGTTACTAATTGTCTCACTTTCGTCGTAATTACAAGTGAGTACCGCGCCGGGGCAAGAGTTGAGGCGTGCGCTTTTTTCGTCTGGCTCTTAAAATAGAACCCGCACAAGAAGACCTTGATCATCTTTCTCTACGGCGTTGGAGCCGGATGTTTGCGTGTACCACCTCTTGCAAGGGATCTTTTGGTGTTTACCAGCAGCATTCACTGGCAATAAATCCTCTGCCGCAGTTTATGTTATAAACGCTATCACGCACTATATAAACAGACAATGCGAACGCGATTGAGCTCGCACGGACCTTCTCAAGAAGTTTTTAATGAGAAAACCAGTCGGCTCTAGCGCTAGCCTCTATCTGCAATCCAGCACTCCCATTGAATCAAGCGTCGCGCCTTATTTTCCCCCCTTTCCCTCAACGGTCTTTTGTTTTAGCCTTGTAGATTTTTTGCAGACGTTTTTAGTCACACGCTGGATTTTTTTTCTCTGTCCACCGGCACGTAAGTGCAACACGCATTTTCAATTCAAAGGAACTCGATCAGCTTGCTCCTTTTATACCCACTTGGCAGCGCTGCACAGTCAGCTTCAACTTCAATAGCCCGCGAACAACAATAAACAGCAGGCGGAGAGGAAATGGGTTTCGATCCGCGGAAAAGATCCTTGAGACGCGTTTTCCGTTTATTTTGTTTTTTTTTTATTCTTGTTTCGTTCTTTTTTGCTCCACTCGCAAACCTTTGGACCTCAAGCATCAAGTCAAGAGGGTACGAAAGGCAAGAGCGCGATCGCTGAGGTGTTTGTTTTCTATTGACAATTTATTGATGGCTGATCCAAGCCAGAATAGGGCAGATGGTTTTCTGGAATTCAAAAACCGAAGCAGCCACACACTCTGCGTGAGAATGAGGTGAGTTATTTATGGGAAGTAACAACTGTCGGAGGAATAAATGTCAGGAAATGTGTCGACGATCTGGTTTATGGTTTGACTTGATCGTTAGTGAGTCGAACAGGCGGCTCATACGAAGGGGATTTTATTAGGGCCATAAAGTTCTTTGAGTTTTAGGGGAAAAATCAAGCGCACTAAGTACTAGAGGCTAATAACTCAGTCCTCCCATGTAAGTGAACACTTCAACCACAACGATTGCGTCAACCAGCAGCTGCCTATTGTTTTTCATTCCAACAATCGGATCCATCTAAGGAAATTTAGCAAAATTTATATTTCCATAATGCCCGAATTGTTTTGTTGTGATATCATTTTGTCAACGACGCGGCAATATGACTTAATATTTTTGTTATCTCGTCACACCGAAATTGAGGATGCTTACTCAGTCAAACCGCAAAACGGGAACTGGTGTAGGCGTTTTGTAGAATAAACAACCATCCAAAATGACCACTGATTTATTTGTTTCCTTTCAATTTCCACTTATAATAATTTAAACTACTTTCAAGACTGTTGATTAGGCAACTTTTAAGTCATGCGGTGACAAAATGCTGAACAATTCGAAAAGAATGTTAAACAAAAAACTTGAGTCATCACATGACCTAAAATTACTGGCACCCACTCTGAGGAGCATGCAAATTAATATTTTAATTTTACTCTGGCTTAAAAGGTGTTCTTATTGATTTCCAATTATGCAACATAGGTAATTGACTAACTCGGCTTTCGCCAATTATCTGGCGAATTTCGATTCATTCTAACAGGGTGGAGGGAAAGTTTCTTTCAATTTTTCCAGGTCAATCAGTTCATACAATTGGAAAAATTATTTTGCGCGATCAATCAGCACTTTTTGTGTGTCACACATATCGCTCCAAGCTGCGTAAAAATTCGTTCTCTGCTCTTGAGTAATAGTTGCCAATTGGCAGGCCACTTCCATTAAAAGGAACAGTTTCTATATTTTGTAACTTTAATATTACATTACAGTCCCAGTTGAAATAGTAAATATAATGTGTAGAATAAGCAAGTGATGTCATATATCACTAGAATAAACTTCAATTAATTCAATGTTCCAAATATTGCGGGAATTAGTAAGACCGTTAAAAAGATATTCTTAATTCCGGATGAAGCTGTCCCTATTGAACCCAGACTTATGTCCCCCGGCAGTTCGATGCAGTGCACCACAATAGCCATTCATCGGAACCATTCAATTCGTACCAACAAGACGTGCACTGGAATCTTGCAAAACAAGAGAACCAGAAAGCAAGGAAGTTTCCCCACTCGCCGGCGCACCAATAGTGGCAGTCTCAGATGGAAAAACTAGTCAATTTCCACGGTATTATGCAATTACGTACGAAAAGTCGGCTACCTCATCTCCGCACGATTATATGAGCAAGTACACGCTGTTCTCCACAAGTTTCCATTTTTTTTTTGCTTTTTGTGTATATTGCCACTTCAGAAAGTTTACCCGCTTCGTGGATTCTCCGTGGCTAACCCACAGGAAAAGTTCTGCAGTTCTGAATGGGGCGGAAAGAAAAATAGGAAATCCAACGGAGGCAACTTTTCTGGGTGAAGTGACGCAATTCTATGGAAATGTATGCCTGGGCAGTACAAACTACGTGCCTGGCACTGGTACCTTTTTCGGTCGTCGCATCGTCACCGCCGCGCCGTTTCTTCGCCACTGTGCGACTTGATTGAGTTAGAGACAAAGTTGCAGAAATATTTAAATGAGTTGCACTCATCAAATTGTTGTCATGCACTTCTCGCTAAAACATCATAAAACTTGTAGTGGGCCCAGATGGTTTCGGGTTGGAAGCTCTCCCAATTTCGCCTCATTTTTATTTTAATTTATTTTCAAAATAAAACCCCAGGGATGGTGGGTGCATTAAAGAGCAAACAGCTGCTCGCCTTCCAATTATATGGCACTGGGTGCAAGTCTCATACGTTCTTCACACGTTCCATCATTTTTCGACTTCCCTGATAAGAGGAGGAATTATGGGGAGCACAAAGTTTCAGTGGAATTTTATTGCTCGAGTTATGAAACGACGAGTTGCAGACAAGCCACGGCTGACATAATGATGGAGCAGTTTGCAAAAACTACGGAAGAGATGGCAGCATCATAATACCGTCGTTGCGTTAAACTCGGACAGTTTCTGATTGATGATGGAAAAGAGTTTTATGGGCGAAACTTCCGCATACATTATCACCTCAGATGCCGGTGGTAGAATGTTAATTATCCAATTATTCCAGTTTTTTGGCTTGACTAGTTTAACCGTTCTTTTTTGTTTTTTTGTTAGAGCTGTGAGGCAAACTGATTAATATGGCGGTTTCTGTTGATTAATTTGCAGGATGACTTTGACCTTGCGACAAATATCAAATGGTCCATTTAAAGAAAACTGGTTCAGTTTAAGTGCGAGGCTGTAACAGGAAGATTTTCGCCACGGTGGTGTGCGGTTACTATTTGTAAGGTATAAATTATGACAACAAGCAACTCGAATTATGTAAACCAACATATTAACATAACCATAAAGAAATAAAATAACAGCAATAAAGAAAATACGAATTTATTTAATTTACTTATGAATTTACTATTCGTTCCGGAGTCGGAGCGTTGGCTGGAACTCCACACCTGGCACCATGTTGTAATCGTCAATTAATGTCGGTACTGGCGCTTAAGTTATTTATTAAAAAAATGCAGTTGAGCAGTTTGCATGACATTCAACTGACTGCCCCCAATATACCATACTAAAACAATTATCAGGATCTTTTGCATTTTCATTTACTAAAAACAGATTTGTAAGACTGTTTTTTTTTACTACATTGTACATTTAACAACGAATGCAAGTAAATCTGAAGTGCAAAGACATGAGTGGGATAAAAAAAAATACAAATAAAATCATAGAAATGTAACTATGGTTGAGGACGTTCTTCGATGGCAGATTTAATGGTCCGTTTAAAAATAGGAGTAGGAGGACTCGCAAATTCTTATGGCTGCACTGCCTTATTTTTTTTCTATGCCCGCATTACTCACCATCTTGGCATTTTATTCATTCCCAGTGCAATTTATTCCTTTTCATTTTTCCTCAAATTTTGTGCTCAATTTAACAGATGTATATCTAAGAACAGCAACTCTTAATAGCCATATAATTTGACAAAACACGACCAGCATTTTATCCTCATCAGCGACTGTCCCACTTTCAGTTTTGGAAGTATGTATTCAATATCAGCTCAACAATGCACTGTTCCCTTTTCAAGCGGAGAACCTCTTCTCTTGCTGCTGCCGCTTCATTCAGGCAAACAACACGAAAATACCTTCACGCAATCACGATCTGGCTTCAAGAATCGCAGGGAGACAAGGCCTTCTTTCATCAAAAAGAATGCTGCGTGAGCTAAAGAGACACACGTACAATTAATTAACCTCAATTAGCTGAAGATGTTCCATAATTTCCTTCAGTGACGAGGTCACCGTTAACGATTGGTGTTCCCATTTTATCTTAATTGCAGCGGCAAACAAAAGATTCCATTGGCAATGTTTGTGGAGGTGCGATAAAATTAGAAACGCCTTACCAAAAAGTCTTCCCGATGGATTTTTAGAAAAATGCCAGAATTCTTTGAATTGCCGGATTTCAGCACTTAAGCGCGAAATTGATGTGTTCACGATGAAATTAAACACGAGAAAGCGGCTATTTGCGCCACCGCAAATAGACCTTCGGGAGAAATACGACAATGCCGCGCATAGCATCCGCACGCATCCACCAAGTTCAGCTCACCTAGCTCTGTCCCACATTCCGCGGGATCTCTTAAGAACTGGCCAAATCTACGCAGACATTTGTCGGGCGTTAAAAGCACCACTGCGCGTTGATGGGTGGAATTTCGGGTACAGGGGTCCCGGGGTGCCCGGGGACCTCACACTTTTGCCGGACAAATGACCTGATAACACGGGACTGACACGAACACGCTGCCACCGTCGTTTGATGTGATAAATTCGAGTTTAACCTGTCAACGGCCAGTCGGTATCTTGTTGAGCAAACACGGCCCCCGATAAGCGATCGACGCTAATTGACCGATCGCGGCCAGTTCTAATTTCGGCTGATCCGCTTGATTCGTTATCTTCGCCGTCGCTGTCGTCTTCGAAGGCATTTCGGTAATCCCGTGTTGACAGAGTGCATTGGGTAAACAGAATGGGCCCGACCGTATCATCGAAGCGACCAAGTCCGGACCAGTCCACAACCAGTGCCACATAAAATCCATCGTAAAACCAGCTCGCGGAGGTCAATGACACACGGTGCATTTTTATGTGTGCATCTAACGCACATACTCGAGAATTCACATGTCAATCACGGCGATGCTGCGATGTTGCGATGCTACAGTACATGGGCATCACAATCCGTCGGTGCTCGGAGCTGCATTAAAAGCGTCTCTTACCTCAATTAAAGGAAAACATCTGCCCCGGGTATATTTATCTTGCGAACTTAATTTGCCTCCACAAATTTCGCTCGGGCCTCTTCCAAGAAACGGGAAGCGCACTCCACTCCCCAGACGCCCATACCCTCCACGTTTCGTGGCGGATTAATTACCTAAACGTGTGGGCATAATGGATCCGGTGCTGCTAAGATGAAACCGCGGCCACTTTGGGAGTCAATTGCGATCGGACATCGCCCAGATCCAGTTGATGGATTCACTTGTGCGAATGCTCGAATGACGCCACTGAAAGGTCAGTGTTTGCCGTCTAGAGATCTCGTTGAGATGGGCAAGCTGAAGCGGTGCTCTGATTGGAACTGGAGAAGAACTATCTCGATCGTTCCCAGCTCCGTTCACGCGTAACCATCGCAAGCTCGCGGCCATCAGAGCATCTCATCTTATAGCTGGCGCCATTCATTTCACTTCGCTGCAGAGATTTGTATCGATTGAATGATTCGATTGTGCCTCCCTAAATTAATTTGCGGGAATTCACTTAAATTTGATTTCTGCTCTGCTCCGGAGCAGTTCAATTCTGGGTCGGGAGTCAATTCTACGGAAATGTTTTCTAGATAACGACCGTTGCGTATTAATCAGTGAGCGATTGGGAACTAATTTCGGCTGCCACCCACTAAGTGACTTCTGTTAATTATTATCAATTTTTCAATACTCTCTTGGGTTTATGACCCAATTTTCCTCTTCAGAATTTCCAGTTTCAAGAACGATGCTGTCAAGTTTGCCTTACATGTGAAAGAGATATCATGACTAATATTGCAACATCACTTACTGACCATCTACAACTAACTACATATATATAAAAACAACAAATTATTTCGAGCTTATGATGACTTTCCTATATTCAGGGTCGGGCCTATCCATTCTTCAAAAACGAGAAAAAGGGATAACTGACTTTTTGGGGCTGAAATTAAATGATTTTAAATTAGAAGACATGTGGTTTCAACAAGACGGAGCTATATGCCACACAGTTTGTGAGATGATAGATTTCGTTTTGTGTAGTTACGTGAAGTCGTGTTCTAGTCGAAACATATGGAAGATAGGTAAAGTGTGAAAAACCTTTTAACATTCAAAGAAAGGTTATCCAAAATGGAACTTGTTAGGAAACGCTCCATCACGTAAGGCTTTCAAAAAATTTAGTTTTAGAAATCAACGTGCACCGATTTTTTTAAAAAATCGGCATGACCTCGTACTCCTGGATTTGGCTCCGTTCCGTTTGGTTTTTAGTTCCCCATTTTATCGGCCGCATGAATTCTTAAATTTTAAAGACTGCCTCAAAATACGTAAGTATGAAAGCCCCCAAATACCTACTCACATTCATAGAAATTCTTTGAAGTTAAGAATTTTCTGAGACATCTTAACTGCCAGGTTTTGTTGACAGATTCGAAATTAGCTAGTCCGAAAATCCCTAAGTAACGCTTCGTACTCCTATCGCCGAAATCTCCTTGTGAAAACCCCTAAGTACCTATTTTCATACAAATCCTTGAAAGTTGACAATTGTCAGTTGATATTCCAACACCATTCTCAAATAAGACCTCCATGTACCAACTTTCAAAGAAATCTAAAGAAATGTGGCATCGGTCCCAAACCAAAATAGCCTTATATTTTTACGTATTGATATAGATTTACTATTTATGTAGTGAAATTGGGAAAAAAATATATCTCACACTTGATCACGATCGACGGGCCCCGCACAAATAGTTGTTGTGAATAATTTTTCTCATCTTTTATTCATATTGGCATTCTGTGAGAGATAGATAAATTGTTAAAATGTTATTTTAAGTTGATAGCATTTTGCCTAATCCTGAAATTTAGTTTCAAATCCAAGGTTTACCACCGATGTTTAAATTTCTAAATTACAGTTTTAAATGACAAATAGTTTTTTTTAACTAGCTTTAAATGCTATTGCTTGTTAGCTATATTTTGTTTGTTGACATTACATAAAATACTATACAATTCATTTTACAATAACCATTATCGGTTTTCTTTCAACTTTTAGATTTACTTTTATACGTTTCCACGTAACTTTCTAATGCCAGCATTTTTTTGTTAATATAATTTATTTCCAGTTAACAACATCTAGTGGTCTTTCAAGAAATTCCGTACGAAATAACAGGCACAACTTTTTATACCAATTCGAGCAATAAGCGCTCAGTTATGTTATATGTGAAGCATTTCAGTAATCAACGAGTTTCTATTTTAATGAATAATTTTTTTTCTAGCTGCTGAAGACGGTAACTAATTTATACTGTCTACGCGTAATTATTCGGACGTTTCTCATCTATTTGCTTATTATGAAAAAAAAAACAACGGCGGATACTTCAAGAAGCACGAATGTACGGCTAAATGTAAAATGCGTATAAAACATGAAAAACGATTCATTAAATTCACCAAGCAGATGCTGAAGAAGCACAAAGCATCGAACCGCGCAAACAGTTCGATTCAATTTAACACTCAAAACCAATTAAGTTTTTTTCCCAGCCTTGACCTTTTTTCCCCCGCGCAGCCATTCAGAGCACTCAGGGGATCGGATATGTTAATCAATGAAAAATCGCAAAATCAAAGATCTCCACCTGTGTTTGTTCTAAGAGAAGCAATCCACCTGCAGGAGGAATTTTCTGTCCAGTTAACGTGATTAACCTGAGAGGTCACCGCCTCTGCGGGAGCCTTCACCAAATTGGATTCGGTTTTTATCTCCACGCTCATTTGTTTTTCGATCCTGACGGGCCCTGTTGAGTTAATTAATTCAATTGCGGGCGAATTAAAGCCATAATTCAAAAGAAACGCCAACAGTTAATTTAATAGACAAGAAGCAGGCCGGCCCCATGGCAAAAAGTTAATAGGAAATTGCGAAAGCGCGGGGCACCCATCGAAAATATCTACCGCAAGCCATTAGCCACGAAGACCAAAACAAATGCACGGCGGGGCCTGATTATGACTAATCAAATTATAATTCGTTCCCGAAAGAAATCGAGAGGAGCAGAGTTCAGGGGCCTGCGAGTGCCTCCCAATAAATCAGTGCAGGCTTATCCGCGGGATTTTTCGATAGCCGCTTCCGTCCGCACCTCGTGGTGCGCCGCCGCCGCGCGCTACTTGAGTTCCGAAATCTCCGAGGAGATAATCTTTAAGTGGCGTCGTGACAGATCAGACGGTCCTGAGCTCCGGCCTCCCGTGTCGACGTCATGTTCTTCGCGCTTTAGCTCCAATTAGCCGGGCAAATAAATTTCTTCTTGGAAAAATCAGGGGGTCGCCGGTCGACTGTCGAGTACACGCGCTCTTGTGTGGTGTACTCGCGAACGCGATTCGACTATTTGCAGAGGAACAGCCGTTTCCGAAAATCCATGGATACGCCTAAATTAGCCGTGGAGCACATTAACCAGCTCCGCGGAAAAAATGCTCATCACGAGCGGCCGTTGACTTATGAGTTGTGCAGTAAAAAATAAAGCGAATTTCCCGCTAGTAGTCTTAAAGACCAGCTAGACGCTCCATAGAATTACTTGAGGAATGCCAAGAGCACTGGAAGACAAGACACAAGACAGTAGACAGTAGTCAGCAATGCAAAGCACATGGGGGCACAAGTGTATGTGCCCCAAAGAGCGTTTGAGAAATTCGACCCGAGGGAAGCACTTCAAATGTCAGCAGACAGCTGGGGAGGCAGGAGACTACTTCCCTAGGTGACGTAGTGGCTTCAGACATCTGATCTGATTCTCGAGAATATGCTGAATGGCGACTGATTTGAGGGAAGCGGAATCTCGGAAATTCGAGACGACTCCGAGCAATGGGTTCGAACCTCAAACATAAGCGAACTCTCCGATGAATTATTAGAAAACTGTGCACTCTCCGGAGGAAGTTAAATATTTGATTTCGCTGTGCAGGTGGGTCGTCGACAGGGTAAATTGTTGACGGTTTTCCCCTTTCAAATATCTAAAATGATGGCTGGTTCCCTTGGGAGACATACAACTGTGTCCTGTCACGTTTTTGTGTCACCAACTAAAATATGGACTGAGTGTATTACTCCAAACCATAACCAGGGTCCCAGCTAAATAAGGGTGAAGTGCCAGATTTATAATTCACACTACTTGGGGACGTATACTATCTAGATATTGATTCTGACGCTCTTTAAATCTTGCCATGTTTAGAGAGATGAGTTAATCGAATCCCTGGGGGGCTATAGTAAGTGCCGATTTATGGCAACGCTAATAAACAAAGTGATGGACACTATCAAGAAATCAACAGATCGATGCATGTGCGTAGATAGGGTAAATAATACACAGGGATGATTGATAACACTTCCAGTAGTTTCAGAATTACGCAAAGGTTATTTTTTAATTTAAGAGATACTTAATAAATTGTTCTCGTATTGTATACATTTATATATTTAACTTACAATAAATAAATAAAAATTTAGATTAAAAAAAACCGCTTAGCATGAAATTGGGCTCAAATGTGACAGCCACCTTTAATTCAGGTTTCTCCGAGCATAAGGAACCTTTCCTGAAACTTTCGTGTCCGATTATGGGTTCCATTTTTTACAGTGGGCTCTCCACCTAATGTGACGAAACCTACTTTATGTTAAGGGAAGCAGCATGTAATTGTTTAGAGGTAAGTCTACGGGTCTGGAAATAGCTGAATTGAATCCTATATGAATTTTACATGCAATTCAGCCATTTTAATTTGTGTTCGTTTCGACTTCAGTCGAATAAGTTACATGCTGTCACCCCAAAATACAAATCAGAAAGCAAAAGATACGTGAATAAAGAAATAATTATTGCGACTACAGTACTATGGTGTTCCTGGTCACCCTAAGAAGGAATAGGTTGTGTGCAAATATGTATAGGGTTCTGGAGTTTCAAAATAACTTTGGACATTTTTAGTTAATCGGATAAGCTTTTAGGGAACAAATAGTACGATTGTATATCATTTGATATTATTGTTTTTTTAAAGTGAATCTTCTTGACGCGAACAATAGAGAAAATTCGATATCATACTACTGAAATTATAACGAAACGTTGCATCACTATATCGAAGAGCTGCATAGTGGAAATTGAACAGATTTACATGTAAATTAATATATATGTGTTTTCGTGGTCGCTGATCTCGAATATCGGATTGCTATTGTAGTCACTCACTTGTAATTAAATCCACAATGGGTCAATGTGTATTTTGCGTAGAAGTTTCACTTATCTAGTGTGTAATATAATTATGTAAAAAATGGAATACACCGACTACCTATTATTCAGACACTTTTACGCATCTTATCCCCTCCCACGAATGATAATTCCTTCCTACTTGCTAACATATCTCTGACAATTTTATTTTCTGCAAAGTAGCCACGATTTGTTCCTAGACCAAGCTACAGCCCTAATTTGTCTTTTCTGAATTGATGATTTAAACTGCCATCCCGAATGGCTTCTTGTCTGACAAGGTAAGCCACCATAAACTGAGAATACTGAGAATTGCTTAATTTGCGGTTGCAGTCCGCTTTACATCGCACCTTTTTAGAGCAGCCACAAAAGAAAATAATTTTCTTGTCACCGCATAAACCGCGCCTTAGCTCACTTTACCCGTCACAGGGAACATAATACAAACTGCGGCCGCAGCACCGTTGCGAATATCTCTAATTACCATCATATTGCCCTTGGTGTTTTGAATTTCATACCGCAGGTATAGAGACCAAGAATTTCATCCATTCCGACCGCTTGGCGCAGACCTCACCTTAGGGGGGCGGAGTCGCTGTGGCGGCAGCGGCGCGGCGGTCCCGCAGCAGCGCGAAATTACAAATCGGTGCGCCACTAACTAACCTGGCGACTTGAGTTGTTTGGCATTTTTCACTACGCGCAAGTAGAAAGCAACCGTTGCCATAACTCACTACCGCACACGAGCTGCAATGCTGCAGTTGCGAATAATTGTGCAGTTAAAATGTCAAATTGCATTGCCGTCGTCCAGCTAACGAACTAGGGCCCATTTCTCAGCACCACAATGCCTTTGTCATTTGATCCCACAGGGCGTACAAAGGAACGCTTGATATTTGAGCTGCGCACGCAGCCTACCGTTGAGCGTTTTACGAAATAATTCACGCAGTCGGAACGCGAAAGAATTTTTTTTTATTTAGCTAATTGTAAGCCATTATGCGTTCGTTCAGGCTGTTCTGAAGACGATCTAAGCACATAATTTGGTAAAGCAATTCACCGGTCAAGATTGAGTTGTCGTATACGCGTATACTCGTTTTGGGTGTTTTTTAATTCAGATCACTTCCGGAAGTAAATTTTCGAGCATTTCTCCTGCCGTAGTCAACCATTTGTACGGGAAAAGAGAAATGAATTTTTACAGCTGATTTGCTGGATACGCCAAAAGCATAACCGAGAAATGTAGTGTAACTGCCTTAACGGAAAATTGACAATTAAAGATCTTTCGACAGCGGGTTAGCTCAATAACAATAAAATGCTTTCGAAAGGTGCCAGCAGGTGAAGAAGGAAAAATTGCGTGAAGATTGGGCAGCAATTTTAGCTACTGGAGGCTTTCTGCAATTAGGTTGAGTGTGGTCATTAGCAAAATTTTCTCCGCGGCTGCGTTCGCTCAAATACTCCACTAGCATCCGACTAAGTGGCTGATTCATTTTGTCTGAGGCAAATTGGACTTGAGTTATTGCGTCTGGACGCAGATTCTGCGCTGGTCCGTCGCGCAAGAGCAGATCTTTTGCAGTAGTTAATAGTTGCGTCGCTGCATGGGGTCTTAATGGTGGTCCACTCGATCTTATTGGACGCCTATTCACTGCCAGCCGTTCGGCATGTGAAGCGTGCAGCGCTGCTCACTTAGCCATTCATCTCGTATCGTTCTTAATAAAGACAGCCATTGTGCTCGACTGTGTCCGGCGAATTTAGCCGGTATATTGATGACACTCCAGTAAATTTGCCAGCAAAGACTTAATTTTGTTCGTGCTGTGAGAGATCAGTTCGAGCCGTTCCGTTGCGTCTTCGCTTGGCAGTGCTGGGCATTGCTATCGCTTGATGGCTAATGATGATTGCACTTAAATTGCGTAGAGGGTCAGTGGATTATTTAATAACTTCTTTGATTAGTTTCGCGAGAAGCGTCTCTTTGTAAAAAAATTTTATTATGCGAATTTCAACACGCGTTTGGCCTTTACTAATATGTGGAACGGATTGCTGGAGCTGCGAACACGTTAGATGCTTTTTTTCTTATTTCCATTCTTCTTATATTTAGGTTTTTTCCGGACTTCCTTATCTGTTTGGGCGTAAAAACTGAAATAAGATGAACTTCAATAATACCCGCCGAAATCAGGGAGAAGGCAAACTGCAGCTGCTTCCAAACTGGATTCTTTCGGGAATGCGAGCTCTTATATACCCAAAATACATACATACATATGTTATAAGCCTGCAGCTGCAATACTATAAAATACTTCGCGTTATCAGTCGATCATATTTGAAAATTGGCATGTCACACCTTTCCTTAGATTTCCTTATCTTTTAACACTCGGTTGTAAGATGGATTACTGTGCAGTTAAAATTGAGTCTGGTGTCAGGCAATGAGATTAAAATTTATGGGGCATCCACCCAAAAAACAATCTCCAAGGTGAGTTTTACTTTTTTCGGGGTTAATCTAAGTTTCTTTTATTTATGATTTGTAGCCAAGAGTTTTTGTAGAAAAGAAAACGACGTTTAAATTTTGTTTTTGCTAATTTCAACTCTGTTTTCATCAAGAGTGGTTTTAGTCTGGCCTATTTTGAATGATTTATTTATTTAAAATTTATCAAATAGCTGATTACATAAAATTGTGCAATTTATGTTTCTTTTGGAGTTTATTTTACATCTCTCAAAGCGTGCAACATTTTTTTTAATGACATATAAAAGAACTTGTGAAGTAATTGCTCCAGCGAAGGCTCAGAAAAGCATATTTTAGGATCCTTCATTGAATGACCTCGATACGATTAACATCGCTTCATAGAATTAGAAGCTACGGCTTCAATGTGTAGAATTTTCCGATTAAATTGAAATTGTAAAATCACATCCACGCATCCTTGTCTTTTGACTAAGATAACCGACTTGCAACTGTGATTTATATCCAAATAGTCTGTTTAATTAAATACATACATATGTACATACAATTAACATGCAGTCTACGAATTTTCAATTTGGCCAACTCGTTATCCCCATTTGTAGCAAACTGGAATTAATTTACCAAACTAACAATTGCAATTGTCGTCTTTTTTGTATCTAAATCTCGTGAGTTTTATGGAATCCACTTGCCAGTCCTCCCAGTAGGGACCTTCGAAATGCGATGCGATTGTCCGATTTTTCCAGCCATATCAACCGATTCGATTGGTTTATAGAAACAAAAAAAAATCCGCTGAGGTGTAAGTAAATTTTAGAGAAAAAAGGTACACAAGCAACCGGTTAGCGGTAGAAGCCCCTTTGCAGTCTCGCTGCTATCTCGTCTGGCTTTTGGCCCCCACTGCATGGGCACACCACCGACAAGGTCCAGTAACTTTGAATGAAAATTTCTGTAAAGACATGCTACGGGCTGCGGTTACCCAGCATGAAAGAGCGACGGTAAGGTAAGTGGAATACCAGCCACCTTTGGACTAAAGCGAATCCACATGAATGCCGTGTGTGGTTGGATTTTTTTATTGCTTCCAGCCAGGATTTCATTGCTGCCGCTGCCGCCGCCGCCGGCAAGACGATGGGAGCCAGCTGCATTTGCCGAGCGACAGCCCCCTCGGACCCATCGGTGTCATATGCACAAAACATCTTGGTGCTCCTTCAACCAGAAAATATCGTCGCCGTATGAGCAATTTCATCGGCTGCCAATGCATATGGCACAGCAGCTCAAATTTGTTTTATCACTTGCACCCGCCCCCGAGCAATCCAAAAGCGGGGGAATTTTTTTCTTGCACGACAAAGTGCCTTCAAGGCTGCGGTTGAGAAACTGCTTTAAAAAATTTGCTAATGTGAACTTTGGAGGAGATAATGACTTAATTGAGACGTAATTTGCCAGTGACCTTTGAGCGCAAAAAGGCGAACAAAGTGCTCCAGCGGGCTTGGCAAGCATTGCACCTAGCCGCAGGGCTGGAATTACGTGGACCCGGTGAGAAGGCACCATGCTGCTGTAGTCCCATAAATGATATTCGCGGTGTCTGAGCCGAGCTCAATAACAAACGCGAATGGAATTTTAGTCGTACTTGACTTGTCAGCCACCAGTTTTCGGTTCGGTTCAAGATTGAAGTAATTTATGTAATTGTACGCTGAACAAGCACTCGCCTGCAATGTGGACATCGGGATTTCAATTATTTCTTTATTTGGGCAGTCTGCGGTTATTGGCGCAACTACTTAGTTAAGGACAAGTGAGATCGCAAAATTGGATTGAAATCTTATTGTGTAGGTACTGTCATGAAAAGTTGAACATGAATTATTTCATTGCCTGAATTACGAGATACGCCATAGTGGGGAAAATAGTTTTGATAAAAAAAAGGTTTAACATAATTCGGGTATCTGCACCTCAAGTTTCCTGATTTACTAGATGTTTCTATACATACATAATAGCAATACGTAATTGCTTTTTATCCGTTCATATTTTCTTTTTATACTCATTAAACCTAATTAATTGAATTGGAAATTAATTAAATAACAAATAATTATTCAAATTAAATTTAATTAACTATTTGAATTGCACCAATTTCAATTTCGAATACTGCAATTTAGAACAAAGGTACTACAGAAAAAACCCGAGTAGACATTTTGTCTTCTGCACCCACCAGTTTATAATTCTACTCCTTACTTTTCATGTAGAGACGTGCAGATGTTCTATATTTTACTCCCGATTGTAAACGCAAAGGACTGTTTTAAGGAAACTGTTGAAACCTATGCATCTACATCTACATATTTAAATACCATTATTGGATAGCCTAATTGCTCTAACCCAGACGCCGCTTTCACCACCAGTCTCGATGGCCTAAACGCCGCACGATAAGCTTTTTGTCAACAACTACTCAGCCTGTCAAGGAATTCCGATGCGATGGAGAAAACGAAGAGAATTAATAATCCAAACAACTCACTTCCCACTATCCCCGGGGTTCAAGTGGAGGAGTCTGATCTGAGCCCCCAGAGAATTCTCGAAAATGCTTCGGATAATGTCACACATCATTTACAGGGAAAATTTACGACGGCTTAAATCCGTCCGAGAAGTATTGGACGGACGGGTACATGCCACATGCCTGGGAGTGTAAACAACCATAAAATCCTCGGGTCGGGTGAAATGGAGTTTTTCCACAAAACCCAACAAAACCCCAATAGGCTCACTTAAGATTTCGATGGGACTTGAAGGAGGCGGGACACATCCCCGAGATAAACACCGGAGAGGACTCATGCGAAAGGAGCGCTCCGTGGTGGCTACGACAAGCCGGGCGATAGCGCTGATTCCCAAATAGAAACCAATTCCTCTCCATGTTTCACGGTCCCCCTGGAATAGCTCGCAAGTAATTAGCAGACGTTTAAATTACTCGAGCGATTTCGGCCGTCGACATCTCCTTCACAGTCGCTCCGTGATGAAGATGACGCGGCATAACTCCATCAAGTACATCATATCACAGCGGCGGCGGATTAATAACCCAGCCCGGCCCTGCGGACTGAATCAGAATTTCACTTGAAATAGAAACGTTTGCTCCCATCCCTCTTTGCGTGCCCGTCGTCTTCCCAAGGGGGTACCTGAATAGCCTACGATTCGAAATGTGAGAACGCTGCTATCGATGAAATTTAAGCGAGTGAGGCTTGAGTCAGGTCGCGGGCACAATAGCAATTGATTCGTTTCGTGACCCGCGGGCTAGGCGATCTCCATCAAGATTGCTCCTCAAATTACAAGGCTTTGCCCGTGTCAGATGCTGCGATATGCGGCCGAGCTAGAGTGGGATGAGCGGGTTCCGTTTTTAATTTACGCAGTCAACTTTAATTGCATTCTTCTTCGCGATCTTTATCGCGCCGGTTTACATAGTTAGCGCTTTCGGGAGATTTTTGTTCCCGGAATAGGTCAAAGTCATTAAGACATTTCGGCCCTGACCGGAAAAGAATAAAACACAAAATTTAATTTTGATTTAATTGCACCGCTCTACGCGGCACAACCGATCGCATAGCGGTGGCAGTTTTTGTTTTGTTTTCGCTCAAGCGATTTCATTGTTTGCATTCTTCGCGAGAAGATTATGTAGAAATGGAAAGAAGCAATCATTATCGGCGCAAGTTCCAACAGTTAACGTTACAGTCACCTACTTCTCATCATTTGGTTATTATTCGCGGTAGCCCTAGTTTTTGGTGAATGATGTGATTTCAGTGGAAAATTGGAATCGCCTATTTTTTTTATCTTACATTTTTTTTGCCAGAGATGATTAATCACCTAAGCTTCTTGAAAAACTTCAAAAAATTGTTATCCCAAACCGGAAACGCTTCTACTTCACTGGGCATAAAAATTCACAATTTTGATTTTACAACAACTTGAAGATGGAAGACCAAACTGTACATTTTCGTCATATTATACTGTTTTACTTCCGTCAAGCGAAGATTATAAAAATTTGGAACAATGCTCTACAAGAAGGCCAGGGTCAACTAAGGTTCACAAAAATCAGGCTGGTAATTTTTATCAGGAACGACGCTTCTCGGTCAAAGAGGCCCACCGAAATTAATCGGATCTTAATCACTTCTGTCTGAAGCTTTTAAATGTGTGAAATCTATTTAACCTATAATAATTTTCTGGTATTTCCAATCTCATTTTTGTTGCATGTATGCCGACCAGTTCATGTGGTTTTGCTTAACAAGAAGTGTAAAATATTTGGATATTTTCTTTTATTTTTAAGTGGGATACCAAAGGTTCTAATCTCGGACCATTACTCTTTATTACTCGAAAACTATTAACGCGATGCGTCGTTTTCGCTCGTCATCATCTTCGGTGAACTGACTTCCAGGATCGAAAGAAAACGATACCTTGCATGTCGTTCGATTCGATACGCTTATATTACTAAACACGTGAATGTGTGTGTGTACGCTTTTATGTTATTTTTATTTAATTTTTTTTTTTTGTGAAATAGTGCCTTTTTCTAAGATCACAATAAATTTTAGGAATTCCTGAAACCGCTTAGCCACTCAATTGACCCCAAAGCAGAGGATTCCGCAATATGGAAACAAAGATCATCAAATGGGCACTAAATTTCAAGAAGTCTCCACTTACCTAAATGTCCACCAAATGTTAAAGCACATCGTGTTGAGCCAGAAGAACGCCGCCAAGAAGAAGAGATGCATGAGGCTTGCTGGAAGAGTAAGAAAAGAGGAAAATCGTAAACATACATAAAGCACATTAAATCAGTGTAAAGCAGCGAGATGCGCGGCTCTGCGTCAGATTAAGGTCGGATAATTTATTTCACGAGAAGATCTCCGAAGAATTTGGATCACTGGTTAACCAGACGCCTGTATGCATCATCGACCGTGGCGCGGAGGAACAATACCGCACCGCACTGTACGTCGGTGTCTGGTCTGTGATACAACTCGACGAGCTCTAAAAATAATTAAGGGCGATAAAAAGACAACGAGGCAAGGAGATATAATTAAACTTTCACGATTTCACCGTAAAAATGAGTTAAACTAAATTTAGCGCTAATTTCACGGCACCGTATCGGTCTAATACATGCGCTAGCCGTGAGCCGAGGAAACGATAGATGGCCCAGCTGCTGGGGGAAAACTGCTTCGCTTTCTGCTTGCTCTGGAGTCTGGACGCAAGAAGGAAAGTTCTTCCCGCCCGCTATCCGCTTTGTCCCCCGAAGCCCATGAAGCCCGTAGGGAAGTGGCGCGGTGCATCTGTGACTTTTCTTTGTGTCGTTCTCCAAATGAAAGGCAGAAAACGCCAATTATTTTTGCAGCAAACAAATTTCTCTTTCGCGACTGCAGAAGGAGCTTCTGGGAGGTCAGACCGATGTATGTAGGTGCTAGAAAGGCATGTGGACAACAACGCATGGCATCGGTGCTAAGTGCAGGTGCTCTCCATACTCGGGGTGCACTGCACTGCACTAATGAGGAATTTATGTCGCGTAAGAAATGGTCAGGAAACGCTTCGTTGAGTAATTATTCCAACAAGTTCGCATGGATTACAAATTACTGCAATTAAATCGAAGTCAATATGGTAATAACGCGGTGCGGTGCGGCCCTTGTCTTATGAATAACCACTGCGTCTGATTGAAATTTGCATGCGTCTAATGGCACGGTACATGGACGTCGCACACGCGCGGTTTCAGGCTTAGATAATACCAAAAACGTGATTCATATTCATTTTGAGGTCTTTGCTGTGGAAAACGCGATTTGTGTTTTTCTTTTCGGAATAAATGACTATAATGAGGCATAAGTGAAATTCGATGAGATGGTAAGCCGTGCCTTTCAGAACACTCGATCCCATATAAAGCAACCTAACAGCCGTCCTAATAATAGGTGGGGACGGTTGTTAGGCTACTTAAGTGCCCTATCCACGGACTCTGAAGATTGTCATGCAGCATGTATGCGCACTCATTACCGTTATTGGATGGAACTGGAGGGTTACACACGCATGTGCATACATGGAAATTAAAGATTTTCAGATGATTTATATATGCACGTATGTATGTGCAACCCAACATTTTTTGTGATACACGGAAGACATGAAGTTCTTTTCCTAAATATTTCTTTAATTAAACTTTCAGCCTTACATGGTTCAAAATATCAGATAATTTAGTGTTTAGATAGTTAGATACAAAAGGTTCTCTTTATCAAGTGAAGCCCTCGTTTACCTCCAGAATGACCTCTTTATTTGTTTTAAATGTGTGTCCAGCCAGGTTCGAGGAAGGGAGATAGGGCGAATAGGGTGGATGCGGAAGCATTCCACATCGCTGTTTGCTCAATTTGTTCTGAGGCTCGCTGCTTGAATGCCCCAGCGCATTTTCATGGTGAAACAACATTCCCATTCGCCATTCCCGGACGTGTTTCTTTGATATCTGTCTTCAGTATATCCAAAAGTGATACATAGAATTGTCCAATCATGATTTCCCCTCTTTCCAAGAAGTCAATAAAAATATTTCTTCTAGATCCCAAAAAACTTCAAATTTATGGACAAAATGCTATCCAAAAGGTCTATTTTTTATTTTGTGACAAAAAAAACATGAAACATGTTGATCAGTGATTTTTACCGACAATGTCTTGTTCAATCTGTTCACAATCGATATTCACCAAGAATTTAAAAAGTTTTCCTTTTTACCCGACAACGTAAGGGTGTTTATCAGTCTATGTATGTATGTTTGTCCGGATGTTACAGCCTAGAGCCCCACTGGAGTAACCGACTTGGAAAAATGAGGGGTCTATAGAATCGTATTAATCGTCCGGGTGTCATAGGCTAAATAAGGTTACAAAAAAAGCAAAATGGCGGACACCATAAGTCAAATGTCTGACAATAAAAAAACAAATTTCACCAAATAATTTTAATGTGGGTATCAAATGAAAGGATTTGACAAGCAGAATACGACAAGCAATGTGACTTTATTGACATAGGAAAACAGAGCCAATTTCTGGACGTAGATATTATGTTATCAATCAATCTTCCAATTTATTCTTTAAATAAACTATTAACTTCTTCATTTTGGAATGTAGTTTTTCTCTCAGGGCACTTCTAACTAAATGATCCATTATATACAAAAGCAATAAACTGGTTAATCAGTTAAACATTTATTTGAAAGCTAGTAATATCTTACATTCACATTTATACATAGGGTATCCATGAAGAAGAAATTTCACGGCACCTTACAACCAATAAAATTGGATTCGTATCTCTAAAACCATTAAGAATTGACTCCGCTCTGTGATTTTATTTTTTTTTTTTAAATTCTCAAGACTTAATATGCAGATACCCCGAAACCGATCCAAATTTCCTCAAAATCATCAGAAGAGCACTTACAGCGTGGTCTAATTTGAGATTACTCGCCCATAAAGAAGTTGCTGGCTTAAAAGCGAAGTAATTGTTTATTACACTTTCCTCAACGATAGTTCAAATTTCTTGAATGTCTTGACGCTTCCGGCCAGACGCAAACCGTCTGTTCTTTAGATGATGCTGGGGATTTAAATTTCCTGCGGCCACTGCCCCCCACCGATGAAGTTAAAGCTTTAAACGCGTTGCAGCAGATTGATTAGATCAGCTTTATGCAAAGCAATTATGGAGAGAATGCGAAATTAATTGCAAATAAAGACCGACTAGAGTACTTTCAAATGTAATAGAGGTTTAGAGCTTATAAAAGATTGAACATAAATATAATGCCACTGCTGGCAAACCGAGAATGAATCGTGAAGCGTTCTACGAGGGGAATTTAAGCGGAACATAAAAACGCCCAATGCCCCAAGGAGCAGGCCCTGCAACTCCCTGGTAATCCAAGCAAGCGACCACACCACAAAAGCTATAAAGGGAACAGCCGTATAATTCAATAGCTGTAGATGCTTAAAACTATAATTCCGAGCGATAAAGCCGCTGCAAAAAATACGGTCCCATTGTGGAAGTATCCCTTAAATCCCATTGAAAACGGAGCGATGGTCTGTATAAATTTTAAACCCTTCGATAGAGAAGGAAAGCATACCTTAACGAGAAGCTTTTACGTCCCTCCATGGAACCATTTGGAACACGAAATAAATTGTTATGACTCCATTTATCCGGGAACCATCAAACAGCAAATCTCTCGTAAAATCGCAGCCAGTCTCAATCCGGCCTTTGTTGGCCGCAATCACTGCGCCTCCATTCACAGCTCCGGGTGCCTCCAACGTGGAAGAGGCCTGGCTCCGATGAACCTCCAGCCTCCAGTTTGTCTTTCCTCCGGAGCCGGTCTGGGCCAGACACGTCTCCCGAATCTGGGAGCGTTAGCTCGGGCTCACTGGAGGCGAGATAACTCGGTTTATTAAGCCGTTCTCGAGTCATTAAGCGATCATCTCCGTAACTTCCAATTCGAGCTCACGGCAAGAAAAACAAACAAGCATTGTCCGGGGGATGGGTGCGGGGCGGAGACCGTCTGAGACGTCTTGGCATAAAATTTGCATTTTAGTCGGCTCTGGCGAGTTTTCCATATGCGATGCGACGGGGAGTACAAGTGCCCTCCCGGGTGCTCTGTTGGGTTCCTGAGGCTCCCTGGGTCTGCCAACCGCCGCCGGCCAGGGCCTTGAGCAGCTTCGACGGCTCTCAATTCGGCTTTCATCCCTTTTATGACTACTAAAAGTGTTTTTACGTGATTGAAACCTCATGAAATGAATACGTCATTACGTCGTGCTCCATTCACGCCTGTAACCGAATAAGGCGGTAATGAGGTCCTCTGTTCGTTCATTAAGGCGCCAGCGGATTGTGATGCGCCTGGGCCTCATATTGCGAGGGGCTGGGCCTTTTGAGTCTTTTGACAGCTTGGATTTATGGAGGATTGAAACTCGATTTCTTGTCCCGTCCTCGCTGAGAGTGAAAGGGAATTCCGCCACAATAAGGGACCCGGGAGGCGGGAACCCGGGAACGAGGCCTCTGCGGGCGGTAGAAATCACTGTTTAGATTCGTGCCGGGACATACACATGATATGCAATCGCATATGGATTACATGCGAGGGCGACACTTGGTGCCCCCGACGGCGCGGCGACTATTCAGCCCTTGATAATGCCAAGAAAATGAACTGAATTTTGAAAGGATGTTACGTGCGGTAACAATATGCTGACAACAGAGCTGGAAGAAGTGTCACGCGCTGAAAGGGACCTTCGTCTTCCGGCTTATGCTGACTGAGCGGGGCTCATGAAAATGAATGGGTCGGATTGACGGGTGCCTGTCTGCTTGTCTTGCCGAAGGGCTTTAAAGGAACTCAGCCGCATTGAGTAGAAGTTTACGAGATGTTTTGGATTTCCTGCAGGATTTGTGACATTCCTTTCAATTTATTTCCGATTTTATTAAATTTTCGGTAGGCTGAGGGAGGATTTACATTTTCGGCTGTCCCATTTTTAGGACCTTTTCGACCTTTTCTCACCCTCCAAGTGGTTGGCACAAGAAGCGGAATAATGAAGACGATTCCTCGCCAAGTACGGCCGGGTTGTGTCAACGAATAGCAAAAATTTTAGCCTGGCCCTTATCAAACTGTCTAAATCCACCTAGCAATAGCACAACCCAACAAAATCCCTCCTCCCGGGGGGCCGGGGCAACACATAACATTTTCCTGTATTATTTTTCAGCTAGGAAAGCGTGTCACCTCTTTTTTTCTAATCCCACTTGATATGTGGCTTCACGTGTTTCCATTCGAGGAGGAGAAACATCGGAACTCTTGGGCAAGATTAAGAGAATTTTGTTTGGAATGGGATCGCGGACATTGCCAAGAGGAATCCTCTGGCCAGCGCAAATCCTAGAAATCATCGACGTTGCATTTTTTTTTTTGCATTCACACTTCCGAGCAAAGGAGGTCCGACGACAGGCCGGGAACGGAGCGATTGAGTTTTTCTTGTTGGCTTCGTCGCGCTGCTTTGTGCCCTGCCGTCGCTGGGCTCGAGATTAATTGTATTTGTCTTACGTCTAATTGCTCAACGATTCCCTCTGATGTGTTGCCTACGGTTGCAACACAGCCACCACCGGGAACACTAGAAGCGGCGAAAACAAAACAGCACCACCAACATACGGGAACCGGAGATTACTTTGATTCCGAAGCTAGGCTCCTCCCCCTCTATTGAGGTGCCGGAGATAGCACCGCAAAAAGCATAGTTTAAGAGTTATTAATGATTCCAGCTCCAGATGGGGAAGCGCCTGGATAGACGCTATTTATCATCTTCTGATTGTTTGTTGAGATAAATTGCTGGTGTTGGATTTATGACAACAAAGGATGGATGCTCCTTCGCCGGCGTCGTTTTGTAGCGCTTTGACACTCGGCTCTCGCTTGACGGTCTTAAGCGCTTTCGCTTGAAACAAATAGCGACGACCTACTTGACAGTCTTTCAGGCGGCGATGATACTGTGCTTCTTGTTTTCAAATCACTTTTATTTTTAGAGTTTAGAAGAAAAGGGGTGCTCACGGGCGCCTCATTTTCTGTTCTACAAGTAGGTACGAGCAATCTTTAGTGAGGTAACAAACACTTGCTGGGGTATTATCATTAGTAAATTGAGCGCAAATGCACCATTTGTAACTATGTCAGCCGTAACAGAGGAGTGGTGTGCACTGTGTCATGTGTGGGGTACTTCAAAACTGGTGCATGAAATTGGTATAAAAGGGAAGTGTTTGTGTATGTTCTGTAGCTCTATTCGAAAGTTCAGACTAGTCGAACAATTTGAAACAGAAAGAATATTTGCAGAATGCAAATTAAAAATTTTGCAGCAAAAGGACGTTTCTATTTTTGTCAGCTATATGATAAAAAAAATTAATGACAATTATGACCAGTTTTTGTACTAAAAAATATTAGGTTAGGTTAGGTTGACGTGGTTGTGATACCACTTCTGCGTCTAACCGGAGAACAATTTTGAGACTCTGATGAAACGTTCGAAACCCCTGATGTTCATTAAACCCAAGTCTGACGGATCACCAAAGAAAAACTCGCCCAAATGTTGACTCCTGCGAATTGCAAGAGCAGGACATTGGCGGACAAGGAGATGAGTAGTGCTTTCCTCTTCCTCCTCCTTCAGGCAACTTCTGCAGAATTCATTGGACGGCACACCTAGCCAACGGTCGAGGGTTGGCCAGATTTGTCTGATAGTGCTCTCGCGCTTCCATCTATCATCTGCGATCCTTACAAACGATCGTTTGAACTCCAGTTTACTAGAAACGAGCGGAATTTCTATATACTGGATGATATCTGCTTCCAGTAGGATTGTAAAATTAAGTGATTTGGAACTAAGTAACATCCTAAAAAATAATTCTAGTTTGGGTTTCAAGAATTTGCAAATTTTACTCGCACTTCCTACATTATGTTACATTCAACAGCCAATTCCTATACTTTCAAAAATAAAACAGGAAATTATCTCATCCTAAGTTATAACCGGCACATATGGTCCTGGACTCACAAAAACGGCAATTACAAGAGTTGCCTAATTCAAGAGAGTGTTGATCTTCTACTTCTGGACGTTGTTGTACAAAATAAGCAGATATGCTTTATTTTGGGCGAAAGTGTTTTGGAAACACAAACGTGCCAAACCTTCAATTTGTTGCATTTGTGGCTTACGTTCCAGGAATTATGCAGTGACAGTGACTTTCATCCGTTCGGGGCACAAAAGTAAGAAGGGGGATAATCTGCAGCGGCAGCGATTTATCACATAATGTGTCCGCACTACGCCATGTCAGCGCTCTTCTAGGAAAACGGCGGAAAATGCCTATTTGAATAATCACGGCCGAGTCTGATCCGAAACGGACGCTAACGCGACCGATAACCAGGTCAGTCAGACTGGTGAGGTGAGACATGCTGCAATCCAATTGATGACGACGACGCCTCTTTCGTTGTTCGAGTTAATCGCGCGTCTGATGATCGGCACGAAAAGTGACACCGCGCCATGGAATGCATAAATAAACAGTCTGCGGTTTGCCGGTGGTATCGTTCAATTAATGGCTTTTTAATTAAATACGTCGCGATGGAGACAAGAGCGAAAATTCCCATCGGTAGTCGGCAGACTGATGTACAGTAATCGCATTTCATAATTACATATTGTACTCTTCCCGATATGCCTTCACCGTTTTGTAAAAATTACAGAGAGAATTCGAGCAAAAGGAAGGTGGGCCCACCTATAATTTTATACTGCACGAAACTCTGTTTTCCTCGGCGCAAACGGCCGGCGCTCTGTGTTGTGAAATTATACTTACGCTGCGAGATGACAATGTTGTGAAATCATAACCGACCCGGAACTTACCGGGAAGAAAGAAAATTTTTTGTTAATTATGTATTGCATTAAGCCCAAAAAGAAAGTTAATAAGTAAAGTATATTGGAAAAAGTACTAAGTCTGAAAGTAAGCAATAAATAGAGTAACTTAGATTTTTTTCTTCCTAAAGTATCATCCTGATTTAAAGAAAAAGACATTGGAGTAATGAATTGACCTGCACTAAAACCATAACCCCACCGAGAACATTTGGGGGATCATGTCAAATCAAATTTACGCAAATGGGTGGCAGTATGAAAGCTTACTGCAGCTCAAATTTGAAAATAACAGAATCTTGACCCGAGCTTTGAAAATTTAATTAATTCAATGCCTGAACGTGTGAAGGAAGATCTAAGAAACTCTGGAGACCAGACACAGAACGTTAGGGAACTTAACTATTTTTTAATATCTTCTTACTAAAATTGTATAGCACCATATATGTCAAACTTATTGTCTAGATTTTTAAAATCTACATTGTATTCGAGTTTCACACAAAACACCGTCGAGATTTCGCTTGGTGGTCTGTGGCAGTATGTATTAGTAATTACACAAGTGAAATTAGCTGCTGAGTAAATACACAACACGTTCATTGACTTTGGCTGACTTTATTGTTTCTATCCCACCTTGCCAAATAGTAAACATGTCATCAGAACGGTTCTAGCTTACAATGCCTAATACAAGATTTTGTATAAAAGCCGTGCAACTCAAAACAAAAACTCCATAAAACTCAAAGATGTTGCTGAAAGTATTACTCATTTCCATAGTGTGTTATTTAAATAATGACATCAACCGGACCCTAGCCTTTAGCAATAAGGCAGGTATTATAAACGGTGATGATGTTGGTATACCAGTGCTTGAAAGTGACGGTCAAACGATCTACCAACCGGACGGAGAATACCCCTATATGGTGTCTATTCAAATGTCTAATATTCATATCTGCGGTGGGACGATAATCCATGAATCCGTCGTTATTACTGCTGCTCACTGTGTGAATTTCTACAATGAAACAATTCTTGGAATCCGTGCTGGCACGATGTATATAGGTGCGACAAAGGTTCCGAGACAGTTTTCAAAAATTTCACATAAATGGTATCATCCATATTTTCAAAACACATATTATGAATATGATGTTGGGTTACTATTCCTAGAAACGCCACTTGTTTTTAACAAATATGTGAGCAAGATTAGAATCGTATACAATCAGGACTATACTGGTGAGACCTTAACTGCTCTAGGATGGGGCTTTACTGATGACGCAGGAAGACGATCAATGAATCTCAAGAAGGCAGATCTTACTGTGATCACAACTAAAATATGCAAAGAGAAAGCAAAAAGATATCGCGTGACTAAGGAAATGATATGCGCTGCTGATATCAATGGAGAAAAAGGAGTATGCAACGGAGATTCTGGAGGTCCATTTGTGAAACACTTCCCAGGTCAGCCGGGAAAAGATTTCCTTGCAGGAGTCGTATCTTGGAAAGGTGATTCCTGCGACCCTAAAGGTGTTTTTGGATTTACCGCATTGTACAACGTTGAAGATTTTCTAAAAGATGTGTTGTACAAGAATAGAATTTGGATATAGTAGTCCATCCAATACTCAACATGCGTCAAACCAACGGCATTTAATATTGCAAATCGTACATATTACACAGAATGTTTAGTCAAGTCAATTTAAGCAGTTATTTGCGTTTGACGGCTATACACCTCAAACCGGAACTCTACTTTATTGCGTTTGACGTGTATACTCGTCACGTAACATAAAAAATTACCATTTACTATATAAACCGTGGATTTTAGTGAAAGTGATAAAAGTGTCGTTTAGTGGCATGTTTAAGTTACCAATAAAACTACTACCTATGGACATACATATTTTAAAAAGACAAGCTTGATTTTATTTACGTACCCCATGAGCGATTTTAAAAATTAAATCCGGCAAATAAATGGTTGGTCGGTGGGGTCTATGAGACCCTACACTACTAACGCCGGGTAACCTAACATACTTACAAAAATAAGAGAGCAACAATTGATGTTTTTATAGTTGCCGCTTAATAGCAACACATTATTTTAACGATAAGATTTAATTAAATTTATCAAAATTCATCACGTACTTCTCTTTAATTTTTATTCATGTCACAAGGGCAATGTTTGTGTCAGTGTTACTTTACCAAAAAGCGTTTTTAAGTAATTCAAAGTCACCTTGAAGGCCACTTCAAGTAAGACTTTCACCTTAATTCAAATGAAGGCCAAATTTGCAAAGCGTAGATTCCGTGGTCATTGGAACAAATCGCCTTTACCAGATAATAGGGCGATTAGTCCGCGAACAGACCGAGTGCGAAAAGGGGTCACCCCAATAAAGGTAATCGTGCTCACCTGTGGTCTTGCGCGGCTGTCAATCGCGAGCTTGTGACAATTAATTTTCTCCAGCATGTGGTCTCGCCTTGTCTACAATTAAGACTTAAAGGAAACGATTAAACGGAAAGGTAGTAAACGGTCAGGTGTCAGGCGCGTTCTATAAATCTCCAGAACGAGCGAAAACTTCTTTTCATTACCGCGACGCGACTGCGGTGCCGCTTTGCTAACAAAACTTGGATGGGATCGATCTCAATCTGCGCCCGGCCGGGCTTTCAGAGCTCGACACCATCAATCGGTCGTCTTTGTGTGGCTATAAAGAGATTTATTAACAGTCTTAAATGGGTAGCAGTCCTGGTCAATTTAATCAATCAAATGGCAACTGTGTCGTGAAGGAATTCGGTGCGGACCCTGGGCTACTCTGTACCTCGTTCTGTGTGCGCTTGATGAATGCGGCCCGGATATCTGGCCCGTATCAACCTGTCTGTCGGCCTGACTGAGAGGAGATTTCTGGACTCTAGCCACAAAAAATTTTATCTCGCATAAGATTAATAAGGGCCCCACCGGCTTCCAGCTATTTTACAAATTGCCATTTTCCCTCAACAGTTCCCAGACCTAAAATGGGCATGATGAGCCTGCAGAAATGACCACAAGCGGGATGGTGGCAGCCTCTTGTCCGCTCGGCTACTGTCAACTCGCCACGAAACCCAAACGGATCTTTTTGTCTGCCACTTCTGGGGACGGGTTCCATGCCCACATGTTATTAAAATCCAGTTCTGGCGGAGAGTTCCATTTGAATTCCTTAATCGCATCCAGCCTAGTCGCCCTCCTAGTGGCATAATTCACATTTCGCTATTAACTGGGATGCTGTCGGTTATGGGCGTAGTGAATCGAGGGCTTTCCGCAGGAAGAGGGTTCTCTTGAAATTGCAGAAGCAGGAAGGAATTCATCCTGTGTCCTTTTGCCGGGAGTTATGAAAAACCCAAGTCCCAAACAACTCGGCAGGGGCAATTATCACACCCAAACGGAGCTGGATTGCTTTGTCATCTCGATGCAGAGTGACTCCTTTTTCCGATACCCGGCCGTAGAGCGACAAAAAGAAAAATATGAAAAGGTCTAGCACACATCTGTCTTCCTGTCTTTCGCAATGCTCCCTCGAATATTATCAAATTCGGGAATTCATGCTCATAACGGTATTTTGCTGCATAGAAAGGCTACTTTGATCACCCCATTCGGAGGAAGGAGCTATACGGTAGCGTGCTCATGAACAGTTCTGACCTTGCAAATGATATTTGGATCCGTTAGGGGTTGGTGCTAACTTTTGGATATTACACAAAGAAAAAAAAAAGTCTGCTTTCCAGTAGTGTCCAAACTGTTGATTCTTGTACTATAAATCCATTTCTGTATCTTGTCTCGCGATGTCTGTCCGAGCACAATCAAGATATAAATAAACACCGGTGCCGCCCAAGCAGCAAAAATCGGGAATTTTTTTAATGAAGTGAATAGACAAACGTCAACAAGCTTTCATAAAGCCCTGAAACTAGGAACAACTTTATCGGTTCACCTAAAATTAAAATTTTCAGCGAAAGTTAATTGCAGTTTAGAAAATCGAAGGAGCCGTTCTATCACGAAGCCAATGGCAAGGAGAAAACTCTTTTCGCTTTGCTGACTTTGGTTTGGCTGCCCTTCGGGGGGTAACCTAAAAGCAGTTTGCAGTCGACGATTGGCATACTAAACAGCGCTAGTAAGGTAAGTGCACAATTTCCTGTGGGCGTACCTTGGCTGGGACGTAGACTTAATTAAGCCACCCACTGCGAAGTGCTGAGGTGTTCTGAAAGTAACCCACTGCGCGTAACCTATTTCATTAGCGACGTCGTGAATATGTACGAGTATGTAGGTACGCTCCCTCAACAACTCACTTAAATTACATTCACCTTTCTTCGTCCCGCGAGCAAACGTACTTTGCACAACAGCCGCCCAGATTCGCCTGAGGAAGGTACACAACACACAGCGAGACGGAGAAATCATCTTGGAACTTGAGGGGCCGCCAAACTTGCAAATATTTGTCATTAGCTCGAGGAACTCTTCCGGGCCCGACCGGCGTCTTGAGATCCGATCGTGATCGGCGATGGCCCAGATCTGTTGCTTATGAGAGGCTGGCTGGCTTAATGATTGCAATCACCCGGCTCTGCAGGCTCCACTTACTCCAGTTGGAATTTACTTGACCGCGACCTTATATTGCCGTGTTACGTGTCACCAGGTAAGAGCTGATTTCTCTTGTTTTTTTCCCGCCGCCGACAAAATGAAGACAGAGCCGAGTAGCCAACAGGTTTCGGTGTCTGCACTCGTCCGCAACAGAAGCAAAGAGGCTGCAATTGTTCGTCGCAGTTATCATCGCCACTCGGAGAAACTCTGGTACCGGGGCAAAAAGATGGAATGCTCTGCGTCCTCACCTGGTGGCTCAGTACTTAGCGCGCGTACACAAGCTGTCGTCATTAAAAGTCGTCGCAGAGAAAGTCGCGAGCAACTGAAGCCGGTGGAGGCTGGAGAGAAGCTAACTCTCCTTCTCCTGCTGATCAAAGAAAAACGTTTCGGCCACAAGACAGAAAATGAATTACGAAAAGCAAAACATCAGTCAACTGAGAACAGCGAGTTTTTGCGTACATTGTTCCCGGTGCCGTAACCAATTGCGTATATGCAAAGCTGAGATTGCTTCAGCGCTAAAAACCACTTAGAGCCGTTCAGGTGTTTTGAGAATTCGCTTTAGTGGGGATAAAAACAATACCATTGTCTCGCTATTCCCAGTTTTGTTGTCCGCCAAGGGGCCACGGCCGAAGCGCGAATAACGGTTACTGCGCGCGCTATACGGCTCTGCAATTGGCATCGAATGAGATTTCAATTTATTTCTCGTAATGAACCGAGTGCCAGGTGGAGAGCGTGAAACTAATGTCGAGCTAAAAATACCTGCTTCCGAAGCCTTCTAATTATTGGCGGCAATAAAACCAGTAACCGACCCCCGGCCGCAATTGAATTTAATTAAAAAAAGTAATTAAGCGACTTTCGGCAGCCTCATTGTCTTCTCCTCTGTGTTTAACATATTTTGGAGTTCTTTCAACTGTTGCGACTGATGATGAATGGCATTCCCCACATTTCAATTAGCTATATTCTTCCTATCTCTCTGCGCAGGAAGTTGTCAAAAAATTTTTAATTTAATTAATTAAAATTGAAAACTCGATTGTGTCATTCAATTAAAAATCCAAGATGGAGAATTAAATTATTATATAATTCCACAATATTATAACTCCTTGACGGATTTCTGAATAGGAAGAAATTGGAATTCAAATCGATCCATTCATGGAGCCGATTACTTACACCGGAATAAATGGAAATCGGACTGAGCAATGTCTGGTTAAAACAAAGGTGGGGTAATATTTTTCAATTCAATCCTTTCAAATATTTTTGGACAGGTTTTACAACGTGAGACCTGGCATTGTCGTGTAACAGAATAAGTTTGTTGTACCCAGTGTCCCATTTCGGCTGCTTTTGTTTCAAAACTCTGTTCAAACGTATTAGTTGCAATAAAAACATTCGCCAGTGATGTAATTCTTGCAGATGTTCATCTTCCAATTTTTTTTTAAGCTCCTTCTCACTTGTACTGACCCTTTTATGCTCAAAAACCTGGCCAAAACTACCAAGGGTTTTCGAGATCGTGGAACTGAATTAAATAATGAAATTTCAAAATTCAAAATAGCGTCTTCAACATGACAGACCGATTATTAAAAAAAGTAACGTACATATTTGCGTACAAGTATCTATATCAGGGTTTTCGGGGGTACTGAATTCCAGAAAAAAGGAATGATACTGTGTAAGGCTCTTCAGAGGCCTCTACCATAAATTGAGGGGTCTTCTTTGAATCACAGTGATGGGAAACAGAAACCACACGTCTGTCACGTTCGAGCACTTTATTGAGAAGACCGTGCAAGGTTACATCAAAGCTCCATGCGAGCCTGTTGTTTGTGCACCTATCCGTACAGGCGAGGCAGAAACTCGAATGAGGTACCGGCAGGTAAATAATTATTTTCAACGACTACAACTGTAATCTTAGTGCATCCAATTTTTACATTCAGAAGTGTATTCCATTCGAAATTATAAAAAGAGCACATAAATTAAATCACTTTTAACGTCGTGTCGCGATCTTACTGACCAGTATTTATATTACTTCTGGGACCCTATAGGCTGTACAATATTTAAAACCCGATCAAAATCCTTTTAGTAATTTTTGCATGATGCAGGTGCAAACTGACAAACAGACAGACAAACAATTCTTCAATTCATGCATCTGTGTAAAATAAAGTTACAGTTTTGCTATCGTTATAATAACACAGCTCGTTTGTACAATTCACGCGGAAGAGAATTGAGGATGATCCACATAACATACAAATAACAATTGTGGCGTGGCGCTTTGAGTTAATTGAGTTAAAATCTCATTGAGATGTAATCGTTGTTCCAAGAAATGTTCACACCTTTGGATTTTATTACACAAGCGGCCTCACCTTTTTCCACAAGGAAAACGAAAGACCTCTCACGTCACAATAGAAGGAAAAGAAAACCACCATAAAAGCAGCCCCTCCCTCGGCTGCGTGTAGGCCTTCGCATCTTCGCAAAGTTTTCTATTAGGCACATAACGGTGGTAATGCAGTTTAATGGTCCTCACAAAGAGCCCTCAGGGAATAATGAAAAAAGTGCAGAAAACAAAAGGTCCACGCTGAGAAGGAAGAACATCTTGTAGCAATAAAACGTTCGATAGTTTGCTAGTTTTCTTAGAACAAAAGGGCCCTGTCGGCATGCAAATAAATTTACGAGGCAAGGCGCCAGCATTCTTCTTCTGCCGGCGGGCGACGACAACAGAACCACACGTAATTCCTCTTCATGAAATGTTGCCATCTGTCAAGGGACAAAAAGTCCTTTATCATCCTTATCAGGGCTTCTCACTTCCATGCTCCGGCGGGCTGTGCGGCAGAGGAGCCTCATGAATAAGAAATTACGATACAAGTTGTCCTCGGAGGGTGGCAGAATCGGTCTGCCCGTTAATCCCATTCATATTTTTCAGCATCTTTTAAGTAGTTCCACTGAGCGCCTTCGTCGCGCCACCCCCTGGAAGCTTGTTGCAGGGTGTAGCAGACGCGGAGGGTACTGGGAGCACAACTTTCATGTACAACAATTGCACACGCCTCACGGCACACATGTGTACGTGTGTGTCGCGCTCTATAACGATTGTTTTGTTTGGCCAAGGGCCCTTGTGTCGACATGCCGTAAAAGTGTTTCCCCTAATTTTCTTGTTTTACTACCCCAACAACTCCACGTTCTCGACTTTTGGGTTAGTTTCGCATTAAATTCCACCTTTAAGCGAGTGGTGCAAGGGATGCAGCCCTGGCAAAGTTTCCTAGGCCTTGCGGCGTCTGTCTGCCGGCCGGAGGTAGGGTATGCGACTAACTCATTTCATCCCTATCCCCTGAACGTATTTAGCTGGAACTGTTTTAATTTTTCAGCCATCAAAAAGCCTTGTTGTCCCTGAACAGGTTTCGATCTCCCAGCGCGCCCAGATCATAAAAGGTAGTCTGCAGAACGGATCTGAGGAGCAGAGCCTCCCTCGCATTGACGGTAACAATTTTTTTAAACAATCCCCGGGAGAAGCTGTAGCGTCCCTCTGGGCAGGACTGCAGCTTGGGTTTTCTCCAACAGCTCAGCTGCAATTTTCGCTTTTACGTACAGCTATCACTTTGTGCTGAAGTGGCCCTAACCAGAGCGCAGGGGGGGATTTTAATCATCGCCCGGTACCTATAATTTGCATACATAACACCCCGCCCGGGTGAAATTGTTGGTTCTGCATATCACGCCGGCCAGGGTGATATGCGATTTAATGTTGCAGAAAGTTGCGAGTCCTAGCCCCACCACATATTGACTTGTGTCCCGGGTCAGACGAACTATAATAGCCGCCGCAGACGATAATGGCCCAAGACGAGCTACTTCGCTGCTATTATTATTTCTGGGAAGGGCACGAAATGCGGCTTTCTGTCGGCGTCCCCCTAACCGTATGAATTTATAAAAGGGACCTCAGCACGACTAGTATGAAAAATTCAAAAGAAAGCCAACGTTCAGCTGCACGTGTAATCGCTCACGCAATAGAGCGACCAGCTCATTTTCTGGCGGAAAAAATTGATTCGGAACACCTTTTCGATTGGGTGCATTTGAAAAATGAATTCCCGAGGACAGTGAGCGATAGGGTCGTAATAAATGAGTTCAGCTATTTTTGGGGGAGAAGAAATTCTGTTCGGGGATTTTGGCTGTCTATCAATTTCTCGGAAGGTTTTTCCCTTCAACGCGCCCCCGACCTGTGGCTCATCCTTTATCCGCTTTCAGTGAAATTATCGCAGATGTTCGAGACGCTCTAAGACAAGGATTAGGAGGGTTTTAGAAACCACGTGCAGGAGCTCTATCAGGATTCATTAAAGAAACTCACTTTTGTGGAGTGCTTCTTCAGTGGGTGTATTAGGGTTTTTTGGTAAATGGGAAGTGCCGGTGGTTCAAAAATATTATCAAAGTGGCATTTTACGAAAATTAATTAAGCGTTGGATAAAAGATATTTTGAAACTTGGGACAACAATATTTTAAGTTCTACATTTTCGCGGTGTCGCCACAATGCTGTTATAATAGAAAATCCAATTTTCCACCATAATACGTAGGATCCTGGAGGAAGATTTCTTCCACCTAGCACTTCCAGTGGCGCCAACATTTTGCTACATCAGTAAAGCTAGACCTAAACTAACATTTAGTTTTCATTTTTTATTCCACTATTCAGCCAAATAGTTTTGTGTGCACTTTAAATGCGGTGAAATAGTTAAAAGAGATCAGCATCTAACATGTTACAAGATTCATACGTAGCAATCATGGTTTTAGAGTACTTGCCAAAAAACTGTAGTCATCTGCGAACTGCGTACAACAAACCGAAAATTCATCATGACAACGGCAGGTGTCACTCAGCACGTTAAACCACTGAATTTTTATCCAGTAAACTTAAAAAAACTTAATGACTCATTCCGTATGCAGTTGATTTGTCACCTAATGACTTCTTTTTGTACCTAAATATAAAACGCGTATGACGCGTGGCGTAGCCAATTTGTATCGTCTGTGTGTGTGTGTGTGTGTTTGTAGGTATGTGTGGGTGGGTATGTGTGTGTGTGTGTGTATGCGTATGTGTGTGTATACATTACTATGTGATTTGTCGCTACGAATAAACCAAATGTTTCTTGTTTGCCCATATTTTATCATACAGTAGTTTTCAGCGGCCAATTACATATACAAAATTGCGTCTACATTTTTTCCTGTGGATTTCGAAATAGGACAGGGATAAACACTTTTTCCGAATAACCTCCACGGCTTACATACACATACAAAATTGCGTGTATCTTTTTCCTGTAAATTTTCCGTGACATATGTCCAAAGGCAAAGTTTCATTGAATAACTTTCTTTATGACATATTTCAATTTCATCGAATCTTAACATTTCCCAAAACAGTTTCATTACAAGGTTTTCTTACGTCTTCTATTTTATAACCTGCGCAAAAAAATCCATGCAAATCTACTATTTACTCGTTCAAACACAAAAATCGTTGTCGATCTGTGTTGCTAGAGTATTAGTGTGAAACAATAACACCATAAACAGCTTTAACTAAAAGCCCGTCCTCGCCGGGCAACCAACCAGGCGGATTAATAATAACAGGCATCCCAGCATGAACACGAGTACCTACAGACTACTGTGGTGTGGTGTTTTGTACGAAACATTCCCTGGACCACCTAATCTCCCGTAAATGCTCCCCTAAACTCGTAATAGCTTCTCAAAATCTTTTGAATAAGGAATGACTTAAGCTCTAGAGCTTTTAATAACGTTGTTTTCACCTGCCCCTGGCGTAAGGATAATTTCCAGTTTTTCTTCAGTAGGCAGCACACGTAAGTGACAGTGGCAGCTCTTTTAAAACTTCAGTAATCACCGAAATGAATAAATAAAGTAGTCGCTGTAGGGATGAGTCAAATACCATTCATATCTGGTTGGCAGTATTGTGGATGTCGCTTAAAATGTCTGCACACACCCTCCCCTTACTGTTAAAATGTTAAAGCAGCGTTTGAAGAAATCCTTTGTATCTCTTTCTGCTCTCGCAAGCTCGAAATAATTCACAAAGGCGGCAAATCCGTCTAAAAACAGCACCTCTCAAGATTTGCCTTCAACAAAAGACGCTCCTTGGATTCAGTTCATTAAAAATTTATTTTAAATGCGAGAAACGCAGCACTAAACCCTTTTGGGAGCAGCTCCTCTGCCTTGCTGTTTATAAATTGATTCCCTCGCCCATCATTCTTCAGAGGCTTCAACACCGTGAAAATCTCCCAGAAGTTCTTGAGCTCGTCAAGAAGCAAAAGACGCGGCTCATTATAATTTATCTCCTAATAAGTTTCTCCTTCTTATTAGGACCACCCATCAGCGACTAGTGAGAGCTCTTCCGGGCTCGGGAAGTTTTTCACGATTCCTTTGTGTCGCTTAAGCGCCTTCACGACTTCAGGTGAACCTCGTGGAGAGGAATGAAAAGCGGGGTGAAGTGCACTTTTATCGTCTTAATCCTACGCGAATGCTCTTGAGATTACTTGCAGATATACTGAGATAAATGGCTCCATAATGCCATAAACGGAGTCAGACCTTGAGGCTTGCAGAAGGCCTCTTCATTTTCTCGTGGGTTGCGTTGTCCCCTCGCCACAGATGACTTTCTTTTTCTTCGGTTATTACATTTTCTCGGAAGGCATTTGTGTATCGATCAACCTGATCTGCATCTTATTTACGAAGTGTCCGGCGGAGCTTGAGTCAATGAACCCGGCGGCTGCGGACGCGGCGCGGCGGCGGCATCGTCGATATCGTCACTGGCCTTTCGGTTATTTTTTCCACCTCAAAGCCCGGCTCGCATCGAAGTGAGGCATGAATCCGCTGCGAGCCGAATAGGACTCTTCCACGTATAGTCGGGAGATCTTAAAATCTCAGGCCATCAAGATCGTCGCGAAGATCATGCCTATTTCTTGTTTTTCTCCACGTCATCAATGACGCCTACTCTTGCCCAGTGCAGATGATGATACTGGCCTGGCCCCATGCTGAGGGGCATCACGACTTCCCCATTGCGGCTAATGCTAATAAAATGCCTCGGGATCGCGGGTAGAACGATCTTGAAGACATTTTCTGAAATCTTTTCCGGAAATTTAGCTATGATCGCCCTCCGTACATTCCCTATGAACTCTCGTCTCTGCAGTAGTGGCCACAAGTTCATGCCGTCGAGTGGGTCTTATTTGCATCCAGCGGAATTGCAGGCACCGTGAGCGGCGAGATATTGCACGAAGCGCGAATTGGAAACGTTTACAGCTCGTTGCTGTAAAATATAACAAGCGCACTTTCTTGAGGTGCTCCTCACCATTCCTTGGAGCGATTACTTTGATTTCGCCGTGCAGTGGCGTCATGAGAAAAAAATCCGTTTGCCTTATGAGACGTTGCGAGATCAAATTTCGAATAGGTCAATGTGGCCGGAGTCATGATCATCGGCATGGGCCACTACCTCAACCATTTAAAAGACGCTGCCAGTCGGGGCTCAAATCATTTGTTTGCACGAGCTGTTCGGCGGCTCGTCTATTTTTAGCTACAAGTGGCCTTTGAAACGCGTGCAAATGCAGCAAGTGGCCCCAAGCGCTTTCGCAACTGAAAATGGACAAGTACTTTGAAACCTCGACTGAATAAACAATTTAATTTTAGTTTTGGATTCCATTCCGTTTTGCATTTAGCCACATTATTTAGCCCGAATGCCTCAAGAGTCTGAAATGGAACCGCTATCTTTTCTAATGTGAAAAATTATGACATTTAGCGCTTCTTCCTGCACACAAATTGTGAAAGTAGAAGTTTTATAAATTACTTCGTTTCATTTTAAGTAAATTCAAATTTTTGTGGAGGAAAAGAAAAGAGAATGTGATGCAATTGATGTGAATGAAATAATACAACTAGGTTATTTGTATAATGTGCGAATCAGATTAAAGAATAATATTGGCCATGGAACTAAGTTGCCGCCCGGTTTTGATCAAAGAAAAAACTTTCTTCGTGATTTTGGAATGTGGTTTTTCTCTCAGTGAAATCATTTACCCCAAAGACTTCCATATATAATCGTTTGCACGGAAATCCCTTCAAGTCTAGAATTTCCCTTCCACAATATCATTTTTCGTTTAACACGCCCAGAGTCGCGATTAAGAAGTATTCACTTCAAATATACCCTTTAAAAGAACGGTTACCAAAATACCTACATTATATTATATGTAGGTATGTATATTTACGTCCACACTTTTCACAAAACATCCTCCATCTGGGGGAAACACTCATACCTATTAATTGGACTAATAACAATAACACACTTCCCTAAAGAACGTATTTCACATTACATTCCTATTAAAAATGGGCGATGGACCTAAATGAATTGGGCAATGCCAACAGTTTTGCATTTGGTTGGTTCAAGTGAAAGTCCACCAGAAATAAGTTATTCTTAGATTACTTCCGTTGCAGAGCCACACTTTGGGTTTTTCATTGTGTCATCCATAAGTCATGGCATTTTTGGAACCCTTCCCACCACAGCAGTCGGAACCTTAACAATTTTGGTGTAGTAAATAAATAAAGTTTGATTGTGGGGAACTTTTCGGCAACTGTAGCTGCACAAACAAATCCTTTAAAAGGGGAGTTTAAGCTGCTCAATTATTCAAAAGAGCAATCAAGTCCAAAAATGCGGTGCAACCTCCACAACAGTCGAACCCTTTAGCCCCCTCGGTTATAGCAGGCGTGGAGCCGCACTATATATGTATGTACGACTGAGCAACCGGGAGGAAGGAGTGGTTTTCAATTCTAATTACTTCCACCGAATGGTTTCGCCTTGTTGCCTTAGCCACCCACCATCAGCCGAGAGCACCTGTCCGTTTAAATCCCCTCAAACGGAAAGACTAATGAGCACTGGCGAGCGATAGAAGTTGATTTATAGGCGTTTTGGCAGGTAATAAAACACGGATGCTGTGAGATTTCAATTAGATAACTTAAAAAATGGGAAAGGGCAGGAGAAGATTGGCTCTGAGTCAGAAAGGCCGTAGCTCGTAGTAGGCTTAACAGAGCGTTCTCAGGCACTTAAGAGACGCGATCCCTTGCCCAGCTCGGGGCGCTTGCACGCACCTGGACCTGAGCTGAGTGGAATTAAGGGCCATGAAACGGCCCTGCGCCAAAGCCTATTACAACATTAGTAACGGCCAGGCGATCGAGAGGAGGCCATTAGTAGGCAGACTCAAGCCAATTATTACAAAGGCGGTTCGTTGTAAAAACGATCTCGCCGTGAGCTATGCACAGATAGCATCGCCGTGCCGCGTCGTCGGTACAGGCACCAAGAAAAAGGAAATGATGCGAGTTTATGGGCACGAACTCGGGACCCTTGTAAGTGATTATGACTTGATGGCATTCCGATCGGTTTTCCATCTGCAGAGCCGGTTAGTCGTCAGACCTTCCACATTCCTTCACCGCCAATCTTGGGGTGAGCAATGCGCAGCCGGATCCCAGCTGCCGCGATTCGCCTAGTTGCTCACGCGGTCGCCAAGGACGTTTGGACTTTAGCAGAGCATAAAAATTCCTCACCGGTTTAATCTTTAATTACAGAAAATTAACCCTAGGTGGGTACTCGTCTTCCCAGTCCCGGCCGCGATGTACATCGCCTTTTTAGCGCGCATTCGACAGTTATCTGCGCTGCCCGTCGACATAATGCCGCCAGTTACATGCGTTCCAAGTGCTCCGGCACTAAATCTCGCACAGAGTCGTCTTGGGGCCTCTGTAGAGCTGGCTGGGCGCGTTTGAAAACACATCTTATGTCCTCCGGTGTCTTGGCGCACCATGTGAAGGGAAAGGCACTTACAGGCCTCACTGGATCGCGGCCGAAGGGATTTTGTAACATTTTCGGTTTCATGTTTCCTCAGAGTTGCATTGGGCACATCCACGGCACATACTGCATGCTCGGTTGAATGGAGCGGCGCTGATTTCGCTGCTGCGGTTTCGTGTTGCAACCGTAGTTCGGTCGGTTTAGAATACATTCACCGAGCAGCACAGCACGCATGTGCCGGGCGCTCAGGTCAGCCTTAGCTCAGCTACCCGGTGGGGCTTCTTTGCACGTAGCGCTTCCGCTGAGCGCTTTTCTGCATTAGCTGATTTGAATAATCGCCGTGCTGATGCAGCACTGATTAATGGCCCCAAATTGCCTTCGGATGAGTTTAACTGTTCGCGCAACTGCCGGTGTTTCATGTTTTTCTGATTGTGAGGCGATAATGGGTGATGTTGCTGCAAAACACCAGGAGGCCGTGTTTCCCCATTCAGTAGTGGCAGAAATGTTGAGATGATGGAGAAATTTCGTAACTGTTCATAGCTAAATGGCTTGGGAAATTTTTAAGCAATAAACAACGATTCGTGTTCTTTTCTAATTCATCTGCTATCAATTTAGTTGGCTACGAGTGTGCATTTTAGAAGGTATGCCTAATAGAAAACTAAAACTAAAACGGTAACGGTACATCGTACAGAAAATTTGTAAAGAGGTTTTTTTGTTTTTAATTAAATTCTTTACAACTTTACCTAAGTAACTTTTTGTCGTAAATTGAATAATTAAAAAACTATAACCCTTAGAATATTGAAATCTGTCTCAAAAATTCATGTAAGGTACTAAAACTTTTCTCCTTTTAATTTTAACAGAAAAACACATAACATGTTTTTTGTAGAGGATTTCGGTACGAATAATTTTTATTTATAATTATTTTAATTTCCTTTATTCTGAAGAGTTTTAGAGCGCTTCGAAGGGATCACAGTAATAGAAAAGTTCTCTGCAAGCCTCTACTTTCGATTGCCATGTTGCAATTTTCGGAATTAGCAATGACGGATTTAAAATGGCGGCTAAAACTGACACGTTGTCAGGAAAATTGTCGTTCTAAAATGATTTTCGGTAAAACTACTAAAGTTTAGTAAAAATTATGTATGGAGCAAGTACTCATTAATTTGTTTGCAATTTATTAAGATCTTCCCCATAGCTACTAGTGTGGAAATTAAATGAGTTAGAATAAAATTAATTTGGGGAGGCCATTTTCGGAGGCCTACCATGGTGTGTCTATGATATATGGCAGAGAAGATGATACATGCTTAGATATAGACTCGCTTCGGGGATCGGAACACTCATCAATTTTTCAAACTTGTTTCCTAGTCCCAGTCCCCTACATAGAATTATTCCTTACATTCTCACGGTCTTGTTTCCCCCGATGATTTACATAAATTTACAAAATCTAATCTAAACTAAAGTCCTAAAGGGTAGACAAACACAACTCATGAAAAAAGAGGACACGCCGTCCCCGCCAGCATTATCAGATCGCGGTGAAGACGGTGCGCCGTAAACCAAATCAACCGGTTTGTCCTGAAAATATGACGGCGCGGCGGTGGCCTGTTTGTGGTATCGAAACCTTCCAACAGCAGGTTGCACCATCGTAGTACCGTTGAGTCAGCACCAGCCGATAATTACCTGGATCTCTCTAATGAGTCTTTGTGCGAGGCCCGACTCAACTCTAACTTCGGGCTCAGGTGCACGCCGCTGTGTAACCGATAGTTCTCACTGTGCACCAGGCAGCATCGTTTCGAAACATCAATTAAATATTCCGATTGCCAAAGCCAATAGAATGCCTCGCCGTCTCCCCCGGCGACCGTTTATACATTACCTACATAGATAGTGCTTTGCATCAGGTAAATTCCCGTGCAGAACTTTTATTGTTTTACAAATCATCGGCATGATGGGGGTTCCACGACTCACTCGTTCAGAGGGCGCTGAATTGTTCTTTCAAAATATTTCATTTACATCAATCGGACGGTTAATTACCTTTTCCTTCACAACAGCGTCTCAACACAACGTCCCACCAAATAAATCCCTCAAGTGTCACAAGTTTCCGTCTAAAATTTTAAGAATCTCTTGCCCCAGCGCTCCGTTCTAATTACCGAGCGTTTTTGGAATTCTGAAATGGGACAGGCCCTAAGAGGGCGTGGAAAGGTCATCGAATCGAGGCATTAATTACAATTAATTCCCTCGGAGCGCTCTTTATCGGCCTCTCAGACGCGCTCATCGCCGGAACTGGGTTACTTTCGAAATTACTTAAAATGATTCATTAACCGCTTCGTTTTGGGACAATCTCTCTCAAGTTTGGATTTCTGATAAATTGTGTAAATAGCGTAAATATTTCACAAGTGGTGATTATTTCGTCGGATGGGGCGAAATCGATAATTTCTGTTTTTATTCTTCACTACTATAATTTCATGTGGGCTTAATTTTCTTTTTCGTAGTTTGTATTGCTGTGTGTAGAAAAAATTTTTTAATTAGCTAATATGTAAAAAATGGCAAAGTGAAACTATTCCTAAATAAACACCTTTTTCCGGCTCTATGACTAGGTAAATCCCCCTAAAAAACCTCAAAGGCTAAATAATGTCTAAGTTTGATGTAAAGTATGAAACTTTATGCTCAATTACTTTTTGAGATATCGGAAATTCAAACTTGGTGGTTCTAGCTTACTGAAAGGTAGCACCACCATTACTATTACTCCGAAATTAGGAGATAAACCCTAAAAAATAACACAACAAAATTACGTGCTAATTATGTGTCCCTACAACCAAATTTTTTACACACCCCAGCATAAATTTTTTTTTAAACGTTTTGAATGTCGTATACTCATATTTTCGAAAGTGGGGAAATTTGTGCTCGCGTTCTCTGATGTGGATAAGATGGAACTCATAAAAAACTCGTCCTATTAAATTGTTAAGGCAACCTTTGATTGTGGAAAAATCAATATCCATAACTAGAATATTTCAAACTGTATCTTTTATAGCCCATAAATTACGAGATTCAAACAGACGTACAGATGGATCGGACCCCTTTCACCCCTTGAGGTAAGGAACCCTAAAAACTGACAGACTGAAAAATTTAACTAAATGTCTTTAATAAATTCAAATAAGAAAATGGTTCCATTGTCAGACTCCAAAAACACCAATAATCTAAATCTGAGCCATAACACATCAAGTCAACATGCTTGCGATTACTGAGATAAGAAACTAACTAGTGTACAAAACAAAACAGCATAATTCAAATGCCCTTAATCGAAACTATGGAGTAACCCTTACCTCACAATGTCAACATTTTTTATTTAGTTCCCACTGACCCTGTAAGTAAACCACTATTTCAGCAATGTGCATTGGACATACCCGTATGTCTGTACATATCATTCGAACAAAGCATAACAGTACTGCAGGGAACATAACTACTCTCTGTCCACAGGTTTTTAGAAAGCATAAAAAATTGTAAACATCATGCCGGCCATGGACTATGAGTTCTTACTGAGGGGCTTCTGAGACAATAGGAAACTTTCGATCGGTTTGATACGAAAACTTGATTTTTACACGTTTTTTTCCTGCAGGCGGCGGCACTACGAAACAAAAACAGAAAGGTATGTAATGTACCTACCTACCTACCTACCGGGCTGAAACTGGTTTCTGTTCGCGCCGCAGCAAAGTCGGTACGGTTGAGTTATTGTGGTTTTGTAATTCTAGTAAAAGATGACGGTGTCGGTACGAAGCTTTTGTAGCATTTTGAAATTATGACTCGAAGGAAATTGAAGCGCTTGTAGGATCGCTAAATTGTTTGCTCTTGCACTTTGCGGTCATTAAAATGATTATTTTTATTTTTGTATGTTCCCATTTGTTCGCGTGCCTGACACCGTTTAAATTTATTTATGTCTCGATCTGTTCAAATAATTGTAAAGATCTATTTTTATCTTTTGCTTGATTTTATTTTTTTTTTTTTGAATTTTACTTAGTTGGAGTTAATTTTCCAATGAGGTCTCAACGGCAGGGTAACTTATAAAAATTTATCAGAAATCGTTTCGTTATCAGCCGAAAAAGACACACATGGCAGCCAATTTTAACTTACCGTCCACCATATGCATTTAACATTTTACAACCACATCTAACTCCCACTCATAAAATTATCAATAATATCCCGTCGTCAATCCAGTGGACTTCCTGATAAATAAATGAACACCAAATATCAAATTTCAAATTCTTTATTTATTTAGTTCAATAAATTCGTGAAACAAAAATGTTTTCATCAGCGGAACGACCAATACACTTCCTGAGATTATGCTTTGCGAGTTCAAAATAAATAAACAAAATAAACGTGAACACGACCGAACGACGAGAGGAATAAAATTGACACCCAACAGCGCCAGGAATTGATCTATGTCCCAGGGGGTCGGAAAATATTTTATATCAAAAATAAAACGCCTGTCCGCACTAACGTGCACGTGTTCCCCGCCAAATGCAGATTGATCTGAAATTGTAAAATATCGCTCATAAATTTCCACTGAGCATATTTGTTTTTATGCTCCTCATAAATTTTCATAAACTTCTGATATTTTCACATTTTTCAGACTCACACACGATGGAGCCCTGTCGGCTTCACAAGAAACTGGCAAGCTCTCTTTGATACTTCCGTGAACCGAATAGGTAGGTGCTGCCCTTGACATAATGCCAGTACTCGGTAATGTTCTACAAAATTCAAGGGAACTAAAATCTGAAAAGTTGAGACTTTCGTAATGTGCTTTCACTTCTGCACTTGACAAGGAATCCCGCAAGACTTTGCAATTTTCAAATTGACCAGAAAAAGAACCTATCGCCGCCTTAAAATTCCCTAAGGAGAATGGGGCACGGAAAGCTGGTGAAGCTGAAGAATAATGGCAATCTGTGGTAGCACGTTTTGCAAGGATGGTTAAGTGCCAACTAGCATTAGGTCAGTTCTTAAGTCGCACCAAAGAGAAGGCTTGGATTTTAAACGGGATTTTATACATGAATGCATTCATATCGTTGGCTTGTTGGTTATGCAATTTTTTACCTGGCGACTGCAAGTGATTTGACAAAATTCGGACATAGTAAGCCTAATAGCTGAAAAACCTCCACACCACAACGTTCCCACCGTCATACTACAACACGCTCTGATTGCACTTTTGTTGGAGTCTTTATTAGGGACGTCACGAAACTCTCTGTGTTCATTTTAAATTGTTGAGCTCAAAATTGCTTTCGCTACTCCAAATAACTTTTTCCAAAAAATGGGCCATATGTTTTGGTGAATATTGTTATATTTAAAAATTGTCTTGAGACTCAAACTTTGTCCATGGTGAACCGATTCCTTTAGGTATGTAAAGTGAGCGAAACATTGGCAAATTGGATTGTCAGTATTCAGAATGTGTATTTTTTTTTATTTCGGATATCATGAATACTTTTGTTGAAGCTATGATAAATCAGAATGGATTTACTAAAGTCGAAGTCAAACAAAATATTCCTCCTGCTGCAACATATACCTTCACAATACACTAAAATTCGCGCATATTGAACGACTGGAGTTTTAACACCTTCAGTAGGTAGATATTGATCTTCTACGTTAACAGCTTTCAAACATTTAAATTTAATTCAAGGGCAAAGGACGGAAGCCACAATTACAGTATTCGTCTCTACGTTTATAGTGTGAAATAATCTATCCACTAGGCTTTCTTCAAGCTTGACTAACTTGAATCATTAGATTTGAGCGGTTTCTTTAACTTCATTTTATTTAAAAAAGGACAAAAACATAGAGAACGAATATTAAAAAATATTGTTCGTGATATTGTATCCCGCCGATGCATTTTATATATTAAAATGTATTTTATAAATCAGACTTTTCAAAAATGTAGTAACGCTTGGAAGAAGTGTTCGAAGTTGTCAAGTTACCCGAAATAGTTTAAGGGGGAAGGCCACTGTGATGGGTAAAAAAAAAGTTTGTATATTCAAAAATATGCGTACAAAATGTCAGGTCAAAATTTAAAAAATTGACTGAGTTAGAGCCATTTTAGTATAGTAGTAGTAGTAGACCGACTGTTTTCCGCTTGACGTCCCGATGAGAATTGCACGCCCCTAAGTCCCTTGCTCAAACGTATTTATCAATAGATGACTTATTGGGGTTTTCTTCTTCGAATTTCTTTTTTGATTGCTATATAAATATATTGTTCTATTGTTATAGAAATAAATGATAGCGAGAAAAAGGGACTAAAAACTTTAAACACGTTTTTCTCGAAATGACTTTTTTCAAACTGGTCGCATTGATAACTCGGTCAATTATTAACCGATTTTCAATTTTTTGTTTTGTTCGTATTTGCACTGGCTAAGGTTAAGTGTAGCCGATTTAAAAAAATTTAATTTTTACTATTTTTTAGGCTGTTTTGAAACAAAAAAAAAGTCGACAAAATGGAAAATTTTTCAATTGGTCGCCATTTTGTGAAAAATCAAAATAAAAATAATCGGCTACGTAGAACGAAAACTACATTCATATAGATTATAAAAATTGAATTCTTGAATAATCGATGCGACCATGGAGGGGGAATTTTTTTTGGACTCTACGGCAACGCTCATAACTTTAAAACTATTTAATATTTAGAATAATAAAAATGTATGTAAATATTGTTCAATGTACACTTAATAAAATAATAAAAACGATCCTGATATTCCTTTACTTTCCTGGTCAAAAAAAAATCCGAAAATCACTCATTTTTTCGGCCGTCACTGTGGCCTTCCCCCTTAAGGGCGGGGTAACGTATTAAAAAAATTTAATTTTCATTTTTTTTTTATTGTTTCATATGATTGCACAACATCTTAAGATTGTTGTGTCAACATTTCAAACAAATCGGAGTAAAAGTAACTAAGATACAGAACTTTGAGCGTTTGTTGCTTTCATGTATACTACTCGATTTTCAGGTATGCAAAACTTTAAAGCGATTTTCTGACGCTTGTCATTTTTAAAACCGGTGAACAGTTTAGAGCAAAATCTACTCGACCGATTGTTTTGAAATTTTGTATACAGCTTCTTTACATAAATGACCAGGTAACGCTGGGAGCTTTTTTTGTTTTTTTCATAATTATAGATTTTACAATAACAAATAGGTTCATTTTTTAGACGAAAATCGGTGTTTTCACTTCTAAGTGTCAGCAAAAATTGAAAAATCGAAAAAAAAAAATTTCCTCCCAGGAATACCTTTGGAAAGCGGTTATCTAATGACACATTTTTTTTTTTTTAATTCAGATGATCCACTCTTCAGTAATATTGTTCACCGACAGACAACTTTTTTTCGAGGCGCCTCCGAAGAATTGCTGCCGTCGGCTTAATTATTTATATTTTGTTTTAAAATATTAAGGAAAATATTGTTCACAGGTTGTACTATAATGCTGCGATCGACTAATTAAATTTGTATTGCCTGTAACGTCTGGAAAAATTCTTGAAAAAGGGCCTTTTTCACGCCGAATTAACGTTACCCCCCCCTTAAGGGGACCTATATGGCTAAATTTTCGATTTTTTTTTATTGGCTTTTATTTTTGATCAACTATTTCCGAGTAAAACGCTGCAAACAAAACTCAAATTCGTAAGAAAATAACGAAGTCATGCCATTTTTTACTTATAGATTTGTCGTTAAAAAAAAGTACTTCAAATACTCTGTAATAACGGAAGCCTAATAGACGCGCTAAATCCGCGCTATTTTTGGTTCACAACAGAGCAACTACGTTCCCTGTGATTCTCTGTTGTGTTTGTTGTGTAAACGAACTTTAATCAGTGCGTTTTTAAGTAGCTTTTTCGTTGACAAACTTTTTTTTTCTTTTGTAAAGTCAATCTTTAATACGATTTTGCTCGGAATTCTGTATTTTGACCGTTGCCGTAGAAAATTTCAAAAACCGTTAGCTCAAATTGTTTGAAATTTGGTGGGCTGGTTTATTATACATCTGGTCATGGAATGAATTAAAAAATATTTGAATATTTGGATTATAATTATTTTTTAAAATATTTATTAGTTCAGTAAGTAATGAAAAATTTCAAAAATTGAACTCTAAAGTACACAAAATCAAAAATAATTGCAGGAAAGCAAAACTAATCAATTCATTCTGTGCAGTCAAGTATTATCTAACAGAAAATGTCTTGTTTATGTGTTTCAGATCAGGGGTTCTGGAAAAAAGCTACGGCAACGGTGAAATTCCACCATTGCAAGAGACGCTCAACCCATAAGAGCCCATGGGTATTTTTGTGATTTTTATATGCCATAAACAATCTTAATGTATTCAGTAATAAACTAGTTTCCTCATTTTTTTATTAGATTTTATGTGGTTTTTTTTCTTGAAAAAAATAATAATCCTTGACTCCGCAAAACCCCATTTAAGCCATATAGGTCCCCTTAAGGTGCATCCGTGATTACCTAGTTCACAACCAGGTGGACTTCCACTTACATATGATGCCGTGAACAGAATTTAAATAAAAAAAACTTCAGGACTTGTGCAGGCTTTCAGTGTCAAAGTTAGTGCTTTAATTTATATTTTTTAAGTCGGCTTTCGTTTAAAGATTTTATTTTAAAGTTTTTAGTGCAGGTCACCATTATATTTTATTTTCCTTGAAACTTCACCTATGAGCCAAATTTTATTAAAATCGGTTAACAGGAAATGGGTGAAATTCAATAAACGGTCACATTCCCTAATTCTCCACCCTTAAACGTGCAATATTTTCTTAAAATTTAAATGGGACCACCCTCGAGATATAGCCTATTCAATAAAAAAAAGAATCATTAAAATCGGTTCACAATCTGGGAAGACATCGCGTAACATACACACACAAAAATACAGTCGAATTGAGAATCTCCTGCTATTTTGAAGTCGGTTATATATTCCCCGATGCCCACATCTCACAAAACCGTGCAGGAAGCGACCAAAACTAAAAAATCAACTTTGCATCAGCACGTTTAATAGTGCGCGATGCGAACCTTCCCAACCAACCAAGACATGAAACGTGACATTCACATTAGCTGTAGCCTGCATCACGACTTCCGCTACGCTAAGATACGAAATAAGAATCTGCAACGGGCACTTACCTATAATTACACATCCCGCGCCCTGGATGGCGTTCCCCGAAATCTGAGTGATGGCCAGGAGCAGATCGCCGACCAGCAGGCAAGCGACGTAGTAAGTCTGGCAGCGCCAGTGCAGGACATGATGATTAGAAGGCATCAGGAACCCAGCGGCCAAGGTAGCCGAAAGGAAGATAACCGAAATTAGTAACCCGCCCGAGTAGAGGACCAACCGGAAGTCCTGATCTGTGTCCGGTGCTGGCATGGCCACAGTAAATTGTTCAGAGCAAGCGAACATGCTGACGAACGGCTTGTCCTTCGCGGGATTCTGATCCCGTCCAACAGTGTGCTCCAGACAAAATTCAGAGGAGCCAAGGACTTTCCCAGAGTCGAGGGTCAAGCTGCCGGTCTCGTCGCTGAACATGTCGTCACGGAACTTGCCGACGAGCGCATAGTGCTTGCCGCACTCAGGGAAGCCATACACGACCTCCACGTTGGAGGAGTTCACGATTCTCGCATTGAACCCATCGCCCTGTGCCACCTTGTGTTGAAGACATGTGCCGTTGGCCTCGTCGTAGATGTAGTGTGGGCCACAGCACTTCTTAACCTTGTTGAGCTTCTTCGGGGCGATAAGCGAGTCCATTCCCTGAATCGGGGCGAAGCACACGAGGGCGGACTCCTGCTCGGCACAGTAGTCCTGTGGCGGGACGAAGATCGATTTCTCATAGAGAAACAAGGATCCATTCGAGAAGATCACAATATTGTTGGATCCCACGAAGAACTCGGGATCCGGGCATGTGTTCGGCAGGGTCTTCTCCTGGATCATAAAGAATCGAGGGGCTTCCCCCGGCGGCGTGAAGTGGGTCTTCTTGCTAATCATAAAGACGAGCGGCACCCATTTCTCGGAGCCGCCCGTGACACAGTTTTTGGTCCTGTCGAGGTACTCGCCGATGCGGCAGCACTTGTTTATGTGAACGATCGGCCGCGCTCGGGCACCTTCGACGACGAAGGTCTCCGGCATAACGGCAAGCAGCACAACCGCCACGTGCAACAGGTGAATGGCGTTGTGCATTTTCACAAACACGAAACGAAAACTCTTTCCCACAAAACACTTCCTCACTCCTCTCCACAGCAACGCAACCTTAACGCACTCGTCGTTGGGACAGTAACACAAAACGAATCACTTTCTTGGGCCCTTCCTCAACCCTCCGGCCTAAGATCATCGCGTAATTGCATCGATACGTCACAAAACCGTTCTTCGTGCAGTTATGTTCGAACGCACCGAATTTCACCAAGGGCCGACTACCGACCGCTAATACCGCGCTGAACCTTTTTTGCTAATTTTGTCTAGTCACAGAATCACCGCGACTAAAATTCCAGTCGCGCACTTTGTACAATTCCTCGAAAAGGACGAAATTTCGCAGAAACGAGTCGAAAGCATCCACCCCAAACGGCAGCCAAACGGTAACTGTGCTTGCGGAATGACGAGGAACTGAGTGGAGTGCCCGTCGGACCTCTCCCAAGAAATTGAAATCGGTTGTGCTGTGCTGTAGCAGCGTACCGGGCCCCGGCTCTGTGCGGTGCGGTGCGAAGTGGTTGAACAACTTTTTCCGGCAGCAAACAATTCTCAGCTGTGCCGGGACGGCGCGGCGCGGTCGTGTTGGTGCGGCATGCCATGTGCTCGACGAGTTCCTCGATGGAATGCTGCTGCCAAGGGCGAGGGGGCGACTGCACTCGAAGAATTTCAAGTAAGCGCGGCGGCGGGCGTCGTGCTTCGCTGGCTGTGCTACTACCGTTTTCCTCTGAAGCTTTTCAGCGCGTTGTTTGCTGCTGGGACGCATGTTTCGGGTTGCACCCGTATTCAGCCGGAAGGAGGACTGCAATGGCTGAATATGTTTGTGGGAAATGTTGCAGAGCTACGTTGAGTTGATTCAATTGGATGCTGAGTTGAACCGGCTAGCGTCATGGTGAAGTTGAAACGTGATTGAATTGAATCGGCGCGACGCGTGGGAAAGTTTGTTTACTTTCTCGGAAAGGCCGGCCCAGCAATCCGGCAGTCGTTGCTGGGCTTTCACATGTGAAAGGTTGCATTGAGTTGGGTGGGCTTACATACAATCTAAATTGCGCTCACATGCCGCCGACTTCAGTTAAGCGACTCATACACGGTCGCACCAAGTTCTAAAAGTGAGTGGTGCGCGAACTTGCCCGGCGGGCGTCTGCATAGTAAACGAAGCTTTACAGCCTGGTGCGTCGTACGTTTGTAGCGAACTGCTATATCGATCACGCACCAGGTTTTAGAGCTTGGTGCGATCGTGTATGGACCGCTTACTTGAAATGAATCATGCGCCACCAGCTCACCACATTTTCCCAACATGGAGCCTGTTGCCTATGGTCCCCGCTTTTAGTTCTAAAAATAGCACAGACCAACGCCTGAAAGGGTGAACTGTGCAACTTTCCTGAGCTACCTGTTCTCTCATCTTGGGTACGCAAGCAAAAAGGGTAAGCGCTGCCACCACTCAGACTTGAGCTGCGCGGTTCATTCAGGAAAAAGGGGAACGATACAAAAAGGCACCCTCACAAAATCGCTGTGCCTGAGGCAGGCGAAAACGAAATGAGGCGCTGGATGGATGATCTCATCCGAGAAACAAACTTTTAGGTTCTTAAAAAAAAATTTTATTCGTTGAATTCATGAATAAAATCGTTAGTTTTACATATGAATGGATGCATCGCCCATCGAGGTCCTGGAGGAGTAGTCCAGTCAAATAATCGGAAAAAAGGAGTCCATCTGCGTTTTCAGGAACTTACCCCATCCAATTTGTGCGCCATCTTGAAAATATGGGTGTGAGCGTTTTTTCATCGATATTTCGCTAACCGTTACTCGTGGAAAAATTCTCAAAAGAGATTTTTTACAGACAGTCAAATTCTCTATAATTCTTATTAAATAACTTTTTCACATAAAATTGATAATAAACAATTTATAATCCGAAAAAGGCGAGAATGTTTGATCAAAAAATCTCTGAAACGCCATAACTTTTTTATTTTAATTTTTATAAATAAAATGCATTAGGGCTTTTTCCTAGAGTATCTTCTTATAATTCATTTACTTGTTTTTTTTTTTAATTATCATTATTTATAAGGGTTTACAGCATCACACAGGAGGAGCAGTCAAGCACGTCGTTCTTGTACATGTGACAATTATGTCAATATTCAAGGATTTGCTGATTTTTTTAAAATACTAAAATACTTGTTTCATTAAATAAATAAATAAATCCGTAAAATAAAATTTTTTTTATGTTTTTTATTATTTGTATTTTAAGTCACCCAAAAGGAGATAAATGCGAAAAACCATTTGTGATCCTAATTTTTTAACTTTTTCGCGCCACAACTTAAAAATATTAACTTTACGAAAAAGTTGATGTAACTAAATTTGTAAAGAATTTCAGGATGTAACCTAACGTGTTTAAATTTTTCATCTAGCATATACATATCAATATCAATAATAAAACCAATTTTTAAAAGAGGCGCTAAGCATTTAATTAGAAACTATAGAGCGGTTTCCGGGGGTATTCTCATGTGACCACTTCGAAAAATCGATTTTTTTTCATATTTCGATAGTAAAACCTATTGAAAATATGCTGTGAAAAATTCAGACTGAAATTCCTAGTAATAAATAAGTTACAACTCATTATCGCCGCCGCGCCAGGTCTGCAGCTGCTACATTTCTATTGTTTTCACCGGTCTCTAATACCTGCGTACGGAGTTTCTAACGGTCAACTTTAGTATATTACCTACCTGTGTATATGTGGAATAGTGTACATAAATTTTTGTCAAGAATTGTGAAATTGTATGGTCCAGGCATAGCAAATTAGTGTAAGTATAAATTTTCCTCGAAAATTCTGCTCTTGAAACTTTAAACGCATTTTTCTCGAAACATCATTTTCTAAAGCGGCGGGGGTTCTAACAAAAAAACTAATCAACCGATTGCTTTGAAGTTTATATACAGTAGAATTCACATATAACGACTTCGCTTATAACGACTAACCGATTTTAGCGACGATAATGTATACTCAAGTTAGGTTTCATAGTTAGGTACTGAGAAAATATAACCGTTTAGTGCGACTCCGGTTTAAGCGACCAACTGCTTATAGCGACCATTTTTTATGATAATACGTCCGGTTAAAACGACGCGCAATGTTTTGTTTCTACAGCGTACGCACCAAAACCTCGGCGCCCCGCCTCGCGCGTGTCAACTCTCCTTATTGGCGCGCTTAAATCACAGTTAGTGTTTCTCACGTGTCGTTGTGCTGTTTCTACGTTAGTAACACAGAGTTTTTTCGTGTATTGCGTGTGTATTTTATCTCTTTGTATTACAGTACATTATGTATGTTCCTATGTTTGTCATTTGGTATGTTTAAGAACCATAAATAGGAAAATCAAAATTTCACATTTATAATACATATGTATTCGTAAGTTAAGTACATATGTACTTAAGAAATAATCCTGCCGTTTTGTACGTCATCCGGTTATTACAACATAGTATCGCCGGTCCTTTGAAGGTCGGTATATGCGAATTCTACTGTATGTTCTTCTACCCATTAATAGTTATCGTCCGTACTAGAATTGCTTATTTTCTTATTTTTTTTAAACAATTTTTACCAAAAAAAACCAAGATTTTCTTAATTTTTTTTCTACATCCCCCATTTTTTTTTCAAGGAAATTGATTAATTCTATTGATTAATTCTAGTAGGGACGATAGCGACAGACCTACTGAACAATAATCCACTCGATTATTTCATTTCAGATAACATGAACAGCCGCTATTACCATAACCAGGGACCTGCTTTTTTTTTGGTGTCTACTTTAATTTTAAAAAAAATACAAACAATGTAAAATAAGCAAAAAAAATAATTTCTTTATACAGTTTAAGATACAAATAAAAACATATAAAAATATTAAAATGATTGAATTTTATTGTCTTATAAAAAAAATTCCCAAAAAAGAGGTAAAATTTATGCGTTCACATGAGAATACCCCCTTAATGAAAACAATTCCAAAATTACTTGGTAACATTATTGCAATGAAACTCTCTTTCCTATGGAAATCTATAATTTGTCCACAGCAGCATGGTTTTGTAAAAAACAGATCTACTGTCACCTACCTAGTATTATTCACTAATTTTTGCTTTAATGTCTTAGATAACTTACACAGATTTTTCTAAAGCTTTTCATAAAATAAACATAACCATTTTAATAAGGAAACTTTTCCATATGGGCATTCACTCTAGTTTTCTTCAATGGATCTCTTCTTACTTGACCAACAGAAAACAAATTGTAGTGATGTATAACTTACTACTCTAGGGTAATTGCTGCCGATTCGGGTGTATCGCAGGGTAGTCATTGCGGCCCTATTCTATTCATCTTATTCATGTTACTAATGCGCTACACTTGAATATTTCTAAATCCCGGACTGATTCATTATACCGCTCAGTAACTCGAATAGTATTCAACTACTCCATAAATGGTCAGCTCTTGGAGCATGTCAATGAGATTACTGATTTAGGAATAATTTTGGATAGGAAGCTCTCTATCAGATCAGAATTCAAATGTAAGCTAACATACTTAGAAAATGTAAGGAATTAGGGTCACCACTTGTAGTAGTCGTTCTTTCTAGTCTGTGAATTAATATGTAATTGATAGACTAAATAAATAAATAAATAAATATCTAGAAGATGAGATATTTACAATAAACGATTTTCCTACTATTATTAAGCTTGGACTCCCGATCTGCCCGGACACACCAGAAGTTTTCTTACTCTCGCTGTGAGTACTAACATTTGAAATACATTTCATCCTGGTGTCCGATAGGCCAATTTTTTTGCAGTCAGCTCTTGGACTATCGGGTCACCACTCACCAGGCCCAGAGCCCATTGTGATGCGTGTAAGTGTATTAGAGCTTTCACTCTACGAGTATATGGAATGCTTTCTATGCAATTCTTGATTGCTTGCTTCATTCGCTCGTCGATTTTCGATACCTCTTCAATGTTTCATGGTCATTAGCGTACCTTCCTGGGTGAATGGACGTTTCGGCGGCCCAACGTCAAATAGTGTAGTGTATCATTTTGGTAGCTGCCAAAATTGTGAAAGAGGCACTTTTATTTAAAAAAATTAATGGCAATGCCGGAGACAGGCGACAGATACTGCAGTAAATATCGGGAGATGCATTATCCCCCGGACATCTGCACGATGCTCCTCCAAATAGCCGAGAAAAAGTGTCGCAAAATTTGTCAATAATTCCTAATGGCTCAATTGAGGGCACGTCACGTCAGATTCGTTGGCATGGCAGTGACCGGACTGGATGGGAATTTCGTTTTCGGCCTCACTAATTCCCTCTGGCCGTGGTCCGTGGAGTTGAGCTGTTCCGTCCGTCCAAGAAAAACTCTTCCCCGTCTGAGGCTGTCCCTCATCCGTCGATTGGGGGCGTGTGCAGCCAGCAGACGAAATTGAGCCGAGCAATAGAGCAGGGAAATCGATCCGCGGCGCCCAGCACCCGGTAGGCAGCAGCCGATTTTTCGTCGGTGCCGGTGGAGCAGTGCCAGCAGGAAGTCAGCGCATTTTCAATTTCAATTTTTTTGGCAGTTCTTTCTTTTTTTTAGTTGTGTTACGGGCCCTCTGCAGCGCAGTGGTATCACTAGAAACGAATCAGAGGGCCCCGTCGAATGTTTTGCATGGCCAGTCTGGACTTGTTGACAAACAGAGCGGCATTAGACGCTCCCATGGCTGCGCTTCTGGCACCTCACCAGTCACCTCTGCTGAGGAGATGTAGCCTCGCAGCTTTGCCAGCATCTTGCTATGCGGATCTGCCGTTGAAGTTGAACATGCCCAACGACAACTTTCTGCTGCTGAGGCGGTACCCGCGTTCGGGGACTGCCTGCTCAGTTTGCAGTGAAGCACCGAACGGCGACGGAAAGTAGAAGAGAAAGTCTCCTCTGAGGAAGATAGTCGGGACAGGGACACGGCCGTCATCCGATTTGGGCTGAGGTGCGGGCGAGAGGAGTGTCAGGTAATTTGTCCACTTTTCCAGAGATTAATTGCTTTCCTGGGCTTTAAATACTCCGGACATAATTCATTAAGTGCTGTCATTGGGAGTGACAATTTTCGGGGCTTCTGTGACACTGCTAATTGCAAAATTAATTCAACACAGAAACGAATTCTACACCAATTACAAGATGATAAATACCTAGATACCTCTGTCCGTCCATTCGACTGCTTGTATCTCAAGTTTATAATTTTTTAACTATGCGATTAATTTCAGTCATGTGAAGTTAAAAGGCAGAATGATCTACGGCCCAAAAATTTCACAAGTATTTTACTCGAAAAATTCACTTTCCAAAATAACAAAAAACACAAAACATATTATATATTTATCTAGTAAGTGGCATTTTCAGAACCAAAATTTGTTGTCGTTGTATTATTCTCACATGCATTATTGTTCTCAACTGAGAAAATTCGAAGAATTGGCGAAGTTATCAACCTTCAAGCAATATCGACCAAATTATGCAATTTTGCGATATTGGACTTAAAATTTTCAGGTACTTTGTCTGTCTGTACGTTGCGATATTTTTGTGAAAGCGTGAGCCATGAACCAGGCCAGAGGTAATTAATTGTTCCTTGTATTAAAATATCAGGCGTAAAAAATCTCCGCGTGAAAATTACTTAAACTGAAACTTATTTGACCCAAAATGGCCACCGAAAAAGTTAAACTTCAAGTGATTGCAATGAAAGTCAGCACTAGGGGTTTTCAAGGTTGCTGATATCGAATCTGCTCTCAAGATTACCAAATTCAAAATGGCCGATCCAATATGGCAACCGAGATTCCTCAATTTTAATTAAATTTAGTGTTTAGACGTCTTTGGGGTTACAGAAATTAAGGGATCGTCTCAGTGTGAAGTTTTCGAAAAATCGAGAGACATTCTCTCAAATTTTCAAATCGAAATTAAAATTATTACGGTCGCTACAGCGTTTCTTGTAGAAAGGGAACGGAGCGAGACATCTGCCTCGTTCGGCGCTCCGCTCGACCGTTATTCCTTTTGTTTATTACTGGCCAAGCATTTCAGTTCGTTTTCGAGATCAACCACGGATAGACATACGAGTGACTCCCCCAAGAAAATAATAAGCAGAAGGGAAATTGTATGGACCTGGCTTCGCCGATTGATCTTAAGTAAACGATTTATCTAAAAAATTTCAACTTCAATCTTTTAACGCGTTTTTCTCAGAATGGTGTTTTTCAAAACGGTGTCCACTCTCAAAGGAAGAGTTTTGAAGATATCTAGTTCCAATTTGGAGAGAACATTTCTAACGTCATTTTTTTTGAAATCTTCCTATTTTTTTTTACGAAAAACTGTCGAAAAAATGGGCCAAATTCGATACTTTTTGTTCAAACCGCCGCCATTTTGTCAAATAAAAAAAAACCCTCCATAGCGCGATAGCGACTTCCCTACAGATTAATAATCTTTTTGAAATTTTTGTTTCAGATCAAAATTGCGGCCGCAATCGTGGACATCGTACAACACCTTTTTTTTTTACGTGTCATTTCAACAATTTATTCAACATACATACACCATACACCTAATAAATAAACATAAAAAAAATCATTTTGTATTCATCATGAATGTAGTTATTTATAAAAAAAACCGGACCGATTAGTTTATTTGAACATTAAAAAAAAAAATTGCGAAAATCAGTGATTGATTTTTCGGAAGGTCACACTGAGACGATCCCTTAAATCCACCAAAATTCAAGACGGAGATTTTCTCCGCAGATATGTATTTAGGCGTGTCATGCGCCCGACGTGTCGTCCAAGGTGAAGCGCGCTGGTTCAAACCCCGATCAGAGTTGTTGCACTTTTTCCTATTTGTTTTTGCTGTAATTTTTGCCAGTTAGCTGCTCGGCAGACAAATTTTGGTGAATATCAGTTTTTATAAAATTCTAATGAGACCTTTAAAATTTATCTTTCGGAATTTCAGAAGACTACAAAATTCTCTTTGCTGCCTTCATGCAGTCTTTTGTGCATTTCAAATCATAATAATAATATTTAATATTCACGGCCCTCGATAGGATCAACTGCGCTATTACCATTAAATTTAACGACACGTCTACCAGCTCGCCATCAGGTTTACCTACCGCAATTACCCTGGCTTTTGTCACGTCAACAAACTGCCCGGGAGATCTCATTACAATCTAGTTTCCGTCATTATGCGATTAAGGCCATAAAATTATTGAGGAATTTTTCACACGCGATAAACTTGACCTGCTTAAGCCCAAAGATGCTAGAGACTAGATGGTGCACATATAATTTTTTTTGCTAACCTTACGCCAAAGCCCGTGATGCATGTCTGTCGCGAAAAAGGGAAAAATTTATAATACGGACTGCCCTTAATAGACGGCATTCATTTCACGCTCGTCTGTCCCAAATTCCCATCTAAATGACAAGCTCCCGGCTGCAGTAATTAAATTTCATGAGCGGACTGTAGTTACACCGGACAACATGTAACTGCACCACTACAAGAATCGTAAGCCATGCAATGTCTGTTGTGGCCGGAGGCAAAGGTGTCATTAGACAAGCGGCCATTTGTTCGGGATGCCCCGGGTGCTGTCGAGGGGGGGAGGTGTTGTATTTCTCGCAATTTATCAAGATTAGGCATGCAAAGTCCCGTGCAAATAAACTAGCCTAATTAATGTCGAAAATTTACTTAATTTCGTCTAGACATGAAAAATCGAGAAGAGCACTGTTGACCGATGGACACAGAGAGAGTGTTTGCAATAAATTTCTTGCATTTCTTAACGGGTGCACATTTTTGTCGAATTAAGGGCATCATCTAAATTCCGACGGGTTTACGAAAGTACTGTGAACCGGTTAAATCAGTGTATTGTGTATGTGAACTAAATCGCTTTAGAACGTTGTGATATGCTTGAGGAGCGTGGTGGCTCTTCATTTACTTTTTTCTTTTAATGGTTTGTATACTTTATATCCCAGGACTTGCTATGCTCTGCGAATAGGAGAACTGAGTTAAATGGTGGACACATTCTCACTCTCTCTGATAATTATATGTACGTATAATTCTGTTTAAAAATATTAGGAAGCGTAGATTGATGATTTGAACTACTTGATTTGCTGGAGCTGAGCTCGTTTGTTTGTGGAACCTTGTGCTGGATTTGGGCACGACTGCTCTTGGAAATTTTTTTCCGGATCGGACTCGTACGTAAAAAATAAATTTGCGTAAAGAGCGCGCAGGGAGTTGTGTTAGGAGCGAGTGAATCGACGGGCTTAACGACTTTGATCTCAAGGGTTAAAATCAAAAGGTCCTAAAGCATTTTCGTTGCATTTTAGGAGGCCCATCTAAGGGGATTCAACTTCAAGGGATTCCTATGAAAATCAACTATTGGTTTTTGGGATCGCTGATATCGAATCTACTGTAGAAATTTGTAAATTAAAAATGGCGAATCCAATATGGCGACCGACTCTCAACTTAAACGGATTTCAGAAATTTTTGGGGCCGTTGATTTGAAATCTATCATCGAAATGTTGAACTTCAAATTGCCAACCATAAGGTACCAACGTAAATGGATTTTCATGAAATGGTTTTGTTAGGGTCCGTGGTTTTTAGATAACTGCCGTTTATGTATTAGTTCATATGTTGACTTCCATGATACCAAAAGCCAAAATAACATTTTTTACATTTTTGTCTGAATGGTTGTCCGAGCTAATTTCATAGTTGAACAAATTTCGACGTACTTTCACTGGAAAATAGTCCGTGTCCGTACAAATACAGCGTGTGTCCAAGTGGGATTTGAACCTGGGACTATTAGATCGGCAGTTTAGCACGCTTGCCACTAGACTACTCGTGCCCCGAGTGTACTAATCGACATCTTGTGCTGCTCGCAAATCCCACTACCAGCTACCTATGCCGAACTTCGGAGTTAGATTCAGCGAAATTTTGGCACAGGTTCAATTGAATTAACGCGAAGCAAGAGAACGCAAATTCGAGCACATTCGAGCAGTGAGCGACGCCACTTACTCTGTTAATTTGGCTAATTTTAAGCTTAAGCACCCGTAGGCCCGCGTCTCGTCTGTCTTTGGGCTCCTGCATCCTTGGCATCAAAGCGACGATACACGGCTGCCTTGCAGGTGTAATCTCAAAGGTAAACATATTCCCCGACTTGCTCGTCAGTTTAACCGGGATGTTTGCCGAGTAGCACCTGAGTGTGAAATTCGCAAAACTTTTTCCCCCCCTCATCGTCGGCGTCGACCCGTCGATGCGTGGAGCGGCCTTTCTACCACCCACCCCCGCCACCTGTCTCAGGTTTCAGGACCGAAATGTGGACATCTTTCCGCCGATCCGTCGAGTGTGCGGTGCCAATTGAGTGCATTTCCTTTCCAGGCCTGCACATCAAAGGGTTCGTCTTAATGGAATGTAGTGCCGCAGGAGAGCACCGCAAAGTTTTCCCGCGCACTCCTCCGGCCACGTTGGGCGGCTATCGAACACCAAGTCGATCACGGGGCGCTCAATTGCAACGAGGGCTTTTGATACGTGCATTTGGGCCCTAATTGAGCGTAACCGTCAAAGCTGATATCATAAAGGAAACCACGTTAAACACACGGTGGCTTTCCGTGTCTGGAAACTTAATTGGCCGTGATGGGGCGGGGGCGGCGGTAACCTTAGTGGCGACAAAGCGCACTGCCATTTTCACGGGTAACTTAGCTGGATGGGAATATTTCCGCCCAGTTCTGGCCAGAAACTCCACTCCACTTGCTGACCCTGTGGATTTTGCAAGGTGGTGGCTTGCGTTGCGGCTAATGAAAAACTTCGTAGGAATTTAATTGCAGGTACCCTCCGTCCGTCTGGCCATTATGAAGGCGCGTTTTAAGGAAAGTTAACTTGGTCCGCAAATATTTGGGTTGTTTGTTATTCAAAGGCAAATCGAGCGGGGACCGGTGTTTTAAGTGGTTGGTGCTTTAAACCCTCTGTTTTGTGGTGACGATTTAAATTTTGGGTCATTTATCTTGCTCACGAATCAGAACAGGCTGACCCTGCGATTAAGGATAATGGGAACGACTAATGGATACCACTTAGGCCTTAAATTATGCCAAATCGTGCAAGCCGGCTACATAGAACAAATCCAATTTGTGTATGTATTTCGTAGCCAGATATTATTCCAATAAATCACAACATGGTTAAGTTCACACTGGCCGACCTATTAAGAATTAAACTTTCAACCCACCGGTTGCTAATCACGAACCTCTAATAGGATTTATTATTTATTTTATTTCAGTCAAGGCATTAAGAATATTTATCAAAACATCTGCACAACCTAGTTACGCGTTAAAAAATACATAACTAGCTCGATGACTTTTAATATAAATTAGACTGGCACTGAATAAAAGGAGGGAGTGCATTACATAGCCACGCAACTTGGACCAGGAAAGAGTCCCCCGTAACCGTAGAATAAAAACGTTGGATTCTAATATTTTGTTTCCTTGAGGAATGTAGGAACTCAAACTCATCGCCAATATAGTTTGGTGTTCCATAACTTATTGTGTTAAAAGACAAAATGAGCAATCTCCGTTTGAGACACCCAGAACCGATAGCTTAGCTGGTGTGCCGCGAGCAGATCTAAGCAAACGATAAACAAATCGTATTTAGTCATTAAAACCAACCGTGAGTCTTCGCTGGGATGTAAAATGCGACAGCAATAGTCTGGAAAAGGTCAGCCCAAAACAAAAGCCGCTTAGCGTCAAAAATTATGTAAATAATAGAATAGCTACTTAAACGAAAAATAAAACCCACCACTTTTCCACTGAGCGCGATTACATGGGAGCCTGTAACAAATTTGGCGCCCAACGTGGGGCACCAATACTGAGAAACGATAGGTGCTAGCCAATTTACGAAGCAACTTTGAATGGACAACACCAAGTCCAAAAGCATAAGTACACCCACATGTAAAGGGTGGTCCATCTAGTGTTTGGTTTTTGAACTACCGGTAATTTGAAGTTTAGTTGATTATATGTCGTTCTCGACTTGACAGAAATTTAGTTTAAGGTTTGACATTTACGAAATGGGACGGTGTTCGCTTGGAGAAATATTAAAAACTTATTTCCACTTCACTTTCACTCAAACTGTGAGATATATGAAAAAAAAAATTGACGAAAAAAAAATTCCAAAAACCCAATTTGTGGATCAATTCGTGAAGCGAGCTCGTGAAACTGGAATGTTCGTGGATAAACCAACCCGTGTACGTACTCGTCCGGTGCGCTCAATCGAAAACATTGCTGCTGTTGCTCCAAGTGTGCGTGAGCAACCATCAACATCAACTCGTCATCGTTCTCAACAATTGGACATTGCACGCACTTCTTTGATGCGAATTTTGCGTAAAGACCTTGCCATGAAGCCATATAAAGTTCAATTGGTACAGCAGCTAAAGCCGGTTGACCATCCGAATCATACAGCGAACGCTACAATCGATCTTTTGCGCCCTATCTTCGGAAATCGCATAATCAACAAAAATGGTGATGTGGTTTGGCCGGCAAGAAGCTGCGATTTGACGCCCTTGGGCTATTATTTTTGGGGAGCGGTGAAAGATGAATGTTACGCCAACAAACCAGAAACAATTCAAGACCACAAGTACGAGATTCAAGCTGCTATTGCTGACATAAGGCCCGAAACAATCGAAAATGTACTCAAAAATTGGGTGCACCGAATGGACTACTGCCAAGTCAGCCGTGATGGTTATTTGACCGAAATTGTTTTTCATAAATAAATGACATAAAACATCCTTTCAAATAAATGTTCAACCAATGAAAAATATTGAGCCGTTTTTTTTATAACGAAACGAAATTCCAATTTTTAAATGGGCCACCCTTTATATGTATATGTCCTGATACTGTTACCTAGTTGACCTGCAATAATTATCTGATTTCTATTTCGTTTGTTTAGATCACCCCAAAAAATTTGTAAACACGCAGGGATTCTTAATTAGCATCCGTTAATAAATCCAGTTTGATTCTTGTCTTCACCTCATCTTTCTTCAACGGGGCCTGCTCGTAAAAACCACATTTCCCTAGGAAACACCTCATCTTTTAGCACTCATTTGCAGGTAAATTTGTTAAAAGTCCGCTCCTCCGCTGATGTAATACAGTCAGTTAGCGGCACGTTCGCATTCGCCCTGCTATCGCTTTTCGATCGCCAACACCAACAAAGACAGCATTCGCGGGTGATCCCAGTGGCAAAGAATTCAGAGGAGGCGTATCCGCGGCCACGGTGCCCCGGCACAGGGCATACCTTTCAATCACTGCGCCATGTAATTAATATCCAGCTAAGTGTTGTTTACCTCACCGGTTGCACCTGTTTCATTTCACGACTCACGTTGCAATTTCAAACGCCAGTCTCGTCGACCGCCACGGACGGGAACGTTCGCATCGATCATTTCTGGGACGTAGCCCATCACAGTCCGGCCGTTCCCAGAACATTCGGTGCTGTGGGGATTCTGTCCGGGGTAAGCGGTCATTATGCAACGTGTTCTTACATTTTGAAGTGGCCACGATCATTTGATACGACAAGGTCGGTCGACGGCTCGCACAGTGCAAGATTTACAGCTCACCGACTGACAGTGGCCCCGACATGGCCGTGCGATTCCGCAGAAGAACCTGCTGGTGCGTGTCGGCTTAGATCGCTTTGAGATCCTCGAAATGAGTCTAATTCGCATTCCAGATACGTGCGCCGCTCAACTTTTAGCCGGGCCCAGCAGCGGTGCGGTGTCATGAATCATATCTCACACTTGCGCAACCCCAGCAGCTGCTGCCTGCTCTTCTGAATATCAAGAGCCGTCGTGGCAGACATTTTGCCCTGCCTTTGAAGATGATTACCACGAATTTTCCCCCTCCCGCCACCTTACACCACCTTTCCCAAGATTTTCTCAGCCTCTGGAGCGAAAGATTTATATTTGTCGGGCCCCGCGAAACCATATAAATTGCCTGGTGCGTCGTGTCCGTAATTCGCAGTAATTTTCGCGGGAAACGCTTGCTGTTTGTCTTAACGGTTTTTGCTTGCCAAAATAAGCCCTCGAATTAAGTGATTCAGCGGTACAAAACCGACGATTATTGCTTTAAAACAATTTCGCAAATTACGAGTCTTGGGACGCTTCCAAAATTGTGTTCAGCTTAATTGGCGCTGCGCTGATGAACTGCTCGCGATTATCAGGCAATCTGGCGTGGCTCTATCCTAAAAACCCACTTTTCCGATAATTGTGTGGATTCTCTCTTCAACCAGAGTGCTTTCGGAGGATTGGTAATGATGAAAAAATCTGGAAAGGAAATATTACGCATGTTCGGATGACTTTCACGATTGATATCTTCGGAAGACATAATTCGATCTGCACGACTCTTGCACTTAGTGTTTTCTTTTTAATCGTTTTTAATGATCTTTAATAATTAGCAGCCAACAGCAACGGCCTAAATTGTTTTAACACAGTTTGCGTGTAATTTATGAATCTGGGAAGTAAATATGATTTCATGGAAAATGAGAGAAATATTGGGTTTGTTAGAGTTCGATGAACTAATGAGAAAAATTAGTCAAATTTTAAATGAACAACGAAAATTCAATTACACTCACCTGCTGTACACCTGGGAAAATAAAAATAGGATTAGTAGGCTTATTGCTAATAATCATGTAAAACCAAAAAAGAGATGTTAAATGATTATTAAGTCCACCATTTGGAATTTGTACAATTTGCACCATATCTGAAATTAACAAACGCAAAAACGCATGTGCTAACTGTCATGAAAATCTAAAAAAGTTTAATACTTTGAATTCGCCTTATTACAGCCGTTACTTTGAATGTGTTAAATTGTGTACCATATTTGCAATCAGCGACTCCAAAATCCCCCACATACCAACCTTCGTGTAAATCTGATTTAGTTTAGTAGTTGTGTCACCACGGACATTCGTTTTAATCAGGACTTACTTAGGTAGGTAGGTAGGTAGGCTATCTCACCCCCTTAACTTCTCGAAGGACTTTGATAGCATAAACCAACTCATACTTCTACATAAATTAATTAGCATGAACAAGTTTTTATCAACACCAATTAAATTTTTACAACACTTCCTTCTGAAGCGCAGTCACCGTCAACATTCTAGCAATCGAGTCTAGTGTTCCGCAGGGCTCGATATTAGGCCCGCTTCTCTTCAGCTTAGCAATTGATCAATTTCTAACTACCTGAAAAGACGTCCCTCTAACTGTTTGCATGAAATTGATTAAATCTCTTGTAATTCCTCACTTTCTCTACGGCAATTTAGAGTTTCCGGTGCGTGATGCGGCATGTACTCGCCAGTTAAACGTCACTTTCAATGATTGCGTAAAGTTGTGTCCACACTGCGCCGATCGGTAAGACCGAATTTTCTTACCTCGTCCACGTCACCCGCCTTTGTAATACTCTTCTATCTAATTTGCAGCGGTCAGGCTCTGCTTCAATTCTCTGCGAAAATTCACAGTCACTCGATTGGAGTTTTATGACGTTTAACAAATTTGTCTGCATTCTCCCTAATGTGGATTGGGATATAAATTAACTAAAAGAAAGTACCTCAACTTTCATGTAAGGATTACGGCAGAGCGCCATGTTATGCCTCTGCTAGGTGTCTCATCTGTAACACCTGTTGAAAAATAGCTTCTTTGCTCCCATTTCGGGAATCGCAAGAAAATATTATTATTCCAGGAAAACTAAGCAAAATCCCTCGCCGTTTTAACGGAGAAGGAAAATGAAGGTGCCGTCAGCCGTGCCGCCTGAACCCAAGTCCCCACTCGTGCAGACCCGTGAATCTACAAATTTTCAATATATTTCCCAGCGACAAAATATGATCCCAGATAAAGACGTTAAAATATTGGATCATGACAAAGGGGTTATCGCTGTGCGCCCGGACGACCAGAGGATGTTCCGCATTGCACAACTCTCCTTCGTGCTACGGGCCTTGACACATGTGCTCCCTCATTGTGCTGCTTTATCTGATATCAGTCTCATTTTCAAGCGCCGCAGGTCCCCGGCCGTACGTCCATGGGGAGGCAACCACCCGTCAAATAGATGCAGAGCACCGCACCATCGGAACACCCCAATTCCCGAGTTTAACTGAGGAGAAATTTTGAATCAATATGCCCGGCTCGTGTCTGATGCATGAAAGGTCATAAGTGGGAAATTGATGCTCACTAGCGGAAGTCGCAGTTCCAGTGGGCCGTGGAGGCTGCGGTCCAAAATCAAATTACTGCGAGGAAATGGGAACCAGTTCTTAATTCGCTGTAATGGCGCTCTGGCGTTACAAGCAGCTTCCGCTGGTGGCGGTACAAAACAACGCAAAATTGCAAAAAAAAAGTAGTCCGGAACTTCAAATTTCAGTAATTTCCAGAAAATCAGCTTTAAGGTGAAACAAACGAAACTTAAGCGGGGGGAAAAAAAACCTCAGCAAATTGAAATTGCCGGCTGGCAGCCAATTTTCTTGAAAACGTCTGTCCACTAACCTTAGCGCATTCCACAGGCAATCAGTCAGCAGAACATTTTGTTTACTCTTTGAGAATTTGCAGAGTTGCTAGCTGGCTCGGATCCGAAGGTAACCAACCGACCACTGAGTTTCTTCAGCTTCCTCCTCCCACACAACGCAATTTGTCCCACGTCTTGGCCGACTTTAACCAGACCTGCGGCGGCTGGGGGCCTGGGGCCTACGACAAATCGACTACTCAACCGCGCCCGTGCAGGCAATGAACAATTTTTTTCCCTTCTACTTCTCTACGCGAAAAGGCCTTCTTCTTGCGGCGTTTTCTTATTTTTACGATTTCAAAGACTAACTAAAAGTTCGCTTCCACTGTAGCACCTTCGGGACAAATCACATCGATTTCGCTGGCCGATAGTCGGTCGCACTTGAATTCGATTCACGGAACAGCGATCAGTGAAATTACAAGGTTTCGCTGCCTTAATGGCCCAGAAGTCGAGGAATTGATAAATGGAGGTTGCCGGACTTTTCGGAGATTGTCGATTAGTTGATGAACTGAGATGTTAGGCCGGCTCGATCGTCCGTGGTCTGCGCTGCAAACTCTTGCCCAGGTAGATATTACCGCCGGCAGGTGTGGATCCGTCAAAATATGATTAATCTCTTACGTTTACGTCTGGAGCAGATAAGCCAAGAGATCCATGTGAAATGTGTTTTTGCGCCGTGCCGCCGGTTCGGCGAAGAATTTCAGACATATCAGCCGTTTGACCATGACTTTAATACCCTTCCACAATTTCGTTTTCGTTATTTTGAGCGACTAGGTAGAATTTTTTAAATAGCTAGGGAAATTCGTTTTATTTATTTCGCAACAATGCAAACATTTCCGGGACATTTTCATTAAGTTTTAAATATTTTTTTCTGGTCTTTGGATTGGTTCCTTTTTGGGAATTTTAACGGTTTTTGTGTTGTCAGTCACTAGACATATATAATTGATTTAAAAATTCATAATGATCACGAAAATGATTGGATAAGTGATCTAAGGAATGGTGAAGTGGCGAATTACATATAGTGAACAGTCGATACTTCGATCCTGCAAAAGATGACTTGATGATCTACACAGAAAAGCTGACTCATATCACGAATGTGACACCTAAAGATCAGGTCAATGTACTAACTAATTTCTGTCATAAATCAGAGTGCATATAAATTATTACGTGACCTGTGCACATAAAAAAAACATGGATATAAAACATTCGGAAAGTTATATGCAATTTTAGACCAACGTATTGTACCAGCAGCTAAAAGTGTGGTTAGAACGAAAAATATGATTTGAAGTTACGAAAAATACTAATCAAACCGTATGCCAAAATCATGAAGCACGCAACCCACTGTAAATTTAGATCTAAAATAACCTCACTCTTGAAATACAATTACTTTCAAAATTGGCTCTACAAAAACTAAAACTAGCACAGACATTGTAGACGAAGATAACTTTTTTGATGACGAGGATGGGATCAAAATTATGTGAAATCAACCACCCTTGCTGAATGCCCCAGTAAGGCACAAAACTTTGTAATTTGTTATTCATAGAACCAAAACTTTCTTCTAACCTACAAAAATGTATCCCTCACAGTTCATTGTGCTTACTAAGTTTCCCACGTGTCTGGAACTTAAAATACCTATTTTTAGTTGGCGAAATCGTTTATTGAATGTTCTAAACACAGCAAGGTCTACTTACTCAAGATAGTTCCCGGCAAATACAGATACAACACCGGCAAGTGCACAAATTGCAAAAAACGGGGCCATATATCTGTCTGCTGCAATGAAAAATCACAAGAATACATCAAACAAGGCACCGCACAGGAAGAATCAACTTTGAGATCACCACATGCCAACAAACGAGTCAACTCAATACAAGATGAACTTCAAATAACTATTCCTGTTTATAAATCTTCTATGGAATAGGACAGAACGCTTCACAACGATCAGTCTTTTATTTCAAATGTGACAGTTGATAAATATAATAATCCTATAATGCTGTCAGCAATGAATGATAGATGAAAAACACTGTCCATTTGAGTTGGATAGTATAAGGTTTCCCAATAAGAACGTCCGAACTTTAAATTTGAATAAAACGCCCAATTTTCGAGCAAAAGTGGTACTGATTACTTTTTTTGAAAGATAATTTTACGCGATTTATGATTTCAATAAAATATCGACCAAATGGCCACCGCTGCTCCTCTTGTAGACGTTCATCCGCTCACGCCAATTTTCGATGACTCTGTGCAACGTTTCGGCCGGTATCTCAGCTATGGCTAGACGAATATTGGCTTCCAAGATCACACGATCTAGGCGGCCAAGCGATGGAACCATTTCACGACCCACCGAACTTACCGTGCAATAAGTCCATGTTAAGTCAGGAAGTGTGAGGCGGTGCACCGTCTTGTTGGAAGTAAAGGTCGAATTTCATCAAATTCCGGGGAAAAAATCAGTCAACATCGTGTTATAGCGGTTACTATTAATGGTAACGGTATCTTCTGCCTCATTTCGAAAGAAATAAGGTCCGATGATTCAGCCATAACATAATCCACACCAAACGGTCAATTTTTGTGGATGCAATGGTGATTCATGAACCACTCGTGGATTTGACTCACTCCAATTGTGGCAATTTTGCTTGTTGACGAATCCATTGAGCCAGAAATGAGCCTCATCTGAGAAGATGATTTTGCGATGAAAATCGCCGTCGGCTTCCAGTGACCAATCAGCGAACTGACGACGAATGTGATGGTCGGTTGGCTTGAGTTCTTGTGCCAATACCATCATCTTATAAGGATGCAGACCCAAATCCAATATCGCAAAATTCGCCAGGTTGTCATCCTGCAGAGCCCCAACTCTTGAGAACGGCGCGGAACAGACGCATTTGAGTTTTAACGAACACTGGCATGAACGGCTGCAATATTTTGTTCACTTCTGGCATTCCTTTGTCTTATAGGCACCTTTGTATAGTGAAAAGTGAGTTCACTTTCAAACTTTGTTATTATGCGTCTTATAGCGCGCTCAGGAGCATTATGACGACCATTTTTTGCACGAAGCACTCTTACAGTACCGTTTCCGTACAGAAGAGACTGCCCCTCTTAAGAAATATAAATAACGCTTTGGTTACAAATATTCGTTAAATTTACTTTATTAGAAAGTTACTAACCTCTGAACAGGCGAAGTGTAACACACCACCTCAGAGGAGCTCAGATCGTTCTTAGAGACTCCCTCCCGCCAGCTCCGGTGGGGATCAGCTAGTTCAAATTTCGAGTTGATTTTACTAATTACGTGTGCATTGAGTGCTGAGCAAACCGGGAGCTTCCACATGGAGCTCAGACAATTTCCCTGGATAGGTGCACAATTGCAGCACGGCAGCCGGTGTTGCCGGCGGCACCCCGCCCGCTCTCCCATTGAATTGATTCGATTAAGCCGAAGTGTTGAGCGGCAAGTTATTGTAAGGTCGGAAGCATTTGAGGTGTAAATGTTTGCAAACACTCGGCAGCGGCAGCGCAGCGTGCAGGCTGAATGGTGTTTGCCTGCAGTTTCCACTTCGCCGGGCTGTTTGACTTCCAATCATCTTCGGCGTTCGTCAGCTGCGGAGCAGCTCCGACGACGACGACGACGACGCAGCAAACAAAACCTAATGAGTCCCTCCGCCTTCGGCCCGGCATCAATGGCGCCGGCAAACAAAGTGTTTTCCTTAATTGAGGTAAGTGGAATATCAAACGGACACTAATGACCCAATTAGCTCGCCTTGGGGATAACTCTGTTTTCTCCAGTGGGGTCAGTTCAAGCCGTAAGCCGGCAGAGTTTACGCAACACTCCACCGGGGCGATCTCCTCCCGGGACGAAGGTGAACATAAAAGCGTCAATCAGCCGACAAGGGACATCCGTCGAGGGTTTCGCAAACGAAGCGTTTTGGAGGACACAAAAAGGGCCCACACATTTGACAAAATTTATGTCAACTTCGGGCAAAAACCAACTGAAAAATCAAATTAAGGAAGCTCCTGGGACCCTGGAGGTGTTTTTCTTAGGAAGTGCTACCAGCTTCCCCTTTTTAACTGGTGTCCCTTAGTTCCTTCGGCTGCTCGCCCGTATCCCTCAGAAGCGATAAGCTGAAATTGACAGAGAAATTGAGTGGTGTTTTCTGTTTGCATTTCGAAGTGAAATGTAATGGAAAACAGGCGCTCCGTGGAAACAACTTCAAGCCTCGGGCTGCGACAAGTATAAACTTTGATAGACTTAAGGACCTGCAAAATGTTTGTTTCTTCTCCTGGAAGAGACACGTCATGTAAATATTCAATCACCTTCCCATTACTTTGCACGTGTTATTGATGTATTACTTTTTATTATTGTACTTATCTCAAAGGGTGTCCCAACCAGAACTTCAATTTTGGATCGTTTACCATTTCCGTTTTGTTAAATGTTTAGTCAGCCATTTTTGTTAGTTGTCATATAAAAACACAGGCATTTACGAAAATGCTGCGGTGCACTTCGGAAGAACGGTTTTTAATTGTGAAGTCTAATTATAAAAATGAAGGACATTCTACAAGGGCAAAATGAAAATGTAAATCCATATATTCATGGCTAAATGACATTTGATTTCAACAGGATGACGCGACCTGCCACACCGCACAGGGAACGATGATGTTGTTGCAAGTTACCAGGTCGTGTTATTCCTTGTTATGGAGACAACATATAGCAGCCCTATTCTCGCAAAATCAGCCATTTAAACACGATTTAGAAGTCAGGAATTAATTTCTAGACTTAATAATAAAATATGTTTCGTTTCCCATTGAGACTGAAGACAATTTCGTATGTCTAACACCGCTGCATCACATCTCCGTACACGGTGAAGCTCAAAACTCAAAACTGATTCCCATAAAAGGTGATTAACGGATATTAGACGACTAATCCGCTTACCACAAATAAACACCAATAATGCCAGAGACAAGATATCCATTTCCAGATAAAGACGAAGCGCACTCGGCCCGGCCTGGCCGTAAGATACATTTTCTTGTAATTCGTTCACACCTTGTAATGCCTGGCCCAAGGACGGCGCCAAGTGAGGCTGATGATGGATGGCTTTACGACGAGGGGCATCGCGCATCACCATTTGTTGTTTTTATGGCAAAGTGCTTCTAATTCCCACCCACACGTGCGGTCATTTTCACGGAAGGAACACAGCAGCACGATTCCGATGATTTATCGGCGGTGCGCAGTCAGCTCTTGTCCGATTGATGTTTGCGATTTTGCGCAGTGTCAAGGCAGTGGCTTGGCTACACCTACAAATTATTTTTCCGTAATTGTGCCATTGTTCAGGTATTCGTCACATTTCTGCAACATTCAATTGCTACTTACGGGAAATCAATAAAGGCTTATTCCGCTGAATAGGAGCGGCCGGGAACTGAGAAATTCGATGAAACGTATGATTAATGGAACCTTGTGCAATGCGTTGGTGTTTGTAAATTTTATTGCGCTTGCTAGTCCAGGCTAGTTCGAATTTCCCCTTAGCCTTTTTTCCCAGGGGTTAAATTTTCCCCGGTAGTTTTTCCCTTCCTAAGTTCCTGACAGACTGAAATGTGCCTTTTACAAATTATTTCGAGATTGTACCGTAAGGCAGTCGAGTTGTCTAATCACGCTTTGAGGTATGTGGGGTCCTTAACGCAGTCCCACAGGAAAAAGTGTAGAGATGATGACTCGCAGGAACCCAATTGATATCCTCCGAAAAGATAAATACACTTCCAGGGAACTTCTGATGAATTAACTCCATTGGTTGCCGGCTTGTGTGGGACGTAGCGACATCCTGCTGAAAATAAACTTCATCCAAGGCCAATGCGTCGATTATAGGTTATAAATAATTAGTTAGCATAGTTCGGTAACGTAATCTATTCACCGTAGCGGTAGCACTTACTTTTCAAAAAAATACGGTTAAACTACGCCCCCAGTATAGATGAATCAAATAGCGGTGAATTTTCGTTAATCATATACTTTTTACTTGGCTTGGTATGCAAAAGGTAGTGCAAATTTTTCACGACAGCAAAAATACTTCGAACGTTGGAGATTATACATAATATGTATGGATTGCAATTGTCGGGTGGGGGAAGTCAAGGGTCCTAGATCACCTCTCTCCTTCTCTCCCATCACGAGTTCACTTCAAAAAGTGCCACAATTTATTTAATTAATTCAATTTCCCGCCAAAAAGAATTGGTTTTTCCTTAAAGGTAAGAAAAATATGAATATCGGCACTAACCTCAATTTAATGTTACGGCCGGCGGTGTTCGCAAACTTTTTAATATTTTATTTCATTATTACGAACCGTCTTGTAAGGGCATAAAGCGCACCGGATCAACTTAATTTATTGCGACAGCCACGAGACCCGCTGGCGTCCACAGTTTTATTATTCAATTACACCGTCACCTGCCTTGCCCAATAGAGGTGTTGGGAGTCACTTAACGACACGAAGAGAACACGCAATTAGTTGAGTTTTTTAATTCGAGACGGCCACACCAGTTGCCGTGTTTTGGCACCCGGCTATCCGCATATCCTGTAAAGCGTTAATAGACCATAAAGTCGACGTCTAATTGGGAACACGCTCGCTCCGCTCCCAATACATCGCCGGTTCGCCTGAATTCCCTGTTTGTTATTTTTGTCATAAAGCGTTCGGGGAAATTCTATTCCTGGACACTTCCCGTCTATGTGAAAGGCGTCTTTGCGGAGAGCGAATTGCTCCCTCATCCGCTGAATGGATGTGCAATTGCACGTCAGCGGGAACTTGATCTTGAATATCCAACCATTTCATGATTCGGTCCATTCATGAATATTTTCACTGAAAGGAAGCTGCAACTGCAGCCGGGTAAAGAGCCCATTCAACCATGTGCTGCCGCAGAGCAGCCCCTCCGGCTGTTTATTTCTGCCGGCAAAATCGAAAAAGCGTCAGAAAATGTTTACTGCTCTCGGGCAGGGACAACATATGAAATCACATGGGATATAGGGCGGGGGAGGTCCACAGTTGATGGGACGGGCTTTTTGCGAAAAACTCCCCGAAAACAATCCTTTGATGGGGACGTTGTGGGGTGTAAATTGGATTTTGTCACAATGTTTCGCCGCTTAGGAATTAAAATAAAACAGTCGCCTTTGGGGATAATTCGGGGGCTTTGCCCTAACGCAAACATTTTTATTGCTAAAATTTATCAATTTAATGGGCTTATGGGCGTTGCGCATATTTTTGGCTATTGGCAATTTATTATGTCTCGTCTGTTAGAAAGATAGGCGGGGGCAGGAACAGATGGACTATTTAAACCTCTAATGGTGCGAGGGAACTTTTCGACGCCTCTTTAAAGCAGTCAGTATGAACGCTACTTTTATTTTAAATCAGTATTTGATGATCATTGAACTCAATATGATGATGTAATTGTAAGGTACACTCGAACAAAATGCGAATGTAAATTACGATCCACTGTTCATGTATCATCCACAAGTAATGTATTTTCAGGCATCAGTAGTAGCAGTGGTCGAATAACGGAAAATATAATAAAAATGAAATTACGTGAGAAGCGTGCAAAGATGAGAAGCAGCGCCAGCCCAATAGCTGATATTGCCAAAAGTTAACGTAAACCGTGTACATGACTTTTAAATTACAAAAAAAAAAACTTGGACTAATTGTAAGTCAAATAATAATATAATTCTAATTCTACTCTTAGTGTATGTCTGCAATCACCTTCTATGTAATTTTTAACTCCCGACGGGTGTGGGTGGGTGTTCTACGTTTGAAGCTTTTGTGTCTATGCGCATGCGGCAATAACTTATTGTTCACTTTTCATTTATGTTTTGTTTTATCATGATGTTTGAGATGTGATTGGAGCGGATATTTCTATTTTTAAGAGAGAAAAAATCAGCGACGACCAGTTGTATAATCCAAAGGGTAACTGCATAATTCAAGAGTAACTAACGCGAGAAAACAATCAATCACAACAACCACCACGAAAATCATATTCAATGAACAAATATCAGTCCAGCACACGTTTCAAATCGGGAATGAAGACTTTGCAATCGAAGCAGATGCAATTTTAGGGTTAGATTTTCTCACAAAATTTAAATCCAAAATAGATTACGATACGTGGACTCTTTCTACTACCATTGATGGCGAAGCTTTGGTACTACCCATTTCTAGTGGCTCAACGCTAGATTCAATAGTCATACCACCCCGATGCGAAATTATTAGAAAAATAAAAATTCCCAAAACAAGCAACGCCTGTGATTTAGTTATCCTAAACACAGAAATACATCCCGGAATTTTTATATCAGGCACAATAGTTTCGAAAGATAACCCATTAGTAACAGAATCTTTAGCACTTTTTCACATTTTAAATACAGCATCAAATAATCCAAATAGAGCACATAAAGTCATTTCACGGACCCCCATGTTACGTCTTGTAGATAGTTATTCATCAAAGAAATTGAAGAAACAGAAAAATGGGAGACAAAAGACAGAAAAGACAATCATGGGGTGAATGCATTTTTGGCCGTGAGTTTTCTTCAAAATTGCGAACAATTTCCTGAAAGATCTTTTTGTGGAACAAGACAGAAACGTTTGTTCTCCAAATTTTGCAAACGCCTTCACTTTTAAAACATTCCGCCCGTATATCTTAACCGAAACATTCCATAGATCTTCATTTTGTTCATATACATAATTTAATTAATTTTAATTTTCTCGACACTCTTATGCGGCATTTTGAATACCATAGACAAATAAATATAAAGATTACCCACTACGAACAAGCAAAACGCGACCAAAATTTCTGAGAGCTCCACAGCCATACCTCCACATGTGAGACGGCAACCGACGATTTCGACGCAGGAGAAGTCGAGTTTTTCAGCGCGACCTGCTTTTCGTGTGCTGTGAAGGGTGAATTCGGAGAAAGAAGACCAAAAACAAAGAAGGAAACTGATTGTTCGTACGATAGCATAAAATTGAAATTACTTCTAAAGCATAACTTCTAAAATGTTCTTAAAATTTTTAGTTGGAAAGTTGGGGGAGGGGGGGGACACATTTGAAACCCCTTTGTAGGCTTTTATCTAGCAACTGAAATGCCAAAAAAAGAAATCATGTGCTATATTTGATGCCATATTAAAAGACCTATTCAACGATTCCCCACTTGATGGAAACCATAAAAATTTCGGGGCTACGTAATAATTGTGTGTTGTTGTTTTCACAAAATTACAGACTTGTGGGGAATTTTTTTGAGCGGTGTTTTGAATTATGTAGTTATTTTGCAATGAGTTGTGTGGCCGCAGTCAGCATCAATAATATGTTCCCCAAGAGTCACATTTTGACACATAATTGACAGCCGCTATAATTAACTTTGAAATAATTGACCTTAAAAAGTGCACCCACGGGCCACAGCACACATGTTGTCCCTTTTGTAATTTCATTTGTCCGATTCCGGGTACATGGGCATGCAAATAACACGAAAATATGGCCACAAATTTTCAGACAAATTTCCAAGTCTCACCATAAACATAAACAAGTATCAACGGTGTGCTCGGCTAGCACTAATTGTAGCAAAAGCGGTCGTAAACAGCGATATTTGCTAACTTTCACTCATTAATTATGAATTGTATCTGCCATTTACCAGTCTCCCGCCGAACAAAGGTTGGAGCAAAGGGAGTGTTAACATCCCCGCACTGCCTGTGAGAGATTGGCACTCTCTGGAAGCGCCGAAACAAACCTTTCGGCTTCTTAACGCCATTACCCTCCCCTCGCCAAGCATGCAAATTGGGAATCTGCGCTTAGCAGGGCGTGCCTGCCCCACACGGCTATTCTTTGTTTAATTTACACTCCCCACCGATTAAACAAAACCCGTCACAGCCGCCGTGCCCCGGCCCCACCCGGTGACATTTATCTCTCCACCAGCGAAACGACATTATAACTTACCTCATTTGCGTAAGCCCCCTAAGTCTGCGACTGGGGACCCGGGCGCAGACCCAACTTCCATGCTGTAATTAAAATCAGAACTTTCTTCGCAATTAAACTTCGAAATTGAAACAAACAGAGCTGCCCTTGTAAACAAGTGACAGCTTAAGTGTGAAGCGTACTGGGGGCACGCAAACAACTTGCACACTATCCCCGAACCCGGAAGGGTTGCGATGTTGGGAATCCTTTTGAAGTTAATCAATGCGGGCGGAATAATCACGATAAGTTGATGCTGCCCCTAGACAGATAGTCGTCGGGGCAAATAGGATGTTTAACAGGGAGCAGGGCACTCGTGCGAGAGACCCTCGACACGTTGCAGCCGAACCGGGACCGGGATAGTGTGGCGGCATATCGCTACATTTCGAGAGATTCCGTGAATAACGGAGGCATTTGCAAGTCATATGTGGTGCTTGCTTGCTATCTTAAAATTTGAATAATCGCGCCAAGCTGTGCACGGGAACAAAAGGTCACAAACGAGAATTGCTTTCGAGGATACAAAGCACCGCCCCCTCCTCTGTGGTATAATTATACTCATCGAGCCCTCGGGGAGGGATATATTCGTAGTCCCTTCAACTCTAGCAAACATTTTGGACCTTCTACGGCTGCAATTATTTTATTTAGGGCTAAAGTTTCAGTAGTCTAAATATTTTATTGGTTGGATAAAAACTTAATTGCTGTGACCCAAAACCTTTATGTAAAAAAATATTTAAAACCAAAAAAATGGAGAGGTAGAAGTCCTTGCCATTTTTTCGTTAATCCAACTCTCTCCGAAATATTCGCAAAAAGTCATATTCAATTTGAAACTTAAGGCATACCCCTACCCGCCGCTCAAACTGAAATTTAACCCCCAAACTGTTTCCGATTCGAAAATTATGAACCCTTTTTCTTGAACAAATAGAAAAACTAGAAGTTGATGTTTTCAAGGAAAACAAAAAGCAATATTTTCAAAGTAGACGAAATTCGTTTTTTTTTGGGATTTCATTTGCCCAGAAAAAAAAGGTTACCTTTGTGGGACCTCTCAGGGTCCGTTTGACCATTGAAGCTGATGTATACTCCCCTTGAGTCTTTCCATTACGAAGAACGCCCGAGTATTGTCATGGTCCTGCCCGGGTGGTACTTACACCAACTAAAACTGTCATCTGTTTAATGTGGGATTGGACATGCTAAATCCACTATAACTGTTTTACATAACCCTACAAAATGTCCAGCTAATTATTTTGCCAAACGGTGAAATGCCATTTTATTTTTTAAGTGGCAATTAAAACGCCCGATACAGCCACAGCCGGTAAAATTCATTTCAAACAAAAATATGTGGCCAACGGTGGCGCCACTGTACAAACATTTAACTGTATATTAAAACCCGATGGTTTGTTTATTGGACATAAAATTAACATTTGCGCGTTAAGCCTGGTTTTAATGGCACCCATCGAGTACCAAACCAAAGCAAACATAACTAGGCACCTCATCAGCGTTGTAAAAAAAATTTCAATTAAAACAATTTCACAAATATTTGCTAGCCGGACGATTTTCATTTACAGCTATGAACACACACAGCCTCCCCATCCCACTCATGAATATTAAATTATTAAATTACAGGTAGGATTACGTGCCTCATAAACATAGGCCTATTTCCGGCATGCAAAATAAATTAGCCGGGTTTCCGGCACCGCCATCGTCACCCCTTTAGCGTTGGTGACGGTGCATGGTCTTTACATGATGACCGAATTTGCAATATCGATCGGAAATTTGAGTGGTCGCTGACAGACCTCCCCCAGAATGAGCACCAGTCGATTAACATATCAAAGCGGAGCACCTTTGCGCTTCAAATCCCTCAATAATAGCCCCACCCAGCTTGGTAACGTATATTGCTGTCTGATGGCTAAATTGAAACTGTAATGGGCGTGATGGGGAGGTCTGCAAATAACGCAAAATATCACAAGACATGGTACAAAGGACGTCGAACAGTGCTGATATAAAAAAAAATTGGACATCCTGCAGATAATTGCAAAATCCAGAATTGAATTCAGGCAGGTATAGGTACAAACGGAATTGTGATGTACTGTACTCGTAAGTGTGCAAATGCAAATCATGGCTCCATGTTCATCACTTATTAATTAACTCGTTCTGTATTCCTTCGTTATTAATTATTAATTTCTTTATTTTACCCTTAGCTGGCACACTTCCGCAGAATCGCATAGCTGGCACTGTAAGGTCAGTGTGACCCCAGCCACGAAAATGTTTGCTGCGTGCCAGCTCCTGCTCTTAAAATTTGAGAATTTAAGATAGCAGACCCAATGTGCTGTTTCCATTTATGTATTTTACGTGTATGTTCAATTTTTTTAAGAATTATTGAATAAGAAAGCCATATGCAGAGCTAAGAATGGGCGCCAGTGAAATTATAAATTGTAATTAAAAAGTAAAAAACACAATGGAAACTTATCCGAAATCAGCGATCCTGAAAACCCCTTAGTGCGAATTTTCAGTGCAATCCTTTGAAGTTGTACTTTTTCGGCACCCATATTGGATCGGCCATTTTGAATTTCGAAATTTTGATGACAGATCCCAAATCAGCGATCCTGAAAACCTCCTAGTGTATATTTTCAGGGCACTGGCTTCGGCAAACTCTTAGTTACTATCGTTTGGCATTTTTATTATTTACGAGAAAGTCAGATTCTTTGACCGATACCTCACCATGGTTGACTCGAATTGGCAGATTTTGCGATATTCTCCGAAATCAACTATAAAATTGCTGTTTTCAATTATTGGGTGCATGCCCATTTTTTCAGCTAATTTGCCTGAACTAAAAATATTAAATCAAATTTTATGTCGAATTGATGGCATGCGCAAAATATCTGATATTATGCCTGATTTGAGTTTGTGCCCGTAAATTAATGGAAGAGTCAAACAAATCTTTAACTTTCTCAAACCTAATTGCGATAAGTTGGCGCCAAAACCCGAAGTAATCTCTCTAATACAACACACAGTCATTCACATTCCTCAGATAGCATCTAACACAAAAGGCATCAGATGATCACCAGAAGAGTACATAGAGATTGAAGCGGATCAGAGTAGAAATTGAATGATTATCGGAGTTAATTACAAAGTGGAAGTTGGCAAGAAATTTGAATGCAAACGAGCAATTAGATCCACAAAGTGGACATAATTTGCATATCAATTATCTACAGTTACGGGCTGAATTTGCATATATGGCACATCCCCGTAAATCCAATTAATCCGTATATTCCCCATTGTTGCTGGCGTGCCGATGATTTATGACAAAAATAAATGCAACGAAAGGGGGACCTGAACACTGACCTGAGAGGAATTTTTGTGTGTTTGCTCTTTTCAGATTTTGTGCAGGCAAGGAAATGTCGTTTCAGATTAAATCGACCTTGTCGTCGTAAATTGCAGAAGAAATTGTCATGGAATTTTTTTTATTTTGATGAGGGTTAAAAATTCTTAATTTGGAGTTTTGGGTCTCCTTGCCTGGCATATGCACCTAAGCAGTTTTTTATTCATTTGAAAAATTTATTGGAGCTGGTGGAATATCAGTACAGTACTGTTCAAAAGTCTTCCAACATTTCTTCAAAATCTTAAAGTCCATGAGCAAGGGTCGTTGGGAAAGCAAAAAATCGGGAAATTTTCCCTGAGACAGACATTTCACGACCTCTCTTTCTTTTAAAAGTCTGTCAACGGTTACCAATTTTACCTGCAATCCCACTTCTGACACTTAAGTTCAGTAATCCTCGCAAATTTTGTTCGGTTGATTAAGTACATATATGTATAGTCGTCAAAGGAACTATCCCATGCTTAATAAAATTTGTGCGGTAGTATAATCTCAACTTCCCGAACAGTGCAAGCATGAACAACATGCTCACTAAGGGCACTATTCATACTTTTCATTAACCAGATCGAGAGCTCTCAGCCGAGGTAAAGTTTCGATTTAGTTTTACTTTTACATAAGTTCGTCAGGTAATGAACTATCCACAATGGGTCCATTACAGTGGCTCCAGCGAATGGAAGAAGTACAGCCAATTGCCTCCGCCTGGCTTGAGGAGAAAATTATTGAGCCGCAAAATCGCTGATAAATAGGAAACTGGAAAAACTCATTACCGCTTGGCCACTGAATGGGAAATTTTCCGCTCAAACTCAATCTTGTTCGTGTTTTGTTATTTTTCACCTGAGCGACCCCGTGAATGTGCGGAAAATCTGAATAAATATGAAATTTATTTTCAAACACCTCCCGTGGCGGGGGGAAACGTTCGCACTCGCACCGTCAATAGTTGCACAGAACGGAAATATCATAAATTCCCATTTAATCTGCTTAGCGAATACCTGCAGTCCTGAACGAATTTTGCCTAGTTTAAGGGTTCGCATAACTCATAAATTGCTGAATAAATGCAAATAAACGCGCGCCTGGAAATGCCGTTTGTGTAACTATGCATAGTATGCGCTCGCCACCGGTAGCAAAATTCCTCTTCCAGACGAACGGATCTACACAGTGGCAGAATTGGACATTCCCGGAATGTTTGTTCACAAAATAGCCTCACGCCTGTACGGTTGTGCTAAATCAGGGCGAACTTCCGAAGGAGACCGCCTCAAGAAGGGCTCGGGTCGGATACTGCTTCCTTCCGCAAATACACGAAACCCACAAAACTTTCTGATTATTTCGCAATGCAGTGGTATTGTTTGCCGGTACGGGGCACCTCAGTCCTCCTGCTACCAAAGTCCTGAGGCAAATCCTTGGACACCCTCAGGGCTCTCTACAGTCTATAGGGACTCAATGGAGTCGGCTGGTTTTTGCGGTGTGCAGCGGGCGGCCCTGTCGTAGACTTTATCTTGGACTAACTAAAGACGTTGAGCCGAGGGACAATAATTGTTTAAATGTGAACCGCCTCATATACTCGGTTACGGAAACTCATGAAAGCCTTCCTATGGCAACTTACATTTGGTAAGCCGTACACCTGGCAGGTGTTTCAATGTCATGTTGCATGTGCAATTTTCGGGGCTTAGGGCTTGTTTATGCGAATGAAATGAGATTTTGGGGCTCTGTGCATAGAGGTCTGCCGCCGCAGGGTAAACAGGGGTTGGTTTTTGCTGATATTAATTTTTAAATGAAAACAGGCAGACCAGTAAAAGCCACGGGGGCTATTGTTCTGACTTTAGAGGAAATGATATTTTCCCAAAAAAAATGCACAGTTTCGTTGAAATGTCTGTAGGTTTGGATCGTAAACAACAAAATCAAAGAAAAGCCGCTAAAATAAATTATTTTGGTACAGTTGAGACTTTTGCACTTATATGTATGTATAGATTCATAACATTTAGCACTGGAGGAAAGGGTCGATTTCTATAGTGGTTGCGCCGAAATGTGCCTGGTTTATTGCTGTAGCGTGCGAAAATTATTTACCAATATGACATTTTAGCGAGACCCTACAGCACGACAAGGGAAACATTGAGCAAATATGTGTGAAATTATAAAAACTCTTGCGATTCCTTATTCTGGTCTCGTCTGCACAAAATTATAAAAGCTATGCCAGTATAAACGGCTTCTTCACTGACATCGGAATATGACATCTGTTAATTAATCATGTACATAGCAGGTGGGCTAAAAGAAGTCATTCGATGTTGTTTGGCTCTCTTTTTTTTTCTAAATGAAAAACTTCGATTCTGTTTTTATGATTATGTTTATTTGAACCTTTATAATTTTATTGGTCAAGTCGAGAAGATGATATCGGCCAAATGGGCGCCGTCACAATTGATTGCCATACGGGCTCGTTTTATGGCATTTTTCGTCACTTCGGCGAGAACTTCGGGCGACAGATTCTCGCACTCGTGTCGAATGTTGTCCTTGAGGGCTTCCAGAGTCTCGGGCTTGTTCACGTAAACACGGGACTTCAAAAAACCCCACAAAAAAAGTCTGGAACGGTTAAATCGGGCGTTCTTGCCGGCCAGTGCAAATCACCAAAACGAGAGATTAGGCAATCCGGAAATGCAGCCCTCAGAATTATTAAAATTATTCCGCGTTCTTGGGGAGTGTATCGCTCCATGGCTTGTTCACTTGTATTCTACACCTGTCTAGTCCACAAATGTCAAAACAGATTTGACATTGGCGGCCATTTGCAAAAATAAGCGCATCTTCCAATAGGGTGATCTCTTTTGGCCTACCTTGTATAAGGCTGGTATAAAATGTCTGGAAAATTTCTATGAGATGGAGCCACAAATCATTAAGCTCCATTACGATTTAATAGTGTCATTGTTGAAGCGACCGCTGATAAATTCTGTGCGTATCTAACACCCAAGTGATATAAAAGTTGTTATTTCGGATCCACCATTTCGAATTTTTTGAATTAACCCAATCCAAACTTTTGGGACAACCTATATTTTTTTTAATCACCACTTTAATTGTGTAATTGCACGTGTGTATGGATGATACCAATGTTCCGCGAATAAGTCGATGAAAAGGTCTCGTTTTTGGTCTTGATGGCGTATAGATGAGCGTGGTGGCTCTAAATTTCTCAACTGTTTTTTCAATTTCTTTTAATTTTTCGCAGGTTTTTCTAGAATTGTTGGTGTGATACGTAATTGCACGGTCAGGCACGTAGGCACACACACATGATTTAACTAACATACTTCCAACTTCACTCCAGTTAGGAGCACAAGCCATCCAAAAAGCCTCTCTACGTCGAGGTTGTGCTTCCGTTTCTTGAATCGTTTATGTTCATCGTCGTCGTCATCCCACGATTTATCAAAGCCACCTGGTTTTTCACACAGAATACCTACCTTTGTTAAAATGCATCAAAAATACAAATGTCGGCAAAAAGAAAGATATAGTTTGTATTATATTTTGTCACCTCTTATTAAAAAATAAAGGCGTGTCATAGTACGCCAGGAAAATTGGGGAGAGAATCCAAAGGGAGGTGATGAAAACCACACAAGAAGAAAACTGCGGCCTGCAGCTACATGAGAGTTCTATTGCACCTTAGAAAAGGGGAAACAACATTATCCAATTAAAAACCAACAAAGGCTGTCCTAATTGCGGCTACGACGACGATTTGAATAAAAATCGAATTGAAATGCAATTGCCTGCCCAGACAGACATCGTCTGGCCTGGGCCGGAGCTTGTAGTTCTATTCCCAGCGCTAACTCAATATCGAATTTGATCCGACACATGTTGAGCGCCAGAGCCGTCTAAGGCTAAGCTCTCTGAGGAACAAATTGAAATTTAATCCTGGGACAGATCGAATTTAATTAACACAGGGCGACACGATGGTTTAATGCTTGTACTTAATAGATAAAGTGCGGTCGGTTTATGGACCAGAAACACACAAGAGGATTTCGCATGCAAATCCTGGATGTGATTTATAGCAACACTTGCGAGGAAGTTTCTTGCTTGCTGCAACCCCGCCATCGGTGGCTCGAGTCGTTTCCATTTGGGGCCAATATTTTTTCAAGAGCGTTACCAGTGTGATTCAAAAAGTTACCTGACCCGTGTGCATGTGATTTAGACCTGATATAGCTCCAGCAGGCACACGAGAGCCTTTTATTTCTGCATTTCCTGCGGATCGTTCTTTTTCCGCAAATCCGCAGAACCGCTTGCTTGAAATTGAGTACTTAACGGGAAATTTATTAGCGGCGCAGTGCAAACTAGTTTCTTGTTTCGCGAAAAACCATTTAACATGTTTGGCTGCAATCGCGGCCACTTTAATTAACAAAAACTAAAACGAATGGCTGCTCCTTTCCGCCTCCCAGTACCCGGCAGCAGTTCGGGACGGCTCGAGTTTTGTTGCACCTGGTTGCGCTGATTCCGAGAAACAAAAATTTTTGTTTCGCCCAAACCACTTCCCGTCGAGTGCAACGTATACGCGAATCAGTCATAAGTTTTTAATTGGCCATCGACTTGCACAACTACCGAAGTCCCCTGGGATGGCGATGCTGCAGCCGACGGACCTGTTGCACGATGGGAACCAGGAACAGACATCCCAGCCAGATAGATCTCGATAATTATTTTCAAATCGAAGTGCGAAAATGAAGTGCACGGCGGCGCTTCTTCATGGGGCCCTCCGCTGCTCTGATGAATAGCCAGTCCGGGGCCCCACGAAGACGACGAACAAGATGCGCTCATATCGTCACTCCGGCAGCCATCGTTAAATAGGAAATCATGTCTGACGATGGTAATTAAATCTTCGCTATGAAATCCACTTAAGGTTTATGGAGAACGGTTCCCGCTGGATAAGATGTTTGTAACTAATTAACTCCAGAAGAAGTAGTCCCGCTAAATGGGCTTTTAAGGCTGAGGCTGCTCACGAGAGATTTGCCCTTTGTGCTGGGACTTGATAACTTCCTAATTGCCTTGTGTGTTGGCGAGAGATTATGAGGATGTGTGAATTAAGCGATCTCTAATTAGATTTAATTAATTCAGTGCGGATGTGGGGACAGTGCCTTAGTTCACCGCCGACGGGCTCACGTACGATGGGGTTTTTCACTTGAGATGCGATGAGTTGCTTCTTTTAAGGGCACCGGCAGGCAGGCTTCGTTTCATGAGGTCGGGACGACTCTAGAATTATGTGTGCGGATATTTGCGCTTTTAAGTGCCTTACTGTCACCATTTCGTGCGAAGTCCCGATCCTTTATAGAACGTTCACACTCTTGAACTACTGGAACACGTTTACTTTGCTATGAGTTTCATTAGCACAGAATCTGTTGACCCTCACAGGTCACAGCCTTCAAGAAAGAAGCTTATGAAGATTTTTAGCTCTCCTCACTCTCTGCCAGATGGGACTAGAGGTGATGAAAAAGATTTTTAACGGAGCTTTAATCTATACCTACACGTTGCGGCAACTTACCCATTAAATAAAATAAATTAAATTTTAAACTTGCACTTTAACTGAATTACCAAGAGCTCTTGTAGCGTCATACAGCACGCACACAACAAAAAAACATTGATGCTGTAAGGGACAGTGTGAACTGAAAGTTCTGTTCGTCGTCGTTCTCAACAAATTGGGATTTCTTCAACGTCTCTTCGATATAAATTGCAAGTGACTCAACAGTTTCATGTAATTTGTCACCACGGCCACGAAGCTAGTTAGATTGGAAAAATTAAGAAAAATTAATTATGAGTGACGAACTCATTCTGATTTCAGTAAAAGATTTTGAAAGCAGTAAATAAGAAAAACTCTCGTGTGATTCATGAACGACCTCTTCATCCGATTTAGGCTAGAGGAATAATTGGATTATTTTCTTCAATAATGATATTGGTGATTCAGTTACTGTTACTGATGAACGATATTGTTATATTCTGTGTTATCTGACTGTAATAAGAAGGGGTCCCACAGTAGAGCCCTGAGGTACACCACTGGAAACCGGAAGGAAGTGAGATGATCTGTTGTTTGAGGTGTCTTTCTGCTTTCGATGGTGAAGATATGACCAAAGAAGTTTACAAGCAGCAACAGGCAAATTCAATTTAGTGTACAGTACAAAGGTCTTGGAGAATTCTAGTAAAACGAGTGTGCTGAGATATTCGTTGTTTAGGGCATTCCGGATGTCACCGGGAATTTTAAGTATATAATGCAGTAGTGGAACTATGCTTGGATGGAAACCTGATCGAGATGAACACAACAAATGATTTCAGGTTAGTCCGAAGTTTTTTACCGGGCAATTTTGTGTTAGTGCGTGTTATAAATTTATGTATTCAATCTATTTCTTTTGTTTTCTCATATTTTATTTCACAATGTAAATGTACTAAATAATGGTTGTAATAGAAGATGATTAAATTGTAAATCGTTGAATTAAACATAGTATGGATATGACACAATCCATTAAATAACGTTAAGACATTTTGGTGCGTCTACATAAAAACCAATTCGTGAAAACAACTCTCAACATTAATTGTACATGTTTAAATTCAAAACCGATTCTTTGACTTCATTTGATGCAATACAGCGTACAACGAGTATGCTGTCTTCATGATCTGAAATGATCTTGTATTAGTAAATTTCCTATTTATGGACTTACGAATCTTTTACTGCCAAAAATGTGGAAAGTGACACTGCAACGAAGTTACCAGCAGAAATTTTACAGTTCTTCTGTGTTTTACACATGAAAATAATCAAGGCCTTCTTAAACTTCTGATCACGATCAATCCAATTGCAGCTGTACAAAGCAGTGGTCAACTTATCACTGGTAGTCATAAGTTCATTCCCATAGTAGCACCATAAAGTTATTTCCATAAGGATTGCAGCAAAGTATGTGCCGATGTAAATAATCTCCAAATAATTATCTTGAATGAACAGCGCATAGACAGCTGTGAGACACAATATGATCTCGGAGGTAAGAAACTGAAGAAGCATCATAAACGACAGGACATTTTGTACTACGCCGCAGTACCTATAAGTTGTAATTCAATTAAAATCATTCTGTTTTCTGTTTGAAAATGTTACTCCAAAATCAATTTATGGTCATTAATGCAAGCAACGAGATCGTCGTAGTGTTGCTCTTCTGTCTTAGTAGGATCCCAGCCCAATCTCTTAATCCGCATGCACAACGCCTTCACATGGCCGCATAGGACGAATATGTAGAACGTTGGGTAGGTGTCATCAGCCAAATTTTGGATAATCTGAATACAAATCCCAATAAACTGGTAAGAGTGGATAGTGAAGTAATTTGCATCCGAAGCCCTCCAGTCGAAGGGGAACCACGCTGGATACATCAAACGTCTCTCGCGGGCAAAAAGAACAGAAACCTCCCCAGTGATGGCCACTACGCCGTACAGCGTTGAATAGAACAAGAAATACTGCCGACATCTCTTTACTACTCCCTTTAGCAGTTCCTGTTCATCCGGGCAGGTTGCTCTGGCGTCTAGGGCTGTTGTATACTCCTTGACTTTAATCAGCTGCCTTCGCTTGAAGAGAATGTTGAACGCCTTCATGCTGCACACCACCACAGTTATGTTCAGAGTCAGATTCTCCAGCAGGACTTTAATCGTGTCCACGACAAAAACGTTGATGATCAGCGACAGTGGGTAAAATATGGACACGGTGATGTTTATAAAAATGCTGTACAGATAGTACAACCACCGAAACCTCTCGGTTGGAAAGACTCCCACAAATCTCCAAATGATGAAGTCATACTTAAAGGTTTCGAATGTATTTAATCCCACGACCATATCGTACGGCAGATTCTAAAGAACTATCTCTTAGGGTTAGGGCTCTCCTTTTGCCTGAGGATTTTTTTTTTAATTTAGTACCTAATTATCGTAATTAGTTGCGTGTTGTTAAAAACTCTTCCAATCATTTATATGGGTAACTTGATTGGAGGTCAAATTAAAATTGGACGCAATTAATATAATTTTCAATTTCGTAATTTACCCTAATGGCTTCATCTATTTTAATTTATAAAAGGCAATTTCAATAATCGGAATGAAATACCAAAACGTATTTACATAGATTGACTTTGAAATTATTTTAACAGTGTAGTTACAAAGGATATTAGGATATACAGTGGAGTACAGACAATTTTTAAGCACAGCTTATGAGAACTTTTGCGATTAGATGTTGCAATCTCTCTCTAATTCTTAAAATAAATTTTATACATTGGACCTAATTTAAATTGAGGGAAAATATTATGTCTATATATTTCAACAAAACATTATTTCCTCAAATAAAAATTATTTTCATTTCCGAGCGACTGGCGTGACTATATAAGAGAGAATTGCCTAATCTTTATGAAAGCAGATTAAGTGTTTGGCCTCACCATTTATTTATTTATTACTATTACTTACTAAAACGGTTTGCTATAGTCATCTAAGAATAGGAGTGAAAGTCACTGCCCCCGAGAACTGTGAATTTAAGCCAAAGATCGCCAGCTATCCGGAGTTCCCCTCTGCGTATGCTGTCCCACCTTAGCTTGGGGGGGTCCGATTCAGAGCTCCTAATTTGGTTTTCAGAGCTAACCTGTATGACCGAGCCTTCCAGGGTTCCCGCCACCTCTAAACCTCATGGCGTTTCACTTTTCACTACCTATGTACCCGCCTGGAAGCTGGCACCCAAGCCTCAGGTAGGGAGGGATTAAGTATAACACACCGCTTCTTGTCCTACCAATCTCTAACTCTTTCGAGGTGATTATTAAATCTCGCAACACAATCCTCAATCAATCCCAAAGGTAGACTAAAATATAATTGCACGTCATCGGATGATCTGTATGGAATGTGTTTATCGCGCAGAACAATTGGTATGTCATTAACAAAAAGATAGAAAACAAGAGATGGCCAAGAATTGAATCCTGCGGTACCCCACTAGTTAAAAGTAGCCAATATGAAAAGGAGTCATCGACTCTAATCTGTTGTGATTGGTCCAATAGACCGTTCTCAAAACACATGCTTAAAAAATTTGGACAATATTATGACGTAATTTGTGTGGGATAAAACATATGAAAAATTGCAAACAACTTTTATTTCAAATATGTCCATATGTGTATAGTGAATTGCGATAATTAGGTAGGTACTGTAATAACGTAGTGCTTAGTGTGTATACAAACTTGCATTTTCCAAACCACCAGAATATAGTCCAGTTAAAAATTGTTCTTGGACTTCATTTGGTAAAGTACCGCAAACAGTGAGTATGTTGTCTTCATAATCTGAAAAAAAAACCTTCTTTTACAAAATTGTCCAACATAACCACAATTTTGAATTACTCACCCTCAGAAACGTTGCAAACGAAACTTCAATAAAGTTAGCAGCATAAATTCCGTTATTTTTTTGAGTTTTAGACATGAAAATAATTAAGGCCTTCTTAAATTTCTGATTACGGTCAATCCAGTTGCAATTGTACAAAGCAGTCGTTAGTTCACTGGTAATTTCCATTAGTTGATTGCCGTAGTAGCAAGGCAAAGTAATTTGCATCAGCATAGCAGCGAAGAAATCGATGATGTAAATAATTTCAAGATAATTTTCCGTGATGAAAAGTGCGTAGACGGCTGTAAGGCACAAGGTGACTCCCGAAGTGAGGAACTGAAGCAACATCACGACTGATAGCACATTTTGTACTACGCTGCAGTACCTACAGAAATTTTAAATTAAATCTCCACAACCTTCTCAAAATTAAAATTATATTGGATAAAACATTTACTCCAAAATCACTTTGTGGTCGTTAAGACACGCAATAAGGTCCTGGTAGTGCTGGTCTTCCGTCTTTGTGGAATCCCAGCCAAGTCTTGAAATCCTCAAAGCCAACGCCTTTACATGGCCGCATAGCACGCAGATATAGAAAGTAGGGTAGGTGTCGTCAGCTAAATTTTGGGTAATGTGGAAGGTGATCCCGAAAATTTGGTAGAGGTGAATAATATTATAGATTCGGTCAGACTCGCGCCAGTTGAAAGGAAACCAGGCTGTATACAGCAGCTTTCGCTCCGAAGAAAACTGGTATGAAACTTCAGCAGTGACAACTCCAGCACCGTAAAGTATGCAATAAAATATGAAATAATTTCGACATAGTCTTACGACTCCCCTTAGAAGCTTTTCTTCCTCAGGGTCAGTTGCTCTGGCGTCCAATTTTGAAGTGTATTCCCTGACCTTTACAAGTTGCTTCTTCATGAAGAGGATGTTGAATGCCTTCATGCTGCACACGAGCACTGCTAGGTTTAGAGAGGTTATTTCCAGAAGGACCTTAACTTTATGCACCATGAAGAGGATGACTACCAGCGACAGTGGATAGTAAATGCTTATTACTGTGTTTACGAATGCACTGTAGCAGTTATATAGGAACTTGTTCTTCTCGGTTGGAAAGAGTCCTAAAAGCCTCCAGACGAAAAAATTATACTTAAATGTTTGGAAAGTATCCAAAGGCGCTACCATTTTGTACAAAAGGTTTAGAGGACTGTGCTGCACTGGAGAGCATCTTTTTTCAAAGGAATTATTATCAGCTTACAGTCGCGTGAGGCAAAAATATTCTAATGAAATATTAAATGAAAGACAAAGCGAAAATAAACGTCTTTACTACTTTAATAATTAAATATACCTTAATTGCTTAATTGGATTTCCGAAAAGCTTTATTAACTTACGTGTGGTTTCAACTCTTTCTTTGAGTTCCCTTTTGAGGAAACACAAGACGCCAAAAAGAAATTGGAGACAAAATGCTTTGAAAGAACATTTATTAAAACCCATTACAAAGCTCGAGAAAATTTTGATGATTCACAAATTCATTGTTGATGTGTTCATTTTAGTGTGCCTAGTCATTCGTCGATCCATTATTATTTAAATTTATTCAAAAGTTGTGTGCAAACCTTTTTCAATAAACGGTGTATCCGTAACAGATTAAAAACGTCGTCACCGTAAGTTCTTGTGTCGCCGAACAACCGAACACCATACAATCAAATGCGATCACAACCGTCGCATGCTGACAAACTCTTTTTAGCCGGAAATAGATAAACAGGATGGCGCGATCTGCCACACTTTATGCGGCACCGCTTGTTTTAGAGACCACCGATTTTACCTGTTGAGACTTTTTCCTCTGGGGTTTTTTTTTAAAGTAATATCTCTATATGAATCACCCTGAGACGATTCCATAACTCAAGAAAGAAATGGAATGACTCATTCGTGCAATCCAGCCGTCATTATTCCAAAGTCCAAAATGTCCCCAAACCGTGATTTCAATAAATCGATGGTTTCAGCCGCTGTATGGCACGTAGCGTCATCATGTTGAAACCACCTCCTGGCAGGATCAATGTCATCTTTATTTTCGAACAAATATTCATTGATCATGGTCATGGTTAGTCATGCAATTCAATTATATGTAAATTTATGTATATAGTGCAGATTTGTAATATCATTGCAATTTGCTAAGTGATACTCTGTGTGCAGTATGCTTGTAATGGTAATGGTAATGATTATATTAAAGGTTGTAACATTAACAATCTTAAAATGCGCCATTTACAGCTCAGAAATGATTCTTAGATTTCATTTGATGAAGTACAGCATACAACGAATATGTTGTCTTCATAATCTGAAAATGTTTTAGTTTAACAAAAATCACAATCCTGAATTGTAAATGCTTACCGTTAAAAAGGTGGCTAGCGATACGGCAATAAAGTTACCGGCATAAATTCCGCTGTTCTTCTGAGTTTTGGACATAAAGATTATCAATGCCTTCTTAAATTTCTGGCTGCGTTCAGTCCAATTGCAGGTGTACAAGGCAGTTGTTAGCTCATCACTAATATGCATTAGCTCATTGCCGTAGTAGCAGGATAGAGTAATTTCCATAAATATGGCAGCGAAGTACGAACAAATATAAATTATCTCGAGCTTGTTGTCCAAAACGAATAACGCATAAACAGCTGTGAGGCACAAGATGATTTCGGAGGAAAAGAATTGCAACAGCATCACAACTGACACGACTTTTTGGACTACTCCACAATACCTAAACATTTTTAATTTGTTAACCTCATGCCTTACTTCATATTTTAAATCGCATCTTACTCCAAAATAACTTTGTGGTCGTTGACGCATGCAATTAGATCGTCGTAGTGCTGCTCTTCTGTCTTCTTGGGGTCTGAACCAATTTGTCTAATTCGTAAGCACAGCGCCTTCACATGGGCGCACAATACGCAAATATAAAAGGCTGGGTAGGTGTCGTCAGCCAAATTTTGAGTAATTTGGATTGAGATTCCAATAAGTTGGTAAAGATGGATAATTAGGTAGTTTGTATTTGATGCTCTCCAATCGAAGGGAAACCACGCTGGGTACATAATCCGGCGTTCAGAAGAAAAGAGGACTGATACTTCTCCAGTGATTGCCACTGTTCCATACAGTACTGAGTAGAACAAAAAATACTGTCGACATCTCATTATCACTCCCCTTAGGAGCTTTTGTTCCTCAAAATTAGTTGCCCTTGCGTCCAATATTGAGGTGTATTCTTTGACTTTCACAAGTTGCTTTCCCATGAAGAGGATGTTGAATGCCTTCATGCTGCACACGACCACTGTTATGTTTAAGGACATTATTTCCAGAAGGACCTTAATAGTATTCGCCATAAATACGTTGATAACTAGCGACAGTGGAAAGTAAATGGACACTATAATATTTATGAAAACACTGTAAACGTAGTACAGGTACTTGTACTTCTCAGTTGGGAACAGCCCAATGAGTCTCCAAATCATAAAATCATATTTAAATGATTGGAAGGTATCCAAAGGCGCGTCCATTTCGTATGAAGGGTTTAATAAAACTGCGCCGATAGGATAGAATTTTTCTTTTAAGTATTACTAAACGTTGTGTGAGACGATAAAGCATTTAAAAATTGGATGCATCAAATTAAAAGTTGAGACGGCCGTAATTGCTTGCCTAATTAGACTCTTGATAATTGGTTAAATTGTATTAGGTATGCGCCTTGCACGTAATGTACAATATGTACAATTTATGTATGTTCTGATACGGCCCCTAGTAACTAGAAATTTAATAACAGTGCTGATTAGTCTATGTACATATGAGTTATGTACGTATGTTTGTCCAGATGTTACGGCCAAGAAGCCCACTGGATTTAGAAATTTAGATAAATGGGGGGTCGTTAGAATCGTATTAATCCTTCGGGTGTTATAGGCTATATAATGATACAAAAAAAGCAAAATGGCGGCCACCATAAGTCAAAATGTCTGACAATGAAAAATAAATTTCACCAAATATTATTAATATAGATATATCAAATAAAAGCGTTGGATGAGTACAATTTATATAATAGATATAAACTATGTGACGTTATTCTATACACGAACACGGAAACATGCACCCTCCACAATGGCATTCTAAGTGACCCCCTAAGAATAAATATAGGAGTCAAACAGGGTTGCCCACTACCACTACTGTTCAACACAGTACTAGATGAGGTAATGAGAAAGGCAACAAGGACACCACGGGAGATACAATGGACGCTGAATGCGCAATTAGAAGGACTAGAATATGCGGACGACATAGAACTAGTAGCACAGGGACATGCAAAACAAATTAGATGCACTAGTGCACCACGCGGGCGAAGTTGGACTGCAAATCAACACCAACAAGACCAAGATCCTCAAAATTTATACGAATAATAACAACACCAGGCCAATATCTATCGACAACGTAGCAATCGAAGAAGTTGATACCTTCAAATACCTGGGAAGCATAATAAGCACAAAAGGTGGCGCAGACGAAGACATCAACAATCGGCTGAAGGAAGCCAGAATGATGTTTGGCAGACTAAGGGCGACCTGGTCCTCCGGACAAATAGCAAGAGGAACAAAATTGGGAATATTCAACACTTTTGCGAAACCGGTCCTTCTATACGGAAGTGAGACATGGCTAGTTATACAGAGCAACATAGCCAGGATTTTATTAACAAATGCCTTAGAAGAATATGCAGAATATACTGGCCAGAAAGAATTTCGAACAGAGAGTTATGGATCATAACAAACCAAGAACCCGTCGCAGCACAGATCGCAAGAAGAAAGTGGAAATGGATCGGGCACACACTCCAGAGTCCAGAGACAACAATCGCAAGGCAGGCGTTAGAATGGAACGCGCAGGGTGCAAGAAAACGAGGTCGATCCAGGATCACATGGAGGAGATCAGTCGATAAAGAGCTACAAGAAATTGGAAAAACGTGGGGAGAATGCAAGGCATTAGCCCGAGATAAAGACAAAAGGCGGGACTTTGTGGAAGCCCTATGCTCCCAAAGGGAGTAGCAATAAGACGGGTTAGCTGTTTCGTCACAACTTCCTCAATATGGGTATCAAATCAAATGCAAGGGTTTGACGAGAAGAATACGGGAAAATATCTAACGTCATTTTCAACTCAATATGGCATACACCCCAATATGGCGGATTGAGTATACATTCACAACCCCTTGACATGGGTATCAAATGAAAGGATTCGACAAGCAGAATACGACAAGCTATGTGGCGTCATTGACATAGGATAACTGAATTAATTTCTGGACGTAGATATTATATTATCATCGTGATATAATGTAAAAATTCTAGTATGAGCTGCCTGCTTGACCCAGTGTTCTTACCACAGAGGTCCCCATTTTATGAATATGTGACATTAATTATTTCGTACTTCTAACTGCAATAGACTAGACAGCTTTCGATTCTTTTTTGTAATTAAATACAATAATGAATTTCTGCTCCAATACAGCACTGACAAAAGTTCGTTATTGAACCAATAAGCACCTTGACGAATGCTGTCAAAGCACAAAACAAATTTGTGCTCGAAATAATTCTTGAAGGATGGAATTTCTTAAAAGTGAAGGTATTTGTTCTTGAACTACATTCTGATTTCGATATTCTGTCAGACGTCCGTGAAGTGAATGATAATTATTGATCACTCCACAGAAACATTTCTGTGACATTCGTCGAATGGAGACTTCTCTCTATGTCAAGAAATAATCCATCCATACATCAAGTCTTAGCAACAATATTAATTTGTTAATTCAACCTTGATATTATTAGTGTCACAAAAATTTGAACCAAGAACAAGAGATGTCATGTAGCACATAATTCCTCGAAAAACGGTAGGCGTGTTGTCCACCTACTCAACGGACCAGGGCAGGTTAATTGGGCTATTTTAATGCTGCTGTTAATTCGACTGTTAACAGCAATAATTCCCCTAAAAGTAAAACAACAACATTTTCAACTAGAAGCAACCATTAAAGTTTTCTGAGTGGCTTTTATGAACGGTTGAGAAAAATGTTTGGAATTTAAAGCGCTTCAAGAGCATCCGCGAAGTCAATATAAATCTGGTGGAGATACAGAGCAGCATCCTATCCTCCACCGTCCGAACAAAAAATCTGAAAGACGAAGTTAGACTTTGGCCGGAAAATTATTGGCGCCAGGTCGAAAAACATTTTTAATGGATTCGATGACAGATCAACTAAGTTGTAACCCAACAAGAAATTTACGAGCCAGTTGTCTGGGTCAAACTAAAAACTTGAACAAGATGTAATCGGCAGTAATCGAAATGGTTAGAGCTTGCTTGCTCCTTCCGGAATTTTAAGAGACTTACTTCTACGGCTGGCGCACAGATTCGGGAATTTTTGGATGATTTCCAGCTTTTACATTCATGTACTTGATTCGAGATACACTTGAATATTTTGTTGCGAAATTCAATTTTTTCTAAAAGTTATTTTTAGTGGAGGAATCACAAAAATTGCAAGAACTCAAGTTTAGTGCGCTATTAGGCTTTACAAGCCAATTGGAAGAATTCGTGAAACGATAAATAAATTCAAACAAATTTGATTGACACATAAAACTCTTGAGAATTTGTAACTTTGACGTGATTTAATGCAACAACAATTTTATAAGCTAAGAGCTGGATGACGCTCGATGGCAATAAATTTCAGCAACCAGCAAATTAGTCATTAGACATATGTCGTTATGCGCCCGAGCGTTATTTTGTGGTCAAGGCTCTTGCTTACGCGAATTATGCATCTATTTTTTCATAGGCACTAATCAAATTGTCGTGTGATCTAGTCACATCTAATTTTACATTAAGTCGTGTTTTACGGCATAAAATTATTGTGTGTATTTTACATATGTACAACTAATTAATTTCTTAGCGGTGTTCTTGTCTAACTTATCTATACTATGTAAGCCTTTATATACATATACACCCTTGGCCAAAAGTATTAGGCACCCTAGTTTTTTGTAGATATCGTACAAAATAATTCCTACAAAGATTTATCTTGTTTGTCAATATATTCCCAACAATCATAAATGGTAATTAATGTAATAAACCTTTTCCTATAAGGACCATAAAACGTTTGGTTGGGAAAATCTATAATTTTGAGGATTTTGTAAAAAAATATTTGTGAGGAGGAGGGTAGGTGAAGCTTACCTTCCCGAATGCGTCGTGTCCACGCTTAAACACGGAGGGGGCAGCGTGATGATTTGGCGTTGTATGGCATCCTTTGGAGTGGGTGAAATGTTTATTTGTGAAGGACGCATGAATAGCGAAAAATATATTGCCGTGTTGGAAGAGGTTCCACACCTATCTATCAGGAAGGTTTACGGTGACACTAATGAGGACAATATGAAATTCCAACAAGACAACGCGCCATGCCACACATCAGTAACCAGTAGGCAATAATTGGAACAAAACAATGTTGACCTTTTACAGTGGCCTGCACAGTCGCCAGATCTCAATCTAATTGAACATCTTTGGTGCATACTGAAGCGGAAGATACGGGAGGACTAAAACAAGTCATCCAAGCAAGAGCGGAACAAACTTTCTCATGAAGAGTACCTAAAGCTTGTATGCAAAATTCCTAAAAGGATAGCTCCGAACCGACAGATGACAACATTTGGAAACTTGATTTGTAAAACGTCATTATTTCGCGTGCGATGTGGCAGGTCGTCCCATCCTGTTCAAATCATTTGCCATTTACGTCCTTCCAATTTAGGCGAAACAAAGTTTGTCAATACGCGACACCCGTGAATGAATATTTATTTATTTTTCATATTATCGTACAATACTTTAAAGTGCCAATTAATTTATAAATATAATACTCTCGAAATTCCGATATTATTCGAAGAGATAAAGCGATTTTTCTGCTAGATGGTAAATCTCCCACAGGACATTGAGATAGTAGTTGTTTGGCGTGAGTTTGATGTCGCTGCGGTAATTAGATCAAAAGATAAAAATACAATAACAATTCCCAATCATGCAAATTATCTGTATCTCGAAAACGGTTGAGATTCCCTCCTTGCCATACGATTTTTTGGGCATGCATTAACCGATACATCCAGTATATATACACCTATGGCATGGATACGTGATGTACCCAAAAAGTTACACTTGGAGGAAATGTTATCAATTTTCCCCTATTCCCAGAAGTTAAGAGACGCTTTGAAGTAAAACTTTTAAGAACTGTTGAACACGAGTAAAAACTTCCGAGTTACCAGAGAGACCGTATCACGACTAGATGACGAAAAGCACTCAAATGGATCTTTTGTGATTAAATCGCATGCGAATCATATTTTTATTTCTCAATGTTTTTAATTTATTAGCGACTGGAAAAAAATCCCGGAAATGAATAATAAATGTCGCAAGCGAATTAAAAATTAATTTTTCATTTAAAACTCGACCACAAAAGAATTAAACTCTTTTTCCGTTCTTGCGATGCCTTTTATGTTGCGAATGTTTTTCAGCATGTTTAAAACTTTCGCGTACGCTACTGACTTGGCTTCAGCCGCAAGAGGAAAAATCGTTGAACAATGCCGTACTAATCTGCAACCATCTGAATTGTGCGCCCAAGATTTCATTCAAGCTGAAGATTAAAGGCCAAGATAAAACCGGAGATTTGTGCCATCGTAGTTACGAACCTTACCGCAAGATATGTGTGTATGTATGTAGGTACATACCTCCCGAACGAATTGGCGTGCAAAATGTGCCCAAGGTAGACAGACACTTAACAAAGGATGTAAACAAATTCCCGAGACCATATCTTGAGAAACTCATCAGTTCTTGTCCAGTGTGGCGAGCGAGATCTCCAGCCGCACAGATAGCCAATTGAGGCAGAGACAGGGGTAGAGATGCTGCCGAGATACGCGGTCGGGGCAAAAGACTGCTATTGATTCACTCGTTTCAATTGATCCCTGAAGGCTTTCATTGTGCTGCTGCTGGTGGTTGCCGGCCGGGACGGTGTCTCAGCTTCAGTCCACTCCCTGCTGGTCCATTGAGGAGCACCTTAATTCTTTCAGCACGGATTCAAATGGGTCGCGAGGACGACCGCGGGGAGTGCAGGGCTCATGTGAACGGGCGACGTGAAATAAAAACGTTCTTTGTGCACGGTGCTGTGCTCCGGTTAAGCACATCCGAGACGAGGCGAGGAGCATTCAAATGGCGCAGCCGGATGCGCCGAAATTGAGCCGCACAAAGGGCTGCCTGAATCGATGTCAATCTTTTTGATATTATAATTAATAGCACATGTGAATGCGCGTCAAACGATATGAATTTAATGGGATAAGCGAAATTCCTCATGCCTTTCGTGTTAGCTGTCGCATCATCGCTCCTAATGGGCGTAAGATTGGAGTTGTGCACGGGTGAATGGCGCAAATAATTTCCTTTTGCAAATGTGGGCGCGGAAGAAGGTTTTCCAGATCCAATTTATAATGGAGGCAACAAGCTTTACGATTAATTTTTGTATTAGCATAGATATGTACTATATAGAAATAGACCTTCACGGAGGAATGCGTTTAATATTACAGTTAGGGCTTACAAAAATTATTTCGTAAACGATCTGGCCCTGCAGAGGTGTTATTGTTAAGATTATTAAATCCAACATCAGCACTAAAGGACACATATAACATATATGTACAATGTACATATGTGAATATGTATTTTGCATATGGTGGTAAAATATCATCGCGTAGGTTGGGTTCTATGCTCAACGAAGGACTTTTTGGGGTTCTGAAACATAGTCGCACATTTTGGGCATGAACAACCGTTGAATATAACTTTGTCACGGCAGAAATGAAGCAAAATACTTCTTTTAAAAAATTCACTTGCGACACCTTTAGACTTTGGGGTATATGCTACATACGCTCTAAAGAGGTTTTCAATCTATACAACTAAAAAAGAATTTTCCAAATCGATTCACACGTTACAAAGAAATGTGAGAACATACATAAACCAAATGAAAAAAAATAGGAAGAGTCTATTCACACGGCGAGTGGAACAGAGTGGACGAGAGTGCGCGATAGAGTGGGTGAGAGTGGCCCATAGTGCATGAGAGTGGGTGAGAGTGGATCAGAGCTATCAAAGAGTGCTGTCAAATTACAGTCTGCATAAATATTTTGTAAAAGGCAAATTTTCTGCCAGTAGATAGATATTTTCTAAAAGGTAGATATCAGTAAGAAAAGTAATTGTAGTAGGTAAACTAAATACATTGCTAGCATGACATGTTTTAAATTTAAATATGTCACTCTGGTCCACTCTCAACCACTCTGCCGCCTACTCTCATGCACTCTGGCCAACTCTTACCCACTCTGGGCCACTCTCACACACTCTATCGCGCACTCTCGTCTACTTTGGTTCACTCGCCGTGTGAATAAACACTTCCACAAAAATAAATAAATAAATAACATAAATAAATTCATACGGTTCGACTTGATCCTTTTGTTCAAGTTAATAAAAGCAACCACAAATGTACCTTATTAATCAAGTCGCCATCTTGAATCCAAATCTCGAATTTAAAAGACAGACTCGACATCTGAAATAAAATTGCTCGAAGTTAAAAATGTGGCCATCATTTTAAATTTGACATTTTGATTTCCCAAATTATCATGGCAGGATTTAAATTAGCAACCCTGAAAGCCTCTATGTATCTATTATCGTAGATTTAAGAGAATAGAAGAAGTTAAAGATTTTTGGTCACCGAAAACAAGAAAATCTTGAACAGACACTACTCTCTTATTATACAGTATAGCTACTATTAGCGGACAAAACCGCAAGGAACTTTTGGTGCTCCGTTTGCCCGGGTACACATTTTTTATGTTATTTCGTTGGATTGTACGACGATTTTTCCATAGACATTTTTTTCCATTCCGAATCACATATTTTTTTACCAGCATCAAAATCCTTGTTAACTTGTGTATTTAATTAAATCATTCCTATTAGAAAGCTTGCCCACTTCTGAAACCGTAAGATTATGCTCCATAAAATTAGCCCAAATACATCCATTTTAAAATAGTCTAAACCTATTTTTGGCTTATCCCTGTCATCTGATAAGCAAAACACCATATGTATATTTTCCCTCCAGGGATCAACATATTCACTGTAGTGCAGCATAGCACATTCTGTCTGCTTGCATTTAAACGGGACAACTCAATTTAAACTTGTGAAAGTGCATCCTTTTTGTTTAAAAGACTTATTTGTTATTTCTTCTATTCGAGTTTTTAAATTGTCTGCTACAAGGAGTGCCTGGACTTTAAGGAAAGCACAAGATCGAGTTCCATTTTACATTGGCTGTGTTTCCTATCAGGTATCCGAGGCTTTTGTGCTTCCGCAAGAAATTTATTTTTACAGGACGAAGTTTTTGCTCCCCAACTTGGATAATGGACCGGCCAGGATATAGCTAGTAGCTACAGATATGATTCAGAGCTTTACTTGATCCTTCTTTTGTAATCGGGACTGGTTGCAGGTCGCTTATTTAAAATCACGTAATTTAAAGTAAGTTAAAAAGGTGAATGCTTCCTCAGGCGAGTTTTCTTAAAGGAAACATAAATTGATTCTCTAATATCGCCAGAGAACTGTCGTTGCCACGACTTTTGCCTAGGGGAGAAAAACCCTAATCCCCCACTTATAAGCTTTAGTGCATAGTTTAGACTGATAGGATTTATTAGCGATAAGCTGATTAAATGGTATGAGTGATTATTTGATTTATCTAAATGGTGTCTCTGAACTTGAATTTTAAAATGCCTGCCATTTCCGTCTGCAATTATTTAGTCAGTCATATTTGACAGCAAGTGTTGCCGCTATTCATCCGAAGAACATATGTACATTTATTGTGGATACAATACGCAAGTTACATGTTCATTTTGATGTATACAACTGCCAGTCGCGGATTTATGGAATAGATATAAATGACATGTGGTTTGAACAGGATAGCGCGTCTTGCCACACCGCAAGTGAAGTAATGACAAAGCTGGCTGCTGAGAAGTTGTGATTTAACCTGTTTGGGTTTCTTTCTGTCTGTGGCAGCGGCAATTGTAAAAATAGACATGAGTATAAAGCTCTTTTGTCAAAGTTTCGTACAGTGATTTTCTTGTGTCCGTTAATAGATCTGACGTAAATAATTAGTGTGGCGACATCTCATCGCCTCCTAGCTTACAAATTGAAAATAAGTGCCAGAAAAGTACGAAGTCGCACTACTTTTTATCATGGAAGTGCTCAAATCTTGCGCTTAGCTTCTAGACAATTTCAATTTTAAAAGACCTATTCACCGATAACCCACTTGAGGGGTACACGAAGAAATGTGTCGTGCCTACTTTCCATGCAACGAGTGAGTATGTACCCCAAACACATTTTTTCTTATAAATTTCTATTCACTTCAGCATTTGCATATGTTCGCTAAAAGTGTCCTGTGAAATTTCATTACAAACAGTGATAAAATGTGGAACTACAGGGTTGTGATACACGGACAGACAGACGGACAGACATTAGTAACAACAGACTCCTAAAAGTGATAAAAGACGGCGGTGAATATTGCAAGCAATAAATGCCAGTCTGACAAAATAAAAGGACAGAAACTAGCAAACCGTAATCGCACTCATTTCGGCCATTTATTACAACTGCAAGCCTTACAAGCGCGCTGCTGGTACCGAGCCGGTTGTTTCAGCTAGTTGCCCATTCAACTGACTAATGAAAAGCATAGCTAAGCGCAATCCATTTTGAGGTTGCAGTCGTTGCAGTCCCATAACCCCCCGCCGAATGTTGAAAGTCTTGTAACTGTTCCTGTGTGCAAGATGTCCCCGCGTAATTGCACCTGACTTCCTGTCAATAATCCACCGATCGGCAGTCGATGAATGTGAATCGATTTGCCGGCTTCTGTGGCTGCACAATTTTAACTGTCGGTTTCACGTAACAACAACAACAACAACAACAGATTAAGCTGTCCACCTCTGCGGGGGGCCGGGCGGCATGGGGCACCAGGAGGCGGCTGAGCGGCTGACCATTGCAGCGAACGAAAGTGGGGCCGTCATTAGCCGAGAGCCTGAGCGATGTTGAATTTCCAAAAGTGTTTTATGACCATTGGCGTTTTGTGCAGAGCACTGCAACAAATTCAGTTGGGCAGCATAGACCGCAATTATGTTGCGTAGGGACAACGAGCGTCGTTTAAATTTAAATCCCCTGCAGTCCTGGAAATGACCTAAGTACCGGCCGGAAGATTAACTGGTTGTGGATTGCAATGTTATGGATATTATGCATTCGTAACGAGCCCTACAAATGCGTCCGAGTGCCTCATATGCATACTTACCTCCTCCCCGAGACTGCACTTATAACTCCAGCCGGGAGTAATCCTAACGCTCTGGTTGCGTCTCCTGGTGCTGCTTGCCTACTACAACCACCGACTCAGGCAGTCCATTAAGAAGCAGTCATGGGACAATTTACTTGTTCCGTTCGTACAGCTCCGGACGCTTGCTGTCGGGATAATTAAGATTCAGCGGAAATGCTGCAGCCTGTCTTTGAAAAGGTCCTTCTGGAGGAGATAAATTTGCATCCCGCTGTGATTACAATTGCAGTATGCAGGTCTGCATGAATATGCACCGAGCGGGGCCCAGATCCCTTTCCTGCACACATGAGAGATGCAAACAGGATTGACTCGGTGAGCTCCTTTATTTGGGCAGAAAAAACTGCGAAGAATCCCAAACACGGGAGCAGTCGATGCAACAAACATAATCCAGCAGTAGACAGCCAGGAGCTCCGAGATATAATTTCAAAATTAAATCCACCAAGTCCCGAATTTAAGGTGCACTCGAGCAGACCGTGTGCGCTTAGCAACGTCTGCCCGATACCTTGCAGCTAGAGCTGCAGTAGCTCGGATCTGACTTGAACAATATCTCCTGTTTCCGTCCTGACTTTACATCGTTCCCATGGGAGTATTCGATTTCGACATTATTCTGCACGGCCGGAATATGTCTTCGACAGAGGAAGGAAGTAAACAGACAAGGGCATCCTGGGGGGACTTTGGGGATTATTACATCACGACGGGTGTAGCAAACTGGGGATATCCCAGAAAGCTCTTTGAAATTGGATCCAATCGCCTCTAACAACTTCCTATTGTGTGTCCATTAGACGATTCCAGGCGAGAAGTGCCTAAGAACGGCTGCAACTTGCGACAGCCAGAAATTTTAATATCGCCGCCTGATTCTTTGTTATTGTCCTTTGACTTGACGGGGTGTTGAAATCACGCCGCCGCGCCACGGGCGCGTTTCCCGCTTCCTGTCGACCGGTGAAGAATCAAAGGAATTACAGTAGCTGTCGCAGCCCCGATTCCCATTTTGCGCGAGAAGGGTGGTTTTGCAGTGCTTCAGCAGCACACCTTAGGTGACACGCCGAACAAAGATGGGTTCTCCGAGAATTTTCCTGAGGATTTTCAAGAGCTCGAGGGATATCGTGATCTTATGAGATTTGTTCGGGATATATCAAGCAGAAAGCCAGAAGCTTTGAGGTAGAAGCTTTTAAATAAAAGGGGCTCCTACGCTTGAAGGAAGAGACCCGACAGGCACATAATCTAATACTCAACTTCAACTGCATTTATCTGCTGAAGTGAGGGAGCAATATTGTGACTCAACCTTTGAAGGTCTAGTTATTTATACTACGAGTACTAGCCCTAAAGGATACAAGATGAATTCCTTCTACGTGTCGGTGGGTGGGTTCTTTTTTTTCAGAACATGGCCTGACCCCCAGACCACCAGATATTGTCGAAGTAAGTAAATTAAGGAAATATTATTATATTGTGAAATGCTACAAGGAAAGCGAATTTTGGATGAAATGCAGTGTAACGAACCATAAAAAATACAATACTGTAAATTGAAGGATAATTTGCAATTTCATTTAAAATGAAAAATAAATATAAAAAGCTACGTCATGCCAAGCTACTGTTTACTGACTGAAATTTGCCCTTAACAAAATATCTACGGACTGGAAATTAGCCTTTTTGTGCCGATGACACGCACGCACACAGTCCACCATCGTCGTAGCAAATAATGACTGGCAAAACATTAAATCAAACAATATACCATAATTAATTTAAAAATTAAAACCAAAACCTTAGGGTGTGTTCCTGGCTGACAACTTGCATTTTGGCGGTGACAAGAATTTGTTTTTTGGTGTGTAGGGTAGTCGGTGGCTACCCTATTTAGCCGCCATCTTGAAAAAAGAGGTTTTGCACTATATCTCCGTAACGGTACATCTTACAGAAAATTTGTATAAAGGCATTTTGTTTAGAATTAAATTATTTACAACTTTACTGAAGAAACTTGTTGTTGTAAATGCAATAATTAAAAAACTATAACCCTTGAAAGACAGAAATTTGCCTCAAAAATTACTTTTAAGATCTAAAACTTGTTTTCTGTTAATTTTAACAAAGCATTACGTCACATATTTTCTGTAAAAGATTTCGTTACGAATAATTTATATATTTTTTTCATTTTATTTAATCTGCAGAGTATTATAGCGGTGGGAAGGGATCAAGTGACAGACCATCTGTATGTTAAGTAACACCTTGATAGTTTTAGCCGCCATTTTGAATCTGGCTGTCAACTTTCGCAACCCCGGACGATTTTTTTTAATCATTACAGTTATCATTCTAAAAGTTCCTCCTGATTTTTATTTGGTTGGTCCTACCCACGTAAGATTGTTTCGAACTTTTGCAGTAAGCCCGTTTCATGAACTCGAAACATAATGCTAGCTGTTGCAAAATTAATTCTGAAATTATTTAAATCAGTGGAAACATTGTATAAACTGAAAGCGAAAGAGATTCAAAAGTGATCTTAATATTTGCTTAGTAATTCTACGAGTATTGCCGTTATTGTCAATGGACGATCCGCTAGGTGTGTCTTTTTACCAATTTCAGTATGGCGTGGCGCACTAACTGATAATGATGAATTTCAGTCATAAAAAAAACGAAGAAATGACTAATTGTTAAACAACGTCCGCTTCAATGGTTGAACTTTCATTTCGTTGCACCACAAAATCCTTTCGAAAGAGCTCTACCATAAACCAGTCATAATTTGCAAACTACCGTACAAAACAAGCAGAGAAAATTTTACATGCATTTAATTTTCCGTTTAGCTCTCTGCATTTGAAATTTCCCAGGGATTGGGGAGTGAGTCTTACGGCACACATCTACCTGCAACAAAACCGGAGAAAGGAACGATTGTACATTACCATTCCCGTCCCGGGGAGCATGCAAGCACCTTTATTAAAAATTCGAACGATTTGAATAGTTTATAAATTAATGGGATAATCTCCATGAATCCTCTTCCGATATAGAGCTCATTGAATACCGTGCACGGGGGCATTACGCCACTGTCCATTACATTCGCCAGTTAATTTAAGCCAACATGACCTAAAGACGGAGCTGGCACACACCTGGTGCACACGCTCACGAGGAAGTTTTCTAAATTAATTACGCTCTCCCCACCGGCGATAATGCTCGTCTACCCACCTGCAGTGTATGCTAAGCCTGCAAAAAGGATAGCTGCGGAGGGTCAGGGATAATTGGGTAGCGGTTTTAGGTCCAATCTTAGTCCAGCTACAACCACGAACAGAGCAGTTCGGATACGTCCTGCGGCCGCTGCGAAGCGCACCGGGTCCTGGCCCAATGTTTGTAATTATTAACTTCTCATGCTTATTTAATTGGCGCACCGTTCTGCTGCGGCCAGATGCTGTATCCGTCGAACGTCCAGCATTCTAATATTTAATTAATGTGTCGAACTATTCTCACCGCCCCCCGGGCGGAGGTGGATGGAAGTATTCATGGGAATTCCGGATGCCGCCAGAACCAGCATAGCACCGACCGTTCCACAAAGGGCAAATGGCAAATATGCTTCGTATCTCGGATCCTGAAATTGAGTTTTAAGAAGTTTTGCGTAAGAACTTCTACGAGGAATTTGCCAGCTTTGCAAGTTTGGAGTGACTTGTGGGGCATCGGGGCTGGTGCATGCGAGTGGCTCTATTGGTTTCCCGTAGAAAGTTGAACTTTGTACACAGATCCCATTTAATGTGTTACCGAATGTGGGGATTATTTAAACGAGCGTACTCAGGAGTCACTTAATCAATTTGATGCGGATGCGGGTGCACTGTGCACTTCACGTTTTGTAGATAAAAGGGATAGGATTTATGGTGGAAAAGGCGAACTTTGTATCGTGTTACAGAGTTCGTAACGGAATAAATTACCGGAGATACCATAACATTATTTAAATATATTTATAAAAATTGTATTAAGTGGAAAATTTTCATTTGTTATATTAATAGATATGTAGAAGAGAATAGAATGAGAATTTATTGAAGTAATATACAGTGAGTAATACAAGCCATATACAAGAGCTGAATGATAATATGGTAGTAGGGACTCGAAGTGAAGGGAACATTATTTTTTAAAGGCCCTTACAAGTCTTAGTAATATAGTTTAGTAATAGTTTTAGTTATTTACTGATTTATAAAAACAAATTTGAGATAACTTAATTTTTAGGGTTCCGTACCTGAAGGACCGTACTCGTACTGGACCCTATTACTAAGCCTGCGTTGTCCGTCCGTCCGTCCGTCTGTCTGTCTGTCAGCGGGCTTTATCTCATGAACCGTAATAGGTAGAGAGTTGAAATTTTCACAGAGTGTGTATGTCTATTGCCGCTATAACAACAAATAATAAAAAACCAAGAAAAAAAATTCGATTATGTTATAGCGTCTCTCTTGTTTCTTTTACAAAAGTATTTAAAAAAATCCGGTCAAGTCGGACTCGCACACGAAGGGTTCCGTACTATCGCACAAGATATAACACTATGAACTTTTTTTTGTACGCACTGTGTGGCATGTTGCACCATCTTGTTGAAACCAAAGCTCTTCCACATTAACACCATTCAAGTGGGGACCGAAAAAATCAGTAATCATGGATCTATAGCGCTCTTCATTGGCTTTAATGTTCTGGCCGCCATCCCCTTTGAAGAAATAAGGGACAATGATTCCACCAGTCCACCAAACAGTGACTTTTAGTGGATGCAATATCGCAATAAATTCTTCTGGATTTTCTGCTCGTATCGCTGAACAAAATGATGTGTTGGAAATAAGGGTGAAGCCCAATATTGTTGTCGGTCTATTCACCGAACGTACAACGCACTTGAATGGTCACGCGGCTTCAATGCTGGCACAAGTTCGATCTTGTATAAGCTCGTAGACCAAGATCTTTCCGCAAAATCTTCTAAAAATTTGTAAATTTCAAATGAATGCGTAACGCAATTTTTCGGTTTGTAAAAAGCGATGATTCACAAGATAATTTGATTTGGCAGAAAATACTGTCGACTGTCGATTTATACCTAATCTAACAATTCCTAGTAAACTAATCATACAATGTAAGAAACTTATTGTCGAGATAAAAAAAAAATCGTACGTAATTTAATGTACTGCAGTTAAAGGACGTGCGCTTGAACCATTGACTGAGAGGTGCTACAACACAAAGTGCTTTTCTTATCAATAGTCACATTATTGAGAGTCATCAATGGCGCAATCTAAAACGTATACAAGTTGAGGTAGTCCTCGACGGAGATGAGGTTGGCGCGCATTAAATGCGCCATAAAAAGAGGAAGTCGTTATCATACGTAGTGCAAACGAAACGACCGCCTTTATTGCTCCATGCGAATCACAAGCCGGCAGTCGTTGGAATTGATTTAGCGGAGATTTATCGTTCGCACGGTCGGCAAAAAGGATGAGTTTGCTTTTATGAGAAGCATAAAAAGAGGTCCACAGACATAATTGATTCTCCAGTGATATGTGCCGTTGCATATAGCCCTTTGTCTGTTTTACGAGAGGCTTTCGAATGAGCTCTGTTATCATGTTCCGCCGTTTTTTATTGCCGTGGCGGTTAATTCGAACGCTGACTTTAATCGTTATCACGGAACGGATCAACTCAACATACGAGCAGAGCCGTGTGAGTGTCGCTTTGCACTTTGCAGGGAACACAAATTTGTCGCAAATTGGTTTATTTAGGGCCGCCCCGCTCGAGGAATTCGGTTCCTTAAACAATTTCAGCAGGGAGGCTATAAATCGTGCAGAGCTAGAAGCAATTAATATCTGTCGCAAACTTTACAATAACTTCTGCGCTCTCAAAGCAGTGTCGCAAGCAGGAATTAATCCTATTACCAATCCCCAAATAAAATTTCTCCGAAAGGAATTTGTATCCCCGACTTGCTCTCCAACTTGCTGAAATTCCTTCTTGAACAAGAAATTAAATTCTTTCATTAGAGCGACTGAGATTTAGTGTGGCCCTATAGTACTCGTACTTCGAAAACTGTTTTCTTCCCATACCTCACGTATAGATTCACCAAGTTCCGCCCAGTGGCATCTATTAAGCTTTGGCATCCTTCCAGGACTTTTTACATTGCTGAGTACCAGTTGAAACATTGTCCTTTTTGTCCCCAAAAACATGCTACATCTTCTGCAGCGTCGCGTCGATGTGGTAAATCTCCTGCCGGTGACAATGAAACGTATTTTCCAAAGTTTTTGCAACCACTTTGCTTAATTGATTTAAAAGCGAGAGGATGTATCTTCTCAGTCCCTATGGATTGGGCTTTGGCAAACTAAGACGTTTTGTTTAATGGTTCACTGCCTGCTAAGGAGTGACTTCCAAATGCAGCTTCATTGCAATTTTGATAAATGGCGGTGAGCAGTGTTTTCGTCATTAACTTGTTTCGGGAGTAGAATGCAAATGCAAAATAAGGAGGGCATTAGCGGTTTAACCATATGATTGAGAACTACTGTTTGTACCTAATTTTGAAAATACTTTTTTGTAATGCTAATAAAATAAATACGTTTAATTTGTTTGTATGTTTTCCTGTGTTCCTACCCTGGACTTTAATATCTGAAAATTTCACTTGTCAATATTGAATGCTAACGGTGAGCCTCTCCACTTCGAGGCTCTGCTTCAGTTTCTTTTAATCGTTTTATGTTCGCTATGCTGGGTGATTAGCCCACAGTAGCTATCCTGACTGATGGGGCTTTCATCTAAAGCTATCAGAAAAAGCGCACCTCAATTATTATCCGAGCCAGGCTCGAACAGGAGACCCGAAGGTGACAGCCCAGCGCACTTACCACCGAGCTATCTAATCTTTCTAAGCGTAAGTAGAAACACACTTAACAAGCAAAAACTACTTCAAACTAATTGGATTCATCGTGTTATTAGAATAACTACCCAGACTCACACCAAACCAAAGAAAGGAAGCACAGCCATTCTCACAACTCATAAAGAATTCGATCAATCGCTACCCAATCAAATGCAGCAAGAAATTAATACAGTAAAAATAAACACACAAAAATCCAAGCCTATAGGCAAAACTCCCACAAAGCTGAAAAACTTGTACAGATCTTAAATACATTATTACAAATTAAATAACAAAAGTCCCCACTGATCCGACTTCCGCTAAACATTTTATTCAAGATCATAGGTCAACGATAACGGTTTTTCGCATATTTCTCGTAAACGATAAGTGTTATCGTAAAAAATGTTCATAAAAAGTTGTGGAACTTGCAATTGTCTACAAAAATAGTTAATAGACTTTTTTCGTACGAATCACCATTCCTGAGATATCGCGATTGCAAACATTTAAAATACTGAAATGCACTAATACGCCCTTGCGGTCAACCGTGACAGTTAAGACAAAAGTCACAAGCAAACTTGTACGTAAATTGCTACTTAAGTTTTGAGATATGGCAACACCAGTGTGAATATGTCAAATCTGACATTGTCATCCTAAAGTTTGCCATTTTTAATGATGAACGTACTCAGAACGTTTTGCCATACGAGTGATATTTGTGTTGTTTACTTACTTGAAAAATTACTTTTGTTAAAAAAATGGAACTAAATCGTGAACATAATCATGCGATGATATTCTATGACTTTCGACGTGGATTAAGCCAACAACAGTGTGCCGATCAACTCGCTGCGACTTTTGGTGATGAAGCACCATCTCGAGCCACCGTGTTTCGCTGGTTTTCTGAATTCTATCGTGGTCGCACTTCGTTACAGGACGAATTTCGTCAAGGTCGTCCAAAATCGGCTGTTGTGCCAAAAAAACTCGAACAAAAAATATTGCATGTCGTCAAAAAGATTAGTTCACGGTGGATACCCCATAATTTGACAATCGCTCTAAAAATGGCTCGTATCGGATTGGTGCAAACAAATGTTAAACAAATTCAATCGCGGTGCTTCAAAAGACGTCTATAAGATCGTGATATGCGACGAATCATGGATCTGTGCATATGAACCCAAAACTAAGCCACAATCGACTGTCTTTCAAGACGAGCCAAATCCAAAAAAACTTATTCGCGCACGAAGCACTTCGAAGCAAAAGGTCGCCTGTTTTTTCGGAATAAAACATCGAATTGATGGGTCATCCGCCATACAGTCCTGATTTGGCACCCAATGATTTCTTCTTATTCCCGCATATCAAAAATAAATTGCGAGGTCAACGTTTTTCGGGGCCTGAAGAAGCGGTTGATGCGTTCAAGTCACATGTTTTGGAGGTACCTGAATCGGACTGGAAAAAGTGCTTCGAAAATTGGTACAAGCGCATGCAAAAGTGTATTGATCTTCAAGGAGAATATTTTGAAAAACAATAAATCCATTTTCGATTATAAATATTTGTTTTTACTTGTCTATCTCAAAACTTAAGTAGCAACTCTCGTAGTACTCGAAGCGCCTTCTAATTTGGTATCATCAATTTCGTCGTAGCTGCAAGAACTGGCGAGAAAATGGAAAAGAGATTTTTGATCTTGTTGCTCCAGTAAGAAAAAAACATATTTTGGAAAAAATCGAATTTGACAAATCAAATTAAATCGTTGATTTCGTGTTGATTGAATTCCAATAATTCTGTTGAATGCGATAGAGTCATTCCTAAATTTGATGAAGCACAGATTTTTTTACACCATTGTATTCGTACAAAAAATATTACGAGAATGTATTTGTGATTATTAAAAGTCACCCAAAAACAAAGAAGGGCCATTACTAACCTTTTGAGACATTTTAAACTCTTCACGAATTTACCTTGGAGGTGCGTTGCGTAATTATCCCCTCGAGAGCTTTTTCCATCAAACAATGCACTTTGAAGTTGAAGGTCTATTACAACTGCAAAGGAATGTCTAAAACATCATCGCAGCCGGAATGATTGCGAAGGATCAATAGCTTCTGAGAGACACTTTAATATCAATCACCAGTCAGGATTCAGGGAAGGTCCTTTGTGTCGGACACGTTGTAAAAGCTTTCGTCACAAAGCGACTCAGAATCGAAAAGTGGCTTTGCCGGTACGATACACTCAAGCGGAATAGCGGAGTTGTGGAGGGTCGTCGCATGGCGCTTTTGAGCTGTTCGTAATTCAATTCGCAATACGTTCGTCCCAAGTATCTTACAATCACAAGTGCTGGGAATGCTCTTAAAAATCCAGCGGGATTGCCGTAAATTCATCTGTCCAGTGCAAAGTATCCCACAGAAAAAGTCCATTTGAGGACACGACTTTCGCCTTATCCTTCCCGAGTCCGTCCAGGTCCAGTCCAGGTATAATAAGGTCTCCTGTCCACTCCATGTACGGTGCAGATTTTAATAAATCGCTTTCGCAGGGCTTTTAGCGAGCGGAATTAAGCTGCACATACTCCGGTGCAGATTCGCCAGAACCTTTTAAAAATGATTTCGAGAGCCCTCATTGCTCCCGTTTTGACCTTTTGCCAGGCAGTTTTGTCATTATCTGGCCGGGAGTTAAATTTTATTTAAACAATTTTAGCCTCATGTTTCGCGACCATATCGTTCCCATAAAGCTCGAAATAGCACTCGTTCGCGGTGGACACATTTGGCTCATTTTTTGTAGGCCGTTTGTATCTCCATCCTCCACGCAAAGCAATTAAAATCGCATCTGGTGCACGCTATAAATGCAAACAGTTAAACACGGCCGGGTCGAAGCCGGACAGCCGGGCCTCAAGTTGGCCCGGCATCGGGGATATACGTGACTGTAATTGGATAAAACAGATATGTCCGAGGCCTAAATAAATATTTCAGTGGCAGTCGGGGATGACTTTGAAAGCTTCCATTTGAACGTTTCAAATTCTGATAGCAGGTGATTTACGTGCTTTTTTGGGATGCAAACAAGATGGTAATTGATTGCAGGGGTACTGCCATGAATTCTTCCCTTTATTTTATTTTATTTTTTTGTTTTTGTAGACCATATGTCGACGAGTCCGAATAGCTAAAAATTAGGTGCGGGAGAGGGCTTTAATTGCCGGTACGTGCGGGGCATTAGTAACACATTCGTTGGCTGATATGTGAACAATCTGTTTCTGATGCTTTACCAGCTGGGACTTTAGGAGGATGCTCTTGATGACAGGAAAACGTTGTGATAATAAAACATTTAAAAATTTCATATATCTGCGAGGAAAAGGAAATTATGGAAAACATTTTCATTTTATATTCCAAGCAGTTGTGTAACTGATTGCAATTTTTGAAGGGATGTGCTTCAATGCTACGACTAATTTGCGCATTTTTCTGTTTGTTGGAAAGGGGAGTACTGGAGATTGACAGCAGTTCAGCAGCTTAAAAACTGAAAGTTTGATATGTAGTATGTGTTGGAAATTAATTACAGTTATGCACACATTTTTTCCTGGTCGTTTGCATTTTTATTGACAATATCAATGCTTTTGAAAGAAGCAATCATAGAATTTTGCTTTATAAACGTGAAATGCCTTTCCTCCATCTTATCAGCAACGACTCATATTATCTAGCGAAATATTTAACATCTCTGGCGTACCACAAGGTAGTCACTTGAGTCCTGTCTTGTTAATTATTTACACGAACGATGTTTTCATTTCTTCGTTTAATTATATAATTCTTTGTTGTGCTGATGACGCTAAAAACTCTCGCGTTGCATCAAACGAGCCTAACTGTATTCTTTTAAATTCTGACAAGTGGTGTGTTTTGAATCACTTACAATTAAAAATTGACAAGTGTCTGAAACAAGAGTTTTCAATAGCTATTGCTTTTGAATTTTTGCCTCTTTAACAAGTGTACTTGCAGGTGCTTTTCAAGTAAGAAAAATTAATAACTCATAAAATTGTACTATTGACGGACGCCTAAAGGTCATTTTGAAATAAATATACTTGAAGGACGTGTATTGCTCTGTTCTCCAAGTAAAGATTTTTGAAGTTGGACACGCCGCTCAGGTCCTGATATTTGTGTTCCCACTGATGTGGTTTTGCAGCCTGTATTATTTAATGACTGGCCTTATTGGTGGTAATTATTTGCTCGTTATCTGCTAGAACTTCTTCTTTTGGATGGTGGATCCAGAGGGTTTAAAATTATTGTTGTGATTAAAATGTAAAAACCATCAAATCTGTTACACGCCAGTATATCGTAACCCTGCGACTGACCAACATGTTTCGACCAATACACATTGGCTCAAGACATAAAACTAATGACACCAACAAATTTATCGTTGTCATTTGTCGTTTGCATGCTTGTTTATGTAATCCTGCAGAAATTTAATGTCAGGCTGCACAACAATTAAATCAATTAAATTATATGCCACCACTTGAAAAATTGTAAATTTTTAACAACTCGCTCACCTCTCACCATAAACTGAATTTTCCTTAGACCAGCCGCAAGTCATACAGGTGCAACGATTTGTACATCACTGAACCCATTTCAATTTTCGTTCATTAAAAATGCTCCCTCGAAATTCGGTTTTACTTCCTCGTGGTTACCTGGTCCCTGGGAGCGCATTGTCGCTGTACTACCTCAGCCGAAAAGAGTTAACATTTTCTAAGCGAGGGAGCATTATAACTACTTCGGGCAAATATTTGCGCTCCTGCAGAGATTGGGGGCTATTAACAATGGCTTATAATTACGAAACATTCACAAGTCGCCGTACCTGCACGTTTGCTGGCAATGACGAGGACATAATGAACGTCTTTAAATTTACTATACGCCGCGTCGCCCCCTTCCCGGAGGCATCTTTTTCAAACTATTGTCTTCGACTTTCAATTCATAGCGGTCCCTTGCCACGCGGTGAAAGCGAGTCTTCGCCAGTCCTATTGAGGCGTGCCAGATTACGCTCCAAAGAGAGCAATGGACCAGCCCTAGGACTGGGACGGCAGACCCAGTACGTGTCTCCTGGGTGGATGGAAATTAAATGTAAACAAATCCTTCCAGCCACCCATAATACTGGCGGCGCTCGAGAATTGCAAATCCTGTTATGATTCGTAGGCGGTTTGTAAATTTAAATTGGTAGCAGGCACCCCGAGGAGATTCGCCAAAGACCGGAGCCTAACAAAAGGGGAGGACGCAGCAGCCCGTGCTTATGACAGCTTTTGTAACCTTGTAAGTCACCATGGATGCAGACACCCCTCTGGCTTACCATCAATAAAGGGATTTAGTAGAATTGCCCCGAAGGTAATTGAGATCTTGCCGGGTTACCTGAGAGATTTAGTGGATACTTGCGTGCCCGTAAACACAGTTTTTTTGGGGGAGAGCTAAATCCAGACATTTGCCAGGCAACATGCTTAAAGGATTATTTCTAAATAACTTGCAATCACATTTCAAGTCTCAACCGTGAAATTGGTTATTCCATATTCAGCCGAGATTGAAGTTTATTGAATTTTCCGGAATTTATTGGCCCCCGACTCTAATGAAATATTCATTGCCCATTGAGGCGCTTTATGGAATCATGCGTACTATGATCGATTCTATTTTATTTATTTTTTATTCGATTCGAAATAGTAATATTAGACTTTGACTATGAAGAGTCAGGACAAGCTCGATTTTTGTGGAGACTTTTATTTCGATGCCCTGAACATATTCTCAAACGTATCCTAAATTTTAACCGTGGGTTTATTTTTTGTTCTAGAGGGTAAAGGGGGTGAATTCTCGCAAATAGGAAATATGTATGGGAAAAGTGTAGAATCAATCGTTGTTGATTAAAACATGCGTTCGCAATATCTGCTTTTTTCAAATACAAATACTTTTCCACACCACTGTACAACATGCAATGCACATTTTTGCTGCTAAAAGATTTTGCACTAATATGACGACCCGGTCCCGAGGGTCAAGCGATGCAATTTTTAAAAAAATTAAATACGACAAACATGTGCGTCCTTTTGCCTCCAATCACATGGAGCGCTAGTAAGAGTTGATAAAACTGGAAAAATCGACACTGGACCTTTTTCCTACCAACAGAAATTTGAGAGTGCGAATAATGAAATTTGATAAAATTCAATCGGCGATATCTAGCTCAGCTTTAAGTCTTTAGAAGCGAAATTTCTGATTGATTTTAATTAATTTCTATAATTTTAATTATTTCTAATTAATCAATTAATTAATTATTAATTATTTTACTTGAATTGCAGAATATAAAATCGCGGGTTTGTTGCAGTCTCTAACTCCACTTTTCGAACTGAAAACGTAGAAATTTATGGACTATAGTGTGATTTAAAATCAAAGTATTCCAGTAATAAAATAAAAGGAAATCCTAAAAATGTCAATCCATATCAAAACAAATTAAATAAATTTTCGATTCAAAAAATCGTTATGCTAAAAGTTATTTGGTTAAAACCTAAGTAATTTGGACTTAATTACAAGTTAATTAATAGTCTCAATCACAATTTGATTAGTTCAAATATCCAACTCTGATTCTGGAATATGCTTTTTTAACTCAAGCTCTTCGCGCAGAGCTTTCTTAGCCTCTTTATTGTGTCTCATTTGTTCGGTCCTCTAAACAGTTTTTCTTAAATCCACCAATACAATCAAACAATTCACTTAGCTACAAATTAGTTGTATCTTTTAATTTATAACATACATTAAATGTTCTATTAACTTCATAATAGCTGCAAAACATTTATTACCCACTAATTAATTCACCCTCTAATTGAAAGCCCGCGAGCTCTGCGGAAAACATTTAAATTTCGGTAAACATCCTTTTAACATAGATGACGATTTATTTCTCGGGTTTTTGGTTTCTGAATTAACCGTTCAACAAGCAGACTTACTCACTGCTAATTGTCGCGTTACAATTTTGATACGCCTTGTTAAACAGTAGCATCATCATCACAGCATCCAAGTCCATTGAAAATTTAATTATATGCCCTTGAGTGCAAAGAGAATTCAGTTGCCATAGTTCAACCCGACGCGACGGTCCTTTTTCCATAATTCACTCAGAAGGCGAATCCAAATTTGGGAGCTGCTTTCATATCTGGGTAGTGGTTACCTGAAATAATTAACTTTTTACGCCCCAACGAGTGCTAAGCCGTTTAGCCCTTGAGTTCTCTAAAATTCCCTTCACACTAAAGTCAGCTTTGGTGTAGACAAGTTTTCCAGGGCACTTCACTCGCCAGCAGGTAACCAGAGCACCTGGGGATAAACTTTGAGCTAAATGTATTTTAAAATTAAAGGAAAACTTGGTTACATTCATTCAGTCAATTTTGCTCTTCACCGAGCAGAGGAGTGCTGGACGGGGTCGTCAGGGTAACCTGCACGGCAAAAACTTAATTACTTTACGTATTTCAAATAAATGCGCTGAAAACATGGAAGCTGCAAAACCAGTAACGGCAACATAAAGGGATTCGCCCAGCAGGAGCGCTTCCATCCATTAAGCGGAAAGCGATATAAAAGTCGGACCTAGTGGGTGTCATTCAAATTCCTTGGAGGATTACTGGGGGAGGCTGAGTATCCGGCCAACGAGCGTCGCGTCGTCGTCGTCACCGGCAGCAGCAGTACGAATCGAAGGGTGTTCGACAAAAGGGTCTTAAGGTTTTCCGCCGCTGCGGAAGCAATTGCCGTGCGGAAAGCTGTTGGGCGAGCAAATATTGACTCGAAATTCAATTTAAATTTATGAACCTTAAATAGCAGTGCCAAAATGAAGAATGTAAATGAATTTGCTGCTCGTTGGGGAGTACCTACTTATGCCCGGGGCTGACGCGGCCTGTCACCGGACGGGCTTATGATGTGCGGTAAATTCTCGAAATGAATAATTGACTGGGACTGCCGGCTTATCGGAGCATTAATCAAGTCTTCGTTACATGTATTCGATGGCGGGGCTGCAAAAGTGCTTAAAGCGCCAGCACCGCCGCCGCGCCGGTATTAATTATTGTCGATCTTAATCCCATTCATTCTGCTGGGACTTTTGATTTTCATTGGCGTGTGCAAATCGACTGAAATCGATAAACACACCGCTACTGGTCGTGGTCAGATTATCGAGTCTGAGCAGTTCGGTAAATACACGCTCTGATCCCCGGACAACCAGAGAGATTACGTGAAGGCAGAAAATCATGTCCAGTTCACGAATTGTTTTCACCATAAATCCCGTGTCCTCATTGGCGTTGATTATTCCAGTGCAGTCATTAATATTGCACCAGACAAGAATTGAATTTTCGAATTTAACGCTTTTAATGCATTCGTCCCCTCCCCCGCCCTGCATAAACATCACTACAGTTTGCCAATTTAGCGAAAATTAACACGTCAAACAGAATGAGACGAACATGGAAAATAATTTTAGTGCTCTGCGGTAGGACAGTCACGGATCTAAATGTTTTGGGAATTATTCCGTCAAATCAACTTATCAAACAACACCACTCTGATGCTGCAGGATTAACGGAATTATGGACATTCCATCAGATGCTGATTTTACAGTCTGTTAAATGCGTATAATGTCTGAAATCTCATTAAACTGATTCAACATTTCAAATCTGTTAAATGTTATTACGGGATAACAAAATTTTCGCAAAATTAAGCATACAACTCTATTAATGCGTATTTTTATATTTGTGTACACATCATGTACCTATGTATAGTGTTGTCATGATTTATCAATGAACGGCTCATGGAGTCATGCTTACGGAGGAGGCAAATACAAATGTGGTTAGTATCAATTAAATAACAATAACATCAATGCCAACGATGCGATGGTTCATGAAATTACGACGACGACGCTCCTCGATAAAGGAACTGAGGTTGATAACGACAAAATAAAGGTATTAATCGAGTCGAACCTACGTCACACGACATGAGACATTGCGAAAACCTTAAACACCCAAAAGAATCAATTCCAATGTTTTCTGTCGGAAATTGGGCAGTTTAAAGAAATCCATCATCTAGAAACCTCCAGAGCTCGTTAATTGTAAATAAGTTGTTTTCCATCACGACAACGCGACACCAGACAGAACTTCTATCACCTGTCAAAAATTACTAGAGCTCGGATGGGATGCCATATCCGCCATACTCTCTTGACCTTGCGCCATCAGACTTCCACTAATTGATTTTTTATCTTTATTTTTTACGCACTAGGTTTTTGTAATGGAACATAGTCGACACTCAATACAGCGGTTGTCTATGAGTAAGATCTCCATAATGGTTGTTTGCTTCCATTAACGCAACGTCTGTAGATGTAGCCAACGTCCTTTCAAATTAGATCTCTATGGCCATAGAGGTTGCAAGTTGTCGCCAGCTATACCATAAATCAAAAATGAACTTTGATTTATTGTATATTAGCTATTAATCTTGCAGAGGCATTTTGGCTGATGATTGGTTATCTTGAAAGGACCTGTCGGCTCCTCTAATCTCAACAATTTGATACATTCCAACATCCAAATTTGCACTCTGCTGGTGCAGCTGCTCATCATGCGTCGAGCGGCTCTGCAGTATTTAATTATGAGCACTGGTGCATCGGGACTTGCTCTTAATAGCCAGGATTTATGCTCCTGTAACATGAGATCAATAATTTCCTATTAAATGCGAGAATGCAGGAGTCGATGATGGGCGCACTTCATGTCCACAAGGCTATTGCTGTAATTGCATTGTTGACTTCCTCCCTTCAATCACGGAAACTAGAGAGATACAGGCGAGGTACATGCGTCGAAAGGGAAATAAATCATTTCCGCATGATTTAGTACGACATCCATCACACCATTCCATCTCGGTGGCCCTGGGGGGATTACTCAACTTAATAAACGATGTTCCGGCCGTGTGCCTACACATTCCGGATAATTTCCACATTGCCATCTTTTTATCGTATCCCAAACGTCCGATGACTCGGCGGACGCATGCATCCATCAATCTTTGTGATTTTAATCAAATCCTTCAGATCACCAGCAGACACTTGTTCAGCATCGCTACCTACCAATTTAGCTCGCAAATCACCGCCGAAGGAAGAAGGTATGCAATTGAAATCGGCCTGCGAGGAGATTTCCATTTTCGGACTTCAAATTGTTTCGCATCACAACCGGCCGCAGTCCGATTTATGCGAAATTGCGTCCACCAATAACGGCCATATTACCATGAGGAATGGCCTCATTATGGGTCTTTATCAGCCGATGATGGCATGCATGGGTCCATGACCTCTCGAAATTTACTATGCGCCCCCTGACAAACCACGATAAGAAGGAATTTGCTCGTAAATTACTTTAATGGCAAATTTTCATCGGGCTGTAAAAATCTTGTCCATGTCCTCTTTTCATTGCATTTTTTTTGTATTTTATAATTTTGCTAGTGTTGTTTTTGCTGGAAAACAATGGAAATCGTTTCGAATGCTCCGGGGACACTTTGTGGCTGTAAAACTCGTGGCGGACTTTTGTTTTCGATTAATTGGCGGAGAAGCCATTTTACATACAATAAATGATATGGGATGAAAAACGGTGTTTGCCATAATTCAATAGCGCAATTGCCGTGGAATATTTTTTTTTTGTTTTTGCTCGGAAAGAGCTTTTATGGGCACGTTGTGAAAATGTGTTAATAAAAACTTTAACTTTAAACTTTAAACTGTAATCGCTTGCACTGGATTTTAGTTTTTCGTTCGTTTGTTTTATTCTAACTATATTTTTGGGGTAAGTCGACTGTGATGTGATGTGCGTGAAGCGTTCCGTCGAAGGTAATAACATGCGAACGGTCAGTTGGTGTATACCCGCCAATCTGATTGGCGAGAAAAAAAATATACGTACCTAATACAGTGACTCAAATTTTTGTTCAAACGTTGCAAGCTCACGCATATTATTAGATATTCTTCCCACTGATAATATTTTAAAAACAAAATGTGAGGAGGAGTCAAAAGAAAAATGCCCATCTTTTTGAAAAGGTTAAAAATCAAATTCTTGTGATGGCGGTAGACACATAAACAAAGTCCCGCAGAGTGGCAAATTATAAATATTTTTATATGAAATTCAGGTAGCGGAAATCATTTGATGCAAATATACGAGGGCGGTTTGATAAGTCAGTGACTTTTTGAATAAAATATATTTTTTTCGTCAAAAAAGCATTTTATTTCTCAACATAATCTCCTTTTAACTCTATACACATAGTGCAGCATTTTTCCGACTTTTTTATTCCTTCCAAATAATAGCTTTTCTCAAGACTCTCAAAATAGGCGTTTGTTTCTGTGATGACCTCTTCATTTGACCCAAACCTCTTACCAACCAGCCATTTCTTCAGGTTTGGAAATAGGAAATAGTCACATGGGGCTAAATCTGGAGAATATTCTGGATGGGGTAGCAGTTCGTAGCCCAATTCATGGATTTTTGCCATGGTGACAACACACGTGTGCACCCGTGCATTGTCTTGATGGAACAACACTTTTTTCTTCGCCAAATGCGGTCGTTTTTGCTTCAAATAAATCAATATCAAATCTGTCCAAAAGCTCTGCATAATATACACCGGTGATCGTTTTGCCCTTTTCGAGCTAGTCGATATGACTGATACCGCGTACATCCCAAAAAACTGTAGCCGTGACTGGCGTTGGCTGACAAACACAATTTCGCCTTCTTTGGTGCACGTTGACTTCGAGAAACCCATTGTTTTGATTGTTCCTTGGTTTTTGGTGTATTTGATGTATCCATGTTTCCTCAACGGTTATGAAACGGCGCAAGAACTCGTACCGATTGCGGCTGAACATCGCCAAACAATCCTTTGAATTGGTCACACGGTTGCGCTTATGGTTGAGTATGAGCAATCGCGGCATAGCTTTTTCATATCCAAATATTCATGTAAAATGTCATGTACCCGCTCAGTTGAGATGCCTACCGCCTCAGCCACCTCACGCACTTTCATTCTCCGGCCATCCAATATCATTCCATGGATTTTATCGACGATTTCTGGTGTGACGACCTCTTTTGGGCGACCTGAACATTCGGCGTCACTTGTGTTGATACAACCACAACGGAACTCAGTAAACCACTTCTTAACCACTTCGTAATTCACAAAGTACTCATTCCACAAAAACAAATTCACGTAATTTTGATCAAAGTCCGGTAGTATTCTCATTATAATTAAAAGTTCCATAGACTCTCTATTTACCACTATGTACATCATGTTTTGCCGACGACCATTCCAGACCGTGCGTCGTCGGTAGGGCGGCCAGGAATACAGATTTAATCACGAAATTGGGAAAATAATTTACAACTGGTTTGGGGAAACACAGCATAATTTGTGACATATCTAACCCAAAGTCAAGGCCATAGGACTGTTTTAATTAATACTTGGTGGCACTGCTGCTGCCAAAATAATATGCAATCAACCGTTCCGTTGAAAATTAGCGAATTGGCGTTGACCTAAGCTAAGGACAAATGGGATTGTATTATAATTAGATTACATTACTGTAATATGGTGATAAATTCTAGGGGAGGTGTTCGTGGATTTGTTCGTAAATTCAATAAATCTTTTGTATACTCGTATACTGGTGATTTTATGTTTATTATCCCTAACAGAATGTGGTGAGAAGAATTTCAAAAAAATCTTTTATACTCAGCTTCATATACAAGTCAGTCATATGATTTGATTATGAAACAATAAAGTAACAATCTGCTGAGAGAACAGAGAATATACCTAAGCCATTTTGATTTTTTGTTATATTTTCAACTAAGGCCATTTGATTGCTCTTGCCTACTTACTGATAATGGAATCGCTGGAAAAGTAGAATTAATAAATAAGTGCATTATGCAGGTACAGCCTACGCCTAAAATTTAAAATGCAGGTACTGTGCTACACACATAACACAGCCACACAAAAAAAAAATTTTTCGATCCCGGGGATCGGACTATGTGTTCCATATGTTTTTGGGGTCGCTGAAACTGACTCCGACGTCTGTTCAACCCCATCACGTCAGGTTTTTGACATAACCTCAGCAAAAACGGGGGAAAAAAGATTTTCAATCTGGGGATCAGACAATGTCTTTTATATGTTTTCGGGGTCGCTGAAACCGAATCCGATGTTGATTTAACCCCATCACGTCAGGTTTCAGCGACCCCGAAAATATATAAAAGACATGGTCTGATCCGCCGATTGAACAATTTTTATTTTTTCTCTCGTTTTTGCTGAGGTTTTTTGAGGTTATGTCAAAAACCTGACGTGATGGGGTTGAACTGACATCGGATTCAGTTTCAGCGACCCCTAAAACATATGGAACCCATACTCCGATCCCCGGGCCCGAAAAGATTTATTTTTTGTGTGGCTGTGTAATCAATGAAACAGTCATTCTGAAAATATTCGCTATAGTGTGACCGTAGTGTGGACATGACATGCAGCTAAACACATCGTACGTCTTACTGACTGAATATATTTCTCAAAATTTTAGGCGGAAGTTCAGTTATTGATACCGCTGTATCCAGTGGCGAATTTAAAGCAAATTTATGGGAGGGAAAATTCGGAATTTTTTTTGGTCTCGCATGAATTAATATGCAAACCTGTCTAAAAACAAGTTCCTGTTACAAACTCTATTACCGTGATACCGAGAGACAAAAATGAAGATAAACATAACTTCCTGGCGAAAAAGTTGCTACAGTTTCTGTGTCGTGTAACGTGAATACGTACTTAAGAAAAACTATTGTCAGTCCATTCAATTAAATAAAATGTTGTTATACTGCATACTTATTTCATTTCATCATTTTCGGCACAGTCCAACGGTTTGTACACTTAATTAGGCGCCTCAAAGCCGGCGAACGAAAAGGAAATCAAAGTCCGCCCCACGTCATGAATAATTTCCACATCAAAGACCTAATCAAAAAATTACAACGGACCAGACCCGCATCTTCAAAAATGTAATTGAAATCCCCTTAAATCAAGAGCCCCCGAATCAACTCGCCTGAAATTGAAATTAGTCAAACTTGGCGACCCCATCTAGTCGTTTCGTTGACGCCCCCGGGCAGGTGCTAACATATGCACGGCAGGCGTGCAAGGGCGCTTCCCCTCCCACAACGGCGCCACACAAATAGACTGCGGCGCTTTCGCTCCCCTTTTTTTCGTGTCATGAACATTCACGATAGACAGAAAGTTAGGCGCCCATAACTAATTTAAAGTTTAAACAAAAGTAAAAGTGGGTGGCGGTGTGCAAACGTCCGCATTCGACAGACTATACCACTTCCGACGAGCAAACCTGATTTCTTTTTTTTTTCCCCGGCACCCAAGACGGAAGAATATCAGCGGGCAGACCAAACAGAGTTTTCAGTTTTTCCGCTGTTCCTTGCCCACCTGGGCTGAGCATGTACTTGGTTTTTATTAGCTGGGCAAACCAGCCGCTGAAAACCTCCGGGGATGTGGAGCCTCAGACCCCAGTCTTTCCCGGCCCGGTAGGACACGGTGGCTGCCGGTGGGGTAAATTAACTTCGGGCCAGACCATCCCCCGCCCTGGGAATGACGACAGCAATTTAATCGCTTCACATTTGCATATTTCACAGTTTTTTATTGGATTTTCGATTTATCCAGAGTGCCACTAAATTAACGGCAGAGGCGTCCCGCCAGCTAAAATTCCTCATTGATTGGCTTTTGTGCGGCTCCCATATATGAGTAATCCACGAGGGCCACGCAGCGCGGCGGCTGGACACTGGGACGCCGGGACGCCGGAACGCCCGGGATAATAAAAAAATACTGCGAAAGCATGATGCGAGTGCGTCCGTAATCGGAATTTTATCTCGAAAACAATTGGCGATAAATCCGCACTTGTTTTGTTCTTGAAATTAATCGCTGGGCATGCCGAGCAATTAGTAAATAAATTGCTCAATTTCGGTGTATTTAATTTATTTTGTTTGCTCCCCGACCCTTTCCGGGATGCGGTTTGTGCGGCCATACGTCCTGAATGTATAATTTTTCGACTGGATTTGCCCCCGGCGGCGATGCGGCCGGTACTGCAGATTGGGGAGCCCCGCGCACAATTTGCGAATAACTTCGGCCGAAGGAGCTCGAGTTATTTCAAAATTAAAAGTCGCGGTCGAATCGCAGGTCGGAACCAATTGCTTTTGAATGGGATATTAACTGGGCGAATTTGTTTCAATCATTCCAAATTGAATTTCCAATGTGTCGATTTTGAATAATTATGCTCCGGGTCATTTACGAATGGAGGGACCGGTGGGGGGTTAGTTATTACATTGAAGGAGCGCCGAAAATTAATTTCGATTAATTGGCAATAGAGCTTTTCATTAAATCCACTTACAATCAGATCAGAGTAGGTCGATAAAAATATCACGCTCCACGACTGGTGATTAAATGGTTACCGTCCAATTTCCCGACAATCTTTTGCCCGACAGCACTTTTCCCGAAAAGTTCGTTTCTGTTTCTGTTCGGGAAAAATGTTTGCGGGAAAAAGGTTGTCGAGATATTGTATTCGGGAAAGTGATAGATATTCGAAGACATGTACATAGATGGTTAAATGTCCTAAACCACATACATATTGTTACTCGATTGGCCTTCGCGGCCGCGAGAAGTGGAGAGGGACACTTCCCAGTGGTCAACTTATCGTAATACTTCCCGTACCTTGTCGTGGGAAGCGCGGCCCAATTACCTTTGGGGGCTCACTCCCCTCAAGCTTCCGGGTCTAAAATACTGCACTAGAGCAGATTCCCTTTTATTCCCTCTTTTTACTTTCAGGGGAGAAGGCTAGTAGATCTCTTTATATGGTAGTAAGGAGGGCACGGCACTTGCCTGGCTTAGCTTGACCCGTCTTCCCAGGGCTGAAACCTCCTCCGGGGCTGTTCTTATTTCTTTCTTGTTTCTTCCCAAGGGCCTCTGCTTCTCTCTTCGTAGCAAACACAATAACACAAAAACCCGCTGAAGGAAATCTACGGCGGTCACACAAGATCACAAAAAAAAACCGCTAAAAGAACTCTCCGGCAACGCAAGAACACAAAATTTTCTATTCGCAAAATCAAATCTCCGTCGGTACCCACAAAAACAAAATCCGCACAAGAATTCTATCCGTTTTTCCGATACGGCTGCCCCGCTTCGCATTTTTTGCTCTACTCGCCAACTCCTGTGACCCCTTTTTTTTAGTTTTCCCCGGTGTCCTGCCTACTCCCTGGAACAACTTGTTCCCCATCTAAGTGGCGGACTAAGGCAGGGATTACAGGTAAAACTTTGATCTCTGTTTAGGATTAGGTGAATACAATTATTTTGAGACAAGGGGGTGTAACAATATCTTATGGACATTCCCGATTGCCCAATCAAAGCGGGTCATGCACGATCAAGGATACTGTCATGGAAAATGGATGAGTTTTTTGCCACACATGATTCCAGGTTACTTGTCCGAAACTGAATCTGTATCCAGTGGGCCTCCAAGAAACTTGTTGAAAATCAAACTCAGTTTGATTAGTTTTCAGGCTTCCAATTTCCATTACAAGAACTAGAAAGTGCCTTACACACGAATAACAAACAACTTGGAACATGACGTCGCATCAAGTAAACTCTTGACAAGTGACATGCTTTCCTTATACCTGGATTTTCGTTTTGGTACGTTGCGTACATTAAAGAAATTCGATACAGTCGTTAAATATTTAGTTCATACAAAAAAAAAACATAATATGACTTGCGCACTGAAATCTGGGGGCTTATAATAATGACAGATGACATTTGTCGCCAAGTATGAAATTTGTATAATAAATTTATATATAAATTTATTTTCAATAAAATAAAAGTTGCCCAAATTCCGAAAGAAGTGATAGTCTGTGGGGACTAGGTCTAGTGAGTATGGTGAATGATGAAGATCTTCCAACTCCAACTTTACCATTTTCATTTGTGCGATATGTAGTCTAGCGTTGTCATGCAATAGAATAAATGTCGTTGGAAATTGTCTCAGTTTAGGTATAGTATTTTTCCTCACACGTGCGCGGAAACCACTACTATTCCGCACGGGTTTGCGTTTGGAAACACGCCGATTGCCCACTGTAGAACCTGTTGGGAATAACCCACTGGTAATTTTAAAGAACACAAGCGAGACTTCGAATAACGCACGGGTACCTGAAATGGAAATGCACTCAGAATATTTTCTTTCTTCTTCAACTCAATTCTTCAAGAAATCCTTCATGGGAGCCGTATACCTGAGTGCATTTGTGTCGCTCGATTAACGCAATGAGAAGGAGTGCGTACATGTCCCACACTGATCACTGGACAGGAGTATGCATTTCTCGCTTGCACTTGCAATAGCAATGATGAGCTCTAGAAATCTACCTGAGCAGCACTCGACTCGACGGTTAAGTTAAGGCTCGTGCACTCAGAATATTTCGTCAAGAAATCCCTTTTTTTTTATATACTCGCACGTGTTAATTAAACATCCTTTTAATGCTTTTCCGGTACCTAAATAAATTATTTAAGCCGGGTAATAGTATATTGCTTTGTACATCTGTACCTTAGATATCATAAAAACCTTTCGTATATCTTTTTGAGAGATAATTACAGCAAAAATACTATTTCATCACACGTGCGCGGAAACCACTACTATACCGCACGGGTTTACGGGTGGAAACAGCCCGATTGCCCACTGTAAAGCCTGTTGAGAATAACCCACTGGTAATTTTAAAGAACGCACGCTAGACTTAGAAAAACGCACGGGTACCTGAAATGGAAATATGTTACATTCAGAATATTTCTTCAAGAAATCCTTCATGGGAGCCGTATACCTGAGTGCATTCCGGGTCGCTCCTTTAACGCAATGAGGAGTGAGTACATGTCCACCATCTCTGATGCAGGACAGGAGTATGCATTTCTCGCTTGCACTTGCAGGAGGCAATGAGGAGCTAAAGAAATATTTCTCGCTTCCGGTTTGCCCGTTTGTGATTTAAAGGATGTTTAACACGTGCGAGTATATAAAAAAAATAGGATTTCTTGAAGAAATATTCTGAATGTATTTCCATTTCAGGTACCCGTGCTTTTTTCTAAGTCTCGCGTTCTTTAAAATTACTAGTGGGTTATTCCAAACAGGCTTTACAGTGGGAAATCGGGCAGTTTCCACCCGTAAATCCGTGCGGTATAGTAGTGGTTTCCGCGCATGTGTGATGAAAATATATATTTTTGTCGAAAAGTTTTGCGTTTTCAAGATATTTATAAAAAACTAATTTCGTGACCTTTTAACTCGCGTATTGGAGCGCGCCAAGGTCACATCTTATTGAGAACCTCAATCACCTCAATGCTAAGGTACAAATTCAGCCTGTTACAAATTTTCTCCCATCTTCAATAATTTTATGTCTATTTTTCCTTGACTATTAAGCATAAATAGTTGTTTACTAACTGCAATGCAAGATCACCTAACATGACGTTCAGTTTCAAACAAGCTTAAATCTATATTTTGAAGTGTCTACAAAAGAAAACTAAGAAAACGAGCGAATTTTCATAGAATGGAAATGAGCGCAATTATCGTTTTCATGTTTCTGACTGGTTCCCCAGCTAAAGCAGAAGAGAAATGAATCCAATGAAAACTGGTTCTACAATTGGATAAAACTTTTAAAGCGGCGATAACCACTTCAGCAAAGACACCTTTACGGTATCTTCAAGCGATAACTTAATTCTTGCGTTTATTTGATTTACGTGTTCAGCTGAAACTTTATTACCTTTCCCATTCAAAGGGTTTAAACTATCTTCACCGAACGACTCAAAATGCCAACTGTACTGGCTGGGACATGAATGTTTCCTTTTATTAGCTGAAAAGTAATCAAGACAAATTGTAATTAAATTTATCGCATTGCTGGTAAGTCCTAAAATTAGTCATATTCCTGGTTCTTCCCTTACAAAATAGCGAGTAGGCGTATGGCAAAGGGGATTACGTGAAACTAGCATGGCAATTTAACTTTTCATGTCGCGAAATCCCAATGCATTCCCGAATTGTTTCCAACAGGCGAAGGTGTGCAAATAATTCAATTAACTGGCACACATCAGCTCGTTTCAATTTTGCAGAATCGCTGACGTGGCCCGTGTACGCCGTGGAAAGTACACGGTCATCGCATTACTCATCCTTTGTGCAATTTTGCATTGTGTTGCTATGAAACTCGCTCTCTGGATCTGTGCATCGCCATGAAAAATTAAGGACTGATTTTATGAGAGTTCAATAATCGATTTCTATTAAATATTGCAACGAACAAGCTTTCAGCCCCCGGATCCGATTTTAGGCATTGCAATCCGTGCTACCCTCCCTCGGTATGAATAAGTGATAAATGCCCTTCTCTGATTCATTGCTCCGTGCATTGTTTTGCTTTTAACGCTTGTTGGCTTATTGACGTTGAAATGTTTCGGATATTGTTAACCCTCTGCCATTTTTCGTTTTTCTATCAATTTTGCAATTTACAGATGTGGAGGAGACATGCAAAAATAAGCGACAAATTTGATTAGCTCGTATTTTTGGATATCCCTTTTATTATTTCCAATAGAGATATTTTTTATTTAAACGACTATATGTAGTTTGTTGCGAAATCAATGGGATCAGTTAAAATATTTTCTGTTTTATTCATTGGTTATCAATATTTAATTCTATATACACATATATAAAAATGAATTGCTGTGCGTTAGTCTCGCTAAAAGTCAAAAACGGCTTGACCGATTTCGATTTTTTTTTTTGTTTTGTTCGCTGTAATACAGAGGAGGTTTAAAAAAAAAGAAAATTCGGGAAACCCCAAAGGAAAAGCCGGAAAATCGAAACAATCGAAATGTCCGTTTTGAACAGGAAGCGAATTTTCCAAATTCAAGGAATCTTTATGAAAAAGGCAATTGGTGGTTTTCGGGGTCGCAGATCTCAAGCTTGCATTAAAAATTTTGGAATTCAAGATGACGGATCCAATATGGCGACCGAAAAAGTTAAACTTCAAGGGATTTCCCTGAATATCCGCACTAGGGAATTTTCGGGATCTCTGATTTCGAATCTGCTATTCACATTTCCAAATATGAGACCACCGCCATCCCGCGGGGAGATATAGGAGAGGGGCTGCAATAAGGAGGTGGTGTAAAATGAAGAAAACTAAATTTAATAATACTGTTGGAAAATATCTAAAGCATGTGCAAAACGCAAATAGGAAAACGCTGGGTCACATAGGAGAGGCGGTGGTGCAGTAGGGAGGCGTTGTATAATTAAGGAATACAAATTTAATAGTATCCCGGGAAACGCCAGGTCCGGGCAAGCTAGTATTCAATAAAAAAAAATTGTTTTATTTTAGAGGTATAAATAATTGCTCCGGAACTGTAGTAAATATATAAATTCTCGTTGCTGGTTCGGGTGATTTCTCAGTCGGAAAAAATTTTAAATAAAAAATGCAAACACTCGTAATTATTATGGTTATGGCTATCGTCCCCACCAGAATTTATGGATTTTGCAAAAAAATAACAAAATGACTCAATTATTCGCGTTCTTTTGAAAAGTTTTATTTTTCGTGATATGAAATTGTCGAAGTAAGTCAATAAATCTGCATTTTTGTTTGCCAAAGAAAAAATCTATACAATCACTGGATAGTGAACGCGCTCTATTCACTGTAGTACGGCTTGTGCGCACAGTGCACAGTCGCCATGTTTCAGAGGGCAGAATTCCAGCAGGAATGACAGTCGTCATATCAGCAGCGTTTGTTTACGTTTTTTGCGAGTCGGTGTTTTTTATTATTGAAGTAAGTGCAATGTAATTTTAATCACATTCTTTATCGGTATCATCCAGGTTGTGCTCTGAACACTTTGAGGCCTCATGTTTTAAAATTGGAGGAGCAAGTAAATGGCTTAAGGAATCTGCTGTTCCAACCATTTTTGGGGACAGAAAATCTGCGTGTATGTATTGTAAAATGTCCGATGATTTTTCGAAACCCTGCGCTCACCGCAATACACACACAAACGCAGCTGGATGACTGTCTTTCCTACTGGAATTCTGACCTCTCAAACATGGCGACTATGCGCACAGCAATTCAAGCCCATACGCTATCCAGTTATAGTATAGATCAGTGGTTATCTCCAGAAATTGATCTGCAAAATGACCTCATCCTCCATGTGATACTTCTTATTTTGGGGGTTATGTGAAGTCACAGATAATCGTAAAAAGACCAGCAACTTTAGAGGCCTTGTGATCTAACATCAAACTCATAATTGCATTGTTAGTCGCATTGACTTGTGTGGTCATAGTCATGGAATATTGAGTTCAATTCAATTCATGCATACGCTTCTGTGAAGGACATTAAATTGATCTCTTGCCTTTTATGTCTAATAGTATGATTTGCTCTTCACAATGTAATAATGATCAATTTAAATTTCTTGCAAGTTCTTTTTTTATTTAAAAATCAACATACAGCGCTCTTATTGAAAAACCTTTATTTACGTTTCAAGTGAATATTGTCAAGCTATACAACTTTCAGAAGATGTAACATTAAAACATTTATATTTGTTAGAATTCTTGATTCATATGAAAGTAGAAAAGGTAAAAAAACAAATAAAGGCGGGGTCCTGACATCATTAGAAAATATTCCCAGCTCCGCCAATGGTCGTAGTGGTAATAAATCGATTGTAATTAAAGTGCATGTCCAACCGACTGTGTACCTAATACAATGATTTTATAAAAATGAAGAGCTCTTTCTTACAATCAGACTTATTAAAACAGACCTGCACTTTCGCTTAAGTAAAGTAGTAAACGAAAAAGTCAAATAATTCGCGCCAATTAGCAAGCATTTCTGAACGCTCTCTGCAGTCTCCACGCAGTGCAACCAACATTATACCACTCTTCCATTCCACTTGCACCAACCCGTCAGACATGAATGGTGGAGCGAGAATTTCGTAGCAAGACTCAATTGACGGGAGTGGAGTGTTTTGAACAATTTCGTGTATTTTGCTTGGTGAAAATAGCTTTCCTATTAAGCTCCGTGTCGCCTAAAATGTTCGCGTTCGCAATTATTGTACTTCTGTGAATGTTTTGTGCCCGTTTGTGCTTGCGAATCGCACCGGGGAAATGTGAAATGTGCCTCAACTCCAAACCCAATAATCCTGTGCTAAATGTCCTGCCAATTTCCAAGCTCCGAAGCGAACGAAAAGCCTCCAGTGTTTCTGTTTGTTGTTTTGATCGAATTCTTGCTCTTTGGGCGGTCGGGGTGTTATTTGGCAGCCGCCGCAGTAATTGGTGGAAGCAATTAGGAAATTGACGACGGGGCAGTGTACGGAAAAGTGCAGTGAGTGAGTAAAATAATGGCAAACAGTGCTGGCCGCAATACGGTTGTCGGCAATGATGGTGGAGCCCGCAGAAGACATTCCCGGTTCTCGTGTTTACGGTGCTGCGGGGATCTGTTCAACTATTTGCTGAGACTGCGGGTGAGCCCCGAGGAGCTAGAGCAGCGCTACAAGTCGAGGGAAATCGACAAATTTCTGGAGAAGGATAAGAGGGCATTCCGCAGACAGGTAGATATCACTGAAACATTTGCCACCCAAGCCAGGCAGCGCCCCTCAATGCGCCGCTCTTGGCATCAGTGGCCACCTGCGTTTGGGCTTCCCAAACACACCCACTTTCTTGCTAAATTCGAATTCCATCCCAATACGATTTATACAATACGAAAATATTGTACGTCTATCCCCTGCCCGTTGCCGCCGAGCAACTGGTTCATTGCATTGTACAGCATCCGTGTGGATGTGTGCAATGCCTGGCCGCCGTTGACAAAGACGGCCAGTCAATTAGCCAGCAATTGTGTCTGAATTATGCAAGGAAATTACAATTTCCGCAAAGCTTTGTGCGTGATATCATTTTTTGGAAAGCGAATTTGTTCTGCGGTGATCTCTGAACTTCTCAAGATGCTCCACAGCTCCTACTCACTACCCAGCTCAATTACACGCTCCTTGCGCACTAGTTTTTCTCCATTCGTCGCTGGTGTGATCCAATTGAGGCTCAGCCCATAACCAGGCAGCTGCTTGTGCTTATCTGTAAATTGTTTATTCCCAACCGAAACTCCTTCACCGAGTCGGCCACGAAATTCTCAGGTGTAGTGCTTTCCGGAGATGAAGGCGGTAATAATAATTTAACCACTGCGAGAAAAAACATGGGAAACACTGCTCCTTGGTTTTCCTGTTCACAAGTGGTGGTCAACGTGATCGCACTGAAATTGATTTCCTCATTTCCAAACGGCCGGTTGTCCGTCTGAGTTTGTAGGCTCTTCAATTCAGAAAGCTAGCCGATCTATTACCTCAGGAAATTGACGGTATTGCACAAAGGGAGAATTAATTTTATATGAGAGCCGCTTGCATCGTTGAACATTTAAATTTCCCAAAGGTCTAAAGACATGCAACAAATGAAGATCAGGTTCAAAAAGCGGCAGCTCCGAATGTCTGAATAAATCGAAAACTAATGAGAAAATGAACAATTCCTTAAACTTATTGGACCAGACCCTTCCTTCGATAAGTGTCATGCATGCATTACACCACAGTCGGACATACCCGGCTCTTTTGACTCCCGAGTGCTCCTCAGGTAGATTTCAGAGCTCCTCATTGCTGCTGCAAGTGTAAGCGAGAAATAAAGGGTGTTTTTTTAAGAGGTTGCCGATTTTTTATTTGAATAAAACACATATAAAATTATGAAATGACCAAAATTTTTTTTTTATTTGGTAGATAATTTTTTGGCATTTAACATTTAAACACAATTTCTGGCATATGGCCACCACGACTATTTTTCACAAATGTCATTCTGGAGGTCCAATTTTCGACCACTTTTTCAAGCATTTGGAGGCGTATGTCAGCAATGACACGTTGAATATTGGTTTCCAAAGCATCAATCGATTGAGGTTTATCCACATAAACCAATGACTTCACGTATCCCCACAAAAAGTAATCGAGTGGCGTCAAATCGCACGAACGCGGAGGCCAATTCACCGGACCATTTCTCGAAATAATGTTGTCGTTGAAAGTTTCTTTCAATAAGTCGATTGTTTCACGTGCTGTATGGCAAGTGGCACCATCTTGTTGAAACCACATTTCATCCATATCCATATCTTCAAGATTTGGCAACAAAAACTCATTGATCATGGTTCTGTATCGATTTCCATTCACGGTAACGCGTCGTCCTTCCTCATTTTTAAAGAAATATGGACCGATGATCCCACCAGCCCATAGACTGCACCAAACAGTACATTTATCAGGATGCATTGGTAATTCTTGAACGGCGTGTGGATTATCTTTGCTCCAAATGCGACAATTTTGCTTGTTGACGTATCCATTTAACCAAAAATGCGCCTCATCACTGAAGAGAATTTTACGGTAAAAAAATGGATCTTCGTTCAATTGATTTAACGACCAATCACTGAATTCACGGCGCAAACGATGGTCGTGTGGCTTTAATTCTTGCACCAATTGAATTTTGTATGGCACCAAACCCAAATCTTTACGTAAAATTTTCCATAAAGTCGATGGACAAAGTCCAATTTGCTGAGCACGACGACGAATCGATAAATTGTCGTTTTCTTCGACACTGGCCTCAACGACAGCAATATTTTCTTCTGTACGAACTCTTCTCATTCTTGTCGGTGGCTTGGCATCCAAAAGACTGAATGTAGACCGAAATTTGGTAATTACGTTCTTTATGGTGGTCTCTGACGGACGATTATGTGCACCATAAAATTCACGAAGTGCTCTATAAACATTTTTAATTGAACACTGATTTTGAAAATAAATTTCCACGATTTGATAACGTTGTTCTGGAGTTAACCTATTCATAATGATTTGCCAAACAATACTGAGTAGAAATGCCACTTTGAGCTGTCAAAACAACTGCCATAAAATAAAACGACATCTATCGGAAAAACAAACCTCCTAAAAAAACACCCTTTACATACTCCTGCCGTGAAAAATTACTTGTGCGGCACACAGGACACAGATAACCTCCTTCTCACTTCTTACTCACTCCTTCTCATTGCGTTAATGGAGCGATCCAAAATGCACTCAGATATACGGCTCCCATGAAGTCAAACTTTGCCCAGCTCTGCATTACAGTCAGTGGTTTCCTTCGACAAAATCAGCGGCCCCTGTGCCCTGTAGGGCCTACATACCTGAGTGCATTTTGGGTCGCTCCATTAACGCAATGAGAAGGAGTGAGTAAGAAGTGAGAAGTAGGTTATCTGTGTCCTGTGTGCCGCACAAGTAATTTTTCACGGCAGGAGTATGTATTTCTCGCTTACACTTGCAGCAGCAATGAGGAGCTGTGAAATCTACCTGAGGAGCACTCGGGAGTCAAAAGAACCGGGTTTGCCCGGCTGTGCTGTAGGCCGTAGGGTACTGCGATCTTTGAGGGTCCTGTGTAAATAGTTTTCCAACTATGCGCATGTTAGAGAGATGAGTGCAATAATGGGTCAAGTGTTGTCCATCGACGAAATATTATTTTTTGTGTAGGTCATTCCCACCTCTTTAAATAATCCTTATAAATGTAGGCTCGATATCAATCCTGGCGGCGCACAGTGGTTCCAATCGCCTGAAAAGCTGGCCAAGAATCGATTATCGATTTTGATGTTTAGTTCACCCTAATTTCACACAGAGGGCCTTGGTGCATGCTGCTGTAGGTCAATGCTTGGCCTTTTTCCAGTGCAAGATTAAACTAGCAGAAAGTCTTGCAAAATCGTGATTGTAAGTGAAAATCGTCATCACATGATATGGAGGGCACCTCCCACCCCATGCAATGAGAGATTTGGAACTTACATACTTGGAACAAATTTCCATATTATCTTATTATAATTACCACCGTAATTTTGAGTCTGACCACATGTCATGAGCTTTGGTGACTGAGGTGGCTTCGATTAAATATCTATAAATTCGCCCATTGTACGAATTTTGTCGATAGCCTTGCACCAACATTTTCTTCGTTTATAAAACTATGCAAACAGCATAAATTGGTTTATTCAAAGTCTGGAACAGATATGTACTTAAATCTACAACAAAGATATAATAACTTAGTTGTTGTTTCATTTTTGAAATCTTTGAATTTATTGCTCCTATTATTTAATTAAAATTTTATTTTTTAAATGTAAGGAAAGATATTATGACGGGAAGAAACAATAGAAATCGTTTAGTAGACCTAATCGGTAAAGATACGTATGTATATACATATGTGCATTATCTTGTAAAAGAGAAAACTATTTTTGTACTATTTCACATTAAATCATTGTCGCAGATGACGCAACCCTCTAAAGCCGTAGATTATCGGACAAAAAATTCCTTAAAAATTCCAGTGCGGCATTTCACAGCGGTAACTGTGCAAAGAAGAGATTCCATTGAATTGAATCCATTCATTTACCAAAAACATCAATTTTCATTACACAGTGTTCCTGACCTTGGTCTTATACAGTTCAATTGCCTGTGAAGCGCCCGAAAGGGATGCTGGCCATAAACTTGACGGCAATGGGCATTTTCGAAATAAAGGGCGCTCAATCTCGGTAGTACTACAAACGACGCAACACACCCGGCAGCGATTGACCTTATTCGTGTTGAAATTTTGCTGCGACTTTGTGAAAACACTTTCTTGTCGGATGTTTGGAATGTCAGCGAATTGCTTTCTTGAGGGTTTTCTTTAGTAACCTCCTCAAACTTTTTACAATTTCATTGCCGATGGCATAACTCTGGGTATGTTGCGGACGAGACTGTTTACGAGCAGCTTCCTAGCCTGCAACTTTACCCATTTACGACTCGGTGCCACGGGCTTTCAGATTTTATTTTGCACATCTAAAAAGCGCTACCGGCTGTGCGTTTCTTTATAGAATGCTAATAATTACTTGCAGATGAAAAACGTTCTCAGCGCATCTGAGATCTTACACAACACATAATTTGCCGACTTAAAGTACTTTTGTTCATTTTTTTGTTTTAAGGTAGTTAATTTCTGAGGTAAGAGCAAAATTACCTAGAATCTCAATATTTCTTACTTTGGTTTGGTACGAGTACTTAACATTTTTCCCTCACTTGGGTTTGGCTCAAAATCCCGAAACGACAAAATGCAGAGACCAAAATCCAAAAAAAATTTGCATGAATTTTTTCTGCATTATTTCTGGATTTATTGATATTGTTTATTTGTAACGGTATACTATAGTTAATATACATTTTAATAAAGGGCAAATACTCATTCAGTAGACATTTTGTAAAAGGTAAATTTCAGTATTTCGGGTATCTCCCCGAAATTGCATTCAACTCTGCACTGTCTGGATTATGTCTCTTCTGGATTTAACTTTATGTTCTCGTCAAGGACCTACTTCTAATCCTCAGGTACAATATCATTCAAAAATGACTGATGTTATTATGCAGACCAACATATTTGCCATGACTGCGCAAACAGTTTTCCTCAGTGAGCAGATGAGGTAGGTACTCATTATCCTAGCTTGCACACCTTTCCTTGCTTCTGCAGGTGTGCCGTGGAATAGGTCGAATTGATTTGTTCTGCTAATTATTCAAACGTTACTGTTCGATTGGATTACACTTTACTCTTCGAGGCATCTTGTTTAAACCCATTAGGGCTATCCAACCTCAACTGATTATAAACTTTAAAATTACAAAATTTTCTAAATTACCAGCATACATGAAACTTATCACCCGTTCGTCGTTAACGATTAGTTGCATTGCACCCAAATTTGCACGCTCTTTAAAAATTTCGCATTACTTGTGGCATAAACTGATATTTAGCTAGGGGTCGTGTACTAACGGAATTATTAAAGAAAATATTAAAAATAAAAATTTTTTATTGAAGCTTCCTATACAACGGAATTTTTATATGCCGCCATGTGGATTTATTAGTCTTTCGTTTATGGCTCTTTCTCTTTTGATGTTCTCCATTAAAAATTGCCAACCAAATCGTAAAGGGCAGTCATTAAACGTTTTATAGGTGAAGCGCTCTAGTTTTGCGAAAAATACACAATCCACAAAGAGCTTTATTGACATTTCCGTTTTACTAAAGGGACACGTAATAAACAATTAAATACCGTTGCATTCGAAATACTTTTTTTTTTTTGTGATAAAATAAAGAAAATTTGAGAGGAGATAACAAACTATTATTTTATAGTATTGGGATACTAATTGGGTGGCCAGAATGCCGGGCCATAAATTATCTTATGTTTTCGAATTTGTCGTTGTGAGCATTAACATGACCGATAAAGCAGCAGATAATTTAATGAATTTTTAATAGTCCTTATCACAAAAGAGGAAGGCAAATGCGTGCCGTAAGTATTATTTAAATTAATTTCTCGAAAGCGGATTATTACCGTTATTATTTGCAAATCCAGCCCACTTTCAGAGAAAATTATCTACGCGGAAAATTATACCTTTATTATTTATTAGGTAGGAGTATAGGGCTTCCATACGGCCTCTCCACGTCGAGGCTCTGTTTCCGTTTCTTGAATCATTTATGTTTACTATGCTAGGTGATTAATGGGGTTTCCTTCCATCTGTCGCTTATTAGGAAAAGCACATTCTTAGAAAGGATATTCCGCGTAAATTGAGGGACGGGTGTAATTCCATAAGATTTCGTTAAGATTTTCATATGTGTGGAAATTCTTAACGTTGCACAGTGGCCGATTTCCCGAAAAAGCTGGCCAAAAGTCGAAAAATGATAGGAATTACACAAAACTTCGCAATTTTATGTTTTTGAGGTCGCTGATTACGAATATGACATTTTTTTTCCAAAATTCAAAATGGCGGATTCAAAATGGCGGACGTCTACTACTCAAAACAACTCCATTTCAACAAAATTTTGTATGCTTTAGTTTTTGAGGTCGCTGATTACGAATATGACATTTTTTTTCCAAAATTCAAAATGGCGGATTCAAAATGGCGGACGTCTACTACTCAAAACAACTCCATTTCAACAAAATTTTGTATGCTTTAGTTTTTGAGGTCGCTGGTTACGAATATGACATTTTTTCCAAAATTGAAAATGGCGGATTCAAAATGGCAGACGTGTACTATTTAAAACATTTTTTTTTCAACAAAATTTCGTATGGCCATTTTGAATCCGCCATTTTGAATTTTGAAAAATAAATTTCATATTCGTGATCAGCGACCTCAAAAACATAAAATTGCGAAGTTTTGTGTAATTCCTATCATTTTTCGACTTTTGGCCAGCTTTTTCGGGAACCGGCCAGCTTCAGTCCGCAAGATTTAAAATTATATTTCATGAAATAACGCAAATTAACGCAGCTGTTTTTTTCGTAAAATGAAAGAAAATACTTTCTTTTACATAATAGAAATGATCTTAGCGTGGAACTCTGCGGAACTTCTAACTATTTTTCTTCATTTTTATAAAATGTCAACACGAAAAAGTTTGACGTGCATGACTGTGTTAAAAAAAAGTTTTTACACAGCGAAACTTTAGTAGGTACTTTCTATACTTTCAGAAACACCCGTTACTGAAGGCGATCTGAAAACAGCCACTAGAAAAGCTGTTATCACTTTTAAAACGACGTTGTACAAATCCAGGTTTAAGTAGCGTGCCAGATGATGCGTCGAAAAGAGTCACTTTAACTTGCTCTAATGCTGAATGCCTTACCATTACTTAGTATAATACATTACTGTTATTTTGCCAAAATGTGTAGAAAAAGGTTCTTTATGACATAGGATGATAGCTTGAACAGAACGAAACAATTTTTTTTTCGACTTTTGGCCAGCTTTTTCGGCAAATCGGGCACTGTGCGTTGTGGTAATTTTTCGTTTACGGATTGCTAATCAATGGAACAAATTCTATAGAATAGATCTATTGATTGTACATACATAGTTAATAAAAAATAATAAAAAAAAACTCCACCTAAATGTTAAAATAAATTGTGAATAGACTGCTTCTCTCAATACCTCTGCTTCATAATAGTCTGAGCACACATGCCTCACAAAATGTTTCTTCAATTAAGAAGTTAATTTATTTTTTGCAGAACAGCCGTCGCTACTTACTACCCAGCGAATTTTTGGCGAAGAGTATTGAACTTGCAAGCTATTAATTCCGTGACATAAATCTCTTTAAACTTCCTATTAATTTCTGTAGCGGCAATAAAGCGTGTTTATTATAAATTTTAGAGGCTGACTATAAATTGTTCTCTTAATGTACAATACTCCCGAGCTTTTAGCAAACAAACTCAGAACTGTTGAATATTTGCAATTTAAATATTTTTGTTTGCTTCTCCCCCGAAAAATATTTTTGCAAATTGACTACGTAACGTTCTAGCGCCGAAAAGTGGAAGTGGGTGAAATGAAATAAGTGAAGTTTACAACTGTGCACCGGAAAATTTATATTTACTTTGGATTATATTTAAACATTTTTATGATATTAGCCAGCTTCTCGGGTATTTAACTTTTATGTGCTTTTTTTCTTTTTGCAGTGGCACTTAAATATTGTGCGGAAAATACATTTTGTTACACGACTGTACTAGGTTGGCTGGACGCATGACTTAAAAATACATCTCTAAGAAGTCGTTTTGGTCAGACCTTGAACGGTTTTTATTAAGCTGCTTTGGGCGGATATGGGACCACGACCCTTTTCAAAATTAAACCTATTTCAAGCTCACAATCCTCCTCTGGAGGTTATAGCATAAACTGAGTCAGCTCTTGCCAAGCAAAAGTTAGAGAAAAAAAGAGGGCTAATAAAATTCTAGTGAGGAGGCAGAGCCTAAATGTCAATAGAATATTTACGACCGCGCGTTCTGCATTCAAAGCAGCTGCGCAATCAAATTCGCAACCTTGCTCTTTTGAACAAACGTAAACTATCTCAGGCCGGAGGTGTCAGTTTTCTCCGAAAACCCCATATATCTGGGGCAGACAAATTACACATAATGCTCTTGTGTACGCAGTAGCACCGAAATAAATATTGTTATGCAAACGAAATCTCCAATTTGACGATTTAAAGAACAAACATCGCTCATGTGACGAGCTAAGTAAACGGCAAGTTTCGGACTTGGGGCATGACGACTTGACTTGACAACCAACCGTACCGGAAGCCTGGGTCTTAGTCATTTTTGTTTTGAGTCTGTTGGGGTTTTCCGATGGCTGCCAGTGCTAATGGCACGCAACGGCAGCCCCAGCGGCACGTAAGAACGGCCTCATTATTGCATCAATGTCCGGCTATTGAATGCGTAAAGAGATCTGCGTCCAAAGTGTCAGCAAGATTTAATGTCTTCCTAAATATCTGGGCGTTGTTATGGTATGCGCCGAAAACGACCTGCTACAGAGCTCTTTTCACACCTTGACGGCTCGCCGATCGCTCAAATAAAGCGAAATTGTTTGCTCAGCTTCAATGTCACCTGACAATTTTCGGCGGACAGGCCAGGCCGTACCTTGATTGCTTTCACAATAGCGAGCCGGAAAACTGGCGAAAAAAGGTGAAAGCTCTCACGCTGATGCAACAAATCGGAATTGCGCGGGAATGTACACAAGAGGCGGGGCCGAGATGGTTTGGCAGGCCCAAACATATGGGACTGCAAAAATTGTTGATTTATCTTCGGAGCTCTTTGGATCGATTATCCGTTCCCGTGAATTATTGCGTTGTTTATGCATTTTGATGCGATGAATTAATTCGTTCTTGACGTCTTCTTTGGCGTCGCGGAGTGCTGTTGCGCCGCGACTGTAAATAAGGAAATGGCAACACACAGGAATCGAGGTGTGTTTATGCCACTTTTAGCCAGCCTCAGGCCATAGGCTCAAACAGGACGTAGCAATAAATCGACCAAACAACTATTAGTTTGCTAGAAATCTTTTCAAGAATGTAAATTGCTTTAAATCTTCTATCTGATAGGGCACAGTGTATGTAATGTGCATATCAGCACATATGTATGTATGTAGTTCAAACTTGGACATCATGTTTAAAATTAGAAATCCCCAAAATCCGCATGTGCCAACTTTTATGAAATTTTGTATTTGATAATTTCAGTCCGCCATATTAGAGGCGTCATGTTTGAAATTAGCGACGCAAAAAGCTCCATGTTTAACTTTATTCATATTTAAAGACATTTAGGCCCGAATTCAAAAACAATGCATGGGCTTAAGTTCGACTCGCTCTCTATTTTTCATATATTTCTTATAAACGTTTACTAATAATTTTTTTATTTGGATGAGTTTGTTGGCGGTTTGGAATTTTACCTGACGAGATTCCACTCTTTCAATTTTAAGGTGACACACACAACAAGTTTACTTCAAACAACAATAAAAGAAAACTATTACAGATCAAACTGAAACTTAACGTATATTCTCCTGACAACAAGATGTATTAACAAGATGCGTCGAGCTGCAACCCGGATTTCACGAATTGGATTTAAGAAACCACATGAGAATTATGTGCTCTTTATGTACTAATTAAGTACCGCAAAAAAAAATTTTGTGCTTCACATTATAGTGCTTTTTTAAAAGTTTAACGTCGAGCCACACCCTGGACTTCAGGGTTCTGCACGAATTGGATTCAAAATCAATTGAGAATTATGTACTACTTATGTGCTCATTGTCATTTACAATATTCAGCTCGACGGGACAAGTATGCGTGTTTTCTGTAGATTTTTTAGCCGATGTGATAAATCCGTTACTTTGTGCAAAGTCAGCAAGTACGCGAGTGAAATTATTAAATAGCTCACTGTTTCAGTTGGTTACGTTAGACTCAAAAACAGTAAGAGTTTCTGAAGTTTTTTAATTGCGAATAAATTAAGTAAACATACATATATACAACAATATACATATTTATACATACAAGTAATATTTTGAATTACGCCAAATGTAAGTACAATTATAATAAAATTAAATTTCATATGTAATTCCAATTACGCCACACTCCACTCTTCTACTGATACTATTGAATCATGGCCTTGGTTCAACAATCTCGAGAGTCAAACGCGATGAGCTCAATTAAAAATTCCTAAGAAATCATTAAAACAACATCAACCAAAGAAATACGTCATTAATGGCGGTCTCCAATCCTCGAATTGAACGCACGAATTCCTCCAGTGAAGTGATGCGTTTAAATGCCGCCATCCCCGGAGGACGCGATCATATTCGCTCAGATGACTGGTGTAACAGTACCAGTTATTAGTGCATGGAAATTCAAAAGGTGTGACTTTAGGAGCTATCTAGAGCTGCACAGGAAAAATTTCAAACTATCTAACTGCTTGGGCTTGCATTCGTTGCGTCTTTTTGCTCCCGTCTCAGTCGTAGGGGCCCCGAAAAAGGCACAGTCTGAAAAAGTGTAAAAAGCACAAATCGCTTACGTCTAGCAAGCCAAAGGCAAAAACTTATTGTCACACAAGACTTCACCTCTTAATGCGGCGCAAATCCCAAGGAAAAAGCCATCAGTTGCCTTTACGTCACCGCAGCTACACCCAACGGGCTGCGGCGGCATGTGATTAGCTCAATTCTTGCTACAGCAGCACCCCAAACTGGTGCTCATCTCAATCTCAAGTTTGTCTCTTTCATTTTTGTAGGTCAAACTTTTACTATTGGGAGCCGGTGAATCTGGAAAATCGACATTCCTCAAGCAGATGCGGATCATTCATGGAATTAAATTTGAGCCGGAATTGATGCGGGAGTATCAGCATGTCATCTATCAGAATATCGTCAAAGGTATGGTTGGCATAGGCTGGGTATGGAATTTCAGCCGCTTGCTGGTCGCTTGCGGCCGCCAGTGGAGCACTTTTCCTAGCAAACATACATTTTCAATTGCACCGGTCTCCGGTGCGGCTATATGTCCATGGGTGGCTTTTCTAATCTAGATCTCTCTTCCAGGTATGCAGGTGCTAGTCGATGCTAGAGAAAAATTGGAAATCCCCTGGGAGCACCCGAACACGGAGTATGCAGCATTACAGGCGAAGATTCTCCATAGTAGTTCCGGCTTGAATGTTGATACTTTTCAGCAGTATGCGCCAATTATGCACACCCTGTGGCAGGATAGAGCAATTAAGAGGGCGTACGAGAGGCGGAGAGAATTTCAAATTGTGAGTTGAATTTTAATGCCAGCTGAAGAAGCATTCACCTTCCAGTCGTACTAATCACATGCTCATATTTCATCTCTTTCAGAGTGATTCTGTAAGTTATTTCTTAGATGAATTAGATCGAATAGCGAGGCTTGACTATGTACCGTCCCAAAAGGACATCCTCCATTGTCGTAAAGCAACCAAAGGTGTTTATGAATTTACAATTAGAATACAGGTACTGCAGCTGGCTCTTAGGTGCTTGACCGCTAAAATTTTACTCATTCGCTTTCAGAACATTCCTTTCGTCTTTGTGGACGTCGGTGGACAGCGAACGCAACGCCAGAAATGGACAAAGTGCTTCGACTGCTCAGTCACATCGATATTATTTTTAGTCTCTTCATCGGAATTTGATCAAGTTCTAGCTGAAGATAGGTAAACTAATTCCCTTTCTTATAAATTTCTAATTTCGTAGCTTTTTGGTGGACAGACCTAACGTTCAAAACTTAATTCAGCCATTACGTTACGATCCATGCTTAATAAGAAATTTAGCTTCTTTAGAGCTATCCAAATAGATCAAAGCGCTCCGAATACTTCGAATAATAAATTCGTATTCGAATGGTTCAACTATTCGAATATTTTCAGCTTTATGCAACTACCAGAATAGCGGCGATTATTTCCCTGATCCTAGCTCTGCGAAGGATGGAAAATCTTCAGTACTGCAGTTTCAACACTGTTCTGCTCTTTCAATTTTTTCCAATATCATTAAATGATATTTGCAGCAAAATTATTTGTAAATTGGAAAAATTAAGAATATTACAAAAGAAATCTTTGTCGAAAAGAATTTAAAATTCTTTACTGACTATGCAGTAGATCATTTTCAAAACTTATTAAGGGAGGCGCCGGTGCGATTATCAGCAACCAACAGCCTCATGCTAAAAAAATTACGTGCTGAGTATGTCTTGATAGCCATACCCCACCATCGTTGCAGCATTTGCAACAACAACGATGTGCCATTTTGAAGTAGTGGCAAGCACCCTTTTATAAAGATGAAGAAATTCACTGCAGGTATTTATGTGGACTTTTAAAATTCCATGTGTGAATTATATCGAAGGAAAATTTAATGAAGATAAATGAAGTTATAAATATATTTACTAATGTTAAAGTATAATTTCATTACCAAAAAAATTAAAAGTGAAGAATGAGAGAATTTTTCTAAGATTTGTTTAAAAAATTCTCAAGCCGATTTGGTTAAAGGGGGGAGGGGGGACCTTTAGTTGTTTGAAGTGTTCTTTCATGGATGCTAATTTGGCATGCTTCATTTTTAGAAAATATAATAGAAGGTTCTGTCCACTTAAAAGCAATTATAATAAATTTATTAAATTTATATCATAAACAAATGTTTTCAGAGTTATATTAATATTTTTGTATTTATTTTTAGGAAAACAAATCGCCTAGAAGAATCCAAAAATATATTCGATACCATTGTAAATAATACAACGTTTCAAGGTATTTCAATAATTTTATTCCTAAATAAAACCGATCTGCTAGCGCAGAAGGTACGCAATCCAGAGACTGATATACGTTGGTACTATCCACAATTTACTGGTAATCCGCACTCAATACTAGATGTACAAAATTTTATACTCCAAATGTTTATGAACGTTCGTAAAAATACAAATACTGCCATTTATCATCATTTTACAAATGCTGTCGATACGCAAAACATAAAAGTTGTTTTCGACTCGGTTAAGGACACAATACTACATAGGAACCTTTCAGCTTTATTTTTACAATAAATTTAATTTAACTCAAAATATAAATACGGAGTAAAATATTATGAAAATTTAGGAAGAGCAGCAATAGTAAGAAATCGGCGGACATTAAATTATATCAAATCTTTTCAGAAGTGTTTCTTTTATAAGCATAAGAAAATGTTTTTTACCGAGTCAAAGTACCCAGCAAGAGGCCTATCGTTAAGATTTTGTTTTCATTTTGAATTTTCAGCTAATGATGAAAATGTTTGGTAAGCACATCATTTCATATTTTCGAGAGATGTTGTTAGTTATTATATTATATTATTGCTAATTGATTTATACCTATAAAACGCGTATGTTGCTTTTGTAATATTCTTATTTGGAATGAGTGCGCTGCTTATTCTTGTTAACAATTACATTCCCGGACAAAAGTTTAAAGGTAGAGACACAACCAACGCGTGCGTCGCGGCATTGCGTGCGTTGACATTTATGAAGCGACGCATACGACGCTAGGTAAGTTACAACAGAATATTGAACGCGGCAACTGACAAGCAAGTGACACAGGCAATTTCAGTTATATTATGATATATATAATTATATTCCTATATAACTTCATGCGTTTGTTATAAATAAACTCGCGTTTGCGCCCTTCTTCTATGCGTCGCTCATCGAATTCCATTTTGCCACACGAGTGACACTTAAAAGTAAGGTTAAGTTGAATGCGCCGCGTTAAAATTTAGAAATTTGCGCAAAGGATGCGGCGCGTCGGATGCGAATTCGTTGTAACGCGAAGTACAGGACTGCAAAAGCGCTTTAAAGCCTGTCATCGCACGCATCGCTCGCGACGCGTTCAAAATTTGGTTGTGTCACCAGCTTAATGAAGGTTAATGGTATATTTTACTTCGACCAAACAGCCTCATTGAAATAATCAAAATAGATTGTATTAAATGTTTGCTTGTTACAACGATATATTTTGTAAAGCATAATCAATAATTTTCATGCTCTTCAGGAGGTAGTACATTATTGAAACTATTGTGGAGGTACGGAATAAAAATATTTTGTTTACATGTTCGCGGCGACTTTTATATTGAAGTCGTACGTTTAGCTTTTGCGGTTATACGCCCTAAATTACTCCGTTACGTTTTGTCATTTTTTTATCGGTTATGTTATAATTATAACAATAATAAAAAGGCAAATACACGATTTACCTTTTATGCGACACTCCCTCTCTTATTAAAAAAAAAACCCAAGGCGTTACAGACCGCTAACAACCAAATCTTCGACATACCTCAAAACTAAAGCTTTACAAATCCTCAATCACTGCACTTAAATTGTCAAAGACTGACTATCTAAAAAGATAACAATGCAACTGCACTTAAATTTACTATCCAATATCTAAAAAGCGAACAATCACTCTAAGAAAATGAATCAATCTGACAAAAATTGATAAAATTTTTCAACCAAAATTAAATCCGAAAAGAGGTTGCTGTTTTAAATTTTTATCTCGCTCTGTACATTCTTTGCGCTTTTGCGCTCCATATTTGTGTTGGAATTTATTTAAATTTCTGGAAAACAATCCAATTATGAAAAATGTTATCTAAAAGAAGTATGAAAACATTAAACATACAAATTATAGTCAAATTTTATACAGTTTCTTCATCTAAAAACTTAAATCATAAATAAAAAAATATGAACTTCGAATAAGCAAAACGCGACCAAAAGTACTGAGAGCTCCGCATCGATGCCTCCAAATGTGTGACGGCATCGATAACCGGCGAGCTCAATGCAGGGGAAGTCGTAGTTGTTCGAAGCGCTCTGCTTTTCGTGTAGGCATGTTATTGTGGGAGCGAGCTCTGAGACAGCCCGGCTAAGCTGTCTCGTCTGCGGTTTGCGGCAGCGCTAGCTGGCAGGCTAGCTTCGCGGTAGTGACCGCATCACTTTTGACAAAAGTAACGTTAAAATAAAAATTGAATATTTTTCAGAGAATGCCTACCCGTATATTTTGTTTAGCATTTGTTCCACGAAATAACGACAACATCTCTCTCGAATGAATTCCTGCTTACCAAATAACATCTCTCACAGAATACTCGTCTAGGAATAAGTAGGTGTTTTAGGAATTGTGATTGTCGCATAGCTAGAAACAGAAGTCTTTACAGATTCAAGATGAAAGTCTAAACTGAAATTCGCAAGTGCTGCAAGACTGAATTTACAATTTATAACACAGAGATAGGCCAACGAAGCAATTTAATTGTAAAAACTCGAAACGTCCGATGCCTTCCTATTTGTCGAAATTTGTGAACTGTTTTGTACTCACACTATACAATTTTTTAAATATACAAGACGTTTTTGATAGACATTTTCGGAATAAAGAGTTATCGACTGAGAGTTAGTCTTTAAATGAAACATTTTCTACTGCGACATTGTGCTGGAGGAGAGCATCATTCATTCTTTTAAACTTGATTGTGATTTTGTAGTAAAAGGGTTAATGTATGCGAAACTAAAAATTATTATGTGTGATAATGTAAAAATGGTTAAAAAAATTACATGAATCTATCAATCAGGAATAAGAATATTTCCGGACATTTGGGCAGATTGTGGAAGTCGACTTGAAATAGATTTGTGTCTATTATGTCTAACGCACCACAATGGAGCGCGCGGCCTGCCATTTCGTAGACGAATTCCAAATATTTACGAGCACAACGTTTCAACTAGACTTCCACAATAGAGCACCATTGTAACACTTCTTCATATGTTATTTATTGTATTTCTTGTATTTTTTTTTTTTTTTCAAAAAGATGAAGCATTGTGAACAAATATGGATGACTGGTAAACGTTAAAATATATCTAGAATAAAATAGCAACCGTATCAACTGCATGTAAAAAAGCGAAAAGGAGTAGGCGACCAAAGGTTGAAGGCATGTAAATAATTTATTGGTAAATTATACAAAGTGTAATGTAAACGAAACTGTATTATGTTTACTTCTCGAATGTTTATATTTTCTTTGTTTTATGGTTAATAAGTACATTCTTTGTGTAGAAATATATATTTTATTAAATTAATTCCCCCTATTATTTGCGATATGAAAGCCATGTATTTTCAATTTATTCCCCTTGCCGCTCCCCTCGATCTTTTTGCACTGCCTCTTCCTGTTCCGGAGTCCCTACAATCTAACAATATGTGTAAAGCTAAAATTGCTGCCATTCAAAAGGGGTGGTGTAATCTTCAACAGCAATACCAAATTCAACTTCCTTAAGATTAATAAATACCATTTTTTGCATCTTCGGAATTTCTACAGCGGATTCTGGAATAGGCTTTATTATTTATTTGTCACAACTCATCAAATTACTGATTACTATAACAGAGTTTCAAGTCAGTACAGCTAAATTAAATAAAAAATTAATGAAGACGACCTTTCAACTGGCTACGATTAATATGAAAATCTATAATATTGTAGCGAGAATTGAAGGAACGTGACATTGATGAAATAGGCTCATGTAGGCCAGTTGTTAGTGCGGTGATGATTAACATGCAGGAAGGGCAAGCAATTCAGGAGAGTTAACCGTGCCTTGCAGGCAGTCAAAACGGTTTTGGAGTTGTTCCGCCGTTGCTCCAATGATTCAAGGGAGAGGAGTACAAGCCTATCAACCTATGGTGGCAAATGAAGGTTATCCTCCCAGGGTAGTCCACGAAGAGCGAACCTTAAGAACCTGCGTTGAACCGCTTCAATCCTGTTAATGTGGCTTTCATAAAAGGATGACCAGACTGGGTCACTGGGCTTGTATGTTTATATCTTCTCAAAAATATTTAGTTGGCGATGCCCTGTAGCGAAATTAGGCAGATATTTTAAATCATATTTATCCTGCCATGTCGGGTCCTTTTGACCAGAGGAACAGAATGGGCAATTCCCATTCAAATTAATTCATAAAATTGACTCCAGTCTGTTCAACATTATCGCGAGCATAAGAAATGAATCAAGGTCACCTTTCCTACAGTTATAAACATAATTGCTTTTATTCTCATCAGCTGGTGGATTACAAAATGCAAAAGAAATCTGAAGGGAAATAGGAAATATATTATCTAATATGAGTTGGTCTCAATCGTACACGCGCCTCTGCAAGTGAGTTAAAACTTTGTGCCATTGGATTTGTATGAAGGTGCGAATAGGTCCCAAAAATATTCAAAAATTCAAAGCTAGGAAATACCCCTTGAGTTAGGCAACAGTACCAAACGCTGTTTACTAAATCTACCGCATGGCGCTTAGTTTGGTGCTCTGAAACCCCCAGCTTCATTTTTTTATTTTCATAGTTTTTAGTTCCTCAGAGTTTTTCGCCTTATCGTTTATTGCGGTAATAACGAAAAGAAAATCATAAATTCTTTGAATTCGCAATGTGGCGTCGAAACGTTTCTTAGCCCTGAAGATATTTCTACCCATTTGCTTATAAAAGCTTAGAGTTAAGACACATGTAATGTTGCTACACCTGACCAGGAAAAGTCGCTGTCAAACTGAACTGTCGCAATCTTCACGTAACAACTGTCCAGTGTTGCGTCTGTGTGTGTACTCCGCACTCGCGACGTTTGCTTCTGAAGTTTTCATTTGGTGCTAAGATTTTAAAATCGCTTGTTTCGGGGCGAAATACGTTCCCATGTTATGACTTTCAATTGTAGCGAGTGTTAAGATTTTAATCTGTTGACCTGCAGTTGTTCGAAACCGCCGGGAACTCAATTTAAGTGAATTTTGCAAAGAATTTGTGCTGCCTTTCCCGTGCTGTGTGCGAATCTTCTGTGTGTAGTGCTTTGCGGGAACGAATGTCACCTGGAGTGCTATAAATGGTAAATAAAAAGCCCTACGGCGACCGTTTGAGTGGTCCTGTTTAAAAATTAACCAACCGTGCTGTGTTGAGGAGCTAAACCCGTTCGGGTCATTCACTCTGGTGCAGTGACCAAAGCTGCGGAAAGTGTTTTGGCTCGCCTCCTTCGGTACCGTGTTGACCTGTTTTGTAATCACTTGTGGCCTCCAACGTCACTCGCCGAGGAAACGGTAAGATCGAATCGATTTGCCAAAAATCAGTTGATTGTGCAATTGGACCAGGTGCGACATCGGAGGAGTGCACAACGAATGCCGCGTTGGGACAGGCTCAAGGTGCACTCTGACCGATGCAGGCTTTATAGCCTGTCCCAAGGGCAAGCTAAAATTCAGCTGATCGCTCATTAGTTGCTCCAAAGCGACGATGATATCATCGACAGGCGCTCATAGAAATAGAAATTCGGAGATGTTTTTTTTTGCTTGCGCATCTCGAGCATAATTTGCGAAATAACCGTAAATTTGCTCGGTCGTCCTTGTTAGGCTTTTGTTTATGTAACCAGGGAGCGAGGGTAACCGGCCCAATGGACTCTTGATGGCTTTTGACACCTATGATGCCGGTACTTCCAGTCAGTCCATTTATCTCTCTGTGCACTTTCTATCAGGCACGCACCTCACCTTCCTTGACTCCTTTATTCCATTTTGCCACCGTCTAAAGTGGCCGCAGGCTTGTTCCAGTTATACAATGAAAATTGAGCCTCTGAGGACCTTAAAGCCACTTCCCCTTAAGATTTTCAGGTATTCCGTCAAATTACCGTCGAATTATTTCCCCTATGGGAAAAGCCCCGCTTACCACAGAATTGAATTCCTAACGAGCAGACTCTTTGCGGTCTCGATAAGATCATCGCTAGTTGCTCATTCTCGTAATTAAGTGACGTTCGGGTGAGAATCGAAATAATTAAAAGCGCGAGTTACATAAGCGTCCAAATAGCTGGCAGCCTGCCTGAGAAAAAATATTGCAACAGGCGGGAAGCACTGCGGTTCTGGGAGCAATTCGTACAATTTGTGACCTCTTTTCAAAGATAAATCCAAAAGGCTAAATCAGTTCATTGACTTTGCGAGATTCATGTCGCATTTTTTGTAGTAATAATAGTAATTATTTAATTAGGTGCAAAGACCTAAACTTACATTTCTATCTCTACAGTTACCCAAAATTTCACTGTGCTTCGCACCCCTAATTGTAAGGAGCACATTGAAGCGCTCAGCCATGTCATTTAGAGATGAGTGGCAATTGGAGACAATTTTGGAGGTTGAGATGCAGCTTCCTGCGAGTGACACTGCCCTACTAATACCGCAACCAGGACAGCGCCTTTTTTATAGCCATAACCTCTGTCTATGCTTGCAAAAACACTGCAGTGGCTTGGCAGTCGGAACAACAATTCGGGATCCAGGTCCTTTGAGTAGACTCTTCCTTCCACTCTAGCTTGGAGCCATTAGTGTAGATGTGAAATGTGTCCTTTCACTGGAGGAAACTCCCGTCCCACTCCTGACTGGTAGGAATGGTGTGCCCATTCTCAGTTCGCCTTCATGGGTGGACTGATTGTGTGTTCAGTCTAACGACGGAAGCGGCCGAGGTTTGGTTGCCAAAAAGGTTTTACAAAAATTAGATTGAGGCATAGGACTTTTGTGGGCACCCGTTAACATCAGTAACGTCTCCAGTGTCTTTGGTGATCACTTTTCCTAAAGCGGGCAATCTATACCAATGCAATACCGCCCCAAAAACAACAATTGGTCTGACAAACGAGAAAAAGCCAGTGGACGATTCGTGGTTCTATGCCCCACTCTTACTCTCTCATACGTTTATGACCATATTAATTGCCGGTCACTCATTTCCTATGGAAGCCCGACTTATTTACATTTACCGCTGGTTTTAACTATTTTTTTAATTTAAAGGCCATAAAAATCTCGAAAGTGTTACTCGATCATAATAATGCTAGCCCTTTCTCTTACTCGAAGATCTACCGAGCATTGTCCTTTCTTTTTTAAGTCTTGCCTCTTTGGTCGTTACTGACAGCCGCCGTACGGACCGACTAACCCGATCAATGAGTCTTATGCATAAAAGTAAAGCGGGCAATTATTCCGCTAGAGGAGTAACGTTATGCCCGTAACTAGCTCTGGTAACTATACCAAGTACCTGCTCAAAATTAGTCAAATGGTGAATTTGCGCAAATACACCTCTGACTCTTATTGGTACCCGCCAATTATGTATAATTAATTCTCACAGCACCAGTGGGAGATTATTAGAAACTATATACAAATTCGTAAATTGATACCATAGCATACATAGACGATAGTAATTTTCTAACCTCCAATAACATTTGGTTTATGTATGGACATCAGAACTAGTTACGCGCATAACGTTACTACTCTAGCGGAATAAATTCACTATCCCCGACGATATGTCGCCAATAAATTAAAATTGTACTTTGCATATTTAGGTCTCCCAGAGCCAGTTTTTACAACTACTTAAGCTGTTGCAATTTATGTCTGCACACGAAAAGTTAATCTAGTTTCCGAAAATTGATTTGTGCACCTAACACTTTGTTGAATCAGCGTGATCTACAAAAGTGCAATGTGCTCGCTAATCTTCTACTATTTCGGTAGAACATTTCTGATGATCACTAATTGCATCAATAACTGCCTCAATTGGCATAATATCGGCATATGATATCCCCAGCATCTGGGGTAATATCCGGTAGAAGTTACTGACAGGCATTTCTCAGTATTAGCTAATATATCGGATTACGGCTGCGTGATCGACTTGAGCCGGCCCAGCCTCGCGAAACATATCATAGAAAAGATGAACTGTAGGGCTTCCTTTTGCCAGAAGTGATATAACCGTGTAATACAGATGTTCGTTTCTTTTAAGTTGTTGTGGTTTATTGCACCTTCTAATCGCAGCTTAGGTAATTCGAGTATTTAACTAAATCGCTGCATTTGTGGTAAGTGATATTTGTACAGCTAGCACCCAAAACGGTTTCCTTATCTCCAGAAGTGAGATGTATTGTGTACTTTAGCTTTTCATACTAGTTGGGTTAATCGTTTAAACCGTGAGAAACAATGATAGATATTTTTTTTTAATGTTTCTCAATAGAATTTAATATAATCAGCTCGAGCAGTATTTCCCAAAAAAAAAATATGGAAACAGGAAATTGGAAGTTCAGACAGTAGTCAATTTACCGAATTTTAAAATATTTATAAAAAAAATAAAAGAATAGCTACATATAAAGTTGTAGAGAAAATAAAATTTCGGGTCAGCCAATCTTGATAGATACTAGCCCGGACAGACAGACAAACAGACAATCATGTCGGACAAATCTGCCTTCCAGTGAAAGTCCTATCAAAATTGCTTTAGCAGTCCCCAAAATTATAATAACCACTTATAGCAGATTCCCGGAAATGATATATATTTGCTTACATCCCATTATCGCAAGTGCCATACAATAAACTGATAATGCTGCTAAGAACTTTGAATAAACTACAAAACTTTGTGCTCTACTTAAGTTCAATTAATAAACTCGTCCAAAGCGAGAACAGTATACCTACAACTGGTACACAGAAAAAAAATTAAAACCAGCAAATTAGAACAACATGAAAACATGCAAATTCTATTTATGCCTAGTCAAATTGAAACACTACAACTAGCAAGAGAGAGAAACTTGGACAAACTTTCAAGACGAAATGATCTACATGATAGCGCATTTCATACCATCATCATCTCCGGCGTAGCGTTTCCTAGTCTGTTGTGGCAACTGACCGTGACATTAATTGAAGATCTCTGACCGTCGCGTTGTCGTGTAGTGGCAAATTCCATAAACCTGCCAACTTCTCCCGGTGCCAGCAGCATTTTGTGTAACCGAAGAGCACGAGTGCACTTTTGGGGTTAATGTTTTCAAATTTGGCGATGGAAGAAGAAATAAGACCAGCAAGATGGTTATGCGTTTCACGAGATGTAAAGATCATTTGGCGGAGTTACTTTAAATAGATCTGCGAGTTATTGGGGAACAGACACTAAAAATCCAGTTGGTCTATTTAATAACCAAAGTAATGAAACTTTCTAGCGCATAGTTTCAGTTTTGTTAGACGATTTAACAATAAATCCCGTTTTGCCCACATGGTTTTTTAACCACGTGCCACTTCAACCTACGCATGAATGCATTGTGTAAAAATTGGCTTTGCCTAAAATTGAAATGAATGAAACAAAACTCGATAGGAAACTTGTTTTGGATATAACCAGTTTTCGCTTTTATTATTCTAAACATGACTACAAATCTTCGTATGGCTGCGTATTGAGAGGCACACGCCTGGGCGTCTTGCAGTTATTGCTACCACAATCTGCCTGATGTGATAAGATTTCAACTGCTTTCTTCTATCAAAAGATTACTGCAAGTGTTTGATAAAGAAATGTCACTTCTTAATTTTATATAAGATAAGTAATATAATTAAGCTTCCATTAATGTCGGCAATCAAGATATTGCACTTATGGAATATATTCGTACAAACATACCTATGAGTAGTTGCCTTAATCCTATTTAAATGTTTTCTTTTTCTTTGTCTTTTGCAGGCTTGATAATGTTCATTACTTAACGCAAACCTATCGACAAAGTGCTCAAATTGCGGCTATATATTGACTTCAACAAAAAGCAGTAAGTCTAATTTTTTTATTTTTTTACTAGGTGTATTCTTTGGTAAATGGGGAGGGAGGAAAGGCGAAACATGGTTGCTCCTGTAACCCTTTCTTAAGCTATTATAAAACATTACAATTATATGGCATAAAAATGTTTAATAAAATTGTTTGGGAGTAGTAGTAAAATTTAAATAAGACAAAACTAAGGTTTATGCTAATGGGCGAATCCGTTCTCAACGTAGAAAATTCAAAAATAGGCTTGAAGTGCCAAATCAACCGTTTGGCAGTTACAGGGTGATTCATAAATTTGGTATGCATCTTATTATTTTATTTTTATCCTTTGATCTACTCAACACAGCGACATCAGACTCCTCTGATCCTTTCCAAAAATGCCATGTGGGACTAGACTGCAACAAGCGGACCGACGCACGGGCTGCGGCCGGAACGAATTTATAAAGGTTCACGGATTTTTACGGAACCATAAAAATAAAAATGTTTAGACAGTATCCATTAAATTTGTGTTCAGAGCAAAATATTCGTTATATGGATTTTTGTTTACGAAAACACGGAAAAGTGATATTCGCAAACCAATGCCCTCCGTGGGAAACAACGACACACCTCTCTCGTTGCGAAACAATAAATTATGTTACGCCAACAAAAAATTGTGTTATCAAAGCAAATATCATTTGACAAAACTGGAAACTATAATACACCACCTCTTCGAAACTAGCAAGATCAGTGCAGATCACCTTTCTTCGCTTGAGTTACTTCACTTGCACGTTTGCATCTGACGTAATTTGCATTCGCCTGTTGACAAAGTCCATTTGTTTAGTGGAGGTAAGTATTATCGCAGCAGCGCACAGCGGAATTGAATAACCAATTTCCCGCGCGCCCCTCAAAGCGTTCTTTATCTGTATCCTCCATGGAAACGATATTGTTGCCCTCGCGAATCGCCTGCCTGTATTGGCCGCAAATTGGCAGACCGAAAATCAACAGCGCTCACTTACCTTGTCGAAAAGCACCTTCGCCTCCCGTGACATTGCCCCGCGGCAGTACGTTTTCTAAAGAGTGGGCACCTGAGTACGTGCCGCCAAACACACATTACCCTTCTATTTGATGAACCGCGAAATTTGGACAGATCACTAGTTGAAGCGCATCTAAAGAACTAGAATCACTGTCGCCGGTCAATCAGGTGAAATTAGAGCAAATTGTGTTTTTAGAGAAAGACGAAATAAATCTTAATCAGTGGAAAGTGAGGTCACAGTGCGGATGATTAATAATGTGCCTGTTCAATGTGGCCACGGTATGTGCTTTGATTTTTAATTACTTCATTGATTCGCTTAAATGGGCGACGGATGATCGGTACTGGGTGAAAGAGGTACTTCGGAATAAATTTTATCTTTCGAAAGACTCTCCGATAACCGTTATCTACGGTGATACGTTTTTTTAAATTTGTAGTGAGCGATCTGAGTCATTTTTGCTTATTGCTTTTTTGAGAAACCAGCAGCTGTGCGGTACGCTTGGTTTCCTACGGAAGTTCAATGCAAAATTTGAAGGAAAAAATTTTATTTCCGATATTCATAACTCTTTTGTTTGCTATTCAGTTTTAACTAGTAATGGGCATTTTTTTCACTGTTATGTAAGCAATTGTTTTGGAGATAAATTACACTCGGTAATATTTTTGATGTTTTTTCTTGTAACAAAAGAATTGATAGATGATTTGCATAGTATTTTGTCCATAAATTTAAACCCTGGAAAAAAAAATGTCCATCACGTAAGATTTTTAAAAGTGAATAAAACCATTTTTCCATATTCAAACAAAAATTTTAATATCGTACAAAGTCTACACATACCTTAAATGAAAGCTTGAAGCATCAACTATTGCCTAAAAATGCAATTGACCAAAGAGCTTTAAGAAATTTTTCTAAATCTTGAATTTTCGTCAGCTTATGCTTTTCCCTTGCTGGGAATATTTAAACTTACGCTTCATTTGGCGGATGTGTACAGTATGAAAACATGTTCTACTAAAGAAATATGTGCAGCTGTTAGGTTTATCATATGTTATAGTCATAGTTTAGGGTTTGTCCTATTGTTTGAGGTGTGTATTAAATTTCTGGAACAACTTAAAATTTTTAACGAATTAACGAAAATCACCCAAAAGTGGATTTATGCACTTTTTGACAGCGATTTTCTGATATACTCATGTCAAGGGGTTTGTAAAGAAAAGGTAATCAAAGAAAAAAGTAATCTTGGGGCGTCCGCCACATTGGATTTAGAACGATATTAGATATATTATATTGCATTGTCACCGGACCTATACACGTGTGAACAATTTCAAAGCTCTAGCTTAATTAGAACTAGTCGAATTTTTGATTGCAAGATTCGCCTTTGTACATGAGGAAACCGAAAAATAGATTGGTATTCAGCCGTTCGGCACAAGAGTAAAAAAATTTCCACTAGCATAAATTATAACTGCAGCTATTTATAGAATATCCAAAGCGATATAAATATGGAATAAGTATTATTTAGGTGCCATTGGAAGATCAACATTTATTTGTCTGCCTCATTAAATTACGGCGAGTTCCGTAAGTAGCTTCTACTTCAATATTACGTTCTGAATAAATGCCAATAACAAAAGAACGTATGGTGTCCACTTTATGAGTTTTTCAATGGACTAAACCAATTTTCTCCACCTTCCAATATTTTGGAATTTTGTGTGAGAAGCACGTAAACATCACTCATTAATATTAAAATGACATCCCAAGCATAAAAGGTTCTTGTGGGTGTAATTTACATAAATCCATCAACTGAGATAAAATTCAAGACCTTTTTAAGGAAATATTCCCTTTTAGGCTTACTACTTCCATCTCCCACTGATGTTTGAATTTAAGTAAAATTTATTAAGGAGATTTGATAACGATGATTAATAAAGTGTTTTTGAAGGTTTTCATTCTTATACTTCGATTAAAGGTTTAAGGGGAATTTATACTCTTTTTGGATTAAAAATTTACATACCTATTTTGAATTTTATTTTTTTTAAATTAACTTAAGAATATTTTAAACGTAAATACGGTGTGAAAAATCCCCCATATAGTTGTTTATCTAAATCTAATGTTATTTTCTGACGAAATATCTCATAATTTTTTTTAGTGCAGTATTTGCTATGCAGCGCGACCATGAACATACATACATGTCAGCGCCTCTGAAAAGCCCCTTGTAGCAAATTCACAATTTCAAAGATTTCTTTCAGTAGGCAATGTTTTACCTAATGTTACGTGGCTTTACAAGTGTTTACGAGCTCATGTGCTAATCTTAACTTAACTTCGCTGTATTTATTATTTGCTTATTTTTTCAAATTGGAAAATGATTTTAAGCTAAACAAACTTGATACTCTGAAGGTTGAAAATGATTTCTTTAGGCATTTATTTCCATGTTATCGTAATAAATAGCTTCGAATAAAGATTGGATCCAATTTTCCTCTTTCATTCCCTTGGTTCCATTCTTTGTTGGCTCCGCTAAGCACAAAGTTGCAGATAACATGATAACAACAATAAATGTCGTAATGCAATCTTATTTTTCCTGTAGAACATTTCAAGGGATTAGACTGGTCTCTCTTTGAGAAAAGCATTCTACTTAATTTTGAAAATGTTGAAATTCTCCAAGGCTTAATGTGAAAGCATGTCAAAGATTTCCTGGAACTGAAAATAAATCATCTGACGAATGGGAAATTCACTTGAGAAGCCGCTGATTATGTTCAGCCCATCGCATTTGTCTGGCAGTGTTGAAATATAAATTTCAAAAAATCAATGGAATTTTTGTCGTTTCTAATTCTTGAAGATGTTACGGAATTCCAGAGCGGTAGACCAGCGCCTACACACTTATCTATATTTGAAAATGTTGTTTAGGTTTGCTCCCATTGGAATTCATTCATTCTGGAGACCATTCGCACCGTGTTGACAGCAGCTGATGCTTAACACACGCCCAAGGGTCCTAATTGTTTCGATTTTTTTCCGGATGTCTTCTGGCAAAAGTTCGGGCACCTATTGCTATCCATCACCCAAAATAAGCGATGTCTCAGAGTTTCTAATTTTCTTGTTTAACAATTTGGAACATAGGGAAAGAACATTAAAATGGTGTTAAATCGAATGTTGTGATAGTGTTATTTGTTTCTCTTCGAGGAAGTCGTTTAAAACATTATGATAATTATGGAACCTAGGATAGAAAGCTTTTGGGAATTTTTCTCATTAGCAGCAATATCTGATATCACTTTATCAGCAAACACCGGAAAGACGTTGTACCTGATAAAAGTTCAAAAACCAACGCCGCCCTTAGTCATGGTGGCAAAAAATAGTTTTTCGCCTCTCAGGTCTAAATGGAGCTGAAGGCGCTGTTGCAGAGATGACTCATTGCAAGTCGAAGATATGTAGGCACTTTCAGGAGAGTATTTCCTGTGAGTGGCAAACCACAAATATCCCACAAGACAAGACTCGTGTTTGTCTGTTGCTGTAGTTGCCCTCGAGTTTCATTAAATTTCTGTCAATGAGATCTTACTTGCTAACCACACGCCAAACAGTACAGAGCCAAAATCTGATTATCTAATCGGCGAAAATGCAATTGGCACTCGACTGCCAACTTTTCCCATTTCTTTGCTCCGAATCTCGGCCGAGAAGAGATTCGAGTGAGACGGTCTCAGGATCGGCAGGCACGCAACAATTTCACACGATTGGATTCAATTGTTAAAAGTCGTTCAAGAACAAGTGAATATCAAGTAAAATACTTTGAGTTCTTTCAATCATTTCAAACAGTCCGCGAGTTTGCCACAAAATCAGAAGAAAGTCAACAACCGGTTCAATTAATGGCTTAACGTCACGAAAAGTGGGTCTAACACTTTTGTATGGCTCACCAGCTGTGCGCGGTGCGGTGCACTTAAAGAAATCTGCTTTAAATAAATGCCAATTTAGTGGCTCTGATTGGATAATGAGCTTACTGCCAGTGATTATGTAATAAGTGCTCGTTTTTTTGTGAACTCTTTTATACACTTCGGTGGAACTCACAGAATAAGACAAGGAAGTAAATTGTGAAGGTGAAAGACTCCAGATGCTGCTCACCGAGTTGGCTCTTCCGTCTTGTGGATTTGCCTAATACTTTTCCTAGTTCAATTGCTCACTTTCAAGCATTTAAAATTTTTATTGATGGAAATTTAATGACAATATTTTGCGTGCGGACGTATTATAGAAGCTAATAGATTTTTACTTTCACCATGAGTGATCTTGGCAGTGAAAAGCTAATAGGCATATATGGCGTTTGGAAACTGTGGGTAGACCGTTATTATAATTGTTCTTCCGCAAATTAACTACTTTTTAAAAAACGAAAAAACATCGAAGTACTTCTAATCATCAGGTAGATACCCTTTGAAAGAGATGGTGACTTGAATATATGTACTTATGTATGGTATGTTTATGGTATATTTTTTTTAAGAGAAATGTATTGGTCTTTTGGATAAAATGGATCTCATGTTATACCTTAAGTGCGCCAGCACTTCTTTCATTAAGGACAGATTACGGAAGTTGAGAAAAATAAAATGCGTAAGTTTTCAGATGGTTTTAAGCTTGATTTTCTGTTCCTGTTGTTTGGTTTCGCTCGCATGTAATTGGAAACAAAAAAGGATTAATAAAATTACAGAATTAAGCAAAAGATGTGTTGTCTTCTCCTACTAACAATAAATAATGCTATATAACTATTAAAATATTGTTGTTTGATTGACGTTCATGCACGATATCATTACTGGCGTTATAAACTCTCCAAAGCTTTTAAATCTTGTTAATTTTAACTCACGCCCCCGTTCTACTAGAGGAAAGGACTTTCTATACTACATGTACCACAGAACCAAAATTTACAATACTAGATTTTCCTCAGTAGACTTTCATTGTAGCAAAGATTTAATCAAAAAATTGTTACTCATTAGGAATTAATTTAAATCAGTGTTTGTTATGTTAAGATCAGATGGTGTAATCAACCTATTGATGATGATAAATAAATAAATAAATTATGTCATTAGACGAACTATAAATCCACGGTGTACAAAATATGTTAAATATATGAACTACCTGATATGAAGATTTATATGTGATAAATGATAAAATGTAAAACCTATCCTGTAGCGGAAAAGGAATATGAACTTATATATATGTATATATATAAAGAAAACCTTCATTGTGGAAGCATACAGTGATAGATAAAATTATTTGTCCAATTGGAACGTTCTGTACTTGAAATTATGTTTAAAAAAAATGAAGTAAATATATGTGCATAGGTCCATCATTTAAATTTTTGTTTATTTGTTTAGATAAGCAATTCTTACATAAATTATGTATTAGAGCACAATCTAGACTGGACAAAATAAATCATACGCCTTCCCATCACTCGGATATTTTTCTATATAAGTTTAATTTTTTTTTAAAGAACATATTAGTATATTTGAATCAGTTATTTTAGAGACCCCCAGAAGTCCAGAAATTTGCGAAATTCAATCGTTCGCAGTTTATTGCAGGTATGACCAAGACTCAAGCAGAAACCACATTCAGCAAGGCGCGGAAGAGGCGCCTTCTAAAATAACCGATTCATATGGCACATCGAAAGCATTTTTGGGTACTTCATAGAGAAAGGTTAAATTCATGGAAGCCTTAAGGGGACCTATATGGCTTAAATGGGGTTTTGCGGAGTCAAAAGATTTTTTTTTTTCAAGAAAAAAACCACGTAAAATCTAGAAAATGAGGAAACTAGTTTATTACTGACTACTTTAAGATTGTTTATGGCCTATAAAAATCACAAAAATACCCATGGGCTCTTATGGGTTGAGCGTCTCTTGCAATGGTGGAATTTCACCGTTGCCGTAGCTTTTTTCCAGAACCCCTGATCTGAAACACATAAACAAGACATTTTCTGTTAGATAATACTTGACTGCACAGAATGAATTAATTAGTTTTGCTTTCCTGCAATTATTTTCGATTTTGTGTAGTTTAGAGTTCAATTTTTGAAATTTTTCATTACTTACTGAACTAATAAATATTTTAAAATATAATTATAATCTAAATATTCAAATATTTTTTAATTCATTCCATGACCAGAGGTATAATAAACCAGCCCACCAAATTTCAAACAATTTGAGCAAACGGTTTTTGAAATTTTCTACGGCAACGGTCAAAACACAGAATTCCGAGCAAAATCGAATTCAAGTTTGACTTTACAGAAGAAACACAAAGTTTATCAACGAAAATGCTACTTAGAAACGCACTGATTAAGGTTCGTTTACACAACAAACACAACAGAGAATCACAGGGAACGTAGTTGCTCTGCTGTGAACCAAAAATAGCGTGGATTTAGCGCGTCGATTAGGCTTCCGTTATTACAGAGTATTTGAAGTACTTTTTTTTAACGACAAATCCAAAAGTAAAAAAAAGCCATAACTTCGTTACTTTCTTACGGATTTGAGTTTAGTTTGCAGCGTTTTACTCGGAAATAGTTGAACAAAAATAAAAGCCAATAAAAAAAAAATCGAAAATTAAGCCATATAGGTCCCCTTAATATATTTACTTTTTTTCCTGGACAAAATAATTAGGTAATTAAGTAAGTTTGATGCGGTATCTAATACCACGAATAATACGGACATTTTAAATTGTGAAATGATCCGTCATAACACTGTAAACTATGCTGCCACCGCAATAAATTCACACAAATGAGATCATATAATTTAATTTGTAGTCGTAAGTCGACTATGCAATTTCTGGTTTTGCGGTTTCGACTACGTTTGATGGAGTAATTACTTTTCGACGGTTATCTTTCCAGTTGTTCGTACAAAATCATTAATTTTGATCTGCTCACACAAATTGAAAACTGAGAAATTATTCATAAAAATTCGAGTATACGTTAGAGATGTTTTATACATAAGGCACGCCAAAATCTAAAATGTAGAGGTAATTTTTCTGAATATTCTACATAGCTCATATGGTCCTGGCATAGACAAAAAATTATCCGGTGCTACTTTCTCCTTTTAGCTCTAACCGTTGCCAATAAAGCTTTCATTTTAACACATGACAAATAGACGATGAAGGCTCTTAAGAAAAGTATTTAGTTCGCTTGTTCCAAAGATCAGTTCGTGGACCAAATTAAAATTGCGGAAACATAAAAAGCACCAAATGATGTTTAGAGTTATTTATGATATTTCGAATGTCTTCGCTCTATTAATAGATTCAAAATATGATTTTCCGAAAACAAAAAATATAAAGTTCTCACTTCATACGAAATTAATCTTTTCTTTTAATTGTTCTTCGTCAAAACATTTTTCTAATTTACGAAACGTGTTCATTGTACGTACATTATGAGAAAGCACTGAACACAGGTGAGTTAGAGACAGCAATAAGACAAGAAGGCTCAACTTGTCTTCACTTTTAATGTCAGTTGCCTTGTAAATTTGCACACACAACCGTAAAGTTACGCCTGACTTAATTTAAAACATCTGATAGAGTAGCGCTTGTACTCCTTCAGGGCGGGTGTGTATTAATTACTCGCTCGTTGTCGTCGTTTTCTTGATTCCTTTTATTAAACAAATTTCTGTGCTATCGAGTGATTCGTCTTGAAATGCGTCTTAGAAATGGTCGAGAGTGAAAACATCAATTTTATAAGAATTCTGTTGAGTGAAACAATTTTTTTTTATGTTATCTTCACCTTTCTTTTATGGGCAGTACCATGGCGCGGCGGGTAATTGTAGTGATGAAAGGGGAAATAATGTTTTCGCGTTGTCTCCAGTGTGAGTGAAACGGGGTATGACTGGTCAAGCATGGGAAATGCGACTTAAGAGGCTCAGCACCGTTAAATGATTTTCTGTAATAAATGAACGGTAGCGTAAAAGTGGAGAAATAGTGTATTTTGTGATAGTTTACGTTGTCTTGGGCACGATGGTCTTGCTTAATTTGCTACTTGTGCTCTATTTGCGTAGATTCGAAAAGAATGCCTTCCTTTAACAATGACAAATGTTAGGCACTATTTCATAAAAGTACCAATTTAAGTTAATTCACTTTGTCAATCGTAAATTGCCTACTAACTTCCATTTCCGTACTTAGAAATTAACTTTTTTAAATCATATTTATTATTTTATAAAAAGAAAGTATTTCCAAGTAAGAGTCGAATTTTTCTACTAAAGTACAAAGCGCAATATCGTGCCTAATTTATAATTCCCTAAAACACTAAAAGATCGTTAAAGTCTATACCCATCTTAAAATGGCAACGAATATACTTAGATATACCACTAACAATGCCCAAGATTTTGATGTAGTATGTGTACGAAGAAAAATTCATTTTATTTGCGCACATTTTGATGTTTGTGTATTTCCATAATTTTTCGGCATCAAGAATTACGTGAAATGTGGTCTAATCAATTACATAGCTCCATTATTTCTATGACAAAAATGTGATGATAGCTTTCCGTTAAAAAAAAACGAACGACTAAACCTCTTCAGAAACATAAATTTGCCAAGCCCTTAACCTAATGGAACATTATCGTTTTAGCTTATCCGAGAGTTTTTTTTATTATATTTCAACGATAAAATTATTCTTTTTACAGATGTCTCCTCATTTTCTTGTTTAGTTTATTCTTTGTTGATGTTCTCGGCAGCCTCTTTTTGTGTGTTTTTTTTTATCTTAAACCTACGAGCATCCATTAACGCTAACTTTCGTTAACAATTTTAAGCATGAAATTCCGAATGAGGGCGTCACGAAAGTGAAAACCGTTTGCGTTTTCAATGCTTCGTAGGTGTTAATTATTGCCCCAACGTGATTTGACAGAGTTTTTTTTTCCGTTGATTGCTTACTCCAAAAAACTCGACCGCTTCATTGGAATTTCGTTAACTTAATTACTTTTTAGAGAATGCGGTGTCCACAATAAATTACCTACAAACACCCGCTTTTATAAAATTGGTGCGAAATAAATTAAGGGAAAATTTAGCATAAATCCTATAAGTGCCACTCCAGCCAAAAATACTCTACTAAGCGCATACCATCCACTAGCGCCTGCGTTTACAATCTGCACGAAAATCAGACTTTGGCGCCTCCGAATGCCCACGAAATTTGATAGATTTGACTAAAAATTCCCCTAGCGATTGAAGCAGTGATAAAAAAGATCAACATGTTCCCGACGATTGCCCGCAACAAATCGTTAGTATTAAATAATGCCCGAAACGAAAACACTCACATTAGTGGACATTCCCGGACTCCCAATGAAGCCATAAATCAAGACGTAACCCAAAACTCGAAATAGATTTCTAGACCGGATACCTTCCTGCATCTCGTGGGATGCTCGGGATGGATGCGGCACCATTCAAAATTGAAATAGTTCATATCCCCAAGATGGGCCAAGTGCTTTGACCACTGCCAGCATAATGTCAGCGCGATGGTCTTTTTTATGAAGCATATGCACTTTGGGGCTGGTGCCCGTGGATCTTGCATGCCTACGAGTGCAACCAAAATAATTTTACTCGAAATAGCGACCGCTTTTGGGTCAACAGACGTAGCACCGAATGCAATGAGGTGTTGCAAGGTGTGTCATTTTTTTTGATTGATTATCGGCGCGTGTTCTTATTGATGGGCGGAAAATCATTTTTTAGTTACGGCTCATTATGTCAAAAGTGGGATGCGTGCTCATTTGTAGAAATCTTTTATTTCCGTAGAATGAGGCTACGTGCTACTGCACTTGTAAGCTCTCGTTCGTTAAGCGCAATGAATCTTTAAAATTAAATTGAAAGATGGTTTGTAAGACTTGGATATTTTTATTTTATTTTGAGGTGGAAAGAAAAAAACAACATGTGTAGTACTGTATCTTATTTTGATATCTAAACATAATCGACATAACGTGCCACTAAAATAGCTTTGATTTTTTTCGAAATTCAAAGTATTGCATTTCACCAAATATGTATAGGGTCTTCTAATCGGAACGTCCGGGTTTTGAAAGTCTTTCACCTGGCAATCCTACGTCTTTTTTGTGCAGTGACACAAATTCTCAATAAACCATTTTATAATGAAAAGATTCAACAATATTACAAAAATTCGCGTTTTGCAATTCTTACGTATCGCACGTTACGTGAAATTGTTGGTTGCCATAATCGTCCAAACAAACGTTTTACATATTCGCCAGCTGATTGTAAAGTTTAAACCAACTGACTCTGTACTCGATAACTCAACGTACATCCTCGGAACCCTGGTTAAACGAGATTATGGCCGCCGTCCGCGTTAGTGTGCTTGAAATCCAAATCTCCCAATTCCTCGTCGTGCAGTGGAACTTGGGCTTTCACAGATCTCGACTTGGCGAATTCTGCATAAACACTTGGGTCTCCACTCTATAACATGCTTTTCACTACACTCTGGATTCAGGTGTCATCCATAGCTATAAAACAAAAAGAAAAAAAAATTATTGTGGGCATATGCAGCGGCACCCATCTTCCACTACATTTTTGTGAAATGTTAGAGTTTTATACGAAAGGATTGGCAGATTAAATAAAAAAATTTTTAACTATACCCTCATACGTGCAATTTTTAAAATAAAAACGAGATAATTACTGAGAAAGGTCCCAAACTAACCAGCCTTGCATAATTAACATACCCCAATGACGAAATTGTATTCCCTATTGAATTTTCGTGTTACAGTAAGTGGTTTTTAACTCATGTAGGCGTTGGTGATTAAAAAGAAGAAGTTTGATAAAATACTGCTGCAACCACAATTTGAATCAATTCAGCCTGCTATTAATTGCCTTCCGTAAAAATAGCTTTCATACAAAGTCGATTTGCCAATATCGATTTGTTTGTCTCTAGAAAATTAGGCGAACTCAGCACGCAAAATTATTGTTAGGCAGGGCAAGGCCGTCTTATCCAGTTGTTAAGCTATTGTGTCGTTTTTCATTGTTCACTTCTTTTTTTGTGGTATTACATCGTTGTGTGTTTTCTACTTTCAGGATCAGTACGAGCCAATGCTTGCCGCATCCCAGTGCGGGGCAAGGACCCCCCTGAGTCCTCTGGCGCAGGCTGCTTTGGAGAAACATTTGCCGGGCTTTCCGGCGAAACGTTTACTCCAGCACTCACAAAAGGCACCTGTGCAAAAAAGTGATGTAGCGTGCTTAACAGGTAAATATTATTTTGTTCTTTATGTATTCTTCGTTCATATGAGTCCAATTTACTCGTACCTATATTTTGCTCTTTGATTAACAAAGCCACAAAACGCGCGCGAACTTTGCCCATCGATTGGAAGGCAATCATTTGGGATTTATGTTTATATTTGTAGGAAATTGGAACGCCTTGGCCTCTTAATTGAAGCAAATTAGTCCCAGCTTTAGAAGCACTTGTAAGACTCTCAGTTTGGAGATTGCGCGATAAAGAAAGGCGTATGGTGTCAGTTGTTATACTTGAAAGTTTTCGCTTTCTCTTACCTAACTTCCGCTTAAGTTTCTTAAAGACGATGTAGAGACCCAGAGTGATAACTGTCTGAAATGTTCTAAATATAAAACTTTCTGGAGTTTTTCGGTGACGTGGAATACTTTTTTATTAAAATTTCGAAGTTTTAAATAAGTCTGCACAATCCTTGAAAATTATTTGAATTCGTTTCAATGGTTCTTGAGATAAACGCGTTCAAACATTCATGCAAGTGGATACGGCCTTTACCATCACGATGGAGGTCTACGAAGACTTTAAAAATCTGCATTGCTTGAAAACAATTGTTTTCACTAGATACATACCCATATAAGGACTGTCTGGGGAAGTTTTGCACGATTTTCAAATTATTATTGAAAGGTGAATGAAATGTTATATTTTTTTAATCATTTGATGTGTCTTGTGTACCAAAGAAAATTTGAATAATTTCACAGACGGTATTTAGTTCGTAATACTCATTACTACAATGGTTGGATAGGATAGTGTTTCTTGTAAGAATTTCCAATTTTATGTATATGCACAAAGGTGCAACAGCGTCCATGCTACATACAATGGAGCCAAAAGAGGAAATTATTCCATCAGCCGCAACAGTTCGAGTAATTAGACTTGTTATTATCGTACTTCGGTTTTTGCCTCAAATGCATTCGTGAAGTGACAATAAGCTGAACACGCTTCAAGCCGTGGATTTAATTAAGAGGAAGTCGAGCAAATGAGCAGACTTTCTTGCCGTTCGTGGTGCGATCGTAAGTAATTGCCAAGTAGTGCCGTAGAAAAAACAACAGAAAAATTAAGCATGGAAGCGGAATTATGTGCTTCTCGAGCCCATGCAAATCCTCGAACGTGGGAGGAATTGAAAGCAACTCATCACCTGAGGTGTATTCACAAATGCAAAAGAGGGTTCCGGCGGTGAGGCCGTCGTAATTATGGTTTTCTGCACCTTTGCACTTGCAATGCGCGCACTAAGTCTACGAACTCGAGATATTCAAATTAGGAAAAATCAAAGACGCGACAGTCTCGCCAATCTTAGATATTTCGGAATGAGTCAGTTCATTGATCTCGTTCTATAAGACGGCCAAATGAAATCGCTCTTAGCGGATGATCTCGCGGAAAGCGATTTTCACCCTCTCGGTGCACGACGTTCGCACTTGAGAGACAATTTTTAATAAATCCACGTCCGCTGTGGAACAGCTATTTTGCGATGCTGCATCATTGCGAGAGCGATTCTCGCGAGCTGAGCGTATACAAAAATACCAACAAATCCGCCGGATGCCGGGTGGAATCCACTCGAATTGTCGTTCGCCCCGAAGTGGACTTAGCCACGCACGTATGGCAGATTAGTTCGCATTCGGTTCCTTTTAGTATTTGAAGAAAGTTTCAACTATTTCGTAACGCAATCATCCGTGGGATATCTAGTTCATTCAAATTGGTTTGTTGTGACGTTGAGTTGTGGCTATTGTTGTCTTCCTTGTTTAAAGTGTAAAAGTGTTTTTTTGTATGTTTCCCTTCTTATTTTCGGCTTTGGAGAACTTCCAAACAAAATAGCGCTCCCCGTCGGAAAATTAAATTCCGAGCTCGATAACATCGCTGCCAAAAGTTAAATGTACCGCCAAATTCTTGAAGGTGTTGTCCTCTTTATTTTGCTAGCTTGTGTTTATATAATCGTGTATTTTATGCCTGCTTGATCTGCTTAAAATTAAAATTTAATTTATTCCCGGAGATGACACAATACGGTTAAGTAGTCGGGTCTTCCAGTCAATTTACTCGTTCGCAAATTGCACATTCGTCATGGAATGACTAAACAAATGGTGTAGTGCTGGGAACTTATTAACAAAGGCATGTTGCAGCACCTCATATTTGTGTACCGCCGTCCTTTGCAGGAATAAATAATAAAAATAGCAGTCTGCGCATGCAAATCTGATTGATTCTCTCAAACTACAATTTCTTTGTTTGGCTTTATTTATAGCTACTTGTAAATTTTAATTGCTTTAACTTTATTCGAACTAAACTTATAAATGAAATTAATTGCATTTTAGAGAATGGAAAGGAAAAGTAGGAAATAGATTATGGTCGACTGCCAAGTATTTCTCAGCTGGTGTTTCTGTGAAATATAGTCAGAGAAAAATTACTTGTTTGTGCCCAGTTTTTAGGACACCACCTACTAGAGAGAGTCGTTCAGATGTACGATTTCCAATCTTCACCAGCTAAAAGCGATATTCGAGAAAGTTGCCCACCATCCTGACAACCGTGTCCGAACAACAAAAACCATAACGCAGTTTCCTTAAAAGAATCTTCTCTTGAATCTGGAAATCAAGTCGATTGCATTTTGACAATAAAATCATGAAATGTTCATTTACAAATTAACTACTCTGTTAGTTAAATGTTGTCTGTCTAACGAAACACACAATCCTTCTGGCGTACCGCAGAAAAGCCATCTGGGTCCATTTCTATTTATTATCTTTATTAATGACTTGTCTAACTGCAAAAATGTTTCTTCCTTTATCTTCCGAACGTGACTAAACATTTTTTTAAACAGATTTATATTCTTTTTGTAAATGGTGCTATGAGATTACCTTCTGCTTATTATTAGCAAATACACAACCTTACCTTTTCCATATAAAAGACTCTTTTAACTTTGAATACTTAATAAATCGTTGTGTATTGACTTGATAAATTAAAAGACCTGGGTGTAAAATTACCTCTTCTCTTTTGATGACCTCATCAATGCGCTAGTAATTTTTTATATTTTTTTAAATGTGGACAATACCCACTTAATTGTTATCAAATCAATTCATTTACGGGTGCACTTAAAACGTGTGGCATCCAGTTATGCGGCCCCACATAGATATAGAGAAGAATTTAATAATATACTTTATAGGACTATAATAAGGAAGAAATAGTTCATAATTGTTTTGTAGTTGATCATATTTTTTGTTATCAACAGTCCTTTAAATTAAATAAATTTTATTTACAGATATCTGCAACGGCGAGGAAATTCCTGAAGTTGAAATATTTTCGCTGCTCGAAGAGAAGATCCCGAAGTATCGAGTGCGTGCCGACACTCTAACACAATTCGGTGGCTATTCCAATCAGGACTGGTTCATTCCAACTCCGGCGCTGCCCATTCCTCCGGAAGGACTAGGCCTCACAAAGGATCAAGCACGGGAAACCTTAAACTATTTCCGTGAGTACAACAATTTTTCTATTTACCTTATCTTCACTTGTTATGCAAACACGGCCCCCGCCGTCCATGGAAAAGCTGCACCAGAGCCCCAGCATTAAGCTCCGCAAAAGGTGCTCGCTCGAGGTTGAGCTAAGCATTCAGTCCCTCTACTCGGGTGCAGGTGGCGCAGCAATCATATTTTCAGCGCTGGAAAAATGTACTTGAGTTATACAAAATTGCTTTGATTTTTTATTAATGCGTTTTGTTCACCGATATCGTGACTTTGTTTGACGAAAGTCGTTTGGGCAATAAGCATAACATTTTTATGGGCAACAAATCTTTCTCCTGATCCAGAGCCGCGCACAGATGGGTGTTGTGCAACTCTTCACAACTTCGCGATAAGAATACGAGGAAACTCGGATTTGGTTAGGGCAAGCCGCAAAATGTTATTTATGTTTTACTGCAGTTTGTTTCGGTTAATATTTGATTGAAAAACCTTAATAGTCGGATTACATAATTTTGTGGAGAAGACAATGGCTATATGGCTAATTTCTGTTAAATTCCTCCTAACTTGAACTGGGTAAAATAATATTTTTTAATGTTGTAAACGCAATTATGCAAGTTAACAGTTAGTTTCTTGAATACGTAATGCAGAAAGTAGGGGAATTGATGTGCCCATTTTTGTAGGAAGAGAAGTTACATTATAAAATTTTAATTTATTATCTTTACAAATCTTAAATTCGTTTATTGTTTGTGAAATCAGGATATAAACAACTAAAGTTCTATTGGACCACAATATTCGAAATCTAAATTGCTGCGTACTGTAAGACAAATTTGAACAGCAGTTTGACTGGAACTCGAAGCTCTCCAGGTGCTGCTGCAATATTCGGGAATTTGGCACCATTAAGAAATTCCAAGATATTCGAATTATTACAGAAGATGTTTCCGTATTGCTCTCAATGGGCCCGTTCCTCCTCATCGTGTGTTTCCAATCACTTTAATGTCTGCAGAGGATGAAGTAATTTGCGCGGATATCGAATGGAAGACAACAATTCCTCGGCGTACGTGCCGTTGAGCGAGTCGATTATTTGTTGTCCGATAGCAAATACGAAACTGCAGCGCTGATCGTGATAATGAGGAGGAAAACAAAACATGAAAATAAAAAGAGCTATCTAGTCGTCTATTCGAGATATTGGCGCACCTGAGTTTACCTGCAGAGGGTTCTTGGGTAGCAAAGTGCCTCAGACTATCTCCCGTTGGACGATTTGATTGCTTTGATTGCTGGAAGCGGAGTTTTGTTTTTTTTTTCTGGAGATTTGCTGGTTTTTGCCTCTTGTCCCTCTTTTTCGATTTATCCAGTTATCTAATGGTCGAATTAAGGCTGTGGCGACCTCAATTTTCTGTCGTTGCACCTTGATTGATCGATTATTGGCAATTGATTGGTTTTAAGTGTTTTAGTTTAGTTTTTTAGATTTTGAATGTTGATATTTTACGCCTTATGGGTGCACTGTATATTTAGTAGCGAATTTTTGAATCCATAACATATTTCTTTTTGGACGACATGATCAACTCCGTAACAATAAAATAAACACCTTTAGGAGGACATCCTTTTATGGAAGATTTAACAATTGACATTTGATGCTTTTCCATTAATTCATTTTAAAAAAAATAAAAGAATAATTTAGATTTCGCTTTTCAATATAAAATTAACAAAAATATTGGGAGGATTGGAGTTTGACGAGGCGCATATCAACTCCAATTTGGGTCAGCGAAATTTAAATGAATATTTTTTTTATAAAACATTTATGCCTGGTTCAACCCAATTAGCTTAAAAAAAATAAAATCTATAAATGGGGACCTACTCGGAAAAAGAGTAAATAAGCGACTACTTCGAGAAAATTGCGTTTACTTTACTAAGCCAGTAGTAGGTACATGTTAAACCATTCGTGACCCACTCATAATGAAGCGTGTTGTGGAATTTGTTGAATGCGATTGATTTGTTTTTTTCTCTTTTTTTTCATGCCTAAGTTCAGTAGTGATGCTAAAGCATAGTCTTGGTAAGAAAGAAAAGTGTCGATTAGGGAAAGTTGGGGTTTTGGTTCAGTGAAGGAGCTCATTTAGCGTGATGTGTTTAAATATTAGGATATCAAAAGTGGGAAAGAAAACAGGATGTGATGATACACTCTCCACATAAGTCCTTTCCAGTTTTGCAAAAAATCACAAGATTTCACTGTACGTCCAAATTTCTTCTCAAGAATATGGAGGGTGTACACAATTTGATACGAAAATATAAAATCCACATTTTCATCCCCGTTGAGAGATTCCACAATAGGCCCTACTACACACATTATTGTTTAAATATTTAGGTATTTGTAAAATTATTTAAAAAATCATTCATCACTATTTAAACAAAAAATCAACATTTTGATTTATTTTTAAAGTGTCACCTTAATTAACCAATTGACGCTTATTGCTGTAAGATATGTTTTGCATTTAAAGACACCTAAATCAATGAATTAATGAAAATCGGCATTCAGGGCTTTAAAGATACCTGTTATTTTTGGTTGGAGGTCAACTTTACCCATTTTCTCCCGGTCACTTTTCCCGTTCTAATTTTCCGCCGGTTAGTTTTTCCCTTCTAATTTTCCTCCGACTATTACATTTCTCTCCTTGACGTTAGAAGTTTGTGATTTGTTCTAACTTCCGCAGAAGTTTTATCTTATCTTATTAAAAAAAAAATGTCCCGGGTAAACCTTTAAAATCGGGTTTTTAATTATAGTAAGTTAACTATATAGTTTTAGAAGATTTCAGGAAAATGAATAGAGGTAAGTTCAAGCAGATCCGTAAACTAAAGTGTATATGTCCGTTTAAAGAATGTACTTGGTAATTATCTCCCAACAGATCACATAGTAAAACATACACAGCCACGCTCATACACGCACACAAACACACAATTTAAAATTTAACATTAGTCAAACATGTAGCAACCTACTTACATATATTCCGCATTAAACTTGGGTTTGTTTAGGAAATAAAATATGTAGGTAGAAAATCGAAACCAATTTGGTTTACCGACACATCAGACATCTTCGCAACCAAACGAGACTAATTGTGCGTGTCTGCTGATGAAGATATCATCCACCTCGGGCCTGTTCTTTTAACATGGTCAGTCACCCATGAAAATAATCGCATAATGCATAACTTCCACCGGCCAAGCCCCCGAAGAAGTTGCGGCCCGGGTATTATTTGTAAATGATACCGCCTTCGGAGCAAGACGATTAATCGAGCCCAGAGACGATAAAGTACGTACAATGGAAGCCGGCAGAAAGCATGCTTAGCGCGCTTTGAAGATGACAAAAAGTGTCGTCGAGCATTGCTCAAACGAGAAAATTTTTCCTCTCCATCGAAGGAGTTTTATTTTTCTTCAAGTGCAGTCGTGAAGTACCTCAATACGAGGTGACGTGCAGCACAGGTCATTGCTACTATCAGGTTTCCTCGGAGACTGATCAGTCGATCTAATCTCGTTAGGTTCTGCACTGATAAGTTCAGCGATTTTTTCCCGTCCACTTCGTATCGTTAAATGAACGGAAGATGATAAAAACTGAATCGGTTTAGCTGCACAAAAGAAATGCTCCTTGGAGCGTTTGAAAATGGATAAAAGATCTTCTTATGGTGCTGCTGCTTCTGCTGGCATTCGAGTGGATCTGAGGACGGTTCCGCGTACCGCGCCGATGCTATTTTGTCGTAAAAAGTGACTACTCGCAGCCAGCAGAGGTTTGTTTACGCACGTGCCTTCCTTAAATAGAAGCGACTTTCTAGCAAAATTCGGCGTCATTTGCCAATGGACCTCGCTCGTGAGGCGCTCCTCCGATAACCTGTAATTTACGGATTTGATAGCAGGTTTGATGCATCTGGCTTGTTTTGATGAAGCACCGAGTTTCTTTCGATCTCTCGTTTTACAGCCAGTGCACACTTTCTTCCGCAATTGTAGGTTTATAGAGGTAGAAATTCTGCGTGAACGGTCCGTGGCTCCATGTTTGTTTTTTATTGGCGATTACTTTTTAATGACCTTCTCCCGACTGGTCCACACGATTTTCCTTTCGAAACTGGACCAGCGCAATAGTGATCTCTTTAAAACTGACTTCATTAGAAATCCGTGGAATACCAACTCCTCAAGATTCAAGAATGCGACTCCACCTAACCACGAATTTTTGCCGACCTTTCGTTGTGCATCAAGACGTGAAAGGTTAACAGCGCCGCTCTGGGAATGGCTAAATGGCTGCAATTCCACTCAACTGCTGGCCACTTGAATCTTAAGAAACAGAAACAGGCGTGAGACTCTGGAAAGGCTTAAAAATCCGACTTGGACCATAACAATCGAGCGCTTACCGTGTCAGGTGTCGTTCGCCGTGAACTATGAGAACAAATTGTACCGACACAGCGGACTCAGGTGAGCTGGCTAAATTAAGTTTAACGTTTGACCAAGTTTTTGATGTTCTCCTATTTTCTGCGCGAACTGCAAAATTGCGAGATTTTTTTTTTGGAATTAGAAGCGGATTGAGAGCTGCAACATGAAAGGTTGTGACTTGTGAGCACAATGGGTTTTATAGGACTTGAAAAGACAATGACCGGCGGACTATTGCGAAAATATCTGGGCTGTGATAAATGGTGAAGCATTTAACGACAAACTGTTGAATATTTTTATTCAGAGAAATAGTTTTTGGGTACATTTTAAAAGGTGCTTAAGTATAGACCTTGACCAAATTTAAGGTGGTAAATACGAAAACATGTTTAAGATCATTTCAAAAGAATATCCTTTTTAACCCTGGAAGTAGGTACACACCTCCGCACAGAACTTGGGAGCATACATACAATCTGTTACATCGCGCCAACTATGCTGTTTTTAGAACTTGTGTTATACGGTTTTTTTTTTTTTAGATAAGAGAATTTTTTTAACTACGATTTTTGATCGTTTTATGATGTCGATGCAGTCAAAAATGGTTTTTTGAGTCGTTCGAACAAGAAAAAGTTGCACGACGTCAAAGTATAATGGCGGCTAAAATACGAAAATTTTATTCCTCACACTACATCATATATTTTTCAAAAATTTTGTTTGTCTCGTCAAAATGATAAAACATTTCTAAAAAGTGAAATCAAAAGTGTGCCCCAATTTCGAATGAAAACATTGCTGAAATGCACCGCTTGCTCCTTATTGCCGATATAAATTAACTTTCTTGCAAAATGGTAAAAACCTCGACAGCTTGACAAGACGTCTCAATCACAGGCCTCAGCTCGAGCAAGCGGCTGCAGCTCTGGAACAGGAGGGAATTCATCATCCACAGAATTTTCACGACACTGCGCTCCCACATTTGTCATTCCTAATTGCTGTCTGTTTACATTACGAAGACGACCGAACTGGGCTGTGCAATCTCATCTCATTCCATTCGGGTAAACATAATGCAGGTGAAAATCTCGAAGATTTGGCGTTGTTCTTGCACACGGTGCGGTGCGGTGCGTCCTCAACGTCGCCGTCGTCGGAGAAATCTCACACGGTGATTTGTATTTTGTTTTCAGCCATCGTCGCGGCCTATTGTTACCGTGCCCACCGTATCTCATGGAGCGGCAACAAGTGTCTATCAACATCCAGGTATTTCGAAATATGATCCAGCACTGCAGCAGGCAGCCTTCGCTGCTCGTTTATCAAATTAAACTGCATTTTAGTTGGATTCCGAGGACGTGTCATAACCAGCAGTCGAGGAGCGCTGACGAAACAATGCATTTTCGAAATAATTATTAATTAAGAATTCTAAAAGGCGGCTCTGCTTTTGTGGTTGTGGGTTAATTTCGTGCTGTTTCATAACACCTGGTGATATGCAAATGGCCGCATGATTAATTAATTTAAGCGCTCTTGCGCATTGTAGGAAAAACACTCGAGAGCAGTAAACGCGTAAATGTCGTTCGAATTTTAATTTCTTTTAACTCCAGCAATTCTTCATTTCCTTATTAACATGACGCTTCGGAAATAAAACGAGCTTAACGCCCATGTCAGCAACATCAGCAAAGCTTTCACTTATGCTAATTCAGGAAATCCTATTATGTGTTCAGAAAAGTAGTGTAAGGCACTTTTCCGAAATGGTATCACCTTGCGTGATTTATGTGTAAATTCTTTTTTTTCTTTAAACCTTTCAGTAAAAGTATTTTTAGACAATGCCTTTGAAGAGAAATTTTTTTTCACATGACGATTATCACATCAATTCCTTGCCGATCTTTTTTTTTCTTTAATTTAAAAAAATGCTTTGATCATCTAAAATTCATATATGTGTTAGACGTATTTTTTTTAATATTTCTTAGCCATAAAGGGTGTTTCGGACAACGCATGCAGAGCAGATATGAGAAGGGTGATAGACCTCACCTAGACAAACAAATAATGTTAAGGAGGAGGTCCCGAGATATCTCAATAATCTCAGAATAATCCAATCCTCTTAATTTTAATCTAATTATTTTGTTTTAATTAAAGTTTATAAAATTCCGCATGCAGTAAGCAATCCTTCTTCGATATCTCAACTTGCGTGTGTCTGTCATTGTGTTAGAAAGTTAGAAATTCGAAATTCAAAAAAGGATCGGTGTTTAAAATCCCGTATTACATTTTGGTTTCAGATGAAGCGTACACAGGGAATCACTGAAAGCACAATACACTGCAAAAAACCGGATGTCATTATCGTTATTAGCTTCTGCGAAAAAAATACTGTTGAAATTTATTGAAAAAGCAGCCTTCAATAGTACTATGCCCCGCCCGTTAATGCATTTTTCCCCGTCATTGACTTTCATAAATTTCGAAACCAATTCAAATTCGACCTTTCCAGTAGGCTTGTTGCACCTTTCATTCTCTGATAAATAAATAAAAAAAATCATTATTCTTGCGTACCAACACGGGGAGAAATTTAAGTGAGAACTAGCGAATGTATTTTTTTCCTGCCGAATTGGAGAAACAAAATTTTAGTCTTTTTTATTAGGTGGTTATAATAATATTTGCCCATACAGTACCCTTTAAAGGTTTTTCTCAATATTTTTAATTGCAGGCGTTCACTTTTGTACGGGACACATATAAATAAACTCTTGTAGAAAGACAAACTCATCAAAATAATAAAAATCAAAATTTGAAAATAAATAACAAACCCTAGAAAAAATTAAGACTGAACATAAAACGAAAAATGAAGAAAAATATTATGTATTGGCACATTTTTTATTTATGGGATGTACATATGTCATTTTTTTTTTATGAAAGGTGTTTGTTTTTAACATGTTCACGCGTGGGCTATAAAATATGTAATTCCCCCAAAATAATCTCAAAAAGGTTAGCAATTCTTCGGGAATTGAAATTTTCAAATTTTTCAATTCACAGTTTTTTCCCCTAATTGAAGTTTTATCTGTTAATGTTGATTTTAAATCGGCACTTTCAACAATTTATTATAATTAATTATAATGAAATTTCAATTAATTCACATCACCTTCATTTTTATCACAACTAATTTAATTTCCCTTTATGTAAAGCGACATGAAATCAGCGAGTTAAAATCGAAAGTGAAGATGAAATTTAAAAGGAATTATGGGAATACCTTTGTGTGCAGTGCATGCACATAAAACCCAATTTAAGACGAATAAAATTTTACATCAAGGTTTCTCACTTATTTGCATCAAAATAATAAACATCCTCCCGAACACGTTGGACACCTTTCTTCTTCTCAGCAGAAAACAAAAACAGAAAAAAACAATCAATTACCTTCCATTGAACTGGTCGTTTCAAGCTGTGCTAATGAGCCTGACTTTCGTTACCTTATGCCTCCGCATGTGCTGGGAGTTAGCAGTGTTAACACACGCCGTACCCGAACCTCAACGGCAAATTACTTTCTTCGAAGGTGGCTGACTGATTGCATCAAACACCACGACAACTTTTTCCTCAAAATATGCTAATGCTAAACATAATCGCGTGGATCTTCCTGTTTGAGGCAGATTTTCGCTTACTTTACTTTTATTCTGCACTTTTACCCCGGGGATTTCTCAGCGTTTCCTTTCAGGTGTCGTCGCTACAGTAGAGGCAGCAGCCGGTGTGTGGCTCGGACGCTTTTTCAATTAATTGCGTCTGCATACGTGCTAATTGTCGCTTTGGAAGAATTGCATTGTTTCCCTTTTGGTTGACGTGACTGCTGATTCACCTGATGAGAAAATTTCTCCGGTGTCTTGTACCACACATGCAACGATTAAAATTAATTGAGCAATTGATCAGAGTATGACTAGCTCAAGCGTCGCATAGAACTCAACTAAGCGTACAAAATTTTTGACTCTTCAGGCTTCATTCTTCTTGAGAAATGAATAAAGAATCGGCATAAAAAATTTCTTGTTAAATGCTTTGAATGGCTGTTAAGCATGAATGCTGTAAAAATTAATGGCGAAAATAAATGGAGTGAAAATGAAATGTTCTCCTCGTGATAACGAAATAATTTTTTTTTTATTCCGACAAGTGCAAAACCCATTCTTACATGAGTAGGCAGTGCTAGTGGAAGTCTTATATTTAATTTTCCTTAGTTTTTGTTTTGTTATTCAAGGTATCTGAAAAACTCAAAAATGCAGTGGGCCATCGGTTGATTTCTTTTTAAAAATGCTATAAAATAAAAACTTCAATATTTTCCAAAATTTGTTGATTTTTTAAAAGAGTAAACCTTCCGATTAGTTATGTTATATAATTTCATTCAAATAGCTGCCTCGGCTCGGCTTGCTTGTCAACCCAATTTTGCAGTACACTTTTGATGGTTTGAAGCACTAGTTCACGAATAGCTCGATCAATATTGTGCTTAAGTGCCTGAATCATTTCCGGATTGTCAGCATAATATTTAATCGGCATCCCATAAAAAAAAGTTTAACGGCGGTGGCCTTGATACATCTCCGAAACGTCTGATAACTCGATTATTGAACTAAGTACGCAAAGATTGATTGTTAGAAGGCTTGTGTGGCACATAGCGTCATCCTGTTGGAGTTAGAGCTCGCCCAAGTCCAATTCCTTAATTTCTGACAAAAAAAATCGGTTGGCTTAGCTCTGTATCGTTCTCCGCTAAGTGCAACGTTGTTGTCATAAAAAATGGGGCAATAGTGCTCTCACTCTAAAAACCACACCAAACAGTCACATGCTGAAGATACGGAACTCAAAAACATACTCCTGCATCGGGTTACTTTGAAATCACCGTAGTCAGCTGAATTTATACGCATTTCGCACACACAGTTAAAATATTATAAATAACAGTAATGACTGCAGAAATTCTTCTTAGTAGAAAATTATAGAATACTTTTTACAAATTTTTAATGATTCACGAAATTATAAAACTCAAACAGATGCAACGCACAAAGAACCGCAGAGTAGCTGAAGATGAACTTCGAAAATCTCTGCGAATGTTCAACAGCAAACTGTTTGGGCGACTTGATTAACATTTCGCTGAAGCAAAAAAAAAAAAAAAAAATTCACTTCGTATTCATCAGATGGCGCATTCTCGTATGACTCACGGAATTGATGAAAAACCAGCGGACGCAATCGATACTTCCTTTCAACACTGGCCATCATCATCATTCGCAAAGAAATACAAAAGTCCGTCTCAGAGTGCATCATAGACATTTTGCATATGCTGCATTATTTATGTGCAAATAATTCATAAAGCAATCGCATTGAACGTCCTAGAGTAATAAAAGAGCGCTTCACCTGAATAATGCTCCGACAGTGAACCATGCACTTTTGTGAGGAAATGCCTCTTCCAAACGCAGCAATTACTAATTATCGCGAGGTGAGTACGCTCCTATCATTCTAAATTGAGCCATTCTGTGCAGGTGCTTGGCTGGGTGCAATGGAAATTATCATAATTAGCTGTAGGGGCTGAATGCTGAAGTTCTGTTAGCTATTCCCCATTATGTTTCCCTGTGTGCAGGCAGATTTGCTGATTCTGTTAATGAACAGGCACTTGCTGTGATATTCATAAAGTGAGAATTGAGTTGTTAACGTTTCAGACTCATTTATTTGGAAGCAACGTTAGCACGATCTGAAATGGTGTTCAAGGAAACTATTGAAAGAAATGGAAAGTGTTATTATATTGCTATTCAAGGCTCCAATCAGTATCTCTATGGTCGCACTCAAAATCAATACCGCGACAATAATTGTCCAAAAAAAGTAAATTAAAAAGTTTCAATGTGTCTTTGTCTACCTAGACAAAAGCAAGATTGCAGTACGAAAAGAAACACATAGTTTATAGCAATTTGTTTTTTCCTTATTTGGAAATATAAAACTGCTGCAACTCGTGTGATTATGCGATTTCGCTAAACCTTAAATATAAGAATGAATATGAATAGAGACTAAATCTAGTAAAAAGAATGCGTGCGCGGGTCAATTCAAAACTCAATTCATTAACATCATGCAAGTGATCCAATACTACTCTTCGTAATTGAATTTTCTTTTTAAGGGCAGGGTAAGGTATTAAAATTTTTTTTTTTTGAATTTTTTTTTTTATTCCATTTTCTAAATGAAGAACCTTTCAAAAATATTGTGTGAAAATTTGAGACGGATCGTAGCAAAACTAACGAAGATACAGCAGTTTAAGCAACTCGCTTATGAACGTTTTACTCTAAATTTTTTAGTGTTTAAAACTTTAAGGCGTTTTTCCCACAACTCATGTTTTTAAAGTCGGTGCCCCTCATAAGTTGAAAACTACTGCACCGATTCTTTTGAAATTTTGAACACTATTGCTGTACATAATTTACGAGGTAACACGGGAGAGTTTTTTTCAAATTTGTTAATAGTTTTTATTTTATAATAACAAATTATCCGATTTTCTTTGCAAAAATCGCGTTTTTTACTTCAAAGTGTTCCCAAAAATTTAAAAATTTAAATTTCGAAAAACCCCTCCTGCGTTACCTGGGGAAAGCGATTATCTAACGACAAAAAATTTCCTTTTTGATTTGAGATGATCCAGTACCGAGTTATGAGGGGCACCGCAATTCTATTTTTTTCTGAGACGCTTCCAAATAATGGCTGCAATTGCCTTATTTTTCAATATTTCTACATGCAAATTTTACAAAATATTCTTCAAATGTTCTACTTTGATGTACCATTAGCTTTAATGAATAGATTTTAACTGAGTTGTCGAAAAAAATTCACAAAAATGTGCCTTTTTTTGTACGAATTAACCTTACCCTCCCCTTAAGTTACCCTTCATGAGTCATGAGATATTTGCTTTTAAAGTCATTATCAAAGCGCACCACAAGTGGAAACGCACTCAATTTTTGTTTTGTATTTTTTTACCACAGATTGGTAACAGAAACCAAAAAATACCCCCCCAATTGTTGTGAATTCTTTTTATTTTAAGGGAGACCACTAGTGTGACCGTTTGAAAAAAAGGATATTTTCGGGAATTTTTTTAAAGAAAACTGCTGCATGGAATGTTTTAATGTTTTAAGGATATATTTGTGGATATATAATAAATACATGATAACATTTTTGGACCAAAAAATTAAAAATTCAGCGAGTTATTCGCAACCTCCCAAGGCTCCTAAAAAAAGTCCCTTCACTGCTGCAGTGATAGCGACCTTCACAGTATCGAAATATACAAAACGATTTTTTCAAAATTTCACACTAGTGGTCCCCCTTAAACCTTTTACATATTTTTCATTTATAAAACTTTTACGAAATACTATGCCCTCATAAACACAGAAACAATACAATATCCAATCTAACTCAATTCAAATATTCAAACGAAACTATCAAAAGCAACGTTGAAGATTTTAAATTTAAACTTTAAATTATCAGAATTATTAGAAAACGTGTTCTTTGTAAAGTATTTGGAAGCTAACACGTGATTTACAAAAGGGACGGACCTGCGAAGCACGTATGTAGTAAAATATTCTCTATATGGATTTAAAATCTCAAGAGTGTTGACCGAAAACAGATAAGCAAGCAAAAATTGTTCACTTCCTCAGTTCTGGGCTTTTCCGTATTTTTATAAAAAAATAAAATGGGAATTTAAAATTTGTTTAATACAATACTCATATCGCACCTAAAAGATAATAAAAGAAACATTGTGAGTAACTTATTCATTTTGCCCGTAAATAAAAATTAGATAGTGTTCTTAAAAAACTGCCTGTCGATTACTAATATCTCATTATCTCATAAACTCTTTGTATCGGCGGACTTTCAAATGGGTGAGCCACTTTAGATTTGAGCCTGATAAAAAGCTCCGTTTCTCTATTGTCTTGATAGATAAGAAGAGTCCGTTTCCTACGGTGGTTATCATGGTCAGAACATATGGGAGTTATTACCAGTTCCTGTTATGTAAAGACTGCTGCTGCTGCTGATTAGCGCAACTGTGGGAATGTTGAGAACGGTGCTCAGAGCTGCGGTTTTTAATGTTGCAAATAGAATGCTGCACTGGATTAAATGGACGCGTTTCCACCAGAAACATTGAATAGCGTTTTTCTGCACCGTTGCAAACTGCTCGTTCTAATTAAATTTTAACACCAAACGAGCTCGGCTCAGCGGATTTGTTTGCGTACCACACACAATCCACTTAGCCTGAATTGGACGAAAATGGGAAAGTAATTTGTCTGCAATGGCCTTTGAACGTTTGCAGGAATGCAAATGGCTAGAAATACATATACAGTCACAACTAAAATTATATACACTTCAGAAAATATTATTATCTTGTGAAGCAAATCTACTAGCGGGAAATAATTTCAAACTTAATTAAAACGATAAGTTCGTTCATGCATAAGATGCATTTAGAAAAGTAATGAAGGGAGAAATTTGTTGCATAATACAACACCAAAAATCAATTCAATTAAATAGCTTCTATAAAGAAATACATATGTATAAAAAATCCCAAATTGGAAAATCCGAAAACGCAACAATTCCGAAATTAAAGACTTTGAAAACGCAAAAATTCAAAATTGCACAAATTGAAATATTCAAAAGTTTAAATTTAAAAAATTTATGAAATTCAAAATTCGGTACTACCGTCCGCCTAAATTCAGAATCCACGAAACATTCTCTGGGTACGTTCGCCGCCTATAGTCGTCATGTAAGGTTTGCTCAAAATATTCTTACCGTGATTAGTAGCAGTCTACAGTTTTCTTACGCAAATTGCAACATTGAAAAGTTCAGAAATGAACTCTGTAGGTTGCTAACTTAATGTTTTAGTTTTTGTTTAGTAGTTCCTTAACGTCCTTAATGGTTAATCAAAGCATGCTGTTATAACAATTCATAACCACTGCACCATTTATCATTAATATAATAATAATCGTGTTGCATAATTGGTGCAACACTTAAGCTGTGAGTGACTGTAGATGTCGACTAAAGACTCCGCTTCTCCTGCTGTGGCAGTAGCCACTGGTGGAACAGAAACCATCCACTGCAGAATTCAGAATTCCATCGGGGCTCTTGAGCACAGCAAAAACTTGGGGCACGCGCACAGGCAGTTGCCACGACTAAATTTCATACCGTAGCCATACAGCTGCTGGCTCCTTTCCGTTCTGACGGAGTTCTCCAGATTAATTTTGGTGTCTCACGAGGACGCTCGGATCGGATCGGTCGTCTTGAGTCCAATCCAAGTCCAAGACTTCGAGCCAAGTCAAGACAGCCAAGCAATTGCGCTCAACTGGGAATCTATCAAAATCTGATAAGACGGGACACTCTCGGAGTACCGGTCTTGGTATCTCGCGAGTCGAGCGGACTGTTGGATCGGTTCGGTGGAATTCTACGAGCACGGCTGTGCCTGCAGAAGTCTCTTATGGGGCCCCGGCCCAGTGAATCACCATTCAAAATTTCAGTGTTGGCTCAACTGTCTGAGTGGCCGGTTGGTTTGCGCTGTTGGTTTGGTTCAATTCGCGTCGGCTGTGAATGCCCTCGTTGTCGTCAAAATTTTTACACTTTTCAGCCGAAGTACCTGTGCTCGTGGGGTGCTCTATTTATAGTGCCAATAATTAGTGTAAAATCCTTGCGGAGGCCCGACGTGGTCATGAGGAGTAGTTGGACGCAGTGACTGTTGAACACTGCCTGGTGTGCGCGTGCATTGTTTGCATAATTTCCCTGGCTTACACGCCCGTGCACTAACCGCAATTCGTGCAATTATCGCGATTGCAGCGAGATCCCAAGAAAAGTGAAAAGTGCAAAAGTGTCTGTGCTCCGTTTGTCCGTTATGAAACTCAGCCCGTGTGACGAGTGCCGCATATGATCCACAGCTGGCTTATCAGTTCCCATCACGAGTGACGACACTTAATTTAATTGATAAGGAACCGTCGCAGCGAAGGGGCTGATCGATCAGCGGCGGCGTTCCAGCCTTTTTCTGGGAGCTGTAAGTTTGTATCTGAGAGAAGAAACGCTTTTTGCACTGTTAATCGATTTTCTCTCGACTGGTCACTTTGGACTTGCAACAGTGGCCAGTTATAAAGACGGCAGACACCACGGCGTGACACAATTGTATTTCCGATTCCAATACCCCACACCGCGGGTGACGGTGGGCGCTCAAATTACACAAATGGGACCATCGCGTTACTTAAGCAAATTGCCGACACCTCTCTACAGCCCTGACATGATGATGACGATGTAAGCATGCACATGTGGGCTGGTCTCCTGTTCCTGCGACCCCTGGGAATGCAGGGACTGCCCTACATCATCTTTGCATCAATTAATAGTCGAGCATATGGGGTTCCCCAAGGCACTGGTGTTTTGCCGACTGTGCTCCAGCGATTCCTTCTAATGGCCTGGCAGCTCACCAAATTGACACAGTTTGCTTCTTTCGGGCGTAATAAATAAAAACTGTTTCTATTTTCGCCGACCGAAAGGATTGACTCATTCTGATTTAGCATGGGTTAATTATAGAGAGAGTTTCGGGGCAAATACGGAAGCTGCTGCCCGAAAAATTGAAAATGTCGTAAAGCAGCATAACACCGAATCATTTATGGACAACAAATTTAATCTGCTTATTGCAGAAACGCACCGATTTTCATTTGTCATGGATCTACTACATCCGGCGCTTCCAAATCTCTCACTCACATCTCATTCCAAGTCTACGTCCCTATCGACGCAGGCCTCCCCTTTGTGGCAGAGTTCCAGGAGCGTCTTGGCTGCGGGCTACGTCTTGACCTCCAATAAGTTGGAGGCCATTCAATGAATTCACTCAATATCAAAGGCTGGAAGAGGTATTTCATATCTAATGAGTCACTGGTAGGCACTGGGATAGCTGTTTGGATGAGGGGGGTTTTGATAAATAGAAAGAAATGTTTTGATGTTGTAGTCGGGCAATTTAGTTGATTTGCGTTTAAACCTTTCCTAACTGAAATTAATTTGAATTTATAGATAAGAATTCTTCAGAATTTATGCACAGCATTGGCTAGGTAAAAATAACTGGAAATAGAATTAATGAATCAACTAATAATAATTAATATGACTTAGTACTACCACCATTTCAATATTTTTTTAATTTATTTAGGTGAATGGGCAAAGAACATTCCCAAAAAAAACCTAATTTTGCGTTCAATTGGCAATGGGTGACGCTACTTTCTTATTGAAACACATTCGTGCTCACTCCAATAAAACCCAGAAATTCGGGGTTTGCATACCAATCCTTATTTTGCTCTCTATATTCCATTTCTAGAATACCTGTGTATAAACGTGATATTGTACAATGCTTTTTTATACACACGGCTTATATAAAATTGGGCTTTCATTTGTAAAAATAGAGTCTTTCTTTAATTTTATATCCCGTCTCTATTATACTTAACAAAAAATTGAACCCTATTCCGAGTGTCGTTGTATTGCGATGTGATTATCATTTATCAAGACACTATTTTGCTTATAGCATGCTAGCCTTGACAACGTATATTTGCAAGTCTTCTAGTCCTATTTTCTTGCCTTTCAGGATAATTTGTTAAAAATAAACTAAAGATATGAGCAAAATATTATATATTTAGAAAAGCACTAAACTATTCTTAAATTTTCCCTTTTTCCAAAATTTTAAGCAGATATAATCCCTCAAGCTACTGACACAAATGTTTTGAATGAAATTCTGACCCTTTTTTTCATAAACAACTGGAAGTTGTTGAATGTACTATTTTTTGGGGGAGGTTCTTGTTATTCAGGCCCCAATTTTTGGGAACGGGGGAAACATTTTGCTGTGGTAATTAACGGAAAAATAATTAAAAAATTCTATCTCGACCCGTTTTCGAGATATAGGGCAATTCGCGAGCCACCTAACGTTCGTAACTTTTAGGAAAATTCTATTATATATTATAATTTCCCTTTTAGAAACTGCCGGTGGAGTTAATTTTCCTTTTACAAACTACCGGTGGAGTTAATTAGCATAGCAAAATGTTTCGAACCCCGTTCCCAAAATTTGGGGCCTGAGTAACAAGAATCGTGCCATTTTTTGTCTATACGAATCTCAAGGGTTTAGATTTTGGAAGTGTCAAGGATATGTTTTTATCTCGAATAGTAACTTCCCTCCTATTGTCTCCATTCAAGAAAAAAGAAAGATAAATATGCATGAAATAAAGAGTTCTCAGTTCTCGAGTCATTCATATTCAGAATATAGAACAGAGCGGTTGATTTAAAACCATTGTTGCAAAGAAATTGACATTGTTAAAATTACGACACTTTTAAGAATGGATATCTACCTACATATGTATATGCAGAACATGCTCTTGTTCATTTTCCCGCCATTTACATCGCAAACACTTCGATTTAATTAACATTTTAAATTATTGCTCAGAGTCGTACTGCAAAAGTCGTAAACCCAAAATTTATTCAGTTTCAACTTCTTCAAGCACTACACTAATCCATGCTGCGAACATCATAAAATAAGCGCGAAAAACTTGCTCATGCGTTTTCTAAATATGGAGCAGACATTTTCCCACATTTATTAAGCGCAGCGAACGTAACCAACAAGACAGCATAGCATTTGCAACTCCCCAGCTGTGTTACATAAATTGCAATCAATTTTAAATCGCCTCGAAGAGATCTTGCAACCTTGAGATTTATGAAACGCTTCAGCAGTAAATTTAGCGGCATTTGTGGCACCTTCGCAGCCAACGCCTCCGGAGTTTGGAGAATGTATGAAAATGAAAGTTTAATCCTCCAAGCGATGGTGCACCGGTTCGGTTTACATATGCCTTGACGAATTGCACACATCTGTGCAATTTGAATAAATCCCTACAAGTTGCAACTGCAAACTGCAAGGAAACAAGTGCATGCACTTATTTGCGCATGTCGGACTTGAACTTGAGGTGGAAACGGCCGATTTCCGCTCCGGGAAAGTTTTTTTTGGTTGAATTGCAATCCAAAGGCAGCCCCGCACACCTTGTGTGTTAATGAACTCCATTAAAAACATATCGGACCAATAACCGTTGTGCCATAAGTGGAATTTATTAGCACTCAATGAGGTCCATGAATGGATCTCAACGGCCAGCCGGGCTATTGGGCACCTCCCCCAGCGGCAATTCGCGTGTAAGCTTGGACCTCTTTCGGATCGGTATTACTCGAGATCATAAAGAGAAAGGCGATTTGATCAGCGCATTAAAATTAATACCATGCTTAATGCCGGCCACTACTGTTTCAACTTTTTCTCCTTAATTATTTCTGCAGCCGCCGCCACGCCGGGGCAGTCATCGGCCGGAGCGGCTCCCATCGAACCAGTTTCCCAGATTGAGTCAATGCGAGTATAATAATGCAAAAATTGTAAACTGTTACTGCAGTTAAAAATCTAATGGCACGCCATCGTCGATCAGGAAGTAATCAGGTTTGAAAATCATGCAATGGACTTTATATAATTGATTCCACCGAGCTGCCCGCATTGCCGAGGATGTAACGTTGCTCAGATTTTCCACATATTTTAATTAGCGCGGTGCGGTTTTCTCACGGGATGGATATACAGTTCTTATAAGAGGGATTCCATTTTTTCCTTATCAGGTGAGACGAATACAAGCTGATTGCGGCTTAAGAGATTTGAACGGGCAGCACAGTTATGGGAAAGTCACAAATTTCTCAAGAATGTGTTAATTGGATGAGGTGCATGTTTAAAGCGTATTTGTCCATTAAATTCAATAGAACTGTTGTGCGTAACTCCATAATGAGGTCATAACGATTGGAATACTCCTCGCAACAGCAACTATCCATGAGTTGATTTAATTGGGTGTATGTTTTCAGTTTGGGGTGGGCTTAAACTAGGGCCACGAGTTCGCAACGTTTATCCGTTCTAAAATGCCATTTAAAAAAAAAGTGGGAGATACATTTCTCGTAAAGGTAGCAAATTCAATCACCATAACATGACTTGCGAACAATACTATCAAGCCCCTAAGTAATGAACTCATACAAAATTTTAAATAGCAAATTATTCGAATGTATAAAATACAATAAAATTGCTCTCTAGGTGAAAATAAATTGCAATTTTGTAATTATAATTTCAGAGGCATAAAATTTCTTAGTCATGCAATTTGCTGTCCCTGTATCTAATGTCGGCTAACGAAGTTTCTTTAGTATGCTAATTACAGGAAGCATTAAAAGGTCCATCCTTCATCCGTAAAGCACCTGCTGGGTTCATCTTGGACGATGTACTTGTAATTACATCTTAGAACATGCGAAATGCCTATGCAATAATTAAAAAAAAAACTAAGCTTGCGCATCCAGTAAACCTCGTAGCCATTAAGAAGCCATCCATCACCATAAAAGTGGTACAGCACGCTACATGTGCACTTTCTTTCACGGTCACTGAAAGTAGAATTTTCCTCGGCTGTCGAAGAAGACTTCCGCAAGAAGTGGCCCTCTTCTTCGCTGGTAAGACTTTGTGACGAAGTATCTATCGGTCGAATTGGGGGAAAAAGTAATTTTCCCTTCATTAAAATAAAATTCAACATCTTCGTCGTCCAGTGGCTTTCTTTTGTCCCAATCGCCAATTTTCAGTGGGCGCCTCACTGATCAGCTGGAATTGCGCGCACAGCACGCTGAAATAAAATAATTAACGGTGCCGAAGTAGGCGGCTATCAATTTCGACATTTTCAAAATATGTCTTGTTTGCACTTCGCGGCGTTTCGCGTGTTTATTTCGTCTAATAAGTGTGAAAAGTTTCGTACTCTATGTCTGAGCGTTACGTAAATATCTAAGCAATGTTAGTGAAATTTGTGCCGCGAGAAGACAGGAAGTTCATATTTTTGAGAAAAGCAAAAAATATTGAAAAATAACAAAATTGGCTGGAGATTCTCTCAATCGTTAAATTGCCGGATTCATATGCAAGTAATTTGGAGAAAGATCCCGTCGATATGTGTGAGTTCTGTTGATTCAATTGGTGGTTGAGCCAAACATCTTCCACGAAACATTGCTCGGCTTAATCGTGTCCTCATTATACTGCGAGCTTTTCGATGCTTAATCGCTTCTGGGTGCCTTTTTTCTCAGTGTGCTCGGTTATTCTTAACCACTTCCGGATAAATGAGGTCAATGGCTCCGATTGGTTATGGTTTTTAAAAAAGATTTTCAGGTGTTTTTGTCCACGGCGAGAAATAACCTCAAAATTTCTAACCAAATTGCATCTCGGTCTCCCTAATAGCGTTGCAAATTCAAAATGGGCTACTTTGTGGCTTACATCAGCATCCGATCTTTACATCTTCTAGTTGCTAGGCAAGATGCCAATTAAACATCATCCACTTCTTCCAGTTTACATGAAAATTCCATAGCAATTATTTTTAGAACCGAATGCGTTTCAAGTGTATTCAATTGAATAAGGGGTTTTATGACGGAGTAGTACACACGTGCTCCCTACGATCTAATGAGAGAGTGGCAGATAACCTTGAATCGATTATTTTCGGTCGTTATGACCTAGCCTAGCGTATTCCATTCTCACTAGTGCTACGAGACTTATCAGTTTAATGACGGGAAGAAATTAATTTTTCGCTTTGGTTTTGAATGTTAGGGCAGAGCACTTTCTTCTCAGTTGTCGTGATTGTTTCATGATTTTCGTTTCAATTTTGGGTGTGACTTTTTCAACGTGATTTAGTTTTCGAACGAAATGTGTGGAGATGAAGCAAAACTATTTACTATCTATTTTCTGCTTATCTACCCATACTTAAATAACTCATGAAATTCGATTCGTTTCCTATGTGTCGTATAGGTATCTACGGATTAAGAAAAATTCAGGCAGCAGCATCCCATCCCAATACGATATGAAAATTAGTTATGCATATACTTCAGCAAGTCTTAATTAAAAATTGAAAAAAAAAACAATGCCGCTTAATTACACAGAAAAATAGCAATTACAGTTCTTTATTACCACTCCATCAATTACTAGCGATGGAATGCAGCACGAGCTTTTTGAACATTCGAAGATTTTTATGTGGTCTCCACCTCGACACTACAAAGACTTCCCAATTGGCAATGCCCGCACGCCAAATCAGCCTGAATGCTCTTTGAATCGCCGTAAAATCCATCAAATTAACTGTAAATAAGTCGGAAAGCAATTGCAATTTCCTTATCTCCTAATTAAGTCCTCTCTAGGAGGGTTTTTCGCTAAATTGTGCCGTGAATAAAGTTCTAAGCGGCAAGTAAACGTGTCTTCACTTGTGCCATTAAAAACGACGGAGAAAATCGATTAACAGTACTTCCCCGCAGGTCAAGCTTAAAGAATTAACGAAATTGTCTTGTGTTACAAAACAGCGGCCCGCTATGTGTCGGCATAATGTAAACCTGAAGACGTCCATGAATCAATTTTTGGCCTGAACGCAATTCCGCAGTGAGTGAAGAACAAAAGCGAATAGCCGGGAGAAGAGGAGTGATGGCGGTCTCATCGACGACGGGCTCGTGCGGCCCCGAACTAAGCGGGGCCAGCGTGGACTCCACAGACTCGAGTAGTGCAACTGCTAAGTATGGAGACGCAGACGTAACGTCGAAGCGACGGAAACAGATGCTTATGGAAGCCACTATCAATGAGGAGGAGTATCTAAAATTCAATAAGCCACTCCTGATAAGCAGGGATTTGAATAGCAGCTTTTCCGGGGATCCCAGCGCTTTCCAGGGCGACGAAATCAGGGATTACAAGGGTGGTTTACTGTCCCCACCCAGATCAGGTGCCAAAAACGTCCCATTCGTATCGACGACTCCCTCAGGTACGAGCTGTGGATTCGAGAACACCTTCCGCATACTCGAGCGGCAGGTGAGAGCTAGCCGCAATAAGCGGATGTATTTACGTAGAATAAGTGAAGAATACGTTCCAAGCCTAACGTCGCTAACGGCCGAGAATGCCTTTGTCGAAGAAGACGCTACCGCTGCAGAGGAACAGGAGTCTCCTAGCTTTTTTGAGCTGGAATTAGAGGCAAGGCAGCGGCTTAGGGAGCAGCTGCAAAAAATCCCGGATTTGTTCACCAAGCCCAACGAGACTGACACCAGCTCCTCCGCGCACGTAACGTCGCCCCTGAACGAACTGCTGTACAATTTGAGCCCTGCAGGACTGGACACTGCCGCTAGTGCCAATCCAAGCCATACCGAAACCACCATTGAGCACGCAGTCGAATACCCAGAGTATGTCTACCATATAGCAAAGGGCACGGATGGACGCAAGTACCTGAGGGTTGTCAAAAGTATGCTGCTCGACAAAGGTAATTTTGTTGTTGTCATTTCTTGGTTTTTTGTTTTGTTTACAAACTCATGTTGATTTAAACCAGACGGGTGTTTTTTGGATCCTGGTTTCCTTTTCGATAGGAACCATTTCTTATGTTGAGGGGACGGACCACTTTTTTGTGTGGAAAAGGTATTCGTATTACGGGATTTTCTGAAGAAAAACTAATATTGACACGTAACATTTTTCTAAAATATTTGTTGCCGGTAGAAATGCACTCCATTTAATGGTTACATGTATTCAAAGTTGTACGCACACTACTATTGGGAAGAGGAGAAACACCGCTCAAATTTAAAATTTCATATAAACAAACACCCAGTAATCTTTTATGTACAGAACTTATTATCTTGCTGATACTGGTAGTAGGCATATAAACTAAGAAAACGTCGTTGATTGATGCATCAATTTCTAGTGGTTTGTTTAGGTATCCTCGCCGACTATCTTATCCTTAAGAATGTAGTCGTTAACTTATTAAATTGCAGGGACTCAAAACCCATAACCCCTTAAAATAACCTCCCTATACCCCATAACAAAATTTTAAATCCTCTAGTCCCAAAACGAGAGCTTTTAAACCACAAACGGGCAAACCCGGCTCTTTTGACTCCCGAGTGCTCCGAGCGCAAGCGAGAAATATTTTTTTAGCTCCTCATTGCCTTCTGCAAGTGCAAGCGAGAAATGCATACTCCTGTCCTGAATCAGTGACGGTGGACATGTACTCACTCCTCATTGCGTTAATGGAGCGACCCGAAATGCACTCAGGTATACTGCTCCCTTGAAGTCAAACTTTGCCCGGCTATGTTTTAAACCCCACAGCCCCATAGGCCATAAACTAGACATTTCAACCCCATAGCTATGTAGCTTCATGACCCAACCATTCAAAACCTTGTTACTTTATAACGTTTAATGGATGTTTACCAAAAAACCTGACGTGGTGGATGGCTTCATCGGTTTGGTTCGTTGCTAATTTCATTTCATTTTTTCCTACATATTACTTAACAAGTTCCTATAGCGCAATATCAAAAACTGATTGTATAAATTCGCAAAAAAAAATTTCTAGAAGACAACAAAACGTTTAGCGTTGTGGAAGTTTTTATATTTAGAGTATATTTTCAGTTACAAATTGTTCACTTTAAAAAAAAAATATCGTAATAGCTGGTAGTCAATGGGCCATTTAAGCAAGCCATCAGTACTTTTTTTTCTGACTTCTGACTTCTCTTCCATTGTGTGTCACACTCCTCATGTCATGATGTTAAATGGCTTCTCTGATCCCCAAAATTCGAATGGTTTGAAGAACACACATGAAACATGACCCAATAAAAATTCCGTTAAATGTTCCCATGCGCTTCGACTGGGTATTCGCGGTCGTTGACATATGATTCAGGAGAGGACACACCCTAGTTAGCTCATCAATTTACCGAGTAAACCGAGCATAACCCAGTCCCTGCAGGATGTAGACTGCGACAAAGGGTGGTTCAGGTGGTTTCACATTCACCCGAAAGCAACCGCCAATCGATAAGTTCAATGCCACTCCTGACAAAAATAATTTTTCCATGAAATTATATCTGCCCTCATTTGACTCATTTGAGCCCAGAAGGAAACTTTCTAAGGTTTATCGGTCGCTGGAATCTTGTAATGCAAGGCAAAAAGTTGTTACCTAAGAAGGAGCGCGTCCGTCCAGGTGGTCGAAATTTGATTAACTATAATTACTGCGGTAAAGTTTCCTGGTCTTTCAAGGTCATCTATAAGTTGACTTCAAATCGCGCCTTCAAAGCAGCCTTTTCGTCCTCACGTACCCACAGGTTACCTAAATTATATCGAGTCGCTTTCGATATTTAATTAATGCATCCCATTTCTCAATATTTCCCTAATATAGGGGCACAGGCCTGTTACGAGGCTGTATAATAACAAGGCAAGTTTTTTTTCTCAAGACTCACCTGGAGTGAGAGGGCAAGAACCGGACTGCTGCATCACCCAGCATCGCAGTCGTGTATGAATAATTCTTTTGGGATTAATGTCCAGTTTGAAAGCATTTCAAGACAAGTGTGAAGGAAAACCTGTTCCCCTGGGCTTTATTGGGCACGACTGCATTTTTTGAATCAGCAGCCTCTGTATGGTGATTGATGGGCGACCACTTCTTGCTTTATTGAGCGTGTTATAAATTGGTTTGTTTGGAACTCTGCACTTCGACAACATACCTAACTGACTCAGAAGGTTGCAGATGGCTTAAATTATTTTTTCTGTCGTTGTTTTTCTGATGGGAAATATTTTTTTATATTGCTATCTATATGCTCTATATGGGCTCAAGCTACAATCGAAATTTTGGTACGACCGAGTTAGACAATAGACAATTTTATTAGGATTGGGCGTGATAGTAAAATAGTAGGAATTTCTTGTAGTAGTAAAATAATATTGTACGGGTGAAACCATTAAGGTAAAAAAAATGTTTTACGATTTTTATGGCAATAAAACTTGGAAGGGTTAATGTAAAAGCATTACCATATAGGGATACGTTACAGTGATTCATAAATTTAAAGTTCACTTAAGCTCGAGGTCCATTAGGAATCGATTCTACCCACACGTAGGTTATGATAATGAAAATAATATTCGATGTCATCCCAATAAATGTGTTAAGCTTTATCTGACTTGAATACAAAAAAAAATTATGTGAATTAAAAAATTAGCAACAGTTATTAACAAATTATTATACGAAAGCCTATCAAATCAATTTGGATGAAATTTGGCAGTTTTTTTTATCATAGTAAGAGGTATTTTATACCTTAATTCCAATATCGTATGTATAATATAAATGATCGAAAAGAATTCATGAAAGAAGGTTTTTTTTACCCCTCCATTGCGGAGGTTGGTGATCATCCTTTGATAGAACTACCTTAAGGGGGTATTGCGCTTTGAACGTCATTTTTGGAGCATGAATTTGAGATTTTTTTTTCTCAGAAACTACAAAAGATATTTTGATTTTTGGTTTTGTTATTTATTAATACAAGTCTCTGGTACCAAAATATATTTTTTTCGTTGACAATACAAAAAAAACCAGCTGTCAGAGCTGGTCAAAGTAGAGATGTTTTTCGCGAAGTGGTTAACGGCGACCATGATTGCAGCCCTCAGAGACGTCTGAAACATCAAACTAGGGAAAAGTCAAAATATAGAGATTTGCAAAAGTTATGCAAATTTTAAAAAAAAAATCGATTTTTGGGGTTTTTTTCGAAGTAAATGTTGGATTAAAAATAAACTATTTATCGCATAAACAAAATCGTAGTTCCGGCGATAGCGGCTAGTATAAGGATGATTCTGTCTACATTTGAAGAAAATCGGTCAAGTAGAACTTGAGATATCGTGGTCGCGATTAAAGTTAGATAGATCGCCGCACTCGCATTGCATCGCGCTCGCCGCTCCAACTTTGAGGCATCATAACTACGTCAATTTTATGAATTTTTAAAAATTCGTTTTGGAATACAATCTTAAATACATTAACAATAGAAATATTAAAAAAAAAATTCCGATTTTTTCAAAATTTCAAAGCGCAATACCCCCTTAAACACCTACTGTGTGACTTATCTTGAGTTCTGGCCCTTACACTGGCCGGCGCCGCGTCGTACAATGACTAATATTCATCCTGATAGGGTCTGTAAGCGCTCTTTGGTCTCGAAAGTACTGAGGAAGTGATTTCGTAATACCCGAAGGATGATAAAGCGATCATTACGAGCAGATGTGCTCTTCATTCCGCCACTATCAGGTCTTCTCGCGTAGAGGCCAGTCTAATTATTTCTCGACCCATTTTCGAGATATTTAATAAAATAGTTCATACTTTTGCAGTATTAAAAATTCCTACTGACTGATTATTTGCCTTTTACAAACTATTTACTCGCTTAAATTATTTTACCTTTTACAAACTGTTACGAAGCCCGGTCTCAGATTTATCAAATTAAGGGACGGGGAAGGAAGTCTTTGTGCTCTGTAGTGTAATGCACGGTAAATTACCTATTTCAGAATGTTCCTGTCTATTCCACAACCTAAGTGGAGTTCGACAATTGTACTAAGAAGACCTAATACCTATACCTACCCTATAATTGGTTATTACTAAATTGCCAAATTAATCTAATTTTCCTGATGCTCCTCGACATGCTACCCAAGTGTACCTGCCAACAGTTTTTAATTCCAGCCGAAAAAACAACCTCCTCGAGCTGGGAGGTATAGAACGAAATGTTTGCATTCATAATTTGCAGTACAAGTTGGTCGTGCGTGTAGAGTTTCGCCTATCGCGGCTTGAGACTTTACAAGTTTCCAACACAACGCTCGCTGTATTAGAGCTAAGAAGCTTTGCTGAGCATAATACTTCCGGATACCTGATAGGCGCCTCAAGGAAACGAGTGATTTTCTAGCCCACGACCGCGAAGTCGCGCTCCATGCTCTATCAGCGCGGAGGCAAGTGATTCTATTCTGCGGTGAAAGAACAGGCCTATGGCGATTTTTTCTAAATGTCCGACTGCAAACCCCATTTAGGTCAGCCTCCCACGCAAATTGCAGTTCGACAAAAATAATCGTGCTGCAGTGGTAGTCGCCTTCGGATGTTCACCGAAGCAATTTTGCTATTTTGCGGTAGTAAATTAAAAAAAAAATCCATATGCCGCAAAACCGGCGAAATCTGAATTAATTCGCCGGTCGGCCGGTATACCACCCCCCACGCTGTGTTATCGAATAACTGAAATTGTTTTTCACATTAATCCAGCAGCCGCCAGATGACGGTGCTGGCACATTTAACTTCTCTGTGAGTTTTTCTCCTCAATGTTGCCAACACTTGTGGAGCCGTCAAAACATTAAACCGAGAGATAGGAGAAACGCCGGAATGAAATACATCGGAACGTGGCTTGGATGCGAACAAGTGGTAAAAGGTCAGTTGCTGCAAAATTCGCGAAATGTCAGAGTTTTAATGCGAATCTGTCTGGTTTGGCGCGGGTGTTTCCTTCAAATAAACGCGAAATGAGGCTATTAAATTAAAGGACTCACAGTGTAAATAAGTGTTTAAGTTAAAAGACGTCTTGTCAGTGAAAATTCCCTGTGAATAACAGTTCCTCTGAGCTTTTTTTTTGTTGTTTTTCGTGTTACACTTTTTTGCAGCGTATTTTGACTTTTTTTTACTATTGCTTCAAGGTAGTTGATTTTTTCGCTATTTTATTTGCTTTTCGTAATTGTAATTAAACTTTTCCGAACGTATTGGTTTGCTGATTTGCGAAATCCGCACACTTGCGATCCTGTTGGCGTTGTACATGTTGCTGTCGAGACAGATAACTCTGTAACCTTTGAGTCACGAGTTCTTCCCTGGTGGGGCTCATCAGACATTCAGAGGTTTTTGCATTCGCCAGCCGTCTGTCACAATGCGACCGCGGTCTAATTTGAGCTGTTATGTCACTTTCTCGGTTTGTTTTCCACCAGATGCGCCGATAAAATCTGCCACTCAATGGATCCATTGGTACTCATCTCTTACGCAACTGATTAGCCACCGTACTTCTGGAGGCCGCAGATAGGTTCACGGCTAAAGCAATTATTTATTACCGGGTGATTTGCTCAGTGAAACCACAAGTGTCGGCTAGCGTGCATGAACCTACCTGCCTTAGGATTTTTTCTAGCACAAATCAATTAACTGCAAACTATGAATCATTGGGCTGTGGCGGTTTAATGTTCTGAACAAAAAGCCTGCAAATCATGTTTTTAGCGCTATCCACTTAGTAGCTACTGATGAGGAGCTAGGCATTAAGTTTCACTGTCACAAGGTTCATTAAAGCGCAGTCGTAGCTTATCTCAGCGGTGCATCGATTTCGGCACGTGTTTCTAATTTCAAATTTCTCGGTAATTTTTATTGCAAAATACATCGGTCTTAAAGCACATAAAATTACCTTCGGCGGCTGTCTTTTTCGGGGTATAAGTGATTATCTTCTCTACCTGGTACTTTCCGTATTGTTCAAGGTCCTTCAAAGTTTCTCAGGAAATGGCAAGAGGATTTTAAGATGAGACGAGCGTCGTATTGTACCTGCTTTCCCTTTCTTTAAACAATCCCATATTTAAACATTTAAGGGATTAACACAACGCGGCGTTCCTTCGGGTATTCTCCAAAATACATCTTAATAGTAGTATCTCATTAAAAATAATCGACTTTTTTTGTTTTGCATATATCCCATGTCCCATGCAAAAATTCTCAGAATTGACTGCGCTGTAAATCTTTGCATGGACAAAGATCATAAATACCTGAACGCACTGCTCCCGACTGTCGACTTCTCGAAACAAAATTTGCGAAGAAGGTGGGGCACGATAACTCAACAAGTTTTTAGCCAAATAAGTAAAATTTTGCATAACAAATCCTAGTTACAAAAAGTAGTGACTTGCACAACAGTATAAAGCCGGCTAAAAATGAAGTTATTTTTTATTTTTAAAATAAAACCCTTTAGCGTCTCTACAACGTTGAACTCTAGGAAGTGGACTGAAAGAGCTTATGTAGAGTTTCTAACCGAAGCAATGTTCACTCTTCTTCGAGGTAAATTTTCAACTGTTCTACTGGTTCTACAGTTCTTGGCTCAACACACAAAATTAATGCGAATGCACGTAGAAAAAACTGTTGCCTCTCAAATAACCCAAACTTCAAGGCAGAAAGCCTTTAATGCAGACCTGGACAAACCCGGCTCTTTTGACTCCCAAGTGCTCCTCAGGTAGGATCTTTTGACTCCCGGTGCCCACCTCAATGAAATATTTTTTTGGTGCCTCCTGCAAGTGCAAGCGAGAAATGCATACTCCTGTCCTGAATCAGTGATGGTGGACATGTACTCACTCCTCATTGCGTTAATGGAGCGAGCCGAAATGAGCCGAAATGCACTCAGGTTTATGGAGGTATACTGCTCCCATGAAGTCAAACTTTGCCCGGGTCTGCTTTAATGCAACCTCAGTTTGTTAAGGGGCCCATCAGCAGACACTTGAGGGTGTACTCAAGAAAGCATACTACAGAATGCACAACACAAGAAATGTGCGTGAAATGTGTACTTTCACTTGTTTGAATTTCTTTCCAAACACACTAGAAAGATTTAAAGTTATTTTTTTTTGTACTTTTTAATTTTCTCACATTTGGTTTTTATTTTAAGATCTGCCGTAACCCAAACCTATTCAGTTTACATTGAATTTATCAAAATCTATTGTTCAGGCCACATCAATCCAGTTTCAAACTCACACGATAAATGATAAAATCAAAAACAATGTGTGTATGGGCGGGGTAAATATTGAAAATTGTAAACATTCCGTGCATTTTGACTGTACATTTCCGGGATGTGTTTTCTATTCTGCCTTCTACAGCAATAGTCGTTCTGTGCACACAAAACAATGCAATGAGGTTAATTTTTTTCGTTTTTTTACGGGAATATTTGTATTAGCAAAGAATGTTATTATTCCACTCCTTTTTCTTATTAACACGATTGCGCTGATTACCAATTTTGCATTTTATGCCATTACCTCGGAAAACTCATCTCTACAATCAGCGATTGCTGCAGTTAAATAACTCGAAGGAACCGAAGTGGAAAAAATCTCCAAAGAAATTACGCTAACTATCATTCGCCAAACAACATCCATCCAACTCTATACCAACCACTTCCTGCTGCCATTGATATAGACGAAACCATCAGTCAATTACATTGCTTCTCCATTACGCTTAAATTTCGCAGAGATCATCTCAGTAGCCATCCATCCATCCATACGCGCTCATCTCATCTTAACAATCTTCGTTCATTTTCAGTAGCCGCTTGAGGAACCACAAATCTTTTTTCACACTGCTTATACCTGTAGGCCATAATTGCGGCCGGTGGCTCAATACTGCAATCAAACGTTACGCTTCGACGGCTCTCAATTCGATACCCGCGGGCCTCTCGATAAGGATCATTCAGAACCATGATCTTGCCCATTAACTGTCTGCCTAACTGCTTTGTGATGACCGGGCTCTGCTAGCAATTATCTGAATGTGATTGTCTTTTCAAAAGACGGATGAAAGTGAATGGCTTCTGCCGCTCTCGTCCAAAAAAGAGCAACTCAAGGGGTCGCGGTGACCAGAAGAAGCCATTCTTGGTGCAGTTGTGAATGGTAATGAACTTCCATTCGCATTAAGCCGGCGATATTGTTTTCATTAAATTGAGCATGCTCAGTTCTCCCCTAACACAATACCGACAAATTGACAAACTTCCTGTCTATTCTGTGGTTGCATCTTCCGCAAGGTCATCGACTTATCTGTACATCTTGGCGATTCTTGCAAAAATTTTGCCCCCAAGATGGGACTTAAAATGGAAATTTGGGTATTAATGACTTACTAATTACGAAAGCGTTAATATGCCCAAAGTTTGGGAACAGTCTCTCCGTGGGTGCCTCAAACGACGGACCAAAAGTGGCTGCATAAATTAGGGCTTTATAAAAGTGTAAAATGTATATTTTCGAAGAAAACGTGGAAAACTACATTTCTGCAAGTAAATGAAATATATATATATTTGATACTAAACCCCTCAAATAAATAAATATTTGGACAGAGCGGATTTTTATTCTTTCAATTGCTGTTGACTTTTAGTTGTCGCTACTTAATATTGTTTGAAGTGTAAATAACTTGAAAATATTGTTAAGCTTTTTGCCTTTTTTTCTTTTCAAGGTTTTCCTAAATATGTCTAATCAAATCGCACAAATTTTACGTAACCAAGCGACTAACGAACTCTGCTGGCCGAATTAGTCTTCGAACGAACGTGCCTTTGGTTATTTTTTTACAATTAAAAAAAACAGAACATAGCCTCACAAAAAACCAACGAAATGTGTTCGAACAATCGCCACCGTGTAGACCATTTGGTAAGTCCTGAAATAGTTCCCTTCACGTCGCTAGACGATCTCTTCGAGTTCGATGATGATATCGAAGCCTACGATGCCTTTATGATGAACACAAATAGTGATAGTACTCTGATCGCCAAAAAGTCAGACAGGTGCTGTGCCAACGCCTCGACTAGTGATAATGGTGTGCCTTTAAGTGTTGAACTGGCTCAGTCTTTGAACTCGGAAGAGGAAGTATCGTCGAGCCAAACAGGGGAGTTTCTTAAAGCTCCCGAGCTGTTCTTACGTTTGCGTGACAATGAACTGGATTTCATCGACGATGATAAATTCGACTCAGGTGCCGATGAGGAGAAATACGAATGCGGCTCTATGTCGGATAGTGTAGGAAGTTCATCCTCCCTTAGACACGAAAATAGATCTATTGATTCGTTCAACTTTGTCGAGCCAACAGCGTCCTATCACTCTGTTGGCGGAATTGACAATGAACAGATTCTGTTCGAAGGTATGTTCAGCGTTAATTATTACAAAGCGAAAGATTTGGTGCTTTCATTTTTTATGTTGCTTTTTCGCTAGTTATTTTTGGGAATCGTTCCTCTTTTGAGTATACTGTAGCAATAGGCGTAGGTAGATGTAGCGAATGTCGTAGCAAAGCAAAAATAGCGCCAAAATGTGATAAATATATCTCTCTCCGCTTTTATTTTGACATTTAAGTGTTATTTCATCGTTGAAGATTTGGAGAATTCATATATATCATTGTCTGGCCGGGGAACATATTTTGCGCTTTTGAATTTGTTTTATTTCAAAGTCTTTAATAATAATTCATTTCTTTTTACTGGCATCCATTTTTTCGTTGTTTTTTTTATATTTACTCTGAAACGATGTTATAGACGGGTCTATGCGTTATGGACTCCCAATTAGTATTTGCAGCCAACGTATTTTTAATAAATTTGTAGTTTATTTTTTAGCAAAATTGCGTTTAGATAACTGAATATTTAAGATTTGAAATAGTGTAATTTCGAATAATTTTGCGATAAATTGTATTGCATGAGGTTTTATAAATTAAACTGCATGATTTTGCCAGTAGTTTGACATTTATGGAAAACAAGATATTTTGCAAAGTTATCAGTTGTTTCCGATGATCCCCGCACTTATATATTATTTTAAACCAATTTTAACGACAAATATTTTTTCACATAGGCGTTAAAATTTGATTGAACTGCAAGAAAAAAGTCTGAAAAAGAGTACCAGTGTAATTAACAGATCACTTCAACTGCCATTTATATGCGTTACAGATAAGTTCCAACACTAACCTTTGGGTTATCTAGAAAGTGCATCTGGATTTTGCTCTTAAATTAACACTCGAGTGTATACTTGCAATAAATGATTCCTTGGTTAAAGGGGGTTTTAACGCTGGAATATTTCTAGTCGTAAAGAATTAATAAATGAATAAACGTAAAACATTCAACTGACTCAAAAACTTCACCTAAAGATTTTTGTTTACCGCAATTTTGAAACAGAATGTTGGAAATCTTAAGAGAACCCAATGATTTCAATAACGTTCTTATGATCGACTTAAACTTGTGTTTCCGATATAATCTGTACACTATTTTATTTCATAAGGATACCTTGAAAGAGCTGAACTCTGAACTTAAAAACTAGAATTAAGCATGAAAGTTATGTTTTGAAAAATAAGCTTATTTAATTAAAAAAATAAATACTTGTATCAGTATGAAGGAATTGTCATAATTTACCTACTTTTTAAAAATGGTTAAATATTAATTTCTGGAAACTGGATACAATCAATATACTAAGAAGGTTAGTGCCTTTGTTGGTCGAGTCGACCAAATTCGACTTCAATAATAGAGCCCTTGAACTTTAAATAAGTTCATGTAATATATAATTTGATTCAAATTGAATGATTTGCAAATATGCAGTAACAACCATAGAATTGATTTCTGATTTCTGTTTGAGGTTACCCTCTTAATCCACGGTTGGTAATTTAGAATTGCCCCCTTAAAGCCGGCTAAGTGACACCGTGTGCGTCAAGTTTTCTAATTGGCTTAGATATATTTAAATAAAGTGTTTGTTGTCAACGCCGCTCAGATTACGACAGCTTTGCCATCGTAATGAAGCTAAAGTCCATACAGAAAATGGGACGTCCTCAAAGTGAAAAGATTTTTTTACGAAAGAATTTCGATCAAGGTCTGCGTAACAATAGAAAGGTGCTCGTCTAATCGAAGCACGTCGGGGAAGTAATTTCTCTCCACTTACCTCTTAATTATCTCTCAACGAGCGCAATTACAGCTTCCATTTAATCCGTGGCTTTGTTAAAAGCGTGAAATATCATTTTCCCAGGTGCAATTATCCAATTCTCAGTCATAACTAGAATTCCGGTCGATCAGATCTAAATACCACGCATAGTCACTGCATGAGACTGCTCTCGTTACTCTGTTTACTCTGGCGCCCCGAGGCTGCTTCAATTGAGTTGGACGGGTGCGCTGTACAGATTCAACATTTTTTCTATCTTTTGCAATTAAGAGACCCGCCTCTATACGTACGTACCGTGCAGTTCGACGACGTCAACCAGCATATCGTGTTTAATTCATTTGGTCCCAATTCCTTTCATCGCCGACGAGCGATTATTTTCCGTGCCACTAAGAAATGTAACATTTTCCACGACAAGCGATTATAGTGTTGCAGGTGATTTCCATTCACCTTTCGAATATGGAAAACCATGTGATGTGGGTATAGTACGAGAAAAAGAAGTCACAGAAAGGCCCGGCAAGTCACGATAGATGTGAAAGCTTAAAAATCATCTGGGAGTACTGGGAGCCTGTCCCAGCCTAGCGCAGCACGGAGAGGTTAACAGATGTTTTTAATAATATTCAACAGAGCAATGTAAAATAAAATTTATTATATTATATTATATTATTAGATATAAAAACTAATCGCAAATGTTCTAAACCGCGTTACTGCTTTTACACAGAAATTTAAGATAGTTAAGTCTTATCCTGGAGGTAAATATAAATTTTTGTTTTATTTGAAATGTCTGAAATGGCGTACAATGTTGCAAAGAATTTATGTAATTGTTTATTGGATTAATCAACTCTGCCGCGGCCGAAAGTGCAAGCCAAGTAAGCCTCGCGGGACTTCCCGGGGCCGTTCTCTTTTCAGGCCAATCGAAAGTTCATCTGCATTTGGCCTGCGTTCAAACAATGCCTAGAGGAATCTTCAAGATGAATAATGTCTATCTGCGTGCTCGAGTACCCTCAGTCCTCAATTGCAGCAACGTATGAAAAGCTCGCGAGCGTTCAACCGCATCCACCTGATCAATGAACCACTCGGATCAAAAGCCTGGCGCTCTTGAAGGCATTACGCGTTTGCCTGTGCCGGCTCAAGACAAGCAATGGGCTACAATACAAATTTTCCGGTCTAATGCGTTTTCGGCCTCTCGATGAAGAGCTGTGACGTAGACATTCAGTAGTCCATACACGAAGTGATTGGGGTTGTCTCCTTGTAGGTGTGGAACAGCCTTAATTTGGGGCGGTGCGCATGATCCATATCGATTTTTGTTTGGACAAAATTATGGACTTTCCCTGTCTTTCTCGAATGCATAGTATGGCAAGTCGTTGTGCGGTGCTCCACTTAACGAAAAATCGGTTGGTTCGACGTAAATGTTTGTTCAATTGACGAAAAATTTTTAATTGTCGAAAAATTAGAAGCAGTGCCAACGACAGCAAGGTTGAGATCTGATTAAAACGTTATACAACAGAGCAAGTCTTACTAGCCATTTTCAAAGCTATTTCGTAACTAAAAAGTCGACTTCGTGAAATTAGAACTGCCTTTCAGGACCGGCGGACAATGTAGCAGCAAGTCCCCTTAAACCATGTCGTGATACTCGCTTAACAAAGTAAGAAATTAATGTTAAAGTGCCCCATAGTGTGGCCAGTTCACATGACGGCTCCCAAATCGAAGCATTAATCATTTTCGTTTAAGACTTGGATTTCTGTGTCAATGTCAGGACACAGCTGATCCCACCGATTGGATTTCTCACGGTGTAGGTGTTTTTGTTGCGTCTCCCTTAGTTCTCGTGCTCTTTTCTTTTAAGTCAGCCCAGGGTGTATTGAGGAACACTGTTTTCATCTTGCTTTTTTAAACCATTTTATATTTTCTTCAAGGTCATCTTAAGTAGCATCACTTGCTTCGGTCTAGTGTAGTTAGTTGGCAACATAAAGCAATTTATCAACGTTTCAATGTCAAGTGTAATTGTAAGATTGTTCAACGTAGTGCAAAAAATTGACGTTCTGTGGGTTTAATTAACGATTTATAGGGCTTTCAAAATGGAAAAGATGCTGATAATAAACTTGGGCCTGAACCTTACCCGGTATTTCATTATTAGATTGAATAAATAACTCGGTTTTCCTTAAGCTCATTTACCTAGTATATATATTTAAAAAGGTAAAATTGTTTACCGCAAACTCGATATTGTAAGTAGCTTAGCATTATAAATACAACATTAGTTCATGTTATAATTGCCTCAGTTTGCAGAATACTTTTCAATCGATACTAAATAGTACCTGTAGTCATTCCCAATTGTCTCTGAATTGTGAAATTCAATCTACGAGTATACTTATACATTTTTTGTGCGTACGGGTCCAATCTGACCTTTGTGTTTTTTTTATTTGTTTTCAGCAGTTGAAAAATCGCATACTGTGTAAATGCCACATCTGCCAATATTTTGAAAGTTATACAACATTCCAATAATACTTTCAAATTGAATATAAGTATTGTATAATTGCAAATATTTTTGTTCTTACCTGGCAAACCAACATTTCTAAGAATAAATTCGATTAGTGCTCTCACACGCCCACACGCCCACAACGACTTAGTTCGATCAAATCAATAGTGTGTTTTTTTAATTTGACAGTAACGCCACTAACAAATAAAGACTTGTGATTATGTTTTAGCAATTTTCATCAAAACTAAAATTTTAATTATTATAATTTTTTTACAATTCTTCAGAGGGCTGTTTACTACAAAAATAAATTAAGTAATCAAATGAATTTGTCTTATACAATGCTTTGTAAGATTAAAGTCTATATTTTTAAGATTAAGAGATTTAGATATGAGGAATCCATTGGATTGTAAAACTCTAAATAATTATATTAATATTTTGTGGAGGGGGAAGCCACGTTGAAATAAATTGATGTAAGATTTACTTAGGAGCCTAAGACCTACTTGTTAAATAATGTTTAATTCCAATCGACGATACTCGTGCCTTCCCCTCCTCAGTCAGATGTTTAGTTCGTTTTATATCGTCGTCTAATAATTACATTTTAAAATGTGCTCCATCTCATTATGAATATTGATTACAGACTTTTGACGTCACCACATTTTATTTGACCTACCGCACACTGAAATAGTAAAAATGACCTTCAGTCCATACTAACACAAATCAATAAGGCTTAAAATGCCCATGGATTGTGTAATTCACAATTACACGCAACGAATGCCGTGCAACTAATTGAGGCATAGGACCGAGAACAATTTTTGATAAAAACGAATTACCGTGATAAAAAAAAATTTGGCTATAGGTGGAATTAAACTATTTTGTGTATTGCGATCAAAAAACTATATTCCCCTTGTATTTTGCTCTAAAGTCCGCGCGTGTGTTTAGCATGTGAGTCCAATTATATTTAACATCGCAAATTTTTTTCGGTTCGTTAATTCGTGATTTTGTTATGCATGTACTTCAAAACAACATATCATGTATGTACGAGTACACTCGAGTAATTTTGGACATACTAAAATGTTTAGCTAATTCAATTTTTTGTTGCCAATTTTCCTATTCTCGTTACGCATAGCAATTACTTAGTTGTAATAGGTAATCATTAATGCAAGCCACCTGCTGTACGATACCTGACTAAGTGCCTCACTATTGGAAATTCTCTCACATATCCGCAGGGTTCCCAGGCTCGTAATTATTTTTTACCTGCTGGGCGTTGTGAGGTGCAATTTCATAAGATTGTAAAAATTGAAGTAGTCTCACCCCAGGGCGTGAACTGGTGTGAACTCATTTCATCCTTTACTTTGGATTGCTTGGAGCAGTCTCGCCAATTTACATAGAATCGAGTCATGAAAAGCGCTCGTTAGGAGTATGAATATGCATTACAATTCTAGTTAAAAAAGAAGATGCCCCATTCAGTTAGATAAGCCGAGCCAGGGAGGGTATCGTGTTTGCTGTTGTGTCAGGTGACGTCAAAGAAACGTGAGATGATATGAAATGTTAGCACATAAACGCAATGAGTGAGAATTCACATGTCCATCAACTTAGCCATCGCAGTTTCGTGCAACCATTTCGTCGTGGAATTTTCAGAGTCCCACACTTCAGGTAGATATTAAAAACCTGCGGGGCGAAATGCAACTTTCTTAAAGTCAATAAAAAACTCACTTCGTCCCCTCTTTGCGTAAGAGTCTGCTTATTAATTTTTAAAATCTAAAGGGCTGCTGCGGACTTGCGGAGAAAATCTTGCGTGGTGAGCTTCATTAAAAAAAAAAGTTGTATTTCGTGTAAAAGCAGTCGCATGGTGTGGAAATGGCAACAAGCTGTAAAGGTATCTCTTAAAAGTGTGCACTCAGTCGATCTTGCGAATGATTGCAGGTTAATAAGCGTGAATGCGCCAACAGACGAAATCGATTGCACCGGCGTAATTAAGGAACACATTCGTGATCGAGACGGCAATTTGTTTTACCGAGTTACGTAAGTTACCTGATCGCTTTGGCATCGATTTAAGAGACAACGAAAATGTTCCCCATAACTTGCGGTTGGGGAAAGAAAGTTGTTGGTTTAAATACTTAGCGGCCAAGGAACTGAATACAGAACACGGGCTTGGTTTTCACACACAATGGATTTCCGTAATTTTATAAATCTAAAGAACCACCAGACGCTTTTTAGCTCCATTATGCGGTCTACGGCGAGTATATGGTTTTGTGCAATTAATATCTCACCGTTATGAATTCCAATATCCTCGTAATTTTAACCGGTTTTTTTTTTCTTATCGATCTCTTTCCGGAGACAACTTTCTGAACTTTTGAGCAATAAAAGATTCCAATTTATTCCGATGGAAGAAAGTTAATGGGATTTGTTTTGGTGCGAAATTACTTGTTAATTGGTTTTGATTAGTAAAGACACAAATAAAACATTTAGAAAATACCTATAAATTGGCTCTAAAGGCTTTGAGCGGCAGGGATATTGCTTTCACTTCTTCAGATTTTCCTGTTTATTATTTGCAACTGTAAAATTTTCGCTAGTGCTAGGAAGTTCATCTCAAGAGTTGTAAATTGCGAAAATTAAAATTACATGCACGTCTGTCTATGCCCGTCTGAGCAATTCGTGATAGAGGTAAATGTTCTTTTTCAGGTAGGTGATGGTCATCGATCAATTGACTGTTTAATATTTTTCCTATTATCAAAACTAACAATTAATACGAGTAAAGTACATTCTTGGATTGAATACACTGGGAAATTATCTGCCAATCATCATGTGGTAACCCATATAGCGTCTATTTATAAATATAATACAAGACTGAGCATTTTTTGTCCTACAATTGGTCTAACCAGCCAAGGCTCTCACGATCTGTACCACTGCAACACGCATTTTGCCGAACTAATTTGTAAAGGAAGGGTCAAGTCAAATTGATGTGTTCGTGAAAGCATTTCAATTGTAAATAAAATTTTGCGATCTCAAAAATATGTTCCGAATTTAAAAGGTTGACCTTGTGTCTGATTGTTACCTAGATTCGCAATTGTTCTATGGAATCCAATTTTATGATTAGAAATGTTAAAAAGGGCACAACCTTCCTCTGATTTAAAACAGCAAATTCCATTCAATTTAAATCTGCTTAAATCAAGGCAAAACGATGTGCTGACCTAATTCCGATATTGAAAAGGATTTGAAAGTAGCCCCTAAAAGCGCTAAACCTACGTAAAACACTATCAGAGATTTGCATTAAGCCGAATAAAACTTGTTCAGAAATTAAATTACCTTTTGAAAAGTAATTGCTTCGTTACATGGTACAGACTCCAATAGTGCAAGACTAGACAGCAAAGGAAGGCACGGTCTACTGCTCATAAATATTAAATTGGGAAAATTCTTAGAAAGTAGACCGAGCGAATCAATCTTCCATCGTCCAAGTGTGTTAGCGAAGAATTCTGCTGTAGCAGTCAATAAAGACAAAAAAAAAATCGTAAATTGTAAGTCGTATAATCCGTTTAGAAAATTTGGTATAGTCCGAAAATCGGCTCCAATAGTGTGCCAAATCTGCAGGGGATTTGATTTGTCGCTGGTACATGGACCCAAAAAAACCAAAACAAACGGCCCAACAGCACGTCTCGAAGCTAACGAGCCCAACCATAGGAATCTAGAGAAAACTGAAAATCTTGGCTGGGAACTACGGAATGCTGTGAAGGGTTCATCTCGCCTCTCCGTAGAGACCTGCTGTTTCTCTGCATCCGTAACATTCGCCGGTTGGGCAAAGAGGAGGAAGAGTTGGCAATCAATTAGCCGCAATGGCGCTTGCGCACACCTTCCTTCATTCAGTATCGCTGCCGCGGCTGCAGTTGACTTTTTACTGCCACTCGCCATTAACTTCTCCTCGGCGGATTATACGAGTGTACCTTGTACACTTACCTTTAATCGAGTGACTCAGTTATCGTGGGTTTGTGAATGCAAATTACGAGTTGACGCCGCCGTTATATTGTCTAGGTGTTTACTTCTGTTTCGTCATTGCTCCCAAGTGCCGAACCCTCCTGCTTCTGGTCGCATAGAAAATCAATACCCTCTAGCAGCGTACAGTTATGAGATGTGCAGGGGATTCTGTTTATAGTCTGCACACCTTCGGTCATGTTTACACGCGATGCTGAAGAGTATGTACTGTGAAAAGTGCACTTCCACAATTGAGAGCAAAGTGGTCAAGGATAGGCTATTTTAAAGTGGATCTTTTGGATATCTTGGGGGATAAGTGCATCAGCAGTGTGTGACAATATTTTCCGTGAAAATGTTTTCCCGTGCACTGACTGCAATTCGCAACAATGCGGCAACCTCAAAGAAAAGAAAATCGAAATCCGATGGAAATCCTTCGGACTCGGAGGACTCTGTGGCATCGAGTTCGACGTCCACGACAAGCAGTGGCGGAAATAATAGAAAAAGTTCGCGAATGAGAAGAATTCTGAGGCTATCAAATAGCCATCAATTTCCTGAGGCGGTGTGCACTTCCAGCAATTGTACGACGGGCAGCTTGATCTCATCAAAAAATCCATCGACTAGCGCCCAGTCATTCAATAATTCACCTTTCACCAATAGCACTGAAAATGATGCCGGCGGGTCGTCCTACAGCACTGACGAAGACGGTAAGGCAAGACGTCGAGAGGGTTTTTAATTATTTTCCGTGAGGAAGGGTGCAGCAATTTCTTCTTAAAGAGTAATTGCAGCCTTTCAAGTTTGTCAGGCATCACATAAATAATTGTGCTGCAGTGGAAAATGATATGATGGCTAGTGGCATAGAGCATAGACGCACGGAACACGACCAACTGATATAAAGATAAATGAAAATGAAATGGTTCGCACCAAGTAATAGATTTTTAAACAAACTATATACATGCACTTCTGAAATAGAAATACAACTTTTTATTTCTCGTTTATATTCTCACAGTTTGGAAATGTGCACCACTTTGGGATCTGAGCATCGTCATTCTAGTGGATCGATATTCAACCTCGCACAATTTTTAATGTCCACTTCGTCGGGCTAACGATAATTGATTTTTGAAGTGTAAACATTTGCAGTTGTCATCAAGCTTTTAAGAGCTTTTCGGGGATGTTTACTGCACGAAGGCTCTGTTACCAGTGAATATTCCGTGTTCACTAAAAAAACAAGTCTGTTAACACAGAGTAGGAATTTATTCGGAATGCAATTCCTTTTTGAATTGAATGTGCGTGCATACTCTTGAATATATGATTTATTGTTATAACGTTTGTACCCGACTATGTGGAAAAAAAATTCAATATATGCACTACCGTTTATGGAATGTATTAAAGGAGAAGGCGTCATCAAAACCCCATCGAAATTGCAGGCGGATTTAGATAAAACATCGATTACTCTAAAAGTCGTGCGTATTTTCATGTTGGCCCCTGCCGTTAAAATCATTAAATTGTTTCCTTATTAACACTTTCTCCTTATAAGTTAAGAGAGCAATTCGTGTATATTTAACCTGACGTAAATTGTTGAAATTGCTTACAATTTAGCATGAAGTTGATTTAATTGTGATCGTTATTTACTTAGGTAATATCATGTCTTGTAGAAGCCTTGTCAAAGGCATGCATGGATTTTAGACTTTTGTGAGATATGTAAAAGATATATAGTAAAACAATAAACTTGGATCTGCTAGGCAGTACAGGTCAGCCTTAAATCCTTAATTGAATAAAAGTTCAAATAGAGCTTCGCATTCAAAGTGTAAATAAAAAATTTTCTGTAGCAAAACAAAAGAATTCCCATTTTCGATTAGCCAAAATCCGGACAAAGTATAAAAACATTAGTAACGTGCAACGCATCACTGTTCCCTTTCAAAATCGCTTCGAAACGAACTCCACCGCACCTATAGCCATCTGCAGTTTCCGCTTTCAGTCAAAGGATAGTTGAAGACAATGGAATTTCTCTTGTTTGTACCTCAGCGAAGTGGACCGTAATGACCGACCCGACAAATCGCGTTTACTTTACATTTAAAAATTAAACCAAAATTTCTCCAGAGGCCATTCTGAGCCGACGCTGGCCAACTGTGACAGAATTAAAAAATTGTTCCCGACTTCCCACAGCGAGTGTGGCTATAAATCTTTTCTATAAGACAATAAATCTAGAAACGTGATACTCCTGGGTGCTGGAGTGTCGGAAACTTGTTTCATTTGATAATGCCATTAAAGTCTAAAGAATTCATATAATTAACACCTTATTTGTCCGCGTCATAATTAAAAATCCGGTCCGGCTACAGACTAGGGGAAAAAAGCTCTTCCGCTCGGTTCATTACTCCTTCGACGGGTGCGATCGACAAAAATAGGAAGCGCCATGAATCTAGCGAAAAACTTTTATTCTGCCGATTCTAAAAATAAAAACAAAGAAGAGAAACTACTGAAGTGCGAAATTAGGTCATACTAAAGAGCAGGGTGTTTGCCAAGTTTGCATAACTTTTTTGACTAAGCACTTTGGCGGTGCGAACACCAAAATCGAAATAAATCAAATCTAATTAGAACCGTTTCCCTGTTTTCTTTGTAGTTCTCTGTGGTAATCGTGTTAGCCAAATGACCCGAGCGTATGATGACATCGAAGCTGTAACACGTCTTCTAGAAGAAAAAGAAAAGGATCTCGAGTTAACAGTTCAAATTGGAAAAGAACTTCTTCAACAGAACAATCGCCTTGAGGGTAAAATTGCTGAACTTGAAGGTGAACTGAAAACTTGCAACGAAGACCGAGCACAACTCCTACATGACCTGCATCAGAAAAATGAGCTAATTTCTGTTTTGACCAACGATGTCGACGATGGTAGTGAAACTGGTAAGATTAAATGCATAGATTAAATAATTCCTCTTCGACATTTCTGTAGTCTTTGAAAATCCTTCGTCTCAGCGTGTATCTATTACTAACAATTTTTGCTGGTACTAATGTAAGTTTATTAATTTCTGAAATGTTACTACAAATAGTTAAAACTCATCTTAACACATAGCACCGGACATTTTGCGGTGAACTGTACCTAAAACGGTGCAATAATTACGAGATACAACACCAAGTCAACTTTTGCAGAACATAAAATTACTCTTCGTCATTTCACGAGAGCGACGATTCTCAATTATATAAATTATTATTATATAAGACATGCGCAAGAGATACAGTGGTAGTCATAAAATAAGGGACAGTTCAATCATTCTTACAAAAGTTAACATATTATTAGAGATTTTTAAATTTATTCAACTGAACATAATACAAAACAAGCCGATATTTGGTTGCTTGACTTTTGTCGGTAATTACAACATCGCATCGCCTTTTCAAAGAATTCATTAAATTTCGGCTTCGGTCTAGACTTATAGAGGTATGGAGTCCCATGTTTTCGTAACAGTTTGTTTGTTTTCACGGATGCAATATAATGGACCGATTTCATCATACGAGAAAACAGATCCAAACTTTTATGTTTTCACCACTTAGTTTAGTAAAATCGTCGCAAAAACGGGCTAGATTTGCGTTAAATTGAAGTTTAAATGGAACGTAGAAGATGTCACCGGAACAGTCCACCTAAGTTTCTTCCACCACAGATACCGCAAGGGGTGGCTCGGTAAATATTGGTGTTGTGTGAAAAATTATTATTATATACGGATACTTTTACAAGCAACGGAAAACCGAAAAATGCAGAGCATTTCGTGTGTGCTATTTAAAGGCAGAGCCCCTCTTTATCTTTTGACATGCAAATTCACGCTGAGAGGAATTTTACTACCTCAAGAGATTATTCCTATGTCAGCAGGTTATCTCAATCTGTGAAATACTCAAAACGATAAGATAAAGCGCCGAGGTTTTATCGCGTAAAAAGCATAATCAACTAAACAGCTGAACAGAAATAGTCATTAGCTAACAACGGCACAATTCTCACACGTGATTTTTTTTTTCTTTCCTCTTGGTCACAGATACCCCAACACTGTCGAAGTCAATCACACTGGAACTGCTGCAGAAGAAGATCTCACATCTACAAGATGAGAATAAATCACTTAAAATAGAGGCATCTCAGTTAGCCACAAAGACGGACGAGGTTGAGGAACAAGAACGGAGACTGATGGCGGACATCACGGTGCAACTAAACTCGGCGAACAGTCAATACGATGGCCTTAACTTGGAGCTGGAACGGATGAAGGAGGAAAATCGTTTGCAGCACGAACAAATTGTAAGCCTGACCGCTCGCCTCGCCGAAGCTGAGATGAGGCTGCATCAGCTGACCGCGGAAAATGATGAGCAAGTGTCTTTATTAAGCATCACAAAAGAAAACCAAAACATGCTAACCACTGAGCTAGCCGAGTTCAAGACGAGGTACCAAGAGGTGCTCGCCCTGCTACAAGAAGCTCAAGAACAGTTACGTAAGCATAGAAAGAAAGCACAACCTCAAGCGCGAAGTTCCTTCCTCCCAGGATTGGGCATACCACAGCATGATTCGCTTCATTCGGAGCTAATGGAGTCGTCTATATATTCAGAGAACAGTCTTGACTCGGGTATATCGACGGACAGGATGAGTGGCGGAGGGCCTGGACCAATTCCCCCATATAAAAAGGTGTTTGAAACCGTCAGGTGCGCTGCAAAGAATGGTCACTATTCGGATGGAATGTCACATTTGGGTGCAATGGCGTTGAGTTCTACCTCCCAGCCGCGAATGAGTGCCATGCCATTCCTATCATCATCCTCAATAAATCCATCTGGGCCTCTCCACCGACCATCTTCTGTCTACTCAGGCTCCAGTTATCCTAGCTACGATAGCTCTTCGATGGGTGCGAAAACCATGTCCTGTGAAAGCTTAGCATCTCAATCAGAAGATGGATATCCTTCTCAACCCGCAGGAGTGCCTGGTGCACCTGGGGCCAAAGATTTGGAAGCGGCGCTAAAAAGACTTACACCAGCAGAAGTTCTGGCACGTCGGGCGATGCTATCGCATGCTCCAGCTGGGACATACACATATGATGACACACATCCGACCCTTCCTCTGGGAATCAGAACACCAGACAGTATAATGTCTACAGGGTCAGGGTCATCTGGTGTGTTGTCTAATTTATCGTCAACCAATCAGTGGCGTCTTCCAGAGAAATTGCAAATAGTCAAACCTATGGAAGGCTCCCAGACATTGCATCACTGGTCAAGACTAGCAACGCCCACGTTGGGAGGACTTCTGGAAGATAGACCTGGTGTTAAAATTCGAGGTGGACGTGGCCTTGAGGACTTAGGACTGCAAATATATTCACTATCTGACGTGGAAGAGGACATTGAAGATTATCCTGGAAAACAATTCCAAGCATCTGGCTGTATATACACTTACACGAATAGCACCGTCATGCATCCCGACGATGGAACTATAGGGCTCACCTTTTTATCACAGTCACAATTATCATCGCGGATGGCATCAAACACAACATCTAGGCAGCCAAGGTGGGTTGTTTTTGCAGTTCGTTCAATGTATTTTTTAACCGTTTCTCAATTTTTAGTTGCCCAGCTACACCTCATGCTGGGTTGTCACGAAGAAACTCTTGCTCAACCTTCTCGGTGAATATGGGATTGGCGTCAATGCTAAACGAGCGAGGAATTAAGGCAGTTACTCCGAGTGCGATCAACACACCTGCAGGGCCAAACTTCTCGCCAACAGTTACACCATGTAACAGTCCCGGTAAGTTTGAACGATTTTTTACCTTTCCTTCGCGACGAAATATGAATAAAAATTATTTTAATTATTTTCAGAGGGATCTCCAACGCGTTCTATGTCCCCAGAACCGCTGTTTGGAATTTTATCATCGGGAGCGGATATGATTCGACGTAAACTACTAGGAGAAGTTGAGCGGCCGACAAGATCTCAAAATAAGCAGCAGAGAATTATGTTGTCCCGCCTAGAAAAGAGGGCGCTACGCTCCCTGAGGCTCGTTGAAAAGGTCGAAAGCATCGGCCTAGAAAATATCATATCGACACAGCCGAATGTTAAGAATCAGCTAGCCTGCGGTATAGCCAGTCGAAGCGCAAGCCCATTGGCACAGTTATCAAGTCTGAGAAATCTTCAAACAACCAATGGTCCCTTGGACGATTTGCAGTTTGACCGGGATCAGATTCGAGCTGTCCTGTCCAAGGGTCTCTCTAGCGATAGCATTAAGAGCCTAACTGAGAGCGACACCGGTATATCGATGTCTTCATCGGCAAATATTGAGAATCTATCGAATGTTTCGGCGTCAGCACAAACTGCTTCTACAACATCGAATTCAACTGCAGCACAAAGTGGTCCTACAGCACCTCCCGATCTTCGACTTAAGCAAATGCAACGACAGAAATCCCGTAGAAATCTTAAGAATGGAATTGGCGGGCAGCGACCAGACTTGGGAACCGTAGGTGGGAGAGTACGACCTGATCTAGGCAAAGTTGAGAGCAAGGGCAGCCCGAAGGCTTCGAGCAGCGTTCCTCAGAAGGCTCGAACGGAGGAGAAAACATCACAGTCTATGACCCAATCGTTCGTGGGATCTGTCAGCTCCTTGTTCTTTGGGAGAAAGGGTGGTTGGCTGTAAGGAGGCCGTACTTGTACATTTCTTTTTATACATGAATTAGGCAGTTAATTTATGAAACGAGTGGCGCAGTTCGGAAGACTGTCGCACGGAGCGACTATTATTTGCTTATAACAGATTAGTGTAACGTACCAAGAACTGAGAAAAGGCGCTCCTTCACACGGGGCCTCACTTAATGCGCTTTTATATAGAATGGTATCTTCTCATTTTATTTTGTACAATTTACTTTTAGTTAGCGGTAGTCGTAACGCTCACTGGGGCCCTTGAATTGCTGTTACTGCGCTTACTCGGTGAAGTCGACGAGGATAGGTTGAACTTAGAGAAATCCTTTATTTAATTTCATGAAATCACTGCGTGCCCTAGTATTGTTTATTTTTAAATTAAATCCAATGTACAATTGAGCACATTCGTACTTTTCTTTGTAGAAGCCACTTGAACTATTCTTCTTTTTTTAATTTATTTAAAGAGTATTAGTATTATACAAAAGCCCAGGCAATCGTTTTTTTTCCCTTATTGTAGTAGATGGTAACTGTGAATACATTTTGACAATATTTTTTAATTGATGTCTACTTTCATCTCGCTTTAGTTATTTTTATTTCGCTTTTATGGAATTAGTTTATTTTCTACTTGAACGACTGCAGACATTGTCCCTGAAATTTTCAAACTTCGACGATTCTGGCACATGCACCCACCGGAAATAGGTTAAGTCGCCAGTTGTGGTGGAGTCATTTTGACTTGTCGCAAAACCCTAATAGGCAGCCTACGGAAAGGAGAGCGATATTTAAAGAAAATATGTTGTTAATAATTGTGTGATTCCTTCCTTGGAAGGCAAACATAATATAGAAACAACAACGATGACTCAAAAGTTGTTTTTTCTTTACTTTTAAAATGCAAATTCTACTGTTTCAACTCAATGAAAAATCTGCAAAGAATTCTTTACCGAGCCGCGGATTGTGCTATCTCTTGAGACGGTTTTAGAGAAATTTAGGGAAGATCCTGGAATAATAAAATGTCCTTAGGTAATAAATTTGTTTAAGGCAATTCTTAAATGTCTGATACCTTCCTCTAAGTCGTAAAAAGCGGTTCAGAAATGGTGGAGTGTTCAATTTTGGGATTCTATATCCACTGACGTGATCTTTCTGAGTTCTGCACTCCTAGTTTGAAACTTAGTATAATCATATCGTCTGTTAAGGCTGAATTGCATGTAAGTATTCTTAAAGGACTTCCTTGTTATAGGGACCTATTATGGAAATCGAAATTGGTCGACTCGTCTAGTGAAGCCGTCATTTTTCTTAGTATCTCAGCTTTGAAAATGTGCCTGCTATTGAGTGTACCATTTTCGACTAACTTCCCTTAATAGACAAAATGATAAGCTTCGTTCTAACGCGCAATTATTTTTGTTCTGAAATTAGACAATAGCGATAGAATGGCAGTGGAAACGCCTTTACTTCTTCATTGCTTGCAAAAGAGGATGCTATCCTACCACTGCCTTAAATGCATTAGTAATTTCGAATACAATTTGGAAAAGTTCCTTATTCCAAAATGTCTGCAGTCAAATTTAGTTGTTTCACCTCAGAGGCTTTCATTTCTTAATGCTTTTTGGTTGATTCTAGTCCTTGGGCATCCTAAAAAGGTGTGTAAGAGTGGTATTCTCTCCTAGGTACTTCAAGATCCACTTCGCCTCCAACAGATGCCCATGCCTTCAGTAGTATGTAGTTGTAGCTCTTGTGATTCTTTATCTGTAATGCTCTTATACTTCTTTTAAGAAAAAAATCCTTAATTTGTTTCTAATTCAAAATTCTATCAAAAAACTGTTAAAACTCATTTGCGAAATTGTTAATTGGCTTAAGGGGACCTATATGGCTTAAATGGGGTTTTGCGGAGTCAAAAGATTTTTTTTTTTCAAGAAAAAAACTACATAAAATCTAGAAAATGAGGAAACTAGTTTATTACTGAATACTTTAAGATTGTTTATGGCCAATAAAAATCACAAAAATACCCATGGGCTCTTATGGGTTGAGCGTCTCTTGCAATGGTGGAATTTCACCGTTGCCGTAGCTTTTTTCCAGAACCCCTGATCTGAAACACATAAACGAGACATTTTCTGTTAGATAATACTTGAGTGCACAGAATGAATTAATTAGTTTTGCTTTCCTGCAATTATTTTTGATTTTGTGTAGTTTAGAGTTCAATTTTTGAAATTTTTCATTACTTACTGAACTAATAAATATTTTAAAAAATAATTATAATCTAAATATTCAAATATTTTTTAATTCATTCCATGACCAGATGTATAATAAACCAGCCCACTAAATTTCAAACAATTTGAGCAAACGGTTTTTGAAATATTCTACGGCAACGGTCAAAACACAGAATTCCGAGCAAAATCGAATTAAAGTTTGACTTTACAGAAAAAACACAAAGTTTATCAACGAAAATGCTACTTAGAAACGCACTGATTAAGGTTCGTTTACACAACAAACACAACATAGAATCACAGGGAACGTAGTTGCTCTGCTGTGAACCAAAAATAGCGTGGATTTAGCGCGTCAATTAGGCTTCCGTTATTACAGAGTATTTGAAGTACTTTTTTTTAACGACAAATCTAAAAGTAAAAAAAGTCATAACTTCGTTATTTTCTTACGGATTTGAGTTTAGTTTGCAGCGTTTTACTCGGAAATAGAAGAACAAAAAGAAAAGCCAATAAAAAAAAATCGAAAATTTAGCCATATAGGTCCCCTTAAGCTAGTTGTTTTGCATGTACATACATAAACAAAATGAAGTGAGAAGCCGGAACCCCTAATGTGCCGAGGATTTTTAGTTGTAATCAGACTTAAGACAGGTTGCCGATGAAATATTCAAGTTGCCTTAAGTTAAGCAGCGGGGAAAGTGTTGCATATCTCCGAAACAGAAAAACAAGATTGTAGAGAGGGAGTGATCTGCTTTATTCCCCTGGAATTGTACTTACAATTAGACTAGGAGATCAATATCGTAATCAGCAGCCAAGTGCTTATAACATAATCTTTAAGTAGATCCGTTACGAAGCACCCCTGAAATGCTCTCCAACCGCCTGAACGATTGTGAAGGATTTGATTGGTTTCGCGGGTTTATTAAGCAAGCAAGTAGATATTCATACGTAAGTCCTTTTTTGGCCATCTCACCCTGTAGTGATTTTTTTTTCGATGACAACTCTAACATAGAGAAGCATGAAAGTGAGAGCAATTCGCCGAAACCCTACGGTGTGTCCACTGAGACGTAGATAGAGCGGGGATAGTGTAAGCAAACATTATTTATTTTCTTAACTAGTTTAGGCGAAAGTAGATATAAACTGAATAGAATACAAAACTGAAATGCTTTAATAAAAACAGTTGCTGTAGGATGTATAGAGGCATACCATGTTTCATCACCGGCTAGTGGAGAAAGCGTTGGCAATAAGTTACGGGAGTTGTTGGAAAACAATTTACTTTCTATTCAATTTTTTCACAACTTGATTAAGGCATGACATGCTCGCATTACTGTAACATAAAGGTGACGAAAATGTTTATCTTAATAAAAACATAGTTGAAATATTAAAATTGTCTTTAATTAAAATTCCCCATTTTCAGGCATCAAACAGGTAGGGAAAAAGAAAAACAATATTTGAATCAAGTTGCAATTACAAACTCCAAGTCTCTGGTCAAAAAATTCAATTGGATCGCTATGCCTCCCAAAACAGGAAAAATCCCGTTCTGTCTTCCCATGGCTGTGAGATAGTCGTATCAAAACCAGAAAAGTGCATACTGTGTATGGAGAAAGCGTGAAATGTTTAAAAGGTAATTTTAAAAAAGCTTGCATTGAACTACAATCCATTTATTTATTTCATTCCGGCTCTCGTTATAAATTAAAAATAAATATTAGATTTGCTAATGTAGCAGTATGGCTTAAATAAAAATACAGTAGCTTTTAACGTGACAGAAGGAGATCAGCCCGATTCCACAAGAACTCGACAGCATATCGTTGAATGCATTTCATAGGCGTTTCAACGGCTCCATAGTAAATTCCGTTTGCATCTCCAAATAACTCAGCAGCTATTTCATCGAAGCTAAATAGTCGTAAAAGATACTTGCCCAAGTGACTTAGCTTAGAATTCAATTCTCTGTACTGCCAAGCGTCTCCGCTCTGAGAAATTTCGTTTGAGTCGCTAAAAAGTTGTTCAAATGCCCACACTACTTGAGGGTCGAGCAAATCTTGCAGAGATGAAGTGCCCCCAATTTCAGTCCCGGCGTTCACGTTTTTATGTTCCAACTCCAAATTTGTGTTTTGGAAGGTTTTTACAAAATCGTTCACCCTTGCGTAGGCGTATTCACCGAATGTAATTGGGAAACCAGCCAAGGATGCTGAAACCCATTCAGGGTGGGTGTGCGTCACATATTTACCCATGCAGCGGGTAAAAGTTACTTCGGGGACATAGTAGCGGTACGATTTAACAATCTCAGCAGCTATTTCTCGCATCGTGGAAATGGTGCCCTTTAGTCCGTAATATGCTCTTTGGTAGATGTACGGGTCTGACCTACAAGATGTTAAATGTTTAAAAATGAAACTAGAATTTTTCTATTGCTGTTTAAATTACCCAAATAATGGTGCTGCAGAAAGCATCGATTCAGTGGTATTCACAAATTGCTGAACGTAGACGCAGGAATCGTAAACATTCCTTAAGACGACATCCACAGAAGATTGTGAAAACCTTGAGGAAATAATTTAATAGAATAATATGTTAAAAATCTTTGTGTTCAATTTAATTCAATTTAAACAAATAAAATTCTGCAGCGTTATGGTGGGGCTTATCAGAACAAATATAAGCTTTTTCACTAATACTGATTTCTGTATCTCCCTAAGACGTGCCACGAAATTTTGTTATATTTTTTTTATGCAAAACAACTTAATGATAACATACGAGTTGCGGTATCAAAACAGCACACTACAGTGCTAATTGTGCCTTTGAATAGCCTGAAATGTGATCTGATTTGGGTGCCTTAAAATATTTCCTGAAGTTGCATCAAGCAGTTATTTGTTCTGAACCGTTTGCCATGTCGCTTTCGTTTATACACTTTGGGGAATAACTATAGCATCATGCATTTATTTTTTTACATTACACACACACATTACATCACATTACAAAAAACTCGGTTGTTAATTTGGTGGACCTTTTTATGGCACGTAGAGAAAAACGTTTTTCTACTCGAGAAACATCTTCAAATTGCTTTTTAAATGCTTCATCTAAAAATACATCTCGTGTTCAATTTCTATAATACGGCCCAGCCTTTTTAATTAATTTGGTTGGGTTTTGGATTCGTAGTAAATTTGAAGTACTACTTACTGCCATTTGTGTATATTGAATTCTTCCTCCAAAACTCTTTGTGTTGCCCTCGCGATACTTCGAACAGTGCCCAAATAATTTCGAATGTGACCAAAGAATCCGTGTAGCAGATGTTTAATTAATTCACTATCAAAGAAAATCTTAGTAATAAACCTCGTTAAAATTCTCTTTATAGAAAAACATACTGGTCACTACTATATGTGTTTAGATCGAACGCATCAATCACTCTTGCAATTTCCGATGATCTTACAGATGTCGGATGGGCAAATGAACCACCACAGAGAAATATGGCAAAAAGGCAACAGAAACCGATTTTCAACATCTTTTCAACGGATATTAAATAAAACTACCCCGAACTTTTCACGATACTGAAATGTTTCACCACCTATGAACACTAGACTTATGCTCGCTGTAATAGCCTGAGCAGCGTACTTATGGACATCCCTCCTTGCGCACACCAAGCAGTAAAACAAGAATAGGTGAAAGTTCTTGACCAAAATAAATACTTTGGACTTAAAGGTTTCGAAAATCTCCCTAATTGCATGTCATTACGGGAAGTTCTTTCAGTTAAAATTAATTTAAATTAGATTAAGATTTGTGGAATTTCCTGAAATTAAATTCGGAATATTGAAACCCAGAGCATATTGGAATTGTCTTTTAATGTAGTGATAACCATAGCTTCTAAGAATTCAAGTAACACACCAATTAACGGGCTATGTCTTGCACGTGTACTTTGATAAATTCCCTACATCGGGTATTTAGTCAGTGCGAATATTGTTTTCACTCCTTCATGTGCACATATCCAGTTCTTAGGAAACCTTGCAATTTCGTGGTGCTATTAAGACAAATATGAGTTAAATTTATACAGAGTGGCCCGTTTATGGTGTTCCAAAACAAATGGATGGAGGGCATCGTTACTAACCATTTAAAAAAAATTTTTGTTCAACTAAAATCTATTTTTTTTTAAGAAGCACGTAGCGTTAGTCGATCCTCTTTGCAGTTCTGTTTTATATAAACCACGCTTACATAATTTGTATATCATTACGAAAAATCATTTTTGTATCAGCAAACCACTCTACTATAATCAGAGAGAAATAGAGTAAAACTAGTAAAAAATAGATTAACCATATTTCACGTGTAAGCCACACATGCATTGCACAGTTGACATGCGGATTTTTTATGGGGCTGTCTAAAAGCAAACAAGCAAAGCAAATCCCGATATGTATATCACCATAAATTCCGCAATAAATAAAAGGTTTAGAAAAGTAAATGAGCGTGAAACAATTTGCGTTTTAAGAAAGTATTAGACGTCAAATGCTCCACTTCGAGGAAGTGCTCTTCCCAAAATGTTTTTACAATTTACGTTTTGAAGGTAATTTTAAAATAATCAGTTTAAAATTTAGGGGCGCGGGAATTCATAGAGCGAATGTGCGCTGTTCAGGGATGATTAATTGAAAAGGTATATGACGTGTTTCCAGTGTCTGGGGGTCTTTAAAGGTGACTTATTGATTTTGAATCATGCCAAGTGCAAAATGAAGCAAATACAAATAAAGCGTTCGTAACTCATTCATCAGACCTCTGTTAAAAACATCTGCGAATGAGTTTTCTTCTTTTTTCTTTTTGTCTATCTCAAAAGACAATACGGAGCGTTTACATTTGCAGAGGTGAGTCACCATACATAAAGTATTGTACCAAAAATATGAGTAGGTTACGGAAGTACTATCGGTTAATCTTTTAAGACCTACTACAAAAATTGCGACTCTATGCAGACCTGCTTCAAAATACAGACCACCATTGTTTGCAGTGCAATTTTGGCTTTATCTGAACAAATTTCAATGTTATCTCCCTCAATTCGTCTGAGTCAACTAAAAAATGTGTCAATCCAAGTCCGTGACTCCACAATGTCAAAACCCGCCATAATAAAAACAAACAAAAAATTTGAGAAATACCAGCAAATTCAGGGACGTTTTCATTTGCATCGCACCTAGTTGCACAACAGTGCAAATGCATCGAAGTCAAGGAGGCGTTCATTTGTAGATGACTGGACTAATCGTACTGTTGAAAAAACAGACTTAAGACCGCTGGAGCGAGTGGGGCTTATAATTATCACCGACCGAGATGATAATTGTTATCACAGGCGTGCAAATAGCAGATGCTATCTTGGAAAATATATCTGCAAAGCACAAGGTACATTACACCTGAATAGGTCACGCCGGATAAAAGTGTAGCGAAAATTTTCCGGATCTCAGTTGTCGAAAGCTCTCTGAAGGTATAGTCGAGTTGAGGACTCCGAGAATAAAGTATTACCCGCATTTATCAGGATGAAGTTTTGTCCGCAGTTATTAGTTTTGTTTATAAGTTTTTACTCTACCGTCTTTGCGTTGGACGCTCCGTACCAAGTATCGATTTGGCTAAAGCCTGGACACGGGTCCATAAAGGCGCAACATTTGTGCAATGGAGCCATATTAGACGAACAAGTGATTCTAACAGCGGCGAGCTGTATGCTCTTTCGCATGCCCCAATCTGTGATGCTCCATCCAATTTATCCAGTCCAGCTGGCTGTGGTGGCAGGAGATCTCACTTACAGTTATGCAAAAATCATCAAAAGTGTTGTGGACATTAGATTTGCACCAGGGTTCAATAATTTTACTGGAGATAATGATCTGGCGTTACTTAAGTTAAACGACTCCCTTCCATTGACAAGATCAGACATCAAGTGGATAATTTTGGACGATCACGACCATTTGAACCATACCTGCATGGCGAACTTCTACTATAATTCTTCCGTAAGTTCCTTCTACAGAATACGATTTTTTTATAATTTTCAAACATATGTAGTTTGCTTTCCAAGGTCGAAAGATTTTTTGATCTTTTGAGAAAATTTTGTTTTTATAAATTCGTTCACCTCATTAGTTTTGCTTTCTAATAGTTCTTGAAACAGAGAACTGAGAGTATCATGTTTAGAGGCTGTCTGAACAGCTCTTTTGGTTTTATGATAGCAACTGGTTAGAGTTTTCGGATAAAAGATGTGGACAAATTTCAAATTTCATACCTCCGCGCGCATACATTATTTAATGTCCCATCTGGTCTGAAAACCTGACCTTATCGAAAAAAAAATACGCTTCTTGAAAACCGGTATAGAGACGCCAGCCGCTCATACATACATTTACTTTTTTCTGAATTGATGCATGTCTAAAAGTGGTAGAAAATTATGTCTATCCAAAGAAATAAGAGCCTGTTCAAAGGCATTGTAAATTTGCTTAAGTCCAAATAAAAAGGATTAGTTACCGACCTACACTGACGCATAACTGCTGCCTCACTTAAACAAAATTATATTGCAAAACATACAAAGTAATTAATTCGAGTAATAGTTTTTTAAGTAAAACTTCTATTACATCATTGTGGCAACCATAGTTGTGATTTCATTGGTTGCGAACGTGGAGCGGAAGTACGTGCCAGGAGGAGAAAACACGAAAGTCGGACGGTGATTTTCATTCGAAAGTTGGACATGGTTTTTGGAGTCACTGAATTTAAATGTGGTGAACAATTTTAAAAGCTTTCACACTGTTCAAGCTTGCTTTATTCTAAACAACCAAAGTAATCTAAAGCTCAGCTGAGCTTTTTCGAAAGGTTGGACGCGGATAGTGCTTGAATGGGAGACCATCTGGATACACCTCGTGTCGTTGGTGCTTTGTTGTTCCCCATTATTTCGCAAACGAAAGTCTACGCTTTATGGGTGACGGTAGTCTTGATTTCACGTACTCTACCAGCAACTTCCATGGAGGCACTGTAGAAGCCAAAGAGCTCAATGCATTAAGACCAAATGTTTTCTGTAGTAAGAATTTTTGGGTTGTAACAAAAGTCAAGCTCCAAATTCTTGGTGTTAACATTTTTCGTTGCAGTAAACTAGAATTAGATTATTTTTTAGCTGTTTGATTTCCAATTAACAACCCGTCGGCAAAGACCATACCATGCTGAAAGCACCGGTTCTCGTCTGATCACCGAAGTTAAGCAGCATTGTGCGTGGATAGTACTTGGATGGAGGACCGCCTGGGAACACCGCGTGCCGTTGGTTCTTTTTTTAAGTGCAGCAACGACAAAAGGTTAAACCTGTGACAAAATGTTAGACCTGTAAAGAGGCGCCAAAAGTGGTCATAAATGCTTCCGATTTCTGCCGATTTCCGCCCAGTTAGGCGGAGAATTGACTACAAAATATGGAGTGTAATATGCTCTGACGAACCTAAACAACATGGGTTTCCTCCCCTCGTCCTAATCCGTCGTTGTAAAAGTTAATATATTTTATCTGAAAGTAGAGAACTTCATCTTTCATTTGAGCCCAATTTCATGCTTCTACTCAAACCGGGTTCTTTTATGTCTAAAAAACAAGCCATGCAGTATATTGTTTAATATCGACTATTTTGCGTCTGTTTACAGCTTCATGCTGGCAGGATACGGCTTTGCCAAAAATTATGGAGTCTTCTGATAGAGTGATGCTTTTTAGCTCACTTTGTATAAATCTCTAAACAAATAAGATTAGCCAGAAGCTCTGATCACTTTCTTATAAAGCGAAATATGGATACCACCTGTTTTAATACGAACGTTCGCAATAATAAAATTTATTTAGAATAAAAAGCAAGCGCTTCTAAAAATAAAAATAAAAGTGAAGAGTTGAAATTCTAGAATAATTAAAAATTTCAAATCGAAGGTTATTATGCACACACTACTCGTTAACTCTATTCCTTAGTATCACAAAACGGGTGGTATGTAATTTGTTTTTAAGACAATTTGTAAATAAATTATGACAAATTTCTCTCGTTTAATTTATTACAGCTATGAGAATGAGATCAGCAATTCCGCAGTGAATTTGTAGTCGGCTCGTACTTTATCTGCTACTTGATCTGTCTGTCATCCCTGACCTCCGGGATAAGCAATGATATTGTAATAACCTTTGAATATTCAAAATCGCAATCGTTGGGGGTTTTATCTGACATAAAAGCTTCCGTTGCTGGTACTTCTGAGCCCCCCTAATAAAAATGCTTAAGTTGATCATAATCACTAAAATCGCAACCTGAAAAACGAATAAGCCAATCAAAGCAGCCGCAATATCGTTGCCGGTTCGAGGAGGCGATTTTGATAAACCTAAAAATAACATAAAGCTGCCGCCTATTGAGTCTCCCGTAGACTATTAGTACTTTGAAATTATTCGCTTTCATTACCGTTGGAGTAAATTTCATAATTCTTCTTTCAGACATCTATGCATATAATGGGCCCTAGCAGTCCTATTTTTATCATGGACAACCGGGTCTGCAGCAACGCAACCAAACTTCCAGGTTACCGAACACGGGATATTTGCTCATCTTACGTTATGCATCCGGCGGTTGCGTACAACGTAAGTCTGGACAGGGTATGAGTAGAATTCGTGAAATTACAGGAACGCTTTTCTTTTAGTTCACCGAAACTGATTTGGACACGTCTCCTGATCGTGGAAGCGCGTTGGTTTGCGATAGTAAACTTTTTGGTGTTCTATCCAAGATCATTTACCCAGGAGCCAATTACAGCGTCAGAGGCAATCAACCCATAGTACTGAATGCGTATTACAGCAGGGTTGCGCCTCATTTGGGTTGGATTTATGAGTACATAAAGGCACAAGGGCCAAAGCAACCATCCCCAACCGAACATATTGTGGCTCCACCATTTGTGCGACCGGCAACAGCATTCAACCCACCAACCTCCGGTTTCAATCCAACAACTGCAGCTACGTCACGTAAGTCCATCGCATATTTATCAGACTGCAAATTTCAATAAATCTTTTTTTCAGCTTCAAACAAGAAAAGCAGCGCCCTTTCAGCGAAATTATCTCAACCTGTGGCAATGCTTGCTTTTGCAACGATATTTACCTACAGTTTTGTAAACATTTACTTTGTATGACTTGTTGCTGTGTATTAAACATATTTATAGAAAAAAATGGCAAAAATTTTGCCTTATCTCCGGTTTGGTGTACAAAGAATATTTACTGTCTGCCTCACACTGCATGCAAATAATTTTAAACAGCTGAAGTAAGGTCCGGGCTAGAGATGGAAATAAGAACAGGAAGATATCACATGCACTATAAACAGAAACAGGGGAATCGATAATGGTAGCAATTTAGCCAATTTAAATTTTTTTAAAAAAATTCCACAATCTCCATCAAATAGCTATACGGAATGATTGCCATCGTAATACTACGCGTATGTAGAAGTGACGGGAGGGACTGTATTAGGTTTAAAAGAAAAAGTCGAAATCACGAGTTCAAAATTTCAATTCGTTTATTAACAAAAAATAAAGTCACAATGGGCAAAGAACTAAAACCGCCACAATAGGTCATGCGTGTTGCAACTGCCTTCCTTCTACCATCAGCTAACGGAAAACTTTTCATTCCATGGTGTTCATCATCAAATGTCGTTCGGCTAGAGATAGAATAAGCCACAATTAAGTTTACTAAATCACCATAAATGTTTGTTATATGGGCTTAGGGGACGGTGAGGCAAGAAGGGGTAGTTAACGTTTGGTGGCCAATAAAACATATAATATTTAAAAAAAAATTAAAAACCGACTTCAAAAATATATATAATACTAGCTTGCCCGGACCCGGCGTTTCCCGGGATACTATTAAATTTGTATTCCTTAATTTTACAACGCCTCCCTACTGCACCACCGCCTCTCCTATGTGACCCAGCGTTTTCCTATTTGCGTTTTGCACATGTTTTAGATATTTTCCCAACAGTATTATTAAATTTAGTTTTCTTCATTTTACACCACCTCCTTATTGCACCTCTCTTCTATATCTCCCAGCGGGGTGGGAGTGGTCTCATATTTGGAAATTTGAATAGCAGATTCGAAATCAGTGATCCCGAAAATTCCCTAGTGCGGATTTTCAGGGAAATCCCTTGAAGTTTAACCTTTCGGTCGCCATATTGGATCCGACATCTTGAATTCCAACACTTTGAATGCAAGCTCGAGATCTGCGACCCCGCAAACCTCCAATTGCCTTTTTCATAAAGATTCCTTGAAGTTGGAAAATTCGCTTCCTATAGAAAACGGAAATTTTGATTTTTTAGATTTTCCGGCTTTTCCTTTGAGGTTTCCCGAATTTTCATTTGTTTTAAAACTCCCCTGTATTATAACGAACAAACAAAAAAAAAAATTGTCGAAATCGGTCAAGCCGTTTTTGAGTTTTAGCGAGACTAATGCGCAGCATTTCATTTATATATGTATACTAGCGGACCCGACAGACGTTGTCCTGCACCCCCTCTCCTATATCTCCCAAAAACCCAAACCTAAAACATAATTTTGTAATTTTCCGCGCAATATTCTTATTTTTTTCTTTCATAAGAACCTTCTCCTGACAATAACAAACACAACAAAAAAGGAATTAGCGAAATCGGTCCAGCCGTTCACGCGTGATGGCGTGACCAAGGGGAATAGGGATTCATCTTTATATATATAGAAGATTACTCTGCTTCCTTAGCTATCGATTGGTGAAAAAATTATTCCAATTCATGCATACACTTTTCTTCCACAGCCGTTTCAATTTTGTCGGCACCCACCGAAAAAACCAAAACCAAGTTTTCACTATTTTCACCAACTTTCACCAACCCGGCCCAATTTCCTATAGTGTCTCTTCTTCCTACCCCTGAGACACACTTCTGGGGGGTGTCACCCCTCACCCCTCCCCCGCAACAAAAACACGTTTTCACCAATAATTCCCACATTTCATACTTTTAACAAACCTTTCTTTCACCAACACATTCTACACTACCTTCCCTTTCCAACGATACCCATAACATGGCACACGCCACGGCAATATATGAAATTTATACATTCATACCGACTGCAGCGCCATATGCCGGGCTCATTTGTGAATCTAAACCATCCAGGGCGCCACCCAAACGCATACAAAAAAATTCATTCAAATCGGTCCAGCCGTTTAGGAGGAGTTCAGTCACAACACACGTACAGTAGAATTTTATATATAAAGATAAATGTATTAGAGTCGGTGCCAACCCGTAAGATATACGCGTCAGGGTCGAGCGACATCGTTGATAGTCAGTTTTCCACTACTGCGCCGCACAGTGGGCCAAAACGAATTTTAGGTGACCAAAAATCGATTTTCGTCATGTCATAGATTTTAAAAATTTTAATGCCATTCGATAGCAAACTAAATGTATCACCTTATGGCAAAATTTTTTTTCAATATTCACCCCCCCTCTATGTGTTTGGAATGGCTAAAGTCAGAGAAAAATCTGAACAGCTCATTTTCCTTATAAAATGTTCGAGTTTTCTATGATTTCAAAGTTATATTGTGAAAATGTTTGTATGGGGAGGTTGAATTGTTGTTAATGATCCCCTTACTACATAGGAGGAGGTCTTATTAGGCCAATAACTTATGACAAAAGTCAAACAGTTTTTTTAACAATAGCTTTTTAGTTGAAAAGGGCGATTTTTCGTTGAAATTTTTATTTCTTTTTGACTTTAAAAAAAATGGCCACAGATGGCCACGCTCTCCTTAATACCGACGAAACTATAAACCCTCCTTTATCATTTAAAACAAAAATTGGCTGCGTCCACCTGCGAACTTGGGAGAAAATTGCATTTGAAGTAAAGTCTACCTTGCTTTCACGCGCATATTTCCACACAATGTTCCCATTTATGCAGGCATTTTATGACTTTTAAGGATGCATAATGTTTGTTTGGGAAATAAATTACAGTTTTCCTAATGCACGTTTAGGATTAACGACATCATTTGTATTTAAAGAAGTTATATTATTACGTTTTATGACATTTTTAACTGACTTTGACTTACTCTGCATATGCGCCCTATTCAGTATGTGCTTAGTTCTTTATAACATCCAGGTAAATACGTACGATGATTATTGACTTTGATTTTTATGACACCTAATTTGTTTTATTATAATTGCCTGACATAAGGGAGAATTGTAATTGTGTGTGTGTTTAAAAACATCAGTTGCAGGTAGGTGAAAGTAACGGAAATCTTAGCTACTTAAGAGGTTATTACCAGCTTAATTTTGTGTTTGTAATTTTTTTTTCTATTGGCTTAAATAATGCCTAAACATCCCTCGAATCAAAAGAAACTTTGTAGAAAGGTGTACTTAAATGTAGTAATGTCTCTAAACCAATTTGTCCGAAGCTACTTTTTCAATATTTTTTTTTAACGCGTTTTTCTCGGAACCACTTTTAAAAATCTGCCAGCAGTAGAACTCGAACAGTTTTCATCCGATTGACTTCAAATTTTAACTGGACCTTTATTATTAAATTATCTATAGAAGTACACACGATTGTATATCAGGAAAAAAAGTTATAAGCCATTATAAAAAAGGATATTAGGAATAAATGAAAGAATGATGCATTAGAAAGTTGTGAGACTATTCGAATTTTTGTAAGATATACATATGTATGGTGCAGTGGGGAGAGGTTATAAAATGATACGTACAATAGCATAAACAAAAAGCCATTGAAATTAGAAAAACGAATGTGGGAAAAGAAATTCGAAGAAAAAAGTGAATAAAGGTGACATGTTGCTCCATGACACGGAAAATGAAGAAATAATTTATTTACTGTGGGAAAAGTGTTGGGAATTGGTGAAAGATATTTTGGGGTTGGGTTTGTAAATGGATGCCTGATTATATGAGACTACCCGCACCCCGGTGGGAAATATGGGGGAGGGTATTTATAGGAGAGGGGGTGTGAAATAATTTTTTTTTTTTTTCAAATACACAGAAAAATATTGTTAAAAATAATGAAAACGAAAATGGGAAAAGATTTGCGAAAATTGAAAAAAAAATTTGTCGTCGAAAATACCAATATAAAATTTTTATTGTTTTGCATAAATTTGTAATTTCTTTTTTTTTATTAAATATTGATCATGCAGATGACAAAATAATTAAAGAATAAATCAAAAATGTTGTGAAAACTTTTTAAATAACATTACTAATTCATTTATGGAGTACTTCAAATTTCTTTGATTTAGTTAGCGGCACCCTGTAAACCAATTAAATTTTTTTTGTTGGCAGTTAAGGGGTAATAATGTCAAATTTAATTAGCCTAAATTTCATTATGATATCTTTACCACAACAAAAGTTACAGATTTTTGATAGCGACCAAGTCGTTTTGGCCCACTGTGCGCCGCCGCGGCCAAAACAAAAAAATTGTTGTTAACGTTTTAGTGCTTTAGTCCCTTTTGAAACCTTGATTTTCAATGATTTGTAGCCAAAATGGACAGTTTTTGAGAAATTTCCTCCGTATATTGGAAATTAACTTTTGAGGTCAGAGAAAAAGTTAAGTGTTCGGTAATTGGTAGTTTTACTCTATTTGCCATTTTATTAAACTTCCTCAAATAAAAAGAAAAGCTTTTCAATTAAAGGTCAATAGAAAAATGCCTTTTTTGGTAAATCAAGGAAGTATTATTATTAATGCATTCCACTTCACGTTTCAATGTTGGTCTGCGTTCTATATATTGCAAATAACTTGGGTAGCCTGTGTTGATCTTAATAACCAAATAAGGTGCAGACTTCCACAATAAATCAAGCCAAACACAATTTTGATAAATGGCTCAATTCTTTAATGGACACATAAATCACTGCCCACCTAACAAAATACATCAACCTATTTCTGCATCCATCTTGGACGTGGCCTTAAGAAATAAATAAACAGTTTGCAGCCCATTTCCATAATTCACACGCAAAAGCGGCCACAATAGAAAATTTCCTCTCCGTCGACATTCTGGCTCTGGTCTGTCAACTGATTCAAGTAGCTAGTTCTTTCATGCAAGAAGTGATCGGACACTCTCGACGAATTAATTCGAGCGCTAAGCGCAATGATATAAAAGGCGGATGCAAACGTATTGACCATTTGACCTCTTGTTACGTTTTAACAAATTTATTGTGACCAACCGCAATAATTTCCATTCATTGAATTTTAAATGCCCACATGAATTTGCTCACACTACCCACGGCCGTTATAAGTGACGACTTTCTCGGGCGTGAAGTGTCGCGCTTATTCCACTTGAAATTCTTGCAAGCCACGAGATGTGATTTGTTCTCATCACCATTGATTTCGGAAGTCGTCAACAATTGCGGACGGAACTGCTCTAGAAGATGCGGCGTATTCCTACGATGGAGCCGGGATTTCTAGTTTAAACTTTGCCACATCAAGAGCACAACAGTAATTCAATTTGTACATATATATACTTACATATGTACACACATATATGTATGTGGCATCTGGAACTAAAGCATTCTACCAAAAAAATCGTTACTTTTTGTAGGTGACAATGGCATCATGGTAGGGCACAATGGCATCACTACAATTTTTGTTTTTAATATAATTTTCAAGGATATGTTTGGATAATATTATAAATCCGGATTTGTGTTAGGACATAATTCGAAATGCTTTTATTCAAAATATGAACAAAATTAAAAAGCTACACATATGTATGTACTATAGCAAAATTTTCTGAAAAAAAAAAAAACAAATTAAATTAAATTAATACTTTTCGAAGATATAGGTACATATAAATTAAAAAATTGTGCGTTGAGGGTTCCGTACACATGTGGTACAAACATGGGCTCATACGGAACAACACGAGTGATGTACTTTTTTGTCTTTCCAATTAAGAGTTTCCACTGATATCAGAAATGGCGCACGTTGCGTGTACTTCAGACTGATTGATTTTTGCTTCATTCCCATTTGAAAGTCTTTTGTAATTTGCATTTTCATAATAGTATTTTGTGCAACTAGCGTAGAAACTAGTCGATTGCCCACGATGGCAGTGTTACTACTGCCATCAAAGGCAATCTTCTACTTTTCCCCCGAGTTGCACACTGTATTTTTCATCACAAGTGCGGCGGTGGGTTCGATAAGGAGGTGGGGCCCCTGCAAATAAAAAAAAACAATTTTTGCTGTAATTATCTCTCACAAAGATATACGTATCTTAAAAAAGAAAAGTAGTAAGGAGAGGTTTTTATGATATCTAAGGCACACAGATGTTCAAAGCAATATACTATTACATTACATAGTCTTAACTACTCTGGTGACCATGTGATATTTACTCATGTCCGGCTTAAATAATTTATTTAGGTACCTGAAAAGCAATAAAAGGATGTTTAACACGTGCGAGTATATAAAAGAAATGGGATTTCTTGAAGAAATATTCTGAGTGCACGAGTCTTAACCACAGCCGGGCATACCCGGCTCTTTTGAGTTTTGACTCGCGAGTGCTCCTCAGGTAGATTTCAGAGCTCCTCATTGCTGCTGCAAGTGTAAGCGAGAAATACATACTCCTGCCGTTAAAAATTACTTGTGCGGCACACAGGACACAGATAACCTCCATCTCACTTCTTACTCACTCCTTCTCATTGCGTTAATGGAGCGACCCAAAATCCACTCAGGTGGAGGGGGTGACACCCCCAGAAGTGTATCTCAGGGGTAGGAAGAAGAGGCACTATAGGAAATTGGGCCGGGTTGGTGAAAATTGGTGAAAGTTGGTGAAGTTTTATCGGTGGGTGCCGACAAAATTGAAACGGCTGTGGAAGAAAAGTGTATGCATGAATTGGAATAATTTTTTCACCAATCGATAGCTAAGGCAGCACAGTAATCTATATAACGGCTGGACCGATTTCGATAATTCTTTTTTTGTTGTGTTTGTTTTTGTCCGGAGAAGGTTCTTATGAAAGAAAAAATTAAGAATATTGCGCGGAAAATTAGAAAATTATGTTTTTGGTTTGGGTTTTTGGGGTCACTGATTTTGAATCTGACATCAAAATTTTGGAAATCAAGATGCTGGATCAATATGGCGACCGAAAAGTTGAACTTCAAGGGATTTCCCTGAAAATCGGCGCTTGGGGATTTTCGGGATCACTGATTTCGAATCTGTTATTTAAATTTCCAAATATGAGACCACCCCCCACTCCGCTGGGAGATATAGGAGAGGGGGTGCAATAAGGAGGTGGTGTAAAATGAGGAAAACTAAATTTAATAATACTTTACAGTTTACAGTTAAAAATTGATTTAATGAGACCACCCCCACCCCGCTGGGTCACATAGGAGAGGCGGTTGTGCAGTTGGGAGGCGTTGTAAAATTAAGGAACACAAATTTAATAGTATCCCAAGAAATGCCGGGTCCGGGCAATCTGGTATATTTATACCTTCTTTTACCTCCTTGGCGGTTGAAATTTGAGATATGCTGAAACATCTGTTCCATTATTTGTGTTGCAGAGTGTTTTCGGGGTCGCTAATCTCGAACCTACTATCGAAATGTGGAAATTAAAAATCAGACCCTTTGCGTCTTGCTGGCATTGTTCACTGTACAAAACACACAAATATATCAAATTGAAGTACTTAATGGTAGAAAACAGTATACTGATAATGTATTTGTTCTTTTATTATTTTACCTACCTTTCACAATTATACAATTGCTAGTAAGAACTAATAAATATCACAATTGCACTGAGAAAGTAAAACGATAAGTGACACCCGTAGACGCCTGGCGAGAATAACTGATCGAGTGGTAACTGATATGATGTATGAAAATAAAATTGTTAAAGTAGTAATATCGCTATTAAAAAATAGAGGTTGGTGGTAGAAGGGTGAAAATTTAGAGATCTATGTATTTTTTAATGCCGAATCATAAAAAAATTAAAAAAAAATGTTTTGGGCTGGACAACCCTTATCACTTAGGGGTATGAAAAATAGTTTACGTCCTATTCTCAGACCTACTGAATATACACACAAAATTTCATGAGAATCGGTCAAGCCGTTTCGGAGGAGTTTTGTTACAAACACTGTGACACGAGAATTTTATATATTACTAGCTTGCCCGGACCCGGCGTTTCCAGGGATACCATTAAATTTGTATTCCTTAATTTTACAACGCCTCCCTACTGCACCACCGCCTCTCCTATGTGACCCAGCGTTTTCCTATTTGCGTTTTGCACATGTTGCAGATATTTTCCAACAGTATTATTAAATTTAGTTTTCTTCATTTTACACCACCTCCTTATTGCACCCCCTCTCCTATATCTCCCAGCGGGGTGGGGGTGGTCACATATTTGGAAATTTGAATAGCAGATTCGAAATCAGTGATTCCGAAAATTCCCTAGTGCGGATTTTCAGGGAAATCCCTTGAAGTTTAACTTTTTCGGTCGCCATATTGGATCCGACATCTTGAATTCCAAAATTTTGAATGCAAGCTCGAGATCTGCGACCCCGAAAACCTCCAATTGCCTTTTTCACAAAGATTCCTTGAAGTTGGAAAATTCGCTTCCTATACAAAACGGAAATTTCGATTTTTTCGATTTCCCGGCTTTTCCTTTGGGGTTTCCCGAAAAAAAATTATCGAAATCGGTCAAGCCGTTTTTGAGTTTTAGCGAGACATACAGACAAACATTCATTTTTATATATATAGAACATAGAAGATATCCATACATATGTACATATGTAGGTACTAATAGTACATCGCCTCCATGGAATCATTCACCTCGAAATATGGCAATAGTAAAATCATTAAAAATATACAAATGGTATAACACCAAAGCTTAGAACGACAATAATTAAAAATTACACTATTTCAGTATTAATTACATTGTAGCTGCACAATGGCAATTATGCTATAAATAGCTTGCCAAGCTCGCCACGTTCCAAGATGAGCATATACTTGTTGTTATAGATGCCCATTTGCAAAGTATTTAAGTATTTATACATCGCACCATGAGTTGCTACAGGCGAGGGCAACACCGGCATGGGGTCCGAATACGTCCAAGTGGATCAATAAAGCAGCAGCTGACTGTTTCCCGCGAGTTTAATTGAAGAGCGGCTCGTGAGAATCTACACCTTACGTCAGGCATGATTACACGGGGTCGACAAGACTACCCAAGACTTGCAAGGAAAGCTGCAGGGCCCCACGGAGCCACAAATTCCTGTTCTCGGTGGGAGCTGCTGTGTACAGGAGACGGTAGCGCGGGGGCACTCAAGAGCTGGCGAGTCGTCTACTGTCTGCGTCTAGATCGTCCAGCTGAGCAAGCAAACAAAAAGTTTGTCTAGTGCTTGAGCAGCTTCTAGAGGTAGTCTTAATCGAATCGTCTGGGTAATGATATCGATGGAAGGCGTTTTCCTCGTCTAGTGAATCGGAATCCCAGCGGAGCGAGTCTCTGCAGTTTTGTTACGTGCCTTTCAAAGCAAATCACGAAATCGGGCAAGACGTATCGTGTCGACTTTGTCTCGAACATTTTATTAAAATATTTCGCTGCAGCGCCCACCAAAGAACCTTCCGCGCTCGTACAGTCGTTCGCTGAAATTTTCGTTAACAGTCGCGAAACTCACGTTAACGATATATTCCTCCTGTTCGGTGTGGGGCTCACCTCGTATACTCGTACCTGCAAAAATCGGTTGAGCGTAATTGCTAAAAATAGCGTAGTTTTTTAATTTGTGCTTTGTGGTGTTAATTGTGAAGAAAGTCGCATTCTACCGCTATTTATAAATTGCAAGTGTGAAGCAGTGGTTTGGCAGTGAGGAAAATTTTGAGTGACTGGACATCGGATCGGATCGGCCGCCTGCAGCTCGACAAGATCAACCAGTCAGTGAGTAATCGGTTACCGATCTCTCCGTCGCATTAGTAAACAATGGAGCCGTAACCTCTCCGATTCGGCGCCTTAAGACAAAAGAAAACCTAGTCGCGCAATCATGCAATTTTAAAGATTTTTTTTTTTTCGCTGGTTGATGTCGAAATTGGGAAAAAATCTCTTCGAAGGACACTGACGGCTTTCGCTTTATTGGTTGCATTGTCATGCTAATAAAATACCTGAAAAAGCTCCGCGGCACTGTACTAGTTTAAAAGCACAACGCCTCGGAGCGCCTTTACCCTGAAATAAAGGCAGAGCGTATTTCGAAACCAACAAGTCACCGGCTGCGGGGACGGAGTGCCTAATGACTTCACCACATTATTCATCAATAATTTTAAATATGCGGTATCGCCTGTTGTGGCGGCTTTTCGTCATTTATTAAAAATTAATCTGACAACAATTGCGCCGATTCCCCGGTTGACAGAAAATTTGCATTGAACTCGTTAAAATCGCCTTAACCGCTGGAAATTGGAGCAGTAAACGTCTGGGATTAAATATTTGGTGTTGATAAGAATTTGGTGCGAGCAAACTCTTTGCCCGATTAGATTAGTAGGTTCAGTGTGTGCAAAGTAGTTATCGGGGGGTTTCAGGGTTTATCTACTAGCCAAGCAATAACAAATCTTATAAATACAAGCGGAGTCTCCAACATTCCTGGAATCGTGCGTGATTTCTATAATTGACTAAACGTTGGAAACTGCACACTTTTTTCTCGATATCGCCATTTAGTTTTCTTTAGAAATCGTCGCTGAATGTTTTTGTTGGAAATACTCATACTTCGGTGAGTTTTTACACTTGCAAGGCAATGCGACCGGTTTCTGCAGGAAATTATTGGACCCTACCTTGACTATTGCTTTTTATCGACTGGGGTACCCAAGAAGTACCTACTTCTTAAGATTAGATAGAAATCTTCTCTTAGTTAATAGCAAGACATACACGATCAGAGAACTTCACAAGTTTACTTGATGTGACGTCATGTTCCAAGTTATTTGATCGCATGTGAGGCACTTTCAAGTTTTTTTCATGGAAACTAGAAGCCTAACTAACTAATCAAATAGAGTTTGATTTTCAACAAGTTTCTTGGATGTGTACTGGATACAGATTCAGTTTCGGTCAAGTAACCTGGAACAACAACAACAATTTATTTGAGCCTATTAGAGGAACATAAACCGTAACTTAAACGCACTTTTTCTGAAGTTATACCTGATGACCAGGGGCGTAGCTACCGCCGTATCAACCATATCAATGATACGGGGCCCCCGGGCTACAGAGGCCCCCAACGTGTGTAAGCAAAAATTATAATAGTAAAATGTTATCCACAAAGTTGAGTTATCACAAGATGAGAGAATTTCAGACCCGGAATCATATTTCAAGGTCAATGTGTACTATTGCCGTTTAGATATATTAATTTCTCAAACTAAACAAAGATTTCAGAGCCTTTGTGACCTGAGTTATATGTTCAAAGTATTACAACCGGAGAAACTCCTATATTCTTCAAACGAAGTGATAAAAAACGCTTCCGGAAAACTGTCGGCTAAATACAGTAAAGACATCTCAGTTAATCTTTATGAACAATTAATTGCTCTGAAAACATGCTTAAAATCTGAAATTAAAAAAAATTCATTCCATTAAGGAACTCATGGAATTATTGCTGATAAAATTCAATAGCCTTGCATCCAGTTTTCCGGAGGTAATAACAGCATGCTTTCTATTCTTGACCCTTCCAGTTACCTTCCAGCTGAAAGAAGTATCTCAAAATTAAAACTGATAACCTAAGGACTTCGATGGGACAGGAACGGTTATCAGACTTGTCACTATTGTCTATAGAGGCAGAAATTTTAGAAAAACTGAAATCGTCTTCAGCTATAGATTATTTAATAAATCAATCTATCAAGGGATAGAAAAGTGTATATTTAATTTGAATTGTTTGGCTAGCTCAATTTCTAGGAGGAAGTGATAACTTATAATCAATAAATATTTATTTTAATTTAATGCAAGCATTTTTGTTTCTTTTGTGAGAAATCTTTACCCTTTATTTGGGCCCCACCTAATTTTGATACAGGGCCCCTCCAAGGCACGCTACGCCACTGCTGATGACTTCGCTATGAGAATATTGAACTGTGTGACTCAGGTTCTAAGTTCTGAAAAAAACCTCAATTGTATGGTTGAATGCTCCTACAATGATTCGCAATTAAGAATTCCCTCTTTAGGTGGTCTTGCAAAATAAAATAGCTATAAATTGGAAGTAAGACCATAACATCGAAAAATTATATGCCCCATAAAATATTCGCTCCATACGAATATTCTAGACTTTGGAACTAAGCACGATCAACTCATTTCGCCAAAAAAGGCGAAAACGAATTTTCTTAGCTGCTGCGGCACAAAAATAACTTCGCAACAAACGCTACTGGAAAAACATCCGGCAGAATAGTTTTCCATAAATTTTCCTCTGCATTAAAATCAATTTCCGGATTACGATAAATGCGAACAATACCGCGGAGATTTGCAAAGCCACAGTGTTTTCCTAATAAGTCAACTTGTTCAATTAACTGCACCGTTGAACCGGCCGCTAAAAGAACAAGACTTTTGCGCTCTCACCGCCAAAATATTTTTAAAGTGGGCACGGAAATGTGACTACTATCCTCCTGAGCTATTTTCACATGTTTGGACTTCTGAATGGGTTTTATTTAAGATATTGACACCAAAAATGGTTGAAAAAAAAATTTCAGTCGGAACAGATGGTCATAAATTAAAATCAATTTTTTTTTTTCTGCTGATTATTTTTTAGGTCTAAACTGTGTTAATAATATTAAAATATATTTGAATGCCTTGAATAACATTCCAAAGAACTTATTCATCCAGGCTACGATACTGAAAAGAATTTTTGATTATACATACAGTCGTGTGCATATAAATAGCACATGCTGTTATCGCAGGTCTGTGAAGTTGGCACCCACTTTTGCGAATTTTGCAATACTTGCGTGTGCGATCGATTGTCCATCAATTGTCCAGCAGATTATTTTATTTGTCCACCCTTTGTTTCGAAATGGCAGCCCAAAAAAATTTTTTTTCAATTTTTTCCACTGGCACCCACAAATTGCAAAAAAAATTTTTGAACCGCATAGGTCGTTTGTCCTTTGTTTGTCCAAGTTTGTGCAACAATAAGTTTCGTTTGTCCACCAACTGGTTGATTATAATTAATTTTTCAAACTTCCAAAAAACGTGAAGTTGGTACCCCCTTTTTCAAAACTGGGAAATTTTTTATATTGACAAACGAAATAAGAGCTGGACAAACGAGTTTTTTAGCTGGACAAACAAGATTCCGAGCTGGACAAACAAGATTCCGAGGTGGAACAACAAGATTTGGAGCTGGACAAACGAAATAAGAGCTGGACAAACGAAAAAAGAACTGGACAAACGAACTAAGAGCTGGACAAACGAGTTTTTGATCTGGAAAAACTAAATAAGAGCTGGGCAAAAGAGTTTTTGAGCTGGACAAACAAGATTCCGAGCTGGACAAACAAGATTTCGGGCTGGACAAACGAAATAAGAGCTGGACAAACGAGATTTTGAGCTGGATAAACGAAATAGGTCCTGGACAAACGTGGTTTTGGGGTAGACAAACAAAGAACGGCCTGGACAAACGAAAAAAGGCTAATACAACAATCAAATAATCAACATTTTTGCGGTATACCAATCGTGTTTATATTCTTACATTCTACATAACAAACAGAAATAATCTTAATCGTATCAGTCGTCTATATCTCTACGTACATGACCATAACGGGGTAGACAGTATCGGAGCTTTTCACTCGTAGTGTCGGTTTTTTAGCTAGATCATCATATTCTACCCAACTCCCTTGGACTTGTCGACATAAAGCTGTAAAATGATCTTTCGTATAGTTCACTATGCCAGCTAACATATACATAATGAATATCGTTTGTTATATTAAACCACGAAATATGTATTATATTAGGTCCGCAACTAAGTTCTCGCTGTTTTTTTTTATGAATATAAAACTTTATTATGAAAAAATGGTTACAAATGAGTTATTCAAAGTACTGCCCATCGCTAGCGACAACCTTTTCCCATCTTTCTGGCAGAGCTCGAATACCGTCACGGTAGAAGTGTTCGTCTTTTGAGGTTATCCATGAATCAAGCCAATTTACGATGTCGTCATATGAACGGAACTCCTGATTAGTCAGAGCATGTGCCATCGAACGGAATAAGTGATAATCGGACGGCGCAATATCTGGGGAATATAGCGGGTGGGGTAGGACTTCCCATTTGAGTGTTTCTAAGTAGGTTTTGACGGGTTTGGCAACGTGAGGCCGATCGTTGTCGTGCTGTAAAATCACTTTTTCGTGCCCTGATCGTATTGTGGCCGCTTTTCGCGCAGTGCTCGGCTCAATCGCATCAATTGAGTTCGATACCGTTCCCCAGTGATCGTTTCGTTCGGTTTCAACGTCTTTTCAGCGTTTTCGAAGATTTTCGGCCTTCCTTCACGCGAACGGTCGTCAACATCAAAATCACCGTCTTTGAAGCGACGGAACCAATCACGGCACGTTGTTTCACTTAGAGCAGCATCTCCGTAAACTTTTTGGAGTTCTCGATGCGCTTGAGCCGCCGTTTTCTTCGAATGAAAAACGAAAAGCAACACTTCCCCGCAAATGACGATTATTTGGCACATAATCAGACATTTTCACACAACCAAAAGTATATGTTCCAAAAACAAAATCACAAATGTATCAAAGCGGCTTGCTTACCATATGTCTAAGCTTGGTTCATGACGTTTTAGTAATGCTATAATCGACCAACTCTTACTACTGGAGCCATCTATTGAAAAACAGCGGGAACTTAGTTGCGGACCTAATAATATATCACACACGAACTGCTTCCTTAAAAGACTTGCCAAAAACTGACGCTTGTTTGTTGTGGAGGATTCACTAATTGACTCTCTTTTCTTGGAACGCTAACGCCGGCATTGTTTTGGTTTTCCGGGTGCCGGAAAAAGGGGTGCTAACTTCAGGTTTTTTGAAAGTTTAAAAAATTAATTATAATCAACCAGTTGGTGGACAAAAGAAACTTATTGTTGGACAAACTTGGACAAAGGACAAACGAACTAAGCGGTTCCAAAAATTTTTTTTCAATTTGTGGGTGCCAGTGGAAAAAATTGAAAAAAAATTTGTTTGGGCTGCCATTTCGAAACGAAGGGTGGGCAAACAAAATAATCTGCTGGACAATTATGGACAATCGATGGAAAATCGATCGCACACGCAAGTATTGCAAAATTCGCAAAAGTGGGTGCCAACTTCACAGACCTTGTTATCGCTGATAACAATTGGCATCTACTTTCATATTGTCAAGCATTCAAAGGCACATGCCACCCACTTTGCACTACTTGCTCTGTAAGTTGACGATTAGATTATTGTATTATATTCCGAATTGATTTTGTTGTTTCTTCACTTCTCAAATAACGTTCGTGCTATAATAAACGTTTTGTATCTCTCCCTCCCTCTTTTATTATCGCCTTATATAATACCCTCGCTCTATCTCCATTAACCCAACTCTGTTACATAGCCTAAATCTTGACCTAAAAACACTATTTCGCACCAAAACTTTATTTACACACATTTAATAAAAATGTCATTAAACGGAAGAATATTTCCTGAAATGAAACTTTTCAAAAATAAACTAAAACAAAGAACAACTCACACTGACCCCGAAATACAAAATATTAGAATAAACTCAATAAAATGCTAAATTAGTTCAACTGCTCACGAGTTCTTCATATAGTTCTTATAAATATTGAAAGAAATGGATTGTGGTGGACGATTAAATATAGAAATATACAAAGCCCGTGCGGATAAAAATTTGGCTAGAAGCCAAGTGACCAACTCGCCAAAGTGGCTAGCTAAACAAACACACTGCACCCCGTGGTAATGAGGTAATCAATATTCACATCAACAATTAGAGTATATTATACACAGTGCGTTTACTGAGTTTACAGGAATCTAAATTCTTCTCGAATAACTAATGAAGGCGAGTGACAGCATATGGAAAACATTTTTTTTGAGCACTTCTTACAATGGAATGCTTTGTTTCAAAAACATCAAACATTTACTTTTTGCTGTTTTTAATTTCGAGAAAACTGAACTGGAAACTGGACAACATTTTATTTAACTTGAATTTTAAGGATAAGTTAAAAAAGATACACCACGAAGAAAAGGCAAATTGCATGGAATTTACTAACTATTTTAAATTCTGGGAAAGAGACACGTGCATTTATACAGGGTGGCCTATAATGTATGCCCCTAATTTCCTAGGCTACCGCAATTGCGGGTTACTTTGACCAAAAATATGAACAGTTTTCACAAATCACTCTGTGGTTTCTTTTATTATTGGTCTATTAATGTTCCATTGACTTTAATATCAACTCTGAAGTATATTAAGGGATCTACGCTCTTTTCGAAGGGAAAAAAAGGCTTAATTGCAATAAATTGTTCGATAGGAAATGATGAAAATGGAAAAAAAAAATTGTTACACTCAATAAATACACTCTCGAACTATATTAAAAAAATTTTTTTTATTCATTTTTGTGAAATTTTAAGCATGGAACTGCTGGTCGAAAAATGATCCAAAAAACGAGAGGGGTGTGCGGCGTTGATGAAATCTCCGAGATGCATGGTCGATAAAAAAAAGCAAAGAGTTTTAGGTTCAATATATTAATAGCTATAGCGCATCGGAAGCGATTTTTGATTTTTGCAAAATTGACAAAATGGCGGACATTTTTTGAAAAACTACGAAAAAAACATGTTTTTTTTCACCGTTTTTTGCCAAAAAAAATTTTAAATTCAAAATTTTGAAAAACCCCATCGATGCGCTGTAGTCATAAAGAATGTTTGGTAAAAATTTGGTGAGAATCGGTTCGGTAGTTTCCGAGATTTCATCAACGCGGTGTCGAAAATGTTATATTGCGAAAAACGCGATTATAGTTTTGTTAATGACATCGTAGAAAACCCCACCTATGCCTAATCAGCTATGCCTAGACCATACATTACGACTTCTTTTTCCTCAAAATGCACATTTTCATCCAAAGTAGCGTTCCTGGGATATGTTCTGGCTTCCTTGGAGGCATCAGTGCTGCGTCGGCCGCACGCCGCACTTCTCGATTATAAACAAACGCGCAGAGATGTTGTTATATCAAAATTTTAAACTCGACTAATTTTGAGACAAAAATACAGTTACACTGCTCCGATCTTTATAAAATTTTAATATGATATTTCTGTATATATATGCTTTACGAAAATGCAATAAAAAAAAATCCATTTTTTTTAAATTATAAAGAGGGTAGATCCCTTAAACAAATAACAATTATATTTTTGTTCCAATTTTGGGTCAAAGTTGTCCTTACGGGAGGGTGGCTTTGGCTTACGGTTTTTGCTTTATAAAAAAATCTGTACTTTGAACTATCTTACACGAAAGAAACCCTATCACAGGTTGGGAAGTAAATGTAAGAAGGCTGTTGGCAAAGTAGAATCTAATTTTAATGCAGTTATAACACAAAATAACTAAATAACAAAAATGAGTGCTTCCAAAGTTTGCAAACGTGAATACGCGTGATTTCTCTGCCTATTCTTATAGTACACTACAATACGCAACGCGAACAAAAAAGCGGTGAGGCACGCGCCTATATTCCGAATTACTATTTTCGGTAGTAATCACAAACCTCGCTTAAGCAGTTACGATGTGACGGGAAATTTAAACTTTGTTACAATTTGGGTTAAAGTTACCCCCCAGGGCTAAAGAAACCCGTGTTTAGGGATATCTTTAGAATAGAATAAAAAAAGTTAATGTTTTGAAAATGATATCGTTTATCGAAATCAGCCAATTTTAATGAATTTTTTTCAAGGTGATTAAATAATTGGATCATTTATTACTTTTGACATCTTGTTAATACATTATTAAAGTGTACAAAAACATGAGATTTTTTTTTCTTTTACAAAATGGCGGCTCTGCAGAATATTTCCAATTTTTTTGTCGATTACTAACTTATCAAAGGGAAGGATGAACCAATAAACTAATAAAAAAGTTAAAAATTAAAATTTATATCGGCTGTTTAATCAAAGGTCCAGATTTTTGGCTATTTTTCAAGAGTTTTGACCCCAAAAAAAATTATTTATTAACCCGATATCTTTAAACTTTTAAGTAAATCCTTCCGATAGCACTATAAAGAGAAACCTCTGAATATTTCAGCCTAATCGGTCAATAACTTTTTGAGTTACAGAACGAGCAGTTTTTGAAAACACAGTTTCGAGATAATCGCGTTCAAAGTTTCGATACGGTATAACTATAAGTTAAAGTGACTTACCGATCAATCGGCGATTCCGGATCCATACAATAAACCTTCGGCCTCCTATAAAAGCTGATTATCTTCGAGCTGCTGCTGTTTTCTGCTGTACGAGCTGCTTTTGTTTCGGAAAGACTCATCCGATTCTGTTTCACTATTCGTGCCTCATCGGTATTTTCGGCGAAAACTTTACAATAGGTGCCAACAATTATATCCAGCTCGTTCATAAGTTTCAGAATTGAGATGTAGCCTTCATTAAATATACCAGCAGCAATGAAAGCTGAAATTTCAACAATTTTTAGCCCAGAATTGAGGTGCTTCGGACATATTCGCCAAATTGTCGCATTGAAACTTTCGTTGGCATGCTGGGTATTGCCACCCAAGCATCTTTCCATTAAATATTCTCTGGACGAATCTTCGTAAATTGGTAGCTCTCCGACCACCTGGTTAATGACGGTATGCGGGCTCTGACGTTTTTCCCAATAACTCCATTAATATTCTATATTTCGATTTGTCCTTTTTACAGTATATTTTTAACATATTATGTATTCGAATTATGTAAAAAAAAAATTCGATTTTTTGAAAATTCTAAAGGTATCTCCCCCCTTAAGTGGCCGCCGCCATTGTTGATAACCGTTTGGGCTCTTTAAGGCATTTTCCATGGTTTTCTTCAGGCTATAGGCTCTCCACTTCGGATGTTCTTCTTGACTCCAAAGTTTCTGACGTGTTCATATAAATCCGTCTTTTCAATAACTTCATAGAAAGAAGTTCAGGGCAGTCAAATCGGGTGATCATGCGGCCCACTGCAAATCGCCAAAACGCTGACGAACTGTTCGTCGAAAACACCGTAACGATTTTTCCGCGTTCTTCAGGAGTAGGTATAGCGATCCATTGCTTATTCACACAAATTGTAATTCTGTTTGCTTCACAAATGTGAAAACCGAATTGATATACAACGCCATTTGTGAAATCTATGGTACTTTCCGATAGGGTCATAGTAGTAGTGAGACACATTAGGCTTTCACAATTAGGCAATGAAGTAAACACCCAGAGGTGCCCAAAGGTAATAAAATTCGGTTTTGATGAGCCATAAGAAGGCTGAAGAATTAAAATAAGTTTCATCAATGGATCCCATAATAAATGCTCATACCACACAATTAGCATTCTGATAACAAGGCGTTAAAAAAGGCAACCGGCATTACCTGCCTCTAATAAATATTAGCTCTTGCATACCAGGCACAACCGACCTATTCCTTTGCTTTGGTTAAATATGTCAACTACCTACCGAACGTGCAACATTTATAATGTTCTCTGTCCCAATTTTGCTTCGTCGAGTCGGTTAAAATTAAACGCAGCCCGAATGCATGTTTTTATATACCACTACTCGTGATGCGTGTATAAATTTGGGAGGCCCAACAAATAATCCCTAACTCCCAAAAAGGCAGTCCCGAACTCCTTTTAAAGCGAAAACGTTGTCGGATGTCTGTCCCAAAAGTCTTCCGATTAAATAAGAAAGCCGAAATATATTTGTTTAATTGTAACGCTGGCATTTTAGCAAATGGGTCAATCGTGATAAGGTCAGACCTTTTAGCAAAACACATCGATGAGCTCATTTAACTTATCTCCCCAGTATGAAAAATAATACTTTGGAAAATAGCAAAATCCCACAATGATTTTACACTTAAGTCAACCGCAAAGGAAAAACGTCAAAGTAATTAGCATAACGGCAATTATGCATATCAGGTACGCACGCACTTTGCGGGGGCTTGCGCTTGAGGTATGTTCGTCTGAGCATGGTGTGCATATTGGCTTCGGATCTCGAATTTATTCGTTATGTTGTGATTGTGAGGTGACTTCAGAGGCGCTGACTGTTGACTAACCAGACGGCACCTTGATCTTGTAATATGTTGAGGGACGTAAACTGGTTTCGATCTTGCGTTATTGGTTTTTGCCTCCATTAACGCTAATCGGCACGATTGCTACTTTTATAAAAAGTGGTAAATGACACCCAGTAATGCAGTTGTGTGTATTTACATTTCTTGACAAAAGGAAAAGGTATGAAAGTCACTGGACAGCAGCATTTTGCTTCATCTAATGTTTATAACGACCTGCAAGCTTATGTGGCTTTACCCTTGAAGCTAATAGCTTTTGCAGTAATTTCGACGTGATGACACGACCACAAATAAAAGTTAATGGGTTTACTTCATACTCCTAACCCCTATCGAATCATGGATAGCTTCAATCGCATGCAAGTAAAGATTTAATCACCTTTGTATCGTTTTTACCCCGTCAAATCTCCAGAATTGAATTTCACTTGCTTTGATTGGGACTGCTTACTAAACTTAATTTCCCCTCGAACGTTGAAAACGGTTTGCAAGAAAATTACGAAATAAAACCGAATTGTGAAAGCCGGAGGCTTTTAATAGACAAGTCTATTTCAGAGGCCGACTGATACGGCAGCGCCTCGCTTTCAAGATGTAAAATTACTTTGCACGGCAACGAGTTTTCTCGTTATCACCAAAGAAGCAAGACAACAAGGCGCGTTCTCCGCGAATTTCACCGCATATCGGTGCCTCAGTGAATGCGATCAATAATAAGTGAGTGGTGAGTGGTCCGTCCCTAGCCGATCGGTTTTCAGCGCCCATTAGCTCCACTTAAGCTATCGCAAAGCAATTGGACGCGTTCACTTTGACCCCAAACAACGTAAGTCAATCAAAGCTTAGCCATATCAAGCCCCAGGATGACGTACTTCATCTACATCCATACATACCTATCTGAATGCAGTGCCTGTCCGGTGCGGTTTTGATAATTTCATCATTTAGAGTGAAGCGATATGCACCGGCTACACTGACCCCAATCGTCTCTGTTTGGTCTTAAGCACTGCGAGCGCTATAGACGGGGAAAATGGCAGTCCAGACCAAAATAGTAAACATATCACGCGAACTACTCACTCCCGAAATACTCCGTAATTTCATTTTCTAGATTGCTTAAGTGAAGCGTCACGTCACACATCGCAGCTCGAAATTACTCTCAAGTGCGCACTTGAGCTGACCTAAACGCACGCCTCGTTCGTCAAATTAATATTGACCGTCCGGAAGACTTTGGCATTATGAGAAAAAAATTTATTTATTTCTGACAAGGTACATCACTTTTACGAATTATTAATACTTTTTCAGTTTCTGCGCTCTTTTTTTAAATATAGCAACTTTATCCTGATCGTTGTCGCACTGACCACATATGTATGCAAACCCTCTGCCTTTTCCACTATTACTTCTTCTAGAGAGCTCAATATATTTTTCTGAATTAATTTTTGTTCGAACACATGCCACTTCGGTTTTGTCATTGAACGAAATAACATCCCAAATATAATACTTCTACCGCCGAAATTCAATTCATACCGATTTCCTCTCCGGAATGCTTATAATGCCAGTGGAATTGGACGTCACCTGAGTCGTCCCGATTGAACTTCTCGTCAGAAAAATGGACTTTGTGGCCATTCGTTGTTCCAACTCATGCAAAGTACAGACGCAAGAAAAAGTGACTTTCTTTCGCTTTGTTTTAAAAAAAACAACATGTTCGGATTTGCATTTATAAGTTTATCAGAAAACAATTTATGTTTCTTTATCTTATGGTATTGGTCGAACTAATTTTTTATTGTGGTCATTCACAAATATATATCCAAAATTCAGTATCACGTCATGTGCTCTTTTGATTCTGCTTACTATAAAAGCCTCGTACTGAAATCCCACAGTCCTTATTTAAGTCAAAGTTAAGACCCAAACTAGGTGAATAAGATCGATGTTCCTAGGCACAAAATCTTTTTGGTCAAAACCCTTGAATAAAGAACCTGTATGTGATGTTGTATTATCATGCAGCAAAAACCAATTTCTTTGTATTGTGATTAAATTCGTGTGATTCTTGCTTTTTGAATCAACGCAACGTTGTATTGGTTTGTCGGAAAAGCCAAATCTTTCAAAGGCCATTTATTTATACACAGAACAAAGATCAATCAATGATATATTGCTCGTTTTGTTTGTTAACTTTTTGCTATCTTTCAGTGAGCTTAGCTCAATAATTCGCTCATATGTAGAAAGGCGTGCTTTTATCGGGAAAAAGCACAACACCTTTCAGATTAACGAGTTTAGGACGTTTCTGGATGATGGATTCGTTCAAACTATTCAACTACAGACAGTACACATTCGAGTTGATTGTGTAAGTCCTCGAAAATAGTATTTTTCATCACAAGTGCGGCGGCAGCGGTGGGTTCGATAAGGAGGTGGCGGAAGGAGGAGTTCGGGGGCGGAACGGGAGGTGCGGGGCCCCCTGCAAAAAAAAAAAACAATTTTTGCTGTAATTATTTCTAAAAAAGATATACGTATCTTAAAGAAAAATAGTAAGGAAAGGTTTTTATGATATCTAAGGTACAGATGTTCAAAGCAATATACTATTACATTACATAGTCTTAACTACTCTGCTGACCATGTGATATTTACTCATGTCCGGCTTAAATAATTTATTTAGGTACCTGAAAAGCATTAAAGGGAAATTTAACACGTGCGAGTATATAAAAAAAATGGGATTCCTTGAAGAAATATTCTGAGTGCATGAGTCTTAACCAGAACCGGGCAAACTCGGCTCTTTTGACTCCCGAGTGCTCCTCAGGTAGATTTCTAGAGCTCCTCATTGCAATAGCAAGCGAGAAATATTTCTGGAGTTCCTCATTGCTCCTGCAAGTGCAAGCGAGAAATGCATACTCCTGTCCAGTGATCAGTGATGGAACATGTACTCACTCCTTCTCATTGCGTTAATGGAGCGACCCAAAATGCACTCAGGTATACGGCTCCCATGAAGTCAAACTTTGCCCAGCTCTGCCGTAAACCCGTGCGGTATAGTAGTGGTTTCCCCGCACGTGCGATGAAAAACTACATATCAGCGGTGAAGCGACACAGAAATAATACAAATTCGAATGATTATAGTAGTTTCGAAAATAACCTAGCGCCATCTGCTATTGAAAAATGTTGAATATTATTTACCACAAAATGCTCTTCTATCATTTTTGAATGTGCGTCACCATGTGTTTTTATGCATTCGTTTATATGTACATTAAAGATGGTTAGTAAAACCGAGATATTTGATTTCAATATTTGCAATCATTTTCAGATCGCCACAGTGGAGTGACCTGGTAATTTAAAAAAAGAAAAATGCTTGATACATTCTCCTATACCTTTGTTGTATGTATGTATCTACTTCTCTTCTTAATCTTAATTACGTTTATATTTTTCCTCCTTTTACTGGAAAACTCAAGTGCCAGTAAGAAAGAATTCCACATTCTTCCACGTGAAATACCCGCTTCTCCAACAACGTACGATATTGAATGCTTCAGTTATCTGAAGTCCGACATTTATCGCTCTATTGGCCAAGGTACAGATGTAGATGCCTCAGCCAAGCGTTACAGATTAATCTTTTTGCGGTCTGTGTACCTGCCGGCACGCTACTTCAGCAGTTTCAAAATATATCTATGAACCGGTGCGATCGTATTACATCCAAGCATTTCTCTCAGTCACTGCATGCACGCCTGATAACAGGTAAACTAGTAACAAACGCACTTAATTAGAGCGCTGAGGAGGAGACTAGAAGAGCGCATAGCACTGGTACCTACATATGTACCTGCCGCTGCTTATCAAAAGTAAATATGGAGGTATAAAAATTGCTATCAATTATCACAAGCCGAGATAACCCGTGTGGGCCGCACTTGCCGAAGATAGTTGAATTGCATCGGGTGTAATCGCACTCAGTTTTCGTTGCTAATTGAACCCAAGGAAACATCTCTGTAGCGGGCAAGAAAAACTAACGAATATGACCGCTGGAGTCGGATATTTGCATCCAGCAATCAACTCATAAATAATTTTAATCATCTTGCCTGCAACCAACTCGTTTAGAGGTGTAAGTCGTTATACCAATCCCCCGGAGCTCTAAAAGTGAATCGTCTGAGTCTCGCTAGGCGGAATTAGAAGCGCGTGCGGCTCCTCTAGCAGGCCAGTATTACTTACTTAGTGGAGCTCTTACGTAATACAAATTAATTCCGATGCACGATGCTAACGAAATCTATTTCTCGTTTTAGGTGAAACGTATAAATCAGGGAAAAGTGATTTATGGCTGTGAAGTGTTAGCAAATGAGTGAAGATGAGCAGCGATACAGCGGTGAAGCGAAATGGTCGCTCGACCAGTCAGGTGTCCATCTATGACTATCCGGAGCACCTGAACCCATTCTACGAGGATGAGAATCACAAGCGACTCCGGTTCTGGAAGCTCGGCAAAAAGAATGGAGAAAGTCGCCGGGGGAGTTTTTCAATGGCAGGACTCAAGGAAATGTGGTAAGTAGTGAACAGAACTCATCAGTCATCGGTCGGCTAGGCCAATTAGTTGGAAAAGCGAGCGACGAGACGATAGTCGCATAATCTTCACAATTGAGAAAATGGCCTAATTGCTGACTACCATGTCGTCGGTATCGCTTTAATTTATGCTCTGCTTGCACGGATTGTAAATAAGTTGCTCAAGTGCAAGGTTTATCTCTTCACGTGTCCGGGAGGGGCGATTTTACGGTGGTGCCTGGTGGGAATAATAAAGTTATCAGGTCTGCGTAAATTGCACAAATAATTCTACCTTTGATAATCATAATTGACTGGGACAACAAATGAGGTGAATTTGAGAAATGTTGTTGTGAGCGAAAAAAAACGTAAAATCCCAAAGGTGTTAATTGGCATATTGTCATGGAAATATAGCAAATCTGATCTGATCTACGAGTACCAGATTTAGCCGCAAGAATAAAATTACGCACTTATTAAATGCTAGATCGTTTCTGCAGGGATTTTTTCAGACGTTTCGAATCAGCTATTTTAAAAATAGAGGGAGGAATATTTTAAACTATTAACTATTTCCTATTTTCCGTTCGCGAACCGACTGAACAATATACATACAAATCTCAGTCTGTAGGTATTTTGTAAAAGGAAAATATTCAGTCAGTAAGATGTACGATGTGTGAAACGAAACCGCCTCGGCCGGCATGGATTCCCTATACTTTTTAAAAATGTCATTTTGAAAAAAACGCGTTTAAAGTTTTGGTTATATAATAATACTAACGGACCTCTTCAATCGACGTACAAATATAAACTAACAACGCGTGGCACTAGACAATTATTACAGACCCATGTAAGAAAAAAAAATACCGACAGCTTTTAACAAGAGAATATCTTCTGTATCTTCTGATGTATGTGATAAAAACTAATATCTATATTTTTTGAATGGGACTGAATTTCGTGGTGACATTTTTTTCAACATATTGTAAACACCTTAAGCATTAACGAAATCGATAAAAAAACGAAAATAGATTTTCTGAACCCAAAATATGAGAACATAGTTTTTAACAGCGTAGCGTACGCGCTAGTCTAGTAGAGCTTCCACTTTTCAATTTTTTCCAAGATAATTATTTTTCAGTTCATAGATCACTGTACTAAAATGCTTATAATATAAGACTGATACCGTTAAGTGTCAATTTATTGTTGGATTTCATTTTTGATCTGTGAACTGGATTTTCTCTTTTGGTTTTTTTATTTCAGTAAACGTATACCTGTGACAAAAAGTCCGCCTGTCGCATATTAATGTGTGTGTATATCTCTATATGGATTTGTCTATCACATGTTGACATTTAATCTTTTCAATTTTTATGAATTATTTTTCAACGCCATCAGATTACAACAAAAAACAGAATTCAGAAAAATGCCCATCGAAATGACATCGAAAAATTTAGATCCAAAAAAATGCCTCCCAAGAAAAGCCATTTCCTAATTGTTTTCATAGCTAGATAAGTAACATCGAATCAATTTTAAACAAATCCCTTTGTCAGATGATAAGGCTTCTCAAAAATCCACTTAAATTAAAATTACATGTGAGTATTTCTTGGAAAGGATTACCTTGATGATGTTTTGCTGAATCAATCAATCATAATTTTCTGGCGTGCGAGTGTTCGAATCAAATTAAATTTTTAAGTATTTAGAAAAAAACAAAACGAATAAGTTATTTATTCAATTTTTAGGCCTGCACATATGTATGTACATACCCTTGAAGTTCTACATATCGTTGTTTTATTTCTTTGATAGATGCCGTCATACCCGTCTTAAGCATGAATTAAAAAATCGATTGCAGGTGGAAATTTTGAATTTTTGTGGTTGCGTGACTGCTTAGATAATTGGTATGCATCGTTGAAAACGGATTTAAAATTTTTTTAAATTACATAATATTCCTTTCCAAAAAACTATTCTAGTTAACAATAGAGATTAATGCAGGCGCTTCCTTAGCGGACGTTTAAAGTATGGCAGCGTTTATGTGCGTGTCCATGTGTAGTATACCGCGAAATACATCGCACATCGTCGAAAAGAAACAAACGTAAAAGGATAAATTTCCTTTTATAAAATGCCTACTGACTGACTGACTGACTAACTATAATAATGATCAACTTGAATTTCCCAAATATTTTTTATTTATTAAAAAACAAAATGCATCGCTCTGGAAAAACCTACATATGTAAATAGACAAATCAACCTTTCTCAAAATACGTGTACATAAATCTATGACGATTATATACTGCTATTGTAATTAATTTCATTTTAAGAAGTCATTTTTAATAAATTAATAATTTATACATTTTTCCTTTCCACTGCGTTCATGCTTCCAACATCGCACATACGTTATTTATCATAGACGTGATACCTAACAGTTCGATTCTCTTCGGTTTGTCGTGTGCTACATAAATTATAGGTACAAAAAGCAGTAGGGTGCTGCACTTTTAATAAAACCTAAATGCCCTACTACACTCGCTACTGCGTATTGCGTATTTGAAATGAATCGACCATCGAGGCTAACTACACAATTAAACCAATTTTCCCAAGCGAGTAATGTCTTCGGTATACGCATTGACGTAAAGTGGTCTGAAACGGAAAACACCGATACTATCGAGTCAACGGCACAGTTGATTGATTCTTAATTTGCGGCAACATGAAATACCTCCTCTAAACGTTTGCATTCAAATTCACTTAGGAATTAATTCAAGCTGAATGGAAAAGAGGCCTGAACGAATCTTGCATCAGTGTCAACGAATCCGTCACGTCTGAGATGTCTTTGCCCATGAGATTCAAGTGCTTATACATATGTTCGTTTTGTTGGACTGTACATTCATGTTTACTTTGACTTTATAATTTTTACACAGTTAAAGGGTCACTGAAGAAGTCGTCAGTGGAAATTGATTTTATATCACATCAGGCCTTGTTTATTAAATGGCTCTTGAGAGAACTTACTATTCGTGCAGCTATCTTAACGCACATAGTAGGTACAAGTATTTAACGAGATGTGCATATCTTTCCATTCCAGAAAAGCATTTAGGTCATTGCCTCCAGGCATTGCAAACAAATTTTACTGGCTATTACAAACTATCTCGTATTGTCCTGGTCTATTCATGGAGTTGGGTAAACGTCCTTTGTTTGGATAATTTATATAGTTTAGCTCTTAGCATCTGCAGGATGGAGAGGATTTACAATTTACATGCAGGCTTTGTAATATCTTATGAGGGGTCTGTGCTTAATACGTTTAAAGCAATTTATTTCTTTATTTAATTCAGCTTAATACAAGCTTACATACAAACCCATGCATACATAAATATAAACATAAGAACTTAAGGACTAGAACTAAACTAAGACTTATTAACTAACAGGGACAAAAAAAAAGGGGACTTTAAGAGGGACCATTAAGGACTTTCTTAAGGGAGGACTTGGTCATGTGAAAGTCGAACGAGGGTGTGGAATTGGCTTTACGGATCATCCTTGAAATCGGTTCGGAAAAGCCATAATTGGTGCGGTGAGAGGAAGGGCGGAAGAATAGGAGGAATATCAGCTGCAACAAAGAGAGGCAGTCAATGACACCGGTGAGGAGCTGGTGCATAAAAGTAATGTCGGCAGAGTCACGCCGTTTACTTAGCGGTTCTAAGTCGATCAATTTCAGTCGATCCTCATAAGGAGGCAAGTTTTGGTGGTCGAACCAAGGTAAATCACGTAGAGCAAAACGAAGGAACCTGCGCTGGACAGAATCGATTCTATTAATGTACGTTGACTGAGTAGGAGACCATACCTGACTGGCATATTCAAGGATGGGTCGGACAAAAGAGACATAAAGGGATTTGGCAACGTATGGGTTTTTGAATTCGGTGGACCAGCACAAACCCGAGGGCGGAGTTAGCTTTGGCTAATGTACTGTCGATGTGAGAGCGAAAATTAAGCTCGCCATCACAAATGACGCCGAGATCTCGAAGAGAGACAACTGTAGGGATGTGCTCACCAGATAAAACATAGACTGTAGGGTGGGAGGGGTGGCGATTACGGGAGTTGGTGATAGATTGGCATTTAGAGACGTTTAATTCCAAAAAGTTTTTACTGCACCAAATGCAAAAAGAATCTAAGTCTGCTTGTAAAAGGGGGGGGTTTAGCGCGGAGGAAATTTGTTTGGAGATTTTCATATCATCAGCGTAAATTGAAAGGTCCGAGTGTTTGATGATGCATTCAACATCGTTTACGGACAGAATGAAAATCAGAGGACCTAGATGGCTGCCTTGAGGGACCCCTGACCGGGCTATAAATGGGTTAGAGGTCACCGAGTCAAAAAGAACACTGTATTGACGTAGGTTTAGGTAGGACTCAATCCAAGAAAGGAAATACGACTGGAAACCAAGGGAACGTAGCTTAAAAAGGATAATTTTGTGTGAAATTTTTTCAAAGGCTTTACTGAAATCAGTGGCAACAACATCGACCTCGTCACCATTTTACACATAATGTTCTGGAGACGAAGTCAGTGAGGTTAGTCGTAGTCGACCTACCTTTAAGAAAGCCATGTTGGGACGGGGAGAAAATGGACTTGCAATGAAAGAACATGGAGTCGTAAACAATTTTTTCAAAGAGTTTAGGTATGCAAGATAATTTCGCTATGGGGCGGTAGTTGGACACATCACTTTTGCAGCCCTTTTTGTGAATAGGTATAATAAATTAATCTTTCCACCGGGAGGGAAAAACTCCTTGAGAGATTGATAGTTGATTAGTACAATGGCTCGAATCCCGTCAGGTCCGGGGCTGAAATTGTCATCAAGTGTGCTAATGGAAGAAAAGACCTGCAAGGGGTCGATATTGATCGAAGCCAAAGATGTCTGAGGTCGGGATTGCATAAAGTGGAAGTAGTTAAAATCGACTGTAGAAGAGTGTTCACTGAAAGATTGGCTAAAATAGTTGGCAAAGAGATTAGCGATTATTTTGAGGTCGGCTGAAGAAACATCGGCAAGTCTGAGGGTCGAGGGATAACCGTTGGATTTTCTTTTGATGTTAATAAATTTATAGAAGCATTTGGCGTCAGAAATTAGGTCAAATTGCATCCAATTAAGGTAGTCACGGTAAAGGGATTTACTACGTTCAGAGAAAAGGGTGTAGGCTGAGAGATAAGAGGAATAATCTGTATCAGATCTGGAAAAGAGATAGGCATGCCACAATTTGTTACGTTTGTTACGGAGAGATCGTAGTTCTTTCTCTCCTAAAGCTGTAGACTATTTGTTTTATTTGCAACGAAATATAGTACATATGTACTTATATACAAATATTAAAAATGTGACCTAGCGTGCTAAAATGCACTTATCAAATGCCGAAAGTATATTTCCATGCCGTGGGTACACTGTTACAGTATAAGTTTGTATAAAGAGATAGACATCTGTTTACATATGGTAAACTATGTGCCATAATTATTGTTGATTGTCGACGTAAGAGATAAGTGAAAGGACATTTCAATACTCAATAGTATTTGGCCATGTTTAAACACAATCCGCACGACTTCTTGGTATTACGTCTTGGTGAACAATGACAACAATAACTTTTCGCTGCCACTCCTAATTTCCTAAAAATCATTTGCTTTTTACTTTCAGGGCCTTCAAATCATTTCGACTAAAAAAGAAATCATCTAGTTTAGGAATCAACAAAACATCTGAAAGTCCACCACCCTTGCGGCGATTTTTAGATCCGAGTGAACAAAATTATGGAACATATGATCCCCGAATGCGACAAAGCACGGGTATGAATGGACATTTTGAAAGGAACGCTCCGTATAGAAGTTCCTTACAAGACATGAGGAGCACACAGGTAATAAATAACTAACAAGAGGAGGGTCATAAAACCGGATTGCCGATCAGGATGACAACAATTTTACAAATATGTAGTTAGTAGGCTTTTAATTAAAACTCTGAAACAATTCGTTCTGACGCGGTTTCCCTCTCACGAAAAAGTTGATTTTTTATCTTTTGTTTTTTTTTTCATTTCCAATCAAAATGTGATTGGTAAGTCTTAAAGAATAGAAATCACACTTAGCAAGAAGAGGCAAGCTATATTTATCCTATAAGATACAAAGCAACTCCTACCATGCTAGAAAACTAAAAACATTTCAAATCTAAGAAAATAAATATCTCTAGATGTAGACCATCTCATCGAAACCGACAATCCACTATTCATCCGTATAGCCCTCACCATGTGGGAAAATTACAGAAATTTCGATGAGTGTGCAGGGATTATAATTCGGGAGGAACCATAAAAAACTATTCGGATAAATATAATCTTGTAGGTAGGTACAACAATAGCAAGACTCTTAATTTGTTATAAAAGGTCTCCAAAGAACTCCCAACAGAAGGACTGACAAAGGAGGGCATATGGTCACGAATTCTAAATTTATAGACAAACCTAGCAGACATATTGAGACAAGGCCTGAAACTATCTATTTCACTTACCGAGCACCCAGAGCTGGTCTCACAACCATGCAATAGAATAGGGCGTACAAGAACTCGAACAAAATAAAAATATGTTTTCCTCACTAACAAAGCTACCTTAGAACGAATTGCTTTAGAGTTTTAATTAGGGGCCTAAATCCAATTTGTAATTTTTTTTCCATTTTATACGACTCGGTGATCCGGTCTTTGCGCCCTATCTTTGTCAATTTTTTAATTAATAAATAAAAAGTACTTTTTTAGACAATCGAAAGAAACGGACATGGTGGCATTGGATTTGTCCGAAATGATATGTACAGAAATACTATACAGACACCACGGAATGAAGCATTAGGATTATCCCCCAGGGTACCAGCGAGAAGGTACGTTTATGGCGGCTCAATAACACCCCAGCCAAGCGTTCGGTCTAACTTTAGTGACGAATATAGTGGAATGAGTAGAGGGTGAGTAGCATGCCGTTTAGTCCTTGATTCTCATTTTGTGACCTCCGTCATTAAGATAATAACAATTGCTCTTGATATCCCCGGTCTACTTGTTTGTTTTAAAAGGGAAGAATTTTTGTAAGTACGAAACTGACCAATTACTGGAACGTTTGTCTTAGCAAAAGATAGAAAAACAGCCATTTAGTGCGATAGTTACATATTCCTTCTGTAGTTGCTTTAGTGCCTTTTAGATTTAAAGCAAAGTTTGTTTTTATTACCATATGAGTACTCCTACAATGGTTGAGATTAAATAACACTTTTTCTCCAGATCGTCACAGTTGAGTGTATCGAGTACGAATCCATTCGATGAAGATGACGATGAGGATGTCGTTGTAGGCAGAACTGGCACTGGAGATAGCCAAGATGGCAAACAAACACCCTCTAAACGGCCACCTCGAAAGAAGAGAAGAGCTCCAGCACCTCCTGTTCCTGTAAGTAGTGTAACAGTTTTTTCTATTAAAAATTATTATACGAGTTTTTTTTTGCTGCTTGCATGCTTCTTAGTGTTGGGACGAAAAAGAAGGAATTGTAAAAAAATTCTTCAGGTATTCCATAAATTATTAAAGCAAAATATTCTCTCTTAAATTTTCAGTTTGTGAAATAAGACCTTAGCTTTAGAGGATAAAAATGAAGGGTTACATCTGTTTTAAAGCTCGGAAAAGACTTTTTGTTCAATAATTTTTTTTATAAATATATAAAGGTATAACATATACAAAAGAAATCGTAACAATATTTGCAATAATAAAATTGTCAACGCTTTAGGTGTGGTAGCGCACCTACATCTTATAAGTCGGCGCAACGGTGGTCATGGGGCTGTAAAATTCATGAAAATAGTTTTTTTTATAAACATCGTCGTTTTTGGACTACGTCGCCAATTTTAAGAAATATCAAAAAATGAAAATATGGTAAAACAAAAAGATGGATTTTAGTGAAATTCATTACAAAGTTATATAATAACTCGTCTGTCTATCGTTTTCTCTACATACATGTCAACACTTTAAGCCATATCCGTTATTTCCAAAAATATGGAAATCTTTTAAGTTCGATTCGACTACTAAAGACAGTAAGTTTCTTAGTACATCACCTTTGAAAATGTGTATCTGCTAGTTAAGTCGATCAAATTCGAATTCCAAAGGGTGAATTGTTGTCTTCATGTTAGGGTATACTCATTACTTCAAGTGATCCTAAAGAAAAAAAACAGACGAACGAACGAAGTAGTCATTCAGCATAACGTATAAGCTTTCAAAACTATTCACTGCTTTAGAATTGTCATGATCATAGCCTATGATTCATAGGGCAAGCTGTATGGCATGTTACATCGTCCTGTTGAATACTATGCAATACAAATTAAAATTGATTATGTGTATTTAACAAAACAAATGGTTCAGTATTGGCTTTATCCCAATTGCACTTTAAACAGTTACGTATCGTTAACAAACCTTAGTGTATAATGAAAATCGATATTTTTGGTTACACACAAAGCACATAACATACACCCAAATATTTCTGTGCTTTGCCTTACAGATTAATTTTTTAAAAGTCAGAAATCCGTATATAGCCAGTGTTAAAGATTAGACATCAAGAATTAACAAACCGAGCTTTTTAGTATGTGGAAAAAATTTAAAGACAATTCTATAGACAAACAAACACATGGACGGTAGGTCTAGCGGCATATCGATTACTCCGATCAAGTACGAGAGTGGTTGGTAACTTGGTTCGATATTAAAGAGAAATTTTTTTTTATTCATTCTTCATTGTCACTTATACATATTTCAGCTACTGCCAAACAACGAATTAGAATCAGAATAACTTGTGACCATCTATATATATAAAAAATGAATTGCTGTGCGGTACGTCTCGCTAAAACTCAAAAACGGATTGACCGATTTCGATAATTTTTTTTTTGTGTTCGCTATAATACAGGGGTGGTTTAAAAAAAAAGAAAATTCGGGAAACCCCAAAGGAAAATCCGGAAAATAGAAAAAAACGAAAATTCCGTTTTGTATAGGAAGAAAATTTTCCAACTTCAAGGAATCTTTATGAAAAAGGCAATTGGAGGTTTTCGGGGTCGCAGATCTCAAGCTTGCATTCAAAATTTTGGAAATCAAGATGTTGGATCAATATGGCGACCGAAAAGTTAAACTTCAAAGGGATTTCCCTGAAAATCTGCACTAAGGAATTTTCGGGATCACTGATTTCGAATCTGCTATTCAAATTTCCAAATATGAGACCACCCCCACCCCGCTGGGAGATATAGGAGAGGGGGTGCAATAAGGAGGTGGTGTAAAATGAAGAAAACAAAATTTAATAATACTGTTGGAAAATATCTGCAACATGTGCAAAACGCAAATAGGAAAACGTTGGGTCACATAGGAGAGGCGGTGGTACAGTAGGGAGGGTGCAGTAGGGAGGCGTTGTAAAAATAAGGAATACAAATTTAATAGTATCACGGGAAACGCCGGGTCCGGGAAGCTAGTAGAACATAGAATATATATACATAGGAAGATAACTTTATGACCACATATTATACACATGTCACTGTCGTCCTAGCCTGTTGGAAAACAGATAACAGTCACCTATTTCAATTTATAGGGTTTATTCAATGTATTTTAGATTTATTGAATATGTTAAGGAGAAAATTTAATTCAAATATGGTTGCGTCATTGAACAATTTCATATATTATACGAAGACTAAATTTCTTAAAAAATTATTTTTTCACAGGTTCCTAAAGTCATAGTTGAAGAAGCCTCAAGCAATCCAGCAACGCCTTCTACTAGTCATCCAAACCAAATTGAAACGACAGAAAATATCGAAATAACTCATCTGACGGCCGAAATTGAGAATTTCGTTAAAACGACAACAAATTCTTCGGAGAACGAATTAATTATTAAAGAAATAGACACTAAGGTTACACCGACCAATACCGGTGATATCTCAGTCGAAATTGACACAACTGTAGTAGAAAGAGGTTCATCGGTCGAATCAAAACATAGTTCACCCGAAAAAGAGTTATTACAGCAAACTAAAGAAATAAGTCCAGAAAGAAATAATTCTCCCAGACAAATGTCTCTGGATGATAATTCAGAAGTTGACGAATCAATAAAGTCAAATATCACTTCCAAAGGCGTTGGAGAATTGGTAGTGGAAGAAAAAAGTGTTAACAATGAAATTCGAAGAGATTTAGTAATTGAAGAAACTTCTTCAGATGTTCAGGAGGAAAGCAAAGAGGATCCTGATATTTCGAATGTTGAACTAAAAATTACTGAATCAAAAGAAGATCTCTCCATTAAATCGGAGACTTCGAATGAAACAACAGTAAGTAATGGCGGGAGTATATTCCAAATTAAGTATGTCCCCCTGAAAGACAGCTCCCCCGAAACAGAACCTGAACTGCGATCAAGCACTCGATCAAATGAGTCGATCGAGTCCAGTGGCGTCGTCACATTCGAGCGCAGAAGGTCTGTTAAAGAAATCATCGAATCGATCAATCGAAGCCAAAGCCTCCTTCGCGTAAGTCAAGAACAGCTGGCCCAATCAAAAGTTAATAATCTAAACGATCCAGTGGTTAAGGCACCTCCTAGAAGAAAGCATGAATCCAGAGATAATGTGGCGCACAATTTTGAAGAGATTGCTCAAAGTGAAGTTGAAATAAATCGAATGATAGATGAAATGGAGAAATCTGTTCAAATTGGCGAAAATGAAAATTACAGAGAAGAGGTGGACGAATTGATCGATAAAATCGCCGACAAGTTGAACAACAACGAAAACGATTGCGATGAGATTTTTAAGAAGTGCACAATCAAGAAGGAAATCAACCGGGAATCTTCGCCAACTTCTTCAAATCTCGATTGGAATCCTGTTCCAAAGCCGAAAAGGACAAAAAATCTTTCACCTGAGCTCACGAAGGCAAAAGCTATTCAAGAGAATGCTGGGATTTCAAATACTATGCACGAAGATACAGCTTAGTACAATAAGTCAGCAATATACTTTTTAACGGCCCTTCTGGAGTGCTAAGTGGTTATTTATATTATAACGTTGTGAAACATTTGTCAGGTTTTATCTTTGATATCTTGTTTTGATATTTAATTGACTATTATTATTCTAAAGCTATTGGAAGTAAAATATAGCACTAAACAACTGAATACGTCGTTTTAATTTATTCATTTCATTTTCAAGAATTTTTTTCGCGTTTCAAATGTTAGAGAAAAACGTACTTAGTTTTATGTACTGATACGAGTAGCCAAACAACAATATTATCTCTCCGACACAGAGGTTTTTCCCAACACTTATAAGTTCGTCGAAATGTATGATAGATTAAAATGTGACGAAAACAAGGTTCGGATTGCAACGTTCGGGATACGGGGCAGAAATTTAATTATGTCCATTTTTGCCGACACTACAGATCATAGGAAAATTGAGAAAATTATCCGAAATAGAAATCTCAGCAACACTGTAGTCCGGAACGAAGGTGCAATGAGAAATATATAAATACCACAATCGAAACAACTTTCTTCAGTCCGTAAATATTTATTATGTACAATATAAAACACACGTAAAAAATTTAGGCATATTTTATAAGCAAATCTTTCATCTTACACTATTTGGTGTAAAATTCTTCAACTCGTCCTCAATATATTTCGTAAATCGAGATAAGTTTGTCCGCACTGTCATCACCGCTGGGTAACGATCCTTAAGCTCACGTTTTTGCTGGCGAATCTAAAGAGATATAATTTACAACTACAGTATTTTTACTAATGAATACAATTACCTTATTTTTAAACACCTTCTCCAATGCTTTAGATTTTTGTGGTAAATTTAATTCGTGAGCAATTTCGTGCCAGTCATTATCGGTAAACATATCCATTAATGCATCCATAGCTTCGGATAAAGTCCATACGTCTTGCTCCTAAAAAAGTTCAATACAAATATCATATACAATTTCACATACTATAAGACAACAAAATGCATACCTGTGAACTTATTTCTAGAATAAATTCCATTATTATTCGAACCAGTGGTTCCGGTACTAAACAACCCATAATTCCCAGCATGCGAAGCCAGTTTGCCCGAATTTCGGCTACAGAACAGTTTCGTACTCCATTTAGCATCAACTAAAAAAATAAATTAAGTCCTTAAGTTATTATTACCTACTTTTACTTTACCGTTAAATCATTCTCTGTCATTTGTTTGAATAAGTTTGGGCTGGTCCTTAAATGTTCCACGGCCGCTCGCATTAGTGATGTGCACGGTTCAAGCAAAGATGGATCTTGTGGACCCTGGAAAACTTGCTGTCCAATATCTAACCACACACTATAAATTGCATCTGGACCTCCCAGGTCTTCAGTTGACATTGCATTGCACAAGTTTTGTAAGCAAATTAGGGAAGAAATGCGTAGACTCTTTGATCTGAAATTATAAATTTATCAGCAAATGTTTAACCTAAACTGTTAGTGACTTACTTTCTTAATAAAGGTATGCTACTTTCACGCAATATTTGGTGGACATTATCTGGTATAGGTTGAGCTCTTTGCCATAACTGCATTTAATAAATATAACAAAAGTTTATATTAGAACTAATATCGGAGTGGCTATTCGCATCGTCCTTGTACTTTTGAAATTTGGAAATAATTTATAATTTTATTAAATAAATTCGCAACACCGGCATAAAAAAATTCGTAAAAGAAAAATTTTCCTTTTACAAAATATATGTTGACTGAATACGTTCCTTATACAAAATATCGACTGAAATTTGCCTGCTTGTTCCGTGTATTTAGCATGTCCACCAATCCAGATTCCGATTGTACAACGAGAAGAACGACGCTACTGCCAACAAATAATAATAAATAAAAATTTCTTTGCATGCTTTTCACCTTTTCAACCAATCCTAATGATTTGACCGCTTCTAGAACTTTCACAGGCAATTTGTCTGTATTTACTAGATTTGATGTGCTGCTGTGGTTTGATACGTCGTAGTCATGCACGGATTCGTTTTCTGAAAGGTCCTCATTATCTTCGTCTTTCCAGTCTGGATTGCCGTGTAAAATTATGTGTTCGAAGGAGAATTTAAAATATATCTCTTTGTTTCTTACCTTCTTCGTCAGGGGAGCTTAAATTTGTTATTATTTCTGCAGCAACTCTTTGTGCCTCAAGAAGAAATCCAACATGCGTAACTTCTACCTCAACTTCGGAAGGTAGATCATCTTTTCGTCTACGGAGTGTTGCTGCTTCTTCAGACTCATCTGGAATAATGTCGTAATTTTAATGTTATAATAAAGTGCAGCACGAGACATAACAGATGCGCGCATTTTCTTATGCTCATAGGTCTGCCCAGGCTGAACACATGAAGGATGACTAGCAGAAAATAAATATTCCGAAATTATTTTGGTCTCCTACTCATTATTATCCGTCTTACTCATAACTAACACAATAAAATTAGGTAAACCAATTTGGACTTTCCCCAACTGCTTTATAACCTCCCCTGAAAATTTAGGAAGACCTATTTAAAACCACATTTAGGATTTCATAAAAATTTATGATACAGTTAATTTGTCTTGAAGTTTTCATTTTGTTTTAAACATCGGACCACTTTCCTTTAAAATTGCATTAGTAACCCAACTTTATGATTTACAATTTGTTCTTAGTTTCACAAAAGCGATGCTACTGGAATTGCATATACCTTTTACGACACTCATACTGCCGTCATACACCTCGATTTCCTGACCATCCTTACCCAGCAAAGGAAGCTTACTCGTTATATGCCCTAATATTTCTCTGTGATTTACGTCCAAGGTTTTAGAAACAGCTGCGAATATTTGAATGGAGTGGGCCGCTGCCAGAGCTGGAGCATTTGTTATAATAGCTAAAAACACACATTCACAAATTAAGTAGCGGAAAAAAATGTATCAACCTACCTGCTGCCAGAGTTCTCAAGAAAGTGTGCGAATGGTCACCCTCAATATTCAAAAGACAAATAAACTCAGGGATAAAGTTGTTCAGAATAACCCATGCAGCTGGGTTATCTTCAGAAATAATCAGCAAGCATTGGGCGACAGCTATGGCAATGTCTATACCAAATACTTTGTAGTCCAAACAGCGGATGAAGCTTCGAAGTATCTGCGATTGATTAAAGTTGTCCAAAGCAACAGAAGTGCTTTCACACAGATTCCACAGCAAATTGATTGACTGCAAATTGGGACATTAAGGAATGCGGTATTTCTTAGATGAAAGCATCAATTACCTGTAGGAAGGTGTCTGACCTCTCGTCAAGTTGATTGTTCATTGATGCATTGAAAACAGGCACCCAGGTGTTATCGGTTGCGTACTCTGTTAGCAGGACTAGCAGCGGTGTGAGAACATCCTGCTCCACCATATATTCGCACACATCCACTCCGGTAACTGATAGATTCCGAAGAGCTCCAGAAGCCGCATTCCGGACTGCAAGACTAGGATCCATAATAAGCGGTGCCGCAATACGGATGATGTCACTTGTACAGATCTCAGCCACTTTTGATTTATTAATGGACAAGATGGCAAGGGATTGCAATCCATTCAACTTTTCTTCAGTGCTGGGAGATTGCAGTTGTTCCATGACAGCTTGAATTGGGCCCTCCGGGTGGCCATCGTAGTCCAAAGTTTCCTCATTTTCGATGTCCCTTACACTTGGTATGCCTAGAGGATTAACCTTTTTGGAAAGTACTCTAACTTTGCGCGTTTTACCCATTTTTCTTTAAACTTTCAGCAAAACACTACCAGTTCGACGGAGGCGAGGTACAGATCACCCACGTTGCCTAATGTCAACTTGACGTTTAGCTGAGTTTTAAAAATGTTATGTAGTTCCCATCAAATACTCAAGGGAGTGATGGCACTGTAAGCTGATGAAAGACATTTCGAATTTGTGCGTCGGTTAACTGTGATTGAATTAATCGAGAATTATAGAGCGAAACCTTGTTTGTGGAATCTCAGGTCGATTTTTATAAAATTTCATCTAAACCATTTGACCGTTGGAATGAAATTGCTCTCAACGTTTTAAATAAAGTGACTACTCATTGCACAAACAGATGGAAATTACAAGACATGAAGAGTTCCCTAATCTTTCAAAATGCCTCCATCGAGCTTGAACATATGTGATAAGCATTTGTACTCGTTCTATTCGGTACTACTTTCTTATTTGTGGATTTGATGTGCAGGTAATACATGCACATAGTACATTTGACGGATTGACAACTGGTCGAGTCTGATCGTTGTGGCAATTCGGACATTTGTTTTGATTGATTCTGCCTTTGCTCATTCTGTCAGCACCTGTTTTTAAGTGTTTTGTAGTGAACTGTTTTTCGGATTTGCACTGATTGTTCACTACAAAGAGTGAAGAAATCGTTACTACGTTACTTTTTGTAATGTTCCAATTTTGAGAAAACTTCCCTTGTGTGAAGGAGGGTAAGCTTTTATTTCGGACTATTTGAACTTCAGCAGGTAATATTTGATGTTTCTTTAACGGTCTGTCTATTTGTATTGGCATATGAACGATTGCAATGACCATAAAGCAGGAACAACTGTAGACTTAACTTTTTGCATTAATATAATTTTTGGACACTGCTTTCAAGCAGCTCTATGTATTTTTCCCTTCGAAGATAGATACGCCGGCCTTGATGCTCTTTTGGCTTTAATAAATACCAAACTATTCTGAAAATAAATAAAATAGGTACAGACCGTACCTGGATAATTTATTTGAAGTAAATGTTATATTTTTACAAAATAATACGCAAATAAACGCATGTAACGTGCTTGAGGAACCATGATTTTTTCTGTCCCTCAGCATAACTTCATCGAGGAATGTTGCCAATATTTATTTCAATTTAACAAAACGCTAGAGTAAAACCCGGCTTGTTAGTAGTTTGAAATAGGGGTAAAATTGTCGATGGTCGGACTATTGTTGGTTTGGATAGTATATAATCTAACCCATGGCAATCTTGTCGACCCTATTTGTTTCGGCAATCCGATCACAATACTTGTGACATCATTACTGGGATACCCTCTGTTGTCAACTAAATTGGTCCAGATCCTCGTTGTTGCTGTAAAGGTAAATATATTTATATGTGTACTATTTTGTGTATGTTTTATTGCACGGCTTCCAAATTTGTGCACCTGCTTGCTACGATAAGGTTTGAGGATTTCCATCCGTCATAGACGACGAAACTTTTTATTGCCGAGTGATTTGTCGATTGGATAGTTCTCGACTTCATTAGCCCCACTATGACAAAAAATTACCATAGATATCAAAATTGATTTATTAGCTAAGAAATATACTGCTTTCTAATTAATCTGTGTATTTTATCTAAAGATTAGGCGCGTCTGTAGCAATGAAACATTTGTTAAAAGAGAATTTAGCTTTCACAATATAAATGTACGTTTTTCTCTGTTGGTTTGAATTAAGTTTCAGTACGGTTCATCTAGATTCTAAAGCTTTGAACAGATTGAACCAGAGTTGTATCGAAAGTATATCTGGGAGAAATATTAAAAAGCAACGAGTTAATACTGCATGTTATGTTCTACTGTCTAGAAGAATCATTTTATTTATTCATTCGTTTTAAAAGGTAACAAAATAATGCACGATTGCCAATATTTTCATTATTCATCACGTAGTTATGTTGCAAGTTAAAGAAGAAAACACATACTATTTGGAGGACGCCGAGTTCGTAGAAGTTGCTGACGTTTTAGACCAGAATGCGATGAAAGAAACGAGTTCTAAATCGTCCGCTGTTATTAAGGAGGCCATAGAGCACATAGTATAGACCACAGCGGCGATGAAACTTTTCCTTTCACTATATAAGGAAGGAAGAGATCAAGTCAATATTAGGGAATTCACGAGTAAGAAGGACTTGTGGTATTATATATCAAATGAGATGGGGGACAGGTGTTATAGCATCTCTGCTGTACATGCTGAGGATACACTTAAGACTTTAGAGAGAGCTTACAAAAGTAGCCTAATAAACAGAGAGTTGCGAGTACCATCAATATTCTGAGTCGAATGGTATTAAAATAATAATATTGTTCACCTCAGCTTCAAGTAAACGTCTTTTGTTGTGGACTAATTACGAAACAAAAGCCGTCTTCGCCTTATACAAGGTGCAAGAGAAATCTGTGGGTCCTTATTGCAAACAAAATGCAACAGCAGGGATATGTCATCACTGCAGTACAAGCGGAGAATAAATGTAAAACCTTAGAAGGGCTTACAAAAAGAATATTATTAACAAAAAATTTTCTATAAATGCCACTTGCGGATTGGAAAAGTATGAAAAGTAAAATTTCCTAACTTAATACTTAAATGTGTTTCTTTTAGGGAGTTGCAAGAGCTCTTTGGTAACAAGCAATTCCAACCAAATTCTCTGACGGGTCGATTGCTGGCGAGTGATAATTTACATATAGAACCATCACCACCGCCGCCAATAATGCCACCACTTTCACCTATAAAAGAATCACCAAAAACTTTCGTTTCTGATTCACCGCCTAATAGAAATATAAAAGCCAATGATTCGGATTTAATGAAAATGGTGGGTGATTCGATATCGCACCTTACTCGCAAAATGGGCGAACAACTGGAGAACCAAAGACGTTTCATAGCGGCTCAGGAAGTATTTCAGAAAAATATATTGGAGCAACAAAAGAAAATGCACCTAGAGCGCAGAAGAAAAAATGATCTGTTAGAAGAGTTTTTAAGAAGAAAATACGAATAATCAATAAAGTATGAGATTTCCATTAATTGCCCTCTTAATGAGTAGTATTATAAGGAAATAGGCAGTAGTCACTAATTATCAAAAAAGGGAGAATTTTCTTTGTTGTGGCAACACTAAATGTCCCCGAGGACTGCAGAATGAACTTATTTATTCCTAGGGGAGACGTAGTCGTGTCCTTAGGGCCCATATATAGCAGAAGCAGTAATTCTCGGTACGATCAAAAACGGTTCCGAGGTTGAGAAAGGGATGGAAACTGGTAGACTTAGAGCAGGACGTATGGATATGGATTACTGTAAAAGTTAGGCACAACGAAAACGGAGGTGTCGGTGCGTGGATTGTGTATTATTCTTATAGTACAGTCGATTTAGCACGAAAAAATAGGGTTGCTCCGAAAAATGACCCTCCGGAATTTGACTTGATAAATCGATAGGGGGGCATAAAATAAAGTTAATGTTAGATTTCCGAATTGATCCCCCCCCCCCCCTGTTTTTGAGAAAATCCAAAAAAACTTTGGATGCGTTTTTCTCAGAATCTATGGGTTCTAGAGAAAAGTTTATTTCACAAAAAAGTTAGAGGACATTGTTAACTACATTTTATCTCATTGAAGTCAAGTCGTCCGACTTAAATTACAAAAAGTAGGTGGCGCTAAAGTTTCAAAGAAGTGGTTTTTTGGCATTTTCGTTAGGAATAAATACTTTTTTCATAGTAATGTAAATGGGAAAGTTGTTCGTCACAAAAATATTTAAATTTTTTATTTAAACAATTTTTTTGTAAAACTTACCGTTCTCGAGCTGGAGCTTGCCAAAGTGTAAAAATTGTACTTTATGGCCGCGCTGATGCGCGCATTCCATAAATTTTATTTTATTTTTATATCAGAATTATGGTTGAAAATGAGAATATCAAGTAAACATTATGGTATATTAATCCAAAAATATAAAAATAAAATAAAATTTATGGAATACGCGCATCAGCGCGGCCATAAAGTACAATTTTTACACTTTGGCAAGCTCCAGCTCGAGAACGGTAAGTTTTACAAAAAAATTGTTTAAATAAAAAATGTATATATTTTTATGACGAACAACTTTCCCATTTACATTACTATGAAAAAAGTATTTATTCCTAACGAAAATGCCAAAAAACCACTTTTTTGAAAATTTAGCGCCACCTACTTTTTGTAATTTAAGTCGGATGACTTGACTTCAATGTGATAAAATGTAGTTAACAATGTCCTCTAACTTTTTTGTTAAATAAACTTTTCTGTAAAACCCATAGATTCTGAGAAAAACGCATCCAAAGTTTTTTTGGATTTTCTCAAAAACAGGGGGGGGGGATTAATTCGGAAATCTAACATTAACTTTATTTTATGCCCCCCTATCGATTTATCAAGTCAAATTCCGGAGGGTCATTTTTCGGAGGGCAACTTCCAAATCGACTGTACTATTAACTAAATAAAGTTATCGATAACCGTAATATTCCTAGGGGGACTACACTCTAGGAGTATATTCAAGGCTTCTGACATTAGCAATGACTTCTACTGTGGCCTTCCGAGCATATAACATTGATTGTTTGCATTTTGAGAGACTACTAAAGCTTGATACGTACGCTTCGGCACTTTTGATCGGACTGGGTGTAGTTTATGCGATTGTATCGATCCCAGTTGCCATTAACTAAGTGATGAATTTCGTAGCCAACTCCTTGGCTTGAACGGCTGGTGTCAGTATACTACAACACTGCATTGTGGCGGTTACTTTTAATCTCGGCAAATAACCGATATTTATTTATTTTCAGTCTACAGAGCTTTTAATACCAAATTAAAGTATTGAAAAACTGCAAGAGAACAAATTCCATCTTATTAAATTCACTTGCAATCGGGTGAACACTAACTGTGCTGTTCTGAAAATCATTTGAAGGTAAGGGAGTGGAAGAACACGCCGTCTTGTTGATAGATTAGTACATTAATTATTTGGAAACTAGGTAATCAGATTTTAAATCATTATCTTCGGCGGGGAGTTGATGCGAATGAATCGATCTAGTTGAAGATGACTCATAATAGGGTAGTGTAGAGGATGGTCGTATTTTGATTTGCTCAGCACGACGTACTGCAGGGGAATGATGATTCTGTGCTGTATATTGGAAAGAGGGTGTTTCAGAAGTTAGCTGGCAATGGGGTTGTACTTTGTGCTCATTAAAGGTTCCCAAATTAATCGAAGATACGGTTGTTAATTGTTCCGTTTTAGCGTAGAAAATGGCATCTGATATTATTTTGTTTACAATAGTTAATTGTTCCTTTCTGATGCCTTTCAATTGTATAGCTATGGATTTTGCCATAATTTCCCATTCTTCTTCTTGTGTATTCAATAATTTACGTGCTGAATCCATTAGCTCTTCTTGCTTTTTTGAAATATTTATACGTGGTCTCTTTTTTTTTCGTAAGGCAGTTCCATCATCCCATTCCTGTACATCCGTTATCTGAAATAAAGCACAAACACATTAGCCGCTAGCGCTAATGAATGATAGACAGCGAAATTAGGAAAGCAACAAGTGATATAAACAATTTTAAACGACAAAGTAGTGTCAAGAAATATTGACACAAGGATCTATCCTTTTAATCTATAAATATTTAATGTTATAACCTGTCTACATACAATATTTTATTATAACCTATTTAGTTTAGTACTATTAAAAATCACCTCATCTGATGTACCGATAGATACACGTGAAATGTCGCTGCTTTCTTCTATAAAACTGAGTAAATCAAAGTACCACAAGGACGGTACATACAAATCGCCTGTGTCACTTCCGGTTTGTGTTGAAGCTTTGACCTGAAATTGGCATCGCCCAAATATAAGCTTGTTTTTATAAAAAAAAAAAAAAAAAGAAGCATGGACTCACCTTTTTCAATTCCCTTGTGAAACATGTCCGCATATTTTCGATTTTTTTCTTCAAAATGGTTACTGTGCCATTGTCGTCCAACTCTTTATAAATCTCCAAAAGCAACCTAAATTTCTCATTCCTCATATTTCGATTCAAATAATTTTCGTTTTGTTTGTCCCATAAATGGGGTGACTCTCTGTACACCTCTAAGATATTAGTCCATACTCTCTTTTCCTTGGAATTCATTTTCGCTAAGTGTTACATGCCGCTTTTAACCGTTTCCAACAGCTGCTACACGCTGGCTAAGAACTGAAAGCAGCCAAATCACACTACGGACGTTCCAACTTACTCCCAATCTGCAGGGGCGACTTAGAGATAGTCAAGGCCCGCGCCCATAGAATCCGAGGTCCGTCAAACTTCGAAGTTTCCAACTGACAGCTCGATTAAAGCACAATGTACAGTATACATACAGAAGAAAAAGGGTACGTTCAATATCTCGACTTGAGCCGACCGGAGTAGATTTGAATAACACTCTCTCCAGTACGGTCAATATCTAATATCTAATTTGACCTGAGTTAAAGTATTTAAATATGTGCGTCATTAGGCTGCCACACATAGGAAAGTTTTTACGGATACAAGCACCGTGTTCAAACATAAGATTGATCGTGTGTGGCAACTTGGCGTAAAATCATAAGTTTGTCAAAAAAACTGTCCCAAATATCCTCTTTGGACATTTCTGGCGGTTTTACGTCAAACATAATGAATCACTCTGAAATAGGAACTTTTACATAGTGGGGAATTTCCTGGATTGCTACGGTTTTCTTAAGTTATTGCAAGATTTGTCAAATTCACCCAGGTACATAGAAACGACAGGGTTACCCGGATTCCCCTGAAACTCAACGAAAACTCAACCCTGTCCATGGAAACAGTATATGAGACTACAGGAATTGAACTAAGATTGATCCCACATCGATGCCACTCATCATTTTAACTTTTTTACCCCAATTTTGATGCTTGAGTTATGTGGATCGATGCGAAATGTTGTCTGAGACACGACTAGCCAAGACACTCTCTAAACCTAAGATTTTAGCTTTGAAAAAGTGTCTTGGCTAACGTGTGTTGACCCAATAAACTGCATACTATCTCCAGAAAACACTTACTATCACTACCTACCCAACCCAACTGATCGGTTGTTCAAAATGTTGTCTCACTGAGAACGTGCTTGCCGAAAGCCGAATATTTGCCTTTTACAAAATGTCTACTGACTGAATATAATTCCATAATTGCAAGATTTTGGCTGCTAAGCTTCTAAATTTATCAATCGTTGAAACTTTACTGGGCATGATACCCGTGTATCCGATTTTTATGAAGTGTTGAGAATGTTTCTAAAGCAAACAAAAATATATATATACGGTGTTGCGAATTTGGTTTGGGTATTATATCCGTTTTGATTTTGACAGATCTTTGAATTTGTTTACCAACTTGTGAACAGTCGCACTGACTTCAGCAAAAATGTTGGCATCCTGTTTAGTTTGCAAAGACGTCCATTTGGAAATGATTGGAATACTCCGGCACCCGAAAAAGCTGGTCTATATGTTAAATTGTTTGCTGGGACTGCAGGTAATCATTATTTCCTTATGTTAAAAGCCTGTGATGCGATCTTGTTTCGAACTTAGGCTCAGCAAGACGATCATATTTGCAAAAAGTGCTGCAATGAATTGATAAATGCATTCGATTCCAAGCCAAAGTTCCACCAGCCTAGCCTGTTCGCACCGAAAGTATATGGAAGGGATGGGGTGATTGTTAGTAAGTTTCCGTGTTCTGAAGGAGGTTCTGTTACTTATTTGCTGTTTCTTAAAGAAGATGACGTTGACCAATCTGATAAAACTGTCTTCTCCGCTGTACCAGAGGTGAAAATCGAGCCAAAAAGCGAGGGCTTAGAGGAGGAGGACGTGGCGAATGCTGATGAAGAGGCCACGGACCAATGTGATATGTTGATGTCAAAAGTAACGGAACAACAAGACGCTGTTGAAAAACATAGACCTGCATCCCAAGGCAGAGTTGATGCTATGGGTGGTTAGTGGTTTCGCAGCGATTAAAAAGGTGCTGTCAGTTATTTGTTTCATTTACAGGTGGTAAACATGATTCCGGATCCAAGAGAAAGAAGTCAATTGATATCGACGACAGTACCGACGAAGAGCAACCCAACGATAAGGGAGATGTTGGAGAAAGCAGTTTTAGATGTACCAGGTCCAGGAGTCTTCGAAATAATATTAGGGCTCACAATAGTAATACTAATAACCGACCAGCGTGTGAGAAACAATACGTGTGCTGTGATTGCGAGAAAGCTTTTAAGACGACCTATAGGCTTAAAGTCCACGAAAGGACTCACACTGGAGAAAAGCCATACAAGTGCCATGTATGTAAGAAAAGTTGTACCACAAAATCTCACCTTATAGTACACGAAAGGACTCACACGGGAGAAAAGCCATACAAGTGCCATGAGTGCAAGAAAGGTTTTATCAACAGTTCTAGCCTTAAAGCCCACGTAAGGACTCACACTGGAGAAAAGCCATACAAGTGCCATGTATGTAAGAAAAGTTGTAGCACAAAATCTGTCCTTAGAATACACGAAAGGACTCACACGGGAGAAAAGCCATACAAGTGCCATGAGTGCAAGAAAGGTTTTAACACCAGTTCTGAACTTAAGGTCCACGAAAGGATTCACACTGGAGAAAAACCCTACAAGTGCCATGTATGCAGGAGAGACTTCAAAACCTCAGGTGAACTTAAAGCTCACGAAAGGACTCACACTGGAGAAAAGCCATATAAGTGCCATGAGTGTAAGAAAGGCTTTATCAACAATTCTAACCTTAAAAGACACGAAATGACTCACACTGGAGAAAAACCTTACAAGTGCCATGAGTGCAAGAAAGGTTTTGTCACCAGTTCTGAACTTAAGGTCCACGAAAGGACTCACACTGGAGAAAAACCCTACAAGTGCCATGAGTGCAAGAAATGTTTTAAAGCCTCGTGTCAACTTAAAGTTCACGAAAGGGTTCACACTGGAGAAAGCCCATACAAGTGTCAAAAATGCAAGAAAACTTTTATCGCCAGTTCTAACCTTAAAGCTCACGAGAAGACTCACACTGGAGAAAAGGGATACAAGTGCGTCACTCACTTCACCTCCCGCGCTCTTGTTTTACTAAAGTCACCTTAAGCCTTGTTTTGCTCTATCAACCAAGGCCAGCTTTAGCCTCGGCATCCCCCATCAGTCACCCAGGCTCTATACGTGCAACTAGGATTATCTGAAATTCTTTAATTTCGTTTATTCGTACAATACGCACAAATGCGAGAAAAAATTGTTTTGTCTGATATAAATACTAAGGACATTTTCTAGGTGCAAAATTGTGGCCGTGCGAATTCACATCCACAGTGCGAAAAACCAGTCAAATTGCCAATTTGAGACCGTGGACAGATCATTTTTTTTTAATCTTAAACCGGCTTAAATAAATGAAAGAAATGATTTTTGGTATAATTTTTTTTACTTTATATCACAAAATCTGTAACATTTACTTCACACGCCCCAGATAATTCGTCTCTTTTCTTAATTCCCGATGTACTTGACTTCACTGCAATTGAAACATCTTCAGGATTCGGGAATTCCTCTGCACTTAGTTCATTCGTTGAATCGAGTACTTGAAAATCGTCAAGTGATGCTATATTATGCAGAACACAGCACGCATGAATAATCTTCACACTCCGTGAAATGTCTTTAACTTTAAGTTGTTTGAGTTGAGGAAATCTTTGTTTAAATCTTCGGAATGCTTCCTCCATATGACCAAGACTTTGCTGCAAGCGCACATGGAACTCGCTTTGCGGTCTCGTAAGATTCCCATAATCTCGGTAAGGCACAATTAGAAAGGCAAGGGTATACGTTATCTCCTATTAAGAAAAGATCAACTACAAACAAAGTGGCACTGTGACAAGATTTTCGTTAACTAATCAGTTTCTTACAATCACACATATTTCACAGAGTTGCACTTATAGGAGACTTCTGGAATACTCTAGCATCGTACGCTGAACCAGGGTACCCTATAAAATCGTCTAAAAACTTTAAATCCTCGTTGATGATAGCTTGCATGTGCAAGCAGTGGCAACCTTCGATATTGAGGTACAATTTATTATTGACAAAAGGCTTGCCGGTGCAGAAGTGAACTCCATCAACAAGACCTTAATGTACATAAAGAACTACCTCAGGAATAATTAATATTTGTTAAAGAGCTTTACCTATGATATTAGGCAAACCGTACTTTTCCTTAAAGAACGTGGCGGTTTTTCGCTGTTCACCAATAGTTGGCCACTTAATTGTCTCAGGCGCAAGGCTTAGGGCCTCTTTCACAAACTACAAGTAAAGTGTCAAGTAGGCTAACCGCCAATTAAAGTCACCGGTAACTAAACGTACGAATTTCACCATCTTCGAGTAGCGTTAGCCAGTGGATAAATTAGTCCGTAACTTACTTGCCACTCAATCTGCTCAATTGATGAGTAGGTTAACAAAAACAGTTCGCAGTTCGTTATATTTTAGTAAAAAAATCGTTTTCAACAAACTATTAAACATAAGTTACCTTGAGTTTCTTGGGTTTGGGGTAATATATCTGAGTCGAAGATACTTTCTAAGCCGTCGGTGCTTAAGGAGATCATGGCCTTGATTTGTTCCTCCACACTATCGAGTGGAGTTGCAATATTTCTACCACCAACGGTACGATATAGTTCCGACCGTATTGCAGCCGACTTTTTTTGACCGTACGTTTCAGGCCCTCATACTTAACCTTCAATGTTTTAACTGATCTGAATATTCCTCCAGATCGAGCGTTAAACTCGTTTTGAATGCTTTCCCAAGCGGCTTCTTTCTTCTTCCATGTAGAAGCATCGCTTTGTTTATTGTCCAGGACAGTTTGGTATTTTTGTACCAGTGATATTAAAATATATCTCTCCTGCAAGCCAAAGTTCGCACCTCTTTCTCTTTTAACTTTATCCATTGTAATAACCAAGACCCGAATCGTTCTCGCTAAGCACTGATTACGCCCGATTGCACATCTCTCTGCACCTCAAGAACATTTTCTTCGCCCTTAAATATCCTAACTGCGTTTAAAATGATCATTCATGCCTCACTCATACATTATATGTATATTTCTAAAGCGATCGAAATAATACTAACTATCTCAGACACCCAAATGCACATTGCGTTTCCGGGGCTCCAGAAGGGTTGTTCTTGAGGCGCCGCGCCGCGCCGATACAATTACCCGTAATCAGGGGAAAGCCCGACCTTTCTCGTTTATTGTTTTAGGAGGGTTTTTTCCTACTAAGCACTTTCTGGTGCCCGCAGCTGCTTGCAACTGACAAATTCAGATTGCAACTTGTTTATGTTTTATGATAATACATATTTTAAATCACCGCAACACATAAATAAGTAGTTAAATCGAAATTGTCTCTGATACTTTTGAATTTAAATCGTGACATTTGACACAAAACTCAACGAATGAACGTTTGATTTGCTACGACATTCACTTAGCGAATAAGTAGTTACTCGAAGCTTTGATTTTGTTTGTGAAACTGACAGAAAATACTCGGAACCTTTACTTGCCAATTAGCGTTAATTAAAGAGTAACTAATCAACACTTTACTTGCAGTTGTTGAAAGATTCCCTTAGTATGAAATCAAGAACTCGTCCAATTACATCATGTATGGAACTCACGGCACATTGAAGCGGGGGGCAATGTGCCTATAACATTCTTTACTACCGACGTACCACAGGAACGCAAGTATGTGCATTTCAGCAGTTATTGAAAAGAATTCCCCATGTTCTATAGGAAATATTTTTTTTAAATGCAGACTTGATAGCAGTGAAATTACCATTCATTTTCTGGAATGCCTCCGTCTCCCCAAAAAGGCTAATGAGTTTCTTGACGTCTTTTTTATGAAAACTGTGGAAAAATATTTCACTTCTTTAAGTCATTATGTGTACCTAAATATTGCGTATGAATCAGTAGTAGCTTGCATTATTGGCCCCAATCTGCATCCGAATCAAAGCCGTTGCTATCAGAAAATACTTCATAAGATCGTTGTCCATAGCTTGAAAACTTTTTGAAAGCAAATCGCACAATATCGTTAAAAACACGACTTCCGTTCGGTTGACCGATTCAGATCATTTAGGTTGTTCAGAGTTTAGCAGTACAGTTGGTGACAGTCGAACAAATCTGACGTGCCGCGAATTAGCTGGCCGTAAGCGAAATCATTCGTAAGTCACGAACTCAGGCATTGAGATTTTACAAAATACTTATGCAGAGCAGATTGAATTTTGAAAAGTCCGTATAGTACCTAATGTTTTACTATTGAATAATATTATTTTATTTTTGCTTTTTTCGTTTCTACAGCTGAAGTTGTGTCCACAATTGTGATCTTTTCACTCAAAGCGCAACCTGCAAAATTGCGTTGACTTACTTTAGCTATGGTTGAAAAGAATAAGGGCGGTCGCCCTCGCAAATTGGGACGGCGGAAATTCGAAGAGTTTATAGAAGTGTATCGAAAACATGAATGCTTGTGGAATGCTAAATCGCCTACCTACAAGGATAAATCGGCCAGAGAGAAAGCATATGACGAATTAATCCAAATTTCCCGCAAAAACCGAAGCAATGCAACACTAATCGAAATTAAACGCAAAATTAGTACATTGAATTTTCAATGCATAGAAGAATTAAAGAAGGAGCAAATTCGAACGAAATTAAATGCGCGGAAGAAGAAATGGAAGTTCCATTCCTCGTTGTGGTACTACAATTTATGGAAGCCCACAATTGATGCAGAACACACTGCAGGAGATTCTCAGTTGCTCCCTATTGAGGAGTTTATAGAAATGTATAGAAGTCACGAGTGTTTGTGGAATCTTAAATCGCCTAGTTATAAGGATAACTCGTTAAGAGACAAAGCATACGATGAACTGCTGCAGAAAGTGCGCGAAAGAAATTCCTGGACTACTCTATCAAATGTTAAACACAGAATTATTCAAATCAACAGACATTTTCAAACAGAAAGGAGGAAGAAGAAAATCATAGAGGCGATGAAAAATGTACACAACAAGAATTGGAAGTACAAATCAAAGGGGAAGTGCTATGATTTGTTGAAGTTCACAATTGAAGCAGAGCAAACTGAAAGAGATTGTCAGACTGAAGACGAACTTACAGATTGGAAGGATGCTCTTCCCAGTCCGTCGGAAGTATACTTTGATTCGTATGATCCGTCACCTTTTCAAATAAAGCGATCGTACAGTGATTTGTCTTCCAAATCTAACGACGTCAAATTAGAACCGCGGGATCCATCACCAACTCAGTCACATGAAACACCATTTGCGGAATGTGGAGTACCTGAACAAATAGGTACCGAAGATGAATTTGATATTATCGGAAAAAATGTTGCCATAAAGCTAAGAAAGCTACAAGGGGAAACAAACATAATTACCGAAAGGCTGATCATGGACGTTCTCTTTCAAGCAGAATTAGGTAATATTCGAAATACTACACAAGTGACCTTTAGTAATATCCAAAACATTTCACCTGATACTAAAGTGAAGTTTTAGGAATGTATAATATATAAATTAAATAATTAATATAAAGTAAACGACAAGGGGTTACATTGCTCCCCAAAATTTATTTTTTCCCTAATTTAAATATGTACTCTGTAATTCCAACTATATATTAAGCGAATATTTATTCAAAACTTGATTTGGAGATATGAAGATAATTATGACACATGACCGGGAGATTAATTAAAAAGAATGTTTAAATATTTCTTTTATATTTTTGAACATGCCAATGAATAATTATCCCGACATTGAGTGGGCAGTCAATAGTGGACAAATCATCTCAAAAATTTCAGTAAAAGTTACTTTGTATTTTTATATTCTTAAAGATGAATCACGATTACTCCGCAAAAGCAGCAATTGTCGCTGCCCCCCTAAGATTTACTGAATCTGTCTTATCTCTGAAGAGATTTTTTTCTTTGATTTTGTTGATATATTGTGCAAAAGGTGTTATTTAAGTTTATGTATGTATTTACGAATTAAAAGTAATAAACTTCTAAATTTATCGTTTCACTCTAGCCCGGGAAAGTGTTAGGGGTGCCGGTTAAAATGTTTACACATAAAAGGGGACATCGAAATAAAAGCATGTTATACACAGGAAAAACTAACTTGCCACTCACCCAACCTGTTCCATATGTCAAGGTCAACATCCTCTTTTATAATCATATTCAGAGAGCGGGCCCCTATATCGAAGAGATGTCGTCCTGTTGCATAGAGTTAGATACATGAACTGCTCCGGGATTTTACAGTGAAGATATCAACCCGTGAACATTTTGAGCTTTGTATGAAGATTTCGAACCGGATCCAGAGTAAACTTATAAATGCCCACGACGTGCTCGGAAGATGGAATAAAGTTACTCTTTGCTAGAACGAAGAGTGTTTTTCTTCGAATTTAGTGGAAACCACCTGAAATAGTTGAATTGCATGTAACTCTTCATAGTTAACTCTCAACTTAACTCCAAACAAGATAAATTCACCCCAGATGACCACGAAACTAAGGAAAATATTGAGGTCCATAGATTGGCCAGTGGGGGTATTGACGTCATATTCTGATGGGGAATCGTGGTAAAATAAATTTTCATTATCAGTGCGCGGTCCTAACTTGAACAAACTATACTAGTTGATTTAACACTTCCGAAGAATCGCATGGTGAACCCAGCCACGAAATTCTTGATTGATTTTTTACAACAAATTTAAGATACATATCCGAAAAAAATGTGGGGTTCAATCAGCGGGTTAATAGAGAGTCACTAGTGCGGCTCTTGGACCGGTAGAAATTGGGTAACGATTTTCTGCCAAACGGCTTTCAAGTTATAATTGTTCGGTTCTAATGGGGAATTTGTCATCTAATAGTACTTTTAAAGAAAACAAAAAAAATTGCAACAATATTTACAGTTTTATTCTTATTAATATGCTGTAAAAATTAACGAAATCATAAAAAAATATTAGTCGCAGTCTCCCATTGCTTTACTCTAAAGAAAAAAATAAACTTGTTTAAAGTCATCATATGACACAAATTAAGCCTTTAACGTTACGTTTACCATGTACAGAGTAACCTAAAATAGATTGATTCTTTATTCTGGTTCGCATTCAGTAGTATAATAAATCTGCATTATTATTAGCTATAATGTAGGTCTCATAAAAAATATATGTTTCTATAACTTCTTTCTCCTTTGTAAAGCCGATTTGATCAGAATTACATCTGGTCAGCATCATGTCACAAACTCCTCAGTTACGGGACTATCAAGATCCTCAAGGAAGATGGTCTCAATGTCAGCCCGACAAATTGGGCAATATTGAAGCTTCTTAGTGCAGTTGGCACAAAAACCCCTGCGAAAATCAAATGAATTCTTTTCTCCTCTAAAAATCTTGAAAAACTTACGTGTGTTTGCACGGCTCTAGTCTAATAGTGGCCTTTTTGTCGAAGCACAGCGTACATGAGTCATCACGCACACTCAATCTCCGTAGCCTTTCTAAATAGATATGTCGTGGAAGAACAACCTGGAAATTGCATTTTTAAACACTTTTTCCCAGTAATGCAGTCATATATTGCTTACCTTATCTTGCGGTTTTAAAGAAGCGTTGTCATTAAAATTTCTAATGGTTTTATTTTTTGGAGGATGTTTAAATGGCGCAGCACCAAAATTAAATCTACATTGTTGAAAGGACATAAAACTAGCGGCAGCAAAGAATCCCTCCCTAAAAATAAAAGGGAGTTATTTCTGTTAATATGATCTAAATTGACTGCTTACTTTGCTTGCCTAAAAACCTGCTTGTAGACACTACTTTCTACGCCGTCTAAGCTAAAAATCACTTCTTGGGCATCTAAATCTATTAAACAACCTAAAATGGAACCGCCTCTCCAGACAGGTAATCCGTGACTGATTGAGGTTGCGTTGTACCAAATCAATTTTCTGCAGCCGTCGAATGCTATTGAATATTTGTCATCTCCAATTCCGTATCCATCGTCGCTAAGGAAATTTGAATTTTTTGTTGCCCAACCTATCTGCATCACTCCTGGGGTTATAACCAAAACCTCGTAGTACCAACAACCAGAGTCGACCTACATCCAAGTGAAAATATTTAGTTCACAGAAATTTTTTCGTTATTATCTCTCTAACTTGGTATGTACATCGAACGCTTTCGAAGGTATATGCATCACACCTCGCCTCAAGGCCATCAGGGGAGATCTTTAGATACTCGCTGACATCTTTTGTGTTCAGCATTACATTCACATTAGTCAAATCTAATGTCTCGTACGAATACCTTCTGTTTGCTACAGTAACTGCAACGAAATGATTAATACCCGCGTCTTATACAGAGGATCCGCCCGCGATTTAAGAGACTATTCAGCTCACTGAGAAAAGAGCAGATAACAAACCCATAGTCTTCCTACTTTATTAAGGGATTTAGACCACTCAAACTTTTAGTCTGATAAGCGAATTTGAATGATTCAATTTATGTGTGCGCTGAAAGGATGTACGCTATACTTTCACGAATAGTTATCAGAATAGTCACCTAAATCCGTGCATTTTGCTTCTATCTAAAAGTAATCAACTTACAGTAGTTGTCTAAACACCATCGTGCACAAAAGCCGATTTGTCGCATTATGAAGTCACTATCATTGGCATACTTCTCTAAATTGAGCAGTGGATTTCTGGGGTGCTCCACAAGAGTTTTCTGCATGTAGAAATCTCACAATTACTAAACCAATCGATAAGAACATGTTACCTTAATCGTTGCTTTGTTTTCACTTGTCTGTGCAAATTTTTCAAGAGCGATGAGTGACAATAAGGTCACATCAGGGTTAACGCCCTCCTCAAGGTTCTCAATCAGGTACGACAGTGTTGATTTGGACAGCATTGCAATACTACTTGGGCCTGCTAATTTTTCCGCTAGACAGCCAAGTATTACGCAGAGATTTCTCTCCCTTCTCGGAGTTCTCTTGAGTGAATGAGTTATCATATCCGCGACTTCCAGCACTGAATCCTTTGCGGGAAGAGGACTGTCGTCAAGTAAAAGCGCTATAACGCTTGGCCCCATGGGATGTTCGACGGGCACAACCCGAATAAGTGACTTTACCAACTCAATCCACCCAGAAGGCTTGTCTGTAATCACGTGCAATAGGGCCATTGAGGCCGGTGGTTCTGGTTCACTAGAAGTAAGCAAATTAAATTATGCAAGGGAGCAAATCCATCAGAAAGTACTTGTCCACTATAGTCCCTATCACTTCTAGAGTTTCCTTCACCAAACCGTCTACAGTCTCTGAAAGGCCCTTCACGTCCTGCCTCAGGTCGTAGATACCCATTCCGCCACATATATCGTTGCAGGGAACGGCTGGTGTAGCATCCATTGACTGGTCCGACTGCGGAATGCCATCTTCGACCTTATCTTTACAGAGGCAGACACCCATCCTCGACGAAGCAAATAAGTATAAGTGGCCGCTACGTGCTCAAATATTTTTTTAGGGACAAAAGAAGCTGATAGAAATTATATGCATCACAAAATCTCAAAGAGATTTGATAAGTTTGATTTTGTCGGGGTGATAAAAACGTCACGATATGTCAAAGTTAACAGTTAGCTGATACATGTTCTCTATTGAAATTCTTAACACTACACACTCCAATTCGAAAACATTGTTCCTCGCTAGCTACGGTATATGGTTTAGTTTCTTATAACGCTTATATTTCCCGACGTATTTACTTTTTCCGATTGTGAAAACGCTGTGTACACAAAACAACGACGGACATCAAAAGAAAAGCACTTGTCAGATGATTGCATGTCTCCAGTCCACTAAACTGCCCCGTGCCGATTATGTGGAAGGTAGACAGATAAGCCTTGTCGGTGAAGTGGTATCCGCTGTAAATAGATCCAATTGCAACATTTGTGCACTTCCTTCTAAAATGTAAAAAGACGTTACATTTCATTGGGGGCACGTTGCTTCCCGGGTTTTTCAAATGCATTTCAGCTTATAAATAATAATCGTTTCAATTTTATGTGAAATAAATAACATATAATAGTTACTAATAATTAAATACTACGTACAAACAACATGCAAACCGTCGGTTATCATTAAATAAATAAAATTGAGGGAAGAAAAAAGAAATATTCTACTAGCAAAAGTCTCTAAACGATTAAACTACATTTAAAATATTATTTGTATATCAAAGAATTGTGCTCTTGGTTATTGTAGGAATTGTAAATAACTTTTAAACATCATCATAAAATATATCTTTATAAAATCAAAGTTATGATTTCGTGATTTAAGTGAATTTAGATATTCATAAATAACTCACGGAGTTGATTATTTACGTTATAATTAAGAACAGAGTGAATAGAATGAACTCTGCGAAGGCAGCAGTTTAATAGAACGTAACAAAAGCATAAGAAAACCTCCACAGAAACATAATATTTCGCATTTCATAATATTAAGTTCAAAATAAACTTAATAAATAACACACCAGAAGTCCTCGAACTGTTCATTGTTCAACTCCCTTTGCACCAGAACGCAGTCACTAACATTCTTTGCGTGAAGGAACAATTTAATGTTGTCGGCATAAACTTAAATTTCGTGCAGGACTTAAAGTAAGTGATATCGTCAAGTTAAGAGCAGCATACCTAAATGACTATCTTGCGGGACACCTGGACCTGATGCAGCTAACATTTTTTTTTGATGTGGCATTCCCAAAATCAATTTGATAAATCGTGTTGATTAAGTATGAACGTACCTAATTATTGAAGAATAATGAGAAACCTAGATTTGTTCATTCTTCGTCTGGAAGGTTGGAATAGGTTGTTATTTATTATCGACGTATTTCAAAATTTCCCAAAACCAGTGCATACGAAAAAACTAAAGTGAAAATATAAAACAATATTCTGTTTCTGCAGTTTTATTACTTCTTATGTTAGAAAACATTGTGTTTAGTCATGGTTGAATGGTATTAGCTTAAATACTTTATACAGAAAATACATACTAAAGGAATATTAAATGCGGATATTTAAAAGAAGTGAGAATACCAAAACTTATCCAATTATTAAGAGGTAATAGTCTTATCTGCACTCATGATCATTAACTCGGCCATATTATATTTACCTATATATTACAGACTTACAGTTAACTTAATTAATTTTTAATTTTTCTATATTATACGTTAGTTGCAAAATATTAACTTCATTTCTAGAACACTTTTTCGATTCGAACTGTATTTGTGCTATCAAGATAACCACGCCTGAGAATCCATTATATTTTCTAATTGAATTTTTACAATCTAAAACTAACTTTTTTCAGAGAAACAAATTTTGCCATAGTTTAGAATTTAGATACATTGTGGAAGCCTTCAGAGGAACTTTTAGAAAATATTCAAACTCAAAAGAGTAAAGAAAATTTCAAAATTTACAAGCAAAACTATTAACCGAATTAAAAATATAAAACGTTATATTAAATTTAAAATTCGAGAATGAAGATTTCTTTTAATTTTAACTCTCGAATTTACAAATTTTTTTTTATTTATGCACTGCACTCCTAGGAACGAATTCAACTTTTTTAAAGGTAAAGTGGACGGGTGTAACATTATTCTATAATATTTGTAAATACTGAGGGAAAGCGTCTTCGATACCTACAGCTATAGAGAAAAAAATCATTTCATGGAATGTGTTCTTCCACTTTGACCCTCAAGAAAAACATAGGGTTACGAACTCCCTGTACTCCGATCGGATTTTAAGACTTCTTCAGCATTATTTCTTCCGTATCTCAAATATTTACGACTTTTTGATTATTTAAATAACACGTCACATACATACATACATGTAAAGACATATTTGTCTTCAATTAGTTGGATGACTTTCACGATTCAGAATTATCATGAAATGTTCACAGTTAACTAAATGGCCGATTGTATTAATAATTTAAAAATAGACAAGCATAGAAGCTGCTAACAATGTAAAACATTCATCTTGTTCAATTTGAAAAAAGCCGATTCTCACTAGATAAGTTCTAGCTTAATTAATTAATTGACAATTTGGAGCCTCTGGGATTGGACTCCGCGGACTATTTAAATCAATATAACTGCTTAGTCTTTACTGCTTTCTCCCCAGGTATAATCGCATCCCACACTATTATCGTAAAAGTATCTTTAGTTTAGCTTTCGTTATTTCTTTCTTTCCAGTATCTACTCGTTAACATTTTATCTGACTAAATCAGTTTGATCTCCTTCGAATCGCTAAACACAAATATAAAACTCGTCGAATATGAGCTTCGACTTTTTGCATATTTCCATAATAGCCCCCCTGAAGTCTTGAGAATCAAAGTGAATTAAACAAAAGGTTTTATACGGCAGTTTCCAGCGATTGAAAGCTTCCAGTTTGGTGCAGATTTAAAAAAATAGCATTTGTTCCACAATTCGTTTCTAGGGTACCTAAAGGGTCCGAACGAAACCATATTGCCCTCTTGGAAATTTAGCCATCTAATTTAATTGAGCATTTCGCACACAGCCTTATTTTTATTTTGATATCTCAAGCAGTTTAGTTTAGTTTGAATCTTTTTTTGTTATCGGATTACTAGTTTTTAATGCTTTAAATGGGCACGAAACCCGAATGTGGGAGTTCAACATAAACAGCCGTTTCTTTTTCAATGCAGAATTTCCAAGTTAAATATTTGAAAAAAAATTACTAATTTGATTAAAATCTCGAAAACGTATTTTCAATTTAATTTTATACAATAAGCATATAAATTGTAACCGATATCGTTTTAAAAATGATGAAAAATGTCAATGAAACTGGAATTTTAAGTCTATAGTTTAGGTAGAGTGGCCATTTAAATAAAAATAAATAAGTATCTACGAATTCCGAAGATTTTACGTAATTATTGAGAAACGCGAAGTAACAAAACCCAGTTATTTATTTAATTTTCGCAGAATCTTTACCCATAACGTAGCACTATTATGTTCTTGCGAAGTGCAGAGATACGGAACACTAGGAACGTAAATCTTAACTCGCATTTCAATATTGTACAAGATGATAATTGCACAAAATAGAAAGTACCAAGTTTTAAAAAAATTTATTAAATTATAGATATTCTAAGGTATATGTAGATTGTACGTATAAAGTTAACAACTAAAGAAAAAATTAAGACTTTATAAATCGATGTTACTTTATTTAAAAAAATATATTTTTTTAACCTTTTATTTTTCTTGTAAACGATTAATCAAATGCTTATGAATAAGTCTGTTAAGAATTGCAATGATATCGGGATAGCCTGATTTACATCATTTTCTATGAATAAAATTATGTCTTATATAATATTTGAGGGAATTAAAAAGAAAGGTGTTTTCAAAAATGATATAAAATACAATAAACAGAATAAGACTTTATTCATTAATATTTTGGACACTTCTTTCATTTGTTCACTTATTTTAAATACATAACATACTTGTAAATTATGAATCCTTTCCTTTTGATCTCCTCATTTATAATCGCAGATTTGTTTGATTTTTTTAAAATATAATATAAAATGCTTTTAACTAAATAATAAAAATCCCTTTTTGTTTTCTTTGAAATTACTAGAATCAGTTTCATTTAATTAAATTAATCTTACTTACTTGTGCCATCATTTTGCAGCTTTTGTAAATAAACTGATAATGCATATTACGAATTTCTTCCATTCTTCTAATATTTCATACTTGAAAACATACGACTTTATATAACCGCAGATAAAATAAATCAAAAACAAATGCTGATTATATATTAAAAAAAGGTCGAAGTTGTTTTAAACACCCAATTAAATAACAGAGTTAACCCTTTGTCCACACATTACTACGGCACTTAGTAACTTCACCGCAGCAATTTTCAACCGATATCCCATACGCTGCATATAAGCATTTTTAAACACAAGAGATCGTTTGAAGCTTGACTCAGAAATGTTAAGGCTGATTTATTACAAAAATTGAGTATTGCCTCGAGAAAGGTGATAAAGGCTACTAGTAAGTATTATAAAAATATATTAACATGAAAAGCCGCTGAAGATATAGTACGCTTCAAGTCTAGACGAAGGGTTAAAGTGATAATAACTAATTTTAGATTTAACATATAATTCGGTTAACATAGAAACATTAAAGAGGTCAGTTTTTAAATTATTGAGTCAGTTCGAATTCTGAGCTGCAAGCAAAATTTGTTGAATCAAAAATGTTGCACTTCTATGGACTAAATGTACGTAGGAATGATTGCACAGCCTAAAAGCATGTAAAAGTCCTTCGAAGCAGCCAAGGTTTTGGTTATGGAGCCCTAGTGAGCCCTACCCGATTTTTGTTTCAGTTTCAACAAAATCTATATTTCGCATGATAGTCTTCACTTTCCTATTTTTTAAATGCATGCAAAAAGACCATCTGACCCAATACCACCTGTATAAGGTTAAAGATATAAATGGTGTAATAAATTTTTTACTGAATCTTTCATTTGCCGGGATAGAATGAATAACATTCTCACCAGACCCTCACCAACCCCATTTATAGTTTAGAAATTATTAGTGACATACAGAGAAATAGATCGACGACGAGTGAAAGCAAAAGCGTTCATTCCTAGACCCAAGAAATTATATGCTTCTGGAGTGGCGGAATTTTATATCTTGTTTCAAGTTTAGTTGATAGCCGAATTACATGCAAAATTGTTATAGGAATCTTGGACCTAAAATTCTGGCATTTCAAATGGTTTCAACTAAACTGGAAACGAAATACATAATTCCACCCATCTAAGTTGTAGACAAGGTTACATAAACAAGCAAAATTTAATTTGAAGTAGTTATGTTTTGTGGATTAGCTAACAGAAAAATAACATTTGAGCGATTAGGCTAGGAAATTAACCCCTTGCACTGAAACAACGCTAAGGGTTACTCTCATCCCCTTAAAACTCAACGAAAACTCAACCCTGGTGGTGGTACCACGGTAATAGATATGAGGTTCCCATTCATGGCCCAACAAGAGTATTTCGCCTTCCACATGTTTTATATTTTATAATGAATACGATTAAATTATCAACTGCAGTACAATTAACTCTTAGACTGCACACTTCCGCTTCGAGCCTAGGACCGAACGTGCAGTAGGAAACACTCCAGCCTCCAAGACTATAATCGGAGTGGTACATCGTCGCACTCAAATCTTAGTGCTAAAGGATAAACTAGATGCCTGAGGTATTGTATAAATAGAAAAAAAATGAAAATTCCCAGTGCACTCTAGAGAGACTAAAATACTACTACTAAAGAAATACTAATAACTAAAATAATTTCAGTAAGCAGCAAGTTTCCTGTAAGCCACTAAAGCGTTACTTGCTTTAGTTTCATGGGTGCATACTTGTTTTCAAAAATTGATTTCAAATAAGACACCTTTGGAGACAAACGTACAAATACAAAAATTTGCATATAAGCAGTAGAGGGCTCAGTAATTAACTAATATTATAGCACTTGAGATACCAACTTGTATGTAAAAGACCGATTATACCAGAGCTCAGGGGATGGAGATCAATATGGGCGATTGTTTAGATACAGCCAGTTTGGTAGAATTTAGAGCATCTCACTTTTGCTTTGGTGTTTTGGAATCTTTTCTATAAACGTAGAAAATTTTAAAGGATTATATCTTTTCTACCAAGGCTCCTCTCCCAGCACTGAAATTGAACATTTACATGACAGTCCTATATCCGCCCAATGGAACGAACTATTAAGTACCGCGCAGAACGGCTATATATGAGTAACTGATGTTTGCATACACATCTAAATTTTTTAACATGATTGGTTATAAATGACGTTTTCTATTTTTTTTTTTGATTAATTCTTTGATAGATGAGAAAGATTTTATTTGACCTATTCCAGTTTTTGAATACACACTGAAATGTTTTCGCACTGCCATTGTACCCGTGTATTTACACGGGAAAATCGGGTGCGAATAGACACTGCCTAAAAGAAATGGCCTCATTTAGCTCTACTTAAAAATCAATATGGGTGTTCAATGTTCTGCTGAAGAAAGTATTGAACATGTGGTTGAAAAATTGGGTAAAGTAAGAGCGGTACGGCGATCACATTGAAGTCAATTACCCAGCTGTTCAAGACACTACAGATATGTGGTTTTAGTAAGTTACAGTGAAGCTTCAAAGATATAGATTGCCTGATTTCCGAAAATCCAATGTTTAACTGTATTAACATTCGGCCAGCCTTATTTTTGCAAGCTTATTTGAAAATCATTTTACGTTAATAAGTCAGCTTAATAATTTAATTACATTCGGGAAAAAATCAGTTTCCGGAAATACTCAATAAAATAAAGTAAATAAATAATGAAATGAGCAGAAAAAATATTCTGCCCTAATACAATAGAGTACAACAAATTAAAAAGTATTTAAGCTTCAAACCATCCCGTATAAATTAGTAGTATGGTCAAATCACAAGGATCGTTTTAAAACGACAACAAGTCCAAGGAAAATGCAAATTCAAGAATTCTGCTATGAAAACAAACGTAGATGTACTAATGTTACACTGAATGAAAAACAAAACTCGAAATATTGATCGTGATTTCAACAATTTCAACTTTTTTCCAATTAGTTAGATTTGTGTCTACACAAACGAGAAGAATTTTTATTCAAAGGTTAACCAATATTATATGCTAATTCTAATCGATATAGAACTGAGGCTTTGTCTTTGAATTCAAAATAACGAATATTTTAACGACGAACATAAAGAATGGAAAACTAACATTTCATCTATAATTACATAGCAGTCTATTAGCATAATTTCTTTGTATATATAATGGAAATTAATAAAATTAACAAAAACAGAAATTCTCTGAAGAACACGAATTACATACAGTCTATTGCTTTTATTTTCTCATTTATTAATTGCTAAAATAAATAATCTAGAACACCTTTTTACTGCAAATAAATGTTTCTCCTCTGACTATATATACTATTTATATATGTAAATAACTTATATATTCACAACTTGGGATAAGTTAAAATTAGGACGTCAGATCTATCGATATTGTCCGATTAGGCGAACTAATTTTGCTGATGCCGACATCATTATCCATAAATGACATAAGATGATATACTTTCGAATTGCGATCCGATCTTCCGTTCGGGGTTAAGGACCATTCTTCATTTGATTTTTTAATGCTGTTCTCCAAATTCTCCTGGTTTTGAAAACTAATCTCAGTTATTTGTGGAGTATTATTATTAGGACTTGGAAATCGATGGAAGTGAACATTCTCAGTAGTATAATTAGAGAATAGAAAAACCGACGGCTGGAGCGGTTTAGGCTGAGATATTGCTTGAGATAGTAAAAAATTTCCTTCAAATTTGTTTCTTTTTCGAATTTCTTCGAGGTTTTTATCCAATTCTCTAGAAAGGGGCGTTAGTGGTGTTAATGTCACATCCGGTGCTATATGATGAGTGTGCGTTGGTGTTTTAACATCTTCTTCATCCGAAGAACATAAGTCTATAGTGTCTATCACTATCTGGGAGTCTGATGATTTCTGACCAAGGGTGTGTTTGAACCTCATACTTTTGTAACTCCTTTGTAAGCGTCTAATGTCATTTTCCTGTAATCTTTTAACGCGAATTGATATAGGACGACATGCCTTAATTAGGAGAGAATTCAAGAACATGAACGCTTCTAACCGATGTGCATTTGAAAACTGTCGACGTGGAGGTATATATGTATGATAATGATAGTCTGCTGGTTTCTTAAATGTACATGGTATGTGGAGGGTGCTAAACTTCTTTTCCAGGAATTTCGGGCGAAAGATACACGGCGTAAGAACAGGGGCATGGCAAAATCGCTCCATTCTGTCAAGACGTTCATGCAGATATTCTACACTCATGACGGTTTTAGTATTCCTTATCATTAGTTGTCCCGCCGGCGAAGACAATGGGATTGTCGGACACCGAGAAAGAGCATAAACTCCTCTATTCCGCCTAGGTAATCGCTTCAGTTTTTCCAATTTAGCCGGTTCTTTATCTTCTTTTGTATTATTAATCAAATTCCGACTGATAATTGCTTTGGCTTTACTTGGCGATGTAGATGGATTAAGGCTTTGCAGTTGGAAGTTTAAGAGAAATGCCTGCCGTAACTCATCGTTAGGATTTTCGCTCAAATCAGCTGTGAGCGGTGAAGGAGTTGGCGATGGAGAAACACATATAATAACGTCATCATCTGCTGTACATGTCTTTTCGTGCTCCTGGAATAAATAAATGTGCAAATAAATTATTTGAAAGTTGTTGAAAAATACATTACACAGATATGAAGGGGTACATAAAAACATAAATTTCTCACACACCAGAAACTTGAACCTTTTGAAAAATGTAAAAAGCTATTTGAATAATCGCAATGAGCTACTGTTTATTAGTTTTCTCTCGTATACTCTAAGTATTTACGTACTAACAATAAAAGTGGCTTAAAAAAAAATTATCTAAAAAGTACTTGGGCAAAGTTATACCCAACTCGATTCAAAATTTTCAGAAAAATTATTGAAACATTCAACAACTTCTAGGCAGCGAACTAATAAAATCATCTATTCCTTTTTGGGGAAGTTCTAATTTCGAAAAGACATTCCTTTAAAGGCTTTAGTCGAAACGAATTTAACAGCTAAACTACGCGTAAGATTCTAATAAGAATCGACGAAACTCGAACCGAGATAAATATTTCAACCCCTGGCGAGAATTTAATTGGTATTTCGACATTTTAGCAAATACCACACGTGTTCGACCTGAATTGATATTCGCTAATTATGCAAAGTAAATACCATTATTTTGAATTGATAAAATAAAAATAGGGTAAGCTTTGATCATACAGATTTAAATTTTATCAATTCAAAATAATGGTATTTACTTTGCATAATTAGCGGATATCAATTCAGTTCGAACACGTGTATTAAAAAAAGAATCGATACGCACATGATGCCGCATCCCCATCAAAGTTTAAAACGCATTTACTGCGCATCATATGGTGAGTCAAAAATTCAAGTAAGCATCATAAACGCATCTGATGTGTCAAATCAGAGCAAGGAACGCATCATGATTGCCGATAATGCAACGTTATTTTAAGAGTGATAGAGATCGATCGTTAATTCCCAAATTTCGACAGTAGATTCGATATCAGCGACCCCGAAAACATATAAAGGCCCGTTTTCATCGCAATCTTTTTAGTTGAGAATATCCGATCGCCATTTTGCTTTTTTAAAAGTTTTTTCAGTGATGTTCCACATTCAGTTGATAAGCTTTCAATCAGTCTTGGAATCATTAAAATCGGCGCAGATATAAACTCACAGGAGGAACCTTAAGCTCTCGCGTTAACGTTTTAATTATATATATACATAGATGGGTATACTACGCGAAAAAAATGTCTTAGCGCTTGCAGCAGTGCTACCAATGAGATCCTAAATAAAATGTTCAAAACTTCATAAATTAAAGCAAAATAGATCGTCTTTTGTCCGAAAGATTACTTTTTTCGCAAAACCACAAAAAAAATTGAGAAAATTTACGTAAAACTACGAAACAAGCCACAAATTTGAATATTGCGGCGATTTTGTGACAATCATAAGTTTATACGCAAAATTATGTGTGATTGGCTATCGGCGTCACTTTTTGTTACTAATAAGTTCCTCTCCATATTCAATCATACTTCCAAAAGTTAAGGCTTTCATTTAAAACGTTACATACCTGCAAGAGTATCAAAATATATTGTTTTGCTCTTATTGAATATTCTTCCATATATTTTGCAGGAATTAAAAAAAAATGAAGAATTTTTTTTTAAATGAAAATATGTATAACCAACAATGTAACCTGCTGCCGGCCGTAACCAAAGTTGACATTCGCTTTTCCCGAAACAAAATATGCAAAATATCAACCAGAAACATATAAGCCTACTCGACCGATTTAAATAAATTTTTTTGAAGTTATTGCATTGATTATTCGATTCTTGTCTTCTTTTACTTTGTATTAAACCAAAACGTTGAAATCGTTACACAAATCGAATATTTGACTTTAATGATCTGCCCGAATTAATGTCTTCATCTTCGTTATGACGTCAACAAACAAACTGAACTATTACCACAATTTAAGAAAAAGGCAAAGCTGACCTGTTCGAATTCGTTTGCTTAGCTTGACATTTGATTATTAAAAGTTTGCTAATTGTAGGGTTAAAATGATAGTGATCTGAAAAAAAATTGTATATGGAGGTAGAAGGAAGAAATATAAATGTGGACTTTGTTAGGCAAGTTGTCGTCGAATCTATTTACCAGCTGTTCCTCTTATGACATTTGATTTAATTCCAGCAATCTATTTTACGAAATCTACACAAAGCTCGACTTGCCCAAGTGGCTTAACTATTATACTACGTATCTAAGCTTTTTGATAAGGACATGAATTCGAACATTTCGGTGTGACCTCACGAACTGTTTTAATAACATAAAAACTTGGATGCGGACAGGCCCTAAGTAGCTGCAGTTATATTGTAAATTGTTTCTTTCAAAATCATTTTTAACGATGAAGTTTTTCTACTTATTTGGTTGATTTTTTTTTTAAATTTTGAAATAGCACTGGGAACGGGGAGTGGAAATCTTAAACGGGATTTTCTTTACTCCGGGGCGAGTAAATTAAGTAAATATATTTGTGCCAATTAGGATTTAATCTGTGCTCTTTTCTCCAAGTTTATTGAATAATAATTTATTTTTTTCATTTTTCGAAACCACGTTTTCAAACTTGTCTGTCTTTTTTCTCCGGAACTATTCAGTCGATCATTGTTTTTTTTTCTTTTAAATGTAAAAGGATACTTTTTGCTGGAGTTTATAAGAAATATATGTATTAATGTATAACTTATAATATAAATTAAACATTTTTTACAGTGCCCCTAAACTTAAAAAAATCTAAAAAATTTCTTTTTTCCCAAATGACTGCCATTTTGTTAATTATGAACATTTTGAACTACATGTTGGTATAAGTTCCAGAGAATACCAATCTTTCAGAATCTACATATACATATAAATCAAAATTTGATTTCAGATAATGGAGTCCGGAGAAAAGTGACCGACCAGAGGTGCGCGGTGTGGACTTGCACATACTCTGTCATATGAGTCGCTCAGAAGCCAATGCGGTTAAATCCATTTTTTTTATATTGTCCCAATAAGTACTTACGTTTTAATTTGCACATCCTCTACAATCTTGTTTTGTTGCAGAGCTTATCCTTTGGAAAAAAGATTTTATATATTTATTTTTCTGATAAAATTAATAAACCAAAAATTTTAAAAATTAATGTAGAAACACATTACTTTTCTCAATTTTTGTTTTCTTGGCTTCTAAACGACTTCTATGACAAACATGTTCAAGTGCTATCGATCGACCAAAATCATAGAGCTTTACTGCAGAAACCCCTAAGTTGATATTTTTAACCTAGCCCAAGAAAAAAAATTCCAAAAACATGTTCAAACTTATTTTAATTTTTACCACTCACTCGAAACATATTTTATTCTAATCTACTTTATGCGCAAATTTTTCCTTATGCAAACCATCCAACCTCTCTTACGCATCGCAATCAATTTTAATAGCATGGACTAAACAAAAGTAACTTTTATTCTATACCAAGTTTCATTATTATACCTGTTTTACAATAAATTGTCGACTTTTATGACCAACGCGGTAAAAGGCGTGAATAGCTCCAATATTATATGCAAAATTTTCTTCAAGTTGATCACTCATTTAATAATTATTTAAACCCGAAATCTTATTTTTTGCAGGATCAAAAATTTCAATGAAGCAAAATAAAACTCATTTCATGCGCAATGATTTTTTCTTACTGTAAGTTAGTATTTATTGAAAAATTTGTTAATATTAAAAAAATTAAATTACAACGTGCCTTTAATCAGAAGCAACCCTTTCTACATAACATTTAACACATAATTCTGATACATTTTCAAAAGATTTGTAATCACTGAACGCAGAAAGCGTGTTTACTTAACAACTCATACATAAAGACACGAAGCAAACTTTAATCAGCTGGAGAAATAGTGATGATAAAATGTAAATTTTCTATATTTCAATGTAAACATACCGTAATTGCTTCTAAAGAGTAAAGTTCAGCGTCACAATTATCACAGAGATATATGTCGAAAAGTGCTGGCTCAACCATTTGCTGCTGCTCTGTTACCTGAGAGCGCGATTTTTGTAGCAGCAAACATTTACGATTCCTCTGGGGTTGATCATAAGACTGCAAAAAAATAACAACAAGTTTAAAGTCCACGTGATGTCGTCTGACTCACTCCTACGACTCACCATATTCTCGTTCCGGAATGTTACCAGCAGTTTATTACTTCGCCTATCGTATAGTGAAGTGGTTGAATTGTAGTTATTTATGAAACGTAGACGAGCGGGCTCATATGTCGCCAGCTCATTACAAAACTTCAAAAGGAAAAAGCATTTGTGGAATTGATAGCATATGATAACAATTTCCTTCATTTTCTCCAACCAGTTCTGAAAATTTTCCCCCTGTTAAGTAAATATCCAATCCTTGCATGGATTCTACTTACTCCACCAAATCTTTTGGGTTTAACTATTGGAATTGTGAAAGAAACATCTTCTGGCCACCACTCAGGTTCGCTATAATCGACTTTCCCCTGAAGATTTATGTGTCCTAGGGAACATTGCACCATGAAAGGAATGAAATTTTCCAATTGTGCCTCTGTTATCTTCTCCAGCGATGTGGGATACCCATTAGCGAAGAGTAGTGGGAGATTTGATACCATATTTTGTTGAACTTCATCTGTGTCATCCATGACGTTAGTGCTAAAGGAAGTAATTTAGATAATACCAAGGTTAAATAATATCATGCTAACTTCTATTGTTTATGATAAAAACAGAGGGAAATCTTATCTGGTAAATTTGTAAGGTTCAAGATTGTAGATGGAGCTTTGCATGTCATTTTATCTTTAATGCAGTACGAACCTTGCCTTAGGTCTTACAATGGGGAAATTTATTATTTAGATGAAGACAAAAACAAAATCTGGATTAGTAAAGTATTTTAATTTAAAAACATCTTCGTTACTTTTTTATGATTTTATTTTTACAAATCTGCCGTAATACAAAGAGCTGAGAAGAAAGCCGAGAAAAAATAATTACCTTTTGTAAAAAAAAAATTATTTAAATCCTTTGTTTCCAGATTTCTACGTGACGGTTATTGAAAGCATCATAATGGACCACACACAAAATCCAAAGGATATCACTTTGCTAACAAAAAAAAATAAAAATTTTCTTTTCCTCGTATAATATATTTATTTAATTGTTTAATACCTAGCTAATCTAAAGATATATTCACTGGAAAATCATTTTTTGCTTCTTTGTTTCGCGATAAATAAGCAATAGTTGATTAAGATAGGAATTTTTCATACAATGTTTAAAAGGGTAAGAAATAAATTTCAGAAATAATGGAATATCGTAATCAGGAAACTAAAACTTTAAATTTAAGTTATTAATATTATTTATTGTTGAAATCGTTAAGAAAATATATAAATCGACTTCAAACCACTAAAAAGTTAAAGATATGTTTTTTTTGGAAAAACAAGAACACATTTTCAACTTTTTGCAATTTATTTTATATTTCGAACAAAATTAATTTGATTTATTTGGGGTTTTTACGTTTTTATCTTAACGACTAACACAGAACAAAAATCACATTATTTGAAAATAAAACCCAATATTTGATTTTTTTGTACTTTTATTTCCCTGAAGGCATTAGTGACCACTAGTACGACAAATATTAGTTTTCTACATCAAAGAGATCAAAAGTTAGGAGGCTGTTACAGACGAGGACCGATCGCATACCATAAGATATCCGCTTTTCCATTTTTGGTGCGGAACCCTATAAGTAACAAAACGATCATTACTAAATCCACCCCAACACTAATAATGATGAAGAATTTAATATAATAAGTTTACCTAAAACAGAGCTAACTTGAAACTGTAAAACAAAAAAATCACTATTAATTTAATCATATATTTTATTTCTCATGTCAACATCCCTTTGTCTACACAAATACTGCACCATACACAATAATCCGCACACCAAACGATGCGTTTTTGCTTCCGCTTCTGACATCGCATAATCACTTTGCGTTTAAATGCCCTATTTGGGTAGAAATTATGTTTGAAAGAAAAAAAAAATGCACCAGTGACCAACGTTTCTAATGAATATGCATCTCACAGTCACCAGGAGCAAACGTCTCTAATGGATACGCAACTCACAAATACATTTTTACCAGTAAAACAACAGAAAACGAGCATTAGCCATTCTGTTTTATACAACTTTGACAACTTATAAATAACCGTTCGTGCGCACAACTGTAAAATTTCGCTATGCTTTTACATAAGGCTGTGGACGAGTGTATTTTTCTTCTTACGGTTATGAACCACAAAGTCTTCACGATCTTCACTCTTTATAGTAATCAAAAAGATAAATACTATTACAATCGCTGTGTTAATTTCACAGGAAGATAACTTAAACATTACACTCATAAGAAGATTTTAAAAGAACAAGTATGTAGATGTACTTTCTTTTTCAGTTTAATCTCCGAGGAAGAAAACTTAACCTGTAAGTAACAATCAAAGTGTCAACCTTAAGATAATATCAATATCCATCAAATAAAAATTCAATTCTTCTCATCAGGTTCAGCGAATATACTTTTATTGACAGTGTGCAAGGCGCAAGGGTTTTCTGATATTTAGTTACACCTAGTTGTTAATTGAAAGTATGATTGAAATAAAAGAAACTCACTGTGGCCTACTGCTGTTGGGATGCATTCTCGCTGTCCTCAATTTCGTAGGGGTTGCCATCGTTATCAATTTCATTTTAACAGTTACTTTTGTTGTTGTAACTTTCTCACACTTTGAAAATAACACTACGTATTATTTTGAAAATATTAATATTTTCGCGAACATATTCAAACTGGTAGGGTAAAATTCTACTATCACATATACAATCACTTGTGTTTTATTATGAGCCTTAAATTGAAAAACAGCAATAAAAGTTGCAGTTGCACGTTTCAAATAAAACAATCACTTTTTGCAATATTTTCGAATAAGTTCATTGTCACTTTAAAAATTCATACTTCATTTCGCATAAAACCGCTACGCTTTCAACTTTTGATATTGTATTTGGCTGACATTGCAAACAAAATTAAGCTTAATAACTCAGAATAATTGCACTGGCCATGAACTTATGGGCAAATGTTCTGTCAGCTTAAAAGCAAATGGCACGTCGAAATCAACTAGCTAACAAATTATTTAAAATAACTAGATTTGTAAATGTCAACATGCTGATATCAATATTTAAAAAAAAATTACTATTCACTTCTGTTATCCAAACTGAAGAAGAACTAACTGTTCAGTTCATCTGCAAGTAATAATGCAAAATAATTATCTTTACAAACCTATAACAATTAGATAGTTAATATTGAAAGAAGCCATGTGGTTATTTAGTTTATATTCTTATTATAAAATAATGTCACAATCTCCAAAATAAATTTCTTAAGATAGAAATAACACTTCACACTGTCCATTATTTAGGTTTGGGATAATATACCCTTTTGATATTTTAGCTGAGCTAATATGTACTGTAAATTACTTGCATATTATTATACAATATCAGTAGTTCTATCTGAGAAATTGTGAAATGAACAAATTTTATAAAAAAAATTAAAACGAAAACCAAACTGATGCTCGGTAATTCTTTATTTTGTGTGTGTTGTTTTGCAAGTTAGTCAGGTTTTGGCTGAATTCGGAAAATATGTACAAATTAAAACGTTGGAAATAAATCTTCCCTACTTAGTAAGCCGAAAAAAAAAGGAAAAGTAAATATAAAGTTTATCTAACAAACATTAAAAGCTTCACCAATTTCCACTCCATAAATGAAAAATACAATATCATGAATTCTTCCTAGGAGTCTTACTTGTTGTGAAGGGTTTATTTCTCTTGGCGGAATAAAATCAACCTGCTGTCCAGTCTAGCGTTAAATATTCTATTTGCACGTGTATTAACATCACAAACCTAACATGCATAGTATTATAATCGCCTCCCGTGGAACCCTCGCAATAAAGGTGGCAAATATTGCGTTATCGAAATTTAAGCCAACATTTTTCAACATGACAGTATGGATACATTAACTGGTGGGACCAGTGCACTGAAATAGGGGAGCTGCTAGCCATTGCCACTCGAACGAATAACAGAATATATGATGATGCGCTTTTTTCTTCGTCTGCACACTTATCAGTTTCTCTGTGAATCAATGCGTTGTTTAGTTTATTACAGACAATAAATGCTTACTAGAGCTGCTGACGTGGAAATTCACCATAAACAATTTTATAAATATTTAATCTATCCCAGGGGAATATCTGCTGCGCCGTAACTATTAGTTTTTTTTTGCGAATATGTCCTAGGAATGTTGTTTACAATTTTAGACGTACATATATAATATACAGAGTTATACATTTTCAATGTGCAGATTTTAAAATTGAATAAAATAATATTATTATTGTCAGTGAAAGCACAATCGATTCCATTAATAATGGAAAATAACATCGTTCAGCTGGCCACGACTTCGCTCAGTTGCACATATTGTAGAGTTCCAATTTTCGATGACATTTTGGCATAAATGAAGCTCCAGAATCATGTTTGGCTTATTGGCATAGACGAGAGACTTGATATAACGACACAAAAATATCTAAAGATGTCAAATCACACGATTTTGGCGACTAATTAATGTCGCAATTTGGGAAAATTATAGATTCAGGGAACTTCTTATTCAATACAACAATCCCACACAACTTGTGTGGGATGTACTTTTAAAAAAAAACTTATCTTGGAGATCTATATTAAGGTTAATTCTCATCGTTCTCGAACAAGTAGAGTCTAATGACGCCACCAACCTCATAATTCCGTAACAAACAGTACCTTTTTCCGGGTACAACGGACACTATAAGATCTCTTGTGGATTGATTAATAGCATCCCATATACGGCATTTTTGTTTAGGGTTGTGTTTTCCTTGAATTTCAAGATAATGAGGGTGTGTGTTTCTATGTAGCTGGGTTAATGTGACAAATTTTGAAGTAAAAGTGAACTTATATACGAAAATTTAAACATGTAATAACAACTGAAGTTCTTCCTCGGTCCAAAAAATCCTACCGGACGCTATTTTCAATACATAAGTAAACAATGTATTAACATTTACGTAGCTCACCCTCTTATTTATTTATTTACAGCTTCATCAAAATACTGATTACTAACCATATTAAATACATAGAAATAAATTGAAAATATATATAAAATGAACGAAAAAGAAGAAAACGAATAATCCTAATTAAAAAACGTATTTTTGTAGCAACTCAATATTTGCATTATACATTGAAATATATAAAACACACATTTCTTCTGTGAGAATCGAATCTCGCATGCTTAATGCCTTATGACGCACGTGTGAACAGCGTCACACTTCTTTTATTTTGAAAAATAGGTAAAGGTCAACAACGCCTAGTAGTTTTCATTTTACCTCGGCATTCCCAGATTCAAATTTGTTTCGTCGTTATTTGAGGGATATGTATAATTTGGGTTTTGCGAATGTTACACGGAAATGCATTTGAATTTGGAATGAAAAATTCTTTGGGGAGGTTCAAAATAAGATGCATTTATGTATACGGAGAAAACATTCACAGCCTTTTGTCAAGGCAATAGTGTCCGGAATCGAAACAAATCAATTTAAATATATTGAGTACAAAGTATAAAAAGTAGCTCTAGGTATCAAGTTTATTCATTTTTTAGTTTACGAACAAGAAATTCTACATAGCTTGTGTTTATATCACTCGAATAAAATTGGTACCCTAAAATAAGGTACCACATGAACTTCTCCTGACACAGCACTATCGGTGGCACCATATGGTGTCGCCGTCTCCGGAATATTGCTATTCGAGTGCTTTTGTTGTCGCTTTGTTTTAATTAAGGAAGGAAAAGGTATTCCTATTAATTAGAAAGTAATTCATCGATAAATTCAATTTGAATGTAAAAATTAAATACTTTGAGCCATGCAAAATCAAATCGGCGGCGGAAAGAACTTATTGATATATGACTTTTTCGTCTGGGTCATTTAACATTTAATAAAAAAAACTAGCACGTTCGGTAATTACTCGAATCAGGAACGAATAATGTAACGACTTTAACTAAATTATTGATAATTTTAGACGCTTCTAAAATGTCTATGACAACCATATCGCAATAACACTTTTCTCTTTCGTTGTAACGAAGAAAAGTATAATAGAAAGGTAGCAAAGCAAAAACAGAAATAAAAGCAGAAATAAAAACAGAAATAATTAATGTACTGCACCCATACATTACATTACTTGCAGAAAATTGTTATTTAGACAAATATATACACGCGGAAAAATGAAAACAACAATGCGTACTATTATCCCTCACCCCTTAACTTAACCTTCAAAATCATTGATGCGTCTATAGGAGGAGTGTTAGCCGCCGTGAATTTTTAGTGATGTTTGTGGCCCTTTCACATGTACAGTACTACCGACTTGCTGATATGACCTGAAGCGCGACGTGCACCTTTTTCTCTACTCTACAATGCCACCATATGGGACCAATATGCTTTCATGGTTCGGCATTTAAGATATATCCCGTGAATCGCGGCATTCAAAATGTTATTCATTATATTTCAAATTATAAAAGTAACAAAACTATATTCAAATTCGAAGTTATTTTTTTTATAAAAGTAAAACGATTTCCGATTGCACGAAACGAAGGATTAAATTTCTTTTACAATTTATCCGATTAAGATACGGTCATTTGTTTCACCCGTGCCTATTTATGTGGGTGGCTTCTATTTTTCCTGGTATAAGAGTTTGGAATTTGTTAACAATTTATTGCAATGCTTATAAATGTAATAATGTAACGGTGGATGCATGAGTGTGCGTATATTTAGGACAAAAAGAATTATAAACGAAGGGACCAACGAGAAATAAAAGCAGCAGCGTGTTTTTATACTTGCCCCGCCCTGCCCAACTTCAGAATATGTGTACAAACAAAATTGAATTTCTTTTCACTTTATAGTGGCGGCATTGACTTTCTTTATTTCGTACATTTTGTGTAGTTTTCTTAAGTCAATTAAAAAAAAAGTTTTTATGACAAGTCAAATGGCATGCAAAAAATCGAAGTCAATGACAACAGACAATGGCTGGGATATTTTCATATCCTGCTCTGGACCAGACTTCGCAGAAAATTTTGAGAAAAGAACACCAAATTGCATTGACTTATATCCACTTTGCATCAAAAAATTAATCCAATAATTTATTCATCTGAATTTTTGTAGTTTGGATGGGTAAAAATCGTGGAAATTTGGTACCCTTTTTGAAAATTTTAAAATGTTTGCTGTAGGTAAGAGTTTAAGAAATTCAATTCAATGCAAAATTCCTGATTCCGAGCAAGAAACGCAGAGAAAAACGCAGCTAATATCACGCAGTTAGGCAGGGCATCATTTCGTTTGTACTTATTATCTTATTACCCATAAAAAAAATTCCGAATTTCCGAAAATCGCAGACCCTTAGACTGAACGCTCACATTAGGTGAATGCATTTTTTAAATTGTTTTCTATAACAAATTAGATCATTGGAAAGAACCACTTTCCATCGTCTATGCATATCACACAGGATTCTCTCCCCTGATCTGCTGCATCATTTAGTCAAATTGCTTATATGTATTACTGTACTTCATTAACGCTTGTCTTATTTTACCAAATATCGACTCTTGCTGTTCGCGAAAGATAAATGATTGCATTAGGTTTATTAATGGATTGGGAGCACTTGAAACCTTCGGTTTTTTGGAATAATTAGTGATATTTCCTTGTGAACATGTCTTTCGATGGAAGCTAGTATGCAGACTACGGACTTCTTTTATTTTCTTTTTATTTTATTTGACCATCTGATAGCAATTAGAACCTACCTTTTTTTCTTCTCTTACTTTTATTTAGAGCGTTCTTTTAAATTTTTTAAAATTGTAATTGTAAAAATGTTTGTATCCTAAACAGATGATATGGACACGATGAAGTTATCAACACACATTTTGTGTAGCTGTCCTGCTGGCATAGTGTAGAAAGATCTTCAGCCACAGGTTTTGTGTACGGGTGTCATTCAATCTTCTTCTGTGAAAGCTCTTAAGCCATTCCTTAGGGTAACATAACATCTATTGCATTGTCTTGGGCCAAAAGTCCTTCAGGTCTCAATGTCCACCTTGTGGATAACGTTACCCCAACACATAAAATAATATACTCAGCGACACTTAAGATGGTTCGGATGAGTCCGAACAAGTGAAGTCGGTCAAAACGAGTTTGCCAACATACCACGGTAGCAATCAGATGGAATTTAGTTTATTGCCCGACTTCGTACGGTGTAAAACAATTTACCAGTGTGTATCCCATCGAAATCGGTTCAGGAAAGTGAGCATTTTCAGTTGCCATATTGGATCCGCCATATTTAATTTATTTTTCGATAATAGATTCTAGATCAGCGACCCCGAAAACATAAGGACCCGTTTTCATATCAATCATTTGAAGTTAGGGCTTTTTGGTTGCCATTTTGACTTTTTTAAAGTTTGTTCCATATTCAATTGATAAGCTTTCTATCAGTGTTAGTGTCATTAAAATCTGGCAAGAAATAAACTCACAGGAGGAATCGCAAGCTTTTGCGTTTTAATTATATAGAATAGATAGATACTATTCGAGGAAAGTCAAGTCCAATATTGTTGCGTACATGTCTACGCAATGTAGCACTGATGGCTTGCTGAGCTCAAAACGTATTTGATTACTTACCTTAGGAACCTAAAAGCCTACAACCGTATGTGAATTATTATAATTTTATTTTCTCAATTTTCTACCACACATAAAATGTGTAGGTACATACTTCAAATAAATCCTTTTTGGAGCTATAAGTATCCTACTGATCATTAAAACTTTTCCAAAATAAAGATAACAAACTGTTCCCAAGAATTTGAGGTGCATAAAAGAAAAAAAAATTGCCAAGATCGGTAAATTATAAATTTTTTATGTCACTTGTTTAGACTGCAATATGATATTAAATTACTGCAAGGGTACCTAAAGAACACGTGAAACGGGACAAACGTGCAAATCTTCGCAAAATATCTTAATTAAAACAAAAAACCCTAATGGACAATCTCCGTAGGAGGAAGCGAGACAGTCATATCGGAATCAAAAGCAAAAGAGCGAGAGATGTACAGCTAGCCGCATTTTTATGGAAAATCCCCCAGAAAAGTGAATAATATGAAGCAACTTAACCAGAATATGTTTCGAGACAGACCAGGAGATAGGGGCAGTGTTCTAAAATGTACCTGGGGATTAATATTAATGACGCAGAATTTAGGCGCCTAAAAAACCCAACATCAGGATCATTAGTCACACCGCCTTTAACCGTAGGCTAAAGCGATTCCAGGCCTTAGGCCAAAACATTCAGGGCAGAGCGCGCTCAGTTGCGCCAAGCGGAAAAGTGCGATATTGCATTACATAAAAGAACCTTTTGCGTACCAGTGACTGAGGGGTTCCCTAGATCCTTTCGTCTGGTCGAGTCAGCAAAATTGGTGTTTTCACAGTGCACAGCAGAGAAAAAATATATCACGACATTGGGACTGGCTACTGAAGGGCCCGAGATTCCCTCTCCTGTGCCCAATTTTCCACTAGGGCTTCATGTCGTGGGACAATAGTTTCTTAAGCGCTCCGTACAACTGAAACAGTCTCTAGCATTCTCATCAAAAATTGTACTTTACGATCACTCCGTCCAATTCCTGGAACTGTAAATTGTCTTTTTTTACAACCACGAAGGTATTTGCCCTTTCCGTTTTCGCACTCTTCAGTACAGAATAAACCACTGAAGTTTTTCACTACGAACACAAAAAATGGCGACTGAAATGCCATTTAAGGCTACGTCCATTAAATGTCACGTAACTAATAAAATATTCACAATAATTCAAATTTAAAGTTCATATACTAATTAGCAGATGTGGCACGAGTTTCTATCATTTATTACGATAATATAAACTAAAAACAGTTACTACAGAACTTATTCAATGCTGAATTGGCATATTTATGCTCTTAGAATTTCTGGTGCAAAGCAAATATTTTAAAAGGCGAAACTTTCAATGATAGCTACCACACTGTACACAAATTAAATTATATTCCCTACTGTACAACTAATGGCACCCCTGCATTGTACCGTACTCGGATTTGTTTTGACATTTTACAGCATGGAGTAGCGGCTTTTGTTGTCTTTTTATTTTAGCGATGTAAAGCTGCCGTATTTTGGTGAATATTGGCGATATTTACTTGATTTAAAATGATGCGAATAGTGGCATTGAATGAGGAAGTTAACAGCGACGAAAATAATGAAGATGAAGTGCAAGTCACCAAGGAAGCGGAAGTATATTATTAATTTGATTTTGTGTACCTTAACTCTTCTGATTTTTTTTGTTTTCTAGGAAGCTATAGCCGTTTCTGAATACATGCGTGCTCTGTCATTGAAATCTAAGGGAAATAAAGAAATTGCCTTAACATTGCTTAAAGAACTCTTGGAAACGCGAGTCCTTAATGAAGTAAGTAAGCAACGGGGTCGTGTTTTAGTGGACGAACAGGATCCCGTAGAATTACACTTATTGCTGAATCATACCCAAATTACCTTATAAACATCAGTAATGCAAAGCGGGAATATTCCGTTTGTCGTTAGAGGCTCCTGGTCGCTCTGCAATTATATTAATGTCAATCTTTCTAGATTTCACTGGAAGATAAAAATGATAAACTCTTCTGTGTCCGCTACAATTGCCACAAGAATATTGCCTTAATGTATGAAGACGCGGGGGAACACGAAATAGCCTTAGAGCATTTTTTGCAGGTAAGTTTTCAAATTCGAATTTCAATTATTCCTTGTTAATTTTTTTTCCAAAATATGTTTTAGCGAAATTAGTTGTAATCGTATATCTATATGACAAAAGCCTTAATTGGCTCTTTTAATTTCAATATATGGGGATTCTAACATATCTGAGGTATTGTCCTTTTACGAAATGCCTATAATACGCTGTTTTCAAAATAAAGGGCACAGGGAACGCATTTAAATTATTTATTACTACCCATTTACTGCATAACTACGTTTCTCGAAACCGCTTTATTAATTATAATTATTTCATGCCCGACGGAAACGTAGGTATTCATTAAATATGTAGTATTAATTAATTTAAGTTCTTTTTTGTGTGTTTTTTTTATTTCGAAGACTGCGGATTATTTAAAAAAAGTTGTATTGCAACGGAAAGGATCGGAGGGTGATCTGGGTGAAACCCAGGGCTACGGTTACAGATTTATTGTACTTTTGAACTTTTTAGAAAAAACTTCAGTCTTGGTTGAGTTATGACAATAACAATGCGTAACAATATCAATATCAGAAAAAGTAAACTACGCAGAGTAAACTCATATGATAAAGCGTTTCCTTCTTTTCCTCTATTTTATTTTATTAAATATAAAAATGAAATTAAATGAACATTTGTAGCCGTTCCTATATGTACATATTTATTTGTTTTATTTTGTAAATATTCCACTATTAGGCTATGGACTTAGATGATACCGAAGTCTATACAATGCACCGGCTAGGACAGTTAGCTTTAAAATTAAATAAATGGCAATTAGCCGAATATGCCTTTCAAAAGTGTCTTGCAAGAAATCCCAATCATTGGCCCTCAGCCGATGGAGTATTGCAGGCACTTTGCTCTACCGAAAATATTATTGGCGCCTATGGTTGGGCATTGAAATGGTACCAGAAGGATGAAAACTACCAAAGGGCAATTGATGTACTTACAGAAATAACGGAGAAGTTTGCAAATACAATCCCGTTTTTCGAAACGTGAGCATTCTTTAAACAGGAAAAGGTGTACAAATGATTTATGTATAACATTTTAGCGTATTTAAGAATTCTTTTCAACTACAACCTGGACAGACTTCTAAAAACAAAAAAAGTTTCTTCCCTCAACGCACAACTAGTATAGAAGATGTGATAGTGCGACCAGTAAAGCCAAATCTTGATGATTTTCGAGTTGAGAAATTAACTTGGGTGACCGTGGGACAGTTTATAACATCTGTTTATGATCATTTAACAAAAACGGGTCAATCCATTATATTTGTTTTCACCATCGAAGATATGCTTAAAGGAGAATTAAAAGAAGAGGAAGAGGTTGAGGAAATTCATGATAAAAGTAAGATTGATACTCCGGACGAACAGAAACAGGACGATCAAGAGGAGAAGACCACTGAATCAGCTGAAGGTACTTTTGCTCTTATTGAGTTTTAAGTTTGTTACTTACTAACTTACAATTAGTTAAAAGCGATGAAGTTATTGCTATTCCTGAAGTAGATGTAATATTCATTGCTCCAAGCACGGATGGCTTGGGTTCCCAGACTCCACAGCAGTCAGATTCAAATGCCGAAGATTCTGACAATCCAAAACTAGAGGCTGAAGTGGTCAAAAAGCCTAGACGACGTTGTAGTGATTTAAGCTTTCTCGAACAATGGGGATGGCATAAAAATCGTCGCTACTCATCTCGTAAAAAGAGTCAACAGGATCGAATTGAAGTTGACACTACCCTCAATGGATTTCTTAGGAGAATATTTGTTAAATTCTTTATGTATTTATTTGATATTTAATGGTTGATGTTTTTTTAAACGCTGTTTACTTTTAGGGAAAATTTTGATAACCAATCCCCGTTTTTATATGATGTTCAAACTGAAAATGATATAACCAAACGAAAGGAGCAAATGCAAGAAAAATATGAGGAAATTCAGGTGTGCTACGAGGAGTTTCACAGGAATACTGCGGGTGATTTTGAATCCTTTTTGAAGGAACTTAAGGTAAAACTTGTTATAAGATTAATGTAATAAAATTCAATATGATCGTTTTTAGTCACAAAATTTTGACCTTATGGCTATTATATTTCTATGGTTAAAGTATGTTTCAAAGTATTGGGATCAATCGATTACAGAAGACGTGAAAGAATGTTATTACAAAATTTATGGATATTACTTGTAAGGCTTAAGGTTTTGTTAAATATTTATTATTATAATATTCACAAATATACTTCATCATCTAGAAACCATTTTGATCTAGCTACTTGGAACCAGCTATCTAACGTTGATTTCAACGCTTCGTTCAGAATGACACTTTTTTTCATGGAGCTGGAACATGAGAAAGTGATGGCAAAATGGAAAGGACAGCAGAAGTATTCACGATCTTTTTTAATATAAATTTTTTTCAATAAACGTTATTTATTACAAAATATTATAGTGAAATAGATTCACAGTGGAAAATGCTCTATTACCATTTGATGTTCAATTCTGGTTGTGCTTTTGTAATATCTGATGAATTATATGAAAGGAATATAATTCGTTTGATTTGGCTTGATTATTGTTCAGCAAAATTCGAAAATGATATGAACAGATCTGTTGAATGTTTGCTGCATTTAGAGTCTCTTCTGGCGAAACAATCTGAAGGATTTAAAATAGAATTTCCGAATTTGAGGGATAACAATTTTGTAGAGTTGGAAACCGTGAAGAGCACAAGAATAAATTTGCAGCGGTAATACAATCTTTTATAATATAACTCTAATTAGTAAGGACGTGTATTTCTTTCAGTAAAATAAGTTTAAGCAATGTAAAAACCTTATATGATAACGAAGAGTTTCAAGATTTGGTTGACATTTTAAAGGATAGTTTGATTAATTGCACTGAGATAAAAAATTCGGATAATACCATTATGAAAATTCAGACGCAGTTTGAGGTACTCTTAGAATCATTATGGAATTTGGAAAAATACGAAGTAAGTACTTTGAACACGTTGAGGATTTTATTTGGGATACTAATTAGCAAATATTTTATAATTCTTAGGAGTGCTTAATTTGGTCTGAACGATGCTTGAAACATGCTGTAGACAACTTGTTGAAAGCTCCAACAGATACTTATCGCTATAGAGAGTGGGCTGAGTCAGTAAATTTCATCTTGATATATATCGAAGAGCTTATTTTGCAGCGGTCGTATAACATTCGTAAGTTCCTATGATATTACTATATTTTGGTTACGATTTTTTTTACATTAATGGCATTTTAAGGGGAATAAATAAAACAAACGCAAGGATTTTTACAAAGAACACTTCATCGAAATTTAAATTTTTTTGCATCATTGATATTCTTCTCTTCCAGTAAGAATTAAAAGATTTTTGGTCGACATTAAATTCTTCAAACCAACCTAGATAAAGAAGTTTTATGATCTTTCAATTAATGCATGCTACTGTTATTACTTCCAGTTTTACTGTGTATGCTGAAGAAAACTCAAGCCTAATAATGATCTTAAAGAAACGATGAAATACCTCGCATTTAATGCAAATTTATTCATTTCTTTTGTAGTTACTTGCTTGGATAAATATTTGTCACGTTTGGTTCAAAGTGTGGCAAAAATTTTATCACATCAATTGGATACTACCTTTGACAAAAATAATAATCCAAACCATCCGGTTAATCCCAAACGACCTTGGGTTATTCTGCATAAAATTCTTCAAAGGTATTATTGTTTTATTCATTCAAATTTTTAAAATTAAATTTTATTATTTGTCATATTCAGAATTGAAGATAACAGCCCCGTCGTGATAAAAATAAAATCTCTGGACATAACGGAAACCGAAGATATCGAAGAGTTATTGCCTCATACTCTTTTATCTTTGTTCACTGCACATGAATTCTTAGGAAGGTAAAAGATTCGAACATTTATATAATGTGTCTCATCGTACATAGGAGTTTTTTTTTGCAAGATTAAAATAATCCACAGATCATACAAGTATGACTGATCATGCATCATTGGTGTAATTTTGTAGAAATAAATTCTTCAACTAGTGACCAAATAATAGAATAAAACTCATTTACGACGGGACATGAAAAGAAAACGCAAATTTCCTAATAAACGAAATCTTTTTATTTATTTGACGTTTATATCTAGGCGGCAGTGGTGTACAAGGGACAATGGGCAACTTCTTTTGTATACCCTAGAAGTTGTAGGGCCCAAGATTCGCGCTCCTTATATGGACGCATATCGAGATATAGTAGCAGAATATTTGGAACAGGTAACTCTTGTTATTACGTAATGTTAGATTTAATAGCCTAATTTAAATATGTTGCAGATTACTTACTGTTTGTATGGGTATCCACCTAAAAAAGCCAGATCACGACATATTGAGGAACATGATTCAATTCCAGTGGAGCTCACTTGGCCTAGAGCAATTCAACTCTTTGATTTATATCGCCCAGAAAATCTGCCAGAATTCAATTCTTACAAGTAAACAGTTTTGCTATTACTTTTACTTCATACAAAGCATTTAAAAATTATTTTAGACTTGAGTCGATTTCTGCTGATATGGAGCAATTACTTTTAAAAATATTGCCCTTAATACCAAAGGAAATAGACCCAACGCCATTTACTTCGCAAATAAAAGATTACATTAATGGCTTGAGAGATGAACTTCCCCAGGAATGTGTTTTACTTCCACACCGAATTTCATGCATTTATTATCTGCTGGCAGATTATTATTTCAAGAATCGCGACTTTTCGAAAACTATAAAGTATTATGTTTTGGATTTAACCTGTGAACCATCCAGATTTGATTCCTGGGCAGGACTAGCGCTTTCAAAAGCAAGCAAGTTGGAAACCAGGCTCAATTCGTGTACAGCTGTAGAGTAAGGGATTACAATTTTTAACATTGTACAGAAATAATATAATTTGTATAATTTTCAGCGTAAAAGAATTTTTGAAGAACAGCGAAGACGCTATAAAATGTTTCGAACAATGCATCAAACTGAATAAGGAGAATACTTTATTGTGGATTGAGTATGGCTCTTTTGCATATACTATACATTCCTTCTGTTCCCGGAATTTGAAACATTCCGCTGATACATTGTCAATGGAAATGTAAGAAAAATTATTTTTATCGCTTCTGTCTGATATAATTTAATTTGCATATATCCTTTTATTATTTAAGGTTTGCATTTATCGAAGCAAAAAAAGAACAATTCTTGAAAATATCTCATGACTGTTTTTCGGTGGCTGATAAAACTATGAAAAATCAGCATGATGATTTGGCCCACGAAGAAACTGATTCACATGATGAGAAGTGGTTGCATCATTATATGCTAGGAAAGATTGCTGAGAAAAGAAAAGAACACCCAAAAGTATTTCTTGATCATTATTTACTGGTAAGAAATTTAAAATTTGCACTTAATTAGTACTTATTGAATTGTCATTTAGGCTGCTAACTTCTTATACGAAAACAACGCAACATATCCAATTAAAATAAATCACAATAATCCTTCCACACTGTCAATTGAAGCATTGGAAATATTTTACCGCACTTCATCGGCTATTATAAAATATTTGGAACAGCATAATGAAATTAGCCGAGATATAGGGCGGCTATTTTCTCAAGTTCTTAAAGATCTATCAAACAGTCCATTTGCATACAATCAAGCAAAAATTGATGGTAAGAAAGTTCTTAATTATTCCTAATAAAATTTTTTATATAGAGGTATTTGCAGATAGTAGTATTAATGCTCTTAAGCGGAAGTTGGCAGCTGAAAAGGAACTTATTATAAACAAACAACCGAGAATTGAAAATTTTGAACCGGTTACGGAGGAAGTTAGAGTCGAAGAAAAACCATGCGAAAAGCCTCCAGAAGAAAATGTACTGCCGCCATCTGATGAGAAAACTACGACAAGTAGATCCGATACTCCTTGTAATGTATCAGGAAGTAAAGCAACTAGCCCATCGAGGAGAGGTTCTCAAGTAAGTTTATTAGAATTTTTTTTCGATTTTGAAATATGAAAATATAAGTAAATTTAGCAACGAACAAACTAACATCGATAAAAACACAGTAATAATAGTAAATATATACATAATTTAAAAAAAGAAATTAGAACGCCACCAGTCTTAAGTAGGTCTACAAAGTAAATTAAAAATCAATACGACATTTTAAAGTGAGATAGAGTTGCAAGACTTACATACATAAATACAGCCATACAAAATTACAACTGAAGCTATCAAAGCGGCTTGAAAATGCCTGCAATCAATATGCCATCTGAGCATATCATGAGACTGATCTTAGTGTTCACAAAAAGTTGCAAATTCCCTATAAATGTAAAAATATTAGTTTATTCTTGTTAACATAGCGTATCATTAAATTGATAGTGTGCTCAAATTGCAAAAATTCCGAGCAAAAAGAGTACCGGCCGTATCGTGGAATACGATATGACTCCATTTACGATACGATCGTATGCCAATTTTGCATCATCGAGTACGATCGCGTGTTAGTTGTAGTACTTAATTCCAAACGGTAGTGCAAATAATTATCTAAAACTTACATTATCAAAAATGTCTTGCCAAACAACTAGCACCAGCCACGACAAAAGATCAAACAGAAATGTATAGCTCGTAAAGAAGACGAGTGTCATCGTATGAAAGTACGTTTGAAGTTAGAATATTCAACGACATGGTTTTCAGCGACATGCGAATAGTACCATTTACGATTTTATTCAATTCGTATTTTACTCTGTGACTCGGCTGCTGATTTCGTGCACACCCGTAGCCCACACTAACAAAACACAACTAACTTGAATAACTGATCTTTGTGGGAAGGATTCTTTCTAGTGGACGCTGTATTTTTGGGCGAGGGAGGGACGTTTGCGTTCGTTATTCTAGCAAACTTCTCTTCCATGCCGAAGCTAATGAACATCCTCGGGCTTTATTATGACGACTTTCAAATAAACGTTTTTGGTTTCGATGACAGTTTGCCCGTCGTTTGTCTATTCCTTGCGATGGTGGAGGCTAAACAGGAGAAACCTAGTTATTGTCACACACAGCCTAAATGGATGTAGAGCAGTGATGAGGAGCTTATTGACAAATCCGTTAGTGGCTGAAATTTGGGACGGGCCTGTGACATGAGCTATGGAACCTACAAAGTGATAATCATAAAAACGAATAATTGAGGATCATATTCTGGATAAAAAATTGACAAACAAGCGCACAAAACGCCTTTAAGCTATCGGCGGAAAACGTTAAATGGCCAAGGAATTGTTAAATATTTCCTATTTCAATCCAATTCACAAAGCTTCTCCACTTCGAGGTTCTGCTTCAGTTTCTTAAATCGTTTTTGTTCGCAATGTTGGGTGATTGACCCCGCAGTAGCTATCCTGACTAATGAGTTGGACTACCAAGGCCCCAAGGAATTGTATTGCTTTTGTTTTGTGTTTGTGCAATTTTTGTTACATCACCTTTACAATTTCACGTGTAGGGAGCATTCCATAATATAATGGTTTATGCACAGCAATTTAAATTCTAGAGCCAGATGTGTACGTTTGTTGTGAAACACTTTGGATCACGCATCAAGTTTTAAAGCGCGCTACTATCGTGTATGGGCGTTTAAGAGGGTTTCATGTGCACAAAATTGATCCTGGGTGAAACACTTAAGTGTGTTTTAGAAGCAAATTCTCAAAACTTGGTCTATTCTGTCTGGTGTGACTCCTTCAGTCTGTTTATGCCCTGTTACAGGTACTATTTCCTGACAGAGTTGAACACAAAATTTTAGAAAAAGTCTAACTATCTATAGTTGAAAACTCTATTCAAATTAAAATTGGCTTCATTAAATCATTCGCTTTTAACTATGTATATGCACCTTTACGATCATATCGGAGCATGTTGTTTCAACATATGAAATTCTCATTTTAGTTTTATCTAAAATTAGTAACCATGCATGAAAGAGGTGTTCACTTGGAAATAAATTAATCATTGAAACCTCATTAAAAATTCAATTTCCCAAATGCCATAAGTGTTACACGAAAAATTAGCTACCCAACAAATATAATGAATAATAGATAGCCAATTAGGTTGAGCCTAATAATGCTCGGGTAGTTACCCATTAAGAATTCACGATGTGTAAGTTGTTTTGTTTAAATATTGGGCAGTATAAGCAATCATGAATGAATATTTAAAGCGTGACATTCTGTTATTGCACCAGACATCCCAAATGCCGGTCATATAATATATTACAATTGGTCCTATGGTGAATATTTTCTTTTGTACTTACCTATTAATTAAACCTTTTTAGTAGACTGCGAGGTTTGCCGGGGTATATGTTAGGTATTACATTTGATAGGCTGTTACAAATAAAGAAACAGGATCGTTACAAAATATATCTTAAATTCTAAAGAGTCAGCCTTAAATTAAGATTGTTTGCAGAGACAACGAATCAAAATAGACACGTAAATCATATTCTTTTATTTTGCTTTGGATTCTTAACTCATCCTTAAAAGGTTAAAAATATTACATAAATTTCTTTTACAAAAATGCTTCCTCAATCATAGTCCAAGTATGTACCATTTGTGACCTATGTTATTATGCAATATAGTAATGAATTAATGACTAGGCATAAGCCGGATAAATAGTTCCTGCATTTAATACTCGAGATTTCCTAAAGTTCTATACTCTGGCTTTGTTTTGGCTTATTAACTTGTTGCCGGAGGTGTGTACTTCCAGCATACATTTTTAGTTTCTTTATAAATGCGATTATTACGAGGAAGAGTTGCAGAGGTTGTGGGTAACAGGAGGATTGGTTTTCCTTTGAGATTGGTACCAGATCTTAAGACGATGGCTTATTTCCGAAAATGACGGCCTCCTTACCGCCTGCTCGTGCCAGCATTCAATCATGAGTGAGTATACTGCCGTAGGACATGCCTCTGGACAAGGCAAAAGTTGCCTTGCCCGAACCATGTTTATGACTTCTTGATTGCTGTATCCGTAGTAGGGCTAGAATGTGAGTTTGAATTAAATGTTCTGTGCTTTCAAGTTAGTAATTATACCTGCAACCCATAACTGTATATTTCCCATAATACTACTCCGAACGACCAAACATCGCTTTCAGTTGTGAATTTTCCGTACAATATTGATTCTGAGGGCATCCAACGCACTGGTAACAGAGACTTTGACTGCACGCTGCAAATATTGTGGCTATTAGCTAAAACCCTTGAATGAAGTTTTACTGAAACTACCGATAGTAATCCGAGCTATAAATATCTCTGGAAAGGCCAAAATCGGAAATCTTCACTGTAAGATTTTCTCCAACCAGACAGTTACGTGCGGCTAAATCCCTATGTACGTAATGATGTCCTGAAAGATATTCCATTCCTTCGCTAATTTGTAGGGCAATATGCAAGAACTGCAACTGTGTAAGTGATTTTCCCTCGTTCGGTGAGTTCGCTATTAGAAACTCATGCAAATCTCCGTGGGCCATGTACTCGAATAGCATACAAAGCGGCTCTTTATTGAGTACAACACCGAGTATGCAAACGATGTTGTCATGCTTCAAATCCGAGATTAGTTCGATTTCACGCTTGAAATCAGTTTGAGTTTTAGCTGAAGCATTCTCCTTAAGCGCTTTCACTGCTACAAAAATTTTCTCCCCATTCGCTTGCGTTAGATGCCCTTTGTAAACTTTTCCTGGAAAAAAAATTTGTTTTTGTGGTGTTAATTTTATGAAGTATACTTTGCCGGTGTAGACCTTATTGTAATGTGAACAAATAAGGCAAACGATGTGAAATCAATTTCATCATCATTACATTGTGATGGAGATTTTAAGGTAGGAGGTAATTTCCAACCAGATATGCGGGGAAGCTACTTTAATATTTAAAGGGATTTCTTTATGAGTGTAGTTTTAATCACTCTGCAGAATGTAAGCATTGATAGTGGAAATGCTTGTTTGATGTAGTCAACAAGGAGGTAAAGTGATATGTAATTTCCTTCTAGTTTACTTACCAAAGGCGCCCTCTCCTAATTCTTCAACAAACTCGACATCCTGCAGTGTGTACTGAGGTACCCTCAAAGAGGAATTACCCCTTGAGCTTTGCTGACCATTAGGTGCATTATTCTGATTGTTTCCAAAAAATCTAGTCATTTCGAAAGAAGAGTTCACTTGAGAATTACCATAGATATTTTTATCAGCGTTTGGAAGACTTATCTGAAAAAATGAACAAACAGTAGTTATTGATTGATATTAAGTGGCTTCAAAAACTTACGTTTTGTATGTTGGTCATTCCCTGTTTTTTACTTTTCTTGTAACAAATATAAAAGACGCTAGTCATAATGAATCCTAAAATAAGGACAAATGATATGATGATGTACAACCACATTTGATCAGCACATTTGGGAATGTTACAATGCTCAATAATTTTTTCAAACGATTTATCGTCCACAAAACACCACGGCCGATCCTCGGTATTGCCTGGATTTCTACATAAAAGGAAACGTAACAAAATAAATAAGATTCATTAAACGTTTACTTTACCTGCAGTAGTTTTGCCCTGCCAACTCTGGATAGTCTGCAATTTCCTTCATTAGCCATGACCACTTGAGACAAGGCTTTCCTGATGCTGAAAGAGCAGCAGTACCGCGATATCCCGAACCATTTTCCCAGTAGCAGTCCTCATCAGGTGAAACATCAATTGCAATACCGAAGGAGGAACAATCATTGTCGCTGGGTAAATTATGGCAGTCTTCAAGGGGCAGTTTTTGTCCAATGGTTGGGTGTCTCTTTGCAATAGCGTATTCTTTCTGGCAAAGTTCATTTTCAAGGAGCTCGCACTCATCCCGGCAGATTCGCCTTAGGTTTTCAGAGTCTCTTGTCGGTGGGTATTCGCTGGATATCTCGGCTGAGAACATTTCATCATAAAGCACTGAGTGCTTTTTCTTAAGAAATAAAATTGTGTTTCTGTCGAGGAAACGTTTGCTTCTAGTTAACTCAGCAATATCGTTGGATGGATTTTTAGTCGTGACTCCGTGCCGATTCTTTTTAATTTTCTTATCATTGTAAGCTGCTCTATTCGCAAAATATAAATAATTTGTGCGCTCAGGTGTTCTACAGATTGGGAGAGTGCTGTAGCAGAGACTCGGTAAGGCATAAATGCGGCAATTTGCGTTCATATCTCTATAAAAACAATTCAATCATATAAAGTGATGTATTATGGGAATTATGCTAGTAAATAACCCACTTGGACTCCTTTATAACGCCGTAAGCGGCCTTTAGACGCTCTTCAATATCTGACATTGTCAGGTTGGGTGGAACGAAGACTGACTTATCCTTAAGAAATTTGTCACACGTAGTCCCATTGTAGACTTGGCATATTCCAACTGGTAACTAAATGAATACATGCAAGTTGTGTCATATCACGAGAACAAATCTTAATCGAGCTTACCTCTTCGTTGTATGTATTCTTCGCACGATCCGATTCCGGTATAGTTGCTCTGTTTGTGCATTGAGGGGGAAAAAGAAAAAGAAAGAATTTTTAAGGAGCAGTTCATACATAAATAAAATTTACGCTCTAAAGAGCCCAATAAAACTGAGTTAGCTGCTATAGCCGTCTTTATGATTACGACTGTCGCCCGAATAATCACAGAAAATCTTTGCGTGACTTGAGTTCGCCTGTCACACCATTAATTAAGGTTTATTTACCTGCAAACTTTCAGTCGCGATATATATGGTTAAATAATTAGCGATTTTTGAGCTGGTCGTGGAAAATGGTGTATCTGCCCATATTGAAGTATATCATGGTCATAACTGTAGTATTGCGGATAATACAAATTTAAATCTGCGGCGTGTTTATTGATTTCCCTGAGGACACGCACCAGGAAATCCCTCTTGCAGTCAGTCGGAAGACGTGTTTTTTAATTGTTGGGTTCGTGACACGCCATCCGTTATTATATTGTATATAGGTGTATCACTTTTTTTTTCTCTTCAAAGCCGCTAACTTCCGTATATTCATATGCAGACTTGTATGCTTTAGGAGTACAAAAGAAAGCTTTTAGCTCGAATTAATGGACTAATTTGGGTGGTAATGTTGTTGCAAAAGCTCTTAGTCGGCGTAATTAATTTTTCAAATTTTCACGGAGGTTTTGCAAAATATGTCGATAACGGAAATTTACTTCAATTATTAAAAATGTGCAAGCCTACATAAACATTTATTTATTAATTATTACTTAAAAATACGACAAAACTTGTAAACTTCGATATACAGAGAGGAAAAATATTTAAGAAGAAAGTATCTTTAAGTTTCTTTTTGCAAACTTTGAACATAAGACGTAGGGCAAGACATTTCGTACGATAGGACTTCCTTAATAGGGCACATTATTATATTTCAGTACCTCCGGTTTGACGTGAAGAGCTGAAGAGCACATTACTTTCACTTTCCCGACAGAATTTTCGCATGTAACCCTCCTCTAATGAAATGCTTATTGCTTGCATAAGCACACGTGGGGTTCGAAAGTGATAATTTTATGATATATGTATTTTTGGGGAGAAGTCATTTAAGTATCTTTATGTCTAATTTAGTCGTGCAGGTACAGACGATTATGAATTTTGAACTGAGTAATCCTAAAAGTCTTACATAAAAGATGAGTAAAAGTTAAAAGGACGTCCAAACTATCATGAAATCGTGTACCTTAAAGTAACCGAGCATAATCGTGTCAAACGGAGCTTGAGAATAATTAAAGTAGCACACAGTGAATACAAACTTCCAGTAAACGCTTTTAGAATTATTTATCAGGAAAATTGAGGTAACTTTGCGAATGTTACAGAGATGTGACATGTGGTATTTGCCCGTGGTAAAACCGTTTATAATAATTTTAGTGACAGGAGATGTAAAATAGGAGTGTTCTATAGATTTGTGCAAAATGTACCACATCATTTATTATCCTAATAAGAGAAGAGGAGTACCACAGAGTTTTGTCTTATTTATTTATTCATGTAATGCTTAAATACATTAAGGGATCTACCCTCTTTATAAATCGATTTTTTTTTATTGCATTTTCGTAAAGTATATGTATACAGAAATATCATATTAAAATTTTATAAAGATCGGAGCAGTGTAACTGTATTTTTGTCTCAAAATTAGTCGAGTTTAAAATTTTGATATAACAACATCTCTGCGCGTTTGTTTATAATCAAGAAGTGCGGCGTGTGGCCGACGCAGCACTGATGCCTCCAAGAAAGCCAGAACATATCGCAGGAACGCTTCTTTGGATGAAAATGTGCATTTTGAGGAAGAAGAAGGCATAGTGTATGGTCCAGGCATCGCTGATTAGGCTTAGGTGAAATTTTTTACGATGCCATTAACAAAACTATAATCGCGTTTTTCACAAAATAACTTTTTCGACACCGCGTTGATGAAATCTCGGAAACTGCCGAACCGATTCCCACCAAATTTTTACCAAAGATTCTTTATGACTACAGCTATAGCGCATCGAGGAGGTTTTTCAAAATTTTGATTTTAAAATTTTTTTTTGGCTAAAAACGGTGAAAAAAACATGTTTTTTTCGTGGTTTTTCAAAAAATGTCCGCCATTTTGTCAATTTTGCAAAAATCAAAAATCGCCCCCGATGCGCTATAGCTATTAATATATTGAACCTAAAACTCTTTGCTTTTTTTTACCGACCATGCATCTCGGAGATTTCATCAACGCCGCACACCCCTCTCGTTTTTTGGATCATTTTTCGACCAGCAGTTCCATGCTTAAAATTTCATAAAAATGAATAAAAAAAAATTTTGTGATATAGTTCGCGAGTGTATTTATTGAGTGTAGCAATTTTTTTTTCCATTTTCATAATTTAAACCTATCGAAAAGTTTATTGAAATTAACCTTTTTTTTCCCTCCGAAAAGAGGGTAGATCCCTTAACTAAATATACCGACATTAAAATTAGAAGGTTGTGAAATTGTTTTTTGGAAAAATTGCTCCAAACATTTTCAATTGTACTCAGACGAAATGGGCGAAACAACAAAAAATTTAAAAAAAATATTAAGAACGAAGCTGTACTATGTAGATCGAACTGCTGAAAATTTTATTAGTCCAATCGGCGATTCTCTTGTGAGATTTTATACTGAAGATTTTCAATGTACTTGCCCAACTGACTATAGAAAAGTAATACCTATTTGTCCTTTTCCAGAAGTATCTATATCAAAAACTTGCAGTAGCAAAATCAATGATTTGCCTCTAATAAAGAAAGAGAACTAATAATCTCCAACAAGATTTTCAGTGATACACTTTCATTTGTACAGTGCTAATTGCAGCTCCATTACTTTTTTGAACAAGAGTAGCGGAAAGTTTCTAAACAGTTTTGCCCAGGAGAAATTTTGCCACTTTAAAATTTCAACACTTTGAAAAGTCTTCCTTGTGACACATAATAAATAAAATATGAACGAGGAACTTTACACCGTATGTACTTAATGCACTTGAGAATAAATACTTCACCCACAAAATTTTTGCAGAGAAAGTTTTTTATGACTGTTCTCAGTAGAACTGGCTGCATATTTCCAACAGAGAATGCTTTTATTCAAGGGATTCCTTTGTTATTTATACTTGTAGTGTTAAGTACTGTGTTTTTGTTTCGCTTATGCTTTGGGTCACTATTTCCAAGATGGTTTTCCTCCTTTGATAAGTTCTCCTTTTGTACACCGTACCAGACAAATTCCTTCTGAGAAACGCTGGAGTGTTTGTTTTCTCCTTTATTCGCTTTTCCCATTTTTATTCCTCAGCCTTCCGTAATGTATTGTTTAATGAAAGAATTCCTTTGGTAGTTTATATTTTAATAGTGTCCCTCAGTTTCCATAATAGTTTTTGCTAAGTCCACGCCCATTACGGAAGTTCGAAATTGTTTAAAATTATTTTTCGCGCAGCATATCAGGCTTAATTTGAAATTTTTATGACCCTTTAGTTTTACTTGTCCATTTTTTTTAACTTAGTAACTCGTAATTAGTTAGCATTGCACTCTGCGAATAATAAGTGCTTTTAATTCGTACCTAGTTCCTAGTTGAGCTCAAAAAGTGTTTTTTTCCATGAATGAGTTACTGCAAGAACGAAGACGAATTGAAGGAAATGCATCACGGTTTGTTCGAAAACTTTCTATAGAAATGACTCCCTTGAAGGGTGGCTCGAAATTATTATACTTTGACTGTTCTTTACCCAGGAAATAAAGTTAATGTTACACGAAATGATTCTTTTGTAGCTTTGTTATACGGTATATTTCCTTTCCTTTCAAAGGTTCCTTCAATTCTTCTGTGAAAATTGTTTTTGCTTTCATCTTATGTATGTGAGGTGAATAAAAAAGGAGTAAGAACTATTTCAGAGCCAATAATTTTTGTAAAAACTTGAACATATTGATTCTGTTGTTGCTTTTAAAATGAATTTTGCCTGTAGCAATATCAGGGAACTTTCTGAGATGCCTTATCGTTTTCCACACGTACAGATGTTGGAAAAAAGAATAAAAAATTAAATCGAAGCAGGTCCTTGTATCCGGCTTGCTTATGAATTCTTGATTCTTTTCCTCATTCGTACTGAGTAGTATTTCAGTTATTGCAAGTAAAAATTTCATACGTCTTCATGTAAGTGTATGAATGAATGCATAACTGATGGAAAAAATTCATTTCACATTCATTTCGAAGTACTATCAACAGGTGCATGAATTATTAAAAAGGGCTCTTGTTTGTTGCAAATTTAAATTATTTCCTTTGATGGGACCTTTGTCCTTGATTTTTTATGGGCAACTTGAAATTGAATTAATATAATCGCATTCCTAACGGAACTCAATGCAGTTACCTACAACATATGCAAATTATATTGTGAATTGTGGCTTCATGTGAAATGAATATAATAGAATTGTATTGGACTGACGAATTGTCCTAGAGGCGTACTGCATACAGATTTCATTCATGGCTCTTAAGGGTTGTTTGCATATGACTGTGAAGGGGATGGATGAGTATGCAATGCTTAAGCATTGTTAAAATTTGTAATACAACTCGCGCAATTTTGTATTTGTTTTTATTTCCGCCTGTATTGATATTTACATTTTTTAAGGTATTATCTGTTTGCATAGTTATTGGGAAAGTCCTCAAATATGGATATTCTTATACACAGTGTCCGAAAGAGAATTAAAAAGCTCTTCAGTACGTCATTTACTCGTATATTAATAATAATGAATAATTATTCGTTTTGTCAAGATTTCCGTCTATAGGCGCTCAGTATCAAGTGTGTTAGAATATGCTGCGTCATAGCAGAGGTGTTCGTAGGTAGGTGTCTCCGTATGTATAAATAATCATTATTATGTGCTTATACCTTTTGAAAAAGCGAAAGAAATACACAGAAGAAAATTTAGAAAGCATTTTTATAAAATGAAACAATCATACAGCTGCGAGTTGGACCTTAACAATTTAAAAAATGACCATTTCGTGTTGATATATGTATCTATTGCAGTATATATTATAATAGATACTTTAGAGTCACTGTGCAACGTTACTTTTATTCTTTTCTCCCCTCTTTAATAATATATAATAGGTTAGGAAAATCGTACTATTTTTCATTTATATGTCTCTGTCTATACTTCAAAATATTATTTAGATGTATATTATAGATTTTTAGATCACATAATTTCCAATATAAAGGGAATACCTAAACAGAAAATAAAAAGAGATACCGTGTGAGGTGCGTGCACATTACATTAGAATTCATAAAATCCTTAAAAAGCACCCACTTGCCGCAGTAAAAAATACTATGTCTTGGACTTTCATAATGTTATTAGGCAGCTGTGTGCACGTGTTTCAAATATTTTCACTTCGTCGTAGTTTTCTTTCATATGGAAAAAATCCTAATCCTCAGCGAGCGCACTGAGCTTCGTAGACACACGGTCGATATTGTATCGTGTAGGTATCAGAAAATGTGATGGATGGGTGGAAAAAATAATTTGATATCCTTACTACAAGTTCGCCACCCTTCTGTGCTGTTCAACTTATCAACTGAAAAAGATAATAAAATTCATTGATCAAATCCCGAGACACACGTAATCGAAAATGTCGGGTCTTGCAGACCTGTGTGCGCACGAATCAGATGGGCAAGCTAGTGCGCACGCCAAGGGTTAAATATATCTTCACAGATATACTACGTTTCCATGAACAACGTTGAGTTCGTTTTGAGTTTTCTTCGAGTTTTAAGACAATGAATGTAACCTGCGCATTTTCATGTACCCGGGTCTTGATATATTTAAGCACAATTTTTAATCTATTCTCCTGTTATATTCTATAACAATTTCCGTTTTTCTCCCCTGCCTAATAAACTCGACCACTTTTGTGGAGTTTAGGTAGATTCAATGAAATTCAACTCAACCCAATTTTCCATGGTTGTTGAGTTTAGTTTGAGTCCATGGAAACTCAACCCAGGGTTAACTCTGCATGAAAATATGAAAATAGGCGTTAAAAGAGATGTAGTTACTAACTACTGAAATACATAGCGATGGGACCAAAACGTTACACAATACTGGGCAATAGAATATTATGATTATTGAATAGTAAGCTACATACTTAAAACTCACAGATGGATCAACTTACAATTCTTTAATAACATAACATATCCGATTAATATATGAAATGTATGACTTGGGCTTCTTATGAATTGAAGGAATAAATTGTCGTTTATAATAGCCCAACATTTTTCATTAGTCATGAACTGTTAAATATTTAAAACATGCAAAGCTCCGAAAAACCGGCAATATTTCTTTCGACCTATACTGATTGGCTCCTGGACCGTCCATATATCAATGCCAAAGTAATATATTAAACTTTGCAAGTTCAAATATATTGAAAACAAACATTAATCGAAATGACATGTTTGCACGAACATCCATCCCCACTGCGATGTTTAATTCAGAACTAATTTGCAAAGTTTGTCAGCATTTAATTTTCATTTGTTCCGAAATAATCCCTCTTGTTGTACATTCACAATACAAGCAGGAATTTATTTCGTGAATATAAATATTTAGACATTATGAACAAAAAGTGGTATTTAACGAATTTTGATAGAGCGAATATTTTATGCAAAGAGATAAAGCAATATGGTAAAACCTTTTGCATACTAAAGCTACAGAAAATCAATATGATCATAATTTTCGATGTCAGAAACGAATGATTGATAAAGGCTAATAATAAATTTTTGTATACATATTGAATGGCCATCACCGTCAACCGCTTTCTATTTAACATCGACAGACATGAGCAAAAAAGTTATTTAACAACATAAGAAGCTCAGCAAGAACATTAAGGAGCTGGCGAGTAGAGTATAGTTCGAATGGTGTGCTTCATGTCTAAAGCTGTAAAAGTGTAATAAAAAGACCATTTTATTCTGTTAATGAGGGCTACAAGTTTATGACTTCGTTGACCCTTACGGGTAATATAACCATTAGGTTTCTTGCTCATTCAAGCTCTATTTTAATTGCTTGTGAATGTTTTTCACACATTTACCTGTAGAAAGGAAATCTTACGGTGTTTTATTATATACGTATGTACTTATTGGAATGAAAGTTTTATTTATTTTCCACAATTTGGAATGGAATTTCAATGGAAAAACAGAATAAATCTTGTTGAAATAAATGAAAGTGAAGATCCTTTCTGCGAATTATCTTAACGTGCAATTATATAGCGCTGCTAAGGTGAAAGATGAAAACATTTTTTATTATCCCCAATTAGGGGGATTATCCGAATTGTTGTTTGCGATAGAAATACGAGTCATTAAAAATAACAATTTAACAAAGGTCAATCAAGGGTGACATAAAGAAATTACTGAGGGACCCATCTATGTGTATAGAAACGAAAATAGGAAAATTTAATTGTTGTATACGATTGGATAAACACAAAGATTAAATAAATGAAACATGCTTGCAAAAAAATAAAAATAAATAAAACTGCTTGCAGATGGATTTTGATAAGGTGGTACTAAAGGGTGTAGCCGTACAGAACTCACAAACAATGTTGTAATTTAATTTTTTTAAATTACGAACGTAAAAGAAGTGAAGCCACAATAGGCGAGGGATTACTGTATTTGTGTTTAACCTGAAAAATTTAGAGCAACCGATCTAATCGCTCGAATACGAGGTTTGCTAATTCTCCGGTTTCATAAAATTACTTGCAGAGTCATTCCCGGCCTTGCCCGGGCATTCTCATTCCCCCAAACAAAACCGGCCAAAGATAATAATTTACTAATATAATTATAATAATTTGTGTCATCTTAAATTTTCCTTCGTTCAGGCAGTCTCGAAATCTGTAGCTTTGGAAATATTTTCATTTACCTTCTCTAAGTTATGGGTTTTTGGTAGTAGAATCTTTCGGATCACATATCATATCACCCCTCCCCCTCCATTTTCACAGTATACGCCAGACGAATAACCTTCGGTTTCATGACTTCCCTTTAAGTAAGGTCAAAATGAGATCAAAAAATTTAGGTGTTTGTATCCTGACTGATTGGATTCGAATTTGTAAAAATGGGCACCATATTTATATATATATATACTACTATATACTAAGTTAACCCATGTGTCAGCAGCTTATGTTGAAATTTGAAGAAATTTAGTATAATTAGTCCTTCATTTTGGAGTCGTCAACTAGAATTTCTAAAATGACACTAAAAACTTCCATCTATCAACTTTTGTAAAAATATAAGGAATATTAGTATTTTCAGTCGGCTATCTTGAAAGCACAAAATAATGAATAGTCTAAAATCTGCCTTGAAGCGCTGCCTATTAAAGGGTGGAAACCGCATCGGGTTTGGTAAAGGGTTTCAGAATTTATCGCGAGCAGACAAATAAACTTTTCTCATCTATAAATGTATAGATTTAGTGTAGAAATACATAAATTACTGTAAATGAGTAGCCTACGTTTACCGAGATTATATAAGCTTGTCAACAATGAAACAGTTATCCAAAATGATTGAGTAGCTTTGCGTGCTATAATTAACTGAATTGATTTGAATTGAATTAAATCCTAATTACATGAAATACGTATACACAAGAACTACTTCCTATTTATCGCAAGCTTAATGGGAAGTTTGCATTTATGTTTCTCCTACATGCTGCACATTTAAGAAAGGCGTACATATTTCAAACCCCTTAAATTAATTAATGCAAGTCGTAAATTCCTTTTTAATGAAGCAATTTTGGGCACTTATTGCACTATTCACCGCTTTCCGGGAAATTTGTTCGTTACACGCAATCCTAGCGAATTTACTTCCACTACGGAACAATTTGTTTGCTTTGCTATTTGTTTGTTTTGCCCAATGGCTATACTAAGCATTGCTTTAACTTTAACCCGATGAATTCACCCTTAATTTAAAAAAGTTCTTCCATCAAGTAAATACTCGAAAACGAAATCGATTTGATAAAGTATTTCTCCATTAATAAAAGTGGTCTGTGGTGCGGTGACACACATGTCAATTACGATTTGTCAACTGTCGTAACGAGGCCAATATTTTTGGGCATCGTTTATGATAGGTATGCGCTATTTATATCACACATAAGTAAAATATATCGAAATTGTTTCTTCTGCATCATTTATTCATTCATCATTAATATCTTCTGTGATAATCAGGGTGGCTTTTCGTGAAATGTTTTGTGAGGTATACAATTATTGGACTTTCCATATTTCCTAAAGCGAAAGCGTGGAATATTCCGGAATTATTTAATATTCCTGGTGGCTTAACTATCAAGGTATTGAAGGAATCGATTTCATAATACTTTTCCAATATAAAGTTAAATTCAATTAAGTCATGGATCAGAAACCTTTTCCCTTAAAAGTCTCTTACTTACAAAATCAAGCTCTATCTTATTACGGCTGAAGATATTTCCTACTTTAAAATCTTTTATAGGAAAAAATCCATCTCGTTTCCAAGAGCAATTTTTTGTGTGTACCTTTTCAGCAGAAGATATTTTTCTTATCAAACTAATTGAATAAGAAGAACGTAAAAAATGTGGGATTTTCCAACTAAAAGAGGGCTTCCTTTTTCATAAAATTGGCTGACCTAAATCACGCACGTTTTGTTGTATTTCCTTGCGGAAAATACGAAGTGCCTACAAGACACATAAAAAACTTTAAAAAAGATAACTTAGCCGAGATATCTGACTATTCTTATATTTTCAAGTTTCTCTTATCTTAAATTTATGGCCGCGACCAAGTTTATTCCGAAGTTTACGAGGATAAACTGTGACGGAACTCCAAAGGTTTATAGTTATCGTGTCTACATACTTTTCACAAAGGGAACAAACACGGGGCGACATTCCTGTTTTGTTTTCCTTTTAGGATAGGAAAGTAAAAAAGAATCACGAATTCCTCCAAAGGAATGTCTTATCGCGTTGAGTATCACGTTAAATTTTATAGGAGTCAATTTGAACGGCGGAGAATAATAATTCCAATTCGTAAAGAGTATTATTTTATGCTGAACATAGGGAAAGATATTCCGTCCAAAAAATAGCTCAGAACTGCTGACGAAAAATGATTTTGATACGGGGAACGTTTCTATGAAAGCACAAGAAATTGCTTTTTTTACGATCAAATAAAAAATCTGCCGAATGTATTGTTGTTGGCTGCATAGACAAGTATCCTTATTTACTAATTTTGTTCTTGGCATCACACCTGGTACCTATTTGGGCGGCTTGTTATTTCTTTCATAACGACAACAGCAATTTTTTCCTTTATTGGTAATTTTATGAATTTATAGACTATACCGTCTTCATAAGCGGAATTGATATAACAAGAAGTGTCGTAAATTCCCAGCAAATTTCATTTTAACCGCTTGACGAAATAAACGTACACAGGGGTCGGGATTGCCGCAGAAGATTTTTCATGAATATTTTCCGAGAGAGAGATTCCGACAAAATGCTAACTTTTGAAGAACATTAACGTTTTTCGCATGTCTCCATAATTCCCTTATATTTTTACATTGTGCGTTCTGCCTCCGGTTTTCTTTCAACTTGAACAGGTCGGGCAAGGACGGCCTTAACATCATTAGAACTTTGAACTAAAAAGAAAGTATACTTCACATAATTTTCCATCATGAAAACCAACTGGTAAGGCTGAAATTTTCTTGTTTGTGTGCGAAGGACTAAGAGTTTAGTAGGGGATTTCCGGCGTGTTTTATTTTTACGTGGACGGATTTATCAAGTAATTATTTCAAGCAGAAAATTTTTAAAAACAAGCGAAAAGAAACTGTAAAATATTTTTAACAATACACCATAAGGTAATTATTTCTGACGTTGCTCGGTTAAAAGGAGATGGCAAAGACTCTTGACTTCCAGGTACTTAGCTACGCGTTGGTAGCGCGTGTTTCACTTGTACCTTTTTTCAAAGGCTGCAAAAAGTAAAGAATCCCTTTAAAGTTTTGTTTGTAAGGTAAAAAATGCTTTAAGATAGGCTACCGCTGACGATTTTCGTTATTCCGTTTCCCTATTGAGATTTAGAAGTTTTGCCTCATTATAATGCTTAAGCTCGCCTTAAGTGCATACAATTAATAGTAGTGAAGCGAAAGTAGATTTGTTGACTTTTGCAGTGAACTGGAATAATTATTTGTAAGTGCTCCTAGGATTAAACAAAGACTTAAGAGTTGTGTAATGCTAAATTTTTTTAATTGTGTGCAATTTTAGAGACGATTGCAAGAAGATAATAACATACTTGCAGAGTAGATATTTGTGAAGTTCGGTTGCATGATAATTATGTACTTTTTTTTTATATTTACTACTAGAGACAGAGGTTACTTGAAATTGAAAAACTAATAAAATTGTTTAATTAAATTGCTCAAATTTTGAGTATATCAGAATGTTCAACTTTACTAGGTTTCGGCTTTACTGTACACTTATTTCACTGTTTTCACTCTTTCTTGACCATGTTATGAGTTTGGTTACCTTTAGGGAACCCTTAGGTTAAGCCAGGTCGTTGTGGCTGCCTTTGTCTTCAGAAGATTCTTTCTAGGTATCTTCTTTGTACAGTGTAGAGCATGTCCTCATATAATCTTTGAATTTGTTTGTTTGTTTGAAACTACATCAATGCTTATCCTTTATATGTACCATTTTATAGAGCGGAACTATCACTAATTAAGTGATTAATTAATAGACTTTCCCTCTTTTATCAAGTTGTAAGAGGCATTAGAACAAAAATCAAAGTTTTTCCAATCAATTGCAAATAACTGCCAACATCTTTGCACTCGAGACATGGCTTTTGCAATGCTCTCACAATGTCGGTGAATTGGAACCTTTGTATCAAATGTTCTATCGGAACATGCACATTGGTTCGAGAAGTTGTGGTGGTAGTGGTGATCTCGCTACTGCTCGAAACCATTGTAACTTCAACGTAATTGTCCTATTTAATGTTGCATCGAGCGTTTCTTTACATAAAACGTATTTTCTTTCTTTCTTTAAACACTTCTGCGGGAAGTCTTTAATTTTGTAACAATATTCATAATTTAACAAAGGATAGAATCCTGGTAATGACGGATGGCCACTTACCTAGTATTTTATTACCCGTGTTCGTGGTATATGTTTTTATCTCTTGGTTTGAAGTTGAAAGCAAATGAATTATGTAAGAAATTTTATGGATACGTCGTTGGACTTATATTCTGTTTGATTTTTAAAACATTACATTGGTTGACATTCTTCATGTTTTTTTCTTGCTACGAAAAGGTGATGAGGTCTTTTGGATCGGATGTTTTTCATAGATTAAATGTCCAGAGGAAATAAATCGTAAGAATTTCAATCAGAGAAATCAGTTTAAAATGTAAAAAAAGTGTCTTCGAGGATTAAAAAAATAAATAAAATTCAAATAAAAAGCACTTCAAATGAATTCGTGAGTCTTAAAGATTTACGTAAAAATACTAAAATCCTTAAATGGTTTACTCAAAAAATTAGTACAACTTTTAGGTGTTTTATATTTTTTCAGCACACGTGCGGGGTAAGTGGTACCTTACCGCACGGGTTTCCATGCGGTAAATCATCAATTAACCACGGTGCGGTAAGTAGCCGATTGCCCACGATGGCTATAAACGAACTCGCTTCGCTCGTGCGTCTAACACCGCCATCGTGGGCAATCGGCTCCTTAGCGCACCGTGGTTAATTTATGAGTCACCGAATGGAAACATGTGCGGTAACGTACCTACTGCTTACCCCGCACTCGTGCTGAAAAATAGCATACGTAACTCGGGCGGTAAGTAGCCGAGTGCCCATGATGGCTGTTAACGCACTCGCTTCGCTCGTGCGTCAACACCGCCATCGTGGGCAATCGGCTACTTACCGCCCTTGTATCGTAATATACTATTTCCGCACGCATGAGGGATAAGTACCACTAAAACGCACGCCTTTGCGTGCGGTAAGTTGCTTATTTCCCACTGCTTGCTTTCGACGGTCAAAAAAACGCTGCAGAAAATAAAACACGCACCTCGGTACCCAAGGCAAGAGATACGGAGATCCCTGTGTGCCGCACAAGTAATTTTTCACGTCAGGAGTATGCATTTCTCACTTGCACTTGCAGGAGCAATGAGGAGATGCAGAAATATTTCTCGCTTGCACTTGCAGTAGCGTAAAGGTTTCGTTACCACAAAATCTTTATTGCCTATGGTCCTTTTTATAAGTGTTTAGGATTGAAATTTTTGTCTTCAACAATTTCCAGGTAATCAGCAACATTCTTGAAATATGCACGCAGAACCTTCCTCATTACTTTGCTGCAATATTTCTTTATTTTCACTAAGCAAAACTCGTTACAAGCGATAGTCTTGTTGTAATTATTGCTTAAATAATAATTTTTTCTGTTGTGGGGGGCTCTGCCCCCCACACCCCCCCCTCAACATCCCTTCCTCAACCACCCTCTTCCGACGATCGCATGCCTCACTAGTGCGGAAAAATAGAATGTGCAACTCGGGCGGTGCGTAGCCGATTGCTTACGCGTGCGCAATCGGCTACTTACCGCACTTGTTGCACAATATACTATAGAGTTATTATGCTTATTTTTCCATTTGAGGGACATTTTGAATTTCTCATTTTTCGAAGAAAATTTCTACGTTATTCACTATTACGTGCATTCAAGAAAATATGAAAATTTAATAATTTAGTAAAGTACGGTTTAGTAAAGTCAAGGTTTTTGTTTTTTAAATGTCAGCACACTGTCAAACGAGCAATTGAAATCATTTTTAGGTTAACATTATTAAAAAAAAAAACTTTTTGAAAACAATATACATATGTATATGAAAAATGGGGTTTGACTAATTGTTAGAGTTTGCAGCCCCTTTAAAATTAAAAATTTGGCTCTTCTGCACCCTTTATTAATTTGATTTATTTCTGCTTATCTGAAAGTATTTCAAGTCACTTTTCGTTGTCCTAGATCAGGCCCCACCACCCCGTGATTGTATTCGAATAATGATTGTGTGTCATACGAAATTGTAAGAATATTGTTATAGCTACATGTGTAAATATCCCTTATTTCAAGATAGGCTTCTTTCACAAAGTTCTCACATTTAATTTATTTAACTTTCCGTTATGGCCTTCAAAAAAGAAAACAACTGCACAGAGGGGATTTTCATAAGCGTTTAATTTAAGATGCTGAAGAAAAGGTACAACGCACTAGTGCAAACTTTCGTGAAATTAATTAATTAATTTATTAATACGATAATTGTAAAAACCTGCAGATAATTTGGGAAGAGCTAAGTCAGCTTAACTCTTGTTAAAACAATATTTGCTTTCGTTTATAAATACATTCTTGGAATAGAAGTTCTAAAATTCTTGGGATATTGTTATAATGCCCAGAAGTTCTGGGTAAACTTTGTATCCTTCTTAAATGTTGAATTTATTTGATAGCTCATTATCCTAACAAGAAAACTAAGAAAGGAGATCTCCCAAACTTACGGGTATTCAGAATGTGCAATTTAAACTGTGTGCCTTTAATATCGAGTTTCAGAGGTTCATGGGCACTGGATGTAATAAAGGATATATGCTTAATAACGCAACTGCGAAATATAATTACCTGCACAGAATAAAACGAGTCATTTGATGGCACGATGGTAATGGTACATACGAACAATAATTACTTTTTGAGAATGGCTTTTTACATACAAGGCAGGCTTTCAGTCTTTCTGATATTAAAAAGGAGTACATGGACCGTGTTGCTCATTTCAGCAGTTAACTCGCGGTAATTATACCAATTTATGAAAATGTGTTCTGGTCATGAAGTAAAAATTGATTTTTGATTTTAATATCATTACAACGCTGTTCACAACACGATACATGTGGGTCTGCTTTAAGAAAAACGTTGCTATGAAAATTTTCCGGGACGGGATAAAGTAATTGGACATGACTGTGTCGATGTAAGTTTGGGTTAAGTAGGGTTGGAGATGATAGTGCAACGAGGACAGCCGGCGGCATCCATCTCTTCTCGAGGACTATAAACCGTCGCTACAACATCCTTTAATCCCCCCAATTACATTTAATATTACGAAGATCGATTACGAAAGTTATCCCGTCAGATAATATACGAAAACATAATTATGATAAATGGATCACACTGTGGGATGAAATGTCATATTCACCATATCATCGGCAATGTATGAAGAGGGCACAACCCCGCCGATACTTGGAAAGTGGCGAAAGGGTTGTCTCTTTATGACTTTATGAATTTTATACAAACTAATGGTGTGTAATAAAGAGGATGTTTTACATGGGCCCACTCCGCACACAGGAAGTACTTATCTCGTAGGGCCGATATTTATTTTCCTTTTTAATTAAATTTTCTTCCACAGTGGAGTGCCAACGAACATGAACTTGTTTTCCGGCGAGGAGCCAAAGTAACTGCTGTAAATTAAGTGAGGATTTCATAAAGGAACACCAACCCATTGTGAGCCAAGAGTTTGTTGCCGCTCGGGTCCTTGTCCTTATTGTCGCACACTACTCGCTGGTGGCCGCCGAAACTTATGAGAATCCATAAAACAATTTTGCATTGATGCATTTTCATCAACAAAACAACAAACGCACCAGTCGCTTCGTTTTCTTTTCATTTATTTTAGTTACCAGAATCTGGTGGACAGATCATTGCGAATTTCGTTGGATTTTGTGTCACAGAACGATAGATAACCCGGTCATTTACGGGCTTCCTCGCATCGCACTCTCATTTGCAACTATACGCTACTTCACACTTCACGATGATTTCACGATTTCATTCTAACAAATCTAGTCGCGATTACTGTCTTATTGAATTGAAAGTTTACAAACATTTAATTTTATAACCACACCAAAGATTTTTCCTAATTGTATGAGGGGACACACACTAGGGAATGAAAGGTGCGATTTCAACTCAACTCTCGTTTCCACCGATACCGACAAAACAGCAACCACTCGGCTTCCACAGCTGGAACATTGTGAGCAGCCGTTGGCCTGGCCATACAGTCGAAGTCGTGCTCGCAACCCCTGAAGTATGCTATACATTAGGAGGGTAAAGACTCCTCCAGTCCTCTGGCCTAGGTATCAAGTAGTTCCAGTACGCATGTGTGCTACTACGATGTTTTTTGGGTAAATCACACTGACTTTTTCCCTCCGCCAATGTACTACTGTTATGGCTGCTACCGCAGGCACATTCACCTCTTATTTTATGGTGTAGCACACCATGCGACTGAGGAGAAGTTGGTTGAGCATGGAACCAGCGTAATTCTTTCAGAGCTATTTCCCTCGAGCGGGTATAGCCAAGTAAAAATAGCAACAGAGCCGCGGCGGCGTTCAACAAAATGACATTATTCCATCCAGGGTGTTGTACTCCTCTCGACCGATTGTCTGGCACTAAGCAGTAAGCCCACCCAGTATTCGGCGAATCTGATTGAGGAGATCAATGCTACACGGCTACCATGGCATGCTAGCAGCTCTCGGTTCGGTGGCGATGTTCACCATCACATCACATATTCCATTCTTTAAAGGTATTTTACACTTCTTTTGCCTGAGGAATGCTCCTCGGTATCTTCATGGACGGCATGACGACAGAAAGTTCATTGTTTGGAGATTTAAGATTTTGCCATGCCTCCCAGCAAGCTTTGTATACTTGTGTGTATAAGACGACACTCGGGTCCAGAAATGCTGACTTTGAATTTAATTAAAAGGAGTTTTGTTTGTTTTACATATAAGGTGAAAGGTAAACAATATTCGTTTATTATAAAATATGTACATAATTTCACTTTCATTCCAGCATAAGAGGGTGTGTATTTTCAATGGGAAACAGGTGCCTTTTATGAAATTAGATTCAATACTAGACAAGATATTAAATTTCTGCCTCCTCTATAGTATTTAATTAGATAATTCCTTATCATATCAATTCATCCTGCCTTATCAATTCATCCTGCCCAAACATAATCACGGCTAACAAATTCCATTGCGAAGTATGTAGAGGGAATTTTTTGTTATCTCTGCAAAAATGGTCACCATAGCTCCTGCATAATACCAAGCAGAAAATATTTGGTCGCTCTAAGCAGTTTATATAAGTGCTCTTAAACTGTTCATCATTTGTTGTTAGTGCAATGAGTGCGAAAGACCTTTTAGAGAAATTACTTTTGGGTGTTATATTAAAAAGTGTTTGAAGTAATTTGGTTTCTCCAAATGTTCTTGTCAGAGTGAGTATAAATCTTATTTTATTATTTGTTTTATTTTCTAACAGGTTGGCTAATTTTACTAACAGGATAAAATAGAAAAATCTTAAAATTTGAAAACGAAATTTTCAGCACCTCAGTGTGGGTGATGGAAAAGAAGGTGAATTTCTAAATTTCTCCAAATTAACAAGAGTCATTTCGTTGCAGATCCTCTTTAGTGAAGAGAATTGATTATTTATTTCTTGTTATAATTGCAAAACTACTATAATTCAGGACTAGATTTACTTGCTAAAATAATCTGTAAATACTAAAGTTTGAGTCCATATGAATGTCGTGCATTGGTAGTGGAAAGAATTAAAATATATTGAAGCGAAAAACAAATGCGTAGTACAATATAATGGTAATATGAAAATCAGCTACGTTCGAGAAACGTTCATCATTGAACATAATCTTTAGCGACGAGCGCTACAGATCGCAACTTCTTGTGGCCTAAACTGGATGATATGGATACCGACAACATGTGATTCCAACAGGATGGCGCTACGTGCCACACAGCGCATGCCACGATGGACATTCTGTACGAGTGATTTGAGGGAGACGTGAACTGTCCATCGAGATCGTGTGATTTAACGACTTTAGACTTCTTTCTTTGGGGCTATCTTAAATCACAGATCTATGTGACTAAATCGATAATTGGACCTACGTGCAACCAGGCAAAACCGCGGCGGACGTTATATTCCATACTTAAGACCACAAAATATTCTTTCTAATAAAATAAAAATGGAGTGGATATCTCCCACACAACTTGTTTTATTTACATTTAAAAGTCGAGCGTCCTTATTGAAAGACCTTGTACAACCATTGATATTGAGAAGAGAAAGGGAGGATAAAATAGCAAAGAGAAGAGTGCGAAAACTTTATTAAAATGATCTAATGTAATTATGGAATGGAATACGAAGAATAATGTATGTCAGTAATACGAAGAATAATGTAAGTCAGATTTTTCACAAATATGTGGCGATGAATGTTACACTAATTTTTGTTAAGTCGAAGCAGGGTGCAAAGAAAATGTCGAATAAAAGAAATAAGTTAAGAAGATTTGCAAGCCGGTTAGGGACAATAAAGTCAAGTTTATATATTAAAAAGTATTCTCAAAAACCTCTAGATCTTTACTTTTTCAACAGTAGGAACGAAAGATCAGATTGTCAGGGTCAGAGATGTCAAAAACGACAATATTATAAAATACCGTCATAACAAATGCTTTAACTCTGCTATAAACAGATTAAAATTAATAAGAATTCTAACTTTACCAAAATTTATTATGAATAATATATAGATTAATTATTCTCATCGTTTCTGCGTAAGTCACCAAAATTCGTCCCTCGTATCCGAAGCGGAGTGTAGGATTTTATCCCATAGAATAAAGTGTTAAGTTTGTCAAGATATTTCATTTGAGATATCGCTCATCTTGCTGCCGGGAAGAAGTAAATAGAGAAATATCTAGCATAATTGATACAATTGACTCAATTGTATAAATACGTATTATATAGATTTTTTTTATAATTTATACATTTTGCTTAAGCTTAAACATGTGTGCATGTAGATTGCTAAAGTACTATTCATCTGATTACGAGTATACCTAAGGATTTGCGAACGATCTACTTTTATTTTATTTTTAAATCCATGAACAAACTATTAATAGTCAACAGCATTACATCAAAGAAAAGTAGAGGAGTAAACAGCAATTTGCATTTCTTCCTTGAATGGTTTCTTCGTAAGGAATCTTTTTTTAAGTGGCATGAAATTCCTGGAGGCATTTTAAAAAGAAAGAAAAACATGCATACAAATTGATATGTACAGACATATGTGAACAGCGGTATTAGGTTACTTTTGTCGAGGGTAAAAAAGATAAGAATTCACCCTGAACAAAGTTGGTCTTCAGAATTCATATCTTACTTGGCCGTGGTATGCTTTGTTTATTTTCACGGAATGTTAAGTAATGACCAAATGGAGGTACTAAATTTTGGTGGCATTGCAGCATACATACATATGTCGTTATCCTGGTTTTTTGTGCGCCTATATAGCCATGAATCACCAACAGCACCCACGGAGGCTTTAATTTGGTTATATATGGGTCAACGTGGTGCATTATTTTACAATTCGCATGTCAGGCAAGTGCCTTGATATATAGATGCATAAGTTCATTCTAAACCATTTGCACGTACAGAGATTTCTGCTATTTAGCTCTTTAAGGTTGATATTTACAATTTAACAGGCATGGGACACTGACATCGAGTAGCCTAAGTCTTGTATATTAGCTTTTCTCATGAAATTAAATTGCGTGGGTCTTCTTATTTATTTATTGGTGTGTCTCATGAATATATATTAATATTTCGACTCATAATCTCCTGCTATGAATTATATATATAGGTTCTGAATGTCAGGCCTGTCACAATGCCATAGCCAGGCTGTTAATAGGAAGTTCCTAGGGCAGTGCAATGGTCGGAAACAGATTAAATAATCATTACTGCATTTTATATTATTTTCCGCATGAATACAATCTAAGTATCAACTTTAGGCTTCGCATTCAAATAAACTATTGCAGTTGAATTTAGTCTTTTCGAAATGACTACCTATATATGTATGTACGTAAGCTGCAGCAAAAGTTTCTGAAAACGATATGAAAAAAAACATGCAAAGTTGGCTAATGGCTTTATTATTGTTCAAAGTATTCGCCTTTAAAATAGAAACAGTTTTGCTTACGTTCGAACACATTTTCGAAACATTTTCTCCATTTTGAGGCTGTTACTTCACAAACCAATGTTCGAAATACTATGATAGCTGCTTCAGGCGACGCAAATCGCTCACCATGGATCTTATGTTTGATGTTTTTGGGAACAAAAAGAATCCATTAGGTGTTATATTAAAGTAATTCCGGAAAATTGCCATTAAATCGACATTTTTCCCAGATAAAAAATCAACGGTTTGACATGCTGAGTGAAAGTTGGCGTTTTCATGATGAAGATTGCTGTCAAAAAAATTTGGTGTATCAAAACTCGCTACTTGCTTCTTAAGTCAATTTTCAGTAATTGGAAAAATCGTCTTGCTAGTTAACAAATTGGAGAGTTTTTGAACTAAATTTTAAAAAAATGTTAAAAAGCCAATTAAACCCACTATCATCTCGATTCATAAAAAAGTAGTAAGTGGCGAGTTTTGGAACTCATCGTCTCATATAATTAATAATTAGTCCGTTGTACACAGCTAGGGTCGTAGTATTCTTATTCATCATTCATAATATAACCTACGTATTTCTTAATGCCAAGTGCGTTCATAATAGCTTCTTGCAGTTAGGATTGATCTCTCTATAAGAAAAAAAAATATTTCCTAGAAATATTCACATAGATTAACTAGATTTCTTCTTCTTTCAGATAAAATTAGCTGCAGTGGAGAACATGTTGGTTTTTTTATAAAGATGTGTTGCTTAAAATTTTAAAGGACGTGTTAAATGCCTATGTGTTATTCTAATTAATCCTTTGTAAACACAATTAAAATCTAAACCTTACGCGAAACGGCTGAAATATCGTTCATTAATAATTTCTCGACAATCATGTATTCTCTTTACCTTTAATTAAACTAAATGTCTCTAATCTCTAAGCATTTATGCTTCAAATTTATGCTAAAATAGCATTAAAATGCGTACTCACATACACCTAATCCCTGCTAAAGGGCGGAGGAAACGATTAAATATGAACACAATAAACATTTGAAATTTCTGAAATTCACATTTAACCGTGCGTGCATTGGTAAACGAAAACTCTTTTGTGTATTTTAAGGGTTCCCTTAAGCCGCCATTTTAATAATTACCGAGATTAATTTGTAATCTTGTCTTGCCTAAGGGATTTCCACGTGAAGAGTCAATCCGTACCCATCCGAACCTAGTGCATCGGGTGCGATATTCATAAAAAGGGCTTTCCCCTATTACATTTTTCCCATTACGGTGTGCTCCAGGGAGCTTTGCGACCTTGATCCTATGCTATTTTTCTGATATTTTCTGTGAATAAGAGATTTCGTGTGTACTTTGCAGGGGTGACTTATAATGATATCGTTCTACCTCAATATATTTTTCTTTGCTTCATAACATTTTTGTTTCCACAAGAATGGCGTAAACGATTTCAAAAGTCAGGCTTGACTACTTTAAGAATGGATGGTATTTAGCATGTAAATTTATGCAAACCTTTAAGTGAGCTTAATGATTAAAGAATAGGTTTATTTTCGCTCGTTATCACCCTTGAGCACATCGCTGTATATCTTTGGAGAAATTAATGTTAATTATGTTTTTGAAATCACACAGAAATCCAAGCAATCACAAATTATGAGTGTAGGTTTTTTTTCATAATCTTATTAGCTTTTAAGAACAGTCTAATTTAAAAATTTGATGTGATTCCAAAACGATAAATATTGGAGAAATATTTAATGCTTGACGAAATAAGATATTATTTGATTCAGTCCAATTATTTTCCTCCGACCGCACCCTTAAAATTTTTGCCTCTCTTCTCTTGAATCTGGTAATCAAGTCCATTGCGTTTTTATTGACTTCAGTAAAGCGTTCGACGGAATAAATCACGAAATTTTAATTCACAAATTGATTGCTCTTGGATTTCCAACCCTGTTTGTTAAATGAGTTCGATCTTACTTGACGGGCAAATATAATTTCGCGGTTGTGTGTCTAGAGGGATAGATAATACTTTTGGTGTATTACAGGGAAGCCACCTGCTGAGATTTTTCGTATTGTGTCTTCTGAACTTTTATGGTTGTATTGCTGCTTTTCTTTTGATGATCATATTAACGCGATAGCCAAAAAAGCTCACCCTTCTATGGATTTTGTATTTTTTTTGTCGGTAGAACAGCATATCAACTATGCGGACTACCGTAGATGACATGCAGTCTGGATAATCGTTTTTTGCTCATAATAATACAATTCTTTGTTATGAATTAACATGATAAAGCATTTTATCTTCTTTATTTAAGGAAAGTACAGCAACAACAGGGACATCAACAACTGGAACTTCGAGCTCTACTTCTTCATCGAGTGGATCAGATTCCAGCAGCTCAGATTCTTCGAGCTCAGACTCTGAAAGTGGCAGTTCGAGCGAAGATGAAAACGATAAAGTGGACGAAAATAGTCCTTTATCGGAGTCTGAACTGGAGCCTTTATATAGGAGTTGTATTAAAAATTTGGAAGAATGTGTGACACGCTTTTCAGAACACTACAAATCCATCTATCGCCTGGTTAACCATTACTTGCATGCTCCTGATAAATTAAGAGATATACAGAAGGCTCGGCAACTTTTACTTGGAACATACACAACTGGTCTGGGGAATCAAATTATTGGCCTCTTTTCTGATCGAAAGAATAATAATTTTTTCAACGGTATCTGGAGAATACCTTCCTCAGAAATTGATCGTCCAGGCAGTTTTTCATCGCATTTAGTAAAATGTGTTGTTATTTTGTTGGAGGCTTTACGGAAATCGGCTGATCACAAAATTTTAATTGATTTAGCGCTTCACCTTCATCGAGCACCAGATAACGATAAGTAATACATAAAAATAGATTCAAAGATTACGGAAACTAAGAAAAATATAAATTTTTTTAGGCGCTACATAAGAGACTCGGAACGCAAGGAACTCTGTCAGCAAGCTGTTTCTTTCTGTGTTCAAATCATGCGAGATATTTTAAAGACAAATATGGAAAAGAGAGATGATACGCAACTTTTAAATTTGCTTATAGACATTTATAAAGCTCATAAGAAATGTATTAAGCACATGAACCAAAAGGAAATGGTCTTCACCCAGTTACTTGTGGACACTTACAAATTTTATATTCAAGACAAAGTTGCTAAAATGCCTGAAAATGCAAATCTGGTGGATTTAGCTATTAAGTTGTGTTTGCAAGAAATTTCGATAAGAAAGAACCTGGAGAAACAGGCATTGGCAGCACAAGGAAATTCCAATTCCATGGCATCGAGCGATTTATCCGCAACTATTTCCTCAAAACTTGCAGCTACATCTACTATGACTGCCCTGGTAAGTTTATTTTTCTAACTAGTTTATTTTGAAATGCTGTAGGGGTGGAGCAATGTTTATTACGATTGTTTCTTTGTAGCCAACAAAGCCTGTACAAATTCCTGGCTTACCCAGACCTCGTGGGCGTCCAGTTGGTAGCAAAAATTCTAACTCAGCATCTAATTTACAAGCACAAGCTGCTATGAGTGCCAGTTTGAATTCATTTATGGATCCAGCTACAATGACTGCATTAATGACTCTATACGGAAATCCCGCCGTTAGTGCAGGAATAGCAAAAGTATGTTTCGTGGAAATAACAAACAGTTTCTAACTCAATTTTACTTTCAGGATCCAGGATATTTCCAAACACTTATCGCCGAATACTATAAGCTTTTAAGTGCACCTACTTTGGGCAGTGGAATGTCACCAATTCTTCCAAACTTAATGTCGCCCTCGCTTAACGCACTATTGAACCCAGTAAAATCAGCGACAAAGCCAACACCAGCAGCGGCAGCAATAACATCTTCATGTGCTACCTCTCCAAATCAAACTCCAAAAATTCCTCAATTCGATATTAAAAACCTAATTGCTTCGGCCGCTTCACAAGTTGCTAAATCGACGAGCGTGAACCAATCGCAGTCAGCAACTATTAGTATTGGTAGCGGACAGTTAACAATTACTCCAACGACATCAAAATCGTCAATCCCTGGAAGAGATGTCAAAAGTGTTTCCCCACAGGCAACTTTATCCAATATCACATCGACAACCAAATCATGTGCTTCCATATCAGTTACGAAAGTTCCATCTTGTTCTCCCAGTCTGAGCGTTAAACCGCTTTCGGAGCTTAGTGCTCCAAAAACTACTCCACCACCGGCAAATCCACAACCCCCACAAATTCCACTTTTACCGGATTTACCGAAGTCACTGACAATAACACCAGCTCCATCTGCTGATAAGGCAAAAGCTCAGTTATCTCAGCTTCAACATGCATCTCTTCTTTCTGAGATTAAAAAAGAGCAAGCAAAATATGCGGGTAAAATGAAGACAACAAAGAAATCACAAAACCCACCACCTTATGCAAAAACACCATCAGCGTCCAGTGCTTTTCCCATGAGTAGCCCCCCGCCACGAGGTAATCTTCCCGGAATAGGGCAGTATCCGTATATGGGCAACTTTAGTTTACAAAATTATAATCAGCAAGTTAACTTGCTTAATGCATATGCCGAAATATTAAAGAATATGGGGACGACACCTAATCCAGCAATTCTTTCACAATTATCTGGTTTGGGAGCTTTTCCAAGGCCTGTGCAAAAGCGCCCCTATACGAAAAGAACACGAACTCCAAAAACTCAAACTCGTTTCCCAAATCCATTTGCAGCTGGAGGTCCAAATCCTATACCACAAATGCCAGTTCCACCACAACCTGCCTCAAGTACAAAAGCCCAAACTTTTGTGCCACCATTTAGTGTTCCCTTATCAAAATCTCCAGCGCCTGTTTTGGTGCATTCACCTATTCCTTCCCCTGTTATTCCTACCGCTGTCGCATCTGTAATTCCACCAATTCCTCGTGCAAGTGTAACTCCACCTTCCCCTTCAATTCAAAGTAGCCCTACTAAGACATTGCAGCAGAAATTGGCTGAAAAACAAAAAGCTAACGCCCTAAATGAAAGTTCGGCTAGAACCGCTGGATCTAGTGGGGCTCAGACTGGTGCAAAAAAGAAGGACTTGGATGTTATTGTACTCGACTGACAATACAATAACTAAGGCGTTGGTTGACGCCTTAGCGGATACTGGCGTAAGCTTTCCGTTCCCTTCTTGGCAACTTTGTTATCGTTGATATCAGTGTTTTGTTTTCTTTTCACTTAAATTATTAATTAAATTGACGGCAAAATATTGCTTAGCTCTGTGTTAATACGGAGCTAATGCCCTTTTCACCTTTTTCCCTTTGTGATTGTGCATTGAAATATTAAACTAGCTTAAGTTTTTGCTTTTATTGTATTGTATTGTCTAAGGTTGCATCCATAACTTTTTAATTCGAAACGAATAATTAAAAGTATACGCGCAGACTGCAGGTGTATGTCCAGGTTTTATTTTGTATTTCGCATGGCTATAGTCGTGCTCCTATAGTGTAGCCTGAATCGATATTTGTACACTTGTAGTCTAAATACCTCAGAGTGGTGAAAGCACATATGCGACAAGTTGTGACGCGCGTAACATTTGTTAGTAGTAAGGGTATTCACGCTTTGTTGCAAATAGGCCTTGCACCGTTGCAACGAGTGTAAAATTGGATATTTCCATAATTGTATCTATAGTAACCGATTAATTTACACCTTTTACAACGAATGACGATACAATAGGAAATGCGACAAAGCGTGAATACTCCTAGTATCGCTAGAAACAATCTCAACATTTCAGTAGGGCCTAATTATGTTCCCATCTTATGGCTTTTAAATTAGAGAATGCTAATCTTATTTACTATAGCTATATTATTTGTCATTGTAAGCCTCATCCATGTTTTCAATTAAAATTTTAAAAAAACATGCATTCAAGACTTTCAATAAAAATCATAATTTTCAGCATCAACAAATATGGGGAATCTTTATTTAAATACGTACGTTATTTTACAATGAACCGAGGTGCCTCTTTAGCTTATAGGCCTATGGTTCCGCAGCCAAATAAGACTAGAAATGTTTGGCGGTCAAGTTTCTTAAATGGCTAGGGCACCTACTCGTACCCCGCTTAATATCAGATACATTGATCTCTAATTTGCTATCTCTTTTCCGTTATGTTGATCTATGCATTAATTTCATGGGGTAAAGGAAAGGAGTCCAACTGCGTTTTTACACTTTTAATGAAAAGTCATTAAAATTTTTTTGGGTGATGTTACTATTGTGCATATAAAATGATTTGTTGTTGCATTTTATCCATAGAATCAGTTTGCTCTCAACAGCCTAACGAAGGGATAAGGATACAACCACTAATAAATCAAGAGAGAAGCTACTGACAAGGAATACTTTTTTTCAAGTAAGTCCTAAGATTATCAAATTTTCGCAAATAATATGAAAATGGTATAAGGAATATTTATTTCTTATACGTATGTATGTGCAATTTTTATAACAATGACGGTTTGGGAGTCTGTGAGATTCCTTGACATTAAGCGAAACCGAACAGACCGCCACCAACTCCGCTCTCAATTTCGGAGCTATCGATGAATAATGTCATGTCGCCTTCCTACCATTCTGCTCTAGTGGGGATCAATCTGAAGGTCTTCCCTAAATTCAGATTTTTTAATATTCCTTAAAAGCTTTTCTACGTATAAATTTGGACAGTCCTTCTCTGACATGTTGTACCTATTGGAAAAGGCAACAAGGTGCCAATGGAATGTAATAAAAATAAAATATAGGTGCATTAATTACATGAATATCGAAAAAAAATGTGGGAAAAACGTTTTACACAATTTTAGAGCATTTTTTCAATTTGTAGCTGCAGTGGTAGAGGTAGCTTAACATTGCTAGCTTTTTTGGAAAGCATATTGAGATAGTAGTTGCTTTACGTGAATGTCGCTGCGGTTGAGTAGATCAGAAGAATATGCATCGCAAATATATATATTAATTGCCTAGGTGAGCTCTTTCACCCCATTCATTTCTATCCCCCATAGATGAAACACCCTATACAACACTATACGGGGACAAAACAAGCATTTTCCTATTGTTCATATTGACGTAAACGAATGTAATTTTAAATAAACTTGATATTTAAATTGGAGTTCTGACACTGTTAAAGAGCACAAACTCAAAAGTTTTTACATATAACAATATTTATCACAATTTAGAATTTAGATGTGAAATTTATACACATAAACATAGTTGCCGAAATTATTCTTATGTTTTATTTATTAGATGTCTATAAAAAAACAATTTTCTTAGGGCATTGCAATGTAAACAAAATAATTAAAAAAAAACTCCATTTCCTAAATTTATTTTATTTCTTATTTAATAAAAGTAAAAATCATATAAAAGGTAACATAATTTAAAACAACTTATTTACAAAATGTTCACAGCAATTATCGTTACGACAGGTGATGGGTGTTAAAAAACGTTTTGTGGATAAAATATTACAAAAGGCGAACAGCAATTACAACAGACTTTACGGTGAATGACAATTCGTATAAACATAATTACATTTCCCAATTTTATTTTTGTTTAAATTGGGCTAACCCTAGGTGCATTAACATAAAAACATTTCGCTTTGTAACAAATTTAATTTTTAACTACAGAGTTTTGCTGGATTTAACATTCAGCTGCTTTCAAACGGCTTAACACGGGTGGATATTGCTAAAATGATTGGTTCTGTCGAATCTCCCATTGTATCTCTAAATTATCAACATGCGATATGTGCAGATTGTTTACTAAGAAAATTAAGGCCGTTCGGAAAATGTGTTGAAATTCTTTTGGCTTTATTTATTCTAACTGATGTACGTTATGTTTGTATCTACTCTACACCATATTGGAAAGATTGAGCAAACGCAATGTAATCTTATAGCACATGCATTATTTGTTCATATAACTAATTATTTTCCGTGCATGGGAGGGATAACTTGATGAATCGGGAATTGCTAAATGCGATTTATCGACTTATTTCCTGATCATGTTTGGATTTTAATTTTGAGAAAAATTTGTTGTCCGGCTTTGGTATTTATGAACTTGTTCTTTTTTGTTTGTTTATTGGTTTTCGTATTAATATATTCATCTACCGCTTTATATGTTATTCAAAAACATTTCAAATTCAGTTGTTAACCATATTCTATTATGTTTCAGCATCTAACTATTGTATGAATCTAGTCATAAGTCACGTTATTCGCTTTATTCATAAATTTGTTTGATTTGATTGATATTTTTATTTTACTTACTTATTCTTACTTATTTATATATTTTTTATTTGGTAGTTACCCCAGCAAAGAAATTAGAGAAGTGACGTCGTAATTGTAAATCTAGACTTTTCCAAAGCAATTTTCTTAATACCGACGTTAAATAGTTAAACGCATTTTATTTGTAGGTACGTAGTATTGTTTTCAAAAATTACTGGTAATCATCTCGATTGACAATATATATTTTGAAAGAAACATTTCCAGGCCGGATATTGTCAGAGTTAGGTGATACCGATGAGCCATCGTGCTCACCTCTGATTTCTTTCTGTGGGGTTAGGTAAACGGAAAAGCCTATGCCAACACACAAACAACTCTCTACTAATTGAAAGACAATATTTGCAGAGAAATTAAAAATATTACGGACGATAATTGGTTAAATGTTATATATAATTCTCGTATTCCATTTTCTATTCGATGGAAAGTCAAGACACATTTTCAAAGCTACTTTATTTGGTTGCTAAGAGTTTTGGCTTTCGATCGAATACGGCAATAAGACCGATTGTCTTTCATTATTTATTAACTACTAAGATTGGAATTTAATCGTCAAATACGAGTGCCATAAGTGTCTGCAGTAAATTAAAGATTATGTTCCGACACGGCACAATAAACTCTAACACTACTGCACGACATCATTAGTCTAATTACAAGTGAAATAATTCTAAATTTCAATAACAACTGATAATCACTATGGCTGCGTTCTTCTTTATACAGAAATGGCAAAAGTCATTGTTCAACAAGGTAGTAATTATCTAATTTGTTCCACTTAATTCATGCAGAGTAATTAATTCCCACAATTAATTTCATTACGAATACAAGTTTGTTTAATTCTGTTAGCTGATGTTTTTATCAAAAATGGCAAAAAGTCTTTACAAATTAATTAGGTTGGCACCTAGGTGTTAGCAGAAAAAACTAGATGGATAGTTTGTTATGTTCAAAGTATGGTTGTTCCCGAACAAGGTGCACAAAAGATCGAAACTTATAAAAAGTAGTCAAGTAAATCCATCACGAGTGAGAGACTTGCAATTCACTTCTTGACCTTCTGGTTATTTCCAATTTATTTCAACAAAATGTCATTAAGGAAAATTAATCTGCGAAATTCAGCAATTGCTCTTCTTAAGCTGAATTGAGCAATCGGCGCAGAAATTGAATTCTCTATTAAAAACAACCAATGTTCCAATTTTTGCTGACACCTTAACTAGCTGAAATCACATTTGTTCGCCAGTTAACAACAATTTGGAGCTAGATTTACATTACGGGTTAATACTTGTAGCTTCTTCGAACCTACTAATCGCATGGGTCGGAATGTTAATAACCTGAGGTCATCTATGCATACTTTTAAAAATAATTTTTTGGTTGGATTCTCGAGTTCTTTAATTGTTTTATTTTCTCTGGTGTAGCATTACTACATCGGGCAGTACGATGAGTATATAAAGGGATTCCAGATCCGTGACTGTTAGGTTTTTAGCCTCTGTGTTTAAAGGAGTTGCTTGCATTCGACAGCGACTTTCCAGTTCCCCACCGGTATGCGCTTTAGAGCAGCTTAATGTATTCCATGGTCAAAAACTCAGTATCTGCAGTTGACTGCTTAACACTGCTCGCAGTGGACTGAGTTTTTGCCCTCGTCATCCTCTCAGTTTGCTGTAGAGTTTGATCAGATTATAAAGCGGTTTGTTTCAGTTTCCTTTTGAAGAAGGAATCGTCATTAGTGCTATTTATTTTTGTAGAGGGAGTGCAACCGCCTTTATGGATTTGTCTCACCAAAAACTTGGAGGCAATCACTTCATATGCCGCACTTAAAACGTGACGTCAATTGAGTTATCTGAATACAGCGTTTTGCGAAGCAGAGATACCTAAAATAGGGGGCTATAAGACAACCAAGCCACTTGTGGCACTTACTAAATTTAAATTGGTTCATCCATTTTAAGTTATTTTTAATATGTACAACGGTGGCTATAACCTATCCTTACAACACAAATTTCAGTGCTATTCCTTGTTCAGTATCTTTAAGCTAGACGCTGCGCTATAGGCGACATAACATTTCTAGTAAGGGGTTATCAATTATTTCCAGGAAAGGTTTTTAAATCTCTTAGATAGACGGAAGAGTGCTTAAACAATTTTAAACTTATAGAACTTATTAAAAATATCCCTGACTTCAATTATTAAAATCACTTTATTGCGACATTTAACTTTTTATTGAATAAAATTTTAAAATGTGTTTCCAAGTTAAACCGCAAATTCATAACTTTGTAGATTGGATTCGATTATAAAAGCAATCGCAATAGGATCCAAAATACCCTACACATTGATTTTTGCTCAATCTTTCCATAGACCGAATTTTACCCCGGTAACCGTACAAATATTCCTCCCAAATATTAAAAATTGTAAAATTGTCTACTGTATAAATGCCAGTCCCTCCTGGGGGGCGTCTTTTAAAAAGGATACGTGATGTGCGCACTATTCCTATTGTATTGACCTCTAGAGCTTCCTTTGTAAGTTCCTTACGGACGTAAACCGTTGTGTACAAAAGGGCGAATTTAGGAGCTATTACTAATATTACTACTTAAACTAGCGCAACAAGTACTGGGACTAAAGTGACCTTTTGATCCTAAATTCGTAAGGCCGATAGACTCTTGATTCCTCTGCGTGTGTGAGGTGTCTTTACTCCTTGCTTGTTCTATTAGTTCCGCAGCGATTTCATAGAACAGCCTCTCAACGTTCTCAGCCTCTTTGGCTGAAGTTTCCAGGAAATACATGTCGTGCTGCTTAGCAAACTCCTCTCCGATTTGTGTGGGTATTTCGCGGTCGTCTCGGTCTGTTTTGTTCCCGACTAAAATTTTGAGGACCTTGGAATTGGCATATTCCTGTATTTCCCTTAACCAATCCGGAAGACAGTCAAATGTGGGCTGACAACTGATGTCATAGACTAGAATTAGTGCGTGTGCTGATCTGTAGTAACTTTGGGTTATTGAACGGAATCTTTCCTGTCCTGCAGTGTCCCAGATTTGAAGCTGAAAGAATTCATCATTTTAAAACTATTTTATCACATTGCCGCATTCACCTTAATTTTCTCCCCTTCAACTTCCACCGTTTTTATCATGAAGTCTACTCCAATAGTGGCGCCTTGACCTGGCGGGAACAATCCTTGAGTGAAACGCCGCACCAGGCATGTTTTTCCCACACCCGCATTTCCCACCAGAACCACCTTGAACAGGAATTTGTAGTCCTCCATTGCATACCTGGAAATATTATTTTATTATTACATTTTTCTTTTCAAAAGAAAGCTGAACAAATAAATTGACCACTTTTAATTTAGTTTAATTATATCTGTTTACCCTCAAAGGGAGCTACTCGTGATGAAGTAAAATTGATTTAATAGTTTTCTAAATATTTTTTTTTACTTATTGTGCTCGTTTTCACTTCGGAGAATAAAATCTTCTTCTTCTATCTTATATTATATATATAAAAATGAATCTTTGTCTGTATGTCGTTTATAGAATCGTAAACTATGCATTTGATCATGTGATGATCTTTAGCAAAGTTGTTGTGCATGAGCCCACGAAGGTTTCTGAGTTGGTACGACCATTTTATCCCGTTCGACCGCGTTCCCGTCGCGTCCAGGAAGAAGAGGAAATTTGTTGTAAAAATTCATAATTATACTATTAGTAATGCGTGTGCCATATTATGGGTATCGTTGGAAAGTGGAGGTAGTGTAGAATGTGTTGGTGAAAGAAAGGTTGATGAAAAGTGTGAAATGTGGGAATTATTGGTGAAAACGTGTTTTTGTTTTGGGGGAGGGGTGGGGGTGACACCCCCCAGAAGTGTATCTCAGGGGTAGGAAGAAGAGGCACTATAGGGAATTGGTTGGTGAAAGTTGGTGAAAATAGCGAAAACTTGGTTTTTTCGGTGGGTGCCGACAAAATTGAAACGGCTGTGGAAGAAAATTGTATGCATGAATTGGAATAATTTTTTCACCAATCGATAGCTAAGGAAGCTTGCATTCAACATTTTGGAATTCAAGATGGTGGATCAATATGGCGACCGAAAATTTAAACTTTAAGGGATTTTCGGGATCACTGATTTCGAATCTGTTATTCAAATTTCCAAATATGAGACCACCCCCCACCCCGCTGGGAGATATAGGAGAGGGGGTGCAATAAGGAGGTGGTGTAAAATGAGGAAAACTAAATTTAATAATACTTTACAGTTTACAGTTAAAAAAGTATTAGGAATAGGTGAAAGTGATGTATGGGGTGTATTGTGTACGAATTTTTGCTTGATTTAATGAGACCACCCCCACACCGCTGGGTCACATAGGAGAGGCGGTTGTGCAGTAGGGAGGCGTTGTAAAATTAAGGAATACAAATTTAATAGTATCCCGGGAAACGCCGGGTCCAGGCAAGCTAGTTATATATAAAAAATAGACCCCCTTATCGTTGTATTTTATGTTCCACTTAGGGGTCATAACCGCTCAATTGATTCTCAATAAATGTTTACTACATAAACTTATAAGATTGAGAGTACAAATATAGTAGTAATGGAAATTTTATGTAGGTGGCCGCAAAAATGGGGTCTATCGGGTTAGAGGACGATATTTTCAGGAAAGGTGCATTATGCTCGGAGAAACTTAACTAGTATACTTTCGGCTTTCTATTGAGAATAGTAAATCACCCTATTTTGATTTGAAAGTAAAAAAGGATACTTTAAACTCACTGTTAAGATAGCTTTGGGTCCAAAATTGATTTCGATTTGGTAGTGCTCAATTTGATTGCATAGAAAAATCATTACAGGGCCCTTGGAGGTGTGAGCAGGCATTTGATAAAATCGCTTCCTGAGACGATACCGTACTAATTGGATTAATCCCATCACATCGTGCGCTTATAGCTGAGTCGCCTATGCATAATTCTAACAAAATTTCAGCAATAGACATAATAAGAAATGAAGGCCTCAGTTTGTTCTGTGAAGCACAACAGAAAGTGCTTCATGTATATAAATAAAACGCCTGAGCTTATGCAATTCATTTCATATTTCACTACCAAACTGCTTCTTGGCAGCACAGTCGTTCAGCAGCTGATCGCTTCAGGAACGAACTGGCCCACTAATCATATGTCAAACTTATTTGACGCTTTACATTCAAATTGCGGTAACGGGCGCTTTAGTGCTATGGTTAGTCGTTTTAAATAACACTGGGATTTTTCGTGATATAATTGTTGTGAAAGCGAATGAAATGTTGAACCAAGAAATGACGAAAAAAGTGTTCTTGCTGGAAAAAGATCGTTTGGAGAGCTTCAAGACATGGCCCTTTAAAAGCACGGATGCTTGCTGCATAGAAAAGGTAAAATTACATTTCAAAATTTTATTCATGCATAACATCATGCTCACTGCTGCCTTTAGATGGCCGAAGCTGGGTTTTATTGGTGCGGCAATGACAAAGAAAGGGACACGGCTGCTTGCTTTGCCTGCAATAAAGTACTGGACGGCTGGGAGTCCACCGACGACCCGTGGCTGGAGCACAAAAAACATGCACCACAGTGTGCATTTGTTAAATTACGGCGACCAGAAAAGGACCTTACGGTAAGTGAGATTGTAATAATTTTTTTTTCCATACATGGGACTTATTTTTATGTTTTTCAGGTGGGGGAATTCATGACCATCTTCGAAGTTGTGGCGCTAAACGTGATGCGAAAAATGATGTCTGAGAAGAAGAAAAAAATCATTCAGGCGTGCGATAAGAAGTATGAACGGATTAATTTTAGCGATTAAGATGCGTATTTGCATTATTGCAATGGTGCAAACACTCCGACGTATTGCTAGAGCTGGAAGGATCAATGTTGGTTTTTAGAAATCGCAGAGAAGAGTACAAAGTCAGTTCTCTACCAAACTTATATTTTATGGGTTCATCTAGTTTTTGTGTGTAAACTTCGCAGTAAAGCCAACATAAATTTTTAAATGAAATTGTGAATTTACCAGGGGGTGTATTTTGTAAGACGGGACGAATCGTAGCTGAATTGTATGTAACATTTTCGTACGAATTTTTGCACGCAATTCGGCTATAATAAACGAAATGAGATGATTTGTCCCGGCTTACAAAATATGTCCCCGCTTTTTAGTTTGTATTGCAACTGACATTTTATTGTTTAATTAAAGCACAGTAATTAATAATTTTGTTTTTTGAAAGTAGCAGTTCGGGAACTAAGTGGAAAAGAAAGCTAATATTCTAATTTAGTAATGCAGCCATTTAAAACAATACTAGTCCTCTTCTCCCTTCTCCTCATCACACCATTCTATCGCTTTTTATGCGTATTGAGTATGTTCAAAAAATTCTAGGGCATCCTTGCGGTCTGCTGAAGATTGCGAAACTATATAAAGTACCACCAACGTTTTAATTTTTCGCAATATTCGAAAGTTTCAATATGGCACAGGCTTACCCAAATTTTTAAATCAGATATATCTTTTTGTAGTTTTATTATTATTGGTATGGTATGTTTTGTTGTTGCTGAAATACTTTAGTGATGAATCAATATTCCTAGTTAAGGAAACGAGCGGTTGTTATGTTAGAAAACGCACCGATAAAGCCTACACTCGAGAATGCGTTCAGGCAAACTAAGGCATCCGCAACAAGTAATGGTCTGGAGCATCACGCGTCATCAGCAATATTTAAGAGTACTATAAACAAAATACTTCCTAGGGCATACGCACGGATATAGAAGTTCCCCCCATGTCTTCCTAAATCACCCTGTATAAGATTGTTTATTCATGTTATATAATGTTTAAAGCCTTCTCCACCTGACGCCTTGTAAAAAGAACAATATGAGGAAATATTAATGTCTTCAAAATACATCATTTTCCTTATTCCTATGCATATGAGATTAAATCCAACCACACGAAGGCTAGCATATTGAATAGCTTCAAAGGAGCAGCATATCTCCCTTTATGCCTGCATTTCGATAGTAAAATGATTCTACCCATTGTGAAAATTGATATGAGAGACATATTAAGTCACAGAATGATGGGAAATTCATTCAAGCATGAAATTCTCCTTTCTGCAGGACTAAGCAAATTTGCCATCGTAGTGTAGTGATGAATGTATGTAAAGAGGTCTCTCTCTATAAATGCGATTTCGGGGAAAATTGTGTCCATATGTCCAACCTTGCTTTTTGCACAGAGTCGGCCGAATCTTTTCATTTGCAAGTGCGCTTCGGTTTGAACGCCCGCAGGAAATATGATCTAAAATTATTTATTGAAAATCGGTAACATTTAATTTGCTTCGCATTGTTGACCAAACTTGGGTAGCGCGTTGCTGGATTGTTTTCAAAGCAAATAAATCAGACACTTTATTTACTTTATCCCAGTGCCCTGTTGAAACACGGGATCAATTAAGCCCATTTTTTTGTTACGTAATTAGTCCCCTTAGCAAGAGTTGTTAACCGGATAATGAAATGTTAACCATGGCAGTAATTAACAGGAAGTAAAATCTCTGGTGTGTGCTGAGTTCGATTTATTATTAATTTTGCAGAAATCAACCTGCGCCCAGTTAATATCTCTAACCAGAACTTATCTTGCTGTAACGACGTTAGCCGTAGCTGTGAAAAGAAGCCACCCAAAGGCAGTCTTTTAAACTTTCCCATAACGCGCTGTAATGAGTTTAATAAACCCTTTGTTGGTAATTAACCGTTGGCTTTGTGTTTACGATTCGCCGTAGGTACCTAGATGTTTTGGGTCATGACCACCTAAGACAGAACGCAGAACTGGTTGCATCAGGTAAAAACGTAACTTCAAAAGAATAACGCAAGCCCGTGCACAAGTCCCGTCTTTTGCCGGGAGGCGGGTTGAGCGAGATGCGCGTAATGTTGGATTCATTCTAAAAACTGTAACCTGAGAGCAGAACCTGTGGTTTCAGCTGGTTTACGGTCATGAAGTAAACAAATTAAAGAGCCAATTAGATCACCTGGCAGCCGGCTCGCAGAACTAGTTCACTGCGTCCAGACTAAAGGCACTTTTGAAAAACCCACACGGTTCATGGCTGAGGCTGGTGTAATTGCGATGGTTTCTACACAATTAAGCCCGCTTCGCTTACATTTCATTTATGCTTCGAATGTACAACTTTTTCTGCATCATGAATGCCGCTCAAGAGACAAAAGCGTGAGATGGAGGCTGCAAATGGACCAGAGCCAACAAATCTTTTGTTGTTGTCCTCATGTCCATCATGACTCAGTTTAAATGCACTGTTGACTCATGGGCACAAGAAATTGCTTGTTATGTCACTCTTTATTGCCGACAAAAGATGAAATACAAAAATGCCGCAGAAGGCCTAAATTCCTTCACTTTCTCTCCGACGAACGCACTCTTACGTAAAAAGGTCGTTTGGAACTTATAGCCACAAAATAATTGGTCTTTTCTTTTGTTGAGGTTACGCCAGTAATCAAGACATTTCCTCCCCGCTGTTTATGCCCAGGCCCACGGGACGGGACTCCTCGAAGTAGAAGGCAAAGAACCTTCTGCTTCTGGTCTTCCAACTTCACGTTCTTCGCGAACTGACCACTTAACAGCTATTTTGTTTCTTTTCGAATGGCCTTGCGGAAGTGTTCTGTAGTTTCTTTTTTATTTCCGGAGATCCGCATTTAGTGCAACGAAAAAGGAATGTAAATACTTTCAGAATTCAAGTTCCACTTCGACACAGGCATAATTAATTAGCGCTTACTGCTTAGGCACGCAAAAGGAATAAAAATGGAATGTAGCACTACCTCTGCTTGATTTATGAATTAAGTGCTGCATAATGAGCCCAAGACAAATTTGCACTGGTGAGGAGGGATTTGCTTCAAAGATTTAATGGTCAAACTTTGTGGAGGGCATTTTATCAGAATCCCAAACGCTTTTTTGAATACCCTGTACAAGGAACAAACTGGGTAACGCGGTTTGTAATCGTAAGTCTGGGTTGGATTTGATGTGAACATGTACAAAACCTATTGCTCATTGAGTAGTGACTTAAATCTACCATATGTAACTACATAACATACATTTGTTCAAATGTCCATTTTGTAGAAGCGGCAATCGTAAAAACAATTTGGATATTCGCATCCTTCATACGTGATCATTGATCAAGAACTACACAATCAAAATGCGCAAGGGGAGAGACTTTTTTTTTATTTTTTTTTTTCATGGATAGTATCGATACAGCTGTCCAAACTCGAGAACAACTTGAGAGTTTGTGTTCGACTACCCTGGAACCCTTCATATAGTCCTTACCATGTGATTACCATTTATTTGGGCTACTAAAGGAAGCGCTGGGTCGGCAGAGTTTTAAGGACGGTTTATATTTGTTCCGCCCTCGTATATTATTTTATAGTCCCAATTTCAGGTTTTCGTTTGAGCTCCGTTCCTGTGACGTTTTAATTAATTTCCTAATCAAGTTTTTCTTTTTATGGGAGTTGAACTAAAAACACAAAACACTAAATAACTGCTAAACCAGGCAGAAACATTTCGGTGCGGTAGCGGTGTATCTAACGTTTGCCTATTGCCTTTTGTAGCATGCATAATTTGACCGCTATGGCCCCGTTCACTGAGCACTGCATTGACTGTGTTTATTTGTATTTAACCGCGCCTTGTGACTTGTGTGGGATGGGAGTGTTGTAATTGACCGCTACTGCCACTGCTACCGCGTCGAAGTATTCTTGCCTTTATTTCGATAGGTGTTGAAATCCTCTATCATCCTACTATAAGCTTTAATCTTCACTACTTGATTATAGTAGGATGACACCCCTACAATTGACGTCATACACATACTTTTTGAAGCTTATAAATACAAAATCGCCAACATCATTATTAAGTTCCAACTGTCTGCAATAAAGCGGTCACTGAATTGAAAATGGCTTCAGACATTGTATAATAAAATCTGGGAGCACCGCACTATCATGACAAAATATTTAAAGGGAAATAGTGTGTCTCAACCTTTGTTTTTATGGTTTTTGGTTTTACACATCTCATAAAAATAGTTTTAGATCCCGCATCTTCGATTAAATACAAACTATTCGGTCAGTTCCCTGCAGCAATCAAAGGCTATCTGGAAAGTCAGGAGGAGTGAGGGCAAATGGGATTAAGTTGTTTTAAAGTGCCCCAGTATTTCAGTCTGAATTGAACAGTTCTGAAAGGATATAAAACTCCAAAAGTTTAGGGTGCTGTCGTAAAGCAGGGAATGTGTGTGACAAGTGGACCGGGAGACAACAGCATCCTCCCGTTATACATAAAGCACATATTTCCCTTGGAAGGACGAGTAAAGTGCGCAATAAAACAAAACTAAAGACATATGGGGGTGCCGCCCGCTGACCCTAGCAAGGTCTTCTGTTATTGTTCTAATGTGGCATTATTGTTATGCCATAGCTTCCCAAATAAGAATGAGCTAACGGCTCTATTCATTCCAGGACTCTCCTCGCCTCTACGCTACAACTTCACTTCTCTGGAATGTTTGTTTTTATATTTCCGTTGCAAACGCGAAATATCCATTTTGCTTCGAGGTACTTCTGTATGGAACGGCACCCACATTGATGTATAACTTTCGTGATTACATACAGTTGGGAACATGCCAAACTTGGCCCCAACAAATCAATTTCTCTGTGCACTGGATGGATTCAATAAGAGAGGAACGGTTTTGATTTACAAAAATCGTATTCTCCGTGGCAGCAGACGATTCCATTATAAATGTTGATTGAATTCTTCAACGGTGAAAGACGATCCCCGCAGTATGTAAAGCTTTAGCTCTTGGCCACCTTTTCATTTTTTTTAAAATCGCAATATAGTTCTGCTGTCGAATTTATAGTATAAAAATGTACGTTCATTTTTGTAAAGCCGCAAAGGGCATGCAGCAAAAACATCTCTTGAACTAAACGGGCTGCAATATAATTTAATTAAACATAGTGTTTGGGTAAGTGGAAATTCTTTAACTCACTATTTGAGCGACCTAATCATACTTACTAATATAGAAAATTGTATTGTCTGTACATTTGTTTTTTGAGGTGATGCCTTTAGATGATATTTACCAGTTTTGAGGCTTCAATCTTAATAATGTTATATGTGAAAAATACTTGCAGATTTCTCTCCGCTTTGTTTTATTTAAATGCAGTAGAAATTGAGAAAATTTAAAATAACGCTTCTACACTTCCGCTAAAATAATAGTTGGCACCTGCGGTTTCAAGGCTTCAATGGAACTTTGTAAACTACATATAATAATAATAATAATAATTTATTTGAAAAACCTCTACAAAGGACTGGCCTTATGGTGTACACTATATTTAAAATTATGTGTTTGTAACTTATTATGTGTTAAGAAAAAAAAAGAAAAAATTAAGTGAATATGAATCTAAGATCACAAAAGGATACATTAAAATTTAGTAAATTAAAACCTTAACCTAATACACTTGTTACTCTATTAATACATGATTCCCTATACGTCTGCTTAAATTGGCTCTAAGTTTTTAACATTTTACACTTCATTGGGAGGGCATTCCAGAGTTTAGTTGCGCAAACAAAGAATGAGACTTTTGACTGCATATATTATATTTAAATCGCGGGATAAGTATATAAGTAATGCTCGCCTTTGGAGTACTATTATAAAATCCTCGGCAAGACTTTGTCTAGACAAGATAGTGTGGTTGACCTTGGCTTACCATCGATAATAATAAATTTAATTTAGGACGCCATATCAATAATATAATTAATCGGGCGAATTCAGCACTTGGTTTCGTAAAACGTTGGTCGAAGGAATTTGACGACCATTTTATCTTAAAAATTTTGTATTGTACTTTCGTCCGTCCCATACTGGAATACGCATCTATAGTGTGGATGCCACACTATGATGTGCATATCAATCGCGTTGAGGCGGTACAGTAAAGATTCCTACGCAACGCTCTTGCCATGGGCGGACCCCTGCAATCTTCCTCCGTATGCAAGCAGATTGAGGTTATTATGTTTGACGCCGCTTTCGAAGCGTAGAGAGGTTACGGGTGTTTTATTTATGCATGATATTGTTACTGGCGGTATAGACTCTCCCACTCTCTTAAGTCTCGTGAATATTAATGCACGCCCCAAGTGACCACAGGACGAGAATTTTTATATTCTTCCTACCACCGGACAAACTATGGCACTTTTGAACCGATGTCGTCTTTGTCAAAATCTTACAATAATTATTTCAATTGCTTGGATTTTAATAATTCCAAACTCACACTAAAGGAAGCACTATTTAACTATGTGGAAGTGTAATGTTTTTTTTAATTATATTATATTGTTTACATGGTTCATACCTACATAGTATTTTTAATTATTTTCTTTTTTGTAAACTTTATTGCATGGCTATTTAATGATCCTTTTCCTTTTTTTCTTATTGTAAGTGTCAGATGGTCAACTAATTGTACCTGTTGATGATGAATAAATAAATAAATAAATAAGTAAATTTTGCGTTCGTACTGATGGTAAAAATTGAATGTTTTTATATAAAAACGAAGGTGATCTCTGCTTAATTAGTCGGAACAAAAACAAACATTTACGGAAGTTCAAGTGCTCTTCTAGACTCATATCAAGTAAGCGTCTAGAGTATGGTGATACGTGGTCAAATCGGCGTAAACTAAAAACAAAGCGGATATCATTTATTATCATCAACAGGTACAATTGACCATCTGACACTGAATAGCAAAATGTAAACCAAAATGTATAGGGTAAAGTAATATAAGAATAAATTACCAAAAAATAATTTGACAAAGTTAACAATAATATTAAGATACGATACAATAATAAATTAATTAAACAATAATAACTTTTTTACAGTTGCTCTATTAATATGAAAATCAATGTGACTAAATACAGCGTTATAATAATTAGACATAGCCGACAATGGTTCAAAGGAGCCGTAATTCGTCCTATGACAACTAGAATAAATAAAACTACGTCCTCTGGTCATTCGCGGACATGAATTAATATTAATTAATTTAAGAAGGCAGGGAGAGTCTATAACACCAGTTAAAAGATCATGCATGAAAAATCACTCGCAACTTCTCTGCGTTTGGAAAGGGCCTGCATATCCAAGAGTTTTAATCTCTCTTCGTAAGGTGGAAGGTTAACGGGATCCGTCCATGGTAGATGACGAAGAGCGAAACGGAGAAAGCGTTTCTGGACAGACTCAATTCGCTGTTTGTGAACTTCGTAGAAGGGCATCCACACCACAGAGGCATATTCCAAAATGGGACGAACAAATGAACAAAACAAAATCTTCAAAACAAATGGATCACCAAGATCTTTGGCCCATCGTTTAATAAAACCGAGGGAGGAGTTAGCACGGTTAATAATTTGGTCAATATGAAGGCCAAAAGCGAACTTGACATCAAGAGTAACACCAAGATCAACGACACTTTTTTCACGAGCCAAAGCACTATTATTGATCTTATAAGAAAAGTTTAGGAGGGAACATTTCCTATTAAAAGAAATTAGGCTACATTTTGCAACATTTAAAATCATGTGATTCTTGGAGCACCACTTAGAAAAAATAGTGAGATCGTCTTGGAGATCTTGAGCGTCGTTTACAGAATCAACGGCCATGAAAATCTTTAGATCATCAGCATAAGCCAAAACGTGTGCCTTTTGGAATAGGGGAAACAAATCATTCAAAAACAGAGTGAACAACAACGGCCCAAGATGGCTTCCTTGTGGGACACCAGAAAAAACATGAGCAGGGTCAGAAAAAGATGAAGCAAATTTGACTCTGAAGGCACGATTTGTAAGGTATGACGCAATCCAATGAACAAGATTAGTTGGAAAGCCAAGCCGTAACAATTTAAAAATTAGGATTTTGTGAGAAAGCTTATCAAATGCTTTACTGAAGTCAGTATATACACAATCAACTTGCTTGAGCATCTCAAGATTGTTTAGGCAAAAATTAGAGAATTCGACAAGGTTAGTTACAGTCGATCTACCTTTTATAAAGCCGTGCTGCTTATCAGATAACAGGGATCTACAGTGAAAAATTAAATGTTCATTTACAATGGCCTCAAACAGTTTAGGAATGGGAGAAAGTTTTGCAATAGGCCTATAGTTTTCAATTAAATTCCGTTTACCCTTCTTAAAAATAGGTATGACATAAAACAATTTCCACGCGCTAGGGAAAACACAGGAACGCAGAGATAAGTTAAACAGAAAAGTTAAGGGTTCAACAAGCGACATGCTACAACTACGTAAAACAATACCAGGGATACAGTCAGGCGAATCAGAAAAATCATCGTCAAGTTTACTTATATACTCCAAAATAGTGGAGGCGTCCAGGACAATATTAGGAAATTGTGTGGGAAGACTGGTCAAGTAGTTAAAATATTCTAAATCTATATCACAGACATCATCACAGAAGGCATCGCTAAAAAATTTAGCAAAGAGATTACAAATAGCACCCGGGTTAGTACCAGAGATATTGTCAAGAGATAAAACAGAGGGAGAGTTATTAGTTTTCCGTTTACTATTAACAAAATTCCAGAATATTTTAGGATTAGATTTAATAGTAAATTTCATGCGATCAGTGTACCGGTGATATAGAGCCTTGGAGTAATTATTGAATTTCCTCCGTAAGGAGGATACAGGCGTTATAAGCCCTTCGCAATATGACAGACGACGCCGAGTCGAGATATGAATAAAGACAATCACAGTAATTTATGAGCGGCATGATACTAGTCTTAAACAAGTGCTTCCGGACTCCAATCGATAAGCCCCTACAGGAGCTCCACCATTGCCGAACAATCCCGAATATCCGTCCCGCTAAATAGCTAGCATGGTCAGACCAGGTCAATGTTGAATTAAATATCACTTCTAAGTTCTTGACCTTGTTCGCAAAAGGAACAATCACCCCATTAATAAGGATTGGGGGTAAATTAGATGCTTCGATGCTGTTTTATGTTAGACTAAGTCTTACTCGGATTAAGAGTTAAATTATTGCACTTAGCCCATTGATGTACCGATTCAAGGTCCTGATTTACGTCACGAATAGTATCACGGATAGAAACTTTGGGAACAGAAACATACAATTGAACATCGTCTGCATCGTCTGCATCGTCTGCATATTTGATTAAGTTGCACTTTAATTTTAAAGAGTCCAGGTCGTCAATATATGTTACATTGAAAATAAGAGATGTCCCAAAATCGATCCGTGAGGGACCCCATAAATCAATTCAATGTAGTCAGAGAGACTGTCACCCACCTGGACAGCCTGACGACGGTCCACAATATAATTTTTAATCAATGCAATGGACGCAGGCGAGAAACCGAAACGATGTTCAAGTTTAGCCAGAAGAATTCCATGGTCAACCGAGTCAAAAACCTTTGAAATATCTAATAGCACAAGAATAGTGGCTTGATCTAAGTCAATATTGCCTCGGACATTTTCAGACAACTTTAAAAGTGCAGTGAGGGTACTATGCCCTTTTCGAAATCCATTTTGGCTTGATAACAAAAGGTGATGTTCATGATATATAGTCAGAATCAGATGCACAGACTGTGAATTTTCTTTTATGTCTACGTTGTTGAATCTCTAGATAATTTTTGGTTAATGGGACCAGCAACCGGTAACTTTGATGTTTTACTGGCAGAAAATTAGCCCTGATGTGTGTGTCCTCAAAATTTGTTGGAGGTATGAGAACTATAGAGTTCATAACACTTAAGATAGCACTAAAAATGTGAGATCAATTATATAATATATAAATTAATTATATTAGTGACGCGCCGTTCCAAAATTTGAAAAATGTGATGAAGCAGAAAAAACATCTTTGGCGAATAAAAAATATTCACGGGTAAAAAGTCGCATGATAAAAATTAAATAAGAATTGAAACGTTTCACTTTTCACTTCTTTCACCTCGAAATGACCAGCAGTAAATCCGATCAGAAATTCCGGAGGATCACCTTTCCCATCTGAAGAAACGACCATCGGATTCTTCGACGCGCTCAATAATAGCCTCCAATCGTTCGTTTGACTTTTCCAGCCAGTAGTTTAGCAATTTCCTAATTGTGCAATATCAGCGAGCAATTCGATTTTATCGGCAATCCAATGAAAAACAAAAGTCGACTTCGCGAGCAGTTACTCGATTTGAAAGCATGGTGAAAAGCGATGAGTCACTGCATTGTGCACATCAGAGTAGAGTTTGCGGGCGAATAACAACAAATATTTTCGAAAACGTGCTGTTATTTAATTCAGTGGCGTTGCATGCTGCTAGCAAGAGTGAATCTTGGGCATACGCGTAGCATGCAGTTATGCATGTTCGTCTAAAGTGCACATTGCACTGTGCAGACTGCTGCTTTAAACAATTTACCTATCCCAAATTGGATGCCTGGATTCGGAGTTTTAATTTCTTAATTTTTTTCACAGAGCGGTTTAGCGAGCCCAACTAATTACAGGCATTTTTCAGCATGGAAATATCTAACACCTAATTTGAACCCCAAAGGCAGACAGTTGCACTTTTGCGGTCGGATAAGGTTTCAAATGTGGTCAGGTATTGCTCGAGACGACGCGGTATGGACTTACATCCAAGTTCACGTTACATCAGCACTCTGTAGATTAACATATCGATTTCGTTTGGAAAATGCTATGCTTTCGCCGGGACTCGCTGCTTTATGTAGCAATTAAGCTGAAATTAATAGTCTGCGTAATCGTTCTTCACGGAAAGTGTGCGAATCGCCAATTAAAGTGCTATTGAATTGCGTGAATTACTTAGTTAATGGCTATATTTTGAGTGAAAATTGCATGCACAGTAGTAATTACAGTGATTGGATATCATAATCCAAACATTTCTATTTCAAGTCCAACCATTTTCTAGTGAAAAGATTCAGTTTACCTTTAAAATAGACCTATCACGAAACTTTGTGCTAGAAATTTTGAAAAAATCGAATTTTTTTTTTTTAATATTTCTATTGTTAATATATTTAAGATTGTATTCCAAAAAGAATTTTTCAATAATTCATAAAATTGACGTAATTATGATGTTGGAGCGGCGAACGCGTGCGTTTATCGCGGTGCGTCCGGACCCCTGCGGGCGCTGCACTATGGGGCCAAATCTCAAAAAGCTGGCCAAAACCTAAAAAAAAAAGTTTTCAAATTGGGATTTTTTAATCTCAAATTGGCTAAAGTACTTCCCAGTGCTATAGAATCAAGCGATAATAGGACCCCAACTGGACGCTCACCCGTAGAATGCCAGCGTGAAAGTGGCATCCAAGGGTAGCAGTGATTGTGTGTTTTGAAGAGAGAAAAAGTTCTCGTTTTCAAGAAGGCACAAAATATTCAAAATTTGACAGATTTTAATAAAACAAAATGGAATCGTCAGTTAAAGATTAGTAAAATATTATAAAATTAATTTAGTTACTGTATTATTAAACACTAATTTTAGAGAGAGATAGACTTTTTTACATTTTATACTCAAAAACTATGTAAGATGCCATGTTAAAATGGAAATATAAAAAAAGTTCCACCGAGTACCGCTCTGAAACGATTGGAGGTGATAAATTAGATAAATAAGAAATAAAATTAAGAAAAAAAAGCGCGGCATATCACTGCCTTTCGATTTAATCGATTTTTTTCGAAACAAATGTATGCATAACCTGTTTCGCTGGACAAAAATCGAAAAAGTGATAAATCGTTTCAAAAATCGGTATTATATGGTTCTCGGGGGCACTGATTTCGAATCTGATATCGGATTTACAAAATTCAAAATGGCGGACCGGAAGTGACGTAATATTTTACGAAAAAAATGAGTTAGCGCTCTGAAACTCGGTTTAATATTGTTTGCGGGGTCGCTGATTACGAATCTGATATGAGATACATAAAAATTCAAAATGGCGAACCGGAAGTCAGACTTAAATTTTTGCAATTTTTAATTTTATAAATCCGATATCAGATTCGTAATCAGCGCCCCCGGAAACCATACAATACCGAGTTTCAAAGCGCTAACTCAATTATTTCGTAAAACATTACTTCACTTCCGGTCCGCCATTTTGAATTTCATAAATCTCATTTCAGATTCGTAATCAGCGACCCCGCAAACCATATAAAACCGAGTTACAGAGCGCTAACTCAAGTTTTTCGTAAAACATTACGTCACTTCCGGTCCGCCATTTTGAATTTTATGAATCTGATATCAGATTCGTAATCAGCGCCCCTGAAAACTATATTATACCGAGTTTCAGAGCGCTAACTCAAGTTTTTCGTAAAACATTACGTCACTTCCGGTCCGCCATTTTGAATTTTATGAATCTGATATCAGATTCGTAATCAGCGCCCCTGAAAACTATATTATACCGAGTTTCAGAGCGCTAACTCAATTTTTTCGTAAAACATTACGTCACTTCCGGTCCGCCATTTTGATTTTTCTAAATCCGATATCAGATTTGTAATCAGCGCCCCCAAAAACCCCCGAGTGAGAGATTTCAGATCGATAACTTGAATTTTTTAGTTTTGGCCAGCTTTTTGGGATTTGGCCCCACTGTGCGCTGCTTTGAGACCCTTATAATCCGAAGCTCAGTCTTTCGTCGACATTCGCACTGAGATCACGCTTTCGATTGCTAACTTTTCTGAAGTTGTAACCATATAAAATGGAATAAAAAAGGTACAAAAACTGCCCCAAGACATTTTAATCCAAACTTTAATTTTTAAAAAGGCGACCACGATATCTCAAGTTCTACTTTTCCCGATTTTCGTCAAATTTGGACAGAATCATCTTTATACTAGCCGCTATCGCCGGAACTACGATTTTGTTTATGCGATAAATATTATAGTTTTTTTAAATCCAACATTTACTTCGAAAAAAAACCCCAAAAATCGAACTTTTTTTTTAAATTTGCATAACTTTTGCAAATTTCTATATTTTGATTTTTCCCTAGTTCAGGCGATAACCAATAGGATACAAATTAAAAACTATTTGGAATTTTTTGTTTTAGACGTCTCTGAGGGCTGAAATCATGGTCGCCGTTAACCCCTTCGCGAAAAACATCTCTACTTTGACCAGCTCTGACAGCTGGAATTTTTTATATTGTCAACGAAAAAAATATATTTTGGTACCACAGACTTGTATTAATAAATAACGAAAACAAAAACCAAAATATCTTTTGTAGTTTCTGAGAAAAAAAATCTTAAAATCTTGCTCCAAAAATGACGTTCAAAGTGCAATACCCCCTTAATATAAATGCTTTTGAGTTTATCATATGTTTTGTCGTATTTTCCATTAATTTTGTGCTATTTGTAATTTTAGTAAAGTCAAACTGTTACACCATTAACTTCACGAGGTTGAACCCCGAGGAGGTCATTGCGCCATCGTGTCAGTCCTGAACAGTCTTCATAAGCATAAGTGTAAAATTTACAGGGTGCGACTACTGTAGGGCGTCCACGGTTTAAAATCAAATAACTATCAAAATTACTATCACGTTAGTTTCCCGGTTTATTACGATTTTGGAGTTATTTACGATTTTTTGGGCACGATTCTTGTATCCTTGGCCCCGCTTTTTGGGAACGAGGCTCGAAACATTTTGCTGTGCTTTGCATTCCTTTGTAACAGGAAAATTAACTCCACCGCCAGTTTGTAAAAGGGAAATTATAATAATATAATGGAATTTTCCTGAAAGTTAAAGTTTTCCCAATTAAGGTGGCTCGTCAAGTATGAACTATTTTGCCCTATATCTCGAAAACGGGTCGAGATAGAATTTTTTCATTTTTTTCCGTTAATTAGCGCAGCAAAATGTTCCCTGTTCCCAAAAATTGGGACCCCGTTCCCAAAAATCGGGGCCAAGGAAACAAGAATCTCCCCATTTTTTGTTTTTTCTATATTCACCTTGTAAGATAATACCTACTAAAGTACCGTTATGAATATGCAATCCCACAAAAATTTTAATTTAACTACGTTTGAAGTATTTGCATTTCAGGTTGCATAATGTGATTAGTTGCATTTAAAACTGAATAATTTGTAGCACTGAATGGATTGCACACACATAACTCCACAATTGCACAGAAACATCTCCAACGCGAGATTATTTCCCTCGCGGGAGTAGCAGTTTAACGAACTATTATGATCAGCATTTGGCCTATGAAATTTCCATAGTTTCACGCAAGTTAAGTTTCTGTGCCGGGAGTGTTACGTTTATACAAGTGTTGTATATTTGCTGCATAACATTTTCGGGTGGCGCGGGCTATTTTTAACGCAACCAGAGATTTTTGGACGGGAGATTTAATGACTTAAACAAGTTTAGGGAGCTCATAAAAGGAAAATTAGAGAAATTTATTTCGATGTGGGCCATTTGGGCGCTGCTTCTGCTTCTGCCTCCAAATTAGTTCGAGCACGTCTCGTCTCGTTTTGACGGGTTTCCATAAGTTCGTCGGTAGTTAAATGATAGCATTTCCTCGATAATTTCATTTTATTTTGATATAAAAGCAGTTTACCATTCGGTTCGTCTGTTGAGGCAAATTTATGTACACTATTAATTATGCAGTCTGAATGGAGGGTTTGTGAGGTTGAGGAAATAAAGACATTGCGCCTTTCAGCTTTAGCTACTCTGTGGCACTGTGGGAGAGACTGCATGCTTAATTTATGGTAATCGGATAGGCGCCATGTAACTTATCATCATAAATCCGTTTGATAGAAGTGAGAGAAGAGAAAAACGTGCTAATGTTACATAAAAGATAAGGAGTAGAAGGGAGAGAGGCATGTTATGTTCGCAAATTGTTATTGCTAATGTAATAAGTGTCGTTTAACACTAAAAAGGAATTTGGGTACCTACAGCGCATAAAAGATGGCCTAATGTAGTCACGTATAGTTGTATATAACTGCAAATGTGGTTTCATATTCAATAAATAAATTTCTTAGCTCCAATTAACAAAGTAAATGAACGCAGTTAAGGTAAACATACATTTTCGTAAATTGTTGTAGGAAACTTGCGATAACCCCGATTTTTTTCTTTTGGGGTACTTGAAGGGTAAAGTGTACACTAATCAGCATCACATTGGACCAACTCAATAAGGAATTACTGCTATTCCGGCGACCATTCTGGGAAATGTAATTAAAAACGTTATCGGAAGAAACCACGTTCCTCTCGCATCCAGAGGCGCACATTTGGCCGATGTTATTTTTCACCTCAAACTCCCAAGCCTGAATAAATGTTGTGTATAACAAACAATCGTTTTTCATTTTTCCATCTCCAAAAATGTCAAAACAAAGTTGTAAACTTCTTAACACTTAAGGGATCTACCCTCTTTATAAATCGATTTTTTTTTTATTGCATTTTCGTAAAGCATATACACTTGCGGTCATAAAAACCGCACCACTCAGTTAGTTCCGAGAATGCGCATAATTGAAGCAGGTAGATTAGGGGGAGGGATGAAATAATTTGACCTGCTTTGTTGGGGTATAAAAGCAACCCTTTTGGTGACAAAATATTCAGTTGAAGTTAAGTGGTGATGAAGATAAAGTCAAAAAAGTGAAATGGCCGGAAAATATAAGCAATTGACCAGGGACGAAAAAGTCGAAATTATGACTTTGGCAGATCAAGGTCTGTCGTATCGTCAGATAGCGACTCAAATAGGGTGCAGCCATTCAACCATCGTTCGTTTGATCAAGAAAAAGGAGAATTTGGACCCACTGGAGAGGACAAAAGGATCTGGAAGGAAACGGAAGACAAACTCACGGACGGACACAGCATTACGACGGATGAGCTTGAAAGATCGCTTTAAAAACGCTGTCCGTTTAAGAACAGAGTTGAGGGATTATCATCAAGTCGACCTTAGCGCCGAAACAATCCGTAGGAGGTTACGAGAAGTAGGACTATTTGGAAGAAGACCAGCGAAAAAGCCCATGTTAACAAAGAAAATGAAGGCGACTTGCTTAGCATGGGCGAAGAAGTATGGAAATTGGACGAAGGAAGACTGGCGACGTGTAATTTGGTCTGACGAAAGCAAATTCTACTTGTTGTGTGCAGACAACAGGCCGTACGTGCGACGTTCAGCAGGAGAACGATTTAAGGAAGAGTGCACGATCAAGACAGTGAAGTTTCCTCAAAGTCAAATGGTCTGGGGATGTTTCTCTTTTTACACCCTAGGTCCTTTGCACTTTGTTGATGGAACAATGAATGCCCAAAAGTATGGGCAAGTCATAAAGGAATTTTTGATACCAGCCATTGAGGAGCACCTTTCGTTCACTTATGAAGTAATTTTTCAAGATGATTCGGCACCTTGTCATCGTGCCAAATCGGTAAGTACAGTATTGCATATGAAGTGCCAAATGTCTATTTCATAAACAATAAATAAAACACGAATTAATCCTCATTAATTTTTTCCAGCTCCAGAAAACATTTTCTGATCTCGGAATTCAGAGACTAGACTGGCCAGCGAATTCGCCCGATTTGAATCCAATTGAGCATCTATGGCATGTGATGAAACGGAAAGTAGCAGAGCATAAACCAGAGAGCAAAAGAAAGCTGATTCAAGTGTTGGATCTTGTGTGGAACAATGAAATAACGGATGACATCATTGAAGTATTGGTGGATTCAATGCCTTTTAGGATAAAAGCGATAATCGAAGCCAAATGGGGAGGAACGCGGTACTGAAGACTGTGCATACAATGTAAATTATGTTTAAGTTATGTTTTAATAAAAATATACCAAATGATATGTAAAGTTCCTAGTAAATGTAATTAATAAGTAAATGGTAGCAAAGTATGAAAATTCGATAATTTAATTTTTTTCTTCATTTCTTCCCAAAAAAAAGGAGAAGGAAGGTGAAATCCTGCCCAACTGTTAATGAGTTTCTGTTGAATATTGTGGCAAAGAATCATTTCATTCGGAAAAGTACATACCCTTTTATTCAATTTTATCATGTGAATTTCAAGTGGTGCGGTTTCTATGACCGCAAGTGTATATACAGAAATATCATATTAAAATTTTTTAAAGATCGGAGCAGTGTAACTGTATTTTTGTCTCAAAATTAGTCGAGTTTAAAATTTTGATATAACAACATCTCTGCGCGTTTGTTTATAATCGAGAAGTGCGGCGTGCGGCCGACGCAGCACTGATACCTCCAAGGAAGCCAGAACATATCGCAGGAACGCTACTTTGGATGAAAATGTGCATTTTGAGGAAGAAGAAGGCATAGTGTATGGTCCAGGCATCGCTGATTAGGCTTAGGTGAAATTTTTTACGATGTCATTAACAAAACTATAATCGCGTTTTTCGCAATATAACATTTTCGACACCGCGTTGATGAAATCTCGGAAACTACCGAACCGATTCTCACCAAATTTTTACCAAACATTCTTTATGACTACAGCGCATCGAGGGGATTTTTCAAAGTTTTGATTTTAAAAATGTTTTTTGGCCAAAAACGGTAAAAAAAACGTTTTTTTCGTAGTTTTTCAAAAAATGTCCGCCATTTTGTCAATTTTGCAAAAATCAAAAATCACTTCCGATGCGCTATAGCTATTAATATATTGAACCTAAAACTCCTTTCTTTTTTTATTTCTGACCATGCATCTCGGAGATTTCATCAACGCCGCACACCCCTCTCGTTTTTTGGATCATTTTTCAACCAGCAGTTCCATGCTTAAAATTTCACAAGAATGAATAAAAAAAATTTTTCTAATATTGTCCCAGAGTGTATTAATTGAGTGTAATACTTTTTTTTATCAATTTTCATAATTTAAACCCATCGAAAAATTTATTGCAATTAACCTTTTTTTTCCCTCCGAAAAGAGGGTAGATCCCTTAACACTCTGTAGTAGGCTGTGTCGCTATTTGAGAGATTTCACTCTGACCTTTCGGATGGATAATATTTGGTAATATGTAGTTACAACTCCCCATCGAGAGAGAAAGTTATGATGCCGTTAAACAAGTGCGGCCAATGAGCAAAACTTAATAAGTAACTTAAGGTTTTGAATATCAAATGTCAGGTCCATAAATGGCGAAATTTTGTTCAGGTATAAAAGACCTCACTAATTTCCGTGACTAACACAACGAAAGGCAAATGAATCCATCATCTTCACAACTCCATTAAAATTGCTGCCCGAAAATTACTCGATAATTGAAGTGAAATTGGCTGTACAGTCGAAGAGGATGATTCAAACAAAGTTGAATAAGAATAGTATATTACGATACAAGGGCGGTAAGTAGCCGATTGCCCACGATGCACAGTGGGGCCAAATCCCAAAAAGCTGGCCAAAACTAAAAAATTCAAGTTATCGATCTGAAATCTCTCACTCGGGGGTTTTTGGGGGCGCTGATTACGAATCTGATATCGGATTTAGAAAAATCAAAATGGCGGACCGGAAGTGACGTAATGTTTTACGAAAAAATTGAGTTAGCGCTCTGAAACTCGGTATAATATAGTTTTCAGGGGCGCTGATTACGAATCTGATATCAGATTCATAAAATTCAAAATGGCGGACCGGAAGTGACGTAATGTTTTACGAAAAACTTGAGTTAGCGCTCTGAAACTCGGTATAATATAGTTTTCAGGGGCGCTGATTACGAATCTGATATCAGATTCATAAAATTCAAAATGGCGGACCGGAAGTGACGTAATGTTTTACGAAAAACTTGAGTTAGCGCTCTGAAACTCGGTTTTATATGGTTTGCGGGGTCGCTGATTACGAATCTGAAATGAGATTTATGAAATTCAAAATGGCGGACCGGAAGTGAAGTAATGTTTTACGAAATAATTGAGTTAGCGCTTTGAAACTCGGTATTGTATGGTTTCCGGGGGCGCTGATTACGAATCTGATATCGGATTTATAAAATTAAAAATTGCAAAAATTTAAGTCACTTCCGGTTCGCCATTTTGAATTTTTATGTATCTCATATCAGATTCGTAATCAGCGACCCCGCAAACAATATTAAACCGAGTTTCAGAGCGCTAACTCAATTTTTTCGTAAAATATTACGTCACTTCCGGTCCGCCATTTTGAATTTTGTAAATCCGATATCAGATTCGAAATCAGTGCCCCCGAGAACCATATAATACCGACTTTTGAAACGATTTATCACTTTTTCGATTTTTGTCCAGCGAAACAGGTTATGCATACATTTGTTTCGAAAAAAATCGATTAAATCGAAAGGCAGTGATATGCCGCGCTTTTTTTTCTTAATTTTATTTCTTATTTATCTAATTTATCACCTCCAATCGTTTCAGAGCGGTACTCGGTGGAACTTTTTTTATATTTCCATTTTAACATGGCATCTTACATAGTTTTTGAGTATAAAATGTAAAAAAGTCTATCTCTCTCTAAAATTAGTGTTTAATAATACAGTAACTAAATTAATTTTATAATATTCTACTAATCTTTAACTGACGATCCCATTTTGTTTTATTAAAATCTGTCAAATTTTGAATATTTTGTGCCTTCTTGAAAACGAGAACTTTTTCTCTCTTCAAAACACACAATCACTGCTACCCTTGGATGCCACTTTCACGCTGGCATTCTACGGGTGAGCGTCCAGTTGGGGTCCTATTATCGCTTGATTCTATAGCACTGGGAAGTACTTTAGCCAATTTGAGATTAAAAAATCCCAATTTGAAAACTTTTTTTTTTAGGTTTTGGCCAGCTTTTTGAGATTTGGCCCCATAGTGCGATGGCGGTGTTGACGCACGAGCGAAGCGAGTGCGTTAACAGCCATCATGGGCACTCGGCTACTTACCGCCCGAGTTACGTATGCTATTTTTCAGCACGAGTGCGGGGTAAGCAGTAGGTACGTTACCGCACATGTTTCCATTCGGTGACTCATAAATTAACCACGGTGCGCTAAGGAGCCGATTGCCCACGATGGCGGTGTTAGACGCACGAGCGAAGCGAGTTCGTTTATAGCCATCGTGGGCAATCGGCTCCTTAGCGCACCGTGGTTAATTGATGACTTACCGCATGGAAACCCGTGCGGTAAGGTACCACTTACCCCGCACGTGTGCTGAAAAACAAATAATTACACTAAGTTCGGAAATATGAAATTAACCCGTCGATCTTGCATAACCACAACCTCTACATTATGTGGATTGCCTTTACGCACTGGTCGCGAAGTGTCGTAACTCAGCGCTCAATTTAAATTTCATTGGAAATAACATATACGGACGTTAATTTAATATGATTCAAATGCGAACATGATCCCATGTGCGAGTATGTATAATTACGTGTTTAACTAAAATCCTTAAATTGAATATGCCCATATATACCACGCCTTTTTATTTCTACTACAGTGAGCTCACCGGGGACGAGGCGGGGGTGCTTAAAGTGTTACATCAAAAAACAATTACTCAGCTACGCAAACACGAGCATGCGACTTAGCAGAGCAGCTGTAAATAGGGCTAAACAGAGCTAATAGCGTAATTCTAATCGAGATTAGTCACCATTGCCACCCAGATACAGTTCAGTGCATTTTTCTGTTGAGATAATCCTAATTAAATTCAGGTGACCTGGGAAAATGAACACAATTTAAGGGCGGAATCCATTGCGTGCCGAGCACCCATAGAAGCCCCTGGTAAAAATTTGCTTCACCCTGAAAATGCAAATAAATTGCCCCGTCATCTCGGTGGAATAAAGAAGTCGCTCAATGATACCGTCGTCGTCGCTCGTGATTTGATATATTTAACTTTGGCAGACAAAACATGCCCACCACCCTCGATCAATACTCCTAATGCATTCTATTATGCTGTGGTGCTGCCAGGTTGCCCCCAAGGCTTCTTCGATGACTGTGTGGCGCCCGTAAGTAAATTTCGTGAAAATCTTCAAATGATAGTTCCGTGCGTGAGCTGGGTCACAATAAAGAGTTCCGGGGCCCCAATTGATTTCCCTTAGTCAGCACAAGTCCCTGTGGAGTTGAAGGTAGAGCAAATCGATACTTTATTGGATTTTAGTTGTTCTGCTGATGTTGCACTTATGTTGGTTTTATTTAATTCCCGGGGACGGACAGACTGCCCCCCGCCGCGCTGGCTTCTTTGCATTGGCGGGGAAAATACGACCCTGTAAAGTTCCCAAACTATGCCATGCAGTGCGGCAAATGGCATGATAATAGCTTAGTAACGACTCAGCGCTGCGAGTATAACTCTTGGTGATTATTACGTGTTTTAGGAAATATTCTAGTGGAACCCTTTGCCCCTCATTCGCAATGACTGTGACATGTTTAGAAAAAAGGGGTCGTGCCAAAAGAGGAGATCAATAAGTTCGAATGCATAGTTGTAAGCAATTGAGCAGTAGACCTCGATAGTCAGATTAATCCATCAAGTTTCCGTTTCTATATTATTTTAAGATTTCCATTAACATCCAGTGCCATTCACCTATTTATTTTGTTGTTGTTTCAATTATCAATCAGAGAGTTTTAAAACGACATTTCATTTGTTGTCATTTTAGCGCAACTGCGCCAACACTATGGCTTATGTGCATTTTACTCGCATGCATGTACCTATGTACATCTGTGCTAACAAGTTTATTCAGATAACTTTCGAAAGTGTGCACTTGCTTCATTCACAATTCATTCTTCATTGATTTAAATAAAAATTTCATTGAGTGTGTTAATGCGTTGAAACGTTAAATCCAACAACAAAAAGACAACACGAAGCGACGAGCACAAAGTACAAACTGAAGATTATATGTGCTTAAATTAAATTAATTGACATTTTAAAATAGCCTCTTTAAACGTTTCTTGCCCGTATGAAAATCAAGCACGCATATATTGCTGAGAGGTTCGTTAAAAATACAGTTGGTATGGATGGCCGATGGATAAAAATAAAGTTCCAGGAACGAGTAGATGGACTGTCGTATAGATTAATATATAGTAGATAGAACCCAGAATTTCTGGAGAGCCCAACTCGCCCGTTAGAGCACTTCTAACAAAAGTGCATAGATGCAATTCATATCAATAAGGCTAAGACGCTGGTCATAAGTTCAAAACGATTCCGACAGCAGCCCATCGGCAAGCGCGCCTTCGTTTTGCAGGGATGGGGTGGCAGGTCTTCTTCTTACAGTCTTCGCCTAACTGTCCATTCGCTTATAGTCACTCCCCACACATCATGTAGCCGAATGAAAATTCCTGTAGGAGTAAAGGCTAACGTACAAGAAAATACTGGGAAATTTAAAATTTTTAGTTCGCCATACGTTGAAACATAAGAGACGGACGAATTCTTTTCCGTTTGGGCTTGAATTGGACTTATGTAGACCCATATCACATTTCCAAAAGTGGGCACTATATTTAGATTCGGCATACCCATAGATCCTATGTGCCAGCTCTCTTTTAAAATTGAATGAAATTTAGTATTCCCAGTCCGTCATTTAGGACCCCCATTTTGAAATTTAGAAATTGGGTGCCATATTTGAAATCAGCATTCACGAAAGACCACCTTGATGCAACTTACGAAGTTATTCGAGAATGTATATAAAAAAAATAATAGTTTAAAAAACTAAAAAACACGCTTTTAGCACGCACTAAAAATTACAAAATAATTCGGACATTTATTTTGATGACTCAAGAGTTTTCATTAGATCGCAGGTAAACATAAACAATTTCAGTTCGTGATGAACGATAAATAATTACCTATGCGAAATGGTTAAAAGTAGGTAATCATCTTTATTAAATATTTATTATACTATGATTTATTATGAAAGAAAGCGTGGAGCGTTTATGTAATCTTTACTCTTTTTGGACAAAACGCTCCACGCTTTCTTTCATAATAAATCATAGTATAATAAATATTTAATAAAGATGATTACCTACTTATAACCATTTCGCATAGGTAATTATTTATCGTTCATCACGAACTGAAATTGTTTATGTTTACCTGCGATCTAATAAAGATTTGGCAAAGGGAAAACTCTTGAGTCATCAAACTAAATGTCGAATTATTTTGTAATTTTTAGTGCGTGCTAAAAGCGTGTTTTTTAGTTTTTTAAACTATTATTTTTATTTTATACTTTTTAGTTTTCTTATTTCGTATCCCATTCAGCAAACCCTTTCATTTAATACCCATATCATGGGGGTGCATTTCAAATAGCCTGTCCGCCATCTTGGACGTCCGCCATATTGGATTTAAGTCACGTGACTATTTTTTTCGTATTCCTGACAGCAAACCCTTTCATTTGATACCCATATCATGGGGGTGGATTTCAAACAGATCTTGGGGAGGCCGCCATATTGAATTTGTAATGACGTTTCTTAGCTAGTCATGTCTTGTCATCAGAACTCAGAGCGTGTGCAAAATTTCATCCTAATCGTAGACCGGGAAGTGGGTCAAATTAAGATTCTAAGATTTTCTTACATAGTTAGTTACAAGTGAAGCTAATAAAAGCGTGTTAAAATAAAACCTCTTCCTTTTTAAGTTGGTTAAAAAGCAAAATCCCGCTCACATCTTATAGCAACTATCCTGCTCCGTCCTTGGCATTTCGCTATGAAATATTTGTTGCCCCTCTTTCACAAAAATTTGTGGGGAGAATTTAGGTCCCATTCCTATCACACTTTGTATCAAATACCAAAGTCGTAAAAGTCACATTTCCGAACTGTGCGCAGCTCCAACTCACACTTGACTGGTTTTTCTTATTTTATTTCACCCAACCCCATTAAACCCGGTGCAATTCTTTGCTCCACTCTTACCCGGTTATCAGCATCGCATGATTTTATTATTTGCACTGTGCAGTGTGCTTCCATTTCTGAATTGCCGTTTTCGGTTAACCTATTTCGCTCAGCCGGTAAAGCTATTGCCATAACTTAGTGGACTGAATTTTTATTGCACGCATCTGTGGCTCTAAAGGACACTCAGTCAGCACGGGGGGCGTCGTAAATCTCGAACACTCAATGGAATTTAATTTTTCCTCTTTTTTATGGGTCAGTTTCAATGTTTCCCAGACCTGCAATAATTGAAAATAGTTTGCATAATGGCTCTGCACCTATTCGGTAATTTGGGAAATCAACGGAAATTTTCCACTCATCGTTTCAGTCATTTATTTCGGTGTGTCCTCGAAGCGCCAGGACAGATTAAACCCACAATTAGGAGCTTAATGTTTCCTCGCTTTGATGTCAACGGTAATTTTGCACATCAACTCGTCCACTTTACTTACTAGGCTCTGTTATCGCTCTATCGATTTCCATTGTGAGTATTTTCGCTCAACCCCTCCACGGTTCGGCTCAATGTTTTTAACGTAGATGTATGCTGTCCACTTGCCCGCCTGGCAGGGAATAGTCAATTTGGTAGATTGATAGCACACATTATTGACAAAATCTTCTCATTTTCTCGAATGGAATCATAATTTTGCGTAGGGAAAATGGAGATCGTCCCATTTGGTCAGTTGTTTAGGCAATCTGTGTGTTTGCTTTCTGGTTAATAAATGCGCGCTATTGAATTCCAAAGTAGCCCAGATGGAATGTTTTAAGCGCGGGGAAGAGCTAGACTGTCTCAGTTCACCCTTCGCCAATAAAAGCACGTATAAATCTTGGCGAGTGATTTACTGCATAATTTTTCACGACTGCGAGTTACGTTCCGGCATCCTGTGTTTACTGGAGCTTTTTGAGCGTGATATTTTTTGATATATGTAACGAAGGTGTTATTATCCACCGCAGTAGAAATTCAATTAGGAAAAGAAAAGGAACGGGCTTTTATCAATAAATTTATTTGCCTTATAATTTACTGTATCGGTGCAATGTAAAACTTTTAGACGCTTTACGGTATACAAACGTACATCGTATTTTTTTATAATATATATTTTCACTCAACCATTCTACGGGTAGCTCATAACTTCACATAAACCTATCGTGTATACCTACCTGTAACGACATGCCTGTGCATATCTACTGAAGCGTGGAGATAATAAATTACGCTATTATTTTGGCCTGCTCATGCACTAGAGAAAAGTTGAAAAATTAGTCGATGTATTTTACCAGGATGGCATGCACAGGTAAAATGAAGCGTGTGTTGCTATGAAATATGTAGCTGACGGCCAATTCGTCATTATTGCAGATGCGGTAGGAAACAAGATCTAATCAAAGTCGATTTAGTCTATGAGAACCTACTCTAGAAATACATGGCGCGCAAATTTATATTTGGCCTCTAATTAATTAATTAATCAGCTGTGGCATTTATTCAACTTGCATTTGTTCTTATCCCGTAATACCCGATCCTACAGTTGCCATTACTCCATGTAAATTTAATTAGCGTGATGACGTCAGACAAATGGCATATCATATCAGATATTGCATGTTTTTCTCATTCCATCTGAAAAGAAATGTTGCTGAGGCTAAGGAAATTTATTCTTGGAGTTGCGCCTTACATCAGATATAAAGAAAACAATCCGTACCAAAATCTTATCCATTAATAAAAACAGCATTAAAATTACAAACTAATTCTAATTAATAGCTGATGTTCTGATACGGGACCCTATATGGACGCACCTGTAGCTTACTACATACACAGTTCATTCAAAAAGTTCCTGGACAGATTTTTTTTAGGAAAGAATAAATGAGTTAGCGTAACAATTTTTTTTCAATTTTTAACACATGTAGTTCCCTATCCTTTCTACACAAATTTGTGAACGCTCGTATAATCACTGGAAGGCTCTGGAGAAACCGACTGATAGAATGTTTCGCAAATCCGCGTCACATTTCATTGAGGTTGGATAAAAAAAATACACCGAATATTTGAATTTCCCGCGTTGTATAAGTCCAATTCTCACAAATTTTTGTTGTTGGCTTGGTGTACACTTCTCTCTAACGTATGTTGATATTGGCAGCCATATTGGATGCTTAGTCTTGTTGGCAGTTGAAAAGGGCTGAGTCAAGGATCAGATGATTAATACATACATTGTCTGCCATTCTATACAATGCTTGCCCGTTTTAAAAATTCCCATGCTATACACATTGCCCGTAACATATACATACATACATAAGGTATAATCGCAAAAAAATCGTCCCCTGCCATAATACTGTCCCCTGTGCTAACTCATATGAAAAAATTCATCTAACGATGAATAGCTGGACTAAGGAGCTTATGGTTAGTATGCAACCATTAAGTAATTTTCGCAGTACCAATAGAGTCTCGGGGGATATATGAAGGAACTTAGCTTGCAATAACGTTATTGTTTCGTATGCGGTGTGGCAGGTCGCGCCATCCTGTCGAAACCACATGAAATTTCCGCCGATTCCCTACAATTTCGATGAGCTGCGGTAGACGATTATTCTTATTATTAACTTTCTGCGAAGCAAACGATGAGTAGCAAAAAGTTTAGACATAGGATTATTCTTTTCGAAGCTTCAAAATGCGACAAGCGATCAATTAGCTACCTGCATATATCGATACAAATCAAATTGTTAAAACGTGTATATTCAAAACTCGGAACTTTCCATTACATTAAGAATAATATAGTATGTACCTACAATGAAAGCAAATCACTATAGAAGACTCTGTAAAATGATTGTGAATTAAATGACTACAAAAAAACCAGATTGTAAACTTGAAGGGCCTAATTCCTAACATCCCTTCCGTGTAATTATTATGAAACAAAAGCAATCAGCATTTAAATCTAAAACTTTTCCGAGTTAAAAAGGAGAATGCAAAACACCTCAATACAAAGTTGAGTTACAACATTTTCCTACTAATTATCCTGACCACCCAATTTCATGGGAGCTCAACCGTACTATATATAGGTCAAGATTAAAATTACCATGGACGCGGCAGTTTCTCTATAATTAAATCCGACAGCTACATTAAAAACTCAATTTGGGAAAAAGGCCTTTCGGGGTGGTTGAGGGACTCGCTCATTTTACAATTTAATGCCTCTGTGAAGAGTTTTTCGCGTAATCCCCCACCCAAGTAAAGTCCGTTTTCAATTAAATAATTTAAATTTCGCCCGTTTCGTGATAAAGCAACAGTGAATCCCCTCTAGCCAACTATCGGTTTATTGCAGTCAAAGATTTTTTTTAATTTCAGTTCATCGCCCGTGCGGCAGATCATATTTACCGAATATGGCAGGCGATTATAAAGCCCAGGGTCGGCCCCGGGGTCTGTTCATAAATAATTAGGTCGGCTAGAAACAACAGATAGGGCAGACGTGTTGTTTGCATGCCATTAAGTTCAGGTGTGTATGGGACTCTCATTCATGCCTTATCGGATGGCAAAATCAATTTAACTCCCTAATAATGGCGCTGATCCAGGTAAATTACTGCCACCATTGTTCTGTCTGCACTTGATATTACGCCTCCGCCTTGTGATGTGACTTCACAATCATTTAATCTGAGGATTGTGTGTAAATTTCACCTCAAGTAGGAAATGTTTAGAATATAAAAAAAAGCGGTCATAAAACCACGCCAGTCAAGCGCTGCCGACTGCAGAACAATTTTTTATAAATGTGGAAATTGCCTTGGGAGTTTCTTAATGGTTGGAGCGGAAGCAATGTAAAAATTTCTATAGGGTCGCTGAGTTCAAAGAGATCGTTAATCAAACGCCTGCAAGAAACCTGACCGCACTTCTGATCCATTTTTGTATATTTATTTTAAAAAGCGGCAGCAGCACGCACGCAATACGTGAATGACTCAGATCATATGCCATTGACTGACCTCGACTTTTGCCATTTACCAGCCTTGTTTACCATACCATGCGCGGCACCCGATTTCCATGGGGATGTAGAACGGCTTTCCGAAGCTTAAAAGGTGTTTGCACAAAAGCAGGTAGAGCCAATCTTTCATGCTCAATTCACAAATTGGTGTCTAGTCTGTTCTAAGTGGGCTATTTCCAATCTTCCGCAAATTGAGTGGTCGGTGGGCACATTGTAAGTCGCCAAAGTAGCTGCAATTTGGGGAAGTTAATGAACTGGTCACTAACATTTGTCTCTTGTTACTCATAGCGCGTTGATCACCATATTGCTAAATTGGGTTAAGCCTGTGGTTAAACGCTGGCTTTTTGAGATTTTCTCGAATTATTTTTTGACGTGAAAACGTCTTTAATTTTGCCAAATTACTTGCAAAAGAGCCTAAGTAGTCTGAAAGTTGTCTACAAATTCTAATGTTCCCATCTGCTCCCATCATTACGAATTCCATAAAAGAAAAATAATGTTTGAAAAGTTCAGTGACGGTTCCACACATACTACGGACTTTATAATTACGCGTTTAGCACATGAAGCAAACCTTAAGTAATGGACCACTTAACTGGGATATGCTAAACGCTTTTTATTTGACTAACAAATTGATTCCAGCGAATCTAGCTCAGCCATTAATGAACCCCATGCAAAGGAGCAGAAATCTTGTCGATATTCAAAGCATGAACTCATGGAGCATCTCATTTGCAAAAAGGGAAAATCGTTGAAAATGTGCCAAGTAGGCAAATTGGCTAGGGAGTAATCACTTTTTTGGCCCAATACACAAGAAGTTCCTCCCACAGGAAAGCCACTCACCGAACGATGATGTAATTAGTTTCGCAAAAACGCGTCATATTATTACGGATGGTCGATCGGTGTGATTGGAATGCGTAATGAAAGGCGAGAAACTCGTTTCCAGGTGACACTGTGCTGTTCTCAGTGCAGTGCGGCTGTGAGCCTCGTGCCTCTCGCCCATGAGCCCGAGGTGACTCAGTCGACTTCAAGTGGACTTCGTTGAGCATCTCGAAACTTGTTAGTACCTTACCTATTGGAGAGCAGATATTAATAAAAAACGAGTGTGCGACCTTGAAGGCGCCGCCGCCTGGAGCCATTAATTTCTTTGGAGGATCTTATGACTGGGAAAGTGAAAATTACGCTATGACGGTAAGGCATTGTTGTTGGTGCGGGAAAGCGAGTAAGCATGGTTATCGCTCTTATACGGCTTCTCGTGCCAGCAGATTTTTGATCGAATTGCGTTTTAATTTAATTAACGTGCAGCCGAGGGGAAAAAAACAAAAGACTTCACTGCGCAGCTGTGCCAGGAACTTGAAAATCGAAGACTCACTCCTTAAGCTTGGGCGATAGAACCACGTCAGAAATGACTTAATTGGACGGATCGTGCTTATCAGAATTAGCACTGAATGGTGAGAAACGTTTGTACCTTTGTAATTTTGTTTTCGAAAATGTAAGGCCGACTTGGGTGTCTTGTTTACCCTAAAGAAGTTGTTACGTGTGAATAAGAAAATAGCTGTTTGCTGCAAGCTGATGCCGTTATTGTATTCTAATTTTTATTGTTAGTTTCCGCATGAACTTCTCTCAAGGCCCCTCTTTTTAGGGCAGATCACGTATGAAGCGAAATTTTGCTACTCACTATGAATATTCTGTGACTTGTAAATGGTGCAGCTATTTATGTATTGCTACTATGCTAGCAATTCAAGTGTTTTCTTCATTCTAATTCATGCGATAAGCAGAGTTTAAAAAAATCTTATTATACATTTTTAAGCTGTTCAGTTGCTATGCCTGAATAGCCCAACGAAGACTTGTCTTACCGCGGTGCATGAAGGACACTATAAGTCCAATGATGTTGGCCTCATTGTGCAATGTGCAAAAGACTTTGAACCGGAACTGCTCCTTTTTCATGGACACTTTTGTGTACGAATGTCATCTTGTGACCTTCCATAATTATATTGAAAAGGTTACTTGTTCTTTTTGTTGTTACTTATAATATATGTATTTTCTTTGACATAGTTACACGCGATATTTGCCCATCATCCATGGTGTGTTGTGATTGCAGGTTCGTCCATATTAATTACTACCACTTAAATGTACACGATAATCCAACTTCAACTTAGCTTATCACTACGTTCAATGTGAACCTCATAAAACTGTAACCAATTTAGTACAGTTTAAAATCGGTCTTATGAAACGTTTTTGTGTAAACTTATAGTAACCTATCGGCATCATTTGGATACTATATTTATAAATTGTTATCTTAATGTATTAACGTGGATGCTCACAGGAGGCAGTTTTAAATAACTGTCCAAAAAGGTTAGCAATAGTCATTGATTACTAGTTCTCTATTACAAAAAGTTTATGGTGGTATGATTATGTTTGGATTTAACGAACTTCCAGAAGAATAACTTTCAACAAGATGGCGCGACCTGCCACATTGCACCTAAACCAATGACGTTATTGCAAACCAAGTTCCCAGGCCACAATTTTTTTATTAGCTCCTGTCATTCCTTTATCTATAATAATTCGGGCACAGGTTTCTATAGCTATTGTCTCAGCCTGAAAGAAGATGGGAGCTTTCCCTAAGGCTATGGAGATCTATAGCAGTTGGGTCTATTCTATAAATTTCACTGCCGGAAGATCCGTTGTATCTAGAACCATCTGTATACCATTTCAGGACTCCCGGTCGAGCATGAGTGTTGTTTATAATAAGAGGTAAGGGTTGGTTTCCTTTCAGTATTGAGACTGTGTTTTTGCGAATTGATTTGCCAAAGGCATAACAACCTACTAGATCTTCTATTGAAAAAGTTTGCATGATGTATTTAGTGGGGTACTAGCTTGCCCGGACCCGGCGTTTCCCGGGATACTATTAAATGTGTATTCCTTAATTTTACAACGCCACCCTACTGCACCACCGCCTCTCCTATGTGACCCAACGTTTTCCTATTTGCGTTTTGCACATGTTTTAGATATTTTTCCAACAGTATTATTAAATTTAGTTTTCTTCATTTTACACCACCGTATTGCACCTCCTCTCCTATATCTCCCAGCGGGGTGGGGATGGTCTCATATTTGGAAATTTGAATAGCAGATTCGAAATCAGTGATCCCGAAAATTCCCTAGTGCGGATTTTCAGGGAAATCCCTTGAAGTTTAACTTTTCGGACGCCATATTGATCCACCATCTTAATTTCCAAAATTTTAATGGCAGATTCAAAATCAGTGACCCCAAAAATCCAAACCAAAAACAAAAGTTCGGATTTTCAGTGAATCCGAAAAGTTTAACTTTTTCGGTCGCCATTTTGGATCCGACATCTTGAATTCCAAAATTTTGAATGCAAGCTCGAGATCTGCAACTCCGAAAACCTCCAATTGCCTTTTTCATAAAGATTCCTAGAAGTTGAAAAATTCGCTTTCTATACAAAACGGAAATTTCGATTTTTGCGATTTTCCGGCTTTTCCTTTGGGGTTTCCCGATTTTTTTTTTTTTTTAAACCTCCCCTGTATTATAGCGAACAAAACAACAACAAAATTATCGAAATCGGTCAAGCCGTTTTTTGAGTTTTAGCGAGACTAACGCACAGCAATTCGTTTTTATATATATAGAAGATAGAAGATTTAGAGACTTGAAGCTCTTAGAGACTTAGAGTATAATTAAAAGTGTAATGGTAAGCTGTGTGGTCAGCAGGATATAGTACGATTAAATCCGGGAAGGCGAGGCCGAGGCAAACGAGCGCAAAAACTAATTCACTGACAAATTTTTTGTTATCAAATTATTTTGTTATTATGATAGAAAACAAACATACATACGAGTACATCATCACTTTTGAAAAACAATTCGTTTGCTATGTAGTTGAAGGTGCGTTATCAATAAACCTATCATACACCATCAAGGAAATGTTGTGCTTCGGCGAGCAGCGAAACGAAAATGTTAGCAGTGGGTCGTTTTAATATTTCCAAAAAGTTTCAAACTCCACCTTAGAGTTGGAAACTAAATCAATAGGAGTGTAAACCCAGAGGAGCAGTCGGCCTTATAATTAAAGCAAAACAAACAACCTTCGACCCTAAAATTAAGAAGCAGCAACGAAAAGGCCGCATGCGAATAGAATTTGGAAACAAATTTTTTTGTGTATAAAGGAAAGAACGGTAGGACTGTTCTTACTCCCAACAACTGTGACATTCACATAACTTTTTATTATTATTTTTCTATCACACACCTCCCATGGATGACAGAAAAGCTCTTAAAAAAATTAAAATGTAAAGCAGCACTATTGGTTCCTGGTTCCTGGGTGAAAGTGACCCACAGTAGGTATTGCTGTTGTATTATCCCCAGGCATTAGGTGGTTCTAAAGACTCCCTAATTTCCCGAAAAGTTTCTTCCAAAGTTGAATACTCCGAAGGAACAGCAAGGTAAACAAAGGTAGAAATTTGAAAAGGTTTTCTCAGTCCTCCCAATCGATCGAATCTTTTTGTGCTTTATTGCTTGGGGCACAATGCTGCCGAGTGCCGCACCATACTTATATCGCATGTGGAAAAATCCGAGCATTCGCTAAAGCGAGAAGAGCGCTAATTAAAGGCAACTTACACAAGGCTAATCAGCGATGATGACACCACGGGGTATAAAGCAATCGCAGGTGAATTTGACTGTGTGCGTGGTCCAGCTCCAACGTCGCTCCACCAGAGTCATTCACATATCCAGCAGGATGCGAGCAGTCCCAGGGATAGGAAGTTTATGCCTCCTCCGCCAATGCCACTATATTTGCATCCACACCATTCACAGAGCACGGGCACACCACCACTGCACTTCCTCGCCGTGTAAATTATTATTTTCGGTTCACTTATTTTTCAACGATTTCGCTTAACTTCCACTTGCCTCCACAGACACACCGAGAGCACTCGCGGCCACTCCACTCGCGTTTTATCGTCGGCCGATGGCTCTAAATAAAAACAAATGCTCAACCCCAGCAGCACATGTGGGTGTAGCGGCAGCTGAGGGCTAAAAGCCACCGCTCACAGGTGGTGACAGTATCTGGGCAGAGGCTACTTCCTATTCCGCTTCCGTTGCGGCTGCGGGGTGTTTATTCACAGCGCCGTAAACGGGAAAGAACCGTCTAGGCGGGGGCGAGCACGAAAGAACGTTACAAAAAAAAAATCAATCCTTCGTGGAGGTGTGCTGCTTCAATTAATTAGTAGCCTGGCTGGATTCCAATCCCAAATACTGGAGCTTGGACAAAGTTCTGGTGGCTGGCAAACGCCTTCAGACAGCAGCACCCCTGAGCTGTTTCGCTTTCGGCATCAAAATTCGGCTCTCGACTGATGGAATTATCTACCCGATACCATCACTACAGCGTTGGAGCTTGCTTGAATGACGAGAGCCCCACTGGGTAAGCTCGCGGTTCGCTGACGTTTTCAGCTCATGCGTACTTACAGGTGAGCTCCAATCCCGTGGGGGGCCAACATGGAGCTCTTTCTTCTCCCAGCTGCCTGTCTCGTTGTAGCACGGTCCGCTATACAGCCTATGCGGTATGCCAAGAAGTTCGATAGAAGTGATCCAAAGTAGAAAACAAGCATCGCCAGGGGTACCCACCTTTCTGGCCGAGAAATCGGCTGGGGAATCAAGTTGGAGCACAAGTGCGATGGTGAACAACTGTCTGAATGTATCTATGTATCTACCGGAGCAGTACTGCTAGCTGTGGACAGGTAAATTTCCCAAAAGGTTGTTTCTGGTTCCATGAGAATTGTCTTTAAATAGCTTAATGCTACGCCATGATCACGGCACGGCGCAGTGACTCACAGATCTTGTAACTTTTTGGCGGAAAGATCAGGGTCAGGAAGCCAGCTTTTTCCGTATTATGACCTACTACGAGCTACTTACCTGCGAATGAATAAATTGGTAGAAGTTACGAAACTTATATTGCAATTGGTGTAGCGCCTGTTAATGAGGGAATTCCCCCAATACACATAAGAAGTTGCGTTTAAATAACATTTTTACAATTCACATTACGCAAGCTTTGATTAGATAAATCTTCCCCTTTTATCTTTATGCGCTAGTAACTAATTTTTATTTTCTGGCGGTTTTTCACAACTGAGTGTAATGAGCTTTTGATTGTTAAAATCTATCAACGTCTTTTCATGTAAGAGATTAAATCCAGCCTAGTTTCATTGTTTCATTCTTAGTATGTACGTTTTGGCCCTGTTGCGAATTTGCGCACACTGGTAGCGATTAACCCACCTATTATTTGTTTTTTATTTATATTCGAGCTGTTTCCGCTTATCCCATCGTACGATTAATGGGGTCACAAGTGTTATTCAATTTTTGATTTCAACTTCATGTTTTTAAATCACGGCACAAAAAGGCAAATACGTCGATCTAATTTGCTGAACCTTTTTTCTGCCTGAATTGTCCAAAACTTTGTATGTTGCCACTATGCTTTAACAAATAACACTAGGAAGACAATTTCAAATATTTGATTATTATGCATTTTATACATACATTGATAACGTCTCCTAAAACTAAAAAATTTTAGCGCGAGGCGTACCTCAAGGCTCAATACTTGAACCGTTACTATTGAGTTTCCATATAAATTACATCGTAGACGTGGGTTTAGATTCCAAAATTCATCTCTATGCTGACGACGAACCGCTTTTCTTCAGCAGACCAATCGGAGTCAATTCCAAAATTCGAAAGTTGCCACAGTCAAAAAGGGATTTAAATATAATATACAGGGTTACAGGGAAAGTCGTACTGAATATTAAAGGACGTTATTATGGAGATATTGAATTTTAAAGACATTTTAAAAAATCCTTTATTTTTTGGCTTTTTTATTGTTTTTTTTCGAATTAGAGCCTCTAGGGTCCGTTTTTTTATGTATCTAGTTAGAGGGCATGTCAATTAATAAAAAATGATTAACAAAAACTGAACCTACTACAAACAGCTTAAAAAGACTGCTCGACAACGGTTAGAATTAAAGAATTTTCACTAAGTGTTTTTAATTTTGCCGCGCGTTTTTTGAAAAAAAAATTATGGAACTTATTCTGCAAATAATTTTAAAAACTTCTACGTCTCTTCAGCTATTCAAAAAGGTATAATACTTTCTATTAAATAGGCAAAACATTGACCAAATAACAGTTAAGGTAGCAGAGGGTACATAATAATTTTCTGTATAAACGCGAATTGGCTTGGATTTTTGGACTGTTTCATTTTCTAACTGTGTGACGTGGCTTGTGACTTTGATTTGTATTGTGAACATGGCAACATTTACCAACGAGGAATATGCTGACATCTTAATGTGTTATGGATTTTGCGAAGGAATGTCGTTGCGTGCACGCAATGAATACATGCTACGCTATCCTACTCGTCGAGTACCTGATATTGGCGTATTTGACAGAGTTTATCGAAGACTACGAGAAACTGGTTCTGTTCTAGTACGACGGACTGACATGGGACGACCTCGTATTCTTGATGACGACGACGACGAAGCCTTTAATATTCAGTACGACTTTCCCTGTAACCCTGTATATAATATTATATAATATTTTCAAAGATTGTTAAAACGTGTAACGACTCGTTATTAGAAAAAATGGAGACAAAAAAGGCGCCAATTACATCTCTCTACATAGGGGAAGCCTGGCAAACACAGCCTTACTCGAATTTTTAAATAATTTCTCAAAATAAAATTTCGTATATACCTTAATCCGTTAATTTATCCGTAAAAAAAGGCACAGACGAATTTCCGTAAGTCTAGTCAGTAGATCTGTACGATACCCCCCAGGCAAGCAAATATATGCATTTGTATATATGTTTTTCGACTCCTTTTACAGGTATGAGAATCCCTAAAATATTCACCCTTTCAAATTTTAATGCGATTACACACATTTCAAGTATATTTTACAGTCTACAAAATAACAAAAGTAACAAATGGATAGACAGAGCACAGAGCGACCCCTAACTGTAATTAGTTTTAGACACACGCTACAAATTTATTATAAGTTAATTTCCGGGCGTAATCAATTCCCAAGCTGGCTGCCAAAAGTAAACATTCCCCTTAACCCTTAAGTAACTGCCAGTAAAAGCAATGCAATACTATGGTATTTTTAAAGAAGAAATGTAACCGCCACCAGCTGCTAACACTGTCCGATTTACAAACGTCTGTGTACCCCTCGATAGTTGGAGGTCATTCTATTCTTGAAGATGCAGACAGAGCACTACCATGGGTGGCATGCATAAAAGACACCCGTGGTAACTGCCTCCTCATGAATCATAAGATGCCTTTGGCGAACATTTGTAAGGGGAGCAAGTCCGGAGCGCCAGCTATAGTCCGTCCGCTCAGTACAGTACATCGAGTGCTCAAGTAGGCCCAGCTCAAGGTTAGCACGGAACCAGGTCGGGCTATCCTCTTTCGGGCGCATATGGTTTCATAGATTTTCCCCTTCGGTTGTGGCCGTTCCACTCTCTGAACGCAATTTTTCTCGGTTCAATAAGTTTCTCGAGTTTTACCTGACGACGCGACGGCGCGGGCGGCGGGCGGAGGAAAATGAAAGATGCACAGGTGTTTTGGAACACATTACGTTCTACAAAACAAATGGCCAGCGAGCGTCAGGTAAATTGCCCAACCCCTCATGACTCACCGAGCAACCAATTTGGAAACGGCTATTGTTTTTCTTTTTTTTTGGGGAATGCTAATGGTGCAGATGCTGTTGCAGCAACCACTTTTGATGTTTCGCTTGAAGTCGCAAGTTTTGAACCTGTGGGCAAACATGGCCTGTGCAGATCCAATCTGAAATCGGCTACAGCCGTGCTACCTCAATACCGGCAAATTCAAATTTTGCAACCAGGCTTTGTCTTTGCTTTTGTAATGCGTTGCAATCAAGACCTGCTCGGGTGAAATTTGCTCCGATATTTGCATGCCTTGATTAGACGTGCGTGCATTCTTTTTATCATTCAGAGTGTGCAGCCAATGCAGTCTCGTGATCGAATTACAAATTTTAATTTCAAGAGACTGAGTTTGTCCCTTTTAAAATGCGGGCCGGATGCGTCATTTAATAAACAGCAAACCTTGCAATCAGTCATCGTCTGTATGAATGAGTGTAGCATCCAATTACCTACGACATCAATCATGAAGCGCTTAGGTACTAATTCCTCTTAATACTTGCAAATGATGTTAATAATAATAAAAAAATTAGAAAATAAAGGTGACTGAGCGTATTCATGATATAAAGCACAAAAATAAGGGGGATGGGATGTTGCATATTGGAAGAATAAAAACAATGAAATACTTTGACCTAGACCTTGGATGAAATAGTAAGCCCGTGTATGTAGGTCTCATACTAAAGAATAGTATTTTGTGCAACTAGGGTGGAAACTTGCCGATTGCCCACGATGGCAGGGTTAGACGTCTACTGCCATCAAGGGCAATCGGCTAGTTTTCACCCGAGTTACACACTGTATTTTTCATCACAAGTGCGGCGGTGGGTTCGATAAGGAAGTTGGGGAAGGAGGAGTCCGTGGGGGCGGAACGGGGGGTGCGGGGCGGAACCCCCTGCAAATAAAAAAAAGCAATTTTTGCTGTAATTATCTCTCACAAAGATATACGTATATTAAAGAAAAGTAGCAAGGAAAGGTTTTTATGATATCTAAGGTACAGATGTTCAAAGCAATTTGCTATTACATTACATAGTCTTAACTACTCTGCTGACCATGTGATATTTACTCATGCCTGGCTCAAATAATTTATTTAGGTACCTGAAAAGCATTAAAAGGATGTTTAACACGTGCGAGTATATAAAAAAAAATGGGATTTCTTGAAGAAATATTCTGAGTGCACGAGTCTTAACCAGAGCCGGGCAAACTCGGCTCTTTTGACTCTCGAGTGCTCCTCAGGTAGATTTCTAGAGCTCCTCCTCATTGCTATTGCAAGTGCCAGCGAGAAATGCATACTCCTGTCCAGTGATCAGTGATGGGACATGTACTCACTCCTTCTCATTGCGTTAATGGAGCGACCCAAATGCACTCAGTTATACTGCTCCCATGAAGGATTTCTTGAAGAAATATTCTGAGTGCATTTCTATTTCAGGTACCCGTGCGTTATTCTAAGCTAAGTCTCGCGTGCATTCTTTAAAACTACCAGTGGGTTATTCCCAACAGGCTTTACAGTGGGCAATAGGCGTGTTTCCACACGTAAACCCGTGCGGAATAGTAGTGGTTTCCGCGCACGTGTGATGACAAATAAATTGTGTACATTAAAAGGTCCAGAAATAAAAATTGGAAAATAGTAAAAATTGTATGTATGGATTTCGATAACATGGTCCCAACACAAAATATGCTAAAAGTTAACAATACTACCAGCATGATCGCCGATGAAGATAACTGGAACAGCAGAGTATAAGGTAAGTGGAAAAGGCCCTGCGATCCCAAAGGAAAGATTTCGAGGAGCTGCCCGCCGCAGGCGGGATGGCTGCCTGAATGGCAAAACAAAAGGATCTAACTCGAAGTAATGAGCAAAACGGTTCCAGGTTAATGTCCGGAGAGCAAGGGAGGTGTTTTAGTCGGTAAACTGTGCCACAAGAGTCCGACACTGTTAGGAAAACGTGCCCAGAGTGCATAAAAAATTTCATCTCCCTTTAAAAAAAAAATATGACCAGTGGCCATTAAAACATCCATATAGTATACGAACATTGCTAAATTCTATGATCTGTCGATTTAAAAATAAATAATAGCTATTCATTGCTTACGTTTTTGTAAAATAACTCACCCTGTAGAATCTGAGTAAAATTAAAATGATTAAGAATTCAAGCGAAAACCTTACAACGTGAATTATCAACGTATTAATCAATCAACAAATTAAAGGCTGATGAAAATACAAACACAATAAACATTTCTTCACTTTTATGACCCGTGGTTTGAAAATTTTGATCTAGCTAAACAAAGTGAAATTAATTTTAGTGGCCACCTAATACATTATACTTCTTCAATTTATATTCAATTCAATTAATTATTATCAACATTTAGTATCAACTAAACTGACGTTAATTCAAAGATTATTTCATTTATTTGCAAGAAGCCAGAACATAGCTGCTGCTATCTTTATGTACTCATACTATCGCATTGTAGACATTTTATCACAGCACTTCACATTCGAGGCGAAAATGATTATCTCGTCTGTTCGCTTTTATCAATTGAATAAACTACAAGCAAAAGCAAATATGTATAAGCAAAAATTATTAAATAACAACATACTTTGAAATTAACAATTTGATTCAATTATTCAAAAAAAAAATTTCAGAATAGTGTCCTTCGGTGTTTATACTTTTACTTTTAAAAAATATCCGAAGTAAGGCTATTAATCCGGGCAGCTCTTTGTGATAACTGTAATCATTTTTAAGATAAAACAAAAGATCAGTTTTTTGCATATTTCAATTACCTCGAAGGTGGTGTGGAAAGGAGTGCACATTCCGTAGGAAACACAAATGTCATAATATTTTTTTTTATTTTCGCCAAAACGGTTACTCCTATGAATAAAAATCATTTTATTTCCTTTGTAAGACTCTCAACGAGATATTCATGAAACCACTTGGCCATATTTTGAATAAAATCGATCGGTCTTTAATATAAAAAAAAGGAGCAGAAACTTATTTCCATACATACCCAATAAAATCCTAGGCGTTTTAAACCTAGGCTGTTTTTTTAACGTTTTGGTGGGAAAACAACTTTTGGTGATCCAATGGGCTTGCCTTTAGTTCCAAAACACGAATGAAGCTGTAACGAAATCGGTGGTCGGCCCTAAGATGGCTGAGGTGAAATCATAGAATTGGTATACCTACTCTCTGTTGCTACATATGTACCTACGTATTTGACTAGATGCCATAAAAGCCGCAATGTTTCGCTTGTTCATATTTTGTTTTATTTGAAAAGTATTTAGGACTTCCAACTCAAAGGGAAAGGTTAAAGTTCGTTGACTTTATGGTTTATTTTATAAATTCACAGAACATAGATATGGGCGACCCGGATGACGATAAAGTGCACGGGGCACATGAGGCTCCATAAAATATTCTATTGTGGCTGTACACCCTACAAATTCGACCTCAAGTGGGCGCCGCCGTCTAAATTCGCACGCCAACACTGTGAGTTTGTGTCTGCAAATTTCACACAGGTACCTGAGCTTCTCCAGTGGCAACTAGTCTAGTCCATTACCTAACTCCACGTCCTATAAAATATTTATTAATGTCCGACTCAGGGGCTTTTCTAACCCATTTTCAAGCTTCCATGCAGGTAAGACCATCGAGCACACGAACTTACAGTGCTGTAAGTTTGTGGATACAGAGAATTGTAGTGAAGTGTAGTCGTGCTGTAATAATAACTTACAGACTGCACGAATTTATTGAAAAGGGATTCGAAGCATTTTGGTATGCAGGGAGGGTGGGTAATAAAATTTTTTCTTGACTGTTTTCAAACACTTTACGATCAAAGAAATCGAATTTATGATGGAGTTAAAAGGTCCTTTCTAATATTTCTGTGTAATAACATCCCTTTTCCCAAACGCGAGGAAATTGAATTCACTGAATTTAATGAGACTTTACTTTCAGCCATAAACAGTGTGACATTTTTTGGGTGTTGTATTTCTGCTTTTGAGTGTCTAACACAAGTCTACACTTTTTAACTCTTATGTCAATGCCCAGTCGTTACAACGTTGTTAAATACCCGGGGTACCCGGGTACCCACCCGCACGGGTTATTTATTCAATTATAGAATTTTGATACCTAGAGACTTTCACATTACAGCTCATCCCACTAGTAGATATTACTCAGAGAGTAGTCGACTACCTGAGAAACCCTGTTTCTATAGACTATGTTAACCTTGGGAGAGATGGGAGGTAGAAGAATAGCTGAAATTTTGTTGTAGCTGCTTAGTTGACGTCACTTATAATGGTCAGTTTCAAACTAGACTTGTCTTGGAGTGGACGTTTGAATATTTTGTGAAGACTATGTGTATTTTTTTGCTTAGAATTCGTTTGTTATAGTGACAAAATTGTTATAAATAATGGAAAATTTATCACCAGCTGTGTTTTCAAGGTACGTTAAAATTTATATATAAATGCTAGCAGTTGTACGTACTCGATTTACTTTATACGTTTATAAACGTTTATTTTATAATTATAAAATTAATAACTTAACAGATTGACGATTGAAGAGAAGAGTAGATATTTGAATGAATTATTGGGAGAAGATTCCGCTGTCGAGGATTATATCTCAGATAGTGATGACGAGGACTACATGCCTAACAGAGAGCGTTCAGAAGTCTCTGACTGCGAAGAATCAAGTACGTACTATTATTTTTTCCCATTATTATAATTTCTCTATATTCAAAAATAATTGCGATTATATTATAATATTTTTATAATAATAATATTTCTGTGTTTAGCGGAAAATCGTGAGAGTGAAGCTGAGTCAGACGAGGATGACGATGAATCGACTGAAAGCTTTCCAACTAGTGGCGCATCATTACAACTGACGATAACACTGTTTGGTCTAAAACACCACCAATTCAACATCAAACTCCGACTCGAAATATTCTTCGACAAAGATGTGAACCATACGGAAGTACAGAGTCTTTATCAATTAGGGAAACTGAAACATTCAAAAGAGTTTTCACTGTTGAAATGGTCGATGTAATTGTTCGTCACACCAACAAGAAAAGAAGGCAATTGCTGTATGTAATTCTTACAACGAGGAAAATCCTACGAAAAAGCAAATGTCGTGGAAAATGTAATTATTCAAGGGTTCTTCGCATTCTTGGGATTTTTCATAATGTCAGGTGCAAATAATTCGAATACGGATCAGTCATTAGATATGTGGAAGTCAACTTCTTATCCATTATACCGAGCTGCTATGGGCATCAATAGATTTTGGAGTATACTACGATTTATTCGGTTTGAATTCGCCACGTGAAATACGTATAAAAGAAGATAAGGCGAAAATCATGTAAAGAATGTAATAAACCAGTTTGCGTTGAACATTCCAAAGCAATTACAAAATGTGACGCATGTGTTCAAGAATAAATTCAATGTAAAAATATTTCATGTGTAATTTATAATAAGTTTTATAACAAAATTAATTAAAAGTTAAATAAATTCGTTTATTCATATATTAAGTAATATTTTTGATCCCTACAGATAAGTTTATTTATTTATTTCTTTGTAATTTTGTTGACGTACTAAATTCTTACATATGGGTACCCGAGTACCCCCGGTATTGAACAACGGGGTATTTGACATTAACTCTTAATATCTTTATTTCTTTGCATATTTTAATATCTTAACGTATATGAATCGATGTTAATAGACTCAAATAACGAGGATCTAAAAGGATTTGATAATTTGTCGTTAAATACAAAATATATGTAAGTAAGAACACGTAAAAGGGTACCCGGGTACCCTGGTATTGACATAAGGGTTAAGGATACAGTGTCTCTTGTACATGCACTTTTGTTTGCGATTATTCTTTATTATTTTTTGCAGTTAACAGCATCACATTGCTTCAATCGTTTAAGTATACCCATGTTAAATATTTAAAACTGTGACATATTCTACATCAACAAACACAACCAATCGATTTTGTCGCACTAAATATTATCGGTACTAATTTATTACGTGTGGTTAATAAATAACAATTATTTTTAACGAATCTTTGAGTTATATTCCTTGGTGGGATATATTTTAAATGTTAGACATTTTATAAGAAAAACACTTCTTTAATACCACAATCAAACTATTATTGGTCGTTAGGCCAACGCGTTTCGTCTTGTTGACAGATCTTTCTAAAATTCCGCAAAAGGTTTTCTACGTATAAATTAGCATATCCTCTCTTTACCTGGACATGTTGTACCTCTTCAGAAAGCCAACAAGATGAGTATTTTAACAAAAGTAAAAAAGAGGTTTTAAGAGGTATTAATTACATTAATTTTGGAGAAAATGTACCTCTGCAGTGGTAAAGGTTCATCAACATTGGTGGCATATTTGGAAAGCACATTAAGATAGTAGTTGTTTGGCATGACTTTGATGTCGCTGCGTTAGTTAGAACGATAAAATAATATTATAATATGGATCCCGAATTTATTAATCACACTGTAACTCGAAAACACTTGAGATGGGGGGCATACATTTTTTTGTTTGCCTGGGTGAGATTTATCACTAAAATTCCGTTTTGTAAAGCTAAAAACAAACACGTTCCTCTTTACGTTTGAATATAATTTATTCGCATAAACAGTTGTTTGGGGTAAAAGCCATTAATAATACATTAATTAATCCACAAAATAATAAGTGAATGAAAACAAATCGACTTAGTATTAGAAAACATAGACAATAACATGAAAGGTAGGTTTTCGCCAGATCGTACAGCTGCATGTGGAAGATTCATAGCCTTCTCCGCCATTTAGAAATACAACTACACAGCCTTATTCCTCTATCGATTCGGTCCTATCTGGCCATTCGGACGTCACCTTTAGTCAGTCATTTGCAACAGGGAATTTATCGTCGTATCTTTATTACCGCGATTTGCTTCAAAAACTGATTTGATGACTTCCTTGTCGATATTCGGAAACATTTCTTGAACCTGGAAAAAAAGAAAGAAATGCCACCATGTGATTTGACTGTTAAAATAATATTTAGGGCATGTCGGACTTACTTGTTTCAAGTCCTCCCCACATATTTTGGGCATTGGTGGTGGCACTTGAGGTTGTTGCGGGGCTACAAAGACTGGCATACTTCGAGGGAGAGTCGCTGAAACACTTGGAACCATTACGACGGGAGCAACGGGCGGGTACATGTACGATGGTACTGGTTGCGTACTGAAGCTGAGGACGATGTCAATGGTTCCTTCAACACCTTCCCCTTGTTTACCACTTAAAGGATACCATTCTTCATGTGTTTCGCCGCGTAAAACTTGCTCCGGGATTTTTATTTCTGTCCAAGCGATTAGCTCGTCCATCTTGAAACTGCATTCGTCATACATCTCCATGCAAATGGTTTGAACCCCAGAGGGTAGTTGACTATGGATAACTCTATTCCACCGTGGATTTTTTCCTCCATTGGGATCTGTTTGTGTCTCATACACAAAGTGACCAACTCTTATCCTCACATAGGGGTCCATTCGAGTCAAACCATAATTCCTAACTAATTTCGCCTGGGCAATTGTAATGCTCAAGTGTCCAACAATATTTGGAGCCTGTTGTTTCCACCAAACAATATACAAAAATATTTTGTTTTCCAAATAGTTTAAAATTTTATTACCATGTATGATGTAACTGCCTGTTGCTGATAAAGAGCCATAGCTGCTTGGCAATCGGCCGCCTCCTGAATTTCTTTTGGTGTCGTAATGCGTAAAAAATCTGGTGGTAAATTTCCTACTACCGCCTGCAAAATGGAATAGGAATTAGATGTGTTATTCCACAGGATCCAAGGAAATTGATTATTCTTTCCGAATTGAGTGCGGTGTACCTAATATATGTACCTTATTAGTGGCTCTTTGTGATTCCGACTGTTAAGCGCTTCTTGGGAATAACTAAATATGTACTACCGCTTTTTTTTTAGTATGATCTTAGCTATTAGTGTGGCGCTGTAAATTGCGTATACATAGTTCATTTTCATAACTGGACGATTCCGGATGCATTATCTTTTGCCGTTCACTTACAGACCCTTGTCATCCGATTAGTGTTAAGTAACGGTTGGTTAGGAAGCCAGGGTATCAATTTTTGATCCATCCGTGTATACTCATTATGAAGAGATGTTAAAAACTCATTGTACAGCGCTCGAATCTGTTCACAAGTTGCGGTAACTCTTGAGGGGTACTCGCTGATATTTGGAATGGCATTTTGGTGATGGAGTGAATGAATTGGAGGTGGAGAACATGCGGAAGGAAGAATAGGAATGCCTAGATCAGGCCAAAATTTACGTTCTATGGCCAGTGCGCCAATATGTAGGCGCTATCCATCTATTGTTGTTAAGTTTCTTCTATAAATATTTTCAGGATGGGTGTTTGTAGCGGAATAAGTTAGATCTGGAGATGATTTTCTTGTGAAGAAAGAAACTGAATGTTAAAGGCAGCTACAGCAAATATCTACAATATATTTCTACCGCACGGACGCGAGCCCCGCCGAATAGAGAGTAGATGAATTTCTATACAGTATAATTCACCCTGCCACGCCTCGAAAAAGGACAATTCACATCAAGTTTTTATTGTTGAATAAAAGGTCATTTGTTTGGCTTTTACTGTAATAAAAATATTGCAAAGAAGTCCTTAGTTTGTTTGTAAGATCAAACTGCAGTTTATCGGCCTGCAGCACCTACATATGTACTTCCTCTTTGAGTTGCAATAATGTTGACTTATTGATGCTGAAGTAAAGTAGGTCGCCACAAAATCTTAATGTTGGGCCCAGGAGGGCTTAAATTTTTTTTAAAAAATTTCTCACAAAGCACCAGGAAGTTAATATCCAAAGCGAATGAATTTTCACACGACCGACAAAAGCCTTTCCAATTATACTTTTGCCCCAGAGCTGATAAGCTGTCAGCTCTCCACCTTGAAAAGGTTCACGAATTTCATGACGCACAGCCCGATAATCAGCCAACATCAGCAGCTCCGATAACATTAGTTATTCAAAAACAGTCACTTCCGGAAGAGTGAAAGTTTTAAACTGATAAGTTAAACCAAACAAAAACAATTCTCAGAAAGCATCAAAGCCCTAGAACTACAATCCTAGTATTACGTATGTTGCGCAAGTAGAGCGTGATGGAATTGGCAATCTGCTGACGCCCTTTCGCGAACATCTTCCAAAGTCAATGTGCTTTTGCTCAGAGCAGTTAGGTAGATATGTAGTAACTAATTAGTTTACGAAAACTAGCTAAAGCCAGATAAAACAGCTGTGAGAGCAAAAATTAAAGATTTTAGGCAGCTAAAGTGGAAGAAGTGCCACCGAGCCTATGGAAGATGATTCGTCTATTTGTACGGTACGGACAAGGACGGCTTACCCTTTTCCAACGCTCCTCCCTCGCCTTTGAATTCACTGCTGCCATTGCAATACTTTTGTTGGACAAACTGCAGACAATATCTTCTTGAAGTTCTTGACAAAATATGTGAGGTTTTTGGTACTTGTTTGACGTTTCACTGATGGGCTCTTGTTTGCGTTGTTTTCGCATCAGAGGAACGAACCGAGAATGTCTTGATTTCGTTCGTGTCCATGTCATAACGTTCCATTTTTGCCAACTTCATAAAAGCTAGACAACGGACCGTGAGGTCCACCCAGATTTACAGATACAGTAAAAATTAAAGCAACTTCAAAATATTAACACAAAAACATTTATTTCCAATTTCGCACCTTATTTAAAAATTTAATTATTTTCACATATTTTTTGTCGTTACTGTCCTTTACGAGCTGTCACTATTTTTTTTTATCGAAACAAACATTAGCAACTTCAAAGCAGTTGTCGGCTGCTAAAATTTGTTTTGTCATTCAAGTGCAGCCTGCAGTTACAAAATGGTAAATAACTCCTGCGGGTTTTTCTTAGTTTAATCTTTTTAATTTGATTTCTGACAACACTAGCCTTAAAAATAGTGAAGACGAAGTGGGGCTCGTTTTCTCAAAATTACTTTATACCCTTCTTAACCTAACTTCTAACTGCCATGTTTGCCAGTAAATGATTTTTATAACTTTTTACTCTCTTTTCAGTTCCGCAATCAATACGATAGCGATGTTACTGTATGGAGCCCCCAAGGGCGGCTTCATCAAGTCGAATACGCCATGGAAGCAGTCAAGCTGGGCTCCGCTACAGTGGGGCTCAAAAACCGTGACTACGCTGTTTTGGTAGCATTGAAAAGGGCTTCATCGGAGCTAGCGTCCTACCAGAAGAAGATAATTCCTATCGACGACCACTTGGGAATCTCTATTGCTGGAATTACTGCTGATGCGAGAATTCTTAGCCGATATCTTCGCACCGAATGCCTCAACTATAAGTACTCGTACGATACGAGCTACCCCGTTTCTCGGTTGATTATGAATCTGGGAAACAAAATGCAGACCACCACGCAACGGTACGATCGCAGGCCCTACGGTGTCGGTTTGTTGGTTGCCGGGTATGACGACCAGGGACCCCATGTTTACCAAGTAGTCCCCTCTGCAAACTACTTCAATTGCAAGGCAATGTCGATTGGGTCAAGGTCTCAGAGCGCTAGGACCTACTTAGAGAGACATTTGTCTGAATTCGGTGAGTGCTCCAAAGAGGAGTTGATTTGCCACGGTATTCAGGCCATTAGAGGATCACTGCCTAACGAGGACTTGCTTACTAAAGAGGAACTGTCTCCCCTACTGGTGAGATAATAACTTTTCAAAAAATCTCTGTTAAACATTTTTTTTGCAGAATATTTCTATTGCAATTGTCGGTAAGGATCAGCCCTTCAAGGTATTGGATGACGAAGAAAATATGCATTACTTGAGCATCGCCAAGACTAAGGTAGGCCCGGCCAGTGGACCGTCCCATCGTCCTGATGACGATGATCAGCCCCCAGATACCAGCGATGATCCACCAGAGCCCAGACCATCTCCGAGGGACCCCCAAGTGACTGTGGCAATGGAGTCTTAAGCGGAGGGACTCTATTAGCATTCATCACTGATTATTCTTCTCTTTTTCCGCTTAATTTTAAAATATAGCGGGGGATCCGATGTAGTTAAATATTCTAATATTGCGCAACGTGCGTAGGAATAAATTTAACTCCAGCGGATCCCCCGATGTTTATAATGTCACATTTGATACACTTTCTGCATAATTATAAACGTTTTCAATTTAAACGCACTTTTTTTTTTAAATTATTCGTTTTCCACGGTCTTGCGAAGAAAAATAGAAAAGTTTCATTTAGGATATCATGAGTGAAACGCTTCTGCGATGAACTCAGCACCATCGGTGCTTTTATTTTCATAAAGATATCCGACCGGCACTACTGCGAGCTCTCAAAAAGCTGTATCGCCGCCACCGAGCCTGAGACTAATTACCCAATATAGTAGAAGAACAAAAATTTCTTGAATTGATAATACTATTTATTTAGATTTCGTACCGAGATGAATTGTAAACTTGATTCTATTCAATAAATAAATGCACGTGGACGTGACTCTATTGCACTAAACGTATGGCACCAGACATGGCTGCGCCACTAGAATGTAAAAGTACCAACTTCGGCTAAACATGTCGAATTATTCAAATAATACTGGCAAGAGTAACTTAAAGCTATCTATAATATAAATGCCGGCGTAAATGGAACGGAACTGGATCTTAAACTTAACATAACATCAACGAAACAGCAAACCGCAAATAATTGCACAAGTCGGACGTATGGCTGGATTACACATAGGATGAGTAGTAGTAAATAATTTAATAAAGTTTCGCGAATGTCACCAGGTGAGTATTGCACTGGGATGAAAAAGCCTCTTCGTTGATTCATATATCGAAATTATCCATTGATGTGACTGTCGTCTCAATCAGCAGATTGAAATCCAACTCGTTTAAGCTCGCCTTTGCTGTGAGAAGATCGAGGAAAGTATCTAAAGGCGAAAGTTTATCCGCCGATGGAAATGCTGCTATTCCTGTGGGAAAGATCATTTAAAATTTGTTAATGCTTTCTGATGGTCTATTGCGTTTTATTTTAAAAACAGCACGTAGGGGTGTCCTAAGACTCCATCACATAGGCGCGATTACCGCACATTGCGTAATGAAACGATGTTTTGTCCATTATTTAATTCCAATGTACAAAATTGCGATGCGTTCCATAATGAGCGGTAATCGTGTCTGTTCAAAAGGGCTAGATTGCCTATATAAGACTTGTTCAAACCACTCAATATGTCTTTTTTTGCTGGTTTAATAAGCAGTTATGTGATTTAATGCTGAACGCAGCCCAAAAAGATGCCAAAAAACCAGTGGCCAATCGAAAGGAACTAATTATGGAGTACCTGAACAAAGGGACTACTTCAGAAAATATCTATTCAAATAATAATATCTAAATATTCAATGCAGTGGCTTTGAATATTTAGATTAGCTATTAGTATGTCCCTTAGGACTAAGCAATAATATCAAAGAAAAAAAACAGACAAAATAGTGTTTTTTACGATTTCCCTAAACGTTAACTACGTGTTAAACGAAACTACGTGCAGCGGAAATCACAACTAAAGAAATAAGTATCCGAAATTTTGGGTCAGAAAGTTAGTACACAGCCATACCAAACCCCAATTAACAACAGCTTCTTCGTTCTACTTACCAATGCATAAAATGTGTAAAGCTCATGCATGACTTAAAAACTAATAAAAGAAAACATCCAAAAGAAAAATAATCAAAGTAATAATAAGCGCACAAATAATGAAAATTAATAACCACATCATTATCCAAGCACACGTTCTTGACGATTTCATGAAAGCTTTCCGCCGTCCTCTATTTTGATTTTTTGGGGTATTTACGACTCTTTTGGGAAATAACCCCCTTTCAAGATCTTCTGATTGGTCTCTTTGACTATTCAACAAAGGATCTCGTACTAACTCTTCTTCTTGTACTACACAGCAGAAAATAAATTGACGCTGTCTTATAACTCGGGAATGATATCAATAAAAAAATATTCAAAATAGCTATATACCTGCGGAAGGTGCCAAACTTTTGCTTCTGATTTGCGAGCTTCCTCGAGGTTGAACTGGATTCCCGGATAGTATATTAGCAGCGTGGTCACGACCACGAATCATCAAACTAACAGGATGAGTCCAGCTTTTCAATAAACGATGTGCTCGAGATCTTGGCAAAACCGCCAGGAGTGAAAGCTTCCTTTGTATGCCTTCCCTGGAGTCGTCGATGTCTGTAAAGTTTTCAAGGTTTATGTAAGAAATCTATTCTTAATCTATAAGAATGCCAGCCGACTTGCTAAGAGTTACATAGCAAAACCCAAAAGCTTATAGAATACTTACCTTGAATTATCGCTTTCATGACATCAATTTGTAGTTCAAAAACGTGGTTGGAAACGTACTGCATGAACATATCAAAGGAAAGTGCTCTGTATCCAAGGTAAGTAAAAAATGAGGAGAAGCCTTGTGGAAGTGGAAATGCAATTGATTCAACAGCTAGACAGTAACGCTCCAGAATCAAAAAGAGTGAATACTGCTGACTGTTGCTAATCTGATCTCTGAAGAAAAAGGTTATCAGGCTATGTAGGTGATATATGTCGCAAATACATACATTAATGGAAAACCACGAGCAGTTTCATTACGGGGCTCGATACCAGCAGCACGACAAACGAGGACACAAAGCGCCCTAGACAGTTCAAGTTGTGCAGCGGCATACTGTGACGCTACAGCATGTACATGCGTAGGAGCTTGAGACCTTTCAAAGAAGGCTTCTTTAAGCCACCTAAATCCGGTGCTTTGTTTGGCTGAATGTTTTACCAGATGAACACTGAGTTCTCGTAGATTCTGGAATTAAATTCATGAGCATTTGGACAATTTTTAATATCTAAGACACCCTTACCACAGAAATAACATGCTCCTGCTTACTGGCGGTGCATGACTCGAACTCTACAAAAGGTAGGATGTCGTTTTGACTGCGGCGGGATGATGATGCAAAATCTCCAAAACTTGGCCCGATAATAGGACCCGCTGGGGAAAGCGGTGTGGTACACCTAGATAAAGCCTCTGGCTGATAACAAGCCAACGAAAACATTAGTTTCTCGGACACTTGTTCTGCGGTAAATCGTTTTCTCTCTTTATTGTTGTCATTCAGACGTTCCCACAGCTTTGTCCAAATATCCGCTCTGTATGGTGAAAGTCTTTGTTGCGGAGAAAGAAGCATCATTGTTGTATTCCAAAGGTTCTCGTGGGATATGCCAACAGACAAGTTGGACACTTTGGCTTGAATTGGTTTTAGAGGGTTAGATGTAGTTAGAGGCAGAAGTCGGGTCAATGGAAGTGCTTCTACAGCCAAACCTTTCTTGGCAGCAGCATAGCTTCCGGCAACTAGAGCTTCTTTCAAGAGGGCCACTGTATCCAAACTCAACGGCCTCTCCATGATAATACCAAGAAGTTCGGTGAGCACGTCTAGATCATTTGAATGCACCAAAAAGTAGTGCACAATACTAAGACGATTGTCTATGGATGTATCGTTGCGGAATGCTTCAATCAAATGCGACTTAGGGATATTGAGGGACACAAGATCTAATGTAGCTGAGTCGTAAGCAATATTTCCCCATTTCTTACAAGGAACCAAATGAGTGAGCGGATGCTTGTTAAACGCTGGGCAGACAATATGACAGCAGGGTTCGTGGGTTTGTCCTACATCTAATAAATGCATAAAAAGGTCTGGCTGAAAAACCAGCATATGATGATCTCCATACAGTCCAAATGTGGGTTTCATGAGCTTCGCCTTCTCCCAGGGTATTCCCGGAATAACGCAGTGGACGACACATCCGTGATGGAGTACGGTAACCGAATAGGCAAAATGCACGGTGTTGTTCTCTTCGCTTTCTTCCACTGGTGGTTTCACTGGTTGGTATAAATAGTAGTGGCACACAAAAAGCATTCCAGAATCATCTGATGTGATTATCAGGTTTAAGGAAGAGTCATGAATCCGAAGAGGCACAGTATCGTCCTCATACAGAATGGCTGGTGACGATTGCGGTATCTTAGGAAGGTTCAATGGAATGTTTACCTGAGATAGTTGGAGTGTTCGGTTTGAATATATACAGTAATTTGTAAGATGAATAGTTACCACAGTTTCAGTTGGCAAGTTGTCGTTGAATTGAAAAGCAGAAAGAGTAGGACTGAAGGCATTCTCACCCTCATCTTTTTCTAACAAGCTTAAGCTTCTCGTAGTTGGCTTCAAGTGGATGTAATAAAGCGCTTGAGCTTCATTGTCCCACTGAGCCCAGGTGAAGTTTTTGACTAGTGGTTCCGAAACTAGGATGATGGGATCAAAGAACCACGATTCCTCGTTTGTAAAATTAAATTTTGGAGAAGAATCGACGGAACTTCTGCGTCTTTTGAGGGTTGTCGTGAACATAAAAATCCCTATAAAATAAATAGATAAATATGAAATTAATTTTCGTTATATCTGATTGTATCTTATGCTGGAAAGTGAAACTTATGAAATCAGGTTAAAATCAAATAGCCTTGACTTACCTTCCTCATGGATTAAAACAAGCAATTTGTCCTGATAAACCTTGTCCACATTCGTCTGCTTTTTCCACAAGAACTGAGCCATCACTTGCTTCTTCTTCTGGCCTATTATTTTAACAGGCTCCACATCGACGTTATTCTTAATCTCTACGATATATGATTGATATTTAAAATAATCTGACCCGTCCTCATTCTTCTGTGGCGCAGCATCTTTCACCACAAACGTAAGGAGAGACAGTGCGCTGTTCACAGAGCCCTGAATAAGATTTTCACACTTGGGGAACTTATAGAGTATTTTAAAAGATTTGTCAATTGGATTGTAAATTCCAATGTTACTGGATCTCTTCTCGTCTGTTGTAATAAGTACAAAAGATGTGAGGAGGGATCCATTCTGCTCCTGTCCCAGAATCCGCCATTCGACTGCAGGCTCTGAAAATTTCAAAAATAAACATTTATATCCTCAAATTAATGAACTCGTTACCTTTAATGCCTTGACTTGCAATTAAGCCGCAGAAATTTGCAGCCAAGTTCTCCTGTTTAACCATTTTTCACAATTTTACCCCAGGCCATTGGGCGAAGCAACAAACCCCAACAACAATCAAATGTCACTGATGGAATTCAAGGAAACAAAACATTCTGATAAGAAAATCAGATAATTGCTTCTAAGCGTTGCCATATGTACATTTTGAATGAGCAATAAGCTGTGTATTCATATCTTAGAAGAGTAGAGAATCCGACTTGAACATACACAAGAATACTTCTACCACCCTGACAAGCTGGCGACTATAAACAGCTGTTATTTACAAACTTGTCAAAGGAACTCGTCCCATCGGTTCTTAAGTGTGTTCATATCTACAAATCAATGCATTTGAGTGATAATCATCACTTTTAATTAGCTGTTACTGAGAGCTTTTACTCAGCTACCTATCTAATCGGCACCGCTGCCTACTTGTGGTCACTCCACTTAATACCACCCTAGCCCACCCCAAAGGCAGCTCAGGTGTTCCGCTAGCTAGCAATTAGCAATTCAAATACGACCATGACTCTGCGTTGGGGAATTGTATCTGCGGGAAAGATAAGTCACGACTTTGTCACGGCGTTAGGAACTCTACCCGATGACGAACACGAAGTAGTGGCGGTTGCCGCCAGAGACTTGGACCGAGCGAAGAAATTTGCAGAGCTGCATGGAATACCTAAGCACTATAGCTCGTACGAGGAGATCGCCAAGAATCCCGACATAGGTAAGAAATTGCGTAACATCAAAGTCTTGCAGATGTGCAATAATTTCTTTTGCAGACGTTGTCTACGTAGGGACTATTCACACCCAGCACTTCGAGATCAGTGTTTTAATGCTGCATAATGGCAAGCACGTTTTGTGCGAAAAGCCGCTGTGCATGAATGAGGCGCAGTGCAAGAAGCTGATTGGCTTGGCTGTGAGGAAAAACCTCTTCCTTATGGAGGCTATTTGGTCCAGGTTTTTCCCTTCTTATCAGTACATTAGGAAGCAGATAAAATCCGGTATGCTGGGGGACATTGTTGAAGTCGAAGCTACCTTTGGTCAGAATTTGATGGGGGTAGATCGCATGGTGTAAGTAGTTTGTACTCCTAACATCACATAATACCTTCTTACGCAGTACACATTATTATCCGGCCTTTGCGCACAACTCTGCGCAATAGATTTAAAATTAGCGTCCACGAAAAAGTTCATACGCTAAGTTTCATCAGTATCTATATCTAATGAAATTTAGTCGCCACTTGCATTTGTCAATTTGTAGAAGATATTGAAAACCAGCGTCCCCAAAAATCTATATGTGCAAAGTTTCATGAATCTTGATGAAATTTAGTACGTCCGTCTATCAATTTAATTTTTAAATTAGTGATTTCTAGATTGAGAGAAGCATTTATGCATTTGATTGGTTGTGAACTCAACGATTCATTTAGCGAACGTTCTACTGAGAGAAGTCAAATAAAATCTGGTGATAGTCACGTTTTTACGTTTATCAGCGGAGTAATTCGTAATCATTATTGAATATAATTATTGCATCTTATCGTTGCCCCTACAAACAACAAATGAAAAGTTCATTTAAAATACGTTTTGTGATGTAATTGCACTGATTTTTTTTTGATAAGACTACCATTGTTATATAAAAAATAATGTATTCTAATTTTAGCACATTCTTGCTAACACCCAAGGTCGCTAAATTCCAAGAGAAAACTTGCTAAATGTATTCTGGCAAAATTCTGTTACTATCTCTGCACATAGGAAAATTCCAATACAATTTCTACCTCCGATGAAGCTTAGATCATAGTTTTGATGCTGGCTAAATCACAGTATTTCCAAACAATTCGTATGTAAATCTTTTAAAAAGTCATCCTAATGAAACTTTATTTCTTATATTCGTTAGTAGTATAAATTCCCCTAATTTTAATATCTGATTACTTACTTTTAATTAATTTAAAATATACACTTTTGTTCGGAATATAAAAATAACTATTTTTAATAATTTAGCAAGAAATCGTTGGGTGGAGGCACTATCCTTGATTTAGGGGTATATCCCATTCAAGTCAGCCAATGGGCCTTCCAAGAACCACCGAAAGAAATTAAGGCTAAGGGAGAGTTAAATGAAGATGGCGTCGACATAGAGGTGGAAACGGAGCTTATCTATTCTTGTGGAAAGGCTAAAATAAAGACCAGCGCAAAACAGACTTTAGACAATACTGCGATAATTAAGGGAACAAAAGCTCAAATAACTGTAAGTTTATCATCTTTTCCTTTATGAAGTTCTCTGACCAAATTTTTCTTACAGCTAAAAAACTTCTGGAGTCCTGTTACCATTGTGGATATAGACGGCAAGGAGAAGACCTGGGCCCTGCCTGAAGGTAAACATAAAACAAACTTTGTCAATTCCATTGGTCTCCGCTATCAGGCCGAAGAGGTTCGAAGATGCATCCTATCTGAGAATATTCAGAGCGAAAGTGTGAGTCACAACGAAACGCTCATCATAGCGCACATCGAAGATGAGATTAGGAAGCAGCTCGGAGTTAGCTACGACCAGGACAAAATCAAACCCAACACCGATTTTCCATGAGTTTATCAGTTGTATTTGATTTTTTTTTTAATCAATCTGTTATCAAGACTTTAATTTCTAAAGAAAAATAAAGTGTTTCGGATGAGAAGATGAAGTTTTGATCAGTCTCAATTAGAATTCCGCGTAGATCGCACGATGCAAATAAATTGGGGGATCGCTGCTGCCGGTCGTATAACACACGATTTCGTAACGGCTCTTGGTACAATTGAGAACAATTATCACAAAGTGGTGGCTGTAGCTGACCCGAATATAGCGCGAGCGCGAGAATTTGCCTTTAAGCATGGCATTAAAACATACTATGGATCTTTTGAGGAATTTGCCAAGGACCCGGAAATAGACATCGTTTACGTGGGAACTATTAATCCTTTCCACTTCAAAGTTGCTAAATTTATGCTAGAAAGCGGGAAGAACGTGCTTTGTGAAAAGCCAATTTGCCTGAATTATGAAGAAGCGAAAATGTTGTACGATTTGGCCAAGGAGAAATATGTGTTTCTAATGGAAGCAATGTGGTCGCGGTGTTTTCCAAGTTATGCCTACCTGAATGGGCTCATATCTCGCGGATTAATTGGTGACGTGCGCGAAATTCATGTCAGTCATGGATTTAGGGCTCTAGAGGTGGAACGAATAAGAGCTAAGCAGCTCGGAGGTGGCATAACACTTGATATCGGAATTTACACAGTTCAACTTGCTCAGATGCTTTTCAAGCGATTTCCGAATAAGATAACAGCGATAGGAACTATTAACGACGGTGTTGATGTTGAAAGCTCTCTTACTCTGGAATACGAGGGAGGTGGGAGGTTGTATGCTCGAGTGTCCGGCTTGGAGAATTTAGACAATAAGGCACTTATTAGGGGAGCGAAGGGGAACATAATTGTAAATTTTGTTGAGGAGCTAAGTGAACTATAGACTAAAACATGTTTTTGTAGCTCGAAAACTACTGGTGCTGCACAAAGTTGATCGAACCGGACGGATCCGTTAAGGAATGGCCTCTTCCGGAGGGCAAGTTTGGATTCAATCACACCAACGGATGCGGCCTGCGGTATGAAGCTGAGGAAGTAAGAAAGGCATTAGAAGCCGGTTTAAAAGAGTATCCATTGTACACGCAAGAAAATAGTTTGGAAATGGTTAAGATTGAGGACGAAATCCGAAGACAATTGGGGATACATTTTAATGATCTGATAAGCGAGTGGTGAAATAAAATGGTTTTAGATTAATTGCATATTTTTCACTTTAAGGATTTTTTGATAGTATTAATGTGCGCAAGAAAGGAATTTCTTGTGATGGTGTTGTTAAGTTGCTATTCGTTTTTTAATAACTAATATGTAATTGGAAACGAGTGTAGTAAACAATTCGTGGTCCAGGCGTTAACATTTGAATTTTAGCGTTTTCTATATTAAAGAATATTTGACTCGTACATCAATCAATACAAACCAAAGTTTGCCATGAAATTTGCTTTGGTGCTACATTTTTACGCATCACGTATTTTTTTTATTTTGCACCAAACTTACAACAATACTGACATGCCACTTGTAATACCCGAGTAAACTTTTAAAGCCAATTCACACTGGCGGGTTCGCATATGCGTTCACGATGTCGATCGCGATCAGACCGTTTCACACAGACACTATTTTTATAAATCAGTTTGATGGTTTCCTCCAAGAGTTTGCGTCTCTATGAGCATCACGTTTGATAGGAATTAGCGGTGAAAATTCGAATACCTGTTTTACAAAGAAAAAAATGGATTTCTACTTACCGCAACATCCGAATGCTCATTTGTCGTTTTAAGTAATTCACCTTGACGCTGTAATATTTCTGGTGACAAAAGGCGATATAATAGAAACTGCACTTAAAAAATAATTCTTATTGAAATGTATTTATTTCTTTTGGTCTGAAAATGTACTCTTGCTGTTACACAGATTACCATGTGTTCATTCGTTTCAATCTGTAACAATTAAAATGTTTACTACTCAATAGATTCTGCTGAAATGACCTTTAAACTAAAAGTAATATTCGTCAGCAACTTCTGATTGCAGCTACAAGTATATTTACACGCATTTGGATATTATTACGCCCAAAAGGATAACATAAATCTACGTCCCTACTTAAGTATAAATAATTGTTCTTGTACACAGATTATAAATCATAGAATTTATTACATTGTGAGATTATCTCTATAATTTAGTCGCATACTTTAAATTAACTTGCTTCTCTTCACTTCCAGCTTTTTAATTTTTGTGTGTTTGTTTTTAGTTCAACGTGAGTTATTACACTCTGATTCCATGAGACATTTTGCATTAATGTTTCTCATCACTGTTCTTCGGCATTGTTAAATGCCAAAATAATCAGTGCAAGATACTGCCTTATTCTATAATTTTTACAACTTTTCTTATAATCTCTATAATCCTTAGATCTAATTAAAATTAAATTCATAAATTAGTGAAAAGCATTAGATTGCTATTAAAAATAAAAAATACGAGATGCAGACCAATTGCGAACGACATTCTTTCACTAATAAAGAAAACCAGAACCAAAAATGAAAGAAAAAAATGTTCAAAAACGTGTCTAAATGTATGTTTGTTGAAAGAAAATTAAGAGTTTGTATATTTAAAAAAAAAAAAAAGTTAAAATTTGTTCAATGTAGTGGGCTAAAATTAATTTCGTTACCACCATTTTTGCAGCTATCTTTTTGTTTCCGCAAGCCAACATTTATTTTCGCAGTAAATTGAAACGCAGAAACTAAATCCGCATGCGCTTAAATCGTGTAAAGCTGTAATTTAAATATCCCAAGCCTATTGAAAATAGTATAACTTTAGGTGCTGTAATGCACACAGCGAAAATACCACCAAATTCGTATCGTACACCTTATTGGATCACCCTATATTAAGAATACAATACCACGTTCGCTAATACTTTAATTAAAGTTAAAGGAAAGTTACCATATAAATTTTCATTCTAATTTCTTCAATATTGGTTAAATGCTCAAATACTATAATTAAACTTATGCTTCCACCTCTAAATCGAAAGTATTAGTACGAAAAGTAAAGGCAAAAACTTAGGGTGCTTAGGCAACCAAAACTTAAAAAATCATGCGTATTATAAAAAGTGATGTTTTTGTGAGTGGCACAAAAAGGTCAAATATTTGCACATACATATTTTAAAAATCACGTTTTAAGAAATTCAAAAATGATAAAAAGACATTTCGGGGTCGGCAAAAAAAGGCATCAAAACTGCGTCGATATCTGGTTCAACGTAGTATTGTGGCAATACTCTCTGAAGTAGAACGAACAAGGCTAAAGGCAGTTTTGATCCATTTAGAAAATTCGTCCTACTCCGAAATCTACGTGCTTAGGAAATTCCAAAACAGGCTGAAAGTGTTAGGCTGTTATGCTGTACTTCTCTACTAAGTACTTTTAGGTGGCCATGTACAGGGTTTTTACATGATTCGATTCGAGCCGCTCCGTATTGCCTTATATTTCTATGATATACACAAGGCTGAATGCGTCAAGGGGACCTCCGTATAAAGATTGTGAAAAAGGATAAAATATAGCACCATTTGTATTTTAATATTAAATTAAATCGTCCTCTAACTTCCACGAGATCTATCTAAAAATTTATGAAAGTAGCATTGGGAAAAACGAAAATTATTACCGTCTATTTAGGATAAGTTTTGGAAATATAAACCATTACAAACGGTGCATAACTCCCATCTTTTTTTTTTTAAAAAGGAACTTAAATATGTTCGACCCGCGAAAACCCTTACTAATCAATAATAGAATTACATATTAATTAATTAATTGTTCTTAGCTGGAGTTTCGGTATGGAATCCTATAGACGCACATGCAGTATTGATTTGACCGATTTTTTTTTTATTATAACCCAAAAAGCTTGACTGTGAAAGCACAGTGCAATAATACAAACCCTACGACGACTCTTTGAAGTGTTACTTTATAGTCTATTTAATTAAATCGCCATTAAACAGTTGTCAACGCAACACTAAAAGTTGAAATTGGCGGTACATTGACTACATTCAACTTGTCAAAAGACAACTTTTAGGTGTCGGCGTAGGTAGCGTTACATTGTACTCTCATGATTAATCCATTTTTAATTTGTTAAAACGTTCTTTACTTACTTCTACAGTTCTACGCATTCCTTCCTACGGAAATCGTCACACCCGTATAACACTACTGTATTAGTTGTGATAAAACTTTCATTGATAACTATTGTGGCTCCTGCGTACATATTGGAAAAGTTAAAATGTTCTAAAACAGAACAAAATCAGGACCGAATTCTGGTGTAATAACATTTAATTGGGAACTGAAATAATCAAGGTTAAGTGATAAATTGAACTCTATTAGCTTTTAAGCAATTATCACACAAACTTTAAGATAATTTGAACTCTTCAAGATTAAAATAATTATACGATGGATAACAATAAAAAAGTTCGCTATAAGATTGACCAGATTTGACTTTATTCACTGACATTACTTTTAGTACTACTGAAATTCGTTGTAATGTGGCAAAAAACCCTATTCAGAAAAAATTAAATAAAATAAAGCAAAACTAAGCCTGATTCTAAAAGTTAGTATGATAGTTGTTTAGTGGACAAAATCTTAGAAAGAAAATCACATCTTACTGTTACAATTATTTCAATATTCTCTCAGACCTCACATTCGCTCACCACAATTGGCCGGTGGTATATAAAATACAAGTTTGCGACTTACTCGGACAAACACACGCACAGAGACGATCGTGATGACAATAAATTAAAAGGAGGAATTAAGTTAAATGAATCGCCTTATAAATTATAGTTCAGAACACGTCTCAATGAACAGTAGCGAAAGAGTAAAAATAATTGTACAATTTTAGCCTTAACTATGCTTGAACTGGCGATATTAAAATAGAATGATCACAGAAATGTGTAAACAGAAAAGGGTTCATTTTTTCTCAACTCTTTCTTCATGTCTTACCTTAAGTCTACCTTAAGAATACTTTGAAGCTTTTTATGCGGAAACAGTTTCTACAATACTTTTATTTATAATTTCGGTAAGGTTTTCATCTACTTCGTGCGACGGCGACACGCACAATGGTTTTTTAGAAATTGACGGGGCCGATGCAGGGTCAGTGCTCAGATTTTCTGTAATAGATAGCACGGTGTCCCGCACCGAATCAACAGCATTTTTTGCATCATTGGCTAAGGCAGTATCTTTAACATCATCAATTGCATCCCAACTGCTGATCTTTGAGTAAGGGGACTCCTTCGTGTCAGGAATATCGACAGAATGATTAGAGTTGCTTTCTTCAACCGACCGACAATGTTCGCCAGAATTGTCGTCACTTGGGCAGTCATTTGCGGGTATTGCATCTTTTGTATCTACAACGTTTCTAGATTCTTGGGTTTTTTGTTCAATTTTGATATCAGTGCCAAATGACTCTGAATCCGATGTTTCACTCAAATTGTTTTTTTCCGATTGTCCGTTTATATTTTCATTTGATAGGCAATCTTTTCTAGTATCATTTATTATTTCGACATCCTTGGAAACTTGCAGTTTGCAGTCAGTTTGCGTACTTGGCTTGTTCTGTGAACAGCTAGAAATTTTGATATCATTGTTACTGCACTTTGAGTCGGCTTTTTCATCTGTTAGGTCAACGAGCTTCTGAATATTTGTAGGTGCGCTTAATTGACTTACGAAATTATCTTTAACTGGAGATATGGTCGTCGATGTCCCTTCCCTTATGGACGTCGATGTGTGAGCCGACGGGGCTAAAGCAATTGGGTGATCTGTAGCGGAAACGGTAATAGGTTTCAATGGAACGGGCTCTGGTAGTGCCAATGAAGTTATCGATGGAGCAGCAGGAAGTGTATGGCGATTGTTTTGTAGTAAATCATTTATAGCGTTCAATTGAGAGTTCGCGGCTGGGGGATGCAAACTAATGTAGCTACTTGTTTCGTCGTCTGTTGAAGTCAAGTCGTGTATCTCCATCGAATCATTAATGCAACTAGGTGAGGACGCGTAAGCAATGTAGTGCTGCTGGTAGTTTGAATATGATGGCAACGAGCAGTGGTAGTTGGTATTTGTATTTAGCATTGGATTGTGGTATGACTGATTCAAGAATGACTGACTACTGAAGGACGCATTATACAGTTGATTGTCAGCTTGGTAGTCCATCAACATGCTTCCATTAGCACTATCAGGCCTAGAACTACACATTGAGGATTCTGTGCTTATATCGCGGAATGAATTGTAAGTGATATTCGCTTGGGTAACATTGGACGACCCACTTAACCCACCTGAACCAACATTCATCATACCTTCGCACCCATTATCAACAATCTGTGCATGATGTTGCGTAATTTGTGACAAAGCACAATTTTCTGTCATCAAGCCATTCTGAAGAATATTTGGATACATAGTATTGTGACTGTGAGTGCTTCCCATGTAGCCCTGATTATGCTGTTGCATTTGAAGTTGACCATAATGAGGCGATCGCGTATGGTTCATATTGCTTAACGGATAGCTACACATATTGCTTAAACTATTAGTATTGTTCGAGCAGTTGTTTGTGGCAGTTACTGAAATAGCACCGTTGTTTGGTGCACAAGTGTTTGCGTAACCCAAGAGAGAACCTCCAGGTGAAATCATTTCGGTTGGAGCCTTCTCTTTATTTTCTAACTCTAGCCGCATTATTGTGTGAATAAAATGCGTCCTCACTCTATTGGGATTGAATTCAATTCTTCCAACAACATTAGCACAACCATCACGTGTACAACCACAAGGAAAACTGGGGCGGTCCACCTGTAAAATTGGAAAATTTCTTGATAAATTGAAATTTACTTCTTTCGCAAAAAATTAAAAAATATATGTATGTATCAAAATGTTTAAAAAAATTTTATGACTTTATTGATGGAAGAGTTTTCTTTATAACGTAACCATATTCGAAAAACACTACATAAACAAAAATAATAGAATTAAAATAAAGAGAATAGTGGAGGCTGCTAAAAACAACGTAATTTTAAGTATCGATTTAAAAACAACTGCCGAGATTTTTACTACTTTTCGCGTAAAATTAATTAAGGCATAGAATCGAGTTAAACATGAGAAATATATTTGAAATGCTGAATAAAACTCATATTGTAATATCACTTAAATAACCATCCCCAGTTAGAGGGTTTTAAAACTGAGTCTTATATCTTCAGAAGCGATGCTGAAGTGTTTAGCTGAACTAATTGTTTTGTTAGTTTGAAGAAATCATAAACATACTATAACAAAACTTTACGGAATATACATTCTTACCTGGCATTTGATCCCAGCTTGACTGCATGAGCACGTATCAGGATCACAGTATCCTCTACAGCTGCACCCGCAAAACTCTCGAGAGCTGCGAATCGCTCTACATTCATCCTTTTCTGTTGAATCAATTTTCCGAATACCTGCCGCTTTTAATAGAGCTCTCCTTTGCCTCGCTGGCACAGGTTGCAGAAAACCATTTGCATCAGTGTCTAAATCAGATCCACTTGCCTCACTTAATTCCTCATCACTATCAGTTTCCTCACTGGACGATCCCCGAGGGTTTATTTCTTGCATCTGTTGCTTGTGCATTCGCCTTTGCTCTGCAGCATGCTCAGCTAAGGTAAAGCTTTTAAAATGTGTGTGCCTTGCACCCATTCCTAAGGTACAACCACCTTGAGATGGGACACAAGCAAATCCTTGCATTCGCGGAAAGTAGTAAACTTTGACTTCATCAAAATGAATCGATCGTTTCACCTTTTTTTCAGAAACTGTAATAATGCCCTCAGCTCGCCTCTTAAGGTTACTTCGTGATGGAAACTTACAATGTGGTGATGCCACCGAACTTGTGTCGGTGCTATTAATGGTTGCTTGAAGGCCAGACGTTTCAGAACCAAGCCCCGAATCGGAACCATCGCTCCTAATTTCTTGTTCCTCGCTCATATCCTCTAATGGCAATCGTGGAGCTTCATAAAGTTCTTCTCTGTGCTCATCGCGGTCACCGTCACTAGCGGTCCCAGCATCATCAAAATTATATCGGTTTTCCTTGGTAAGACTGTCATTGTCTTTAATCTCATCAACGTCTATGATCACAATTGTGTCTGGATCTTCAGTAGATGTGTCCAAATCAACCGAAGATGCCGAGTTCCCCAACAATGAATTGTTATTACTCATAGCCTGATAGTCTTCAATGGCAAGGGGATCAGATCCAGGATCATTTAAAGACGTATTGTGGTCCTCGCCTTCATTAAGTATTATTTCATTCACAGAAAAGCTGTCATTGCTCGCTTCGACATCTGTTTCCGCTCGACCTTCGCGCTCCGCACAAAGGAGCTTTTCTTCTTTTGCTTTTAATTTCTCACATTTTGTGCTTCCTTCTAAAATGCCGACGTTAACAATTGTGCAGTCAGAGTCGTTTTCAACTTTAACTTCATTTTCGTTTTGATCATGTGATGATTTCAGAGAAGACGCCAAGAGGTCCTCCACAGTAGATTCAGTGTTGACCCCTGTGTCGGACACTGTAGCTGCCTGTGGCGGGTCAGCCTGGGTGTTCGGTTCACTCATGGTTGATGATAAACCAAATAAAGCGGAGCTATTAGCACTTTTTTGCAAATATGTTAAAAAATTCTTAATTGGTTGAAGCATACTTAAGCTTGTTTTTTGGGAGCGTGCTATCTATATTCAGCACTATATTCTAATGATAGATGGGCATGGCTCATCTGCAAAGAAATTGTAATAAAAACAATAAAAATTCAATGTGCAATATTATAATTTTAACTTTTGTAATTTTATCATTTTCAGATGTAACTTTTGATAAGAAAAGATAATTAAATGATGATACCGAGCTCTTACACTTATTGTTAGTGGTGTTGTTCTAATTTAAGGTATATCCGGTTTAAATGTCTGAGTCGCTTGTTTGACTGTACGTTTACAGAAACCCACTTTACTATCTATTGCATTTTTAGTGAGATTTAGGATGTAAGCAATTTTACAACGCGTTTCTTGACTGCTATTCATTAATATGTCTAGAAGTTCTAATCTAAACTGTTTGTAGGGATCTGTAAAAAGTGCAGAAATAATTTCAAGAATCAGCAAAAAATAATTTATTATGTTCATTGTACGCATTTACAAATTTATTGCAAAGGTCAGATTCACAAGTCCAATTACGTCTTGATCGGTAGGTACCTAGTACCTGAAGAGAAACACTAGTTAGTCCGTCTGTCAGAACTTCTAGGTAATAAACCAAAAGAACAAACTTTAAATTTACAGGGTATATAACTCAAAGAGATACAGGATAGCACAAAAGAATAATTAAGGTTAATGTGTTGGTACCCTTCGCTTTCGTAACCATGCAGCAACACGTTCAGATAAAGAATATATTCATTTATCTATAAAAATGGCTACAATAATTACATTTTGACTGAGATTATCACTTATTTCTAGACTGGATGATTTATATACAAAATTACATACTCGTACATATTGATTCAATTCAGAGCAATTGCACTCCCATACTTTGAATAAGAAAAACATTCGGATTATTGAAAAACATAGCAATGCGTCAATGAAAACAGTTTATTATAAAACGTCCCATAACAGCAGCAGCCTCTCGTTCTAAGTGATTCACTGTGTGTTTTTTTTTCTTTTGGGCGCTACGTGTCACTTCAAAGAAAAACCATTTACTCGCTTACTTTTTGCATTATCTCGTGATGACGTGAATGTCTTTTTCATCGACTACATTTTCGTTTTGTTCACCGATTTGTAATAAATAAATGAGATTATTATTATATTATTAAATTAATACATGCATGAACAAAGTTACAGGGCTCTAACCCTGTCAATCCAAAACAAAAGGAAATTATATTTATTTTATTTATTAATTTATTTATTATTAGTATTACACAACTGTTATCATTTGTGAAAAGTGGAATTGAATTGTTCTTAGAGAAGCTGAATTTAGGTGCATCGAGCTGCACCCCGGATTTCACGAATTGGATGTGCTCTTTAAATGTTTGTGCTCCAAGTGCTTTCTTAAAAGTTCCAAAGTCCGGGGTGCAGCTTGATGTCGAGCCACACCCTGGACTTCAGGGGTTTGCACGAATTGGATTCGAATCCACATGAGAATTATGTGCTAATTATGTACCGCAAAAAAATTATTGTGCTGCACATTTAAGTTCTTTTTGAAATTCTCATCGATAAACTGCATGGGTACGGCGTTAGGGGAGCGGCATTGGAGTGGCTACGGTCCTACTTAACGGGCAGGCATCTACAAGTGAGAGTCAACGGTCATACCTCTAGTGAGTACGGGGTCTTCTCGGGAGTTCCACAAGGTTCCCACCTAGGGCCAATACTGTTTAATATCTTTATTAATGATATTGGCAATAAACTGAAATCGGAATACTTGCTCTATGCTGATGACCTGAAAGTATTCAGGAGCATCACTAATACGAATGACGTTCACATTTTACAACAGGACATCAATGAGCTCAGTGAGTGGTGCATGAGAAATAGGCTTAATCTTAACATAAAAAAGTGCATGTGTATGTCCTTTTCACGCTCGCGCAACCAGCAATCCTTCACTTACTTTCTGAATGGGCAACTACTCCAGGAAACTGAAGCCATCAAAGACTTAGGGGTTATCATTGATAACAAATTAACATTTCATCAACACTTGGATAAGATCACCCTTCAGGCTTACAGGATGCTGAGTTTCATCATCAGATCGGGCAAGGACTTTGTGAACGTTGACACGATTATCTGGCTCTATAAATCACTGGTCATACCAATATTAGAATACTGTTCGATAATTTGGTCCCCGTACACTAGCTTACAAATCAACAGAATTGAAAAAGTCCAATCGAAGGTTATCAAATATGCAGCATATCGAATGAATAGCGGTGGAAATTATAGTCGGGATGAAATCTATGCCCACCTTGGAATTAACAGCCTAGCCAGTCGTCGAATTGTCACCGACCTAACATACTTCTATAAGGTCCTCAACGGGCTAGTTGACTCGCCAGAGAACCTCGAACTTTTTGGTCTCATCTGCCCGAAATCGGGACTTAGGTCGTCTCGTCTGGCGGAGACTATTAATTCAACGAAAAATTATGTGCATTATGGACCGCACAACAGGGTCACAAACCTAGTCAATACTTATTGTGCCAATATTAATTTTTTTGGAAAGTCATTAGGTTCCTTTAAATCTGAGGTCAAAAGAGCTGTATTGCGGTACTAGCTATTATATTATATTTTTGTCACAATCAGTGTATTTTTTAGTTATATTATATCTAGGGAAATGAAATGAAATGAAACATATATCCTATTTTTGTTGTGTAAAGCCGATCGGCGTTAATAATTAATAAATAAATAAATAAATAAAAGTTTCAAAGTCCGGGGCGCAGCTCGATTTCGAGCCACAATTTGTGTTATCCACTCCATTTTTATTTTTTTTGAAAGAATGAAAATCGCACGATCTCGGTTCATGGTTCATGTCGTCCTCAATTCGGTTGTGCAGAATGTCTATCGCGACATGTACTGTGTGGCACGTAGCACTGTCCTGTTGGAGCCACATGTCGTCAGTATCCATACCATCCAGTTTAGGCCACAAGAAGTTGCTTATCATCGATCTGTAGCGCTTGCTATTGACGGTTATGTCAATGCCAGTTTCGTTTTGAAAGGAGTACGGATCTATAATTGCGCCAGACCAAAATCCGCACCAAACAGTGACTTTATTTATTTATTTATTTCGAAATCAACAAGATCGAAGATTATCTGACGTTTACAAATAAAAAGAATAAGCTATCAAAAAAGGAAAAAAATAATAATAATAAAACACAAGCATATAGAAAAGTATGTTCACTTATTAATTAACGCGATGCTTAATAGCAGCATGCATTTGGTGCTGGTGTATCTCGTGTGAATTGGTATCACTTCAAATCCGACGAGTTTGCTTGTTTACATATCCCTCCATGAAAGAGACCCAAGTTTCATACTGCTTCGCAATAGAAACTAAACATCTATGTACATATAAATTAGAATAAGTGGGTTTGCCTACAATGGCATCGAGTGATTTGTCGATGCTAATCGACTCGACAGAAATATGGTCGATATCGTGCTGCCAATTGCCAAATATGGATTAGTCGAGATACTAAAAAACGTGTTTTACTAGAAATAAGTAGGTATACCCACCAAAAAAATTATACAAAATATTAGCCTAGAAACTAATGTAGGTTTCTGTTAAAAAAGAAACAAGAGTTTGATTTTGAGTCCGTTGCACAAAATTTAATATTTTTAGTTGGTAGTTGAAATTGTTGTTCTTGCTATTGATGCATTTTAAAAGATCTGGAACAACGCGTTTAATAAGCGCTCTATGCAAAACCAAAATTCATATGGGATGCAAATGCAATAGAATTTGGCATAGAAACAGGCAGAGGTAGTCCCACACGACACCATCCGTCTATTTCCCCGCTTATAGGAGTCTGCTCATGAAATATCGTTGAAATTTCTGCACTTCATATCGCCCCGCAAATAGTCATAACAAACTTAAATTATACCTACGTAGAGAGCTCTTTTTTTCTATTTCAAAAGAAGTGATAATTCGCGTAAAATTAAGTCGGAGTGACTCGAAGAGTCCTACAGTTTGAGGAGGGCTTGTTCCCCTATGTCACCAACACACAGACGGCTGGGAAGAGCTAACTTTTATATGGAAAAAAAATGCTCATGCTTGCGTGCATGTGTAGGATTTTACACAGCCCGATAGCAAAAAGTAAAGAATTCTAATTTTCCTTTTGTCGCCGCTCAGCAAAACAATCATGCGGGCGGATGAAAACACACGAAAATAGGAAAGCGCTCTCACGCTCGGCCGCAGTCGAGTCTGGGTGAATTCCATCCAACGAGTGCCAAAATAAATTCACAAACCTTTTCCTGGGGCCCTGTATCAACTGGTAGTCCGTCCGATCCGAGGGCGACTGGCAAGTGGAGAATACTGAAAGTTCGAACCTTTCTAGTCTATCGGGGAGCTGGCCAGGCTAATGTAATATATCTGAGGCAAGGAAAACCACCTTGGGGCCACTTATAAACAAAATAGTCATCCACTGGAGAGATCTTTTTCGAAACCACCAAATGGAGCTCACTGCGCACACATTGCACTTTTCATCTAAGGTCGCGGTTCTTCGCAAGCAAACACGGTTTTTTAATTGAAATTATTTCGGCACATTTGTAGGAAAATCACACTACGCGACGAATTTCCTCAGCAAAGTCCTTTAAGCAACAAAAAAAAAGTGTTCTCACGGCTGTTTTGTCGTCCTCTCCGAGTACAAGTGAACTCAATTGTTAACTCGTATAGGGATGGAGTATTTAGTTCAAGGTGAAGTTAGCAATAATTGCTGACAAATGGCGCGATAAAAATTTATTTGAAACATAATATTTATAATTTACATATTTTTCGCCAATTCTCAATACGTTTTAGCTTTTTCTAAAATTTCTAGTGAATAAAATAACATTTGAATTTACTGTTGTGAAAAGGCGTCGATCGAAATGACATTTATTTCCCTGATAACTTGTGCCACGTTCACACCGTAATCAGAGCAGCAAGTAGCTTTGATTTTTGATCTGATTGCTTAGGATCAATAAAAATTTGAAATATACATTTGAAGCATTTTCCAAACGTATTTTTAGTTAAAAAATCTATTCGTTTGAAGTAACAGCTATTTAATGAAAACAACGGCTAGCTCTTTTAGCTCCTTTATGCTAAACTATTTGGGGAAGAAAATGATATAATTCCCCAACAAAATGCAAGGTCAATGTAACATTTTAATGGACTAACTAGTAAATGCGTAAAACTATTTGCACATTGTCAATAGCAGCAGCCACGTCTGCTTTAATAGTTAGCGAGATGAGTGCAAAATGGGTTAAGTGTTGTACATCGACGAAAAATTATTTGTGTGCAGATCTACAATTAAAATGCAAGTTTGCTATAAATATTGGCGACGGTCAGGATGGTACAAAACCGGCGATGTAATTGGCTGGAAAAATGATCCCAAATAAAATTTCAGCCAATTCAGCCAGTCCCTGGCGCTGAATCCAATTAAATTGTCCAGTGTAATATTGTTAATTGTATTTATTGCATTTAGAATATTAATTGGATTAAAATCTGCCGCAACCGATTACACGCTATAATATTCGATGAAATCTCAAAACTCAAAAAATATCACGTTGGTTACAACTTCTGACTAGAATTAGTGTTATCTATAAATACGAAACGCAAAGGACACGTTGGCACTAGAAGTGTTAAGAGAGTAGTACAACATACGTAGAACATCCGTTTTTTTTTTTAGTTTGGGGGATCCTGGTGAGGAGCTTGCAAGAGCTGCTGCAATTTTGCAGCTGCAGGAAAAGAGCCAAGGTCAAGCGGTGCAGCTCCAGTTGTACTCTGAATGTATGTTAACAGCCTGCGAAGAAACATATGTCGCTTATAAAGACAACTCACCTAAGTGGCATAATTACCTTCTAAGCTCCTCAAGAGCGTTTTGTTGCATAAGAATGTAGTTTTTTGCTAATAACAGAGTAGCAATTTTTGACAATTTTCTAACGGATGGTGAATGGGCATAAGGAATTACTCGACGTAGTTCATCCAAGGCGTCGTTTAAATCATGCATTCGTCTACGCTCTCTGAGAATGACATTTTTCATTGGAATGGTTGTTATGCACAAAATTATTTATTTGTTCTTATGCTAGAGATCAAAATCTTTATATACTACCTCAAATAACTGAAATCATACCAGTAGTTTTAACTACATAATTGAAAATCAATTCGATTCTTATGAATTTTCGATTTACCCACTCAAATTACCTTGCGTTTATATTCAGTCTCACTGATTTTCCCTGCCTGCCTTTTTGCTTACCCATCGGACCACCAGAAGATGGACCTGGAGATCTGAAAAAATATTATTCGTTTGATTCTTCTATTTTTTAATTTTTTAAATGTTACCTTTCACTACTACCGGATGGTTTATTTTCATCAGTATGATGGGATGCAGGAGACGGTCCCTGGGCATAGAACCCGCCAATGCCTACAGCACCTAAAGGAGTTCGTCTACCAGGAACGCTTTGTGGAGGGCTGGATGCAGGACCAGGATGGGCGTTTAATATGTTTTGCGCTGCAGTTATTGGTGGTCCATGTCCAGGAATTTGAAAACCGAATGGAATATTGGGATCCATTTTCGTGTTATACTTTGAAATATTTATGTGAAAAATTTCTGTAAATAAAATAAGTCATTATACTATACAAATGCGGAAATTTATCTATATATATAAAAATGAATTGCTGTGCGTTAGTCTCGCTAAAACTCAAAAAACGGCTTGACAGATTTCGATAATTTTGTTTTGTTTTGTTCGCTATAATACAGGGGAGGTTTAAAAATAAGAAAATTCGGGAAACCCCAAAGGAAAAGCCGGAAAATCGAAATTTCCGTTTTTGTATAGGAAGCGAATTTTCCAACTTCAAGGAATCTTTATGAAAAAGGCAATTGGAGGTTTTCGGGGTCGCAGATCTCGAGCTTGCATTCAAAATTTTGGAATTCAAGATGTCGGATCCAATATTGTGACCGAAAAATTTAAACTTCAAGGGATTGCACTGAAAATCTGAACTTTTGTTTTTGGTTTGGGTTTTTGGTGTCACTGATTTTGAATCTGCCATCAAAAATTTGGAAATCAAGATGGTGGATCAATATGGCGACCGAAAAGTTAAACTTCAAGGGATTTCCCTGAAAATCCGCACTAGGGAATTTTCGGGATCACTGATTTCGAATCTGCTATTCAAATTTCCAAATATGAGAACACCCCCACCCCGCTGGGAGATATAGGAGAGGGGGTGCAATAAGGAGGTGGTGTAAAATGAAGAAAACTAAATTTAACGCTGAGTCACATAGGCGAGGCGTTGTAAAATTAAGGGATACAAATTTAATAGTATCCCGGGAAACGCCGGGTCCGTCCGGGCAAGCTAGTCAGTTATAAAATAACACAAGTTTCATGCTTTTACTGATGATACGTACTCAGTTGCCCATTGGGTTTGGCCCAGAATGCGTTTTGGATACTTAGCGATGATTTGCATTCTATTTATCAATGGTCCAAACAGAGGGCTTTATCAAAATAATTTCGTACCGAGTTTTCTGTTTGGTTTGTTGTTTTTGTTTAGAAAATGTTCGAAAACTAATTTCTAGTTTTGAATGAAAAGGTTAAAACAAGCGAATAAATGGCACGAAGTTCTAGGCCTTTCTAAATTTATGCGGAAAGGAAGTTCAACGATTACTCCATACGGCACACAGTTCTATTTCGGACAAAAGATAGAAAGGATAACTTCGCGTGGTTCAGAACCATTTATCACAAACAAAAACCACATTCAACCAAAGAGAGGGCTCTCCAGTTTTCCCTCTTGCTTTGTGTGTGATGAAAGCATAAAAGCATAAAAGCGAATAGTACCTGAAGCTTTCAAAGCGACTCAGAGGGCGTTGCTCTCCAGGATAATCAGTCGGCTGTGCTTTATCTTGTAAACAATATGTTTTTGGTTACTTTGCTCAATAGCGGTCGTTAGGCAGGTGCCGGTTAATTTTTGGGGGTGTTTTCGTATTGTGATTACAGTTCTCTTCGAAATAGTGTAAAAATTGGATCCTTCCGACGTTTCCTTCTAACGGTGGGTCAGATTGCCATTGCAGCCCTTGATGTCCTGCACACTTTCACTTATCCTAATTTTGTGAAAACCCCACGAAATAGGCGCTTCACGTTTTGTTGAAGATTCCACCGAATTACCAGAGAACTTCACTTTAATCACTTTTCACATTTTCAATTAAACAAAACAAAGCGCAGAAACCACTTGCTAGGATCCTCTTATTTCGGGCTCGTAATCATCTCTCGTGTCGTGTTGAAATTCCACACAAATGCACGGGCGCCGAGAGGGATGGCGGTGGCTGGTGCTTTTATGGATGGGATGAAGCTATGATAGTGTTGGTCTAGGGGTGGGTTACCCAAAAGCAGGGATGCTGTGCCCCGCAAAGAAATCACCACCCGAGAGCTGATTTCAGCACACAACTTCCTCGCCTCGCCACAGTTCTATGTGGGAACAATGAAAATCGGGTGAGCGAAGCAACCCCTGGAACAATCCCACTGCTCCCTAGCCCTTTCCATCGTGCTGTTGCCTTCCTTCCTTCGGTGTGTATATCCTATCCTGAGGACGTTTTGCGGTGCCGGGCTGCCTGGGCTGGGACGGCGGGAGGAAACCCTCGGCAATCGTCGTCCACCACTAATGTGTTCGTCTAAATATCTCACGGAAAAATATTCGGGAGACCAGGGATGGTTTTTGAATTATGAACGATCTGGGGTAGGAGCACCTTGTGGCCCCCGGGCGCCCGATTCCTCTCGTCGAAAGAAGTGGCAAAATGTATTGCAAATGCTCCGGGAATCATTTGGAAGTGTTGCCAGGTGGGTGGGTATGAATTATTCAAGATAAAGGAGGCTTATAAATCAGGCATAGGAAATTATTTACCACTTCCCGATTAAAACGTACTTCGGGGATTTTAAAGTTCTCTCCCTGCTTTGGTAAAGAGGCTCTTAAGCCTCAACTCTGTTGTCTATTTACTCCGTTGTTGTAAATTAAAGCTGATTAACGCAAATTGATTTTCGCCTCTCTTAGTTGGAATTAATTAATAGTCTGGGAAATAAATTAAAAATAGTAACCGTTGCTAAGCCCTGGCCATGCGATATTGAAATTCTTGTGGGAATAGTGCACAGGCAGGCAAACACACATGAAGCTAAGTGTACTTGAGTTATTGGGAATTATGAGTAACGAGGCCCACTTCACTGATTCTGTTGATTTTGTTGTTTAGGGCATTACTGGAAGGAACTTTTGTTCGATAAGTTACCCCCGGCTGGCCCTAGTTTCGGAGATGTTGGGATAAATATGCTGGTGTAGGTAATTTTTTATTTACATAGTTCAGGTAAATTGTCGGGTGCTATAGCGACGCAGATGACTTTAAGTTTGAATAATCACATACGCTCATTGCTTCATTGCAGCATATTACAGATTAATGCATCCCAAGTCAAAAACACATACAACGATAGTTTCTTATGAAGAGTCAAGGACTGATGAAGAGTAAATCCCACCGATCACAGAAGAGAAACTACAATACTTGATGCTTGCAAGAAGATAGGCGATAATAAAAATGCCAGACTCCGATAGCATCCCAAACAAAGCCATGAAATCGGCGATCTTCAATAGATCGGATATTTTCATAACGGTTATTCAGAGATGTCTGCAAGAGGGAATATTTCCAGACCAGTGGACATACCGGCTATTTTCGAGGAGAGGAGGAGGTGAGGAGGTTCAACGATAGATCCTATGGGAATGGTAGTGGACATAGCAACCGGAGCCATACAAAGCAAGATTTGACAATGGGCGACATGGTGGATACATTTGTCGTTAAACATGCTTTCAGCTAAGGAAAATGGGTCCTCGTAATGAACTCTCTTACAATATTGGATCCTTCGAAATACATCACAGGGATTTTATCAAGTCTACTTCACGACCAAGAAATTAATATACATAAGTGATGACGGTACCAAACACTACGTCATCTCAGTAGGCGTACCAAACCTAGTACCGAACCTAGGCTCTCTTATATGCAACATCATGTACAACGAAGTACTTAGGCTGTCGATACCCCAGGAGGGGAAAATAATAGGCTTCGCAGATGAATTGCGGTAGTCACAGTAACGAAACATATTCACCAAATTAAACCAGTGACCGTTGACCAAGTCTAAAAGTCCAGGAGTGGTTAGAATCGGGGGATTGGAACTCGCGGAACATAAGACAGAGCAGTTCTAATTACCACTCTCAAAACAATGGCCGGTAACCAAACCATCAGGTCTAAACAGTCCATAATATATTTTGAAGTTCTGCTGAATGATAGACAAGATGCTGTCTACCTTGTACGCATCTCTTTCTAGCATGGTTACAAATATCGACGGACCTAATCTGGCGAGGAGAAAATTACTAGCTAAAGTTGTGCACGGAAGTCCTAGTGACGAAGGATTGTAACAACGACTTTCCGGCTTAGTGCTCTAAAGGCCGATCCGGACTCACAGCGTGAAGTGAACTGATGGAGTACTGAAAGAATAGGAATGTGATCACACCAAATTATTCCAGACAACGACAGTTGGACGAACCGGAAATAAATTATCACTTGACACAATTCTTGTGAGGTCACGGCGGCTACAAAAAATACCTACACAGATTTGGACATAATAGTTCACCTCTCTGCCCTATCTGTACTAGTTAGGAGGAAGACGCGGAATACGTCATATTTCATTGCCTTCACTTCAGAGCATGGGGTATTAACGTATTAAACCCGTCGTTCGTAATCGAGTATACGTATGTACTTAGTATGCTTCAGTGTGAAAATAACTGGCGGGAGTTAGTTACTTTCCCTATATCAGCATCACCACGTCATTATCATACTATTTTGTCTGTCTGTTTGTCTGTTCGAGACGAGTATTCAGTTTCAATGTATTTTTCAATTTATTATTCATATGAATTAGGGTTACTCATGTGGTAGGCACTCTGGTCTGAAGATCTTTTGTGTTGAAGGCCTGTCGATGCAAAAGATGCTCTGTTACTCTAAGGGATTCCAAATTTCTTTCACAGAAGACAATTAAATTGAAATAGCATACAAGGAATAATTCACACTTTAAAAGATCTCAGCTGAAGACGTAACGTGTGTACCAATTGAGGAATCAAAATTGAAATGACCTGAATGTAACAGCAACTCTTAAAAACAAGTGAAAAGTAAGTATATGATCTCAGAAACGATATTATGGGTACTCCTGATATAACACGAGTAGTTACATCAAATTATGTAAGTTAAAAAAAAAAAAGGGTGTTGAAATAAGAAGTTGAATTTTGAATAGTGCGCCATTTTCGTCTGTCAAATGTTTAGTCAATAAAATCAGTCATATTTGGTTACAGTGTGAAAAGACCTTTATTAATTGTGAAGACTTGTTATAAAATAAATATAGACAATTTTGCAGTGATAATTCCTAAGTTCGTGTTCATTTTTCTGTGCATAATCGTCTGTCTCGATGGATTGGATGGAATAGACGTAAATGACATATGGTTTCAACAGGGTGGAGCAACGTGCCATGCACGCGAAACAATGACGTTTTTGCAAACCTAGTCCCTAGGTCGTGATCTCTCGTTTTGGAGACCAGAACAGGCTGTCGGGAAGTTATGATTTAACCTGTGGGGACCTCTTCTTCTGGAGTTTTATTTTAAGTAGTCTATATGAACCACCCTGATGCGATTCAACAGCTCAAAGAACAAATACAAGGCTACATTCGTGCAATCCAGCCGTCTTTACATCTTCCAACGTTTCGTTAAAAGGAACACGTTAGCCAACGGATCCACGGTGGCGCTTTACAAATCAATGGAATTGTGAAAGGATTTAATTTATATACTTGCTGAGACACCCTATATGAATTACAATGCTGTTTTTCATATTGGTAAAATTATTCTACCCGTGCCAAATCGTCCAAATGTCTGCAGTAGGTAAGTGTACAGAAGGTAAGTAAAGCAGAGGCGTTCTTCCATGGAAATACGTGCTAACTTTATCACAGGACAACATTTGAGACCTGCTGTTAAAATCCCCAGCACGAGCGTTATTGTTCCGAGCACGCTTTAGAAATTTTAATCTTCTCACCTCGACGGCCTTTACTAGTTGCGCAGGATGGGAGCTGGCACCAGCCCAAGTGCAATACTCACGTCAAATTAAAATTCCCCGAACAATGCTGGGCGAATGGCAACAATAAAAGGAAAAAAAAATATAAAAGGAGCGCGCCGAACAGAGAGAACCAAGAAAGGAAAACTTTTCAAGGCTTGAATAAACGCTAACCCTTCCAACGAGCACTTCTAGCATTCCATCAGCTCGCATTTTCTGAAGTTCAATTGAATTTTCTTGACTTTTCACAGAAATTCTTTCTTTGTGCGCCCTGAATGCCATGTAAATTCTCCAGATGTTGATTTTTTCTTATCTTTGGATTTTATACATATTTCGCCCTTTTCTCGGCTCCCCGGACGGGGTGCCGCCAGTCCGTCAGGTGCTTTCGGGAGAGATTGCCGCACATACCAGTGAGCCGGGACTTTAAAATTTAACAAGGCGCTGCTCCGGCAATAGAAGTCGTAGACGTTGCACCATGTTTCCTAGATTTCTCTATTCAGCTTGATTATTTCATTATTTTTATTTTTGCTCATTTCGTCCGGAAAGTTTTGCCCACTCCTAACCCCAAACGTCCGTCCAGTCTTGTTTTCTGAGCGGAATTTTTGAATTTTTGCAACTTTTGTTTGTCCATCTTGTGGAGCGGTTCGGGTCTCCTTTGAATTAGGAAAGCCTGAAAATGAATTATAACGCGCAGATTGAATTTTTGATTTCGAGATTAATTTTCCGAGAGCTGAATGCTTTCAGTGATTGCCTCCGGGGCAATACAAGAGTGGAGTGGAGGGTTTTGCGAGCGAGGTCAACTCGACTAATTGCACTGCCAGCAATTGAATTATTCGTTTCTATTCCAATCAATATCTCTATGATATGCTCTCTGGCTGGCTCGTTGCTGGCCTGGTCTGTCCGGGTCTGGCCTGGCTTCCTTTTAAGGGCAGAACAAATTTCATATTCTCCAGTTGCTATTTTTGTTTGTACAGCAAAACGTTTCCTGCCTGGGCTCGCTGTACAGGGGAGCATATTTGATCCGATGAAACAGGGAAATTAATAAATCATCGAGATTTGAGCTTTCCTGCTCCTTGCTTCTGCCAGGTCTATAATTAGCTCCTCTACAGTCGCTCTTATCAGCGCTGTCCGGGACTGTCAGCGCAAAGCAAAGGTAAACACAAATATAATTCGATCTTGGCTCTTATTTGAGTTAGCAACTTCCGTAAGGTCGCACAAGGGCTTGATGGCTTGTATTGGAACGTTTCTGTATTCTTACATTTATACCTATTTGTTGAAAAAAACAAAACAAAAATCAACAATTTGTCTTTTTCGGAGTAGTTCCCAAAATAGCAATTTAGTGACGACCTTCCACTCAAACGCTTTAAATGAGTCATTACTGAACAAGTTTTGCGATGAATCATCAGTACGTGTGAGTTATCAAGTAGAAATTATTCCGTAATAAGTTCAGCATTTTAAAGCAGATTAAAAGATTTCTACAGCAATGTTTGTCATAGAAATGTATTACATAATAAACCAAGATCCAAATATTAAACGATTTCTTTTGTCACAGAAAGAAATTGTGGCATGTCTTCTAATGATGTAAGCTTGCTTGGTTAGATGTATGACGTTGTATCCTGTATCGGGATTCTGATTCTAAATAACTTTTATTATACTTACGTAATAAAGACTGCCCCAGAAAAAATTCCACCAGAATAAAATTGTTAGAAAAGCACTGGCAACTGACATGTGAGATTTTATAACATGCCATAACTGATTTTTGAAGCCTTTTAATAGTGACTTTGCTGACGAAAGGGAAGGCGCACGGGTACATATGGCTTGTCATGCTAAGGTCCTATTAGGCAGGCAATTCCGATATCCAAAGAAGTTTCAATTAGCTGAAACACCTTCTCGAATCACTGAAATGTGATACTTTTGATCTGGAAGCTGTCCAGACTCGATTTTGCAGTTCGCCTCATTTACCATAATATGTACAACAACGAAATTTTGTCAAAATGTATTCATGCAATTTCCGAGTCCGGATTCTAACAGGTGGGCCAAAAGCAGTCATCCGGTATTGTTTGGCTCTCATTTTTTTTCTAAATGAAACACTTCGATTCTGTTTTTTGATTATGTTTATTTGAACGTTTGGAAGTTTACTGGTCAAGTCGAGAAGATGATATCGGCCAAATGGGCGCCGTCACAATTGATTGCCATACGGCTTGTTTTATGGCATTTTTCATCACTTCGGCGAGAACTTCCGGCGACAGATTCTCGCACTCGTGTCGAATGTTATCCTTGAGGGCTTCCAGGGTCTCGGGCTTGTTGACGTAAACACGGGACTTCAAAAAACCCCACAAAAAAAGTCTGGAACGGTTAAATCGGGCGATCTTGCGGGTCGCCCGAAGTGCTCGCCGAAGTGATGAAAAATGCCATAAAACGAGCCCGTATGGCAATCAATTGTGACGGCGCCCATTTGGCCAATATCATCTTCTCGACTTGACCAATAAAATTCTAAAGGTTCAAATAAACATAATCAAAAAACAGAATCGAAGTGTTTCATTTAGAAAAAAAATGAGAGCCAAACAACATCGGATGACTTCTTTTGGCCCACCTTGTACATTCAGCTTCCTTCTCGGCAGATCGGGATATTCGAATTCAGTAGCCCTAATAACCCTTGTGTACCCATTTTCATAGAAAGTTCTTGAAGCTGTCAATTTACAGTCGCCATATTGGTCGCTCTTTTGGAACCTTTTCAACAAAAAAGTGTCCGGCTTATAGATTAAGTTGGAATACATATGAAGTATGTAAATATGTACGTGCTTCCAAAAAATTAATAGATATCGAAGCATACATTTAGGTGTGTTCAAAAAATAAACAAATGACAAACATCTTTAATATTATAAATATGTGTGTACAAATCCCAGCGGGAAATAAGTCAAGCGCTTCCAAAAGAAGCGGAGAAAATGCGCTTCCAACTCATAGCTGTTGGAAGCACATTCGTACTCTCTTATGTTGTGTAGTTTGAATCGCGCAAAAGGGGCTGTCTGATGACTCAGATGTTGGGGACACAGAGCGTTTCTTGCATTTTCTGGATAGTCTTTTGCTTGCGTTTGAAACGTGCGGTGCTTGGAGTGAAAAGTGCAATTTGTTATATTTTATTTTTCCAGGTTATTTAAGCAGGGTAATGTGGTAATTGCGTGGGATAGAAGTATGAAGCGCTCATCGATGCATACATTTCAGTGGCATTAATTGCGCTTCTGAAATAGCACAGCTGAAGCGCTTCCACCATAACAAGAGTTGAAGCGCTTCTTTCCAACGACATGTCTATGTTAAAAGGAAATGAATGAGGATACACGTAAGAAGCGCTCTGTGCTTCCGATGATGCGCTCTAGAAGCATATTAAAAGCGCTTCCACTTCCCGCTGGGATGTTTGTTTGTTTAAATCATGAATAAATGCGGAAAGGAAAACTCATAATATATTTTGAAAGCTAAGAATCCCCACGTGCACGATTTTATTGAGGATTTTTTTCATGGTTATAGGTATACGGTATTCGTAACCCAGCTTCATTTATTAAGCAATTCGTAATCTAACAAATACATCAACACAAAGAAGTGACTTAAAACTCCCAGTAAAAAGCTCTGAAAAGTTATTATCTTCGAAGATAGAGATATTTCACGGGAACATAAGGTCTTTTAAATTATGCCCCACCACCTTCATTAGAATTGTAAATCCTAACGAAGGTGAACCCCTTTTCTGTACAGTCATTTGTGTTGAAACCCCTTCCCTCGTTTCCCCCTTCCTTTCAGGATCTTTAATCGCACAGGAAGAATCACTTCATCCCACTCAAATAGCAGCACGAAATTTCCCCGAAAAAAAATCTGGCAAATGAATAAAATACACGAGAAGGGGTTCGAAAAGGGGTAAACAGCACCAAGAGGTGCACTTTCCGAACGATTAATCAAATCTAACCCAAGGCATGTAGGAATGCTTGCCGATTATGAGGGGGATTACCGCCAGCAATATTCTTCGGCCCGCCATTGGTCTTATCAGGCAAGAGCCAGAGCGAACGCAATAATTATTCATCGGATATCTCGCCAGATGAGCGTGCGAGGCGAGGACGTTCATCCAGGCCGATGGCAGGTAACCATGCCGAATTCAAGCAGGAGCTGTCTAAAATATTACAGAGCATTAGGGGCATATATCCCGGAGTTAGAAATTCGTTAATCATTGCCAACATCTCTACCTTACATACCCGCCCGGGGCAGGCAGCAGGGAGGGTTGCTCTTAGTAAAGTTCCTGTGACTTGCGGGGGATATCGAATATTTTTGGAATATTACCTTAATTAGGGCGAGAAGTGGCCGGGGTGACGGCGGCGGGGGAATTAGTTCGGATAATTTTTTAGAAACGATAGAAATAAATCTGTAAGTGTGCTAAATCAATTTCGGTAAGAAATTGATTAGCAGTCCCGGTAAGGTCCGAGGAGATTTTTATCACTTTCAATTAGGAATGCGTCCGAGTGTGGATATTAATAGCCGGAGTAATTCCCAACTCGTGCGTTACATATGCATGAGTTCGTCTTAATCCCTCTTAGGGGTTTCTTCCAAATCGGATAATTATACCAAGATGTGTGTTTACTTGAGACATTTTGTTGTGCGGACGCGGGTATGGGATTTTCCTTGAAAGTTTTGTTTGAATATTTTGTTTAAAAATTTTCTTTGAACAGTTTTGTTTTTGTCTTCTTCTTAAATTTCATTTTATATTCAGGTACATAGGTTTGCCTCAAGCAAATGGAAAATATAATTTACCGTTATTTTGAGGAGTTATAACTCACGCACCCCAGACATTTGTAAAAGGAGCTTAGGGGTCTGACAGAAATTTAGGCTTTAAACTTCATTTTCTTTAATTTGGTAGAACATTCATTTTGGCAAAAATGTTTTTGTTTAACCTAGATTGGAATCTACGTCCGTCAAACTTCCTTTCAAAATTTTAATTTAACTAGTGTTACTATCGTGACTAATAGCCTCACCACAATGCACGAAGCAATGAACATTCGATAGGAATGATCATTGGTTTTGCCGTGTACGAATTAAGGTCGAAGTAGAATTCATAACTTCATTCATGACTCAATGAAGTTCATGAAACTTCATTCTTTAACTCAAGATAGATGGGGACGGTCGAATGAACATTCACGCAGAATGACATTGCCGTTGTCGTCTATCACCAAGAATGAAGTTTAAATGAACAAAAAACAAAAACACATTTACTCTTGTTAGAGCTATTGAATTGTTATAAAAGTTCGAAAAATAATAAATAATAAAAGAGTAAAAGCTAGTAAGTTATTGAGAAAAAAAAACAATCTAATTTCTCTACGGCAACTTAATTCCAAGTCAATTAATTACATCAGCTGTAACAGATATTTTCTATTTGAACTTTTCCCCTCACGTTAACAACTTAGAGAACGTATTGCGATCGTGGGTGAGAAAATATATTTTAGGCTTTAGGGCAAAGTATTTTATCTTATAGTGTGCGCAAAAACCAGTTACAAAGGTTGACAACGCCAGGCCACATACGAAGAAATTCGCCAAATACATATTAGGGTTATTTCTGACGCGACTTTTTTTCAGAGTTACATACTTTTTTCTTTGAAGTTACCACTCCTTTCAGTCAATAGAATATCCCTTCGTTAATTTGCACTTCAAAACGCCCGATGAGATCGATAAAAGCATTGTCGACTTTATCAACTGAAAACTTTTATATATTACTAACCAGTATCCGCTCCTGCTCGCTGGCTTTTTCTATTTTTCTATTTTTCTTCTATCCGTCATTCTAAGGTTAACTTTGTATTACATCTGCACATGGGTTACATGTGTACACAAGTGGAAGTGGCTTATTAATTTTTCCAAATGAAGCGTGCCAGAATTGAGCAGCCATTACTTACATTTCCGTAGTGCCAAATCAGCAAATCATTCGGTAAAAATAAAACCCGCCAGCTTGAAAGCTGAACAATTCCAGCAATTCGGAGAGTTCGCAAACACGCTATTTAAAATATCCCTTAAAAGGGGTACTTGAGCGAATTACCATCACCGCAGCGCTTTAACGCCCGCATGTACGCCGCACCTTTGTGCAGTTCAAAAGTCCACAAATTCAGGATAATAGCGGAAAGTCTATTACGGCGCAAATACGAAAGAGCTGCAACAGAGATGAAGACCTGTAAATGATGGGCCATCTTCCACCGCTTCGGCAGGCCATAACCCAGCGCTGAAGTGTGTGGGTGAGTAGAGTACCCGTCGCTTCTCTATCCGGGATACTTTTTGCCGTTAGAAGGATAGAAAGTTTCGACATCAAAAAATACATGGGAGCGCACAGGGTGTTCGGCAAGTACATGCAGCCATACCCCTACACGCACAGAGACTGTCCCTAGTCGAGGGTTCAGGGTAGCGAATGAAAGAGTAAACTAGTCGTTCACAGGGGGATAGGGCGGCAGCTGGGGTAGTTCTACAGAGTAGATGTTGTTTCCATAGTTACGCACCTCGGAATGGATTAATTACACTGTAAAAATTTCTTCACGTTGTTACTGGTGCTGTCGAGCTCCCGGGGAATTGATTTATTTGTTTCTGCATCAGATCCCCCAAGCTGCAACAGGACGCCCGGTATTAAAAATCCACTTTTGTGGAAATTCGAACCAAATAGAGAACAAATCCGGGAACGGGTGTTTTGGGGCAAAGTTCGGCTCTCGTAACCCGGGGTCGATATTCCCCAAACATACCGAGGTTTTCCTGTCGGCGTGAAGGGATACCGAAGTCCGCTGGAACTAGTTCGGGGTTCGGGCACAAATTCCATATCAAGATCCTAGCACCCACGTCCTTTAACAATTTTTCATCATTTTTGTTCACAGTGTGTGAATGATGCTGAGCAGCCCGATAAAAACTTGGAAAGGTTTTTAACGACTGCAGCCAAGGAATATGATGAATGTTTTACTCCCAGAGATTTCTGGGAGTAGGGAGAGATATTAAAAACTTGGAACGATGAATGCCGGCAAAATCGATACTTTCATATTTGCTGCAAATAAAGTTAAAAACTTTTTCTTTGCCGTAGTAAAAATTGACAGCGGGGAGCGGAGCGATTTTCTGTTGCTATTTCTATGGGAAGCTTTTTCAGCGTGTGATAAAGTTTGGTTTCTTTAAAACCAATATGAGGCACATCAGTTTGGCTTTTGTATTTTCACAGTTTTTATTTTTCATCGGGCTAAGAGTGAATGGAGGAGAGATGAATATCGAGATTGTGAAAGTTTTACAAAATATTCTCCTATGGTTTGCTGATATCTCACATTGAGAGATAATTTTTTGTTGTACAGTTCAACGTCTACGAGGGTCAATTGAGATATTTTTAGCCTAAGTCACAAAATTTTTGTTGGAATGAGTGAAAATTCGCCGATTATGTTTTTATAACGCCTTCATTAGCTCACTTTCTCTGTCCGGGTGGAATCTTGCACTCAAAATTTCGACTAGTTCTAGTTAAGCTAGAGCTTTGAACTTGTCTACACGTGTATAGCTCCGGTGGCAATGCAATATAGTATATCCAATACCGATAAAAATCCAATATGGCGGACGCCCCAAGATCGCGAAAATTTAGCAATGGAACTGCAGAAAAAAGAATGCTACCAATAACACAGCCACACAAAAAAAAAAATGTGGGGATTACTGTTGATGCCATATGTCATATCCGTAGTAATTTGGCCTGCTGATCACGAATCCGCGACCAGAATTGAGCCGTGACGTCCAGATTTTTTTCTAACCTCCAAAAAGTGGGTTAAAAACAGAGAAAATCGTGGAGTAAAATTCTGAAAAAATTTATTTTTAACATTTAAACCTATATTCATATGAATTGAGACCTGCTGAGCACGAATCCGTCACCAGAATTGCGCCATCACGGCCTGATTTTTTTCTAAAAATTAATAAAAAAAAATTCAAGAAAAAAATCAGAACGTGATGGCTCAATTCTGGTGACGTATTCGTGCTCAGCAGGTCTCAATTCATATGAATATAGGTTTAAATGTTAAAAATAAATTTTTTTCGAATTTTACGAGTGTATTTTCCACGATTTTCTCTGTTTTTAATCCATTTTTTGAGGTTAGAAAAAAATCTGGACGTCACGGCTCAATTCTGGTCGCAGATTCGTGCTCAGCAGGCCAAAATACTACGGATATGACGTATGGCATCAAAAGTAATCCCCACTTCTTTTTTTTTGTGTGGCTGTGTAATACTGTCATGGGCTTCACATCTCCATAAAATGCAATGTAGACAATGCAGTGATACACCTGGAATCATAAATATTTGAACAAGGTCAAGCATATATAGCTCTTAGTATGTAGATTGCGATCACTGAACGGCTTCAGAATGCAAGAGCTTAATGCAAGAAAATGAACAGACAAAACACAGTTTCTTACAAAATCCTTAGAAAAATTGAATCGCATGAGAAATTAAAAAGTTCTTCCATAATCTGTATCTATATGTATCATATTAATTTCGTTTTTGCATGATTTGGACTCATATCTATATATAGGTACATACACACATATTCAGTGACGTGCAACTAATTAGCACAATTGGTCGTTTTTAATAAAATCTTATAATAAGGGCTCTAAAAGATTTTTGATTAGTTTTTTTCGATAAAAAAAACGCTTCAGACAGAAAGATGAAATCCTTTACTTTTAGAAAAAAAATACGTTTCCTTTTATCACCCTATAGAACACTGGAAATGACTGAGTCTGGGGGCAGTGGCGTAGCGTAGTGGGGGCAGCAGCTGCGGCCGCCCGGGCGGCGCCTATAGGGGGCAGCAAAATTTTACAATAAATAATAATAATATCTTGTAAATATTTGAACCATTTCATATTTTTGTCGCACCTACGATTCGAACCGATTGAAATGAGCACGAAATTTTTCATTACTTATACTGGGACGAAATCGGAGAATCCCCTATCTTGAAATGAGTTGAGACGGAAGCTGTTTTCTTCGTTAGATAGAATCATTGTAGAAATTCGTGAGCATTTTCAACAGCTACAGAATGTGGCGGATAAGTTTGCTTATCTAACGCCGGCTATATTACTACATAGATTCGGACGACACTAAATGTAATCTAGACTACGAATCTGCCGAAATTGACGAACAGGACTTCAAGCTGGAACGACTTCGACGACTCTCTTGAATTATTAAAATTTATTGTGAAATCCAAGCTGGAAGATACTCTGCACAATATTATAATAATGCTCCGAATATTCTTCACAATTGCCATAAGCAATGCCAGCTGTGAGAGAAGTTTTTCAAAATTGAAATAGATCAAAAATTATTTAAGATCAAGAATGAGTACTTTAAGTCTAACCAATTTGGCTATCTTGTCTATTGAGCAAGAGGAGTGTGAGGCTATAGACATTGATAGTGCATTAAAAGACTTTGCTCTTTAAAAAGTAGACGAATAAAGTTTTAGTTAAAGACAGTAGTTTTGTTTTTAATTCTAACAAGTATGTATATTATTTTGGAATAAAAATATAAATATTAACAGTATCGTTCTAGTTCTAATTGGAAGTCGATTTGCGTTATATATTCAATTCGCTAATAACTAAGAGGGCGGCAAAATTTTCTTCCGCCCCGGCGGCTGACACCCACGCTACGCCACAGGCTGGGGGAGACTGATCCAATACGAAAACCGCACAATTTTAGGAACAGAGAAAGGCTACGCTGGCTACTCCGACAGCGGTACGTCCGTTGAAAGAATACGGTTTATGTGCATTTTCAGATATTGAGACAAAAGCCAAAATCCTGACTGGTAATATTAAAAATATCAGCAAGAAACTTCAAGACGACGCAAACGAAATACTAATTACGATTACTTCAGCGGGTTTTACTATGTGCGATGCAGTTGTAGAAAATGAAATTCCTAAAAAAAAAATTGAAATTCAGGCCTGCAAATAATGGGGTCATGTCAGTTGTTGGTAAGTTGAGGGTAATTTCCGAAGTAATTTTTTGCGTGGAATCTGAATCCGGGGTCAGAATTGTCCTATCACGTCAGGATTGTGAGATATTTGAGGTTATGTACCCAAAAAATGACGTTTTGGCTAATTTTGAGGTTATGTACAGGACACACAAATTTTTTCTGGTCTCTATCTCCAGCTGCATCATTTAGTACTACTGTTACTCTTCAATTTAAGAGTTTGAGAAATCGATTTCCATTTTTTGTTTAAAAGTTACGGCTATTTAAATTTACAGGTTTGTCAGGCACATTTATAACTATTGTCTCATACGATCTAAAATCCGGACTAAGCGCAAGAAAACTCTAGTCGTGCCTATTCCGAAGAAAGCCTCTCCTTCAGAATTTAGTGACCTTCAACCGATCAGTCAATTGGCAGTTTCTCTTCCAATATGATTGATATATGTATAAGGGTGTATCTCAAGGTTCAATATTTGGACCACTATTTTTTTCTTTGTTTATTAACGACATACCATCTATCTTGGCAAATAGTAAAGTTTATTTGTATGCGGATGATGTGAAAATCTACTTAAACAAACCTATAGGTTTGATAGAAGATAATGTTGACAGCATAGATGAAAATCTTCTCAGAAAACATGAAAGGTCTACTGTCGACGGTCTATCATTAAATCCACTAAAATCAAACTGGTGTATCTTCTTTACCGCCCGTGACAACAATACAATTCTACCGTATGTAGGTACCTATAGGTAAAAACTTGGGATGCAGTTGACTTCACGCCAAGAAAATTTAGGAATTCAAGATGTCAATGGTGATCGAAATTTTAATTTCAAGGAAATTCTATGAAAATCAGTACCTTCTTGGAGCATTACAGGTTTCGCATCTGCAAATCTTGAGAATAGCAATTTAAGGCAACGATTATGTAGATTAATAAATTAAATGGACAGTAGTTTTCTGTTTTCAAAATCGGATAAAACCGGGGACGGATCCGCTGGCGACTCATATATTTCTTTATTATTTACAGAAAATGATAAGAAGAATCATGGGAGACTCGAGAGCAACTTTTAAGTCCAAAGGCCACACGCGGGCATATTTTATCGAATAAAACACAATCCCGAATCCTCTTAAAAATCCAGCGCACAGACTGTAGGTATTCAAAAATAAGAACGGAACCCTTCTGCGAAATATTAAGGATCCAAATGTGAAACGACAAAGGCAAAATTATTTTTAATTTGAGAACATTCGCATCCTGCACTCACCCGGCAAGTTCTGACGTCGGGAAGTATCATTGAAAATTGTCTGTTCTGAGCATGTGGGAGGGTTTCGCTGAAAACTACCACGAGTGGCTGGCATGCTCTGTGAAATTCATTTAATAGAGTTTTTCAAGGGGCACGTATGATTTTCCCAAGAAATAATGACTCCGAGGAGGGGGGAAAATTTATTCAACATTTCCTTTTTTTCCACCGAATAAATGGCATATTTACATGCTGGCACTCCGCAGCCCTTAAACAGCCCGGCAAAAATGGGCTCGGAAAATCGAATTCAATGGCGCAGCATGGAAATGTACAATTTCAGAAGGCAAAGGATTTATCTCGATGGATACCCATTGAGATTGGTGAAGCCGGCGTGCTATCCAGGCGGCTTTTAGCCGACCGAGCCGAAGAGGGGTCGAGTAGGGCATGTGTGCTACGCAGTGCTATCAAACTTTAAAGATTTTAATTAAACGCGAGTTCAAATTTACCGGAAGGGCGGCATTCCGGGGCTCATCAGAAGCATGGAAGAACCGCAAACTCTTGTATAAACTTGGGATGTGGGAAGCATATGAGCACTTGGGTATGCCCGGTAGCTGTGCGGTGGAACATTCTTCCCATGTTTCGTCAATTAACGAAATTATATATGAAGTGCTCTTAATTAAAAGCTCTCAAAGCATTCATTCAACCCCCCGGGGCTCAACCAGGACGCCGAAGCAGCTCCCCACACCTCCGTTAGGCTGTACACACCACATGCAGAGTGTCTTCGTACAAACAACCATCCCAGCCAAATCAATTGATGCCACCCAAACATAACCTCAAATATTGATGGTTACCATCCGTGCATGCACGGACCCCGGCCACGGAGCACACATGCAGGGCCTACACTGGCGATGTGTGCGGTGGCCGGGCCTCCACACAGAATGCAAATAAAAGAGCTAGCGCACGAGAAGCGCCCCATTGTGTCCGGGCACGAATATATTACGGATCTGCAGAGCTGAAAAAATGTATTTTCAGCAATTGAAGAGGATTTTGTTTAGTTCTTAGAATTTTACAGCTCCCGAGCTGGAGCTCGCATTAATCCTGCCAGAGACGGGAACATTAAAGCACTTTGAATGCAAACAAACCCTTTCTTGGTGGGCCTCTGCCCCCGCGTTTGTCGCACCCACACCAGCATCCGCAACCGCCCAGAGTCCCGGCAACCGGCAATCTACAGATCCTATACTACATGCCATAGAAGCGTCTGCAATTACGGAAAGTTAGTTATTGAGAGTCGACAGCGTGAGTGCACTCAAAGACAAAATCTACGGGGATATTGAAAGTTCCCTTGTTCCATCTTCTCCGAAACTCGAACTATCTTTGTCGATGGCGGAGCCAGAGCTCTATGGAATAGTTTCCGTTGCCAACGTCGAAAGTTGTTTTCCAGTGATGGCTTAAACAATGTGCACTAAGCGCATAGATGCTTCCGGGTGCGATTCTGCAAACAACACTGCAAACGATTTTAAATCAGCGCTTAGGAGGTATAAAAATGGAACTTTGTTGGCATGCCGTGGAACGGTGGAACTTCGCCGGTCGGATGTGGACTTGCCGAGGTATGTATTTCCCCAACTGAAGCGGAATAGGTACGTAGAGCAAGCAGAACAAGACAATTTCCGGTTAATCGAAGTTGCTTACTGCTCCTTCACCTTATCCAATTAATTTAATGCTTATTGGTCCCGGAGTGAAGGGATTTTATTTTCAAAAATATATTCTTTTCGGTTGCAGTCAGTCTGCAGACAACTGCTGTAATTTCGCTAGAAGGAAAGGATTTTATTTCAATTTCAATCGAGGGCCCTCTTGTGCCAATTGGCGAATATAAGAGAGGAAGGTGCAATTCAGATAAGTAGTGAAATATTTATTTATTAGACATCTCGGCGATTTGTGATTATTCTATTTTTTGCTTTGTGGATATGAGCAACTGTAATACAAGTATAATATGTAAACCAAAAACAAGTCCTACAGGCCCTAGTGGCCTTAGACATGTTAGTATGTATTTTATGCTTCTTTATTATTATTATTATAATTAATCTATTGTGCTAGTCCCTTCATTTTTTTTGAAAGGAAGAGTCTATTCACACGGCGAGTGGAACAGAGTGGACGAGAGTGCGCCAGAGTGGACGAGAGTGCGCCGGAGTAGATGAGAGCGGCCCAGAGTGTATGAGAGTGGGTGAGAGTGGATCAGACCGGTTGAGAGTGCTGTAAAATTACAGTCTGCATAAATATATTGTAAAAGGTAGATTTTCTGCCAATAGGTATTTTCTAAAAGGTAAATATCAGTGAAAAATGTAATTGTAGTAGTAGGTAAACTAAACTACATGGCATGTTTTAAATTTAAATATATCACTCTGGTCCACTCTGGTCCACTCTCATCCACTCTATCGCACACTCTCGTCCACCCTGGCCGTGTGAATAGACACTTCCTTTTTAAAAAAAACCCTTTCACATCAAGACCCTTAGGCTGTAGCGTTCTTGGGAGCAGCATTTGGCACACCCATCGGTGCCATGATGCTCGCTCCTAAGTGTGTCAGCCTTTGGCGACCTAAGGCTGGAGCATTGCCTCTTGCATGGCCTTTAATTCGCCTGCAGTGAGGATCTCCTCAAGAGGGACATGCTGCTCTGTCTGGGCTGACCTGCCTGGGCGTTTAGAACTAAACAAAGTCATGAAAACATCGTTAATGTAAATAATAAACAGGACAGGATCCAGTTGCCTACCTTGAGGTACACCAATAACCAAGGATAGTATAGATTGGAATCAGGCTACATTGAGGCAGGAGTGCTCGCAAGAGGAAGAATCAACCAAGCCTGAGAATTGACTCGAAATCCTAAAAGGTGAGAGAGATTAAAAATCTTCTGAGGATCGTCGGTAAGTAATATCGCAGAGGTTTAACGGCGAGTATCCATCTCATCAACGCTTCGAATTAATGGGGCGGGGCGTGACGGGGGGAGGGCTTCGCATTATTTATAACACTGCATGCTGAGATACATGAGTTACATGAAAAAAGCTTAGATGCGTTAGTAGAAGATTGCTTTTATTATTAACTTTGGATTTAGAACAATTGATTTCTAACTAATTGGAAATTGCGAATTAAAAGTTTGAAGAAAAAACGGGGGACTCAAATTCCATGCAAATAATCGGAGAAGTCATAGCAGAATTTTAACTTTTCTTCGGATAATTTGACGTGTTCAAAATTAAAAATTTTTAATTTGCTTCTTAAAAAAGGACTCACAGTTATCTTGTCTTCTTCAGTTAAAAGATACAACAATGCCATTTTGCTACAGAAAAGCCTTTATTTCGGCTTTGTTTTCTTTAAAAAATTATTAGATGCATTTCAATTAGTTATGTTCAAGTATTCCCTTTGGGGGAATCCGTCCAGTAAAGTGTGGACGTCTTGTGGCCTGCAGCAAAACACATAACCGAACGATGCCATCTTCCTGATTGCTTGGAGTGGTTTAAGCCAGGAAATCCTATCACAGATGTCTTCACAAATGACAAGCGAATCTGTCATGAATGGTGAGTTTACGCCGACTATAACAAACTCTTCACTACTTCTATCCTGATTCCGAGGTATTAGGTAGTTCCAAATGTACAGAGGGATGTGTTTCTTGCGGCTATTGTAATCGAAGGTCATGTAGTTTTCTGAATTGCAAACGAATTCTTTTGGGTAGAAAGCCTTGTGGGATTTTCCTGCATAAATTTCGTAGCTTTCTTCTTCCAGCTGTTGGGATAGAGTGCTCTCGAATATCTTCCAGTTTCCTTCTCGTAATGACTGCCACCATGGTGCCGAGTTCAGAGCTCTATACTCGCGCTGAAAACGTTCAATGCCAACATTTGAAGAAAGGTCCTTAAAAGTCAATTCGTTGAAATCGTAATGGGGAATTAGTTGCTTAAACCGCGGTATGAAGATGGTATAGTTGTTTTCTAGTAAAATATCTCGCGGATTGTCGTCTTCGACGCTAACTAAAGCCATAGAGCTCAATAAGCTGGACTGTGTTACATTGCTGGGATTGTAATCAGTTTGCCTCTCCAGAATAAAACTGCGCCGGGCAGCAACGTAGTGTGAAAATATTAGTTCAGATTTATTGAAGTCATAGCACAATTCTAATAGCACAATTGGAATATTATTTACAGTAAACCCAAACCGCAATCCTTCATGTTTACAATCATCCAACTTATTAGAATAAAAGTTCCCGGAATTTGAGTGGCATCTTATGGAACGTACTCTGCTAGACTCCAATTCTTTCTTCACTGAACTGGCGTGCATGCTTAATCGCATTCTGTTATCATCACAGTCAATTTTAAGCAATTTTCCTATTTTTTCAGTTTTATAGTTGGTTGGTTCGGTAGTTGTCGTATATTGCCAGCCATCGTGATTTCTCCTTGCGTCTTGCTGGAATTCTGATTCACAAAACAACACAACACTTTTGCCTCTTGGAATAATTGTATTATTTTGCTGATTCGCGATCAGATACCCTTCGCCCATTTGCAAAAGTTTCAGTCCATTAAAATCCCAAATCACTGAATTGTAATCACATTGAGCCCGGATGCCGCTAATATGCATCACAAGTAAGACGGCGAAAACTTTAAACATGATTAAGAAATTTTTTTGATTTGTTCAATTTTAAACTGAAATGTATTACACGATGCAACGTCTTATATAGGAAAGAATTTGGAGGTTTTCTTTTTTAAAACTTGTGTAAAATTGATAACCCGGTTGAACTTTTGATTTTATTATCAAATGCAGAGAGCACGCACAATTAATTGTTTACCAATAATAAACCAAGAAAGAGGAGTAATTTAGGGGTAAAAACCACTTTTTAAGTTTAACTTGAAGCTATTTAAGCTAGAAAATAATTATGTCACTAATCTGAGGCTTTGATCAGACTAAAATAAAATGGTGGGGCGCATTTAGTAGAAAACTTTGTTTTGTTGGAGCTTAGGAATCATGCTGTTATTATGTTATTATATTATGTGTTTCACACTTCCAGTGAAAGTCCTATGGAAATCGGTTCAGCAGTCCCGACATTAGCCTCGATAATCAAACGATCAGACAAAAATGTTTGTAAGGTTTGCTTGGGTCTTGTTTTTTGGAATAGATAAGGGCAGTTATTTTGAAACCACAAACCCTAAGAACCTATAATTTCATGTAAATTAAGGGGGTATTCTCATGTGACCACTTCGAAAAATCGATTTTTTTTTTCATATTTCGATAGTAAAATCAATTGAAAATATGCTATGATAAATTCAGACCGAAATTCCTAGTATTAAATAAGTTAGAACTCATTATCGCCGCCGCGCCAGGTCTGCAGCTACTACATTTCTATTGTTTTCACCGGTTTTTTATACCTGCGTACGGAGTTTCTGACGGTCAACTTTAGTATATTACCTACCTGTGTATATGTGGAATAGTGTATATAAAGTTTTGCCGTGAATTGTGCAATTGTATGGTCCAGGCATAGCAGATTAGTGTAAGTATAAATTTTCCACGAAAATTCTGCTTTTGAAACTTTAAACGCATTTTTCTCGAAACATCATTTTCTAAAACGGCGGGGGACCTAAAAAAAAACTATTCAGCCGATTGCTTTGAAATTTATATATGTTCTTCTACTCATTAATAGTTATCGTCCGTACTAGAATTGCTTATTTTCGAAAATATTTACGCCATTTTTAAGTTCGAAATTGCCATAGCACATTTAAAATAAGCGACCCCGAAAACCCCTATATATTTTCGGACGCCATATTGATCCGCCATTTTCAATTTGCAAATTTCGATAGTAGATTCGAGATCAGCGACCACGAAAACATAAAATGACTAGTTTTCAGGGCAACCTTTTGAAGTTGAATGTTTGGGGTCCGCCATTTTGAAACCCTACAAATACTTATAGCCTAAAACCTGGCCAGAGAACATACCTATAAGCCACTAAAAAAGCATGCAAATTGGATCCATGGTTTTCCACTGTTTGACGGATTTTCTTATCTTGAAAAAAATATTAAAATATCATTCTGCTACTCGTTAGAAATTTTGATAGCAAAACGAACACATGCGGAGCAACTGACTTTACATAAACAACTGCTCTCTTGCAAGGAAATCTCGATGAGGGTCGGTCCGCGGCAACTCTTTCGGTGGAGTTGGAAATGCCGTAAACATAGAAAACAGATAAATGCGAACAAAAGCACACACACTTGGCAGAAGCATCATGGGGGAACGAAGACAAGATTCATAAAACATTGACAAAGTCACACCCTTCAAATTGCCACATTTGTTGGTGTCCCGATTTTCGATTACCCTAATAATTTAAAATTTTTCTTTTACATTTGTTGCCAGTTGTTCCCGAAGCACTGCACAAGGCCATCACCTTGAAGCTGGGCGGTCGACCGACGAGCTGGTTTTAGGATATCTCCTGTAACGTAAGCCGAGTTGATCCAACTTTAATTGCTTCAAATAAATCAGGTCGTGAGGGATTCCACCTCGGCGAAGGGCCAAAAAGAAAATTTTAACGGGCAAAAAGGGACAGGATGGACGTGCCCAAAATGAGCAAGATGACAAATGTATGGATATGGAAATACCGTGCTATAAAATTCGGGACCGGGAGAAGTCTTAAAAGTCTATACGGGAATTTTATTGGAGTAATGACCGAACCAGTCCCAAACGTCTCATTTGTTGGGACTGAAAACTTCAATTCCCCTCTAATGTGGTTTTTGTGCCTGCGAAGAAGACTCCCCATTTCCCTGGAGATTTCAAAAAGATTCTGGATTCGGGCTGTGTAAGTTCGCTCTATCCAACCACTTTCTATTTTAGCAACTTTATATCCTTCGGGGACTTAACCCTTTTCCTTATTCCCCCCACTCGCCGCTTATAACCGTAAATTATATACAGTCTCGAACGAGATGAAGGAACTCTCCCAAGCACATGCCCGTCCCGAACGTACGAGGTACGCCGTACGAGCCGTGCAAAGCGTGTATATTTGCATGACGTCGGAGAATCTCTTTTATCATCGGAATTAATGTCGGCGGGCGTATGGAAAACATCTTAAGATTATCCTCGGAGCAAAGCGACCACGTTAAGTCGGGGAAGGGAAATTTTCAGAAGCTCAGGGCTCACGGCTCCGGGATCTCTGCAGAGTATGGTGCACGGCCCGGAGCCTTGGGAACTTTTTTTTATCCGAGGTGTGCGCACCGGTGTGGGGGTGTTTTGTGTGTGCGTCACGGTCCCGTGTAGTCGCTTCCTTGAAATTCGCCTCAGAAACAATCTAAATTTCGTTAGACGGCGCAACGAACGAAGCCAGCCTAATAAAATTTCGCAACCCTTGTTCATATTTATTGAAATATTCGCGTTACTTCGCTTCCACTTTATCTTTTCAATACGCAGTAAATTCCCGCCGGGTATGCCTGCGCCCCCGTCCTGGGCAAACATCGTGGTCTACATCGTGATGCCTTTCATGATATCCAGCCTGTCCCAAATTAAGTTTCATATTAAACATTATTACGGATGTCTTGTATCCGAGAGCAGCACGAGCAACATTTTTTGCAATATAAATGAGGGCCTTCCATTCTGGCAGACATTTTTAAATTCTGATCAAATTTATCCCGCCCGGGCTACACTTTTCCCCGAAATTGAATCATTTCTCTTTGTTCGGCTTAATGCGCCCTTGAGCTTGCTATTTGCCCGGGAATGTCGGGAGGAGCCACGGAGCCGCGTATCGTGTGGGAGGGAGGGTCGGATGAATTGTAATTGAACTTTATCGTCTTCCAGTATTTCAGGAATTTTAACAATGATTATTTTAAAAGTTTCTTTCGGCGCTTTTTGCTTCGCTCTAGTAAACGAAATATTTCAATTAAAAAATAAACGGTCAGGTGCTCACACGTCGAGTGTTAATTTATTTATTCAAGTTTATTAAATAGCTGATTACATAGAATTAAATTATACTCGTATATACAATTATTCATAAAAGCAAGAAAGAGGCTAAACCAGGCAATTTTGAAAGGCTTTCAGGTCAGAGTTCAGAAGTTGTCAGTCAGTACTGTGCAGTACAGACACTGCTCGAAAATTTTTAGCATCGTCTGCGTAGACAAGGATCTTCGAGTAAGAAGCAATCAAAGATACATCATTGATGTAAATGATGAAAAGCAGTGGACCCAAATGGCTGCCCTGCGGTACACTGGAGGTATTTTTACTGGCATCAGAAAGAGCCCCTCGGGAAAGAACCCTTTGAGTGTGTTCAGACAAATATAGCATTGGATCCAGTTGGCAAAATAAGAAGGTAAGCGCAACACGGACAGCTTATGATCCAGAATATTGTGATTAATTCTGTCAGAAGTATTAATAAAATCCGTGAGATTGAAATTGACCTGTTTACCAGCTTCTATATCTGATATGCAGTAGTTCGAAAACTCTAACAAGTTAGTCGTGGTCAATTTACTTTTATGAAACGTTGTATTGCTTCCCTCCACTGACGCTGTTGAGAATTGGTTTTATGTTTCGGGGTCACAGGGGAAATTAAAGATGGCGTACCCAATATGGCAACCGAAAATTCTCAACTTAAAAGTACTGCCAAAATGCTTTTACTTGTAGATTTTGTGATAAAATGTGAATTTTGCGCAGAAGTTTAATTTCTCTAATGTGTAGTACAATATAATAATAGTACATACACACAATCATATTCAGTGATCCGTGTCGAAAAAAGAGGAACGTTTATGGATTCACTTTGGTGTCCGTCTAACATTTGAAAATTAGCACAGTGACAAAGTATGATGGTCCAATTATAGACGTGAAGTATAAAAAGTTGAATTTTGTTTCCGAGGGTTAATTTCAAGGAGATAAATTGGGAAATGGAAAAACTGATTTTCAAGGGCATCTTTTATCATATCAAATGAGAGCTTATTAAAGCGCGAATTCAACAATATACATACATATGTGATGTCTTTTTTATATGTTTTTTTGTAAAACATTTTTCAGGGAACACACTTAAAAACGGCTGTCCCCCACATTTATCACCGAAAAAATCATGAACATGAAGATTGAAAAAAATTATCAGGATTAAAAATTCTAGGGCGACCAATTGTTATAAATAATTAATTATTTATTTTCTTATAGTCCAAGAGGCGATCACAAAAAATTGAGTCCATCGAGAGAACGACGAAATTTTCAGGAAAGATTCCTTATGCTCGGTGAAATCTAACTGGCATAAGTTGCCTAACTTCTCCCTGATCGGTTTGTTTCTCCTCCATTTCCGGCATTCTAGTGAGGGTGGCAATATGCAACATAATTTTTCCTGAAAGTAGAGGATTTCAACTTTCCTTTGAGCCCAATTCCATTCTTCTACTCGAAACGGTTTTTTTTAATAAGAAAAATAAACCATGATTTTGGGGGCCGCCAAAATCTTGGTATGTTTTTTAAATGAAATAAAATCTCGTCGCTCCTCTCGATGGACTCCACTTTTTGCGGTCGCATTTCTGCCTATTATAACTGCTGATGGCATGGCACGGAACACTAATTTTGCAAGTATACTTGACTTGAATTTTTTTAATGAATATTGAATGAATAAATAAATAATTTTAGAATTCAGGGACACCCTGCATAAAGTATGTAAAACTTTTGGAACAGATAATATGGAATGTCTTTGAGATGCAATACACCAACTTAAAGTAACGAGTACCTACATAAAATTATCTTTTTAATATAATCAAATGCGGATCTAGATTCTAGAGGAACCGCACAATTAACCACAAATGAGAGCCTCTAACCAAATTGTTAGTGCAAATTTAATGTAACTTTTCCCCCGTTTTCTAAAAAAAATTTAAATACTAGGCAGGGGTGAGCAGGCATTTCCCTGTGGAACAGCTATCTCCATTTATCTCGCTATGGAATTGAAGTTGGAAATGATCTGATGGTCTCGTGGAAACCGCCACCTGCGTCTGATTACAGTGTATTCAAATGGAAGGTAAAAAAAGGAAGCACCCCAAGTTTATTTTCCTCATAATTTATTCCCTCCACGAAATAAAACAACGATGTCCGCGAGGGCGAGAATTACAAGTAGATTAAATATTCTTTGGAAATCATACAGATTTCCGAAATTGCTCAACGTTTTCAAGGAAATTCGTTCCATTTACCCTGTAAACGACGAATTCCGTCCCTTGCGTCTTATCAATTCCCAAGAAACACCTCGCCCTCACATCAAAGGACCTTCTTCGCCAACCTCACGGATAATTTGAAATTTCAATTAACACATTTTTCCCTGCGGAATTTTTCTTCGTAATGCTATAATCATTCCCGCGTCGAACAGCAGGCGTGGGGCGGACGTTCTTTGTGTTGAAATTGGACTGGGATGGAAGGACGCACTCTTCTATCCGCAGCAACCGCCGCCGGGGAGCAACGGTCTATTTTTACCGCCCACATTGAGCTCCCTGCCAGGCCCTTAAGATATTATGAATAACATCGCAGTGACATTTTAAGAATTTCGACGTCACCTTGTGCCGCCCGACGACGCTTATGGTGACTCTGAAAAAATGTCGACAACGCAATTATTACTTTTCCACGGGGTAAATGCCGGGCGTGCTTGAGCGCCGGTCACAGCCCCGGGCTCCGGCTGGATGCGGAGCCTACACAAATATCGCATATTACTTGGGCGCTCTTGACCGATCCTAAAATGGACAAATCCTCGGAGCGCTCTAGTCTCGTCTGCTGTTTGGGTTGCAAGTTGGAACTCTAAGCAAATAGATTGTGTTTGCCGAGCAGTAGTGCCGGCACAAGTTGCCCCCACGGTGCTTGGGAGCTTTCTCATTTTAAATCACAACTCCGTAGGGCCGTAACAGGAGTTTAGTGCTTTCGGAAATGTACATAACTTACGAGGTGCTTCAGCCCTTAATTTAAAATGAAAATTTTAGGGAAAATAAACGGGTACATATTTGCGGAGCGGAGTAGCGCCCTACCCAAACCATCCGGTCCTTCACATCGGATTAAGGTGGCAAGCACTCCCAAACCTCGCAGACTCTGGAAGACTTGAGCTCTTCGAAGGCATGTCTATATTTACTTTGGAAGGGTATGTGTGTGCGACTAAGCGCTACTTTCGGGTGCAACCGTCCTGACCAAAACTAGCAAGGGAAATTAGACAGGAAAAGATTCCCGGAGCTTTGTGGTTTTTGGTTCATTTAATTTCAGAAGGAGCGCCACTCGAATATCAAAGGAATTTTTAAACTCACTGCTTCCAGGAAGTTGGGCTGCAAACTTTGGCTGTTTAACATTCTTATACATAAATTCGCTGGAAGATGCCCACCGGTGCTGTTGTTGTTAAGGATCTGTAGAAACCTACCAGAAGTTTTGTACGGCACAATGCCAACAGCTGGAAGTAGTAAATCTTTTGAACAGGCACAAATTCGTATTATACCACAAAACTTAGTAACCACATTATTATTTATAATCAAAGGAATTCACGCATAAGGTACACACCTTTTGACATACCCAAATAGTACAAAATAAATCCTCTAAACTTCGTCATAACATCTCCAAGTTCTTCAGTTCTTAAGCTATACAAAATATAACAGACTTCATATTTTCATTGCATTATATTAATTTTAGCTAACATAAAAAAGAGCAGTAAGATTTTAGTACCATGAAATTCTTTAAAATAATATTGCTTTGCCTAGAAGGCAAGGGTACCATTCTAAAGGTATCGTTAGACGTAATATGACAGGGTATTTTTGCATTTTAAAATGACGGTAGGAGGAGGGATTTGAAGTTGACAATTTTAGACAAATTTTGTCTATTTTCTAAACCAATCTAATTAATTTAAAATTTCTCGAAAAATCTAATGTAGCTAAAGGATTAGATTAATGCTACAAATTGATATCCATATTGCCGGGGTCATTTGATATTTTCATAATTGGAGAGTCGAAGTGTTCATCATATTTTTACTGAGCCCTTTTCACCGATACCCATATTACCGGGCTTGTTTAATAATGGCTTAGCCGGGTTGGTGAAGGGGGCGGAGTGAGGGGGTGGATAGTGGCACAAAACCTTTGGGATCTTCTAATTCATGCTTTAAGAAAGTAACAAGATTTCAGCTGAATTGGAGAGTTACATTCAGACGGACAGTTTAATTTTAATGAAAGTGTTGGAAACACTTGTCCATGGACAGGCAACTATGTGATAGTGTACCAGAAGGTTCAGTTCTTGGCCCCTTGTTATTCAGCTGATGACGCACAAATTAATATCCACGATTTTAGACACGTCCATAATATTTTTAAATCATAATTTGAGCGATTGTACATTTTTATCCCCCTCTTTTCATTCGTTTTTTCAGTTATTATGGTAGTTCCTAAGTTTATTTTCATCACACGTGCGGGGAAACCACTACCATACCGCACGGGTTTACGGGTAGAAACTCGCCGATTGCCCACTGTAAAGCCTGTTGGAAATAATCCACTGGTAATTTTAAAGAACGTACGCGAGACCTAGAATACCGCAAGGGAACCTGAAATGGAAATGCACTCAGAATATTTCTTCAAGAAATCCTTCATGGGAGATTGGGAGCCGTATACCTGAGTGCATTTTGGGTCGCTCCGTCAACGCAATGAGAAGGAGTGAGTACATATTACAGTACAATTTAGTTTAAGGTTTGATATTTACGAAATGAGACGGTATTCGCTTGGAGATAGTTGGGAAATATTAAAAACTTATTTCCAAAGTGGTGAGTCTTCTACTCAAACTGTGAGAAATTTGAAAAAAAAATTTGACAAAACAAAACTTACAAAAACCCAATTTGTGGATCAATTCGTGAAGCGAGCTCGTGAAACTGTAGTATTGGTGGATAAACCAACCCGTGTACGTACTCGTCCGGTGCGCTCAATCGAAAACATTGCTGCTTTTGCTCAAAGTGTACGAGAGCAACCATCAACATCAACTCGTCATCGTTCTCAACAATTGGACATTGCACGCACCTCTTTGATACGAATTTTGCGGTAAGACCTTGCCATGAAGCCATATAAAGTTCAATTGGTAAAGCCGCTAAAGCCGGTTGACCATCCGAACGGCGCTACGTGCCATACAGCGAACGCCAGAATCGATCTTTTGCGCCCTATCTTCGGATATCGCACAATCAGCAAAAATAGTCGTGTTATGTGGCCGGCAAGAAGCTGCGATTTGATGCCGTTGGACTATTATCTTTGAGGAGCGGTGAAAGATAAATGTTACGCCAACAAACCAGAAACAGTTCAAGACCTCAAGTACAAGATTCAAGCTATTGCTGACATAAGGCCCGAAACAATCGGAAATGTACTCAAAAATTGGGTGGACCGAATGGGCTGGTGGTCATTTGACCGAAATTGTTTTTCATAAGTCAATGACAGAAAAAACCTTTCAAATAAATGTTCAACCATTGAAAAATATTGAGCTGTTTTTTTTTTATAACAAAAAGAAATTCCAATTTTGAAATGGGCCATCCTTTATTTCGAGTTTGTACGATTCTTGACTATATTTTTGGATAATGGTCGAAAACGTTGTTTTTGATTTTTTACTTTAATATTCTTGAAAGATTTTTGGATCTATGGAAAAAATACTATCCATATCATATATCATGTTTAAGGGCAAGAAAACTAATGTAAAATTTCGACCAGTATTTTGATACTTTTCGAGATATTTAAAATTTTCTGTTTTTAAAGTGTTTTAAATTGTCTACCCTGACCCTTTCCATTATTTGCTTCACCTTTTGTATTATTTTGTTTGTAGTATTCTTAACTCATAAGCGACCTAACAAATAAACGAAATCATAAAAGTGAAGCAAGATAAAAAGTATAAAATATTGTGGAGCAGTTATGGGGATAACTATTAAGACTTACTATTTAGTTTTTCATATTTATCATTTGGACCACTCTGAATGGCTGTGTAAAATTTTTCTCAAGTAAATGGTTTTCCAACTCGAACGTGTCTCGATGTTTCATTTTGAATTTGCAACAACTGATTTCCGAGTGATTTTGAGAATGTTTTGACCCCTACGCGCTCCAACAATTACAACTGGTCGTAATAATTTTTATTATAATAACTATATTATTTTAATAATTCCAGAACTTTTATATAGCCGGTTTATGTTATGTAGAAATTCAAGTAACAATTTTCACGCTTCAAAAAATACAGAAAACCAGAAAGAAAAACCTGTGCAGTACGTCTCCCTGTTAATCTGCCTCAAATTACAGTCGCTCTTTCAAATTACTAAGAATACATGTACCCTATGTATGTGTGCTAATTAAGGATCAGCAAAAACGTGCATCTGTTAAGAATTAAAACGTTGGAAGAAAATTTTACTTATACAAATGCGCGAACATTTTTCGTAATTAATTCCCACAGCAGAGGCAAGAGATTAGGTATTTTGGCTAAGCGGGCTGAAATTGAGGATAATTAAATTTCTTCTTGCGAAACGTGAAAAATTTTACGTTGCAGAGTAGAGGAATAGAGCGGAGAATGGTTAATTAATTACTTGAATGTTTGGAGTGCCTACTTTTTAAAAATGCTTTAACCAAGTCCATAACACGCTTAAGTTATACAATTTTGGCTTATATTAAATCACCGAATGACGCATTATTTTAAGTGCTTTAGAAAATCACATTTTGGATCTTTAGCTCAACTTTATTTTAATCTTTAAATAAATATGAATATTTACGTAGCACGACCTGTGTGTGTGCGCTCAAGGTCCAATCCAACAAAGTGTCTAACATTACTTTGGTTGAAACAACAATTGAAAGACATAATTAATTTAGCCAGGGATTGCTGTGTAGAAAATATGAAAATCTTGCCTTTATTTTTCCACTAAGGTTTTCCTTCCCAAGGAATTCCCGAAAGATATACCAAAAACTTTCTGTAGTGCAAACGAATGTAGAAAATCTTACTCCCCCCCCTCCATAAAACAACTTCAAATGTAGTTGGGTCCGCTACGTTGAAACTTAAAAAGACATTTGCAATAGTTGGCTGCTTTTCACAGTATTTTTCCTGTTCTCATAATTCTCATCAGTGAACAGCAGCAAAATGCTTGTTAAAAAACTTTCCACATTTTGTGTTTGAAAATCGATCGCCCAGAATTGTGGAAATGAGTCTCAAAAGTGAAAATGCAGTGCCAGCATAGTGAACGCCACTATGGCCTGGGAAAAGCAATTTTCCTCGAATTGCGCAACTTCGCCCACGAAAATGTCAACCAAATCCGTCCGGGCAGGAAATTAGAGGCGAAAAATCATAACTTTGCAATTTGTTTTCGACATCGAGAAAATTAGTCGAGAACTTCCGACCGGGCAGAAACTTGCTGTTGTAGTTGTTTTTTTTTTATTATTACTTCTGGTCTCTCTCGTCGTTGAACAAATTGCCAAGTTACTGCGGTTATAAATTCGACCAGAAAATTCATTTAGCGTTTTACGTTGATTTACATCCCGAAAGATACGAACATTGTGCGCCCACATTCATAATTAAAGCCTAGGGCCATTTGAACGGGGAGGAAGCCCCCACCGATCATCGAACGTAAGGTATGGTAGAAACGGTAGGTTCGTACTTCGTAGGTACACATTTTTCGGCGTCCTACATTCGAACGGCGGAATAGTAGTAGGTAGTAGGTACGTACAGCGGAACACGTCGCTCCGCACCATAGGAACTGGTTTCATTTAATTTGTTAAGCTTAACACAAATAGAATAGAGAGGGTGATGCAAACAACAGCGCACAACAGAAAGGGGGGTTCGTTCGCCTCCCCCAGTTGGAAAAACAGGGCCCGGAATCAGATGGGACTACCGATTGGGCTGGGTGGCTTTCGCCACCGACCGACCGAGCCCCGAGCCCTCAAGTGCTACATTCACAAGTATTGTTCCAAAAATGTTCTTCTCCAAATGCGAGGATGCAATTTTGAACTGAAATGGAAATTCCATTCGTAGCCATATGCACCAGACACGAACCTCCCGGGCCCGGGGCCCACGACCCATCACTGTGTTAGATGGATGGTGTGTTCGTGAGCTAATCTAGAGAAGACCCAGAAGGTTACCTTGGTTACGGCCAGGGCTTTGAGCTTTCATTTTGCTCTACTCGAACAGTTTTTTTTTTCGGGACTTGGGACTGTGCAGGGATGACTGGGATGTGTAGCACGTCTGTAGCCCTGTAGAATTTATGTCTGTGTGAATCGAGCTCATCCCTTCCCCGGGGGCACAGAGTGAGGTGAAGCTTGAGTTTGTATCTACGTTCTGGGAGATAACTGCTGGAGTTACAATTTTGGGTAACCGTGCAATAGGGGAGTCGGGGAATGGAGATTTTATGGGAAATTTCTATGTTTTGCAGAAGTCATTTCTGCTCCCAATGTCAAGCGATAATATTGAAATTGACTTTAAAACCATGGCCTCATCCCCTCCCCGTTTCTTCTCTTCTTGCACAGCAGGACACGGACGACTCCTTAGCTTATCGGACTTTATGCGTTCTGGACCTAATCGATTGCAGTTAATTCCGATAACTTGCAATAATTCTGATAATAAGGACCAATTTGGCTTATGTCCAAAGTACTTACCTTTGACCCTTGACAAGCATCCGGTCGGTAACTCATGCTGACTTTTATGGATTCTCTTATGCTCCTCTTTAGTAGGCCCCTACTTACTGCACTTGACAGACATTTCTATACCTTTCGGTGTGGAGAAGGAAAGTTAAGTGCAAGCAGAAAGTGCTATGCAACTAATTCAGTTTGTCGATTTTTTTTTTTGCTGGATTCAGAAACTCGTGGGCAGAGTACGCTAGGTACTCAAGGTGCAAACTAGGAAAGACGGCACTTCTTTAATCTAAAACAGCATTTTAAATTCGCTGCCAACTAAGTAATCTTGGATTTATTTCAAAGCTTATAGACTGGGAGCTACGACATTTCTAGTCCCCTTTGTCTTTGTGTTGAGAAACAGATCTCAGTCACTCTCCTTAGAGTGTCGCTGGATAGATCCGTTACGTATCGCATTTTATGGAGTGTAAGGGAAACAAAATAATTATCTTCCGCCAAAATCTCGTTAATGGTGAGTTTTACAGCAAAAATGTATATTAAGAAATTTGTAGCTCATGAAATTTCCTACAAAAGCGTTTAATTAATTTTTCCGTAAGAATAACTTTTTGCGAGATACCGCGAATTACAAGGTTGTACCCCTCGTATATCTAGGGTTGATTACTTTCAACAGCAACGGACTAGAAAAAAAAATTCCATCATCATTTCTTGACCATTCGTTGAGCGAATTAGAAGAATGATGTTTGGGAAACCCGCGTTCAACATCTGTTTGATGTCATTCCTTTGAATTGTTTGTGTAACCGCTGTAGCTCCAAACGACTTACTTCTACGAAAGAGTCATTATATTTTTTTTTATAGAAAGTTTTATGCTACGATAAACTTGAACATCGTCTGCATTATGTATGTGTGTCGATGAATATCAAAATCATGGATATATCTTGTGAGATCATTTATAGAAAGACTAAAAAGAAGTGGCCCAAGAATTGAGCTCTGGGGAACCCCACAGTTCTGTTGGATAAAATCAAAGGGCATTCCATCCAAGATGCTCTAGAAGCATCAGAAGATCGCCAATATGAGGTTAATTGAACTGGCTACTAAACTTATTCAGCAGTTTTTTATGGCGAACACTATCAAAAGCCTTCGATAGACAGAGAAGTGATAAAAAGGTAACTTAATTGCGGTCGAATATTTTACGTTACTTTGAGGTCACAGTCACAGCTATGACCAGTGCAGAAACCATGCACTAATTCGTCTTTCTTCTAAAAAATATTCCTGGTTCCAATAGAGTAATTTTTTGAAGTCTTTGGAAACAAACAACAACAACATTTTTTTACTTTCGCAAGTGGTAGAGGTTGATGAACACTGTTGAGATTTTTGGAAAGGACACTGAGATAGTAGTTGTTTGGCGTAAATTTGTTGTCTGTTGTTTGTTGTTAATTATATCAAAAAATAAAAATACGTTGACAATATGCATATTTGAACATGAACATTTAAAATTTATGAATCACCCTGTAACTCGAAAACGGAGATCCCTACCATACGATTTTTTGTTTCCCTAGGTGAGATGCATGCGCTAACTGATGCACCCTGTATGCTCCAAAGATTTTTCCAAAGTAAACAAAAATTATGCCGCAATTATCTATGACCCCAATTGGTAACACCAGGACTGGTGCAATCAAAAGAGGTTTAATCCGTGCACATAAAATATTTTTTTGTGAATTACTTCTACTTTTGTTTTACGAAAATAAATTGCAATAAAGCGTCCGTAACAATGCAGAAGCTCTCGTTGCATTACACAAAATAAATTAAATTACACAACACAATACCGGAAGCAGACGAAGTTCCTTTTTGAGCGTAATATCCGATTAACGTTGCAGCGAGATGGAGCCTATTTGCATAAATAAACCGCTTATAAAAAGCGTTAATTCCCCGACCCTTACTGCGGCGTGCATCCTTTTAATACCCTGAAAGGACATGCACATAAATCTCCTTAGCGAAAGTTAATATTCGCTGTAAAATATTCGCCCAAGAGATAAAAATCTGAAGCGGCAAACTTGCTGAATCGACAGAAAATAATTGCCGGCGAAGCATGTAAAATAAATTTTACTCTGGTGAAAAAAATGAAAAAAAAAAGAATGAAAACGGGGAGAATCCCATTCAGCTGGCTTGCGGAGTAAAATGCCCGTGAATGCGCTATTTTAGCAAAATGAAGGCATTTTTCTCAAAAGATTTATAGTTGCCCAACAGTAGGGCTCGAATCGATAGCGACTTGAAATATTTTTTGCCTGCAGGATGAACTTCGCGGGGAGGAAGTATTAAATGGAGCTGTTCTCGGGTGAGCTAGATGCAATTTGTCATTTGGAATTTTAGCTTTTTATTGATGTTGTTTATTGGGATTTTGGATATCCGTATTTTTATTGGAGTGCCGTCGCACAGCCAGAGCCTGCACCTTAAGAGGAAATGGAAAAGGAAGCGGAATGGAAATGCTTTTGACATAGTGCAATTTTATTATAATTAACATACTTTGGCTTTCAAAGATTCCATGCTCACTGGGTCCAAGCGAAACCGTTTTGCTCTTGCTCATTTAGCAGAAAATCTTTAATTCAAATTGTTAAGGGGACTCTAAGCTGAAGGGTCAAGGAACCACCTTGTAGTTTCATACGATATTTAATAAACGCTACGCATAAGAGAGATACTCGTAATCCCTTCGCTTATGGCTTGGCAATATGTAATGATGTAAGATTGAAAATTCATATGAACCACATATGCCTCGGCCGAGCTACAACCGCGTGCATGATTTTTGTTCATTATTCACTACCCTGCGAGACGTGAGATTGCGCTTATTCTGACTGAAGGCAAACGTCGCCTTCACCGTCGTCGCACAACTATTGAATACATGCATTCATATTGGAGCTAACCCATAGCCGTCGCAACGGCAGCGCGTTGCCGGAGTGAAATTTAGAGGAACCTTCTATATTTCGTTGCGGCAATCCGGCGTGAGAGAGCTTTGCTGAGAGACCTTTGACAACTGCCAGTTGCGATTCGTTGTATCAGCAATTTATTTGACAAGTAAAGGTTTGAATTTGATATCTGTAATTTGTTTTTGTGATTTTGTAATTATTCGGTTTGCTGTTTCTTCATTTGGAATTCCTGGACGATGCCGAGTTTTTCCCGAATTCACCAGTCTAGTTGCTTGACGAATTGGTACTAGATTTACCTGGTTAATTCACCTGCGGAGTATACTGCGCCAGTTGACGGATGGTCTCGAATTGTCATAAACAGCTGAGCAGGAGCAGATGCGTCGACGGATTCTATGGGTTCGGGTCGTTCTTGCCGGACTCAAAATGCTTTAAGCTCTCAAGCTCTGCGGAAAAAGCGACGCTTCGTTTGCCGTTGCCGGATTCAATGGCGGCCAGCTTTGACGCGAACATCAAACTGTGGAATTTCTTTAAAAATAGGCTGTGAGCATACTGTGAGCGAGTATTTCGGAATCTCTTCGCTTATGACGGTCGTGATATTCAACTGGTTCGGCTCCTATCTAGCAAGATTTAGATAGTCATGTGAAGCTGAATGAATTTTTGGTATCTCCTCAGAGGTTCCACAGGGTTCTCATCTCGGTTTGGTTCTTTTCTCTAATATAGCCAACGACATCGCTCATTGATATGCCTCTAGCTATCTGCTATTCGCTGATGATTTAAAAAAAAAAACTTTAAAACAGTGAGAGAACTTGAGGATCAAATCAGCCTACAAGAAGATATTGACATCTTAAACAAGTGGAGTCTCTAGAATAGCTTACATCTGAAGGTGAAAAAATGCTCGGTGATGAGGATCGTACGAGGGCCACAAAAGGTATCGAAACACACTCCAGAAATAAGGACAAAAGAATAGATGTGCCAGTGGAGTTCTTAGAAACTATAAGTTACGAGAAAAATAATACATCAGGAAATATTTCCCTACATCAAAAGACAGACAGACGTTAAAGTCTAACCACAAGGACATTTCTGAATTGTAAAAAAAACATTTTTGTTTTGTTATTAACAAGCCCTTATCAACGCTCGCTTTTTGCTTTTTTTGTTACGAAGTATTCGCGGCGAGCATATAGCAAAAAACAAGGTCCTTTGAATGCAGAGAAAAAATTCAATAGAAATTCACAATCTGTCAATTTACAGTTATAAACTTTTAATGAATAAAATTCTGAGAAGTTCTTACAAAAGTTATAAAGCTTAACTTCCTTGAAATAAAAGTTTGAAAAAGCGAAAACTTAAAATATAGAGAGAACAGCTTAATATCGCCCATAACTCAGGGAGCCATGAAGTAAGGAAAGTTTGCTTAATATTAGCGGAGTTTTTTCGCCATAAAATCGGAGCAAAAGAATTGAAAGGGTGGCCTCCCTCAGAGTGCTGGCGTATGTTCATTAAAACTGGTGCTTCATTCAAAACGTTACGACTTAATTAACAGCACGCGAGCATTTTAATATTAAAAATTGAAGCGCCTTAATGTTCCCTATTGCCTTAGATATTTTCATCTTCCATAAATCCCGCCTTCTTTCCGGAGCACTCACAAACCACCCCCACTGCGTTCCGGATCATCAGTGTATTTTTACAGCTTGCTATTTTTTGCTTTCTCTTCTCCTGTTTTTGCTTACCAAGCCATTCCCTTTACAGTACCTGGAGGGCACTAGGGGATGGACCGGACTAGAACACTGAACAAAACAGACTTATCTAATAAGGGCTGCTCCAGCCAATTATCGAGTCCAGAAAGGCCATTACGGGAGCACAATAATCACATGCTCATCAAATATTCAGACGGCTCATTAGAAATTCTTTTGACGTGCTGGGAGGGAATGTAAAACCTTTAAAGAGTCCCGTTATAAAGGGTTTAAAGGGTTTAATGCAATTGAGAACAAGGTATTAGAATTCTGCCATCGTGTGCACTAAAACCGATTTTTTTTCAACTTGGCAATTAGCAATTTTAATCAGGGAGCGCTTCATAGAGGTAATTGGTGGCTTCTGCTTTTACTACATTAATGGAAGAAATGTCGGGGGCTCGCACCCACTCTACGATTACACTTGTAACGTTTTAAAACGATGAAAAACTCTCCTGCAGTTAAAAAAATCCAATATTTGTGATTCAAACGAAAATTGTTATAAATTGTAAATGTGATTTATATACACAATGTATAGGGTTTTCCAATAAGGACTTGACAACTTTTTTTCAAAATAAAATGCAAACCATTTGAGATATTTCAAAAACTTTATTATCGGGTTGAAGTACAATCAAAACATTTATGAATGGAATTCGACTTCGTTCATATGGCCACCGCTGGCACGTTTGCAGCGGTCGATTCGTTGGACCCAATTTTCGATGACTCGGCCACACATTTCGGCCGAAACGGCTGCAATTTCGCGTTCAATGTTGGCTCTGAGCTCTTCCAACGTCGTCGGCTTGTTGGCATAGACCAATGACTTGACGTAGCCCCAAAGAAAAAAGTCTAGAGGCGTTAAATGGCACGAACGAGCCGGCCAATCGACTGGTCCATTTCTTGAGATAACACGCTCATCAAACTTACTCTTCAATAAATCGATTGTAACGTGTGCTGTGTGGCTTGTGGCACCGTCCTGTTGTCCAAGTCCATATCTTCCAATTCGGGCCAAAAATAATTGGTAATCATGGCGCGATAACGATTACCATTGACAGTAACGTGACGATCATTATCGTCGACGAAAAAATATGACGCCGCCGGCATGCAAACCGCACCAAACAGTTATTTTTTGTGGCTGAAGTGGTGTTTCATGAAGCACATGTGGATTTTCACCCGACCAATAACGCATATTTTGCTTATTGACGAACCCATTGAGCCAAAAATGAGCTTCGTCACTGAAGATGATTTTGCGATGAAATTGATCATCTTGGCGCATCTTTTCCAGAGCCCAATCGGAGAACGTGCGTCGCTTCAAATGGTCCATCGGCTTCAATTCTTGAGTCAGCTTGATCTTGTATGGGTGTAAACCAAGATCCTTACGCAAAATTCGCCATAAAGTGGTCTGGGCGATGCCCAACTCTTGAGAACGCCGTGGAATTGACTGATTTGGATCATATGCTACGGACGTTTCAACGGCAGCGATATTTTCGACACTTCGACCAACCCGTTGTCTCACTGGCACGGCAACATCACACAACGAATATGTAGACTCAAATTTTTGCACTAAACTTGTTACTGCCTGTCTACTAGGGCGAGAATTACGACCGAAAATCGGAGTTAACGCTCTTAAAGTAGCGGTCACAGACTCCGAATTTCTGTAGTAAATTTTTATAACTTGCAGACGTTGTTCGTTCGTGTACTTTACCATGATGAAAATGTTAAGTTTACTGAATAAATTGACAGTGACAGTTCGATGATTAGTGAAAAGGAGCGTTCACAAATTGAATTCAAAGTTGTCAAGTCCCTATTGGAAAACCCTTTAGAAACCGTACTTATTTAAGTAGACCGTCTTCATGTGATTCGAACACGCGATGCCTTAACTTGAACCTGCTTAGCAATATACGGCATGATAATACTTCGGAGTTAAGTTACAGCAGGTACATACATATAATTTGACCTTTTAGAAACTAAACAATCTCATTCACGTGGGATTCGAACCCGGAACCTTTGGAACACTAGCTCAGTGCTCTCCCCATTATTCCACAGATACGCGCTCCATGTCTCAAATGAAAGAGTACACTTGCAAAGACTCAGCGCCATCCTAGTTAAAGTTTCCTCGAGGACAAGGAACATTTCCTGAAAAATTCATCACTCCCGGCGAAGGACTACACTTTTTGCGGTCGCCTCCGCAAATTAGAATGCACTTGCGAAATGAAGTTGATCGCAATCTTGTAAGGTCATCAGCTGCCAATATGGACCAACTATGTATTGAAGTTCAGAGCCGGGTAGGTGATCACTCCAGAAATTTCCAGATGCTGGCTGGTGTCGTCAATGAGTCATGGGCTGCAGGGCTGTGATTGATGCAAATTGATACCCCACAAAATATTGGGAACTGAATATCCCCAAATAGCGTCACAACTAACTTTATAGTTATTTTTATTTTACAAAGGCCATATCCACCTTGATCCTTGTTTAAACAAAAAACAATATTTACTTCGATATAATATCTGGGGACGTCTAGTTAATCCTAGAAAACAGAATATTTATTCCAAAAGGTATTAGAGTTTTAGCATCACCTGTACCAAGGCATGAATAGTCTTTTGGCTTTCTAATTAGCAATTTTGATTAGGGTAAACAGATAGTGAAGAGCTGTTGCGCTATCAGAGAGACAGGTCATAGATCACACCGCCACCAGGACCCGAATTAATTTGCGCCGATGGCTTCTGCCAGTTTCGGTTACCACCTGGGCAGCTGCAATGGCACGGCAAGGTATTGTGTAGTGAAAATTAATTCCAAATCCTTATGGGCTCCCTTAATTATGGATACAATCATGGCCCGCCGGGAGCGGAGGCAAATGCATAATTTTGCAACTTTTATTATCATTTATTAACAAGCATGTAAGCACGTGTGTCGAGCTCTATGATTTTTAGTTGGATCCCAGTAAATCCCAGCACTGGAGCCTCCACCAAAGGCCTCCAGCCTACGGCATTAACATATTATCTACATATATTACAAGTGTGCAGCGGCTGCAGCCCGGATCCCCGAACATGCAGGACGGACGGGACGGGCACATCTCGGGGACAGGATAGGATAGGGCTCCGGAGCGGAGTTTGGGTTCCATCAAAACGATATCAGGAGCGAGCAAGCAGCACCACATACTCTCGTATGGCAGATACAGCAAAAGACCTCGGGGTCAGTTCAGCATGTACATTCATCCGTGGAGTGCACAACGGGAAGCGCCCGCTCCCATATGGCAATTCATATTTTGGTAACTAGAAAAGAATATCACGGGCTCACCCCGGTGGCGGCGGGGTCCGAGCCAAATGAAACCGAACCGAACACACAGCCCCGGGCGATGCTTTTAATAGGAAGGGTGGTCATGTTGTCGTGGTGGAATAAAATCCTTCATGCATGATTAATCTGATTTTAGAAAGATTGCACCGATGCTGCTTGATCTTTCATCCTTCTTGCTCCCGTGCCATCCTGAGTTCCGGACACTCCTCCGGGTGCAGGGTGCTGGCTGTGTTTAAACTTTTATAGGCGAAATTAAATTTTTTTCCGGGCGCTGGCGCTGATATGCGGCTTTGAGTGGGGGGCGATTCATTACAGTCGCGCACCGCCCCCAGCCCCATTCAATTTATACATTCGACTCTCCAATAAATAACTCAAATTTTTTGGCGCTTCAGCCGCTCGGCTGCATAAACGTCCAGTTTTCGCTGATGGAATGATAAACGCACCCGAGCACTTTTTTTTATTTCCTCCCTTTTTTTTTTTTTGCACAGGATAATTGGTGCGGACGCAACACGGTTCGCAATTTCGCGCAAAATGTTCGAAAAATTATTGCGGAGAGAGCGCCCCCACTCGTATTTCATTTGAACTCCTTGTCGGACCGGAAAAAATTTTTATCCCATTAAAAGCGGACATTGAAATTAAAAAAAGAGGATGGGTAGAAAAATGCTTAATCCTCTGCGCGAAATGCATTAAGCAAATGAACAAATTTTCAATCACACAAAAGGTTTTGTCAGGGCGCTGGAATTTTTCAAATTCATTTTTCATACTGCCCGCGTTCTTTAAGGCGATTAAAAAGGATGACCACCAGTCCGGTAATTTTTAGTTTAAGCGCTTTTCTCTGGATTAAGTTTTGTTTTAGGAATTTTCGAAGCACATAGTGAAGTTTACCCACGGAGTGTTGTTGCGACGTGGGGACGAGCATTATTCTGCATTAACACGCATCACATGAACCTCCAACACCTCTTTGATGTAACGGATTGCTCTCCTTGACAGAAAGTCTCGATCCAGCAACGACGACAATTTCTTCCTTTCCATCAACGGAAATGCCGCCCCAGCCCCAGACAGTACATGAGCAGCCGTCAAATGCAACACTCTCTTCTATGCGGGCTTGAGCATAACGTTCTCCATCTGTTCGGAGGATCCTTCTTCTACTGGCGTTGCCGTGAAGACTAACCCCCCCCATTGTTCCACTGACCAATTCAATTGTTCCTTGCAAAAAGAAGTCGCTTGCTTTTGATCTGCTGCCAACTTCGGTCCACGGGCAGGCCGACGGATGAAATATTGCTTAACTATTACAGCAGTGTGGGTTACGGTGTTGTCTTGTTGAAAAATATGATGATCTCCGAATTTTTTTTTTGGGCAATGGACAATCTCTTCATCTACAAGTTTGAAGTTGTCATCGCTGTTTATGATGATATCCAATACCTCCCCAGGCCATAACGCCACCTCCTGGTGCAGTTGAAGACATTGTTTTCTCTTTAGCCTCTTCCTTTATAGAGTTGTTCTGCTTCAACTAACTGATGCTGGCAAGTGTATAGTTTTTTGCATGTTGGCAATGTCAACAAAAGCACAACATTTTAAAGACAGCTAATTTTCTCAGATTACTATTTCGTTCCATTTATTTATTTGAGGTGGATTAATAAATTGACAGAAGGAGGATTGTGGTTTTGTGTTTGGCGTAGAGAAAGTCCTTATAGCACGATCGATGCTGTGCTTGTATTGCGGCAATTCAAATTCCATTTGCGTTTATCGTTGCAAAAACAAGCTCGCATTGGGGGGCATTTGCAACTAAGCGGCGGCGAGGAACGGAACAAACTCATTAATTAAATAAATTTAGCGCAATTAGTTTTCCTTAAAAACCGAGAAAATGCTGACATATTGCCCACATAAACGCCACAACTATGGTGCCAACTGGCCCGCTTCAGCAGTTACTCGGGGCTAACTCCCATTAATTAAATCCGAGCCTAAAAAACGTTTAATCATTTTTTGCCCTCCTTATATTGCCATTTGAAAATTTCCCATGCCACGCTGCCCTCCGGGAAGATGGAATTGCCGGGACGCAGAGGTAGGGGGCGACTGGACCTAATCTAAAAATCGATAGCGCTCAGATCTCATCTCATTGTCGCGTTGTGTTTTGTGCTGCTGCTGCTCCTGCTTCGGGTGCTCCTGCAGGATACTGTTGGGCTGTGGGTTCGCTTTCATTTTCGACTGCCACAGCCATCCCTTTCCAGCTGCCGAGGGAGGAGTATGGCTGTCGGGTGCTTCGGTCCGGGGTGGGCAGGGGCCGGGGCCTAGAAAGGTGAGCGGTATCTGCTCCTGGTCCTGTTCCGCAATAGATGCGTTATAACACGTTCTTCTTAAAAGGTTGAGAACTTTTTAGCACGGACAGGACTGCTTTGGATCGAACTAGTCCCGGTCCTGGCCTTGGTTGCTTTATTATTTTTTGCGCCTGTATACACTCACACAAAGGAACTCGGGTCCGGGTCCTTTGAAGTCAATTGGCATTGTGTTGTTTCCTGTGTTTATGTTTGGGCTCAGTGCTTTGGTCCAGGCGCTTTCATGCTGTGTAGGCAGGGAGCTGCTGGGATTTAATGCCCACGCCGGATAGAAACTCGAGGGCTCTCCCGAATTCGATTTCAAAAATTTCATTTCGGACAGGCGGGCTGAGGAGGGTTGTGATTTTGTCTTGCTGGAATTTTCAATTAAAGTTTTGGCCACGGCAAAGATTAAAATTTATATCCAGGGGATGGCTGCCGCCGCCGCGGTTTCACTCGCCTGTCCGCCACCCTCCTCACAGCATCCGCCGCCAGCGGCACTTCACTCCCCTTGTCTGGCGGCGCGTGCACAACTTTTAATAGTGCTCTTTTAGTTGGGGCCGCTCTTTAAAGACACATTAATGCAGCAGTCCTGGCCCCGGCGGAAGAGATGAGCGGGGCGGGCAAAGTCGGTGCAGATATTCAAGTTTTATATTTCGCTAATGGAAATGAAATGGCGGGCATCTGCGAAGGGGTAACTGCTGCGTCTGTCCTGTCCGCTCCTCGCAAGAGTGTCGCATGTTTCAAAGCTGGGAAGCCGGCTTAATTCGGGTGCCATTAGGAATTTCGCGATTTATAATGCTGCGGACGTTCCGGGTCTGCCTCGTCGGGGCTTTTATCTTTTAATCTTTCATGGTGGCCACATTAGCGGGAGATAAAAGTTAAACCAACCATTCGCTTGAATATAAATGAATTTACGAAGTTGCGGGCTTTTGTGCTGCGCTCTATACTCCCGGCTTGTCTCGCTGGAAAATGGAATAATTCAATGAAAATGTAAAGATTCGGGTGGGCATGATGGATCGAATTAGAGGCGCTTGTCCCTGTTGGGGATGTCCTGCCGCATAATGTTATGTTTGGGATTGACGCACAGCTTTCCGAATTGACCATTTTGCCGGGGGAAAATTAATTCCAGAAAATTATGGAAAACATTTTATAAATGACGCAAACTAAAGATATAAAATTCACATTTTAAGATAAACTTCCATTAGCTTAAAAATCTAGTGGACATCTCTACAGCGATGTTTCCATGAGCTCGATGCAAGAGAAGTCGCTATTGTTCAGCGCGGCCTGCTTTTCGTGTGCTGTGCAGGGCGATTTCCGAGAAAGAAAACCAAAAAAACAAGGCAACTGAGGATTCGTTAAATGTTGGTCCGTTGATTTCACTGACTCACACATTTCAAAAGTGTTTCATTATAAAACAAACATAAATCGCATCGAGACAATATAAAAACGTTTTTTACGGTTTTCTCTTCGTCAATTGGCGTGGAATGATCCCTTGAACCTTTGTCAGCCATTTCAGGTGAAGATAATGCCTGCTTTTCAATTATCGACTTTCAATGTGATAAAATTGAGCTAATAAAACGACTATATAACTCTTCTTAATATTGTATTTAATTTTTATCTTGCTTAGCATAATATCTCTATTTGTAAACGTCAGAGGGTTAGTTGATGAGAAAATAAATAAATAAATAAATGCCTTTCTTATGATATGGCTATATTCAGATGTGGGGTAACTGGCACCACTTTATGGTTTGGTTGGTTTACAGCAATCAAAGGATTAAGCAAGGGGAGGAATAGTAAGCCACCCGAATATGTGAGAGTTGCAAAAATATGCAAAACAGAAGTAGCACACTATGTAACGTTGACAATGGTCTGAAAGACTTTTTATCTTCTATAAGGAATAAGGAGTGAACCATTCCATGCATAAGATCCAAGCGAATCATGCAAAGTAGACAAATCTGCTGGCTACACCTATCACATTAATTCCACTGCAGTGCACTGTTTGATTCCGCTAATTCGCTCTGCTGGGAGCAGTGCTAAGTACACTTCTTCGTTCATTTTGAGACGCCAATTCATTTAAGATTTAATTATACAGTTTCCCCCTAATGTTATTACTCTGTTTGCTCCCGTCTCACCCGGCCGGAGTAGGAAGATTTTCCATTAATTAATACGTCGGAAATAAAAAAAAAATTTGCAGAAAAAGCGAAAAAAGACAGCAAAAACAGTCCCACTATGTAGCGTGGAGAGCCAGATTCTTCCGAAGAGATTCCCATTTCTCTGACGGGAGCTTCGCGCTTTAATGAGTTTTGTGTACCCTCCTGCAGCCGGTGCTAGATAGTGTCCTCATTAAATATAAATTGATGCTGTGTTTCTGTCACGAACAATTCATTACTCTTCCCAGCACATTTTCGATCCGTAGGACTGTCACCCGAGGAGGGTGTCCAATTCGCTTTTTCCACGTATGATTTTCATCATGTCGTTGGTCCCCCTATGATTGGGCATCTCCTTAATGGGCTAAGCGAACTGTCGCGGAAATGGCGGACGAGTCAGTCCACTTTTCTGGAGTATACTCTAAAATCAAATATGCGGAAGGACAGGGGTTTTCGGGGTTACTGGCTGAAGATCCTTTCACGGTATTCAATTTACCAATCGCCATTAACGGCCCCGAAACCCCTATGCGTCGGGTTTAGACTAGACCCCACCTTTTGATCTCTCGGCCAATGGAACTGTGTAGATGAATTTTTTATTTCTTTATTTATGCGACTGTAGTGATAAAACACCAAAATACATACGCGGAGTACTTAGGTAATCAAATCAATCTTCTTCTTCATTTGAATTAGCACGATGAGTGCTCCCATGCAAATGATGTCGGATACCTGCCAAAATGTCAAGTTTTAATGCTACCGGAGCAACCCTTAATGAGGCACCTCCCTCTGAGGAACGCCAGGTGGTGTCACCGCACCGCATCGATGAGACCCGCAGGCATTCAAAGTATCGAGAATCAGGTCTTCTGGTGAAAGCGTTCCAAACTAATTCTCATGTATTTGCACGGCCTACACTACAACCCCCGGAATTAGTTGTATAAGAAGGTTACCCTCGCCTGAAGGTAAGGAGACACGTTCCTTCCGATGGCTCTCCCAGGACTTAACCGCTGCGGTGATGGGGACCTCCGATTGCTCTAGTGTAATGGGAAAACTGAAAACTTAATTTGTTGAAAATTTATTCCCCCAAATTGGCCGAAAATCAAACGGAGTCTGTAAATCAACGGGTCGAAATGAAATTTGTTTGCGTGAGCTCCCTTCGATCCAGAGGGCCGGGACGGGACGGGACTCGTCTATTTGTGCGTCATTGTTCAATCTCCTGCCCGGCAACGGGGATAAATTCGAATGTCCCAAAAAGTTCGTCGTGGCAGGTAATTTTTCTCATGACTGCGCCCTCAAAAATTGCCAGCGTCCCTGACAGAAAATTTTAATAAACGAGATGCCGGGATCCCATGGAATTCCACCCGGTACGGCTAATTATGTTCGGTCCATGTCTCCTTACACATGGCTGCCCTTTTATTTTTGACTGAAATCAGCATGTGCGTGAAGCATGAGTTATGCCCGGACCGGGCAGGGGTTAGCTTTAAATTAAATCTTGACGTGCTCATTCTAGAAATTGGGGTAATAAAAGTGGATGACTCGTTTAAGACGTTTATGGAGGTCGCCGGGTTCGGATTCGACGAACAAGGGCTCGAAGGGTTCGGAAGGGTTGCGGAAAACCTGTCGCAGTGCTAGGGGCTTAATTCGACTTTCCAGTTTTATTGTTTATTTAGGAAAAAACCGAAGACCCGGGCACAATGTGGGTGTGTTAAATATTCATCCAGAGCGGAGTTTTGGTGATAATTCCAGAACAGCTGTTACCCAGGGGCGCTAAGACGTCGAGGCCCCAAAAACCTGTGTTATAGTCCCGGGCAAAAAAGGAATCTGGCAAACATCGGCTTCGGGAAATTTATTAATGATGCAGTGCTGCTCAGCAAACAAGTCAATATCCTCGACAAACATGGCATCTTCTAGGAACCCGAGAGTGGCCCCAAAACCTCTTCCAGCTACTCGAGAGGAGTCGACCCGGGTCGGGCGGAGTGCGCATGATGCGACACACATCTACAGCACCAGCCGGGCAAAAAGGACTGATTTGAAATCGGATTAATGTTTTATTACATCGCATCTTTTTACTTCGCCCTTAAGGAGATTTTGTCGTTTCCCCCTTTTGTTTTTCCCGCTTTCCTGCTTGTTATCGACAAAATGAAGCCACTCACTAAATGGAGGCGTGGGAGTTGCGAACTGTCTCGGCTTTCTTCTTATGCTCCTCCATTCGCCCGAGATAAAAAAAAAAATTTACTGAAGCCGAAGCCATTTCTTATTCTCTTTGAAGACCCTATACAAAGCGCCCTCGGATAAGGACCAACGGCAGTATTACGAAGCGCCAACGAACTGTAAATACTCTTATAATCTGCTATTAGGCGATATCTATCGACATACATCTTTCGAGAAATACAAAAATACACTCCCAAGGCCTCTTTGAAGTCTCCTTAATTTTACACTTCGTTAAAGGTTTTCTCATTTCCCCAGGAAAAAAAACGGAAAATGTCAAATCACCTTTTCAGACGTACGAAAAAATTGATGTATTAATGAGAAAAATAAAAACCATACTAAAAATGATATGCAGACCAAAAATGCTCACGACGGTATGCAGACGGTATTCCCATTGGGAACGTTTTCTTCACCTTAAATAGGGACAACATCAAAACACCCACATACTTCCTTTCTCCGGTTGAAGCGATGTTCTCTGAGTACTATACTATTTTTAGACTCAGGCTCCCAGTAGGCTGCAAATTCATAAAATTTTTAATCCAGCTAGAACTGGTCACCCATTTTTGTCTTGTTTGATATTGTAACAGCCGAAATCGATTTAAAAATGAAAGCTACCACTGCTGGTTGCAATAACGTAAACCGAGCGAGCTCGATGTCGAACTGAAACGATTGAAACTTTTTGTTTTATTTTTTTATTTTACTTCATAAAGCCAACAGATATCTGCCCAGACTGTACAAAGTTAAAATATAAATAATTCTGTTGTTGATTCTTACTTAAACTAAAATCTATCTAAAATCGAAGTATTTGTTATCGGAGGCCTTTAGAGACTCTATCGGACCGAACCGAACATCACATACCAGGTTCGATAAGGACTTTGAAAGAAATTTCGCGGTGACTCTTAGATGGCGCAACCTACCATATATTTTTCCGAACATATTTTACATGTAAGATGATACTCAAGGCAAGCTGTATTTTTAAGCACGACAGAAGACAGAGAGGAGTTGCCAATTGGAGTGCGATACACCTTCCGTGATTTTGCGTCGATTTCGAGTTACAGGGTGATTCATAAATTCGGGATGCACATTATTATTTAATTTTTGATCTACTCAATGCAGGGACTTAAGGGGAGGGTTTTTTCCTTTTTGTTATTCGATTTTCGGAATGAAGAACCTTTCAAAAATATTGTGTGAAAATTTGAGACGGATCGGAGCAAAACTAACGAAGATACAGCAGTTTAAGGGATCGTCTCAGTGTGAAATTTTCGAAAAATCGATTTTTTTGTTGCATTATCGGATAGTAAACACTGTAATAAACATTCTCTCAAATTTTCAAATAGAAATTTAAATTATTACGGTCGCTACAGCGTTTCTTGTAGAAAGGGAACGGAGGGAACTGATGAGAATCCCCAGCATCAGTATTGTCCTTCGGGAGGAGATTCGTGCTGCGAATGGCGCAAAGCTGAGACCAATGGATTTAGGAAAAATATTCTCATCCACCAGCGATCGATGACGATGTCGAAGAGGTTTTGAAGCCAATCTACGAAGATTTGACCACCGACGATTTGTTAGAGAGATGTACGGGCGCTTCAATCTTTAAACGCGTTTTTCTCAGAATGGTGTTTTTCAAAACGGTTTCCACTCTCAAAGGAAGAGTTTTGAAGATATCTAGTTCCAATTTGGAGAGAGCATTTCTAACGTCATTCTTTATGGCGCTATGGAAACTTTTTTTTTTTTTTTAAATCTCCCTATTTTTTTTTACGAAAAACTGTCGAAAAAAAGGGCCAAATTCGATACCTTTTGTTCAAACCGCCGTCATTTTGTCAAATTAAAAAAAAAACCCTCCATAGCGCCATAGCGACTTCCCTACAGATTAGTAATCTTTTTGAAATTTTTGTTCCGGATCAAAATTGCGGGCGCAATCGTGGAAACCGTACAGTACCTGTTTTTTTACGTGTCATTTCAACAATTTATTCAACTATTATACACATAATAAATAAACATAAAAAAAATCATTTTGTATTCGTCATGAATGTATTTATTTATAAAAAAACCGGACCGATTAGTTTATTTCAACATTAAAAAAAAAAATCGCGAAAATCAGTGAGTTTTCGGAGGGTCACACACTGAGACGACACCGCAACCGTGCCTCAAACATGACTCAGCGCACCAGAAATTACCTGCTCGGTCCGAGCGCGCTATTGTTACCTGGCAGGTGTTTTGCTCTCTATGTAACCCCTAACTTCCTTATTATGATGACATTATGGATGATAGCAACATCCTTTATGGACCTGGCATCGATGATTCAGTGTGAGGTGAACCGATAAAACTCGCTTATGAACATTTTATTCTAAATGTTTTAGTGTTTAAAACATTAAAGCGTTTTTCCCACAACTCATAATTTCAAAGTCGGTGCCCTTCATAAGTTCAAAACTACCGATTCTTTTGAAATTTTGAACATTATTTCTGTACATAATTTACGAGGTAACACGGGAGAGTTTTTTTCAAATTTGTCAATATTTTTTATTTTATAACAACAAATCATCCGATTTTTTTTTGCAATAATCGCGTTTTTCACTTCAAAGTGTTCCCAAAATTTGACAAATTGAAATTTCGAAAAACCCTTTCGGCGTTACCTGGGGAAAGCGATCATCTAATGACATAAATTTCCTTTTTGATATGAGACGATCCAGCATCGAGTTATGAGGGGCACTCAAATTCTACGTTTTTCTGAGACGCTTCCAAATAATTGCTGCCATTGCCGTATTTTTCAATATTTCTACATGAAAATTCTACTAAATATTCTTCAAATGTTATACTTTGATGTACCATTGGTTTTAATAAATAGATTTAACTGTGTTGTCGAAAAAAATTCACAAAAATGTGCCTTTTTCTGTCCGAATTAACCTTACGCTCCCCTTAAACACACGACAAAGAACTATTATCTTAATGTGCTTTCCAAAATTGCCATCAATGTTAGTCTATCTCTAGCACTTCAGGTACAGTCACTTGCGAAATTATATTATAAAAAAACTAAAATTTGCTAAATTTCACGTTTGTCCCAATTTTTCTTCGAAATTTATGTAATTAATGTACCTCTTTTTTATTTTTATTGAATTACCCTTCTTGTTGCCTTTCCATAGAGGTACAACAAGGATACAGGAATTTATACGTAGAAATGCTTTTGCGGAATTTTTATTAATTATTAAGGGCATTAGCATCAAACCTAATGTTCGGCTCAGATGTTTTGCCAAATATGGCCAACTCGCGTATGTTATTCCATAGAGGATTGGGATGAATCAAGTTCAACATGAGTGCAAGTAGAAGTAAGTGAAGTCATTTTATTACTTAGGTACCTCGGTTGCTGAAGAACTCAATTATTTTGTTGTATAAAGATCCCAAAACCCACTCATACGAGCAATAAAGGCTTAATGTAATTCCTGCTCGTTTGAAAGAGATCAGACTATCGCAGCATGTTCAGCGGACCTCGAAGTCTGATTGCTCAAAGGACAATTTGTTGTTCGGTTCGCAAGACGCAAACACAACAAGCCGTGCACCGGCACTGCTCTTGATTGCCCATTGATGCTGCCAGCTCATCAAAGCAAATAAATGCCGAATAAAAGAAACTTCCGAAGGATCATTATTTTCCTGCTGCCGTATATTCCCTGCAGGATGTCTGCCTAGCGCCTTCGCAACGAAGTGCACGAAGGCGTACCAAACCTTCTGCACAAATTAGATTTGTCCAGCATCCCTTGCGTCGTCGAGTTGAGAGCTCCGCGCCAGGCATGTCGCTCCGCGGAGGAATCACGGAATCACGGAATCACGGGGTCGTTAGACATTTTGTCGCCCATTAATGAGCGCCCAGCTTGAGCCGCACCGGAATCAACAGTCTTGTGGCAGCGTCGTCGGGACGCTGCTGGTACCGCGACCGTGCGGCGGCCGCAGAAGTGGCTGTTTTGATCGCCAGTAAACCGCGGGGCAAATTGATGAATCAGTAGTAAAGCACAGCACCCCCAATTGGTAGCTCGGGATGACGCAAATGGCGCAGCCACATGCAGCCCATTACCGACCAGCGGCGTATTATCTTCACACATGAGCACCCCATTCGCCTTTCGCCGTTTTATTTTTCGTGAGCTGGGCCACTTTACTACCGTACGGGCTACGGCTGCTATTGTGCCCCATTGCCTTCACTGGTGTCACCCCATGCCGCCTTTCAATCCCCCCGTGGCCCTACCAGGAGCCGCACTGCACGTTCCTAAAGGTGAACAGGGGAGGGGCGGCGGGCAGGGGCAGCATGGGGATCGGTGTTGCGAGCTTTTTGGGCGAAAAGCAATTTCAATCAATAAATTTCCCGGCATGACGTCACGTCACAGTTGATTCCGGCCCTAGACGGAAAATAGTGGACTTGTTTTGTCCGTGCTAGTGCTCCTCGACATTTTATTGTGCCCGTCATTCTTGCCTTTGCAAACAGAGATAAAATTTTAAGTGGGACGCAGAATGGTGCCGGGTGTAGCACCTGCGGAAACGGGCCGCTGCTGAGAGCTTCCAGCCACTGCAGGACAGGAAGAATGGGGCCACATTGCCTTATGATTTTCCACCATAAAACTTGGCGTTCTCCGCCCTCTGGTGCCGCAAGCGGGTGGGTACGCGTACATAATTGGAGTGCTCTGTTTATTAGATAATGAATTCTGTCCCGTGGCAGGTGCCGTTCGAGCTCGCATTGAGGTTATGTCCGCGGCATCTCCTGTTGCTCCCCGAACGCAAGCACATGAATCAACTTTTAGGTTATGTCCGATTTGCACATGGGAGCCTGCCTTAGGTAAGTACGCTGGTCGCTTTAAAAGCATTTCCCTTTAGCTTTTACCGAAATCCGCGGAAAAATCTGTGCCTAGTGAAATGTTCGTGACGTGAAGTGACTATAAAAGTAACGGGAGTGGGAAATGGATTCTGTAAACCCTAACGGTACATACACTCAGAACATACGATGTAACGTTCCGTTAGCCCACCGTGCACCATAAAATACATTCTGGTTGTTTGCTCAAGCCATTCACCAGGATTTGAACTGACGCAGGGGGTGAACTGAGACGTGGCGTGTGCTTGTGTTACAGTTATTGCAAATAAGTGCGTCTCACGAGACGCTTCTGCAAAATTGAAAGCTTTCCTCTCCCGTATTGCGTGCGTACTTGTGGAATCGGAACACTACAGAATTCGAATTCTTGGCAGGAAGCAGGAAGACAGCTCGAATTCCTTAGATCTTCAAATTGAGCCAAATAGTTTTGGAAATGCTAAACCCCCAACCATTCCGCCCTAAGTGGAAAACTGTTGGGCACAATTTGAAAAGGAATTTCCTTGATTTAGCGAACTGGAATAATCCATGAAACGTAAAAGCATAGATCCACTTAGGAATTGCCCTCTGGTAGACGGGCAAATCCCCTGCCGAAGGTTAAGAGCTATGTGTCCAAGGAATATAAAAAGCTTTATCTAAGATTCTAGGAGCACTGAGATGGGTAAAAGACATCTTAGCCCGGTGATGCAATGAACCCGATATCAGTTTTTCGGCTCTTTCGCCTCCGGCTGGCCTGGCGTTTAAAAAGTGAAATGGACGGTAAACTGGATCAAGTTATCAGCATTAAACTACGTTACACTGTAGTTTCTCTAATGCAATATGAAATTTAGCTGGCATCTTGTTGATATCATTTGTAATGAAGTCCCTCTTTGTGTTATGTAAGCGAAATTGTTTCCAGCTTGTCCTCCCTTGTCGCATTTTCGTACAAATAAATCTATTTGTAGACGATAATTGACTTGGCCTCGCACGCTCTGTACGTACTGCAAAAATGCCTACTTACAAAAGTTAAGTAATTTCGGATTTTTTTCGAACTAAATTCTCATTAATGAGATAAACGTAAATAGAGTGCCTACGTATTATCATCTACCCACGCGCCAACTTAGGTGATAATTTCCCTCAATGCGCAGTACATCCACGAAAGATATGATTTTACCTTTTTAGGGTTCCGTAGCCAAATGGGAAAAACGGAACGCTTATAATTTCGTCCGTATATCACTGTCTAATAACTCTGTCATCTTCCCATCGATTCTGAAGACATTTTACATGAAGGTGTCTTGTATGAACCTTCACTTAAGGAGGCTGGATCGAAAACTAAACTCACGGGAGAATTAAGGGGGTAGTACACTACTTTGTTTTTTTTAAATCGAATTTTTGTTTGTTGCATTTTCCGTTTCCTTATACCCTCAAAATTTATTTAGAAACCTACTTTTACCGCAAAAGTTCTCGGAAGGGGCCCAACAACTACAATACCGCACGACGTTCGGGACGCTCGAAACGTACACCTGGCGCTCGGAGTCAAATCGTTTGTTTTCACGCTGTCATCCACGTATCCTTTCTAAACCGGTATCGCGACAGTAATCCCCTGCATCCGTGTGTCGAAAAAACGTGTTCCAATAAACTGTCGTATTGATTATACATTCATGTCTTATCTCAAACTTTAAACGCTTTTTTCTCGAAACATTGTTTTTCAAACTGGTGGACATGATTCCGGTCGAGTTACTTGACCGATTTGCACCAAATTTTGCATGAATGTTCAAAAAACGCCTTTCTATCCTCCCTACCTCGAACATAATTTTTAATTTATTATTAACAACATAAAAACAACATTTATGTCCAAGAACATGGGAAAAAATTGAAACAAAAATAAATATTATAAATTTATTACTTGTTTATTTATCAACATATTTTCATGATTGAGGTAGAGACGATAACCACTCATGTACTCTTTAAGAATCAATTTAATTTTTTTGTTTCCGATGATCCATACGTGAGAAACCATGTCCACCATAAAAAAAAAGGGACGTCATTCGGCCATCCATTTCTAGGATATATAGCATCAAAATGTTTTGAAAAAAATTTTTTTTTACAGTTGATAATATGCCTTATAATATGCAAGAAAACTTTCATTTTTAAATAAAAATTTATACAAAAAAAAAACTACTAAAAAAACGGGCTAAAGTAGTGTACTACCCCCTTAAGGGGTTATTACCAGCTTAATTTTTTTTTTAAATATATTTTATAAGTATGATATTACATTTGATTAAGTACTTCTTGAACTACAAAAAAAAATTGTTTCATTGAAAAATATTCCAAAATGGCGGCTATACAGTAGGTCGCGTAAACTGCCATTTAAGAAAGGTCCTTCCACGGCCGGCAGTAGAAGTCTCGTCCAAAGTAACTTAAAAAAAACCAAAAAATTGTTCATTATCTACATGATTTTTGCTACCGAAGTACACATGATTATATTTTTAGAATTTTTTTTCGCGAAATGGCAGCTGTTTGAAATAAAACCGTTTTTTTGGACGAAAAGACTCGAAATAAATGGCTTATAACTGTTTTTCTTGATATACAATCGCTATAATCGTGTGTACTTCGTTAGATAATTTAATAGTAAAGGTCCAGTTCAAATTTGAAGTCAATTGGATGAAAACTGTTCGAGTTCTACTGTCGGCCGATTTTTAAAATGGCGTTCCGAGAAAAACGCGTAAAAAAAATAATTGAAAAAGTGGCTTCGGAAAAATTGGTTTAGAGGCGTTTTAACATTTAAATACACCTTTCTACAAAGTATTATATGTTTTGATTCGAGGGATGTTTAGGCATTATTTAAGCCAATAGGAAAAAATGGAAAAAAAATTAATCTGGTAATAACCCCTTAAACAATTTTAGTTTGATTTTTCTCTTCTATTTTGTCGGTGACTTGAATTTTTTTTGTGATTGATTTATATGATGCTAAACTATCATCTAGCGAAATTTGATTTAATTCTCCCGTGATTTTAGTTTTCGATCCAGCCTCCTTAATTATGTAATGTAATCACAAAAAATATGTTTGGTGTAGCCTTCCTTGTATACTGTATGTAGAACTAGGAAAGTTTTTTTTTGGTGTACCCCAATGTGTGGCGTATCGGGGGGGACTGGTCTCCAGAAATGCCATAAAGGTGAATAGTTTGGGAGATATAGGCTCTCGTAACCTTTTTGCAAATTCTAAATTGTTTTTTGTAGGTAGCAGTTTAAAAAATTCAATTCAGTGCAAAATTCCTGATCAAGAGTAGGACATGAATAAAAACGCAACTAACTTTTAAACAGATTATCCAGAGCTTACAAAGATGCGAGCCCAAGTCGGTTTTTATTTTTTTGGTATTTTTCAATAATATTTTTTTTTGTGTGAATCAATTCATGAAATTCATGAAAGATAATCAATTAGGTCGGCGAAAGCATTAAAAAAATTAAGGTAAAATCTGCTCACACACACAACAACAGCCGGCATAAACGCATGAAGATATAGCCGACTTCCAGAACGAACTCCAAACGCATTTATTTCACACCTTGACCTGCATTTATCGTCACTTCGCTTCTTCCTTTGGAAATAGAGTTTGAGAATACATTATATGCCGCATCAAAAAATATGTGCTGTGGTTTCGGACACCAAATTCAAAAAAAATAAAAATATAACATATTTTTATTTGTTTTTGCAAATTTCGAGGATTTACACATGAGTAAATGTGTACATAACTTCCATTTATTGGTTGACTAAAAATTATTCCAACTCGAAATCGTAGACACAGCATAAAGTTGAATATTTTTCCATTATAGAAACCCAAGCTTTGAGAACCCGTACAAAATGATCACATCTCGAGAAATCCGGCAAAGGTCTCAACAGGAAATATTGTTGATTTTCGAAAAGATTGTGTATGGGGGTGCACGTCGTCGCACGGACGTTCCATTTCCAACGAAGGACAGCATGTTTACTTATGTAAATTGCACCGCAACCGGAACGACGATTTACATTAATACGAAAACTTTGCCCGGAAGAATCAAATAAATTACGGCTCGACCGGGAATACAGATGGGTTTGGAAAGTGCGCGGAAACATGAGAGTTATTCTTTATTGGATTCGCCCAAAAACTTACATTCGATCAAATAGTCTGCCCGAGATAGAGAAAGTTTTTCCGTTGGCCGGGGACTGTGGACTATCGCATCCATGTAGTCCTTGTGTAAGTCAACTGGCGCTCAATTTCACGCTCAACTAGTCTAATGTCGTGATTTTTATGCAAATTACCCTCCTCCATACGTTATGTGGCACTTGATGGTCTCATTGCAAGAAGGAAAGCAAAATGGTGAACTTTTCTCCAAATGAAAGAGTCTCGGGGAAAAATGCTGGGAAAACAAATGTGTTAGTGAGCCCTTACGGCACTATAAAGTTGGAGTATTTCAGGAGGAACGACATGTTTAAGGAACAGTCACACTTTTATGAGGGTTTCGACGTTTCATGGTAATTTGCAAAAAAAAAGAAGAAGAAGAAACAGTGGAAAAGATGTTTACGTGAGCAATTCACTGCAAATGTGAATACGGTTCCGGAAGGGGTGGTAATATCTTGGAGGTGATTGCGCCCAGGAAAGACGGTTTTAGCCCGCCAGCGTTTCCTCCAGCTAAAACAATGCCATTTGAATTTTACTGCTTATTATTGTAAAGCAGAACATAGGTGTGCATTAAAATTGGGAATAACGCCTTCCTGGTACGAGACTTTCTTTTTGCATAAGTTTTACAGTACGTAAGCCAGTAAGTACTGATTTGTGTTGACGGGTTCACTATTATATTTTATACTACTGGCATATCAGACTGTCCCAAAATGTTGTGAGAGATGTAAATGATATTCAACAAGTGCGTAACTAGTCCGACTATTTGAAGATAACACTGTAGCACGTTTGTTCGAAACTAAAGGGTGTCTCAACGAGAACTTGAATTATAAATTAAATAAAAACACTATTCAAATGAAATTCTTCACCATTTTAGCGAACCGTGGCCCCGTTGGCAAGTGTCTATCATTTTGACGACCTATTCGATTTCTTCCTTGAGTTATTGAATTATCTTACGGTGGTGGTTTAACATAAACCTTATATCTCACCAACAACAAAAAACAGAGTCCAAAAACGTTATTCGCAAATTTAGACACGACCCTGGAACTTGCAATAATGTCATTCTTTCGCGTGAGGTGTGGCAGGTTGCGCCATCCTGCTGAAACGACATGTCATTTACGTTCATTTCATCCATGCATAATGGACGATTATCCAGACTTAACTTACTTAATTTATAAACGTTCTTCCGTAGTGTGACGTTATATTTTCCTAAATGTCTATATATGGCAACTTACCAAATACGACTGACTAATCATTTGACAGACGAAAATGACGCGCGATTCAAATCTATAAGACACCCTTTACATTTTGTGAACGTATGGACAGTAATAAAACTATCGACTTAATTCCCAACAAAATTACAATACGTACTCTCAAATTTTAGGCACTTCTCTTTGAATAGTGTAAGGTCAAATTTCTTAATTGCTGCACGATGAATTCGAAAGTGGTAAGAACTTCTAGATTGTGGAAGAGTAGCATGGTTTTGCTAATGACTTCTCAACTACCACTAATCTGATCATTTTAAAAGCTTTGCCGTAAATGCCGATTTTGTGAAATCTTTCGTCAGAGTCAAGATTAAGTTTTTGCTTAGTAAGCTTTACACTTTTGGTTTTCAAGATTTCTTTTATCACTTTTGAAACGGTTTACTTCTTACCTTCCTTGCCTAAAGCACTGCATTAACATTGACTCATGATTGTCAAAACCATTTGACGTAAAATCGGACGTACCACAAAGTAGTCACCTTGGGCCGCTCTTATTTATAATATTTTTTATTCTGATAAAATTTTCTTGCGTGCTTGAAATCTTCTTGGATGGTGGGGAAGTTAATAACTCAGTGGATGCATGACCATACTCGTATTCGAGCTTAAGTTTGGAATTTTTGTTCAGTTTTTAGGTATTGTGGCGTCTTCTAAATCCACAGTGATGGGGCGAAACAATTTATGGTACGGCGACAACTTTTTCCAATTTTAGTGAAGTGCAGGTTTCCGAACACAAAAAATGTTCAGCGTTAAAAAAAGGAAACATAGTATGAAGGACATCGTTGATCAGTTCATTGTTAAAAAATCGGTTGACATGTAGTGGTGCACGTCTTTCGGATACACCCTACATTCAGTAGAAACTTTTTCAGCTAAAACAAAAAAAAACTCTCATAGAATGAGTTGAGTTCAGTTTTATTAATTAACTTAAGCTGCCATTTGGATCTAACGAAGATGTAGTGGCGGCAGTATAAAAATAAATAAAATTCTGCTTATCCCCTCTCCAAAAAGAATACTTTCTTTATTGCCACTCAGATTGCTTGAATTGGCTTCTTCTTCATCTAAGTCTGGTCCAAGAACTGCTTCAGAGCTTACGGACCTGTTACTCATAATTCTAACCCTTAAGCCCCCAGCTCCTGCGGAACCCTTCCACCAGTACGAGGTTATCCCGAACGAAACCCACAATTTATGTTTCAATATTTTTATTCCATCACATTGTCGGGAAATTATTTCACCGAGAAAGCAAAAACGAAAAAAAGAAGAAAAAAACAAGAAATAATGGGAAGACTGTCCAGAACAGGCGGCGGATCAGGGCAAAGAGGACGTGAACCACCGCCATTCCCGTGAACTAATTTTCCGAGGAGCGAATGCCGAGGCAATGGCGTTGGATGCCATTCTCCCGTGCTGTGCCTCTAAGGTGCACACTAACTAAATGGTGACAGGCAGTGGGAAATAAAAACCTTCACAGCCGCCGCCGGCAGGAACCTTCTTTTCGAGGGTCGGAATTTTCATTTTGAAGCCCGCAAATACCAACTCTGTTGAATTGGCACTCAATCAGGCACCAACATTTTTACTTCACATCTCCTGCCTCTGATGCCCCCAGGGCTGGGACTCTTCTGGAGTAAAGGAAGGAACAGACCGAAGGAGCCGGCAAAAAAACCCGGGAGGAAGCATGCCTCGGCGGTGGATCTTACGTCATATTACCGTGCAAGGAATTGCGGAGCAAGGATAATCATGACAACAAGGCCTCGTTGTAGGCGAAAATATGGGGGGGAACAGAGGAGGAAATGAGAACAAATTTTTCTTATAAATTGAAGACTAAATCCCTACAATCAAACTCTACGCCAAGGTTGAACTTTATGGGCTTCTCGGCAAGAGTTATGGCTGTGCGTTGAGGATATTACTCTGCTTGCAGGTGACAGCATAAGTTATGAAGTAGGCGTCAAGATAGGGGGCCCAGGGAGCCCATTAAACGCTCGACTGATGTCACAGGAAATTTCGGGGCCCGGACCCACAGTCACAGCAGCGGATTCCTCACTTTATCCCAAAAAATTAAGAAGACATCATCGCCAATGAATTATGCATATTTCGGTTTTTCCATTAAGATGTGACTCGTGAGTCGTGAGTCGGGAGTAGGGAATCAGAGCCGCCGGATATGAGATATCCGGCAGAGCAAATAACTTTGCTAAGTAGATCAGAGGGCCATGGGCGGTGAAACTAAACAAGCAGTAATTGCGGGCCCGTCACCTTGGGCTGTCCGCGATTGTTTTGGTGGATTTAATATTACGCGAGTGTTTCATATGCGCACACCTGGGTAATCTGTGTCGCCTCTAATTAGATGCGATGTTTAATTCATGGGCCAGATTGTATTCTCGCTTTCTTGCCGTTCTTAACGAGCATCTGCTTCCGAAGGTATCCTTGAGAGAGCATCTTAAGTAATTATACAAAGTAGTCCAATTTGCGAAACAGAAATTAGAAATATAGGACAACACATGCTGCTATAACGTTGTAGTGGACTTCTTTAGTTACTAGTATACGAGTATAGTATACACTACTTTGCATCGTTTTCAGACTGCACAAATGTAGTCTCTTCATGTGAAATAGCTCAAAAGTCATATTATGGTCGATTGATTTTGTTTGACTTATTTGACATCATTCGGGTCAGAAAATTTTCCAAAATCACTTGGACCCATAAGGACGGACCCATAGAGAAAATCCAAAGGTGGAACAAAAATTAAACAGAGTTCTGATTTACAAGTGCCAGGGTGGACCACCGAAGTTGATAATGAAAATATAAAAGCATTGATGGAGTCAAACCCACGATACACAATACCAGAGTTTGCATTTCAAATTGGAAATAATTGGAGGTCTTCCCCTGGGTGTAAATTTGAGTATTAGTGAGTGAGTGACCGTTTTTCATCAAATACAACATGTAAAGAGTTGTGATGCCAGGAATACATGGTGCATCAACGCCAACACAAAATATCCAGAAAGAACGTACGGCCGGAATCGAACACTGTGTAGACACAACAAGCTGATTATGCGACACGACAAGGTCAGGTCTCGCGTTGCACAAATGGTCCAAAAATATAATACTTGGAAGAATTTAATTGCGAAAGTATGCCAAAATTCACATCTTGTATTCCAGTCGGAACTTGGAACACCTAATTTCACTTTCATACACAACGTGAAACGAAGAATATGGCTAAATGATATACTTTTCTGAAATGAATATATGTATAGGGTTTCCCAATAAGAATGTCCGAACTTTAAATTTGAATAAAACACACAATTTTCGAGCAAAAATGGTTCTGATTGGTGATTACTTTATTTGCAAGATAATTTTATGTGATTTATGATTTGAATAAAATATCGGCCAAATGACCACCGCGGCTCCTCTTGCACACGTTCATCCGCTCACGCCAATTTTCGACGACCCTGTGCAACATTTCGGCCGGTGTCGCAGCTATGGCTTGGCGAATATTGGCTTCCAATGCCTCAAGAGTTGTAGGATGGTTGCTGTAAACCTTCGACTAAATGTGGCCCCAAAGGAAATTATCCAAAGGCGTTAGATCACACGATCTAGGCGACCAAGGCGGCGATAGGACCATTTCTGGAAATTAACGACTCACCGAACTCACCGCGCAATAAGTCCATGTTAAGTTGGGAAGTGTGAGGCGGTGCACCGTCTTGTTGGCAAAAGTTCGTCCGCATCAATTTCATCAAGTTCCGGGAAAAAAAAATCGGTCAATATCGTGTTATAGCAGTTGCTATTAATAGTAGTGTCATCTCCTGCCTCATTTCGAACGAAACAAGGTCCGATGATTCTGTTACAATTCAAATCGTAACAATATTAAATTGTTACAATTCAATTCAATTGTAACAATATCGCTAAATCAGCGATATAAAACCTCCCGCATATTAGCCGGCAGCAACAGACCGGGAGATAACAAAGTGCACGTCAGCACTTTGCACCCACGGGCAGCCGGACACCCGACACCGCCGCTGCCCAACGATCCAGACGCGACGTCAGCGGCTCGAACGGAGATAAGCTGAGCGCAAGGCAAAGCTGCTACAAAGTAGCAACTTGAGCCATGGGAAAAATGCACCAAGAGGAATGCAATGCAGAAGTGCATTCTGAGTGCAAGCCAATTTTGGCACGAAGCAAATTGGCAGTTGCATCAAGACCAGCAACGCGACGGCAGTTGCATCAAGATCAGCAACCAGCACGGTTGGCTCCTTTAAATTTTAACTCCATACATCAGTTTCCGTATTATTATATCCAAGTAATTACCTTCCCCTTGACCGTGTGTGAACTTCAACTTTCTTCAAATCGTTACATCAGATCGTGTGGAACCTCAACATCTCTAAAATCTTACATCAGTTCGTGTGTGAACTTCAACATCTCTCGAATCTTTACACCAGCTCGTGTGTGAATTTACACATCTCTCAAATCGTTACATCAGTCCCAGTGAACTGCATATACCCTTCACCGTATTACCCTCCTATCTGAACCTTCCCATTTTACCGCCCTGTGGCCCAGGGTACTTACAAAACAAACCCGCTTTTTATTAAACCCAGTCCTTTCCCTCAAATTAATTGTTAAATGCACCCTTTAATACCCGGGGTGTATATAACAATTCCGCCATACCATAATCCACACCAAACGGTCAATTTTTGTGGATGCAATGGTGATTCATGAACCAGTCGTGGATTTGACTCACTCCAATAGCGGCAATTTTGCTTGTTGACGAATCCATTGAGTCAGAAATGAGCCTCATCTGGGAAGATGATTTTGCGATGAAAATCGCGGTCGGCTTCCAACAATTCCAGTGACCAATCAGCGAACTGACGACGAATGTGATGGTCGGTTGGCTTGAGTTATTATGCCAATACCATCTTATAAGGATGCAGAGCCAAATCCAATCGCAAAATTCGCCAGGTTGTCATCCTGGATAGCCCCAACTCTTGAGAACGGCGCGGAACAGACGCATTTGAGTTTTCACGAACACTGGGTTGAACGGCGGCAATATTTTGTTCACTTCGGGCATTTCTTTGTCTTACAGGCACCTTTATACCGTGAAGAGTGAATTCACTTTCAAACTTTGTTATTATGCGTCTTATAGGGCGCTCATTAAGGAGCATTACGACGACGGTTTTTTGCACGACAGTGTACAGTACCGACAAGAGAATGCGAATTTGCGTAATAATTTTGGACAATTTCCAAGCGTTCGTTGGCTCAAAGTGAAACGTGTCATGATAAAATCGCAAACCTTACTGAACATAACTGCACAGGCTTGTCAAAAAACCATAATCAGATACGGCCGCCACGAGCTATCAAAACCAGGTCATCCCTATTGGGAAACCCTTTACTTGTCGAAGATCGGAATCGGTAGTGGCCTTGCAGGTCATTGTCAAAGTTAAAGGATCAAATTTTCAAAAGTAGTTCAATGTACTCCAATTTCCACGAAACTTGGTATCAGGGGGTTTTTCAGGTAGTTTTACGAATTTGAGGTTCCTTCTTTTTATAAACAAAATTGAGGCTTTAAAATTATGACTGGAAACTGCGAAAAAAATTTATCCGAATAAATTACGAAATACCCGCATCGACTGGAGACCGTTTAACCTTAAAAATGAGCCTCAAGGCCACTTCCGATTTTGCGAAATTCGTGATCTCCGACCCTAAAAAGAATCAGCCATAAAATTGCTATATCTAATTATTGGGAAGGGGTCACTTTTTACGTAATTAAATAAAATTAAGTAAGTCGAGCTATTCGCATAAACCCATTTTCAAAAATGGCGGCCGAAGCCTCCTCTTCTCCCGCCGCGTTAACTGAAATTTACACTAGGGCCAATTATTTTTAATTTTATTTTAATTGACGATTTATACAGTAGAGTGCATACAGTAATTTATAATTCTCGTTAATCACTCAAAACATTCACCTTAAGTAATATATTGAGTCGTGAATGTGTAACATAACGTGACATTCTGAAAAGCATTGAACCCTGTCGGCATATTCGATAATAATTGTTCAATCTATATATTGTGTGTGTGTGTGCCTGGTTAACCAACAACCGACATAATTGTTAATTTAATGCGGTTGAAACCTTTGTGACTGCCACAATAATTAGCCATAGAAGTACTCACTGAAAGCAATCATGTGCTCTGAAGGAGGCACAATGCGGTCTACGATTCAAAGGACGACGTAACATACATTCAGGTAGGTATGCCCATAAAGCGACCGCTAATTAATTGAGTGCGGTCCACGTCTTCTGAAGAGTACTTTCTTGATGTGCCCTACGATCTCTATAAGATCAAAAGGACCTTAAATGGATTCTAAGGACAAAAGAGACCAATACCAAGCTCTAGAGATGATTCAAAGTTTCAAAGGTGGTCTGCCTGTCAAAGATAAATAGATCGAACAGACGTTTTATTTCTGTTTTCTTTTTCTCTTATTATTTTGCCTCGGATGAGATAAAATTTTATAATTTAGCATCTTAAAAGGCGTCAAATATTCAAGGTGACTTCCATCTACTGTCCCGCACCTCATCCTGTCGGAGCAATTTTTCAAATTAATTCTCCACCAGATCTAGATGCCGCCGCACAATCAATATCGCAGCGATATTAAAAATTGCTCAACGCCCTGAACAAAAATGAGAGAGGGACTTGTTCCTGTGCATGGACGGGGCTGAGATGTCTCCTCCCGCAAGGTGTACCGGGGCTGGAAATTGCAGGCACGAGTATAGTAGCAGCAACAGCAGGAACCTTTCCGCGCCTCTATAAATTGAAAAGTGTAATACTGTGCAAGTGTAAAATCACCACACAAAATCGATCCAGCTCCAGATGGGAAAAGCTGTAGGTGGGGTCATCGCTCGTTAATAAAAAAATATTCAGAGCTTTCCGGAGAAAAATTGCAGTAAGCGTCGCCACATAGAGGTAGTTACTGTAGCTGACAAAAAAATGATGTAAAAGGAATGTTGGTACCCCCATGCCGCATATCGGATTAGGCGGCATACGGAAGAGGCTGTTCGACATCGTGTTGGTCTACTATTTTGAAATTAATGGCTATTTTGAGTACGTGGTTGATTTCGTTTGTGGAATCCCGTGCAAAAGTAGATGTGTTTATGCATTTTTGCATTGTCTGCCTATAATTCAACAGTTTTAAATAGCCTGTTATTAAGGTACCTTAATAACCAGCCCAGACGGCCAATTCACATCGTCGTTTGATGAGATAAATTTCGTGCGTAGTGTGGCTCGTTTCTTCGTCCTGCTGGAACCAAATGGCTATTAAAATTATGCGCTACAGGCTCCGCAACAAAAACCAGTTTGGAATGGCCCGATATTTGTCACTGTTCACCGTATTTCTCTTCCTTCTCATTCTCTGAATGGTTTTCCAAAAATAACGGACCGATCCGGCCGGTAAAAAAAATATTCAAAAACGGTATGATATAATAAAATATAGAAATATTCCTTAGCTGAAGTGACCATTTTCACTCTGAAAACCGTGGGCTCTTTAAATGAAGCCTGTCCGAATGTCTACGTATTAGTTCTCGTATCATGGCTCAAATATTCCCCTTTCGCTCTTTAAGAGTTCCGGGCTTGTTAACATATCCGCACTCCTTAGAAACCCCCAAAGGAAATAATCAGGAGCTGTTAAATCCGCCAAATGGGAAGGTGGTTGTTGGCTTGGCAGTGTGTGCAGTAGCCCCATGCTGTTTGAACCGTATCTCTGCAGTGTCAACAAGAGTTAGTCGTAAAAAAGTTTGGAACATGTCGCGATAACGTTCGGCAATAAAAGTTATTGCTTTTCCACTTTGGTCTTCAAAGAAAAATAACTAGCAGCGCGCCGAAATGACCATATGTAAATATTTAAGCAGTCGGGGGTGGCAATTCTCTGCAGTTTTGGTAGTTTACAAAATCATTCTGGGTCACTCATTATGACGTGTTAAATGAATTCGATTTGCTCTCTAGTAAATTTTTGTACTCGAACAACTTTAGCAATTTAGTTGTTAGGTTGTTGGTAATATGCGAGAGTAAGCAAAGTTGAAATTGAACGATATCTTGAATTTTATTTAACCTCTTTTTGACTTTTGTATACCACCCTGTGTAAATGAGTAAATAACGTATGAATGGATTCCAAAATATTTTTCTCTATGAACACACCAATGGATAATTAGCTTTTTTCTGCATAAAGACGTTTATCTGTTTCACCCTTTTTTATACTAATGGTATAACATACAGGCGTAATGTTTGTTTGAGAAATTATCGAAAAATACTTTCGATTTCCGTAATTTTTCCACCGCTAGAAATCTTATATTCACCCGGAGAGCATAAAGTATTTATTTTTTTTATATTCTATCAAAAATTGAAAAGGGCGGATTGTTAAATTCTATAATTTATGTGATTTTCATGAAAATCAGGAGCTATGGGTTTTCAAGGTCGTTGATTTGAAATATGTCTCCCACGTCAAATAGAAATTGGTATTGATAAACTTTTAAAAGATTTCCGGATTTTGTTGACTCCTTATTATTCTATTCTAGTAAATGCAGTCCTTAATTTTCGGACGCATGTGTGATTTAAATTCTTTGGATTTTTTTTGGTGTGGAAGCCCACAATAAATGACGAGCCATAGAAAACATTAACCCTCATCGCAGCTTACCCATGTTGTCACATCTGTACATTACCCAACGTCTTAAAGTAACAGTAGATAAAATAAAAACACACTCGAACATTTTGACTTTGTTACAAAAGAATCTCGACCCGATCTTTCAACACTGCATGTGTACGTGATAATGGAAAGATCACCTATCACCTAACACAGTTCATGAGCGGTCACGGGTGCTGTCGGTTATACCTCCACAAGATGGGGAAGGCCAACACACCCGTCTTCTTATACTGTGTCGTAAACCTCATGTTGGGTAGCGAGAGGCAATGAGAGACAATGGAGGCGTATATGGAGGGTTGGTGGTGATTACACGAAATTTACTACGAAAATTGGTACATGAAGTTTCATAAGGTCCACTGATTTTAAACATGTTGTCTCATTACGGAAGCTCACGGTAGTATGTAGGTAGATTCAATATGGCGGGCAATAACTTCTAAAACCCATTAGACTCCCACCAAGATTGACATGAAATTGTCCTTTGGATCTCTGATTTCTATCATTTTGATTATTTTAGAGCCAGTAAAACAAAACACCTAGTTTTGCAAAATAGTTAACACCGAAATCCCCCGTTCATAAGTATTGAACGCGAGGAGAGTCGAGGGTAAAGTCACGAGGGGCAGTTGCCACAAGTTCAGCTCAATATGCGGAGGCTGAGTGTTTCTATTTTCCAAAATCAAAAGCTCTGCGCTGAATTAGTCGGAAAATATTGAAAGGATTTCGATGTGGAACGAAAATGAAAACTGTTGACGGATGCGAGGCACAAAGAGCGCCCGTGGGACAGATCATTCAATTAAAAAATGGGCGCCGCGTCCAAATTCAGCGGTGGGAATGAGCGCATACGGCCTGGCCCTTGGCTTGGCGGATCGAAGCGAAACATTCGCCCACGCTCATTTCTCATTTTATAATAAATCACCCCGACATGGGTGAGTTCAATCCACCCAAAAATCACCCTATTCCGGCTGGTTGGGCTATTTTGCTTGTTCGCCCTCTGCTCGTTATGTGCTCCTTGAAACTACAATGGCAACAACAATAGCCACCAGGAGCAGCAGCACAGCGGCAGCAGCGGCGGCAACAACAACAATTCCTCCTGGAAAACAGCTTAACATGAGCTCAACAAAAATCGATCAGCATCCAGCAGCAGCATCCCCTCGCTCAACAGGGATGCTGTGTGTGTTCATCTTATTCTGGCGTTAGCGGAACGCACCAGCTGCATCCTTGTCGTGGGCACAGAATTCCCAGCAAAAACTTTCATCCGTCACGAGCACTTGTCTCGCTTTACCCCGTGCGGTTTGGTCCAGTGGGTGGTGGGTGCAGAGATGATGCGCCCCAGCTTCCACCCCATTCAACCCGAAATTCAAATGAACGCACACCAACGGGATATTAAATGAGATTTACTAGGACCCGGAGCCTGGGATGCTGTCGCCCATTGTCGATGTATGCAGCCGTGATGGACATAAATCAAGCGCGGAGGGTTGGTTGAGCTGAGCATGTCCTTTATAATGGGATGCTGGGCTGAGGCGGCCAGATATATGTGCGCCCCGGGTGTGCATCTCTCCCGGATGCTGGAGGAGTGCCGCTGTACCGTTCGATGCAGCTGGTGGTGCTGCTCCTCGCCACCCGAAATCCCGGGTAGTTGTTGGTAATATATCGACATTTTGCCCTTAAGTTACAGCAGAATCAGGCGGGTGTTTTTTTTTTTGCCTTTTTATAATTTCTCTTTTGGTGTTTGTAGCCTTCGTCTTCTTCGGAGCAAAAGTTTTATTTTTCCGACTAAATTTTGGCTTTTTTCTTGTTTCATTTACTATTTAACTTGGAGACCGGGTCGGTGTAGTGGTGCCCGTCCGGGACGTACACATCCTCCGGGATCAGCTATAGTCCTAGGTATATAGGGAAGGCTCCCTCTTGATGATATTGGTGTGTAGAGAACAGGGGTTTGCTACACCGACCGCGATTCGTAGTAGACGTTTAGGCGTCAACTAGTGCGCTTGGTGCGCTTTGCGGTGTCCGCCATAAAGATACCTATTTAGGATAAAGAAAATACTATATTCAGGGAAGAGGCCTCAAATTTTCACTGGGATCCTATCCACTGTCTGGGCCAGAGACAGATTGCCCAAAACTAACGATCGTTAAATCGCCGCTTCGATCTTCTGACTACTGAACCTCCCGGGGCAGGCAAGTTCTTCCAACGAATGTTGTAATAAAAAAAAAAGTGACTAACCCGTTTCCGAGCGTAATTGCAAAGTTCTCACCTGTAGGGGAAAAAAAACAGTTATAGTGCTGAAAAATCGGTTGACCAACATAAAAAGACCCGGATATCGCTCGTCGCAAGGATCAAGCCCGCTTTATCGCGAACCTACGAACCTTTTTGGTGTTTGGTAAAACGATCGTGAGTAGTACAAAGGTGGTAGAAAATTGTCCGTGCGAAAAACGGTCGTGGTGATAATTTTCCAGTCCAAGGTAGGTAAATTGTGTTTTTCTCGATTATTTGTGTCATTTTCGTTGTAATGTGATTTCCAAAAGTAAAAAATTCCCGTGAAAGACCGAAGAGAAAAAAATGGCAGCAAATTGCTAGAAATTTCTGCAAAAAAAAAATTTTTTTCGGCATGCGTCATAAAGACCGCACCCAAATTTTCCAACAGTCGCACATACGACTGCACCGATTTTCCGGTGTATGTGTAACTTCCCTTGACATTGTTATTTCCCCCAGAACAGAAGGTCAATATTAAAAAAAAAAAAAGGAAATTTTTTTTAAGAGTTTATCAATACGATTATATTCAACATGTGACTTCCGGCTGGCATGGCTGTGAAATTTTCACCAGTTTTCTCCTCGGAGCAAGTTTGCTTTACGTAAAAGGATTGTGGGTGGACGGACATGGAGTGGAGAATGGAAGGGAAAAGTTTTTTTCTGGCTCGGTTATGTGTAGAGATTAATTATTAAATTCCGTTCATCTGTTCTTCGGAATTAACTTTACTGCGCACAAAAGAATAATTGCTTTTGCCTACGACTACCCCCACCTATTTTCAAATTATCCATTAGCGCGGTATCTCCTTGTGAATGATTTCAAAATGAAAATTTCAACTTTTTTCGAACGCCGTCGATAGTGTTAGAAGTAATACCTCTATTGTTATAATGTGTCGCGACAGTGTCTTTCATCGTGTCGAAAATGAAACTTGATATCAAACTTGTTGAGCAAATTCTGTGGAAAATTATATAAAAAAATAAAGCGACACTTAAAACTGTTTGCATTTATTTAACCCGCAATTGTTGAGCACTGTAGAGTACCTTAATTTATTATACAAGAATGTTATTAGATTGTCTACGACAGTACGTTCCTATTGCCATTTTTTTAATGTAACTTTTTTTTTGGTTTTTTTTTCAAAAATTGGTGTCTTACTTTACTAAGAATTACTTCGATAGCTCTATTGTGCTACATACAAACACAACGGAAAAAAAACAAAATAGTTTTTGGAATTTTTAACTGATTAACTTTTTGAATTTTGAATTATTACTCGTTTGGTCCCTCCGTTTGCTTAAAACAAAAATCACGAAAATTCCGTGCCATCTTTATATTACAACGTGACGAATAAGACAAGTTCTATACGAAGGGAGTATGGGGAAATTTTTTTTAAGTGTTATCTGAGAGCTGAAAAGACTAGTCGTTATCATAGTCGACTTTTAAATTAGAAAAAAAACACTGATTGTTTATCTTTTGAAGTGTGATTACTGGCACAATAAAAATTCGATACGTATTTGATAACATAGGGCTGTGAAATACAATATATGTTTTTTCTGATAGATTATTAAAAATAAAAGTAACTTCAAACCAAATTTTATTTTGTGTATATTTTTTATTTTATTTTTAAAGTAAAGGAATAGAAACTGATTACGTGACTAAAACAAAACATCTTCCTTAACTTATTAAAGCACGAAATAGTAAAAGAAAAAATTTAAAATATTACAATATATTCGCAACCGGGTTTTTTAAGAGACAGATAATTTTTGCGAGTATTCTTGTGCCAAAAATTTGGGATGCTAACAGTCTTATTCTGGAAAAAGTCAGAGCAGTTATACATCACAAGTTACAATTATGTTGTGCCTTAATATTTATTGATTTTGACTGTCAATCAACAGCTTCTAATGTTCAGGCACCCAGAATCATGCTTGGTGGTGCCTACTGGAACCTGTTACCTCACTATCAAAATCACAAGATATTTAGCCACAACAAAGTTGTGACTTGTGATCTATGACTGCGTCGCAATTATTCTATAATTGGGCAATGAGACAACTTTTAGCTTTTTTAAATCTTCACTATAATTTAAACTAAATATTATGATTTTATTTAACACATGCGCGACGGCGAGAGCCACCGACGGCCCACAAACTATATAACTACATACGAAAAAAAACTGTCGTCAATGCGATATCCCCAAATGATTTCTCTGATGCATCCCCAAATTCTTATAAAGAATTAAGAAATCACTTAAAAGTTATTTTGTTATTTTTTTCTTATTTTGCAAACAATTTTTACGATATAGGCTTTCAACAAATCTAAAGTTACTGGTATGTTTACGAAAACGTGTAACTTAACAATACCCCATAAAAAATCGAACTATGTTAAAGTACAAGATCTAGGTTGCAAATACAAGTCCATTTCTTGATATAACCAATTCATCATTTTCAATTTCTCTCAATATATTTATTGTTTCAATGCTTCAATTCAATTCAAATTGCTGTGTGGCAGGTGGCACCATCTTGTTGAAACCATTTATTCTCATGCATATCTCTTGATCATACAAAGCTTGATCCAAACAAAAAATCACTCAACAACTCAACTGTGTTCTCATTCTCGTTTAACAAATAGAATAATGCCTCCAAAATTAAACGCGTACAAAACAGTCAGCTTTTAAGAATGAAAGGCTTCATTAGCCTTCAGTTCAGCTGCAGACATTTTGTTTGCTAATAAAACCATTTAACTAGAATTGAGTTTCATCGTAATGATGATTTTCTTATGAATCAGTTTATAATTGTACTAAAGCGCAATTAATAAAATTCTCTACATTTGATTGTCACTTGGCTTACGTTCTTGAGTGAGTGCTCGTGGGAAAAGATTTTTAGGAAGAATTCGCCACAAAATCGGCTAAGGGATGCCCAATTCCTGAGACCGACGAGGAATTGACACATTACGCTATCCAGCAACATTTTTCCCATTTATGTATCGTTGGCAGGGTAACATTATGATTATTATGAAGTGAACATATTTATACGAATTTGCTTCCAATTCTCTCAATTGTTCTTGGAATATGCCGATTATGACGGCCACAATTTGGTGCACGTAAAGTTAGAATAGAATTTTGATCATAAATTTTGATTGTTTGTAAATGTTCTTGAAGTGTATGCCTTTCCATAAATAATCTATTATACTGACAATCCATAATCTTAAAATTCGAGGAAAATGAACGTCTAGTATGTGATGATATTAACAATTTGAACATGCGTCGTATGTATTGGAAAGCCCTAAGTAAGCTTGATTATTATTAAAACTTTTTCTTTTGTTATATTCGGTCTTACATTACATCAATGAAACAAAAAGAAATACTTGGAATCGAATGGCGTGATTTAATTTTTCTTTAGTTGCGTCATACAATTTTCAAGATCAAAATTTAAAACTATCTCAAACGATACAAATTTCTTTATAATCAGTTGATACAAAATTTTATTAGAACAACAAAAAATATTTAGACATTTTACATACAGAAGTTGGGAGAAGGACTTCACTTGCACTAATCTTGATCAAACTCATGTATATAAGTTTTTTGAATAGTTGTCAGTATTAGCTGTGTTTTCTTTAATGATCTGATTTGAATCTAAACGTTTGCATTGATGTGTTTTTTTAAACAGTTACCTATAGTTTATAAGTTTTTAAAATTTGCGAAAATCCCATCAAATTACAATGATTTTTACCCATCCAAACTTCAAGTCGTGAACTGAAAAAAATCACTGTATTAATTTTTTGATGCAAAGTGTACATGAGTCAATGCAATTCACTATTCACAAATTTCAATTCCATACCCGACTTGCTGTGACATCTGATCAGTTTCAGATTAAGAAGAAAAAAACTATTTCCGAAGACATAATTTTGATATTGTCTACTATTGCAAAAAAAAAATACAACTTCTTCAAAATAATCGATTCGAGTAGAAAGGTAGCTCATAATGTAGCATAACATATAACACAATCCTAAAGTCGACATTTGGAAACTGTGTTTATTTCACAAATTTATGTCGTGCAAACATACAAGTGTAGCGAGTCTAGTAGTTATAGTAGTTAATCATATGTGACATGTTCGATGATATTGTACCAGGGTAGTATGTAATAAGCCATGGAAGAAATAAGACGCGTTTCATTTTTGCACCAATTGAGTAGAAGAATATCGCACAATACAAATAATAAAAATTCCTTCAATTCTTTAACCATGTTAGAGCGAAATCGTGTTGTAGGGATGTCAAGTTTTATTCATGTAACGTCTTTTATTGAAAATGTTATTTTAGAAATTCAAGTACCCTTACCCCATCCTGAATGCGCGGAGGAGTGGTTTTTCCCCAGCGTGCCAAAGTAGTTTTTCCCCAATTTTACGGCTTTAAAAGTGGTTCTAGCCCAAAAATGAATGCACGTGGTGATAGTACTTCTAGAAAGCTACAAGAAGGCACCACTATCTCATTTTCAAAAAAATAGTTGTAAAGTTGCTTCACCCCTGGACCCTTCAAATATTATTATTTAACTAAATTCAAAATTCAGTAATTTACACGGTCTATAAAATAAGCGAATTTTTTATAAATTTATGGGTGCTAAGTACAGGGCAAATCTATTAAAAAAAATTTGTCACATCACATTGCGAAAATATTTATGAAATTATTTCAATCACAACGGCTTAAAAACAAAACAAAAATTAAAAATGATTAATTTTACTCTTCTTTTTGTAATTTTCTGGATAAGTTCCCATTGGAACAGTCAGTTGCCTCCTAACATACTTTCGTGTCAAAAACCGATCTGCCTTTCAAAAGTGTTCAGGCTTTGGTAACAACGCTCGTCGAAGGAAGTGAATCTTGATAGAGACATGTTTACAACGATCACAAGATTTTTTTACGTCGTTATTTTTTAAATCGAATTTATCGTCTTGCATTATTTAACGTATACGCATGGAATTACAATTGATTATGGAGAGTTTGACATTTTAGTAACGTGTTTTAGTGATAAATAATTTTTTGAAATTACTTTGTCGGTGTTGAACATAAATAAAACATTCTGTAATTATTTTGGTTTGCATGGTGTGCCTTCGGCGAACCAAATACGTTGTGTAATCAAAAATTTTGAAGCTTGGCTTTTTCTTTTCTGACATTTGAAGATTAGCTTAGACACTTAAGCTAACAAGCCGCAAGCAAGTCAACGGTTTAAGGTGACACTTCCACGAAACTTTCAGTTAAACTTCCGCAACATACAACATTTTACTATATTGAAGAGTTGTGTTTTTTTTACGGTTCCATGTTCCTAGAAACCAATAACAATGTCGTCATGTCCATCGGTCCGTCAGTCCATCCTTTTGCATGTCCTCCATCAGTCTATCCGTATGTTATACGCCTTCAGCTCCTACATTTTACCACCATTTGTAATGAAATTTTTAGTGAACCCAAGGAAGATATGAAATTGTAGAAAACAATGTTTGAGGTATTTCCCCACAAATGGGAAGTTGGAAGCATCTGAGTAGGATATCAAAACAGGTTTTTTTTTAAACGGAATAAGTATGTCAATGGCTTTTTTTTTACTTATTCTTCAAACGCGAGAAAAGAAGCTCCAACGTTGTCTGAAATGAAACTTAAAACTACCCACTGATGGGAAATTGAAAACAAATTTTAAATTAGCTCTTCTGTTGTACTTCCATTGAAAATTAATACGGTTTTTTTATAATAGAATGATAAGTTCCAGAAATACACCAAAAAAAATTCCCTTATAACTTCAACTCCTAGTTTTTCACCGTTTGGTGAAGTTTTTTTTTTTTACTAAATAAATAAACAATTTCTTAGATATCACCAATTAATTTATATCAGTTTCAATGCAATTAAGGGGCAATGGCACTCCTGTTTCACAAATTGTTTCGCAATCTCAAATATCAAATAACGCAGAAACCTTCGTTCTTAATTATCATTCGTAAAAGTCCAATTAGAATCAACAGATTTTCTCAGATGAAGTTTTGAATCTTGTACCGATTTATGGGCCGAATGATCGTTACTATTTATTACCTAAACTACTTCTCACGAAGAAACTTTTCCAACAATTAAAGTCCCATCAAAATCGGTCAAATAGTTTTGAAATTTTCTCGGAACAAACAAACAGATAAAGAAGGGTATGTATGTGTTTTGCAGAAGACCCATACCGATTTACGTACGGGCATGTATTGATTAATCGTTACGCATATGCTGTACCGAAGCATTTTAAAAATACTTTAAATGAAAGATACCTTCGAGCTGGTGCTTATTTATGTAAATATCCGACAAAGCATAAAACGGGTAAACAAGAGATTTCTTTCCTGATGAGCATCCTTGCTCTGTAGGCCTTAAAAGTGATTAAACTGCATATCGGGCGCCTCAAGTGCATTTCATCGATTATATGCCTGACAATCGTGCAATTCATTTTCCCTTTTTTCTCTCTTTGGGCGAAAGCTCTCCCGGGAATGGGTGGATGGAACCCCTGTGCGGCATGCATTCGCATTAGCATAAAACATGCAGGGGTGCAACATTTTGTTAACATTGACAACAAAAGGAGGGTGCGCCGCATTGTAGAGGAGCCTTCAGTGCCCCCTCCGGGGCATCAAAAGACCCATTGCGAGTGCAGGGTAAGGTATAAATTAATTTATACGCGGAGCAAGCACAAAGGCACCCCTCGTTTATAAAGTGTAATATTTTGAGATGTAAAAAACGGCGACGACTATCCATATCGCGTCGCTCGCACAATACCCTCCTCAGGCTCCGTCTCCTCTCCTGTCCTGTCCTGTCCTGATTTTTCCTTCCACTGTGCTCAACCCAACCCCTAATGCGGATTGATTTATTCTCCGTTCCCCCGGGTATCGAATCGAGCATAATTCCGTGCTAATCTTGGCTCTCGCTGCGTGCAACATCACGTGGAGGTCGCGAAGTAATCCCGCAACCCGTAGTTACTGTAGTTACATAACTCCCACGGCATGGGTGCTGCTGCGGAGGGTCCACCCATTGCTGATTGCCGTCAAGGCTAATACATATGGGTATGTGGCGCTGACGAATGACGACATCGGCCCTGTCGAGTCGGGTCGGGGTCCGGGCCCGGGCCCGGTGTCGCTTCAAAGACTTTAAACAGTTCAAACCTCTTGAAGCCTGTCGTCGTCGTGAAAAGTCCTCTTGGCGAAGTCTATTGGGCGATTCGGGAACAATGCGCTTATGGTATTAGCTTCCATTCAATTAGTCTTATCGATCGACTCCAGTGGCATGGATGCCAGAGCGGACTTGCGAAAGACTCAACACAATCTCTTTGACCTAGTGCCCACTCCAGCGCTACTTTCGGCCTCTTCAGCTATATTTAACCCTTCACTTTTCGAGGCATATTTACATTTTAGATAAATTTTCTTGGATGAGATTCTCCCTACTCGGGCGGTAGGTTAAGCTTTAAAAATATGTCAGCGAATGGTTCTCTGAGCGCCCCGTGCCGTGCCATGCCGCCCCGTTAATGGCTCGAGACCACGTAGCCCCTGGCGTGGAGGCGTCATAGATTGAAGCGGTGCTATCTCTTTTAATCGGATGGCTGGCATGCAATTTGCCCCAATTCATGGGGCTCCTTTTTTAATAATTTTTTTTTTTTTTATATTTTTTCGAGCACTCCAGTTTTTATATGATTAAAAGTTTTAATGCACTCGGCTATAGTTTCTTTTCGAGGCGGTCTCAGAGATAAGGTGAAAGCATTTTAGCGAGTGGAATAGCTCTGAATGGGGTGCATCTACTGCTTCCGGAAATCTCTAGTTCAGTGGTGTTAGTAGTGCCATTAAGAATTTCAATGGTTTGCGGCGTCTGAACTCAATTTTCGTTCAATAGGATGCCACGAATGTTTCAGTATAGGACGAGGTTGAGCCAGATTAGAGATTTTTTGTAGTTGTAGCTCTTTAGAAATAATTAATGCTAAAGTCCTATACGTTATACAATCCTAATTAAAAGCCGCATTTGAGGCACTGAGTAAATTAATGGGACAAACCAAAGAGGCACTTTTTCTCAAGCAAACATTTGCATTTTAAACATTTAATGTGTTATTCACGAAATTAAATTTTGCAACCACTCTAAAAGGTGAAAAACGATCAAGCACGAGGCAATCTGGAATGCTAATTGTTCCGCACATGTGGTGAGATTGAGAAATGGAGGGGACCATTCGAAACCTCAAGCACTCAGTCTCCACGAGTCCATTGTACGTGTCCCCAGCTTTAACCGCACATACTAAAAAATTGCTTCTCTGTGTATTTTACCAAACAAAAAAATAGTTATTTGTCATCTACTTTTTGTACCAATTTGGAACCGCTGTTATTTTCCTGTAAAATTGTAAATTATAAGTACGTGTACCTCCAACATCCCAATTTTACTACTTTCTAAATCTCAGGAGGGTGGACTCAATACTGTAAAAGTTTAAGCCATTTTCGGTAAAATACTGAAAAATTACACCGGCACATAAAAAAGTGCTTTGTTACCTACACCCACACCTACCTATGTACTCCCACATATTGTTGGACGTTTAATCCGAATCTGAGGTCATAATTGGCTCATCACCCCATGATTTTTCGTGAGAGCAGAAAACCTACGTGAAAACTGGCCAAAATTAGGTTTAGCTGAATCTGAATCCGAAATATATCTAATCCATGTTCTACGTTTTGAAAATCCTGAGTTTTTATTTTTAACCTCATTATCGATTTTAGCCGTTTTTGGGTGTTCCATAGCTTCGTTTCTATTGATCGTAGGGAAAAACATGAATTAAACAATTTTACGTAATTTTGACTTCTACAAAATTGTATATATAATATATAATTTGTTTTGCGCTTCAATGTACTGGAACGGAGTTATAGGCTAAAACCTGAACAAAACTTCTAATTTTCACCATCTGTAAGTTGATATTTAATGAAAGATTCTGAAAAATGAAATGCAGATTTTGAAAATATACATAATTAAATAAAAACCAAAAGGATCCGATTTTATTATGTGTGCAGTGTGAATGGAGTTTGAATTGAATGTGTCAGTTATGCTTTTCATTCAGCATCATAAATAATTAATGTAACTATCTACAGTTTTCAAATTTTGTGATTTTCGTGAATAAAAGAAATGAAATTTTAAGAAATTACCGATTTCAGTGTCGTTATATGATAAGCGACGTAATGTACCGTGATAATCTTACCAATGTTATGGGAATAGTGAAATTTAAAAGTACTCTTAAATATTATGTGATGAATATGTGTAATACGTGTGTTGTAAATGTTTGTGAATGTTCCGTTGGTAGCATGGTTTAACAGAAATATCACAAACCAAGAAAGTGCCATTCCATTGTAAATCAACGTAACATGCCTGTAACATACCTCCGTATCAATTTTGTACAAATTTCAAAGCATAGATGGCGTAATGAGTTATTTGTTTTTTGTTTTTTGATGTGTCAAATTTCGAAAATTTTTGTTTTATGATGTTTAGTAGTACCAAAATCAATGGCACAATGTTTATTTCTTAATAAAATCTTTGACTATATATGCATACATTCTCGCACCACCAATGGGCATTTACAAACTTAACACGTTGACGGAAATAAGGTCTATAGACATTGAGCTTTTCGTATAAATAAATGGAGAGATTTTTTAAGTGCGCGTCAACGTGTTAAACTAATTGACAAACATGTGAATTTCAATGGGTTTGACCATATAATGTGTACAAAAAGCAGCTGGTTAACTTAAGGCCATCCGGTGGTCTAGCACGCTTGAATTTAAGGGAATTTCAAATTTTTTTTTTTAAGGTGAAAATAATGAACAACGATATGAAAACTTTGTAGGTATATTATAATACTCAAAAGGCATACAAACATATTTTTATAATTAAAAAAAGAAAATTGTAATTATTTAAATAATGGCGTTGAAGATGACCCCCTCAAAAAAAATGAACCTGGGCGGCGGGTGAAGTTTTAGCTCTGTCACTTATTGGAAAAATAAAATATAAGGAAATTATTAATCTATATCACTGTAGCTATCGCCGGAACCAACAAAAAATGGAAAAAAATTATTTTGACTAAAATAGCGCGTTTTGAAATTTGAATATCGAAAACAGACTATTTTTCATTAGTATTTTTTACGTAAAAAATAAGAAGTTATTGAAATATTTTTGGTGGTCCCGGCCATAGCCACTAGTATACTGAATAACATATTAAAATTTGGGATGATTCGGATGAATAGTTTTTTTGTTTTGCATCCCGCCCGTGCAGAAAAGGGTGGTTTCGAGATAAATGAGTTTAAAGTTTTTAGTATATTTCCATTCATAGGCGGATCAACCGTTCGCTACCTGCTAAAAAGGCTGTAGAACCTTAAATACTGCCAATATCATTACAAAAATTTAACAGTATATTCTCGAAAGACCACACTTTCGAAATATTGAAAAATATTGATTTTTGAAAATTCTAGACCACCGGGTGGCCTTAAGTTCGTCCTAAGTTTTGGGATCAGGAATACGTCAAATACTGTCAAAGTGAGTGGACATTTTCTCTTTGGCATTTCCAAATAATGCTTAAAAATTCAATGCATACTATCGAGACACCTGCTAAAACTCAAATGGATAAATGTGGCACTTACTTTGTACATGACAAGTGATTAAGTTTGCATATGCACATTTATAGTCAGAGTTTCGTCGGAACTTAACTGATTCAGTCGAATGCTTGCTTGGATGTACACTATAAGTAGTAATTAGCCATTAAGACAACCGATCATCAAGCCTAGCAGCGTTGCAGCTGAAAATTTACGACGTATGCAGCAGAAGGCCTATTTCTTAAGGGATCGTCTCAGTGTGACCCTCCGAAAAATCACTGATTTTCGCGATTTTTGTTTTTAATGTTGAAATAAACTACTCGGTCCGGTTTTTATTTTTATAAATAAATACATTCATGACGAATACAAAATGATTTTTTTTATGTTTATTTATTGGGTGTATAATAGTTGAATAAATTGTTGAACGTAAAAAAAAAAGGTCTTGTACGGTTTCCACGATTGCGGCCGCAATTTTGATCCGAAACAAAAATTTCAAAAAGATTATTAATCTGTAGGGAAGTCGCTATCGCGCTATGGAGGTTTTTTTTTTAATTTGACAAAATGGCGGCGGTTTGAACAAAAAGTATCGAATTTGGCCCTTTTTTTCGACAGTTTTTCGTAAAAAAAAAATAGGAAGATTTCAAAAAAAAAAAAGCTTCCATAGCGCGATAAAGAATGACGTTAAAAATGTTCTCTCCAAATTGGAACTAGATATTTTCAAAATTCTTCCTTTGAGAGTGGAAACCGTTTTGAAAAACACCATTCTGAGAAAAACGCGTTTAAAGATTGAAGCGCCCGTACATCTCTCTAACAAATCGTCGGTGGTCAAATCTTCGTAGATTGGCTTCAAAACCTCTTGGACATCGTCATCGAGCGCTGGTGGATGAGAATATTTTTCCTGAAATCCATTGGCCTCAGCTTTGCGCCATTCGCACCACGAATCTCCTCCCGAAGGACAATACTGATGCTGGGGATTCTCATCAGTTCTCTCCGTTCCCTTTCTACAAGAAACGCTGTAGCGACCGTAATAATTTGAATTTCGATTTGAAAATTTGAGAGAATGTTTATTACAGTGTATACTATCCGATAATGCAACAAAAAAAAATCGATTTTTCGAAAATTTCACACTGAGACGATCCCTTAACTATCCCTATCCCGACGCAACTAGGTCGCCTCTTTTTAATTTTAGTCTGACGAACCTAAATAAATGTTTCCATTTTGTTATCTCACTCTTGTCGCTACCACTCTAGCTCTTTACACGTTATAGTAACATGTGATTGGTAAGATCAAAATTTACTATCGCTTTGGTCAAAAAACCCAAAAGTAACTACAAAAAGGAAAAATGGAATAATTTGATTTTGAAATGGTCCTCCCTTTGTTCCAACATAATAACAAAATTGACCAACGTGATGCCGCTCAATTCGATCGAGATGATCACTATCTACTTACCCTAAGCACCTTCCTGCAAGTGGGTCATTGAACTACAAAATAGGTTGTCTCTCGCCAGACCTATCGCTGCGTCACCCCTGTCGATGAAAGGCACATATGTGCTTTTCTGATATGATTGACAACACTTAAAATGCGAATTGAGATCGAGCCATCTATTCTTCGAACCCCTTTTATTCAAAAATAATAACCGCCCCATAGCATAACCGCCATTAATTGACACATTCGTTAATGTCTCTTCCTCTCCCGCCACCCAGCTTTCGCTCGAATAAATTTAGTTACGCCGTTCGCCCGTGTGCGCCTTAAACCCTTGCTAACGGCGAATTGCCAAATTTCTCGCGGTATTAGCAACCCCTGCCCCAGTCCGCGGCCAAGTGACAGATTTTATTAATTCCATTGTTCGGCGGGAATATCTCACGTATCACGAACACAATTGAAACAGAAACATTCATTCATTCCAGGGATTTTGCCTCGATATCAAAAGGTGACAGCTGCAGTCTACCACCACCCGATGGCTCGGACTCGGATCGGAAGGCAACAACCCCTAGGCTAGGCTCTCGCATGCAGGCGGCGGTAAGCGGGACCGCGCTCCTCACGAGCATGACAAGAGGCCGCCAAACCGGCCCAAGGAAAGTTGACGGCGCAGTTTTTTGGCAGTTGCGCACGGGACGGGATACTCAGGGCCGATTTCCCTTCCTTCTCCTATTACAGCGACCGATCGGCTGGGCCACAGGACAGGACAGGGCTACCGATAAACACATTTTTTCCAACTTTTTTTCAGCACTCATTACAACGTAAGTATCGCTGGCGACGACATGATCAGCTGTTCGTCCGATCCAGTAGCTCATGTGCACCCCGTGAATTTTTAATCGCAACAGTACGCGTGCGCGGATTAAAATTTTGTTGTCCCGTTCGGGGAAGGTGTGCATCGAGGATCGGTGGATCGCTTTATTTTGCCAGTTTGTTCGAGCTTCTGCGAAATGTGCTGTGATAGGCTTATAACAGTTTTTTTTAAAGTGTAAACAACTTCCATATGCTGAACGTGGAAGTATCCTTTCACAACGTTTTTCTCCTGGTGTCCACTGTAGGCCTGTATGTCTTTTTACCATAAGGCACGCGGTGAATGCCAAGAGCGAACGATATACTACAAGAGACGGTGCAACATAAAAACTCATTGTACATAAAATGTATCTAAAGTGCGAATATTTGAATAATGAGCAAAAACCATCAAATGATGAGTTGCTTTTACAAAACTGTAGAAGGGGATTTTAGTGACTACTGACTGTGTTTTATTTTATGTGAACGTGATGTACAATATATTTTTTTAAATATTATGTGCATTAATAAGGGTTTCCAACCATTAAGAAAATGGACCAAATATTAACGCGGTGTAGCGGCAAACCCTGAAACTGATGCTGTGAACTTAGTACCATCCGAGATGAATGGACCAGTTGGAACGATTCGTTTTATTTGTGAAGATTATAAAGAACACAGGAAAAATATCCAACCCGAGGATCTAGATCTAAGAAACTGTAAAAGCGAAATAAATGAGTTTGTATAATAGGTTGAACACATATTTAAAAAATATCAAAATAACTTTGTTTTCTCCAGTCGTGTTTTTTTTATTTTTTCACATTTTTTTCCACAAATTTTTGGTTTCAGATAACACCGGTCTACAGCATTTTTGCGCACGGGTTATACATAATTTAGTTTTATTGCTTTTATATCTAGAAGTAAGAATAAGAACAAAAAATAGTTCTGAATTTGCTTTTATGAGAAAAAAATTGGAAAATTAAAATCAAAATACATAAAAAATTGACATAGAGATGATTTATTAAAAGATACCGAACATCCATTTATGATTTGTTCTTACAATAGAAGTTTTAAAATAGAGTTAAAATGTTTAAAAATGAACAGTTTTATTTTTCCTGTCATGTTCAGTAGAAGTTTGTCTTATTAACCCCCAAATATAGTCTCCCATCATGCTTTCAGTATAGTGGCCTTGGTAACGCCTCTCAAATTCCATTATATCTCGATTTAAGCATTCCCCTTGTTTTTCCGATTATGTTATTATTATATAATATAATATAATAGTTAATAAAATAAAAAAAATAAAAAATAAACTCACTGTCCAGATGGTGTCTGCAAGAGTTACATGACACATGTGGAGCCCATTTTTTGCCTTGATTTTTAACAGATAGATTGAAGTAAGCTTTATATGCGTCGCAAATCTTTAAATTTGTACTTAAATCATACTTTTTCTCTCTAACTTTAATAAATTTTCTGCAAATATAGCAAAACGAGTCAGCGTCTCATTTACAACTTCTTGTAGGCATTTTGTACAGGTCGATACAGCGAAAAAAGATATGAAATGCGTTATTTCTCTGGAATATTCAAACACATACTTTCGTACACAACGAGCGACGCAGGAAACCCTACTACACGCCCTCTTACCTCTCTTTATACACCGATAGCGCGCAAAGGCCGACATTCATTGGGCGCGAAAATCAAAAATGGTCAAATCGCTCTAAGTTCTTAAAAAGCAAATATTTTCGATTTGTAATCAATTTTTTTTTATATATTATATATATAGTATGTGCTTATATAATCAGAATATATTAAGTAAAACCCATGCACAACATTTTTTTTTTTTTTGTTGACCGGTGTAATATAAATAGAGTAGGTGAGTAATGGTCACGATAGGATTCAAACAGGCAGCTCGTACTCAAAATTAGTAATTTTACATAATGCCACGATGACAGTGTTATATACATATATAGTGGCGGACATGCAGGAACCCTATTTTCTCCTTATACCATAATTCTTGGTAACTGACTTCATGTAAGGATAACGTAAATCACATTGTTACTGACATGCATGATTTTCTCTAATCAGGTAAGTTAACAAGAGAATGAAGAACGGCCCGACAAAAGACTGGAAACTTTTGTTTTAACATTTTGCTTTAATCATTTTATAAAAAATCTGATTAATGACCGGGGATTATGAGAATCTCAGATTGTTTTCATCTAATCACAGTTTTGTCGCTCTCACCGGGGAGATTGTTTCCTTGGCCCCGCTTTTTGGGAACGGGGTCCCAATTTTTGGGAACGGGGTTCGAAACATTTTGCTGTGCTAATTAACGGAAAAATAATGAAAAAATTCTATCTCGACCCGTTTTCGAGATATAGGGCAAAATAGTTCATACTTGACGAGCCACCTTAATTGGGAAAACTTTAACTTTTAGGAAAATTCTATTATATTATTATAATTCCCCTTTTACAAACTGCCGGTGGAGTTAATTTTCCTGTTACAAAGGAATGCAAAGAACAGCAAAATGTTTCGAACCCCGTTCCCAAAAAGCGGGGCCAAGGATACAAGAATCGTGCCCTCTCACCGTATGTTTGGAATCGTTGTCCTACTGACACACCCAAGATTCATGTTTCGGCATGTTTTCAATAACATAGGGAAGTATGAAGTCCGATAATATCTGCCTCTACTTGACGGAGTTCATTCTCGCCTTAATCCAATATAACGGACCAACACTAAAATAGGACAACGCTCCCCAAACCATAATATTTCCTCCTCCGCGTTAAGTTGTCCTTATAATGTATAGTGGGTTGAATAAAGTGTTTTCGGGCGGGGCGTCTTACGTAACGAATTCCAGCACTATAACACAAATTAAACTTCGATTAATCCGCCCAGGGGATAATTTTAAGGTCGTTTCGATAAAAACGCCTTTAAAGTTTTCGTTGTGCGTTTAAAACGTCCCGTTTATACCTAAACGATATAAGTGTGAAAAGTCCTATCTCAGTCAATTTTCAGAATTTTGCCTTAATTGTTTTTGTTTTATATAATTTATGCATATGTTCATATACCACCAAACAATGTAAAAAAAAGCTTTTACAGTATTGTAGACCGGCTTAACTGCGTTGGAAAGATAGGTAGAAATATTATAACGACATATGGGTGTGTATTCAAAAGATAGAAAATGACTTAAAATAAAAAGAGAGAGGAAAAAGTGCAGAAATAAGAAGAGCTGGATTTTTGGTCGCTCTTTCTAACATCCGATGTTTAGATTTTTGGGTTCTGCCAGACGTTCATCTAATACCATTCGGATTTGGAAAAAATATAAAAAATTATCGCGAGCGGAATTTCGAAGTGGTTATTTCTATAATCTTCACAAAAAAAAAAGATACCACTGCGGGCCATCACCAAAAAATCATTGAAATTAAATCAAACCACTGCAAACCCTAATTTCATATAATAGTATCCGGAAAAAAATCGCGTCTCGGTGTGTGTATGAAGTTAGCAATACAGGGCAACAAAATGTTTTGCTTCTAATTTTTTCAAAATAAGAGTTGTTCTGCTAACTTCATATGAAGTCATCAAAGCAACTATCGCAATTCCAGTGGTTGACGTATCTACACTTTGTGCGAATTATTTTCTATTAATTTGTGAAAAGAAAAAAAATTTGTGCTCTTAATTTCAATTAATAGGACACTTATTTTTTTAATGATTGAATTGTTTTTATTTTTACTGTCCTGACGAAAGGAAAAATAAACTCTTGCTTCTTGTTGTTAGTACATGCTACGAAAATCTAAGTACTTAGATGCGTGTACGACACGCACTTGCCCGTTTTTTTAAAAGTACGATCTGTCCTGCTAATGCTAACCGAAATTCCTCTTATAGACTCGTGCCAAAAAAAATCAAACGATGGAAAAGCTAGTTTTTTGTTATAGTCGATTACAGTACGGCTGTACATAAATATGGTCTGGTCAGTCAAGCTATAATTAGGACAGGTGTTATCCTCGACTGTAAATCTCTGAGGTTTCAGATTAAGTGTCTACAAAGTAAATATCTATGAAATCTGTCGGTATGGCATTGGAAATAATGTTGATTTTGGTAATATTAGTAGCATTAAAAGCATACCTTAGTTTCCACCTGGGGTTCAATTGCAACATCATTTATCGATGTAGGCAATTGATCTCTTTAAAACCAAAAGAATTTGTAAGAGTTATAAACCATTTTCCATTAATTATGTTAATTAATTAAATCGCGAACTGGCGCGATTCGTACTGATCGCGCGCTCAATATTTTCACTCTAATTTTTTGACTGACCGGACCTTCTGCTGAATCGTTGACTGAAATTTTTTTCTATGTTTAATATAATTTAATATAACTTGTAAAATTAATTTTAGCCTTTGTCAATTCGTTGCATGGACTTAGGAATTACGATATGTTTGATAGCGCACCAATGACACCTGTCCTAATTATAGCCTGACTGACCAGACCATATTAATGTACACCCGTACTGTAATTTATGTACCTGACTACCGGGCTATACGGGTGTATTTTGGGGAGGAAATATATGAAACTGCCATGTTGCAAATGTTGTTACACACAGTTTCATCCCTTTCATTTTAGAGGAAAGTCTCCGAAATTCATCGCTGAGTTGTTATGTATAGTATGCATTTTTATATAAAAAAAAAGAACGTCCGCTTTGTTTACAATTACAACTGGAAACAAGTAAATTGGTTACACGAGAAGATTTAAGAAAAATTTATTTTTGTGAACAACTGTACGCCTTTCAAAATAAGTTCCCCAAAGGTACACCCAGAAACTCATAACTGTAGGAGTGCGATTTTCCTTTCGGCTTCCAAAGTTTCAAGGCCAAGAAGAAGATATCGAGATTTGTACGATGGAGTTAAAACTTCTCAGTTAAATTTTATTAGTGCAAACCTACTAAAAGAATTTTGTATCGACTCCACTCGCGAGGAATGAAAAACTGAATAAGAAGACAATAATAATGACAGGATGATATGCAAGTTGCAACAAGCAGCAGGATTTTTTAACCTTGAAAGGATAATGTCATTCATTTCAAAGTATTTAATTTAAAATTAAGCACCAAAGCACAAATTTGTCGGTATCCTCCTTTAACCTGTAACAATCAGCCCAATCACAAATTGCAACAAAAATTTTCATGTCGTCAGCAAAGATCAAAAACTAGGCAAAAGTAAAACATAAGTAGGCATCACTGACGAATATTATAAAAAGAAGAGGACCTAAATGGCTTTCTTGTGGAACTCCTGAGAGTACATCAAACACTTTTGATAGACCAGAATCATTTAAGGGGGAGATAGGTTTAGAAGGCCTAATTTAAGCCTTTTTTTGTGATATTTTTTGAACGGGAATAAACAATTTTAACTCTTTGAAACAAAAAGATGTTTTTATTCTCATGTACAGTTACTTAGTTATAAGCTATAGTTGACAGCGGTGCGATGTCTGGGTTTTCCGGTTGCGTGACATGTGGAAGCTACAATTTTTGAGTAAAACCTAAACTTAAACAATTTTACATATTTATCTTCGACATGAACTTAAATTAGGATAAAATTTCAATAAATTGAGTAATTGAGAGACATTTGAAAAAAACAATGCTTTTTTAAGGTTTTTTTTCGCTCAGCTTTTGTAAGAAAAAAATACTTATATCTGTTTTTTTTTCCGAATTTAAGGGAGGGGTATGGGTTTCAGCGTTAAAAAAAACACTTTTTTTAGGAATTTTTTTTGAAGGAACGGATGGAGCAAATTTATTGAAACCTTTTGTACATTATTAAGCATACCTTTAACAATACTCTGTAATTTTTTCATGCAGAAATATTGCAAAACAAGCCGGTGATAGAGCTTGCCCCAGAACGTCTTTGAAAAAATACAATTTGCGGTGTTCACTGTATCTCGGTCGGAAATTATCAAAAATCAAAAACCATTAAAATTTAGTCAAAGTATTATCAAATCCTCCCCCCCTCGAGCTCCGATTTTTTTTTTTTTCATTTAAAAATTTTTGGTGGCCATCTAAAGTGTAAACTGCTATTTTCCACGAAAAATTCCGCCGTTTTGTGGGTGGGAAACCCCCTTAATGTAAAAAAAAAAATTTTAACGAAACGAGGGGGGTAGGTATTTTATATGGAGAAAATGTGTACCAAGTTTCAAATGAATCGGTCTAGTAGTTTTTAAATGGCAGTGAACACGGACTTTGCAAAAGTAGTTTTGAGAAAAACGCGTTTAAAGTTTTTTCACACAGCATAGAAGCATAGAAGACAGCATGAGAAGCGGTCACTTGAAACGCTGTATCTTCGTAAATCGACGTTCGATTTACTTGAAATTTTGACACGATACTTTCGACATGTTGTATTTACATTCAGGAAAAAAATTAAATAGAAAATGCTAAAAAAAAAATTACAAAACCCTACCCCGCCCTTAAGTTCATATCGAACCGATTCATATTCATATACCGATTTCATAACAAGTTAGAAAAACTTAGATTCATTAGAATTGGTTGAAATTTCGTTGAGTAGCATATCACGCCAGGCTTATAGCGTAGCTCCATCTACTGTGTGACGCAGCTAACATTTGCTCCGCGCGCGAGCGGTAGACGGTAACGAATAACACATGAAATATACATATATACATTATAAAATTATGTCAACATATTATTGAGCACTTTTACTTTTGATTTCTGCAATAAAAAAAAGATCGATTTTTTTGACCTCATAAACCTATCCCCCCCTTAAAACGGCCTGTTTGTGATTAGTGAGATATGAAGCAATCCATTGAAGAAAACACGAATGAAGGCCAAAAGTTTTCATTTTATAAAATGAGTATGGACAACATATGATTGCCAACCCTGTTCAATGGAATTAATGCCAATCCTCTTAAATAATACTAAATTAGTTAAAGTAGATTTGCCAAATTGAAGTTTATCCTTAACTATAATAGAATCTCATAAAATGTAGGTAGGTATCAGTTTTGCAATCCCTCTATAATTACAAACCTCATTACGAGGACCAGTTTTGTGAAGGCAATTAATAAAATAAGACTTCCAAGAGTCCAAAACTAGACCCTACTTCATAGATAGATTAAACAAAAGTGATACAGGGTCACACAAATATTTACAAAAACTTCATCTTTTTATTAAAACAAATCGTAATCAAATCCGAATGTTCATCTTTACACATTTCTCTATTTTATTTAACATTTTATTATTATTTTCGAGTTCAAGAGTCAAAATAAGATTTTAATTCCATCAAGAGCGTAAGACATTATTTGCTCGTATTAACGATTTTTCTGATTAGTGGGGTTATAATTTATTACTAGTTTTTATTCCCGGCTTCACACGGTGTAAAACAATTTACTATTGCGGATGCTCCATCCCGTCGAAATTGGTTCAGTCAATTAAGAATTGTTGGTCGCCATATTGAATCCTCCATCTTTAATTTCCAGATTTTGTCGATAGATTCCAGATCAGCGACCCCGAAAACATAAAAGCACCCGTGTTCATCGGACAATTTTCGGTAGCCATATTGGATACGCCATTTTACTTTTTCAAAAGTATTTTCAGTGCTGTTCCATATTCAGTTGATAAGATTTTTATCAGTTTTGGAATCATTCAAATTGACGCGGAAATAAACTCACAGCTCTCTCGTTACGTTAGCGTTTTAATAATACAGGGTGTATCATATAACCCATGCCGATTGATAGGAGTGATAGATCTCACCTAGCCGAACAAAAAATTGTATCGCAGGAGGGAGAATCTCAATATTTATCAAGTTACAGGGTGATTCATAAATTTTGGATTCATTGTATTATGCCCTTCCATAGAGGCATAACACGTCCAGATAGAGAAGGGGTATACAAATTTATACGTAGAAAAGTTTTTGCAGAATTTTTAAAAATTTGCATTTCACAAAAACTTTAACTTATGTAGATGAAACCCAAAATGCTTTTTCTCTAATTTAAAACTTATTACAGTTAAAAATATTTTAAAATGTAGAACTCCACTCCTTCTTCCCGAAATTCTATCGCTACTTCATTTGGCTGAGGAGAAATACTACTCAACTAAAACACATAAATCCTTCTCAGGTATGCATGGGTCTTACGTAATTTCAGATGAAAAATTACTGAGATAGAACAAGGTGCGAGAACAGTAAACTCACGGCGTTAACTGCGGATGCAACTTGCAGTTGTGTAAACTTTGGGAAGTGGATATGGCGCATTAATTGCATGGCACCTGCTCAAAATTAATCCGCAGCTTCGAACTATTCTGAACTCAGCACGTACAGCAGCGCCGTAAAGTTATTTATTGCGGCAGCCCTTGCTTATAATGGATCCCACCGAATCTAATTATATTTTCGCAGCATCCCCGGAGGTGGAAAAGCGGTAGGAGCTCCTTACAGAACGGGATTTGCTCGGGTGCAAACTAATCCAGCTTCGCTTGCATAACGAGTCACGGCTCCGGACCAAGTTTGCACAAAATGGCTGAATTGTGAAATGAACGTAATAAATGTGCACAATAAATCAAGCGTTTGAGGAGTGCATGTTTCGGTCGATAACAGGCGAGCGCTTCCCGCAATTTAGGAGGCCCCAAATCAGGTGTATGTGCGTTTAATTATTCACCATTGTCCGATTAGAGGCCGGGATGAGCTGGTAGCGTAGCAGCGTCCGCCAGATCCACCCCCGGATCCCCTCCGGAAAATCGATAGCACAATTAGGGTAGATGCAAATTTACTACTTCATCTGCCCAAAAGGCACTTCAGCCGGTGTGTTTGCCGGGGTATAATCATGTTTTAATTTGTTTGTAAACGCTCTTATGAGCACACCACTAAAAATCTTACAAAGCGTCCCAAGGTAAATACTGGCGACTAAGCCCTGCGCCCGGGACATTTCCCGGAATACCAGGGATACGCTCGGGGGAGCGACATAAGTCGATTAAAACCTTTTAAACGGACACATGAGCAGCCCTCACATAGACATCCTGTTCCTGGTCCAGAGCATTCTGTCCGCCTGTTGTCATGGACACTGGCACTCGTTCCGGCCGGGTCGGGTCGGTCGGTCTGGATCCACCCAGCTGCAGAGTTGCAATTAAGCCCCTGTCCCTGCCCCGGCCCGGCTGCGTATCGACTAAAAATTTGTTTGCCCTCACTGTTTTATTTATTCATATTATTGCGTTCCGGTATTTGATTAAACTCTCTAAGGAAACTAGGAATTCATTTAATCACTGCGCAGTGTCGTCGTCGCATCTGCACAAGAGGAGTATTGCAGCGTGAAATTATGGGAGGGGGGTGGGGGCAAAAACCGCATGTCTTCAAATGCTGCAAATGAAACCGGACGGAAGTTAACCAAACATTGGGTGCCTTCTACCCTTTTCGCCGGGCGCTATTTATCCAGCTACACAGCCGGCGGTGCCACCGCTAGCGTCACCGCCATCCTACAGATATAGAAAGTGAAAAGCCCCAGCCTGGATGCTGGGGGCTGTGCAGTTTATATCACTCACGCAAATATGAATGTAGCCCGGTTCCGGCGGAAAACGCTCACGCTCCGCTTTCTGTCGTTAATTTTGAAATAGCGCTCACTTCGCCACTCAGCCACAAAGGTGGCGTGGGGTGGGGGTGTGCGGGTTTGCTCCGGTTTCATATGGCCATATACCGTTTGTAAATACGAAATTTGATTTTGGTACTCTCGGTAGTTTCGCTGTTGCCGAAGGGATAGAAAAAGCTATTTCCTCCTCTACATAATAAACGAATGGGTTTTTTGAAGAAAATCGCTCGCTGAAGTGGCACACAACTTCGGAATGGAGTTTTCGGAAATGAAGCTTGTTAGTGGGGCCAGTAAAAGAATTGCAATAAATCTGTACAACATCCGGAATTTGATCATCCATATGAGTGGTTCACTTTGCACGTCTTTAATAAACGGAAGTCTTGTGCAACTAGGGTAGACGAAGTAGAACTGCCCCTGGGGGAGAATTCCATAGCGCACCGCCCGCCATTGAGTTGCCTTAATGAATATCCCGTAAAATCACGCAGGGTTTTTCTCTTTCTTCCCAATCTGTAACATTTCTTTAATTCCCACCCAAAAGTAAAAGAATTGTTAGGGGTGTGTGAAGCCTGCTTACTACTGACATTTATAAATTGGGCAAGCGCGTCTGTCTGTCTGGTTTGTTTGAATGTTTATTACTTGAGAATTCGGGAGCGTTCATTGCAGTCACACAGCTAACGGTTTTCAATGCTTCGAACGTATTACAAAAAGGCAGATTTCATAAGGTGTTTTACATCGGAACGACTGGGGAAAAGAGCATATAATTCTCAGGAGAACTGCACCTTTTAAGGGATCTACCCTCTTTATAATTTTAAAAAAATCGATTTTTTTTTATTGCATTTTCATAAAGTATATATATTCAGAAATATCATATTAAAATTTTATAAAGATCGGAGCAGTGTAACTGTATTTTTGTCTCAAAATTAGTCGAGTTTAAAATTTTGATATAACAACATCTCTGCGCGTTTGTTTATAATCGAGAAGTGTGGCGTGCGGCCGACGCAGTACTGATGCCTCCAAGGAAGCCAGAACATATCGCAGGAACGCTACCTTGGATGAAAATGTACATTTTGAGGAAAAAGAAGGCATAGTGTATGGTCCAGGCATCGCTGATTAGGCATAGGTGGGATTTTTTACGATTTTTCATTAACCAAAGTATAATCACGTTTTCGCAAAATCACTTTTATCGACACCGCGTTGATGAAATATCGGAAACGACCGAACCGATTCTCACCGAATTTTTACCAAACATTCTTTATGACTACAGCTATAGCGCATCGAAGGGGTTTTTCAAAATTTTGATTTTAAAATATTTTGTTGGCCAAAATCGGTGAAAAAAAATATGTTTTTTTCGTAGTTTTTCAAAAAATGTCCGCCATTTTGTCAATTTTGCAAAAATCAAAAATCGCTTCCGACGCGATATAGCTATTAATATATTGAACTTAAAACTCTTTGCTTTTTTTTCCGACCATGCATCTCGGAGATTTCATCAACGCCGCACACTCCTCTCGTTTTTTGGATCATTTTTCGACCAGCAGTTCCATCCTTAAAATTTCACAAAAATGAATAAAAAAAAAAGTGTTTGATATAGATCGAGAGTGTATTTATTGAATGTAACAATATTTTTTTTCCATTTTTATAATTTAAACCTATCGAAAAATGTATTGCAATTAACCCTTCTTTCCCTCCGAAAAGAGGGTAGATCCCTTAAAGAAATATAACACATATAAATCATGTTATCATGTCGAGGCCAATTCAGAGGTACAATACGCGAATATATACACTCATCGAATGTTTCCCGCAATAAATTGATAACGTTGCGCGCTGTGCGGCATATTGTGCCGTCTTGTTGAATCCAAAGCTTTTCCATATTAACGCCATTCTATTGGGAACGAAACAGTTAGTAATCGTGGATCTATATCGCTCTCCATTGACTGTACCATTCTGTCTGGCATTCTTTTTCAAGAAATATGGGCCAAAGATTCCACCGGGCTATAGAGCACACCAAACAGTGACCTTTAGTGGATGTAACGGCATCTCAACAAATTCTTCTAGGTTTTCTGCATTTCAAATCCGGCAGTTATGTAGCTAGCATTATAGGAATTGTAATACTCGTAGGTACACTTTTGCTTTTCATGTTAAATACTTTCTATTTAGTTATATTTTTTCTTGGTCTATTTACTTAAAATTTCATATTATTGTATAATGTATTTACTTGCGCTTTTTCTTTTCTTCTTTTGTTCTCTTTCTTGTTTTTTTTTTGCTTTTGTCCTTTCTTTCCAATGTTTGCTTAGAGGTATAGATAAACTCACAATCAGCTGTTCTTAAGTGCACTATAAGGTTAGACATTTGTAGCGATGTTTAATAAATATTATTATTATTAAAATTGGAATCACTGCTTTCCCATAATTCGATATGTGCTTCTTTCCACCATTTCGGAATTTCTAGTTTCTCAACTCAATTCAGTATATAAAGCCACATAACCCGATCTCATATTTATTTTCGTCCTTCTATTATTGTCAACTATTTCATTTCATTTTGCTAACCTATGTATTTCTGTCTCACTTAGCCCCATTTCATTTCATTTCATTTCATATTTCACCCCGCTGTGAATGTTACGAAATAAAAATTTAAAATTTTGCCACAGATTATGGCGCAAAAGTAATAACGACCCAGCATCGTTTTCCCGAATTTGTTTCGCAACAAGCAGATAATAATTGTTTCAATCTGGCGCACCCAAAATGTGCGGGGTAATTCATGATTGGAAAAAACACAGACGTGGCAGCCATACCCGTGAATAGAAGGAATTATATAAAGCGTTACGTTCTTCATTATGTTCGGGCAAATTCAATTTCTTTAAATTGCTGCCATCATCCGTATTTTCCTTTTAGGCTCCTTGAGGATACAATTCCACTTTGCTTTTGTTGGATAACACGACTAAATTCTGCTTGTGGAGGAAGAGATTTCGGCAAAGCGGGCGAGGGTTGTCTTTGTTAAAATAATTTCCTTTGAAAATGTAACTTGAGTAATTCTTTAATTCCATTTCTTTTGATACATATTAGGTAATCCCATAAAATACTGAGATGCGGCGTAGAGAAAGCATATATGTATAGGATCCTTGTGAACGTTGACAAACATAACTTAACACTCCCATTAGCTAAAATATGATGAAAACATCTTTGAAAATGAGGTTTCCGGTATTTGATGCTTCTATTGAATCTGAAACTGCAAACTTTAAAGTAACTCTGCTTGTTGCTTTTAGGGCAATGGATCTAAACAAAATAAGTGCCATGAAATCAATTCTTCCAATAAGGGCTATTCGATCATAATTTTTTTTCTTATAATTTTTGTTATTATTTTCTCTGCACTCAAAACAAAATTTCCTGAAAGTCAGGAAAGACTGCTATAAAAATAAGAAAATCATCATTGAATACGTGCTCATGGCGACCAATCTTTAAAGGAAAGAAATATTTACATTGAAGCCCTGCTGGATTTTTTTGTGATTTTCAATGGGATTCGAAATTGGGACGCCTGGATACGCTCGCATTACTCCACTGACACTTCACATATCAGATCCACTTATAATCTGACCCTTTGGAAAGCAAAACAATCTCAATCATGTGGAATTCGAACCCGGGACCTCTAGAACAGTAGTGCACAGCAACCACCATACCTCCCTAATTTAAATTCCGACTTTCCCTTTACTTATTTCATCATATATTTTTCATCGTATAACCAAGACAGTTCTAAACTTTAAATTGAGTATAATTTTCTTTGGTTTGAGAAACATTTATATTATAACTAGCTTGCCCGGACCCGGCGTTCCCGGGATACTATTAAATTTGTATTCCTTAATTTTACAACGCCTCCCTACTGCACAACCGCCTCTCCTATGTGACTCAGCGGGGTGGGGGTGGTCTCATTAAATCAACCATAAATTCGTACACAATACACCCCATACATCATTTTCACCTATTCCTAATACTTTTTTAACTGTAAACTGTAAAGTATTATTAAATTTAGTTTTCCTCATTTTACACCACCTCCTTATTGCACCCCCTCTCCTATATCTCCCAGCGGGGTGGAGGTTGGTCTCATATTTGGAAATTTGGATAACAGATTCGAAATCAGTGATCCTGAAAATTCCCTACTGCGGATTTTCAGGGAAATCCCTTGAATTAGCGAAATCGGTCCAGCCGTTCACGCGTGATGGCGTGACCAAGGGAAATAGGGATTCATTTCTACATATATAGATTACTCTGCTTTCTTAGCTATCGATTGGTGCAAAAATTATTCCATATCATACAATTAGCATACAATTTTTTTCCACAGCCGTTTCAATTTTGTCGGCACCCACCGAAAAAACCAAGTTTTCACTATTTTCACCAACTTTCACCAACCCGGCCCAATTTCCTATAGTGTCTCTTCTTCCTACCCCTGAGATACACTTCTGGGGGCTGTCATCCCCCACCCCTCCCCCATAACAAAAACACGTTTTCACCAATAATTCCCACATTTCACACTTTTAACCAACCTTTCTTTCACCAGCACATTCTACACTACCTCCCCTTTCCAACGATACCCATAACATGGCACACGCATTTAACAACAAATTTCGTCTTCTTCTTCCTGGCCGCGACGGGAACGCGGTCGAACGGGATAAAAAGTTCTATGTCCGTCTCCTGGTTCTAAGCTACCTTCCCACTAATTTTCAGCCAAATCAGCTCAGCCGTTCTTGAGTTATGAATAGTGTAACTAACACGACTTCCTTTTATATATATAGATAATTGTTATAAAAAATAGAAAAACTCAATCAATGATATGTAATGTGTGTAATGTGTCAAAAAAATATACACAGTTTAGCACTAGATCAATGTCGAAGTACTAACCATTTTAGTTAGCAAATCGAGTGAGCCATTGTGGTCGGTACTATTTTTGAAAAACCAAATTGGCGGGCGTTAGACAGTATAATTTCTAAGATTTAGCCAAATTGCGAATGCTTGATTTTTCGCGTCACGTTCCTTGATTTTGAAACGTCTTCAAGAAGTCTATTTAACTTTTTAGAACCTATTCACTTGAAAATTCATTTATGTACGTTGAGATCGGTCGCCATCTAGAATATCGATATTTTATAAGCAGCTTTTAAATCAGCGACCCCAAAAAGCTCTACATATTAAATTACGCAGAGACCGTTGAAGTTGAGAATTTTTACTCGCCATTTTGAATTTCCAAATTTCACAGATTCGCAATCAGCGACCACGAAAACCTAAATCAGTGAATTAATACAAACTATAGTGTAGTGTTCCCAGACAACATGTCGCTAGCTACGAAAGTATACGTGATTAGTACTCCAAGCATTAGAAAACATTTGTAAGGTTTTCTTTTGCAAATGTTGCTTGGAAATTGCTTCCAAAGTTTTACTCAATTCAATAATCGGAAGAAAACAGCTTTACGATTGTTCATTACGTTTTCAATATAGAAAAACGTTGGGAGCTATTTATCCTGAGAACCTATTTTCAGGTTATGACAGTTTTCTTTGGTACTGTCCGTTGCCGCTTATTATACATAAATATTTAGCAGTTCCTTTGTTCGAGAATAAAGTCATGGTTTGCAAAAATGAAATATTTTGTACCTAATGAAAAAGTTCAAAGTAGAGGCAACTATTTGCAACAGGGTAGGGGCACTTCATCCACAGAAACGATGTGGACAGGGAAAAAACTCCGGAGTGCATTTATTCGGGTTTTGTTGCATAATTACCGATGCGTGCAGAAAATATCACACAGTCGGGCTGAGGTCCCCCACCCCTACCTCGATTACGTCGGGCCCGGGCGCGCCCGAGGACAGGGGAGGATACAGGCGCGCAGCCTGGGATGATGTAGGGCTGCTGCAAATTTCCATATTGCCGCGAGTGCCTCAAAAGTAACTTTAATATTAATATCAATTTCCAGCTGACACTCGGCGTAAATGCGGAGAACAAAGGAAAACGAGGGCTGATTTTTAAAGCGTAGAGAAATGGGAAGAAAGTTCGTAATCACCTCCTGAACAATTTTCCTCACTACCACCACTGTGCGACGAGTCGAGCTCTGGGCCCGGAGCTGTGTGGTTGGAGCGGGACGAGAACCCAGCAGTTCCAGCACAATTCCCGGTTTTGATATACACACGCCACCCCCTCTACCCATCATTTGAACCCAGCAAAATTTCCCGGGCACAACATTCACAGGGTACACCAAAAAGCGTTCAACTTCACTTTCGAACGTTTACTCCCAGGCTGGAAATCGTGTTACTGTAGGGCGACTCATCAGCTTGGTTAAGGGTGCTTTTCCGAACATGGTTGGGAAGTGGGCGAAATTTTCCCAGGCTTCCGTGAGCCGAAACCACCCACTCGCCGGGCCAATCTCCTTTGTATTTGTGGAACTTTCAGCAGTGAGTTGATGCCGGGTCTGGAATCTGGATGCTGGGGCTGAGCGGCTGCACACAATCGCACCTAGCCAGGCATGTGTTGAGTATGACTGTGCAGAATCGTCTCCGGCAAGTCTTGTTCAAACAAAACCGGGTGAGAGCTGGGTAGCTGCAAAAGATCAATATATGGCCGGATGCTGGGCTCGCACACACCCACACCACCACCATCGTACAGCTACAGCCGGTACCACACCAAACTATACCGAGCGAATCCATCTCCATTAGAAAGAAAAAGGTATGCTGCCCGGGTATGAGGTGCCGGGGTGCGCCCGGTTTTTGGGCAATGGTATGGGAGTGCTTAATGGTTGCCATGACGACGACTTTCTACCGAGCTCCTTCGCCGGGTACTGTGGTGCTCTCCTAGGTGGGTGTAAAGGCATTTGTTGGCATCTTGTGTTATTTTTATTCTGCTGGCCTTGTGGGGTTCCAACGGTTTATTTTGGGGGTTGAAATACCCTACCGGCCTGAAGTGGATGAAAATTATATTTAAGGAACTGGAAAAGTTTTTCAGGTAGTTAACGGGGCTCCACAGTAGTGGTAATAAGGATTTGTTGCGAAAAAAAAAAGTTAACTTGCGTAGAAGAAATCATCAATTTTGTGTTAGTCCCTCCCATACCACAAGGCCCGGCCGGGGCGCATTGAATGACAGGAAATGAGGTCTTCAAGGCCTTCACTTGGCCTCAGTCACCCTTTTACTCGGGCACCTTAATCAATGGCCCCTTAGCATTCGGGTCACATCCTCCTCCTCTGTAGCAATCTCACGTCCAGTGCGCTGGGCAATTTCAATTTTGGGGCCGTGGGCAATGGTGGCAATGGGGCCTAATTAGATGAAACGACTCCAAAAGGCGAAACTCGCGCAAGTCGCTGAGAGCAAAAATCGCCTGCACACAGCACAGCCCGAGAAACAAAATTGCCTCATTTCAATTTTCAGCGAATTTAATAACTTCCAGTTGCAGAGGCAAAGGCACCAGAGGCCCCCGGAGCTCTTGTGAAGCTTGTCCTGGAATCAGACTGCTCGCATTTGCGGTGGGCCTCCATTGATTTTTCCATTTCGAGGAAAAGCACACGATGAACGCCCATTTGGAAGCACGCCCGGTCGTCATATGGGAAAATTGTCACACATAGGACTTTTTGAGGGAAACTCAAAGTGATCGCTTCTTTGAAAGTCATTAAAACCTCTTTATGGCAAAATTGCCTCTGCCTTGCTCGGTTAAGCTCCATCTCGGCTGGGAGTCCTTCGGCGCGGGAAGGGGGTTCAGGTAAAGTGAATTTCTGGAAAAACAAGTCGATTTTGAACACCTATTGCTTCCTTCTGAAGAGCGTAATTGTTTCTTTTGCCTTACATGATACAATAATTCTTCCGTCAAGGCGACACAAAGGGCGGTGGTATTCGTTAGAGGTAATTATGTAAAGGTGCGCACTTCAATTCAGTGCCTCATACAGCAATGTGAGCCCTAGTAAAGTAATTTTAAAACAATCAACTTATAGTCTAGTGCCGAGTCGATCATTATCCGTAATCGTTCGTTGCACCACATGATACTCGTTACTGACCCCTATGACTTACTCTTTATTATCTACAATTTCAAATGGGGGAGTACGATACGGTTCAATTTACAATACGATATGCCTTTAAAATCGTATGGTAACCTTAGTAATTCTATATAAGTACATTTATGGGACTCGAGTAGTCTAGTAGTAAGCCGGTCTAAGAGTCCCAGGCTCGAATCCAACTCGGACCCCACGGTTCCACTCACAGAGTGCACTTTTCCTAATACTCGTATAGGCGACAGATGGAAGACCCATCAATTAAGATAGCTACTGCGGACTCTGAAGTGGAGAGACTTTGTGAAATTCCTATGCTCATGACTAGAGTGAAATAGGAAACATATTTTTTTTATACAGGTTGTATTTATAATGCATACCAAAATAATTGGGCTGACAGATCTCACCTAGGCAAACAAAATATTTGTGGGCAAGGAAGTAAATCTGAATCGTGGAATTTTTAGGAAGTAGATTAGGACAGTAGCTGTTTGGCGTAAGTTTAATGTCGCTGCGTTGAGTAGATCAACCGAATTTATGAATCTCCCTGTACATCCAAAATGGTTCAGAGTTGATCTTTTTCAGGGCCTCGATTAACGGAATACGAAACATTTGTTTTGTTCCAAAGCGAACGTGAGTTGCCTTGCGATCACTAAAAACGATCGTGAGAACTAAGAGTTAATTTGGTATTTTTATACTTTGAATGTAATTTAAATAGAAATTAGTAATCAGTGTGATATATTCTGCTTCGCACGGTGGCGCTTGATTATACTGGGTTTTATCTTACTTCAATGATACTACATATTTATAGCAATAGATTTAGTTTAGTTGGAAAGGGGGCCTTCAGGTTCAAGGCTTCATTGAGACTGCTTGGATCTATTGTGAATGTCCATCCATATATCATCCCAGGTAGTAGCCCAGGATTTTCCTGGTAGCTACATATATACTTATTACTTGTTACTTATTCGCCCGAAACTATTATATTATTATCAAATCTCCTCAATCTTTCTTATTAATCCAAGTGAAAAAATTCCAGATGCCTTATTGAATTCGCGGTTTTAAAATTCGAAATTTCAACAAATTATTCAATATCAGCTATATTGTAGCCGCCATTTTGAAACCTTGTACTTTATCAAAATAACAAATAGCCGATGGAATATGTATACTGTCTTGTGATTGAGGGCCTGTCCGAATCCAAGTCCTCGCCTTCATCTTTGTCTAGTTATGACAGTTAAAATGTCGTCATCAAACAAGCTAAGCTATTATAACAAACTAGCTTGCCCGGACACGGCGTTTCCCGGGATACTATTAAATTTGTACTCCTTAATTTTACAACGCCTCCCTACTGCACCACCGCCTCTCCTAAGTGAGCCAGCGTTTTCCTATTTGCGTTTTGCACATGTTTTAGATATTTTCCAACAGTATTATTAAATTTAGTTTTCTTCATTTTACATCACCTCTTTATTGCACCCCCTCTCCTATATCTCCCAGCGTGGTGGGGGTGGTCTCGTATTTGGAAATTTGAATAGCAGATTCGCAACCAGTGATCCCGAAAATTCCCTAGTGTGGATTTTCAGGGAAATCCCTTAAAGTTTAACTTTTCGGTCGCCATATTGGATCCGACATCTTGAATTCCAAAATTTTGAATGTAAGTTCGAGATCTGCGACCCCGAAAACCTGCAATTGTCTTTTTCATAAAGATTCCTTGAAGTTGGAAAATTCGCTCCCTATACAAAAACGAAAATTTCGATTTTTTCGGTTTTCCGGCTTTTCCTTTGGGGTTTCCCGAATTTTCTTTTTTGTCAAACCTCCCCTGTATTATAGCGAATAAAATAAAAAAAAGTATCGAAATCGGTCAAGCCGTTTTTTTGTTAAGTTCCCTTAAGATTTGTACGCTCCGGACAGTATCTTTAAGACTTGCCGAAAGATTTCGAAAGTTAACGAAACATAACAAGGATAAGACTATTATCGCTGCCAGTATGACACTTTATATAATCGTACAAATTCTTAAGCTGCCTTAAGGTCTATTATAGTTAAGGTTATAGACATGAATTCAAACAGAGCTTAGCTTGGTGTGACGTCATGAACTGGCATAATAAGATGAGGACGAAGATTTGTATTCGGAAAGGCCCTGAAAACTATGCCAACAAAAGTCCCTCTTTTCGTGGAATCACCCAATATAATACTTAAAATAAAAACCTACTTTACTACCCAAATGCGAGCGTTATTTACGCCCCTATCCGCTTGTTCGTTATTATTAACTAGCACTTGTGCGAGCCACAGTCTTACTAGCTAGTGTAATAGCCGGGTAGCTTTACCTAATAACCGTAATTGTATAAAATGTTTTCAAGCGTAGTATCGTACTCTATATGTTATATAGCAACCGTGGCTAATGGTAATTAAAAGCCTTTTGGTTACGACTAGGAACATACAAGTAGGCACACTTCACATACTACACAACGGAATACAAATTCGTTGCGAATTATATGAAATTTAAAAGTTGGCTGAAACTTTCGCTAGTTTTTTAGTGCAAGTTTCCCTTTAATATTCGTACAGCCCGAGAATCACTTCCATCTGATACTAACATACATACAGCCTTTTTGTTAGGCACCTAAAATTTTTTTTTTTAACCTTATGTTATCTCTTCCTGCTCCAATGTGTAGGCGTGCGCTTTTTTTAAGCATTGTTAGGAACAGAGCTGAAAGCTGATGAAGATAATGTGAAAGGCCATTAGGCGATTTGAATGGGGATTTGTGCACACCATTTTTTGTGGGTATGGTGATGGATATAAATATATGTACATATGTAAATTGAAAGAAAAAGACTTGAAGCAACGAAAAAAGGTGCGAGTGCAATCATTTAATGGTTACAAGAGATGTAACACTTGTATACGTTTTTATAAACGATAATAAATAGATTCTAATAGGGAGGGATAACTACCAGTCCGAGCACTCTTGCTGGCAGTTTTTTTTTATATTTATGTTCAGTAGATTCAGACATGAGGAATAGTATTAAGGGGTTATACGCAGTTGCGAGGCTCAAAAAAGACGTACTTTTATGAATTTTGTATAGAAACAGTTTTTATTTATCAATTACAAGTGATGGTAATTCAAATAGAGCTGCCTACTTTTAAGAATACAATAGCGCGTCGATCATGTAAAAATATTAATGTGCAACGCTCCTGTAGATGATGTCCCGAACGACATCTAAAAAAAGGCGCTTGACGGTGATCTCCATTTCGGCGGTTTGGATTAACTGAAATCAAAAACTATGTTGGATTCTTTTAAAGGATAGATTAATACAGGTATTGAACGAAGGAATAATAAAAATTTTGATTTTTGACAAAATGGCGTCTATTTGAAAAAAAATTTTCGTTTTTGACTGAAATTTTCGCTCCAAATTGTTAAAAAAAACCAGTAATAATTTTTTTAAATCTTATTCTTTCGTTCAGTACCTGAGGAATATATCTAAGAAGATTTTGTAAAAATTTGAGACCGATCAGTTGAGCCATTTCTGAAATCGGGATCACCGACTTTGAAAATACCGATTTGAGAAAAACGCGTTTAAAGTTTCAAAAGCACTTTGCATAGAGAAAAAAATGTTTTTTTCAACTTACATTGAATCGTCTATTCCAGGGCCATATAATACACTGTCACTTACTAATACACTGTCACTTTACACATCTGGATACATTAGAAGGGAGAATTTACAATAGGCAGGTGAATAAAAGGGACAGCGTTCTAGGTAAGCGCTGCCGCTCCGCCCTCCTATTTTCAAGCGCTCTGACACGTCTTTACAAAAATATGTGTAACTTCGAAAATAATCGCCGGATTGACTTGAAATTTTCTGTGTATGTACTTAAATAAATGTACATTCCGAAAATGCCAACCTCTTAAATCATCCAAATTTATTTTGAAAATCACTCGCCGATTAGCAAGACTTATAGACTACTTCATGATAATTATGGTGCACATAATCGTCTATCTGAGCAAGCCATCCTCCGAATTGTGGATAGTTTTTGCACCACATGCTCTCTGAATGAAGCAACAACACCAACACATCAGCGGGATGTACATCCTGAATCAAATATTACCGCTAAAAAATAAAATAAGCAAGATGTTCTAATTTTATTGATTCGTCGCCGGTCACAGCAATTGGAACTCTTTCCGTACACCACGCAGAAAATTTTGCGCAAAGATTTCAGTCTACAATCATGTCAAATGCAATGGTTGTGGGAATTAGTTCCACTATACCGTATCGTTTACGTCGTTCATTAGCTGATTTGTGACAAGTTACGAGGCTCATTTTTGTCGTAATGAATGTGTTAATAAACAAGTTTCTGGAATGAGATCAATCCAGAAAAAACTCTAGAGAATCCATTTCATCCAGTAAAACGCACCGTTTGCCGCATGTACCTAGTTCACCTAATATTTTGTCTTTGCAGGCTTATGACTTTTTTTATAATTAATGTAACGTGAAAAAGTTATTAATAAATGTTGTGGAGAATTTAATTTTCTACAACAAATCACCACACAATTTTTTTGCGGGACTTATAGTTAAAGAGATATAAACGAAATTCTGGTTAAACACTATTTTCAAGATGGCGACGGAATACAGGGATTGACTACCCAAAACCTCAGGTTTACACTAACCACTGACCCCTAAAATGTACGGTTGTCTTATTTTTGTCGACCATGTAACTGGAATAAAAAGTGATTTAAAAAATAAACAAAAATTGGTCTTCATATTTTTCTTCAGCGCAAGAACATGAGATGAGGATATTAATTTGTAAAAAAATATATCATCAACAATAAATTAAAAATAAAAAATATACTGAAATACCGAAAAGACAATATTAAAAACTAAGTTGACAGAGCAACGCAGTGCCACGCATGATCCAGTGCGATGGGTCGGTGTTCTTGTTGCATGCCAGTAGCATCGCCACCACGAAATTAGTACTGTGCCCAGTTGTGGATAGCACTCCTCGCCTCTCGGCTGTTTTGTAGACAGGACAAACGTAAACATGTCCCTCTATCAAATCCTCACGTTTAATGGGCTTCATCCAAATGAGGGGCATCACGTCGAACAGTTCTCGAGGATGAGATTCGGCCAAACATTTGCCAGCGGAATCCCAACGAGCGCCTTCCAAAAACAGCCCGTACACGAACACTCCATCCTCCGGGGGCTTAGTAATTTCGGTTCTGTCCTTATCCAGAATCTCATAGTCGAATGCAAGCAAATCGATTGGGATAATATACTTTCGCGCGTAGTTCTGCTGGGCGCCCGTTAAGAACGCCTGGGTGAAGTAGAAGCCCGAGAGCCAGAAGGTCGGGGGTGGCCCCTTGTCGTACCACTTCTGCAAAGGAATTTTCTCTGTTAGATCGATACAGCCGTCGGAGCTGACATAAAAAGTGTACAGACCTGAAGGAAGTTGAGGCGCTCGAGGAAGTCAGTCACGTAACTGCCGAGCGGCTTCAGGCTGGGATATGACTTTGCTGCCCACATCCCCGGTATTCGCCCAATGAGGACCGCCTTAAAAACCATCTCCATCGGGGCAGACATCACCACCAGACCTGCAAAATTGAAAAGTCAACGTTGAATCACAGCAGCTCCAGAGTTTCCCATCAACCAATTTGTCAGCCTGTTTATTTTCGACTAAAGCAATTTTTCAACTCGACCACATGGTAAATTTTCGCTGGAGGAACCCCAGCACTACTTCAACAGTTTCAAGGAGCACCGGCTCGAGTGCAGTTTAAGCAAATGTCGTACGTCAGTCATGCCCCCGGTCAGAGCAGGGTATTTGACCCAGTTTACGACCCGCTCTTTATAGTCTCGGGCCCGAAGGACGCGTGGCGAGCAAACACGTACGCCCTGTCCAAGTCGGCCCCAATTCATGTCTTCACAAAGTACGATGTTATGTTCAGCGATCTACCAAAGGAGTCAAGGAGCATTTACTGGAAGCAACAAAACCTGCTGCCGCACTTCAGGCTCGGCGGAGGTAACTTTTTATGCTTTTAATGACGAAAATCATTTTTGGCTTTTCAGGAGGAGATGCCACCGACGGGAATGCAGAAACGAGCGCGCTAGATGTTACTGGCAGAATCAGGAGCTGCTTCTTCCGCTATCCTCCCGATGGATGTGCCGGGAATACCGCCATTGTTAACCTGCACCTGGATTTGCCCGGTGAACACAAGGAGAAAGGCGCACCGCATCCTGTGGAGAAATTTAAAAGCGCAGCATGTCAGACATGTTACAGGTGAAATCTGCTGAAAGCGTTTTACTCGTTTTTACTCAGCGTAAAGTCCAGAAATTTTCTGTGTTTTTGCGAAATTGCAGCTGGAAGTGGGTTTTGAAAGGTTTTCTGACCTGCTTTCAGAGTAATGCTCTGCGACTAATTCAGTTTTAGCTCCACAAAGGCAAAGACTGGTTCGAAGCTTCTTCTGCTGAGTTTGGTGTTCTATTTCGAGAGTATCCATTTGTGGACATTCGAAAGAAAGTGATTGGATTTGAACAGAAATCCCTTTCTTAGCAGGAAGACTGATGAAGTCACTTGCATTTTTTGCTTTTGCAGAATGTCAGATAAAATACCTGCAAAATAATCTAAAATACATACGTGTGGATAAATGAATGACGGCAAGCACATTTGGCTATTTCCAAAATTTATAGTTTGCTAGCTGAATTGAGTTCGGCTTAAATTGCCATGAAACTTTTATAGCGAGGGTGAACCCGTTTGAGAGCGTCACACAATCGTAATACCTCAAACCGGCACGAAACACGAAAACTACATACAAACGCTGAACAATGGTTTGCATTAAATTTTGTACATGAAGATTTTTGTGGTTACTAATTTCAAATATGGTGTCCAAGTTTACAAATTCAAAATACTAAACTCCCCCAGATTATCATGCAAGTTGGTGTGCTGGGATTTTGCGGCTGCTGATTACAAATAACAACCCAATTCCACCAATTCAAAAAAGGGGATTCAGTATGGGGAACTCTAAAATACTCAACTTCTTAATATTTTCATGAAGGTTAGTACGTAAGGGTTTTTGGAGTAGCTGATATGATTCCAAATATGGTGCTCTATTTTACAAATTCAAAATGGCGGCTCTACTATGGCGAATACACATTACTAAACGTACTCAGATTTTCATAAATAGTAAATGGGGATTATTGCGATACGATACCCAATCTTAAAAATTTCAAATGCCGGTTTCAATATGGCAAATTCACTTTAGACGTGCAGATTCTGTGATATGTATGCACACATATTAGGGTTCCGTACCAAAGGCAGCAAAGAAACTCTATTGGTGAGACTTTGCTATTGGACTGTCCGTCCCTCTGATTATCCCAGGCATTTTTAGACCTATCGACACGAAATATTGGACAGTTATAGAACTTGTTTCTCCGCACCTAGTTCAAGAGTCAAAAGTGAAAAAATAATTGGAAGCCAAAAGGGAGCAGAACAGAATTTTTTACCCAGAAAGGGCTAATTTCCACACATTTCAAAACACCACAGGGGGGGCTTATCTCAGTTGGTAGCGCGATGAATGGCGGCGAGCCTGTTAGACACTAGAGGTTGTTTGATTTCCACCAGAACGCGTCTAAGAGTGTCTTTCGATGACCGGGACAGCCACAACAAACTAGTCTAACCAACCTAAGCAACGAATATAAGGAGACCCTTCCCAAATGATAAAAACCCAACAATCAGCGCCATGTGGAGTTTGCATAATAAACAGGAAATCCAATAAACGTAACACCGTCGTGTTATAATGATGAAATTCATTATTGCCAGATGTCTAAAAACTTTTAAAAACATCGTCTGATTGCATCACTTACAGTCGCCATCATCTGTTGTGAAAGCGTCTTCACATAAAAAATACAGCCAAAAATACGTAAAGATCTATTGGCAGTGTCTGTCACGGTGTTTTTTCTACGGTTAACAAATTAATCTAAAGACGTCGACGTACGAACATATGTAGTAGGTTATAATTAATTAAATTTGTAAATTTTTAATTTCTTCTAAATCAATTTACGAGTATATTTCCAGGGAGTCTTCAGCACAAACGCGTCCTTATCAACCGGATGCTGTTATCGGTCCTGGCGAAATCGAAGAACCAGAAGTGTTACGAATCAGCAAACTTATCTCTGGAGATGATCAGCCGGGCGAATTCGAAGCGAAAATTGTAGAACGGGTCCGAAGACGAAGAAAATGGGAAAAGGAACTACCAACGTTGTTAAAGTGTGATGATTTCAAAAAGAGAACAATTGTGCTTGAGGCATTCGAATGGGAAGAATGGATGTCACGAGAAGACGAAATCGAGGCTGTTCAAAAGATGAGATTGGAACTGGTCCACAGGTTGCTTCAAAAGCGGGATCATTGCTTCGAAATGAAATCAATCATAAAGCTGGAGAACAGTGCGAAGAGAATTGAAGAAAAACGCAACAAAGAGCTAGAAAAAGTGAAGAAAAATCACGAACGCCAAATTAGGAAGCTGGAGATGAAGCATAATAATATTTCGAATAAATATAAAAAGGGGAATATTGTCGACGAGCATATCGATCCGAGTTCAGAACTATACGGACCACAAATACGGTTTGGTGTCAATCCCAACCGCAGGCACTATGTTGGCTTCAGAAAGAAATTCTGCGCTAGGCTGGATGATTTGGATAAAAGAATGAAAAAGCATCCATCTCTCGTGTGCCCTATTTCAAAATTGAGTGAACTAGCAAAGCCTAAGGACATGCAAAAAGAAATAACCCAAGGCTTCCGCACTGATGCCAATTTGAACAGATTGTATGAAGCACTGAAGGTACAGTTTGATTTTTGTTTCGAATTTTGTATTTCAAAAATTAAAATTTCCTGGAAAATAAATTTCATTTTTAGAGGCTACGAACTCAAGGTGCCCGGAAGGGACCACCCAAATGTCTTATACAGAAGGTAACCGAGTTAGAGGAAACTATACCTACGCCTATTGGGGTTGAATGTGATCAATTAGCCGAAGCTGATTATCAAGCGAGAGTTTATCTCCAGAAGTTAATTAAGGTACAACGCTTCTTCGTCACACTATCGGCTTTTACAAAATTATTTTAAACTCTCCTAAAGGGTCGAGCAGTCCAGACAATGCTCTACCGAGGCAGACAGCGGTCCACATCCCTTTTGGACGAAATCGGTACAACCCAAACTCTTTCAGCTGTGAGGGAGATGTACCCTGAGAAAGCAAACGAAATGGAGAAAAGAAGGATTACTGTGATTGGCAACCAACGGCGTTTATCGCAGATCTTCAAATCAGAAAATGAACTCAAGGAAGTCCTCAGTGAGTCGGAAGCAACCATAATCTCAGGACTCTTCGATTTCTTAGAGAAGGAGTTGAAGCGGCTATGTCAGCAGAGGAAGTTGCATGCTGTTTACATGTTGGCCGAGAAAGAGAGAAAGAAGCGTGAAGCACTCGAAGCGGGAAAGCGGCAAAGGGAAAACCAACGCCGGGAAGAGCATGCTGAAATTTACAATAATCTTACAAAAGCTTCACAAGACACAGCCACCCTTTACTTAGAAAACGTACTAATGGAAGAAGCCACCTTGAGAGCTGAACGAGATGCGCGGCTAAAAATTCAAGCAATGGCAAGGTACATCGATCGTGAAGCATCTAGGGATCCAAAGAAGGACATTTGCTGCATACCAATCGTCTCAAAAGAGGAGGAGCTATATATTGCTGAATTGGTGAACGATTTCGTTTTCCCGGAAGTTCAGAAGCAACTGGCACGCAACCGAATGGAGTTGCGGCGACGAAAATACGTGCAAGCTGCACATAAAGAACTCTACCAGAGCGTTGAGAAGACCTTCAAAAAGCCAGTCGAGCCGGAACCAGGACCTGAAGCGACCAACCAAGTGCTCACGGACCTCATCATTAAGGCCGTAAATTCTGATGCTGCTTTGTCGGAGCTTTCTACGACGGAAAACATCGCACACCATGAAGCGATGGTAGCCATTAGGAAGATTATTAAACGTATCCTTCCCGCCCCACCGAAGTGGAAAAGCTCTGCAGAACGTATCGCTAGTGCGACAATTAGTGAACTAACGAAAACTGCTGTCGTTGAAAAGAAGAGTCAGGAGAAGTCTGATATGCTTCACGATGTACACCTTGCCATTACATCCGACTTGTGGGTAGCCGCATTCGATGGCGACGCATCGAAATTAAATCGAGAAAAATCGAGCTTAAATGTCAGTCGTGAAAACTTACAAGTTGAACAGTTTGAAGATGAGTTAGAAGATATTGAAACTGAATTGACACCAAATTCGAAGCGTTCCAAAAGCATTATGGATGATACTGATCAATTAAACGATTAGCCTGGATTGAGGTTTTTGCTATAACTTATTTATGTCTTATGCATTTGTCTCTTATTCTATTATAATAAACATACTCATACTCATGAGATGAAACCTGGATCTCTTGTATTCATTAAAAAATCGATTAGATTGGAGGCTCCATAATCTAAAAGTTTTGAAACCTATTTCCAGAACTGAGACACCAATTTAAAGGGACGACGCATGTGTCGCCACGCTGTGGTGCATGGTGGTTGATGACCTCATCAGGTTACTGGACAGAAAGGGCCACTTCACAGTAGCCTATGCGGATGACATAGTGATACTGTGCAGGGGCAAATTCCTCAGTACTCTCTGCGATCTCCAGCAGCAGGCTTTGCGGTTGGTGGAGAAGTGGTGCTGGGACAGGAACTTGTCAGTTAACGCCGACAAGACCTGTGCTCTACTCTTCTCTAACAGAAGGAAGCTGGAGGGTCTCAGGCAATTGAGTATATTCGACAAGGAGATTATCTACGCAAAAAGCGTAAAATACCTAGAAGTGATCCTGGACATCAAGCTGGACTGGAAGCTACATCTGGGCTGCAAAACACAAAGGGCTATCTCATCCTTTTGGCAGTGCAGACGAGCCTTCGGCCGTACTTGGGGCATCAGTCCAAAAATCATCCACTGGATGTATACTGCAGTCATCAGACCGAGTCTCTGTTACGGGGCGTTGGTCTGGTGGGAAAAGACTAATCTAAGCACCATCAAATGTACACTATCCAAGGTACAAAGATTGGCCTGCTTAGCCATCACAGGGGCAATGAGATCCTCTCCAACGGCAGCGATTGAGCTGGCTCTCTCCCTGGCTCCGCTCGATATCATCGTGCATAAAGAAGCGATGAATTCGGCCCTGCGCCTTGATCAAAACAATCTCTGGCGACCCAATCATCGGCTGATAGGGCACTCCAAGATCTGGGACAGACTGTTACATACCAACAGTTGCGTCCAAATGATCTCGGATTATGTAACGCCCCGTCTCAGCCTCTGCAAAAGGTATGTTGTATCCATTCCCTCCAGAACAGAGTGGAATGAGGACTATCTCGGAAACATAGTGTCGGATGCCAGCTCTGCGTGGTTCACGGACGGATCCCTTGCAGAGGGTCTAGCTGGAGTCGGAGTGTACGGTCTGAGTGAAGATGTGTACATCTCCCGCTCGCTAGGCAGATTCGCCTCCGTTTTCCAGGCGGAAGTTCTTGGTATCTTGATCTGTCTACAAGAGATTCTGAAGAGGAAACTGAGTGGGAGAAATATTTTTATTTTCTCTGACAGTCAAGCTGCTCTTAAAGCACTCGACTCATACATAGTTTCGTCTAAGCTTCTCAGTGAGTGTCGTCACTCGCTTGATCTTATTGCGACTTCCAATCAAGTCTCAATAATCTGGGTCCCTGGCCACTGTAATATAGCAGGCAATGAAACTGCGGACAGATTGGCTAAAGAAGGGGCCTGCTCTACCTTTATAGGACCAGAACCCTACGTGGGTGTTGCACCATCTCTCATCAGTCGCTCGGTAGAGGACTGGGTCCGCTCCGAGCACAATGAGAGGTGGGCCGCTAGACTGGATTGTAGACAGTCTAAGATGTTCTTGCATAGGATCGATCCAGGCCTCGGCAGACATCTACTCAACCTCAGTAGATGCCAGTTGAGCCAAGCAATGGCCATTATTACAGGCCATTGCAGGCTGAACAAGCATCTTCACACAATACGAATAGCGGATTCGCCTCTTTGCGGATGCGAGTTGGAGGAAGAGACAATTGCTCACCTTTTGTGTGCATGTCCTTTCTACAACAGTGCCAGAACCGCTTTATTCGGGAACCCTCATGTAGATCCTAATGATCTACATAACCTGACGCTGCCCACTATCTTGAGCTTTGTTAGAAGAACTGGTCGTCTAACGGCTCAATCTGGGCTCCGAGATTAACTCAGATGTCAGCTTCTCTTCTCGAGGTTTGTACAATGGACCTTTAGTCTAAGTGCAGGGTTTTCATACCCGCCTCATGAAAATCTACATCTAAAGGGACGACGCATATTCCAACACGTTATGAGCACATGGTCGACGTTTTTTTTATATTATGAGACAGTTTGTGAAAACCTTACTAAAATTTGCATAAACACAATCAATTTGTTTCAACGTCTCAATACTGTTTCTACCAGATTGGTAGTTGTAGATCTCCCCTTAATAAAGCCATGCTGTTTATCGAGTTGTGTTCCATCACGACAACGCGAGACCGCACATAAATTTGATCACCCGTCAAAATTATTGGAACTTGGATGAAATGTGCTACTACAAAATTATTTTACGTGATACCCATTTTTAAAAAGGGAAAAAAGAACCAAATTGAAAATTACAGACCTATTGCTAAACTGTCACCGATTCCAAAACTGTTTGACGCTATTGTGAAGGTTATCTGACGTTTTACTGCAGTTCACTTTTGTCGGTGCACCAACATGGCTTTGTGAAATATAGATCAACTGTGACTAACCTTGTGGAATTTTCGAATTTCTGCCAAACAAATATTGAAAAGCTTAAACAGGTCGAATGTGTTTACACTGATTTTAGTAAAGCATTTGACAAGCTTTCCCATAAAGTGCTTATATTTAAACTGCTTCGACTTGGCTTTCCCAAGGATTTTGTTCGTTGGGTTCAATCTTATCTTAATAACCGATCCTTCAAGGTTACATTTTCGTCTGCCTATTCTGTCCCTATTTCTGTTTTGTCCGGAGTTCCACAGGGTAGTCACCTTGGGCCATTACTGTTTGTCATATTTATTAATGATTTGTTTCCTTTACTTCGTACTACTCACATTTTGGCATATGCAGATGATTTGAAGATCATTAAAACTATTTAACCCCTTCACGATGCTCAATACCTACAGGACGATCTTCTAATATTCGCGGAGTGGTGCTCCAAGAATCATTTGAAACTAAATATTAGTAAATGTAATTTTATTTCTTTTTGCATGAAATCCTCTATTGTGGAATTCACCTACAAAATGTTTGACAGGCCCTTGTCTCGAATTGAAAGTGTGGTTGATCTTGGACTGTTGATTGATTGTAAATTTGACTTTTGGCGCCATATCGATAGTATAGTTAATCGAGCCAACTCAACATTGGGATTCGTTAAACGTTGGTCTGTTGACTTCACTGACCACCACAGTTTAAAAGTTTTATTTTGTAATAAAAAATAAATAAATAAATACACCTACATAGGTGACCTTGTACCGATAGACATCCAGATGACGTTCAATTCAGATTTCCGCTGATAAAAACAGGTCGTTACAAAAGGTTACAAAACAGGCAATATATCATTGATTCAACTTTGTTCTCCAAATGACTTTTAAACACCCCAATAAAATACCATTCTGATTGGTCTGTTCATAACGTTCGTTAATTGGATTTGTGTGCACGTGCCAAATATTTCTATTGAAAAGGAAGACGCCTTAGTTGTATTGAAATTGGTCAATTGCAAAAATAATGAAACAAATGTGTAGCAGTGCTATACGTACATATTTAGCTTAGTTGTAATTATCTTATTCCATTGGAAGTTTTTTATTAATTTGGCCTATGGTATATACACATCTGGCAAACTTTGGACACCGCTATCTCTTTTACAAGTATTCGCTTATCTTTGGAGGCGGAGAAACATTTCCACGCCATTTCGATATCCTCCAATTTATTTTCCGTCCAAGTTGTTCTAAACATGCCAAAACAAGTGATCCGTTTGATGGATACTTGGGATAAGGCGTAACTCCGCATCCAAAGTTTTGTTATTTATTCGAACTCTCCCACTCCTTAGTTATTGAGAACAAACGCAATTGGCTATTTTTATATATTAATGCTGCGTTCAAATAATTCAGTCCTTCATAATAATTTTTTTTGGGATTAAGCAGTTTAAAAGGTGACCTTCTCCTAACTGAATTAAAAAAAAAGCAAAAGTTTGGGATTCTTTCACAAGAAAACAAAACAACATATGACCTTGAATCTATTTTTATGTGGAAGTCTTTAACACAAACTAGAAATTGTTTTTTTATTTTTTTATTTTTCGATCACCCGTCGCCGCCAGAGGGCGCCAAAAAAAATCGGCCTTTTTCCGTAATTCCGTGATTGCGATGACGAGCCGATCATTTTAAACAAAAAATGAAAAAACAACTTCATTTAGACATAAAAATCTATAGATCTAACTAGGATCTAACCAATCGGTCGATTAGAAAAAAAATTGCAGCCATTTGAAGTCGAAAATAGAGAATTTTTCGAAAATTTTTTTACATAAAGTGCTGTAAAAAAAAAACTACTTGGTTTTTGTCTTATATCTAGTTAGATTTGTGTACAATTGAATTCTGAACAAAATGAACCAAGGTTTATGGAAATCGGTGGAGCAGTTCAAGAAATATCGTGGAATTACGATTGGACAAATGAAGTCGAGAAAAATGCGTTTGATTTTAGATCGACTTCACCGGCTGAAAGTGCCGTGTGCCGGTTTCCACGGAATTTTTTTTTTTGAGTTTTTGGCATTTTCTCGAAAGTTCTAGAGAAAGACTATCGATACGTTCAAGTGGCGACGTAAAATATAACTGAATTGAATTTCTTCCGGGCGGCGTCCCAAACAGCGTGCTCGGGCGACAGCTGCGTCACCGCTTTTTCTCTCAAAATATATAGCACTGTGGCGGCCGTGGAGTTCTGTGGATTTTGGTTAAGTTGAGAAACTTTGAGAGTCTAGGGTGGATGGTTTTCCCGGACTTGGTGGAAGTCACCACAAGGTTTAAGGAAATCGCGCTTGTCCTTTCTGGTATCGATTAATAATGTTTGAGTGCGAAGGAAGAGTAAAAATTAGTAGCAGTAGCTTTAGAAAAAACTCATTTGTACTTTGTAAATTTCGCACTTGGAAATCAGTGCAGGGGTGCGGGGAAAACCCAGTAGGATCGGGGAGAGAAGTAGAAATTGTTTTTAGTGTGTGAAAAAGTCAGTAGGAGAGAACACTAAAATTTGTCTGGACTTTTGTGAGGGAGCGAAGATTCCCGTGGAAAATAAATATTTTTAATTTTAAAAGATCGGAGTTTTCCTCGTCAGAAGTGCATTGGGGAGCCATAGTTCAGAGACGTGCCGAGAGCAATTTCTTATATTTTCAGTGCTGCTACTTCTACCAGGACCCTCTGGTTAAGGATCAACGGCTGGTTTTTACAGCCATCTAACAGCTTCTCCAGCTCCATTCAAGGATACAGACGCCGCCAAGCTACACTTACCTAGCGTGTAACCTCCCCGACGACACATCAGTTGTGAGGATTGTTTAGGCCCCAACAGGTCTCAGCGGACCCAGCGAATACGCCACCATCCGCCACAGCACTATAACTCGAAAACCATATTTTTTTTTTTCGTAAAATTATAGGACGTGATTCTAGACATATTAAGGAACATTTTACCTAAAAAAAAAAAATCGATTTTTGTTTTACCCCAGTTAGGAGAAGGTCACCTTAAAACGGACGGCTTATTATTTGGGCTGCGGCTGCGACCTTTCGTTCTCTCTCACCTACCCATTCATTGTCTTTGAGAAGTCGAGTTTGAGAAAGGACTCCCATATCTAATTTTCTTTGAGAAAGGTTCACGTTTCACTCGAAGAAGCAGCAATCATTCGATTCTGGTAATCTTTCATGTTATCCCTTCTACGAAACTGGAATTGTGTGCTCTTTTGAGCTCCCCACTTATTTTGTAACGGAGCAAAGGTGCACATTATAATTGAGGATGAAGCCGAAATAGACAAACTAAACATTTACCCAATTATTTCCCAAAAATACCCGAAAGTCCCTCATTTGGCGGGATGGGAGAGTATATTTGATATCACTTGGTAATTCGCATTACAATTTCGAAATTTCAATTTCGATTACTTAGCAACTGGGGCTTCAATGGAAATGGGCTCTTTGATGGGGCAGACAATAATTCTACTCGTGGTCCCATTAAAATTAATCCTCAGTACCCTAATTGCGAGGAGGATTGTAATTTTCTCCCCCACGCAATGCTATATGAGTCGCGTGGGTATGAATTTATTGTGGGTAACATATTATATCTCTAAAATGTTTTTTTTTTAAATATCGGCAGAACGTTCACATGATTTTATAGAGCGCTGAGCGCTTTACAACACTGTGAGGTGAGGTACAGTTCCAATAAATGTTGGCGTCGCATTTAGTTGAAAAGAATTAATTGAATACAACTGAAAGCGCTCGTCAATAGTGCGCCAATTAGTAATTGGTTAATTAAGGCATGAACAGCTTCATTAAAATCATTGGAGCTTAATAATTTGAGAAGCACTTCAAAGAGCCAGACATAAGCCTTCAGTGGTACGTTAAAAAAAAAAACAATTTTCCGATTTCATTATGTCAACGCTATTAAAAATCGAATGTTAATTAAAGCAAAAAAGGCAAATGCAAAAGCTGGAAAAATGAGCTTTGATTGGTTTTCTCTTTTAGCTGCTTGCCGAATTTAAATTGCGTAATATCGAGAGAACATATTTTCAAAATGATTGTGCAGAATATTTTAAAATTATTAATCTACGGTTGGGGAGCATAAAAAAAACCGTACAGGGTAATTTAAACAAAACACACTGCAGCCTGAGGGCCTTCTACGTCATAATAAAATTTTAAATCTTGTTACTCAAAGAAGTAAAAATTTGGGGTGGAGCCCATTATACTTTCCGATTCATGATAATATTGCCGGGGGTCGTTTGATATTTTCACAATCGGTGAGTTGAAGGGGTGGAGGGAGGGGGTGGGGGCGAACACTATATTTTTTTAATTCCAATTACTGAGACCTTCTCATTGATATTCATAGGTTGGTTCGACTCATAAAATTTTCAGGTTTACCCGAAATAATTCGAAGTACCTCAAGAATTGACGGGAAATTCTCACACTGATGACAGTTCTCATTTAAACTGCTGAATTTTGTGAGATTTTCACTAAAAATTCGTTTTGCGGTGGATGCAAGTGTTTTAAATCAATTATAATTAATCATAACCTGCAGAAGTGAAAATTCTTAGGTTCCAGAAACAGTTGACTTTATGCGCTGCTCTCTTTGCATTTGTTGACGATCACTTTTAATTAAACGAAATATTTCGTTTATTCATCAATTTCCATTAACACATACTCTAAGAAAGGAACTATTTATTTTTAAATTTGATTTTAAATTTTGATGGCAAATCCGAAATTAGCGACCCCAAAAACCCCCTAGTGCGGATTTTCAGGTCAATCCCTTGAAGTTTAACATTTTCGGTAACCATTTTGGGGCCGCCATCTTGAATCGCAGTATTTTTTAATTCTGTGATCTCACAGACGTCTTCATATTAAATTTCATAAAAATTGGTTACAATTGAGGAATTTCGGTCACCATATTGGATCCGCTATTTTTAATTTGGAAATCTTGATGACAATGAATCAACGACCCCAAAAACCTTCTAGTGCAGATTTTTGGGACATTCTTTTGAAGTTTGCATGAGAAGGGGAAGCGTTACACTTTTCGTTGTATCCAGGCCAATTCATTTCTACCCTACCACGCCCAAAGATGTTTCATTCGATAAATTGGGCGCCTCACAGTGGGGCGAATGGCCTGTTTCGCTGGCCAAAAGTCGAAAAATTGAGTTAGCGCTCTGAAACTCGGTATTATGTGGTTTTTGTGGGCGTTGATCACGAATCTGATATCGGATTCATTAAAGTCAAAATGGCGGACCGGAAGTGACGTAATGTTTTACGAAAAAAATGAATTAGCGCTCTGAAATTTGGTATTATATAGTTTTTGTGGGCGCTGATTACGAATCTGAAATCTGATTTAGAAAATTCAAAATGGCGGAAAATTTAAGTCACTTCCGGTCCGCCATTTTGAATTTTATAAATCCGATATCAGATTCGTAATCAGCGCCGCCGAAAACCACATAATACCGACTTTCAAAACGATTCATTCATTTTTCGATTTTCATCCCACTGTGCTGCGGCGCGCATGAAATCATGCAGCGCGTCACTCTAACAGCTGTAACTTTTTTTCGTGGAAAAACGTGGAAAAGTTACTTGGCATACAAAAACTAGACACTTCATCGAACGTTTTCGTGACAGAATCAGAGCGCGACCTCGTGAAACAAAAAACGTAGCTCCAATTGAATTAAGAAAAAAAGTTCATTTAAGGGAAGTGCAGTGTCATACTTAATAATAATGGGAGTAAACAAATATAAGTTGTAGCGAAAATTCAATCACATATTATTATTGTACATACCTTCGCGATCAATATCCATTTTCAAGCACTCAAATCGCACACTTAGTTACCAAAATATTAACGTCGCCTTGCGATTTTTCATCATAACGAGCAGCTTTTTACACAGTAGTATCGCGCGATTGCAATTTTAACATTTATAATCTAAATCCACTATTGTCTGGAAGATGTACAGCATAATTAATCTGTAAAACTATTATTGCACCCACCGTAGAAAAAATTTTAAAAGTTAGGTCTATAAAACACGAGTAACCAGTCGCATAAATTAGGCACATGGTTCAGCCTGTTCATACAAAACATTGTGTGAAATCTCATTTTGTCTTTTTAAAACTTCTCCCGCGTTGGAGCGAACTTTCAATTAAATTTTAATAAAACTTTATGAAATTTCTTAAAAATCCTCTCCCTCGAGCTTAATGCAGAGAAACTTATGCGGTGCTTACCTTTAATGGCCTTTTTCAAAGTTCCCAAACTTGTCCGGATTGTTGTTAGTAAAACGTTGAATCGCACCATCTCCTGCACCAAAACCGTATTCATACTTTGGTGGTATTCCGTTGGATATTTGGCCAGTACAGCGTCCCGGTCATAGTTTGGCGGAAGCTTGGCTAATATATCGGTTGCAACACCTGTGACAACATCCTCTGGTGACGCACTATCAGATCCAGATACGGATGTATCCTTCATGGAAAGGACGGAAGAAAGGAATGTAGGGACTGTAGGGATATTGGGCAAGATAAGATTTTCAGGAAATTTCCTGGAGTAAACTTCTATGTATTTTACCTGGGATTTTTCCAATTGCTATTTTATGAGAGGGGAGATTTTCAATTAAGAAATAAAACGAAAAAAAAAAACAATTATAACTTTTTTCATAGTTTTTAAATGTTTTGGTCTTAGGTTTGCCGTTGTATCGATCCCTTCTATGGCACTGCGGAATTTAAACAACGCTTAAGGTGGACTTTGTTTTCCGGTGTTTTTTTCTTGTACTCCATTTTATTTCAATTTTTTTTATAAATGGCAGTTTTAGAGCATGGCAACGGTGTGAGAGTATTCTGGACACACAATACTGCAATGACCGTCCAGTCAGTATTCTTATTTTCGATACAGTATTGAATAAAGCTGAATTGAATTGATATATGCTATCGAAATTTCGAACCATAATATGGGGGTCAACGTTCCCAAAATGACTTTTCATTAAACTAGGTTTTTACGGTCTGTGATGTCAAAATATCTGCCGTTTTCTAAGCTCATATGATTATTTGCATGATAATAAAACCCCAAACAAACGTTTCAAAAAGTGTTGTCTGTTTGTTGGAGCTCAATTCAGGAACGGCTGAACCGATTTAAATGGGACCTTTAATGGAAGGTGGAGTATTTTGTCGTTCATGATTTAGACTACTATATATCCCGAAAATAATTTGGCTTCCCGCATTCTGCAACAGTTTTAATTTCGAAGTCTAAAAAAAACCCGGATAAGTGCAAGACATATAAACCCAACTTTTTTACAGCAAATCTAAGATCCAAAACATTTTATATTATTTCACAAATCTTACCCTTTTCTCATATAAGTCCTACAAAAAGAAAAGCATTTCGTTGTAGCGGAAAATTAAGTTAGAACTAAACTTGATCAACGTTTACTTACCACTCGATCCTTTAATTAGTGACAGCCAAAAGGTGTTTCTTTAAAAAATCTGAATTAAGACCAACAACAGTCAACAAAACATACCTGGGTCATTAAAGTATGCGACAGCAGCATATCAGTCTCTTGTTGATCCTTCATTATATCCGCATTTTGATGAAATCCAAATATAGATGGCGTTGCTATTAGTGGTAGCTCCTTGGTAAAATTAACGTACAAATCGTACTCTTTTTCAACAGGAGCATAATAATTCTTTGACTCGTCAAAGTAGTACACTTTTTCGTCATCCAATAGCTTAGGATTGTAGTAATGGTTCAAAATAGTCTTTAGGGTGCGCCTGTCCCAGTCGTCGGTGACACGCCCTCCGTAGTTACACTCACCCGTTAGATATCGCAAAGCCTCATATTTTACCCCAACATATTCGTCCAGGAACATTTTTAGTTGGGTCAAACTGATTCGTAAGTCAGTTTCATTGAACTCATATGGGATGTTCCATCCGATAGGTCCAAAGTGGCGACGCTCCTGTACAATTGCATGGAAGAAGCAGAGCGCGTATAGTAGCCTCTTAAATGTCTGCGACTGCTTGCACGATTCGAACCACTCAGGATCGTTTACAGGATCGTTCAAATAAGATCTAATTATATTGGCTCTGAGTCCCTTTGGAGGCTCATTCGTCATCTTAACGCCATTCTGCAGGACAACAACAGGAAAATGATCGGCTGGATACGAAGTAAGCCACAGTCTGAAATCCGGATGGGTTGTATCCGGTGTAAAGCTTTCACAAATTTTTTCCAAGGTTGGCATGAAGCTTTTAGCAAGATGGCAATTTTGCAACACCACCCAATTTCCAAGTTTTATGCCCTCTTCGATCAGCTTCACCGCAATGGGACCCTGACCTTGTCCCAACGAAAGAGAAAAAAGCCTATTCGCGCCAAATCCTTGATCGTCAGCAAATTTCAAAAGGGTTGCCGTTGGATCGGCGCCTGGGGTCAAGATGAATATCAGGGGGATTGCACAGTGCGAATCGGCATAGGAGGAAATCAAGTCGAACGGTGGTGGCTCTACAAATTTCTTCCCAAGAGCCTCTGAGGAGAGTATTTTTTTTTAAACCACGCAATCAAAAATATCTAACCTTACCCATCACGTAGTTCTGCACAGCTGGAACCATCTTGTCTGCGCGGAATACTCTTAGAATGAGCATCTTTTGAAAAGTGGTTAGCTTTTTCCTCCATGGTTCCGGCATTGGCATGGTTTGTGGCGTAGGTGAATCAAAATATGTTTTCCATTCCGTCAAATTTTTAACCACATGCTCTTTAAGTCCACGGAATGTATTAAGCTCAGACAATCGACAAATCTCATCCCAATACTTCTTGGGTAGCCATTTAGCAGGATTTTCCAGAGGGTTTTCTAATCCCACTCCACCAGTTAGTAGAAACATCCATTCGGCGTTGTCTATTTCGCCCTCGGCTTTATGTAGATTTATACCTAATATCAGCGAAAAGAGCAATTTGTCCTGAAAAATATAAATTAAGAATATGTGAACACTCTAGTGTAAAGGCTTATGAAAAATAGTATGTCTAAAAATTTAACCGTTGGTTTAGGTGGCCTAAAACGGGATTTGCATAATATCATGGACATAAAACGGTTTTATTTCTCTCTGAGAGTCACAGTCATAATAAAAAATGTTCGAGTGAGAAAGAATCAATGATGCATCGCTGATCTAGATACTGCAGGTATTTTTAATAAAGTCAGTAAGCATGTAACGACTACGAATACGTCGAGTATATAGGAAGAAATCTATTAGAAATGTCGAAACTGTTAAACAAGCTGTGTAATTGTTTCAACTTTTCCCGAATTACAAACCTTAGATGAACAGGATGGCGCGATTTTTCACACCGCACGCTAAGCAATAACGTTATTATAGAACAAAACCAAACCAAACAGGACACCGAAAAGTTGCGATTGAAGCTGTTCCTTTGGGGTTTTTTAAAAGCTATTTTAAATCTACAATTCAAGTTCTTATTGACACGCCATCTATATATATAAAAATGAATTGCTGTGCGTTAGTCTCGCTAAAACTCAAAAACGGCTTGACCGATTTCGATAATTCTTTTTTGTTTTGTTCGCTATAATACAGGGGAGGTTAAAAAAAAAAAGAAAATTCTGGAAACCCAAAAGGAAAAGCCGGAAAATCGAAAAAATCGAAATTTCCGTTTTGTATAGGAGGCGAATTTTCCAACTTCAAGGAATCTTTATGAAAAAGGCAATTGGAGGTTTTCGGGGTCGCAGATCTCGAGCTTGCATTCAAAATTTTGGAATTCAAGATGTCGGATCCAATATGGCGACCGAAAAAGTTAAACTTCAAGGGATTCCCCTGAAAATCCGCACTAGGGAATTTTCGGGATCACTATTCTGCTATTCAAACTTCCAAATATGAGACCACCCCCACCCCGCTGAGAGATGTAGGAGAGGGGGTGCAATAAGGAGGTGGTGTAAAATGAAGAAAACTAAATTTAATAATACTGTTGTAAAATATGTAAAACATGTGCAAACCGCAAATAAGAAAACGCTGGAGAGGGTGTAGGGTAGGAGAGGCGGTGGTGCAGTAGGAAGGCGTTGTGAAATTAAAGAATGCAAATTGAATAGTATCTCGGGAAACGCCGGGTCAAGGCAAGCTAGTTCATTATAAATTGCCTCCAATAACGGGAACCGGAATAAGTTAGCAGAACAAGTTAAATAAAACCTCAATTATTTTAATATTTAAAAAAAAACAATAACAATGTTCACACATTCTAACAAAAGATTAATTCGAGTCAAACGAGCCCACTATTGAGCTAATGAGGTGGCAAGAGCAACGTTCATTTGTTGAACAATTGTTCATTATAAATAACCTTGCTAATGGGATGCTCTTATTCCCAAAAGGTTAGCAATGCATTATTACGTCAAATCGATACTAGGCACGTGCCGGCACTAATGAAAACCCACCAGCGACCCAGGCGGCACAGTCGGTGGCAACTTTCAATGAAATTGCGCCTGGGAATTGTCGGCCTAAACTGTGAGTGCAGATTGTGCAATTCGCAATTTTGCCTTAATATGGGCCTAATGACCGATCATTTTTCATACTCAATGCTGGCAGATTGTGATTATGGTTTTTTGGAGGTGGACACATATCACTGGGCTTTAGATCCCATAACTGTGCTCGTTCCCATTTAATACACATTTTCCTTTTTAAAGACATTACGTAATTTAAATATAATTTCACCTTCTTTAAAATCTAACGATAATATCGGTTGAATTTCATGACTGCCACAGCATAAATTGTGAAACGTTATTTTCCTCCTCTCCTCTAATCTCACCATCACTTTATTTATTTATCGCATTCCTGAGTTCCTCAGTTAAGGTTTTGGGTTTCTTCGCAGTCAACCAGAGGCTGTTATAAGCGAAGAGCATTCATTATACTAGGTTTTCATTTAAGAATCGATTGTTTCGGTCGCTGTGTGACATGTGGCATCATCCTGTTAGAACGACATGCTTCCTGCAATTTCTATTTTCGGTTCTAGAATTGAAATTTTGTACCGCTAGGATCTTTTCGCAGTGGAAAATCTTCCAGCTGCATTTGTTTTAATCATCTAATTAATAGAAAACGACTAAACTTCATTTCGGACGAAACCTTACCTACCAACAACGAAAATCTCATATATAGATTGGGTCTTGAAATTCTGCCATCTTCAGTAATTTTTTACGATGGGTATACCATATAAGGCTGTTATAAAAAAAAATGTTGTTTGTTACTTACGCGTTCAAACAAACTTCGGCATATATTCGTATAGAGACTGTAGGTAAAATACGTCTTAAGATCCCTCAATCTCTCCTCCACATCATCAACTTTTTCGGTGTTGTCGATAGATGCAGTGAACAATCCGACAAACCAGACCAAGCTGTACTGATACATTGGATCAATGTTCGCCAAATTTGCTAAAAATGGAACTAACATAAATTTAAAATTCAAAACCACAAATTGATCAAAGTCCCTTACCAATAGTGAAGAACAGAATAGTCGAGTGAGCAGCAATTGGAGTGTAGGCCAATCTTGCGATATCAATTTGCTTCTCAGTCACTTCGGTTATCGCTTGCTTCTCGTTAATTTCATTAGCCAAAGTTTTGGAAGAACTCAACACTTGCACTGCCGTTTCATCTTCTAATATATTTTCAGCCGATGATAGCACCTCCAAAATTTTATCCTCAGTCTCCTTGAGAAGTCGTTTGTTCTCCGCCCCTTGGACAATTAAGGTGTTCTTTTCGGCTTCTAGGTCTGGCCGCTCCCGAGCCACTGTTATTGCTAAAAGCTGATCTTGCAGCCCCTGCGTGGTTATCATGAAGTTAAGCAGAGTGACCTTAACAGCCACCTCCGGTAAGTAATGAGGGTTTCGCAGTTTTGTAGTAATGTACAACCTGTAGAAAATGTGTGAAGGTTTTTGGGTTATTTTATACAAAGACATCGTCATACTTGAAAGCGTTGTTGTATTCAATGATTGTGTCGCCAAGTTTGATGCACCATGCACCGCCTTGTTTGAATGTCTGCTTGAGCAGAATCGGTTCCAAAATGGGATCTACTTCCTCGCCAATATTTTCAAGCAAAACGGGCAGTCCGAACTGAATGGCATTCTCTAGCACTCGTGTGTAGTCTGGCTGGTTTAAACGGATGATGCACAGCCTGTTGTTCTTCTCCATATTCTTGATCCACTTGTTAGCTTGCCCCTGAGGATCGATCAGTAGTGGCCATCTCCGGGAGTTCCTTTAAAAGAAGAATTAAATACAAATCAAATTACAACTAAATCGATCAAAATTATTGTGGCTGATGGCGGATGCCCCAATATCGCGGATTACCTCTTTCTTCATAACTTTCTCCAAATGGGAATCAAATAAAAGGAAACTACGGCATGCTACCACGGCTATACCAATTCACAGTAGCCCAGAAAATTCCAGGGGTCTCTATATACAGCCCGTGTTCATCGAATTAACAACACTAACTCTCTTTCGTATTTTTTGGAAATACCTACCTGCAACACATTTAAATTGCGGGTTTTTCCGCAGAGAGTCGTTTTTTTTGGTCCTATTAATGATAACATAATTAGTACACACCATTGTCCCTTAAACGTTTTTAAGGACGATTTTTCTACCTGACCTTTTTGTCAGTGAAAGTGAAAAATACGAATGTCATCACTTTTTGAAAAGTGTTTGGCAAGTGATTATCTGTTTTAAAAGGCGATTGTGCGTATCAGTTCAGACCTGGGCAAACCCGGCTCTTTTGACTCCCAAGTGCTCGCTCCTCAGGTAGGATCTTTTGACTCCCGGTGCCCACCTCATTGCTACTGCAAGTGCAAGTGAGAAATGCATACTCCTGTCGTGAAAAATTACTTGTGCGGCACACAGGACATAGACGATGCTCCGAGTGCAAGCGAGAAATATTTTTTTTGGTGGCGAGAAATATTTGTTTGGTGCCTCCTGCAAGTGCAAGCGAGAAATGCATACTCCTGTCCTGAATCAGTGATGGTGAACATGTACTCACTCCTCATTGCGTTAATGGAGCGACCCGAAATGACCCGAAATGCGAAAGGTTTATGGAGGTGTTTATGGAGGTATACTGCTCCCATGAAGTCAAACTTTGCCCGGGTCTGGTCTAAGGAATCGAAAGAGGTGTTTTTTTTTCAAACTTTGGCGGACATTTGCGACGCTGTAATTTTTGCAAGGAATTCTTGCAAAAGTCCAAAAATGGGAAAGGCTAAAGCCATAAGCAGTGCAAAAAAAGCAGCTATCAATGCCTTGCTGAAGACAAGGAAATTTTTCTTTCGAGAAATCACAAGAAAAGAGGAAGTATCTTCTCAAACTGTTATGAGAATATCAAAAGGACTACAGGAAAATCCAGAGCATATCAACAGTAAGCGTCAAAATTGCCACGGGAAGAAAACGACACCTCGAACAGACCATAGAATCATCCAAAAGGCCTGCGGAAATCGTTTTACGTCTCTTACCACATTACACCAGAACATATAATTAACAAATTTTTGGAACTATTTTGCGCTAAGAACCCAAATATCTTATAAAACAATTTTTTTTTTACTTTAAGATAGTATTTAGCGACAAGTGCAGGCTGGAAGCTGTTACGGAGAACCCTTAATTCGTGCGGAGGAGGCCAGGAAAGCGGTACAATGAAGATAGCGTTGCAAGAACCGTGAAACACCCACTAGCCATAATGATATGGTCTAGTATCTCTGCCGATGGACCTGGACCACGGTTTTTGTCGATGGAATTATGAACAAGGACGTGTACGAGGAAGTGCTCCAAGACATTTTTATACAGCATTATAATTATTTAAGATCCTACGACATGTCTTACACCTTTATGCACGATGGTGCACCCTGCCATACTGCTCGGTCAATCAGAAATTTATTGAACAGCTCTGGTACCCTTATTCTTCCTAAGCCAGGAATTCTCCTGACCTTAATCCCATTGAGAACGTGTGGAGTCTCCTTAAATATAAAGTTTATTCAGTCCCCAATTCCACTCTAGTAGTCTGAAGGAAAATAAAAACAATGTGTGGGAAAATAGCCTCGATATAAAAGAAATGATTGAAAGGTGCTTTGAAAGCATGCCACATAGAATTAAGGCAGTTATAGATGCGAAGGGAGGTTCTGCAAAATATTAGTGTGTTTGAAAACAAATTGTGTCCGTTATTTTTTATAAAAGTGAACTTTTATTTTTATATTATTTTTCCTTCATGTCGTTTTTAATCTATAAAAAGAACATTTCAACAAATTACGAGTGTTCCTAATTCGATGAACAGGGGCTGTAGGTGTTCACGTATAAAAAATTTAACTCAACTACTTTGTGGATGTTAAAACATATAAAAAAAAATGTTGACCGATAACTACAGCAAAGTGATAGAAAAGGCGCATCCAAAAATGTCTTACTTGATAATTATGGCGCTTTCTACAGAAAACGCATCGCTAGGCAATCCAGCAATGTTCCAAGCTCGAATTTCTACCGCCTCCCCCAAAATAGTTTGTAGCTGAAAAGTTTTGTCGCAGACCAGGCCATATGACGAACATTTCTCCACCCATTTTATAATTTGTGACGCTCTAAAATCAGAAGTGAATGGTCCCAAGTAGGCCACAACTCCTGAAGACACTAGCACATCGCCAGTCAATGTATGATACGTTTCTCCCAGATTCTTAGCAGCACTAGACCATCTTGTTTTTTCACCTCCCAGTCCACTTATTAGTTCCTGTGCTCGCTGCAATTTCTTTGTACACCAGTCGGCCTCAGCTTGTAAGCTCCTAAAATGAAATGTGTTACAAAAAGGTGAAAAGGGTAAAAATAGAAGAACTTGTTCGTACTCGTATTGCTTCTGTTGAGCTTCTAACATTTTTTTGAGCTGAGCTAAACTGGCTTCCACCCTAGCCAACTGCTGTAATTTTTCATCCAGAGTTTTCTTTGCAGTCTGTGGAAGGAAGCAAAATAATAAGTCTTTGTGACTAACTTGTCCAGGAATATCTTACATTATACATTTGCTCAGCTTGTGCGAAAGCCAATTTCTTGGGAGCTACCTCCTTTGCAACGACATCATATTTCACTAAAGCTAAGACCCATTTGCAGAGACCTTCACAGGCTGTTGATGCCACCTTTACCTTATCCGGGTCAAAGGCTTCGTTACTTAACACCCTTTGTTGCAGTTTCTTTATTATGTCGGGATGAATATTATCTTTATCAAAATTAAGAAGACTGTCCAAGAATTTAATATCTCCCAGGACCCGCTTCGAAGGTCCCCAGTAATCCTCTACATGGCCGATACCCGAAGGAGCTGGCACTCTATCCGGCTTTACGTCTTTCAGAATGCACACGGCTTCCATAACGATCCTTACACCTACTGGCGGACTCTTCATTGTCTTCACAACGGCTATATCCGCTGTGGTGAGAGTATTGAGTGCAGCCATTGCCGCATTCAAAGCTGGTATTGCTTCAGACAAAATGGCATCGCACTCCGATTTGATGCCTTCAGCAATTTTAGCCTGTTCCGATGCAACTGCTTCATCTTTCTTCACCAATTCCTTTTGTTCAGCAGCTACCTCACTGTCTGCTTGGACTTTAGCTACTTGTTCTGCTACCTAAATTAAATTTCGTTTTATGACAAAATATGTGAAAGCAATTAGTAAGTCCAAAATTACAGTCTCCGCAGCGACTTTCAGTTTCGGTTCAAGTGCTTCAAGCTGCTCCTGCATAACGCTTATCTGTTGCGCGGCAACCTGGAGCTGCTGAATACCTGTTAAGTACCGATCCCTACTTCCTAATATTTGCCTGAAAAATGCAATTTGATAAAAATGCCACACTACTTTATTTTGCAGTGAGCAAAATTACTTTCTCTTGTTGCCAAGTAGGGATTTGAACGTTTGTATCAGCTCCAGATAAGATGTTGGTGTGACGTAATTGTATCTCTTCAGTCTTAGGTAAAACTCCTCAGACAGTGCCTGCGTCGATGTATGGAAGTCCATGCACATGTCAATAGCGGCAGTTCTTTCTGTGTCTGTAAGGTTCTCCGTTGCCAAAAATCTAGTCGATACTGCGAGTAGTGCGTCTTTCGGCCACGGCTGGAACCAGTCAATCGTACAGCAATTCACCATGGCGGGAAATTTGCGGACACGAACTCTGAATGCATCGCCGATTGGAGACATGGCCAGTACAATATGGAGTTGCTCCCTGCAGACCTGTGGATATGTCGTTATTATGCTGCGTGTACCATATCTAAGAAATTTTTGTTGTGCGAATCAAGAAAACTCCCTATTCCGGCAGATACTTCTTTTGTTTCCGCTTTAAAGGAACAAATAAATCTTTTCTTTGGAATTTTGATTCATAGTGTATTTTTTGTTATTGGATGTTAACGTGTTTCATTTCTAAAATTTTGTGACTTTAACAAAAGCGTCACTAAATTGGAGTTGCCTCCAAGGGGGGAATACCAATTAGATGTAGGAAATGGTCACTTGATTTTCGGCGTGGATTGGGAAAAACCTATCAATGATAGAAAAATCAAATTTCGTACATAGGTTGTATGTTGTATTTCTAAAAATACAAAAAAAAAATTGTTGCGAAATCTGCATTTGGCTTGTTGTTAGAAGCGTGCACAAAAGAGTCTGCAAATTCGCGGTGTGCACGATAACACCTCAGGAAATTTTTCTAGAACAAAAAAGTGATTACAAATAAGTTTCCTAATGTCATTTACTTGTCCTTGCCGTTTTCGGTTTTTTAAAAAAAAATTTTTTTTCTTTATAATTAAAAAAAAACGATTTTTCACTTTTTTTTTTCAGTTTTGCGAATTTTTTTTGCGAAAAAAATCGTTCGTCAAGGACAAGAGAATTGCATTATCTTGTAACCAGCGAAAAATCATGAAAATCGGTCCAGCCGTTTCTTCGCAACTACTCACACCGTTTTAAAAATATGAGTTTTGGGAAAACGAGTTTAAAGTTTTAGTTAAAAAAAATGTCTGTTTTTCATTCTTCGAAAAACACACCCAAAAATCGATGAAATGAGAAAGAAAGCCTTTATAAAATTCACGAATAGTTTTTTATGACTCGGAAATGACTAATAGCATTCTATCGGCCTTGCGGCGCGGCGGAACGAAATCTGGGATTCGAGCGTACCATGAACGAGCGATACTCCATCGCTTAAAAAAATACCTAATTCGCAGAATTTCGGCATGAAATTTCGTGGTTACATTTTCGAATAGTTATAGAATCCATTTCCGTAAAAAAAAAATTGATTTTTTGAACCGGTCAATTAGTACTTAATCCCCCCTTAAGGGGGCGACACATGAAAAAAAAATCGAATTTTTTTTTTGCATAAATAGTTAAAAAAAACATCTCAAAAAAAATGGCTGTAAATTTTTAAAATGATATTCGCATTATTTATCGATTACAAAACCCATTTAAGTGCTCCGCCTCAACTCGGCGCTCGAGCGCTTTTGCCTGTACCGGAACGTTCGACTCTCACTAGCTGCTTTTCAAATTTCTGACCTTGGGGTCTTTTGTGCTGACGACCCGGGTAAGCAGATGTTCAGAAACTCTTTTATTCCTTAATTCCATGAAGGACTTCTGTATGGCCCTGGAATCGCTGTCTAGTTGGTAAATCTCTGTAATCATAGCTTTGTGTGTCAAAATTGTACACGCGTTTCTCTCGAAACTACTCTTTTCAAGATAATTCAAAATGTTCTCAACCGATTGTTATGAAGTTTGGCACACGTCTTCTCTATAGTATTAGCTTCTAGTTGAACCTCAAAATTGCCAAAAAAAATTTCAAAAATTACCAATTTTGACCCAAAAACCATGGAAAAAAATGGTGAAAAATCGGACATTTTTTTGCTGAGGCGTGCCATTTTACAATTTTTTTAATTTTTTGTTTTTTATTGATTCCACTAGAAGATACATGTTTTATGAACACGCTCAAACCAAAATTTTTGATTTCCGATCGCTGTAACAGAAGCTAAATATCCCGCCGATTGATGCCTTTCGCCGCGAGGTTCTCAGAAGATTAGTTACTACGGCGGTTACTTTAAAAAAAAAATCTGTTTCTTGTTATTTTAATATATAATGAATAAACATACTGAATTTAAAAACCATTCATTTATTCCTTCCCTTTTCAATAAACCTCTGAAAAACGGTCAAAATTCAGCCGGTTACATGTATCGCCCGCTTAAGGGGGAGCATACTTTCAAAAATAAAATAAAAAACCACCGGAATCGACAAAGTTTTAGTAACGAGGGTAAGCCAAAAACAATTTTCACTCCTCGTTTTACAATTTATTTATAATACATTAAATGGGAGCTCAAAATAAATTGTATGCAGGCGGGCGAAATCTTAACCGTTTTCGAGTTACAGGATGATTCATAAATTCGGTATTCATATTCTGATTTTATTTTTACCTTTTGATCTACTCAACACAAACATCAAACTCACGCCAATTATCACCATTATCTCAATGTCAAAAATGTTACTGATATTGATCTACCTCTACCACAGTCACTTGTGAAAGTAAAAAATTGTTTTGAAATTTCCTAAAATTTTTTTTCCACGATTGTACGTATAATAACAGAATTGGGTTTATTTTCTGAATTTTTTAATTGATTGGTTTGCCCCAAAGAGATAGTTTCCGATACATAACAATCGATTCTATAGAATATCCTCAAAATTTTGTGTAGATATGTTAAAAGCATCACATTACTGCACGATATACTCACCTGAACGAAAAAGTTAAACAATGCCACCGCACTCCCATCTGTTTGCACTGCTTTATCCCTTTGCCTATCGATTTGTCTCATTTTTTCACAAATTTCAGTTCTTTCCTCATTGGTGAAAAGATTCGGCACCTCTCCAGTATTAAGCAAATTATTAATGTCCTCCAGAAACGATTCTTCTTTAATCTAAAACAATATTTAAGGATCTTTCCAAATAAAATTTTTCAATCTACAAACGTACTTGAACATCGGTGAAGAGAAACACCGCGTGCAGATCAGAAGCACTTATTTTCCTCAAGATAACTTTAATATCTTCACGCCACTCGTAAGACCCATACTGTCTTGTAATTTCAACTTGGAAAAGTTCATAGTCGCAAATATGCGAAGCCAGGCGAGTTAAACTTTGCCGTCCTGATCCCCCCACTCCAATAAGGAGCGCATGACTGCGGGGCTGTTTAATTATACGGCAAATTCGAGAAAGGTGTTCAATTGCAAACCGAAAAAGGACCAAATTCATCGGTTTCTTCGACATGTTGTTGAACTCAACCAAATATGCCTCAACAACAGATCTCAACTCTTCCAAGTCTTGCACCTCTAGATAGTTCCTAGTGTCCGCTTTAGGATTAGTGAAGTCACAATAAATCAGCTTCCGCATGTCGGCTTCTTCTAACTTCTTTCCTGGCTCTTTGAACCTTTCGAAGAGTGTTTCTGGATTGGATTTAAGATTTGTTTTCACTTCAAGGCAAAGAGCTTCAAACAACCAAGTTCTGTCGGCATCATCGACCAAACGGTCACCGTACACTCGAATCACCTCATGGACCCATAAACGTCTCATGGAGTTGAGATCTTCTGTGGCTTCCGGGACTGATAGCAAAACGCCCTGAATCACCCTGGAAAAGTCTCTCAAGTTAAATAGGTAGTGGGACTTTGATGGCGTCGGCAACAAGTTGTCCCTCGCTCTGTTATAGATTCCCAGCGTTGCGTTTACAATTTCATCGATGCACGGGTCGAACTCCTTTGAGAATCCTCTGTAAGTTGGTTTATTTTAGTTTTTTATCTGTTTATTAATTTTCTAGTTAAAAGCTTTTAAACTACTTCTTAATTCTATAAAAGCCCGTAGTTAATTCTATGACTAGATGAGGTGATTCACTTTTTTAACTGTGAGATGAGAGAAGTATGTGCTTGCAGCATTGCCGGTCTTATGAATACTATAAAGGGTACAGGAGGAAACTAATGTATAGGGTTTCCCAATAAGAACGTCCGAACTTTAAATGTAAATAAAACACACAATTTTCGAGCACAAATGGTTCTGATTACTTTATTTGAAAGATAATTTTATGCGATTTATGATTTGTATAAAATATCGGCCAAATGGCCACCGCGGCTCCTCTTGCACACGTTCAATCCGATCACGCCAATTTTCGATGACTGTGCAACATTTCGGCCGGTAACATAGCTATGGCTTGACGAATATTGGCTTACAATACCTCAAGCGTTGTAGTAAACCTTCGACTTAATGTGGCCTCAAAGAAAATAATCCAAAAGCGTTAGATCACACGATCTAGGCGGCCAAGCGATGGGACCATTTCTGGAAATTAACGACTCACCGAACTTACCGCGCAATAAGTCCATGTTAAGTGGGGAAGTGTGAGGCGGTTCACCGTCTTGTTGGAAATAAAGGTAGTCCGTATCAATTTCATCAAATTCCCGTGAAAAAAAATCGGTACACATAGTGTTATAGCGGTTGCTATTAATGGTAACGGTATCTCCTGCCTCATTTCGAACGAAATAAGGTCGGACGATTCCGCTATACCATAATCCACACCAAACGGTCAATTTTTGTGGATGCAATAGTGATTCGTGAACCACTCGTGGATTTGACTCACTCCAATAGTCGCAATTTTGCTTGTTGATGAATCCATTGAGCCAGAAATGAGCCTTATCTGAGAAGATAATTTTGCGATGCAAATCGCCGTCGGCTTCAAACATTTTCAGAGACCAATCAGCGAACTAACGACGAATGTGATGGTTGGTTGGCTTGAGTTCTTGTGCCAATACCATCTTTTAAGGATGCAGACCCAAATCCAATCGCAAAATTCGCCAGGTTGTCATCCTGGAGAGCCCCTACTCTTGAGAACGGCGCGGAACAGACGCATTTGAGTTTTCACGAACACTGGCTTGAACGACGGCAATATTTTGTTCACTTCGGGCACTTGTTTGTCTCACAGGCACCTTTGTATCGTGAAGAGTGAATTCACTTTCAAACTTTGTTATTATGCGTCTTACAGCGCGCTCAGAGAAGCATTATGACGACCGTTTTTTGCACCAAGCGCTCTTATAATTTTGGACAATTTCCAAGCGTTGGATCAAAGTGACTCCTCATGACTAAATCGCAAACCTTACTCAACATAACTCCATAGACCTGTCAAAAAACCATAAACAAATATGGCCGCCACGAGCTATCAAAATCAGGTCATCCTTATTGGGAAACCCTTTACTTAAGTCACATTTTTTTCGAAATCAAGATACTGATGCCATTGGAAAGGTGGAACAAATTGCTTTAATAATAAGCAACAAACATATTGAAAAATCGCACTTAAAATTATATAAAGTATAGTGCCTGCTTAAAAATATTTAGTGTCAATGCTAAGAACAAGCTAAGTCCAAGGTTTCCATGAAAAAAACAATGTGAACACTATTTTGTTATTTTATTGAAGATGCTTGTTTGAATTCTATTCCTTCAAAAGCTCCTAAAAGTTCGTTGATGACTGAAATTATTATCCTAAAAGCAAGAAAGATTTCTGAGTCTGGAATGAGTTTTTAAATAGGAAGTGCTTATTCGCACCATGCGTTTCACCGTGTAAAGTCCGTGTTATACATTTGCAAAATGTCTATTAGGGAGGCCTTGTGGAAGCCCTATTCTCCTAACTGGAGTTAAGTAGGAAATATTTTAATGAATATTGTTTTTCTCTAATTGATATTTGCGAATCCCACTATCCTTACATATATCATTAAGAAAGTGTGTATATATTCGCGTACTTCGTGTCTGTACACGGAGTACACAGAAACGGACATTTCTTGGGTCGTTACAGTGGGGTTCCCTCTTAGAATCAAAATGGATTTATTATAAGTATTACATTAGCAACATTTCAGAGACACGAAAGATGATATACAGTCACATTGAATTCCACCAAATTTATTGAACGCTCCGATTCCTTGAAAAATTGCCTGCCATTCAATGCTTCCTAAATAATAACCTACGCTGTAGAAATCAGCATGCAAAAAGTCACACTTGAATGCCTTCCTACCCTGACTGAACTAACAAAAGCGTTACGAGCGTACTCTCCTGATAGTTGGCTCTATGTCAATTAGATTTAAGTAATCAATCTGCGCAGAGACAGCACAGAGCATGTAGTGTGTTAAAATTTTCGTAAAATGAATGAGGCCATCAATCATCCAATCAGCGCACATGTACCTACCTCGTATCCAAGTGCCAGAGCACAATCTTGCCGAAAATAGTCCGCAGTATGTCATCACTGAATTCATCGATGGCAAGCACTGCGAAGTGCCTCTGAAATCTCGGTGTAACCGTGTTCCCGGTGGATGGTGGTCCCATAGCGCACATAAGCATGACATCGATGATTTTTATTGGTACGACGGCCTTTCTGTCATACCACATCCAATGATCTAACAGCATCCGCAGGAGCTCAATGGGGGGCTGGGCACCGTAAGTCTCCTTCATCGGCATGGACACATCATCCACGAACACGACACATTTCTTCCTCAGGGGTGGGCCGAAGACGCCCTTGCGCCGCTTATCCAATTTCGACATTATAATGTCCTGAGTTTGGTTAGCCGACGTTTGGGCTGAGAAATTTAAAAACTGCGGCTTGTAAACCTCTGTGTCGACCTTCTTCAACAGAAAGTCGATGGCGTAGGAGCTTTTCCCAGTACCAGTGGGGCCGATCAGCATCATGGGCTTATCGTGCTTCACCATCAATTCTATCAAGGCTGCTATCCGTACAGTTTCGTTCGTTGTAATAATTATTTGATTAACTGGCATGTCCCTGGGTATTGGAGGAGCTGCGGCCACCTCGTCCGACCACGGCTTCCACTTCCCCTTGCCTTCCTTAATGAAGCGGTAGTCAAAGACGTTGCCCGGCTTCGGAATAGGGAAAATAAATGGTTTGGCAAGGACTTGAACTTCCAAGTCTTGGGGAATCTTGAACTGTTCCTGTAATTCCGTTGGGAAAACTTTTTCCATTAATCCCCGAAACAGAATGGAGAACTTTTCCCGCCCAGAAGAGTCCAGGGGCCCACCCAGACCCCAAATGCAAGAAAAGAAAAACACCCCTTCCAGCTGGGCCCTGATATCCAAGTCGGACAGGCTCTGCACATACTTTTCGTCGTGGTAGTCGTCCAGGAAGCAATCAAAGAAATTCATTAGAGTTGTAATCAAATTAGCATTCGAAGTTGGAGCCATCTCCTTGACCCCACTTTTGCGGATGAACCACAGCAGTAGGGGGCAAAATCTGGCGAACAGCATAGAAATCAATTGTTTGTTCACAGTGTGGAGGGCTGGGGGCAGGGCGTTCTTCCAGGAGATAAACAGCGGCTCCCAGCCGAGTGAGCTCGGCTCCATGTATATCATCCCGCAGCGAGACACCGTTGCTGGTGAGGCCACCTCCAAATCCATCGGCTCAAATATCAAATTTGTTGTCGGAGCTAATTGGATAATCTCCCCCGACATGAGGCACAGCTTCTTGTTATCGTCAAGCACCGTGTTCATGTTTTCAATCCAGATGGCATCGACTGGACCATCGAAGATTAACCACTTTCTTTCCTTTGTTTCGGATGTGGCAAATTGGCGATAGCTAACGGCCAGAATCCCGTCGCTCCATTCATGCGAGACCTCGTCGAAGGACCCGTAGAGCTGACCCATTGTTATGGCCTTCGGATTCATCACTGTGTAAATAGCCCGGTTCTCACCGCCCCCCTGAAAGACAAAGAAGTGATTATAGCAGATATCTCAATTCCCGCACAGACAATAAGCCCCAAAGCAGAGATCGAGGGCTGGTGCCTTGCAGCAGAGACCGTCTCTTAATGGAGGACGTTATTGGCAATTGTCTCAGTCCCGTTCAGCCGTTTTAAATTAAATAAATATCCTTGAAATGCTCTTTCTTAAGCAATCGAAAGTCATTCAGCCAACTTGGCCCGTCCAATGATTTCCCCCGGGCGTGCCAGTTAGTGCCATCTGATCGTATCAAAGGCGTAATGAGGCGCGTTGATTAGCAAAAGGTGAATAAACGTGGGACTGTGAGAACTCCTTCAGGGACTTTGTATTCATGTACAGGGTGTGCTTTCAACTTCAGTTTAGCTAGTAATATGCTTTGGGATTTTTTAACATTTGCTACCTTCATTAGTTCATTCACCCGTTCATTGTGTTAGAGTTAGTAAGCTTTCCAGTAAAATTCTAAACAAGTGCAAAGCTTTCTGGATCCCTGTCTTAATTAATTAGGCGTGAAAAATACTTTTAAATTTGAATTTTAATCTAAGGGGTTACATCCCGTTGTGAGGGTTCAGGTATTTTTATCAGGACATTTTCTTAAAAAATTCATTACAATTAAATTAAATGACAAAAAGAGTTCATTATTATCTACAGAAGTAAATCAGACATAAAATTGGAAATTGGACGATACCGTTAAAATAACAGCAAATTGAAAAAAGTTCATATGAAATATTTTATTCTTTTATATTTAACTAGCTTGCCCGGACCCGGCGTTTCCCGGGATACTATTAAATTTGTATTTAATTTTACAACGACTCCCTACTACACCAACGCCTCTTCTATGTGACCCAGCGTTTTCCTATTTGCGGTTTGCACATGTTTTAGATATTTTCCAACAGTATTATTAAATTTAATTTTCTTCATTTTATACCACCTCCTTATTGCACCCCCTCTCCTACATCTCTCAGTGGGGTGGGGGTGGTCTCATATTTGGAAGTTTGAATAGCAGATTCGAAATCAGTGATCCCGAAAATTCCCTAGTGCCGATTTTCAGGGAAATCCCTTGAAGTTTAACCTTTCGGTCGCCATATTGGATCCGACGTCTTGAATTCCAAAATTTTGAATGCAAGCTCGAGATCTGCGACCCCGAAACCTCCAATTACCTTTTTCATAAAATTTCCTTGAAGTTGGAAAATTCGCTTCTTATACAAAACGGAAATTTCGATTTTTCGATTTTCCGGCTTTTCCTTTGGGGTTTCCCGAATTTTCTTCTTTTTTAACCTCCCCTGTATTATAGCGAACAAAACAAAAAAAAATTATCGAAATCGGGCAAGCCGTTTTTGAGTTTTAGCGAGACGTACCACACAGCAATTCATTTTTATATATATAGATAAGACCAACAAATTCATAAATCAAAAAATCTCGAGGGTAGAGCGTGGGTCAAATGGGTTCCTATTGTAGGTACCAACCAAGACCCATTGTATTCTCTATTTCAACCGGGATATCGAATTTCAGCTCTTTGGCTACGTAAACAAACAAAACGGGCTGATCTGAGGCTCGGCAAGTCCAAGATAAATTGCCGTAAAACATCTCCATCTACAACGAATGACAGTTTGATGCGATTTTTGGGCTGATGGCGTTATTGGACCGTATTTATTTTTAAATGAAGCTGCTAGTACCGTTACAATGAATGGATTACGTTACCGAACGATGCAAAGTGATTATTTTGATATATATAATTCTATGTGACTGAACTCCTCCTAAACGGCTGGACCGATTTGAATGAATTTTTTTGTGTGCGTTTGGGTGGCGCCCTGAATGGTTTAGATTCACAAATCAGCCCGGCAGATGGCGCTGCAATTGTTGTAAAAATTCATAATTATACTATTAGTAACGCGTGTGTCACTTTATGGGTATCGTTGGAAAGAGGAGGTAGTTTAGAATGTGTTGGTGAAAGAAAGGTTGGTGAAAAGTGTGAAATGTGGGAACTATTGATGAAAACGTGCTTTTGTTGCGGGGGAGGGGTGAGGGGTGACACCCCCCAGAAGTGTATCTCAGAGGTAGGAAGAAGATGCACTATAGGAAATTGGGCCGGGTTGGTGAAAGTTGGTGAAAATAGTGAAAACTTGGTTTTTTCGGTGGGTGCCGACAAAATTGAAACGGCTGTGGAAGAAAAGTATATGCATGAATTGGAATAATTTTTCCACCAATCGATAGCTAAGGAAGCAGAGTAATCTATATATATAGAAATGAATCCCTATTTCCCTTGGTCACGCCATCACGCGTGAACGGCTAGACCGATTTCGCTAATTGGTTTTTTGTTGTGTTTGTTATTGTGAGCAGAAGGTTCTTATGAAAGAAAAAATTAAGAATATTGTGCGGAAAATTAGAAAATTATGATTTTGGTTTGGGTTTTTGGGGTCACTGATTTTGAATCTGCCATCAAAATTTTAGAAATCAAGATGCTGGATCAATATGGCGACCGAAAAGTTAAACTTCAAGGGATTTCCCTGAAAATCCGCGCTTGGAGATTTTCGGGATGACTGATTTCGAATCTGTTATTCAAATTTCCAAATATGAGACCACCCCCACTCCGCTGGGAGATATAAGAGAGGGGGTGCAATAAGGAGGTGGTGTAAAATGAGGAAAACTAAATTTAATAATACTTTACAGTTTACATTTAAAAAAGTATTAGGAATAGGTGAAAGTGATGTGTGGGGTGTATTGTGTACGAAATGGATGATTTAATAAGACCACCCCCACCCCGCTGGGTCACATAGAACAGGCGGTTGTGCAGTAGGGAGGCGTTGTAAAATTAAGGAATGCAAATTTAATAGTATCCCGGGAAACGCCGGGTCCGGGCAAGCTAGTTTATTATATAATCTATATACCTTTAATCGACGCGTACGACTTGGAACTTGGGTGATATTTATTTCCCGCAGTTTGGTGCGACGTCCTACACAAGTCCTGAAATAATGGATTTAGTGCGTCCGGAGTTTCTTGGACGTGCAATTTCTTTTTTCCTAGATCATGCGATTTAACACCTATAGACTTTCTTCTATGGGGCTATATTAAGGGTAAAGTCCATACCAATTCTACCACATTTCAAAAAATACCCGTGATTTCTAGACAATTTATCATATCAGTTCTCGTTGGATAACCCTGTATTATTGAACTATTCATTCAATAAACTAAAAAAAATACCAAAAGACCTACATATGCAATAGCGGTTGTGAAATATAAGGAACCATAAATTTGCTTTGCGAGTAAAAATTATGGTAGGTACTTGTTTTAATTATGGATAAATAAATTTAGTCTTTCAAATGGAAAGCTGTTTCTGAATCGTAAATTATGCGTACTACAGCAATGACTTACTTTCTCTTCAATGATTCCCAATGCCTCTGCAAGGATGCGGTAGCTAGTCGTTTTCCCTCCAAACGGCAGACCTACGATCATGAGGCCATGCCGGACTACAATCATCTCATAAAGCTAATGGTGAATAAAAGGGCCCATTACTTGCACTAAAATTGCGGCTAGTCACAGTCTCACCTGCTGCACCTTCTCCAAGAAAAATTCCGTGCACTGTTTGTTGTTGTTCTCGCATGCCTTCCTTACAGCATCATTAAATACGGCATAATCAGGCGGCGGTAGCTTAACGCCCGGGAATAAATCCGACGTAATACCCTGGAACAAGGGAACGTCTTGATTGAGAAATTTCGGTAAATTGACATCCTTAATGGATCTCAGGACCAATTTGTCTTCCATTTCCGTTTTGTAGCGTAGCTTTAGCGCTCCAGCCGATGTCAGCACTGACTTAACGGCCCTCATACCGTAATCGTAATGAGGCTGGGTACTCAGCTGCTCCGAGCATAATCTGTAGGTCGCTACAATTTTGATAGCGAGAGGCTTTGCACTGAGGAAGCCCTTCGAGTACAACTCAATTTCTGCAATTAGTGCGTAATCCGGGACCATCATAGCGACTGATCGGAACAATGCCTTTTGGGAATAATTCCAGAGATAATAAAACACTTTGTCACAAAAGTCTCATTTGCTTTATACCTTCAGGTTATCCGGCAGCTCAGATCTTCCGGCGTATCCCGGATTCATTGTTATAAACACAGCGCACGACGGATCCAGCGTCAGAGTGGTGCCTTCGAACACAAGCGTTTCAGCGCCTGCATTTATGGCCCTTTGGATTGTGAGAATCTGTAAAACAAAAGCGGATTTATGTAAATATTTTGTAAATGTGGAAATATAAAATAATTTCCCGTTTACCTGTTGAGCCACAACAGACAGCACTTCCAAGTCAATCCTGTTGAATTCGTCGAAGCAAGACCAAGCACCACAGGATGCAAGTCCTTTGAAGAATTTACCCAGCGCTATGTAGTCAAGGCCATCAGAACAGTTGAACACGACGCATTGCTTAGCAATCGCCTTTGCCAAATCTTTAGTAGTCTCAGTTTTGCCTGTTCCAGCTGGACCTTCCGGTGCCCCACCCAAATGCAAATGCAAAGCTCCAAACAAAGTACGATAACATCGGTCGGTCAAGGGTGTCACTACTAGGCGGGTAGTGTTCCCTAAGTATTCATATCCATACTTGAGGGTGCAGTTAATCATTCTTGTCTGCAAGTTGTTCTCCTCCCAATAATATCGCAACTGAAAGTTAAGAATTCGAAAAACCTAAATAAGGAAGACTAAGAAGTTCAAAAGCGCATCAAAACTATGCTGATGTCCAATTCTCTGTATTTTTCCTTAAAACTGAATTTAACATCCAGAAAGTTTTGATACGTTTTTGAATTAATTCGTAAACACGTACTTGAGACAGCCACTCGAAATCCGTACTTTCCGTCACTTTCTTTTCAATAATTTCAGCTAAGACGTCCCTTGCATGAACATCAAGTACAACCAAAGCGCCAAGTGTAATTCGATTTTGTGCGTTGAGGTCCCCTCGCACCAGTCCGACAACTTTGAAAATCTGAGAATAATAATAACGGGGGGCAAATGGTGTTTTACAAGTAAAAAGTTGTCTCAGTTAGAAATACGTTTTTGAGTTCCATGATAGGACCCCGAATTGCAATTCTTTATAAATCATCTTTCAGTAAATGTGAGCATTTTCATATGGATGCAAATGAATCGCTAGAATCAATTTCGAGTAACAAATTTTCATCATTCTCCCAAAACGTCCAAGTTTTGTCCGTTAAACTATTTTATGAATTTTTGCGATACTAAAGGGCCTCTTTCACAAACTACAAGTAAAGTGTCTAGTAGGCTAACCGCCAGTTAAAGTCACCGGTAACTAAACGTACGAATTTCACCATCTTCGAGTAGCGTTAGCCAGTGGATAAATTAGCCCGTAACTTACTTGCCACTCAATCTGCCAATTAGCGAATTTAATTGATGAGTAGGTTAACAAAAACAGTTCGCAGTTCGTTATATTTTAGTAAAAAAATCGTTTTCAACAAACTATTAAACATAAGTTACCTTGAGTTTCTTGGGTTTGGGGTAATATATCTGAGTCGAAGATACTTTCTAAGCCGTCGGTGCTTAAGGAGATCAAGGCCTTGATTTGTTCCTCCACACTATCCAGTGGAGTTGCAATATTTCTACCACCACCGGTACGATATAGTTCCGAGCGTATTGCAGCCGACTTTTTTCTGACCGTACGTTTCAGGCCCTCATACTTAACCTTCAATGTTTTAACTGATCTGAATATTCCTCCAGATCGAGCGTTAAACTCGTTTTGAATGCTTTCCCAAGCGGCTTCTCTCTTCTTCCATGTAGAAGCATCGCTTTGTTTATTCTCCAGGACAGTTTGGTATTTTTGTACCAGTGATATTAAAATATATCTCCCTGCAAGGCAAAATTCGCACCTCTTTCTCTTTTAACTTTATCCATTGTAATAACCAAGGCCCGAATCGTTCTCGCTAAGCACTGATTACGCCCGATGGCACATCTCTCTGCACCTCAAGAACATTTTTTTCGCCCTTAAATATCCTAACTGCATTTAAAATGATCAGCCGGGCAAAGTTTGACTTCATGGGAGCCGTATACCTCCGTATACCTGAGTGCATTTCGGGTCGCTCCATTAACGCAATGAGGAGTAAGTACATGTCCACTATCGCTGATTCAGGACAGGAGTATGCATTTCTCGCTTGCACTCAGAGAACTCGGGAGTCAAAAGAGCCGAGTTTGCCCGGCGCTGCCTCACTCATACATTATATATTTGTAAAGCGATCGCAATAAAACTAACTATCTCAGACACCCAAATGCACATTGCGTTTTCGGGGCTCCAGAAGGGTTGTTCTTGAGGCGCCGATACAATTACCCGTAATCAGGGGAAAGCCCGACCTTTCTCGTTTATTGTTTTAGGAGGGTTTTTTCCTACTAAGCACTTTCTGGTGCCCGCAGCTGCTTGCAACTGACAAATTCAGATTGCAACTTGTTTATGTTTTATGATAATACATATTTTAAATCACCGCAACACGTAAATAAGTAGGTAATTCGAAATTGTCTGTGATACAAAACTCAACGAATGAACGTTTGATTTGCTACGACGTTCACTTAACGAATAAGTATAGTTACTCGAAGCTTTGATTTCGTTTGTGAAACTGACAGAAAATACTCGGAACCTTTACTTGCCAATTAGCGTTAATTAAAGAGTAACTAATCAACACTATACTTGTAGGTGGTGAAATAGGCCCTAAGTATTAGTGATGCTATTGAACGTAAAGTGTACTAGCAATTCCAGTGAATTCTCTTTGAAAATGATCAAAATAGCATAAATATCAATTTGAATTTTGTGAATAAACCTATCCGAACTCACACTCCCTCACTGAGCTCTTACCTGATCTCTGCAAATTTCCAAATATTTCCTTAAACTCCCCAATGGGTCTTTTACATAAAAACTTTTTGTAATTTCCAAGGTCCAATACGTTAAAGAAATTGATTGTACAGTTTGTCCAGGCCATTTTAGAACCCATTCTTGCCGGTCAATCTCTGGATAATTCTCGAACGCCTTTTGAATTTTGTCATGGACACTCTTTTTCATGTCGATCTCCAATTCCAGTAACCACTTTTCAACTTGTCCGCGAGCTTTTGCAGTCGATATAACATCGACAAGGATGACTTCTTCATTTTCAGATGAACGCATTATGGTGACATCTAACACCTCTGTGAACTTGAGTGTCGCAATGCCTTCGAAACACTTTTTCAAATGAGGCTGTACACGAGTAGGATCTTTCGTTTCTGACAGTATTTCCAGGAGTTCATCGTTCGATAGAAAGAAGAAGCGGGGGAAGTAGAGTCTCTTCTTTTCCAAATACTGGAACATAAAATTTTTATATGTATATATAATCGTTGGAATTCTTTTTTTATTTTCGTATGAAGACTTACCGCATTCAATCCCTTCTGGATTACCTCCAACAGGTTAAATGCTTTCTTTAGTTTCTCGGACATTTTGTCTATTTCAACAACTGACATCACTTTTGGATCCATTGCTACTTGCTTCATGAGATCTTTCCAAATCTGATTTTAAAAATATCAAATATAATTACATGTAAAACATGCCAAAGTATACAAAGAAACGCTACATTAACGTTAGGCTATAAATATGAAATTTATAAATACTATCCACTTGTCAACAATGTTTGCACAAAGAATACAAGTTAAATAAAAAGAGAATGTATCAAATTAATCTGTTTTAAAAATAAATATAATATACTACTATACTTAAAATTAAATTTATAATTCTAGAATTGTATCATAGTAAAAATAATAGAAACAAATAGTATATTGTGCAACTAGGGCGGTAACTAGCTGATTGCCCACGATGGCAGGGTTTGACGCACGAGCGAACCCCCGCAAAGAAAAAAAATGTATCATTTAAATATTTTAAATTTTATTTTATAATTATTTATTAATCGATATTTTATGTGTTTATATTAATAGCAAAATTGGTAAAAATTTTAAAATAGAAATGAATGATTTTACCAACATCTAATTTTATTTTTTTTTATATTTTCTCTGTCATTTTCTTTGTCTTCGGTTGTTTTTTTTATATTACTCATCTGCTCAGGGTCTTCAATATCCATTTCGGAATCTTTACTCAGCATTTCCTCAATGATGTCCGGGTTGATCTCTCTTTGGAATCCTTTTGATGTACTCGGCTGATTTTGGATCATATCCACTATTTTTCTGGATGTTTTTTCTTTGTTTTTCATGGTCTCCTCAATATAGCCTTCCACCACGGAGTTCGGAGTCCATCCTCCAAATCTTTTTAATTCCAGCATACCTGCCCCAGCGTCGGCAAGAATTGTGGCCGCAGTCTTTCAAAAGGAATGACCAGTATATGCGTCAGCATCTGGCAATTTCAAGAAGTTAGCAACAATCTTCGGGATATTGCCAAATGAATTTATCCCTACAACTCGACCGGTACATATGCCTTCCTTGAACTGCAGAAAAAATCTGTCAGTTGAAATTTTCGCTGGACGTAATCTTGCGTATTTCTTGTAAATATCATAATAATGATCCGTGATGACAAATGTTCGCGGTTTATCATTCTTTGTTGTACGGATTTTTACCACGATCATATCATCTTTATCTATGATATCTTTAACACTCATTTGGCATAATTTCTGACGTCTTCAATTACTTACTTTGCATCCCAAATATTGATGATCGGGGGCTTCTTCAATAAATTTCTTTATATCTGTTGTTTCTAAAACTTTCGCCTTCTTGTTTATAAATCCTTTCTTTTCTTTTTTTAGAAATGATATCAGATTTGTATATTGAATATATCGCCCATAAACTTGTTGGTTTCTGGGACTTTGAGAGTTCGTTAAAATACGCCAAAAACACTGGTTCAATCAACGAGTTTATTTTTTTATCTATCTTCCATTTCATAAATCTTTCATATGCTTCTTCATATTTTACTCGCGATTTTGTTGGTAATAAGTTGTTCCTCACTTCTTCCGCTTGATTCAGTATTTCAAGTGGTACCTACTTCTTCATTTCCTGAATCACTTGAATCGCTTATATTTTCATTCATTTTCACGATTATGCACAATCACTGCTTAAAAAACTGCACGTGAACTTCACTCGACTAAACTGTGCAACGATTCTCACGAAAATTTTCTTTAAGGGCAAATAGTTTGTAATAAAACAACAAACTCTTCAAGATAAGTGGTAGGGGAAAAATTTTTATGATCATCCAAGGAGAACATGGACGAAATAATAGTATATATACATATTACGATATTGGCGGTGTTAGACGCGCTATTCTTAAGTCTTCGTGAGTTATCTTCAAGTTCCCGTGCGTTATTTTAAAAGGCCGGGGCTTTATTGCTCACAGGCCTACAGTGGGCAATTGGAGTGTTTGCGCCCGGAGATGCGTGCGGTATAGTAGTAGTTATCCCGCACGTGTGATGAAAAAATATAATACTAACCGCTGTAATACTGCGCTGATAACCAAAAGTTTTCTCAGCGCACTGTACCTACATCTTTTTAAGAGCAAATTTAATTTGGTTACAACATGTAAGCGAACCATTCAGAATAACTGCGAGACTAGTGACTTCTTCACCATATGGTTACTGATAACACAATGTCATTTAGAGTAACTAAAGATAAATCAGCACCATTTATTGATGAGTAAGTATGAACTAAGACTTGAGGGAATAAGCAGTAGGGGGTTTTGATTGGCGCACGCACTAAGTGTATTAAGGACATCGTTAATCCTCCGGTCCAAGAGGTCGAGTCAAATATACGTACATATGTATGTACTTCAACGTCATCAGCATAAAGGTGAACGTATACAATGTACATTATGTAATATACAAAATAGATTAATTACAAAAATAGGGAACGAATAGTGGTCCGAGAATAGAACTTTGTGATGCCCCGCTTGTAAGCAAATAAAAACTAAACTAATAGTGTCACTTGTTGAGAACGGGATCTGTTTCTTCGAAGTGGAGAATTGGATCCGCCATTTTGAAACCCCTACAATTATTTATAGTCTAAAACGTGGCCAGAGGACATAATCTATAAACTAAAAATTGTTTTAGAGTTATTTTTACTGAGCGGGCTGACACCACCCAACCACCCCCGCACCACAATTTCTGGGTGCGCCACTGATTGTATACTAGTGCACTATTCCATTCATCTTCTACCGCTATTAGGTGGCAAAACTATGCGCTTATTATATTCGATTACATCACGCCCTCTATAATAATTTGAAATTAGAATTTGGTACTTCATAGTATGTTAGGGATCATTGGACCAATCAGTCACATATATAGACAGTGAATGTTCAAATAATTCTTTAAGCCAAAAGGTCACTGAGTTACAGGACGACAAACAAACAAAAAATATTAAAAAGGTTATTAAAACAAAATAACAAACCAAAATCCAATCTTACCCGCAAACAAGTTACTTACTTTGTCAACCGCACTGAATCGCCTTCCCTCCTCCGGCATTTGCTGCTGAATATCCGGACTGGAAAATATTGGCTCCAAGTACATCCACGTCGCTTGGACCTTTAACCAGTCGTCCAATATATCCTGCAACAGAAGCAATTTCGCCTCCCAATCCCTGAAATGACAAGCATGTTAATAACACCACAAAAGCATGTAATATGTGTGCCACTAACAGAATCTGTTTCTCGAACGGCTTAATGTACGGCGAGCTTTTCATCGTCTGAGTCTTAATTATTTGGTCGTCCAGCAAAACTTGGATGTCATCAACAGCAGAGAGCTTGTATGTACCTGTGTCCCTGCAAAATAATAGAAACAATCAGCCAACATCAACCGCAAGCCTGGGAATACATTCACCTGTATGGCGAAATTGAGAACTCCATTTCTTGCCATTCGGCTACCATCTTATTCATGGCCTTCTCCAAATTGTTCTCCTTGGTTGCACTTTCTGAAATACTCTCAAATCTTGGAAGGTATTCCTCCAGCTGGTACTCAATAATCTTCTCCAATGTAAGCTCCGGTGACACTTTAATTGGAAATCCGATTATCTCGGACACCTGCTCCCAATGACGCGTCTTCATTCCAGGATTACCCAGGGTGCTGATAATTGGCATATTGAGCTTGAACGCCTCTATCTGCTCCTTCACCTGCGAAGGCAAAATCAAATTCATGTATGGTAGGCAATTTATATAGGAAAAGGGCAACAGGCATTGGGCACTTACGTCGGCAATCAGCTTCATGGTTTGTGGACGGTCGCTCATCTGTTTTTCAAGTTTCTGAATTATTCGGTATATCGTCGAGACCTCACCGTCGATGTCATCAGGATCATAGGCCCCCACTTGGGAGTGCATCCAGAGGTCATGTTTGTCCACAAATTCTTGAGCAGCATCATACAACTTTTTATACGGCGCCAGCTTGTCGTGCGTCTTCTTTCGCTGCGGATACTGAGACAATTCCCATCCGTAAGCAGTCTCCTCTTCGTTAATTTTGTCAATTGTTTCCATTGCTTGGACCAAACGATTGTCGAGGTTCGTCGCCTTTTTCTTGTACTTGGAAAGATGCTTAATGTCCCCCCAGTTCTCGTAGTCCTGCACCTGTTCCCAGTAATTGTCCAATTCTCGTCGGAATGACTCGATGCGTTTCTTAAGGAGTTCCTGGTACTCTATCATCTTCTCGGCGATTATCTCCCGGTGCTCCTTAAACACTGATGGGAGTTTCAGGTACCACTGGAATGTGTTGCTGTTGTTCTTAATCTCTAACGGCGAGTATATCGTGTAGTCCATAAGCCAAAGGATGTGGCCCATGCCCTAAGAAAATGGTTCATGTCAATGTTCTCCAACCCAACAGAAAATTCTGAAAAAGAAAATCTTACAACTTGCAGTCGCTGTTCCATTTCTGGCACCGTTTTGTCCTCGGTACGAGCGACATAGGCCTTGAGCTCCATTAGCTCAGAAGTGTTTTCAGGAATTGTGAGAGCCTTCTTAGCAATTGCCTCATACTCCTTGCCAAGCCTTGAAATATCTCCCTGTTGGTCTGCTATCATTTTGGAGAGTAGATCCTGCTGCATGTGCCGGGCGAGTGTCTCTAGCGTTTGAATCAAACCCTCCCGGTGAAACTCGTATAAGCCCATCTTGAGAACACCCCAAATTTCCATTGGGATCTCCTTCTCTAGATTTTTATAGTACTTCACCTTCTCGCAGTACTCTTCGAACGTTGGATTGGATGCCATGAATTTCGATATATGCTCCGCATCGATTCCATTCATGAGATTCATGTACCGATCAAAGTCTTGAATTCGCAACTCCGGACCGATTCTTTGCTCTTCCAACATATCGTAGATGCGATGACGGCACTCTTCCACAAACGAATCAGGCACATTCGGTAGTAGCCTAGTTTCCCCTTCTCGCCTCATGTCCGCGTATATTTTCGTGTCTATGCGAAGCAAATCCTTTACCGCTTTTATAATCCCATCAATCACACGCAACACCTCAGATTGGATTTTTGAGAACCCTGGAGTAAACTTTAACGTATCCTGATCTTCCAGAAGGATACTCAGTTTCATTCCAGGATTTGTTTTCTGCAGAAATACGGCCTAAGAAAGAATTTCCAAACACAATTTACTTACCCCTATGTCGCACATGAAGTGGGTGTACACTTTTAAACTCCTTATGCACAGATCTTCCAACTGTTGGGTCATCAAGGCAGCCACACAGTTGAAGAATCTGCCAAGTAACTTTGGTCTTCGAACATCTGGAACGATTTTTTTCCTGATCCCACGCAGCAAAATTGTATGAATATCGCCGAACCAATTGTCAGTTATAACACCCTTTGTCTTTTCTATTTGTCTGTTTGTTAGGTTCTGCAATTTAAGACAATGTAGGGAAAATACTAAATGAAAAATGTTATACAGTCGTACAGCAAATTCGTATATGTCGTAACCACCCTCTTTGGCTGCCAATTGTTGCACATTGATGAAGTTCAACTTGTTGTATGTATTGAACCACAAATCCAAAATTTGAGCAACGCAACGATTGATGGAAAATAAATTTCGGTTGATTTTAATCTTATTCTCCTCGTATCTGGGGAAACAAGAAAGTATTATTCAAATGTAAATCAGAATGGTCCGAAGCTGTTATAAGGCGTAATATACAAGGTGGGCCAAAAGAAGTCATCCGATGTTGTTTGGCTCTCATTTTTTTTTTAAATGAAAAACTTCGATTCTGTTTTTTGATTATGTTTATTTGAACCTTTAGAATTTTATTGGTCAAGTCGAGAAGATGATATCGGCCAAATGGACGCCGTTACAATTGATTGCCATACGGGCTCGTTTTATGGCATTTTTCATCACTTCGGCGAGAACTTCGGGCGACAGATTCTCGCACTCATGAACATACTGCGCAAGCCACAACCGATATTCTGAAGGCGGCGTTCCCGGGTCGCCTCATCTCTCGTTTTGGCGATTTGCACTGGCCCGCAAGATCACCCGATTTAACCGTTCCAGACTTTTTTTGTGGGGTTTTTTGAAGTCCCGTGTTTACGTGAGCAAGCCCGATATCATCTTCTCGACTTGACCAATAAAATTCTAAAGGTTCAAATAAACATAATCAAAAAACAGAATCGAAGTTTTTCATTTAGAAAAAAATGAGAGCCAAACAACATCGGATGACTTCTTTTGGCCCACCTTGTATGTATATAGAAATCTTTCAATACGCAAATTTGGCGTGGATCAATTGGTTCCGAACTACATGGACGTACACGCAGTGTACTTACATATATGTTAACTGATTTTTAAAGTGAGTACTTATACGTTATACGACTCTGGACACGTTAAACGCAAAGCGTTAAATGTTATTGTGGAGGGAGAATAGCACAATAGAAAATTCTCAACCTGAACGGATATCCGTGTAAATTAATATAAAAAAGTTTTCGGAGTCTATAATTTCAAATCTGTGATTGATATTTGGAAATTATAGATGAGAGATCCAATATGGCGACTACAATATTCAACTTGAACGGTTTTCCGCGGAATTGAATATACAAGAGTGTTCGGGGTCATTGATTAACATATCCAATATAGAAAAAAAGATAAAGGAATATAAGATAACCTAAATAAAATGAAATGCTTATCAAAAGAAAATGTTAATATCAAAACTAACGAGCGCAAAGAAGAAAAACTCACCTATGTCGCCATTTATTTGACATCGCTGCGACCTCTTTTCTCTCAGCAGTGGGTTCTTCTGACATAGTGCTCTTCTTTAAAGAGTCACTAAGAACAAAATCAACAATAGCTTTTTTCATCGCAAAAATATATGATGACTGGATTTCTTGGATACTGTCTCCCAATACAGTTGCCCACTTTTGTAGGTGAGGTGGTATCATGGTCTTAATCCTGTTCATAGTTACAATTGTTTTTTAAACATCCCAAAAAAATCGTAACAACATAATTTACCTTTTCAAAACCTGGTCGTTTAAAGGCGCAACATGTACGGTATCAATTCCATGTTTTATATAGTAGTAGTATCTGAGCAGTTCTCTCTCCTCGTGGTTTGGGAATTCATCGCCAACGTCCTCATCGTCATCTTTTATCGCAATCAATTCGACTAACTTTTTTCGAAACTGTTCTCGATCCTCCCTCATTTTAGTATAAGAGCGGGATTCTAAAACACATGTTTATTTTACGCAGCCAATTGAATTCACAAATTCTCACTTTTGGGTTTTCGCCCAAGAGTCCTTTGTTTATCGGGCTTAATATCCCGACCATGCCGCAGCAGTTTGTCCGGAAACGTAAACGGTTGTCCATTAAATATCTCCTTAGTCGAATCTGGCATGTTAAGTTCATACCAGAATCTCCGCGAGATGTAATCGGGATTTGCTTTGGATTTTAGTAAATTCTGCACAAGTCCTCTGGTACCCGACACTGGTGGAAGCTTTGGGACCGTACCCGTTGATTTTCTGTTCGAAGCCATTTCGAACAAAGTATTTCCTTGCCGCCTGTAAATAATAAATTAAATTTATTATCGATTATCAAGCCTTTTGTGTCGACCGTATTGAAGCAGAAAGCTTGATTTTTTAAATGTTTGAAATCAGTTACGCCAAGAATCACTCTCATGAAAATCTAACGAAGTTTAGTATTTTGAGTCTCCCATCTTGAATTTTAAATTTAGAACTGCTAAAACCCCCACGTGCTAAACTACATAAAAATCTTATTACGTTTATTATTTTTCATCCTTTGTATAGAAACCGTAATTTGTAATTTTCTAAATTCACATATTCAAAATTTTGTGAACGTTATTTTTTACTGATTACTACCTAAAGTTTTAAGGCATGTAAGTAGCCTACACTCGTTGATAGGTCACATATGAAGAAGTTAGCGAACTAGAGTTTCTACGAATCAATATTTATAAGTATTTTTCTTAACAAAAATATAACATTATACACGCTCTTTGCGGACATTGTTATAATCTTTTAAGAACTACTTTTAATCATTTTAAAACTCCCGCCACAAAACTCTCCAAAAACAAACATTCCGATGAATCACAGCTATGTTCACACATTTTCATCTTATCAGCTGCCAAGGGTGCTAATGTGATATAAACGTCAAAGACGTCGAGATTGTGCAACAACCGGCGGTTTGTCGTAATTTTCTTGTTTTATTTCACGGAAACTTTGCATAAATAGAATTCAATGAAGATTTTATGAATTAAGCCTACCTTACTCCCTAGTTCTGTGTTTCAAATACTCAAATCTCTATTCAAAATTAAACAAATTTTCCTGTAAAGTTTTGGTGAGTGCTTGCCCACAACACCAAAATTTGAACTATTTTGAGACAAATTTTATTTATTTTGTATCGATTGCTTCGTTTCCAGAGGGATAAGGGTTTACTGTCGTCAAGGTACTTCTCTCTGAGGCGGTTAATTTGAGTATTCACGATGTTTTTCAAACAAGCTGTGAGATTTTTCCACAAAGCTCACATCACCCTTGCGGCCGATAAGAGCGTCCTAGCAGCACTCAGAAAAAAGACCGGATATACATTTTCAAATTGTAAGAAGGCTCTAGAGATGCATAGCAACGATCTGAAGAAGGTTAAAGGCTTTGTCAGTTTTAAATGTGTAATGAGTTCAAATTTATATTCTAGGCAGAAGAGTGGTTGAACCAGCAGGCACAAGCTATGGGCTGGTCAAAAGCCACCAAACTTGAAGGTCGAGTTACTGCACAGGGGCTTGTTGGGGTTCTTGTAAAAGGGAACATTGGAGCGATGGTTGAAGTTAACTGTGAAACAGATTTCGTTGCCAGGAATGAACAGTTCAAATCTTTTGTGGACTATGCCTCAAGGATATGCGCCCAGTACACAGAAATGACTGACTTTGATGGAGATCTATGGAAGGTGAGATTTTTAGTGACAAATCATTATGCTAATATATAGGTAGCCATTTCAGCAAAATAAATTAGTAAATATTGTTTAAGTGTTAATGGCATTTTAATTGTGAAGGCTTTCTTTTTATTTTTTCCTTACAAAGCGGTATAACTTGGACAACATAAACAAATTTTTATTTACATTTCATACATAACTTATTTTGGCGGTTGTACTTTCAAAAAAGTTTCGTCACATATAGTCGTCTGAAATGACAAAAATAAAATATTTGTGTACTGCGGAAGCTCACTGAAAGTAAGTCAGCATTCCGTCTCCTTGAGCCTTGAAGATGATTTTAGTAGTTCTCATAATAACACATAAAATAATTTTAAATTTCATCTTTTTACAGTTAGGATTCGAAGCAGAAGCCCTAAAGAACTTGAAATCAGATGACGGCAAGACACTAGGAGACCATTTGGCTCTTCTTATTGGAACAGTTGGCGAGAATGCATCCGTTAAACGTGCGATATGCTTCAAAAGTAACAATGAATTAAAAATAGCTGGCTACACTCATCCAGCGAGCAATACAACTGCTCCTCCTAACGTTACACAGTTTGGCCGTTATGGAGCCATTGTTGCATTTAGAACGAACAATCAGAATGAGGAATTACAAAAAAATCTCTGCCAACACATAGTAGGACTAAATCCTGCGAAAATTGGGGAAAATGGAAAGGACGAGCCAGTGGAAAACAAAGATGACGAAACATGCTTGATCTTCCAGGAATACCTTACAGATCCTGACACAACTGTTGGTGAAGTTCTTAAAGAAAATGAAATTGAGATTATTGATTTTCAAAGGTATGAGTGCGGTGAGGCGCATAAAAATGAATCTATGAATATCGCTCAAATTCATAACCAATAGAACAATTGACAAAAAAGGAAAGAAAATAAATGCTAATTTTGTTATCCATTGTCTTTATATTGATCAAGACGAATTTATTATTTTATTTCGTTTATTTTGATATTCTAGGGGCACAAGTATTCATTCGAAATATGTTTGGGTGATGTATTGTTATTTTGAATGAACGACAAGTAATACTACCGCACTTAAGAGGTCTTTAAAATTATTATTTCTATTTACACTGCCAGAAATCAGTCATCACATCTGGAGTACCCTATGAAATTGTCAAAGGTGTCATCTGACTACCAAACTAAACCATGCTTTCTGATTCTTTAAAACAAAAACCGTGTGGTAAGTCAATTTTTTTTTAATATCTATCTTCGATATAATTAAAACGCAAACGCGAGACCTTACGCGTTAAGAACGAAAACTATTACTGCTCTCTTTCGGCAATTCGTCATCATGAGAAATTTCAACGGAAGTCATTAGAAATAGCGCAAAATTTTGTATGCGATTTTCGCACGAAGAGCCAAACTGTTTGCTTGCTTCCGGAAGCATTGCCACAGTTTGGACGCAGGTTAACGACTATTCTTTGCCTGCACGAGATTCTTTTTTTTTTGACAATTTGTCATATTGTTTACGAAATAGAAGCAGTTCATTTTCTGCCCATAATTAAAGATTTTGGTTTAAATTCACAGCAGTGAATACTCGGTTATTATTTCTACTTCGATTGACTTAAAAAATGTGTTAAAAATCCACTTGATTTATAAATCTGCAATTGATCACGTCTAAAATAAATGATTGCGAATATTGCCCTGACGAAAACAAAATTAGGTGGTAGGTAAATGGAAAAAAGAGGATTTTCTTGGTGAAGGCAATAATTGAGGATGTAAAATTACTCTCATTTATTCTGGAACTAATATATTAAAAAATATGGCAATATAAATATGTACAATATACATTAATAAACAATTTAAAGGCACATAGGAGGCATCCTGAATAAACTTGATCTCGCTGTTGTGTATAAATTCAGCTTGTAGACTGATCTGAAATAAAAAATGAGGGAAATTATTCGTAATCATTATGATTGTCGCAATCGCATTTATCAGAGACCGAAAATTACGCGCATTCCAGTTCTTGTTCGAAATTCGCTAATTTTTCGACATTGTAATTTAAAAATTTTAACATATAAATGTAAAAGCGCTGCATATGATAGCCATCGTATGTAAAAATCGTTTTGTTGCCTTTAAAAACCCAATTTCGCAAGTGTTAATTTTGGTGTCCATAATCGTCCGTTGCGGCTGAGAGAAACGACGGACTATTTTTTTTAGTATGAGCAGGTAGAGCGCCTACTACGCCTATTTAAACTTTCAATCGTGCTTTCCTCGAAACACATTTTTTCTGGAAGGCGGGCACGAAAACTCAAACTAATGCTTCGATTTCAAAATTGTGATCGTTGTGACATACAGGCCAAACTAATTGCACTCTTATTTTAAAGATGGCGGCCGAATGATAGCACATTCAGTTTCGGATTTTTAATTTTACTCATGCCTGATGTCCCACGAAACTAAACAAAAATCGCTGTCTACCGAAAATGCATGGTTGTCTATTTTTTAACGCTGGATTGACTGACCTGTTTTTTATAACTCTTAGCCCTGCTCTCAAATTGACTACTACCCTAAAACGGTTTTCGGCTATTTATTTAAATTCAATCTCAAACTATTACTGCTTGGTTGATTCTGAAAGCATCGTTTATAATAAATGTTAAGTTAGCAACTCAGTGTTATATGTAGGAATGGGAGAATAGTATTATTCTTTTTGCTCACCTTGCAAGGAAAACAAGTCGGACCCAAAGAACAGTTTATAAGTCCGCCCTCACCAAAACAACAAATAAATCAGCTGCAGTGAAGCATTTCACGACTGATTAACTCCTTAAGCAATAAATATTGGACACTCCCAAGCCAGAAGAGAGAAAATCATAACTGGTCGCATAGAACGATCCAAGGTGCTATTGATGATGACCTCAATACAAAGCAGAAAATATCTCGGATCATCTCCGAAAATGATAAATTTCCAAATACACCCGCCGCCGGCTGGACTGCCTATGCGGCCTGCAATCTAGAAAAGGATCTTCGGTTGAGTGACTCAAGCGGAAGGGGCCATGTGCGTTGACAATCACGGTGTGCACCTATTGTTCTTTCACTCGGTGCTCCATAGTCCGCTAGCTATGAATTTATCAAAAGCTTGAATAAAAATTTACGCGATCTTATTCATATTTCATATCGGCGGAGTCCGTGCGATCTGCACCATCAAATCATTTCGGCTCGCGATCAGTTCGCCATTGGGTGGTGCTTAGAATCGAATTACACCGCGAACGCGCGCGCTACGAACGTATCGAAAGTGAAAATTGCCCGTACACCACTCGAGCGAGATGATTAAGTGGAATAGCTACGTTCAGGTGATTTTCAATTTTATGAGTTTTTACTTCAGTTTTCCACTGATCCGACATCTTATCACGGAATGCAAATTTGTTTTCTTCTCCATAATTGCGTTCGAGTGGTTTTTATGGAAACTCGTGCTTCTCGCTTTTGATAGAATTAATGAAGTTCTTTCAACCGAAAAAATACGTATGAGTGCTCTTTAATTTTCACTGCCTCCTCTGCTAAGCGCCTTTGCATGAAAGTCACTTAATTAAACACCACTGACCTATTTCTCCTTGTGCAAATTGTATTTTTGCGGTTTTGTTTCATTTTCATGAGTACCACTTATGGAAGATGTCAGCATTTTCAACGGAAGTATGCAAAATTCACAAAGCATTAATTGTATCTGAGGACTGTGATTAATTATCCCCATTGTGATGAACTCATGCTAATTCTTCACCGTGCTCAAATTGCTATTTACCTGCGATGCGAGGGGTCACGCAAAACGTATCTGTTGTGATGCCTGAGAAATGCCAATGAACTTGTGAACAATGCTGCGAGCAGGTACAACAATCGTTAACGTTTATTATGATCATTCCATAAAATTGTTTGAGCAAATTATCTCACTCTAGCTAAATTTGAAATAATGGTGATGTTTAGGGTCCTCATGCAACCATGCAGGTAATTGCGTATTGTGGAATATAAAAATTAGTGAATGTTGACCAGATAGGTATCAGTCTCCTTCGCACGTGAGTAGCACTATCTAGTTGTGTTTAACAGACAATGTGAAAGTGTTTTATGTAGATAAATCGCCTCATAAAATAAAGTAACAATAACATAAAAGTTTATACATTTTTTTAACTGCACATAAATTTCTTCTTGTTCTTTAAAGAAACATTTTCTTTGTTTCGTTTGTGTACGTTCGGTCGTGTGATGTGGCGATGTAAACGACTTAATTTGAATATCCAAACAATACAAATGGAAGCGGGGAAAGTAATGAGTATATGTAGTACACATAAGACGAGACATATTGGAATTTTAATTCAAGATTCCCCAATGCGTTGTAATGATATGGTGCATATAATAGAGTACCAATTTCTATCACGAATGTATAGAACAGTACATTTATCACTTATCACGTTATGTATGTATGTAGATATTTTTTTCATTATATTGACCATAAGTATAACAGAAAGTTGATAACTTTTGCTTATGAAAAATAGGATGCACAATATTACAAAAACCTTTACTATAGGGCAAGCTACATACATAAAGTTGACCTTACGAGAACGTGCAATGTTTGACCTAGTGATTTATTAATTGTCATAGCATAGACAATCTTGATGGGGAACTGTTTTCGAGTTTTACCGAACGGGATCGTCGGATTGGATGATTTGATGAAAGATATTCGCGGAATAAGAACAGTTTTTAAACAAGAAATAATAAACTAAATAAGACTAAAAAAGCGATCATGTTGAACGACAAATTAGTGGAAAGTGTAAAACGCTTACGTTCCTTAAGCAGATTAGGTCCAGTCCAGAGTTATCTAAGAAGAATTTCGAAAGCACCATGAACGAACGTAACTCTTTAAAAATTCGTTACGAATGCAAAATATATTTCTCTTAACGCCCTAAGTTATCCGCTTTCCTTTGAGCGTAAATATTAATTTTACGACCTAATAATCACGCTAACGTAAGGTTAAATAACAGCCAGAGAAGTCTACCGAGGTTCTCACATATGCGGAAGAATCGTGTACCTCATTGTTGGCTTCTACCGCTTTCAGCAGGGAAAGTAATTTTCTCCGGTGAGAAGAATTAATGAGCAACTGTCGTTACAGCTTCCTTCCCCGCGAAAAGTGTAATAAATTTTCATATTGGCAGCTACTTAAGGCACAACAAAGAAACTCGCATCCTCTTTTCCGCAGCATAGGGGCGCACCTAATAACAACTTGCCGTGGCGTGGCTTCTGAAATCATTCTCGTGTACGAGCACTTCCCGTACCCGAAATTACCTGAACAACGACGTCTTCTACTAAAATTGCGAAATACCTGGAGTCACGTCAGCGAAATAAATGTGAGAAAAAGTGCCCTCCATCCGCTTGATGCCACCGTGAAACAGCTCGCTAACATCCGCGGCATGTCGATTACTCTGCTCAAGACGAACCGCAGAGAGAAGCGACTGAGCATCGCATCACCTGGCGGTGCAAGTGCCGCAGAGCCTCCAAACGGCCTGAACCGTGTCATTTCAATTTTTGTAGCATTTCACGCGAAGGGCTAGGCGCCGCCGGGTGAACGTCTGGTCTGACACCCATTCGATGAAGAAATTAAACCGATTAAGGTATGCTAGTGCAGAGTGTAGACATCGTGGAGCTGCTCCTCCTCGGTCCGGAACGAGAACACGGGAGTGTTGCGGTTTCCTACTTAACTAAGCTCCCAGCTCCACTTCCAGTTAGCTTCTCACGATTTAAAATTTTTGCGGTTCATTGTTGCTCATACACCCAGCTTATGTAGGTTTAATTTGTTTAGCGAAGACTCGACAACCAGGCTCGCATCTATTGTTTCACGAGCGATACAAGGAACTCTCCAGCCTCCAGCGACGCGGCCTGCTCCCCTTGTCGCACTTCGCGAATTTATGAAAACTGAACCCGATACCACTTCCGAGTTATGTAAAATAATAGTGTAAAATTTCTTTGCCATTGTAGGTACATCGCAGTTCGGTCTGCGGTGGTTCAAAGCGGTACCAGTTTTTTTTTCTAGAGCGCGAGGCTGTTACAAGATGCCCTGACACTTTTTAGTGAGATAGGCAAGACGTAGAGGCTGTGAAATTTCTCTGCTCGACAACTTGAGAAACAATAGAAATCTAACGGAATGCGTGATTATGTTCAAGAAATATAAACATTAAAACTCTAGTGGTCGACAATCGCTTGTTTTCGGGTTTTTTCTAGGGTAATGTTAGCTGTCCGGACGTTGGACTTCTACACTGAGCTTCACATTTGAAATTAACGCGACCATTCAGCGGAAACCTTTCCCAGTCGAGTTGAGGCAATTAGAAAAAGATTCTGATCACAACTTTACTAGTTATTTCTAATTAATCTAGTTTTTGTCGGTAACACACTTTTTTCCTATTTTAATTTTTTGTCTTTAAATTATCACTTCCGGGGACTCTAACTGTGCTCATTAGTTACAAATAAATCCAATTAGTTCTATATGACCTACAATCAACCTTATATTCCTTAGTGGGTGTTGGAGCAATAACTTTATATTTGTTGACGGAAAATTCTATCTAAGATTAAGTTAGTGATTACCTGAAGATCTCTGATTGATCATTTATGTTCCAGAAATGCAGACAAATAGAAGATGACGAATTCTTCCTCAAAATACTTTTGTATAGAATATTTTATAACTTCCAGTCTTTTTAAGGGGAGTTCTAATCTGAATCACTTGAATATTTCATAAGAATGAGAAAAAAACAATTCAATGAAAAGACAATGTCCAATTCTGTTTTTGCCATTACTTCTATAACTGTGCCAAATTTCAAGTTGATAGCATTAGTAGTTACTGAGAAAAACGGGTTGACATGCAGACAGACAGACACATCTCACCATAAGGGTTCTTTGCACCTCATATTTTGGATAGGAAGGCGTCTCCAATGTCCATTGGGAAAAAATCAATATTCTCGATATTCGAGATTAGACTAGATTTAGTTTTTAGGAGGGAATAGGCTATCGCTAGAGTTTAGGTCCAATTAGGTTAGTTGTTACGCTAGTTTTAACTTATGTAAATTTAGAATAGGCAGAAAAAAAAGAAAAAAAACTTCTAAGTTATCCCAGGGTGTGCTTCTTAGAATACATAAGAAAGAAACCGTAACAGTCACAGATAAGGCGAAAACGCACTCAAATGTTAAAAGTTTACCCTTGAGCGCCGCGAAGGACCATACATGGTACATGGTAGCTCTCTATAAGACTTTAGATTTAAGTTTCCATGTATTTTAAACTTAAGGGATCCACCAGCGCTCGATGACGATGTCCAAGAGGTTTTGAAGCCAATCTAGGAAGATTTGACCACCGACGATTTGTTAGAGAGATGTACGGGCGCTTCAATCTTTAAACGCGTTTTTCTCAGAATGGTGTTTTTCAAAACGGTTTCCACTCTCAAAGGAAGAGTTTTGAAGATATCTAGTTCCAATTTGGGGAGAACATTTTTAACGTCATTCTTTATGGCACCATTGAAGCTTTTTTTTTTTTTGAAATCTTCCTATTTTTTGTTACGAAAAACTGTCGAAAAAAAGGGCCAAATTCGATACTTTTTGTTCAAACCGCCGTCATTTTGTCAAATTAAAAAAAAAACCCTTCATAGCGCCATAGCGACTTCCCTACAGATTACTAATCTTTATAAAAATTTTGTTTCGGATCAAAATTGCTGCCGCAATCGTGGAAACCGTACAGGATCTTTTTTTTTTACGTGTCATTTCAACAATTTATTCTACTATTATACACATAATAAATAAACATAAAACAAATCATTTTGTATTCGTCATGAATGTATTTATTTATAAAAAAAAACCGGACCGATTAGTTTATTTCAACATAAAAAAAAATAATCGCGAAAATCAGTGATTTTTCGGAGGGTCACACTGAGACGATCCCTTAAGACAAAGAATGAACAAACCCGATCAAATACACATTTAAAGCAAATAAACAATTTGTAAAGAACGAAATATTGTTTGAAATTTATTTAATGAACTTCACTTTACTTAGCAGGAATATAGAAACAAAATTTGGGGAAATGAATATTTTCATACTTTTTTTTAGGTTTGTTTTCGCGTACAAAGCGTTACTAATATTTTGCACGATACCGTAGATACGTATGTATAAACATAGTTTGCCAAACCCAATGTTCCTTTATATACCGCGGTCGGCCACCTAAACTGCAATACTCCTTTACATAAATATCTAATAATAATTATGTCAAAACTTCTATGCATACCTAAATGAAAGACACACGGAAACTAGAATAATTCCATCAGTCAGAAGCCTGTTTGCAAACAGACCAACCACAACGTGAATTCCTGAGGTCAAGTCAATCATCTGAAACGGATCCATGGATCATCAACGTGAAGAAATGCCAACACACCGTTGCGTTAGAGAGCTGAAGGCTCCCCGTCGCATCAAAATCGGGTGAATGTTATGAAAAGTCTTTCCTGTTTGGAAATGCCAAAGAAAGCGAGTCTTGCAGAAACCAAAGGCCTACGTTTTACATATCGTCTTGCCATCGATTTTCTCTGACACGATCATCCTTTGCGTCGATCCCCTAATCTTCTTTCGCATGATACCCATCCAGCTCACTTTGAGCGTTCATCATCAAACACCTGTTCTCCCACCGGGAGGAATGTGCGACTCACACATAAAAAAGGTTTTGACCTGGAGGTAACAGGTCTCCCTGCGTGCATGAAATTCAATTTCTTTTCTTAACCTAATTGCGCTCAATTGAACCATTTCAACAATGCACAAGGAAATCCGCCGGCCCGATCTTGTTCAAATCAGTAAAAATTTTAACGCCGCATTACACATTACACTGGCCTGCGGCTATCTCAATTAAATCCCCGGCAATGGGAGCAATCAACTAAAACTGAAACTGGCTCCTAACCGTCCTCGAACTCTTCTTGTGGCGTCTTTTAAATGATTGCAGTTCTGTAGATCGAGTCAGCAGCCGGGATGAATGGGTCAAACAATAATCTCCCCGAACGGTATATGGTGGATAGCAGATTTTTGCTTTCCAAAATCACCAGGTGATTGCAGCGGTACCTCTTCTTTTGCACGCTGCACGGTTCAGTCATCCACGGTAGCTTTAACGAGTCAGATGTGCCTCTCATCCACTTCCGGAGTCTTAAAGGTTTTCAGTTCGACGGTACCTCGGAACGACCTCAGGAAGAGGCACCCACTCAAACAACAAACAGTGATTCAGTGCGACTCCCGCGATACTCCAGTTCATTCCATCTAGTGATCAAGGCGTTAATTTTGTTGTGAACCTGACAACGTTATTACGTGTTCGCCGGCTACAAAATCTTTAATTGTGAAGTTCAATATAGTAGTATATTTTTGACGATTCTAAAATCTAAAGTCGGTTGAAGTCCTCTTTGAGTTTTGCCTGGAGGACTGTTCAAAATTACAGGAGATATCAGCGAAACTGTGGTGACCAGAAGAAGACGTAACATGCAGGTCTTGGAGATTCAGCCTAAAGATCTCGTTAAGTAGCTCTAGTTTGCTTTTACACAAAATAGTTCAGCCTAGTGGTACGGTTCGGGCGAGTGAGTGGAAAAGTGGACGTGATATGATTCGATATCAGGCGCTGATTTTTTAAATTCTATACTTGCTCGACTAGAATCGATTTAGAAAGTTTCACTCCGGCATTTTCACTTTTTTGTGGAAATCATACTTTCCTCGATCTGGTCTATTGGGAAACTCAACTGATATGTGTGCTGATGCTTTAGTTCTGCCGGCCAACGGTGTGCCAAATTATTTCCTTTCAACTGATTGCTTTTTTGATTGTGGCCAGAAAAGGTCGTTTATAACAGAGGCTGATTACTTCTTTATTGCTCTGCTTATTCACACTTACATTATTTGCTCTACTTTGTACACGAAGCAAATTTTTCATTAATTACGAAGGAGACATTTTCAGTAACTGTAACATTATATAGTAAGAAATTTAACGGTTTTAAGGGAAATTTTTTTTGTTAAATTTCTTTATGTTCCTCACCTTTTTATAGCGTTGACAAGTAATGGAAATTAATAAAATAATTTATTTTAATAAAATTGGTTACAGCTAGTGTAATTCCAAAATTTCTTAAAATTGTTTGTACATTTGACTTAAATAAAAGCTTGTTTTGTAAAAATAATTGTTTACAGTCATTTTTTTTAATTTACGACTGCATTGCATTGTAGAAATTTTGCGAGAAACTAATTGATCGATCGATATTACACTAGAATTTTACAAATTCGTTCGGCTTCTTATGACTAGTCCCGCTTCGTTGTGTACATACGAATTTGTTCTGTATTAAAACTTCTTTAAAATGCACTACCTCTGCCCCTCAATCTTGAATGAATGACGTGGATAATTATATTGTGGCACAGGTTTGCGCAACATTTACCGCGTAGTGGACGGACAATATCCCAATTACTGCGACTGACGACGAATCGATAAATTTAGATCCTCTTGCACACTTTCATTTACAGTGGCAATGTTTACTTTAGCATATATTTGTAAAAAAATAGTCCGCAATTGCTCGTGGCGATTTACTGAAACAGTAATTTCGATTCAAAAAGAGGCCGATGAAGTCCAATTTTTACTCGCGATCCGATGGTTCTGTAAGATTTGTTTATTTCTCAAAAACTGTCAAAGAAGATTCAAAAGTTTGCAGACGAGAAACTTTGGCGATGAGAGGAGGGGCAGACCTTATTGGAGCATTGTTGATAATTTCTAATACATGAAAAAAGTTGAATTTTTGAATGAATCCCACAGAAAGGCCCACATTTCGTTAATTTGAAAGGAGCTGTGTTTGATCATGCACTGGTCAAAGATTACTGGAGCTTGTATAGGATTGGACGATTGGTCATGTCCGATATACTTGCTTGGCTACGGCTGAGATCAGCACCTTGTTCAGTTTTTCGCCGATAAAGACAGGGATTTCTATGAATAGAAATTATGAAGCTTAATAAAAACATTATCGAATATAATTGATTGATCTTCGTTCTTTACATAAACAACTGACCTGAACGAAAAACAAACAATGAAAAATAGGTCATGACTTTTCCGACAATATGTAGCATAAAAATAAAACTTGCATAATCCTTGCTTTGGATAGTCAAATTTGTGCGTGTTTTTGTATGAGCTTGTTGTGTATCGTGAGTTTTATTAGGCAATTTGGCGGTTTCTCAAGATAATAAAACTAATATAAAAAAATTTTCTAGGGTGATGTTCAGCAAGTCCATGCAGACATGAAGATCGATCCGGTGTTCAGAAAATTATCTAAGCACACAATATGCTTCCACATATGGAAAGTGGAGCAGGATCGCTTAGAGGCCGTATCCAAGTCCAATTATGGTATCTTTCACGACGACTGCACCTACATCGTATACGGATCTTGCACTCCGCCAATGCACCTTAACCAGGATACCATTGTAAGAGCGTTGCAAATCCTATTTTGGGTGGTTACCCTAAATTCCGTGTAATTTATATCACAGACAAGAGAAGTAAAAGTCTCTGCTGGTTTAGAGCGCTTCACACACTTTTGGCTTGGACAGAAAACATCACCACAAAAGTCGGGAAATGTTGCTTTCAAAATTATGGAATTAGACACATATTTCGGGCATGTGGCCACACAGTATCGGGAAACTCAAGGGAACGAAAGTCCTCGGTTTCTTTCTTACTTTAAAAAGGGGATAACGTAAGTGCTCTTGCTAACTTCATGCAGATCTACTTGATTTTTATATACTTATAGGATTTTGTCAAGTTCTGCCGAAAACAACAACTCGGACTGTAAGCTCTTCCAGATAACTGGAAGGCAGTTGCCAGTTTGTACTGAGATGGATACTGTTAACTGGGAACACTTCAGCTGCGACTATACCATGGTTTTAAAAACGCCCCGCTATCTGTTTGTATGGATGGGGAGATCAAGCAGTCCAACTGAAAGACGAAATGGACTGATTGCAGGGACAAAAATACGGGACGACAATAAAGTGTCTGAGCTGGTTGTTGTAGACGACGGTTATGAGCAGGCAATGAATGAATGTGCAAAAATGGAATGGAATTACTATCTGCCGTTAAAATCAAGACTGGTCAACCAAACAGCACCGATTGAAAGGCCGCCTAGGCCTCCACTGAAACTGTACAGGTGTAGCTACCACACATCGAAATATCGCATTGAAGAGGTCCAAACACATGCCCCACAACAGCCAGATTTTGCTCACTCTGAATGGGCGTACATAATCGATGGCTGCACTCTTGGTGTCTGGATGTGGATGGGAAAACTAGTTAGTTCTCAGGAAAAAGTAGAAGCTATGAGAAACGCTCGCGGTTTCGTTAAAAAGGTACACATATCGCTATTGAATTCTTTCAACTTCATTTTGATTTAATTTAACCTTACAGAAGAAGTACCCTTACTCAACACCTGTTATACGAGTCATAGAAGGTCATGAGCCCCTGGAGTTCATGCACCTCTTTAGTTCGTGGAAAGCAGCTAACGGTAATGGCACTAAGATATCAAAAATATTGGGTAAACTGGATTCTCTAACGCTTTTGCAACGCCCAAAAATGGCTGCAGAATCTCAACTAATAGATGATGGGTCTGGAGAAAAACACATTTTTCGATGGGTGGGAGACAAATTTGTCGAAATGCCCTTTGATAAAAACGTTATGTTCTTCTCCACAGACTGTTATATTTTAAATTACACGATCACTGTAAGTGGCGCAGTCTTATATAACAGAAACCTAAACATATAAAATTTATTTGGATATCTTTCAGTTCTCGGAAACCAATCACATCCAAAGCAATCGTTCAAGATGTAATAGAATTTTCTATTTCTGGTCAGGCAAACAAGTACCACCCGAAGTGTGCACAAACTGTGAGGAAGTTGCAAATAATTGCTATAAGACACTAGGAAAGAACACTGCAATGATCAAGGTGATTGAGGGCTCAGAGACGCCACATTTTCTTCAAATCTTCGGTGGGAAATTAATTGTATTCAAGCAACGAAATACGACTATCGGATCCCGATCAAACATTCCCACAAATTTCGTTCTAAAGGTAGTCGGTGACTGTTCTTACAATTCCAAGGCTTATCAAGTGAGCAGCTTGGAGTCAATGAGTCCCAAGGATTGCTTTGTGATAAAAACTTCGAGCATTTGGGTGTGGTGTGGACAAGGCTCTACGGGTGATGCTAGAGAAGCGGCCAAAAGTATTGGGAGTGTTTTAGGAGAATACACTCTCGTCTTAGAATCTAAGGAGCCTAAAGAGTTTTGGACCTCTATTGATAAGGAATTTGAACGACTTGGAATCCAAGAAAGCAATAAAGATGACTTGGAAGAACAATGTGAAATAAATGAGGCCAATAGAGCAAGTCTTTATCTGAGCTATAAAAAACAAGGAAACATTTTAAAAAAGGAAGTAATCGCTTTTAATCAAGCTGATCTTGCCCCCGAAAATATCTACCTGTTAGATGTTGGGAGCATGATATATATTTGGATGGGCGAACTGAGTTCCCCAGATGAGGCACAATTGTGTTGGGTTATGGCAAGGAACTTTTTGAGCAACTACCCAGCGGTAAGAAATGAAGACACTGCTGTAGCACTAGTCCAGCAAGGATATGAGCCAAATATTTTTATGGGATTTTTTTATAGCTGGGAAAATCAGTTCTGGGATGTTAGTAATTTATTTTTTCCACATACAATTGTGTAGCATTTATTTTTAATTTCTAGGACTACACATCCTATGACAAGATGCGAAAGTACACTGAATCAGCAGTCAACTCCAGCAACGGTGTCACAGCGACTGACTTCGATAAGCACCATAAATATCCTCTATCAGTGCTGCAACAAGAGGCCGAATTACTACCGTCTGGCGTTGATATTACAAAAAAGGAGGTGCGTATTTGTATTTTTATCTCTTCGTGTATCTATCTCGGCTTTATTTTTATATGACTTAGGTGCACCTCACTCATGATGATTTCGTGGAACTTTTCAAAATGAAATATTCTGAATTTAGCAGCTTACCCAGTTGGAAGAAACAAGAACTTAAGAAAAGGCATAAATTGTTTTAAGATGTGGTATATTTTATATTATTTACGACAATATAATAAATTATCTATATTGGTAACTCATGAACCGTTTTGAGCTTTTCTGGTTTTTATTCAGTAATTACTAAACCACTTTTTAACCAATTTGAAAACTTTTTTGACAGTTGGGGGGGTTGTGAGGAAAACGATAATCCGCCATCTTAGAGCGTCCGCCATATTTCGTATCTTATTCGTTACATACTTTATCGTATTTTACTCGTCACACCCCTTCATTGATACCCATATCAAAGGGGTTATGACCCCAGACCAATTATTGTTTGTTGGCGATAACTTGATAACTACCACTAGGTAAAGTAAGCCGATGCGTTGTTGAGACCTCATACGAAATCATGTCGGCAGACACTCGATTAGGGAGATGAGAGCCAGACAACAAAAAATAATCAAGAAAATCAACGCGGAATCGAAGACCAAGCCGAAAAAGAGTCCGATCGTGTAAATGGGATCTAAACACCAGGATCAAATTTTATGCGTTTTTGAATCCAGATACACCCGTAGGTAAGGAAATCAGGAGGCGTCGAACTCTCTGACATTTCCAATCTCCTTTTAAATTGTCTTCGTCTATAATTCTGTGGAAATCACGAGTACGAGGGAACATTTGATTTATGTTTTATTACTTTTTCCTTCTTTGGCTTTGAATTTAAAAAAAATTATCTTATTTGAGTTAACCTAGTATTCATAAAACGGATCGCTAAGAAAACTATAAATTTGAAGCATTTTCCCACTGTAATCGAGAGCCCTCAGCAATAAATTCCAGTCACAACATTTCGCGTGGTAAAGGATTGTGTCTATGCAACTAATCACAGCCATAGAGATACGTCACCTGAAGAACCAAGTGCAGATCTGCAGCATCGCTAGGTTTATAACATCTCAAATTCGTTAAGTCACTAACCGATCTAAAGTGCGAACGCTTAAAAGAGTTAAACTATATTTATAGGCACGACAATGGCTAGAAGATCGATCTATTGATCTCGAACTATGATCTGAAGAAGCAAACGCTACATAGAACGCTGCGAAATACAACGCGAAAATGACTACGCCAGCCAAAAAGAAGGATGAGGAGTCTGACGGTTATAATCCATTCGAACACCGAGAAGTCCCACATCCAACTACAGATGTAGAGACCACAGTGCACCTGCTGAAGGGTTCGCTGGGATCGGGTGTCCTGGCGATGCCAGACGCCTTTAAGAATTCTGGTCTATGGTTCGGCCTGGGGGCAACAGTGGTAGTCGGTGTGATTGTGACTTACTGTATGCACATCCTGGTTAAATGCGCTCATATTCTGTGCAGGCGGCAACAGATACCTGCTTTACGATTTGCAGATATTGCTGAGACAGCTTTTCTAAATGGACCTGCGAGGGTTGTTAAATATTCTCGACTGATACGATTTTTGATAAATCTATTTCTTGTAGTGAATTTATTGGGAACCTGCAGTGTTTACACTGTTTTCGTTGCAACTAATACGCGGCAAGTTGTGGAAAACTACTGGCCGGAGATGACTTTCCACATTCGGATTTATATCGCCGCTCTACTCCTACCGCTAATTCTAATCAACTTGATCAGGAGTCTCAAGTTTTTAGTGCCATTCTCTATAATTGCCAATATTCTAATGGCTATTGGGATCGCTATCACTTTTTACTACACCTTCACCGACTTGCCATCAGTTTCAGAACGTCCAGCTGTCGCCTCTATAACAACGATGCCGTTGTTCTTAGGGACGGTCATTTTCGCCCTTGAAGCGATCGGTGTAGTTATGTCCTTGGAGAACAACATGAAGAGCCCAACCCATTTCATCGGATGCCCCGGTGTGCTCAACATTGGCATGGGTTTTATCATAGGGCTTTATTCGTTATTTGGTTTCTTTGGATACCTCAAGTATGGTGACGACGTTCGGGGAAGTATTACGCTGAACTTACCAAATGACGAATTCGCCGCACAATCTGTGAAACTTACAATTGCCCTTGGAATCTTCTTTACCTTCGCCTTGCAATTCTACGTTCCAATGGGAATTATTTGGAATTCCCTCAAGGGAAAATTCTCACGACACGAAAATGTTGCCGAATATTCGATTCGGATAACCCTTGTGATTGCAACAGTGGCTGTTGCCGTAGCAGTCCCCAATCTTGGTCCATTCATTTCCCTACTTGGTGCTCTATGCTTAAGCGCATTAGGTCTAATATTTCCATCGCTTATTGAAATCGTTGTATACTGGGACGAGCCTGGATTAGGCCGATGGAATTGGATCCTGTGGAAAAACGTTGCTCTCATACTATTTGGATTGCTAGGCTTCTTGACAGGCACCTACGTTAGTATACTGGAGATCATAAGTGAATATCATGTAGATAAACACTAGACTTAATCCTTTGTAACTTAAGGTCTTGCAATTAAATTAAATAAAAAATTTTAATTAATTTTTTGAAAATAAAAAAAAGGTGTGTTTTTTAATAAATCAAAATCGTACTAGTTTGATTGCTGTAACAACAATAGTAGGCAGTTTTTTGGCAATTGTACCAAAACGGTACGAATGTTACAGTCTTGTTACGTTAATTTGTAACACTATCGCCCCTATTGTGAATATCGTGATTCCAGCGACTCCGAATCGACCTCAGAAATTGGGATTGTGAAAGCCAATTAGGGACGACTTTGTTCGATTAAATTGACTATTCACGTCGTTCGTATGTGAGCTGTTGGCTTATAATTTTTAATAAGTAGAGGTTTCGCTGTCAAACCCTATGGACTCACACGCATTGTTGGCTTGAGTTTTTACTTCCATGAGATGCACATATTGTCATACACATAAATTTCATTTGTTTTATTGAAACGTGTAAAGGATGTACAGATGAGTATATTACAATGTCTGCACCTTAACCGATCAATTTGTTCAAAAAGGCAAACCCATTAAAAAAAACTTAACAAAAATCACAAGTTAGGTTCCCTCAAACATTTATTATCATCACTAAAAAATTAAAAGTAAAGCAATCTCCTAACTGTTAAGGTCTTCAACTTCAGTAGAGTCGCCGCCATCATCTAGAATCAAATTTTTGAAATTTTATTTCAACAAAATTCACAAAATAAATATAAACCACCCACTAGGGAAAAGCATCCCCGCTATAGCGTCGGCGATCAATCCAAGAATATCAAAGTTACAGGAGTCCATAGCTTCCATTTGTTAGAGATTCCAAAACAAAACTGATTTCCAAAATTTGAACGCAACTAACTACTTACCACCGATGGTTATGTAATGCTTATATACGACTCAACCGCCGGAACAGCTTCACCGGAAACGATTTGCAGTTTATCGTGATAACACCGCAAAGTCCCCTTGACCTGTTCTGCTAGTAAGCACTGAAATTTATATCAAATAATTAAAATTTGATTTTTGTCGAGCAATTTAATTGGTTGTTTGGAGAGTTTGTTACCTAATTTACTGTAAAATGTCCACCACCACCTCATCAGGAGGAAAATCAGAAGAGGTTTCTGAGGAATCCGCTGAGGTCACAGAAATCGAACCAACTAAGATTTTCATAAACCATGTCGACACCTATCAAGGGCAGGCTATTGTAGCTGCCCTTCCCACAACAAGAGATAAGGACAATAGTCCCTTTTTCGAAATACGTGGGACCATTCAGGATTGTGATATGCCTGGATTTGAAGAAATTGAGGATAAAATAGCCCGTATTGTGAAAACCTCGGATCCCTTCTTCATGACAATGATGTTAGAGAATAATATAATCGTTTATGATATTGGCTCAGACTCCTCCCAAATTGATGAAGCGGAGATGGTCCTAGACGCTTTGGAGAAATTTTGCAATAGCATAAAGGGCGATGAATCGAAAAAGGATCTTGTTAAATACTTTATTCTGATTTCAAACTCCTTAACTTGGGCAAAGACACAACCTATTGATGAGGAAAGCGACGTGCTAACCGAAGAACACTACAGGAAAAGAAAACACCACCACTGCTATGTGAGGCACAAATGTTTGGAACGAGAGGTTACAAACTTTCAGAAGAGATGTAAGCCCCATGTGAGGACAGTAGTAATTTGTCCTGGTATAACATACGGGGGCCCCAATGATGTCCTGCACTATATGTTTAAGCTAGCCTTCTACAACCGGGACATTATTCCGCTCTTCAAGCCTGGAAATAACTACGTTCCCCTGCTTTACATTAAAGACTTTGGGAGGTATGTTATATAGAAATTTCATCGCAACGCCCTTCGTTTCTTTCCTTTTCAGAATGATAAAGCAAATAATAGAAAATTTCCCTGAGCCCAACATTCGATACATTTTCGCTGTACAGCCACGTCTCATAAACATGAAAACCCTGGTTAGAAATATTGTTTTCAACATAGCCGGTAATGTGACAAAAATAAGACTAGTGGATCCTGAAGAAGTCATGAAAACACATGAAGAACTTATTTCGGTAACACATTTACGTAACCGCGAAACTTATTACAAACAGTGATTGTAGGCACGAGTCTTCCACGCTATAACTATGAATATAAAAATGGCACCAACATATTTCGAGGATTTTGACTTCCGCTTCGAGGACAGTTATGAAGACTTCGGAACAGTACTAGCGGAAGAGTACCGAAGAACTCGCAACCTGTTACCTATCCGAATAGTTATCGATGGTCCACCGATGGTAGGCAAAACAACCCTCGCCAAATGTATTGCCAATCACTACTATTTGCACTATTATGAAACGGACAAAATTATCGAAACTGTTATAAAAAACCTGGTAAGCTTTTTGATACCAAAAATGTTCAACAAATTTACCAACTCAAAGACTTCTGTCTAGTTAAATGAAATCGAGGAAACAAAGGCGTTTCTAGATTTATTGGAAGAAGAAAGAAATAACGCTCAGGAAGAAAACGACGACCAAGATGTTCAAGATGATGTGATGGATATGGAAGACAGGTTGAAAGAACTATTATTGGAATGGATGACTGAGCTCGAAGAGATTAATGGATTTGTAGAAGAACAAAAGGAAAAAGCAACTGAACCTAAAATATTAGTGGAAGAACAAGAAGAACCTGCAGATGACTTTGAGTACAAAAAAAGGTTAGCAGGGCATTGTTTTCTTCAACTTCATTTTTTTTTGTGAAATAATATCTACATGTATAAAATACATTTTCTACTTCACTCCAGTTAGGAGTCTTAGGTCTTCCACTTAATATAGACATTTTTGATTGGATTTATATCTGGGCTATTCGCTGGATATATCAAGAATGCTGTTAGTCCTTAAAAACTCCGTAACTCTTCTCGCTGTATGACATGGTGCTTTATCTTACGTGAAAATTTCGTCTCCCTTAAATGTCACGTTAATGTTGTATCATCGGTGTCTGAAGGACTAATATTGCTTCACATTCATTTTCCTGTCAACCACATAGAGTAGGAAGAGTCCTTTTGATAATATTCCAAATCATACATAACTAACTGTTTTACGTGCTGTGCTGTTGGTAAATGTTCTTCTCCTAGTCCCGGCCATTATACTATACGAGGAATTAGGAGTGACTCATGGCGAGAAGAATGCAAGTAGTTGAGATGTTCATACAAATATGAAGGTGCCTTAGTTATAATTAATTTATGCATTAACGTTAGAGCCCGCCTGTCTATATAGGTTTGGAATGGAATGGAATGGTTTTAAATTACAGACATAGTGCACAGTTCTAATAAATAGTTTTTTTCCTCGCGGACTACAACGCATCGGAACCGGCAGCCATAATCTAATACTGTTCAAACTTTCCGTAGTTTTGCCTCTCATTGAAAGCATTTTGTCGTTCGTTGCTGAATGTTCATTAGTGTATTTTTAGTTCATCATTTTTTTTTTATATATAAGAATTCTCCATATACGTAGTTAACTCATTTTTTCATAGATGTATCCTCAAAGTAATTACATCAAAAGCGTGCAACGAGAACCAGGGGTATATACTGGACGGCTTCCCATTTGAGTATTCCAAAGCAGCAGAAATATTTCCAACAGTAAACTTAGATGGGGAAGAAGGAGAAGAAGAAGGAGGAGGTGAATCAACTCCATTAAAACCAGACCATGTTATTTTACTTGACGCCCCTGATGACCTCTTGTGCAAAAGAGCTATGGCTTTACCCGAAGAGGTTGCATGCGCCACGAAAAATACAGAAGACGAATTTCTTGAGCGTTTGGAGCAATATAGAGAAAGAAATGAAGAAGATAAGGCTTTGCAAACATTCTTTTACGATATAGATGTTATCCCAATAACTTTCTGTATAAAAGAGGGCACCAAATGCGATGAAATTTTTGAAAAAATACAAGACGAAATAGGATCGCCTCACATTTATCCCGTCTCGAAGGCTGAAAGGGAAGCAATGGAACTCTGGAAGCAACAGATGCAAATAAAGCATGAAATGGAGATGGCAAGAATAAGAGAAGAGGCTATTGCTAGAGAAAGGGAGCAACGTGAAGCTAACTTACAAAAATGGGTGCGAATCTCCACAATTACAGCTATGTTGAGGCATTAACAAATAAAATAATTTTTTTCAGACGAAAGAGTTTGAGCGCCTCAAGTGCAAGGAACAGGAATATATAGAAGCGAAGACTCTGCCTTTACGACAATACCTTGCTAAATTTGTATTACCGCCACTAACACAAGGACTTATCAAAGTCGCCGAAATAAAGCCGGAGGATCCTGTCGATTTTCTTGCTGAACATTTATTCGAATACAATCCTCACGGCCATGTTCTAGATCCTTCTTATCCGGAAACTATGAAGAAGCTTCTTTTGGATGAAGGCGATGAAGATATTACCACAACCCTGGATATGATGGCTGAAAATGAAAGGGCATTTTCGGCCGCATGCAGTCGCCAGAGGGAATCAAACGACAAACCATTCAACAGTTCCTCCAGTGCTAGTAGTTCTACTGTATTAGTAAGTTAAAAAAATAATTAATCAAGGCCTGGTTCTCTATACCAGTTAGGCATAATCCTAGAACTGCAAACTGCCTCTACTGCTCTCATAGGTGTGCTATGTAACCTTGGCCGAAGCATTATTTGGTCCAATTTCCCGCGATGTTCAGGTCCCAGAGAAATCGCAATTCGCTACTTTTAAATTCACTTAACCGTTTCGAGGGTACTCAATTTAAGTCATTTTACTGTCTCAAAAGATATATATGTTTTTTTCACAAATGTTCCTCCCCGTAATTATTGGCACACATGTTGATACCTAAAATGCCAGATTGGAATATTGGTGTGAATCTGCCATGGTATAACAGAGATGCGTGTGTCCGCAAACAACGACTCCGGCGAGATCACACGCCAGAGACCCTTCTGTGTACCATACTGAACTGGGGTGGTAGCATGTAACTTTTTCGAAACTATGTACTTGAAATTGCTAAATTGCATGCGGAATTCTTATGGAATCCCATACACGAAATTCAGCTATTATATTTAAGTCACTTTGACTTCAATCGAAACAAATTACATGCTGCTACCCCTGGAAAAAGGACTTCATAACTCCTGTCGGTGCAGATATGTGGATTCGTTTTGTCTGAGAGGACATTATTGATGGGAACTGGGATCATCGATTTAAATAGTTTAGAAGAGATTGCGTGTTACTATTAGTTCTAAATTTTAAATATAAATTATTTTCGTTACAGAGTGACAAGAAGTATAAGGAGGTCCGTGTCAGCAATCTCGTCAAGGCTTTCAGAGGACTTCAAAGTCATAAATCGGAGGAGTGAAATTACTGATTTCTTTATATGTAAAAGCATTAATAAATTTATTTTTGTAAAATTTCTACATATCGTAACCATAAAGAGGCCCTTCCAGATAAGCCCTCTGCATGTCAGTAGAATTTCTCCGTATACGTCTCCCTATGGGTTCCAAGTCTGCATAGCATTTTGAAAATACTCTTTCGACAGCATCAATAGCTTCATCTCGAGTTACATCCCGAACCGCTAAAATAGACTCCATTGCCTTCGTTTTGACACAGTTCTACGGAAGAAAATAAGTTCGTAAAAGGACGCAAATGGTCAGGAAAGAACTCACCTGATGGGCTTCTTTGATATTAAGTAGAGATGCGTCTCCCTGCGACCAGGCACTTAAAAAGGAACAGTGAGCTAAATTAGCAGCACGAATTTCTGTGCACGCCAGATGATCGACGTTCTTGAAATCCATGTCATTTTTGCAAAAGTCGAACATATGTATCATTTCATGCGTAAGCACCCCCTGCACCATGCCTTTCCTTGTAGCCATGTTCTGGCAAATGACGATTTGGTTTAACACGGGATCATAGCCACCAGTCACAGTAGGATCGCAAACTTCGCAGGATATATGACGCCGGATGTCAATGGGGCAGCCAGAGCTCTTCAGGGCCCCCATCATTAGTTTCACCAAAGGGCTATTTTTTATGCACCAATAAACATTTTGCTCACATTTAAATTTATCAATGCTCTCCTTGCCTTCGAGACCTAGCAGAACTCTTGTCCAGCTCGGTTTAAATGTTTCCCCGCGACGTTCGGGGTACAAGTCATATCCCCACTCCTTCTGTTTTTCTTTCACATTTTCCTTGGCCGGTTCATGTTGAGCGGACTCTGTGTTCTTTTCACTTGTGTTATTAAGATCAACCATTTCACGAGCTAGATTATTTCAGCAAACCCTTTTACGGATTTTACATAAGCAAAACAAACCTAGGTAAGTCACTGGCACTGCACATGTTTGGATCATCAGCTGATCCTAATTGTGTGGTAATGCGGGTAATGCAGTTCACCTAAATTCACTATTTTCTAATCTTACTGTACAGGCTCCATAGTGACAGCACAGCTGACTCGGTTGTTGACATGTTCGTGTTTTTGTAGACCTATGTTTACCGCAGATAAACTTAGGAAAAAGGGAAACTTGTCTCAACATAATGTCGTTTCTAAGAGGATCTTTAAATTATGTATGGTGCACGACGAGTGTTTTGGGCAAAGGCGCAACAGGAGCTGTGTTCCAAGTGAGTGAAAGCTACAATACCCCGAGGCTTCTCTCTACAGTAACTATTAACAGTACTCATTGGAAGGTGCTTCATCTTATAGCTGGCCAGCTCAGCTCTCTAACTGCAGGATTATGACTCTTATTGATACACAATCCAGATTCGTGTGTGATTCCAAAAATTCTGCAAAGAATTCCTATGGCTGGCTAGCCCACACCATTCTTGCACTCAACAAATTTTTAACTTCCTACAATTCCTCCATCAATCTCTTCAGTATTCACCTTGATTGCGATTTGGATGAGTGCTTTCAGTTACACGCTGCGTTGCATCTCGGTTACTTCCGTCAGTTGGCTTTTCTCTAAATTCGGGACTACCCATTCATCCATAAGGAATTCCTAAAGTGATCTGGGTCTTTAACGTAATTTTGTGCTAGTCTTCCACCTTCAAATGAAGCAATCCCTTTGCTGTGCCCTTCTTTTCTTGTCGCGTTGCGTGTTATGACGATCATGTGCTCGGCGTTCCAGTTTTACGAAATTCTTTGGGGCTTTTGTGGAAGCTATAAAAAGCCAAAGGTAGGCACATATCTCACGGTTGAAGTGGTCAGCAGTTTGGCTTTATTATACGACTTATTTCTTTAAAATTTTCCTTTCACAAGCATAGCTAACAAGAAAAATATTAAATGTAAAAGTATTGCAGCAGCGTGTATGCCAGAAGAGTTGCGAAATCAGTAGTGCACTTAGGGAGTGATACAATAGCAATCTTTTAAGGTTGAGGATTTGATAACGAAGAACTGATTTAAGTCCAGAAGGGGTGATATCGATATCGCTCAAGGCAGCAGTGAAGAATCAAAAACCTTAAACCGAGAGATTTCGTTCACATGGAAGTTATAGCTGAGGCCTGACCTTGAAAACTAAAAAATCAAATTCGAAGATTTAAAATCCTCTTCTAAAAACCCCTAAACTGAAATTGCGTACGGTGTTCAGCCACTATTTGTTTTAATAGTTGAATGATTGCGTCGTGTGTAAGAGCGACTTGAACTTACTTAATACCTCAGCTTATATTTTGTACAGAAGTATGTAGGTACTAGGCTTAAGCCCTGCCGTGCGATTGACCCTCAAAAACCAGCCACCCCCACTCGAGTTTGCATCTTTTCGTCAATGCCTGCTTATACATTTATGCCCGCACCAGTATGGTTAGTAAAAAAAGCAATCCTTAGAATTTGCCCTAGTACAACTAGTTTAGTAAGGCAATCGATCCTCAAGCCTAACAACGTTGTAGATGAATATTTACGGCCACCAGGAAGGTTGTTCCTTGGCCTTTGTCTTAATTATCGTTTGAACAATGCGCCGGCGCAACTAGGTAGTTGTCGGCGGTTCTATTTAATTTCTATAAATTTGACCGTGTCATGAATCCGAAATTAGAGAACGTCGATATTTCATACAACAATTCAATATTTGGCTCCATTCTCAGGGCGTCAACAAAAACAATGGAGAATCCGTGGCGGTTAAAACATTCAACCAAATGAGCCATATGCGGCCTATGGACGTACAAATGAGAGAATTTGAAGTACTAAAGAAAGTTAATCATGAAAACATCGTTAAACTACTAGCAATAGAAGATGATCAGGAAGGACGTGGAAAAGTCATTGTTATGGAGTTATGCACAGGTGGCAGTTTGTTTAATATTCTAGACGATCCGGAGAACACCTATGGATTGCCAGAAAGAGAATTTTTACTTGTTTTAGAACATTTGTGTGCAGGAATGAAGCACCTTCGCGACAATAACTTGGTGCATAGAGATCTAAAGCCAGGCAACATAATGAAGTTCATTTCGGAAGACGGCCAAACTGTGTACAAGCTGACAGATTTCGGGGCTGCAAGGGAATTAGAGGATAATCAACCTTTTATGTCCCTGTACGGAACAGAGGAATATCTGCATCCCGACATGTACGAAAGGGCCGTACTTAGAAAATCAGTCACTAGATCCTTTACTGCCAACGTAGATCTATGGTCAATTGGAGTGACACTTTATCACGTTGCAACTGGAAACCTTCCTTTCCGCCCGTATGGTGGACGGAAAAACAGAGAAACTATGCATCTTATCACAACAAAGAAGGCATCGGGGGTTATTTCTGGCACACAGTTAACCGAAAATGGTCCCATTGAATGGTCTCGAAATTTACCACCGCATTGCCAACTTAGTGCAGGTCTGAAGGCCTTAGTGACGCCTTTATTAGCAGGCTTGCTTGAAGAAAATCGAGAAAAAATGTGGTCCTTCGATAGATTCTTTCAAGAAGTAACAGATATCTTGAGGAAGCGTATACTGCATGTATTTTACATCAACAAAGCATACAGCATTGAGATATTTTTGGAACCCGTAGATTTGCTTGACACGTTTAAGGAGCACATTTGCGTTCAAACCAGTGTTACTCCAGATAACCAAATACTTTTACTCGGAAATGAACATTTAGAAATTAAAGTCGGCACACGGACGAATGGTATGAAATTTTTATTCGTTCCTACCAAAGGTATAATATTTTTACTTTAGTGAAAGGATACCCAAAAACTGATGCTGAACATCCAATTTGTCTGTACAGCAGAGAAAACAACAATGTGCAGTTGCAGCCAGAATTGGACTTACCAAAGTTTCCCACATTTCCAAGTGGGGTTTCCGTTGAAAACGATGCCAGTTTAGCAAAGGTTTGGCGATTTCCTAAATTTTTTTTGGAATTTTTGCTAAAGAAAAAGTCAATCAGGTCGCCTGCAGTGTTGGCCATGAATGCAGAAGAAGAGTAGAAAACTATACTTTAATGGACGTGTTGATTAAGGTTGGCGTTGATCAGTTCGTAGAAACACTTAAAACGACTTTGGTAAATCTTTCGAGGTAGTAGTCTTGAAATATTATTTTTACGGGCTATTTTAAAAGAATATAAAATTTTAGGAAAACGCGCAGTTTCGACGAACTACTTTCTACTGTGATTGAATTATCTGATGTTATATCTCTCCTAGCAAACGAGGTGAGTTTTTTTTAAAGAAAAATATTAAACCGATAACATTAATGTCTCTCATGAACCGTCTCCAATCGCATTTACAATTTCCTTCCAGCATTCTAAAGCATATTTTATCAAATTTCTTCAAAAGGGCATCCTGGACGGTTTACTGGCAACTGGGTTAGATTTTTTGTTCCTGTTGTTAACCAGCAACATTTAGTTGTGAAACTTTTTTCCCTGCTGCGATTTATGTACGTTGCAACGGCGAAGAGAACATAAATCTCCAGTGCATAGCAAGTACAGTTTGCGCTGTCGTACCATCACTTTTAGCCTCTTAGCATACGTAGGGTATTTGACAAATCAGTAAAATTGAAATATTTTTTGTACCAAAATCCAATTTATTCAACATACGACTATGTCTACACGCTATCCAGTCACGATTTTCTTACCGTGTAAGCGGGCAAATTGCGACTTTGGGCTAGCCCCGATTAAATCGGGCCTAGGTCTGATATTATTTAGTCCACTTTGTGTCGTTTACACAAGCAGCCTTTATTTTGGCTTACAACAGGTTTCTAGTCCTGATTTGGGACTGTCGTGTTATACGTAGTCATAGTCTTCTTTCAGCTCAAATTACTTTATCCAACGATGGTCTAACTTCTCTAAACTGTCCAATAAATACGTTTTGTCGAGCTCTAAAAAATAGCCATTTAACTCAACGATAATCGTTTGATGAAAATGCTGTCTTTTGAACGCGTGAACCAAAGTCGATGTTTTGTGCATCATTTTCATTCGACGTCGAAATGTGTGTACTGGCCCCAGAAGACATGTCTTAAAAGTTCATCGATACGTCGAGTGTTGAAATGCGTGAGCTGGTCCCTGATCGAATTACAATCACAATCACATTATACTTACCATCAATACCATTCTACCTCTTATCACCATTTTGATTTCAACTAATTCGCGTCGACCACTCATCTAGACTAGATGATAGCTTAAGTTCAGCACTAAATTACTGACAATCTTTCTTTAATTTTAGAACAAACCCGATAATGAACCAAAGAACGTCTCTGAAGTTCTGAACAACTTAAAGACAGATTTTGATTGCGTCGGGGAAAGGGTTCTGCAACTATACAATCGTTTTGTAACAGAAGACTCTTTAAGGTTAGTCTGAAAGTTGAACCATTTTTTATTTAAACTAAAATCATTACGACAATAACTTTAAATTAGTAGTTTGTGAATAATGTTCGGGTCGCATAGTAGTATTCGAAGTTCAAACTACCCGACATATAAAATTATAATTAAAAGACATCGTAATAAAATCCAATGATGTCAATTAGAAATTATTTATTCTTTCAGTCAAGAATGGCGATCAGCAATGCGAGGAAAGCAGTGCCCGTGTCAATCCCGATCAAGTGCCCGAGCGAAATATTTCGTAGAACGGCTCCGAGACTCTTGGCAACATCTGCTACGTGACAGAGCTACACGATCACTAACCTACAATGATGAGCAGTTCCATGCTCTTGAGAAAATAAAGGTACGTAACATTCAAATGATCTCTGCTAATTATTAATTAACTCAGAGCTGAAAGCATTAAAGTTGACTTGAAATAATACTTTCGAAAATTTAGTATCATTAATGACTCATATAGTAGTTTTTGGTTTTGTAAAGATCATTAAAATTCATTGTATTATAATGATCTCCCAAATAATAGATTTCTGGCAATGGAAAGCGCATCAAAGGACTGCTGCTAGAAGACGTACAACCAAGTGTTGCTCAAATGGCTGAATGTCTCGCGGATTGGTATAAATTGGCACAAACTGTATTCTTGCAAACGCAAATCCTTGAAAAAGATGTACGCGATTATGAGCGTAAATTACATGAATGTCGGGAAAGGCTATATCAAATCAAGGATGAGCTGAGGACAGATGATGATACAAATAAAGTGGATAACATTAATCAGTTAACAAAAATGGAGCTCAGAAACAAACTCAGGGTAAGTTAGATGCCGTAGTATTGAAGACTTGATCTTATACATTGATAAACTTACTCTCGCAAATTGATATTGACTTAATTTTTTAAGGCATTGCAAGCATACCAACGAGAGGTGAATGTAGTTCTTCGGCAAAATGAAGAACTTCTCAGATCTCACGGAATTGGGAAGGAAGATTAAGTAAGGTTCAGCTAATCATAGCCAACAGAGTTAAGACTGTGGCCAAACCTTAAGGGACATATTTTTTTATATATCATAAGCAGCAGTGAATCGTTACTATACGATTATATAAACTATATTAATTTACATTAATAAAGCCAATATTTTTAGAAAATATTTTTTGTTTAATTTACATTCAAAGCGTAAATTCTTACTCGTAAGTAGCATGTCGTGATCTCTTCACACTTTACTGACCATGCTTCTTAGGCTACGATTTATTGAGCAACTTGATTCTGTTAGATTTGGAAGCATATCATTTGTGGGCTTGTGGGGTTAAAATCAAGTTGTTTTGATTTTTATACAATTCAGACATGAAAAGCTGTCGGCAATAAAGTTTTACAAACAGTGACAAACGATCATTTTATCCAAAGATACCCAATGAAATATTGTTGATTGACAATTATGGTTGAATTTTGAAGTGCAACCCAAATCGACTGATTTCACTAGGAGAACACCGTCAGGCATAGTGCGGGTGCCAATAAGCGTAAAGACTACAGTGGCGAAAAATCTCACTTTGGCTTATTTTGGCAGATAATCGATATTTACGTGTTAGTTACGTGGTACTGCACTATCCGCAACGATGTGGTCTAAATATTATCATTAAGAGTGGAAACTGCTGAAAACTTGCAAATTACAAGCAATACCAAGAGAGGACTTTCGGGGCATTGAAACTACAACTCAGTAACAAGAAATGAATTGGGAAAAAATCGTTCAGGCCTTCAGAATGGAATAGTTTCCAAGGCACTACTTTCAACAGCTACGGAGGTTAGTCAGATTCAAATAAAACAGTGTTTAATTATCTAAAATCTTATTCTAATCAACGTCTACAATACTCTTCTTTAAGATGTCTGTATATATGTAACCAATAATGCAGCAAATTATGTACTAGTCTACTATTATCTTTTTAGTACATTTCATACGTTTCCTTTACATTCATTTATTAGTAGTACATCAATTAACGTTTACTTAGTGTGGTCTACAGTTCTAAAGGATAACAAATACCTTTGTGTCGTTTTCACGTATTTCCTTTCATCGCTATACATTACATTAAAATATTCTCTTGATAATGAACATGCTTCGTTTAATTCAAAATGATATCGTAATGTGTAGAGACATGTTAAACTAATTTTATACGCATTAAAAGTAAACTTACAAAATATTAGACGTTATTAGCTTTAAACACAAAATTTCAACGACAGTCTTGTTGACCCCATAAAATTTTTCATTTTTTGTTTGTAGTTGTAAGCGGACTCAAGTAAAACTCACTTTCTGTACCTTTAAATCCTTTTTAAACTTTACGATTTGTATTGTAGAATATTTGTATTTTACATACGGACCTTTTTTAAGTCCATATTTAGGCTTTTTAATATGTTATCCTGGCAATTTAGTTTTTTAATGAGTCAATAGGGTGATATGTGCAGTAACTTGAACGTTGTTTCTTAATAACACAAAAAATTATAAAGTTCTCAACCGAAACATTTACTTGCTTAATAAAAGCATCCTGCATAGCGCATATGTTGTGTGACTTAATTCGACTTGTTATCGCTGCAGTGTTTTTTTCTTGTTAGTCACTCACTGACTAATAGCTACTATGGGCTGCTCACGACAGTCAAGTTGCTAGGAAAAAGGAGAGCACCATGTATTTCGTTATCTTTTCGTTTAACCATCATTTTCCATTGAACTTAACTAATTTCAGGAACTATTCTGAAACAGGCCAACTTTATAGGCAAGGTTGATTTACTGGAGATAAATGTAAAATAAAATTATCATTTCAAGTTTAAATTTTAATGATCATCCATAAACATGCTCCAAGAGAAGGTACAAGAAAATACCCCACTGCAACAATGTAAACAATTATGCAAACCATATGCACATTTTAAAAAAATTTGCCCTTTTCTGATATTTAGCTTTTTGTAAAATCCGTGATGATCTAACAAATAAATAAATTTGACCCTGAACTTTGATACCTAAAGCAACGGAAAAAATTCAGTTTTCTCAACACTATTAAGTTGTTCATTTTTATCGTCTATGTTTGGACTACCTTATAAAAAATGTATGCTATAACACAATCTGACTGCTATCATTAATAAAAAAAAAATTATTAATAAAGAATGGAAGACAAAAAAAATCCGCAATCGAATAAGGGCAAAAAAAAGTGATAAAACCAAGCCTATGGCAAAGCCACGCAGATGATGTGAGACCTCAGTCGAAGCAGATAGTAAAGCATCTTGTAAATTAATGACTAGAAGAGGCGCGGTCTGCGGATTAGTACCTTGGGGGAGCCTCGCTTCCAAAACTTTTCAAAATCTGCCCAATACAAAATTTCACATTCACAATGCCTTCTTTCCCATCGTTTTCTTTAATTTGAACTGCTGGTTCTGTGGTTTTGTGTGGGTACTTAAAAAGGGCGGTTTCTGATTACTTAAACTTTTCGGCTTTATCTTAACTAAGATAGGCCCCCTGCATTATGTTCTTACGATGTTTCAATGTACTCGAGAATTACACGAACTAGTCTTCCTGTCTTATCGACTATTCTCTTCCGCTACTAGCCCATGTAAAGCGCTCTATTACGAAAACAGATGTATCCGGCTAATTGCCTTATTAAAAAAAGTTATGATATTTGAGTTGCTAGACATTTAGCATTGCTGTTATCTAAAATCGGAGATAAGGAATTGTTGAAAAGCAAAACCGGAAAAATTAATTTAATTTTACAAAACTTCATTCACCCTTGCTTCTCTTCTATATTTTTCCCCATTGTCCACGTCATCAAAGTTGATAAAATACGTGTTTCCTCTTGAATACCATTTTTACAAGCAAACTAGCTGAAACCCTGTCTTCAATTGCTAAAGCGTTAAAATGTTTGGAGATAGGTTTGATGGACTAGCTCGTGTAATCACAGGATAAGAAAAGTCCTGTTTGCATCAGACACTTGATGATGCTTGATATGCTGAGATCAGGAGCAATATCATGTGGTCTAAAGGTTTATCACCTGATAAATTCTTGTTCAAGACGTCAGTTGACGGTCTGCCGATTCTTCAACTTAGTGGCTCGTCATACTAAAACTGTACCTAGATTCTGCTCATCAATTCACACGACATTTAACAAAGAATGCGCTTAACATTACAATGTTAACTTTGGGTTGACTTCAGCACACAACATATCCCGCTCACACAATATCAAATTTATGGAAATTTTTAATTCTTGACTGTAACACAAATGAAATTTTAACTGCAATTTAACAACAATTTGTTACTACAGTACCCATAGCTCAATTTGAAACTATAAATATGAATTCTGTACTTCAAAATGATTATTTAACTGATTCAAGGTATTCCAGTTTAAGGAACTTTTTCGCATATCAACTTTGTCTGTATAAAGGCACAAATATGCATTGTTACATGTGAAAAATGTACTTTGCACTTAAAGCAAAATTTCACCACTACAAAGTTATTATAAGGGTCAATTTTTTTAATGGAATCATCTGATTTGACTTTGATCTATGTTACATCGTGAATTTTGTTATAAGCTCTCATTACACTTTTGCCTAACTCAACGTCTAAAAAAATACTCTTGCGTGTGTTTGCATGTGCTTGTTATCATTTTTACGCCATTAGAACAAACGATCAATTTGAAATTGTTCCCTGCATTATACAATGTGTTCTCGAAATTATAGCAATACCTTCCGATATTTTATTTAAATTAGATCGAAACTTTTGTTAATACATAATAGTACATAATTAAAAATATAAGTATACATTTTATAAAAAATTTTGGCTTTTTTTAAATGATTTCTTCTTCCAATTTATTTCCAATTTATCACAAATTTCAAATTTTTCTAGGAAAAAATATGTTTGCATTTAACTTTCATATAAAACCCAAATTCTCCTCTAACTAAAATTAAATCTGATGGCTTATAAATTTAGAGTTTTGCGCATTTCATTTTGTATATTCATATATTGTTTGACAGTAGCGTTAAAGTTAATTCAATATTTACCTTAACTTAAAGGTTAATTCTCAATTGTAAAATAGAACTATCACTTCCTTAAATAAATGAACAATTAGTGTATGCACAAAATATTTACCAGAAACTTAATGTAATATTCTAATTCCATACTCCCGACCATTAAGACCATAAAAGTAAAAGAATTACTCATGACATTAAAGTCCTACCTACATGGCGGTTTGCAATAGATTTCAGGGTTTAAAAAACTGTTTGCTACAAAACAGTTAAAATGATTCAATTTGAAGCTTCCGTTAAATGTATCTGTTTCTTGTGTCCAGATTATATTAAGGGGTTGGGTTAGAAAACTTAAAACTTAATCCATCTCCCTAGTCGTAATTTATACTTGAGAATATTGTAGTCCAAAGTCGATGCCATAAGTCCGATTTCCAAGTTATAACGTTTTTAAGATAAAGCTCCAAATTTCTCATTAACTAAGCGAAAAAATTGTATGCTATTTTATCAAAAGTATTCAAGTGATCATAGACTGTTCAGTTCGATGGATCATGGAGTTTGTAGACTAGAAAAAAAACCTCAATCATTAAACCGTCAGTTTGGAAAAGTTGCCTACAATATTTGAAATGTTTTTGCAGTTGTTTCGGCTATAAGTGAGAGAGAGGATATTTATGGATGTATTGATTTACTTGTAGCACCAATAATAAATGTAAAATTCGGTCGCTAATGTATGTACCGCAGGCGACGGGCGACCATGACGGGTTTATTAGGAAATTTCAACGAGGGTGAACAATTCGGTGCTAGTGCAATAGTGCTAGATATCAAATTTGCCACAGTTTACTTTTGTATAAATAAATAAATTATAAAAACTTGCACTTATAACTCCTCGTGCACAATGTTATATTTTCCTTTCCTACTAAACTTTCTTGCGGGTACGGCCAGAAGTAGTAGAAGCTCCGCGCTTAACAAATGCCGAATAAAATAACACACAGTTGCCAAAAAAAAATAAACTGTGCCAAACCAGCTAAATATGAATGTGGATCCAGCCGATGTGCGTTAATTCGTGGTCTTCCAAGAGCTCTTCAATTCGTCAATCATGTTGTTTGACGCGATAAAGATAGATGGAAAGAGATTAGATTTGTTGGATGTTTTCATCACTAATCACATGCTAAGATAGATCTTGATGAAGGGAATCATATTCGTTGTCTTAGCCCAAACACTGCGACGAAGGGAATAATTTTTGACTCGCCTTTGTGTGTTCACATGCCCCATTGATATTTTTTTGTCAAGAGTTACATATTTTTAGTCCATTGTTATTTGTAAAGGGAAACTACTTTGAGTTCCCGTAAATACCAAGCCAAGCCATTCGGCTGGATGGTACTTAATTCTCTAACTTTTTTACTACGTCGCTGTGGTAGACGTTAGAGTGCAATGGGCTTGAAAAACTCTCATCTAACTCATTTTACGTTAAAGGTATATATAACGGATCGAAAGGGTTTCCATACGTAGCAAACCTTCGTCTTATTTAAAATCTGTCTCTCCCCATTGCAAAGTGATATCCGCCACTCCCACAGCCAAATCTTTCTAACAATATTTTTCAGAAAATCCTTATCAGAATAACATGATGGTAGGTACTCATCGAAGTATGTGTCGAAAACACTTAAATAGAGCGAATTTCACCTAAGATGAAAGGATAAGTGTATTAAGCTAACTAACCCAGTGGGTCAGCATCTTTTCGTTGCACTAACATAATTAGCAATAGTAGGATGAATTTTTTCCGCAATTACAAGGGGGCTCTAGACGAAAAACATCTATAATCTTTGAAACAACTTTGTTGGTCTCAAACTTGCGATTTTACTTTTACAATATACTACTATACATATGCCACCCGTTTCGTTTTCCAGCAGATGTAACAACCCCTTTATACAGAATATTTTGCAGTAATTACATTACTAATGAAATGACACATTAAATTACTCCTAAACAAACTCTGAAAAAAAGTGGTATAAACCGTTCATGTAGGCAGGACCTATATCGCTGACACCAAAATTCAGTAAACAGTTAATAAAAAAAAAAGCTTACTAATAAACCTTATGTGCACATTGTTAAAGCAATATAGCGAATCACAAACGCAAAATTGCTTAGACAGGAAGTATATGTAAAGCCACTATCAAGATATCCAAAAATACATTGACTCTGCATTTATAAACGTTCAGTAACATAGAAGATGTTAAAATCGTTGTGTTAAATGCTTCAGTTAATAACAGATGTCGAAAATATGTAAGCCACCAGAATGGTATACAAAATGTTACTTTCCTTAACATATACGTTTTCTTTTTCTCAAAACTTACATCTAACCTCTATATCAAATGTTTATTTTCGTATGTGTGTGTTTGCCGAAATATTGTTTTTTTTTCTTTCTTTTTTGCATTTCATTTTGTGTCTCCTATAAACATTTAGAATAATACGTACAAATAGATAATTTCGACTTGCCGATAATATAAAAAAGCAAATTAAAACCTTTGGCATAGAGAAAATACAAATTATGCCATACCTACAAGAAAAAAAAACAAATTAATTGCTATAGACGCCTTTTAAAAGCATAAATGTACTATTGAAATGTAGAAATTTATTGTTTCGCTACAGAAAACATATTCTTAATATGTTTCCTCCTGTAAGCCATTTATTTATAAGTGATAATATATAACTAAAATGCAATCAATTAATACACAACTTTAAGAAATAATAATAATGAGATTATTAACAAAAACGGCAAGGCAATGGGAAATATACAGAATCAAATGATATTTGTCAACATGGCTTATCGATTACAGCGTTTATTTTCGCCCACCTCCTGTGATATTTCTGTATTTGTAGTACATATAAGGTTTGTCGAAAACGTTTTACTTGAAAGCAGAACTTTTTTCTTGAAAGTGTCTGGTAACTCGTTTGACAAGAAGAATTTAACAGCTCTTTGCATTTCTTGTTCTTCAAGTTATTACTGTTTCTCGCTCTTGCTAGGTCCTAGTAAAATTAAGAAAATTTGTCGTTCTTATCAGATCTGTGTATGCGAAAGCTGCCAGTCAATGGGAAATTCAAGCGAAACATTTTAGTGATTTTTCCAAATTTTAGTTTTTTTTTCCTACTCGCAGAAATTTTTTTACTAGAATTTTATTTGAGACACTTTACTGAAAGTTACTAAGTTGAACCTAAAATATGCAAATTAATCTATTTCCTATATGTGCCACCATTGTTTTGATTTCTTTTATACAAAGCACTGATTCAGATTTCTATCCGGTTCACTATACAGATGGGAAATTTGATAAATTTCCCTAATTTTAGAATGTTGTAAATTTTGTGACACTGTAAATAGTTACTTTTGCTTGGAAAGGTTGCCGAAGAAACAATGATTTGTGGTTAAATATAGCTCAAAAATCATCAAATGAGAACTTGGTGACATACTACAATCTACCCAAATTAATATTTTCATATCTCGAAATTTGACATTTCTAATTAAAAGAAATACCATAATCAACCACATCTTGAACTCAGTAGATTATTTAATCCTGGGAACTGTTTTCATGTATTTCAAAATGTTGATTGGTTATACATATATGGACAAATGAGTTGTGAAGCTTTGAGTAGTCTCATTATAAACCGGATTACATTTTGATACTATTTTTCATCCCGCGCGGAAAAACTATGCAGACAGAGAAAGCCTAGACATAAAATTGAATTTGAAAGCATTGTCTCTGTTAAGTTTATATAAAAAAAAAAAAGATTTTGGTGGACGCTCACTTGTATTTTTCCCTTTTATTCGAATGGTACCAAGTTAATATCCGAAATGTGATTTTTCTTGCATAAGTACTATTCCAATTTCAATAAAAAGGTCCCTGTTCTGACCTTAGTATTCGCACAAATTTTGTTTTCGCATAAAGACGAATTAAGTGTTTTTAATTTTGTAACATAAAGCAAAGCTGTAACTTTACAAAATGTATGTTTAGAACAGGACTCTGAATACGCCTTGCTAAATTACTCTCACATCGACATTGTCGTACAACGAATTACGCTGCGTCTAAAGTTCAAAACTACGTCCTAAATGATTGTTAGGTAATGTTATCACCTTTGAGGTCCACTACGAAATTCACGAAATATCATCAATTGGAAAATTGATTTTTTAATATCCAATCACTACCCGAACTTGATCTTTGTATGTTCTTGCAACGTTTGTTTTGTCAGTTTTTGAAAGACTGATAATAAAAAATACAAAACGCGTATGAAAAACGTAAAAGCATAATGGTATGGACCCAGCTTCTCATAGAAGTTTTCAGCACCTAATGCCAAATGGATGAAGCTATTGGAATCTTAAGGAATTTAAATCATCTCTCGGCTGCTTATATTTTATTGCAGTTCGCATCCACATGGCCCAAGTAGGCGCCTACGCATCAGTCACCATTTGTTTGATCTTAAGTGTACTTCGCGATTTGAATCATTGTTCCCAACTAAACATCTGATATCATTGCTACTTGATATTGAATTGAATAAATGGAACACTTATTGCTGTTGAAACGCCAACACTCCCTTGCAATTACACATTGCTTGTATCAGTACCGCGAAAGTGCCAGCGATAGAAGAGAATTTCAAGAAAACCTCGAATTGTCGACTTTCTTCCTAATTCAAAATCGAAATTCTTTTGCTAAACAAAGTCTTATATAAATGTTTTCACAGTTAAACTTTAAGCAAAGAGGCACTAAGGCAATTTTTTAGTAGGGTGCTTATTCTAATCTAAAAGCCAAACGTCGATTTATCTAGTTATTTTAACTGATTTTGCAATGCATTATGCTTTTACGCAATTAAATTGGTATATTATCACTTCCACTGCATTATATTTGGTCACTTAATCAGTTTTTGCCTCTACTTTCTTTTTCAGTGATTAAAAACTATTTCTGTAGAGTAGTGAAAACTCGCAGTCGTATTAAAAGAGACTTTAGCTTCTTACATGAATTACACATTACAAAATGCGACAAAAGCAAATGTCAACAAACGTGTTGAAAGACGCGCAAAAAAGTGTATAATTGTTGTTAATGTTTCTTTAGTTCTTCCATTTATTCAAATTAATTCGATTTTCTGTTAAAACAGAGCAGACTAATTGACTTTAATTAATAATTCCTACGTTTATAGGCGGTAGTTTTTCTTCCGATTTTTACTTTGAATTTAAACTTCCATGTTTCTAGGCAGAGTCGAATTCGGACTAAGAATGAAAAATGCTGAAATAAACAATTATCCCTTTAAAGCCTTCTGTGAAGCAATCATCAGTATATAACAGCAGAAAACTCGTCTTCTTTTTTTCAATAAAATATTCATGTTTTCACGCAACTTAAAATTCGTATCCGAATTTCACTTCCCTATGTAGTATATATCAAACAATACAGGATTCACAAGGACTCCTCCTTAAATAACCTTATACCTTGGCACAACATATAAATCAGCGTCCAAATAATTCATAAATAAATCACCCAAAACAGAAAATTGTTAAATGCAATTACCCGACTAAACACTCTACGCAAAATATTTCTTGCAAAAAAGACAAAGATTAAATTCAAGCAAACATTGCAAATATCATTTGATTTAACGGACATTTTTCCACATTGCTCGCATCGAAAAGCAGTAAACGCTAAACTAAATTAACGCACTTCAATACACTACCGGGTGCTGTTCCACATTTGTTGGAATCGCATGCTGCAATTGAATTGCAGCACGAGCTATTGCAGTTGGGTCACCTGTTTGAATAATTGTTATCGGTACAGATGACGGAGGCTGATCAGACGGATTTGTGTTCGGCTGCTGATGATGTGGTGGCGGGGGCTGATGCATCTGAGATGGTACATGCTGTTGCTGTTGTTGTTGCTGCTGCTGCTGCTGCTGTTGTTGTTGCTGCTGTTGTTGCTGTTGCTGCTGCTGCTGCTGCTGCTGTTGTTGTTGTTGTTGCTGCTGCTGTTGTTGCTGTTGCTGTTGTTGTTGCTGCTGCTGCTGTTGTTGTTGTTGCTGTTGTTGTTGTTGTTGTTGCTGCTGCTGTTGTTGCTGTTGACTCGCATGTGATGTTATTGTTGATGTGACTATTGGGACTAAGCCACCTGGCAACGAATTATTCGCATTACCGCCCGAAGTGCCGGCTGACGATGTAATTTGCTGAATAGTGTGCATAGTGGGAGGTTGATGTGGAGTTAAATTATTAATAGGCAAGAGATTCGCCTTTGTAAGCAACTGAATCCTTTCATTAATGAACTGAGGTGAGCTGCTTGTAGGAATTGATTCCGTTTTTATAGTGGTGGTCATAGTTGCCGGAGGGGGCAACATAACATTTGGATGGTTCATTTTTATATGACGTTTAAGGTTTCCTTTCTCTACGAAAGATTTACTGCATAGTGTACACAAATGTGGTTTCTCGCCAGAGTGCGATCGCATGTGGGACACCAAATGTCCTAAAAGAAATTCAGGGTGCAAAAATGTCTTCTACTTAATTAGTTAATAATATTTACCTTTACAAATAAAATCCTTGGGACACTTATCGCACCTAAATGGTCTCTCAACATCTTGGCCCTTTGTGTGACTTCTTTGATGGAAAAGTAAATTTCCCTTCAGTGGGAAAGATTTCCCACACGTTTCGCAAGCAAATGGTCGATCCCCAGTGTGACATCTGGACATGTGATTTATTAGATGCTCTTTCCTCGTAAATGGCTTATTGCAAACGTTACAGCAATGCGGGTTATCACTAGAATGTTGCCTCATGTGGTTGTTTAAGTGTTCCTTCCTGGTAAACGTTTTCTGGCAATATTCACATTTATGTGGTGAATCTCCCGTATGCAACCGTACATGATTAGTAAGATGCTCTTTTCGGGTGAACGTCTTCTTACAGTATGAACACCTGTGCGGTGATTCCCCGGTATGTTGGCGGACATGATTTGTAAGATGTTCTTTTCTGGTGAATGTCTTAGTACAAAATGTACATTTATGTGGGGATTCCCCGGTGTGTTGCCTTATATGGTTAACCATATGATCTTTTCTTGTAAAGGCCTTTGTACAGAATGTACATTTAAATGGCGTTTCGCCAGTGTGCTGACGGACATGATTAACAAGGTGTTCTTTGCGTGTAAACGTTTTTAAACAATATGTACATCGATGAGGCGATTCTCCCGTATGCTGCCGAACGTGATTCAATAAATGTTCCTTTCTAGTAAATGTTTTAGCGCAAAAATCGCAACGATGAGGAGTTTCTCCTATGGGGAAAAAAATATACCTTAATTACAGGACAAAACACTTTTCCATCCATAATGAATTGAAATTAATGATTAAAACAACTCATTTAACGGAAAAGGCATTTGGATATCAACCTGGGAAGACCGTGACCACTTCTACAACCTGGTGCATCTGATTTTTACGAAAAAAATCACAACCGTTACGATCCCTGATCGATATGAATCAGCTACCGTGCTTCAATTGGTGCCGGGCTTCAGAGAACTCAATCCCAAAAACAATTGAAGATTTGAGCGCGCTCAAACTCAAAATTTTAGACGCTCAACTCAAAATTCGAGCTCGCTCAGGATTTGAATTTACACCAGAAGCTCAAAATTTGAACGAGCTCAGATTTTCTCAGATTTTGAGTTGAGCACAGATTTTAGCGCGCTCATTCACATCCCTGACACCTACGCAATATGGGAAATCTCTCAATTTTGTATCACTAGTAATATAAATACCCAGAAGAATGCCGTCCGGGCACGGCCAGTGACTGTGCGGTTACCTACCGCTAAATATGAAAATACTTATGGAGAAGGCATTAAGGTAGCTCGCCAGTGACTACTCGTTAGGTCCACATTTTCCACTGCGCATGTGTCATATGTCTGCTGTGACTGCTGGTTACATTGTTATTCTCGCGTCGTAACCTAAGAGTGCCTTTTTATTTATAAAAATGTCTCCGAAAATAAATGGCACTTGCTTGGCACTGGCTCAACCAGTCGCTGGCGAGGTGCGACAAAAGCATTGAAAAATGATTTTTACATTAAAACATTTCTTCAGAATAGGTGGTAAGACATCATTTTCAGTAATTTCGAAAATAATTTAAGGAAGTTTCAGAGAGATATGGTTAAATTTAATGTTTTCTGGTTCGCCTGACGTAAACATGTTGTTAACAGTCAATTTTCAGAAGCTTAGTTTATTAAATTTTCAATGGTAACATCTCAGTCTCAAATTTCTAGGTTGATAAGTTTACTGGTGAGCTACCCTAAATAATGTGTTTTCTACCACGCAGTTTCTGTAGATATTAAAGAGCCTTTAGACGTACAATAAATAGATCAGAAACCCATACTATTGAGGACAAATTTTGGCCGTACAGAGAATATTTGTGTAACATTTTTAAACAGTGGAATAGTTCACCATCTTTGTTTTATTTTTATTTTTTTATTTTTCTATCCAATTTTGAGCTTCCAATTTTAAACGCACCTTCTACAATAAACTTCTAACCTAACCTTAAAAATTGTTGAGCGTCAATAATCATAAAAAGTTATACATACTCGTATGTAGGCTTTAATGAACTTATTTATAAAACATAAAGACTTGTTGAATAAATTAGAAGCTCAATTAAAAAGTTGCTATTCAAACATTTGTTAGCAACGTAATCACACGCCATACCAAACTCTCCGTACGTTTATGAAATATGAATCCGCGTAAATCATATGTGATGTAAAATTAACCTTACCAGTATGCCATAAAATGTGGTTAGTGAAATGTTCCTTCCTACTAAAACTCTTTCCACATATTTCACAGCGAAAAGGCGTATCATTGGTGTGAGATCGAATGTGGTTAGCTAGATGTTCTTTTCGAGTATATTTCTTCCCACAGACTTCACACTGATGCGGCGTTTCTCCTGAAAACATAACAAATTCAATAACACATTAGAACCCTAAATTCAAAATTTACCTGTGTGCCACATATAATGATTAACATAATGTTCTTTACGAGTAAAAGATTTTTTACAAATATCGCACCTATGGGGCGTTTCTCCCGTATGTTTTCGGACGTGGTTAACCATGTGTTCCTTTCGAGTAAAGGTTTTTGCACAGAACTGGCATCGAAATGGCGTTTCACCAGTATGGCTACGAAAATGGTTATCTAGGTGTTCTTTTCTTGCAAAGGTTTTTTGACAAATCGTGCATGCAAATGGTTTATCTGTTGAATGGCGTTTCATGTGCCTCTCCAAGCTAGCATCATTTGCAAAAACATGAAAGCACACCGTACACGTGAACATTGGCCCACCAATATGAATTTTCCCATGACGCGTAAGATCTTGTGGTGACGTGAACCCCTGTCCGCAGACCTGGCAATTAAAAGGCTTCCTTTCGCTATGGTACCGTCGGTGAACTATCAATTGATATCGAAATTGAAACATCTTTCCACATATGTCGCAGGTATGCGTGGCCGGAGTTATGTTACCTGCATCACCCATTGGATGAGAGTTGTTAGCACCGTGATTCGCATTTATCCCTGTGATCTGTCCCACTTCCATCTTGGGCATTAACAATTCTCCTGTTGCTGAACCCATATTACTGACCACTGAACCCCCGTTGGTAGAAGTCGGTATCCCAGGAGCGTTCGTAATTGTGTTTGTGGGATGCGTATTTGAGTGCGAACTCTGATGATTCATGACATCCCCGTGCAATTTTCCAAATACTTCGTGATATGAAAGAAACTGACTCAAATCCTCAATATTAACTTTATACATTTCGACTCCAAGCGATTTTCCAAGCTCCTGTTCGGTAGGAGGAGGAGGAGGCAGTTTAACTATAGAGCCATCTGGATTGCGCACATCTAGCAAATGAGGCACGTGCATTTTGCTATCGGGAGGCAAGTGATGCGGGTGGATATTCTGGATACTAGGAGGCTTGCAGTTCGAAAACGGCTTCTCTTCCTTTACTTGCTCCTGCAGATTGTGAGGCATTTGTCGATCAACCTGCATTGGTTCTTGGTTCATATTTGAATTATTCATATTAACCATCTTTTCTGGTTTTGTCGAAGCATCCATGACCATAAGACTATTCTCGGGATTAACAGGAACCTGAATTTGTTCAGGCGGCACAGACGATATTATAGTGCCATTCGATAGCTGCTGTTGCTGGACTTGACTTGCTACGGGATTTATCATTGGATTTGGAATCTGAATAGAACTGGAACTAACAGACGTAACCACTTGCTGCTGCTGCTGCTGTGGAGGTGGTGGTTGCTGAGGGTGTCGCTGCATATGACTTTCTTCTTGTTTTATAGTGTCTACTTTGACCATAGAGCCAGCAGTAGATGTGTGCGTGGATGATATAGGCGGTGGAAGAGAAGAGGGGACAGATGATGTAACAGGCGGAGATCCTAAAGTATAGGTACTCTGGCCAGAGCCTTGGAAAAGATTCGTTACAACCCAATACTTTCCCAGCTGGAAATTTAAATTAATTGTTACGATACGATTTTTTTTTATTTTCATTGTATTCTGCAAAACTGGTTTAGTGAAAGGATGGGTATGGAGATGTAATTATTTATGCACTTAATAATAAAAGCGAATTATAACAAAAGTTAACGCGACAGTACTACTGCCTCAAATAGCGCAAGTAATGAAAAGATTTTCATTGAAATCAAAACTAAGAATAAAGTGGCAAAACCATGGTTTCATTGCATTTAAAAACAAAATGTAACTGAGTCACTCACAATTATCTAGCTCTTCTGTTATTATATTTATAACAACAACAGTTTTACAGCGAATGCCAAGAAATCAAATACTAATCTGTAAATTGTTTATCTGAACTCGGATTAAGATATGATGCGGCAGATGATTCTTCGTTCGTAAGCTAAAAATCGAATAAACATTGCAAAAAAGATAGCAAACGAAATTTTCCATGATATGCTTCAGTCCGCTGTTATTATGTTTAGAGCCCACGACTAATAGCTCACCTAATTCCTGTTTATTTTATATATATGTAGATATATATACATAATATATATTAAGAGAAAAATGTTTTAAATGATTGATTTTTTGCATTTTATTATTTGTATTTCCCACGTTTTTAAATTGTTCTTGTTCGTCATTGTTTCACTTATGTACTTTGATAAAGGGAATAAGATGCACGGAATGTAGTAAAGCAAATTACAATAACACAAGCCTGCAAAATTAAAATCATAACTACATGATTCAGTTTTAATAACTGTTTTTTGTGTTTTTTAGGGTACTGATTACGAATATGGTATTCAAAATATTCCAACACGTACAGTTTTTGCAAAAAAAAAGCATTTTATACTGCGTTGTGATGGTTTTTTCAACTCTTGTCCTGTGTAGCACATAAGAGTTAGATAAAAATGGAGTTTATATTTAAAATCAGTATACCAAGAACCCTGTAAATAAGTTGTCAAAACTTCAGTAGGACTTTCGGAACTTTTGCATTAACGGTAAAGGAATAACTAATTCAGAGAAAGAGGTATTTATGCGTGATGCTCTTCGTTCTTGATATGCTGATTTCAAATATAATCATTATTTTTATCTAGCACAGAAGGTTAACTCAAGAAAAGGGACGAAAGCAAAAAACAAGCAATTACCATGGTTACATTTATACCTGAAGCCAGCGTCAAGCCGACTTTAAAATTATGTAACCTCGGATCAACTTCAAGCCGACTTAATTCAAGTCGATCCGACAAATTTGTTGTGTGACTTGCACTAAAGCTCAAGCTAGCGTGAGCGCTTGAGTTTTGAGATTAGTTGTCAATCGAGTCGCAAATCAGCTGTATGTTGTATCGTATACGATATTTAAGAATGGCTAAAAAAGAAATTTGGACAACCGAAGAAAATAACGAAATGTGGAAATAATGGAGGAAAATGATTGTTTAAGTCCACAATTTCCTTAACAAATGTCTTCAAATTTAGTTATTATATAAGCTGCACATAAATAAGAATAAATTATTTCTTCTATCACGTATTTCGGACCAACCATGCGGAATGTCAATATCTCAAGTGCATAAGTTGCCGCCGCGGATTGAACTATCAGTTCAATCTCAAGTCAAGTCCTCAATCCGACATGTAACCGTGGTAGGTGTGCAAATTCTCGCGTTTACAGTCCGTTGCTGTTGGGTTTCCTGGTCTTTATGACTACTTCCCTAGCTTTTTTCACTGGTTTCTTTACAAGGATTTGTAAAAAGATGAAATACATGTGCAATTAATTATATATCAATACTCTGCCGAAACGTGCCTTAGACCTTTACGCGGGATTACATTTTTTATCACCCTATTGCTATTCGCATGTACGTGGAGAGTGCGATCGCGCACGTCGGGACTCAAAGGGTTAAAGTTGAAAAAATACTAATATACTTACGTGTGTCCACAACTTAACGGCTATATGAACACTGAAGAAAACACATTTCATACCTCGTCGAATTTGTATATAAAACTTAAGCGGACACATTCAAGTTTGTAAAAATTAGCATTTAATCATTTAAAAAAATAATATATATACTATTGAATTAAAAATTCATTTTTAAATTGATAAAACATTTCGAAGAAATTCTACTACATTTACAAAGTAATTATGTAAATATGACTTCTTCGATAAGTTCAGCAATTACAAATAAAAAAACATCTGTTTACTAATCGGCCGAAATTTTAAAATGACGTCAGACAGTGTTTAAATTGTAAACAGAAAAGGCTATTTCGCAATTATTCTCATAGTAAAAAAAACTTAGGGTAGGAATTTACCGAGCCGTTCTCAATAGCCCGTATTGTTCTATTTACACAACGGTACAAATTGGCACAATTTGTTGTTCGTTATATATTCTAATATTCAATTTATTTTGGGTAAGAATTTCTTTTCTTAACATCGCTGTAAATATTGTTTAAGGATCAAAAATTCAAGGGCATTCATAGTGGCGTACTGCATGTTCCAAACTTATTAATTTCGAAAATGGTGCAATTTAATAAAACTTGTTGCGAATTAAAAAGAAACGCACCGAAGCCGACTAAGTGCTCTAACAAACATATTTCTACCAAGAGCACTTGCTATTTTGTGACAATTGCTAATGTGTAAAAAAGTCGACTTTTGGTGTCTCGACTGACATTCGAAATTAGTAGCAAAAAATGTTAATCCACTTTCATTACTGGCATAAAAAATTACTTACATGTGGGGCGTTAGGGGGTGACAATGGGTGCTTAATATCAGCTTCACTCACTGGTTGTATAACTCCGCCAAGGGCTCGATTCTCGTGTTGTTGTTGTTGTTGCTGCTGCTGCTGTTGTTGTTGTTGCTGGTGCTGGGACTGTTGATGTTGCTAGTATTAAATGAAAAATATACAACCATTTAGACCTCGGTTCTTGTACTCCAATTAAAGACAAAACAAGCTAAAGGAGCGAAATCTGTGGCCCGCAAAGCAGGGGCAGCACCATGCATACTCCTGCGAGACATTTCGGTCGGGAGTTATGAGCCTGTTCATACGGGCCTTTTAATCGACAACAAAAGACGATAATTTATCGATTTTTCCAACTATGATGATTAAAATCGCATTACGATTGTGTTGGGTAAGAGGATAAAAGTGGGTGATTGGGATTGAGAGAGTGATGGGAAAAATCATTAAACATGAGGGGGTGAGGGTGAGACGGTTTACAACCCTGCCAAGCAATGACCGGGGAGCGTAAGCAATTAAGCAACTGTGCGAGCACAGCAAGATATATATTTTCAAAATATAAGACGAATTTCGCGGGAACTTCTGGACATACCTCATCAATCTGCTGCTGGTGGGGGTGTCGGGGGATTTGATGTTGCTGCTGTTGTTGTTGCTGTTGTTGTTGATGGTGCTGCTGCTGCTGGTGTTGCTGCTGCTGTTGTGGCGGTGTATGTCGGCTTTGCTGTTGCCTCTGGGAGTCATTCGGACTACCCTCAGCCGGTACCGAATGATCAGCGTTCATATTTTTAACTCACAAAATACCATTTGCTCTTAATGAGTTCAGCAATTGTGTTTAATTTCCATGCTACGTAAAAAACTCGCAACACTTTTTTAGGAAAAATCGTCTTAATCACTTGCAACCATATTTCTTCCCATCAAGGGAGGCCTAAAGTTCTCTGTACTTGCAACAACGCGTGCGTCCAAGTCAAAGAAATAGTGTGACGTCTATTCGTCATTTCGATATTGCACTTGCCTCGTTAAAAATATCTTTATTTGCACAAAACTTCTCTACAAATTGTTAATTACCAAAAAATTCAACTTAACTACCACATAATGAAGCCCCTTTCACACCCGAAAAATAAATAATTGAAGCGCTTGCAGCCTCCTCCTCGATGCAAAACGTCATTCTTTCCGTCTACGAGAAATCCTCCCTTCGGAATTACCTGTGAATTCCACCTCATCCATAAAGATTTCCACCTTGCACTTTACATACGACGTTAGCACATCACATTTTTCTTTATTTAACTTGCGTCCGCAACTTTTTCAACTGGAAAATTCTTATTTTCAACTCAAAATTGCAAAAAACGCAAACAAAATGGGCATCACTAACACACTGAACGATAAATGAAATAATGGTCCTCCATCTTGTTAATCATACACACGTAATGTATTGTGGTGTGATACAAAAAATTAGCCCCAGAAACGTATAGGGTTAGAACTCTTTCGTTGTGTGATAATCAATGAGCTTTGTGTATATGGAATGATCATTGACCCATGAGCAAGCACAAATTCCAGTAGGATAAACCGACACATTTTTCAATTTGGGGGCCTTAAGAATGCTGAGAATCTATTGAAGTACAGTTCATACAAGTGGAAATTTAAGAATTATTTCTTTAATCAGTGTTCCACTTGTACATTTTTGCTTATTTGAAGCAAGCCTTCTTCAAAATGTTTACATTTTTTAAATTTATTTGAATATTTTGTTAAAAATAAACGTTTTTCTGTGAAATAGCAATAAATATCTACAATTTGATGAATAAATTTAAGCATAATAATGTTAAAATATTGTTTTAATAATTTTTGGTTTCGTTGCACTGAACCATAATAAAATGAATCATTGTTAACTTCACATCGTATACCATTCCAAGAGGCCGTTCTTCTACCACGTTTCTTCCTTCCTTTTGACATCGATCAACATGGCGGATCAGGTAAGGAATTGTGTTGTGTGTTAAAAAACCTCTTAATAATGCTCTCGGACATAAAAAAGCGTTTTGAGTGCATAATAAATTGCATAAAGTGATTTCATAGGTAATTTAGATATTGGTTTTGCGAAAAGGCGTCTAGTGGTTAGGAAAAACTTGAAACTGTTTCGGCGTTTCAAGTCTGTTCTTTTGTAAATTTAATTTCATTTAGTAGTTAAAGAAATTGTTTTAATGAAAAAATATTTAAATAGCGTAATTTTTAATATTGAAATGTATGCCTGGATTGCATATTTCTCGAGTTTTTAAATTTAACATTTAGTTAGGTTATGTTCGCTGTAAGCAATTGGTAAATCAAATTTTCCCTTGTAGAATGAACGTTCATTCCAAAAGCAACTATCAGTTTCATTAATACGCAAGAAAACAGTTACTGGCAGGCGTAAATTACGCCACCATCGTAATATTGGACTTGGATTCAAGACTCCTAGAGAGGTAAACAAGGGAGTGCATTTAACTAACGTGTGTTTCTTTTCTCTTTGCATGGTCACAAAAAAACAAATTTTTTGATAACACCTCCAACAAAATAACATTTACCACACGACACAAAAATGTGCATATAACACAAAGAACGAAAAAGCATTCCAAAAACAATACGGTATTAACCTGAACAGAAAGGCCAGGCCAGGTCTGACTAAAAAGAAAAGTTTGCGCCGCTACAGAGACATTGGTCTTGGCTTTAAGACACCACGTGAAGTAAGTTTTTGTCTTTTTTGTTAATTAACTGCCCGACCTGCCGCCTTTCCTACCAAATCCAGCTGAAGTGTGTTTTTTTTATTTAACATTCGGCAACATTTTTATTTTTCTTACTCAACTAAGGGCAGTTCTACTTCCTAGGCTATCGATGGATCTTACATTGATAAGAAATGTCCTTTTACCGGTCAAGTCAGGATTCGTGGCCGCATTCTCAATGGAGTTGTCCAGAAGATGAAAATGCAAAGGACAATCGTCATCCGTCGTGACTACCTCCATTACGTGAGGAAATACAGTAGATTTGAGAAAAGACACAGGAATTTGTCTGTTCATCTTTCACCCTGCTTCAGGTAAGAATTAACAGCGTACTCGTACTCTTAAAATAATATAAATATATACCATGCAATTGTATCTTTCGAATTTCAAAAGCTAACCTTTCATATTTTACCCTGCTCGCCTCTGCACTCTTAAGGGTGTACGTAATTCACCAAAATCTTACCCAACTCGATTTTATTTTTAAACTTTCAAGAGCAACTAAACTTTATGTTAGCCATTTTTATCCGCCAGACCAACTTAGAGCCTGGTAAATTAACTTTTATTAATAATTCAATTGCATACATAGTGAAATGTATTTTCATAATGATGAAAAAATCATGACGGTCTTCAGAAACAAAATTGCTGATAACCCTCTCTATTTAACCCAAAATATATCTGAATTTGACTCATTATTAATATTCTATCTTTATTATATATAAAATAAACATTTCAAAACAAAACTTGTTTCTTATTTCAGGGACGTTGAGATTGGTGATATCGCTACGGTCGGTGAATGCAGACCTCTCTCCAAAACAGTCCACTTCAATGTGCTGAAGGTAACCAAGGGAGCTGGTAGCAAGAAGAGTTTCAAGAAGTTCTAAGAATGCATTTTAAATAAAACGACCACAAAAAACCAAATGATTTCTTTCATTACCCTTTGTCCTATTATACATACAATGTTAATATGAACACAATTTCTAGCAATTGATAACTTTGATTTCTCGGCTTTGATTGCGTTTTTCGATTTGAACCCATTTGTTAAGCCGAACTATCCGGAAAGTTGGAATATTCGCTACCCAATGTTTTCCATTTATGGTTGCTTCACGATTAGCTACCGTTACATATGTCGCTTTTGTGATGCTGTCTTTAGTTAATTTTGATTTAAATGTTTAATGTCGGTCCTAAAAGTATTTTAGAGGTTCGATATTTGGGAATATTTTGCGTCTTTGCCTTTATTTTGCTTTTGTATTCGTTTATAAGAAAACAGTTAAAGTATTTAATACTTTTTTACATAAATAAAATTTGAATGGTGGACTAACTCTTGAATTATCAGTTTTAAGGTATCTTATTTATAAAACATCAACCTAAACTTTACTATAACAAGTTAAGGTGTCTAAAATATGTAAGTCTGTATATAAATTATACATTATATTTAAAATAAGTTAATGAATATTATCTAGATCGTGTGAGTAATGAAAACGGGAACGTATTTAGTATAGCTTTGAATTTTATCTGAGCAATATTGAAAGCGAAATTATGCAATTAGGGAAAATTAAAAACGACGTCATATCGCAATTGAATATGTACCGAAATCTTCAGTATAATAATAAGCAAGCTTGACTAGCAAGAGCTATAAGCGTCGAAAAAAAGTTTAATGAACTCGTGAACAAGTTTATCCCCTTTTTGCCTCATAGAAAATTTCTAACGAATAACTTTACTTATTTGCCCCGAAATATGCAAATACCCATTTAATGCATTCCTTAATTATGTGGAAATAGGTTGATTAATGATATGCGGATATGCCTCATATAATAAACATAGGAGCTTTTCAAACTATCGCGAACTACTTTGCGGGTAGTTTTATTTATTTTTAGAAGTGCTATCACTCATGATCTAATTTTTTATAAGAGTCAATGTCGCGTCATAGAATTTGTAAACGTGCGGGAAATGAACGTTTTAATAATTATATTGTTTTGCGGGTTGTCAGATTTCTCATTAATTGTTTTTTCCAGTCAGTCAATAATTTTGAACTTTTCCTTGGAACAGCTTTCTAGAACGAGAAATTGAATGCCCTCGACGACTATTAAAAATAAAATATGCGTAATACCTCAACCCGAATTACTTTGGCACCTTCTTCCCTTCAGATAGTACCAGAGAATTATTATAAACCCGTTTCAGTGGCATACTTATTACCTGGAAAACACCTTGCGCAAATGCAAACGGTAGAGAGCAGAGAAGAAAGTTATTTGCAAACTGCAAAACGCATATAGAAAGTACTGGCCTGGTGCACTGCAATAAGACCCTTGACCGAGATCAGTAAAATAATGGTGCAAACAGTTAACCGGTCTGCTTAGAGTGTAACTCATTCGGATTTCTTTTTTATTAAGTCTTACGAGGAGAAATCACTAAGTGCGATTTTCATAAAAAAGTTGCTTGGCGTAGTGAATAGCACGTTGGATGCGGATAAGGCAAACACAATCTTTCATATAACTATTTTTGGTTTTATTACTTTATTCCTATAAATAATGCCGCTTGCTGAAATGAAACTGTGCTTAGGGATAAATTAAACAAATGAGATGCCTTTGAATATTCCTACAAACTAATTTGTTTTCTTCTCGTTCTTAGGGCCAGCCTTGATAGCCTTGGCTGAGTTCTCCTTGCACTCGCTGTACAAGCCATTTAGACCGAAACCGGCTTTGACGTTGTCTTCGGAAAAGAAAAAGCGCGAAATCTTGCCTTTACTGTCGATAGTGGGCCTCCGGTCGGTCTCCTTCCCGTTTTTGAAAACGATGACTGTGGGCAGCTGACGAGAAAATGAACTATCGGAAATATGATATTTTGTAGCAGCGTCCGGAAACCGGCCAACATCAATTTTGCCAAATTTTAGATTATCCAAGTTGTACTCAGCGGAGAGAGACGAGAAAACTGGAGCGAACGTCACACAGGCTGGGTTCCACACGGTGTAAAAGCAAACGATCCAAGTAATTCGTTTGTCACGACTTATCTCGTCATCAAAAGCAGTCGCTGTCCTAAAGTAGGTGATATGCTCCGGCCCTTGATACGTTGGCTCCGGGAAAATTATGGCGATGAGGATGAAAACTGCCAAAAATAACATTCCATATCGGATGTCGGCGTAAGACCACAGAATCAAATTCGCGATCTTCGTATATATGAAGGAGGACGTTAAGTAATTGATCATCGTCACACTTCCTGTCTTGCGGGTTCGAATCATGATCACAATCATTAAGAAGAATAGAATCTCAGTCTCTCGACTGTCTAGCTCACAGCGGTCCTCATTTTTGTGCTTGAACAAGTAATTACAAGCGATGGCAGTTCGCTTGGCAACCAAGTACGAAATGCTCAGAAATATATTAATCCAGTAGTATGGCTTGGCCAGCAGCCTTAAATCTTTCGTTAGAGCCATCTCGAATCTTTACCATTCACGTTAAACTTAGAAAACAAACTACTTTTAGCACTTCCCTACAAAGCCATGTTCGGGCAGAAAATTTCATAGAGCTTTGACATTTCATTTGACAAGCTTGTATGCATGTCAGTAGAGGACTTTTAGGCGTTTTTTTGAAAGTTAAGGTGCACACCCAAAAGTTTTTTCTTGAACTTAAATTTATTTTTATTTTTAATGTTATTTTATTTTTCAATTCAATTCAATTTTTCAATTTATTTATTCAACTGCATACATTATTTTAATATAACAATCAAGACCAAAGCTTCAAAATTTTTGATTATATCCAATCAAAGCTCAAAATGAGTTCACTTCTTTATTCCTCACGAGTTTATATGTTCATTATTTTTTTTTTATTTATTTAAATATTGGAGTGTGGCCGATTATTCGAGCAATACAACTTTAGGCTTATGTAGGGATCAGCTGTGTTGGTCCGTTTGCTTTGAAATTTTGCAGGTGGCTTCCTATAGGCCTCAAACTAAGGCATGTTAATTATTTAGGGCGGCTGGGCCCTAGTTTGCGAAATATTCAACTTTTAATTTTGACGAAACGTCAAAATCAAAAGTTGCATATTTTGGACAATTCTTCCACTTTCACTGGAATTACAGGTAGCCACCTGCAATTACACTCCCTATTACCCACTTTTTTTCAATTCACTGCACTCTAAACCCTGGAAAAAAAATAATATTAATGAAATATTAAATTGGAAACTCTTACCTGTCAAGTCTGTCCATTGTTTATATTTTATATGTTCTTTTCTTACATTGCAGGTGGCACCCCTGCAATTTGCAGATGGCTCCCTCTGGAATTTCACTAGTCCCTTTTAGATTTGTTAAGAAACATTTTTATTCAAGAATTTCATTATTATTGTTAAATATTTGCAAAATACATATTATATTATTTACCTTTTACAAAATGTCTATTACAACTTGCGTTCTTTTGAAAAATATCTACTGACTGAGTATTTACCTTTTACAAATTGTTTATTACAACTAGCGTTCTTTTGAAAAATATCTACTGACTGAGTATTTACCTTTTACAAATTGTTTATTACAACTTGCGTTCTTTTGAAAAATATCTACTGACTGAGTATTTACCTTTTACAACAACAACAACAAATTTATGTAGTAAAATTAATATAATATGTATTTTGCAAATATTTAACAATAATAATGAAATTCTTGAATAAAAATGTTTCTTAACAAATCTAAAAGGGACTAGTGAAATTCCAGAGGGAGCCATCTGCAAATTGCAGGGGTGCCACCTGCAATGTAAGAAAAGAACATATAAAATATAAACAATGGACAGACTTGACAGGTAAGAGTTTCCAATTTAATATTTCATTAATATTATTTTTTTTCCAGGGTTTAGAGTGCAGTGAATTGAAAAAAAGTGGGTAATAGGGAGTGTAATTGCAGGTGGCTACCTGTAATTCCAGTGAAAGTGGAAGATTTGTCCGAAATATGCAACTTTTGATATTGACGTTTCGTCAAAATTAAAAGTTGAATATTTCGCAAACTAGGGCCCAGCCGCCCTAAATAATTAACATGCCTTAGTTTGAGGCCTATAGGAAGCCACCTGCAAAACATCAAAGCGAACGGACCAACACAGCTGATCCCTACATGTTCCCAACTTTAATGAAATAAATAATGATGGCTTGTCAAAGTTTCAAAGAGCTATCAACTATATAATTTACCTTTTACAAAATATCTACTGACAATATTTGCTTTGTACAAAATGTCTACTGACTGAAATTTTTCCCTTCGCCAAGATTCTGACTCCTAAACTACATTTATCAATCACTGCCAACTTCAGTAAGGCACATAAAAGCTCTGCCCGGCTATCCGGTTTTTACCAGATTTTATATATTAAGTAAATTGCACTAAACTTGATGAACAAATAAAAGGTTTTTAAAAGTCGGATCGTTACGTTCAGTTTTTTAAAAACACGTGATTTTTCCCTTCTCTTAAAGCGACTTTCTTCCTTTCTGGTAAGATTTTAAACTCTTCTATAATTTCTGTATACACATATTTACATATGTATGTCAATTTTTTTCATGAAAATCCTTATATCATTTTTTTATGAAATGGGGGAATTTGCTGTTATCTGGTTCCAAAAAGAGAACTTTAAAGTGTCATTTAATCTGGCAAGTATATTCACAAACAATCAGTTTAAGCAACATAAAGCGACTAAACTGTCATGCCAAGTCAACTGTTCCAGTGATACGTATATTATTTTTGAGTGCGTGTCACTTCGGTTCCCTCAACGTCCGAGTATTGCGGGAATTTCTCACAGAATTGTTATAAAGTGTAGCAGATTAAGTGAATCACATAAGTTAGCACCAAAAAATACCTCGAAACATGGCTGATACAGTTACCGAAGCCGTAGAAAAAGTTGCCCAAGCAGCGGAAGATGCAGCAAATAACATCACAACCGCGAAGCCCCCATCTACTCCTGAAGGAATGGCTGTCGCATACGGAAGCCTCGTTATAATGGCCATGCTTCCTATATTTTTCGGAGCTATTCGATCCGTGAAGCATCACAAGCTCAAAAAGGTAAGTGCATATTTCATCTTTTTTCGCTTACGTGTATCTAAACTGTGTGCTATAGGAATCTGGAGAGAAAGCCGACACCATGACTTCAAAGGATGCTATGATGTTCCCCATTATCGCTTCATGTGCCTTGTTCGGACTGTACATGTTCTTCAAAATCTTCTCGAAAGACTACATCAATCTCCTCCTCACTGGGTACTTCTTTTTCCTTGGGGTTATGGCTCTGTCTCATCTGCTAAGCCCAGTCATCAGCTCCCTCATACCGACAGCCATTCCAAAAATTCCATTCCACATACTATTCACGCAAGGCGAGGGTAACAAGAAAGAAGACATTATAAACTACAAGTTTTCCTCGCACGACATAGTATGCCTGCTCATATCTACGTTGATCGGCATTTGGTACCTCATGAAGAAACATTGGATCGCCAACAACCTCTTCGGTCTGGCGTTCGCAGTAAATGGTGTTGAATTGCTGCATTTGAATAACATCGTCACCGGATGCATCCTTCTGAGTGGACTCTTCATCTACGATATATTCTGGGTGTTTGGCACGAACGTTATGGTGACAGTCGCTAAAAGCTTTGAGGCTCCCATTAAACTGGTATTCCCTCAAGATTTGCTCACTAATGGACTGAGTGCTTCAAACTTTGCAATGCTCGGACTTGGGGACATAGTCATACCTGGAATTTTCATTGCGCTCCTGCTGAGGTTCGATCACAGCCTGAAGAGAAAGAGTAAGGTCTACTTCTATTCAACACTGGTTGCCTACTTTATGGGACTGCTCGCCACCATATTTGTCATGCACGTCTTCAAACATGCACAGCCCGCATTGCTGTATTTGGTACCTGCATGCATGGGCACACCTCTATTAGTTGCTCTGATTAAGGGTGACATCAAAACTTTGTTCGCGTAAGTACATGTTTTTTGTTTTTATTTTATGTAAACGTAGACGCCCTAGGCTTTGGTAAAAAATCAATGGCTTTCATTGCTCCCTTCGCATATATTGAAACTTTCACAGTATTTCACCCTAATGAAATACAATATAAGTTCGAGACTAAGTAGCCATACTGAGCTCTTTTATAGTTTCTTTTCTTAACAGTTTTGTGCATATCGATTTTGATTAAATCTAACGGCTTGTGAATTCCCGCGTTATAAAATTCTTCTACTATTTTCATTAAAACATTTCTCTAGTATCTCTGATATCGCAATTATAGTGTTAAGGAAATAGTATACATATCGGAAAAGTAATATATAATTTCGGTTCTTTTAATTTCTCGTTAATTGCCTTGTAGCACCAAAGTGAAGAATTGATGAAAAAATGTATTATTGCCTATGGAGTAATTTAAATATGATATTCCACAGATAGTGAATGCCACTTCGCGTTTTGATGTACATCACACAGCATTCTTGTAGATTTACATTAATCATTCTGAAACATTAGCAATATTTGTTTTGAACAAATACAAGCCATGCGCATTTACGCGCCAATTGTATGGAAATAATTCAAGATTAACACAGGTGTTAAAGTCGAGGCTGTCGGAGAAACCTGTCAATTGAAAAGAAATTTGTCGTTTTTAATTACGTGTATTTAATTTTAGTCTGTTCATTGGTAATTTCTTAAATATTCAACAACATTATCAAGAGATCAAATTAACACTATAATAGATGTGTTCTTTTCTGTCCGCTTTCCGGTATAGAACAATAGCTCGCTTATCCGCGTGTTGAACCGTTTTATGCAGGAATATAGTTTTATATAATATATGGTTGTTCCAGAACAAGTTGCATAAAAAAGCATCGCTAATATTTCGAAAAATACGGCTCTGTATTATAATATCTGCAAGAAATTATTTACGATATGCAGAATCGACAAAAGGAAAAAATCCAACATTCGCAAAAATTATTACACTGTGTAGGCAGGTCTTATCATATGCAGATCCTTAAATATTGCTCTTTAAGAAATTTGTTTGCATGTGATGATAAAGCTATAAAACACAGTCTAACATCATATTTTGTTTGTTTTGCAGATATGAGGATCATCCAGAGGAGAAGAAAAAAGAAAAAGAAGGGAAGGACAACAAGAAGAAAGATTCTAAAAAAGCGAAGTAGAGTAATCGGGGGTAGATAGTAGTGCGGTTTTTATTTTATTTATAATTTCACAAATATTTTTTTTTTTGTTATAATGGCGTCTGAGAGCAAAAGATCACCTTCGGGTATTTACTTTGTTTTTTGTTATTTTTTTGTAAATAGTAAAAAGAAAAGAAAATGTGAAGCTGCAGATGCAATATCTTGCGTTTCAACGGTATTAAAATAAAAATTCTAGAATTTTCATATTAAATCTAAACATGTATTTTTACTAAATCAATGTACAAAGAGATATTTAAATATTATTTTCTACATGTTACTTCCCGTAAAATTACCGCTCGAAGCCTGCCGATGCGCACAGACTTCCTATTTTCGCAATTTTTATTCTGCTGTGATTTTTTATGAAAACATTTGTGTTCCAGCAGCATTTACGTGCTGCCCAATTTAGAGAAAAGAAAATTTCACTATTTAAAATTGGAAATCTGAATTTTCTTTTTCAGTTATCAAAATGAGAAATAGTGTTTTTGTTATTTTAATGGATAAATTTGTTTCCCATTGGTTAAGCAGGCTGATTTATGACTGAGATATTAACACTTTATTTCTGATGACAATTAACAGCAAGTTGTTCTCATTTTATCATAACCTTATGCCCCGTATAATTAAATATTAAGCAGCTTTACTTCCTCCAGTACAATTGTGGTAGATGAGGAGTGTTCTTGTTTGTTTGAAACAGAAAAATATTGGTTGTATCACAATTTTATATCGCCCTTTAATGGTCCCCAGAAATATGTTTCATCAATCATAACTTAACAATAATAAATCTATTGGTGGAGCCTGAATGTTTGTTTCTAATTAAAAGTTCCTTTTATTATCTATCAAAACAAATCCCAAAATTTCCCAGCCCCAGGTTTCGGGTTCTTTGACTAATTTTAAACCGGAATTTTAAGTACTTATTCAAAATTTTATTTTGTACCTATTATAGAAAAAGATGCTAACAGATTTCGTGAATTACCTTAAAATGGTTTACGATTTAATTTTCGTAGCCGTCAATCTAGCCTAAAATAGCCATTTGAGAAATATTACTTAATCTCTCCGCAGGCCGCCAGTGTGTTCCACAAGTTCAATCAAATATAATTGAGTGCAATAATAAACAAAAAAATATGTTTAGAGTAAAAATGTATTTCACAAAAAATCATTAAATCCAAAGGTAAAATCTCAAAACACTTCCAATTGTTCAATCGGCAGCCACTTAGAACTTTCTAGGGCATCCCATAAATTCCTATCCCTTTCAACCAACTCCCTATTCAACTTCTCCACATCAATGGTAAATTTATGTTCTACAAGCTGAAGGTCATCATCTTCAAGTAGCTGCTGCTGCTGCTGTTGACTCTGCTCATAGTTTCTTTGCGCACTCCAGGCCTCGGCTTGTTGAGCAACCGTTTGCACGGTATTTGTGGGTTGTGTAACAGCAGCAGCTTGATAATAAGCAGACGTAGGATCACTGTAATAGTCCTGCCAAGCATTATATCCAGTCCAATAGGCCGACGGATCGTAATATTGTGAATAGTCTGTAGTTGTTGTGGTTGCAGCGGGAGCTGCAGCTCCATACCCGCCCATATAGGTAGCAGCAGTAGTAACTGTTGTGGTTGTATCCGTTGTGGTGGCTGTTTTTGGCTTTGGAACAGCATTGCAAATTTTTAGTGCTTTACTCCCAAGTCCTATATATCCGTTCATTTCATACAACGCAGCCTTTTGTTCGTCCTCTATGCCGAACCGTACAAACCCATAACCCTTTGAAAACCCCGAGCTATCAAGTATGACTTTAGCTGTTTTTATTGACGTGTATTTGGATGAGAAGACTTTGTACAGTGAGTAATCATCAACATCTGAGCTTAGATCACCTACCCAGACGCTAAACTCTCGTTCGTTTCCAGGTAATTTGTAAGAGTTACTGGCACTATTTAGCCTGAATCGTACTATGGGATTTGTGCCTGGAATTGGTTTTCCATTTAATTTATGCATAGCATCGATTGCTTGATCGTCTGAAGCGAAATTAACAAAACAATATCCAGCTGGTTCACCAGTGTATTTGTTTCTCATAAGCCGTACTGTTTGTGGCTCCTCTCCCATCTTACGAAAAGCGGCAATTATAAAATTCTCAGTCATGTATGGTTCCAACTGGAAAAATGGAAAAATATTTTAATATTACTATCACCAAAAATTCGACATGTGTTCTTGTTATCATAAAAATTTCACACATTCAACAAATGCAGCCCCTCTAATTAATAACCTTCTATCACTTCGTAGCTATATATTATTGTGAGCAAAGTTTCGAAATATTTTTTGTTGGACTACAAAAGACTTTGATGATTTTGACGTTCATTTACCATATTCTTACTTACATTTATATTTTCTTACCGACAATTATAATAGACTGGCTGATTTCTCATATGGACTTTAAATGTCGAAAATTTGCAATTTAAGACAGACCCAAGCTTTAGAACTTAATTGAATGGTAAAAAGATTCATAATCGTATAGCATCGGCGTAATAAACATCACCTCACTGGGCCTAAACGGTGAATTTGAATATAAAAAATGAATTAAATAAATAAAATGAGACAGTAATTTTTCTCTAATGAGCGAGCAAGTTCCGCCCTCCTGACTTTATTTATTTATATAGAAGACCACAGGTGTATTAAAAACATATTAACCTAGGAGGGCGCATCCGTGCCTGTACGGCCCATATGGTGGTCAAGAAGTCTGCCATCCAGAATTTTGTCGTAAGAAAATTAGAAAATTCAACTGATTGAATGAATAAGAACATATGGCCAATTTAAAAACTATCCTCGTTTTATTGTTGGATGAAATGTAGAATCCCTTGAATTTTATGGAAAGTAGCATGCAAGCAGATTATAAGAAAAACATAAAATTTTAATGCAGAGCTGTACAAATCAAATAAAGATTTTCAAAACTTTTTCAACTTATAATTTATTGGTCGTGCGATTAGGTATCATCTATCACCTTGCAAGTACTCGAAGAGTTCGGTCAAATAGGTTCACAATATAGCGCTGTGAAAAATTAATTAAGGAAATATCTGCTTGCTGGTGAAGCGCTAAATAAAATAAATCTACCAGGATAACTGAAATAATGATATGCTTGTTGGTGAAGTAATACAAAATAAAAAAGTACTTTTTTTTGTTCAACGGAACGTTTTGCGAATATTGGTCTGGGCCATGACCAAAGAAGCATTTTAATATTCTAATCAGTTGACTTTGGAGGTAAAACATATTAAGAGAGCATAATGGTCAATACAGTTTCAGTGGCCACGACCAAATAACTAACACTATTGAGATGCAAAGGAAGAGCAAGTGCCATCCTGTAAAATGTTACAGACCGCCAGCTTAGGAACATTTTGTTACAGATTTGTGAACTGTTGTATGTATTTCAAGCTTTAAACTATATTCTCTACAAAATATAAGCGCTAGATAAGTATGCAGCGCTGGTGAAAATAATAAACAACCAATGTGTGTCATCAGATAACCTAAGATTCGGGTTTGTATTCATTTTTTAAAATAGGTTTTCTATACAAAAACTTACGCTTCCCATCCATAGTTGACAATGCACCGAAGACGCCATGGTTAAATATTCAATCCTTCCCCCGAACTGCTAAAGAAAATCACGAAAACCGACCGGTATGCCCACAAATTGTAACAGTTTGGAACGAAATGACTTTGACATTTAAAAATTATCTGCACAACTTCTGCATCTGACAACTGGAAGGCATTTTCAGGGGCTCTCAATATGTACAAATAGTTGGAATTCAAATAAACACTTGCTTTTGTTTATTTAAAAATTGAGGAAAATTAGTAACCTTTGGAAATAAAGTCCAAATCACCCTCCCATTTTATTTTATTAATTTTTTGGTTCGGTTTAGGTCGCAAAATTTAAGTTTCAATTTTTATTTGATTCAAAATTCTAAATTTTCCATAAATATAAAAATAATAAAAGGTTAAAAAAAATAAGCAGAAGAAAAGAGCAAGAAAAGAAAAAAACAAGCCAGGATGTGTGATAAATGCGCTTCACCGTGTCCTCCTCTTAGTAGCTGCCCACCATGTTGCACACCAAGTCCAGCATGTCCACCGAATAAATGCGACTTCGGGCGAGGAAGTATTATAAAACGGGAACCGCCTTGCCTGTGGGACTGCATATGCAAAGCTCATTGCTACAACACCCCACCGGGGCGGAGAGAGAGTGGACGTTACGATTCTACCGTGGTATATGACAGCGGCTGCCCGCCCTGTGGATGCGGACCATATCCTTGCTAATACATTTCTACTCTAACAATAAATAAACTAAAAAATAATGGTACATATTGGTGTTATTCATATTGGTTTTGGTTTTCGTTTTCCGTTCGACTTCGTTAGCCAGGGTATTCCCCAGAGCAAATTTTAATAGAGGCATTTAAATCTAAAATGACCCGTTAATTCCATTATCAACCGGATTCTGTGTTAACAAATATTAAAGAATTGTGCCAATACAAAGATTTTAATCGCATGCAAACAATTTCTTAATCTTGATTTTGACCAAGAGTGTACTGGAACCTGGATTTGTTCAAATTGAACCGGTGCTACCTTCACACCGTTGTCATTCACGCTGTTTGGATTGTCATTCTTGTAGATTTTCAGTTTACATTCGGAAAATTTTAATCAGAGAGAAATATGGAAACAATACTTGGAATAAAAGGACACGACTTTGTAATGGTTGCTGCAGACTGCACGCAAGCCCAATCCATCATTAAAATGAAGGAAGGTAAATAACAACCACCGCTGACTTAACCAACAACCCATGATGACCAAAGCATTTTTTTTGCAGACGAGAATAAGATTCATAAAATCTCCGATAATTTACTAATAGCGACTATTGGTGAAGCAGGGGATACAATACAATTTACCGAATATATCGCAAAGAACATTGCCCTGTATAAAATGCGAAATGGTTACGATCTGAGTCCAAAAGCCGCTGCCCACTTTACTAGGAAGAACTTGGCGGACTACTTGAGGTCCAGGACACCGTACCATGTAAACATGTTTGTTGCCGGGTAGGTAGAAAAGTATTCAATTTTTATGATTTTTAACAACTAAAAATTGTTTAGGTATGACGAAAAGGAAGGTGCTGAGCTACATTACATCGACTATTTGGCGAACGCAAAGTCTGTAAATTATGCCGGTCAGGGTTACGGCGGGCTTTTCTGCGCAAGTATATTCGATCGCTATCATCATGAAAAGCTAACGCAGGATGAAGCTTATGATATATTCAAAAAATGCGTTGTAGAGATTCAGAAGCGTTTGATTATAAATCTGCCCAACTTTAAAGTCGCCGTCGTTGACAAAGATGGTATTAAGATCTTGGAAGACATAACTTCTCAAAAGCTTATTGGATATGTTTCTGCATGAATTTTTTATTCGCTTCTTAAATAAATTGTAAAACCAAAACAAGATTTTTTATGCATTCGCTTCAGAGGAGCATGGTAAGAAATTTATTAGAATTCTCGGGAGTGAGTAGAACTCTATAGCCAAAACAGAAATGCAGTGCCCAGTAATTAGGTCCACTACTACTATTACTCGAGATATAGTTCCTAATTTTACCCTGCATTAAAAGTTCATTCACATGAATTTATATGGAGAAGGATCAATTATTCTATTATTACGAGGACCTTAGAGACACGAGATTATCGCAAACTTCATCATTCGCTTTAATATTTTGTGGACTCCGAAACCAAGATAGAAGTAATTCCTGTTCATTGAATTGGAACTGAATTTTCTCTTAAGAGAAAATTATAAATACATACCTACAAATGTTAAAGTTTCGTCGTTCCACAATACGAAAAGGTAACCCAAGATCTAGACTATGGTCTCAGTTTAATATTTTTTCCAAGCATCGACCTCTAACCGACTCTTCTTTTGAACTAACTAAGAGCCCGGTCTGAAGCTGAGGGAGCTCCATATTAACTGACTAGTGTAACTGCAAATACGAACTCCCACTGGAACAAAGTTAAAGAGCTAAATCAATTAGTCTAGTTCTCTCAAGTATGAATTGGTATACATGGTTATGGAATGTGAGCAAATTAAACAGTGATCAATTTTTATTAAAGTGAAAAATATAGAAACTACTAGCTACAAGTTTCAACAAAATTATTCCCTAACAAAGAAGCTCTATTGTCTATTTCCTCTGGCCAATCTAAATCAATGCCAGTAACGTCTAGAGCAGTTATGTCAATCCACTCGTTTACTATAGTAGAGATACTAGGGGTTGTCCGACCAAACTCTCCATGAATAAGCTCCTTAATGTAGGTACCAGCCTGAGTAACAATATCCAAAACTAACGCCTTTGGATTTCGTCTATCTACAAATGCTTTTACACTATAAACAGTACGAGGACGATTGTGCAGGGGTCGCCGATGCAATACTCTAAGTGGAGTTAATTGTTGAATTTCAAATCCATTAGGAATATTTAATTTTTCCAAGAGCTCCACAGTGGCTGCCTTCTTTAAGCAACAAAGTGCCCGGTAGAACTTTTTCTTCTTCTCTTCCCCAGTCTTGATGAAGTTCAGTTCCTCTCTCTTTACAATTTGAAGATTTCGTATCGAAATCTTTGGATGCTTTTCCACCTCTATTTCAATTTTCGCAGCTTGTTCTATTGGAAGCGAAGTTTTTTTGGAGTCTGGGATTTCTAGAACAAATGGTCTTCCTTTGCCAAGACACCGAACATCAACATCTTCACGGCCACTCGAAGAGAAAATAACTTTGTCGTCTGCAACACTGCGATAATATACTCCAATTCACAATTTATATAAAAATTATTGCGGATCTACTTACCCAAAATAAGGAGCTGCACATCGCACAATCAACTCTTGAATGCTGTCTTCCATTACCCGTTTTCCATGCAGCACCCAAGGTGAGTGGGACAGTTCCCGAGACAATTTCTGATAGCGACCAGCTACAAAAACTGTTGGGCCTGTTACAGTGATTTTCTCCAGATAAAGCGGAGTACTGGATACAGTTGGTGGCACTGAGAAGTGATTTCCAAAAACTTCGGAAGAAACATGCAACGGAAGGTAAGCTTTCTCTAAGTAATTCCTTGTTATTTCCTTGCGTTGTTTCCCCTTTGAATTTCGATTTTTCTCAAATATAGTTTGGTCGGCCTTCAAGAAATTCTCCAATTCGGAAGCCTCATCATCATGGTTCAGGTAGATGTTGAGCATCATCCCGTTTTGGTCATAAGTTTTATTCAACCGTTGGCATATCTTTTTGCTCAAAATAAGTTTCGCAGCTTCCTTAATGGGAACGTCTGGAGGTTTTTCTTTGCTGACATAGCCGAATTTGTCCACTAGGGCGAGCCAAATTGATATTTGCCTTAAGTGCAACAAGATGGGTAGGGAGATGGCGATAACGATTTGGTCACAGTCGTAATTCTGAACTTCTTCACTTGAATTAATTTTGCTCAACAGCTCCTCTTGAAGTTCATCAGAAAAGAAGTCTAGGCAAGTAACGCAGGTATTCACTCTCGACCGTTTTACCGAGTTCTCTTCTGATGTTTCAGTAATCCTAGAGACTCCGAGCTACAAAACATTTTTGGGGTTAATTATTTTTATTTTGGTATAATTTCGTACCTTTTGCAATGAGTCATCGACATCTTCATATTCTTCTCCTCTAGCTTTAAAGAAGCGCAAGCAACAAATATCACAGCAGCCACAATCTTTCAAAAAACCAAAGAGCGCCTGCTTTGCCATGTTTATTTTAATTTGACAATTCTTTGACATGGGGCCGGGTCCCGGGGGCCGGGATACATCACACAGGTAAAACGTTTAGTACAATAATTTTCGGAACCTTCCCTTTGCCAGGTCGCACTCCCGGTTTGACCGAAACCAGTAAAAATTATTCGAAGCTTGAAAATACAAGTCCAACCACCAATTTTTGATTTTTAGCGTTCCGATATCAAAAATGAAATATTTTGTGACGAATGGTACCTATAAATTATTAAAATATTATGAAAAATTGCAAGACAGCAGATTCCTCTTGGTCAGACTGAAGTTCATGCCTTCCTCATAAAAGCTGTTAAAAAATCGCGAAATGGAAGATGTTTTAAGAGATTGAGATTTTGAGGAGAGCAATAAGATCAGAAACAAGAATTAAGTCATCCAGATTGTAGCCAATAATACGAAAACTAATAATAGCGCTATTGCATCATGCAAAAAATTCAAAATGAGGAAAAAATGACCTGAATGAATGAATGAAACTTCTACGCAAAACACATTGCATCACAACACGTGTAACTATTATAGCTATCCTTTGAAGTTGAGAAGTTTCTGTCGCGATATTGGATCCGGAATTTTTAATTTCCAAATTTTGATAAATTCTAGACAACATAAAGTAATCCGTTTTCATAGCAATGCTTTGAATTTGAGAATTTTCAGTCGCCATATCGGATCCGCTTTCTTGAATTTTCATTATAGATAGCAGACTCGAGATTAGCGAACCTGAAAGGCCGAAAACCCCAAATCCATTAAATTTCCACGATGCAGCTTTTCTTTATAGAGATGCAGCTTCGTTTTACTTTCAGTCGTATGAATCGATTTTGCTCTATAGTCCCTAAAGAAGTTTCCTTTCAAAAAGAAGGTCAAGAGGAAAACATCTTCAGGATGACTTGATCTTTTTGGATAACAAAGACGCGTAAATTCTACACTTTTGAAAGAATTAAGTAAAATGCATCACAGAATTGCCGATCTACTCTGAAGTTAAAAAAGCAATCGGTGCAAATATAATTCTCGACGACAATATTTTGAATATCGGCAAACAAGGCGAAATGGAGTCGTGTATTCAAGACATTGAGCTTATAAAAAGTGCATTGAAACGGCGCAAACAGTTATTTTGTGCACAAGATGTCCCATCCCAGCAAGAGCTTTACAAGAGACAGGGTGAGGCGATGGGCAAAATCATCCTCAAAGGAATGTCACATGTTGCACAGGATCTAATGGAAATGAACCGAATACACAAGCCACCTAAATTTAGGCAATGGATTTCACCGGAAAGCCGCGTTAAGGGAGAGATTTGCATTACTGAGGCAAGTAATGTTGAGAAACTCATGGCCCTAACACATGAGGGTATAATAGGTGCGTAAGGACATTATTACAAGTTTGTTCCATCGGAATGGCACTGTATAATTTTCAACAGAAATAGGAGCTACTATAGAAAAGAAGTATGAGAGAAAGTTCCTCAAAATGCTCAAGAAAGCAATTCAAGAGACGTCCGAATTTGAACGGTTGGTATCTAAGTAGTTGAGTTCAAGTGTTCACATATAGTAAATTGGTAACTTACTAATTTATATGGTTGAAATACTAGTAGACTGATATTATTCACAAGCTGTCTGAATGCCTTTAAATTTAACAAAAGCTGTTTGTGCAAGTTCTTTGTTGCATCTAAAGAGATTACAGCTAACTATCGTGTTCTATAGGAAAACCACTTGAAATCACTTTTTTTGCTTTGTTTATGTATCAAACGTAGCATGTTGGTAGAAAGTTACAAGTTTTGATTTAAAATTGTTTGAGGTTCACATGGAAATTGTGGCTCAAAGATTTTTTCGCACAGAGTAACATATCGTTGAATAGATCTAAGGCAATCATATGATTTTTTTTTATTTAAACGCGTAAGCCCAGAGATATGAGCTTTAAAATTAATTTGAAATGTGTTCAGCTCTTAACCTTTGAACTGATGGATTTAAATTTTTTTTAACTCATTATGATCACCTGGAGGTGCTAAAACCCTACGCCATATTAAGGCTACTTATCTCATAGCATAAAATTCGGAATCGAATTTTTGGTGCCATCTGTAATAATACGAGAGTACCACTATACATCTACGATGGTTGCGCGGATCGGAATCGCTTCAATCAGCCTGTTGCTATCGATTTTTACACACCTGAACGATATTAAGTTTATAAAATCTTAAATTCACATGCTCAAATACACTGATGAAAACATTTTACATATATGCAGATAAGATGCGTATAATCTTCGAAATCCGAGCATTTCCACATCTCTTGAATACAATGATTTTACAATTTTCCAAAACATCACAATTTCAAACATTAAAACAAATATATTTTTTCCAAAACCCTCTATGAAGTTAATTTTTTTTTTCAAGAGACCCATAAAATCTTGTTGAAAAATATTGTAAGTAGAAAATTTTATAAATATTTTTTTAGCCAATTTTCCTAGAAATTTTGTTTCCCTCATAATTTATAATAATGAAATCCTAATTAATTGAATTAATATTATTAAATCGTTGAGAGTAGACCTTCAAATTTAGCAACTCACAAAGTATGACCAAAATTATTACAATTAACTTAGATTAAGTTTTGGAGATATACATATACGAACAAGAACTGTTTATAACTTCAACTCCAAACATTTTAGCTTCTTCAAAGAAAGAAAAAATATAAAAATCAGTTAAGACACATTCTAAAAAATAGTAATTTAATTACAAACCAATTCTGAGCTGGGTTTTGTTACAGATTCCTATGGAAGTTACACATGGTTCTCCATAATCTTGTAAGATTTAATGGATTTACCTATGAATTTCCGACCACTTTGGCCTATAAATGTGTGCGTAACTGGTTAAATTTCACGGCTTGTAGTTGTAGAAAGGATGTAGAGTGAATTCTGTTGAACCATCGAAAATTGTTTTGTTTTATCACATTAACAAAATGTTTCAATTTCCCATGAATATTAAAACTAGGTACCATTTATTCAATATCTCGGTGAAGAGTTCCGTTTGTGCCCAAGTACAAACCCCTTGTATTATAACTAAAAATCTTGAGCTAAGGTACAGGCGCAATAAACGTTCATATAAATATCACTTATATTTTATTCTGCATAAAGTCTACATTTAAGTAAGTCTAGAAAAATATTATTGTTGTTATGCACAATGCAGACATATTCTGTTCGGTTCTAAAACTTGCGATTAAAAGAAACTTTATAAAATCTAAAAAGTAATGATCCCTCCTTGCAATTAAAACGTTGACGCTCGGTCGCGCACCGACTGGAAATGAGTGATATGCAGTTCTTTAAAGAAAATTCTCACATAAGTGTTTTTGTAAAACCGAGCAATTATAAAAATGAGCCGAATGTTCCTACCCAAACTGTTTGATTACTTCGGACGAGGCACTTGGTTTTGTTTAACATTTGAATCACTCAGACTTTGCTATGGTCGATGGAGTATTATACAAATTGATTTTATTGGAATTCTTGTGCATGTAATTTTTGTTTATTCCGGAGAACACTTCCGCGTCCCCCACCGCCAGGGGATCTGGTGGTATTGAGCCGACTTTGTTTTGATTTCCCGATGTACTGGCTGTGGAGTTTTTCCGTTTTACTTCATTTTGTTGTAAATATGTCCCCGCATTGGGGGAAGAACTACGATCACGTACTGTTTGGTTGGTGCCACCATTCCCGTTGCTGTCCTGCTCATCAATAAACCTGTCCATGTAGTCAGTAAGACCGGGATGAAGACTGTATTTTTTCTTTTCCAGACGGGCCTTGTTTGCGAAAACATCATGTCTTTCAGTTTTCTTCCAGAGGTAATAGAATTGGACGAGCTCTCCAACCGACCGTGTTTTGACTTTTGTGTGCTTAATTGTGTAGAAATCTTTGCCATGCACTCTGACTCCGCTCTCGAAATTGCGACATTCCTCCTCGGACCAAATACTCATTTTCTCTGTAGCAGGCACGGCATTTATGCGTTTCCTACGAAGCGCTTCGTCGATGTTATATCCACATTGAAGCAACAAGTGCAGGGCTTGTTCGTCATCGCGTAAATGACTTCCTACTGGAATAGTGTCAATACCTGTAGAATTTTGTTTTTTGGATTGCCGAATTTTAAACAAGTACTCTTCAGTTTGCTTTTCACTTAATCGGCGCGGATCCCACAGGAGCTTGTCCTCATTCTCATACGGCAACACGTCGTCATACTTCTTGAGGCCCTCGGGTATTACCGCCTGGAACTCACTACCTACCATAATGGTCTTCTTCAACTCTCGCTCATCAGCACTGTATTCTCCGTCTCCGTCATCGTCTGATTGTCGGGATATAGTTCGAAGGAGCCTCTTATTGCCACGACCACCGTACGTTTCTGGATAAAGTTTGTGAAGCTGAGATTGCTCCTTTGAGTCAGCATCTTCATCTTCGTCCTCCTCCTCCTCCTCTTCTTCTTCTTCGTCTTCTTCAGATTCTTCGAAATCTGCCTCTTCTTCGTTATCCTCCTGCGGGTCGTTACTCTTTTCGCTGGCATTTGAGGTCGTTGGAGTTCTTTTCACCCGGGAACTGTTCCCGGCTGAAGCACTCGTGTCCATACGATTCATTGTGTTCGCTGGTAGGGCGCAGTTGTACAAGGCTAAAAGCTCCTCTATAGGCATATCACTTTCCCTTTGTAGATTTGTTAGCTCGGCCGCTGAGTCTGAGGCCTCGGTTGCAGCTAACGCCTCTTCCTCTTCGAGAGTCTGCTCGTCATCGAAGTCGTTCACCATCATATCAATGGTCGGCTCGAATGTTGAGTCGCCATTGTTTCTTGATGCTGAGGATGAAGATGAGGGGGAATTTAAATTAGCAAAGGTTTGGACAAGCGACTGCGGTGAGCTGTCTCCTGTTCCAGTAGGCATGTGTCCAGTTGTTTCAGCAGATTGATTCACAGTATTTCCCACCAGTTTGGTCGCTTTTATTAGTTACTATTATTGCTTTTGTTGCTAGTTTCGGCTAAAGTAAACATTCGTGTTTTAGGACTACAGAATGGCCTATACCTATAATTCGACTCACCTTACTTCCTTAAAATACAGCGATATAAGTTTTAGTGGGACAAGCTAAAGGCTACCGACATTTTAATTTTAATGACTAATAACATTGCACGCAGGGGCGCTTGCAAATATTTGAGGCAAAATAAAGCTTCTGCTACATAATACTGAAGGAGATTGTTGTTTGGCTTTTTGAGCGTTTCAAACAAGGTAGGTGGTGTTCACCTATTTGTGGGATAGTGCTCGCTTTTATTAGCTTGGTATTATTGATCCGTTTGGCGTGCACTGCAACGCAATACCGAAAGAATTCTGGGTAATAAAAACTTGATGAAACTGCAAGCTTTGTTCAGCCAAACGTCAAATTTAATGCTTCTTCTTATCACTTATATGTTTCGATTAGTTACGGTAAATTTAGAACAGTCAAAGATGCCGCTTTTGGAGGTTAGATGGAATTGTACTAAAGTGATTCCCCTAATTTTTTGTCCGGAAGTCAAGGATGAAATGCGATTCTAAAAATAAATAAATTCCATCATTGCAACTCATATTGCTTATATCACGGCGGGGCACGCATAGAAACCCCACCTCTTGTAAGACACGTATTCAGGTGCGGAGACCAAGCGATAAGAAATATTTGAAGTGGAACAGCAAACAAATTCCCTCTCTTCGTTCCATAAAGTCAATAAAAGTTGCCCAGATACAACCCCAATCTTCTTCAATATGAAGGCTCCACGATTGTCTCTTCAAGACTGGTCGCACGCTATTAACTAAGCTTCATTATTTTGCAAAGTCCTAACAGCAAGAGTACCTAGAGGATCATACAAATTAGGTTCAAATATATGTAGATTCGCCTGAAATTAGTCTGTACGTAAGAAAGGCTACGTACGTAATGCAACAAGTGACGTGTGGATAGCCGTCTGTGTAAAACTTCCGTCAAGTTCCGTGGCAAGAGCGAAATGTCATATATGTTAAGTAAAAGGTGCCGTAAGAAGTGCTAATTGCTTACGGACTAATGAATGAAGTTAACGTAAAAATGGAACCGAAGGAAAAATGGTTTTCCGTTTTAATAGAAACTGTTAGGGGCGAAAAGTTGATTTACAATAGGAAGCACCCTCAATTTACCAATAAAATTGAGAAGCGAAAATGCTGGGATCGAATTGCTGCACAAGTAGGGAAAACGAGTAAGTGATTTGAATTTAATTAACTATATACTTAGGCTTTGCGTTTCATAATATTACAGGACAAGAATGTGAGAAAAGATGGCGTCTGCTAAGAGAAAGATTTGGGAGAGAACTAAGAAAACGGGAATCTTCTTCTGGGAGCGTTGCAGATTGGTCTGCAGACTGGCCGTATTTTGAGTCAATGCAATTTTTAAAAGATGTTATTAAAAACAGAAGGTAATATAATGAAAGGGGTGTTCGATATCGTCATTTTCACTACAATCGGAACATTCAGCAATTTAAAATATGTATAAAGCTGAATACATCGATGTCTGTGCAAATTTCGATCGATACCGAACTAGGCCAATGATTTAACTTTTTCAGGGCCAAGAAACTGCTCGAAAATACTCGAAAGGAGCAGAGAGATTTTTTACTTACCATTTAATGTAGGCAGTTTAAAATTATGCTACAATATTATGAAACATCCCAGCAGTAGTGGTAATAGTGATTATCTATTACTTTAAGATTCTTTCGCATTTAAGATCCTTAAATTCCTCAATCCTCCTAATACCTATGGAAAACTCTCTATGCAATTTGAACAAGTAGTCTTTTCGGAACTGATACAAACTGGAATAATTTCGTTTCCTTTACTTATATGGCTCGCACTCTTTTATTCTTGCATTGAAACACATTCGATAACCATAGGTAAATTTTCTTCAACAAAAACAGCGTTAATATTGTTTATGTAAGGAATAGCAGCTACTTTCGCTAATGAAAGTTTCAATGTTCTCATTAGTTCCGTCGCTGCTGGGGTAGATAAATAAATAGGTACCAGAACATGTAAATATCACTATACCACATTACATAATAACATTTATGCACTTTTAAGGAGATTTAAAATTTGGATAACTGCCAATTTGCTTCAATTTTTAAACCAAAGCCCATGAAAGAGTTAAACGACTCACAGCGTGTTTCTAATGATATTTTCCTTCTTTATTTTAGAATTAGATGCATTGTACCTAGCGAAGGGAATATAATTTTTAAGGAAGAAAGCTCCTTTATTTTGGAGGAAGATTCCGTTACGACCTTTTCTACTTTGAATGACAGTCAGAGTGCAACAAGTTGTGGAAATGGCAAAAGCAAATCCGACATTCCATATAACGTACACGAAGTCAAACAAGAATTGACCAGCATGAAAGAAAAATATCAAAACGATGATACGGATGTATTATTTTTCAGAAGTATTGTAAGTCTGATGAAAGACTTCGATCCCCGACAAAAGGATGAAGTGCGATCGAAAATTTTTCATTTCGTAATGGAGGAAAGACTTAAGAGGTATGAATGAATTATAGAATAAAATAAGTTTAATAATAAGAGATATGTTATAAGAAACTATGTTAGTTTCGTTAGAATAAAGAATGTCTGTATTTAAACAAGTTTGTACAAATCTCCACTAAGTTATCGATTCAGCTATGCTGGGAATCACCTTAAACAACGGCTTTCGCAGCTGTGAGAGCCGAGGGGAGAAAGCGGCTCTCACTTTCGGTCTTAATTGTCCGGCACTTGTTGAAGCTAGATACCGGGTAATGGGCATACATTTCTTTGATGACCTCAAGGAAGTATTCAACGCGGGGATTGAAGAGATTCTTCACTTTCTGAACCCCACGGGTTGGCTCTAATCCCTAGTACCCTGTACCACCCACAACAGATCGTCACTTAAACCAACCAACCAGTTTCACAATAACAAATTGCAAAAACTTTAAATTTAAACATAAAGCATCGCACTACTAAAGTCTGATAAAAGAAAAATTTCATTTAATGTATGTACAACTTAACTGTAACATTTTCTTAGGTTTGAATGTGAAAGACGATTGGAATTTGCTTTGAAAGTTCAACAAGAACTTTACCTTAAGAAATTAAATGAAATTGAAGCTAAGCTCCGTGAGGAGTTTGACCGGGAGAGGCTAGAAATGCAGGAATTGTATGATACTAAATACGGCCAAATTGTGAGCGAAATCATTCAAAACACTCGTAAAAGATATGAAAAAATTATTGACGACCTGAAAGCGAATTGTACATGCGGAACAGATACGGAAGTTATTATATCAAGCGCATCTGTATCCACTGTTAGTAGTTTGAAGTGTTCGAGTGGTACCACGCCATCCTTGGAGTCAGATACTAAAATTTCAGGTGGTATGAATTTCAACAAAGGTCCCATGGTGGACACGGCAAAAAGGATATGGAATGATTTCGAGTATCATTTAAGAACTCAAATAAATATTCTTCAGAGCTCCAACATTTGTGATTTAGTTCAATTTATTTGTTCCGAAAAGCTTGAATCCCAGAGAAGAGTCGAAACTGTCCAAAAGGAAGCTTGCGAAAAAATAGAACTGTTGAAAAAGTACTTGTTCGACTTATGCTGCAAAATTCGGAACATGAAATGCCAATGCCCAAAAGAAGAAGAGGCTCGCCAACCTATGTGCCTTGGCTTGAAATATTGCAGGTGTGAACACAGAAAGGTTTGTGTTTCAACCAATGGAGTTGAAAAAGAGCAATTAACTTGCTCTTGCTGTGGAAAAGAAGTAGATAATAGAACATGTGGGGGGAAAAATCCAACAGAAGGTAAGGGAACTTGCGGTTGTCCAGTCCAAAGCCTCGACCGCAAGGACAGTGTTCAAGAAACTTTAGATTGTAAGCTATCTTGCTTCTGTGGTAAAGAGGAAGAAGTGGAAGAAGAACACCTGAAAGAAAAGCAGTTATGCTGTGTATGTCGAGCTAAGCAGATTTGCACTATTGTTGGAAATATGAAATGGCCACAACCACCAAGGCCACCTTGTATATGTCCCGATCGTAAGTTTGATCCATCTATCCCGTGCCAATGTCAGTGGGGAAATGATGAAAATTTTGCGAAATCGAAAGATAAAGATCTAGCTGCCGCTGCAGTAGTCTTTCCCGAATATATTGGTGAGCAAATATATTGTGACTGCCACTCTAGTTCATCAGAGGAGGAGTGTCCCTGTCTTGACCGACAAGAACTTTTAGACAAAAATTTTAATTTGGTAAATGTTTGCTGGAAAAAGGTTGAAAACAATGAGTTTGTTCGGTTGAAAGAAAATACTAAAGACGAAGTTTTCACCGAAACCAGCAGTGAAGTTATAAGTAAATTGGAAGAAGAGAAGAAATCTATTTCTGCGAGCGAATCTAGTTTGAGCACTCAGTCTGAATTGCCGGCTGAGGAGTTAAAGAAGAAAATTAGACAAAACCTTGACACTGCACAATTGGTTGACTGCATATTTGAGCTTTCCACAGCTGAAAATCTACAGAATCCTGAATATTTAAAGGCACGACTGGCGGATGAAATGAAGAATAGGATTGAGAAAATCTTTGCTCGTGACGAACCGAAAGAAGAGACTCCTGAGTCTTACAGCCAAGGGTCTACTAGCAGTACCTCAATCTCTCAGCTGCGATTTGTTGACGATGTTTTGAAAGTCAAAAGGTAAGTTAGTATTTGTGATGTTTTTTTGGTTCTACTGAATAACCGTTGCTTCTCTTTCGTTAGGAAATTGGAGACGAGGGATACTTGTAAAAAGAAAATGCCACTTAAAAAACCTAAGCCGATTAGAACGGAATGCAAGTTGGAAGAAACGACAAGAGACATATTGAAGAATTATATACCATTACCTAAGTATATGGTTCCGATAGCTTCACTCTTTGAAGGAGGGTGGTGCTATAGTAGAACTACTGATAAGGATTGGAAGATCATAACGGAACTTATCAAAGAAAACTGTACTCAAGAGTGTGAAAGCGAGAAATGTTTTGCTAAAAAAAAATATTAAATGTGTAACTAGTATGTATATACATATATCAAATGGACATTAAAATTGAAATTAATTGTGGATCATTCGAAAATAGTCGAAAGTTTGAACGTACCCGTGCGAGAATTCTCGCATGTATATAGAAACGGTTGCTTCGATAGACTTCACACTTGCCACAAGGTGTTATATATTCCAATCTGACATGTAGGCTATTTGTAATCTTGATAAAGGACAAGGTTTCAAAATGGAGGTTCTAAGATGGCTACCGAAAAAGTTAAACTTCAAGGGATTGTCACTAAAATCAACATTATCAATGTATGTTTATTTTTACGACACCAAAACCCAAACAGAGGTTTTTACATTTTCATCTGTCTTATAGTGGCTTTCTTAGCAGTGTGACAGAAAAAATGTTTATTTGGCCTTTGCGGCCAGTCGGGGTCACTAATTATATAGCCGCTTCCCTAGCCGATATTTATGTATACAAATAAAATGCTAACGCGAGAGCTTGTGATTCCTTCTGTGCAATCTAAAATTCTCAAGTTCAAAGGATTGTTATGGAATGGGTGGGTCCAATATGGCTACTGAAATTTCTCTACTTCCTGAACCCATTTCGATGGGGTAGAGGATCCACACTATTAAATTACATTGTGCGAAGCCGGGCACAAAAACTAGTATATTTTGTTTTATTCTCGTTTTAATGGCCCCTATAATGGAAGTTGGAATTGATAGCATAAAATGCTATACGGAAAAATGGAGCACCACTATCTCTAACGATAAACTAATGACGTTTGTTATTCAGACCTATTCCAAGATCTGCCATACTTTCGATTTTGTCACGAATCCCGATAAATTAAAGAATTTTGTTTAAGTGAACTGAACGAGGGTAAATTTGTGAGGTAGGCTGCGAAGCCTTGCACACCTTTAAATGAGGGTAAATTGGCCCGTCAGACATATCTTGTATCAAATTAATTATTGGGATAATAACTTACAGTTTAGTTCATTCAGTATTTTCATAGCGTGTAAAAAAATGCATAATATTCCCAAATTAATTTATTTATTTACCAACAAAGCAATGCATTGACTACTTGATCTAATAAGCATCAACTCTTGGAGGTGGGGCGAAACGTTCTTCTTTGGATCTCTCGCCTTTCCAGTACTGCTTTAAGCGCTCTATACGCATTGCCTGTATAAAACAAAAGAAATATTTTTAATATTAATGAAGGGCGCATAAAAAAGGTGCAATTCCACCATAGCAGTCAAGTAAAGTTGATGTATACTTATGCATTCAACCAACCCACAGGCTTAATGATGGGGTGCATAAATGCACTTTAAAGCTAAACTTACTTCTATTCTCATATATTGCTTCTTCTTAAACACACATTCCTGGAAGTCATTTATCAGATCTTCGCACTTCCTTGCACCACGGTGCATACCATAGGCCTCCAGGCATTCTACCATATCTAACTCCAGTTTCGCACATTCGCCATATGTCTGGTTGTTTATCATGCAACCAGTCAGATCAGTGAATGGTGTACGGAGAAATGGACCCAAAGACATCTACAATGAAGGCACGGTTATTTAATAAAAAATCTGATTTTTGTTGTTAGTTGGAGGTTTATATGACGTAACAGTGTTGATCAAAGGGAGACGGGAAAATATAGTTTATTTTAGAAATATAACACACTATGCAAACTTCTGAGCTAAGCAAACATATGTATATAAGTTCATTTTAAATATAATACCTTTATTAAAACAAGAACCTCCGAGAAATACAAGGCCGATTGACAGACAGCAAAATCTCAGGTTTTGGTGCTAAATGTGCTGTCAGAAATGTCAGTCGTAAACTTGTTCTAAAATAAATCTGCTGTCTTGGCGGGCGTTTAAATTGTAATATACGAGGCATATAAAAATACTAAATTGGTTATAAGCAGGCACTGACCATAGGAACTAGACTGCTAACTCACGTCTGAAAAACGCGATCTTTTTTTAGCCCAAGCGCAAACCATTAAGGCAAATCATGCCATTTAATTTGTTAAAAAATGCTGCACAATTGTGTTTGGACAAAGCTAAGTTATAAATGATTATATTACCATGAACTGATTACTGATAGGTTACGCTCAATATTGAGTATTTTCACAAAAATGCCCCGCATACTAATCTGTTGGAGATTTAGGAGCGACAAAGGAAGATATAAAAATCATTGTTTCTATCTTTGTCTAACCTTCATACTTCCCGTATATACCAACATAAACTAAAAGTTGCGGCACAAAATTGCTGATTGTTGTCAAACTTTTGCAACAGCTAATTGTAACGGAAAATAATTTCACACATGTGGAGGTAGCTGGTATTATTCCGGAGAATTGTTTTTAATTGTCGTTGCAAACGTTTTTTATTAATCAATTCTACAAAAACCATTTTCAACCCTCTAAAATGCAAATCAACTCAAGCTAATTCTATAATAATTCAATATTCGCGCCAAGAATTATTTATTTATATATTTCGCTTAATTCAAGCTACAAATGACAAAGTAATTAGCTTAAAAATAAACAAACAAAATAAACTTAAAACTATGACTAGAACTAAGACAAGGGGCAGATAAAACAAAGATGGGGTCAATGGGGAGCAGACAGGAGGGGAGCTCCTCGGAGATAGAGAGAAAGCAGGAACAGTTAGTGATAAAAGACTGCACCTTGGAAGCTAGAAGAGACTGCTCATTGACGATGGAGTCCGAAGCAGTAGCAAGCGCACGGAGTATATGGCACGGCTTAATATCCGAGCACTCGTTGCATGTGGAAATCGCAGCAGAGGAGAGTGACCGAGCGCCGCGCTTTAGGCAAACTACGTGGAAAAGTTGCCCGCAGACGCCATCACATTCGGTGAGATCGCCGTGGAAGTCTCCATTACATACCTTGCAGGCGCTCATCGTTGGTAATGGGTATGAAGTGCCGACAACGGGTGAAGCAGCGAAGACGGAAGGTAGAACGGCACCAAAACAGCAAATCAAAACAGCTGGGCAGGTGACGACACAGGTGTGATTTAGAGTAACTTAATCAGCAATAAATTCGCGAAACACAGCTGGCAGTAATGCGTTCACAAGGAAGATCCAAACGGTCCGATTTCGGTTACGCAATAGAGTCACAACACAAATCACACAGGGCACAGTATTGGGATAAAACCGCGAATGGGGTGATAACGGCCAAGATAGGGCACAAGAACGAAGACGACAGAATTTAAAATGTGAAATGCGGGAGGTTAAAGAAATCACGACTGCACCGCTTACGATCGCTTACGCGATAGTCAGCTTAATGATTGCAAATTTTCGCCAAGAAATTCTACATCTGGTACTTCTAATTGACTTTCACGATAAATCATTCCCAAATTCATTAAAACTCCATCAAGTGTATCCGTATTTCGCATTACTAGAATTACTAGAGAACCTCAATAAACCTTTTCGTAATTAGATATATCCATAGGTACTTTAAAATCTTTGATGGGTCTAGTAGTTTTGCTTGCGCACTTGATAATTTCTAACGTTCTAAGTACGTTTGTACATTTTTACAATTGCGTCGTTAACTGAACCGCGACATGAGGAGACCTGGACCGTTCCTCCTAGCATTACTTATTTTTCCTGATAATTTAATATCTAGTTTTTAAGTTCTTATACGTATATGTTTGTACATCTTTTACTAAAATATATTAACAAATATTTGGGCCCCTTACCGTCCAAGATCCGGTGCGGCTATACCCGTAAACCCCCCTTTTGGCTGCAACCATGGTATGTGGGGTATCAAATGAAAGGAAATAAAAGGAGGAATCGTCGTCTCATCCCGGTATCGGCGTTATCTAGCAAAATAATAGTAAAACAAATCTGAACAAAAAACAAGGAAATATATAATGCAGCCCACATAAGAAAAAAATTGTCAATAGTACCTTGCATAGCAGTTTTTTCATAAGTATAAGAAGGGGTAAAAGTACGGAAGACGCACCAATTATTTTGCAGATGGGCAGTTAGTTATGTTACTAAATTGGAGATGTTAAGATAAGGTGGTTTATCAGTATAGGAAGCTGGGAATTTGATTTGAAAGGAGCGCCCTGTTTAAAGCATTACAAGTGTTAGAAGTAGTGCGCAAGCCTCCAGAATAGCATAAAATGCTGAGCTGAGGGTTCTTTGGGATTGTTGGCGATGTTTTCACCCACTTGCCCACAGGAAAGATGGAAAAAGTGCTGCTCCTACTAGGGCGATTGGCACATGGTAGGTGGTAGTGTGTATTGGTTTAGAGCACAGATTCTACCCAGAACCAGAGCCAGGGCAGCCTTCGTTTCACGTTTCAACAGAGGCCAATGATTGCATGGGAGAGAGAGTGTGTCCTTTGTTCGAAATTCATCCCTTCTGCCGCTGCCGAATCCCAGTGGGGTAGTTGCTGGTATGCTGCTGTTATTCGAATTACAGGATATCACGAAACATGGCGTCGAACTTGAAACCCCCGATTAAATAGTCGTGAAAGGATAGTTAAAACGGTTGAAGTTTCTCGTGGTCGTGGGAGTTACTTGGGGGCGACAAGACGACACATTTTGGAGAATCCTTTTTTTCGTTTCATTGCTTCGGCTATTGTGTATTTTCGGTGGAACTATTGCTGCATGGATTATATCGGTAGTCCTAGGCATGCATTGTCTCTGCGGCTCCTGCAGGACTGATAGATTGGCAAATTAGAGAGTTCTGTTTATAAGCCGCAGGTGATGCTGTAGACTCTGTAAGGGCTGGAATAGTAATATTTTTGCCGTTTTGTCGGACATTGATGATGGAAAGGTAACGGCAGAAAAGTGATATGTTGGGGAATTTCACGTAAGCAGTGTCCACTTCGCCTGTATGAGGGTCGTGCTACTAAATCAGCAAAGTGTGTGATGAGTGGGTGTACGAAGGGGTACAGGAAGTGTGGAAATATAGGTGCTCGTATGTGTGTTGGCTACTTATCCTAATTTTACAACCCTTAAGTGGAAAGTACATTCTCGTTCTAAACAGGAATAGTAGGTCAAATCGTGTCTGTTTCGTCGGGAATAAACATAAAATAATATTCGGTGCCCCCACAGCGAGTGAAAATAAAGTGCCGAGTGTGCCCCAAATGCCCTCCGTGCGCCTTCCAGCGAGGTATGTGCCCATACTGCCCAGTGAATCAAAATAACGCTCGGACTCCTCGGGATTCGCATTTTTAATTATATCTCCATGCCATTGCCATATGATGTTAATAATAAGATCCAAATCGATGTGTAAGTGTTGAGTGCTCATAGAGAAATTACAGCGTTCAGTTCTGCGTGTATGCCACTGTTGTAAATTATTGATTTTCTGGCCGTAGTGTGTTTTCAATTTGTACTTAACATTAGCTTCCTATTCAACATGAATATTAAGTGCCTGTGACATCAACTTGGTAACTCGTTCGAAACTCGCACGGTCCCAAAAAAATGATCTAAGTTGCTCGTCCGCGAGGAGTGTCCTGTGCCATGTCTTCCTGTTTCTGAGCGACTCCGGGACTTTTCTCGCTTCACGTTTGTATACCTTTATTATGTGTTCAGTACGTTAGTATGTTTATTAAGTACCATAACGCTAAAATTGCACTGCATCCCAACACACTGCTGGCATTGGTCCGAATTTTCCGAAACGTGTCCTTTATCGCCAGCCCATACTTGAACATAACCTACAAATTTTTCGCAGCCGAACGAAGGCGAGTTCCTGTTCCTGCCGTTCAGCAATCACCAGCCTGCTCCCGAGGAGGCTGTGGCTGCATCCCTGCCCTGCGTTCCCCGCGGCCGCAGCGAGTGAGTTGCACAGTGCACATCACTCCAGCGAGATGAATTTGGGGAGGTTTCTCCTAAAGCGCTGAAATACTGCATCGAGCAGGCGGGGGGGATTGGGGGATATCTGATAAATCAAAAGATACTTCCACGCTTCGAAAGGAGTTTCCGCTATTCCCGATGGCTCAACTCTATTGACGGCATATTTTTTTTTTATAACCTGGCCTTAGGAGGGTCGTAAATAGGTCAGTGAATTTAATTAATCGGGAGAGCGTGTACGTGTGAACGATGTGTAAGTACTGTTGATGGAACGGAGTAAATATATTTGCGTTAAGAGGATGAAAGCACGTGACGGTACGTACGGTGCATTGACCCAGATTTAGCCTTGTGCTATATATAGGTTGCACCGTAGTGGTCCAGATTTTTTCTGACCTTTTGTTGTTGCATTTCGAAGTTTTTCGAGGATTTGCGCGGAGACTATCGGGGCTTTTTGCAGAAACTTCGGCAGTTCTTTCATTTGTTTACTTAACGCTCCATGAAGTGACTCCTCCCTAATTATGGATTTTCACGATTAGTAGATTCACTTCAAGGTTTAGGTAGAAGATGGATTTACTTTTCAGATATTAGGAAGAGAAAACGAGCAGCATTACACCATCTGCAATCTTAGTCTCTCTCTTCCGCTTTTCTGTGTGAAGGCAAGGTTGAGAACTTCCTGGACCTGGATGCGAATTAGATAATGCTAGGTAGGACGTTTCCGTTATGAGGAGAAATTGCAAAAAATTGAAATACTTATCAATCAGTGCTGAACGAGTTTTATTTATGTGTTTTTATTTTTAGACTAAAATAACGAATAACTAAGAAAACTAAATAAATTTACTCTATGTTCCTCGTCATAATAAATATTTAAATTCAAAGTACAATAAATTTACTCTTATACCCCCCCGCTGTATTCCTGAAAAAAAGGTTTAAAAAAGGTGAAATGGAACCTTAGAATTTCCTATTTAACGCAATCTATATAAACAAAGAGGGATATTTACAAACTTAAAACAGCAAAATTCCATATTCTTGGAACTTCTGGGGTATGATGTATAATACCTAAAGAAAAGAATTAAATCTCCACTGCAAACCATTGTGCAAAAGGTACACTAACAATGAGAGAAAAAACCAGCTTTAAAGTTAAAAAACAATTCGTTTAATTGAAAAATTTGCATTTTTATCCTTTATCGTATTTAATCCGAAAGTAAATGCTTTGAAATTAAAGTGTTATTTTTTTATTTAAATGTAAACACTTCAATTGTAAAGTGGCTTTGTGTAATGTAGCAACAGTTGGAATGTTTTAAAAGTCTCATTTTTGATTTAAAAGAATTTTCATAACCACAAATCTATCTATGGTTCTAGAGGTCTTGGGTTCGAATCCCACATGATTCAAATTATTTCCCTAATGAGTCAGATTATATATAAGTGTGTAAAGATTATATAAATTTGAAAAAAAAGTCAGGCGTCCCGAGTTCGAAACTCTTTCGAAAACACGACTTTACATAAGAAGGCAATTTAAGGGGGTATTGCGCTTTGAACGTCATTTTTGGAGCAAGATTTTAAGATTTTTTTCTCAGAAACTGCAAAAGATATTTTGATTTTTGTTTTTGTTTATTTATTAATACAAGTCTCTGGTACCAAAATATATTTTTTTAGTTGACAATACAAAAAAATTCCAGCTGTCAGAGCTGGTCAAAGTAGAGATGTTTTTCGCGAAGGGGTTAACGGCGACCATGATTGTAGCCCTCAGAGACGTCCGAAACAAAAAATTCCAAATTTTTGTTAATTTGTATCCTATTGGTTATCGCCTGAACTAGGGAAAAGTCAAAATGTAGAAAATTGCAAAAGTTATGCAAATTTTAAAAAAAAGTTCGATTTATGGTTTTTTTTTCGAAGTAAATGTTGGATTAAAAAAAAAACTATTTATCCCATAAACAAAATCGTAGTTCCGGCGATAGCGGGTATAAGGATGATTGTGTCTAAATTTGACGAAAATCGGTCAAGTAGAACTTGAGATATCGTGGTCGCCGTTTTGAAAAATGCTGTTTCGAGAAAAACGCGATTAAAGTTTTGGATTAAGATAACAACGTGAATGAATGAGCTCGCCGCTCCAACTTTGAGGCATCATAACTACGTCAATTTTATGAATTTTGGAATACAATCTTAAATACATTAACAATAGAAATATTTAAAAAAAAAATTTCGACTTTTTCAAAATTTCAAAGCGCAATACCCCTTAAGCAAAAAATCATACGCAGACTGTTTCTCAAATTAAAAAGAATAGATTTAGAAATGTGTGCTTTAGTTACTTTAATTAAAAGGACGTGCTTATTTGCACCATGTGGTTTCACCGTGTAAAGTCCGTGTAAAGACGAGGCAGGTCCGAAGAGAACAGAAGATAATTTAACCTTGAAGGACCGATTTGTGAGATAAAATTCAATCCACTGAACAAGTATAAAAATTAAATTAAATAAAAATTAGCACTTTTGAGTTTGCCAGATGCCTTATTAAAATCTGTATAAACACAATCAATGGTTTCAGCTCTGTTAGTTCATATTGTTTGGACCAAAATGCGTGAATCGTTACTATTAAAGCTCATAATCGACAGTCACTGTCCCGGTACTTTAATGAGTTTTCGAACATATTGACTTTAGTCTTCGAAGCATAGTGTTAAAAGTAAACTAATTGGCATCTTTTCGTTTTGATTTATGTATTTTCTCTGTCTTAATTTAGTAGTCAGTCTTTGACGAAATGTGTAATCTATAATATATGGTATATAAAAATGAATTGCTGTGCGTTAGTTTCGCTAAAACTCAATACGGCTTGACCGATTTCGATAATTTTTTTTGTTTTGATCGCTATAATAGAGGGGAGGTTTAAGAATAAATAAAATTCGGGAAACCCCAAAGGAAAAGCCGGAAAATTGAAAAAATCGAAATATCCGTTATGTGTAGGAAGCGAATTTTCCAGCTTCAAGGAATCTTTATGAAAAAGGCAATTGGAGGTTTTCGGGTCGCAGATCTCGAGCTTGCATTCAAAATTTTTAAATTCAAGATGTGGGATCCAATATGGCGACCGAAAAAGTTAAACTTCAATGGATTTCACTGAAAATCCGCACTAGAGAATTTTCGGGATCACTGATTTCGATTCTGCTATTCAAATTTCCAAATATGAGACCCCACCCCGCTGGGAGAGGGGGTGCAATAAGGAGGTGGTGTAAAATGAGGAAAACTAAATTTAATAATACTTTACAGTTTACAGTTAAAAAAGTATTAGGAATAGGTGAAAGTGATCTATGGGGTGTATTGTGTACGAATTTATGGTTGATTTAATGAGACCACCCGCACCCCGCTGGATCACAAAGGAGAGGCGGTGGTGCAGTAGGGAGGCGTTGCAAAATTAAGGAATACAAAATTTAATAGCATCCCGGGAAACGCCGCGTCCGGACAAGTTAGTAGTAAATAAATTAGGTTTGAAAATGTCCAATATGCGATAAAAATGCTACTGGAGTGAATTATTTAAATCGTTCCCCTTATGCCAGAACCATGAATGTGAAAATTTTCTGTTTTTGGGTTTATTAGTTGTGTGAGGAATTTTTCTAAATACCAAGTTGTGGCAGAACCATGAATGTGCAGGCAATTTTCAAACTACGTCAATAAGGTGAATGTATTTATTTTATTTTGGTTTTATATACATATGTATATTGTGTCAAAAGTTCATTGCAAAATTGTGTACGCAAAAACAGTTATTCAAGGTGAGTTTTGGAGTGCGATGTATAAACTTTTTAAGTATGGGCTCTAAACTTGTGTGATTTGCTCAATTAAAACATTTCGAAGTTTTCCTTACAAACTAAATTCCGTGTGGAATTATTTAGGAACTTTTTGTTTAAAATGTATACCAAAATTTCTATAAATGTACCTACATTTATAACTACCACCTTCCTGTATGGCTACTACTGTGATTAGATGATTAAATTAAATGTACAGAAAATGATAACTGAAGGCTAAAATAAAGACCCACAAAAAAAGGGAAAACGAGAAACAAGCAAACAGTATGCTTCTTGCTTTTGATTAACAACGTAAACAAACTACGTACATATATGTAACAAGTGCTGAACGGGTTATTTTGTATAAATATTTGTACGTTGATTAAAATTTGTCAAATTTCCGAAAATATAGGGCAGCTTGGCAGGAAATCATTAAGACGAATGATACGAGCCATCAAAAACTTTCAACTTCTGTCGGGGGTAAAATGACACGAGGACTTGTCCGCAATATGTACTTCTGCCTGCATCCGAAATTAATGTTCCACACACACCAAATGGATGTGCATATGCGGTGGAGGAACAGAAGTTTGCTATATCTCACCATCTTCAATAAATTCCGAATAAAACTGTTCGTAATGAGGACATAACGACAACTCAACGTTATGAGCACCCTTCAGATACTGGGTACTCCACACGCCCATAATACAGTGTCGGAGTAAAATTCGTCCTTAATTTAAGAGCTTTTCATATGAATAAAAATCTTTGGATCTTTCGCAGTTCTCGTGTGCATCCCTTCAGGTCAAGTCCCCATTATAGCTGCGAGATAAAGCATGTTTCGTTAGCCCTACATTACTCGGAATGCGCTTTTTCCCCGTGATGAGATATCGATCACTCTCCTGGGCAATGCATCAAAGGAAGTTTTCAATTTAGTCAGCCCCATGTCCTCTCGGTTACTCCACTCAGCCACTGCTGTCGAACAAAAGTGAAAGTGTCTCGCTAATATTTTATCCCTGATGAATAAAATTTTCTGCTCTGTCGTGTGTTAGGTAATAAATATTTCTGTTTTGCCCTAATTTGAATTATTCTTTGAGCGAGTGCAGGAATTTCCATAAAGGAAGGGCGCCAGCCCCAGACCCCGCTTGCCTTTCCCTCTGTGTAAAAATCGTGCAGACACCGCGGTGCCAAAAATGCGTACCATCGCGAAGCAGCTTAAGACCTGTTGAATTTTCCTGTTGTGAATAAATGTATGACGAGGAAAATAGAATTTTAACGCCGCCAAAGTGCCCGTGCTGTGTAAGAGTTTAGCAATACAAAGTGGTGATGTTTGTAAATTGCTAAGTGACACCAAACTATTCAAACCTATTCCTCTATAACCTATAAGAGCAGTTGTTAGGCAGATTTCCTTTTGTATTCTGAATATATGTACATTTGTATGTAATCTAACTGGTGATTAATTAACACCTAATGGGTGTTCTTCCGTTTTATTCTACTCTCTTAAGCGTCTTGATGCTGTCTGAGAAGAGGTTCATAACACAAATAGGAATATTAATAGTGGGGGGGGGGGGGGGGGTCTATCCTCTTTATAAATCGATTTTTTTATTGCATTTTCGTAAAGTATATATATACAGAAATATCATATTAAAATTTTATAAAGATCGGAGCAGTGTAACTGTATTTTTGTCTCAAAATTAGTCGAGTTTAAAATTTTGATATAACAACATCTCTGCGCGTTTGTTTATAATCAAGAAGTGCGGCGTGCGGCCGACGCAGCACTGATGCCTCCAAGAAAGCCAGAAAATATCGCAGGAACGCTACTTTGGATGAAAATGTGCATTTTGAGGAAGAAGAAGCCGTAATGTATGGTCCAGGCATCGCTGATTAGGCTTAGGTGAAATTTTTTACGATGCCATTAACAAAACTATAATCGCGTTTTTCATAAAATAACTTTTTCGACACCGCGTTGATGAAATCTCGGAAACTACCGAACCGATTCCCACCAAATTTTTACCAAACATTCTTTATGACTACAGCTATAGCGCATCGAGGGGTTTTTTCAAAATTTTGATTTAAAAATTTTTTTTTGGCTAAAAACGGTGAAAAAAAAAATGTTTTTTTCGTAGTTTTTCATAAAATGTCCGCCATTTTGTCAATTTTACAAAAATCATAAATCGCCCCCGATGCGCTATAGCTATTAATATATTGAACCTAAAACTCTTTGCTTTTTTTCCCCCGACCATGCATCTCGGAGATTTCATCAACGCCGCACACCCCTCTCGTTTTTTGGATCATTTTTCGACCAGCAGTTCCATGCTTAAAATTTCACAAAAATTAATAAAAACAAATTTTGTGATATAGTTCGAGAGTGTATTTATTGAGTGTAACAATTTTATTTTCCATTTTCATAATTTAAACCTATCGAAAACTTTATTGAAATTAACCTTTTTTGTCCCTCCGAAAAGAGGGTAGACCCCTTAAATTACATAGGTAGAGAGAGTGGCGGTAAAGGATTTAGAAAATTGTTAAAGAGGTCATTTTTATAAATGTTTATAAATATTTGATATACATTTACAGTGGAATAGGTACACCTATAATGAGCTTTCTTATAATGGCAATTCGTCTATTCCCTGTTCCCTGATTATAGCTTACATGGATTCATTAAAATAATCTTATTAGAGCAGCGCTTTTCCGATGAGAACTTACCTACATACATACATTCTTGCTATAAATTCTGGACCCCTATATTATGCTGGAAATGATTGTGCAGGATTTTATCAAAAGATCAGAACAATTTTCGAATTATTATAACTAAAACGATTTTTCCATTGACTACGTATACACGATATCCAAAGTCGCGACTATGGCCTAGCGTAGCCCAAAGTCGCGATTATCTTTGCCGTCTAATCGGGCAAGTCCCAACTTTGGCCTAACCCCGATTGAATTGGTCCTAGGCCTGATATATCTGTATGTGTGTGCACAACAAATTTAGTCAAAGGTAGTCAGTGAGTACGTATGCACGACAGTCCCAAATCAGGACTAGAAACCGGTTGTAGGCCAAAATCACGGCTGCTCGTGTAAACGACACAAAGTGGGCTTGGAAATTTGCCCTTGTGTGCTATCTGTGTGCAAGTAAGGTTTGTGACATTTGAGGAATCGAGCACACACATACAGTTATATCAGGCCTAGCCCCAATTCATTCGGGGCTAGGCCAAAATTGGGACTTGCCCGTATACACGGCAAAGATAATCGCGACTTTGGGCTACGCTAGGCCATAGTCGTGACTTTGGATATCGTGTATACGTAGTCAGTGGTGCGCGAGATAACACGGTCAGGATATTTCGTCTACAATATCTCTATTGTTTCGGCTGCAGTGTGACAGATTGCACCGTCTTGTTGGACATCCACGCTCATTTCATCCATGGAAATATGAACTAAGCACGGAACGGCTGTAAGCCAGATTTAGCGTACCATATTCCCTGATGTGTTAGAATTGGCTGTGTTCGTATGATCGCTCAGTGCAGGCGTAAATATGAAGCCATAATCATAAGGGGGCGGGCTTACAATGCAAAATTTTCCGAAGTTCTCTCCATAATGTCTATGCCCGCCTTAACATCTATTTACACGCTGCCATTCACTAATAGCTATAATTCTTATTTAGCTTCCCACATACTAGGCAAATATTCACTCAGTAGGCGGATACACCAACACATGGACATAGTTGGGTGCAAATAGACACTTCCTTACTTTTATTTGGTTAATAAAAAAAAATCTTTAATCCGCTTCGTCTCTTAATTTCAAATGGTACCTACTGGGTAAATCATTTTCTTCTCTCGTTTTTACACAAAAGCATTGCACAAAAGGTAAAGAACTTTCGTTCTGCAATAAGAAGCAATTTATTGTGCTCCCTCCACACGATGCCACAGCACCAAATCGGAACTCATGCCGTATATGAAGTCGTTACAGCAGATAAATATCGTAAACACTGCAGCAATAACAAAATAATAGGATCGAAACTGTGTCGAGAGCACTCCTCTCGACCACATAATCTTTGGCCGGCTGGGAATGTTACTTTATGAATCTGCAAATATGGCCCTCCGCATATATGGGACATTAAACATTTACACTGCAAATACCCTACTAGTTGCCTTTTCCGCCTCATTTACATATTGATTCGCTCCTGTTCCTGTTGTCCGTGATTGCTTGATTTTTGAAGTACATGGTCTGCTCGCCTCACGTTGTCCCCAAAAATTTGAGTTGCTATCGATTCGGAGGCATTCGGGCCAATTTCGTAGGAGCCCCCTTTTTAATTATTTGTACCTTTAATGGACTTCGGTTTGATTTATCCTTCGGGGAGAAATCATTTCCCCCATTTTGCTTTTTTCCTCGTATCCCATCAATGATTTATTTCGTTAGGTGCAGTAATTACGGACAGGGACTTATCGGGGATATCAACCTCAGCACCTTTTAGTGATACTTCGTTGGGTTAAATTTTTTTTTTTTTGGTTTTTGCTCGAGATAATTAACTATTTACCAATTACGTCGTTGATTGCTTGGAGTTCTTGTTTTAATTATTTTTCTTCGAATTCGGGATCAACGTACCAAGCAATTTATTTATTCATCTGATCTGTATTACATGAAGATAAGTATACATTTCGGTTTTAATATTCATATTGTCACAACCCTATAATAAAATTGGCTGACATAAAAAAGTTATGGATAAATACTTTTGAAGATAATCTAGACACTAGAGTTTCAGAAGATTGGTTTATAAATGCATGTATGTAGCTTAGGGTGGTCCTTATTTTTCGACTTTTGAACTATCCCCGGGGCACTTTGTCATTTGATTATATGCATCTAAATATGAAACAATTTTTTTTTTTGTTAAGATTTAGAGGTCGCTACCAGCTGGCAAAGTTTTTACAAAAAGCGTTGAAGGACAGCTTAAATTATGGTTTCACTAATGTTTCATTTAAGTGTTTATATCACCTTTTACGTGCAAGTGAAACTCGCATAGACAATCGCTCCTTATCTCCTTCTCCTCTCGACCCCACTTCTGTACCGACGCGTCGAGATTTAGCCCGCCTCGCACTTTAGGAGATAGTCTCATGTTTTGAAGGTTTTCAAAGATTTTTTTATTGCCGAAAATTGAATACAATCTTCTTATGATAATTATATTATATTATTTAGCTATTGAATAATACAAAAAAATTTTTGTTGAATAACAAAAAATTATTTGAACGTCATTTTGGTGAGGTAAAGTAGGTGTCTTCAAAAAAAAAAAGTAGGTGGCTGGCCCCCCTGATTGGTCCTTTTGTAATCATCTGAAATCAATATTCCAAAAAGATTATTATTCAGTAGGGTAGTCATTCTGTCCCGTAGCAGATTTAAACGATTTGAGTGAAAAATAAAAAAATGGCGGCCTTGTAAAAAAGAAATTTCACAAATCGACTGTTTTTTTCGGTTTAAAATCGAGATAAAAAAAAGTAAGTGGATAAAAAATTCTAATTCTGGTACCGGAAAAAACCATTCCTGAAATCAAAGTAAGGTTTGGCTTATCGCTCAATTATTATCCCAAAAAAAAAACACAGATTTTGAGTTTTTATTTGAAATTCAATTCTGGTAGCGGCCCCTAAATGTCATTTAAAAAATTTAAAAAAAAGGTGTATATGGTATATAATCAAATTACGTGGAGCCCCGCGAAATTCAAGAAACAAAATTTTTTTCTTGGGAATAAGGACCACCCAATGTAGCTGTAAAGTACCTACAAGGTAATCGTAGATCAGCTTTGTGCAATTGTAAATTTAAGGGGTTATGACCACCTTAATTTTTTCTTTTCAATTTTTTTTTCTATTGGCTTAAATAATGCCTAAACATCCCTCGAATCAAACCAAACTTTGTAGTCAATCGGATGAAAACTGTTCGAGTTCTACTGCCGGCCGATTTTTAAAAGTGGTTCCGAGAAAAACGCGTTTAAAAAAAAATTAAAAAGTGGCTTCGGAAAAATTGGTTTAGAGACATCTTAACATTTCAATACACCTTTCTACAAAGTGTGATTTGATTCGAGGGATGTTTAGGCATTATTTAAGCCAATAGGAAAAAAAATTGAAAAGAAAAAATTAAGGTGGTTATAACCCCTTAAGATAACTCCTTGGGGAAGGAATATAATAGGATACGGCTTCTGTAAAAGCCCTTTATTTTTTGATAAATGTCGAAAGCATGTTGTTTAGCGAGCTTGGGATAAAATAAGGCTGTATAGAGCCATACTCAACAGATGCATAATTAGGAAGTTAGAGGATGACCTTAAATATGCAGGATATGATGTTTGATCATCAGAAACTAAATTTCTTATTAAACAATTTTTTTATATCTAAAAACTGGTTCGTGGCCCGGCCTTCTAATTTATTTTGTCCTTTTTACATTTTGACAATTTTGGGTTAATCCTCTGCAGCGCACTATCAAACAAAATATATGACCCCACGCGGCATACACCATTAAAATTTAAAAAAAGTAGTGATGTAGTTAGACACTGTCTCCATAGTGTTAAGATTTGATCAACTAACGTAAACAATCTTTTTTCTTTTCTTACAGCTTACAGTCCGGTTATTTAAGGCGGAAACATAAATTTCACTAATATCCGGTGATGTGGGACAACCCCCGCAACGGGAGATGCAACAACCCCAACGTTATATACCATCTGTATCTGATTTATATGGAACGGATGAGATAGAATTCCTACTGGACGAAATACGTGATCTGGAGCCGGCCTGCTGTCAGCTAGATGATGTCCAAGATTTTGAGATAGCTGGCAGCAGAGCCGGGGAACTCTCAATATCTTTAGAGTCGCCAATTGGTACTTGCACATCGTGGGACTCCCATGCCCACTATAAGCAAAGAACTGGTCAGACACCGCTGCCATGGGGCGTTGCACTACACTGTGATCCAACACATTTAAAAACGCCTACAGGGATTGTTAGAGTTCTTTTGGTGGTAAGTATCATTTTGCAAAAAAAAAAAACAAAAAAATTATTCCAGCAACACCACTTTATTTTTTTCTAACTCCTTCAGTTATCTTCGGCCGCTTGCCTTGCCTGTGAATGCTCCGCTGGCACCGTACAAGTTGGCCTTTTTTTACTGCCACTCATAGGACGTTTAAGATTAATGGTCTTTTGTGCACTATTTTCTCTTCTAATAACTTGTTTAATGCTATTTTTGGATATATCGCACATTGCGCTAATGTTTCCATTCAATTGGACTAAAGTGGTGGGTTACTTCCATACCCTTTGTATTTTTTTATTAAATTTTCAAAATATTCTTCTTATTGCAGAACACTTGGATGTACCTGAGTATCGGTTTAATTTTTATTTTGGGGTCATCCTTGATGTTGCACATGGTCCTGTTTGCAGAGGCTTTCGCCTGGGTACCGAAACACACGAAGGATACTTTGTTTATATCGGCGGTAAGACTACATTTTTTTCCAGTTTAAGAGCCATTTTGATTTGTTGCCTTTAAGTAGTACTCAAAGACCTATCTGAAAAAAACATGTACAATGTCACTTTTAATTGTAAAGAAATATTAAACTAGTCGATATAAGAACTAAGACCTACCCACAGGTTCACATTGTAATGAGAAATTATACTAAATGTTTTATTTTTTTATAAGATATTTATTTATTTATTAAGGGGTTAGGTGTAGTCCGAGAAATGAAAAAATGGCAATTTTAAATAATTTTTTTTTTGCCAGTAAATTATTTTATTTTATAAAAGTAAAAACGTAGCATTGTTAAGTAAGGTTTCGACTTGACTTGACAGAAATTTCAAAAAAAAAAATTAATAATTTTAAAAGTAAGGGCTGTTTGTGTTGATCCAGTTCCAACCGACTGGTGACCACTGTAGCTCAAAAACCCCTCGGTAGATTTTAATGAAATTTATACAGCGGTTTGAAAACATGAAAGACTAGTGCCTGAGCGAAGGATTTTTTGTTTGTTTTTAATTTCGATTTTTTATAAACAATTAACTGTTGGTTTTGTCCCCGAAAATCTGGAAAATATTTTCCTGAGGCCGCCATTTTGTTAATTTAAAGAAAAAAAAAAGCTTCGCTCAGGCACGAGATTATCTATTAATAAAACTAATTTTTTTGTCCGATTGATTTTAGATGAATCTCCAAGGAGTAGTGATGGTCACCGCAAGGAGATTCGGTTGGAACTGGATCAACAAAAACAGCCATTACTTTGAAAATTATTAATTTTTTTTTCTGAAATTTCTGTCAAGTCAAGTCGAGACCTTACTTAACAATGCTACGTTTTTACTTTTATAAAATAAAATAATTTACTGGCAAAAAAAAATTATTTAAAATTGCCATTTTTTCATGTCTCTGACTACACCTAACCCCTTAAGGTTCGATATACATATTGATGCGGAGCAGTAGGGGGGAGGGGGCACTATTAGTGTCCTAATACTTTTTGAAAAAAATTCTACATCCTTTATTTTGTAAGGATTAGATGGTTCCATTGAAAAAGCTTATTTAGTTCGTCATACTAAATCTGGATGCAGAGCAACACAAATAAAAATAAAATTAGTATGTCATATTTAGCGTTACAAAAATGTGTCTTTGTCCCCCGGGGCAGTTTAGTATATCCCGGGATAATTAAGGATTGAGAATTTATTTATTTATTTATTAATTTAATTCGCTTAATACAAGCTACAGATTTGTACATTAAACTATAAATTAGACTAAGAACTAAAACAAATGACCAGAATGAAAGCTAATTATAAATTAGGAGGCTAATTATAAATAAGAGTGGGTTGGGGGAATAAAGGAAATCCCTAAGGGAGGCTTTGTCAACATGGAAGTCGAAGGATGCTGTGTTGTTGACTTTCCGTAGCATTCTGGTGAAGGGCTCGAAGACGAAGTGGCAGGCCCCCGTAGAATCCGTTGCCTTTCGCCTTTGACGCAGAGCTTTGAGAGCTTAATGCTTTTTTAGTCCGTCAAGAGCGACCCGAACCCATAGAATCCTTCGACGCATCCGCCACCGCTCAGCTGTTTATGACAATTCGAGACCAACCGTCAACTCGAGCAGTATGCTCCGAAGGTGAATTAACAATGTAAATCTAGTACCAAATCGTCAAGAAACTAGACTAATGAATTCGGGAAAAACTCGGCACCCTCCAGGAAATTCAAAGGAAGAAACAGGAAACCGAATAATTACAAAATCACCAAAACAATTCACAGATATCAAATTCAAACCTTTACTTGTCAAATAAACAGCTGATTCAACGAATCCCAACTTATCAAAGCTCTCTCAGCAAAGCTCTCTCACGACGGACTGCCACGACGAAATTATTGAAGGTTCCTCTAAATTTCTTTCTCGCAACGCGCTGACGTTGCGTCGGCTATGGGTTAACTCCCATGTGAATGCATGTATTCAATAGTTGTGCAGCGGCGGCGAAGGCGACATATGAGGGCGAAGGATTCTATGGGGGCCAGCCTTTAGTGTTAAGGGGTTATACGCAGTTGTGAGGCTCAAAAAAGACGTTCTTTTATGAATTTTTTTTATAGAAACAGTTTTTATTTATCAATTACAAGTGATGGTAATTCAAATAGAGCCTACTTTTAAGAATACAATAGTAGTCGATCATGTAAAAATATTAATGTGCACCGCTCCTGTAGATGATGTCCCGCACGACCACTAAAAAAAGGCGCTTGGCGGTGATCTCGATTTCTCTGAAATGGCTCAACCGATCGGTCTCAAATTTTTACACAATCTTCTTAGATATATTCCTCAGGTATTGAACGAAGGAATAAAAAAACATTTTTTTTGACAAAATGGCGTCTATTTGAAAAAGTTTTTTCGTTTTTTACTGAAATTTTCGCTCCAAATTGTTAAAAAAAATAGTAATAATTTTTTTAAATCTTATTCCTTCGTTCAATACCTGAGGAATATATCTAAGAAGATTGTGTAAAAATATGAGACCGATCGGTTGACCCATTTCTGAGAAATCGAGATCACCGAAATTACACATAGTGGCCTTACAAATTCAGGTATATCTCCGTAAATATTTATCAGATTGGCTTCAGAGAATATACTTAAATATATGTACATTCCAAAAATGCAAAAAAAAAAAATCTATAATATTTTTTTCAAAGTCTAACTGCGTATAACCCCTTAAGGGAGATACTGTGTAGGAAGTCAGGACAGTCAATGGAGCCGGTTAGGACTTGGTGGATAAAGACAACATCAGCGACATCACGACGCAAGGCAAGCGGCTGGAGGTTAATCAGTTTTAGCCGGCTTTCATACGGAGGAAGGTTGAAGGTATCAGTCCAAGGAAGGTCACGCAGCGCAAAGCGGAGAAATCTACACTGAATTGCTTCGATCCTGTTAATGAGGGTGGATTGGGAGGGGCACCAGACCTGGCAGGCATACTCTAGGGGTGGCCTAAGGAAGAAGATGTAGAGTGATTTGGTGACATAAGAGTCAGAGAATTCCTTTAGACCAACGTTTTACAAAGCCAAGGATTGAGTTGGCTCTATTTACGATGTATCAATGTGGGAACGAAAGTTGAGCTCACTGTCGCAGATGACACCCAGGTCGCGATGGGAATTAACAGATGAAATTGGTTCGCCTGAGAGAATGTAGGATCTAGCAGAGGTGGAGGCGCGTTTACGGGAGAAAGTGATCGATTGGCATTTGGATACATTGAGATCGAGATCACCAAGTGGAGAAACTGTTCAGGTCGTTTTGAAGTAGGGTAGAGTCAGATGTGGTGGTGAGTTGTTTGAAGATATTCATGTCATCAGCATAAATCAAAATTTCGGAATGAAAAGCTATAATAAAAGTTTCGTTTTCTTACTTTATTTACAACATAATGTATATCTGAATAAACAACACTTTAAAAATCTCTTAATACATAACTTTAAGGGATCGTCTCAGTGTGAAATTTTCGAAAAATCGATTTTTTTTTGTTGCATTATCGGATAGTATACACTATAATAATAAACATTCTCTCAAATTTTCAAATCGAAATTCAAATTATTACGGTCGCTACAGCGTTTCTTGTAGAAAGGGAACGGAGGGAACTGATGAGAATCCCCAGCATCAGTATTGTCCTTCGGGAGGAGATTCGTGGTGCGATGGCGCAAAGCTGAGGCCAATGGATTTCAGGAAAAATATTCTCATCCACCAGCGCTCGATGACGATGTCCAAGAGGTTTTGAAGCCAATCTACGAAGATTTGACCACCGACGATTTGTTAGAGAGATGTACGGGCGCTTCAATCTTTAAACGCGTTTTTCTCAGAATGGTGTTATTCAAAACGGTTTCCACTCTCAAAGGAAGAGTTTTGAAGATATCTAGTTCCAATTTGGAGAGAACATTTCTAACGTCATTCTTTATAGCGCTTTTTTTTTTGAAATCTTCCTATTGTTTTTTACGAAAAACTGTCGAAAAAAAGGGCCAAATTCGATACTTTTTGTTCAAACCGCTGCCATTTTGTCACATAAAAATAAAAAACCCCTTCATAGCGCCATAGCGCCTTCCCTACAGATTAATAATCTTTTTGAAATTTTTGTTTTGGATCAAAATTGCGGGCGCAATCGTGGAAACCGTACAGGACCTTTTTTTTTTACGTGTCATTTCAACAATTTATTCAACTATTATACACATAATAAATAAACATAAAAAAAATCATTTTGTATTCGTCATGAATGTATTTATTTATATAAAAAAAAAAACCGGACCGATTAGTTTATTTCAACATTAAAAAAAAATCGCGAAAATCAGTGATTTTTCGGAGGGTCACACTGAGACGATCCCTTAATGCATGTCTAACTCAAGACGATATCAAAAGCGAAGAGCCTAACAAACCGTATATCAGTACGGTTGTCTTAGGAACCGGTTGAGGCAGTTTTGGAGATAATTTGCGACGCGCATTAGGACATGTGTTAAAGTGCTCCCTTATCATTGCCGCTTGTATATATGTTATGTCATTATCTCTTGATCATCACTATAGAAATGGTATTGATCTCAGCTACCTACCACCTGTTGTAATCGATAACTCAACTCTAAAGTATGTGGAAACCGCCAAGAGTCTGGGATTTGAATTGAACTCTAAGTTCTCCTGCTGTAGCCACGTTAGTGCAACACTGAAAAAAATATATGGCGGTTTGGGACGACTGTGGCTTCATTTCAGTATTCTCTCATTACACTTGAGAAATAAACTGGTAAAGGCGCTGATTCTACCTCATTTCTTGTATGGTTGTGTTATTTTTCCGGTACTTGACTCCGTTTGTCGTAAGAGACTTTTTGTGGCGTACAATGACGTAGTACGATTAGTATTCAAATTAAAGAGATATGCCCATATATCAGCCTATAGTTCGAGTTTGCTTGGTTGTTCACTTGAGGATTATTTGACACGGCGCAGATTAATATTTCAACATAAGCTGATAGACACCCGACAGCCAACCTACCTATATGAAAAGCTGCACTTCCTGCAATCTACTAGACGTAAAGATCTTCTTGTTCCATGTTGTAGGTCTAGTTATGGACAACGTTCCTACTTTTTTCAATGCTCCCGTAGGTGGAATCTACTTTCACATAATATCCAGCGCACGAGGGTCAACAGTACTTTTGGTAGACTTCTTAAGTCAGCAGGCGTTTCATAGACTTAGTCTCGCAATAACTTAATTTTTTCTCCCTTTTCTTCTTCTTCTTTTTCTGATTGAGTGTTCTTCTTTATTTAGTGCTACTTTTTTTTTGTAATTTTAATTTAATATTTCAATTCTCTTAGTTGGTATGAATTATTTACTTGAATATATTTAAGTTAGCTTCCTTTTTATTTTTTCCAGTTCATTTCGTACATTTAAGATTTTGTAATCTTTGTACTTGATTCCACAATAAAATTATTATTATTATTATCACTACACTAAATTATATAATCTTAGCTAGAACATGTAATTAAATTTGATCTAAGAAATAGTTTCAGTTTAAAATCCTCAGAGAGAGAGAGGGCTCCCTCAGAATGCAATTGAGGATTGTAACAGGGTCCAATAGCTTCATGCACGAGATACGTGTCTAGGGAAAATTTGTGCAACTTTTAGCTTTAAAAATAAATTATTTAATTTTGTTTGAATATGATATTTTTGTGTCTTTCCAGATATTAGGTTATATTTGTGCTGCGGAGGCACTACTTCTCTCAGGTTTGGCAATGTGGCCAACAAAATATCGTCAGGTACCTGATGATGTTAGCGATATTTTTGCACAGGACCGAGAAATGAGTCCCCTAAGTCCAATCGAAAGTACTGATGTACCAAATCACAGTAGTACTACTCAACAACACGGTGAATCAAATCATCATAATCAATACAATCGGATATCATCGTCGTGTAATCAAAAGCCTTATATACCTGGTAAGTAGTCTCCACCGGTAGCGTTTATTTCGAACATTAACTCATCATTCCCATTACCACTTTGAAGCCAAACGACCCGATCAAGCTAATAATAAACGACCAACGCTGGGTCACACACAAACAAAAAAATCAAATCATCGTTATCGTGAGGGCTATCACTATCAACCTATAGCATCGACGTCCCGCCAGAGTCCCACGTTCGTACTAGACGATGACGTTGGGGCTGGTCCATCCACATCCCGATCCAATGATAACTCTAGTGCGTGATAGTTTTTATTCCTCTAAAATTACACATTAAATAAATTTATATAGATTCTTATATAATTGAATTTGTTTATCGAATAAAATTATTATATACATTATATGTATAACTGAAGTAACTGTACGTTTTCGTCCTCTTAGTTATATTCCGATTTTTTAGATTACTTACCGTTCTTTTTCATTATTGTTATTCGGTAAGGTAAGGACCTTTTCTAACATGTAAATAGACACAGCTGAACTTACAGAAATTGGTAAGGCATAACTGCGGACGTTTTTGACTAGTTTAACGTATTTGAGTAACGCAGATTAATAACGAATCGTCTTTGAGTAGTTTGTAATCAAGTGAGTTTGAACTCATCAGACATTTAACAGAAATAACGAATAGATGACTAAGAGAAACTTGTAAAATTTGATAATAATCGCCACACGGGCTGTTTGTACTTATAACTGAGATTATTACATTTTTCAGAGGCTCCCAGTTTTCGTGGAGCTATTGGTAAAATTAGTTTGCGGAAGTAAACAAGAGAATCAGCAATGCATCCCTCATTTTAACAATAATTAAAGTGAAGACGTAATATTTAATGAAACATTGAAATATTAATGTAGATAAAAAAAATGCGGAACTATTACAATTATAAATCAGAAAAAATGCAACAGAAAAGAAGAATATTAATAAAATGACGTCTTGTTATAAACGGCTTGTTTTATTCCTAGTTTTAATTGCAAGCTTTACTTATTATAATTATGCACACCTTACGTCTAGAGAAGCACCTTTTGCAACGGGGAGTATCAAACTTCTGACTTGGTTGCAACCCGACCTTAAATTCAATTTTAAAATGTTCACGGTGCTTTATACCGTAGTTACATATTTCACTAAAGGACACGTACCTACAAGTTTGAAATGTTTCTTGCCGGGAACTGACGCATTAAGAGATTTATGACTCATTTCTAAAGTAATTCGATTTTTGCAAATAAATTTGATTTTATGAGGAAACTTACAACGACTTATTCCCCCACACATGAATCTCAGTAGACCTACGCAAACGGGTTGAGTAGTCGGACCGGCCTATATATTTCCTTCTTTACTGATCACTCCCGTTTTTAGCATAGCACTTCTTCACTCCGAGGCTGTGCTTCCGTTTCTTGAATCCTTTTGTGTTCCAGAAGTAACCAAACTACAATCCCCAAGCATACAGTATATAGAGAACTCATCTCTAACAAAAATTTGTCCGCTGTGCTTATGAACATTTTGTCTTCGATTGGCTCCCACCGTGTTCATTTCACCAGAAATGAATCCAAGAATTCACCCGACTTCAGAGCTCGGCACCGAGACTACGCTGGCCCGTGATCTGCGGCCTGTGAGCTGTTGTGACTCATCTGTATTTGAATCAGTACTATGCCCGTCGATCTCTGTTGCCCTTTATGCCCCGCACACCCGAAATTGCATTCATGAATTAAGAACGAGCGCAATGGGCACAAACACCTGCTTGCTCAGATGTAAATATTCCAACGCATACAGATGAGTCACAACAGCGCCCAGGCCGCAGATCACGGGCCAGCGTAGTCTCGGTGCCGAGCTCTGAAGTCGGGTGAATTCTTGGATTCATTTCTGGTGAAATGAACACGGTGGGAGCCAATCGAAGACAAAATGTTCATAAGCACAGCGGACAAATTTTTGTTAGAGATGAGTTCTCTATATACTGTATGCTTGGTGCTACAATCGAACCAACCAGCATAGATAGAACTCTTTCATTTGCATTGGAATTTTTGCCACCTATCTCATACATACAGCAAGCCGAAGGTTGAATTCTTTCATAATTGATGTTGCAAAAGATTTTTTTTTCATTTTAACTACAGAAAATATTTGTATTTTTTGCGCCCCGCTGTTAATTTCTGGTTATTATTTCGACGATTTCACCACGGATAAAGGTGTGAGAACAAAATTTCTAGTGATAGTTTATATGTATTTGATTCAGGGTACCTATATGCAAAAGAAACACTTTCCCGAAATGTTAGAATGTTTTATTGATACAGTCAATATGTTAAAAATTGTAAAAATATCATCGGTTAGCACTTTCATTTAAAATGAATTATAAGTAGAAGATAAAGCGCATTCGTTATCATTTTCCAGAATTACTTAAGGCCCAAATCCTTCTCAATCGTGCGGCTGCATACGTTCATCATCTGATTCTTATACGCAAGGAAGTTTTCAACTGCTCGTGGCTTAGCTTCAGGCCACCCCGCAAGATCTCTGTAAATCGGGCGAACAAACTTCATTCGGAAATTGCTGTTGGCAAACGCAATGATTTCATTCATACGCTCAAGAGCACGAGCCATTATGCACAGTCTGAGAAAACGGAATTTGATCTCGGCGTTCTTTGTTTCGTTTATCTTATAAGTGGCCTCCAAAAAGTTGATCTTATTCTTATTCAAATCGACAATATTTTTGCTTTCGATCAGTTTACCAAGGAAGTCAATCAGCTGATGAGTTGAAATAGTTTGTTTAATTTCGGGCAGATCTTTCAGTTCATCAACGCTTTTAATGCTCCACTGTTTTGCCAGCTCAGCGCAAACCAAAGATAAACTTTCGTCAAATCTGCAAGGATAGGTTGCTTGATATTTTTATCGCAGTTAGAAAAAATAGATGTTATTACTTAGGGATGACCAGGGGCATTCCCTCTTTATACAGCCAGTTGTCCCAATCGACAAGTTTCAGCTTATCGGACTGAGGACTATCTATAAAGTAGTCGTACACAGCTTCTTTGAAGTCATCAGTCATTATGGATTGATATTTGAATTTGTCCAGATAGGATCGGAAGAATGGTTCGAAAACGGCGGGTCCGCCAAATGTATCTTCTAGATACCGCAAAAACGTAGAGCCCTTAACGTAAGGAACACTGGAGAAGGCGTCATCTGGACCAATGTTCGACAAATCAACAATCAGCTTCGTCAATTCTGGAGTATTAACAAGTTGAGTTCTTATCTATACCAAAAAGGGAAAATATTTTGTTAAAATTAAAGTGTTATGAAATCCGTGGTAATTACGTTTTCTTGAAGGTCAGTCAAATTCCTGATCGCATGGAAGTCCCTTTCTTTGTCACCCTTTAGGCGACCGACAATTTTGCCCTCGACAAACACAGTGAATCCTTCGTTGAGCCAAAAGTGCTCGAAGTTTTTGTTGGTCACAAGATTTCCAGTCCAGCTGTGGGCAATCTCATGAGCGACAACGTCCACGAGGGATTTATCTCCTGCCTGCAGTAAGGAATTTATATGTTTATATCTGCTTTTTATGAATTATACACATTTTACCAAAAGCGTTGGTGTTACGAATGTCAAGCAGGGGTTCTCCATGCCTCCAAATGGGAAGCTAGGTGGCATAATCAGGAGGTCATACTGCTTCCAGACGTAAGGGCCGCATATTTCTGCGGCAGTGTTCAACATTTCGCATGTATCTGCGAACTCAAACGCGCAATCACTGATTATCTCCTCCTCTGCCCACACATTTGAACTTCAAAATGGAAAATTAGCGTGCAGAATTGCTAGGCTTATAAGAGCACTTACTTAGATCCAAGGGGACGTGATACAAGTGCACCAACTGCGATGGCAAGTAAGTAGCTTGGGATTGGGACTGTTTGTTCAAACTTCGCATTTCCTTCGCCGTTTTCCTTCCTTATGGCACTCATTAAAGCTGTCAGTTCCTTTGGGAATTGAACAGTTGCAGTGTATGTGAACTTTACGGCAGGAGTGTCTTGGCAAGGCAACAGTGACCTGGCATGAATGGCCTGGCACTGACTGTATAAGTAGGGATGTTTCTTCCCCTGAGTCTGCTCCGGAGTTAGCCATTGGAGCCCACTGGCTTGCGGGGATGTTTCATATTTAATTCGCAAACAAAGTCTGAAATTTCAGATATCCAACTGTGAATTATCTCAGGTTAAACATTAAACTGAGGACGATTGATTTTCTAAATATATTTTTTCCCGTGCTAAGATATTTAGGTCTTTGAGAACGTTTATAGTTATATTACACCGTATACAATAAATTCGGACGCACTAAAGAAAATCATTAAATTACAAAAATAGACAAGCAAATTTTTCAATGAGTCAATTTTTATAGAAGTCCAGTTATAAGGTTGAGTTACAAGAAATGACTCCGCCCTTAACCTTTTTACGTAGCCTTAAACGCTATTCCGCAAAAGGTAAACATTGCATTGTTATGTAATAAAACTTTATGGCCTTAATTCGTCTTACGCAATTCCTAACAAATAAATTCGACTTACTCGCCACAGCAGGTGCCTTGTGGAAGATCCAAAGTTAATTTCGAGCCTATATCATCTACATGATCGGAAATTGTAAAGTTAACCGGCAACTCACTTCCATAGGCCAAAGCAACCACCTCCGAAATCTTCACGTCACGCACATCAAGAAGCTGGAATTGAAAAGAAGTAACCAGTAACCTTCACAAAAATCCCCAATCCTTGATGCAGACAAAACTTACAAGAGTCGGAAGGTTCTCCTCGAGTACCTTGAACTTGTAAGTCGCACTCCCGCTGATGATTTCTTTGGAGAAGTCCAGAATCCAGTCCAAGCTTATGTGCGACGTGGTCACCTTCTCTAAAGTTCGAAAGAGTAGTCAGCGAATTTGATGAGTTGCACAATTTTATTACCTGGTTCCGAGAAGGAATTTGGGTCAACTTTTCCCAGCCTCATTTTGTTAAGGGTATCGCTCGAGTTCTGTTGAGGTAATAATCAAGAACTTGTGACTGGGCCTCGGCTATATCGCAAACCTACTTACCACTATAGTTGAGGTTGAGTGCCTGATAACGTTCCAGATATGATTGAAGGTCAGCGATTGTGAAGCATTCGGATATATAGGGTTGCTTCTTCGAAGGAAGAACTTGTTAATATGCGCAAATAAATGGAATCGCCGAAGCAGTTTGAATATTGTTTATTTCTATGCAAACCAAACGAAAAAAGCTGCAGATGACAACATAAATGTTGTCATTCGGATTATGACGTTTGAATTATTTTACGACTTATGTGCCCTCTTTGGGAGGAAGAGACCACTCAGTAGTTAAAAATTAGATGCAAACCTTTTAGGAGATTCACTTTTAGTACAGTTTGCTGCATCCCATGACCAGTAGAAATGAAATATTTTTTTATACTTAAAATCACCGTAATCTATTTTGGAAAATTATGCACACAGAAATAATTCTCTAACAAACTTTATTACTTCCTGCACAAACCTACACTCTAGGCTAGAGCTAAACCTGCTTTACCGCAAAATGTAATCTTTCGGGTAGTTCATGATTTGAGGGAAATTTTCTAGCGTTTCTTTGTCGATATGATCCAACCGCTGGGGAACTGGTCGTATCTGCCTGATTTGGTTCGTGACGTTTTCCAGCATATCCTTGGGGACCTGGTCATCTGCGAACAAGTGCAGCCTTTGCATTGTGTATCGTCTTTGCAGATTTCCCTTCATTGAGCTGTAAACGGCTTTCTTCATGATCATCGTTGGGTCCTTTTCATGCAACTGCCAGGCAAGGGTCCAACTTGCTCCTCCAGGGTAGCCAGTGTGGTGGAAGTATACCCGCTTAATCCATTCATCTCCCGGCAGCGCTACTTCATTTGTGTTAATAACTACAACGTGATCGCCACAGTCATCTGGGTAATGAAATATTAGCAATAATACCACTAAAATATATATGAGAGATTTACTCATTGGGTGGTAAATAGGCTTGTGGAGTCCCATCAAATGCTTCTTGATCTCCCTGGCAGACTCAAAGGGGTTTTGCCAAGTGCAGTCGAAGATGTGCCATGTTCGGGCAAATGTAGCCCATTGCTGAAAATGTTATTGAATTTCGGTGTTTGCTTTCACAGACAATTTGGAATTAAAACGAACCTGAACCCTTTTTACAGCCGACATCTGAGAAGGTAACCTTACTTTCTCGTTGTTATGGGAGAAGCAGAAGTGTCAAAAATGTCGTAGGATTCTTGTGATAAAAAAAGCCTTAACGAAACTTAGCTATTATGCTGACATCTATCTCCAACATTGCGTAAAATGCAATTATTCAAATAACTTCCAGTCCTTATTCTTTCTTTCGGTTATATCCCCGGTAATACTTTAAGTAACGCTGTCGTAACAAAGCCGTTCTTTTCAGATATTGTATTGACTTTGTGGTACTCTAGAGATGTTAAAAATGTCCCTAGATAGTATGCCGTGAAATGAGACCCGCTGAGATCGAAGAGATAAGTAGATAATTTGCTTCTTTTCTATTTATTGAATTATTTTCTCATATGTATGTGCTATGGTAACCAAGTAGATTACCACGAGTAGGCACCCCACACTAGGCACCCCACACACACTTGCCATTGGAGAAAATAACAAGAGTTTTGCTTGTAGCTTCTTTACTAAGTATTTCCACCAAGCGTCTTTCCTTTGTTAGGTTTGGTTTCCAATTTTTAAGGCCGCTTCACACGATGCAAGTTTCCTTGCTGGATTACTTGCTGGTTCTGACTCTAATCCAGCAGAGAATCAAACAAACAAAGTAGCACAGGTTCTATCCGTAGAATCCAGCATGCTTTCAAGCAACAGAGCCCGCAGTGACGTCATTTCCCGTCTCCACAGCCAGCTCAGTTGCCGGTAAAAGTCCCAGCAAGTAATCCAGCAAGGAAACTTGCATCGTGTGAAGCGGTCTTTACTTTATGGTTAATTTTCTTCATTTAATCGAGTTTAACCTCTACGAAAAAGAAGGGCTCCTAAAATAGAGCCTTGAGATATATCACTGGGAACCGGCAGGAAGTGGGAGGATCTGTTGTTTAAGGGGGTTTTCTCCCTGCAGCATTCAAAAGTGACAATTTTTCCCAATTTTTTTTTTGAGGAACAGGGAAAAGGTATTGACAGGCGGGTTTTTGGAATGAAGTAAGCATCGACTATATTATGTTTTTATACTTTTAATTTTGGTAAAAAAACAAAATGGCGGCCTTCGGCCAATCACAAACAGAGAGGTCTCCGTTATGCATGTCCCACTTTGGTCCCGGATTCCGGGTGCTGTAGTAGTCCGATCTGAAAAATTCCAAAACTTTCTTAAAATATACCCTTTTCCTGGGTGCTCTATGTGAGCTTATTTCAAATTTCGAATTCTTTACAAAATGGCGCAAATTTTTGAAAAAAAGCTCAATTTTTTGAATATTTTTCTACTATTTTAGCTCGAAAAAAATATTAAATATTAGAATTTCGAAAATAGCTCACATAGAGCACCCAGGAATAGTATAAACTTTAATTTAAATTAACAAGAACCCGAATCGGTTAAATAGATTTAACGCAATCCGGGACCGAAGTTCAAAAAACGTTGTTTCGAGAAAAGCGCGTTTAAAGGTTTGCAATGCAATAACACTAATCATATCATCTGTGGATAGAGCTTCGTAGATCGGAAATATAGCTTCCTGCACAGAATTTGCGAGAGGGGCCTGATGTCTGAAGGAGTTGAGTGTACTTGCAGCTTGCGCCACTCTCCATTTGCAGATAAGTGCGCTCCCGGGACGCGCGCGCCTGCAGGGATTTAAACGGACCCTGCGCGCTCGGCTTGTAAACAGTTTTACTCGGAAACGGAACGAAATTTTCAAAAAATCTTTTCAGAGAACATTTTTGCGGATATGTAGAAGAGCTTAAACTAAAAAAAAAAAATCGAAATTTCGCTCGAGGAGAAAACCCCCTTAAGGAGACTTTCTGCTGTCGAAGACGAAGATATGACCAAAGAGGACAAGCTGGAACAGACAAATTAAACTGAGTGTACAGATTGTTGAGAAGAGCTGTATGACAAACTATATCAAAGGCCTTGAAGAAATCTAGTCCAACGAGGTGTGAAATTGTCGTTGGATCGGACATTCCGAAACTGTCAGATATTTTAAATAATGCAGTTAACTGACGAAAATAATATAGAAAAAGCGTACTGTGCAGAAACGTCGATCTGTAGCGATTCGAATTGAAATGCAAGTCAGCACAATCTATTGAGCTTTCCAGTATTCTGCCACTGCAGCTTTACCAAATAATTAAAAAGTGCTGTAGTAACAATAAGGTAGGGGACGTTGGATTGAAATGCTGTCTTTCTAAAATGTCATTACGTTTATATATTGAAAATCATTACTTTGTGTTCTTTTCATATACAATCATACATTTAATTTATAATACACAGTTATCCATAACGGTTTAAACACTATTCTTAAATATTTATAATTTAATTACAATTCACGAATTTTGTTAGTTCTGCTCTGACCTATCTTTGTTCTTTCGTGTTTCTCTTTCTCCTAAGCGTGAAAGCTTCCTGTTTACTTTGTCTGCTCTGTGTGAAGAAAAGAACCTTTCCTACGTTATTAGTCTAGTGAACATAAGTTAACAAAGAAAACGAAAACAACTTTCAGTTTAGTCCAGTTAAACAGAGACTTCCTCGTATTTACAAAATTTCGCTTCGATTCTTGATCACTCGATGAGTTGAGATTTTTATGGTTTGTGCTTCTTTTATTGTTCCTTGTCGCTAAAACATAACCGAACAAGTTTAGCGGTGACTGCCGCTCCGAACTAACACGGGCCTAGGCAAGTTCCCATTATTTTGCATTTTCTACAAATAGTGGTGTACTAGAAAGTAAGTGTTGAACTGCATGGTGAGATGTTCAAGTAAAAAATCGGGGGGCCCAAGGCCCTGAAGTGGAGGAGAATTTCGAAATCGTTTGAGCTTTGGATTGACAGCGCTGCATTTCGTGGTGAGTCCCTTTTCTCAGTCGATCTCAATTTTTATCCTGCTCTTAAAGAGGCGACCCCTGATAAAAGCGGAATAGGAATTGTGAAAGGGCAGCATTAACTTCTACGGACTACCCTGCATACTGTCATCGCTCTCTAGGTATGTGACGTACGAGTCGGTGCTGTCCGGATGGTGGGCCCCTGTTTCCATCGGGGGTCCATTCATTTGAGGAGGTGGTCCTTGGGGCACAGGCGGCATTCCACCTATATCGTAGCCGTGCATCTGGTTGGACGGAATGTATGTTAATTACCAAGAACTGGCAACAGAGGTAGTGTAAGCTCTACCTGACTAACTAGCTGTTGAAATGCTGGTGTATGAGTATTCACAGACCCATTACTGTCCAGGTCTGCATGGAGTGCAAAATCGGACAACGCTTTCCAAGGAGGTTGATATGTTGTTACCTCGAGCCCATGTAAGTTCAATGGAGAATCATGCCGTACTGGTGAACTGGCAACCATTGGAATTCCCTGCATTGCACCATATCCAAGTTTTCGACCTTCCTGTTCGAAATGCTTTTATTAATGTTTCTGCGGACCATTCAATTTCTACAAACACTCACCTTCTCTTGCTGCATTTGCAGCTTCATTTGTATCGTTTTCTTTTTGTCTTTACATCTTTTGTTTTGAAACCACACCCGAATTACCCGCGGGGACAGCCCTGTCATTTCTACTAATTGCTCCTTCATTAGAGCATCAGGTCGCGGATTAGCGTTGTAGCAGGTTCTGCAAAAAAGAGCGATATATTTATTAATTATTTATTTGAGAGTCTATGTTAATGTTAGGGCTGAGAAGCTTTAGGGCGTTTAGGGTAAGGAATCTCGACAATCGCGATCACTTAGGTCTATGGCCCCCCCATCCAAAGTTTTATCCCAGGTTTAGATTTCTGATGAAATTAAAGATCCCTCTGAGATTGGAGTTCCAAACTCTGATAGGGGTATCGAAATTAAATTTCAAAATTGGTCGTTGATCCGCGAGACTTATAGACGTACATAGTCGTCTATCCAAGCAAGCCGTTCGTCTAACTGTGCGACAAAACGATCGGCAAAACATTCATTTGACGATAAGGTCTCCTTTTTTCTAAATTGTTGGCGAAAAAAAAAGTAGTGGTATGGCGCCAAGCTCGGAGAAAATAGGGTAGTTGGGAAAGGAATTAATTGGAAGATCAATTCGAGAAAATTAATGTGATATCACGGTACGGAAGGCCGTGCCTTAAATTTAGCAGGAGATCATTTAAATATAAAGCTTGTAAACAAAAATTTAATGAATTGTGGCTCCACCTAATGGAAATATGTCAAACTTTTCAAACAAGAAATGGGTTTAATTATTCTTCCATACAAGCAATACATCATTTAATGTTTCTACATGTGACATGTGAATATTTTTATCTTACCGCAATGTGTGTAATTGTTTTTCATTTAGAACCGTCCGCACTCGGGTAGGTTTACCATCTCCGGATGGTCCTGAAGGCCTCTTCTCCCGTACACTCTTGTGTGAACCAGATTCGCTGCCAGAATCTAAAACGAAAGAAAGAAACTAAACTAAACTTTGGTTTTAAGTCCAGTGTTAAATCTCTCTTTCAGATAAAATACAATATAACCTGATTTGCCTATTCTACCTTATGTTATAACTTCTCCGCTCACTTCATACAGGGTGGTCTCAACATAGGCAATAAATATTAAAAAGTAAATGGATGCTCTAAATATCTATCAGAATGACCCCAATGTCGAATCTCATTTTTCTAAAAATAATCGTTGGCAAATTTTTATTAATTTGTAAATATTATTTTTCCATTTTTGGCTTTATTTGTATGGGAGTTATTTTGATAGATTTTAAGGCCCTTTTGGACCACCTGTATATATATGTACATACATGCATAATTAGTTAATTATAAAACCTTGGAAAACACAGCAAGACACAAGGTGCAATCTGCACTTGACCAAGGATTTTAATATTTTGTTTTGTTTTTAAATGACAAGTTCCAAGGAATGATCGCGTTTCTCTATTGCTCATTATTTAATTAGTTAGAAAAATATTTCACGTGCAAACACTTCACCTAAGCTTTTGATGTGATTTTAAGCGCTATTTCGCAACGCTTACATATATCGCATTGGCACTTGAAGTGAAGAGAGTCATTGGAATGAATGGCAGAAAAAGAAGAAATAGCCAGGAAACGCATTGATAAGGTGGTTGTGTTTTTTGTTACTCAAATAGTAGATATCTTTTATCTAGTAGATATTTGAGGTAAGAAAAACTTAATATTTAACTACCGTTGAATTGAACATTTCATAGTTTGGCGAGTTAATGAAACAAGCTCTATGAAATATATTTTTAATATTTGATGCAAGCGTGCACAAACGACAGCTCGCGAAGAAAACGCATATGATCCGCGGTTCATGGATATGATTTTTTTGGGTGTTTAACTTTTTATAGACGTTTTATTTTCTATAATAGAGAATGGGATCAAAAGGACTTCCAGAACATTTGCAGTCACCTTTTCTATTCAAGACTAGCCAAACATTCACACAAGAGATGGGTGAGTAGGTCAAGTATGGTAATTCCTTATTCGCATTAAGTATCTCATCGTCGACAAAATCCGCTATTAAGAAAAAAACAATTTGACAAGCAACATTTTGAACTCTACACTGTAACAAAAATTACAATTGGCTTGATATATTTTTGATACACCTTTCAAATGCAAACACGTCTGACTTTTTTTCCGCAAACTGATTGATTAAATCTTCACAATTAAAGCCTTCGAGTAAATCCGACTCAATGCAAAGAATAGCTAGACTATTTAGCCGACTGCCGGTCATAGTCGAACGTAAATAGTTTTTGATTCTTTTCAAACATGAAAATGAACGTTCTGCGCTGCAATTCGTCACTGCTAATGTGATGAAAATACGATATGCTATCTCCACATTTGGGAACTCGGTGTATAAGTCTTTCGTTCTTAAGAGTTTCAATAGGTTGCGTGGTGATTCATGTTGCAATTTTTTCTCAGAGCAATACGCGTGGAAATGTATCAGTTCGTCATCCAATGCAGGTTCGAGGTCCGAGGTATAGATTGTCCTTAAATGTTCTGACTTTTCACGAATTTCGCTAGAATTCAGATTGCCAAATTCGGTGATAACCGAAAACTTCTTGTGAATTTTTTCAAATGCTTGGCATCTTTTTCGTAATTCAGAATCGAGATTGTCGAGAATGACGTTGAAAGTGTTGACTCGGAAATGATCCTTTCCTGACAACTGAACATCTCCATCTCGCGATTCATCAGCCTGCAACTTCCTCCTTCTGCTGATAGCTGTGAGACGCTGCGGCTATAGACATGCGAGGGCGTTGCGATCAGTAGTCGTTGTATCCTGAGGCGCGTAATTTGAATTTGAATTCAGTACGTACCATATACGTGCTATATATGTACGTGGCGTGAAAAAATTAAAATTGTAGAATGAACTTAGTTTCGTTACTTCCATTAATATTACTAATATCAGACAATTACCGAGTCAATTTTAGATAGTTGTAAATAATCAATATTCCACAAATAAAGCCAAAGTTATCGCAATTGCAAATGAACTGTGATGATATCGTCTGTCTGAAACGCATAATGCCTTTCTTCAGGTATTTAAAGAAAATCTTTTGTAACTAGAAAATTTTTTAATTGATGTTTTAAATTTTGCCGCCCCTCAAAATTTGCCGCCCCCCAAAATTTGCCGCCCTGTGCCGGAGCACCAAGAGCACCTAATGTAAATCCATCCCTGGGTGGGTCACAGGACAAGGTTGCGTAACATTAAACCAAAAAATATTTATAAAAGGAGGAAAAGTACCCGATAAACACGAAATCTTTGAAATTCGAAAGGAACAGTTGGTTAACGAGCTAGAAGACTTTAGCGGTAGGAGTTCATTACTAGATCCAACACAAGTAAACATTTCATACTGCATTCTAAGTATTTTTTAACAGAACTGAATAGCCCTGAAGATATTATAATCGAACGAAAAGTGTCCGTTTCTTAATTGTATAAAAACAAATAAAAAATTGTGGAACGAACAGCCAAGTCAAAAGTTCGATTTAAAACCACTTTCTCCATGTCCTAAAAAAATGGTTTCCCCTAAGGCCTAACGCCTCAATATCATATTGAATTTAGCTTTTAATATAATACACAAAATCCATCCCAACAAAATAGCTGCGAAATACATATTTATATTTTGAACTAACATGTAAGCAAAGTGTTTGCATTTTTCGTAAAGTTTTCACAGGTATACACCCCACCCCGACTATAGACGATATTCACATGAAAAATCGCAATTTATCGATGAACATGTGTAATTAGATCGTGTTCACACCACCTCGCTACACACTGTCGTATCTATTCGATTTCCCACCTCTAAGGTCTTTTCCGCGCCGCACCGTGCAGCGATTGTGATATCTGCCGCCTGGAGAACTTCCCAGAAACCCCTTTAATTGTCGGCGTCTTTTTGTTGTCAGCTTTTCAATACTCTCAAATTAATTTCAAGTGCTGAGGCCCCGGATGCAATTGCTATCGGGGTTCGCGCTGATTGTTGTGCTGTGCCTAATCGAAGATTGACAAGTTTTAAGAATGCCGCCGCCGCTCCGTCCGTTCCAGGCCGTTTGCGTGTGATGGTCCCAGCTCAACAGAATCTCCGGATCGGAGTCCGGCGCGGCGGTCAAGAGCGGCATCCGATCCGAGTATGCGAGTATCACCGCCGGCCGCCTAGGATAGGATAGGAGTGCAGCGGTCAAAAGGAGTATCGCCATATTTGCATAAAATAAAGTAAACGGCGAGGTGCTCCGAGTGCACAAGGTGTGTCGGACAGACGGCATAGAAAGTGCAGTTTATGGAGAAGCGCAGTCATGACTTGTGCAGATCTTGCACTATCTCCCCGTTGTGGGGCCGACGCCGAGTGCCGTGTGTTTGCATGACCGCATCATCGGACCTGAGGGGCAAATATTGCACAACATATCCATGTTGAATAATTTGCGGCTATTTTTCTCGCCGGTTTAGTAGCTTATAAAATTATGCCATGTTTTCACGTCTAGCTGGAATTAGCGCACACAAATTACTCATCATGCCAAATTGCATTATGCAGTTCTTAATATCTCCCAGAAGCAGTGCCTGGAAGGCTGTAATAAATTTGGATGTGCGCACCGCGGGAGGTACCACGCGGTCTGGTTAACAAAGGCTAGCTGGCGAAATAGCCATAACAACTAAATAAATATTCCATTTAAAAGCTAATTAAAATTAAATACATGACATGGGTAAAAATTGCCCTGGGCTGACTGTGCTGGCGAAAGTTGCATGTCTCTGAGATGAGAATAATCGAAAGTCGCTTTTATTGCTAGATAACTGCGCGAATTTTACAGAGAATACTTCCGTTTTACGGCATTGTAAAACCACTATTTATGTATGTACATCTTTGCCGATAAGGCAACACGCAGAAGGCAGTTGAACGCGTACATTCATGTGAGGGCTCCTGCGAGCTAAATTCAATTTATCATTACCTATGCAACATCATGCGAACTTTTATAGACATTTATGAGTTTTTGTGTCTACTTATGAACCAAGATTTCAATTTATAATATCTGGATTCATTCTTCGACTTTACTTACTTGCAAATATGCATTTTATTTAGAACATCTTCGTCATACTTTTCTCTGTTTGCACAATTAGACAAGTTCAGTTCTAGGCCGGAATTTTCAAGAAATCTTCTCTCATTGGAGAAAAGCATGTAAATTGAAGAGACTGGGTATACTCGATCCCTGTTTAGTTATTTTAATAATTCGAAAGTAATAATGAAATATAATGCAGTTTGAAGAAGCTTTACAAAGCCAGATCAATATTACTGACTGGAAAATTATACGATATACATCTGCATCTTCACAACACGATCGATTTTTAGAACGTAGAGTTTTAAATCAGGGCTACAAGAATCTTTAAGAGAAACAGCAAGTGTTTATAATAGATGTAGATAATGACTATGCGGGTATGAGACCCAGAACGTAGACCATATGATCAGCCATCAACCTGTTACTACATATGAAATAACGAGTTGAAACAAAGTGCAATGGAAACAGCATCATGTCCTCTTTGTGAATATATAAATGTACCACGATTTAAACTGACCCAAGTTAAGGGGGTATTCTCATGTGACCACTTCGAGAAATCGATTTTTTTTTCATATTTCGATAGTAAAACCTATTGAAAATATGCTGTGAAAAATTCAGACCGAAATTCCTAGTATTAAATAAGTTACAACTCATAATCGCCGCCGCGCCAGGTCTGCAGCTGCTACATTTCTATTGTTTTCACCGGTCTTTTATACCTGCGTACGGAGTTTCTAACGGTCAACTTTAGTACATTACCTACCTGTGTATATGTGGAATAGTGTATATAAAGTTTTGTCGTGAATTGTGAAATTGTATGGTCCAGGCATAGCAGATTAGTGTAAGTATAAATTTTCAACGAAAATTCTGCTCTTGAAACTTTAAACGCATTTTACTCGAAACATCATTTTCTAGAACGGTCCAGATCCTCACAAAAAAACTAATCGACCGATTGCTTTGAAATTTATATATGTTCTTCTACCCTTTAATAGTTATGGTCCCTACTAGAATGGTTCATTTTTGAAAATATGTTCTTACTTTTTTGAAACGATTTATACCAAAAAAAACCAAGATTTTCGTAACTTTTTTTTCAACAGTCCGCCATTTTTTTGTTTTTCAATGAAATTGATTAATCCTAGTAGGGACCATAACGACAGATCTACTGAACAATAATCCATTCGATTTTTTCATTTCAGATAACATTAACAGCCGCTATGATCTGGACCAGTGACCTGCTTTTTTTTTTTGGTGTCAACTTTAATTAAAAAAAAAACATGTTAATAATGTAATATAAGCAAAAAAAACAATTTCTGTATACAGTTTAAGTAACAAATAAGAACATATCAAAAAATTAGAATGATTGAATTTTATTGTCTTATAAAAAAAAATTCCCAAAAAAGAGGTAAAATTCATGCGTTCACATGAGAATAACCCCTTAATGGCACCGCGCAATTTTTAATATGCGAAAAGGTAACCGTTGTATCGTAAGACATTTTCTCTAAAAATGCATCAAATTCCGAGTGGGTATTTATGTCGGGCCTGAGTTTTGATGTACCTACCTCCCATTCAATTTTAAAAATTTAATTCAATTGTCCGATATTCAGCTTTATCCTTTTAAATAAAAAAAAGCAAGTTCTAAACAATCAAATGTAACAAAAATTAGAGAAGTTTCATATTTTCGGCACCATCTCTGTGTGATTCCGATAACTTTTCTAGCTACACTCCTAGTATCCAAATTGTTCAAAATGTTTTCGTCTTATCAATTATTCCGAAGCGCATATTGCCTCAAAGGCATTATTTGTCACCCTTTTCTGAGTTCCGTTTGGGAGCAATAAATTTAGTATGTATGCCGCGTTTGCCCAAAGAGCCGCGATTATTAACACACAAGACTCAGCACAAAAACTTTCTTTTTAAATATAATTTTACAAGTTCATGCAACACCACGTTCAACCACAGGCACCTTATGAGTACTACAATAAGATTGAAAAAATGCCGCACTTGGGGGGCCTTTTCTTCACTCACCTGACATTGAACCCAGCTCGCTGGAATGGTTGTTATTGCTTAAATTTGTATTATTGTTGTTATTGTTGTTATTCTCTAATGATGATGCTATACTAGTTTGTGATGTCTTCTCCAGAACGTCGTGGTCCTCCTTGCAGTACAGTGATCCGCCGTCCCTGAGGGCGAATTCATCTCCTATAAATGGAAAATTGGTCAGATACTTTTACTACCCGAGCTAAAGACAATTTTATTAGTTGGTAAACCTACCAGGTATTAGTTGTCTTGCACATGCTGAGCACCGAAAGCATTCTATGTGGTAGATTTTCGTTTTCGCTCTCATCACAAAGTCATTTTTACTAAACGAGCTCCCGCATTTATCACATTTTGTTCCAAATAATCTGAAAGGTGAAAAGAGTCACAGTTAGACAACTAAAAGCATTTTCAATTTGCTGAGATTTCAATTACAAATTTCTGAAGCTTATTCATATAAATATGCAACTTTGCGGTACCACACTTTCAATAGATCTAAGGGTACGTTCACACTTTTAATCTCAAACTGATCACCACACCCTCAAAAAGTAAGAGATCAACATCAAAATTCGAGCAAAATGAAAGTAGCCCTAATCTAATATCCCCATTATCGCCCACCTCTTCACCTTCCCACAAATAGAAGTTGACTTCTTATTCGAGACACATTCTGAGATCGTTGAGGTGGTGCTGCTGTTGTCGGCCGCGTTAGTCCAGCGTTTGCATAAGTCGATCCTGTGAATTGCTCTTGCAAACATTTAACACTCGCACCGGCCCTTGTTTGCTTATTTTATAGGTTATGAAATGCGATTATTAGCCTGTTGTCGGTCTTATTGCTTTGTCGATGCTTTCGGTTGTCACAAGATATCTCCGTCAAGGTCAGTGTTATTTTTTCCGGTATTTCACACATTTTCGCAATGGAAATTTGCAAACCGTTCTCAATGAAATGCAATTGAATTATTCCAGACCTACAAGAATATACGGATGTATGTTTTTATGAGATGATCTAGAAACGGCTGGGTCTTTATGGTATGGGGTGCTATTAGTTGCATATGTATATGCGGTGTTGACTTAAATGTTTAGCCGCAATAAAAACTACGTGAAGTTTTCAAGAGACAGCTTTTCAAACACTACAATATTCGTATACATCGTATATCGAAGAAGATATGAAAAAATTATAACAATATATTTGGTAAGGCTTTTAGGTGTTTAAAACCTCTAAGCAATACATTAATTGTCAGGCTTTTATTTGAAGGCGTTTTGGCTCTTTTGGATACAGTCTATGACATGGTTTGATTTATTTATTTTTTCACTATTGCTTAAGGGGTCTTTCTACTGTTGAAACGGCAAAAGTGAACCTTTTTTTAAAATTGCTATAAAAACAAAGCGAAGAAAGCTATCGATTTCAAATTTTGTATGCTTATTTACTAAGGTATAAAATTGTCATTTTCATTATTATAATGCATTAAAAAACAAAAAGGCGGCTGCAACAGTCCGCCGTTCCAGCACTGTGCGTTGCAAAAAACGAAATGCGCGATGTTAAACTGTGAAAGAACTACTCAATCGATTTACTTGAAACTTTGCACACATACTCAATAACCATTTATTGACTGCATCGACCACAGTTTGGAACAAAAACAGAATTTTTGGCCATTTGGAGCCACTTTTTTCTCATGAAGATGACCCAAATATCGACTACCTCATGTTCAAACATCCACCAAATGGTCTTCTAATAAATTCTCTACGTTGTTGAATTTTTGTTTTTTTATAAAACATAAAAAATAAGAGACACCCTTTTGGTTTATAGAGGATCACTGCAATTAAGAAGGTCTGTTCGTCAACATTTCACTTTTCTATTTACAATACGGAGAAATGAAGTTTATGGAACATATGGGGTCTTAATATAGACTCGAGTTGCTTGCTTGTCCATTCACAGTCACTTTGAACCGCTCGAAGCCAACTAATTCTAAATCATTCTGTGGGAGAGCGAATTTTCAGGATACACAATTTTATGTTTTCTTTTCATTGCATTTTGTTTAAGCACACTATGCATAAATACAGAAAAATAGAGTTTCAATGAAATGTGAGTTATGCAAATAACTGATATTTTTAAAATTGACAGTTTTATTATTATTATAACAATTAAGCGGGTCGACCAGGCACCTCAAGTGCCATTCGAAAACAACACGATCTATAATAAATATTGTGCTAACCCCTTCTGGTTTTAAACCTGTTCCACATTAAGACCCTTGAGCTAGGCTATAGTGTTCTGGAAAGCTGCATTGAGAGAGTGAGAGTTGTACCTTTAAGGGTTCATCCTAGTTTACCAACTTAAAACATTTTTTTTTTTTTTATGATGAATTTCGAAAGTAAATCACTTCAGAAATATCATGTTAAAATTTCATAAAGATAGGAGCAGTCTAACTATATTTTTTCGATTTTATTCGAGCGCGCTCTCCGGCGTGCTATTGAGTATATGAGCGCTTCTTTCGTCTCTCTTCGGTGCTCTCGGCTTTGTAAATGCAAACAATTGTCCTATTTATACTTGAAAACAAGTTATATTAGTCTATTCTAATACCCAAAAATCTTATATGTATGTTATTTGAACGTTAGTCTCGTTTTGCGTAATTACAATTTTTTCATGATATTTCAACAAAAAACTTTACACGCGTTTTTCTCAAAATCACTTTTTCTTATACGGTGTTGTAGTTTTCTCCGGAACGGTTAGACCGATCGTTCTGAAATTTTTACCACACATTTGTGACATGTATGGGTATCGTGTATACTAGAATTATGTCAAAATTTTCATTTGTTCAATTTGTTTTAACCGAAAAATCATGAAAAAAAAACACGTTGTTCGAAAATTTTTGTATAAGTTGCCGCCATTTTGTTATTTTTGCATAAAAATTAATAATTCTAGTATACACGATAGCCACTGGCACACTGAATCTAAATGTTGCTGGTTTTATGTGTTTCAGGCTAATCTTTACTAAAAAATCAACAACATCGTTGACATAGCTTTTTTTTTATATGCCTACACGAATTCCGCCATTTTGAATGTATTTGTTATGAAAAATAAAAAAAACATATTGTTTCGTATTTTGTAAGAGTGTGTTTACTTAGCCCAAAAAGAATTAAAACGATATATAATTTAGGGGCTGTGAAAGAAATTCTCCAAAAAAGCTAAATTTTCAGGCCTTTAAACTAGGATGAACCCTTAAGTTTTGGAATCTTAAGATTGTCTAGTTTCTGTTCCTAGTCAACAGTATCAATGTTGTTTTACTGGGATCTACTCACAAGGTAACCCATATTTCTCGCACCAGTCCGGCATGTTATCTAGAGCCCTCTGTATCTTACTGCAGGTGATCTTTAGAGATTCTCCACCTTTTAGTTTGTCCAAAAGTGAGTCTATCAGGAAAGATCACAGTAAAGACGATAATAACTTTTATTACCGTGTCATTTCGATTATCTACCAAAAGTAGTGTTTGTGACAGCATAGAGTAGATTCATCGTACAAATACATGATCGGCTCCATACATTTTTGCAGCGTGACAGAGAGATGAGAATGTTGCATTGATGAAGGCACCCCCAATGTCCACAAAAATCCCCTCGATCTAGTAGACATGTTGGGGCTCTCTCCTTATGAATTTCTCCACCAATCGTTTTAGACACTTCAGTAGGAACGACATCAAACTGAGTGGTCTACAACTTTGGCCCAGGTGCAATCTTCTTTCCCAGGTTTAGGAATGAAAGCAAGGCCAGACATTCGGTACATATCCCCATGTTAAACGTGCCCTGATTTTTTTCTTCAAGGTTGAGCCTAATAAGTGACTATATACCTGCCCTCAGTATGATTGGATTTATACCAGACCTAGGGCCTTGTAGTTTTCAAAAGAGGTCTAAGGTAATTCTCTCTTCTCCTCAGTTGCCATGCCAAGTCACAAATTCCGATGGTTGGACTAGCCTTTGATCCTAAGACTACTTTTGAGGAAAGAAATAAAAACGTTCAGTTGAATTTTTACGACTGGTCGAACAATGAATCCATTTTAAGATTTGTGCTCATGCAGTTGTACGCCAATTTTTTGTAGGAATTTATGGTAAGTAGCTTAAAACGTTTAAGACCAAACAACCAAATATTTTAGCACTTGTAATAAAATTTGCATGTTAAGTTAACCGGATCTTGTTCGAGACACGTGTACTTTTTTTAATATAATTATATACACTTCCGTAATCGCAAAAGGCAAAGTAGTATTTTAATGTCTTGTTTTGCAAAACAGATAGCAAGAAGTGTAATGAAATGCTACCTAATCCTATCGACATTAAATTCCCACAAATAAAGTAGTTTTGAAGTTTTTTTTGGTAAACACTTAAAGTACATATTTGGGAAAAATAGAAGTGGACAAACACAGCTTGAGCTAAGACTTTAATTCGACGAGGGGAAAGTGGCGTGAATGCAAATATTTTGAAATTTGGAAATAAATTAAGTAAATATTTGCAACCGCTTGTACATTTGCTTGAAAAGTTTCCCACAATGAACCTTTGTATGAACAGCTAGCAAAATTGTCGGCACATAAAGCGGAGGATTATGGCTTGATCAGTTCAATTATGAACTCCTACATCTGTTCGGTTAATAGGGAAACACTTTCTCAGCAGTAATTCTGTGTACTTTTTTCCCGGCGCAGCAATGCGAGTAGCAGAAATAGTGAAAGTACTCAATTAGCACACCGTTACCACCGAGGACAATAGTATGAGAAAAAAGAAGTAGACGAGACACCTTCAAGTTCGACTAGATTGGCCGCAGGCTTAATTAAAGCCCAAGAAAACAAGAAAGCTACCTTTGAAATGTTTACAATATTTAGCATAGGAAGCACGTGGGCAGTACTGTAAAAGGCCCACACCGTGCAAAAAGAGCTCTGTCACCGGTGTTGGCTGAGGAATTAGCATAGCACCGCTAAGTGATTGAAGTGACACGACAAGTGCGAGATTTTTACCGACTCGGCGGGCTATAAAAATCTTTTTTTTTTTTCAATATTTCTATGGGAAATTGCCAATGGATGTCAATTCGGGTCTCAAGGCGAATTTCGGTACGCGGCTTTGATCTCTGACCTACCTAACGTAATCCCGCTTACAGTAAGTCTTCCCATCTCGGACGAAACATGTACAACTTTCATCTAAAAACTGTCGACACTCCTGACATTTTAGACACGCTGCATGCCACTCCAGGTCCGGTGCTACACGTAAAATGTATTGGTCATGAATTTGTCCGCCACATCCGACACACAGTGACAATCGTTGCTTTTCTGTAAGAAAAAGATAAGAAAATCTAGGTTAGACAATTTTGCTGTTGCGACATAGGGCAGAAGTGGAACAAAGGTTACTTTTACTCTTTTACTGCACATTACTCGAGGAAAGGTTAATGGACTTTAACTTTTAGGCTTTTATTGCATTCAAAACTAAATAAACGCCAATTCAGTTAAAAGGAAACTTCACATCCGCCACTTTATAATTTCTGAAGTTTTTGAATTGTTTAATTTGTGAATGAAAATAGCAATTCTGTGTAATGTTTTCAAACTGAAAAAAAATCATTTCAAAAGTTGTTGTTTTACATGGAAATGGAATATGGCAGCTATTTGATACAATTTTCTGAAATTTCAAAATATGTAGTTAATGAAACAACTGAAGTAGTTGCCAAACCAATCAAAAATTTAGTTAGACAACTCAAAATTGTATCGAGTAAGGTGAGATAGTGCTACCCTGTGGATGCTAATTTATATATGACAAAATTTGATCAACAAAAGTCATAACTCTTGAATTATTGCTATATAATTTGAATAAGTGAAAAATACGTAGCACGTTTAAACACACTGCGACATAAAAGCATTGAAATTGAAGCTTACAGAGTAATTGGCTTTTTGTACATTTAATAGATATTTGTTGTCGAACTCTTGTGATTTTTACGGATTATATTATAATCAGAAATCGATTGTTCTTAAGGACATAATAAATTAATTTTTCATATAGTACCTGTGTTCTCTTATGTCCGCTATCCGGAGTGGGACAAAAGCTCACTCGAACATAATTAGCTCTGTGTTGAACCGTTTTATACAGAAATGGGAGACATTTTTGGTGAACAAGATAATAAATATGTATCAAATATTTTTGCACAGAGAAATTTAATTCATGCAGAGTAATGGATTCCTTAATTACGAATAATTGTTTACATACACACATCAAAAAATGCTAAGCAACACGGGGTTTTTCCGTTGCCATTTCCAGGAACAATTACCGACCATCTTCATTTTTCAACTGCAGGTAGGCAAAAGGTATACGCATCGTATGGTCAACCCGTTTCAGGTAGATTCGCAAAAGTAGGGGGGGTAATTAAATAAATAGCAAGTTAAGTGTCTTTTTCTTTCAATCCTGTGTAAGTTGTGTACAGTGATACTTCTTATTGTTCAGTAACCAGCAGTTTTAAAGTTCTGAATTGTTCAGTAAGATATGGAACCGGGTCGTACGCGTCGCCATCTCACCTCTAGCGAAATGCATTTAGCCGTAGGAATGCTTCATAGTGGTAAAATACAAGCTGATGTAACAAGAAGCTTTAACGTCGATAGAAGTGTAATTTGCCGATTGTGGCAGCGACAATGTGTTTCAGGGAGTCCACGTGAACAACATACTCATCGGTCTAGGTCAACAACTTCGGCACAAGATCGGTAAATCGTCCTTCAAACTCGACGGGGTCCGAAATTGACGGTTCGTCAATTGGTTGCAAGCCTCTCTACAACATACAACGTCACGGTTAGTGACCAAACAATTAGGAATAGACAACATGAGTCTGGCCTTTACTCTCGTCGTCCTTTAAGATGTCCAGCTCTTCGACGTGGGAATCGAGCCAGGCGGGTTCAGTGGTGTGAGCAACATCAAAATTGGGGTACAGAACAATGGTCCAATTTACTGTTCACTGATGAATTTCGATTTGAATTTCACCCAGATTCAAGACGTATGCGAGTTTGGAGACGATCTGGTAATTCAGAAAGGCTCAGAGGTGTTCAGGAAGTCACCAGCTACCAAGGAGGCACCGTTATGGTAAGGCCAGGATGACGATTGGCGGTCGAACATTTCTCGTTTTGCCATAAGGCAATCTAAATGCTTCAGGTCATGTTAGTGAAATACTGGAACCTGTTGTTCTTCCATTTGCACAGGAAGTTGGACTCCAATTCATCTTGATGCAAAGTAATGCGAGAATACACACTGAAAGGACCGTTAGAAAATGGTTGAGTTCAAACAAAATCAACATTTTACCATGGCCTGCGCAATCTCCAGATTTAAATCCAATCGCAAATGAATGGGATAGACTTCAAAGAAGCATTTTAAAAGGTTTGTCATCAGTTTCGTCCAGAAGCGAGCTATGTGTTCTGCTTCAAGAGCATTGGAGCAACATACAACACAATTTCCTCGATAATTTAATTCTTTCAATGCCGAGAAGATGTCGTGCTGTGTTATCCGCAAGAGGAGGCAACACCTCTTATTAGACTAAGGACGAATATTGTCATAGATGTACACTTTCCTAGAAATTTTACAAATAAACGAAATTTAAATTTTATTACAAAAGGAATAATCTTGTTTTTCCTTAATAAACCCCCTACTTTTGCAAATCTGCCTAAAACGGGTTGACCATACGATGCGTATAACTTTTGCCTACCTGCAGTTGAAAAATGAAGATGATCGGTAATTGTTCCTGGAAATGGCAACGGAAAAACCCCGTGTTGCTTAGCATTTTTTGATGTGTGTATATTAGCTGATACTTTTATGAAACCTGCCAAAAACCATTCATATATTTATAAATTGAAATTAGCGTCACCTGGGTTCAATGTATGGTTGTTCCAAAACAAGATGCACAAAAGAGCAGGTATTAATTGCTTATAATAATTATATTCCTCATGAACCAACAAATTGAATATGAAGTCGAAACGATGAATCATCTTTCTAGTAACTGAAACCTGCGCGTGTGTACATACAAAATTTTGTTGACATTTTTATGACTATAATGCTAATTCGTATTAAACCGGTTTTGTTTTTGTTAATAACGACGGAAACTGCTTTATACCTACCAATTGGTTGGAATTTTTATTGTATTCTGTCAAATTAGAAGCGGTCTATATAGAAATTATTTATTTTCTGTACATTGTGAAAAAAACTATTCAAATATAAATACATAAACGCACATATCTACGTTTATAAATCAATGGTGTCTGCCTTTTGAGAATCCAAAAGTGATTTCGATTAGAATGGAAATAGAAATTAATATTTCATCGCTCAATCTTAATTATATACAGACGGATTAAAAGTTTGTTTAACTTGGAAATGACAATATTATTAATTGTGTCCATTCAACTATTGTCCACATGGCGATACACGAGTATGAGAGGGTTTTTAATATTCATGTTTTGTTTTTTGGCATTTGATAGCCCACTTTGAGATAATAAGCAATTTTTTTTATCGCTATTCTCGTTGTTAGTATTTCCATATTTTTGTACATATTCTTCTGAGACATTCTAACATTGCAGGCGTAGCCAATGTGTATTAAGTCTTACAAATTTGCCTTTTATTTTAAATCCGTTTTTTTGTTATCTATACGATTATGCACATTCGGTATCTTAACACGATCTTTTAGGTTTCTGTGGGAAAACGAAGAAAAAGACTCTTTAGCATAACGCGTAACTGCTTTCTAACAACTCATAACAACAACAATATAACTTGGAATAATTAGGCAATTAAAGGGGAAATAAAGCAATCTGATCTCATTGTTTGCAAATTAGTTAATCGGAACCATTTTATAGATTTAAAAGATTTTGTGAATACCTTTGGGGACTTTGCAATGTATAATTGCTTGCCGTATCTTCACATAGAACAAATAAAAAACGGTAATTATAATTTTTAGGTGTTTTCTGGCCCATGTAAAATGTTTAATAGAATGCAATGACTTCTTACAAATACATTAGATGAGACAGCTACAAAATCACTAAGGGCTAGTAAATGTGATGGAACAGTTGTTTTCTCAAATCATTTTTTTATGAAGTACCCTAAAATACTTCGAATGCTTTATTGTCGTCACTAAAAGGGCAGGTAGGTACATTGCTATAAATATTCAATCAGGGCTGGAAAAAAATTCACTGTATAGATCGGAGGCGGGGATAGTGGCGGCAAAACCACATGTCCTGGACTGAAGAATGGAAGGTCATCTTTAGTGATGAAAATATATTTAATTTGAACAATTTAAGAAAACAAAAAGACACGATGATGATGAGCCGTATTTTTGAAGGCGGACCAGTAATTGTTTGGATTGCTTTTTGATTTTATGAGTCGAAGTACAAACATTTGTACATATGTACTAACATTTTTTGTTTTAGTTTCTAAACTGCTCTCTCATACCTACTTGTATCTTTAACTACAAGAACAGGCGTATGTCTTGCAAAAGGTAAGAAATAAGTTTCAACTTCAAGACTTGCCCCAGTGCTATTTGAAAACTAATGTGTGTATAATTGTTCGAAGCGAAAAACATTGCAGCCTATCCTTTTCCTCCAAGAAGGACGTACCGAAGAATATTTCTGATTCTTGGCATTTTATAACTTTCTAAATTCACCAATCGTTTTTCAAATGTTCGCCGTGGCAGTCAGCAATGTCAATTTTCTATACTTTTTGGAAATATCTACTTTCCGTGTTTTAATTCAATAAAAAATTCATCTTGGTAATTTTAAGTGCTTTTTTAAAGAATTTGTTTCGAAAAGGAGTCATGTCCGAAAATTCAAATTTTATGTAGCCAGAAGGGTAAGAATGTAATGTTTGTTTAGTTTCCAGCAAAATGGGTTTGAGGTTTTTGAATTCAATTGAACTCATCAATTGCAATTACGTAATTGAAAAAGCAGTTAGTTGGTACTTGGTGATCGGTCTGGGTTTAATCAGGAATAGGAAATACCTCCTGGCTCCTCTGATGGTCTGAAATTGTGTTCTTAATTTTTCGGCAGAACCGTACAATCGTTAAAGGAGCGCAACTTTAAAACAATAAATTATGTGAGAATCACAACCTTATATTTTGGCTTAAATGCCCCAGCTATTTTGTAAGCAATCGACCCAGTCGGAATACACTCCACCCACCTCCTGCCATCGACGAACCTACGACGACGACGAGGCCCCAGAGAAGAAGACACCTGTTTGAGAGCCACTGAAAATATATCGATCGGTCCCCGTGACATGCAGAAAGGTGCCCAATTCTACGTGGGGCACACGTACACGTTTACGTAGAGCCGCTGTTGTGGTACACCTTCTCCCCGGCTCCTCATAAATGTATCATCCGGAGCATGAATAATTTATAAAGGCGGGGCGCTTTGCTCGGTGTCCGCTTCTTCTTTTCTTCCATTTTACCCAACGTTGGACGACTTTTGTGTTGTTCTTTGCCGTTTTGTTCGATTTGTTCTCAGCGTAATGCTCATTCCATTCCCGACCAACTTGGGTTTCGGCTGACTACCAACCACCACAGCCATGCGGGGATTCTGCGCAGACCCGCCCAGGCCAAGGTTTGTTCTTTTTGCTCCTCCATCGTCTCGGCATTTATGGGCTTCGTTCATGCCAGTTTCGGGTCCCCTTGTTTTTTTTTTTTTGATTTTCATTCGTGCTTTACTTTGCAGGGAAGTTTCTCCACCGCGAATCTTTGGATTTTTAGGTGAATCCTGTTTAAAGAGTTCTCAAGGAATTTTGAGGGCATCTACTGCTGAATAAATTTATTTTGTAGATTTCCTCAATGCATTAATATGCAAAAGGTAAATTTGAGCAGTAGGTATGTTCTCCACTTCGGTGTTCAATGAAACGAGAAAAGAAGGGAAAAATGGATGAGATAAATATTCGGATTAAATTTTCCATGGGGACGACGCTGCAAATAATTTTCACTCCAGAAAAATTGTGGAAATTTTGAAATACAGAGATGGGAACTTTGTTTGCTGAACTCACAAACTTCTGTGACATGAAATGTTTTTTAAAACTTATAATCGCGGTAGATATTTTTATCGATATGGAGACCAGAGCAATGTTTACAATTTTTGTCTGTTTGTCTGTCTGTGCACGCATTCACGTGCTACTGAATGGATTTTAATGAAACTTGCCATGTTGGTGGCTTATGTCCTTGCTCAGGTTATAGGATACTTTTTATCCTGTGAAAAAAAAGGAGTACGCACGAGATAGGCAAAAAACTGCCCAGTCCAAATCTCTCGACCTAGAAACATGGCATAAGCACCCACGTCCCACAAGGAAGGGATTTTTCGAGATTAGATCCCTAATGGGTTCAAAAGGGGTAAAATGTGTTATCCAAACTCTTTTAAATATCTTTTAGGTCCGATTAGTTTGGCTGGGGGCTGGCGGGAGTGGTTGACGCATTGTATACGTAATACGTACATACTTTAAACGTGTTAACTTTCATTCTTCGGCACGATTTTGCAGCGAAAAAATGATAAATTTTTGGATTCCGAAAATTGTTAATTTGTAGTTGTATCACATAAAAAAATATTTTTATTAATTACAGTCATTTAATTTACGGAAAATATTCGGAACCCTTAACGCTGGAGTCTGACTCGCATTTGCCTGACTTGTTTCAGATTAACTAGCCTTAAGACATCATGTATAACGGGTTCCCTCTTTTTCACGACAGACCTTCACTTCGCAACGCATAACTTATAAGCTATTGGTTTTTATGAAGATAAAAACTCACTTAAAACTAGTTCAACGTAACGGCATTAACATATCCATTATACAATATCTTCCGATAGAAAAGGCCAAACTACATATACAAAGGAGTTTTACTAGATTTGTCCAAGCTCAATTGCAAGAAGTTAAACTAATGTTAAACTGCGGTCTCTTCCATTTTGCGATAATAAGTCAGAACGCAGCAACAGTTCAAATTGATAATTTGGGAAACATTCCCTGAAATTAAATCGCTTTATTCGATTATTTATTATGGTGCCTTTTAATGATTTGTACCGCCAGTAGTTTGGCTATAAGCGTGTTAGACTGCCGCGCCGATCCAAAAGTCCCAGGTTCGAATCCCACTCGAACCCTACGCTTCCACTCCCAGAGTGCGCTTTTCCTAATAAACGACAGATCGAAGCCCTATCAATTAGGATAGCTAATGCGAGCTAATCACCCAGCATAGATTAAAAAAAAAAAAGATTAAAGAAACTGAAGCACAGCCTCGAAGTGCTTTGTGGAACTCCTGTGCGCTTCACTGGAGTGAAATAGGAAATATATGTATATTGCCTTGCCAGCTCTAGACCTTAAAAAACAGGTTACGCTTATTTCTGTATATCTTTTCCAATAGAAGACGCCATATTGCTTTTTCAAGATAATTTAAAATTCCGTAGGGTTACTCAAAGTTTTGTTGAATCATCAAATTGACCAGATTTATGAAAAGTTTCGCCTCTTTACGCAAATTAAACCTTCGCTAAAATGAATTCTCCCATTTCTTGCTTCAATGAAGCAAAAACGTCTGGGCGTATGTAAATGATGCTCCAAGGGCTTCGTCATTTTTTTCTGCAATTATCTCCGAGGTCCGACCAGAGGAGGAGAGTTATCTTATGACGTCAGCGTGCTCACTTCCGTTCTGCATTAATTCCCCGGAACCTTCAAGGCAAGCACCGTAGTAATTTTCAATTATTCCTTTTAAAAACCTGCTGATTGCCTATGGAGAAAAAATTACACAAAGCCAAGCGGCGGCAACATTCATAACTCATGGAGGCAATGGCCATGAGCATAAGACATGCCCAAGAACTTGGACCGTATCTGGACTGGGGGAAGACCATTTCCTCTGAATTTGCACGGGCAGTTAGTAGACCTGAAAAATCGACCACTCATCAAAATCGATTACGACCCAGGCGTCGCCGTCAGTCGGCGGAATTATTCATAAAAAAGGGAAACTTATGAAAATCGCCAATTAAAAAATTGTGAATTATGCCGCAAATCGGCACTGGTCCGCGTAGGATATGAGTCTGAGCAGGCAGAGGAGACTCGGCTTATCTGCAGGACCAGCAGGCAATCAAGAACAAGAACCAAATCCTCGTCTTACGAGTTTCTTAACAATCACGCGCTACTAAGCCCCGGAGTGGCAACGCGAGACGAGGACGGTGAGAGTCGAGATACCAACAAAAAGAGACGAGTCCCGACTCTTGACAGTAAACATTAATATTAAAAGACGACGAGGACTGGGGGGGAAATACGACGATCGGGCGGACAACGTGGTCCAGCCAACAACAACAGCAGCAACTCCAGCTGCCGGCCAACAATAAGAGAAAAAGTTGAATAAAACCAAAAAGATGAGGAGGACGAGAGAACCACGAGTTGGCGCAACATAAGCCCATTCGATTTGAATCTTAACAAACCGCGCACGGAACAGCCGCCGAGCGTTATCAAGTCGGAAATCTCACAAAGGGGCAAGGCTTGCTGCTTCCTTTCTTTCGCTCGTTCGTCTCCTGGCCATTATGAGGCTGTTCGTGGCGGTTTTTTGGTTCCTTTTCGCAAATGGTGGACGCGATAAGATACATTAGCCACGGCCATGTGCGATTCTTTAATAACTACTGTGCGGTTTGTATGATGTGTCTATAGTCGTAGCTACGGGCTACGCGAACTCGCCCGCCGATAGTTGCCATCTTAAAGACGCCTCAATGAGGGGAACAATTTTCTGGCAGCCTTGCGCTTCTTTGGCCGGAGCTTTTAGCGAAACATTTCCTTAGCTTCAAACAAGTGAACGTCTTGCATTTGTGCCGTGACCATGCAGGAGACGGTTACCTAATGAATATTGACTGTCTTTTGTTTGGGGAGCAGTTATCGTACAGGTGCACCTCCAAGACCCGGAGTCAGGGCTCTTCCATTGGACTGGAACTACATTTGGTGTGGACGGCAATTTATGCAACCAAAGTTTGTACCTCTTCAGCCTTGGTATACAGCATTTGTGGTACATGGGATGCGGGCATTGTTCTCTAGTAAAATCGGCCAGTGGCTTCTACGTAGTAGGCATAAATAATTGTCTCAGCCGGAATTGTTGGAGGTATGTATGTATGTTGTCTCATTTTCCATCGGGACGCATTATAAGGTTGTTTTAGCACGTGTAGCAGAATTTGGACATGAAAAATGACTCGGTAAGGAAAACTTCCCAGATTTTTTAAATGCAAAACTAATACTTTTAACATGTTTGTGTTTATATATAAAAACAAAGGAAAGACTGATTCATAAAAAAAACCCAATTGGGAGAGGACTATAGTTGCTTAAACTTTGGAAAGAGAAAATAGAGAATTTCAAGTAAACTTGTACCCATAAAAGATATAAAAGAGCGTGCGTTTTTACATACGCTACTTATTACATTTTAATTTTTTATTTGGCAATGCATATTTGCCACCTCCGTAAATCTGTACTAACCTCCGTACGGACTCCGTACATATGGACATACGGAACTCGGCAAAATTCACTTCGGTCCGTGTACGGCATGATCCGTATATACGGATTTCGCACCTCCACGCAAATACCACGAAATGCATAGCACAACGGCAGAAAATTATATGTAAAAGGAAAATTTACCTCTACAACATGTCTACTGACTGAATATTTTCCTTTCACAAAATATCTATTGCCTGAAATTTTGCAATTTTGTGTAGAAACTATGCGAGGCAATTTCTGGATGTAGATATAATAAAGGGTGGTCCATCTAGTGTTTGGAATTTGAACTACCGGTAATTTGAAGTTTAGTTGATTATATGTCATTCTCGACTTGACAGAAATTTTGTTTAAGGTTTGATATTTAGGAAATGGGACGGTATTCGCTTGAAGAAAGTTGGGAAACATTAAAAACTTATTTCCAAAGTGGTGAGTCTTCTACTCAAACTGTGAGAAATTTGGAAAAAAAATTTGACAAAAAAAAAAACTTCCAAAATTCCAATTTGTGGATCAATTCGTGAAGTGAGCTCGTGAAACTGGAGTGTTGGTGGATAAACCAACCCGTGTACGTACTCGTCCGGTGCGCTCAATCGAAAACATTGCTGCTGTTGCTCAAAGTGTGCGTGAGCAACCATCAACATCAACTCGTCATCGTTCTCAACAATTGGACATTGCACGCACTTCTTTGATGCGAATTTTGCGTGAAGACCTTGCCATGAAGCCATATAAAGTTCAATTGGTACAGCAGCTAAAGCGGGTTGACCATCCGAACCATACAAAGAACGCCACAATCGATCTTTTGCACCCTATTTTCGGAAATCGTATAATCAGCAAAAATGGTGATGTGATTTGGCCGGCAAGAAGTTGCGATTTGATGCCGTTGGACTATTATCTTTGGGGAGCGGTGAAAGATAAATGTTACGCCAACAAACCAGAAACAATTCAAGACCTCAAGTACAAGATTCAAGCTATTGCTGACATAAGGCCCGAAACAATCGAAAATGTACTCATAAATTGGGTGGACCGAATGGGCTACTGCCAAGTCAGCCGCGGTGGTCATTTGACCGAAATTGTTTTTCATAAATAAATGACATAAAATAAATGTTCAACCATTGAAAAATATTGAGCCGTTTTTTTTATAACAAAAAGAAATTCCAATTTTCAAATGGGCCACCCTGTACTATCATTGTGGCATTATGCAAAATTACTTGTTATGCGTACGAGCTGCCTGTTTGAGTCACGTTGCGACATTACTTACCTACTCCACATTCTCTGGAACTAAAATGTTGTAAATAAAAAAAATATTATTAACAAATAAAAATATAAACCACAACAAAAAACAAGGGCATTTAATATTTTAAGTAGGTAGGTACCAACCAAGAATTTTATTTAGTAAATACAATGGGTCCCGCCTGCCTTAACTATAATATTAAAGTTTAAATTTTGATTCAAACGTGATGTTGAGATATTTAACGTGGTCTAACCAAGTAATTTCGGAACCATTCAAATTTAGATTGCTATTTGTTAAATATCGTTCATGTCGCCTGCGTGTGAAAAACATAGCTTGGATTTTCTTCCAGTTGAGTTTAATTTTCCATTTATGAAAATAATCATAGAGTTTATAGAGACCGAGCTGTAGGTTTACACAAATATATGAAGCCATCTCATGTGAACAAAAAATAGCCGTATCGTCTGCAAAAATCCTCCCATAAAATTTGTGGTGACGTTCAACTAAAATTAAAAAAAAAATGATGACGAAACTAAACAAATCCCTGTCCTGTCCTTACTGTGCTCTTCAAAAAAGACATCATCAGAGATAACGATCCCAAATCCCAAAATTCCACTCACTTCCCTCAACGCCTCCCCGCAGGCCGCTGCTCGAATCAATTACAAATTGCCTGCCGCAGATTCCGCCCGACAATTTCGCATAAGCAGCAAAGAGGCAGGAGTGTGAGAGATGTTTGCCGACTACCCGTCTTCGGGATCCGGGCCAAAATAAATAGAATTAATTAACGAAAATCCTTTCTCAATTCCCAAATCGCACTGCTGGGATCAATAAATCAAGCGGTTCGAAGCAGCGGCACGTGCTAGGCGAACACACCTCCTAATTTTCAAGAAGGAGGACCGCCACCGCCAGCCACCGGGTCCTCATCTGGAGCCTGCAATTATCTCGTTTATACAGTCAGTGTGTCGGAAAGGAGCTGTTCCCGATTCCGGTAGGTAGGACAGGATCCTTCTGGGAATTTCAATGAAATTTCCTGGAACCTTCAATGCAATTCCCCAGAAGCACCTATGGCTTCTTTTTGTCCTCGTCACCGGTCTACCCCGACAACGGACCGCGGCTGGCAATCACAGTTCATCAGCGCTAAGGTGGCGGAAGGTTCAATTTACGGCCTTGATGACGGACACCATAAACTTTTCGCTCTTTCAAGGCGGCGGGCGGCGAATTTTATTGATTTGCGGTTTTGCCTGGCATTCCTCGCTGAAGATGGCATCGGCGCCGATGTTAAATTTGCGACTCCGGATCCCGATAACGAGTGCTTAATATCTGCCACAAGCACGGCGACACGAGGCATAAAAGGCATTTCCGGGATGTTTGTAGCCGATTTACTGCCACTGATTTATTCCCCTTGCATGAGCAATTAATTTGCCTCCCCTTTGCCCTGCGCACGGGGAAGGCCGTTTCATAGTAGGAATTAAAAACTACGACTAGTTCAACGGAAATAAGAACCACAATAGGAGATTTTCTTATTGCGTACGGAAGAAAAATAAAAAAAAAAGGGACTACATTATTCAAAATAATTAATTCAATGATTTTACAAATGTAGGTATGTATATAATTTTTGAATCCAATTTGTCTACGTTTAATTGGTTCATTTAATATTTTTTTATTTCATACTGTCGCTTACAAATACAATTCAAACGCTTCAATCACAAAATTCAAAATCAATTGAAGGAATAGGGGTTGAGGGAAAAGTTTAGAAAATTTCAATAAGATGGCGGCACAATTTATTAAGGGGCATCTCTTTTGGCAAGTATTATTTTTTAAATGACACGTCGGACGGTTCCAGTAAGATGCGATGAGTGGTTAAAGTTTGTCGAACTTAAAAATTAAGCTCGGTGGAAAGAAATTTGCAAATGAAACAAAACTTAATTGTCGAATATAAAACTCCAAATCTACACATTTGACCTGTTTACGATATTTGCCTGTACAAACTTTATATACCTACTAGAAAATATAAAAATTCAAAAAAACAGAAATAGAAACTAGATGAATATTTTTTACCTTACTATGCATGATTATGTGAAAATACTAAATTTATTGTCATCACTTAGACGTTTTCACACAAACAATAGGCGACGGGTTATTGCTTAATTTTGTAGGTCTCGGTTTTATAAGATCTTTCAGTAGCATTAAAAATGAAATGAGTGAAAACGTAATTTTTTATTGTTACACCCACTCGTTCACTTTTATTACGTTTACTTCACTCTTAGCGAGCATACCAGAACGGCTGATGTCTATAAATCTTCTCGAAAACATAAGATGCTGATTTTAGTGTCAGCGATTTAAATTAGAAGTTGCATAATTACAAAATTTATTTGCCGTTAAACAGAGGAACAATATTTTATTACTTTTTTAATTTATATTTGAAGCGGTTAAACCGCCTCATATTCGTTAAAAATAAAAAAATTGTCGAAGTTTTGAAGCTGCTTTATAGCATTGTGTATATTTCCACAAATATTTTTTTTTAATTCAATTGTTTAGCGTGAAAAAGTAAGTTGGAGTTGGTGTCGGTATTGTAATCTTGATACTAACAGAGGGAGAGTGAAATATAGTAAATTTCTCACCACTCTAATTTTATTTCCTTATTTATTAGGGTCGAATTCTTTATATATAAAATTCATGGAGGAAAATTCGAAAAACATTTTAAAGGAGTGTCAAGTCAAGTCATACTTGCAGTTTTTTTTTTTGGTTTTTTTTTTTGTGTGCACAGTTTGATTATACCGAAGAGGCATAAGTTAAAATTAGTTAAAAATCACTTTTAGCTGTTTGTTATCAGTGTTTAAGTGTGAGTGACGTTTAATCTATACATATAAATAAAATTAAAATATCTGTCTGTCATTTTAAAATAACTGCCCCTATCTAAGCTCATATGTTCATTTACAAATAGGAGATACCGTAAACTAAACAAAGGTATTAAAACTTTTGTTTGGCTGTTCGTCTGTTTTTCCGGGCTAATCTAGGGAACGGCTTAACCAATTTCAATGGATGGTAGAGTACTTTTTCGGGTATGAGTTATAATACTTTTCATCCCGGGAATGTTTTGGGTTCCCACGGGAAAAATGAAAAGCCATCTTCGCGTGTGAAACAGTTTCATTCGTTCTGCAACAGTTTTAATTTACAAATTGTACAAGTGCAGGAAAGCCTGAATAAGGCCGGGACATGTCTGCTTTTATTAGTTTAATCGAATTTTTTTACCTACGTTTTTTTTGTTTATATGGAGACCAATGGGTAGGTGTTTGTCCAAATAAACTCCTAAATATTTCTTTTAGCTGGACCACGGTATATTTTGATTATTCAAGTTCAATGGCTTATTGGTAGAAATTTGTAACTTATTTTTCTGGTGAAGTAGGCACAAGACGTTATCACCAAGTTTTACATTTTACCTTTCATTTGTAGAAATAGCTTCGCAAGAATTCAAAATTTTTAATTGATTTTCTCTTCTTTCATTTAAATACAACAATTTATACAAATTCAAACCTCTTGATAATGTTCATTGAGACAATTTTATCGACACCTATTTCGTCCATTCTCATCGGAATGCGTCAACAGATGAGTTGTCAGTTTCATTTAAAACGTTACGTCAAGTATGTATCTATCAGCTTAGAAATGCCCTCATAATTTTTATCTTCAACCTCATAAAGAGTTTCGAAATTAAAAAATCGTTTTAAGACAAAATTTTCAAACTATAGGGATCTGGAAAATGTGAAACACAAAATATCAGTTTTTTTTTTAAATTTCCATATGGGGCCTTAAAGATTTTTGTGGCACTGATTTCGAATGTGTATGTATGAACTCAGGTAAGTGATGTATTGTACTGATTAATGCAATTGACCATGACTTTGACCAATGCACTGAGTCATGGTTACGCCTCGCCATATGCCTTAAAAGTGTGCTTGATGGTGCTATTGTTGCGACACAGTGCAATTTTCGGAATATAGATGTAATAGAAGCCAAAATGTATTTTTGAATAACAAACTGCTAACCTACAACATCGAATTGTAATTTTTTGAACACATCGTGAACGAGTACGTTGAAAGCCGTCGGCTTTCTTCACATCTCCGAAGTCGTTCCATTCCACCGAGCGTTAGGTATTCTCGTCGACCTCTAACTAATTTGTTATTCGTCTTATTAGGGAAGAAAAATTTGTCGCAGTTCACCTGAGGAAAATGAATGCACCCAGATAGCTGTTTTATTAGCGATCATTAACCGCTACAAAGCAAGCCAAGCGGGCAACAAAACAACCGACGGTCGACACCGCCGCCGGAGCATCTAAACTGGCCACAGACTGATTGATCAGTGCCCTCGGAAGAAATGTCAGATTGTCGCAAGATCGAACACCGCTAGATACAGATCTTCCTCACGTCCATTTTTTGTCCAACATGTTTTTTGTCAAAGGCGCGATCGGGGTTCGGCCGGAGCCGAAAAGCTAAAATTCGACAAGTTTTTGTCCTCGGCCACGCTGGTACACTCCTAACTCACAAGAGCGGTTGCTTCGGACCAGCCACAGAAGAAGGCCGGGACTGTAGCTGGGGCTTCGGTGTCCCCGATCGCAATCGCAAGAGATCATTAAGAGGATTCGAAGGCGCCGCCTCGTATCTCCTGGGCCAGCGCGGCGGCAAAGTCCTACACCGCGCTAATCAAACTTTGGGATGGTCACACGAAAATCATTAAACAAAAACGAGGGCGGCCCCTTTGAGCCGTGCTCGAGTAATTAATTAAAGAATTTTATTTCGTCCACTCGCCTCGGTCGGGACTGAGGGGCTGCGCTTTATAGCCGCTTAAAGCCCACTAAAGCCGAGATTACATGGACGGGCCCTGGCCGCGGTGTGCACCGTCCGCAAGGGATGGACACCGACGAGTATGCCGAGATCTGATGCGATGCGATCACTTGCATGTGATCTCGCCACGGCGGCCCCGAGCTTCCTACCTGTGTGCGCTCCGGGATCTGTCCAGTGTCCAGTCACCTGGGCCACTGCGCCGCCGCTTGGGAGCGGGGCCAGCTTTGCGAAAAGTGAGAAGGCGTTCGGTAATTAATAGGAAGCTGCCTCGTTTTGTACTCCAAACAGTCCCATTATGTCAAATTGAAACGTCTCGAGGAAGTGTAGTGTAATGGGCGAGTGCGGTAAGTTAGGTGTCATTCGACAAGATATATGTGCCGGCGATATGCGCCCGTGTGTTCGCCAACTTGTCGCTTTAATTGCTCAATTGAGTTGTTCTGAGCGACCGATGATATTTCTTCAAAGTTATGTTGCCGGCGAGCTATCGACGACTATAGAGGTGGCGAGCAATGCCGGTTTTCGCGGGACTCAAGTTGGGGAGCGGAAGGGGGGCTGTTTGGCGATTTGCAGATTTGGTGACATGTCACTTGTTGTCACTCGGACAAATAATTAACTGAACGTAGCGGTTAATCAAGTGCTCTGATTAGTGCGACACGAGATACATTTGTTAGCCTCAGCAGCACAAGTTTTCACTTACTGTAAGGAAAACTTTATTAATGTCAACACTTTCTTTAACTTCTTTCTTAATAAATTAAGAAAAGAAAGCGAGACCCATCCGTGATGGAGGCTTAAGGGCAGCTTTACCCTGAGTCATTAAAATCGAAAGGACTATAATTGAAATGCCACTTTATCGACCTTAGAAAAAAAATATAGGAAAAGAAACGAAAACTCTGTAACCTTGGGTACAGAGTTTATAAGCTTTAGAGTGACCGCAGGAGAATTTTATCCCAATCGTCTTTAAAATCTTTTTGAGCTGACCACAATTACAAATTTGGAGTTTTTGCAATTGTTTCTGGAGGTGGTTCCATCCATAAATGTCCAATGATATTTAAATCTGGAGTTTGTGAAGGTGTTTTAATTATTTTTGGGGCAATAGCCACTCCCTTGCCACATGCAAACTATGCTCGGGGTCGTTATCTTGGTAAATTTTAAAGGACTTGGAAATTCTCAAGATGTGTGTACTGTGTTTGATATTTTTCTTTCAGAATATCTAAAATGCACATACATACATCCATCCATTATACATTTCATTTTTCACTCCAGTTAGGAGTATAGAGCTTCCACAAAGTCTCTCCACTTCGAGGCTCTGCTTCCGTTTCTTGAATCGCTTATGTTCGCTATGTTGTGATTAGCCCGCTGTCGCTTATTAGGAAAAGCGCATGCTGATAATTTCAAGATATTTGACCTTAGCAGCAAACAAACAGCCACAAACTAAGTTAGAAAAATTTTGTTTTCAAATGCAATTTTACTTGATTAGAAAGCTTTGGAGCTTTCGGTTTAATTTTACTCCAACATAAAATTTGTATTGCACCTATTTCGTTTAGCATTTCTCTCGTATCGTTTTAAAATACTTTGTACAGAATTCTCCTTCTTCTCTTGAAGTTTGGCCCCTTTGGCGTCTCATGATATTCATCCGTTAATATGCGAAATTTCCTAAACTGACTAAATCAATTAAAAATTGCATTCGTATTGAAATCAAATGTACAGCTATGAAATAATGAGATGCAAGAACAACTGTAAGAGCTTCATTGTGGAGTTCTTTTTGAATGAGTTTTACTCAAAATACTAAATTAATATGCCATTACAATTTGGCAGACATGTTGTGGTGATGCGTGATATCTTAAGATTTGTTTGGCAGACACGAAATCATAACATCGACTTTCGCCTAGTTTCCCCCGTACCGGACCCGCGATCGCATTGCAAGATGTTTTCCGTCAAAAGTGAAACAGCCGGCAAAAAGTTTCAAGCTCAAAAATGTAAGAGATAATTTTTAAGATCCAAGATGGCTATGTCGAATTCATATGTCAATTGCCAACGCATTTCGTATCGAAACAAAAAATAACTTTTTGAGTTGTTACAGCTTCGTGCGGATCTTCTTCTTACCGCTGAATTAGTTAACCAGTCATTCGGCTAATTCTTCTGTGTCATTAATTCTCAAAAAACCCCACATCCCAACAGAAATTCCAGTCTTAGCACCTACCCAGCAAATTGCGCTAAAGAAAAGAAAAACGGCTCTGCGTGAGTGATGATCGCTACACCCGAAATGACTCCTAATAACACTATCGCCGGTGATGGATACCGAGCAATTTTTCAATTTAATTTATTGACTCGCGGATAAGGCGGTCGCGGACACCCATGAAGATCCTATCGGGCAAGGCAACGTCTCAATACGATTCGGCTTCGTCAGAGTCCGAGAGCTGATGCCGCTGATGTCCATAATGAGGCAGCAATTTAGAGAATACCAAACGGTCCGCGGTCCGCTGGACAGTAAACCGTCCTCGTCAAAGCTCTGCCTTTATAGCGCTCATTAATATAAATTTGTCCTGGGAGAGCCGAAACGAGTGGAAAAATAAATTAATTAAGAAAAACGAAACCCGAGCCGGGGGATACAATTAAGAAGGTGACTGCTCAACGGGGAGATAGAGCGCCCGGCGCGGCGCAGAGGCAGGAATTGGAGCGGCTCGGAGGCGAGCCATATTTGGCTTTTTTGCATAATAGCTGTAAGGTAACCTTAACACACCTGGAAAGTGCTAAGGCTCTGCCGACACCGAGTCCTGAGAGGGGTAGAATTTCTACATGCTCCTGATCTGGTCATTTTGTCCCGAGAGCCCGACATGCACCATAAACAAACGGCCGGCGATCGTCTCGAGGCGGTCAGTCATGGCTGTGGGGCTTCGCCGAGATCTTGTTAATTGCTGGGGAAGACGATGAAAATTCCTCGGGGTACGCATCGCGGCTGCATTTGTTTATAAGCCGCGGCAAATCCGAGTTGGATGCATTTTTTTAATTGCTCGCCGCAATGCTCTGACTCTGTTCTTGTTGCGCGACCGGACAGTGGTCAGAGACTCGGAGCAGCGAGAAGGGCGGCCAGGCGGTCCGGTCATTCTTCAGCGGCGAACTGGGGCGGCTTATCGCATTCCTCCCAGGCAGGCACTTTCGCGCTGTGCGAATTGTTATGATCGAGGGTATTCCCCGCAGTTGTGGCCACTCCAATAAATTGAAAACCGCGTGCAGCACACCTCGGGATGTTTACAGTCTCCGAACGTTCGGCTCGCTCGCCGTCGCATCATAAACTCAAGCCAACGAGCTCATTCAGATGACAAAATTATTTGTCAGATATTGTCACTCGCGCGACACTCGAGTGCAGAGATTACTCGTGAGATAAGCCGGCGCGGCGGGCCTAATGTTCGCGCCACGTCGCGCATACACCGCCGCCGTCTGTCGGCCAGACCGGCCAAATCAACTATTTACGTGCGCGCGCAGCTAACCCGCAATTTGCAACAAAGATGCAGAAGACGCACCGCACCGAATCTGCCGCGCAAGACGCAACCGTCTCGTGGGAAGGAGCTCGGGTTCGGAATAAAATACTCGAAAGATCGCACCTTGTCCACTGTCATATCATTTATAAATGAGCCAGGCGCGAGATGTGGCCGACCGTGGCGGTGGAGCAGAGCATGTACCTGCAACAGCTTTCCATGCCGGCTGCCGCGCTCACAAGTTGCCTCTACCTCTGCCTTCCTCGTCCTCCTGTCGGGTTCCTGCTTCATTTATTTGAAAGAAACTGCCAAAACGACCCGACCCGGCCATCGAGTCCAGTCCGACTGTTAAATGGATTTTAAATTAAAAGAGGCCTTTTCGCGATTGCGGAAGGTGCGAATTTCGAATTAACTGAGCGCCTCATTTGACATTCCGTCTCAGTGCGGCACTCGACACTAACCAAATGAAATGTTTTGCCGCGCTACGTCCACAAATGTTTTTCTTTAAAAACAAAAATGTCACCAGGTGGTGGCGGTGTTTGTACCATCCGCTGATTTTGCTCTTTTGAGCTGCAAATAGTTTTAACCTACTCGTATAGTGAAATTTGTGTGGTAGTCCGACACTAGGCTAGTTTAGAGGGTTTAGTTCGGTTGTATTACATTACCAATCCTCGTCCATTGACACTACTTATGACACTTACGTAGAGACAGAAGCACCAAAATAAATAATTATGTTTCACTGAACTTAACCAAATTTATTAAACGACATCTTACTTATGGGGTATGCTATGCAGTTTCAGTGGCGGGACAATGACCGGACGGATGGGGCTTTGGGTCAAAAGTTAGCAATTTATCATTATATAAATTTGTTAGAATACGTTTCAATAACAGTTATCAATAAGTCAAATATATATATACTACTAAATAAACAGAAGATTCGCCCTGAACCTGGGAAACAAGCTAATAATTCATAAAGTGATACTTCAAGCCCTTATGCTCGGACGAAGATCTGAAAATGACTCATTTAAGCGATTATACAAATAAGAGGACAGCCAATTAACAAGAGAAGAGAACCCCTAGAAAGAAGCTGCCGATTTAAGCGGGTGAAAGCTGTGCTGACGTTGCAAACTATGCTCGAGCATGGAAGTACAAAAATTCACGAATTCCACTAGGTTAGATGACGTGGCATTAATCGCCCTACGGAAATCGCGAAATATTTGACGAAGCTATACCTGATACCGCACTGGAGTTTTTTTTTTTAAAAGATGGATCATTTTTAAAACTTGAACAGTTAAAGCTCCTCAAATGTATTTATTTGCAAATAAAAAAATCCTAACCAACCCTAAGCTGGGATTTCTAAATCGTCATGGTGTACATATACGGAAGCGGACATAAATCTGGAAACATTTCAATCACAGAAAAGGTCAACATATTATTTCTTCCCTCCTTTCTAGCATCAGATCAAAATGGACCACAATTAGTAAGAACATTACTCACACAATTTAAATATGGAAATATTTTTCTGTTAGCTATGATAAACTGGCTCAAAGTAACTAAGGAAGATTAAAGACTGTGTTTTAACGGCGACAAAATTCTGGAAACATTTATTTTAGAAAACTAAGTCTTATGAAATATTCAATGCAAACATAATATTAATGTTCTTTTTTTCATAATGTAAAAGTGTTTTATTAATATTTTGTTGGAGCTCCTTTAGCGGCAATAACTGCTCTGCACCTGCTTGGCATTGATTCCACTAAAGTTTGCAATAAAGGCAGTGAAAGGTGATTCGTCCGGTCTTTTTAAGTTTACCCTCCTGTCGACCTCTTCCAATAAGTTCTGTTCCAGACATTAACTGACGAATGAGAAGGCCAGTCCATAACTCGGATATTGTTGTCAGAAAATCATTTTTTCACCGATCTAGCCGTATGCTTCGGTTCGTTATCCTGTTGAAAGATCCATGATGCTCCCATATTTTCATTAGCGTAAGGTAGCATGATGTTTTCCATAATTTCCCGGTACTGTATTTGATCCATGTGACCCACGATCCGAAATAGAGGCCCAACCCTTGAAAGATTAAAGGCCCCCAACACGATTATATTTTTTCCTGAATGTTTTACGGTGCCAACTGTATAGCGAGGATCAAATCGAGTTTCAACACCTGCAGCCACCATAACCTGTGGAGCCGTGGGCTTTGGATCCTTTTTCGATTCTAATATGTTTTTCGATCCATTCTGCGACCATTTTTCCTCATTTAAATAAATAAATGAAGACAAAGAAATACAAATTTTCCGTTCATCCGTTTTTCGAGGTCTTCCACGTTTTTTCGGAATTGGCAGGTTTTTCACGAGGTGATAAACTTTTGAAACAGCGACTCTACCCATTTGAACTTGTCGACCAATTTCGGCAAAAGATAAACTTTCTTAATCTCGGAGTAGAACAATAATTTTTTTCAACGGGGGAAGCTGTTGTCTTACGCGGTGTCATATTAAGGAAGTAGAAAATATGAAAAATGTGAAAAAACTGTTAATTATTACTTGACTTCTTCCTGATTGCTCTCTAACTAAGCAAATGTTTCCACATTTATGTCGCAAGGAAAACTCAAACTCCTTTCTATACCTACCTCTCTTTGCGGTGCTATCTCTTTCGCGTAAGATAAAGACACGGTATTATAAATAAGTGAAGAATGTATTGCATTTTTTGTAGGTGCATTTATTTTCGAGAAATATGAATTAGCAAAGGTTATAGCGGTGTTGCAAAATTTACGTTCAAAGTGTTTCCAGATTTTTGTCCGCTACTGTACATATGTTTCCTTAATTCAAAACAAACAGGTAAACAAAGAGACGTACATTAGCATGAATTCCGAAACAGGAAAAAAAATCATCAAATAGAAATAAATAAAGGGATGCTATTGTAAAGTTTTTGGCCAAGTTTTAAGGCACATCAAATGCATCGTGGCAAAGAGCAGCCAAAACATTTGCCAATTTCGCGCATTGTGCTCCCGCAGTGGGACAGATATTATTTTGTGGAGCACCTTATGGCCGCGTAAATTGCCAGGCGACAAATTTATGCCTCATTCCATCCTCTAATTAGAGAAACCATTAATTTTTCTCACCTGTTCAGAGCGCTCAGCCGCCTTTATGGGAGATGAAAAGTGAAAACATTTTTCGGTACAAATGAATGCAAATATTCTCGTTCTCGGAATATTTTAAGCGTTTGCAAACGGACGCCGATGTCTTTCGGCATCGACCAAACTGGGGGCTCACCAATTAAATTCCTCAGAACAACTCAGCCGAGCAGGCGGGCGTTTTTTGACTTTGCCGATTAATTCGAAAAGGTGCTGGCTATGTTCGCCGCTGCGCTCTCTTGAATCTTTCGGCTCATTTACATACACGAAAACTTGACTCCGGTTTTCGACATGTCCGGCTCGGCTGGCATCCAGGGCTCCGTCAGCACCCGCCCCCCCGAAATGTCTTCACATTTAAATTAGTCTAAACGCATGAATAATTCGAGCTTTATTCAGGCCGTAAGTGACCATCCATCAAATTTTTACCTATTTGTGTCCGAGAAGTGCTCAAACTAGCCGTTATTAGCAGTTCGACGTCTGATGCCATCGTGCGGGCCAGAGGGGACTGCATTGATTTATGGGTGATTTATCCGGCGGTTTACATGCGATTTTCGGAATTAAAGATGACAGCTTTATGCATATGCAACGGCTTTTTCCGCGCAGAGTCGCTATTCGGCCTAGGCCTTTCTGAGCAAGCGCGGAAACCGGTCTGTTAACTTATGCCAAACTAAACATCTACGTTTTCTATGGCCAAATAGAATTGTTTAAACTTTTGTTCACATTTATTAGTGGCACTTCCGGTAATTTTACGATTGGACGAAATGAAGTGAGGCACCTGCTTTGCGGTCACTTTTTGTAATTTATTGCAATTCGCAGCACATAATCGTGTCACTTATGGGGACATTTATCGAGATGGCTATTTGGCCAGCATTAAAAACAAACTAAATTTCTTTACTGCCTAGCGGACTTTTAGATCTTTTTTGATGGCCCGATTGATAGTTTGACTTGCAGGTAAAATTGGGAAACTGCTCTAGGATAAGAACGTTGCATTCCGCTACTATTTTTTTGACATGATGTTCGAACACACTCGGCCGTTCGGAAATGGCTTCATGAAATTTGAATAGGGTTTTCCATTTTCAATGCCTGGATTTCAAAACAACATAAAACAAACGGAAGAGAACGTTTGCACTATTTGTATTGTCCGTCACACAATCAATTTCCAATTCCAACATTTTGGCATAAATTAGGCTCTATCGCGGTTGTATGATGTGTTTTAGATCTTAATTGTCCTTGGCTTAGTGACATAGACGAGTGAGTTGACCTAACGCCACAGAAAAAAAATCTAAATGTGTCAAATCACACGATCTTGGCGTTTTAACGTCACCGCTTCGTGAAATGGCGCGTCTAGGGAATTTTTAATGCAATAGGGCGAATGTTTCACCACTTGTATTGTGTGACACGTAGCCCCGTCTTGTTGAAAAAACTTATCATCAGAAAAATACAAAGAAATTGTAAATCATCACCCGGTACCTTTTCCCATTGACGGTTAATACTCGTCTATTATCATTCTCAAAGGAAAAGGTCTGATGATGCTACCAACCCACAATCCGACCTAAGGAGTAAAATTTTCTGGGTGCAATCCCGTGCGGCAATTTTGATTGCTTGCATAGTTGTTCATACAAAAATGAGTAACGTCGATGGAGATGAGTTTTTGGTTAATTGAATGATAATAATTTAATTCTGGTATCACGTACTCAACTAAATCAAGGAAAAGAAAAATAGGAAGAAAGAAAGGGAGGAGAGCTTCAAGTTCAATTTCCATGATGTTTTACCATCCAAACTTAAGGTCGTGACTCATGAACTAACAATATTGTTCCATAGATTATATATAAAGGCAGTCTCTGATGTGATAGTAAAAAGTGGAGCTACATATTGGTTCACTATGGTTTCTATAAAAATCGGGTTCAAGAAAAATCGAATTATCAGTATTCGATACATTCGTAGAGAAAAAAAAATGTTCTCCAATATATCTGCATCTTCCATTGATGGAATTCGTCAATGACTCAAGGATACAAGACTCCCTGAGGGGAAGCAGCACAAAAAAATAAAACAAAAAAATGCCCGCCAGGAAGTTTCATTCATAAACTCCGTTCTGTAAAACAAGTTGGTCCGTCTAGCCTAGCACGCCACAGTAAACTGTCGCCATGGTCCCGCAGAAGATTTTTGGTCGTTTGAGGGCAGGTAATTAAACCATGGCGTCTGGTAACCTGGGCCTCTTGGAGAAATTTTGTAAACACTTTGGCTGGTGCTACCTGAAACCTAATGACTCGTCATAAAATGCACTTGGTCTGGAAATTCCGTGACTAACGCCAAAAAATGGCAGCAATAGTAACCCGCCTGGGGTAGGTGCAGCTGATTTACATCAGCCATAACCTTGAGCTGTGCCATGATTAATTAGTGCTCTGTCCAGATATGCCTTAATCTTCATTAGTGGTTTGGACGAACGGAAGTAAAGTTGATTTATTGCTCCAGGAGATTTCAACTGGTTGACTGGGTATTTCGACCTGTTCATTGTTGTCGTCAATTGCTGGATGGTAGGTAGCTAAGGTAATTGGTTTTCCCAAGGTGATAAAATTGTCCAGTTTTCAACACTTGAGGCTATCGTTTGGGTTTTTTTCGGCAGGTAGGGGGAGATGAAGTAGAAATTCTTTGTACGGTGTGAATGTCGAATCCAGGTCTTTAAATACAATTCCTTTTCTTTTTTTATTTCGAAAAACATCAGTCTTATTTTATTTTATATGATATCGACAATTTTTTGAATGTCGACATACGTCCATTTTCACAGTCCGAACATGCAACTCTCTCCTCCGTCATCACCAAAAACAGATTCAAAGCTTCTCAAACTTTAAACATAAACAAATACAATATTTTATTTATTTTACATACATTGGTAATGGGTCCCTAAGTTGTGGCCCTTCCGCTTGAAGTAATAGATTGCAATCTTAAACGATGTCGCAAGAACATCCTTTTCTGGGCTTGATACAAACGCGGACAGTACCATGAAATTTATTCGAAATTCAACATAAATTAATATTCTCGCAAAAGGCAACCTATGGCAGCAGACATTACAGAGAATTGGCAGAGTTGTCTGGCGTTATCACTTCAGCGGCAATTGGTCGCAGTTTAACTTCCATGAGCAGCCCAAGATTGATCTTGAGATTTTCCATCTTGGAAATTCCGCATAGGAGCCGGTTGCGGCTGGTACGCCCGTAATCGTTTATCTCCTAAATCACAGGTAACTTGCTCACATGCAAAACAGCGAAATTATCGCGCCTAGTTACTGCCCCACTGCGCCGCCGCGGCAGCGTTCAATTCCCGGACAAAACGCAATTGAGTCGACTTGGCGGCTGGTGCGGCCGCGGCAAGCAATCAGCCGCGACGTCGTCGATTTCTTCTCAGGTGAGCACTGCCCCAGACCCGAGACCGTCTGCATCGTCGCACATTTGCATTTGCGCGCTCGGCGCGTTCATTAGTATTCGTGTTCGCGGATCGATTTCGGGCCGTGGCCGCATCAAGGCAAGGTGGAGGCGATGCTGCTCCGCGGCACCTCTCTAGCACTCGCTGTACGGCCGATGTCGATGTGTCCTTTTTGCGGGAGATGCTAATTTGTTGGCCCGACTGCAATTGCCAGCGGAGGCAAAAAGACAACTTCGTCGGCCGATGTTCTTCCATGTTCCTTTCTAAACTATTTTTACCGCCGACTTAATTTATTATTTTTGAATACTTGCTGCAAGGATCTTTCGGGATTGAACCTTTTATTTGGGCCGCTCTCGCATTTATTTTTATTTAATTGCGCCCTCATTCATTGGCTTTCCCTTTGTCTTGGCAATGGTCGGTTACAGCGTGGTTCAGAAGTCTTCAAAATGTAGTCAAAACTTATTTTATTAAAATTATATTAACGACGTATTAAATTGGGGTAATGATAATTTTCTGACGTCACAAAATCCAGACTACTGATTAAATTCACAATTAGGAATTTTCGATATATTTTGCAGCTATGCAAAAAAAAAAACAAGTTAAGTGTGAGTCCGACTCATTTAGTACCTACAAATATACTGTTCTGAACTTTTCAAGATATTGTTGGAAGCTTTAGAATTTTGCTTAAAGTTTGAACATAAGATTCAATCTTATTAGAAAAAAGAGGAGGAGGAATAGTTTTCGACTAAATTTTAAGGAATATCTCGAAAACTGCCGAACAGGTGTTAGGATTTTATTCGAGCAGTCTAGCATCGATGCTAGACTTAAATTCGCTGAAAAGTTCATCTAAAAAGGAAACATTTTGTAACATATCATCTTCAGCGGGAAGAAGAAATTGAATTTTGACGAACCAGATGGATTTAATTAGTACTGACATGATTCAGGGAAGGAAAGAATAATTGTGTCACAAGGACGCAAATAGATTCGATATTAATATAGGTAATAGATATTCACAGCACTGCAAGTTTAGTGCTTTTGGTCCGCCATTTTGAATTTGTAGAATTGGGCATCACATTTTAAATCAGCGACCCAAAGAACCCAAATTTTATAAAATTTATTTATTATAATATATATTAATATAAAATATTGACTTTTACATTTTTAATGTTCCATAGCAAACTAGGAAACCTTCGACCAGCTCATTTGTGTATATACGTATTAAGATGAAATTTGGTATACATGCGTAGATTGATGACCTAAAAACATAAATAATAACTTTTTGCACCACCCGTCCCTTCACTATTTTTTTCATATACTCCATTGTGAGTGGGGTGTCTTTTGATAGGTCTCCCAAAATGCAACAAAAAACATTTAATTAATTTTAATTTTCAAAGTCTTTATCGAACCTCGCTTCCTCTAAATTGTAAGCAATCGATGCAAAACATCTGAAAGAATTCCTGAATGTATTTTTTAGTTAATAATTTCAATGAGAATGTTTACGAAAAATATAGAAATAACAGAATCTCAATACGAACTACAAATTGTAGTTTTTAGGTTATCTACAATAGTATAATAATATAAAAAATATTGATTTTTGAAATATATCACGAGATATTGGATTTTTTACTGAACATTTAACGTGCAAATTCGAATTGCACTTGGCTAATATTTTTTATATTTGGTGTCCTTCTGAAGCATTACAAATTTCGCGATGCTCTCAAAAGTTTTTACCCTCGTTATAAAGGGTGGTGCATCTAGTGTTTGGAATTTGAAGTACCGGTAATTTGAAGTTCAATTGATTATAAGTCATTCTCGACTTGATAGAAATTTAGTTTAAGGTTTGACATTTACGAAATGGGACGGTATTCGCTTCATGAAAGTTGGAAATCATTAAAAACTTATTTCCAAAGTGGTGAGTCTTCTACTCAAACTGTGAGAAATTTGGAAAACAAATTTGACAAAAAAAAACTTCCAAAAACCCAATTTGTGGATCAATTCGTGTAGCGAGTTCGTGAAACTGGAGTGTTGGTGGATAAACCAACCCGTGTATGCACTCGTCCGGTGCGCTCAATCGAAAACATTGCTGCTGTTGCTCAAAGTGTGCGTGAGCAACCATCAACATCAACTCGTCATCGTTCTCAACAATTGGACATTGCACGCACTTCCTTGATGCGAATTTTGCGGTAAGACCTTGCCATGAAGCCATTAAAAGTTCAATTGGTAAAGCCGCTAAAGCCGGTTGACCATCCGAACGGCGCTACGTGCCATACAGCGAAGGCCACAATCGATCTTTTGCACCCTATCTTCAAAAATCGCATAATCAGCAAAAATTGTGATGTGATTCGGCCGGCACGAAGCTGCGATTTGACGCCGTTGGACTATTATCTTTGGGGAGCGATGAAAGATAAATATTACGCCAACAAACCAGAAACAATTCAAGACCTCAAGTACGAGATTCAAGCTGCTATTGCTGACATAAGGGCCGAAACAATCGAAAATGTACTCAAAAATTGGGTGGACCGAATGGACTACTGCCAAGTCAGCCGTGATGGTTATTTGACCGAAATTGTTTTCCATAAATAAATGACATAAAACGACCTTCCAAATAAATGTTCAACCATTGAAAAATATTAAGGCGTTTTTTTAATAACAAAAAGAAATTCCAATTTTTAAATAGGCCACCCTTTAGAAACTTGGAACATAGACGCACATTAAAAACGGTCCCGAAAAATTACATAAATGTACGCATGGAGTCAAAACTAAAAGTATAGAAGCGTCGATATACATTAAAGAGTAAGCAAGCAAGTGCCTACCATAAATAAAAAATACATTACAGAAATGTAGAAAGGCTTAACATAACACATCTATTTCTTTTCTTTTAGCATTGAAAAATTCCCATTTTAATTAAGAAACATAAAAGGAAAATCCCCTTATAATTTACGTCTATGTAGCTACTGTAGGTATTCTGCGCAGCGGAAATTATACATGAAAACGGGCAAGAAAATTAAATCAAATTAATTTCACGCTTTTTCAGGCATTACGAATTATGGCTTAATTAAGAATGTTCTTCACCTCCTGCAATTCTAGAAACAATTACAAAAGCGAATAGCAAACTATTCCGGCACTGAATATCATTATGCCCGTCGTCTGCGGAGCGTATATCAATCAAGCCCAGCATAAAGCGTGCCTCATTTAAAGGAATTAAAAAAATTGCACGATGCGACGCGACGGGGGTTAAATTAATTTCCAATTCGAATTGACCTGCAATTGGTGTCCAGCATACAGACGTTCTGCCGACTGGCTGCGTCAGGTGCAAATCTTCTAATTAGCCGCCGCAAAAATGCGAAACGACGAATGCTGCTTCACGAAGAACGGTAGCGGCGGCGCTAGTGTGGCCTGTGCTAATTGCATCCACTTAATGACCATTTCCGCGGCAGGAGCGCCTTTTCGGCCCTCTCTCGTCCGTGTGACAAGCGAAGGTATCCGCACGATCGTTCCCGGGGACATTTTAATTTTTCCGTCAAAATCAACACACACGCTCATTAGCCACGCCTGAGCCGATTGGGGCCCATAACTGAGTGACCCCTGCTGGGTCTGCGGGCACCCGCTGCTGCTGCGGTCTCACACCTTTCGCTCAGGTGTGATGAAAAATTACTAGCCGTCTGGCCGGGGACGTGTACACGACGAGACAATGAAAGTGTTGTTCCAAGCCGCTGGTTGGTGACCACAATGGGAGAGTGACCACAGCTTTCGCGATAAGGGGAACACGCAGATACGCGCCCGCTAATATTTTCAATTTTTTTAAGACTCCTCTTGCGCCTTGGAGCGCTGGAGGGGAGAGTCGAGAATCGGACGTTGCTGCGATTGCGTCTTGAATTTATGTGTGTCCACCCCGATCCGTTGTCCAGCAGATTGACCTGAACCGGACTGCGCTAGCGGCCACAAGTGCGTGTCTGAGCTGTCCTCGGATCTATTTTGATGGCGCCTCCAGAATGAGGTCTTATCTTGGCGCGACATTTTTTACTTTTTCTTCGTGTCCACCCCCGGCCGCGCACCTCTACCTGTCTCCTCACTTTTCGAGTTTTCGAATTTTATTGTTGTGTTTATGGGCACTTGAGCGCTGAGGTACCTCCAGGCTGGCAGGGATTTTCGTAAAAGTGCGAGCAGCACCGAGATAGCCCCGTGTTATCGACAAATACAACCAGCCCAGTGTCCGGTACATTTTATGAGGGTCAGTAGTAAGTGCTGTCGTCAGAGGCAGACAGGTCAAATAAAATCAGAAAAAGCCGAAAAAGGAGAAATCGACGACGACGCTGCTGCAGTCAGATAAGGCGAAGAAGATTGCCCGGAGCGAAAGGATTTGGGCACACCGTGGATAAGACGGGCACTAGCCCTAATTAGAGGCGAAAATGCCTGCACGACTCAAAGCCTGATAGGTGAGAGGCCGTAAACCAGCCTCAAAGGACGAGGTCCTAATTTTGTCGGATTAAGACCAACTAGCCGATAAATAGATGTTTTTTGCAATTGTTGTTCGTGATTTTGGGAAAGTCCTGTAATTTGCAGATTTAAGGGCTTAATAGGTTTTTCAAGGTCAATCTCATTAACTCTCTCGTACAGTTGTTATATGCAAAAGGATAAGTTTAATGAAAAGTAAAACGACACCGATTTTGGATTTTCGTACGTTCCTTTTTTTTTAACAAAAGAACAACATGAAAACATGCATCAAGATCAGTTCACGCAAATCGACATTGACTGAAAACGACGTGGAATAATAACTTGAATTAAATCGAAAATCATACAGTTCGTTTCCGTTCGTCGACCTACGTAGTTTGGACCTAGTTTTTCGATAAAATTATAAACCTCCGCGGTAAAAAAATTAACCGTTTGACGCTATAAAAACGACTGCAAATATTGAAAAATTCTTCCCAAAATGAGTGCTGTGTTGCAGGAACTGCGCGAAATTTGAAAAGCATTTTTAACTTTTCACAAACAATCAGTTAGTTTCTATTTTCTTTCTCTTTTCCAATACCCTCCACAAAGATTTAAGTAGGACTAGCTTTTATGCCCGGCTTCGCACTCTACCTCTATCCCATCAAAATCGGTTCAGAAATGTGTTGAGAATTTTCGATTGCCATTTGTATCCAAATTTCAATAGTAGGTTCGAGATCAGCAACCTCGAAAACATATACTCGTTTTCATAGCAATTCCTTGAAGTTAATCCTCTTTAGTCGCCATATTGGGTGCGCCATTTTGCTTTAATTTTTTTTAAGCTGTATGCGATGTTCCATATTCAGCTTGTTACTTTCCGACTCCATTGGTATGCACTACTTTCGAAAAATAAAAAATAAAGAAAATAGATTTTTCGAAAGTTTCATAGTGGAATGACCTCTTTAAAACATATTTATTCAAGTTGGTAATTATTATATCATCACAAAATAAAAGCATGAACAAACAGAAGGACAATGAGATCCAAAAAATTCAGTTATGGAGACGACTTATTAATAAAAGGGCAAGAAACGCAATTTGAAGGTTCAAACTCAAAGGCACACTCATGACTTAAAAATCCGGGAAATTCTCGAAACGGATCTGCCCACTACGGCAATCGCAAGGAGTCAGGGAAATATTTCATCCTGGCGGCACGACGCGACGTCAAGAGCACATTTTTAGCAGCTCATGAAAGCCACAGCAATTCATGAAATCCATGGCGCCACATGGTCCCTACTTAATTGATCCGCTCAGCGGCTCCCACCCGCAGTTATGATTTACGGCGATAGTTCCGAAGATTCAGTCGGCCCGCCGTAAATAATCAGAGGACGTTGTTTATTCCCACAGTTGTTTACTGAAAACCTCATCGAAAGAAAATCGGTTCATAAACAGCGAAACCGAGCTGTCGACGGCCGTGTAAATCGCGCTCAAAGCTAATTGTAAGATCAACAGTTCCTGTGCCCTTGCGACTTTTGGTTTATTGACATCTTAGACGGCAGTGAGTAAGTAAAAGATTTTTTTTCTGGTTTTATTCTCATTTGAGAGTAATCGACTATTATTTATATTCTTTTTGATAAATTTTCAGGTTTTATTATATCATCAGAAATGAATGAAAATTCTCGGAAATAGATATGGAGATTTTGGTGTCATGGAATCCTGTTCGGGAAATATTAATAAAAATCAGAATTTCAAATTTGTATAACTTTCATTTGTTAAATTGTAAAAGCTTTTTTGTATAGACATACTACAGTCATGTGCATGGCATTCAGTGATTGAAATATTTACACGAATTGAACAAAACTTCTAATACAGGTGATGTGAAAAACAATATACAGAATGTTTTGCTATTAAGTATTTTGTCATCAATTATGTACAAAAACCTAACAACCAATTAGCTTCAGGGTGAATAATATCGGACAAGCGTTTTTTTAAATCTTGAAGGTTTATAATCATTTATTGTAGTACATCAAATTTCCGCTAGTTCTAATTAAAAGTTGCGAGTTCAAAAGCCCCGATCACAACACCATTCAAAATCAAATTCCGCAACAAAAGTTCGTAAGCCCAAATAAATAACCGATACCACTTTCCACGAGTAGAGTAGTCCAACCAACGGTTGTTCCGGCTCTTTTTCCCGCTTCTCAAAAAGCAGCAGTCGTACCAGCGGGCGTTAGTAGCTGATCGAGCAAAACCACACAAATGTATTTCATTTATTGCAAAATGCATTTTTTGGAACAACATTTTATCATACTGTCATGAAAATCTGAGAACATTATTTTAATTAATATAATCAATGAGTGCACTTCCCTGTTATTGCTTACAATAATTGATTATTTCGAGATCGAAATATTGCATTTTTGAGAATTTATAATGATACGCACATAGTATAAGACATTTATAAAGAGCACAACCCAAGTAGTATACGAAAAACAAATTGCACATGAATTTATTTCCAACCATAGCGGGGGTAATTTAATTTCAAGAAAATTCTAATAGCGTCCCAAATTTGTTGTATCAAATCAACTCGAGTAAAATACTAACATACATTTTGAAAATGGTGGGGCAAATTTCCACCCCTAAAATTTAAATAGGCTGCTAATTTTTCTTAGATTGGTGATAACGAATTTTGCGAAGCCGCAAATTTCGGCACAAGTCAGGTTTTTATTTTATTTTTTTAAATGGCGGTGCTAAGTAACTGAACATGCTGTCCTAGCATTACACCTAATTGACTTTTGTAAATTCCTGCAGAGGAACAGAATGTGGCCTTCGGAATAGTTTTTGAGGGAAGAGTCTATTCACATGGCGAGTGGAGCAGAGTGGACGAGAGTACGCGATAGAGTGGGTGAGAGTGGCCCAGAGTAGATGAGACTTGTCCAGAGTGCATGAGAGTGGGTGAGAGTGGATCAGAACGGTTGAGAGTGCTATCAAATTACAGTCTGCATAAATACTTTGTAAAAGGCAAATTTTCTGCCAGTAGGTATATTCTGAAAGGTAAATATCAGTAAGAAAAGTAATTGTAGTAGGTAAGCTAAATACGTTATATATTTAATTATGTAACTCTGATCCACTCTCAACCACTCTACCCCCACTCTCATGCACTCTCGCCGTGTGAATAGACACTTCCGTTTTTGAGAGTTTCTTTTGTTGAAATTGGCACAATAGTGGAGAGAGAATAAGAGATTTTATTATTGTGTCTGGGAGTTTTTGAGGTCGTTAATTTTATTTTGAATCTCGAGTTAGAACTAGACGTTTCCTGGGTTGAAATTTGTAATTTCAACTCCATCTTCGTAATCAGCGACATTAAAACCCAAATGAAAATTGTGTGTGCACGTACAGTACATACAAAAAAATATTTAAGTCCAAAGAAAATTGATGTGTTAAGTCTTAAGGCAAAAAAAAAATAACAATTTTAGGTTAGGTTAAGTGCAGTAAAATGGTCGGGACCGTGCTTGAGCGTTAATTTCCGTTTTTACGCAGCACGGTTTGTTTTACGAATATAAAATGCAATAAATTTTAAACCTTTGGTACGGCTTTATAGTGGACCGCAAGTATCCCTTTAACAGACAGAATGGCGCAATAAAATGGTGTAATTTCAAATTCTGAACAATCAATTTGAAGATGAAGCGCATAGAAGATTTTTATGGATCTACTGCCAACTCAGTTGCCCCATGGTGACATAAAATGCAGATGGTGCTAGAAATAAGGTGAAAGATGCCTAAGATGCTGTCAACTAAATTTCAGCGTCCCAGAAAGCTTAATTATGGGAACAAACTATTTCTGCCGGATTGCAATATCTCGTGACTGCAATGTATGCGGCACTACCCCCACACTGGATTTGGGGACAACGCTTTGCAGGCGCAGTGGAGCTTCACATAGGTGCAAACAAGCCGTGTGCAGCAAAACAAATCGCCAATTATCCTCGTTTCCAACGAACCGTTTTGTTGGCAAATTGCCTGAATTAAAAATAGCCATCAAACCGGGTAGGCGACCGGGAAAACAAAAAGCAAATAGGCGAAAAAGGCGCCAAATTGCCGTTCGCTGCTTCAAGACGGAGCGTGTTCTTATCCGCTGCTCCGGCCGCAGCCCAGGTAATTTAAGCGAAAAATGCAAATCGTAAAACGGATGTCGTTACTCATAAAAGTACAAAGAAGTTCGTGGCCCCGCACTTGCTTTTTTGGAGCTTTTCGCGCGAGCAGAGCGAGTCTTTTATTACCTGGATGCGATGCGATCCCAGCGACAACGATCCTAATGAGCCCCCTGATTGCACCTTGGAATGGAGCAGTGAGTGGCGGCTTGCGGCTGCATCCACCATGAGAGCTTTTCAGGTGGCGTCGACCGTGGGGGCTAATTAAATATGACGAGAGGTCACTTCACAGCAGCCAAAGTGCAAAGCCCAGCCAGCCGGGCGTGTCGTGCAGTCTTTTCGGCGAGCAACCTTGGTGCAGTACGTTGACATGACTTGACGCTTTTTCGGGTACAGCTTTGTAACGAACGGTCCACTAACCCAATAACTTTTTTGCAAGCTAACAAAAGCTTTCTGTGTAGTTGCTTTTAACGGTTTTTGGCAAATTAATATCTCGCCCCGTTATCTTACAGTTATGCAGTATTTTTTGTTCTCATGTCAAGGCCCTCAGTCCAGCATTATGTCGGAGACCCATTCATGGAATTAACAAAGGGATGACGCGAGGGCCGGTTCACCGAATGGGATGACCACATTTTTACCAAACAATTTTAGGCCCTTATTGAAAACTCTAAAGTAGTTCATTCTAACCCTACTTCGTTCTCGAGAAAAAAATGATGTGAGTGAGTGAATATTTCTAATGCAACTCTGGTTGTGCTAAGCGCAAAACGGTATTGTGGAGGAGGAATAGCACAATGGAAAAGGTTCCACTTGAACGAACTGCCGAGCAAATGAATGTAGGTACATATGGATCTTCGGGGCCGATGATTTCGAATATGGCGTCAACTTGAACGAATTTATGTGCTATTAAATTGCACAGGAGTTTTTGGAGTCATTAATTAGAAATCTGCTATAGTATTTGCTTCAGCCGTGTGTAATGACACAAACACAATTTCTTTCATTCTTGTGTATTTTGTTCAATACCGTTGAACGTTTTTTAAGAAGTTTGTTTTTGTAGAGCTAATAAGTTATATGGGTATTTCTCATCAAATTCCGAAATTTAAGTCCCGAGCTATTAGTCCTGAGTCACGTGTCAATGTAATATTTTTATTTAAATGCAAGTTAACTATGCTACTATTTTTATTTTAAAAAAACGAGACGTGGTTCAATAAAAAAAAAATATGGTCAATTTAAAGTCGTGAAAATCATTCCCTCACATTGTTAATTGATAGAAAAGCAGTCTTTCTAAAAATAAATTATGTTCTTATTACTTAAATATTGCTAAAATATTCGAAAGATAGTGTATATATTGTATATATACTTTTTTTACGCTACGGCAAATACATAAATCATAAAAGAATTTTAAATATCCGTCCCTTAAAATAGAAACATTCCCTCACCGTGAAACGAATATTCGATTTATAATCGTACCGAACGACATCTGTGAACGCAACCTTAAGTTTTTAAAACCTGCCAACACTGTTATTATGTCAATGTGGCGATTTTTTTTCAACTCCACCGCTAGTTTGTGCAAGAATGCATTTGGTTCAAATTATTTAAAAATTACATTTCTCTGTATCGTTACCTCACTGACGTATATTAAAAATAAAGTTAGTATAAATGAATGTTTAATTTTTTTCAATACGTTTTGGGGAGTAAAATGCATAGTTCAAAATGCTAAATCAAATTGAGGTTATGTGTCTGTGTTTTCTTAGCTTTTATCGGAATTCGTTATTCCCTCGCCGTCATTCCCTCACTGTCATACAGTATCATAATAACTACCTATATAGAAAATGAACAAAACATAGTCAAACGTTGGATTACTGCTATAAAAAATGATTTTCTTAACACAATAAATTTAGATGTAATCCAAACTGAAATTTTGTGATTTGATGAGAAATACCAATATACAAGGAGCCAGAAAAGTTCTGGACATTTTGTTTAGAGTTTGGAGACTCCGAAGTTGCCGTTATCTCATTACGACATCGTTGAAGATCGTCAACAAAGTGATTTGCGGAATTCGTCGAAATTGGTCAGAAACACAAAAACCATATTTTCATTAATTTTATTGTATAATTGTATATTATATATGGCCTACGTTGCTTTTTTAAAAATGGCACTTCAGTTGTAAAAATATAAATAAATGTTTAAGTAAATAAAATATAATTGACATTTTTTTAAACTCTTAAATAGTTAAAAAAAAAAATATTAGAATTATAGAAGATGGTCCATGAAATTATTCTGTTAAAAAAAAAAAAATATTCAGATGATAGGAAAACTAAAAGTTTAAAAATTTATCTAGTTCAGCCACCGCTTAATTTCAGCAACCAGATATTCGATTTAACTATTAACACGGCGAACACGATAGTATGACCACCATTTTATGAAACGTATTAAAAATGGCATAAATTGTATTCATACAAATTCCGTTTAGCGGTGATCTTTTAAAATGCGTCTAATCGCTTCACTAATGCATTCTAACCTTATAGTTTCATTTGACAGCGTAGCAAGCGGTACCGCTTTTTTTTTAATTGTAAAATACACATGACATCATTTGGCGTTGTGACTTGTAAATTATGACTTGAATTTATTGCAGTAGAACATTCGCCATCACAACGAATAGCTTTCAATCTAATTTCGTATAAATTCGAGTTAATTCATTATTCATACGAAAATGCTGCTTTATTTTATTAACTTTTTTTATCACGGAGCTACTGAATGAACACTTTGCGGAGAACATAAAATTTTCACCGACACATAATTAATTTTCACTAATTACAATTTCATGTGTGCACAAGACGCTTTTTTCTACAGTCTTGTGATTTTATACTGTGCACACAAAAGAAACGTAAAGTTAAAGAATAATTGCAAAAATTTTGTAAAAATTAAGCCATTAAAATAATAGCGAGACTTAGTTTTGAATTACTCTTACCTTGTGTGATAGTAGGATTAGTAGGCAACGTTAGGGAAAGGGTGTCTCAATACGAATTTGAATTTTGAATCGCGCTCCATTTCCAACTGTCAATTGTTTAGTTACTCATATTTGGTAGCTGTCATATGGAAACAGCCATTTACGAAAATAACGCGTTATTCAATTGCGAAGTTCTATATGCTCACTATCACGCTATCGGGGCAGAAATCTATCTAACTAGGTCAAATCACTGGGACAATTCGTATAAATGTTTGGGGTAAACATTTTTTCAGATTTTCATAAAGTTGCCACATGAAGGTTTTAGGTTCGTTGATTTCAAATATGTTATGATCAGTCACTCCTTGAGATCTCCTGGTTTTGCAAAGCTATATCTTTTTAAAAATTGTAACAAATTTCTCCAACATATCGGTCCAACACCATTACACGAAGAATATACCTGACCGTAAATTTCCCACCATCGTGTTTTATTGTTAATTATACATTTTTTGTTTCTCGTAGTATCTGGCTCAAAAAAAATTTATTTTATTCTTATCAGACCACAAAACGGTACATCAATTCTCGGATGGCCAATGTATATAATTTTTAGTAAATTTAAATCGAATTTATGTCTAGGGGAGACTGGGTACGGTTGTAACAGCTTGAATATTTCCTAAACTATCTACAGGAGAGTGAAGAGCATAAGGGGAAAAAGACGTGGCGGGCAGGTATACACACGATTACCAGTGTCACCGCGCCGTCCGCGTGGCTATTGCGCGTGTAGGAGGCTATATTGTGTTTTGTGCATCAAAAGTAAGAATTTTTGGTCGATTTCTTTTCAAATTATCTTTATTAATAATGCACATTACGTTTCACAGATTTTTCTTCGTCTTTGCTAAACTTTTACGGTATGTAATCAATTGTTAGTTGGAGTGTAGGCTATTTTGTTTCGGACGTCGATCCGTTTTACTGGCACAGAAGAGGTTGGGTACGGTTGTAACACCTCGAATATTTCCTACACTATCTACAGGAGAGTGTGGAGTATAAGGGGAAAGAGACGCGGCGGGCAAGTATACACACGATTATCAGTGTCACCGCGCCGTCCGCGTGGTTAATGCGCGTGCAGGAGGTTATATTGTGTTTTGTGCATCAAAAGTAATTATTTTTAGTCGATAACTTTTCAAATTATCTTTATTAATAATGCATATTACTTCATAGATTTTTCTTGATCTTGATTTTATTATTATAATAACTTTGTTGAATTTGATTGTTTTTTGTAATAAAACTCATTGAAAGTACTTGTTTTTGTTTATTTTGGATATGCTACAACCGTCCCCCATCACTGGCACACAAACTGAATAATGCCTTGCTGACAAAAAAATACTGCATATATGATATTTATTTTCAGTGTGATGTTAACTCAAAAGAATATTCTTCAATTTGTAATGTTGTATATAGTTCTTAGATTTGTGATAGCAATGATATGAGCGATAGAAGAAAAATTGTTACAACCGTACCCAGTCTGCCCTACTGGCTGATCCACTCTCAACAACTCTTGACCACTCTGGTCCACTGGGCCGTGTGAATAGATTCTTCCTTATTATAACGGAGTGTTCATATTATGAGATCTTTACAAAAATAACATACATGTTGAAATTTTTTCACAAGTCCTTAAACGTTAGATTCAGCAAATTTATCACAGCGATAATATCAGGATGGGGTACTTAGTATTTAATGCGACGCTGTTTTAAAATTAAAAAGAGATGCACAGAGCAAATTGAAGAAGCTTAATTATATAAGATATGTTCATTTAGTCAAAATTATAAAACGAAACGAGTCTCTATTAACAATTTATTTGTTGGGGAGATCCTTGTTTCCTTGGCCCCGCTTTTTGGGAACGAGGTCCCAATTTTTGGGATGCAGGTGATGCTTTACTTTAACGCATCATATGTATTTGAGGTATTTAAATGAACTCTCGATCTGACATCTCACAACATCATCTAAATATTTCTAATATGATGCTGGGCATCATCTGATTCATTTCCGAATTTCCTATCTGTCACACTTGTAAACGATTTCTAAAATTTTATTGAAAGAAATTCGACGGCTAATATTGATTCACAATTCGCATAACCAGCGAAAATATTCCATTGTACTTGCTATCGGAGCATATTTTCCATTTTTTGAAGATATTGTTGCTATTTTGATGCTTGGCTTCTTAATGTCAATATTAAAGTTATTGACGTTTTTAATTTCAAAAAACGAAGTTCAATTGTGCCACAACATCATCATCAACAAAATTTAGAGCAATTAAGAACTCACTGGCAGTTTCTTTTACACTATGATGAAGTTATACGCAAATATATTTTGCCGTTATTATAAACCAAATCCACACCACAAATTATTTAAAAAATTTTGTGTTAGGGGAGGATCTCTGTCTAACCATCATCGAGTACCTACTAAGTACACTTATGTATCTGTGCTAATACGTTTTTGAAATTTGTTATCCCCTTTATTTTATTGGCAGAAGAGGATGAGCGCACATATGAGTAAAAATCGTTTCAATTCAACTCAGCATTGTCTTAAGATCCACCCACACTGACATTTCGGCATAGTAAACAATTTAGGTTTCCGGAATCAACTGGCTGTTCGGAGCGGTTGATTATGGCTTTAATGAAAGCAACAAACTAAGAACAACCTTCCACTTGGTCCAATTAACCTTTGTTTTTATCGTCAAAACAATTTTGTTTGGCAGTAAAAGGAAATAACCCTGTTCGATCCTTGCTGCTGGCCGTGGGCGTATGGCGCCCACACTGCCAACACAACCGAAAATCAAATAGAGGCAACTTACTTGGATGAACTTCGTGACCATGGCAGTCTAAATCCAGATGATGGTTCATAACCAAAGACGGCTGTACTAATCCACCCTGATGATTGTGCAAAGGTAACTGGTGTGCCAAATGGCCACCGATCTCTGCCATTACCATATATGCTATTTACCTCTGGATAGCTAAAAACTCCGCGACACAGCAGTGGTTAACTGCAACTTCAACAGCGGTTCATCGGAACAGTGGCCAACACACGAGAACTTCTCAACAAAACTCCTTCCGCGCGATCAAGGGATCATCTTCGCACTTGCACTGTCATCCATCACTAGTCACACCTGAATCTATCCGAACCGCCAACGGAACGATGCGGTGGTGGGCTTAGTACGCGTTCTAAGGCACTTCGGAGCCGCTGCTGAGTGGCAAGTCCGAGCACCGGGCACGGTGCAGCTGCTTCGCGGCTCAGGTGACAAACAAAAAGCGAAAATAATAAAGAAAAAAAAAAGCGAGCAGTCGAATCGATTCACATCAAAAATCGATAGACGCTGCCCGCAATCCGATGCTGGAGCTGCTGTGCTCGGGGACAGGGCCAGGCGCCGCACAAGAACGGTGCTTCGGTGCAAATTGAACAAGTTCGAACGGTACGATCGCGCCTACAACTCATCAAACCACGCCAGCATTCGACAGACGACTAACTGGACTGGAGCTGGAAACCGCTTTGTTACCTCTCGTCGCACCCGTCGGCGACATAAACGTACACACCCGCACACACTAGCAGCACTCAGCAGAGCAGTTGCCACTCGACGGGCGCAGCAAGCCTCCTCTCGGCGAAACCGGTTCAAGACACAGCGCCGGGGATGTGGCCCGTGCTTTGTCCGTTATCAGTCCCCTACCCGAGGCGCGGCGACCCAGCTATGCCTGTGTATATACGGCAGGCACATAATCCCCTTCGAGCAACTATGGCGTACGCACAAACCAATCAGCGAGAGTAGCGCGCATGCCCTGGCGGTCACATGGGCACACCTTCCTGATTGGTCCAAGGTGTTTGATTTGTTTCAGTGCAATTGAGGCTGTAAACGTGCCCCGCTGCGAGCCTGCACGCCGCGCGAGGTGGGTTGAGAGAGACGCCCTCCCACCCACCTACGGCTGAACCAGTCTACAATCCGGCTGGCGGCTCTCGGCTCCACTGCTTCCCAGTTCGTATACACGCACCCAGAGAGCCCCGATTGTGATTCTGTGTGCGTATCCGTGCGTGCCTTTACTGTGTAGCCGTAGCTGGGGCCAACAAAATGGTTGCGACAACACCTTTCGCTCCGCTTTGTGTTTCGCCGCACAGAGGGGCCCGACCCGACGACGACGCCCGGGTGTCATAAATTCACCTCGAGTGCCTCTGCTGCTGCTGGGCGATGCGCGGCGCAGGCGCTCTTCCTCCTTCGCGGTCGAGACTGTGGCTGGCAGTTTGTTTTGAAAATGGTGTCGGTGAAGAGGGCTTGCAAGGGTTGCCCGCATCAATTCTCGCTTCGGACAAATTCGCCCGGCGATATCCGTTTGATCGCTCGCGTGCGCTCCGGTTTTGCTGTTTGGCGCCCGATTAAGGAAGCGCGGCAAAGTGCTGGGGCGCGGACTGCGACTCCACCAGATGGATCTCCACCCTCACTGGCCAGCGGCAGCGGTGAGAAACGCGTTTTTATTGTGGATTTTATTAAATATTGCGGCCAAGGGATTTAAAGTACCCCTCGCTGGGGGCGATGGGCACTATGGCGGAGGGGCCGTGAAGCTGCCGGAGCCCGGGGATTAAAGATTTAAACTTTTCGCAACTTTTGGACAGACTGCTTCACTGTGGGGTGCTGCAGTGGTGGATATTCCTTTGTTTTCTAGTTTTGTTGCGGGAATTTCTGCCGGATTGCTTCTAAACTGGGAGAACTTGGTGGCATTCAATTTAGATGGGACGGAAAAATAATTTTTTTTTTGCAAAGTTCAACGAAACATCAGATAATTGTTCCAAGCGAATCGTTCGGTGTGTGAAACTTGAATATTTCGCAATATAAATTATTAAGAAAATTTTTGTTTTACATTTCATTTTAGGATGCGGACATACAAGAGAAAGGGTTGGACTTCGAGGCAACAACTTAGTGACGCAGCAAAAGTTGTAATGGACAAACAAAAGAAAGTGAACGCTGGTAAAGAATTTAACATCAAAAGAATGACTTCAAAAAGATACGCCACCGCTCAAAAAAAAAACCACTGACTCCATTTAATTTTTATGTTAATGGTATATGTCCTTGTCAATACTTGCAACCTTATTTCATCAACGAATCATCTGTACGAAGGTTTTTGAAACAATACCGTCAACATCGTCAACAATCGTTTATAGTGTGCCGAAGAGAGTCACAATTGACCTTCAACAGAATGGGTTCAGTCATATTCGGAAGAATTGAAATTCAACCTCTATGGATCCGGTAGAGGAGCTGGAGTTCGACGCCGACATAGGTACAGGCAGAACGTTTTAACGAAAGGTGTATCGGCCGAGTCCAAACAATGAAGTATTCTCCGTATGTATGGTGTGGGGAAGCATAACTTCCACGGGTGTTGGTGAATTATTATTTACATGTGAATAGCACGGCATATGTATAAAAAATCATCAACGCAGTGTTGCCAACAATAGAGTGATTTATAGAAGTGACCAGTGCTTACGGGTAAGTAGCTTTCGGTAAGTATAAAATCGCTAATATGGATTTTGAATTTGGATTTCAACAACTAACACACTTCTCTTTTGCTTCAGATAACAGAATATTAGAATAAATGAAGGAACTGGGAATAACATGCTACCGTGGCCTGTAAACAGCCCTGACATGAATCCCATCGAACACTGTGGGACCTAATGACGGAAAGGATTCACCAACGAAACCGACGAAAATCAACGAACTTAAAGATACCGTCGAAGGGGTGTGGCGTACCGAAGTCATCGAAGAATAATCTAGGAAAATTTTATGGTCCCATGCCGAGAAACAGAGTTAAAAATCACCAAGCCAAGTGTTTTCCCAATAGCAAGAAAATTCTTTAAAGTAATATTTGCTGCAAATGGCACTCTCCTAAAAATGTCAGTCGTGTTTCCAAGGAGTGTGTTGTTAAATACCAAATTCATATAGCATCCAAAAACAAGATGGCCGGCAAAGAATCGCTTGGTTTCGGACGGCTTCATCAAGTCACTGGACCGTAAGGGTTAGTTTACAGTAGCCCACATGGATGATGTAGTGATTTTATGTAGAGGCAAATTCCTCAGCACTCTCTGCGATCTCCAGCAGCAAGCAATGCAGACAGTGAATAGGGACCTGTCAGTTAACCCTGACAAGACCACAGTCAGAATGGAATGGGATGAAAACTCTCTGACCTCATTGCGACTTCTAAAAAAGAATTAGTTATATGGGTCCCTGGCCAATACAACATTTGGAGAGCTAATTCAGATGCGAGTTGGAGGATGAGGCTATCACACACTTTCTGTGTGTGTGTCCAGTCTACAACAGCACGAGAGTCGTTCTATTCGGAGATTTTAATGTATGACCCTAAAGATCTGCACAAACTGACGATGCCCATTATTATGAGCTTTGATAGACGACTTATACAGGACATCGAGATTAACTCAGATGGAAGATTCTCTCCTCGAGGCATGTACAATGGGATCTCAAGTCTAAGTGCTCGATGTGTCTACCCACCTCGTCACAATCTACATCTACATGGCTTCCAAAGTTTTTGAGTAAGAATCCCGAATTATCCCTCACCAAATTTGGTTTGGCAAAAAAAAACTTGGAATGGACCTTTAGTTTCTGTCAATCCCGCTACAGCCCGGGGGAAAAATATGATTTATTTTATTCAACTTAAATTTTAGGACAAAAAGTAAATAAGTTAATCATTTTGGGCACACTTTGGGATATTCCAAGAATATTTAAGCTGTCGTAACTTTATGAAAATAGGGCAAAGTAACTGAAATTTTACTTTCCATCCAGCGACCCGTTTTTTGGCATAAATCATTTTTCCAAGATATTAAGTGCACAGGTGCTTTCCCATTTTTAATGCTAAGTAACTATTAAGCATTTTTGAAGCAGAACGTTTTAAGGAGCTTCTCCACCTTCTACTTTTTCCCTCCGAAGAAGGAATCTGATATGCAGCTGAAGTTATTCCCCGAGTGAAGGAATATCTATTAATTAAGAAAAAACAACCCGAAGAACTTGAGGACTTGTAAGGAACTAACTAATTTCCTAAAACCCCACTGCATCTGAAAATGTCGACATTGCAGTAGTCACAGCACAGGCATGGGAAAACTAAAATGCGAAATTAAGTTTAAAGTTAAAATGAAAATGGGGAAAAAATCCAATTACGTCGTCAGAAGAAAGAAATTTTCTCGAAAGTTGGACTGAAGCCTAAGAAGTTTCGAGGAACTTTATCGTTTTCTTTAAAATATTCGCCCCGAGCAGCAGCTAGTTATTGCGAGCGGAATAAGCAAAATTTACGAATGAGCAAGGAATCCACCAAAAAGGGGACAAATAAAAGTTTCGCTAAAAAGTACAGCTTAAGTCTGGATGCTTTCCTCACACAAACTCGCTCTGGTTATACTCCGAGACTGGCTCTGGCTCCCCTGAAAATCGATCGGTTGCTTTTATTGTGGAAGAAAATGTGACTTCACGCTCCAGAGGAACAGGAGTAAAATGCGTGAAAACAAATTGTTTCAATGGGCGAATTGAACGGGAGTTTCTAAGTGTGCACTAATTTTTTTTTAAAAAAATGTCCGAGAAGTCCACACCAGTTAAATAAATTGTGTCTAAAATAGAGTATGAGGACAAAATATCTGAGATGTAAAAATAAAATAGAACAAAGTAAACAATACATGAGCCGTTTATCTTGGATCTGAGGCAAATCAATTCTTTGCAAAAAATTTTTATTTTGAAGTAAATTAAGTTGCGGAAGATAGGGCAAAGGGGCCCGGGCGGGTAAAGCGGCCACCTTTTCTTTAAGAAGCAAGCAATAAGCGCCGTCTGTTAACAGCGCATGGAATTAATTCATTGGCCGACGCCATATTGCTCCAGCGTAGGTACACCAACACGCTTAGTTCGCGCGGAAAGATTTTATCACGGCAAAGGGAAAGGTGGTTTTTCTAGTCTCTGATATAAGGTGAGTCGTTTAAGGGGGATTTCTCCTCGAGCGGTTTCAAAATTTTTTTTTAGTTTAATCCCTTCTACATATCCCCAAAAATGTTCCCTGAAAAGAATTTTTGAAAATTTCGTTCCGTTTCCGAGTAAAACTGTTTACAAGCCGAGCGCGCAGGGTCCGTTTAAAATAGTTTAAATCCCTGCAGGCACGAATTGTGTCCGGAGGGAGCCGACAGCTGGTGCAAATGTAGAATGGCGCAAGCTGCAGGTACACTCAACTCCTTCAGACATCAGGCCCCTCTCGCAAATTTTGTCAGGAAGCTATATTTCCGATCTACGAAGCTCTATCCACAGCTGATTTGATGGAGAGATGTCTCGGAGGGAACACTCAGAACAATAACGAGAGTTTTAACGCTTCCGTCTGGCGATTTGCACCAAAGCTTTTACACATCGTTGAAATTGCGACATGTATTGCAGCTTGCATTTTCAACGAAGGTGCAATTTCATACCTGAAGATGTTTTCAGAATTGGGGATAACAATTGGGACACAGGCAAAGAATATCTGCATGGCCACAGCACAGATAACAAGAGGCTGTTGAGAGCTGAACGATGCTTGCCAAGCGCGCCAAAACGTGCAAAATTATCGGATTCCAGCGTTTCTACCATCAGAAAAGAATTTCTTGAGGAAGAAGTAAACTTATACTATGGGCCAGGCATAGATGATTAGCTGTAAGTTTGTGACAATTAGTGTTATTGCATTGCAAAACTTTAAACGCGTTTTTCTCGAAACAACGTTTTTTGAACTTCGTTCCCGGATTGCGTTAAATCTATTTAACCGATTCGGGTTCTTGTTAATTTAAATTAAAGTTTATACTATTCCTGGGTGCTCTATGTGAGCTTTTTTCAAAATTCGAATTTTTAATATTTTTTTCGAGCTAAAATAGTAGAAAAAAATGCAAAAAATTGATCTTTTTTTCAAAAAATGGCGCCATTTGTTAAAGAATTCGAAATTTGAAAAAAGCTCACATAGAGCACCCAGGAAAAGGGTATATTTTAAGAAAGTTTCGGAATTTTTCAGATCGGACTACTACAGCACCCGGAATCCGGGACCAAAGTGGGACATGCATAACGGAGACCTCCTTGTTTGTGATTGGAAGGCCGCCATTTTGATTTTTTACGAAAATTAAAAATATAAAAGCATGATATAGTCGATACTTACTTCATTCATTTACTCCTTTTCCCTGTTCCTCAAAAAAAAAAAAATTGGGAAAAAAAGGGTAATTTTTGAATGCTCCAGGGAGAAATCCCCCTTAAACATTATAATAATAAACATAGTAACTGTTCAATATGAATGATATCATTTCGGGGATTGTTATCCTATGACCTCCTTAAAACTTCTGGTGTACCTCAAGGCAGCCATTTCGGTCCGATTTTGTTCAATATCTATTTATACGTTAACAACTTTTCAGTGCTCCTACATCATTCAAAAATTGTATGTTATGCTGACGATGCCAAGATATTTCGTGTTGTTTATACTGAATTGGACTATGAATACTAATACTGCTTCTGAGACTGCTTTGTTATTTAGTACAGCATTCCAGTATTGCCGATGTTTGCCGCACATTCTGCATTTGATGCCAGTTTCTCTATTTACCTATGTTTATCGCGCCGGACACTTCTTTTTACATGTCGGTGTAGTTGGGAATATTCATTTAAATAATTACTAACAGCAAACATCAAAAACAAAAAAGAAAATCTTACACATACACCCTTGGCCAAATGTATTAGGCACCCCCTGAAAATCGTACTAAAAAGTTTATTTCCGTAAATTAGGGGAAAATAAAAATACAGTTAGGTGTAACTTATTGACCTTTATTCTTACTATTAATATTTTGTCGGTCCGCCCTTAGCTCTTATTACCGCAGCTATTTTTTTAGAAATTGTGCGTACAAGCTTTAGGCACTCTTCAGGAGAAATTTCGTTCTACTCTTTCTGGATGACTTGTTTTAGTCCTGTTTTGGATGTGATGTTGTGCTACCGTGTCTTCCGTTTCAGAAGGCACCAAAGATGCTCAATTGGATTGAGATCTGACGACTGTGCAGGCCACTTTATGACGTCAAAATTTTTTTTTCCAAATATCGCCTACTGGCTACAGATGTGTGGCATGGCGCGTTGTCTAGTTGGAATTTTATATAGTCCGCATTAGTGTCACCATAAATCTTCGTGATAGAAGGGTGTAGAACCTCTTCCAACAAGGCAATTTATTTTTCGCTATTCATGCGTCCTTCACAAATAAACATTTCAACCACTCCAAAGGACGCTATACAATCCAAATCATCACGCTGCCCCCTCGGTGTTTAACCGTGGACACGACGCATTCGGGAAGGTAAGCTTCACCTACCCTCTTCCTCACAAACGTGGAACCAGGGGTGCCGAAAACCTGAAAAATTAAAAAAAATTAACATTATTTTCAATATTCATGAAATCTTTCACAAACGGACAGATATCGATTCCACCATTATAAATAATTAAAATTATACAAAATAAAGCTTACCTCAAAGATTGATTCGTCGGACCATATCACGTTATCCCAATAGGCCTCCGTCCAAGATTGATGTTTTAAGGCCCATTCAAGACGATCTTTTTTGTTTTTTTCTGAGAGCAATGGCTTCTTCCTAGCCTTGCAACCTTTCAGCCCTGCATCTACAAGTCTTCTTCTTGTGGTTCGAGCACTAATCGTTCTGCCAATCTGATCAGATAGACCAGCAGCGAGCTCAGAAGACGTTTTTTCCAAATTTTTGAGGGACTCTCGAATCAAATTTCGATCATCACGTTCCGAACTGACTCTTTTTCTACTAGTTTTTTGTCTATTATTGTGTGATCCAGTGTCCAGAAAACGTCTAATAGCACTTTGCACCGCAAAACGAGAACATTTCACCGTTTTTGCTATTTCAACTTGAGATTTGCCTTGTTCTTACAAAAACCGAATTCGCATCCGTTCTTGATCACTAAGTTCTCTTGTTTTAGGCATTTTCACACTATTAGTAACCAACACTTCAAACTCCGTTAAAAAACCAACAATATTTAGGCACTTACTTGCACTACGAGCAGTAATTGCAAACTGAAATTTTTTTACAAAATCCTCAAAATTACAGATTTTCCCAACCAGACATTTTATGACCCTTCTAGGAAAGGGTTCATTACATTAATTACCATTAATGACTGTTGGGAACATATTGACAAACAAGATAATTCTTTCTAGGAATTATTTTGTACGATACCTGCAAAACACTAGGGTGCCTAATACTTTTGGCCAAGGCTGTATGTACATACATATATCTAAAGTGGATCAATAACAATTCTATTTTCTGCAAAAGTTTTCATTTGCTCTCAGAAAACGCACAGAAATTTTATTAAAACAGTTTATTGTGATGTGATGCATGGGGCTTAAGGCGGCACCATTTGTCACTGCATGCGTCCTTGCTTGCACAGCACTACGCGTACAATTGGAGCCGACGACGCGTCCTCTTATTGACTTTTTTTGAAAATCCTAGAGCGCCTTTTCCACGTTTAAGCATTAAAAAGCAGCGAGCCCAAAGACCTTGCGAGTGCCCCTCATTTGTGATAATTATAAAAATTGCCCGGGCGGTGGAATTCAGCTTTTGCCGGGCCGGTGCGTTAATTAAGTAATTAAATTTCGCATGCACCGGATCGATGCCATCGAGGGTCGCACTTATTAAAATTAATTTCGCCGGCGCGCATTTCTTATTTACTTACATGCAAAAATTATTCGCGAGTGGCCGAAAAAATGGGAAAATTTTTAGTTTTATTAAATTACTGCCGCTGCCATTGGCAGGAACGGTTCAGTTACCCAGCCGCAGGGAGAGCACCATTATCGCCTCTTGGGTAAATGGGATGCCTCCGGGGACCGGGACTTACCCGAGTTCCGCGAAAGTTCGATTATATCTGGACTTGTACAAAAGACCGGGGAGTTTCATGTCGCGCGAATTAACCTGTTGTCTAGGACTTTATCCGCCTCCGTTTGGCGAAGCCCTGGAAGACTTGGACGGGCATGGTAGCTCTCATTTTCGTTTGCGTGTTTCACTTTTATCTTCAACTCGCCCGCAGCCTGCTCCTGTGAAGTAATCAAAAAAGGGTTAAACCGGGATCGAAATAGAGCGGTAGCGGCACCGGCGGCAACAACAATGGAGGAGCAAGCGCCTCCTGGGCAGGTATGGAGGTAATGGTGCTACGGCTCTAAATGCCGCTCGCCGGGCGAGCAGGGATCGATATCCATTAGGAAAATTAAACTGTGGCGGCTTTTGGTTGGTCCCTTTTCAGCTCATCGGGGACACGTGTGTATGTTCGCCTCCACCGGGAGGGTATATGCGTCGCTGCTGCACGGGGCATCAAGAAGACAGCCGAACCCCCGTATACCTACATATGTCTATTTTGACATCGTGTTGCTTCCAAGTTTGGGCCTCTGCCCTCTGCGGCACCCGGGTGCACCCGCCAGGATGTGCCTTTTGTTCGCTCCCCGTGTGCTGCTTTGGAATGTGTTACGAAGCAGTGGCGGGGCTCTGTCGAGGTACAACAAAAAAAGCGCACCGCCGCCATCGAAATAAAGCCACCATTAATGCAAATAAATATCACACTTAATGGAATTTCAGCTGCAGCGGTGACACGAACGGGCCAGCGATCAATTAATTCCCGCCCGGGCGAAGGGATGCAAGCACGTAAGGGCACCCCTTTAATCATGTGTCGGGACTCGGGAGCTGTAATTACAACGAATAGTTCACGCTGCTGTAATTTGTCGCAGGGCGGCACAGACCTGTTCAGTTCTGGCAATCAGCCATTTCGGTGCACCGAGTTATTAGCGATATTCGTCACATTTTGTTCTTTTGTTTTTTTTTTTGAAAATGGCATGAAATAAATATCCAGACTGTGCACAACCCAGCATTCATTTTGCATGCCTCGAAACGCCCGAATTTTGAGGTAAAAATTGAGAACCGACAAGCCTTACCTCGTACGATGACGTCATAGAATTGATCCGATTCGACGCCGAACAGGGAATCAACCTTTTGGGCAACTTTTAAGGGGTCTACCCTCTTTTCGGAGGAAAAAAAAAGGTTAATTTCAATAAAGTTTTCGATAGGTTTAAATTATGAAAATGGAAAATAAAATTGTTGCACTCAATAAATACACTCTCGAACTATATCACAAAATTTTTTTTTATTCATTTTTGTGAAATTTTAAGCATGGAACTGCTGGTCGAAAAATGATCCAAAAAACGAGAGGGGTGTGCGGCGTTGATGAAATCTCCGAGTTGCATGGTCGGGGGAAAAAAAAGTAAAGAGTTTTAGGTTCAATATATTAATAGCTATAGCGCATCGGGGGCGATTTTTGATTTTTGCAAAATTGACAAAATGGCAGACATTTTTTGAAAAACTACGAAAAAAAAATTTTTTTTTCACCGTTTTTTGCCAAAAAAAAATTTTAAAATCAAAATTTTGGAAAACCTCCTCGATGCGCTATAGCTGTAGTCATAAAGAATGTTTGGTAAAAATTTGGTGGGAATCGGTTCGGTAGTTTCCGAGATTTCATCAACGCGGTGTCGAAAAAGTTATTTTGTGAAAAACGCGATTATAGTTTTGTTAATGGCATCGTAAAAAATTTCACCTAAGCCTAATTAGCGATGCCTGGACCATACACTATGCCTTCTTCTTCCTCGAAATGCACATTTTCGTCCAAAGTAGCGTTCCTGCGATATGTTCTGGCTTCCTTGGAGGCATCAGTGCTGCGTCGGCCGCACGCCCACTTCTCGATTATAAACAAACGCGCAGAGATGTTGTTATATCAAAATTTTAAACTCGACTAATTTTGAGACAAAAATACAGTTACACTGCTCCGATCTTTATAAAATTTTAATATGATATTTCTGTATATATATACTTTATGAAAAAGCAATAAAAAAAAATCGATTTATAGGAGGGTAGACCCCTTAAGTAAAGCATGTTCGCACGATACCGCATTGTCTTTCAATTCGCAAGCGAGTTCATGTTGATTCGATTAATATCGCCCCATGAGAACGCGGCGAAAAAAGAAGACATTTGTGTAAATGTTTATACTGCCTTGCCTCTTAGTTTAATGCTTTTCCATCTTCTGCAGTAAAAATTACTATTGAAGTTGTTTGTTTTGAGCTTGGGAAACTTTATGACAGCTGGTTTAACAAAGAATGGGAAATAAATTTTATGTGAGATCTGTTTAATCGGTCTTTACTCGCAGCTCACACAGAGCCGCACACGAAATGATCTGGATTGGATTTACGTAACTTAGAACTTAAATCGTAGAAATACACACAAGTGGGGTGCTCGGATCAATTCGATCGCAATTGCGAACTTGGCCACGATCAAAAAAGAAAATTTAATATTTCCACCGCCGGCATTCGGCGATAATATGTGAAATAATACAATCCTCTCGATTCCTCGTCGTGCACAAGAGCTTGCGTTTTCACAGACCTCGACTTGGCGAATTTTGCGCAAAGACTTGGGCCCCCACCCGTATCCAGTTAGCACTACACCTCAAGCCAAACGACTATTTGTTGCACCCCGCCAGAATACAAGCTTCACGAAAACGAAAAAGGGTTGGTGACTTTTATGACTTTAAAAAATACGAATAAAAAGTAAAATTCAATTTATAACCGTTTCGTTGTAACTTTTATAAAAGTCATTTGTTAAAGAATTTTTCATTTTGGCATATTGGAAGCAGAGATACATTTTCGATTTTCAGAAATAAAAATTATATTTCGATTGAAATAAGTTTTGCTCTTAAAATAAATCTCAGAAAATGATTTTCGGCAATACTCCAAACGTTGTCTTAAAACCCCCGTAAGGGTCCACTGATGTCTGGAAGCTCTGGAAATGTGTGCAAATAATAAACTTGCAGTCAGAGCTGTAATATAATGCATTACTTTAGAATGAATTATCACAGCCATTACCATTACAAGTAATGCGGTAAATGTGGATTACCGGAGCATTACTATTAATAGTACAGTGAATGGTACTGGCTCTTCACCATTACCAAAATGTTCACGGGCATTAATTATTAATAATAAGTTACTCAATAATGTAAATATTATGCTTTCTGCGTATATTTTCGTTCTTCCTATAATGCTCGTAAACGTTTGCACAATTTAAAATAGACTGGTGTAAGGTACTAACTGCTCAATGAACAATTAATATAGCAAGTAAGCTATAACTGCAATAATAAGAAATTTTTTATTTATTAATTTAAAATTCACGATTTACAATTGTGAATACATAGTAGGACTGCTATTTAAAGTGCTCGAATTAGAAATTTATACATCTTGAATATTAGTAAGTAGACATAGCCGCAACTGTATTCATTAGTAATATTTAAGTTGGGAAAAAAATATTTTCTGACAAAAACCCAAGACTGTTTTGTGTAAAATTAAAACTTACAATCTACCTATCAATCAAATTTAAAGCTATTAATTACTATAACTAAACTAGCCTACGCTTACTGGCAATTGAGTTGCCTGATGCGGGGATTTTCGGAATACGAGCATTTTCCGAAGAAGTTGGCTGCTAAGGTATTTAGTTTCTCGCTTATGAGCTCCATATTTGCCTTTTGGTGCAGCTCAGAGGTGGAGAAGTGCCATGGAAGGTTCATGATCATTTTGAGGATTTTATTTTGGGCAGATTTGTAGCTTTTTTATATGCGTGCGCGCACATTTAAACATTTGAATTTTAATTAAGAGGCTTGTTTTGTTAAGGACTGAGTTAATGTGTTTCGAAAAGGTGAGGGTTTTATCTAGGGTTATCCCGATATATTTTACTTCTTCGGTCTACGGGATGTCGCAGCCGTTAAGTTTAAGATTATTGGTAGGCCAAAAACGTGCATTTTGCCTACGCGTGAAGAACATGGCTTGGGATTTGTTGGGGTTTATTTTTATTTACCATTTATTGGAATAATCCTGAATGATATCTAGTCCGCTTTGGAGATTTTCACAGATGGATGAAGGATTCTCATGGGAACTAAATATTGCTGTGTCATCAGCGAATATCGACGAAAGACAATTGGGTATACACGGGAAGTCTGCTGTATATAAATGTATTATAGAGAATAGGAGCAATAACAGAGCCTTGGGGAACTCCAGCCACAATAGTTTTTTCTGAGGAAAAAGCAGAACCGAGATATACCTTAAATATAAGAAATAATAATAAGAAAAAATCAAATCGTTTATTTGATTTTGTGCAGTAGCTGTGTGTAGACTGTAAAGGACACTATATATATTACCTACATTATCAGCAATGAGTGAAGTGGAAAATACGTGCATTAATAAAATAGATGATTATGACAATGTGATGCAATCTACTGTTCACACTTAGAGAAAGGTAGGACAAAAAATTTGTTGTTATTCGCATATTATATCATCAAAATACAAATATCAATAGAAATGTGAATCTTCTGAAAGCATACGGTGAAATAGATGCTTATGTAGAAAAACGCGTCGACATATAATACTATAGATTCAAATATTATCGAATATTGGGAAGAAAAGAAATATGTTTATCCCTCCCCCTTATCCAAGTTTAGCATAAGAAAGCATTAAAAAGTTACTATTTGTAAAATTAAATAGAAACATTTAAATTGAAAAAAAACCTTTTAATGTAAAATTTCCTTGTTTGATAGTGTTGTTCGATTTTTATATATTTTCAGCTATTTAAATAATTACTTACTGCATTTTATTTACTGTATCTTTGTCTGTAATACCCCAAAACGAGGAAAGGAAAAAAAATACTTTTATTTGTTCACTGAAAAATAAAACTATAAAAATGACTTTTATTATTTGACTGAAAAGTAAAAGTTAAAAATTACCGTTTTTTCATGGCTTTTATATGTATAAAAAAAAGTCAATTTTTTCGTAATCATATGCGACCAGTAGATAGTGCTTTCAAAAATTCACATACCATTAAAATATTTTTTGTCGCAGTCGCCATTTTGTAGGTGACTTTTTCGTTTGAAAATTAGGAAATACAGGTTATATTCGAGTCCTGCGAAAAACAAATCAATGCTCCTAGTCCAGTCAAATGGTCGGAAAAGAGGGCAATCAGAAGATTTTGGGTAGACTGGAATTATTTATGGATTCTGTTGGGGGCCAGTGGGGAGTACAAAATGCAGTTTGTGATGCTGTGAAACCCTTTAAAATAATGATAATAGAAGATAAAACTAGGTAAATGAAATTTAAGAAGAAGCTCTAGAAGAAAGCTCTTACGCATTTTTTTTTGTAAAATTTAAAATAAAAAAGTTATAGTGGTTCTGATATGTTTTGATCAAATATTTTCATCTTTTCCGGCTTCGAGCTTATTTATTATTAATTTTACGTGAAAAAGTTATTTAACATGAATTGTAGAGAATTTGATTCCCAACAAAAAATCGTAGATCTTTGATCTGGAATTCATCTAAGTACTCTAAACGAACTCCAAATTTTATATTAGGGCGTGAGGTATTGCATCACTTTGGCACAAAAATTATTAATGGACAATGCCATTTCACTGTATTTGGTCTATCGGTACCATGTCGAGGTGTCTAAAATAAAAATACTGAAGAAGCTGGTCGCCATAGAGATTTGGATATGCTTATGCAAAAATAAACTGAAGCCCCGTGGCAATAAATATAACCTGACTGGGCTTATCCGCAAGCATCCATCATCTCGCAAGCCACTGGAGCACGTGGGAGTGGAGGCAAGGCCAAATAGAATCATGTGAGCCAGAAGCTCTTAAATTATGCAGGAGCCTGTTTCGAAATTATAATTAGGAAATCCGCCGTGAAGATGTTGGGGCAAGATGGGCCGAATGCGCGGAGCACTCTTACATTCCCCGATAAATTTTATCTCGGGGTCAAAAGATATACGGAAGGAATCCGACGGACTAATTGTTATCAGCGCCAGACCAGCTGCTCCAGGAGACATCTGCACCCTTTGAGTGGCGCCCACAAGTTTGTTCCGTTACAAAAATAAAATTCCACAAGAAGACACTTCACCTAGCCCGAAATTAGTGAGGGCCGAGGACAAGGACAAATCCTTTGGGACACCGTTTGGGTTTCGGTTGCTCCTGTCTGCAGCCACCATGGGCTACTTGAGATCGTCTTGTTCGTTGGTCTCCGCTGTCCACTCGGCAGTAAATTTTCATGTTCGAATTGCAGGGTGTACTCGACACAAAAAAAAAAATGTTTGCCAGATGACCGACATACAAGCGGTTTCCGATTTCACTGGGAGGAACCCTAAAAATTTTCCGGTTGTTAGCATCGTCCTCTGAAGGATGCCAATTGCGAGGATGTTGTCGCTGAGTGGGGCGTAGTAAACAGCCAGTAACCACCATGAAACCTGATTTCAAAAATTGGATTTTTGTGCTCTTGAGGTAGCCAAACGGCTTTAAAAAAAATATCAATTCTTAAAAGGAGCTCAAACCGCTTATAAGTATGAGCAAAAGAACTTTTCGACTGATATTAGTAAAAGTGCACATGCCGATGTTCTTGGAGACTGAAAATGATAAAAATTTACGAGTATCTCCAGGTTAAGTTCGTTTGCTGTAACAGCGTCCCAAAATAAACGGTGAAATTCGGCTGATCGAATAAATCAATTAAAGAGACAATAAAATCAGCCGAAAGTGGCGAAAATTAAAAGGCGTCTGCAGCTCAAAATGTGACTGTTGGGGAGACAAAGCTTGGCGGTGTGCTGATAAATCGGTGACTAGCCAGCGTCGCTGGTATCGAAGTGTCGGGCCAAGAAAATACAAGTCGCCCAGGTACTCTGGTATCTGGGCGAGTCTATTCGCCACTTAGTCAGAGCCGACCAGGTCCGCCCGATTTGGGGTCATATAATAACCTGGGAAGCACTCTTCGCCCATAAAAACATATTTTACGAGCTCGCGTTTAAGAGCCCAATTAAGCTAATCTCGGATTCATAAATTATGTAAAATTTTGAAGGTTTCTCCGGTGACGGACTCTCGTTATCGGTGGATCCACGTCTGGCGCGGCTCTCGTACCTTATTGAGGCGTCTTGGGCCGGGGCGACCACAATAACTCTGAGTCACGGTGCGCGCCTCGACAATAAAGTCACGATAAAGGATTTCTAATAGCACAAAGTTCATCAAAAGCGCGTAATCCCACCAACAGCAACCGACATGTTGGGGCGAGCTGCAGTCACGACATGACTGTCCTCTGGCCCCGCACAGCCGAGGCGATGGGGACGAAAACAAAAACGGAAAAATATACAAATGAAGCTCCAAACAAAATGTCTCGGCCTTAGATAAAAGCGGCGCCAGCGTAATCGAATTTGTTGACATTTTCTGAATTTTTCTTCTCCGCCTTTATCGGGCATTAATTGTCATTGAAGCTGCCTTCGGGATGAGTTTTTTGTCGGACCAACCCGATCCACTCGGGGCAGACCCACCTTAATACGTTGGTCGTGCCGAACTGCTTATTTCTCAGCTGGAATCAGTGCCGCACTATCATAATCCTTTATTATTCCACACCAGTGCACAAGTCACAACCTCTGGTGGCGAAGGATTAACAGGCTTGTCCAGAAAGTGGGAGAAATTGGGCAGTTTTGCTAATTTTTATTTTACTTTATTTGTTTTTCAAAGATGAGTGAGATATCTGAATTGTATGGTTCGTACGAGCACATCAAGGTTTTTGACCTACACTAATTCCTAAGATAAAAGACCTTCACGCCGTCCTTCGATTTAACCTTTAATGTCTGTAATTTGCATAACATGGAAATTAATTTATTTATTTACAATGGGCCTTTATACGGAAATAAAAGTCTCCAATTACCAGAATATTAAAAGAAAAGAAAAAATCCACAGCTACATATATTTTAAGTTGAAGAGGAAAATAAGAAATAAAAAATACTAAGACAGGTATGATTAAGAAATATTAAGTTTATCAAGGACAGCTTGTCTAAACCTATTAAACCGGTGACTCAGAAGACCAATTTGTAATCTGTTATGTTTTCTTTAAAGTCGGATTAGTGCAACCCGAGTAGTCTAGTCTAGTTGTAAGTGTGCTAAACTGCCGATCCAAATGTCCCAGGTTCGAATCCCACTCGGACCAAACGGTTCCACTACCAGAGTGCGCTTTTCCTAATAAGCGACAGATGGAATCCCCATCAATTAGCTACCGCGGGCTAATCACCCCGATAGCGAACATAAACGATTTAATAAACGCAGGCCTAGTCTCGACGTGGAGGGGCTTTTTGGAAGCCTTACGCTTATAACTGTAGTGAGGTAGGAAGTATAATAATATTATAATATAAATGTAAATCCAGCAAGGCTGGACGCGGTTTAAAAATGTGGTTGAATGGACTTACTGAAAGTAGGCACTCGTATAATTAACCATACATACATAATTGTCAAAGAGGTGTCCAAAGTTTTGTTATAAGAATGCATTCAGCGAGATAAAGTCCTCTTTTGATGAGAGGGAATAGGTTTAGAATTTAGAGTCTCTCTGTGTAAGAAACGTATCGTTTCTTTAATTTTTTTGAATAGACTCCGGGTAAATTTTCTCTGCATTCCATCTATCTTATCAATTTGAACCTGGTGATGAGGTGACCAAACTGTCGAGTAGTACTCGAGGATACTGCGTACAATGGTCAGAAATAGAAGGGTATATGTGAATAAATTACGGAAGTGAGAAGAAGTCCCGCCAGTCAAAATTTCATCAATATGTGCGTTAAAACTTAACATATTCGATGTCACAGAGATCATTACAGTTTACCGCTCGAAAGATCTCGAGGTCGTCAGCATATAAAAGACAGTCAGAAGTAAATGTCATGGTGAAGTAATTGATAAATAACAGGAATAACAGTGGACCAAGAATAGATCCTTGTGGAACACCAGACAGAGGAACAAACTGAAAGGTAGAACAATGAATATGAGAATGTTGCCCTTTATGCCCCGCACACCCGAAATTGCATTCATCAATTAAGAACGAGCGCAATGGGCACAAACACCTGCTTGCTCAGATGTAAATATTCCAACGCATACAGATGAGCCACAACAGCGCCCAGGCCTCAGATCACGGGCCAGCGTAGCTCGGTGCCGAGCTCTGAAGTCGGGTGAATTCTTGGATTCATTTCTGGTGAAATGAACACGGTGGGAGCCAATCGAAGACAAAATGTTCATAAGCACAGCGGACAAATTTTTGTTAGAGATGAGTTCTCTATATACTGTATGCCTGGCGGTATTGGCTTTACCACACTATTAAGTTGCAGTGTTTATAATTTTGATCCCGAAATTGCTGGAAATTTGAAGTTTTTTGAGATTAAATAAGACAGGCATAAATTACCCGATTTATGCGCATATTATTTGTAATTTAACGGGAATCCTTTGAAATTATTCAAAATTTTCATCCGGTTCGAAGCAAATCACGAAGGATTTGTTCGTGGTTTAAAAGATATCGAGCAACAAAAAATGGAGCAAGGCGTCCTGATAATAAAAGTCTAATGTATGTTTGCTCTGCACCCATCCAGCACTTCCTTTAGTACAAAAAAAAAGCGACACTCCTTATTGCGCAAGTAGGAAGGCCGTCTCAAAATAATCGAAGAAGATAAAGGAATTAGAAAGGACTCTTCCGTTCGGATTGCATACCTACCGACAGAAATGCCATCGGCCATGCACACAGAGCCCTCCCCCGTCGAAGTAATGCACATTCTTTACATAACGCAATTAGCTTCTTATCGATAAAAGTTGGGACGCGCCTGTCAGGCATATCTAGCGGCGCCTGGGCTCTGCCCTCCTCGCTCCGAAGGGATAGCAGGAAGACTTTTATGGATTTATGAGGATATTTCCTGGCTAGTTTTTGTGCTTCGTAAAAAACACTTCCCGACAGATTTTATTATTTTACAGCCATCCATTATCCCAAGGTTGACCGGGACACGCTGTTGGTGGCTACCGGGTGTCGCCGCCTGATACCTCCTCAAACGCGAACAATCCTTTGACTTGCCAGCATTCAGGGAAATTATTGTTGCACCACTGCCCCCGAAAGCCGGTTCGACAAAATATTGATTCGCCGGTGTCGAAAACAAGAGATTTGTCCCAAAACACGGATCTGCAAGGTGCCCGCGCCGGCGAGCACCGTCAGATTCAATTAACTAATTACTTGACACCAAAGGGTGACTTCGATTCGCACAAGAGGGTAAATAAAGGGCGTTAATCCATGTGTGATTTATGCGATAAGCACTGCAGACCAAACACAATGAGTTCCTTCGCCGGGCCAGAGCGACCCGGCGACCCTTGTGTCGCCGCTTCCAGGCGACTTAGCAATTCCTAGCTGACCGATTAGGCACAAATCATAACATAACGTCGTAAAGTGCGGGACTGCGCGTCCAATTTTTTGTCCCATTGCCATTTGGAACACTAAAAATTTCTGGAATTATTATTTTCGATCTCGATCGAGTACGTTCGGCCGCCTTCCAGACCAAAAAATACCTTCCGCTCGATTGCACCCACTCGTCGTGATTTATTTTAGCCAATCGTCCCCTCACTTTGGCGGTTGCGTCCTGCAATTTGAGCTATTAGAGTGCTCGTAAGGGCGCAATTATTTCCGCTTTTTATTTATTATCAGTGTGTCACTGGAAACGAGCATATCGTCATATCGATATATGCGAATAAGTCGACATATGTTCATTTGAGCGCAACTGGCATTTCGACATATGCAATTGACAAACTCGCCTTTTTTGTGCTCTAATGCGCATAATTTTTAAGCAACAAATAAAATTTTATAAATTAGAAACCTTAAGGTAAAATACGAATACAAAAAGTATTTTCTCGGAACTCGCCTTTAAACGAGTGTTTTTGCCATTTATTGGACCTTAGACCTTCCATTCCCAAGCCTTCAAGCCGTGTGTATTTTTTTTTCCAATAGGCATTCCAATCGCGATCAACAGTTTTATTTAGAGTGCCCCAAATGTGTTGAGCAACACGTGTGAAAGATTTTGGATGAAAAAGTCTGAATACTGTCTTATACACTAGAACAGACTTATACTAATTTTTCCAAGGCCTTTGACCATGTATCGTATTCAATTCTTTTATACAAAATAAGAAATTATGGCATTTCTGGTCATCTCTTGACATGGATCTCATCCTACCTGTGTGAACGTAAAATGCATGTGTTCTTGAAGTTTGTTCCTGCATCTGGTGTTCCACAAGAATCTATTCTCGGTCCGCTTTTATTTCTGTTATTCTCGTATTAATGGCTTGACCGCAAATTTAACATCTCACATCTCTTTAACGTCTTTTATACGAAAAGGTGATTATACCAGAACCTCATCAGCAAAACAAAATTGATGATTGATTGATTGAGTGGAAGGTATATATATACAGGGTTTCCCAATAAGAACGTCCGAACTTTAAATTTGAGTAAAACACACAATTTTCGGGCACAAATTGGTCTGATTGCATTATTTATTATTTATTTATTTATTTATTTCAAACAGGTTTAACAAAATACTTTATTTGAAAGTTAATTTTATGCGATTTGTGATTTGAATAAAATATAGGCCAAATGGCCACCTCGGCTCCTTTTGCACACTTTCACCCGCTCACGCCAATTTTCGATGATTTTGTGCAACACATCGGCCGGTATCTCAGCTATGGCTTGACGAATATTGGCTTCCAATGCCTCAAGAGTTGTGGGATGATTGCTGTAAACCTTCGACTTAATGTAGCCCCAAAGGAAATAATCCAAAGGCGTTGATAGATCACACGATCTAAGCAGCCAAGCGATGGGACCATTTCTGGAAATTAACGACTCACCGAACTAACCACGCAATAGGTCCATGTTAAGTCGGGAAGTGTGAGGCGGTGCACCGTCTTGTTGGAAATAAAGGTCGCCTGCATCAATTTCATCAAATTCCGGGAAAAAAAATCGGTCAACATCGTGTTATAGCGGTTGCTATTAAGGGGGGGGTAACGTTAATTCGTCGTGAAAAAGGCCCTTTTTCAAGAATTTTTCCAGACGCTACAGGCAATACAAATTTAATTAGTCGATCGCAGCATTATAGTACAACCTGTGAACAATATTTTACTTAATATTTTAAAACAAAATATAAATAATTAAGCCGACGGCAGCAAATCTTCGGAGGCGCCTCGAAAAAAAGTTGTCTGTCGGTGAACAATATTACTGAAGAGTGGATCATCTGAATTAAAAAAAAAAAAATGTGTCATTAGATAACCGCTTTCCAAAGGTATTCCTGGGAGGAAATTTTTTTTTTTCGATTTTTCAATTTTTGCTGACACTTAGAAGTGAAAACGCCGATTTTCGTCTCAAAAATGAACCTATTATTTATTGTAAAATCTATAATAATGAAAAAAAAAAAAGCTCCCAGCGTTACCTGGTCATTTATGTAAAGAAGCTGTATACAAAATTTCAAAACAATCGGTCGAGTAGATTTTGCTCTAAACTGTTCACCGGTTTTAAAAATGACAAGCGTCAGAAAATCGCTTTAAAGTTGTGCATACCTGAAAATCGAGTAGTATACATGAAAGCAACAAACGCTCAAAGTTCTGTATCTTAGTTAGTTTTACTCCGATTTGTTTGAAATTTTGACACAACAATTTTAAGATGTTGTGCAATCATATGAAATAATAAAAAAAAAATGAAAAATAAAATTTTTTAATACGTTACCCCGCCCTTAATGGTAACGGTATCTCCTGCCTCATTTCGAAAGAAATAAGGTCCGATGATTCCACCATACCATAATCCACACCAAACGGTCAATTTTTGTGGATGCAATGGTGATTCATGAACCACTCGTGGATTTGAATGAGAATTTCAAACTTTGTTATTATGCGTCTTATAGCGCGCTCAGAAGGAGCATTATGATGACCGTTTTTTGCACGAAGCGCTCTTACAGTACCGACAAGAGAATGCGAATTCGCGTAATAATTTTGGACAATTTCCAAGCGTTAGATCTTAGTGAAACGTGTCATAATGAAATGACCTGTCAAAAAACTAAAAACAAATATGGTCGCCACGAGCTATCACAACCAGGTCTCCCTATTGGGAAACGCTTTAGTCCGCCACTGGATGGAACCGGTTGTTAATTATGACTTAAGTCAAGTCAATCTGGAATGATTGACTTCGTTCACTACTTCCCACAGAAATTTACACATTGCACGTTTCCACAAATCGGTTATTAAAAATTCTTGACTTGTCCAAATCTAAATCGCCCGTTTTACAACAGCCTACCTACTGAATTATAAATTGTCTGCCCATTTAAAAGACTCGTTAAGATGGTTGTATTAGGTCCGCAACTAAGTTCCCGCTGTTTTTCAATAGATGGCTCCAGTAGTAAGAGTTGGTCGATTATAGCATTACTAAAACGTCATGAACCAAGCTTAGACATATGGTAAGCAAGCCGCTTTGATACATTTGTGATTTTGTTTTTGGAACATATACTTTTGGTTGTGTGAAAATGTCTGATTATGTGCCAAATAATCGTCATTTGCGGGGAAGTGTTGCTTTTCGTTTTTCATTCGAAGAAACGGCGGTTCAAGCGCATCGAGAACTCCAAAAAGTTTACGGAGATGCTGCTCTAAGTGAAACAACGTGCCGTGATTGGTTCCGTCGCTTCAAAGACGGTGATTTTGATGTTGACGACCGTTCGCGTGAAGGAAGGCCGAAAATCTTCGAAAACGCTGAAAAGACGTTGAAACCGAACGAAACGATCACTGGGGAACGGTATCGAACTCAATTGATGCGATTGAGCCGAGCACTGCGCGAAAAGCGGCCACAATACGATCAGGGCACGAAAAAGTGATTTTACAGCACGACAACGATCGGCCTCACGTTGCCAAACCCGTCAAAACCTACTTAGAAACACTCAAATGGGAAGTCCTACCCCACCCGCTATATTCCCCAGATATTGCGCCGTCCGATTATCACTTATTCCGTTCGATGGCACATGCTCTGACTAATCAGGAGTTCCGTTCATATGACGACATCGTAAATTGGCTTGATTCATGGATAACCTCAAAAGACGAACACTTCTACCGTGACGGTATTCGAGCTCTGCCAGAAAGATGGGAAAAGGTTGTCGCTAGCGACGGGCAGTACTTTGAATAACTCATTTGTAACCATTTTTTCATAATAAAGTTTTATATTCATAAAAAAAAACAGCGAGAACTTAGTTGCGGACCTAATATATTAACAATTTTTTCTCTTTTTAGTCTTTATCATTTGCTTTTTCTACTTTTTCTTATTTCTATTTCTTTGTAAATGTTGAATTGCAACTTTGCTACTGCCTAGTCCATTGTAAACATATTGTACTCAATAGATCTCGAAAAGTCTTGTATGTAAGTTGTCAGTTTATATTGATTGAACTCTGAACCGACTCGCACAAATGTGCTTAATTAAGAACCACTACCTACTCCTACTTTAGCCGTTTGTATCTCTAATGTTCCATAGAGAACTGGCGCTGCCTAACCGACCGTTAAAAATTTGCAAATATTTTCAATCACTTAAATCGCTGCTGAATCACGCCCAGCCTAATTCGCCCAATGCCTGTTCGTGCCACCGAAAATCTACGTAAATCTGAGCGTTGCCAATGCTCGGGGCAAATTCTAACTCTCCACTCGGGGGCATATAATTCTTGGCCAGAAAACGTGATTTATTGCGGAAGCCCAGCTCCAAGTTGGTATAAGAAGTCAAACTGCAGCCATCGCAGGGGCCATGGGGGGACTCGAGCAACAAATTCATGGAACACGCAAACCAAAGTGCCCGGAAGATGAATTGATTCCAAACCAGAGGAAAATCTTTAATGAATCATTCATTTGCGTTTTCTGCGATTTTGCCGTATGCCTGAGCACGCCGTGATTTATGAAAATGCTCCTATTATTGCTGCCGCCGAGCAATGTTGTGTGCGCCCCAGCGATATTTTCTTACTTTCCACCGGATTTCTCTTTTTCATTAATTTTTTCTTGAAATTATGTTTATGATTGCTGTGAACTAGTTTCATCGGCTTTTTCTAGTCGACGCGGTGGAAGTAGATTCGCTGCTCTCCTCTAATAAGATCACTGAAATAATTTAACCAAGTGCCCTAATTTTTTTTACTCAATATAAAATTAAAGGACGTAGAGCCAGGCGAAAGCGGAATCTTGTTTTCAATGTTACTGTCCCGAACCTACACTACAGGGCAATATTATAGACAGAATAGAAAGAAATGATACATTTCGGAATTAAATCGCACTATTCACGTCGATTACCATGTCCTCAAATCGCTCGTGCAAAATGTCCATCGTGGCATGCGCTGTGTGGCACGTAGCGCCGTCCTTTTGGAATGACATGTCGTCAGTATCCATATCATCTAGTTTAGGCCACAAGAAGTTTATTAGCGATCTGTAGTGCTCGCCGTTGACGGTTATGGTTTTGTGTTGAAAGAAGTACGGACCGATGATTCCGCCAGACCAAAATTCGCATCAATGACTTTTTCGGGATGCATTTGGTGCTGGTGTATCTCACGTAGATTGGTATTTCCTAAAAAATTTCGAGTGTCCATATCGAAAGACTTTATGTCCAGAAATAATGGTTGGCTGATTCAACTGTTTCATAAAATAACTCATCTTTGAAAATTCATTGTGTATTTTTCGGCATGTTATATAAAGTACGCGAATGCCCGTAATCTGGACAGTAAATGTGAATCGGTGTATTTAGCATAGTCCTGAGAAATGTGTATTTATATTTGGTACCTCGGTGCTGACAGGTTTGCAAAAACGCAATGTAAATGTTTCCTGGACATATGTGACAAAAGGACCTTTCTGGTCACCTAGTGTGCACGACATTGCGAAAGTGAATAGTGAGTTCCCCTGCCATTGCGGGAATAGCGAGCGACTTATCGAGTCCATTCATCCTACTTAAGTCGGCCTCAGCGTTATTCAGGGCTACTGCAGGGCCGCAAGGAATAGCGCTGGGAGATTAGCGCGCACGCAACAAATGACCAACCAGGCGGGAGGAGGTGCCGGCTACATAAACAGGCGACCCAAAAAGATCTGCAGCCCAGTTAACAATGAAATATGTAGACACATTAGAGGTTAAGAGATTTACGCTAGTTTTACACGCTTCAAATAATTTTAATCCTATCAGCCCGGCCGGGCAGCGAATGCACACCATTTCCATTTAGCAGCAGGAAGGAACTGCCGAAGCAGCAGCGACAAGGCGAACAGCTTGATGGGCGGCGGGCGGACGGCAGGGCTTATTAGGGAGCGGTAAGTCTTTGCATACACTCGACATTAAGGGCTCTGCCGGCCGGGCCTTTCCTCCAGGAGGACCTGTGAACAGGCCTGTTGGCAAACAAATGGCACTCGTGTTGTTGCATTTTATCTGCCGAACTTATCGGAATTACTTATTCATGCCCTAATCTCGCACCGGCCGCCTTTACGTCTGTGTTTGCTTATCCCAAGCGCCGCATATTGCAAATGTAACTAATTTGAGCGAACAAAACGGGGGTGATTGCCGGCTACCGCACTTTCCTGCAATTCCAGCTTCAATGGGAGGACCAATCAATTTGAAATGTGGGAGAAGTAGCGGTCGAATCGCCTGGCTCAAATCACATTCGGCAGTAAAACAAAAACAGGACATAATCTGTGCATGGGAAGGCTGATTATTTTAGGGAAGCCTAAGCTGATCAGTTTTGTTTTCCTTAAAGTTTTTCCCTTCTACATATTAAACAATGAAAACAAGACGTGAAAATTCTCGTTGGTCTGACTGCCTCTTTAGTTTAACGACACGTTTTGAAATCATCCACATCAACATAAAAATAAAGGGTGCCTTTTTTTTTCTTGCCTGAGTTGTTGAATCGTCTTCGGTGGGCCACATAGGTTTAAAGGAAGTTCAAAACGGGTTAAATCGCAACTTCTCGGCAGCAACAATAACGTCATTGCTTAGTGGGCAGTGTGGCTGGTCGCGCCAGCTTTTCGAAATCACATGTCAGTTACGTCCATTACGTAAGATTTTCTCTATTTTTTTAATGGGTCTTCACAATTAATAAACGTTTTTCCGAAGTGGGACGCGATATTTTCGGAAATGTTTATGTTTCCAAATGACCGCTTCCAAATATGGCTAACTGAGCATTGGGCGGTTCAAGTTCTTTGTAATTTCTGATCGATTAGTACTTTACACCTTCTTCTGTGAATTAAGATACAAGATACAAGAGGCATATTTACCGGAATTTACCGACGTATTTTTATTAGTATTTAAAGTGGATGCCATCGACAGCATTTTTATCAACTCTCCACCCAAATAATTTGCCCCGCCGCCGCTTGTAAATTGTGTCAAGTCATTTGCTGCTGGTTTTAGAAAACCTTCACCCTTCAAGCGTCTGCATTTGTGTGTTGCATAGAACACGAAACGTTTTTTAACAGTCATTCGAAAACAATCAATCCTTGTTGGAGGAGGCAATCCATTACGGGACTGAGGAGTGTACCGAATTCAGGGAGCGTACCTACCCGTGATCTATCAGCTCAGACCATGTCAAAAGCGAAATAATTGGACTGAACCACTTCCTGACGCGCAGATGATGTGATCGAATACTTTCCGTTTTTTTGATGTAGTCCACCCTTCCCGAGTTGCGGCATTAAATTTTTCGCAAACGCTTTCTTCCCACAGAAAAGTGTCGTGACGTCGAAACGGTAACCTTTCGAAAGAACTGATAAGGAAATTCCTAGGCTAGGTACCGTGTAGCTGCCTTATCAATCACTTGAAGTCAGTCTTTCACGCAATCAGCAATTATACGACTCATCAAAATAAAACGGCTGCCTGCCACCAAATCGTGGACGCCGTCAACAGGCGGCTTAATGAGAATATTACCCGCAAATATTTACCCAGCGATAGCAGCGACATAAAAGAGTTTCGGGATGGCGTACCGCCAAAGTGATTTGTGCGACATATTGCCTCTTGCACTATCGATAGCCGCCTAATAAGGCAAATAAAATCGCGCCACTTGAGCCGCAATTCACTGGCTCTAAAGTGGCTTCAACCTGTCCGCGTATTTTCACGCGGCCATATGGCGGCATTGTCGCCACCGAATAAATTCGTCGTGATTTGCTTGTACCCGTTGCTTTTTTTTTCTATTTTTGGAGTTTTGCCTCCGATAAGCGAACGTGCTTTCCCTATCGGGCGATATCCATAATTGAGGGACTCCAGCTGCTGGCCACGCGAAATCAAACGCTCCTCCACCTGGCACCTGGCTTCCGAAAGAACATCTGACGCAGGTACTCATTACCGGTCGATGGCTATCTAAATCTCCCGTACATCCCTAACTCTTTGTCGCCCGGGCACGGCACGCAAAACCTTTACGGGGGTGTGAGGTGATGTGCTCGACGCTGGCATACAGCACACACCAAAAAATCACCCCAATTTCAGGCAGAGGCAGATTTTGGTCATCGCTCCGTGGCCAGACGTCCGGCATGCGGGGATGCCCAGCCGGACAAATGCTCTTCCCCGGCACGCACAGCCAAATGATTTTTTGACTTCAAATTAATGTCGATATGACATGCACTTCCCTTCCCGCAAGGCGAGTCAAGGTTCATCGCATAAAAAGTGGTGCTCCGGTGCAGGGAGTTTATGGTACCGTGCCGCATAAATGCAGGAAGGAAGAAGCCTCACCTAGTTTCGGAGGTGAATCATTTGAACGAGCCCGTTGGGGGATGATGCCTGCTGTAGTCCAGACATCACGCCAACTTTTTACCACGTCACGCAGCGGTCATGGAGGGATTAACACGTAACGTAAGATCCATATTTCGATGCAGATCAATTTTTTTCATTGCATCATTATTTTTGTGATGCCCAATTTTGTTGACCTGTACAAACAACAAATGCATTTTCGGGGATTGTTTTGGGTATTATAATTAAGTAGGAATGGATGAGTAGATCGATTAATTATTTATTAATTTATTTATTCATCATCAACAGGTACAATTAGTTGACCATCTGACACTTACAATAAGACAAAAAAAAGGATCATTTACAAAAAAGAAAATAATTAAAAATAACATTAGACTTCCACATAGTTAAATAGTGTTTCCTTTAGCGTGAGTTTGGAGTTATTAAAATCCAAGCAATTAAAATAATTATTGTAAGATCTTGACATGGACGACATCAGTTCAAAAGTGCCATAGTTTGTCCGGTGGTAGGAAGAATATAAAAATATGAAAAGTCTCGTCCTCTGGTCACTCGGGGGCGTGCATTAATATTCACGAGACTTAAGAGAGTGGGAGAGTCTATACCGCCAGTAACAATATCCTGCATAAATAAAACACCCGCAAACTCTCTACGCTTCGAAAGCGGCGTCAAACATAATAACCTCAATTCTGTACTGCCTCAACACGATTGATATGCACATCATAGTGTGGCATCCGCACTATAGATGCGTATTCCAGTATGGGACGGACGAAAGTACAATACAAAATTCTTAAGATAAAAGTGTCATCAAATTCCTTCGACCAAAGTTTTACGAAACCAAGTGCTGAATTCGCCCGATTAATTATATTATTGATATGGCGTCCAAAATTAAATTTATTATTATCGATGGTAAGCCAAGGTCAACCACACTATCTTGTCTAGACAAAGTCTTGCCGAGGATTTTATAATAGTACTCCAAAGGGGAGCATTTCCTACTGAAAGAAATAAAGCTACATTTGCTGACATTTAACTACATATGATTTTCAGTTCAAAACTGGCAAGATCATCTTGGAGCCAATGTGCATGTTGTAGAGTCTCGATTGATCTAAAGATTTTTAAATCATCGGCGTAGGCTAATGACATGCGAATTCCGAACAAGAGGAAATAAGTCATTGATAAATAGCGCGAACAACAAAGGTCCAAGATGGCTACCTTGCGGGACGGGACGCCAGACAAGACCGAAACGGAATCAGAAAAGTATGGGAAAATTTGACTTTGAACGAACGACACGTTAGGTAAGACTTAATCCAATTAACAAGATCATTTCAAAAGCCTAGTCGAAGGAGTTCAAAAATTAACACTTTATGGGAAAGCTTGTCAAATGCCTTACTAAAATCGGTATACACGCAATCGACTTGTTTATGTTTTTCTAGTTCGGTTCTTAGGAATAGGCGAAAGTTTAGAAATTGGCCTATAATTCTCAATTAAGTCCTATTACACTTATACCTTGAACTATTGACAAAGTACAGGTGCCATGAGAAAATTAGCCCGTACGGTAGGTACACTCGATATCTTAGGGCTGGTTCATTAAAAATTAAAAAATCAAAAGTTTTTTTAAACTAGAGAAGTACACATTTCCATTAGACCACTTCATATCTGCTACACTTACAATCTAACTCTTTAGTAAGCAAAAAAATTTCAATCATGTGGGATTCGAACCCGGGACTGTATGACCTGTAATTTAAAAAATATTTCTATCTAACAATTTAACGGTTTGTTGGAACCTAAAATGAGGTTTCGAAAATTAAAATATTGGAATCTACAATTGACCGGAAAAACTCCTAGTATTCCCTGAGGACGACGCTGAATAGACATTACTCTATAAATAGTAACATTAGAGGCATTTTTGTGTGCACACAAGCACACACTGAATATAACAAATTTACTCTGCTCATTGAACACGCCGTTCACCTAGTTAATCTATTAAAACCACGGTGACGATAAATTTTTTTTGTTAAAGGTTTTTGTCAGTTTTCATAAAAGTATCAACTAAAAGATCTTGTTCTCCAAAGACTTCATCCATTTCTGTATAAAACGGTTCAACACACGGATAATTCTCTTCAAGTGAGCTTTGGTTCTGTTTCGGATAGCGAATGCAAAAGAACACTTTTTATGTATGAGTTTTCCTAAGTGCACCCAGCAGGAAATTGGAGATTGCGTGAAATAGTGTATCGATCATTTCGTGCATGACTAAGGCACACACGGGCAAACCCTGCTCCTGTGACTCCCGAGTGCTCCTCAGGTAGCTGTTTTGACTCCCGAGTGCCCACCTCATTGCTACTGCAAGTGCAAGTGAGAAATGCATACTCCTGTCGTGAAAAATTACTTGTGCGGCACACAGGACATAGACGATGCTCCGAGTGCAAGCGAGAAATATTTTTTTGGTGGCGAGAAATATTTTTTTGGTGCCTCCTGCAAGCGCAAGCGAGAAATGCATACGCCTGTCCTGAATCAGTGATGGTGGACATGTACTCACTCCTCATTGCGTTAATGGGGCAACCCAACATGACCCGAAATGCGAAAGGTTTATGGAGGTTTTTATGGAGGTATACTGCTCTCTTGAAGTCAAACTCTGCCCAGCTATGGACTAAGGTATGCATGCCAATTTTGAGGTCCTAGCCATGCTAACAGGAAGGCATAGGAGTTTCTTTGTTTCAAGTGAGCTGAAGTTTTATTGCGGTTTTGTTGTTTCATGCTTCTCAGTAATCCAAATCTTCTCCTTTTTGTATTTTTGTGATGACATCATACATTTTTAAGGAGAAGGTTTGTTTTATGTAATTAAGCAACCCGCAGATGAAAAAACGGGTCTGGCAAGTAATTCGTAAAACTATTGCTGGGTCGTCCTGAGCAAAACAATTAAGTGTGCATAACTGCTAAGGATTGTGCGCAGGTCATTAAATTCAGAGCCGGGCGAACTCGGCTCTTTTGACTCCCGACTGCTCCTCAGGTAGATTTCTAGAGCTCCTCATTGCTATTGCAAGTGCAAGCGAGAAATGCATACTCCTGTCCAGTGATCAGTGATGGGACATGTACTCACTCCTTCTCATTGCGTTAATGGAGCGACCCAAAATGCACTCAGGTATACGGCTCCCATGAAGTAAAAGTTCGCCTGGCTCTGCATTAAATCATATTGCTTAGCTCAGGAGCGGAGGCTCCAGGATGGGGTTGTGAGTCCGCCTAACTGCCGACTGCATTGTAAAAATTGCCGAAGGTCCAAATTTTTAAACTTATATGAAATCATTGTGTAGATATTTTAATTATGAACTTAGCAGCGGCTCATCTTGCATAAATTAATTTTGTGCTTAGTAATATTAAAATTATCTGTGCAATGAGATATTTAAAAAATTGTAAATTTTATTTGCGCTTCGTGAATATGATGAACACGCATTTCCGCGAACTTTTTGCACAGGTATTTAATTTAATGTTTAGGGATCGAATAGAGGAATACGAGTATATTCGTCAATATGTCCACACATTTTTATTAATAAATAATAATCCGAGATATTGTGCTTAACTTAATAAACTTTGTAAATTTATAAATAAAAATGTGTGATTTAGAAATTAGACCTGTGTAGAAAAAATTCGCCTTTGTTTTTCCTGTCACAGTTGTGATCCGCCTTCATTGCACGAAATCATTGATTACATCACCACCGATGATTTCAGCGATGCTGTCGTAATGCATTCAATCCACCAATTCAGGGACTTCGAAGAAAGCATCAATAAAAAAACATTGATGAATTCTTGCATTCCATAGTAATGCAAAAAAGGATTAGCATACATAACCCCTTAGAGTCCGTGGCCATGTGGAAAGACATGCAAGTCATGACATCGCCGTGAGAAATTTCGTCATGTTGGAATGGGTATACATGCCCTTTTTATTGATGACTTCTTCGATGCCGTCATGAGTAAATTTCCTGCTGGGATATTTACACTGTTATTACTCATTCTACCTCATCTAATAGATAAAAAATATTAATTGCATCCTTGGACCCTAGGTAGACCTTTTTCTTATGGAGCCACAAACTCAGATTATCTCAGTGATTCAGAAATTCCCAAGCCCTTTTAGTGGTTATCTTCCTAAACTCATATTTTGTTCGTCTGGGTGTGTATACCTCCATAAGTTGAACTTTGAAAAAAATAAAAGAAAATTAAGTAGAACAGCACAACTAACAGTTGGAATAGGAGGTTCTCTTAATACGCCGCGTCGCATGACCTCCTTAAGCCCAAATCTCTATGATTATTAGCCCATGGGTACTTTGGGTCCTACTTTCGGACCACCCATATAAGGGGGCCATTTCTTGTCCAAAATCGTCACGATTGGGGACGAAAAACGGTAGCAGCGCCTCTCTACAGAAATTCCACTTATCTGTGGAGATCTGAGGCAAATAATCCGATCACCTGCAAACTCCTTGTCGCCACATTATAAGTCCTATCAAAGGTTCGACGACTAAGCGGCGTCTTGGCAACTTTAAATCGCATTAGGCGATCAAAACATGAGACTGAGCCGGGCGTTCTACTTGGTGAAGAGGGCCAAGACGAGCTCCTCGGCACGGCACATTGTCAACGGTAATCCAATCAAAACCTTCCTCACGGCATTTTTCAGGTGATGCGTCACTGCGACACTGCGACTGGCATAAGGTTCTTACGATTTCTTGTTTCTCGTCTTTGGGGCCTCGATTTTTACTGTTTGTGATAAGCCGGGGCCGGGGCCGATTTGGTCGTCCTTTTGCGACCATGGAGCACTGTCGCTGCGCGGTTAATCCGCTCTGCTGGAATCCCCGGAATTTCTTCTTATCAGCGATGCCCAACAAAAGGCAGACGACGAGAGAGGAAAGATTTAGCCTGCCGGACAACAGTGCGCGACGCGACTCGTCGGGCTGTACCTGAGCGGGGCTTTGTGCGGTGCCGCGGGGAATTCACGGACAAATGTCTGCCTCTCCTAAGCTAGATAAAAGAGAATTTTTTTGATTTACAGGAATAAAGCGATCGCGCAGGGCGGAGAAGGGGATGTGACGGTCGGGCGCGGGCAGATAAAAATTGAGACATGCGGCACGGCGACGAACGGGTTAGGCACGGCAGGCAGTACGGCAATTTGCATTCACCACGCCCAATTTTTATTTATCGCCGCGGCCGGTGTATTTTCCGAGCGACTTGATGGCAGTCGATTAAGCGTGACATTCGCAATTTGCATAGCGCATTGACTGGCAAATGACGCCATCAGACCTCTTCAGAACACATGTCCACCTCGACCCGATGAGGTTGCTGATAGTCCATGGAATTTGCTACTGTTCAAGGTGCCTTTCTTCGGGGAATTGCGCATTGGAACGACCTCTAAACATTCATTTCAACAATTTTCCTTTGCGTTGTTTCGCTATTTCTGGGTTGAGCAGTATCTAGAACCTACGAAACGAACTCTAATAACTTCGTAGTGTCTCTTCTTTAACGCCTAAAGCCTATTCAGATGAGATGTCGTTGATTTTTAAGTGTCATTGTTGACATTAGACATAAAACATAATGTCAGTCAGACTACCGCGGCTCCGTTGGCAGATGTATACCCTTTTGCCGACATTTTGAAAGACGTTAGATTGCACGAATATGGCGATCGTTCCATGCGTTGTTGACTCATCTCAGACATTACTTTTCAAAAAATTGCAGAGGGAGAAGTGCAGATCGTTAGAGAGATAAAACGACTTGAGACCTGAGAACTGTATTTGAAATAATAGCTTTGTTCTTTTGTATCCGCTATCCTGAGTAGCTCATTTCTAGAGAATTAGGTTTACAAGACAACACTCGTAAGAATGTATACAAGTTGGTTTACATCTGTTAGCCAATACTTTTATCAAAACCGACAAAAATTAGTTTTACGTCGGGGGATTTAATATATTTATAAACTAGATAAATGGCTGGTTCTGTTCAATGCTTACAGCGAATTTGTTCTCTCCGGACAACATGCACAAAAAAAACGTAGTTAACGTCATTATATATCGGGCAGTGTGGAAGGTTGCGCCATCCTGTTGAAATAACTTGTCATTTCCGTCCATTTCATCCATTTTCGGCCAATTCCGATAGTCGACATGCCAAAATAAACACGTAAATATTCACTGTAAAATTGTCAACATATTTCTTAATGAATCTGCACATGAATTTTTTAATGAATCTGCACAAAAATTATTGCTACCCAAAACATCAATGTTTACTAGAGTGGTATTTTTATGGCTTTATCGCAACAGTCATTCTTCTACTTCAAATATTTTTAAATTTAATCTTATCAATACGTTGTAAACGGTGAAGATTTTATATAGGGCCATTCACCTTTCTTAGTTTAAAAAGATTATTTTGGTCACTGTTTTGCATGATTTTCATGTTTAAGGAGTTAGTTATATCTGGTTGAAATCTATATATGTACATAAAAATGAATTGCTGTGCGGTACGTCTCGCTAAAATTCAAAAACGGCTTGACCGATTTCGATAATTTTTGTTTTGTTTTGTTCGCTATAAAACAGGGGAGGTTTAAAAAAAAGAAAATTCGGAAAACCCCAAAGGAAAAGCCGGAAAATCGAAAAAATGTAAATTTCCGTTTTGTATAGGAAGCGAATTTTCCAACTTCAAGGAATCTTTATGAAAAAGGCAATTGGAGGTTTTCGGGTCGCAGATCTCGAGCGTGCAATCAAAATTTTGGAATTCAAGATGTCGGATCCAATATGGCGACCGAAAAAGTTAAACTTGAAGGGATTTCACTGAAAATCTGAACTATTGTTTTTGGTTTGGTTTTTTGGGGTCACTGATTTTGTATCTGCCATCAAAATTTTGGAAATCAAGATGGTGGATCAATATGGCGACCGAAAAGTTAAACTTCAAGGGATTTCACTGAAAATTCGCACTAGAGATTTTCGGGATCACTGATTTTGAATCTGCTATTCTAATTTCCAAATATGAGACCACCCCCAAAAATGAAGAAAACTAAATTTAATAATACTATTGGAAAATATCTAAAACATGTGCAAAACGCAAATAGGAAAACGCTGGGTCACATAGGAGAGGCGGTGGTGCAGTAGGGAGGCGTTGCAAAATTAAGGAATACAAATTTAATAGTATCCCGGGAAATGCCGGATCCGGGCAAGCTAGTTTAGAAATAAAATCGATTTATGTATTTTGCTTAATTTCATAGATGAGTCCTTTAACAAATGTTTGTCCAATTATGGCAAAATTAACATCACAGGTAAGAAGAAGTTTTCATTTCACATCAGACCAAGATTGTTCGAGAATTGACAAAATTTTGGGACAAGCTTGGAAATGAGTATTAAACAGATTTCTGTGCTTCGTTTTTGATTTTTGTATTGAAATAATTTTGCACGGAATATGAAAATTTAAGAAAAGGAACATTCGAAGTGGCGCATCTAGATCACTATTCAATTCACTAATTTATTATTTGTTTATAGCAAAAATGTACTTCAGCTTTTTAGTAGTGAATTCGATGGAAATGGAGGAATGGAGCTGTAAACTTTCATTCAGATTCATTTACTAAATGTTTATCCATTGTAAACGGGATAATTAATACAAGAAAGCTTGCATAGTACAAAAGATCATAAATTAAGAAAATAAGAAAAAAAAATCGAGTGGTTCAGTGCACTGGCTGGAATGAGCCCCGCATTGTTTTAGACACTTGAAGGGACATAAAGCCTCAATGCTAATTAAAGAGAAACATTTTCGAAACGACAAAACAGCCTTCATCGCAACAAAGCACGTGACATAGCTGGTGCTCTTAGAAAAATTAGAAACAAAGAAAACAAACAATTCGGAAAAAAAAACGACATGAATGCATTTTTGTGTTTTTCTGCAGGAGCGTATAGCGCCATGAGCTCAAATATTCGTCACGAGAGAATGCGGTGTGCGGATGTCCCAAATATGAATTTAGTAGTCTTGGGACAAAACAATGGCAAAAAACGTGTCTATTGTGAGCTCCGTAAGTAATTGTTGCACCTGAAATAGATAAGCCCTTTGTTTGCCGAACATAGCTCTCATTTAGATGATTTGTGAAAAGAGCATGCCTTCGAATGCGAAATTGCGAAAATGGCGAACAGACGGTGTTTACGCCAAGCTACCCAGGGAAATATTGTGCCATTGTTTTTGGAAGACAAACCAGGGAATTGTTTTAAACTCACTGCAGAAGGTGTAGTTGCTGCGAAAGGGTTACATTCTCTGAAGAGATATTTGTTGCCTGAAAGCCATTGGGATATTACCTTCTTTTGCTCGTCCCCTGCTCAAACACTCAGATTTTACTACTGCAATACGTTGGAGCTAATTTTGGGATTTAATGCGATAAACAGCAAGTGATGTGTCTTACCTGTATTTGCACACAAAGCGGGATCCCACGACTGAATAGAATCCTTTAAATGTTTTAGCTAGCTCATCATGTTTTTATGCTTTCCGACTACAACGGACTTAGCAAACAAATTGCGTGTCCCCGTTTGACTCGCAGCATTATTTTGCGATTCATCTCGCACAAGGCAACGACGGTCCAGCAGGTGGGTCTGTCGAAAGGATCATTCCGCCCGTATCCAATCATTTCCACTTAATCTCGTGATTTATACGTTGCCACAGAAAAATTTGGCCAAATTCGATGTCCGTACAAAAATAATCTCCGTTCAATCAGATTTCCGCTAGCCGAACGTCGGATTAGGTTTCCCACATCTCCAGGAGCGAAGGTGATCAATGCAAACCCAATTGTGTTAGACAAAGGCAAGCAAAAACACAGTAGCCCGTGCTCGGCGGCAGGATATGACTTGCAAAAGGACATCCAGATCCTCGGGCGGAGGAAGGGCGTCGGCGAAAGGTCCTCCCTGCGGTAAGTACATTACTGCTGTAATCGCATATGAATAAATTATACAGTTCACGGTGGGTACCGACCCCTCCAGCCCTCGGACGGCTTCACAAGGCCATATGGTCCTTTTTCGCTGCGTCCGTCGCCGTCGTAGTGTTTTAGTCGCACCACCCTCAGATCCATTCCTACAACAGAGGAATTTCGTTCGCATCTTTTTCGTCATGGGTAGGGCAGGGGTGTAGGGTCTAATCAGGATTGATTGATTTCGCCCAGTGCCCCTGCACTCGACTGTCCGTGTCCGCATCGGTGACGGCGAGGTTTGCGTTTTTAGTGACATGTGTTGTTTATTCAATCATTCACGGGGGTTAGGGGGTTAAGGAGGAGATGAGGCATCATCGTCTTCGCTGAAGGTCCCTCCCGACCCCTAGGGGACTGAAGCACGTTATTAGTTGATTACAGGACACATTATCATGATTATCGGGTGTTTGGGCTATGCTGATCGGGATCCTCGATTATTGCTTTCTCCGGGAGACTGCTCGTCCCGGTTAAAAGGAAAGGGTGTGTCGGGTCTTAATAGTTTGATTAATAGGCACAGATTTCAGAAAATTTAATTTTGTGTCGTTTTATTGCCCCCTGGATTATTGGATAGCATTGCGCTCAATGTTGTGGGTGCCTGTGTAACTAAGTAAGCCTATGCTACTGCTAATAAGATTTGAAATTCAGTTGAGTTTTTACTTTTTTCGAGTACTGTATAAATGTTGTTGTTGAAACTGAGCCACCAAGACGTTCATTGGAGACGTTGTTGTTTGTATTCCTTTACTTCAACATGACGTCATTCTGTTACTTATGAGTTTCCTTTTTTTTCCTTGCATTATACAATAACCATATAAAGGGTTTTCCAATAGGGACTTGACAACTTTGAATTGAATTTGTGAACGAACCCTTTCACTAATCATCGAACTGTCACTGTCAATTTATTCAGTAAACTTAACATTTTCATCATGGTAAAGTACACGAACGAACAACGTCTGCAAATTATAAAAATTTACTACAGAAATTCGGAGTCGGTGACCGCTACTTTAAGAGCGTTAACTCCGATTTTCGGTCGTAATTCTCGCCCTAGTAGACAGGCAGTAACAAGTTCAGTGCAAAAATTTGAGTCTACATATTCGTTGTGTGATGTTGCCGTGCCAGTGAGACAACGGGTTGGTCGAAGTGTCGAAAATATCGGTGCCGTTGAAACGTCCGTAGCATATGATCCAAATCAGTCAATTCCACGGCGTTCTCAAGAGTTGGGCATCGCCCAGACCACTTTATGGCGAATTTTGCGTAAGGATCTTGGTTTACACCCATACAAGATCAAGCTGACAAGAATTGAAGCCGATGGACCATTTGAAGCGACGTACGTTCTCCGATTGGGCTCTGCACAAGATGCGCCAAGATGATCAATTTCATCGCAAAATCATCTTCAGTGACGAAGCTCATTTTTGGCTCAATGGTTTAGTCAATAAGCAAAATATGTGTTATTGGTCGGGTGAAAATCCACATGTGCTTCATGAAACACCACTTCATCCACAAAAAATAACTGTTTGGTGCGGTTTGCATGCCGGCGGCGTCATAGGGCCATATTTTTTAGTCGACGATAATGATCGTCACGTTACTGTGAATGGTAATCGTTATCGCACCATGATTACCGATTATTTTTGGCCCGAATTGGAAGATATGGACTTGGACAACATGTGGTTTCAACAGGACGATGCCACAAGCCACACAGCTCACGTTACAATCGATTTATTGAAGAGTAAGTTTGATGAGCGTGTTATCTCAAGAACTGGACCAGTCGATTGGCCGCCTCGTTCGTGCGATTTAACGCCTCTAGACTTTTTTCTTTGGGGCTACGTCCAGTCATTGGTCTATACCAACAAGCCGACGACGTTGGAAGAGCTCAGAGCCAACATTGAACGCGAAATAGCAGCCGTTTCGGCCGAAATGTGTGGCCGAGTCATCGAAGATTGGGACCAACGAATCGACCGCTGCAAACGTCTCGAGTTCCATTCATAAATGTTTTGATTGTACTTCAACCCGATAATAAAGTTTTTGAAATATCTCAAATGGTTTGCATTTTATTTTGAAAAAAAGTTGTCAAGTCCTTATTGGAAAACCCTATACCTTATGAAATAAGAAAACCGTTGACCTTTAATTTTATTGAAAAGTGTACTTTGTATCTCCGTTACTGGAAGATATCTCCAGAATCGAAGTTGCATTCTGTTTGAAAGTCCACTGTATACAGAACGTCCTTCAACTCCTCTCCCACGAGCAATGGGAAAAGCGTAATGACATCAGCCCTGGGCACACTAAATTAAGTAACAATAACCCGAATAGAAAAACCTTAGAAGAGGTCCAGAGATGGTTTCGAGGAGCCCCGAAAACAACACATTTAAACACATCAATCCTCTTCGGAAGAGCGGAAATATTTACCGAGCCGAGGATTCAAGTGCACCAAGGAGATGGATGGGACAGAAAGAGCGATGGACAAAAAATCGATATGTTTGCATATTGGCTTAGTTGGCCGCTTCGAGAGCCATTCAGAGCGTCTTCCGTCGACTTCTTACTTTTTCTCAATCGAAGTGAAAACAAAAAGCAAACCGAAGCGGCGGGCAAAGTGTCCTCAAACAGTTTTTGCTGGACCAAAGCAAACAGAACTCCTGCAGCACCTCCTCTCATTTCGCAAAGTCGGGAATTACGCTCAACAAGGATTGATGGCCGCTTACACTGCTTGCTGAACCCTTCACGGGGGCAATCCCTAAAAGGCAACGGACGAACAGTGTAAGCGATTATTGCAATACTCATTTTCGCGCACGGGAGTGTGAGTGGGACATCACGTACACGGCCAATTTGTGTAATTAAAAACAAATTCGGGATAAAGGTTCTGATCAGGACGAAAGTTCCCTGAAGACCGGCGCAGCGGCGGCCCGGATCGTATTTCAAAGGTGGACTGGTCAGTAGCCGCTCCCGGCAGGAGTCACGAAGTGTGAAATAATCTCGCCGGGATTATAATTATAACACCTTCCAGTGTTCTGGTTGACGTGCGCGGTAATACCTTGTCGTGGGCATCGTGTGCAAGGGATAACGACAAAAAGCAATCAAATGTGAATCGAAATCGCCGGCCACTGGTCACTAGCGTCCCGTCGAGGAGCGGGCACGTAGCCCGATAAAATCATCGCATCACTTGAAAGAGCTGCGCGTACAAAAGGATTGAATCCGTCATAAAAGGAACAATAGCGGGGACCGGAAGCCCGGCAATTATCCAGACCGCCTTTCGGCCATATCCTGCGCTGAAGACCTGATTTTTAGTGATTTCTCATTTGCACCTTCATTACTCCCCTGATTGTTGCCGGAAATAATAAAGGGGTTCCCTCGGGAAACATCAAAAATTTTGTTTTACTGTCGATGAAAGTCCGTTACGCCTGCTTCGCATGTGACAATTACAAAGGATCCGCACACCTGCTGCGTCTAACTAGCGACGAGGAACGACACAGCACCCACAAGAATATTTTTTTTTGCTCGTTACGATTGCTATCAGAAATATGTTGATTCCGCGGATCTATCATAAGTGGGCCTTAAAAATTTTATCCTGTGCCCCATCCCCATTTTGAAATACGCTTATGTTGTTTGGTCGCCATACTACTCGTCTCATATTCTACGTTTAGATTCAGTTTAAACAAAAAATCGATTTTGTAAATTTCTGATGATCGACACTGTCAGCTACTGAAGTCTGACCTACTAGCCTTTCAGTCTTTATAACTTCACGATTAATAGACGGTCTCTCACTCGAGTTGTCAAAGTGAGAGTATTGTGCTCAACTCTCCTTTCTCGTTTGAATCTCACATCGATACCGTTGTGAACAAAGCCAACGCCGCTTTCGATTTTATTAAAAGATCTCTCGACTCCTGCACTGCACATTTGTCAGACCAATTCTTGAATATGGCAGCCCAGTTTGGTCCCCCTTTGGATTGAGGCGATTCAACGCAGGTGTTTCAGATTTGTCCTTAGCGGACTGCCCTGAGAGAATCACCTTCACTTGCCTTCGTACGCCGATAGCCTCGCACTCATCTCTCTCGTATCATTGGAACATCGACGAAATATCTTCAAATCCGTCTTAACATTCTATTGCCTGCGAGGCACTGTTAACTCACTTGACTTGCTTGCTCTTTTTAATATCTCTGTTCCGCCTCGCTCTTTGAGGCATCATGACTTCCTTCATGTTAATCAACACCGCACTAATTATGGCCTACATTACATGAACCAATTTCATCGATGTCACGTTCCTTCAATTCCCGGTATAATATAATAGATTTTCATGTTGTTCGTAGCCAGACGTAGGTCGTCTTCGTTAATTTTTATTCTTGCTATATTGATTTGTAACACTGTTATTAAGTAATCAGAAATTTGATGAAGTTGTGACAAATAAATAACCTTTTACAAAATGTTTGTTGGCTGAAATTTGACTTTTACAAAATATCAACTGACTGAATAACTTATTTTTAGTTTAGTTGGCAAAAAGGTTATAGGCTTCCTTTCCAAATAGTTGGCAATAAATTAGTAAACATTAAACTATTTGTAAAGGGCAAAATTCCTTACTTGGTAAATATTTGTGAAAAGAAATATTTCACCTTTTGCCAACTAAACGAAAAAAAAGACATGGAATCAGATAAATTGTAAAAGGTAAATTTCAGACAGTAGACATTTTTAATTTTTCAACATTGTGTATGTTTGGATATAAAGGGTGGCCCATTTAAAAATTGGAATTTCTTTTTGTTATAAAATAAAACGGCTCAATATTTTCCAATGGTTGAACATTTATTTGAAAGTTGTTTTATGTCATTTATTTATGAAAAACAATTTCGGTCAAATGACCACCACGGCTGACTTGGCAGTAGCCCATTCGGTCCACCCAATTTTTTAGTACATTTTCGATTGTTTCGGGCCTTATATCAGCAATAGCAGCTTGAATCTCGTACTTGAGGTCTTGAATTGTTTCTGGTTTGTTGGCGTAACATTTATCTTTCACCGCTTCCTAAAGATAATAGTCCAACGGCGTCAAATCGCAGCTTCTTACCGGCCAAAGCACATCACCATTTTTGCTGATTATGCGATTTCCGAAGATAGGGCGCAAAAAATCGATTGTGGCGCTCTCTGTATGGCACGTAGCGCCATCCTGTTGAAACCAGATATCGTCCAAGTCTTCGGCTTCAATTTCCCCAAAAAATCAATCGGTCGACATTGCGCGGTAGCGCTCGCCATTGTCGGTTACGGCAGAAGGTTTCGAAGAAAAATGGGCCGATGATGCCGCCGGATCAAAATCCGCACCAAACAGTCACTCGTTTGGTCACTCGCCACACAAATTGGGTTTTTGAAAGTTTTTTTGTGTAAAATTTTTTTTTCAAATTTCTTACAGTTTGAGTAGAAGACGAAGAGATAAGTTTTTAATATTTCCCAACTTTCTTCAAGCGAATACCGTCCCATTTCGTAAAATGTCAAACCTTAAACTAAATTTCTGTCAAGTCGAGAATGCCATATACTGAACATACACATAACTAAACTTCAAATTACCGGTAGTTCAAATTCCAAACACTAGATGGACCACCCTTTATATGGGCGTATGCGTGTGGGTGCACATGGGTGTGTGTGTGTGTTACTATATGATATCTATCGCTATGAATACACCAACAGATTCCTCGTTTGCCCACATTTGATCTTCCAGTAGATTTCAGCGGCCACATATGTACATATACAAAATTGCATGTATTTCTTTTCCTGTAGGTTTCCGCGACTTCCATTATAACATATGCATATCGATTTCATCGAAATCGGAAGTAACGCCAAAGTCTGAGATACACCAAATATATGTATGTTACAAAAATAAAATTTAAATAAAGAAATAAACTAGGCGGACACTTCTCCTGGGTGCGTCTGATCATAAAAAAGATATCGACGTTGTCGTTTTGTCTTCCAACGATAAGTTGAGTGAACCAGCTTAGATGAAATTATTTATCATCTGGAAGAAAAAGCATAGATGGAGGCACGTTAGATGTATCATCTGCGGTTCCCCTAAAATCCCTTGCACCTTTCGTCCCGATCAAAGACGGCAACCTGATGTTCTTCCTTCTGGAAGAAGTGAGTGATGGGCTCAAATCCTAATGCACCTGCCCACTAATCCCCAAAACGTCAATGGCGCAGGAAATAATTTCAAAAGGAAAAATTAAAATTTTCCGCCACACTTGAGCAGCGTGCTGTTGCATATGTCCTCAAATCGCCGCGCCGCATCCGAAACGAAAGCGGCATGAGAAGTCCTCAAATTGTAATAACTCCGGCACGTGCCCAGAATCATGTTCGAGGAACTTCTGGGAGGACTCCCAGTCTATCATTTATAGTTGTTTACAGTTATTTTGATCAATGAACTTCCCAGGCGGCGGCGCTGCGTACGAGGTCGGAAATTGATGGATGGCCATCATCGACTGCGAAGGACCCACCCTTTCTGTTAATTTTTCAGGATTGCTTCCCAGCACTTGCCCCGTGCCCATCCCGTTGTCGCAGCGAAGTACCGAGTCATTGTTGACTTTCCCTCTGGACCTTCGGAGCTATACTGCTTCATCCCTTCTGCACCGATGGCACGGCGGCGGCGTACGCTGAACATGCTCAGCGGGAGCGTTTAAGGAAGTCAGAAATTTACCCAAATTGCAGCAATTGTTCGGCCACGTGGCAACCGCATATTGGCGTACGCATTGCACGTGACGACTATGATTCGACAATGACCGAGACGTTCGCTTTTTTACCGCGAGCCCTGACTTTTTGCACGGTGTCCTCCAGGAAACCGCCATCCCGACACTTGGCGCGTCGAACCGTTTCGCTCTGACGTTAAGTTTTTATCAATTTTCCGGCCGCAGGAATATTAGGCAGTGCACCCTTTCAGTGGCGAAAATAATTACGCAGTTTTGGGTAATATTTCCTTTGCAAAGGGGTGCAAAGAGAAACATGTTTTTAAGTGCTTTGGTGAGAGTTTTTCATAGTAGCGATAGCTATACCGCCATTTAAATTCTTTTCAGAATACCAAATAATCGAGGAGCATTAAATAAGGACATCAAAGTAAATACATCACTAAAGTTAGAGTTGCGTTTAATGAAACTTAACATCCTGAAAGTTTTTGCAGCTATCTGATCAGAATCAGGAGTAGAACTAGAGATATATAACGTACATATGGATGTGCAATCCAAATAGACATTTGTGGGCATCACCGAAATAAAAGCTGCTCTAGTAAAACAAACTTTCACTTAAACTTTCACTTAACCTTCCACTCCACTCACTTTCACTATAGTCATAAGTGTCTGGGAGCATGCTATAAGAGAGAATTTCGTAATTCCTTCGCTTATTGCTAGGTCTTGTGTGATTGGAAATTCGCATGGCTTTTTTGTTTTATTCACTACCCTGCGAGATACGAGACTGCGCTTATTCTGACTGACTTTGGAGTTTCTCTTAAAAACACACATTTTCATGTCGTCTGCAAAGAGCAAAAACTGAGCAAATGCGAAACATGAATGGGTGTCATTAGTAAATATAATAAATAGAAGAGGCCCTAGTGACTTCCTTGTGGCAGCCCTAAAAGAACATAAAATACTCTCGACTGCACCAAGTCAATTAATTAAAGCTGCCTGCTTATGGTTATAGAGGTACGAAACAATCCAATCTACTAAGGCAGATTGAAACCCAAAGGGTTTAAACTTAAGACGCAGAAGTATCATATCAATCCGATCTAAGGCCTTGACAAAATCAGTATAAATAACATCTACATGGTTTAGAACCGTGTTCAATCGAGTCAGTCGCAATCGTTTTAAAAAACACCAAGTTAGTTGTCGTGGACTTGCCACTCACTCACAAACCCATGTTGTGTTGTGTGTGTGGGTTGCGGGTCAGCCTTGTACAAAAGTTTAATACATATACGAAATTTTCCAGGGGTCCAAAAATGCACCCAATTTCAAAGAAAGATTAAACATAGCGTACTGGCACAATTTTTCATTGAAATGCAAGGTATCAAATCAGTCCAATATCATGTATCACTGTAAGGGTTGCAGGCTGACCCATAAACCTCTTCCACAGACAGTAATAGGGAACCCACATCAACGCCATTTTGAAGGCTGTCAAGAAAATCATTACTACCTACCTCACTTCGTGATCCCGATTTATGTTTTGTGATGTTTTTTAATAAGGTACTTTGGTTTCCGTGTTTCCTTACGAACATTGCCCTATCCGAATTGTCATTTAACCGGATCACCCTGTAATTTCAATGATCCGGATGACCGAGATTATAGGTACTGTGTCTTCAACTGTTTAAACATTTGCACTGGTTTGCGCTTAGCCCCCTAATCAGCATGGGGGCACAAACGTATTTTTTACAACTAACTGGTAGAAATACGTGTCTGCCAGTTTTCAACTCCAAATAGTACTCTGCTATATTACTTGACCGAGGAGATTTGTGGGGTCGAGCATCACCGCCCGCCCAACATATGTTAGTGCAACGGTGCTCCCTTGTAGAGCAACAATGTAGGCAGGTCCAGGCCGGGGAGGGATAAAAAATTGAGGCGAATTCAAATGCAAACGTCCACAGATAAATAAAAAAGCAAAATCTGGCAAGCGCTCAAATTGCACCTCTATCTGATGTCGTAACGGCAGCCCCAGTGCATCCCGTAAAAGCATTGCTATGTACATACGTATAATGCTAAGTGAGTTTCCCGGCAGCCCTACGCGTTAGACGGGGTGGAGAGCCCCGCACCCGTACCGCACAGCAGTTTTTGCGTAAAATCCCAAAAGGAGCCTTCGCAGCACCGCCGCCACGTCCCGTGCGTACGTACATAGAGCGTCCCAGTCCCCGGCTGCTAGCTCCCGGCTCCCTATATGCGCACAGCTTGCAAATAGATGATCATCCCTTAATGTACGCCAGGAACTATTTTACAGCAGCCATTCGCCTTATATTTTCCTTCACTTAATGTTGAGGGTGAAAAATTCCCTTAAAGTAGAGGAAGCCCATTTCGGTATCTTCCAGATTTTCTTTTGAGGACCTGGAGGATGACTATTACACACTCAAGCTGGGAGCTATTGAATCTACTTAGTGGAACGAATCGCAGTCGGAGCGGACTGCCGGGGGGCGGGACACGGGACAGGAGCAGGGCCCACGGATGTCTAAGGGTCCTGCACAGTGAACGAGGAAAATGGAGGAAATCAGCCACATGACGGATTGAAGGAAGACCACTTCAAGGTCTTCCCAGCTTACGTGACTGCGGACAATGTGAAAGGGGAAATCTGAGTGAGTTGGAAAAACTGATTTTTCCGGTGAGAGAAAGTTTATAGAAAATTTCCACAAATCAGGAAGTTTCCCCCACGGTGCGCACAATAGTTCCATAAATTAGGGAAGACGGTCCAGGATTATGATTTGCCAATTTCCATGCGAAGAGGTTCTGGGCTGCCGGCTTACGTAACTCGAACTGAAATGGATGGGGGCGTTGTGCCGGTCTGGCTTTCATGATTTTGTTGGCTTTTCGATGAGGTGTTTACCTAGCTGGGGCCTTGGGGGGAAAGTTCTCTGCGGCTGGGCGGGAGTTGTGTACATTGTTGTTACTTCGACTTCGTGTTATGTAGCTCCAGCTTTAGGTTGAAGTTGTAGGCTTTCAGAACTTGGTTGAACAATAACACAGCGATCCGTTCAGTTGCAGCGCTTTATTCGAAGTGAATTCTAACAAAAACGGTAATGAGTACCAAACCTCCCGAAATGCATCAGTCTCTCTTCTCGATAAGCGTTTTGTCATAGGCGCATCGGCTGATAGAAATCGAACGGTTTAGACTCTCACACTGATAACAATTACATATATACAATTTGGCTAACGAGAACTTTAACAGAAATGTTATTGTACTTAAATTACATGACAGAATGATATTTTCTTCTTTTAGATATATCGAACGCCTACAACTCGGCTATCCTGACAATAAATCGTCTCGATTTCCTAATCTTAATTTTCAGAATAATTAAAATTCTTAAAAGATCATTTATAAACATATAAAGAATTTTTTTTTTTTTTTTACAATATCGAAAGTGCATACATATATAGTAACACAGATATTACTTTGTAGTTATACATATTTAGCATAGAAATAAGAATACTGATATGCTTTAATCGAACTGCACATATGGCTTCATATTTTCGGGGGATGCGACCCCTTCGTAAGGAATCCTACTAATTTGAAGATTTTCCAAATCTTTTATAAAGTACCTATCATTCGGCAAGACTTTCACGACTTGATACGGACCTCTATATTTTTGCAGAAGTTTTTTGTTTACCCCTACGGTAGTTACGATATTTTTCACCATTATGTGATCGCCTACTTTATATATGTGTGGCTTCTTATGCCTTTTATCGAAATAAGCTCTATTTACAGCCTGATTACGAACAATACTTTCACTTGCTTTCTCCCTAATTTTATCTAAATTTCTTAAATCGTCACGCATTACATTATTTTCTAAATAATCCTGAACTTTATCGCTAATCATCCCCCTCTGCTCAACGCCAAATAACAATGCACTAGGTGTTGATCCTGTACCTTTATTAATGGTATTATTTATGCCGAATTCAACCTTACACAAATGTTTTGTCCATTCCCCGGGTTCGATTTCGCTTTCCTTTGACAACATGGGGGTTATTACTCTATTCACCCTCTCAACCTGACAATTTGCTTGGGGGGTGCTCGTTGTTACCTTTATATGTACTAAATCATTATCGGAGCAAAAAGATGCAAACTCTTCAGAGGTGAAACAGCTTCCTCTGTCTGAGATTATTTTATGAGGCTTGCTGTAGTTAAGAAAATAAGACTGTAGGCATTGAATAACCTCTTTTGCACTGGTACTTTTGACTGCATATAATTTTGTAAATTTGGTGAAACCATCGACCACTAGAAAGATATATTTTTTGGAATTTCTAAGACCAGATGGTAAGGGACCGTAGTGGTCGACATGGACAGTTTCAAAAGGTTTGTCACCTTTTGGAATATTATGCAGCGTGCCTTCTTTTTTGCCTGATGGTACCGAAAAGTGAGTATATTTCAGACAGTTGCTTTCGCGAATAACTTTACGGTTAAGTAAATTGTCCAAAATTTTGGGTAGCTCTACCTTAGGTGCATAAGGCAACCTTCTCGGAGTGCAATTGAAAATACTATTCGTGTCAGACAAAGAAATATTCATTTCGTATGGACTTTCTTCATTTACGTTGTCGCCTCTCTTAAATGCCATTTCCATAATTTCGCATACTTTCTCTTTCTCATTAAAGTTTAGTTTCTCGTTTATATTTAAGTTAGGATTATTATCATTGCAATGCATATCAATATTCAAAATTTCTTTTAGAAAATTAACGTCATTATTTGCCTTATAAAAATTAGTATCATCTTCATTATTTAATTTGGAATCGAAAACAAACTTTGCATTACACTTATTTAATAAATTTCTTCCTAGCACTACAGGGCAACTCATTGTGCCATTTTCAACAACATATAAAATTAAATCTACATTACCACAATCGACATTTACAACACATTGTACCTTGCCTACGATACCAAGCCTACTGTTGTTGATTCCAGTGTATCCATGACATCCTGACTCGATTGGCGATATTACATAAGGAGGCACATAATACTCCTGTATGAAACTAATAGGACTTCCGCTGTCGAGCATGGTGTTTGCCCAGAGCTCAGTCACAACTTCTCCTGATGACTCATCAGTAAAAGAATACCTAAATTTGCGAAAGAAGTCGTTAGATATTTGCAAATGTTTTAATTTATGACTTCCTGATGGTCCGTCGTAATGAGGAGCTTTATCGTGCTGTACCAGCGAGTCCTGTACAAGCAAAACTGGGGCTGGAGAAGTCGCTAACGATGTTGTTGCAGCTTCATCACAATTCCTTATGGAGTGACCATGTTTCCCGCACTTGAAACATGTTCCACGGTCTCTTCTAGGTTTGGGGCAGCTTGTTGCCACGTGGCCAGACTCGTCGCAATTATAACATCTGATTTTTGATGGAACATGAAGTTGAGGTCTTATGTGTTGTTTTCCAGGTCCCGCTGATGACGTTGAACTGGTTGAATTTGGAATATCGGTGTTGCATGTGTTAATTTTCTCATATTTTTTCAAAATTTGTTTCAGCTCAGGTATGTTTTTCGCCGTGAATAGTATGTGCTTGTTGACTGTTGGATCGGGAATGCCTTTTATAATATAATTGATTAGATCCTCATCATCGATGTTGGCTAGTGAGGAAATCTCCTGCATAGATAGGACAAATTGGTGAATACTCTCATCCTTACGCTTTTTCCTGCTCCTCAGCATGTCATGAACATCGGCTGGTGTTGTGCCATGGTGAAATTCACTTTGTAAGACTGATCTTAGGTCGTTCCACGTTCTGCAGGTAGATGACCGTAGGAGTAATTTCGCTGTTCCCGTCAGCAATCGTCTTGCGTAAATAAAACATTGAGAATCGTTCCATCTGTGAATTTCTTTAGCTTCCTCGAAGGATCTTATCCATTGCCTAATCGAATAGTGGTCATCTCCAGAGAAAGTAGGCAAAGCTTCTTCGACATCTCTAAAGCTAAATGCTTGCGTGCCGCACATGTCAACTTCAGCGCTGCGCAAAGATGCGAGTTTTTTTTTCAAACTTAAAATTTCCTCCTGTTTCTTTATGGTATCATTTAGTAGATCGATTTCTCTTTGTAAATTATAGGAAACCGTTTCTGAACTAAGATCCTGTTGATCACTCTCGTCGCCACCAGCTTCGCCCTGACCACTCAGAGATTCCAGAACGTTCACTGGGAAATGTTGCTCAAGTTCTGCATCTGAAAGCCCGTTAACATATTCCTCGAGTCGTAATTTGAGGACTGCTTTTACACCCACTGTATTTAATCCGAAAGTTTCGAGCTTTTCCTTCAAAATTTGCACTGTTGCATTCTGCATAAATCTCTCAACTCGTGCCATAGCCATGATGACAAATTACTTAAAAATTTGCAAAAAATTTCAGGATGAGGGAAAAATTTGGTTTTGGCCAATTAAATTAAACTGCCTTCTTTTCGCTTTCACCTGATCTTTATCTGCTTTCATAAGGATTGGTCCAGATTATCACGGATTACAAAAATCACTTATCGCACCACGTGCCGTTCAGTACCGTACGTAATCATAATATCTAAGTTCAACACGTGAAATGCAATGTATGCTTAATTCGCGTGAAAATAGTGAACCACACAGCAAATAAAAACTTAACAACGCAAGTGAAACAAATTAAACCACTTTTTATAATATCCCACTTCTGAGAATTTTGTAGGCTTTCAGAACTTGGTTGAACAATAACACAGCGATCCGTTCAGTTGCAGCGCTTTATTCGAAGTGAATTCTAACAAAAACGGTAATGAGTACCAAACCTCCCGAAATGCATCAGTCTCTCTTCTCGATAAGCGTTTTGTCATAGGCGCATCGGCTGATAGAAATCGAACGGTTTAGACTCTCACACTGATAACAATTACATATATACAATTTGGCTAACGAGAACTTTAACAGAAATGTTATTGTACTTAAATTACATGACAGAATGATATTTTCTTCTTTTAGATATATCGAACGCCTACAAAGTTTGTTCAGAAAAAAAGGAAAACTCAAAATGGAAAGTTTATTAAAGTATTATAAATTTTCATACTGCTTCAAAATTACCGCTAATGCATCAGGCAAAGATATTTTTAATTTTCATAATCGTGAAACAGCAAAATCTTTTTAATACATTATCTAGATAGATCTCAATGATTCTCAAATTACTTTTACGGTTGAACAACGTTGGAAAGTATTGAAATCATATTTCCAAAATTAGTGCTGTGTTGCCGAAAGTGTGCGCCTAAACCCGAGAGCCTCAACTCACAACAGATCTCAGCAACTGAACATTAGCCGCTCTATCCTGAGGAGAATTGTGCATAACGACCTCGGAAGAATTCGTTACAAATTCCAACTGGCTTCGTTATCACTCTTCTGCTTGGGTTTTAGAGAAGCTTGATTTTGCTAAAAACAATCTTTTTGGATGAGGCGCCTATTTATCTCGGCGTCTATATAAAAAAAACAAAATTGCCATATTTGCGACTCGGTAAACAAACACGTAGCCATTAGATAGCAGATAAGCCAAAGCATCCTAACATTTGAAATTTTGGTGTGGAGGTATTATTGGCCCTTTTTTTTTTGGTAGTTGAAATGGAGAATGCTACAGGTGCAAGATTCTTTAGGCCAAAAATTGAGAAATTGGACTTGGACGAGATCTGGTTCCAGCAGGATGGTGCTCCGTGCCACACATGCCATCTAGCAATCGATCTTTTGCGAACTAAGCTCAATAATCATGTTATGTCCATCGCTTAAATTAATTAAAGTAAAGAGACGTGGTTGAATGTTTAACTAAGGTAATTTATCTTTAGAGGAAGCATATAACAAGTTTCTTACTATTATAAATTCCGCTTTACATTTGTATGTTCCTTTAAAAAGAAAAACACTAACAACCATCCAAAGTGGTTCAATAAGTCTTTACTGCGTTTAAAAAATGCTAGAAATGAAGCATATAAAATTGTAAAAGGTTGCGCAGGGAATTTGACAATATGCACCGTTTCTTATTCATATAGGCAGTATATTGACTTCATTGAAAGCAACATCAGGAATGATAGTAAGGCATTTTGGAGCTACTCGTATATCAATGATAAGCGCCAATCGTCTGGTTTCCCAAATATAATGTTATACAAAAATATGAAATCTAATAATCTAGAGGAAACTTCAACAACGTGAGTTATTTGCTAAATTCTTCGAAACCGTTTATTGCACTGATACACGTTCTAATAATTATCCTTCTATGTCTAACCTTGACAGCCTTTTGGACATTGGCTCCCTTATTCTAAATAATCAGGATAGTCTGGACTGGAATTATAATCCTGATTCGGACAATACATATATCGCCTGCATTTCTTTTATCCTGCATTCATTCTGTTAATGCCATTAACCATAATCTTTTATTTATCACTTGGTGAAGGCCATTTTCTAGATTCTTGGAAAATATCAATAATAAAACCAATTTTTTAAAGTGACGCTAAGCATTTAATTAGAAAAAAAATTACTTGATAACATTATTGCAAAGAAACTCTCTTTCCTATGCAAGTCTATAATTTGTCCACAGCAGCATGGTTTTGTAAAAAACAGATCCACTGTCACCAACCTAGTATTATTCGCTAATTTTTGCTTTAGATAATGTCTTAGAAAAAGGCAATCAGATTGACGCAATTTACACAGATTTTTCTAAAGCTTTTGATAAAGAAAACATAACCATTTTAATAAAGAAAATTTACCATATGGGCATTCACTCTAGTTTTCTTCAATGGATCTCTTCTTACTTGACCAATAGAAAACAAATTGTAGTGATGTATAACGTACGTTCTAGGGTAATTGCTGCCGATTCGGGTGTACCGCAGGGTAGTCATTGCGGCCCTATTCTATAATTCATCTTATTCATTAATGATATAGTCAAATATTTCTCATATACAAATTACCTTATCTATGCGGATGATTTAAAACTGTTTTCCGTCATACATGATTTTAATAATTGCCCACGGTTACAAGAGGACTTAGATAAGGTATCCGAATGGTGTGTTACTAATGCGCTATACTTGAATATTTCTAAATGCCGGACTGTTTCATTTTACCGCTCAGAAACTCGAATAGTATTCAACTACTCCATAAATGGTCAGCTGTTGGAGCATGTCAATGAGATTACTGATTTAGGAATAATTTTGGATAGGAAACTCTCCCTCTCTAAGCATATTGACCATGTCATATTTAAGGCAAATAAAACGCTTGGTTTTATTAAGAGAAACACCAAGGAATTCTCTAATATTTTTTTTATGCTATAAACTAAAGTGATGGAAATCAGATATGCCTAGTTATGATTCAAGACGCCTGTTGTTTGGCTTAGCAATCCTTCAATATCGATGTGACTGCTGTTGCGCTTTGTTCATTAAAGATTTATTGTGCTACGGTATTCATTGTCCTGAACTTTTGAATTTAATTAATTTTTATGCTTTGGAAAAACCTCTTCGCCGAAGAAATTTTTTTTATTGCTCCCTCACATCGAACAAATTACGGACTTTGTAAAGTAATGATTAGATCAGAATTCAAATGTAAGCTAACATACTTAGAAAATGTAAGGATTTAGGATTACCACTTGTAGTAGTCGTTCTTTCTAGTCTGTGAATTAATATGTAATTGATAGACTAAATATACAAATAAATAAATAAACTTATCAATGGCAATGGGCAACTAAACTAAACTAACTAACGCCCAAATTATAATAATTATTTTCCTCCCTTGTTTCGAATTAAATATTACTCATCAGTGCTTCTTGAAAAAAATTTGGTGTTTGGAATGTGTCCCCATACAAATTGTCCAATGGGATTTGTATTGTATTTTGCTTCCTGCAAACAATGAGTATTGTGTACGCAAGACATTGAAAAGCAAGTAACCCTTGAGAAAAATACCTCGGCACATCTTGCGCTCTTCCTCAGCCGTGGCATCAAATGTGAGATAGTTAGGAAGCATTTTTGCCGGCACGATAAAAGGTGCATTTCGGGCATATGCCGTCGTCCACTGTTCCGATGCTCACACCGTAAGTGACACAAAATTGACATAATGTGGCGTTTAAGTGAGGCATCGTGAAGCATCCATCAGGCAAAGGTGAACGATTACGTCAGCAACAAAAGCCGCCAACGAAAAGATCAAGATCAGATAAGGCGAAGTGAAAAACGGGCCGAAGCGAAGAGCGCATAATCTCCGACTTTTAAGTAAGAGATCAGATGGGAGCTGCGAGCGAACAAAGAAAGTGGATCACAAAAACCCTAAATGCCCTAATCCTCTCAAAAGTTGAAAATAGGATAATCCCAGAACAATCCATCATATTGTCTTCCCATGGCCATCGCGCGCACTGTTGCGCCTTCAAAGGGATACTGTCGGAGGAGCTGACCAGATCGAGGTGAGATAACGAATTTTAGGCGGTATAACACCATTTGTTCGGCAATTTGTTCGACTATGGGAAATTCCAGTCGATAGTAGACGGTGGATGCATAAACGAAATTGGCTTAGTTAAATGGTTCTTCATCTCAGGGCTCTCAGTGCGTCATCTACTATGTCAGAAGTCTTAAGGGGTTAGGTATGCCTAGTAACTGGAGCAAAAATTCATTATTTTGTTAAAGTTAAATAAAAGATTCAAATGAGCAATATCCTATGTTGAAGTAGGTACATATCTTGAACTACTTATCTTTAAATTTCATTTTGATAACAGATTCGAGATCAGCGACACCCCAAAACATAAAGGGACTCGGTTTTAGAGAAATCCCTTGAGGTTGCGAATTTTCAGTCCGCCATATTAGATCCGCCATCTTTAATTTCAAAATTATAGCACACAAGGGGCATCAATTTTTGGCATTAAATTGAACTACATATGTAGTTCACGATTGGATTAAAAAATATTGCATTGGCTGAAGAGGATCAACGGTAAATTCTAAAGATGGACAAGCCGCATAAATTCCCTTCCTCTGCTGAGTTACACAATCAATCCTAGGAATCCTAGCACTATTGGAATGATAGTCAACATACGGGTGTTTAGGTCCACATATAGGACTAGCCTTCTTCATTCCCATAAAACACAAAATTTCGTAGGAGTCGTACTGCAAGTCAAATAAAAAATCAGAAAAATCCCAAACTTTCCCCGTATTTAAATTTGGCTGCAGAGGATCGATTGTAATAAAAATTCCCACCGATCTCTGTCGGTTTGAATTGGCTTCCAAATCTAGCGGTTTATTGCTCCACTTTGATTTTACGTTCGCGATCCATTGTGATCGGGATGTGGAAACTGCAACTGGATGTGACCCTAAAAATAGGAGAAGCATCCGATTCATTGCCACAATAAATCAGAGGGCACAGCGGAACATGGTGTTCTACACTAAAAGGCCTCCTCATCTTGGGTAAAAACTGAAAGTGCGCCAACCACTTAAAATTGATCTGTGACCCGGCTATCCTCCTTTTTGTTGCACCGCGCCGCCATCCAGGCCAAATATTCCATCTGTCGAGAAGCACTTAACCACAAGTTCACATTTGAACCCGGCCGGGATGCGGCTCCTCGTCTGTTCGGCTGATGGAGGAACTAATGGACTCTAACGCATTAAATTCTTCGCTCCCTGGAGCTGGAAACGCAGGAAGACTTTTTGGGGAAGACATCGTCAAAAGTGATGAAGGTCCATAAATCCGCCGAATATGAAAATCGGGAGAACATGAGTCTATCGTCACCAGCGCATTACACACGGCGCGCCGCCGTCGTCGCTGCAACGTGCAACGTTGAGGGAGGACAAGGCGGCGATGTGGGTAAGGTGAGTGCATTTTGCACTCGAGTTTGAGCTGCTTATGATTTACGGGGTGGGGAGAGCGGGCGGAAAGTTCGGATGCACTTTCATTACCATGGTGGCGCTAACACGACTAATTTTAGAGCAAACTAAGAGGATGATTGAGCTGTAACGAATCCGAGCGCCTCGGCCTTTTTATGCCCCGATGCGATAGCACCACTCAAAAAAGTACAAACCCACTCCGGGCCGGGGGAGTAATTTCAATCACCTTTTCTACGGAAATGCATTAGAGGGTCGGAAACAAATAAAATTAAAAGAGTGCACCCCATTCACACGCAACCGTGGGCCCTGGCGCAGTGCATCATTTGTTCCCCGATAGACAGGGGCACCGAATCGGGCGCGCACTACTCGCCGACCCATCAATATTTTCCGAATGAATATTTCCCTTTGATGAAAAGCCACCGAAAATTGAACAGACGAGAAAATATTTCACGAACGCATTTGTTCCATTAGACGGGACGGCAGGCGAGGGGACTCCGCGCCCGCAATGCGCTGGATATCCGGAGACAGAATGGAATTCCATTTTTAGAATGCAACGACAGCACTACAGCAGAAATAGACAATTTCTCCCAAAAACACACGCCAATCCCCGGCAACAACAAACGTCCAGGCGTCGTTTGTCTCGCGCTGATCAAACTTTTTCCCATTGATTTACAGAGACCCGCTGCCTTATTATGTCGCGTAACCCTAATTGATGGGCATTTCAGGGATAGCTGGGCGCGGGGGTTTTTTACGATTCTTTTTTTCAAACTGTATTGAGCCCAAAAGCGTTGGGAAGTTTGTGGACTCAAAAATCGAATTTCGTATTCGGAATAATTAATTAACCCTATTCGATTACTCGACGAAATGAACTAGAGGAAATGAAAAAAAAATGAGACACCACTAGTTGCAGCCAAAGAGAGGGAGAAATCCGCAGACAAACAGGGAAAGAAAAATTGTGAAGACAAATGTAATCGATTCATCTGTTATAACTGCGATAAGACAGAGCACTTCGCAAGAGATTGTCGTGCTCCTAAGAAATTGGAGAAGACATTTCACGAGTAGAGCAACATGTTGGCATTCTACGTGGGAGAAGCGAATTTTGTTTCAAACAATTTATTTAAGTATTTATAGTAAGCCGGTCGCGTATGCCTCACGACAGCAGCATAACCTATAAGGTCTATTGTGCTGTCCCTTCTTCTTAAACCCCATATATATCAAAATATATCAAATAGGCTATAGGTAGTGTCCTGGGGAGCCGCATTTGACACACCCATCGGTGTTATGATGGGTGCTCCGAAGTATGTCAGCGACCTTAGGCTGGGCAGCAGAGTACGTGCTAATCTTTTCGATTGCCGTAACCCGGATTTTTTTAAAAATAATAATAATACACATTAATTATCACATTTACAAATTCAGATTAAGGGCCGTATTCATTAACAGAGTTTAACCTTTGTCTAGGATTAATTTGTTTCCGTCCCTCAACTTTAAATACAATCTAGAAAGCTTAGGAAAGAGACAGTAATAAATAAATCCTGGATAAAACATACCTACATCCAACTTGATATTTGGCACAGTTTTATATAATTCGGATAATTAACACTCAATGCACCGACTCGCACTTGACCGCCTATTTTATTTGTCTAGGTGAGATCTATCACTCCACTCATTTCTGCATGCGTCATAAAAATTTATTGTTGATCTCTAATTGCGGCATATTAAAATGCTAGCTAGCTACTAGTGGAATAATAAAATCATGTTAATTACACAGGCCTGCAAATAATGGAGTCATGTCAGTTGTTGGTAAGCTGAGGGTCTCTTCCGAAGTAAATTTTTGCGTAGAATCCGAATCCGTTATCAGAATTGTCCCATGACGTCAGAATTTTGAGATATTTATGATTATGTACCCTAAAAATGACGTTTTTGGCTAACTTTGAATCATGTAGTACTACGAGAGATCGATTTCCATTTTTTTTCTAAAAGTTACGGCTATTTAAAATTACAAAGTATATCCCTTTAACGTGATGAGTATTTCAATTTACCCTTTCACACAGAACTTTTTTACTGGTTTATTTTTATCGAAAATTTTTGTTGGGGGGTTTTTGAGGACACTGAGTACAAATATTATGCAGGAAAAATAAAATTCCCATTCCCAATATGGCGGATCAACAGTAGTACTTACTAAATGATGTAACTGGAGATAGAGACCAGAAAAAATTTTCGCACCCTGTACATAACATCAATGTTAGCCAAAAACGTCATTTTGTGGGTGACGTGATGTCACAATTCTGACAACGGATTCGGTTTCTACGCAAAAAATTACTTCGGAAATGAGCCTCAGCTTTTCAACAACAAAACGATGTTGGCCTGTGTTATTAAATTTAGTTACAGTTTATTAAAAACGGTGGTGTAACTACGCAACGTATGAATCTCTATCTAATGTTTTATTTTTGAAATGTGAAATCGTTTAAATTGTTATGCTGCTGAAAATGAGATTTGTCGGATGTGTTTTTTATTTTTGCAAGTCATTGACTATAAGGGCTCTAATTTTGAAGTTCGAGTAAAATTTAAAGAAGCCAATAAATTATGTTAATTTTATAACTAACCAAAATTTACAAGAGTTTTACTGGGGTATTGCAATAAAGATAGTTGTCGCGCCAATAGAGTGAAAACGATGACACTCACATTTAAGATGGCAAACGGAATCGCTTCCCAGAACGATTTCAATAAATAATTCATCCCCGCAACTAGACAAAGACATCGTATTGAGGTCGTTTTGCCTGAAACAATACCTTGTCCGGTGAAATTTCTTAAGATTTTGCAGGTGTTCGCCGGAAACAGTACAGGTTGAAAATTATGCGGGCTGCCGAGGGTAATTGCTCGCACCTTAATTGAAATTTCTTGAGGAGCGCAATCGCGGAACCGGGCCCAGCATTAAGAAAATGACCTAAACAGTTTCGCTTGGTGTTTTCCCTCTGTATGGGACGGCAGCGGTTTGCAGCAAAACTTTCTGGTTTTTACAAATTGCTTAATTTTAATTCTCACTAAGGCGACTGATTGCATAAACGGGGGGATATTGAGAAATTAATTGAAAACTGCATAAGTCGGACCGCTGCAATTAGGAAACAGTGACTTCGGCATGCTTCCAGGGTTTTTTAAGAGGATTAAGCGTGCCGGGAATGGGCTTATCCAATTAAAACGGAAGGGGAACAGTGCATCAAATCATTTTGACAAATTAAAAAATAACAAACATAAATGAATAGAAAACATCTCGCACTTTGTCATCGTTTGGAGTGGTGTTTTCTGGGTTGAACACTCTGAAGGTCGGTTCCACGTATAGGAGTTGAAAATTGGGTGGGTTTCTAGACAGGACGAGTTTAAAAGGAAAAGTTAAATAAATAAATTGAATTAAAATTTATTTCTGAGCATCCACTATTATTTTCAAATTAATAGTCATGTCCAGATTGGGCTGAAAGGTGATAACAATTACCCGCGTTTGGGTAGGTAATGCTTATCTCGGCAAGCCGCAATAGGAAAACAGCATAATTTAGTAAAAAGTGCCATTACGTGTAACTCAGTGAGCACACATTAAAATAGAAGTATCACGAGACAGGTCCGCTCGTTGGCGTATCAGTTCCAATAATCGTAAGAACGTAGCCACCACGCACGCTTCTGCTCCGGGTGTTTATTGTGAAAGTGATACTTTACATGCTGGGAACGGCTCTGATCGACTCTTAATTAGCGGTGAAAATGAAGGAGGATTGTGCGGCATGTGGATGTGGAGATGTTTAGACAAAGGGGAAGGGTTAAACGCTATCGTATGACAGTAAACAGAGCGCTATGGGCGGCATCAATTTATCCAAGTCAACAAAGCGAAAATGAACAGGGTAAACTCGATTGAATGGAGAAAATAGCACTCATTACCTCCGCTGTGCGCCTTTGTGTTGGACGACACGCGCCGGATGTAAAGGATGAAATTTCATAACTTCCCCGCAAGTGCAAAAGGTGATAAGGTCTGTCATGTGGGGGTGCATCGCAAACTCTCATCATATTTGTTAGAAACTTTGATTCAGGCACAAGAAGGTGTCGGTATTACACTTCGCTTCTATAGTAGGTGCAGTAGGTGTGTTGTTTTCATTCTAGCGTGTATTAAAATACCTTCTTTTGTTACGTTATGTTGTAAACCACTCTTTTTGTAAAACACTACTAAAAGTTGGACGTTGTTTTATTTTCATGGGGTAGTATTTTATTTTGTAGGTCGCAAAATGATAATTTTTTCATATTTTTAAATAGTTCAACAGACAGAAACACATTTACCCTTTTTTTAAATCATCGCGTTACCATAAGGACTGTAGCACGTCATCTCAAGTCAATTTGGAACCAGTTCTCGTTATCTTCACTGAATTTACTTATTCATTCGCTTACTACCAGCTACAAACAAACAAAAATATACAAAAAATAACTTAAGTTATACTACAAACTAAGTAAAGGGGAAGATGCTTGAGAATTAGGGATAACAGGAGGGACGCAATATTTATTAAATTTAATATAACCAACATCACAAAAAGAGGGGCAACATACGTGAAAAATTTAAGAGGTGCGGCGCAGGAAACTCCTAAGAGAAGATTTGCTCAGAGGAAAGGCAAAGGAAGGGTGGGAGTTGGCTTTCCGAAGCATGACGATGAAGGGTTCAGAAGCAGGGCGGAAGAGAGGGACCGATCTAAGGTTACGGGGATTGGTATAGAGAAAAATCCGCTGAAGCAGTGAAGGGCAGTCAATGTCGCCATAAAGTAGCTGGTGGATGAAGATAATGTCTGCAGAGTCGCGTCGCTTCCATAAGGGCTCCAAGTCGATCAGCCTTAGGCGATTTTCATAGGGGGGAAGAATAAGACGATCAGACCAGGGAAGCTCTCGTAAAGCAAATCGAAGGAACCTTCGCTGGACTGCTTCAATTCTGTTGATATTGGTAGATTAAGGGCGAGACCAGACTTGAGAAGCGTATTCAAGGAGAGGCCTGACGAACAAGACGTATAACGATTTAGCAACGTAGGGATTACGGAACTCTTTACACCAACGCTTCACAAAGCCGAGTGCAGAGTTGGCTCTAGCTACCACGCTGTCAATGTGATCACGAAAGTTTAGTTCGCTGTCAAAAATGACACCAAGATCTCGAAGGGAGGAGACAGTTGGGATAGGTTCATCATATAATAGGTAAACCCTAAGGGGAGAAGGGCGTTTTCGGGAGTAGGTAATTGATTGGCATTTGGAGACATTGAGTTCGAGGGAGTTTTTATGGCACCATAAACTAAAATATTCAAGATCGTCTTGAAGCAGTCGGGAGTCCGTGGAGGGGGAAATTAGTTTGGAGATTTTCATATCATCAGCGTAGCCGGAAATGTCAGAGTGCTTAATAATATAATCGACATCATTAATGGCAAGAATGAAAAGCAATGGACCTAAGTGGCTACCCTGAGGGACACCCAAATCAGCCACGAAAGAGTTGGAGGAAGCAGAGCAGAAGAGGACCTTGTACTGGCCTTGATCAAGATAAGACTTAATCCAAGAAAGGAAAAGCTGATTGGAGCACAAGCGAGGGAGCACATTTTGAAGAGAATTAATTTATGTGAGATTTTATCGAACGCTTATCGAATCTTGGTACACACATCCTTATTGTAGCTAAACCCTCTGGGAATGCAATAATATGGTCATCTTACCTTGGCCTGCAGCCTGCACACTACCAAGCTTCTCCATAACTTACAACAGATAAAGAAGAAAAAGTAAATAGTTAATAAAATAATTTTATATAAATGAGAGGAATAGACATTCACATGGCGAGTGGACCAAAGTAGACGAGAGTGAGCGATAGATTGGGTGAGAATGGTCCAGAGTGGGCAAGAGTTGACCAGAGTGCATGAGAGTAAGCGGTAGAGTGGTTGATAGTGGGCCAGAGTGACATATTTAAATTTAAAACATGCCATGCTAGCAATGTATTTAGTTTACCTACTGCAATTACTTTTCTTACTGATATTTACCTTTTAGAAAATACCTACTGGCAGACAATTTTCATTTTACAAAATATTTATGCAAACTGTAATTTGACAGCACTCTCAACCGCTCTGATCTACTATTACCCACTCTCATGCACTCTGGGCCACTCTCACCCACTCTATCGCGCACTCTCACCCACTCTATCGCGCACTCTCGCGCACTCTAGTCCACTCTGTTCCACTCGCCGTGTGAATAGACTCTTCCTAAATGAAATTAATAACTTTTGAATACGTCATGTCTTTTATTGTCGGCTTATTCAAAGCTTCAAATGCGCCTGCCTCCCTACCTAAAATCAAAATAATTATTAAATACTTCCATGTTATGTTTTAATAAAATTTTACATAAAAGCAAGGAAAAGAATAATTGGGAAAGTATCGCAAGGAAATGTACATAAGTTGCTCCTTAACTACTGGCGGGTACTTATTCAAAACAGCATCCACAAACAGCTCGTCTTTTGACACACGCCGCAATTAATATTAAATTAGACTCCTTGGCTTATTCAATTACATTATGTTGTGACATCAATTTTTCCCTGCCAAAGAAGACGGACGGGGAAGATGAGACGAACGGGTTTGGGTAGACGCTTGTCTTTCGTTTGCATGTGTCACACATGCATATGGATCTCGAGGGCTAAGCAAATATTTGTGGGTTTTTGTATGCATAAAATATGCCAGCGTGTACGCACATGTAATATCCTTAAAACTTTCCTGCTGCTCTGTTTGCCTGCCTCGGAGTTCTTGCAGTTTTCAATTCCATCACTGAATCATAAATTCAATTCGATATGGGAGCATCCCCGCCCCGCCCAGCTTCCCCGACCAAGCTATCTGCGGTGGGTTTGCGATGTGGAAAACAACCCGACTAAAAAGTTCATCAATTTCCATTTAAGTTGGTTTGTTTTCGGTTTGACTTTGCACAGATATCCTGCGATCGGGGCTGATGGACGGACTGGCTATTCATCAGCTGTTGGCTGTTTTAGGCAAATTGAGTTAGGAATTGACGGCGTCATCGTATTTTGCGCAACATAGCACTATCCAATCCACCAGCTTTCTTGATGGTGTCTGACGTTTGTTTATGCAAATAGGCTTCAACAAATTTCGAGGGAATCTACATAAATGGAAGTGCCCCGTCAGAAACATGCTGGGCTGGTCTGGTCCTGGCGTGGTGCTAAATCCGCCGCTAAACTTCGGGCAGGGCAGGAGCAGATTTGGCGGTAGCGGTCAAAGCAGGAACTGTTCGGCTGCAAGGGTGTCAATCATGGCCTATTCTGGGTAAGCCTATGTCTCAGTTGACGGATCGGCCGAGTCACGCCCGTCGGAGCTATTCAGTAATTGGCCAGGCGCATCAAACGTCGATACGTTGTAGGCGTCGGCGGCCCTCAGATCTCCTAATCTGCTAAGGTGGAGGAAATCAGAATTTGAAATTCGGTTTTTTGCCTTTCGCGGCCACGGAACGGAGTCCACGCTCCACCCCGGCCGCAGTCGGGATCATTTCGGTGTCATTATTGCCCGTCTAGAGATGTGTAAGACAACGAGATGGACGAGTGCGATAAGTGGAATTATTAGCCCAGGCCCTCGAGCGCATCAGGCCCCGGGGTGATTCAGCGAAACTAGCCAGCCCACTTGACATAAAGTAAGCTATCGTCAGCTCGCACTATTCCGTCCACCTTTCTTCTCGGGCAGCCGGGTATCAGAAACCGACATCTCGTCTCCGCCGGTAAGTGTTTCACTGCGCTCACTTCTCAAGGAGCCTAATTTTGAGGCATTTTGCTGCGGCTGTTTGGACACCAGTTTTTATTATAATTATACATCATACGGCGCTTGCACTTAAGCTAATTGCACGCCCAGCGGTCCGCGCTTTGTTGAAAATGGCTAAGGGAAAGGCTGGAAATTGTGACCAGACCGAGAAGTGATGTAAAGTAAATCGATTTCGATCGAACTAAAGTAGTCGTGGAGATTATGGAGAATTAGAAATTTTCTAGCGAAGGATTTCTCATGGATCGTTTTTTGGCTCCTTTTAATGGGAAAGTGAAATTACCTTTAATTCGAACTGTTTCCAAAATCTTCATTTGGAGCGCCCGTAAAAAAAAAATTCTCAGAGATTTCAATCACCTAATCAGCCCTGCATGGCCATTTTCGTACTTTCTGAAAATAAATTAATTACAACAATTCACACGTAGAAAAAATCTTAACTCTTCCAGGCTTGGTGCTTAGTGACTCTGACTAGCTATTCGAATATTTTTCTCTTTAAAATAAACTCCATCTGCGCAGTTCTTAGGTAACTCCTACAACGACTATTTGAATAAGTAGGTACTGCGGGTGTGAATACTTTTATAAGGAGCTTTTAACTTGTATTGCCCTTAGAAGTACAATTTTACGTGACTTAAGGGGTTACATAGGTCTTCAAGGAAAAAAAACGATTGTAATTTAAAAACCCAAACTCTGTTTTATTTGAAATTCAGACATAGAAAAGTTTAGCATTTCTAGAAGTTGTAAAAAAACGAAACAATACTATAAAGAGAAACTGTGCAAAGTTTCAGCAAAATCGGTCGATTCGTTCTCGAGAAATCTTGCCTACCGCAAAAAAAAGGCTGGACGAGGAAAACTGCAGGAAAATCGACAATTTTCAATATTTTTAGCTGGAAATTCTTTTACAACTTCTTGAGATGCTAAACTTTTCTATGTGTAAATTTCAAATAAAATAGAGGTTTGGATTTTAAAATACAATTTTTTGAAAAAGTTCTTTTTTCTTTCCTTCAAGACCTAACATATGTAACCGCTTCAATTAAATAAGCAGCGTTTTTGTTGAACCAACCAGTTTCAGTCGTGCATATAATTAAGAACAGAACAAACGGTTAAGAAATACATTATTATATTTTTTTAAATGATTTTGTGTTTACACATTACTACTTAGTAGGATACCCTTTGTTATCAATGACCGCTTGGCATTGTAGGGGCATAGACTCCACTAACTTCTCGCAAAGGCTCTTTGGAATACTTTCCCACGCTGTTTGAGTTTCCTTACAAAGTTCATCAAAATTTGAAATTTTTAATAGGCCGACTTTACTTTTTATAACTTCCCACAGATTCTCAATAGGATTGAGATCCGGGCTACATGAAGGCCAGTCCAATAGTGTGACCATATTTTCGACAAACCATTTTTTTGTGTGATCTGCTGTGTGTTTTGGGTCGTTATCTTGCTGAAAAATCAAACATGGTGCTCTGCAAGATGTCCGTGTATTGGAACTTGTCCATACGTTCCTCAATTTTTTTAATTGGAACAACCCCACGCCATGTCATAGTACCCCATATCATAATACAGCCGCCGCCAAATTTGACTGTGAGACGAGTGTACTTAGGACTAAATTCCTGAAATTTAGGTCGCCGCACAAATGTTCTACCATCTGACCATTCTATTTATTTTTGTTTCCTTCGAAAAACAAACTTTTTTCCATTGCTGGACAGTCCACTTACGATATTTTCATGCAAATTCAAGCCTTCAACGACTTCTTCCTGCAAACACGTCCAAATAAACAAACTTCTCGCAAACGTCGTTTGATAGTGTCAATAGATGGTGCAGAACCATTTCCACCAAAAACCGAAGATTTAATTTCTCCAGCTGATTTGTGTGGATATTTTTTCGATCCGCGTAGGATTGCCTTGTCTTCTCTCTCAGTTGTTATACGGGCTCTACGCTTCCGGGGGACATTATTTGTTGTGAAGTTTTTTAGAAAGTGTTTGACCGCATTAAATACCATAGTTTTAGAATATTTCAATGTCTTTGCAATTTGACCATAAGAATTTTTGTCCTTATACATTTTCACAATAACTTCGCGAGTCCTAGGATCACACGATTTCTTTTTACTCATTTTTTTCTTGATTTATTAATATTAGAAACACTACATGACTATAGAGTTTTAAGGGGTTATTCTCATGTGACCACTTCGAAAAATCGATTTATTTCGATAGTAAAACCTATCGAAAATATGCTGTCAAAATTCAGACCGAAATTCCTAGTATTAAATAAGTTACAACTCATAGTCGCCGCCGCGCCAGGTCTGCAGCCGCTAGATTTCTAATGTTTTCACCGGTCTTTTATACCTGCGTACGGAGTTTCTAACGGCCAACTTTAGTATATTACCTACCTGTGTATATGTGGAATAGTGTATATAAAGTTTTGTCGTGAATTGTGAAATTGTATGGTCCAGGCATAGCAGATTAGTGTAAGTATAAATTTTTCACGAAAATTCTGCTCTTGAAACCTTAAACGCATTTTACTCGAAACATCATTTTTTAAAACGGTGGGGATCCTAAAAAAAAACTATTCAACCGATTGCTTTGAAATTTATATATGTTCTTCTACCCATTAATAGTTATCGTCCATCATACCAGAATTACTTATTTTCGAAAATATTATCTTATTTTTTTTTAACGATATGTACCAAAAAAAACCAAGATTTTCGTAACTTTTTTTTCTACAGTCCGCCATTTTTTTATTTTTTTATGAAATTGATTAATTCTGGTAGGGACGATAGCGACAGACCTGCTGAACAATAATCCATTCGATTTATTCATTTCAGACTACATGAACAGCCGCTATTACCCCCGAAAGTGACCTGTTTTTTTTTTGGTGTCTATTTTAATTAAAAAAAAAACATGTAAACAATGTAAAATAAGCAAACTAAATAATTTTTTTATACAGTTTAAGATGTAAATAAAAACATGTAAAAAAATTAAAATGATTGAATTTGATTGTCTTATAAAAAAAAATTCCCTAAAAAGAGGTACATAAAATTCATGCGTTCACATGAGAATAACCCCTTAATAAAAGCAATGAACAGACCGAAAACTTCACGAAAAAACGACTGCGCGGCTCTATAAAAAGTTCGTTCTTAATTAGCTGGACGAGCTATTTGAAATGCAATTCACTGAATCGTCAACTAAATGCAACTTGTGACAAAGCCTATTGTTTTGGCTCAGATCTCGTTGAAGGTCGAATAGAACCACAAAGGGAACTAATTTGTTTACGCAAAATGATGGTATTGCCATAATCCCAAATCTGTTTGTATCGTTCTTAATTACGTGCACGTGACTGTACATAGTACTTAAAGTTTAAAGGTTTTAATACGAAACTAATATTTTCGGAAAACCAATTTTAGAAATTTATTATTTATTGGGCATGATACGTTAGCCCATTTGGATGTGTCTGCAGGCAGAATCCGTGTAAGTTATAAAAATTTGTTGCCCCACTAGCATCCAAAGAGTATGCGTGCATACGTACATGGTGCACGTAAAGGTCGTCAGATAAACAACTTTGAATTTATGTGAACTGTAAATATTTTCGTGTGCACTAATTAAAAAAATACCTCAACGCAAGCTTCCTCAATTTAAAACTCCGCAGCCTATCCCAACATCCATGGCCGATTGACTTTTTAATTGCGACTGATGGTGCTGCATCTTTGGAGAAGCAGGTCCCATGATAATTAGAAATATCTTTTCGGTTTCATTACTTATTCCCCCCACAATCATCCGAGTGCATATTTCAATTATTTCGAGTTTTTCATTCATTGTTTGCGCAACACCCTCCCTTTCTGGTTCCAGTCTGAAAATTTGTTGTCATCCTGATTATGTCCCAGCAGTAGCGCTCACAATGCATCTTGGAACAATCGGGCGCTTTCATTCGTCCCTCAAGTAATTGAAGAGTAAGAGGCGGCGGTGCTACCGCTGGTCTCCGTGCAATTCTACCTCTCGCAAACTGTTTGATTTGAAATGGAATTGTGCCCGCTCTCCGGCACCAAATACAGCGACGCAGCGGTCCACGCGCTCCACCTAAATCAAGGTCTATTCAGGTTGAGTGATTCCGCTCTGGTTGTCTGTATAATCTGGCCCAGGGGACACAAATTAAAGTCCATATGGCTGGATTAATATTGTGTCACACAACAATTCTCCCCGAAGATGTTTGGGACTCGGATGGCTTTGTCGAGGCGACTTCAAACGTGAAATTCGCTCCTCCTTGCCACGCACTTGAGGTAGTCGATCTAAATTAAAAAATGTACTGAGCGTGATGCACTCCGGCCGGGGGCAATTGTTCTCGAAATTACAGGGCAGAGTTGGGAAATTGTTAAAAATTGCAGAAGTTGGAAATTGAAAAGATTTTTTGTCTGCTTTCTAAATTAGACAATCTCCGCAACCCGAAATCAATTTTGTGCAGTTCATGGCTGCTTTAACTTTTACATATCTACATACATAACATATATGTATATGGGTATGAAATATTGCTTGGATGAAAGGCCAATTCATATGTGTGCATGCATAGACGCAAGCGTTAATTATTACAATAAGTGTTATATGCTAAAGGAGGTATAACTTATAATAATATTGCACATTTTGGCATTGTTATTTAATTTTTAACAGAATTTGGGAAATTAAAAAGGATATAAGTGTAATTGCAAGTAATAATAATAATTACACAGGACCACAAAAATAGTTTAGCAATAGCAGACTTTAATAACCCCATAACGCCATAACCCCATACCCTTGAACCCAAAAAGGACTATTGACCTATAATCAACGGTACGAAAATTTCAAGAAAGGTTCCTTATGCTCGGCATAACTAGCATGAGTTGCCTCACCCCCTGGTTGATCTTCCTCCAATTCCCACTTCCGGCGTTCTAAAGAGAGTGGTAAGAGTTAACCTTTTTTCAGAAAGTACATCACTTCACCTTTCAGTTCAATTTTTCAAGTTTTCAGTATCGGCTGTGAAACTTATTGCTAGCTATCTGATAGGCCGCAGTCAAAGAGTGTTGGTTAATGGTAATTTCATTCGTTCGTCCTTGCTGACAATGGATGTATCGCAGGGTTCTATCCTCGGTCCCTTAGTTTTCTCAATATTTATTATTGATCTCCCTCTTGTTGTCAAACACTCGAACATACATCTTTATGCTGATGATGTGCAAATCTGGTTATCAAGACCCATTGGTTTAATTTGCGACTGTGGCGATCGACTTAATTCTGACCTTGAAAATATTTATCGCTGGTCTGTGCGAAATCACCTATCATTAAATCCCCTTAAATCTTGCTTTGTCCCGCGATACAATTAGCCCTTCTGATCTGCCTCCGCTAATATTGAATGATACGACAATACCTTATGCCCGCAAAGTTAGGAATCTGGGCGTAGTTATTAGCTCGCAACTCTCTTGCTGCGACTACCTACCTTTATGCTCTCCAAGGCAAAGTATATGGTTGTCTCAGAAGGTTGCGGTTAGCTGTAAGATACATACCTTTTGAAACTCATTTTTTGCTGGTAAAATCTCTTTTACTCCCACATTTTACATACGGTATTATTATACATACTAAGCTTGACTACAAATGTAATAAAAAACTAATTGTTGCGTTTAATGACTGCATTCGTTTTATTTTAGGTTTGCAACGCTCTGAGCACATTTCTGCTTTTAGTAAAATACTTCTTGGCTGCTCTATCACCAACTACCTAGCTTGTAGGTCCATCGTACTACTGTTCACCATAATTCAGTCAAAGATCCCAACTGAATGATTAAGGCCCAAGGGTACTTCCAATACCTCGATATCGGACTAGAACTGGGGAATACTCTTTCTTTGTTCAAACATTTAGAATTTGGAACAATTTGCCTATTGTTGTTAGACGGCTCGCTGCTTCGAATCAGAAGATGGATTTATTTAAGAAATTAGTTTTTAAAATTTTTTCCAAAGATTAATTGACTTTTCTTTTCTAGTATTTATTTTGATTTTTTGTTTGTTTCATTTTAAATTTCTTCCTCTCTTTATTTTTCTTCAAACTATGTATCATCTCTCTTATTTGTTTAAAATATTATCCGATTTTTCTTTAGTGCAAATTTAAAAGATTTGTATCTTATTGTACACACCTGGAATAAATGAATTTGAAGTTGAATTTCAGTTGAAACCCATTTTATGCTCCTAATCGATACTGTTGGGGACCTCCCAAAATCATGGGCAAACAATGCTAGCTAGGTTATTTAATCTTACTTTTAGTTTATGTTTTCATTACTGTTGCAACATTGTTACGTAGTTACGTAATTTAATTCACCGATATTTCACGGTATTTAAAAGTTGTGTAATATTTTAGTTTTCAATAAAACTTGTACTAAAATTCGGGGTGTTCACTCACCTTTGATGGCCACTCCATTTAACAAATAATAGAGTCATTACTATGCGTTTTTCTTCTGCCAAATTGCATGGTATATCAAACCGCCTCGGCGCAAAAAGGTGATTGCATGCAAAACTTAATGGAGCCCCACATTTCTCGCTGGACGACGTGAACTTTACTGATAAACCAAAACAGCTCTGGTAAATAAAACTTAAGAAAAATTGCAATAAAATGGCCCCTAAAGACGTGCAGACTGGCATACTACGTGCAACTTGTGCTCACTGACGCTTCACCTACCGGACCACTTTGAGTCATAAAGTCGCCTGAGTTATTGCCTAAATATTGCTGCGGCCATGATAAGGAGGAAACGAAGCCTTTTTGCTAGCTATCAAAGGCGACTCGTACATAGTGCCAAACGATGAATCTTGGCCAGAGTTGGCTAACTGCCTTGTAGGCTGGAGCTTAAAAATTGCCTGGAAACGTTAAATGCAGAAGCTGCTGCACTGTCCACAAATTAGCAGCGAATTTGTTTACATGCATTTACCTATTTCAGACCAGAGTTAATTCATATGGCCAGAAGTGGCACAACATTGCAGAAATCGCAAATTCGATCCCATTACTTTTTATTGGTCTAGTTTTTGCGGTGTTGTAAATTCTATCCTTTCTAAAGTTGCGACATCACATCGAACATCGACTGGCAAAATACCTAAATAACCTGCACTAGAAGCTGTTTTCAAAATTGCACTGCAAACTTCTAGAGAGAGGGGAATGCATCATAATCATTTTGAAGTGTTGAAATAAAACAACTGCTTTTCTAAATGCTACTAATAGCGATTTTTATTATCTAAAAATTTCTTGGACGTTAAGGCTTCAATATTGCATAAAAACCAACCCCTAAGATATACAAAAAATTATTCTTTATTAAAAAATATAAACCGACGATAACTAAAAGTAAGCACAACTCGTTAATAAATTAATCACTAAAATTAGTAACACATTTTTGTTGCTGTCAATCTTACAAAGTGATGAGATAGAGAGAGTAGGGATGAACAATGGGGCCCCTAACTAAAATTGAACGAACTATTATAATAATAATATTAATAACGCCGCTCCGACAGCACTAGCTGAACAAATCAAGAGAGAATTTTTTGTGATTATGTATTTCTTAGCCATGTTTAGGATTCGCTGCTTCTTAGTAAGTTATGGCAATATTTGATATCACTACACGTTTGCAATCGTTGACTTTCGCTCATGGAATGAAATAATTACAGTTTTCCTCAAGACGGCTTCCGCTTGAGGACTGCCACCACTGGATTTTTCTTGCCCTTTTCTGACTTGCTGTACTCATCCAAAAACTAAGCGATAGAAGAAGAGAATAAATGTTTATAATTGTGTTTGCTTATGTATTATAATTCGTCAAGGAAATGTGTTTAATTGTTAGATTATGAAGAGTTCCCACCTCTATGTTGAAATCTCGTGATACAACTTTCCGCGCTGAGGAATTTTCGTGAGTAATGGTGACTAGAGTTGGGTAGATGACCGGATTTAAACTTCCTGGCAGTTTCGTCAGGCATTTTATAACAATTGAACACTGCTCCGATGTCAGAAGATCCTGCATTTTATGGAATAAATAATTTTTAGTTATTATAATAAATTACAATACAATAGATGTAATTTTTGTAGTCGCACTAATTTATAACGAGGTATTTCATGTGGCAAGTCACAAAAAGAAATTGATTTCTTAGGAAAACACAAAACACTGAATTCGCCAAATTGCAAAATCAGTAACTTTTACTGAGAAACTTCCAAAACTTGACTTTCCTTTCCCCTTAGTCAGATATGGATATCATCCGTCTTATTTGAGTATTGGGAGTTTTGGGGTATCTTTTAGAAATGCATTATCGAGCGTGGCTCTTACAATGTCTGGAGTTCCCCAAGGCAGTCATATTGGACCTCTATTATTTATTTTATTTTTAAATGACCTTGCATCTGTGATAAAATACTCCGAGATTTTAAATTAACTTTTATACAAGACCTAGATCACATTATTAATAAAGCGTCATCAATACTTTGTTTCGTCAATCGTTGGACCAAAGATTACCGTAATCCCCATGCATCCAAATGCCTATATAATTCGTTGGTCAGATACACCGGTTGGTTTCTTTTTGGAAATGCTGTAAAGTAAACACTGCTCTCAATTTTTTGAAGTTTGTTATCTAAGAGCTAATAACACGCAGATGGGAATTAGCTGAAACCTATCACCGAGAAATGTTGAGAATACCACTAACAAAGTACAAACAAAAACAAAAATAATTTTTCCCACTAAACAACATTTGTGTAAAACATTTTTCCGTAAATTAATTATTAATTACAATTAACTACATTTTAATCACTAAAAGTAAGTCATTGCATTACAGACGGGTCGCGTTTCAAACAAATTTACTAAACCACATAAATATATTCTTACCTGATGTTTCCTATTATTGGCACAAAAGAAACCAATTGTTGCAATTAAGTCCACAACCACAGCCTGAGTTTCAGTTTTTTCGTTAGTGGTATACTTTGATCCACAATAGTTAAGTAAAATTGTAATCACGTCCAAATATTTCAGAGACAACGATTCTCCGGAAATCACCTCCTGCAAAATAAAATCAACAGTTTTGTTTTTTAACGTTTCATTACTTGATCGAATGTATTTTTAAAAAAAATGTCCAAATCCTATTTCTGAACCCACTTGAATATACTTCAACTTATGTTTAGTCTAGTTTATCTCTAATCTATTTCAGTTAAAGTTTTATATAATTTACAAATTAAAGTATTATTAGGCGGATGCAATGTTTTTTGGTGTCGTATGTCGAAATGGCACTCTCACGACTACAATATTGAATTCATGGCAAATTGTATTGTTGAGACGACACGGATTTTGTCTTTTATTGGCTTAGTTAATAATTAACAAATTGCAACATTTCCATTTTAAACTATGTACGTATTTCTAAGTCTACGAGTATGTAGTCGTTAAATAATAAACGGCTTCAAAATCAAGTTGGTGATGACAGAGAGCCCTTTATGGCGTCAACACTTCCACAAATTGTATTTGGCAGTTGGACAACAAACCCAGTAGCCAATCACCGGGGCATTAATGTTGCATCACTGGTGAATCACTATGCAGGGAAGCTAATCAACAAGCCACGCACAAAAAGCAAAGCAAATCCATTAGGAACTTTTAATTTGATTATCTTTGGACCGCAAATTTAATTTCTAAACCGCAAACAAGCAAAAAGGCAAACGCCCCAAAATTGAAGAAAACAGTAAACAAAGCCCTCATATGAGTCCGCCACAGCCACCGTTGCGCTAACTCCACAATCAATTTGCTCATCCTTCCCCGTGATCTGCGTAATTAGTTTTTTCCCGGGCCACGGCAAGGCTACACGTTGGGCATCCTACAACGCCGTTCTCCGCCCACCGTCACTTGCCATTGAACTCTTCCACTTTTTATGTTGTTCTATTCCAACGTCGTTCCCAAAAACAAACTTTGGAGGATTCTTCTTTCCCCGTGGGATCAGCGTGCATATAGAGGCAATTTCAGTTGCCCGTACTCTGCCCTGCTATGCCTGCCGAACAGAAGAAGTAAGTTTACCAAGTTTTAATTCAAAGTGCAAACTCCACGAAGTAAACAGGGGAACGATCCGGGATGATAGAATAACGCTATCATTGATAACGACCGTTTTATTGACTGGGGTGAACCGAATCTTTGCTTAGCTCTTCTGAAATTGTTGGAACGTAAAATCGCGCTTAATTTAAAATAAGAACAATTTCCAATAGCAGCACACATATGCCTCCCTCCCTACGTCCTCCTTGAGCTCGGGCCAAATTTTAGGAATTCTTTATTTGGATGCTTTTGGGGATTTCACTGTATTCCAGAAGAAAAAACTTCATGATATATGGGTATCCAGGCTTATGGGAAAATTCAATAAAACTGTTTTAATTGATAAATTTGTAAATCAAATGGCAACTAACATTTTGGACTTCAAATTTTTTTATATGAAAAATGCATAGTCATTAACGAAATTTTTATATTGAATTCAAAATATAACACCCCTTAAATGTTGTCATAATGCACCAAGCTATCATTTGAAAAGTAAAGGATATTATCTTTCATGTATCAACTGTAAACCGGATTTGCCACAGTGGATTGAACAATAGGCGGTAGACGTTCCCTGACTACCCGAGGGTGAATTATCCTACAGAAAGTCTTTCATACACCGTGTGCAGTGCAACTCAGTTTGCTCTGAGCTAACGTAGAGTACGCAGTCTGTGTGTGTGCAGTTCAAAAATAAAAAAATTGTGAATGGTGATGTAAGTACAGACTGCCTACAACTTTGCTCAAATCTTTAAACGCGTTTTTCTCGAAACTACTTTTTCCAACACGTCTGACATGATTTCTCAAGTTCTAATGAACCGACTAACTTGAAATTTGGCGTGGAACTTCTTTATGTCTATCGTTGGAACTATAATTATGTAAAAATTTTGTTTTTACTGTTTTAAAAAAATTCAAAACTTTGAAAAACGGGCAATAAATCAAAAGCCGCGATTTTGCGAATTTTTTTTTTTCATTTCCGTAGTTCAGACAATAGCGAAATTCTTACTGATTAAGAATCTTTTTTTTTTTAAGATCACCAGAAGGATTGGAATCATGTCAAGAAGGACGCACCCTCATTTTGCAATAATAATAAATGCAAAAGTGGTACAGACGAAAGCCAGTGATCTGAAGCGTAACGTTAAAATTTCAAACGCATCTGATGGATAATATTTTGCCATGTGCGCTATAATAAAAAGAAACTAATTGCTTAAGGTGAATCTCTTAGTTCTAACGTAAACGTCCTTCTGACAGTTCACGTGTGAAATAATGTAACAATTTACTAGGCTTTGCTCGCCCACAGTATCATTCGCGCTTTGCATCTATGAAAGTATAAAAAGGAAAGGTGTCGTTTTAAAGCTACAGAAGCTCCCTAGCTGGTTGCAAAACATTAACCCAAATAAAAGATCACAGGTGTAAAAAATTTTACGGTGAAAAAAAAACATTCTTTAGATTTCGGTAAAATGCCGAACCGCCCGAAACTAACACAGAATGCCATAAAAACTACTGAAATTGTGAGAAATCTGAGAGCTATAGCTCAATAGTTGCAAAATAACATTCTTATCAAGTCTGAATCTTTTACAGCTTTATAAATATGACGTGCGAAAAATAACGTGGACGCGTATAATATTGATCAAAATTTCTCACGCCAGCAAGTTGAAATGGTCTAATCCTGAATGTTTGTTTTAAAATAAATTCTTTTCTTTGGCAATTTCTTTTCGACTCTCCGCATCCGTCGAGGTAAGAACTTGGTGGCTTCGAAGCAAAATAGTCATTGCACTTTTTTTCCACATCTGTCTGCTAAATATGACTGCATCGATTTGAAAAGGTAATAATCAGAGGGGGCCATATCTGCAGAATGAGCCGTATACGGGAGAACTTGCCAGCCTAAGACGAAGATGAGCTCCTGATTAGTTTAAGCTGCATGGGGGCGAGGGTCATCATGAAGGCAAATTATTTTTTGCATTCCGCTCCTTGTAAATAATCTCAATACCTCTAGAACATCACTCACAATGATTAGTTGGTGTTGATATTAATCTACATACTGTAAGAGCTTCCCAAGGATTCAAAAGTCCGTAGTGGATGGATTTTTGGAAAAACAATTATTTATACTCAAAAAACGGTTTTCCACTTACCTCATTGAATGGGGTGTCTGTAGATAGGTATCCTAAAATGCAAAACAAAAAATGTTTCCGGACATTTTATTTCAACCCTTCAGTCATGAGATACATATTCGATTTCAAAGTCGATATTAAGCCCGCCGACGCGATCTTCCAGTGTGCTAGCTGACCAGCCCACATTCATTACCCCTCGCATCGTTGCAATGTGCATCGCGACGCAGCAAAGAAAACTTTCATTAAATACTCCATAAGAACTTAGCATTTTTTATTAATCGGCTCTGGCACGGAAGCTATTTGACTCGCATTGATTTGGTTCAGAATGTCCTTTCTTTTAAAGAGACGTAATAAATTTATGCAGATGTCAACCCTTCGATTAAATCATGAGGAGCCCATTTCCCATCTTTCTGTATATTTTCCGAATTGCATCGAATTCAAATTGTTGCTTGAGTAACTCATAACTGTTCAACAAGTTTTTTTTAATAAGCGTTGGATATTTTATCAACCTTTGTCCTTCCGGAAATATGTATGTGTGTATTGTGTCTCAATGTTCTCAATCAATACCTAAGATTCGTTTCCCTGAATTGCGTTTTAAAATTAAATAAGATCCGCACGTGTTTCTGTGTTTGTTGAAAAGAAAACGAATCAAATTGTTTAATTACAAATTACAACACTGGAAGCCAAGTTTAGTTCGCAGTATCCTAAACTTAATCTTCTCTGGGAAGTTTATACGAAAATTTAATTAAACGATACCATGGTACACAAATCAATATTGCGCTTGCTCTTCAAATGTTTTATAAGTTTCAATACCCGTACCGTACCACTGCCGCAAAGGGTTAAATCTCAAGTTTCCCAGGAGTTCCTGTCGAAAAGGGAATGACCTTAAATATTCATGGAGAATGATGAATTTCTCTCCTCGGCACTCTTTGGAAGTTGCGACAACTGTCAAGATATGCTCGTGAATATTTTACGGGGAGGAATCGAATTTCCTGCGCTGTGTTTCCTGGTTCAGGATGTCTCAGACCCATCCCTTCCATGTGCTTATGAAATTCGTTTATTTATGTTTATTTTTTATGTTATTTTTGTTATTTATCTTGATTGGACTAAGGACTGAGTCCCTTTGAATTACCATTTATGAAAATCCTTATGAATTTGAAACGAGCTTGAATTTCTTCGCGCGCTTGTTATCCTGCAAGAAATTTTTTCTACCGAGCTGGAAATATTATCTTATGTGATTTTGGCAAATTAGAAAAAAAACATGGCCTAATTAACAAAAAGCAAATACAATAAGCTCGCCCTTAGTGCAAACATCTTCCCTCGTCCCGTTTTGTGCAAACATATTTTATCAGCTTCCTTGGCTGTAGCTCGTAAAACAATTCCGATGAATCCTCCTCAGTCAAAAAGGGGTGAGCACCCTTTTTTGCTCCAGAAATTCCTTTTCCATGGAGCGCAACTGGGGCTCGTGAAGAGGACGCTGCAATAATAATGACTTCATAATCTTCGGTCTCTGGGTCTACGGGATCATTGTTGGACACTGTTTGAACAATACTTGTGGTAACCCGGCCAAACAAATCAAAGAAAAATAATTTAATGTCCACACAAATCGCTGCAAGAAGTTGGATTCGACCGACCGGGCCTTTGTTTACGTGAAAGAACTTAATTAATGACATGAAGGAGGCTTCCCTTTGCCAGGTTAAATATTGGAACATTTGTGGGAACGACCGCAGATTTTTCCCTCCGAGGAAACCTGCCTCGTGCGCTCGTTTGCCTTAGCCTCGGCCTTAGATGTCTTCCCGGCTTAGCAGGTAGTACAGGATTTATGAATGCACATCATGAGTGAAAGAAATTTGTTTATCGTATGCTACTCGCACAAGAGGATTCTCACTTTTGTATTTAAATTCGTTAGTTGCATAGTTTAATATTGCCTCCGTTCAGTTCTCGATTACATGTAATAAGGACGAACTAATCCCAATTCCTCAAAAAAATAAAACGTTTCATGCATTTCTTGTTACGTTGTCTCATTTGTTACTTGTACATATTCTGCTATAATTTACGACTACTTCTATACCTTATTTTAATTTTGAACAAGCTCAACAAAAAACTTAAGTCTCTTAATTAGTCGAACCGCAACACGTAAAATGTTTTCTACCTGAACCAGTAGCACTACTTAAGTCAAAATTTAAATAACCCCACTAAAATTAGCTGATTCATGCATTAGACTACCTGAACTTACCTGAAATGTGTTCAAATCTAAGACAGCCATAGAAACGAGCAAGTTGAAAGTGGCAGCCGCCAGAGATATTGTTCTGGGTGGAATGCATTCTCCTATAAAAGTAAAAAACGTACAAAACTGCTTAATGTCTATAAAATCCAAAAAGATGTAAATGAGTATTTATAGCCCCCACAAAGGCGAATTTGCCGAAAAATCTTGTACCAAAGTTGGAACCATAAATAACTGCTGAGTGGATAGCGGTTATGAGTTTCTTTGCGCCTTATTAATTAAGGCGACTGAGTGATTGGCACGTAGCTGCCTGTCCGGGCCCCGGCCCTTTTGACCGCGGAGGATGTCGGACAGAGTCTTTTCGGGGTTCACGGATTTCGGTAAAACGGTATAAAAGCCCGTTGGTGATGGAGGTAATTAGCACTTACCGTCAGGTACTACACTTGAGTAGAGTAGAGATATCGTCCCAAACAGTTCCGTTGACTTAGCCGCACTTAGGAACTTTGTTATGTCCGCCGGACCTAAAAATAAAAGAATGCGTGTATTCCTCCCTTTACATTTGAATAGATTTAGAGGCAGTGCAGGACTGGAGTAATTATTTAAAAATTGAAATACAGCTTACCCGGAGGGCACTGCTCCGCGAATTTCGTCAATAATCCCAACGTAGCCAGCAGCGACAACACAACACTTTGGTGGCTCTCCACAGATTCCCGGATTTTCATGCATCTCCTCGATAGTACTTCAATGAGGCCGGTGGTAACAGCGTAGCTGTGAAAAAAGACATTTGTGTCAACAGTGGCCGAGGAATAAAATTTCGGAGATTTCTGACTAAGAAGAGGACCCTTCAGATTTAATTCGATTGACATAAACATTCTGCGAATGCAATTGTGGAAAAGTTTTAAGTACCGTGTGTATCTGACACTTGTTATAATATTTGCCCTTTAGGCAGACGAGGCGAGCAGTTACTATGGTGTGAAAATGATGGTGCGGTTCGGTGGTGGGTTGGATACGAGCGCTGATGGGTTTTTATGCTGCGACATGTCTCTTCGAGCTGTACTTCATGCGAACCATTCACAGCCACTTGAGGTCCATAAAAATGTGTGCAAATCCTTGTTTGCCACATTTTGTTGGTTTTCAGTCCCCATTTCGTCTTGCACTCGTTTATGTCAGCAGCTGAATGTTTACTTTCAGCGCCGGGCTCTGGGAATTCTCTCCTGGTTCTGACAGAATTTGTATGAAAAATACACAAGAGCTTGGGGAAGGTGCTGTGCAGTTCCATTTCAAACACGCTCGTATTCGCCAGGAAAATGTTAGTTCTAAAAGCTATCAGCTAGGGATGTACTTTCCGCCTCCCGCTGAGGATACTTATCGGGCAATATGTTAATTGAATTATAATTTCGGAAGCGTGGCGACAATTTCCACGGACAGCCTAATAGCGCAGAACCCCATATATTTTTGCACGGAATCCAACGCCCTCCGGGTCCTTACATATACCCAACCAAAACAATTCCCAGCCGCGAGTACTCAACGGGGACAAGTGGGAAAGGTGGGGTGTTAAATAAGGGCTTTTGCAGGGCCCGTTGCTTCAGAAGGGAACTAATAATCCGACCCTAAATTTAAGGAGCACATAGCGCTCAAGTGCAAATCCTTGAATAAAGTTGTATTAAGTTTTTTATTGCGTTACGTACCACTGGCTCCGGCCTATTTTGTGAAGGGAGCTGCTCACTTGTGCGTTACAGAGCTCCATTTTCAGTTTTCAAGGAGGCCTGGTCTGCATTCAATCCCCGGCTTGAGAGGAATCTAATCAGCATAAGTCATGTGCAGTTGGTGAAAGATTTAACAGGGCTGAGGGGCTTATGCTTTCGGATGGATTAAGTCACCTTCCTTGGGAAATTTTTCAAAATTAAATCTCTTCGTACAGATGGTTTTAAAGCGATTCTTTTTAAGAAGTACTCACTAATACGATTTTTTTATTTGCGTTTTAATTTAGTACCTAATGGATTGTAAAACTGTTCTGATGTGCTTCTTCTGCTGATTTGGCCTATCTTAGTTAATTTATTGTAGATTATATATACATATATATAGATTTGAAAAATAAAAAAGCCTCTTAACAAAATTTATTTAATTTTATACGATGAACCAAAGAAATAAAAATAAAAATGTATAAGCAGATATGTGAACTCTATGCGGTTAAAAAACTATTTTAACAAACAAGAAAACCTATTAAACTTCCTTTTCCAAATTGTAAGCCAACAAATGTGACACCTTTACGGATACATTTTTTGAAAATACTACCAACGATTACGGGCAATGGCCACGATCAGATTTTTTAGGAGGAATCCAAGGACGTATTTAGATAATTTGATCTCGGGGCTAGTTCCTCATATATTTACATATGCAAAGTTGCACCGAAGGGTATGTACATACATACATATGTAGAATCATGAACCGATGACCAATGCACTAAGCTTATTAAAGTTTAAAAAATTAATGATAGCTACATCCATACAGATTAAGCAGATATAAACCGGAATATTGATTGGATCATGCGGAGGCAATTTTTTAAAAGAGGACCATATTTTTAACCGACTTCATAAAAGGAGATTCTGTTTTCGGCCACGATGTACATATTATTATATTATGTACATATTTTTCGTTTTTAGAAAGTTTGTTTTCCGAATTTTAGCTAAGTTTGGAAATTAAAAATGGCGGATCCAATATGGCGACGAAAAATTCTCAACTCCAAAGGATTTCTATGAAATCGGATTCTTTTATGTTTTCGTGGTCGCTGATCTCAAATCTACTATCAAAATTTGGAAATTACACATGGAGGAGTCAATGTGACGACTTAAAATACTTAACTTGAACGGATCTCCGTGCAAATGAACATACGGGAGTTTTTGGGTCGCTAATTTTAATACTAGGTACTACAAACTAAAGAATTTCCAAAATATGGGCACTATTGCGAAACTTTTATTATTATAAAAGGATTTTACAGTGTCACAAGGGGTAGGCCCTAGAGGCCGGGAATTGCATCAGAAAGATGACAAAACGGTGAAGCCATAAAATTAATTTTTAGTTTGTATATTCATGAAATTACACTTTACGAAAATGCAAAAGATAATCGATTTCTTTTCAACCCCAACAACCAATTAACAACCAATTTTTCTAAGCCCCTTAAAGTGAAAGGCCGCAATTCATTTGTTAAAAGTATGACCATGTTGTGACAGCCAGCATAAAATTAAAAGTCTGGACCCGCTCGAATACCCCACACTGTGCCAACTGGACCACCTCCATTATTCCCGCATACGATACCCATTCTGGTTTTATTTTAAGAGAGAAATCACCGCAAAAGCAGAATAGACCTCACGGGGCTGCTGTCCAAGAGGTGTCCAACCGCGATTTCTAATAAATATTTTTATTATCCTTTCCGCAATTACAGTAAATAGCAATCCTAATCTACTAATGGAACAACAAACGGCCCCCTTGCAATTGCCACAGGGACGGCATACAAAAGTTTCGTCACAACAATAAGAAGCGAACACTCCCAGAAGAAGGATCCGGTAATGTAAAAAGTGCCTGTCAGCAGGGTTCTTTGCAGATTCCTGCTGAGGCAAATCACCACTTACTTAGTTATGGTCCGCAGGGGTGCATCGTTCTGCACTAAATTAAGCCGTGGAACACCACGGAGGTTGCCTGGCGGGATATTGGATATCCTGCTCTTATTGAAATAAACAACTTAATCGAGGGCATGCCATAAATACGAATTTTATTCGGACGCGTGTCCTAATGGACTTCCCGTAATTGAATTGCAATTAACGCTGTGAGTCTTACAATAATGACTTAACTGTTTCGAGCTATCTTCCCAAATGACTAGAAAAAAAACTTTGATTTGAATACATTTGCCACACAATATACGCAGCTTTAGGGATTTATATTTAATTTTAATAAATTTACAAGAATTGGCACAAATTAAAAAAAGAGTTTTTGCTAACCACCGGGTGGTATTATTCATATGTTTTATTTTGGTCTGGCTTTATTAAATTTAAAAAAGTTTGCGGTAATCAAAAATATACATGTATGGACAATGCTACCAAAACTGTCTGGTTATTGCAGAATTCGGGCTACAAGTAATAAAGTAAGTAAAGTTGGCTAAAGCGTAGGGGTAAATTTATTATTGTATCTTCTACAGGAAAACTGATCCGGAAGAAAAAACCAGCACTTCCTAAATAACAAAATAACATGTCAGAAAAATTGTGGGCACCTATTGTATATGTCCCTTACTGCTAACATAACGTCTAAACAATATCTAAATATCCAGGTGGTGGCAGTGAAACTATTTTATGCTCTTCTCAATTTATTTCCTGTTTTTAATTGAATCAACAAAGAAGTGCGTTGCCCAACCCCAAAATGTGCATGCATAAATACCTGAAAGGCATCATAAGTAACTGGCGCACGCGCGTAGCCCTGTCAATTTAAATAAAGCAGCACAATTGAAAACATGAAAGGATTGTTCTCTACAAGGAGCGTGCCCATTGTCCCTTTTTGTACAATACCCAGGAGAATATGTTTCAATTTTGACTTGTCGAGATTTCGACGTATTCATAAAGTGAACGAAAATTACAATGGGATTATGCACATTTTCACGCAGTGTCCATTCGGCTGGAAACATTTCGTGTAAGGACACCAATTCTTCAGGTTCCTTCCTGGAACGAAGCACAACGGACGATGGACTATTTTTGTACATCCAGAGTATTTTTGAAAAGCACTCTATTAAACAAAAGCGAAAAATAACCTCGGTATCCGCCAAGTGGAATATTTTAACCGTTTTTAATAATTCACAAAGCGCGGGGGGCAGACCCCTCTTTGACAACAGCTGAGAAGAGTGGCACAAGGAGAAATGCATTTCCTGCAGCACTTGAAAACCATTTCCTATATTTCCATGGGTTTTTATTTCAAGTCGCCGTGCCGGGCCGAGTGTAATACCAACAGCACCAACAGCAGCAAAACAGGAGTCCCGAGTCCTGCCTGCCATCGGGATCCCATTTAATTTGACAATCCCGCGGCTGCATTATTATGATCCTTTCTGTAATGGGTCCGGAGCGTTTTAAACGTGAAACTTGCAATGCTTCATCCACTTAACATTTCTTTGTAACCGGAAAACGTTCCCAGGCAAATGCAGCCATAACACTTGACTTCAAGAATTGGGAGTGCTCCGTGCTGGGCTGCACTACTTCTGTGGGAAAGTGAAAGAAAGCTCGGTTCCGCGGAGTCACCATTTCCCAGACTAGGCGCCGCATATAGTTTACTAGGAACAATTTAATTTATTTATAATTTCAACGAAAAGCACGTCGCCTGTTCTTCTGGGAATCAAATATTCCGGTGACACTGTCACAAACTTGCTAAACACTTGAACCTGTCGTGCAAATACGGCGGAAATCATGAGAAAACACCGCCAGCAAAGTCTTTAAACAGTAAAAGGGCCGAATTTGAAAATAAACATTGTGGCCCACTTGAGATCGGTTTTGTTTTTTTCCTGCAGCTCCTCTTGCCCAGAAGATCCCAGCCCAGCACCCAGGGCTCTTGTTGTAGAAAATCATAAATTTCGATTTTCAGCGGTCGCGGCTCTGGCTCGTTGGGAACATCGATGTTTGCTCGAATGGTAGTGAAATGTTAAGTGAGTCTTTTTCGTCCGGCTGTTTTACTTGCGGAGGCTGCCGGTATCATCAAAGTCACTTTTTTTAAACAAAAACAAGCAAACACGACTTGGTCTGTGTTTTGTTGTTGTTGTTTTTTTCTACATTGGATTTGTTCTGTGGACAGTCAGCACACCTTCGGGTCGACACGGGTTGCCGCAAACATGACTATATTTTGTCGCATACGAGTATATCGCCGGCATGTTTGCCTTTTGAATAAATTCAAAAGCTCTCAATGATTTCAGATCTCTTATAAAACAAAAAATTAGACCCCAAATTAGATTTCATTCGATGCAACTTCGTTCCACAATATATTGTTTCCAACATTTTCGGTACAGTAACAAAAATTAGGAAGTAAAACTGAAATACGTTAAGGAGATACAAATAGACAATATTCCATACGAAATATTAATTATTACAGATACATATAAAGTACAAATATAAAAAAATTTATGAAGTCTAATACAAACATTTTCAATATTTATTCCTCTCTTGTTTATTTGTTGACCCGCTGTGGTAGGAATAGGTATACATGAAGCATCGGAAGGTTTGGTGTTAAGGTAGCTACAGACTTGTGAGCTGTTCTTGACTCTGATTAGGTGAGAGTAGCTGTGCTTCTTCTTCTCCAAGGTTTTTGACACTTTTAGATCACTTCCTAACACTATACAAGCTTTTTATACAGTTCAAATTTTCTTTCTCATCAGTATGCATGATGAGCTCATTTCTATTTGGTTGTTCGCAAAACGGTGTGGGTGGTGGTGGCATAATTTCTAGTGAGTGCTTAATAAGCTGTGAAGTTCCACAGGGCTCGATCCTCGGCCCTCTAATATATAGACTGTATAGTAACGATTTCGCTAAAGTAGGGATCTCTTTGAAGATCATTTGACAGCCGTTTTTGAGCCGCTCTGGATCGGTATCAAATTAAAAAAAAAATTTCCAGATCAATTTTATCGGATTAGCGATTTTGGATCTGAGAAGTTGTTATCTTAGATTGATATTGTCTATTATGTGAAACAGATTAACACGGATAAACTTTATAAAAAACTTAATTGAAGTTTAAGCTCACGCAAAACTATTTCAACTCCATCAGGCTGGAGCCACCGTCAATTTTTTTTTCAATTTTGCTGATACTAATAGTAAGCTATACAACTTGGTTAGTTATTCTGCTAGATAAAAGACGTTAGCAACACGACTATGAAAAATACAACAGTTTAATTGTTTGGAGCTTGATAATGATATCATAATAGAATTTATATTTTATATATTATAGAAGATATAATAGCATTTACTAAAAAATAAAAACAAAATAAGGTAAAGGAGATTCTAAATTATATTGCAATGGAACAAAAAAAATTGTATACCTCCTGGAATCCCCAAAGACATTGTAACTAAGCCACAAGTTAGTTTTAAATTAATTACGGGAATTCGTCACGCACTAGTCATTATTTGACAAGAAGTAGTTACTTCGCAGCAGTTTCTAACTACCCCGAGATTTTATCGACAGCCAGCATCAAGAGATGATACGGATCCAGAGTCACCCTTCGTTCCAATTGAGAATCAAAACAAAACATCCACCCCATTCTCCAGTGACAAACAAACAGAAGGATCTCGTTTCGCTATTCAAGTTTCAAGTTCCCGGAAAGTGCGCTACGCCGCTACCATACACTATACCATAACGAGTGCCAGATACATACTCGTGGTATAAGTATAGCGCAGGGACCCTACTCGTTGCAGAGCTGACGCTGAAGGAGGAACTTTTTGTGTCCGGGGCTTTTTGCAATTCCCTTGGTGCGATATACTCCTCTGTTTGTGCTGGGCTCTACAGGAGTTGTCGAGTGCCAATTCTGACCCAAACACCCCGCCTCGGAAAAGGATACTTTTCAAGAGCTCCTCTCGGAGCGTGTGTGGTGGTGCGTATGTCAGGATAACTTCATAAGGGTGAATTTCATATTCGGGTGACATGTCTAGGCCGAGCAGTGGTATGTTGCCTGCAGCAGCACAGCTCGTCCTTATGCCCTGGGCTTGTACTTCCATTACTAGACATGTCCTTTCGCATCACAGGATGGTGATTTAAATGAAAACATAAAAATTTGACATCTGGCAAGTATCGTTCCGCTTCGGAAACTATTTATTTTGTGGCGGAAGATGACGACCGCTGGCAAGGGACGTTACTGGAAATTTATTTATTTTATTCTTCACTGTCATGCGCCATGCGACGTAGGTGTGAAGTGAATACCCTTGGAGAGTTATCATTGTACCTCGAACGAAATGGGTTCAGGAAATTTAATTAAAATGTATGCTACAATAAAAAAAGGGGAAACCTCTTCATTACCATAATATAATGATGCCTTTCTAGTACAAGCTTTAGAATTTAACTACGTTTGAAAAGCCCGTACGAAAAAAAATTATAAAAAATTCAAATCCGGCATGGGACTAAACGTCCCTCAATCCCCACATTCGCCCATAGGTAAAGGGTTACTTTCATGTTTTTTTTACTTTCGCTAACAAGTTTTGCGCTCACTTCTAACCAACCGCAGTATTCTGGCAAAACAGAGTAAGGCTCTTTGGAAAATGCTGGGAAATAACTTTATAGAAGTGCCGCACTGGGATGCTGTGCGGACGAAGTTTTCTGTTATTTTATGCACCAGACACACACTGCATTCGTATGCCAAAGTTTTCTGCTTTTGTGGAAAATTCGCTCTCAAAAAATGCCACCGTATTATGGTTGCCGAAAAAGTAATCCTTTTCAGACAAGCAAAGAAACTTTTTGGGTTCAACAGATCCACTTCTTTTTTAGCTTGAAGCACTTTATTAATTAGCAAATAAACTAAACTGCTAACTAACTAAACTGGATTGGAGTAGGAAGATGCATATATTATTTTAAATTTGTAAATTTTCGGATCAATTTCGTGCTATGAAACAGATGAATTCATTTTGAAAACTTTCTAGTGAATAAGGAATTGCAAGGAATGTATAATATGTATGTGGTTTCAGCAGGATGGTGCCATGCCACACATTTCGCGTAAAACCATGCAAATTTTTAAGGACAGGTTACCGGAACATTGATTATTTTTATTGGACATTTTACATTGGCCTTCAGGATTCCCGGATTTTAAGGCTCCCGATTGTTTAAAATGGTATTTAAAAGAAAAAGTGTAAAAACTGCATATTTATTCAGAGAATAGAATTTGTTTGTAAATCCTTTAGCGTCGTCATCTCATTGGTGGCTTCTTAAAAACAAAAAGGAGTCAAGCATTTTGAAACCAATATCGTTGGCTTATTCTCTAAAGCAGATGGCAAATATTCAAGCCGTACTTGCGGATGAAACTATGTCTGTTGCAGCAGGCGCGACGCATTGAGATCTTTGTGCAAAAATTTTTTTTGATGATAATAAGAAAGCCATTTCAATACCATCAATTGGCGTAATACTCATCACATATCCTGTGATAGCTAAGCAAGCCTCTTTGAACTTTTTGGAAGCGCTTGACTTTATTTTGTGGCACCAATTAACGGCTTGGTCAACGAACAAATGGAAAATATAAATAATTATTATGAAAAATTGTAAATGTGTGTATAAGTAAATAGTGTGTAAAAAGTCTCATCTTTTAATTTTTGCGATGTAGGTATACACTTTTCAAAGAGGTCGTAACAGCTAGCTGAGAAGAAATAAATATGTTATGAAAAAAATTTATATTTTATTTCTGTTAGCAGGACGCTGTATATAAGTAATTCCAGGAAATATTTATTCCGAGAGGATTATCCAATATCGAAAATCACCATTGGTATCAGGAGAAATATGACTACCGCAAATAAATCCACAAGAGATATGTATTTACATTTATAAGCAACGGCAGCGAAAAAGGCAATTTGTCTCCAGTAGATTAATATCCGCAATAAATCGCAATCACGTGCAATTACTAACCAGTTCCACACGAAATGGCTAGCCAACAGCGTTTAGAAGCTGCTGGGGTTAAACTTGTTGAAATGTCCAACTCGGCAGACAGAACACCCAGCGTATTTAAATTTAGATAAACTCTAATGTAGGTAGCCGGAACGTATGCGGCTTATCAACAAAACGTCAAGATACCGAAATAGAACGGAGGTGCGGTGTTGAAAAAAGCTGAAAGTGTCAATCATCCGAGAACATTGCCACCCAAGCAGACACAAATTCATATTTGAGCAAAAGGGTACCATGGCATGCTGGAATCTTCAAGGGAATAAAAAAAATTAATTTAAACCCAGATGTTTGTTGTCTCAGAAGAAAATCATGCACGCCTTTAGCACTTTTGACACGAGATGAGATTATGTGAGGAAGCTAATAAGGTCCAAATTTTATGGGAAAAAAACTACATCAGTCCACGTTTTTGCAATTTAACATAATTTAAGATATGTCGCAACAATAATAGCAATGTTAGGCGAGTCTGTGCAAAAATGATGGGAAACATTTTTTTTTTTAATTAGCCAACAGTTTTTCAACTTTTTCATCCCCTCCATTAAACATATAATAATTTTCTCAAGTTTGCAAAATAGGTGTTTGTTTCAGTAATCAGTTCTAAATTCCATGTAAGAACATTTTTTATGTTTGGAAACAAATAATAGTGCAATGGCGCCAAACCTGGACAACGTATAGTAATTACAATAAGTTCACTATTGTCTGTCGTTGACGTTTTAGACCCATTTTAAGAATGGCAATGCATACAGAAATATAATTCACTTTATATTTTTTAATTATAATACATCTGACTCAGTGACCTCAACAAGACAATCGAAATGTTCAGCGCCACTTGCGTTCATTCGGCCACATCGTAAATCGCTTGTAAATTAGTCTAAACGAACTTTGTGAACTAATCATAATATTTATTGAGTTTGCATTTGGTAAGAAAATAATGTTTAATCAATGCGCGATAGTACTGCTGTCGTTAATTTTTTTATCAGGACCATCTCTTGAATTTTCCATGGACTAATCGAACGACCCTTGTGTACAAATGTAGAATACTCTAAATATATGCTTTTTGCATTAAAAAAAGAAAAAAACCTGCAATATGAAAATTGCATACCATGTTGCCCTTTTTCGCAGATGATCGATATTAAAATGAGCGCACCTTACTCGTCCATTCCATTAAATATCAATGCCATCATGTGCAAGTTGTAAAATTGGAACACAACAGCCCAACGGTCATAAATCATGTGGTTAACAGCGAGGATACTCGCGCCAAAGGCGCAGGGAAGTTCATCATGGCGAAATTATATTATCATAATTAACCGAGAAATTACCTCGTAGGGACGTTGATATATCCACATTTCATGCTGACATCCCCTGCAATCCTTCATAATTTTATGCACATGTTCTGAAAATATACACGTCAGGGCAGAGCAAACATTAAAACCCACTCCGGGGGCGATTCGTCCCTAAAAAGTGAGCGGACACAATATAAAATGACACGTCTGTACCCTTCACCTTGCATTAACCCCTCCTCGCCTGTTCGTGACGCTTATGAATAAATTTAAATCCCAGGGAGCTTTATGTTCCTGGTGCCCACTTTTAGTTCTCTCGCGCCTATTAAAATCATATTATCCACATAAAAATATCTCCAGGGTGCCCCTGAGGTAATGTTCGTCCGGCGCAGAGGGTTGCGCGAGCATCATGGTAGTAATAACGAGGCTCCCGGCTAAGGAGTCTTTCGGAAGGGTAGACGGAGTCAGTGCATCAATTGAAACATTATCCTTGCCAAAGGCACCCCATAGGATTTGCCTTTTTGCGTCAATTGCTTATAATACGAGCAGGATGTGATTACGACGTCTGAGCGCTTCACTCACGCCCAATATCGATATTATGATTGCCATATTTCGGCCTCTATAGTCTATAGCCACTCAGCCCTGTAAAAATGGTTCCAAGTAAAATGATGCCCCGGAAGAAATGGCCCATACCATTCACTTACCGCTCATAAAAATGCCCTTGGGCTACTGGGCTGGATGCTCACTTTCTGCGCCGTTTTCACTTTTAGATGGTTCCTGGAAAGTCGCTGAGGTGCCTGATGCCACCATCCATTTTCCCCTACAATTTCAGCGGGGGTTTTGGTTCAGATGGTGAATATGGGGGGCGCAGATGTTGCAGCCTCTGTTTTATGGCGTAAATTGTTTTAAAAATTATTTCTTGTCACATAAGAGTTATGTTAAAAGGACGTCCTGCCTGAGTGACGTCGTTTGCTTTTTGGGTGGGTCCGTTGCCGTTCTTGTTTTTTCCCTATAGATGAGGGAGCGAATCGCTATTTTGTGTTACCCTCTGAGTTATGTGAATAGGACCTAATTTGCTTTATCAGGTTTCACATCTGCTTTAACATTAACTTAAGTATTTATAGGAAAGCAAAGAGATTAGAAAGGAATTTTGTTTACGAATAAATCTTGCAGTTTCTGACTGGAAAGTGTTTTTTTTTCGACATTGCTAAGATGTGCACCTGGTGTAAATGAATTTTTGATTTTCTTTAAGGACGAAAAAGTAATGCTTTCATTTAAGTATTCCTACTTTCGAGTGATCATATGTAAAAGTGAAGTCGCCTGAAATCAAGAATACAAATTTTTTTTATCCAAAGAAAGCCGAGTTAACAACGCCTTTATTGACATATCCATATGTATGTATAAGGTGTTCACAAATGTTTGTCGGCAACTAAAAGATTTTCTAAACTATTTGTAAATGAATTTTATTTTTACATCGTACGCCCTTTCTTAATTGATATTTAATTATAACAACTTGAAGCTTTCACCTTTAGCATTCGCAATAGCCTTCAGATGTCTAGAAAGCAATTCTGTTGTTTTAAGAATTATGTTCTGGCGCTACTTCTCATTTTTTTAATACTGTCAGTCATCCCAAATTGTTTCACCATCATCTATTCGTCAAAAAAATAAAGGAACTTTTTACCTTTCCTTTTGGTTCTCTTTTAAATTATTAAAGTAGTGAAACTAATTACGTTTTATGTTTATTGAGTTTCATTCTAAGTATAATCAAGTTACACGCGAGCCATGCGTATACTGTAACTAAATCAACAAATATAATTAATTTCATCCATTGACAATGACTAAGTAAGGCGATTTTCTAAAAAGAATTGTAAACGTGACGAATTTGCTTCTTCCACTTGTTAAACCCAAGCAAAATGCAATGCCGTCAAATTAGATTAGCTTGTTTGCAACATATGCCCTCTCTTCAGTGCAAACTAAAAACGTGAACAACTCAATCAGGGCAGGGCAGGAGTACTTAGTATTCGGGAAAAATTTGCGACATATGTAAACTTAGCAAAGAAATTCAGGAGTAGAACAACCAGGGGCTGTAATAACAAAGGCACAAGACAATGGGATGAGTCAATCAAAATGCAATGATGAGGGCTTAACGGCAGGCCCAGCACCCCTAGAGCATCTAAGGCCTGCGGCGGATTCAGGTTTAAGTGCTTCATAGGGAGCAATGTGCCATGAGTAATTCCCCATTTCAGATGACTCTGGCTTACGCTCTATTTAGCCTGCTTTTGCAGATTGAATCCGATTGAAGCGCGGATTTCAGTTCCACTCTGGATCATTGTCAAGCTGTGCACAGTTTAAGGTACCGCAGCCTACGCTGATGTAGGTCGGCTTTGAGGGGACATGCACCAGGATGAATGAGTGATTTTAGAAACATGATCTGGTGTTTTTCGAGAACATCTGGTACTCTGCGATTCCAAAAATGGAAACTTAATACCTTAACTTGTTGTTTTGATCTTCGGACAACAGTGGCAATCAGAGGATCGTCGCTTTGTGATAATATTCGCATAACGGCGATTGGGTTGTTGTGCATATTTGACAAGATTACCTTTAATACAATGGAATAAGAGTTCTGTAGGCTACTACCCCTCGCTCCGCAATATTAACTTGGGAAGATGTCTAACAAAAAATTAAATTTAAATATTTTAAATCCCTCGCAGAAATGATTGAAAATGGTCAACAGAGCAAAAATGCCTGTTAAATGTTCAACTTATTTTCTTTTCTGAAATCAGACAAAACTTGTCAAATCCTTCAAACCAAATCATTCCCATATCATCTTGCACTCTGGCTTTTGGGGTTTCTATAATATTCGATATGCTTTAACTTTAACAGAAAAAATCAGAGTTTTAGGGTGGTTACGAAAAATTTCATAATTCCTGCTATAAAAATCATCTCATTATTTTGTGTCTTGTTATTTCAAATGTACCTAAATTTTCATTATATTCAACCGTCTTGCTACAGGTTTTTCAAAGAAAAAGTCTATTTTCAGTTATTCTGTGGCAACCACAACACATGAGAGAAATCCATAATACTTCATCCATACCGGAAGTTTGGTGAAGGTATTCTGTGGTTTGGACAAATTAAACAGAACTGATTAATTTTTCTGATTTCAGTTGTTGTTGATATTTTTAGTCCTATTGTCCAATTTACACCACTTTTACGCCGGATTTTACAGTTAATCAAATCTTTTTAATTAAGAATAGTTTATCTATCATTTGAGCCATATATTAAATTTCTCGTACGCCTTTAAAAAATTTTATGAATTTATGAAAATCACCCAAAAACGGCTCTTTTTAATTTTTGACAACGTTTTCGCTTTCAGACTCGTAATCTATAGAAAAAATGCTATCAGTATCACCTATTCGTATTTCTGGGAAAAAGTCCTAGTCGACCAATGCCATATCATAAATTAAAATAAAAAAACACCAGGCTATAAATTCGGCTTCCATTCACTTCGATTAATTGGTACTGAAAGAATTTAAAATTACAATTAGTCGTGGTATTTTTACATATCCCATGCTAAAAATCTCAATCAACGGTTATTATTAAAATGCAAGCTTTCTGTCATCTTAGAATACTAATCCAACTCCATTATAATTTATTTAATTGGCAATAAAAGATATCGGAGGATTGATATATTTTAATTAGCGATAATAGATGCTGATACTTTTACTTTCTTTGATCATTAATCAAATTAGTTCGTGTTAATTTTATTCCCCGGTTTAAAAATAAAAGTTATTGATGAATTGATTTAAGTGGTCTGAAATGCTTTACTTGCCTTATAATTTTCACCCGTTCTCTTAGACTTAGAAAAATGGAAGTTAAAATTTATTTTGAAAAGGTCCACATGTTTTTTTTTTCTCAATCATATTCAGAAAACACTTTGATAAAGTGAAAAATAACTACACCGTTCAAGATTCTTAAGTAAGGTCATACATATTTTTTATTATTTATTTATTTACAGTCTACAGAGAGTAACTGCAACAGACTATAATTCAATTAATTTTGTTATTTCTTAAATAGCTACATCCCTATAAAAATAAAAGCAAGAAAGCTGCAACTAGAAAGCTACTATATATTTTTTTCACCACTTAACTGCGGATTTTAGTATTAAAAATTTCTTATAAACAAAATAAAGAGCTACATTCTATTATTATAATTTAGAGAGGCCATAAATTTGAATTGAAAATTAATATAAGCCACTAAATCAATTTGAGCTATATTTTTATAGATACATACTACATATGTTTTTCGGATCTGTTGTCCTAGATAATTTTTTTTTTGGAAAATTCTAGCACACTTTCAGTGGTAATGAGCAATCATCGATTTTATAGCCAGAAACCACAAAAATTGTTTATAGAATTTCATGTAATGTATTTCCTAATCGCTCTCTGAAAAATCTTAAAAAACTTTTTCGCTTTAATAGATAGTTAAACGTAAAGTAATTGGTTCACGATGGCATGACGTATTCGTGCCTCGTGATACAATTTATTAAAGCAATTTCCCTTCTTAAATAGGAAGATGAAAACATCTCCATTAATTAATTTCTTTTTGTGTACTCTACAAAGGTCCGCTTCTAATAAAATCTTTTTTCCCCAACATAAATTTCGAACAAATTACAATAATTTCGACAAATTATGTCAACATTAATTTGGCAAGAAATTTAGCATAGTGTTCAAAAAACAAAGCGCAACACATAAACACGACGGACGGCAGCTGAACGAAATTAAATTTGCTCTGCGTCTCCTTTAGTTATCAGTCGGACGCTTTTGGGGCAAAATTAAAGATGAGGAACCCTTGGCACAAAAAGTGAAATTAAATTTGTCCAAAAATGGTGAAGGACCCAAAATAAAATAATAAAGGAAGGCAAAAAGAAAAAAACGAGCGAACAAATAAAATCGAGAAATTAAAGCTGAAATCTTCGATTTTCGCTGGAATTCACCGCTGGCACCCCTATAGCTACAGCAGTCGTCTCTTTTATCGTTACATTGTACATAGGACCCGGATGCGTTCGGTGTGGGTGGTATATAATAAATAAAACACGCCCATTCTTCGTCTCTCTTTCGAAAGTCGTCTGGCTGGGTTTTTGGTCGTTTTTCGAATCAAGCAACCGACTGGGGAAATGCAGCGGCAAAAAGAAGGCCAAACAAGTGCACGGCTCACTCCACTTACCTTATGAGATCCGGTAGGCGTTCCGATATTTTTGGGTGGGACTGTTTCATCGAATTCGCCGGTGATAAGGCCACAGTGCACGCCAACATAAGTTCAGTTGATAATTCGACGGGGTATTGAGGCGACTTCTCCTCAGGCAACTGCAAGTATAGAAAAATTAATTTCCTGGTGGCTGTTTAGTTTCCTTGTTTTGAAAACAACAGCATTGCAAAGACTAGCAGTCCCTTTTCTATTTTAACTACAAAATTCAGCCCTATATGTATTCTCGTCGCACGTGAATGATTATGAGTTGCTTTAATTATTGTAATGTCTCAGTGGTGAGAATTGTGGTAGTAGGGTATTTTGGAGCACTTTAATATTAAACATTCATGCTGACTGCGTTAGAAAAAATCTATTCCCATTAGGAATTATACGTAAAGGCTTAGAGCTAGCGCCTTATAAAAGCTGTATAAGTCCACTTTTTGAGAACAAAAATCAATCAAATACTATCCACATTTGGATTCCAACGTGTAGACAGTTTTATCGTGATATTTGAAAATGGATTTATACTGCACTTCACAAAAAACGCGGTGTCAAACGATAATTCGGCAGCAATGGAAAAAATAGTTTCTGAAGGGACAATTGCCTAGTTAGAGTAATTTAGAAGTAATTGATATTTTAATTCATTATAGTAGTGCACATATGTGATTGTGCATCACTCTGAACTTTTTAACTGTGTATTTTGTAAACGTATGATGAATAATAAACTGGTAGACAAACATACTTTCAAAACACGAAAATAAATTATACTTCATCATGATACCAAAGTTTGCTTATAGACTAAAACCTCCAAGGAACTTATATATAATAGCATTTACACTTCGAATCAACATCAAGAACAACTAATTCAAATGCAAATGTAATTAATTCAAAATCATGTACAACCAAACCAACAGCAACTTTTACAAATTCAATAACAACTTTTTCAATTTCTGGTTTCAAATGGTTCCTTTTTGAATCTGAAAAGGTTGCGGTTGGCTTTTATTCGGATGTACATATATACGTGACTTTGAATTAATTACACTTGAATTTGAAGTAGTTGTGTTTGATGCTGATTTAGTTTCTTGTGAAGTATAAATGCCATATTTTTAATTTAACTCACTGTACTTTTGCAAACAGAGGAGGTAGGAAAATCATGAAATATTTTTTTTCCACTTTATAAGACTCAAACAGATTTATTTATTTTCTTTGAAAAATATATGTAAATGTCTGAAATACCATATATTCTTATTTTGTGTAAATAACAATATTTATACAAAATTTAACTTCTCTCTAAATTGCACGTTTTTACGTTGCTCGGGCTGGATGATACAAACCATGGGAAACAAGCTTCATGAGGTTAAAAAGGGATGACAATAATACTTCTTTTTTCCAGGTCAAAGCTTGATGAATGACGAAAAATACTCCCGAAAATATCGGAACTGATAAAAAAAAACAAAGCTCACAAATAGATATGAGAACTCACTTTTTATCTCTAATGCAAATCAGCGCAGTTCTAAATTTATTTGTCAAAATCACTCAGAACTGGTTAGCGCATTCAATGGAATATGCAAATTTTTAAAAAGTGCTACAAATACATCGGCTAATCACATTTCAACTTTTGAAATATAAAAAATCTACAACTCACCTTATCAATGAACTTGATCAGTCAATAAAAAATTTTTTTCTGCTGCATCTATTAAAAACCATAGTGCCTCTGCTACAGAACGATACCAAGAAGAATATTGTATTGCAATGGGAAATATTTTTGGTCGTAACTCATTTTATTCGAGATTTTTATTGTCTCATAATTTATGTAGTTATCGTAGACCTTATCCGGTTCGACTATTACCATAAAACATCAAAAGAAAGCCATTAGTGGAGTAGGCAAGCTCGTGTCATAAATAAAATCGTTTTATGACACCATTTTCGAAGTGTTTACATTTCCACTGCACATAATAAAGTAACAAAAATCAATTCAAACCATTTTTATCCCCACGTCAGAAAGAGTTAAACTTTCGACATTGTTTTAATTTGTTAACAATTATTCAGTTTCTCTGTGTAGTGTGTGGATGTGCTTTGTGACGTTTAATAATATTTTCATGCAATTCGCTGGCAAACGTACATATCCAAACTAAAACTCATAAATATTTAATCGGTTTAGCATTAAGTTGAAAGTTCAACACGCTGGGTATTAAACTAGAAAGGTAATAAATAAGAAATAGAGCGAACTGATGGAATGGAAAATATTGTTAACGCAATGTATTTCGGTTTATCAAAATTCTGCTAGTTCGCATAAATTCAGTATTTACAAAAGAATCATTTAATCTCACTAGTCCTTTGCAGTTATTAATAATTCAAAATTATGCGACTAATCCAACTATGGCATTCAATTGTCTTAACACGGAAATATGTTTGGTCAAAGTAAACAGCAGAAAAAAATGTATAAACTGATTAAATAAGCATTAAATATTTCCGTGAAGGGAAATCAATCATTCGTCATGGAACCCAAAGCAAATATAAATTCAATTTACACCAGATGGTGATCAAGCCGCTTACAAGGCTCCAGTTAGAGTGCGCCTGTCAGCAGATGAAATTTTTGAAATGTTTTGATAACTGCCGCATAAACAACTATACGTGTCAACTTTCGTTTAGATGACACTTCGAATTTTAGCTGACAGAAATTCTACTCACTTGCAAGCTTTGCAGAAGGGAATCAAAAAGAATTATGACAGAATTTCCGAGAATTCCATGCCGTGCTATTTGCGGACATAAGGAGCACGCATTGCGGTATAATTGGACAGCTATCACGACGGCCCTGTAAAACATTTGGAAATGAATCATAAATTCTTATAGATTTTGTAATTTGAGCTTACCTCTTAGTTATTTCTGTATTAGGTTCCATTCCCTTGGAAATAACATTTGCAACCGTGCCTAAGCCATCCAACAGCCAGAAGCACTGAAAGTCGAATATTTGGGCTTTTGCCATAAGCCGGAGTAGTTGCCCAAGTGGTCTTTCTATGCCTTGAGGACCTCCTCCTTTGTTTACCAAATTTAAGAACTTTGGAACTTGACTATCTCGTTTCATATGAACTGGTACAGGTTGCAGTTCTTTTAAGTACTCCTCAGCGCTGTTGAGAAAGGCCATAAAAAATATATACTGAAATAAATATGGTATAATTCAAGACAGAAATGGAAAGAGGATAAGGCCTTTCGGAACCAATTCGATTTCACTATCCAGAATCAATTAAAATTTTCCCTGCACCTCTATAAAAACAGCAATGCTTTTGAAGCAGATAATATTCAAAGCTGTTGAATTTTTTTTGTGCTTATGGTGCACAAAATATTCAAATTCAAATCACATCTTAAATTAAAGTGTTGGTTAACATGTCTTGTTCCATTCTTCGAAGGTCACTTATACTTTGCACTTTGGATGTACATTCATTACCAAATACGTTATAATATATAATGGTCCACTTTTTCCACAACAACGAAATTCGCATATATTTTGGATCTTGTAAGTCCGTCTTCTTGACTCCATTTGTTATAACGAGATTTGATATCATTGGCCCAAAAAATCCTCTTGCACCACTTTTTATGAAAATTGCATGAAATTTGCATTTCACCGTCTATAATGTTGAAATCGATTTTATAGACAGCGTATTTGGAAAACATATTACAAATCAACTGTTCCCGCATGAATGAACCGAATTTTGGTGTTATGCATAGTAAACAGTTGAACTTCACTTAGGACGAAAGCTTACTTAGCAAAAACGAAAGTTTGATATAGTTTGATTGTTGGCAATCCGCTTAGTTTTAATTTGTATGCCACGTCGATTAATTGATTCGGGAATTTGAAGATCAAAAATCGGTTACATATACACTCCATACCTAATAAAATCAACTATTTTTTTCAACTTACCTCAGCGACATCCTCTGCTTGAGTTTTTTCATTCTTTTCTTGAAGGCTTTCGTATGCTCTCTGCTAACGTCTGAAACCGTTGATGACAAATCACCACCATCATTACGCTCTTCGCTATCTCCACGTTGTCCATTTTCATCTACATTCCGACTGGGTATACTAAGTTCCAAAGCCCTCTGCCGGATGTGTTCAATATTCTCCTCATGCCTTCTTGCAGATTCCTTCTGCTTCTGGATGATCTTTCGTTGCAATTCTTCAGTAGTTTGCTGCTGCTGAACCTGCAGAGCGAGCAGTCTTTCCTCTCGATCTCTAGCCTTTTCCCTAGCAATAGCTTGTCTTTGTTTTTCCCGTTGCTCTTGCATTTTACCTACTCTTTGTTCTCTCTCTAGCCTTGTTTCATTCATTTTCTCCAAACGACGCTGTCTGGCTTGTTCGATTTCCTGTCGCCTTCTTTCAACGGCCGCCTCTTTTGCAGCTTTCTCCTCAACCTTCTTTTGCCTTTCTTGCTCGAGGTCTTGCAATCGAACCTCTTGTTCCTTACAGGATTCTATGAAGTCCAACCTTTTGTTCTGTGCCTCGAGATTTTTTATAAAGGCAATTTCCTTTAATTTCTCTTCTTCATCGTGCGCTTTTCTAACAATATCTCGCAAATACTGGTTTCTGTTTTCAGCTGCTCTCTGAAGCCGCTCTTCCATTCTCAAGCGTTTTTCTTCAATGAGTTGTTGCTTTGCTGCTTTCACGTCTTCGACCCGAGCAAGCAATTGTTGAATTTTCAATGCTCTGTCCTTTTGCAGTAGTTCCCTTTTTTGTTGGGCTCTAGCCTGTTTTATTTGGTACTTTTTTAGTGTCTCTTGCAATGAACGTCTTCTCGAAGGACTAGATAATTTCTGATGCAACTGCTGAGCTCTGCCAGGGTGTCGACTTACGTAAGCTTGTAGAGTGGCTAGAGCTTCCTCACGTTCACCCCAAGACATTTCAGATAAAAGGGAATGGTACCTCATCTCTAATGTAAGATTCTCATCATCTACGAAAAGCTCTCCATCTCCAAGTTCGGCTGCAGCTTCTTCACTTTTGTCCTCGATCATGACCTCACAGTCTGTTTCATCTGTTTCGGTATCTACGTCTATTTCACTATTTTGTAGCTCCAAAATCTGCCTCTCCAGGCTCTCCTGTTCTTCTAGGAGTTTACGTTGATCTTCATCACTTTCTGTGTCATCTCTTTCCTCACTCTCATCGCAGCTTGAAAGTCCAATTTCTCTAAGTCCATTAGGGTGGTTGGCTAGACAGCTGTCGTACAAATCTCCGATGGTTTTTGAGAAATCTCTGTTCGTCTGAATTTTTATATCTATTTTGTTCTGTTCTTGATCGTCAACAGGAGGTTTTTCTGAGATGTGTCGTCCTTCAGGGACATCAACTTTCTCCTTCACGGAGATCCGATTATTGAATTTTTCACTGCGGAGATATTCGTTGTGAAGAGAAGTCATTTTTAAACCGGTCAAGTCCGACTTCTGCCGCTTCATATTATTCTGACGGCTTACTGCAGACTGCTGCTTTACAGATTCATTGGGGTTTGTCTTTATGGCCTCCCTGGGGCTCTTCGGAGATGCCACCGGCTTTTGAGGAGCCTTTGGTGGTGGCAGGGAATTCACTTTGGACTTTGTGGCTTTAACTTCAGTTTTTGGCGTTTTTAAGCGGGCGGGTTTCACTGGCTCTGATTTCTGTTTAACCGGGCGATCTTTTGCCACTTTCTTACTATCTTTACTGGTATTACAATTTTTGCCCTGCTGTTCATCCTTTTCGTTCAACAAAGCCAGAGTAGGAAGACTTGCGTAACCAGTAGGCTGATTAAAGCGGTTTGCCCAGTGTAGACTAGAGCGTCTCCGAGTTTTGACTGTAAGCCAACCATCGTTATTTCCAGCCTCGCTAGATAGCTGTTTTGGCTCTGACCTTCGATCTCCATCAAGAGATCGCATAGTTCTCGAAACATCTGTTAAGCTTACCTTTGATCCGCCTAATTTCTCATTGCTTGCCTTAAGAGTAGAACTGGAACTTCCAACATCTTCCCTTGAAGACTTTCTTGAGTTAGACAATAACGGTCGGGGTGTTTTGGACTTATCGCTCATATCGATCATCGTTCTCGATCTGGCCGAAAGTCTGTTTGCAACATTCGACGGCACCCATCTATCAGATTTTGTGAGATTCGAAATATTCCTAACTAGTGCAGGAGCATTGGGATTAATTTGAGGTGCGCTACGATTGAGGTTCGCAGTAGTAGCGGATCTCAGCGGAATCCTGCGACTGGATAAATTTCCAGCAGAATTTCCTGATATTGAGGAAACAGTGGCCGATTTTTGAACCGATTGTATCAAAGTGTTTGATCTTGTAGGCCTTAGAGGGGCTCTATTAACATTCGGCCCTCTACTACTGCCTGCTGAAACCATGGGACGATTTAAGACGCTTGAATACTTTAACGGACTATTCTGAGATTTCTTTAAACTATCGAGAACTGCTTTTGAAGCGGGAATGGCATCAGGTTTAGGAATCAACGGGGGAATTTTATTAATTTCCGTCTCGGGATTAATTGGCGGCTTACTAGCTTCTTTGAGTAGAATTTCGTCCTCTATTGCATTAAGTTTCTGAACAGTTAATTCGATTGCAGTCGGTTCTCTTAAAACGGTAGGGTTGTCAACTTCGGAAATGTTTTCTGCTGCCTCTTTTTCAGCTCTTAATTTCTCTCGGAGCTCAGCAAGTGTGAGATTCTCATCTTCTAAATCTGTTTGAGCATACTGATCGCATTTTTCTGCTTTCTTAACTTCTAGTTGAGATTCAATGAGTTCTGGAAAACTTATTCCTTGGTCAGCAGCTGGTATAGCTATTGGTGGCGGTGGGACAATTTTTTGCAGTTCTTCTACTATAGACGCCTTTTCTACTGATTTAACTTCCTCTCCACCGCTTTGCGGAATACTGTGTTCATTTACAAATTCTGCTGCCTCCATTTCCACCATCTCATTCCAACTCAACTCTTTTGCTTGATCCGTAGAAGGCACTTCCAAATTTACACATTTCTCCTGTTTTTCTTGAGATTGAGATTTCGCCCCTTCTGTATGTCCACCTGGTTGTTGTTCAACAAACTTTTTCAGTGGTTTGCTTGAGAACAACTCTCGTATATTAACTCTTGTTCCACCCTTTTGAGTATCCTTCTTGCGTGGGGAGTTTTTATTGTCTTCAATCGTTGAGCAGGGACTACTCTTTCCAGAAAAGCTCGGACTTGATTTACCCGAAACTGTGGGACTTGTTAAACTTTTCGAACGCACACGAGGAACTGGATTACTTTTGCGAACTTCCCAAGCAAGTGATTGCGGTCTCTGGGGCAGGGGAGTTGATTCATAGTCCCATGAGACACGAAACCATTCTGCCAAGGCTTTGAAGTCGCGTATATAATTCTCAAGCACTAATATGGCCTCCTGACAAGACGACATATTTTCATAGCACTCAACCGTTTGGTAGATTTCGTTGACTGCACGCTGTAAGTTGCCGAACAGTAGTGCCCAGTACCGGGCCTGAAGTTCAGACTTTTTATCACGACCTGTTGATGCACTCCGCACTCGAGGCCCTGAAGTCCCCTTTGGCTTCTGTGGGTGCTTTTTTATTGGTGTCGCGGTGCCTACTATTTTCGGTATTAATGGTGGCTTCTTTGATGCTTGTGTCGTCTCTGTGGAATATAAAACAGAAGTTTCAATAATGTTTTGATTCCCTGCTGCGGTAGGTAGCACTAAAATATTTGAAACAAATTTCTGCTAATAAAGGTTTTTTTTAGAATTTTTACATTTGTAACCGACAAGGTGTTTATTGTTCCTATGGCTTGTATGATAGCTGCATTTTCCTATCTTAAGACGCGTTAACCTAAGGTGCGTTTCATCACATGTTTTGCAATCTGTATCATCAAAATATTTGACAAAAACAGGGTAATGCAATATAATTCAACTAAAGAGTAATCCAAACATAGACGATAATTAGAGGGTCGGTCGTGAAAAAAAATGAAAACTGCGACGTAGGGAAGTAGCTAAGGATACAGAAGAGATGAAACAAATAAGAGAAGAACGACGAATTCCAACTAATACATTTATTTACCAAGTCTCAGACAACAACGGATGTTGTTTTGTAGAGTAAGATGAATGAATTAAATGTTTTTGATAATATAAAACGATCTTAAGAAGCCATTATCGAGGGTCCATAGAAGTGACTATACGCTTGTGCAACTAAGAAAAACATTTATGTTGAAAAGTTCTAATCGAAACGGCTATGATGTGAAGTTGAATTTGCTAAAATCGTTTGCTTGTGAAAAAATATCATTTTTTCGTCTCCTTTATTGATTTTTTGTTAAAACATGTTAATATGTTTTTTTTGCATAAATACACTATTATTGCGGCATGCGACTATATATCTCTACATCACCGTACCTATGTGTCGATTTGAATTAAGTAAAGAAAGAAAGAATATATTTTTGTTTATTACTTTTCGTTCCTTCCGTAGTTGAGTTTCTTGTTTTTTATAATAAATTGTTGTATTGCGTATGTTATTGTTAGTTTGCCATTCATCACTCCATAAAATATTTTTCCAGTACGACGTCAATTTATTCCGATGAGTCTTAGCGAATTGCAATATTTTTCTTCCCATTTCTTACCGAAACTACATGCTTTGCGGATGCGTCCATTTAATTCGACATACGACAACGACCAACAGTTACGGCCCATCATTCAACACTAAATTTGTATTTAATTTCCTCTCCTGTTTCTGGAAAACTTATAACAGAACCAGTCTTGCACAGAATCGTTCAATCCAAATAAGTAGCCGTTTTTCTTAGTGGTGGTTTCCCAACTTTGTTGTTTATGGTCCCATTTGTTTTTACATATTTTATAGTGTTTTGTACAAGCTTCCTGGAACAATTCAGTAACCTTGAAATGGTAGAATTGCTTTACCCATTTATTCTAATATACTGTGAGCAGTGTTAACCACTTGTCATACTAATGGTCTAAACATCTATACATACTGTAACGGGGCGGAACCTGGACATAAAATATTTTTTTAAAGTATTAATTGCGGTGGACATTATTATCGATATTGAGACTAAAACAGCAAAATTCGACTCCTAAAGAGGTAAAAAATCTTTAAGGTCCAATTAGATTGGCTGGGTGTTGGAGCCTAGCGGGGGTGGTTAATGCGGCGTAAGTGTACGTACTTTGAATGTGTAACGTTTCAACTTCGACACGACTTTTAAAAATAATAAATTTGAAATTCCTTCAAAATAATTAATTTCCTGAACACCTAAAGCGCCCCTTTCATAGTGACCATTTTCACTTAATTTTACATGAGTTTAACAATAAAACTTTGCAAATGCCTTTAACGGAAATGCAACTAACTCTGAAAAATTTCGTTAACGGAAAAAAGCAAAGCGGAAATTCCAGAGAAGTAACTAAAATCTCCATGCAGAGGTCTCTGACATCTCACAAAAGAAAACATTATTTGACGGCGGTCCCCGCAGGCGCAGCACATCTCTCCAGATTCCAGACCGAGTCCAGCCAGGACAGCTGAAAGCAATTTGCACAATTTTTACAGATTACTCACTGTGAGCCTCCTCGTCAACGCATATTTGATAGGCAACAAGATTTTTCGCATCACGGCCTTCTTGCTTAAGCACCTTTTTCATCTCCATGGTTGATTACATCTGCGAGAAATATCATGTTAATTTCAACATTTCACATCCCCACCGGCCGCAAGAAATCACTGAGAATTTGCAGGAAAGTGCAAATGTTTACTCGGGGAAAAGGAAAGGTGAAAAATGCCCGAAGGCCTTTGTTTTCCTTCGAAAAAGGGAGGAGACTGTGGGGCTCGAATTCTCCGTCAGCTGTTGTGAAACGACCTGCTCACCTGATTGAATTAAAATTGGGAAAATTGGAAGGGCATCCCCCTCACTGAAGTCTGCAAAACTTTATTTATTCCCGGAAAACAAAGGTGTTGAAAGGAACGAACCAATTCCACACAAATAAAACGCAAATGCAGGAGAACTGTCAAATGTCAAGCGGGCTGTGTCATCGACTTTTCGATATATGGAATTAATTAAGTGGGCGGTGAAGTCTGTTGAGAAAATTTCTAAAAATCTGAAAATTGTTAATAATGGTTTTCGGAAAGTCCTGAAATACACTAAGAGGGAGGAAAGCCTAAGAAATGTAGAAATAAACAAAAATGACAAATGTTAAATGAGATATTACGGTTTCTTCGTAATGTAATGAGAAAAGGTAGTTTGTTTACTTTTGTTGGTTTTCCGGATCTTAGATTTAATTTTCGGATGTAAATTTGTATTTATATACTTTAAAATTATGAACTGCATTACCGATCAATAAAACATTTTTCTCTCTAGCGTGTTCCATATAAGAAGAGATTCCGGTACTCGATTATTTTATTTCGATTATTATCGGTGTTCGCTATCCCTCCCCTGCGGTGGGAAGTGTTTGTTGTGAAACGGTTTTAACTTTGGCAGACAGCAAAACCAGAGCATTTGATTTTATCATTTTTAACGAGTTTAAGTTCATTTCTCGGAATCTTGCAAATTTGTCCAACGCAAATGTCGGAAGCATTTGTGGAGTATAATGTACGACATTTAGAAACGAAACAGAAGTTTCACGAGAACGAGGCAAGCATGCACAGTGGGAAAGTGCTGAGGAGCCATAAGATTGTTTTCAGTGAGTTTGCCTTTTTCTGAGGGGACGCGGTTGATTGCTTGGTATATCTTACAGAAGATGAGGGCGGCCCAGATATTTACTCCAGCGAGGCAGTGGTGAAAATTGAACCTAAAACTGAGGAGGACTTCGAGATTTCAATTGTGTGCGCTAAGAGCAAGTCCCATGCTATAGTGTGGATGTCTGACAATTTGGTGAAGTTGGAAAACCCGGAGGCTGCGAAAAGTGTAGAACACAGATTAGAAGCCGGGGTCACTGCTAGTCAATTTACCGGCATTACAGAAGGCGCTGTAATTTCGGCCGATTGGAGCGTGGCGAAAGTGAAAATCGAACCTCAAACTGAGTTAGAGGAGGACTTTAAGATTCACACTCTGGAGGCTCCTTACAAGCAGACTGATAACTGTAACACCGAAATTTACAGAGAGTGCTTCAAGAGGGAGAAGTCAGTTGATATCGACGATATTAACATCGGGACAGAGGACGAAGTTTGCACACACGAAGGTTCAGAATTAAAGGAAGAAACAATAAGTAAAAGTGAGCATGTAGGGAGATTGCGAAGAAAACAGTCGATTCAGTGCAAAATTTGCAACAAAATTTACCATTATGCCATGAATTATGAAAAGCACATGAAGAGGGAGCATGTACGTGCGAGTCTGGAAAAACACAGTGGAGAGCAAGGGTGCCATGATTGCGGTAAGACATTTAGGGCCGATACAGGACACCTGTGTCCTTTGAGAATGCGCACGGGGGCAAAGTTTTATCCGTCTGATGAATGCGAGGGGGGATATATCCCCTCGAGAGATATCGAAATTCACAAAAGAGGCAACGCTGCAGAAAAACCCTATGAGTGTCACTATTGCCCTAAGACTTTCGGAACCAAGAATAATCTCCGGATTCATATAAGAACGCACACAAAAGAGAAACCACACATGTGCAGTGAATGTGGAAAGAATTTTATAAGTTCATCTAAACTGGGGCTTCACAAGAGGAGCCACACTGGAGAAAGACCCTACGAGTGTCCACACTGTACCAAAAAATTTACAACCTCGTCAAAGCTGCAGCTTCACAAGAGGTCTCATACCGGAGAAAAACCTTACCAGTGCTCCCAATGCACTAAGGCTTTTATAAGCTCGACAAAACTTAATCTTCACATGAGGACTCACACCGGAGAAAGACCTTATCAATGTCTTCACTGTGATAAGAGATTCGCTTACACTTATGCACGCTACCGTCACCAGAAAACGCATGCGAAGGAGAATAATGACATAACTAAGGCCGGAGCCCCTTGATCTGAGCAGAGTGTCTGATGCGTTTTATAGTGGGAAAAGGAATAAGTTATTTCAGAAATTCCATTTCACACTATATAAAAATATTGGGAAAAGGGGTTAACTAACAGTGGCGCTCACTGTTGGTTGTCCACGAAACCGAAAATAGTAAAATTAACATAGTACAACAGCACATCCAAAAAAGTCAATGAGTCAAACTTTGGTTCCAACTCCACAGCATTCAAATTTTGGTTTGACGGTCTTACAGCCTAAGGGCCCTATATCTGAAGATGGAAAAATTGAAGGTAATTCGTCATTTGTACATCTGTATTCAGAAATATCCCATATCCGCGTGATAGTTGGTATTTGTTAATACCAATTTGAAAAGTGTACGGAAGAGTTGCAACTATGTTTTCCGTCGAATTTCTGAAACTCGTAGACCGGAAGAATTTCTCTACATGGAGCTCTACGGGCTATGAAGTGGAAGTGTACTAGCAGAGAAGAGACGAAAAATTGTCCATGCTAAGTCCAAATTAATCAATTCATCCGTCCATTTACGTCCACGTCCAAGGAGCTCCGAACGTTTAGAATAATGCTGGAGATCGCATATCATGATTCTGGCTTAACGAGAAAGGTGGACTTTCTATGTACATACGCTTATAACCACACAACTGCATCAGTGCAATTCGGTGTAGTGTAAAGTGAGTCTAAATTCAGTTTTTTGTCTATATCAGAGGAGCGATAACTGGCATCACTTGGCGAAACAGTACGCTCACTCCACTCCTAAGCCATGCTATTTTGTTCGGTGAAATTCCAGAATCTCAACTTCGTAGAACTTCTACGACTTTCTGAATTGATTGAACGACCATTGCGTTTACACGATTTGGAATTTGATGATAATTTGATTAAGTGATATTTGATACAAGCATCCTTAGTACTTAGGCAACTCAGTTCAGTCAGTCGAAACAGTGCGGTCGTATTTTAATCGTGCTCTGACCACTTATTTGGTCTCGTTTACACTTGTTTTGTGTCTCCCGTAATTTATATCTTACCACCGCTGCTTGTGTTGCTTAAAATTTGTATCTTCGCTATGACCGTTTGTTATTGTTTATTTAATGGAGAATTGCCAACTGTTCGATTATCCGGCTTCCGAATGGGTGACCTGCAATGGCCTTTGCGCTGGTTAATCGACACGCCGAATTAATTGAATTTAGTTTTGGTGTTCCTGAATTTTGTGGTTGAATTCTTATTTGGTATTCTTTATAATTTTTATTGATAAAATTTATATTTAGTTTAACCTGTGATATCCAATATTGTGAATAAAACATATGATGCAAAAAAACAAATATTAATATTTTTTTAAATAAAATCCAGTCCTACTTAACTACCTGAATTAGAACAGGTATCGTTCTAGTCCTAAAAATCAAATTAATTAAAACAAGCAAAGGTACACGCGGGCGGCAGGATGGCACAGCAACATAATAAAGGAACCATACCTGTGTTTATAGGCTGTACAAGTAAGAATTTCCTGCGCATTCTCGTATATGACGACGTAAACAAACCGGGTAATGCTGAGAAAGTATTTTTTTCTGGGATTAACAACCCCGGTTTTCGCGCAAGGGCGTGGTATAGGCATTTCAAAAGGTACTCGCCTAATTATTAATCCATGTATATTCCAAGTTCGAAGCATTTGCCAGCTAAACATATCACAACACAGGTGGGGTGCTTTTTATTCAAATCCATCATAATGCTTCTCATTGAAATGTTTCCAAAAAGCATTTGTTTAGGTACATAATTATTTATAACAGTTTACTTTAAAGATAAGATAAGACAACTATTTAGTTAACTAAACAACTGTTTAAAAGATTATCTTTTATTTTGTGATATCAAAAATGACAAATGTTAAATATGATATTGCGACACGATTCTTATATCCTTGGCCCCAATTTTTGGGAACGGGATTCGAAACATTTTGCTGTGCTAATTAACTCTACCGGCAGTTTGTAAGAGGGAAATTACAATAATATCAAAGAATTTTCCTAAAAGTTACGCACGTTAGGTGGCTCGCGAATTGCCCTATATCTCGAAAACGGGTCGAGATAGAATTCTTTCATTATTTTTCCGTTACTTAGGACAGCAAAATGTTTCGAACCCCGTTCCCAAAAATAGGGGCCAAGGATATAAGAATCTCCCCGATATTGCGGTTTCTGGATAAAATAACGAGAAAGAGAAGCTTATTATTTATTTTTGTGGTATTTCGGATCTAATATTTAATTTTTAGTTGTGAATTCGTATTTTAATTACCACTCAAATAGTGAACTGCACTATCGATAGTTCTCTTGCATATTCCATATAAGAGATTTCAGTACTCGATTGTATACTTGAAAGAAGTTGCTTCGAACCTTTGAAGATGAATCTAACAGGAACGGAACTACCGTGTACGTGTCGTATATGTGAATGAGGCAAAAATTGTCTCTTACATGTGTAGAATTCCGCAGTTTGGCTGTCAAGTGTATTGTGTCAACTGCAAAATTTTGTGATTTTAAGAAAATTAAAGCTGTTTGCTTAAAGGTGAAGTGAGAAAGTGACGTGTTAGACTAATAGAGACAACATAGTTGAAGCGTTTTTTGTAAAACTGCGAAAGACAAGAACAATTGTATGATGAAGTGCTCAGTGCTCAGTTGCGGAAATAGGATGCGTTCCCGTCCATATGGAGTATCATTTCACACGTAAGTTTAATCTAACTATATTATACTCTTAGTATCACAATAAATACGCAGTAATTTTAGTCATAAACATTGACTTTTGTCCCAATTTAATGCCTTGTTTATGTTTGCTTGGCTGCCATACTGTTTGTTTGTAGGAATGGTCAGTGCCGTAGTTAATTATACTCAGGAAATATTGGGGCAAGGGAACAATTTTACGGCAGAGGAAGATTATATTTGCGCCAGCAAATTTTATTTTATAAAAGATTTTATAACATTTTGTTAATTACACATAAATTTCTTGCTACTGGACCGCAATTCCGCCGAAGCCGGTCCCAAGCCCGGTTGAAAAAGGAAGAGGGAGGTTAGTAGCTACGCGCTGGTTCATTATTACGAATGTATAACCTTTTATTCTTCCAATGTTTTCATGGCCGCGGGCAATTCTTTTGTAACTTGTTCTGCATCTCCTTTACATAGGTTTTCTGTGCTACCTATGTACGAACTAAGACGTGCGAATTCCTAAGAAATGCACTTTACGTGTTTGCGTTATTGAAGCTATAATAATAGCACAGATAGGGTAAATAAAACTGTATAAGCTTTTATAAAAGTTTACAACCCATAAAGTTGAAATTAAGGCACATTTCTTTATGATTTCTGATGATATCAAATTAATTATTATTGTTGTCGTTTCACCGTAAATTTGAAAATGCGCGCCAAACTGCCCCCACCGAAAATTTTATTTTCAATACTACCCTGGTCTTTTGTTTCTGTGTAAGTTTCCACAAACACCTTTTTAGAACTTGCCTCAAGTTATTTTGCTACGTTCCGTTCCTGTTAGATCTTTCTTCAAAGCTTCGAACTCAATTCTGTTCGTTTCTTGTTGACCTGTTCATAGTTGCGAAACGGTTTTAACTTTGACAGCTATGCCCAAACAAAACTAGAGTATTTGTTTTTCCCACTTTTGACGAGTTTAGTGGTTCATCTTTCGGAATCTTGCAAATTTATCCAACGCAAATGTCCGAGGCATGTGTGGTGTATAATATGCAACATTTAGAAACGAAAGAGAAGTTTCATGAGACCCAGGCAAGCGATGGGAATATTTTCAGTGAGTTTTCCTTCTTTTGAGGGAACGCAGTTGATTATTTGGTACTTCTTACAGAAGATGAGGGCGGCCCAGACATTTGCTCTAGCCATACTGAGGTGAAAATTGAACCCAAAACTGAAGACTTAGAGGAGGACTTCAAAATTTCAACTGTGTACGCTGAGAGCAAGCCGCTAATCATAAACAATCTAGTGAAATCAGAGGCTGCTGAAAGTGTAGAAGACATATCTGAATCACAAATAACCGCTGGGGACACTGCTAGTCAATTTACCGGCATTACTGAAGGCGCTGTAATTTCGAGCGACTGGGACGAGCCGAAAGTGAAAATCGAACCCCAAACTAAGTTAGAGAAGGACTCCAATATTGGAACTCTAGAGCCTCATTCCAAGCAGACTGATGACAGTAACACCGGAAATTGTAGGAAAAAGTCAATTGATATCGAAGACGGGACATTTTTGTTATTAACGTCTGGAATTGATAAAAGAAAGGTTTGGGGCGTCAGGTGTAAGGTCTTGTCATGTCAGACATCGAAAAGAGATGATCCGACGCTCAAATTTTTTAAGTTTCCTCCTCGTGAATCGGATTTGTATGAGAAATGGATTTCGGCATGTGGATTAGAAAAAACTACCATAATTCAAAATGCATACGTTTGTTCGAAGCATTTTTATGAATCAGATATGGGGAAAAAGAGATTGCGAAAAAATGTTTTCCCGTCTAAGAATGCCCACAATAATGCTGCAAATAGTGATATTTCTGTTTTATTGTCTGGAAAAGCTTATAATGAAGCGCAAAATATGGACTGGGATGATTTAACTTTAGAAGAGCTTCAAGCCCTTGAGCCTCGTTGTGCATCTACTTCGAGCGTGGAACTACCTGAGTTGACTTGTAAGAACTGCATTAGCTTAGAAAAAAGCATAAGATTTTATCGGCAAAAATACACAAGCCTCTTGAGAAAGCACACTAATTTGAAGAAACTATTCACAAATACTGCAGTTAAAAAAAGATTGTATTTATTCAGATCTAAAGAACAGAAAAAATCTCTGTAATTACGAACACCCTCCAACAAACTTCCTAGAGTCAAATCTAGAACTCAGTCCATAGAGTAAAACATCGCAAACATGATTTTAAGACAAAAGACGAAATGGACAAAAGCTAATAATGTGGCATCATATTTACATTATTATTTTATATTATAAATAAACCTCTTGTTATAAATTTTTGAAAGACGGTTATGGGTTACATCTGCCTACTATTCCTTCAATACATCATTGGCAACCAGTCAAATCTACAGGTCCTGGGCTCAATCAACTATTAATTGCCATTCACGATGAAAATATTTGCGCAATGCGCCCGCTGCTCAAAAGTTTTCAAACGCGTTTGAATCCACTTCGAGACTGCGATGGAGGCTAATGCCAACCCGGTGCCTTGTATTTGGAAGTTAACAGCACCAGTTCTGGGCACGATTCTTGTTACTCAGGCACCAATTTTTGGGAACGGGGTTCAAACATTTTGCTGTGTTAATTAACTCCACCGGTAGTTTGTAAGAGGAAAATTAACTCCACTGGCAGTTTATAAAAGGGAAATTATAATAATATAATAGAATTTTCCTAAAAGTTACGAACGTTAGGTGGCTCGCGAATTGCCCTATTTCTCGAAGACGGGTCGAGATAGAATTTTTTCATTATTTTTCCGTTAATTAGCACAGTAAAATGTTTCGAACCCCGTTCCCAAAAATTGGGGCCTGAATAACAAGTACCCCCCCAGTTCTGTTTTGCTTAGATTTACGCTGAGAACAAATACTCATAAAGCGAAATTAACCCCACCTCGTGAAGGTCTTTTGATTTGTGAAGTTTAGTTAGTTGTTAGAAATACTTTCAAAAATCGAAAACTTTTCGGGAGGCTTTCCGGCGTTCCTCCAACTACCTTAAAATAAAAACGGAACATTGAACATATATCCTTAATTGTAAACCTAGCTTTACTAAACGAAACGGTTTTAACTCTGACAGTCAATTACCGAAAGGGAACGTAACGAAAACTTTTGCCATTGTGTTTCCCACTCAAACATTCCGTCACACGCAAGGCAGCTCGTCTGCGAAAAATTTCATGATGTCATTGCAATTCCCCACGGCAAGTTGAAAGTGAGAAAATTTTGTTTTAATTTCTTAATTTGGATTATTTGGGAGTTAAGGCGGTGCAAATAAGCATAAAGTGTAGCCAGTAAGGGAAGAAAATCGTCCAGGAAAATTTTTAGTGTAAGCACTTTGGTAGTGTAAGTGAGTTGCCAAGTGGAAAAGTGTCGGAGAGTCGCCTGCGTGTGTGCGTTTCATGTTCATCGTCGTCCAGTTTCTAGGGCGGTTGGGTGTTTGTTGAACAATCGGTTGGCAGGAGGAAAGTGCCCGCAAAAGTTTGCTGTTCGGCTCGGTGGAACCCCACGGCGCCGACCCCACAGCAGTGCACAGGAAGAACATAACAACAGCACAATTTCCTGTTAGTGAGAGATAGAACAGAAAATGGCCAACAGCGAAGGAAAAGTTGAAGAGTTGCGCTCGGAGATCGAGCGGCTGACACGGGAGCTCGATCAGGCAAGCAGCGAAAAAATCCAATCGGCCCAATATGGACTCGTGCTGCTCGAGGAGAAAGGCAGCCTCCAACAAAAGTGCGAGGAGCTCGAGACGCTATACGAGAACACCAAACACGATTTGGAAATCACACAGGAGGTGAGTCTTCCCTGTCCGCAGGTCTTCCAATCTAGGTCTATGCTCGCACCCGCAATCAGCTGACTTTGACGTGTAAGAAGTTGTCTCCATCTTTTTCCATAAATTCCTTTCCTACAGTGCCCTTAAGCAGCAGATCGATGCTTTGCGTTTACTACCTGCTGGAAATGTTTTATACAAAAATTCTAAATTAAATCTGCCTGGCCTCTTCAGCCTGAGACACGACACGCATCGCCCAAGTGCAACGGACGCTCTTTGTTTTGTGCTAACTACTGAAGTAAAATCCAATTAAAGGTGAATGAACCGCCCGAGTGGGTCACCACGAGAAGCACTTACTATTTGCTTATAAGGTCGTCACCGCGGCCAGTCTCCCTAGAAACACTTGTTGGGCTATTCCTGTTAGTGTCGGTGGGCGCACTAGGGGCGGAAAGTAAACAAATTCCCAATTAAGGCGAAAGCGTTCAGGAAATTGAGCTGTGCGATTCAGAAATTGATTAAACATTTCTTCAGTTTCTTGGGGGCTACTTTTGCGTGTCAGCGAACGATTTCTTGTTGACATTGAAAGAGTTCCGCGGAGGTTCAGGTAGGAGGTATGGCGGGCTCAATAAGGAAATTGGAAGCGTTTTGGAGACACAGCTGAAAGCCTTTCCGGGCATTCTTTATTTTTATAGCAAAAGCAAAAACTAATCTCGGAACGGAGCGGACCAAATTAATATAACGCCTCTCCTTCCGTCGTTTGCAGTTAATTTCTAAAATAATTGTTATTAGCAGTTATAAGCAAAATTAAAGCCTTAGTTTGTAAGCAATTCAATTTTTTAGTGCCCTAGTGATTTACAAAATCCCATTTGCGATGATAATACACACACACACAATTCCTTGTCAGAACTATATTGCTGCCACTTCAACATAAAGCTGCGAAAGGTAGGTATTGACTGGGTTAAAAATATCATTTCCTCCAAATGTACTCGAAGGTCCGATATACATGGGGCGTCATCCAATGCGGCGCCGGATACTGAGAAATTGGTACCACAGAGAGTGCACGTTTCGTTGAGTACTTTTAATCCAATTACCAAGCGGTCAACAACTGAAATCAATCCGTATTGTATGATTAGCCGGTTATTAAGTTCAATATGTTCAGTAAAGTATATTTGGACAAACATTGGGCTTAAAGCTAAGCCTAAATTAAAGCAGAAAGCATCGGAAGTCCGCAATTTTGGGTCCGGTAATTTGAATTTAACAAATCTGATATCGAATTCGTTATCAGCGACCCTGAAAATCTTGTAATACGTACTTTCGGAGCTATATACTCACTGTTCTGGTTTTGCCAACACCCTATCGCAGCGGGAAAAACTTGTAGTCGAATTTGTTGTCACCCTGTAAATAATATCCTGAATGTTATTTTTATGTTTCTTTAACTAAAAATCACCAAAAACAGCTTACTTGAATTTGAGGCGTCGATATATTGATTATTTCTTGCAAAGAAAAAAACTAGTTTTGTGAATTTTCTGCCACTGTTTATGCAAATTTAATGTTGAAAACTTCATACAAATTGTCAGACTGCCTGTTACAAACCGTGTTCAAAATTTCCTCAGATAAAATTTAAATTCATGAAATTCCAAGCACTCATTTAAAATTTATTTCCATCGAACCATTTTCGTCCCGACCTTTTATCTGAAATACTTTAAAATTTTAAGTCGGCTCCCGGGTAGCGATAATACGACTTCAGAAACTTATCGGAACCAGTCTAGACGGGAACGGGTTCCTCCCTAGAGTTTAGTTTAGCACGCTGCCAGCAACATTATCGCAAAATTCCATAGTCCTGGGGGACCCCTAAAAGTAATGAACTTGCCATAAGCGTAATTACATCATGATTACGTAGTCACTCGAAAAGTAGGCTCACTGCTGTACAATAGCCAGCGGGATACCCAAAATGCTGAGTGGAAATTGAGGTCAAACAATTACTCTCTGCAATTTCCCCGTAGAACGTGGAACTTTACCTTGCTAGGTTCAGAGGTTGAAATAATAAGTACAAAGCGCACCTAGCTAAACGTCGGCGGCAGGAGCGGAGATATGCGGCGTGGGTAGGAGACACGGATTCCTAGAGTGAATCGTTCTGTGACACACTTTTGACTTCTGCGATTGACTTGTCCAGAAGAAGAACTTCCTTTGGAAAGTGCTGTGAAAGGCCGCATTTTGAGGAAAACAGTTTCCAGGAAAAATTGCAAAAGAAGAAATGGTTTCGCGCAAAAAAAAACACAGCTCTGAGATTCACGTGTCAAAGCGTGTCGAATTACCCACGTAGAAAATATTCAAGGGCGGTCTATTCGCCTGCATTCGTTATCCTTTTAGCGCTCCTCGCTTACATTTTCCGCTTCAAAGCCCGGTTGGCTACACACCTTGGACGATTTTGCCAAGATGTCTTTTTACCCTAGGCATTAAAAGGTACTGCCGTGCCATCTGACTGTCCTACTTTGCAAATATATTGCTTAAAACAGCAGAAAAACTGCAGCAAGGTAATGATAAGCGCGCTATAAATATGTGTCCCCTTACTTCCCGTCCTCCAGTTCTTATGCCGGGGTTAAATTCATTAGAAGGACCCTAATTAAAATGCGCATCCTGTTGGGGAAAAGAGCATGAAAAGGGTAAATGTTTTGATACATCCCCAAGTGTTAAATTCCACCTGAGGTCGAAAGGAGCTCTGGTGTGGCAAGTTTACCGGCAGCAAAGGGAATGATTATCAGGGCTGAGAAGCAGCAAAATTATGCAATGATTATAAGATTGCGTGCAAAGGGATTGAGTTTGGGATCGATACCGGGCACTCTCCAAACGTCCCTTTGTAGCTGGAACCTGTTGGGAACTATTGAAAAAGGGGTGCCTTTTGTTAAGGTGTATTTTGGTGAAAGGAGCTCCAAGATGTGGGACCGCACACAGAAAATTGCTCGAGTTAATATTATGGACCTTACAAATTGCCTAGCACGGGGCTTACTACTGCCAGCCTTTAATATCTGAGCAAAAATGCCGCGACGCGATGCCACCTAATTTTATGTGTATACCCAACCGCTACCGGTGTATTATGTTGGCAATAAAGTACACCTGATGAGGACTTTATTTTGAAAAACAATCAAAATATAATCCAAAATTTATGCTGCCAAAGTGTTTAATTGCGTAGCATATAGGGTTTAACATTTTTTTATGAAGAGAAAAATCGAAAACAAAACTTTGGATCTTAAATGTGCATAGAAACCAAAACTAGAACTAAATTTTAAAGAAATCCTATAGTAAAGATTCTGTTATTCTCTGTTAGTAATTAAAATTTATACCGAATCGGTTCAGTGGTAGAGAAATATTAGGCACCGCGCAAAGCTATATCCGTAATATTTTTACGTACATATGTAAGTATATAAAATTGCTTCCTGTGGCGTTAGATTACGTGTAACAGATTGTTCGTGCGAAAATACAATCAAGATATGCAAATTTGAGAACCAACATAAAACGATGTATTCTCGATTTTCCCCGCCACAAAATCTCCACACTGTCTTTTCTTTTTTTTTTCCACGTAAAAAGCGTAGGTAGCACATTCTTTTCCTCGAATAGAAGTAAGCTAGGAATGCATGGCTGTAGTCATAATGGTCCAATAGTTTGAATGTTAACAAAAATTACGATCACAGTAGCTAATCTACTCAATAGCATCAGACTACATTTTAAGTGCTTTCCTCCATCCTCACCTGTCCAAGGCTAAGATGAAAATGAAAAACTTCTATGATTTGGGTACGTGACTCACTAAAACATTTTTACATTCTCTACGTAAGTTTCATTAAAGTGCCGAAATTAACAACACAACTTGAAGTTGTTGTAATGACTCATTTTTTTATAATGCATTCGGAGGTAATAAAATCCGTTCTTTCCAACTAACAACTGAACAGAACACCTCATCTCGGCTTTTCAAACCAGTTCCTATTCTCAAGTGATGAATCAATGAAACCTTATTCCGCATAAATTACAAGACTCTTATTGACGTAACTTTTGTTGTGTGCTTAAAAGTGAAATTGTTTTTGTATCAAATATCACACAACAAATGAAGAAAGGATGAATTTCAATGAAAGTAAAATGCCTGTCCCATTAACAGCTGTAGTCTTTCACATTATGAAATGACAATTTACAAATCGCGTCGATACATTTCAATAAAAGATTACACATCTGCGGATATTATGGTTTTATAGATTTTCAATAAAACCGACTATCCACTGTTAGTAGGCGCATTCAAAATGTAATTAATACTAATCGTATATTCAGTAATGTGTGGGAACATTGTCATAAAGAAAAAAATTTGAATAAGAAAGTTCGTCCCATTGGAGGTGTTTTGTTTTCAATCTCACTAGACCAGTGGAATAAACAATGAATGGGCATAGCGTGAAAAACATGTGCGCATCTAGGCTGGAAGATGATCTGAATGTGGTAACGGGATTCGATGTGGACAGAATATTAAATTGGGAATATAATCGATTCGTAACGGCCCATTTGAATATCAATCAATTTGTGGAAATTTTCATGCCGTAAGCCTCACTAAACGAGGGTAATATAATAGGCACGATGCTCATAAAACCTTATCGCAAAATGTGCAGTGATATATTCATGCGTATTATTTCCGTGCATAAAGACCAAAAATAAATATAGAATATTTTCCAGCATTACATTCTGGCTTATTTTACATTGAAATGAATGCTTCTCCTCATATTACTTCCCAGAGATTTCTTTGAGGTATGCTAGGTGAACTGCAATCACCGTGAAGGCTTTTTTTTTGAGGAGTCGTATGTTTCTAATGATTGCAACAATGCAATTTTTGTCCTTGATAATAATAATGGGAACGGTCGGTTGTTTTGTTTTTATATAATTGGAAAATGTTTGAATCAAATTTAATAATAATTTAATGTGATTTAAAATAACGAAATACTTCCTGAGGACGATATATCTTTTGAAAGGTAAAAGAGTGGGTGCTTTTTATGATTTTTCGTAATAAAACTTACTTTGAATTGTTTAGGACTTTTCAACATATGAATTTTTAAAAGTAAGCTGAAAAATATAAAAAAAATAATAATATTGTAGCCTTCACACTCAGGTAGGAAAAACATTTTAATTCATGATTTTTTTTTTAATCTGGTACCGAAAACAATGATATATGAAAAATCATGGAAATGATTGGGAAACATTAATGTAGTATTGTGCTTTGGAGAAAATTGTTTTATAGTATGAATATTTGTCTAGCAGAGGTGGCAATTGTTTCTGAGCAAAAAGATGTTATTTCAAAGTTAAATTTATCATTTTATGCATGAATCGATGCATGCAAAATTAATTGGTCTTTATTTAATTATTATTATTTTTCGATGGAACATATGTTGTAAACATAAAGTTGTATTGTTCTTGTCAATATACAATTTTACGAATTAGAATGAAATTTCTTCCTCATGACAACACCAACAATTTCATTGTGGTCCTATATTTTCACACACAACTGTATTCAGTTTTAGTTTTCACAACTCGGTTTATTTTTATTGAATTTGGTTGATTTTGATATTCAGAAAAGGTTTTCTATGTCGTCATACTATTCGACGAAAAATAATATGCACATTGTACCAAGATAAGGAACCGCAATGGTAAGCATATATTGTTACTACTCTTCATTGTTCTGGAAATATACCGTCAGTTTGTGTACATTTTTAATATAACTTGAAATATCATAATGACGTGTTAAGAGCAACAGGTAATGATCATAAAAGGCGAATAAGTGAGAGTCGCAAATGGAGTCCACAAGTGCTCCTTTAATCGTTTCCACCCAATAATATCCAGCGGGTTCAAAACAGGTCCATGAATACAGAACGAATACAATAAAGTCGTTGAAACGATCATATTTCTTAACGTGAAGTTATAATCCGCACTTATCCCTTAACCACAGCCCATTTCTCCAACCGAAACAGTGATATAGCCCTGAAATTTGCACTCGTAAAGTGCTCGGGGATATCTTGATGACGGAGGCCGTCATCGTTGGTCCCACCAGGCAGTTGGCGTTTGCAGCAGTATCGTCTGAACGAAATTTTCATTTGAGGCTCTCCCGCATTTCCCCATTCATTTTCATCATTCAACAAGCAAGTCCGAGTGTCATTAAACAAAAATAATTTTTCCGTTCTCATTTACATTTTATGAACTTTTCCCTTGTTTCTGCTCCCGTATTTCCGTTTCGTCTCGTCTGGATTGATGGTGAACCGAAACTTTTTTATTCATTGCGCCAAACAAACAACAGAAGCCAACAAACCACTTGACCTATAAAACGTGAAAAGGAAATTTTCTCCCACAAAGAACGCACTGGAAATAAAAAAAATGGGGAATAACTAGAAGACTGCTCTGGGAGTTCCTATTGCCACTTCAATGTCGTAATGGGAAATTAAGGGGCGCGGACCTCTGGAATGTTTATTTGCTCCTGCTGCTGTCGCCCCTGGCTTTGTTGCTACTTAAGGATTTAAAAATCTCTTTTTGTACTTGCATTATTGCTCTTGATGCTCTGCCAAAATTACGATTAAAATCCCTTTTTTCTTTTTCAGGCACTTGCTAAATTCCAGACATCGCAAAAAGTCACGACAAAAACTGGAATTGAGCAGGAGGATGCTTTGCTTAACGAGTCAGCGGCAATGGAGACCTCCCTCAACCTCCAAATTCTTGAACTTGAGAATGAAGTTAAACAACTGCGTCACGAACTGGAGAGAGTCACCAATGAACGGGATCGGATGCTTCAAGAAAATTCTGAAATCGGACGGGATAAGTCCGATACGGAGGCGGAGAAGCTCCGTTTAAAGGCCGAATTAAAGGAGCTGAAATTTCGCGAAACGAGGATGTTAACTGAATACTCTGAACTGGAGGAGGAGAATATTTCCTTGCAGAAACAGGTCTCGAGTTTAAGGAGTTCTCAGGTATGTGTTTCGATTTTTTTACTCCTTTGATACACAATTTGACTCCTTTTTGATACACAATTTTCAGGTGGAGTTCGAGGGTGCTAAGCACGAAATCAGACGCTTAACAGAGGAGATTGAACTGCTGAACTCGCAGGTTGAGGAACTCGCCAATTTGAAGAAAATTGCTGAAAAGCAAATGGAAGAGGCTTTGGAAGCTTTGCAGGTTAATTGAATATTTAACATGTAATTTAATTGGTACAGATAAAAATAATATAAATGATTAACGTTAACTCACGACGAATGTAAAATCATTCCAGAGATAGGTCTAGCACTTATATTGCAATCAATGAACATTTCGATTTCACAGCATTATTTAAACCTAAGGTAAACAAAAATACTCTTAAACAGGGTGAACGTGAGGCCAAATACGCCCTGAAAAAGGAGTTGGATGGACATATCAATAGGGAGTCGATGTATAACATTAGCAACCTTGCATACAGTATCAGGGGAATGGAAGACCATGCCGTAAATAGTGATGGCGAGGAAGAAAGTCTGGCTCTTAAGCGCTTGGAGGCTGATTTGACGACAGAGTTGAAAACTCCCGACGGAACCAAAGTCGATCTCTTTTCTGAGATCCATCTCAACGAACTAAAGAAGCTAGAAAAACAATTAGAACTTTTAGAGAATGAAAAGACACACTTAACGACGAACTTACGTGATGCCCAAACGAATTTGGATAAGAGTCAGAATGAAATGCAAAATTTTATGGCCAGGGTTTCGTTATTGGCTGCTCATGTAGACGCGTTGGTGCAACTTAAAAAGCAGATCGAGTCCCAGGATTCGCTGAAGTCCAACAAGGAGAAGAATGACTTGATAAACGAGAAGTTGAAGGCCGCTTTGACGCAGTACTCCAATTGGTTCACTTTGAGCTCGAAAGAAATTGAAGGCCTGAAGGTGGATCTATCTGAACTCCAGAAAGGGCTGAATTATTCCGATGCTATGGTCACGTTGCGCAATGAGATTACCAATCTTAAGAATAAGTTGCTGACGACTGAGCAGAAGTCTCTAGACCTGCATAGTGATGTGCAAACACTTACGCAAATTTCGCAGAATGCAGGGCAAAGTTTGGGTGCTGCACGCGGCACCCTTGTTGCTTTGAGTGACGATCTTGCTCAACTTTATCATCTAGTCTGTACGGTTAATGGTGAAACACCAACCCGGGTATTGTTGGACCATAAGAGTGACGATATGAGGTGAGTTCATTCAAATAACTTGATATACGGTTTTATTTTACTTTTCGGTTCTATTTCAGTTTCGAGAACGACTCATTGACTGCCATCCAGTCACAGTTCAAGTCCGACGTACTTACAGCCAGGTCGCATGTTGTTGAAGAGTTGCAGGCCTTGGCTGACTCAGTAGAAATCAAGAAATACGTAGACACTATCAGTGACCAAATAAAATATCTTAAGACTGCTGTTGAACATACGATCGAGCTTAACAAAAACAAAGTTCGGGGTGATATTAGTGAAGGTAGTAACTTCTTGATTTTTATCTTTTTGGGAAACATAAATTTTTTTTCGCCCTTGCAGACAAGTTCAATAGGGAAGAAGTTGAGGAATTGCAAGAACAAATCATCAAACTCAAGAGCTTATTGTCAACGAAGCGTGAGCAGATCGCAACTCTACGTACTGTCCTTAAGTCTAATAAGCAAACGGCTGAGGTGGCTCTCACCAATCTTAAATCCAAATACGAGAACGAGAAACTCGTTGTGAGTGAGACCATGTCCAAACTGAGAAATGAATTGAAGATACTTAAGGAGGATGCAGCTACATTCTCGAGTACGATCTTCAAATACGTATTTGTTATCCGGAAGTTAATTTTGTGTTTTAAACTTGTGCAGGTTTACGTGCAATGTTTGCCGCCCGCTGTGAGGAATATGTCACTCAAGTGGACGACCTTAACCATCAATTGTCAGCTGCTGAAGAGGAGAAGAAGACTCTTAATCAACTTTTGAGACTTGCTGTTCAGCAAAAATTGGCGCTTACACAGCGTCTGGAAGAGATGGAAATGGACCGGTAAATATTTTTGGTTTTATTTCTTTGTTTTAGGTACTGGTTTGGTTGGTGGTGGAATTTCGAGGTCTTTCGGAATTTCTATCTGGAGGTTTTGCATTATGTTAGTTCTATGGTGCTGAAAATTTATAAGGGTTCTGTTTATTTTACAAGCTGTAATAGATTTAAATCTGGAAATATTTTACGCCTGTAACACAGTGAAGTAAAAATATATTACCTTCGGGACTTAGGCTAACTGTCGCTCGGACACAAGCGAACTTTTAAACTCCATTATTGTAATAATCGAGGGAATAAAAAATTAATAGACGTGCGGGCATGTGCATAAAATCATACCCCATTTTATTTTTTTGTGAACTTGTAGGTTACTATTGAAATTGTACTAATTTTATCCACGAATTTTACGGCTCGTAGATTACAAAAAAAATATTTGATATTTAAAAACATTTCATGTTTCTCAAATATTCAAAACGAGGATCTACACTGTGGTAGTCGGAGGTGGCAGTACACGTAGAGTTGAAGTTTTACCTTAAATCAGGGTTGTTTGTACAGAAACGGAATATTAAACAGTAGAACATTTTAAGTCCCAGTGAAATCTTATTCTACTTCTAGCGTATTCAACAGTTTTTCCAGAAGAACGTACGGTAATCCTTCTGGCCCATCATCGACCGGTAGAACATTTCGCTCTTCAACGGTCAGCAGTAAACCTCAAAGAGAAAATAATTGTTCGATTGAATAGTACTACTTTATAATTCTCTGGTAAATATTATAAAACCCATAACCTTAAAAGCCGGCCAAATTTTAAGGTGTATTTAATCTAGATGCCGCAGCGCGGAAATAATTGTGATAGTAAAAATATTCCAAACAGGGGGAACTGAGAGGGTTCACTACCTTTTAGATCTCCAAGAAACAAAAAATAAACTCAATTCTCAGGTAAAAATAAATAAAATACGAATGACACCGGCCGACAACTCTTGAACAGAATTGGGGGAAAAACGCAACTATTTACTCAGTAGCAGCAACATTCCGCACTTGCAGCACCTTTGCCGTGCCAAGCCAGAAGTGGTAAATAATTGTTTTGTCTGTTTTCGATTTGTTTGCAGATGTAAGTTTTGCACAATAATTTTTGCTGCTCTGTCAGCCTTTCGCTTTAATGCCTTTATAAACACACAACGCTTTTGAGCTTAGCACGGCAAATTTGCTTCCCACACCAATTTTTTGTGGATTTCGTCATTTCTCTCTGGAGTAAGTAAATGCACATGTTTTTCGTTTTTTTAAAATAATATTTGGAGAAGAATACAAATATTCCCTGCGGTAACGTAAAAACCTCAGGTTCCAAAAGGATACATCTCATCTAATATGGGGTTGGTAAATACTTTTCCCTTTGTATACTAGTCGAGGCAAATTTGTACCCAATCATTGGGCTAGACGTAGTCCATAAAAAAACAAAAACAACCTAGTGTACAGCCGTGCCACCCCATTAAAGTCTAATATTTTGTCGGCCCTGCTTTGACTTATAAATGCTAGAACCCTTATCGGCATAGTATCTACCAATTTGTTTATTCGGTAACACTAATGTTTTCCCATTCCTGACGAAAAACTGATTTAACATTTTGAGCAGAGGATATGCTGTGCTTCTTAATTATTACCTTTAGCATTGCTCATAGGTGTCCAAGTTAGACAGTCCAACCAATTCTTCATTTTTGAGAAATATGACATGGAGCATTATCCTGTTGGAATATTATTGACAAATAATCGCATTCGTCGAATATTATTCTGTGGGAATTCAATACAATCAATCCAATTATGAAATCCGGCGGATATGAAATCCGTTCGGAACGTAGGAGATTTTAAAGCGGCCTGCAACTACGCAACTACGCAGAACGAAACGGCGTACACTTATATAATATCTAGGAGACGTGTGCTCGTACAATCAATTTACATACAAATTTGGGTCAACAAGGATATAAAAAATCATTTTCATAATTTCTGTAAATAATTTCATGTAAAATAAAGTATTCCTACAAATAACATCATTACGATTACAAACTTCAACAGTTGAAAATGCTATCAAAAGTGGCAAAAACTTGCAAATTTAATTTAGTGCAATGAGCAGAGTACATTGGTTATTCTTTTTAAACAAATTACACTTATTCCCCGATTTACACTGCACTTTAATTACACAATTTCCTCTATACATGGTTTTTAAAATATGGGATTTAAAAAAAACAAATTTGAAGTAATTTTTTAATTCCGTTCTATTTTGAATATATTATTCTGAAGCAACCGTCTTCCTATCGTTTACGGAAAATGTTTCAATTCATCTAATTTGAATCGCATCAAGTACTATCGAGTGATTAAAGTGACATCATACCAATCAGAAAGAAAAGATTAATAGTCTACGAAAGTGATAACAGTAATTAAATGTTTCGTTATATTTTTACCGGGCTGCGCGACAGCAAAGACAGGATATTGTTTTTCACGCTTATCTGGGTATCTAAATCGGGTTTTTTATCTTTCCAAACTGGGCCCGGGATATATTCACTTTTAATGGAATCGGTGAAGGAGATACTAACATTGTAGTTTTTATTTTTAACATACAAAACGTCACATTACGGCTAAACGAGCACTTAAAAATTATATAATTTATGGCTTTTCCTACTATTAAAATCGACCAAAATATTTGGAGATAATTTTCGTTTAATCATTGAAAACAAATGCAAATTTGCCTATTTTCAAAAACAATTTAACACCGCATATTTCATGCACCAAACCACGGATATAGTTGATAAAAATAATACCAACTTTAACGTCAATTAATTGCATATAACCTTTTCAGTGAATTGCGACATGTGCGACGACCAATGCTACCGCAGCGAGGAGCAGGCGGGAAGTCATCATTCGCCCGAACGTCAACAAGGAATCCAACCAACAACTCCACTAACTTCTTCTAACAAAAAATTAGCGTGCAGCAAAAAATTTTAGCTTTCGTTTATACTTTACTTAAGTTGTAAAAAAAAAGTAAGCAGGAAAGCGTTTCGCTTACCCGAACATCGCTGGCCTCAGCCAATTCGTCCATGTTGGGATTCCCGAAAGCAAAGGCCTATACGCTTCCGGGAGGAAACCACTCACTGAGGAGATGTTCGCAAGCTGAGTAATTACCGTAATTATACTTTTTAAGTAATGAAGCTGTACGCGGAAGAAAGTGAAGAATCTTGTCAAATTTTCTGTACGTTTTTGCGTTTGATTATATTTTATGGAAAAATTACTGATACTTGGAGTGTCCCGGAGTCCAGCGTTCAAAACGGCCGGTCGCTCTCCTGGAGGATATTCGGTTTATTTATTTTATACTATTTCATATTGTTTTATGAAGTGAAAGCGTTATTAAATAAGAAAGCAACAATTACACTGTACGACTAACAAAGTAAATTATTTTATTAAATAAATACCTAAAGAAACTGAAATTAAATAATTTATTATTGTAGTCTCTAAGACAATTTTAATAAAGTAAATAAAGATAAATAGTTGAAATTAGCGAAATAAATGATAACTAAAAGATAAAAGTAATGTAAGCTGGCTGAAGGACATATCTGTCGCGTCCGGCCACAAATAATAACAGTTTCAAGGAGAATTAAAATAAAGTTAAATTTAAAAAAGTAAAATTAAAATATCAAGGCGTCCAAATAATTGATAAAGCAACATGTTTACTACTATTACAATTTGTTTACTGAATGTCTTTCCACGGATATTTGTTTATTGTTGTGATTTTTCATACACGTATGGTTTAGCGCCATGTTTTACTCGTTCTACCTTTCATTATTTTTGTAACACAACTGTGAAGAGAATAAATCACTATATTTTCAGATCTATTATTTTTTTTCCTTTTATGATGTGACGTAACTAACTACTCATAGCCCGTCTAGCGTGTAAAACTAACATGATTATTCTCATCGTTATTCGTAGTATGAAAAATGTTAAATGAACAAATCAAACTGTAGCTGTAGTATGGTCGTAGCTATTCACCGTATCTGTACGTATACCAAAAAGTGTAGTGTAGTGTTGTAAAAATGTTACTAGATAGAATTGAACAGATACACTAGTACGCGTAGATGTTTATAATTATTATTGGAAAATAATATGTTTTCGTTTCGTACATTGGTTTCTAGGCAAAACTTTTGGCCTAAATATTTTTAGAGGCATTCCTTCCATTTTTGGTTCCAAGTATGGATACGAAATTTAATGCTCAAGAACAGATTAGTAAATAAATTTTATTCACAAAATGAAAAAAGAGCAAAACATGGGAACTAGTTTTTAAAATGGAACTTAGGACCTACACTAATCTACATCTGTAGGAAATGATACTAGCGTTCGATCGTGGGACATTTTTGTTGTATACTTTTTCTAGATGTGTAAGAATTCTAGATCAGCTTCATAGAAATCGTTTAGTTTTTATTCGTTGATATCATTTAAAATTATATCGTCTCTAGTATCTTTTTTCTATTATAATTTATTGGACGCATCTTCTAATAAGTTCCTTTATTGTGATTGTGTGGATATTTACAACTGACTATTTGTAAAGATATTTGTACTTTGTTACAATCTCTTGGTGATCAATACACTTATCATAATAAATCGTCTTGAATGAAACCGTAAAGAAAAAAGATTAAGTTCTTTTCAAGGATTCAGCTTCTGTAGTTTACTGCTAACCTGAATTCTTGAAAATAGCCACAGTCTTATGAGTATGACCGCCAAAAATCCACTTCTTTGCGGCATATGAAATGCAATACATTTCTAATTCGTCCTTGCCGTAACAAGTTCGGCGTACTGTCCTGGGTCCGTGTTTGGGAAGTCGAGTCGATTGGTCGTTTCCAATAATTGTCGACTCGATTGCTCTTGTTTGGTATTTGAAAATACGATCAACTTTCTTAAAATATCAAATTCGATGACAGTAACCTTATCGGGTGCTCACTCGATAGCAAACGGGAAGCTTTGGTTGAAACCGTCTCTCAAATACCTAATATTCGATATCGACTCAAATCGTAATCGAATTCAGTTTTCAAATACGGGCGCTGCTATCCGCCATTTTAACTTCAATGTAATTGTAGGGTCGCGCGCAAAAATAGGACTTGAACCTCATAATTCAAGCCAATTCTAATGAAATTTCGTTCTAGTTCGAGAATTGGGAACCACAGAAATCGATTCCCACTCTTTGTTTCGAATAAACGACGTTTCGGCTGATGATAGCAGTTCAAATTGAAACACGTGACCGTTCGAAACCTTCAAAAATGTAAGCATTTGTTTATGTAGGTCGAAACAAACTACTCGAAGGTCGGAGGAAACAAGAAATATTTTCGATCTGATAAAGTTCGGTAATCGAAAATTTCAAACGAGTTGAATATGGGCATCGAACAGTATGAACTTAAATTCGTAGTCCATAATAGGCCCCTTAGGGTTAATCGCGAGTTATGCGTTTCGTAGCGAATAACATCTTAATATTCGACTATCAATATCGAATGGTTGGTCGTTGGATTCTATGCTCGACTCGTCGATTAATATCGATGCACTCTTAAGGAATACACTAACAAAAACGTTCCTGCTTCTGCAATCGAAAACCATGGAACGGTTTTCCAAATTTAAAATTCATTAAAAACCGACTTCAAGGTGAAAGCTGGATAAATCCGTTACTAAACAAAATTAGACAACACTTTAATGTTTCTCTATAGAAGCAGAGAAATATGAATATGTCCGATATCTAACAATTCGTTTCAATTTAATTAAAATTTAACGTTCGTTAAAGTTGGTATTGCATTACAGTTCAAGATTCGATTGAATTTGATACGATTCCGCCTCTGGCCCTAATTCCACTCAATTTGATTATTTAAAAGTATTTCATGATCATCAAAATCGAGAGCACTTTCTTGTATTTTATACAATTCGGTAACCAAAGCTACATATATCGATTGGGTTTTTCGTCGCGTAAAAATTATTCAATATTTTGAAGGTCTTATTCAGTAGACATTGAAACTGTAGAAAATCTTTGGGACCCTATCATGGAATACGGAAACGAAAAAAATTTCTGGCTGAGAGGACATATACGTATTACATGTGAAACGCCATTTAAAATTGTCTCGGCTAGAAAAATGTTTCATTTTAGAGTCCTATGATAGGCTTTCTGATTTTCCTGAATGGAATTGGTAACTGGTCTTGATATTGAAAAATTTATTAGAATTTGCGTCATTTACTAAGAATGCATGTGTAAATATTCCCATTAAATTTTGTTCAGTGCCTTTATTGCAATTTAAGAGACGTAAAACTCATCACATTATTTTAAGGTATTCTCAAAAGTATTTATTTATCCTGTTTTTGGTTTTGTTTTTTAATCTTTAAATCAGTTTTGAATACTATAAAAGTCCATTTTTGCTACATTATATAAAATGTAGCAAAAACAATTACCTTAATTTGAATTAGTGATTTATTCTCTTCGCGTAACACAAGCCGTCGCAATAAACAAAGAAGAAAATAAAGAAAAATAATGAAGAACAACAGGCTAAGAAGATTAAGAAAATAATTGAAGTTAGTCAAAAAAGATGAAAAAGAAAATAAATGAAAACGTAAAGGAGAATAACACAATCTTATGCCGAGCCATTCAATTGAATTTATTAAATATAAAAGATATGCGTCGTTTGTGCGCATTTTATTTAATGATAAAGGATAACGAATACATATTTAAAGAATACAAATGAAACAAATATCTTTATACATGTAATTTAAAAAAGAATATTATTCTTAATTCGATTTTATTGAAATTTTCACCGTCCCTTTTTGATGATTATGACGATATCACAAACGATATATTGGTGATGCCGACTTTGATGTTGATATTTTATCAGTTCTGTTTATCATTTTTTTTTGTCGGATATTAAAATAATGAAGAAAAATATGGGAAGAAAACACACGATGTCACCTACTCTGAATACCTTAAAATATTGAATATTTAGAAGGAATAAATTATATTTAACAAGAATTATGTCTTTTGCCTTCTTGCTCTTAAGTTTTGGTTTATCTTACAGAAGAAATTTATTTTTTTATTAAAAAATGGAACAGTGAGTTTAACAGGTTTAGAAGCGACAATGATCTTTATAACTGGAAGACGAGCTTAAAATGCATGTTTAGAACACGTACACGTGAAAATGCTCGCTGCACTTTGAAAATCGGCGAAATATCCTAGTTAGCTTCTAATTCCTAGAAATTGTCCAGGTTTTTCGCAGTATACCCTAGATCGTAAGTATTGGGTTCTCAAAGTGCCAGATGCGACAGTTTTGTTTGTGAGAAGTGAAACTGAGCTTCGTCGTAGAGAATGTTTCTTCTACAGCGTGATGGAAAATCGAAAAAAACATTTTTTTAATAATATAAAAATTTAACCGGATCTTCCAAAATATTTCTCACCATCAACATCTTTAATTAGTTTCAAGTTTTCAATTGATGTTGTTTGACCTGTATTGTCTCCACTAATTGCTTGCTTCCCGATATTGGTCTAATGCACATCGCTGATAAAATGTTTTATTTATATCTATGTAGTTTTTAAAGAGCGCTTTCTTTTGCCTATATATAAATAGCACTACAATCACTGCAACCAATACTATAAATACCGTTAAATTTTTGTTTTATCGATTTCCGGTTTTAATTTATTGTTTAATGAAAGGTTTTTTTATTATAAAAAGCTGGCAACATTTTGTGATTTTTAAAAATATTTTCATTTTCTTATATGCTTTTTTAATATGTGTATGGGATTTTTTTTCCAATTTTTGGGACCATTCATATATTATTTATTATTATTATAAATATTTTCGTTTACGGTTAAAATAATCCAATAGAAACCACCTATCGCTTGTCCGTGGGTATAATTCTTGTTGAGCTAGGTAATTTAATTAAATTACGTCCTTCTGAAATGAACTATTAATATAATTTCACGACTTCCTCCTACTCCTTACTGAGAACCCCCAATCACACGATGGTACAACTATAATTTATCTTTTCTTGTTTATGAATATTTTACAAAACTCCTCCAGGCATCAACTTTCTTGCCCTTCATTAATCATATTGTTGAGAAATTAACGAAAGTGTTTTAATAAAACTCGACTTTGGGTAAGAAACATCTTTTCATCGCCTTCCCTTATGGAGGACTTTGTTATGAAGTAATGCGCGTTCCCACCGCTAACGAGCTCCAATCCTTCATTCATTGGGCAATTGAAACTTTCGAGCAATTTGCTGTTGAACTTGATAAAAGTTTGTGTAGTCTCAAAACAGTCGGGTGGTGGGGGAAAGGTTCAGGAAATCTATAAATTATTACTTCAAAATGTTACACCGTTGACGTAAGGAAACTTTGACGAAGCAAATTATTACAAATGCACATCTGAAATGATTACATGGTGCAGTTGTCAGGCAGAACATTTCTCGAATTCGGTACTGCTGAAGGATGTGAAGGAAAAACAAATAGTATAGTCCGCATTGCAGCTACCTGTAATATTGGCACTGAAATGTTCCGTCGTTGTGAAATATTTACTGAGTGTGTTTATAGAACTCATATGTACATATATATGTATGGGCTACGGTACGGTTGGTAGGTACTTGAGAAATTGAACAGAAAAAGAAATGTGTGGAAAGAGATGATGTTTTTGGAAGTACAGGTTTACTTTTCAAAAGTGGTAATCCATGTGGGTATGTGCTGATTCTATAAAAGAAACTCCTTCACAACATTGTGTTCATCATCGTTCATCGTTTTTTTAATATATTTTGGATGGTCAAATGTTTAATATTGAGAGAGCTCGTTAAATCTTTTTCAGCTTAAAATAATTCATTAATGAAGAAGTCCCTCATTAAAATTGCGCACATACATGTGATTATTTATCACCAAAAATTCCCCATTTGTAAAAACTCTCTGCCTTATTAATTAACAATATTTAACCGAATTGAGGATTGCAGCAACATTTTCGAGTACATTACATCACCACACCAGCGTCGGTAAACCACTCGAAAATTCCTTTGCAGAAAACCACTCGTTTAAAGCTTGGTAAGTTGTGATCGAATTATGCACACATTCGAATGGTTTTGCTGGAAAGCTGCAGTCATATAATAAATTGGAGGCTCAATTTCCACATGACTGATCTTGAAAACATTTTTAATAGCGCTGGAAATGGTTGTGTGGATGAAAAAAGGGCTTAAAGGCTTTGGCAATCACAATCAGGACAAGAACCCTCTTTCCGCGGGACGGGCTTTAGCAGAACCGTACGGAATATCTGAATTCGAGCTCATTAATTTTTAATATCGGATTTTGCTGGCGTTTTTCTTTGAACCAGGAGAAATATAATGAAAACCAAGAGTTGGCGGAAATTACTGAAGAGCCTTTAACCTGCGCGAAAATAAATTTGCAGATGTTAAGCCTTACGGTCGTTAACTGAAATGGGCGATGGGACGGGTTTTTTGTTGAAGTAGAGATACTCAAACTCAGATAGAGGTTGTAGGCATTATGCAGCAGTTCATTTATTTAAAGCAGATATTTGCAGTATGCGTAATACGCTTTTGATTGCGTGTATACACTATACAGCAGTTTTAAATTCAATGTTTTTTTTATATCAAATCAAATGACATGCTAACATTAAAAATTATTTCTATCATCTATCCCTGTTAGAACAAGACAGTGATTTTGAGTAAAAATCTCGGACATGATTTTAACGATCTCTTCGGGTGTTTCGTAAAATTGAATTGAAGTTATGTTTAAGGTGGCACAATGGACACCACTGTGAAGAGTTAAAAAAGGAATTTTTTTTTATTTTAAGATTGCGGGAAGAATATTTTATTGATGCTATTTTGATGTAGTTTCACAAAAAATTTAATCACATAAAAAATAAGTAAATTAACATAATTTATTATGATAAAATTTATGCCGGACCGTAAAAATCTTTTCCTTCAACAGTGTAGTCGATATACTGAACACCTGTGAAAGAAATAAATTTTTGAAAAATTTGTTTAAATTATAGTTTGTTATGCGTTGCAGTTTTTTAAAATTAATATTTCATGTAAAATTGTTAATGTCTTAAACATTTTTTTGTGCATTCAAGAGGCCTGTAAAAATAGTAATTTTTATTCATTCATTTAAAAAATAAACTGATTACTCGCACTACAATAATTCCGAAAATAAATAATCAAGAAGAAGCTGATTTTTATTTTTTTGATCTCGATAAATGGAAGCCGACATTTTTGTAATTAGAATTAAAAGTACATGAGATTGTCATTGTCGTAGTAGAGATTTGTAGTAGTACTTTTCCCTTTTAAAATGAGCTGTCGAAGGGTCATCGAGGATTTTTCCTCGCAAAGTTAGTTAAAATCCCATCAATTAGGATAGTTAGCCTGGAACAGCTTCTTAAAAATATTGACCAAGTTAGAACCAATTTACCTAACTACTCCAAATACAACAACCAGTTTCAAAAATACATTCGAATTATTCAGCATATTTTTTATATCGTATGCAGCCAGTAGGGAAATGGCAAACTAATCAAATCCTCTTAACAGAAATCCAAAGTTGCTCTTGCTTTGGAAATCTAAGCCCTCAACGTACGAATCCTAATGGCCTTTCTCGTGTGCTTACGATCGTTTCAAAACATTCTATGTGAAAAATTGGCATTACCAAAGCTGCGAGTATGTAGAAAACACCGTATGGGGGCTCCTTTCAAAAGATTAAAATTTCGACAGCATCGGTGAGCAACGGCATTTGCAGCTGGAATAGTCCACCTTTCAATTAGCAGTGAAGGCATCGTTAGGTTCGGAATTGATAATGGCCAAAATGTTTCGCCTTTTAACTAAGCCGAGAGCCATGCCAGACAGGCTTCGAAGCGGGTAAAGGCACATCGCAAAACTCACTATAAGGCTGCACTATCGTCAATGGAATTTTAAATTGAATAACTGCAAGTAAGAATATACCTTGGAATTTACACAGTCGTCCAACCGTGCACACTGCGATATTGCATTTTGGCTCGTAGAGGGAATTCGAGGAGCAACTTCGGATGAAACTAAATGGCAAAAGCTTTTCCAATTTATGTCTTTCCGTCCATTTCGTGTGTACCCGCCGCAAGAAAGTTTCTTTCCCAGGGTATAGCGAACATATTTGTAGCGCAATTCCTGTGAGATCCTACAACATAACATAAATATTTCAGCTAAGCTGTGGTACGTACGGATCAGCTTATTCCAGTCCAGACTTCCTGTTTTTATGGACAACCGAATTATGAGGGCCGACCTGGTGCTCCTTATTTTCGGTCGTAGACCGGCATTTATACTCTAGCACGATATGAGGAATTTCATTACTGAAATCCCCGGGAAGAAGAAAAATTGAAAGGGTGTCCTGCCTCAGGTGACATAAAATTGCATAGCACGAAAGGGTGAAGTCATTTCCCTTGTGAAAGCGGATTTATCTTTACCGTCATCGGGGCGGATTTATGGAATTCTTCCTTATCGCCAAATTTAATGCAAGTACACCATAAACGCCCAGAGCGCAGGGGCTTTTAACAGCAAGGTAAAAATACTCAATCTAATTTTTACAGATATGTATGTATATCAGATGCTTTATCATTGCAAGATCGTTGGTGAATTTAGCACCTCAGTTGATTTTGAGAATGTACGGGATATATGGTTGCCCATATTTCATAGAATAGACTTTTTACCTTATGTGTGAAAATGACGACTTTAAAAAAATACTTTTTAACCGATATTGTGCAAATAAAATGATTTGGAATATTGTATTGTATTGTGTGAGTCAGACTGGCCGGTATTTTTGTATATGTGTAACCATTTAAATAATTTGTTTTCCGACATTCTCTAAATATTAAACTTGCACTAAAAGTTCATATTTGAACAAACTCACTCATTTCCGCGTTGAAATTTATTTTTCCACCTCTTGCCCGTATGAAGGCTATGCGGCCGTAATTAAATGAATTTCAAAATAGATTTCAACAATCCTGCATTAAATAAATAGCCCGTCACTAGCTAATTAAATCTGCGAGAGCGAGAGCTCAGCTTCAAAGAATAATTGAATTCAGATTATTCCAAACGGCAAGTTGTTATTAATAATAATCCCCACTGGGTTTCAGCCGCTCAACTTTAGTCACCAGTTTGACCGCTGTGGCTGATGAAATGAGTAAAACAAACTCGAGTCGCATCAAATCCAAATATTTTCCATTTGGCGGCAATTGTGTTAATGCCTGCAATTTAACCGAAAACGAGCGAACATTCAAATAAATTCATTTCAAAACCGCCCATACGCAGCATATTCGATTATAAAACAGTTCACAGAATATTTCGTTTTAATTAAACCAGCAAAAGCGCAAAGCTAAATTCTGTTTACAGATGCGACCGAAACGGCTTTAATGTGAAATTTTTTGCACCTACAATATCCCGGCCCTTGGCGAGGCAGCTTCACTTTTATCATTTTCCAAAATAAACAGAATTACCTGGCGGTGGAGTTTCGCTCAAATTTAATTTCCATTACAGTGGCAAAGTTGTGTTCGTGGCAAATTGTCGACTAAAGTTTCGCGCTTAATTTACGATAAAATTTGCATAGGATTCTGTTTTGGGACAAAAAAAAAGGTGAAAGAAATATTGTCCCAGCAATTTACAATTTAACGCGGTGGGAAGTTTACACTTGGATGATTGCGAGTTACAAACTTTTCCCCTAATTCTTACGGAATTTTTCTTATGCCAAAATTACTTTGCTGGAAGATTTTTTTTTCAACCACCAATAGTCTAGGAAATTTAAAAGAAATATATTTAAAGAAATATTAAATAGGCTTTTTTTTTTAATACATAATTAAGAGAGAGAGTCGTCATTATGTAAATTTAAGAAAAATATGTAAGCGAGTCACATTTTTTTAATGCGGATGGAATGGTAATAAGATGTGTAATTTAATAAAAATAAAGAAAAGTGTGCTAATTACATGAATTTCTGCAAAAATGTGGGAAAATGTGAATTTGAGGATGTTTCAGAATATTTTATCAGTTTCGTAAGTAACTATACCTGCAGTGGTAGAGATCGGACATTTCTGGAAAGGACATTGAGATGGTAGTTGTTTGGTGTGAGTTTGATATCGCTTTGTTAAGTAGATCAAAAGATAAAAATAAAATAATAATGTGCATACCAAATGTATGAATCACCCTGTAACTCGAAAACGGTTGTAATTTACCCCCCTGCCATGCAACTTTTTGTTTGTATAGTTGAGGTCTTTAGCCCACTCATTTTTGTGCACGTTATACAAAACACCCTGTGAGACAAACAAAGTGAGACATTTTAAAGGACTTCTTGTTAATTCCATAATCGAGGCTTACTATATATGTATAGCGAAGCGCTAGCAAGTAGCTTCACCTTTGTTTGATGTTTGAGGACACAGATTTAGTTTCGTTTAGTTTTGGGTGCAACGCCATCTGAGGTTTGAGTTAGATTATAAACCCCAAGCGGTATGCTTGGGTGGGGTCGACACGGAGCTGAAAAAAAGAGAGTGGTGTTCAAACTACTAGCAAACACTCAAGGACTCAAAACTATTAGTTTTAATTTATTAATGTTAATGCTGCTTTGAATTTGTAAAATCAATTGAATTATAACTATGGTAGTACTATTTGAATTGTATCCTATAAGACTCGAGCGCCATCTACTTGTAAAAGGAAATCCATGTTCCTGTCATGACTCGTTCGACTTAAGTGTGCCTTCGCTTCTTCAGGCAACCATTGGCGAGGACAGACAAGTTTTGTAAAAATTAAAAGTAATTAAAACTCAACACTGGTTTTCTCAATTAAGGGCTTCAGCCACCCGTAACGTTAAAAACTCAACTACCTCTTCTACGTTATAAACAACATTAAACATTTTTGGTCCTTCGAGCCGGATCTGTAAATCGGATTAGCGGCAGTCATCACATAACCTCATCATCGGATTCCATGTGGTCGGAACCGTTCCTGCTGTCTGCATCTCACAATAAGTGCAGAATATCAACAACAAAACAACTCAATACTCTAGCTGCAATCGAGACTCAGTAATCTGCATACCACGAGGCTGAAAATCAAAACACAAGAGCACAAGTTCTGTGGAGTGTCGATGAATCATCAGAAAAGGATCAGTGAAGGAACCCGCAATCGTGTTAAACTAACCCCTACAAGGAGGACTCTTCTCCAGCACTCAGCCGCATAGCCATTTTAGGACACCTCAGTGCATTCCGACTACATTCATTCGTCGCTACTGGACTGAGTGTTCACCCTTCCCAAACACAGCAGTTTAATTAAAACGTAAAGTGGATGCAAGTAAGTCGATTGAATCTTTCTATTTATTTCGGAATTATTGAACGCAATATTTGGAAAATCACTGGAAGCCTTGCATATCATCAAGTGTACGTCATTCTGCCTCACATAGTAAACGCCATCGTCGGTATTTTCGGACGATTTGATTTCGCATAAACATGGACAAACTTAAAATTAAAATTACCAGAGCGAGTGATCGTATAGACAAGTTTACAGTAAATGTAACAAAAACTGCTAAAGAAAAAAGAACTGAGTGCTTTTATCAGGCTCGCGTGCAATTATTAGAAAGCTATTGGTCGCAATATTTAACGTTGTTCGATGAATTACAAGACACAGCTACTAGTGTCGAATTGAAAGAAGATGACTATTTTGCAAGTGATAAATATACCCTAGTTGAATGTGCGTATTCCGAAGCGTTAGCGTGGCTCAACGAGCAAATAACTAAGTTAAAATCGTCAAATGTCGACAATAGTTTAAACTCTACTTTAAGAACCTCTAATGATTATCAAGCCGTTAAACTACCCAAAATAAGCTTACCCAGTTTTAGCGGCTCGTATCTTGAATGGCCTACATTTCGAGACACATATGTCTCACTCATTCATGAGAATCAGTCCCTAGCTGAGGTGCAGAAACTACACTATCTGCGAGCATCACTATCGGGTGAGGCATCAAAGCTCTTACAACATCTAGCCTTAACGGATGCAAACTATATCGCGGCCTGGGAAATTCTTTTAAATCGCTACGACAATACTCGTGCGTTAATAAATTCAAATTTGAGTGCGCTTATAAATATCGCAAGTATGTCATCAGAATCTGCCGCTGAATTGCGCCGCGTTCTTGATAGCTTTACTCAGGCAGTACGGGCTTTGGAAAACCTCAAAAGACCAGTTAAAGAATGGAATGATTGGCTTGTCTATTTCCTATCGAGTAAATTAGACAATAACACCCGTAAAGACTGGGAAACGTCTCTCATGACTTCCACTGATCCTCCGAGTTTCGAATCAATTGAAACATTTCTGGCAGGACGAATTCATACTCTAAACGCGATCAAAGAAAGTAGCGGTCCTTCGAAACTCAAACTTGGTCAACGTCCAGTAAAACTCAACACTCGTGTTCACCAATCAGCAACCTCCCCATCCTGCCTCAGTTGTCAAGGAAAACATTTTCTGCTATTCTGTCCACAATTCCGGTCAAAATCAATTGATGAACGAATCACATTCCTTCGGATTAATAAGCTGTGCAATAATTGCCTGAAATCCAATCACTCGGTAATAAATTGTCAGTCAACAAATCGATGCAAACTCTGTCAGCAAAAACATCATACTATGATACATAAATCCACGACTGGTGTATCAAAACCAACACTATCTCAGTCTGGTAATCAGCAGTATTCAGCACCTAATGCTCCCTCAACAACTACTTCCACCTGTGAAGCCAGTGCTAGTGAACCTTCGGCATTGATAACCAACTCACACTTATCGAACAGTCGTCATCGATCTCCCTCAGTGCTACTTGCTACTGCAATTGTTTATGTCCGTTCTCGAGGTAACAGACTGTTGAAAGCCCGAGCATTATTGGATCAAGGATCTGAGTCGAACTTTATCTCAACTGCATTGGCCAACACATTGCGATTGCCTAGACAACGAGTTAACATTTCTGTGACTGGTATTGGGGCCTGTGAAGCTGGAGTTGTTAAGTCCTGCGTACACCACGAAGTTACTTCAACCCTTGATCCGACATACACCTACTCAGTTCAGTCATTAGTTCTTCCTACCTTGACACATCTGTTGCCATCTCAAAATATTGAACCCGCGAGATGGCCGCACGTAGAGGGATTAGTACTTGCTGACCCAACGTTTGACACACCTTCGAGAATAGACCTGATTCTGGGTGCGAAGATTTATGCCCAGATTCTCCAAGGTGCAGTAAAACAAGGATGCTCTGGGTCACCTGTCGCTCAATCGACCACTCTTGGTTGGATACTATCCGGACCCGTGAACAACTCATCAGACTCTGTGCCTACCTTGAGTCATCATACGTCTACTGTGAATCTAGACCATTTTCTTAGAAAGTTCTGGGAAGTTGAGGAACCTCCAAAAGTAACTCCTTTAACCGCGGATGAAGAAGAATGTGAACAGTGTTTTGTCGCTACTCATTCTCGCACAGCTGACGGACGATATATAGTAAGACTTCCTTTAAAATCTCCTGCTACGTTACTAGGACATTCCCATGAAGTAGCCGAATCCTTCTTACGGAAAATGGAAAACCGCTTTCAAAGGGATTCAAATTTATTTGAAGGATATCGTCACTTTATGACTGAATATTTAGAACTTGGGCATATGAAACTGATCTCCGAAGAGGACAACCTTCCAGGCAATTCGTACTACCTTCCACATCACTGTGTGATAAAATCCAGTAGTTCAACCACTAAACTGAGGGTGGTATTTAATGCTTCGCAAAAAACAACGTCGGGTTTGTCTCTAAACGATATCATGCACATTGGTCCTAAGCTGCAAAACGACGTCTTCTCGGTAGTTCTTAGATGGCGTTTCTTTCGCTTTGCGCTCTCTGCTGACATTGAAAAGATGTATCGTCAGATTCTCGTAGACGATACCGATACCAATCTACAGCGCATTCTATGGAGAAATCATCCATCTGAACCAATCCACTCTTACCGTCTTCTAACCGTGACATATGGTACGGCCAGCGCACCTTATCTAGCTTGCAGAACCTTAGCGCAACTAGCGTCTGATCATCAACATACACATCCTGAAGCTGCAAAAATTCTACGAGAGAACTTCTACGTTGATGACGCTCTCTTTGGAGCCCATGATAAAGGGTCTGCTATTCGTATAAGAAACGAGCTACTATCTCTTCTGCGACAAGGAGGATTCAACCTACGAAAATGGATATCAACCTCAGCCGATACACTTGTCAATATACCAGAAGCAGATAAAGAATTAAAGGACTCAATCCAAATAGGCACCGATCCACAAATCAAAACTCTCGGAATTCAGTGGAATACTCTTACTGATCAGTTCAGCATTCAATTAAATCTCCCGCTCACAAATAAATTTACTAAAAGACTAGTTCTCTCAGAAATAAGTCGCATCTATGACCCTTTAGGTTGGCTTAGTCCTGTCACGATAACTGCAAAAATCTTCTTACAAACTCTTTGGAAAGAAAAGCTGGATTGGGATGAGCCCTTGCCTCCTAAACTGGAAGTCCTCTGGTCCGCTATCAGACACAATCTTGGAAAACTCAACAATGTCTACATAGATCGATGGCTTGGAACAACTAGCGGCTCTCATCTAAGCTTGGAACTGCATGGATTTTGCGATGCGTCGCTGGATGCTTATGGAGCTGTCATATATCTTCGCATACTGCATGACTTTGAAACAATCCAAGTATCCTTACTGTCATCGAAAACACGTGTCAGCCCTGTTAAAACCCAGTCGCTGCCCCGTCTGGAGTTATGTGGAGCGACTATTCTGACTGAATCGTTATCATATATTCAAGACCAACTTAACTTGCATGATGTTCCAGTACATGCGTGGACAGACTCCACCATAGTTCTGGCGTGGTTGAATGAGCATCCATCTAAATGGAAGGTTTATGTTGCTAATCGTGTGAGTCTCATTCAAAGAAAACTTCCATCAGCAAAATGGCGTCATGTCGATTCAACTTCCAACCCTGCCGACCTGCTAACTAGAGGTCTAACTGCAGAAGAACTCAAGAAGAACAGAGCATGGTGGACAGGGCCATTGTGGTTACATCACCATTCGAGTCAATGGCCTCAAACATCAACTGAAAGAACTTCATCTTCCATACTTCTCGAAGAAACACGCTCTGTTAATGTTCATGTCCAACTGAAGTTGGAATTGGAACCCTATCCGGAACTTCTCCATCGCTACTCGAACCTCCTAAAGCTTCTGCGGATAACAGCATATTGTCTTCGTTTCTACAATAATCTCAAAGTAAGGAGAACACATGGGATAAGAGGCCCTCTAAGAGCTGTAGAAATAACTGCTGCTTTAACTACGTGGATTAAAATTATTCAACACTCATCATTTTCATCCGAAATTTCTTGCCTCTCAAAAGGACGAAGCATTACGACAAACAGCAAACTTATCAAGTTGAACCCTATTGTCGATGACAGTGGACTACTTAGAATTGGAGGAAGATTGGAAAATTCCTTGTTACTTTTCGAAGAACGCTCTCCTATAATACTACCCAAATCTAGCCACTTTACCCATTTGATCATAGATCATTCGCATACAGCTACCCTACATGGCGGTGTACAACTAACTCTGCAACACATTCGCACAAAATATTGGATTCTCGCTGGTAGGAGTCGTGTAAGCCAATTCATAAGGAACTGTATTGTTTGCTGTAGGTACAAGGCAACACCGATGACTCAAATAATGGGAATTCTACCACCTGAACGAGTCCGTCCTTCCAAACCCTTTCAGAATAGTGGAATAGACTACGCAGGACCCATCCATATACGACCCTTCCAAGGCCGAGGACAAAAGTCAAGAAAAGGATATGTTGCAGTCTTCATATGCTTGAGTACACGCGCTATTCACATCGAATTGGTCATGGACCTGTCAGCTGATGCTTTCATCGCAGCCTTCAAGCGATTCACTAGCCGTCGTGGTCGCTGCTCTAAACTATTCAGTGATAACGCAACATGTTTCACATCTGCTGATAAACAACTCGTCGCACATGTTAAAGGCCTTAAGGAGGACCCAACAATTTCCCATTTTCTGGCAAACGACTCTACAGAATGGCATTTTATTCCTCCATCGGCTCCACACTTTGGCGGCATTTGGGAGGCTGCGGTGAAAGCTTTCAAACATCATTTTAGACGAGTTGTTGGAGATCATACTCTTACTATTGAAGAAATGCACACTCTACTCGCGCAGATCGAGGCATGTTTGAACTCACGCCCTCTTCATGCACTAACAGATGATCCTTCGGACCTTTCAACATTATCACCCGGACACTTCTTAACTGGAGAATCTATAACCACTGTACCCGCTCCTAGTGTCCTGGATACTCCGCCCTATCGCCTCAACAGATGGGACCTAGTTCAATCTCTGTATGAACATCTCTGGAATAAGTGGTACAAAGAATACATTCACCACTTGCAATTACGTAATAAATGGCATTACAAAAGGGAATCCTTAGCTATGAACGATCTGGTTCTGATTAAGGACGACCGTCTACCTCCTTGCAAATGGCTGCTTGGGCGCGTTATTAAATTACACCCCGGTGCTGACAACAATGTACGCGTTGCTACTGTACGTTGGAAGGAAGGAGTTTTTAAACGACCCCTCATAAAACTGTGTCGTCTACCAATAAAACATGATGACGACCAAATTTAGTCCTACAAGCACTACCATCTAACATCCTTTTTTGCAGAACAGATATCAACTGTTGCTCTTATAGGATGATATTTCCTCATGGCGGGCGGATCCAGCATTGGACCCTGACGACTTCGTATTCCATACGAGGCGGGCGGAATGTTCAAACTACTAGCAAACACTCAAGGACTCAAAACTATTAGTTTTAATTTATTAATGTTAATGCTGCTTTGAATTTGTAAAATCAATTGAATTATAACTATGGTAGTACTATTTGAATTGTATCCTATAAGACTCGAGCGCCATCTACTTGTAAAAGGAAATCCATGTTCCTGTCATGACTCGTTCGACTTAAGTGTGCCTTCGCTTCTTCAGGCAACCATTGGCGAGGACAGACAAGTTTTGTAAAAATTAAAAGTAATTAAAACTCAACACTGGTTTTCTCAATTAAGGGCTTCAGCCACCCGTAACGTTAAAAACTCAACTACCTCTTCTACGTTATAAAGAACATTAAACAAGTGGTACGAGGCCGGGAGGACGTGAGCGGTCATTGCAATTGGTAATTCAGTTGAAAATGACGGGGAAAAAGGAAGATTAAAAATAGAAAGAACGGACCGTGTCGAACCCACCGCGTTACAAGATTTGAAATTTGAAATACATTGTGCCTCAAGAGTTTTAAGTTTTATTTGCGTTTCAGGCATGATTGAAGCTAGTGGAGAAGAGCTTCCAAATAGCCCTTCCAGATGTACATATATATATACACGAAAAAATCACATTTCTGTTATTTCATAGAAACAAAAAAAAATCGATTGACTGAGGTACGACAAGTATAAGTACATATGCGAAACTCTGTCGAGATATGTCAAGCCCTACACGAATTATGAAGTAACAAACATACAGACAGACAAAGACGTTTTTTGCTTTTGGTCCTGCTAGATATACCTAAAACATAAAAAAATGGAAAGATCAAATATTACTTGCGTAATGTACAAAAATTGAAAAGGATAATAATGGGCTAATTTATTATTTTTGGTATTGAACAAATCATGAAAATACAAGGACGAGAAGTACAACTTTTCGATTTCATATCTTTTCCATAACTTCAAAGTCTCTACCTAGCAATTTTACGCCGTAAAAAAATCTGAAATTCAAGTACTGCTCGTAAATAGGACACGGAAAAAAAAAACAATTTTATCAACAATTTCTAAAGGGGAGAAAACTAGAAAAGAGAAAAGGGTAATAAAACTTGAAATGTATGGCTGCAGAAACTCCAAAACTTCGAGTCACATTACTTCGGCAGCGAGAGAAAAGTTGCAACTATTAAAAAAGTTCACCTTTCCAGAATGCTTGTAATGCATGGGAACGACGAGTGCTCCATGTGGCCCTACAGGAACTTTTGTGATTATCTCAAAAATGCTGCGGGACAAATCTCCTTAAAATGAGATAACAGTGCATTTCCATCGATTCCCTGGAGTTGTTTAATGTCCCTCTGCAAACTTGTAGATGCAAACTGTTGTCACAATATTGCAATACGTTTTAAATCAAAAAGGATTTTTTGTGCAGAGTTAGAGTTAAAAGATAGTAGTGGCGTAATAGAAAAGGGTAACTCCGTTAAACAAGGTACACCTGCCCCATTTTATGGAGTGAGGACGAGGGGACACTTGAGATGTCCCCAAAAGAAGATGGTTATACCTCGCCTTCTTATCTAAACGAATCACACCCGGAATGGAAATCACGTTTCACCGTTCGTAGAGCTCTTATCACGGGTGTAACCTCGGCGGTAAGAAGCCCGTAAATAATATCATTAATGGCGGTGTAGAGGGACGTGATGTTATAATCCCTCCTGTGCTATCCTGGATTTAGCTCACCGGGATGATAAAGCTAAGTGAATTAAGTCAGTGGTGCTTTATAATTACAATTTGCTGGGGAAATTGCTGTAATCATTCCCTGGGTTTTTTCCTGACACAGCCAGATTTCCTGGCGGTTTAGGTAGAAATTTCATCCCTTCCCTTTTTACGAGCTCAAGTACACGCTCCACGAAGAAATCATATCGAATTAAGTCCTTGGGGCTTAAAGGATTTCATTAAATGTCATTTCCGGGAGGCGGAGATAGTCACTAAATTAAAAGCAAGGCTAGCTGTAGAGAGGCGTTTTGGGGTACTTAGAACATTTTGATTTTGCGTAACAAACTGTTTTTTAACTTACTGCTATAGAACGTTAGCTCTTTTCTTATATCATTTTAAATTTAAAAGCTTTTACTTTACTCGATGACGCCACAAGCCCAAGAGTCCCGCCAAACTATCGCTCATTGTGAATGAAGAGATTATTAAACTATGTGGCGGTTTTGCTTATTGACGTTACATTGAAGATGGAAATGAGTCTCACCGCTTCACTTTTAAAACCCAATCGACGAACGTACGGTGTTGTGTTTTGTGTAAATCGTCGGCTTTAATTCTTACGACATATCTTGTAAGCATGTAGCCCAAGCTCTTTGCGGAAAGTGTGGTACAAGCTGGTTTGTTAAATCCTTTAGTTCACTTAAAATCAAATTACACATTAAAATTATGTCTTGTAAAATATATTTTGTTAAAACCTACTAACTAAATTTCGGGTCGAAGAAAGTATGGATTTAATTTGATCCCATGGTGACAATAGAAGGTTAGCACCGATTTATGATTATTTAATCATACACTTCATCATCCACAGAAATTGAATTTCTTTTTTTATTTATATGTATTAACTAGCTTGCCCGGACCCGGCGTTTCCCGGGATACTATTAATTTTGTATTCCTTAATTTTACAACGCCTCCCTACTGCACCACCGCCTCTCCTATGTGACCCACCGTTTTCCTATATGCGTTTTGCACATGTTTTAGATATTTTCCAATAGTATTATTAAATTTAGTTTTCTTCATTTTACACCACTTACATTTGCACCCTCTCTCCTATATCTCCCAGCGGGGTGGGGGTCGTCTCATATTTGGAAATTTGAATAGCAGATTCGAAATCAGTGATCCCGAAAATTCCCTAGTGCGGATTTTCAGGAAAATCCATTGAAGTTTAACTTTTCGGTCGCCATATTGATCCACCATCTTGATTTCCAAAATTTTGATGGCAGATTCAAAATCAGTGACCCCAAAAACCCAAACCAAAAACAAAAGTTCGGATTTTCAGTGAAATCCCTTGAAGTTTAACTTTATCGGTCGCCATATTGGATCCGACTTGAATTCCAAAATTTTGAATGCAAGCTCGAGATCTGCGACCCCGAAAACCTCCAATTGCCTTTTTCATAAAGATTCCTTGAAGTTGGAAAATTCGCTTCCTATACAAAACGGAAATTTCGATTTTTTCGATTTTCCGGCTTTTCCCTTGGGGGTTTCCCGAATTTTCTTTTTTTTAACCTCCCCTGTATTATAGCGAACAAAAAAAAATTATCGAAATCGAAAAAATAATTAAGAAATGACGAGGGAAAAAACAGTGAAACGTTTAAACGTCTCGTTGTCCGAAAGTAGAGAAGACGAAGACATGTTTCCATGTTTGTATTACAGAGAGTTTTATTCTGGATCCACAGATGTCGCGGGGGTACCCCAAGTTAGCCGCAGTCTGGGGCAAGATGGAGAGAATTCTTTATTTTTGTTTTTAATTTTTATTTGATTTAATCACTCGAATGTAAATTGTTTTAATAATAAATACGATACCTTTAAAAATCTGATTAATTGCGCTTCAAACCTTAAATACTCCGTCATGTCCTCCTCACCGCTACTAACTTTCATGAAAATCTAAAGAAGTATAATATTTTGAGTTTGCTATATTAAAATTGTTTAACTGACTACCATATTGGCAATCAGCGACTCCAAAACCCGCACATACCAATTTTCATGAAAATGTGAGGTAGTTTACTATTTGGTGTCCGCCATATTAAAGTCGATTTCATGATTTTGTAAAACAGGGCACCATATTTTAAATCAGCGAGTCCGAGCACTCAAACTTTCGCTGTATTCATGTTTCATTTCTCATTGCGGTATTACAAATTTTGTGAGCCTCTTAAACGGGTTTACACTCACTATGGAAGTTTCACTTTAAAAAAACGAATATCTCGCGATGATATTGAGGTTCCAATCCAACTCCCATTATTGTATTTCCCTCTCCGGACAGGATATGCCGAGTATACCAGTCGAAACACCAAACAAAATGTGAAATACTCTCGTCGCTCTCAATCTCTAACCCTCCGACTCGTTGAAAATAGATCTGTGCCACAGATGAGAACCGGATGTGTTCTTAGCTTTCGATAAGTTTCTACTTCTGCAAAGTGGGGGAGTCCCGCTAGGAGCACGCATGCCCCCTTCATCGGACTCTCTGCCGGCTCTCTGTATTCACGCCCTTTAAAACTTGAAAAGCTTAAATTTAAATTTTCCGTATGTTGAGTTGGGAGGAATTGTATATTCAAGCCATCGCTGTTGAAAGGAGTTATGCTAAGCTGTCAGCTTTCCGACGTAGCACAAATCTGTGCTGCAAGAAAAATTGCTGTGAAAGTTTCAGTGTTAAGTGTTTACTAATTAATCACTAAATGAAGATTCGCATTCCGCTGGGCAGGCTGCTAACTGGATGCTGTGGGGCGATGGCAGCAGAATTTCTCTCTGCTGACCGCCACCGTCCGCGAAGACAGACAGCAGTGGCCTTGCCTTCGAGTGGTATTATTGATTAGGGGTCCTATTAATTTCGCCGTAATTAACAAGATGAATGCCATAAATTCCTTAATTAGCCATGCCGAGTCTTGCCATTCCATCCGAGGAAACGAAATGGCCCTTCTTAATGAAGCTGAATGGATTACCTGCCGATGGAGATTACACGGGGCTTATAATTTCTTAGGAATTCTTTTGAAAATTTCCACTTAAGCAGCCCACCTTCGCTTTTCGGCTCAAATGAGTCCCACTCGAAGGAGATCCTTGAACGCTTATGCATCGCCTCCTGGGCTCGCTCCGAATATTGTGCTCATTTGTCCATAAATATTTAAATAATGAGGAGAACTTCAGCAGATCAACAAAATAAGCCCTGGCACTCGGTGTCTCGAGAGCACGTGGAGATTCATCAAAAGAGGATTATTAGAGAAGAGCATCAAATATTTACAAAGGAAATAGCTCGAGAAGTCCGATTTTCTTCTTATTTATCATATTCATCGGCAGAAGGGCTCCGTAGATCCTTCGATAAGGACATGGAAGTCGCTAGGCATGCGGACAGCTCGAGTCGTACTTGAAGTTATGAAATTCTCAGTGGTATTATTTCTATTTGTTTTCCGAATTTTTGATATTTGTTTTCTGGATGAAATTTCGCATAATTGCGCTTAAATATTTTAAGTATGGGCATGGGTCTTCGGATGTTGCCTCTGCAAATAAAAACCAATTTATGTAAATTGAAGCACACGCTCCATTCCACAGAAGAAATGTGTGGACAGAGAGCGGTCAAGTGAGTGTTGAAGCACACATTGTAAGGGTGGATTGTTGCATTGTACATAATAGTTGGAGTAGTTTCAAGAAGCTTGCAAAATTAATTAGTTTATTTATTTCTGAATGCCGACAATATGGCAGTTAAAATTTGTCATCTAAAAATACAGCTTCCTTTATGAATTTTAATATTGGGTTGGCGGCAAAAACATGGCGAATATTTTCCAAAGGTATCGGTTTATTTTATAACCTTTTCTCATCTTTAGTTAGTGTAATAATTCCTCGTTCAGGACTTATTTTTCTCATCTCAATTGTACATTATACCATGCAACGAGTCTCGAAAAGAACGAGTAATAGAGTGATCTTGTATGTGGTCTCTCATTATAAATAGTTGTGGAAAACAACTCATTTACGATTAACAAGCTCTGGACGATTCTGGATGATGAACTCATTCCATATGTCCCATTGCCGACAATACACATTCGAATTAATTGTTTAATTAGTAAAAGCTGGAAATACACCAATCCTTTAAAATTCCTCTACACTGAGAGTAATACTTTCCTCTGGCGAATGTCTACTTTCAATGCCATTTGATCAGATCATGTCATTTGTAGCGCCCTTAAGACCGTTTGTGTATGGCATAGCGCACACGGCAATTTTTCTAAGAGAGGTTTGCCCGAAACCGGTTTTTAATTTCGAATTATTTTGCCGAAATTTGGTTCGAATTGTAACAAAACTAATTCTTTTGCGTGGCAGTCAGCGGCTGAAGCAAATCCAACCCGGCGTCGTATGCACATCTCTAGATATCTTCATATTCCCTTACTGCTTCTTACAGCTGAATTCGAATTCGGTGATCTTGCCTAGGTGAAGACCCATGTAGCAGGTAGTGCAGGATAATCAACTCCGGCGTATGTGTTTGAAGGAAATTTCCTCATCTTCTCTTACTGTTTTTTAGGATTACCGTCCAGTTTCTCGACTGAAATTTCCCGACAAACTTTTATCCTGGCAGTTACTTTCCTGACAATACTTTTGTAATATATACATATAAATAAAATAGAATATTCCAGTAGACATTCTGTAAAAGGCAAGTTTCAGTCAGAGACATTTTGTAAAAGGCAAATTTCATTCTCTCGGGAAAAGTGTTGTCGAGAAAGTGACCGAGAACCTCTGCTGGGAAAAAGAGTTGTCAGGAAAAACAATTTTTGAGAATTTTTCGGGAAATTGCAGTCGGGAAATCCATGAAAATGGATAATTTTAACTTTTCGAGGTCACTGCCATCAAGATTTAGAAATTCAAATTGGAGGATCCAATATGATGAAAAAATTCTTGACTTGAAAGGAATTCCATTTTATTAAATATATACGAATTTTCGGGATCGATGAGTTTGAATATGCCATCGATACTTGAAAATTTAAGATGGCGGATCCAATATGGGAGATGAAATATTCAACTTTATCGGATTTTCGTGCAAAACCAATATATAGGGGTCACTGATTTGAAATCTTCAATTGAAATTTTGAATTCACAGTAAGTGAATTTTCATGAAGATTCTTAAGAATTTGTTTATTGAAATTTGGAAATTTATGAGGGCAAAGAGATTCAGTATGGCGTCGAAAAAATCTCAACCTAAAGGAAATCTTATGTAAATTGCTATATAGCGATTTTCATTGTCAACAGTCGTAAATTTCTAATCTGATGTCATTTGGAAATTTGAACTAATAGAAGGTAATGGAGTAGACACGATATATGTAATTACAGGATCGAGTCCATAGTACAGTACATAGTCTATAAATATAATAGTAGTTCTATGTCTTACGATTTCGACACAGCCGGGTCCCAGTGCCCCCTGTCTTTTATTTCCTAGGTTTACCAATACTGCTCTTGTTCTTGTTTCTGAAATATTCCCTTTATTCAAATTTCTTTATAATTAAAATATTTTATTAAAAAATCCTGAAACCTAAAATTCGTGTATCCTGTACCTGTACACAACTACTGGAGAACGGAGAGGTGCAGACTAGCCTTGTTAATTAGTACGCCAACAACACAAACTAAGAAAGAGAATAATAAATCAAAAGAATTTTCAAGCCTGACGGATGTTTGAGCCCAGCACTGGTGTATCCTGTACCCTCAATTTGGGCGCTTCTAGTTACTTCTTGTGAGTGTTGACTTCAAGCAACCGACGCAATTAACTGATAACGTAAATATTTGTTTTGTGATGTTCCTCCTCTTAATTTTAACTTTGCCTGATTCCCTTGTAAATTACAGTTAGAATGAAGTGCTTCTGGGGATGGGCATGGCTTCCTAAAATTCCCGGCAACTACTGGGGCGATTAATGTTTCTACAAAGAGATAATTAAGGCATCAATTCATCGCGGCTGGATACCCTCAAATGCCTCTTTGTCCGGCCCGCTTATACCCACATTCATTCGGCAACCCACCTCAAAACCAAACAAAACTTCAGAAATTGTTACAATATCGGCCAAAGTCCAGGTATAACCTTAGCGACTTTGATCTGCAGGCGCTCATTTCCCAAGGGCGTAATTGGGCTATTGGGGCTTACGTTGGGCTACACACGAATATTATAGATGGATTGCTGGCCAGGTCACTTTCCCCTAATTTTCTCGGGCTATTTCCTTTCAAGAGGGCGCAGCGAAAGGAGCCGAAGCTCTATATGCTCTACATAACCGAAATGCATGTGTAAGTGGAGATAAGTACATTTCGTTTAAAGGGGGTGAGCTCCCAGCGGGATAGTTAGCATGATGCAGTGGGTGTTTGTGGTTTTCATCATCCGCCCAAGGGCGTAATTGCACAGCGATTTGCCGTTAATGTTGAACAGCGGGTAAGTAAGGTCGGATCCGGATTGAAATGAACCCGAAATCTTGGGCATTTTCGCAATCAGCAAACTAAGCTCGCGTAATGAACAAAACAGTTGGGGGCAATTCAAGTGGAAAGAAAGAACTCCACTCGAGGAAATTGCGATTAAAATTTACCGTTAATCCAGCACTGAATGAAATTATTATGAAATGCAAAATATTTTGCGCCACTTACCTTCCGCGCCACTTGCCCCGAAGCGTTCTATAGTATTGGCAGCGGCAGAATGGGGTCAAAGTTGGATTACAATTTGCCGTTCGGCTCAATCTCGGGGGCCCTTTAATTAATGAGCACTGTTTTAGTTCAGCAGTTCCGGGGCGCCCTGGAAAAAATCCCGCAATAAATAGTAATGCGCTCGTATGCCACACCGGGTGAGGCCATCAACTTGAATGATTGATTTCGGCTGGTTTTGTTTGACTTGCAAGAGGCAAAGGGCTTGCGATTGCCCCAAGAAATTCACGGGCCTTCTGCAGAATATTTACTCAAATATATCACTGGGGACGGATATTCCACATCCCCGGCAGAGTCGGTTTTTGGGGTCTCTTCACATAATTTCCGACAATCTGCGTCCACATTAATTCTGGCCCCGAGCAGGGTTCGGTATGTACTCAAACCCGTTTTGGGAATGCTGCTGCTGTATCCCATTGTTTCCGGCATATTTGGACAATCGCTTATTAAATTTCTGCGGAATTTCGGCATTACGGATTTCTACCGAAATATCGTCTTTAGACGTTTTGTGACTTTTGCGAGAATTTAAAAAATTATTTTTTACTGCACTTAAAATATAAACGAAATAACAGTGTAATAATATTTTAGAAAAAATTCACTTTACTCTCTCTGGCTACCAGAGGGTGTTCTAGAATTATCCAATCAATGTGCACATCAAAATTTTTTCGATGTGTATTTAGCGATATTTGCTGGTTTAGGTGTTTTTTTCGTGTTATGTTTTTTACCTCAGTTCACAAGTTTTATACTAATTTTAGTATTTTGGCCAAACTTATTGTGTTAGCTCTTGATTTTAGTAATTGACAAATCTATATAATAATAGATCTGCTAATCCTATGGTAAAACTTTTCCTCAACTAAAATAAAATAAAATAAATAAATAAATAAAGGTAAATTTTAGCTCCTATCTTCCCAAATGTCGAAAGTTGGACGAACCGGATGCACGGAGAATTTGAACTATAAACTGACTAATTATTTTCCGGTGACGGCGGATACACCCAGTGCCAAAAAATCGACGCACTTCGAAATTATTAGCAAGGTCTTAATTAGTCCTTAATTACTAGGTAGGTATCTATAGTCTACAGAGTAAGCATAAATACCTTATTCAATATTACTTTCGTCCTCATTCGAAATGGAATAATGGCTAAATAAGATGACAAAAAATCACAAAATGTTTATACTAGTTTCTATGCCCGACTTCGCACGGTCTAAAACAATTTACCAAGGTGCGGATCCTCCATTCCAATCGTCCGTCGCAATAATGGAGCCGCCATCTTTAATACCTGAATTTTGACAGCAGAGTCGAGATCAGCGACCCCAAAAACATGAACGCACCCATTTTCAGAGCAATCTTATGAAATTGAGAACTTACGATCGCCATATTGCATGATTTTGCTTTTTCAATAATTTGGTTAGTAATGTTCCATATTTAGTTGATTCTGCGGAATTCTGCCATTAGCTGCATGTCATGTATATTGGAAAATAAAAGAAAACTTGCGTCAGAAAAAAAAGATATGATTAGAGTTTAATCGTGCTTTATATCTAGAGTTTAAGTTACAGGTTATCATTTGAGATGCGTGAAAGGTTCTTGTGAGGTATCGTTATTTTTCACTAATTTTTCTAAGTACGGTTTTCTTAATTTATTGTTGCCTCTATCTTTCGTGAAAATCGAAGCTAATTCTCATTTCATTTGTTATCGATAATTCGTGAAGAAAATCTTATTAAACTATTTCAGCAACACAAGAGTATGTCAAAAATGTTGTCTTCTATAAGGGTTAAAGGGCAATAAAGTTTCTTAATCTGGGCAAGATCATAATAGGCTGTGCGATGCCAGCAAATCAATTTAATCTGAAACTTTTCGCAAATATCTGCAAAGTTTCAAGGTAAAACCAGCCGAAGATTTATAGAGGCAGATATGGGCCAGGTCCGAGTTGGATTTCCAATGTGATACATCGTCCCTCCCGGTCCAATGCAAATAAGTAATGACGGCTTTTCGAGGCCCTCCGTCGTCGTCATGTTAACAACAGCCCAAGTCCAGCAAAAAAAAATATATCTACCTAATTCCCCTAAAGTTTCCTCTGATTTTTTTTCAGCACCCTCCCCAGCACATACAGTCCGAATCTTGATTACATTCTTTCGACGTGGTGAAAAGAAACTCCCTTTCCCCTGGCGCTCCTTTGATTCTCTGTTTTCATTTTCGAAATTTATTTTTATGCAAAATCTGAGCAGCGCCAGGGAACACTTTATTTGCCAAGATAAAATTTCCATCTCTCTTGCCCTGGGAGCTCAGGAAATTGATCTTATTTCGTACACATCGTTTGTGAGTCCCATATGCAAAAGGGAAGCCCTAGGAGCCCTTCGTAGGGGCCGCGATATTGTTTGCAAGAGAAATTCATATTTTTCAATTCTACAGACATTATATGGAGGGAATGATTTATCTGGTCTAGAAGGGAAAATAAACAGCACAAAATTTATAATGTGATTTTGTCCGATTGAGTGTGCTTAAAGATTCACGAATTTTTCTGCTTTAAAAGAAAGAGGGGTCATGCGAGTTACTTAAGTGGAGTTTCTTTTGTGTTCTCCGACTTAAAATATATGTGAGTCGCTTTAAAAGGGCACATTTGCGACAATAAAAAAACCAACAAAGGGAAATTTACTTTTCTCCGTCCTTGGAAGATTATGGTAGCTTTCTAAGGTTAGGACTGTGTCTATTTTTTTATTGATTTTGCTCAATTTTTTGCATTTAGAAAATTTTTTTTAATAACATACTTTATTAGATATGATTAGTAAGGGTATGGGTTTACAGGAATCAATGTGCTAATAAGAAAGGAGTAGTAAAAGAAGTAGAAAAAAAAAATACACGCATGCAGATAAATTTCAGTCAGAAGACATTTTTCCCTCGCAAACCGTGTATTCTTTTCCTGTAAGTTTCCGCGGCATATGTCCACAACCTTCTTTGAATTACGAATTAATTTATTTCATTTAAAAGCATTCTGTATGCTTCGGCTGGGTAAAAATTTAATGTCCGCAGTGCAGAAATAATGTTTAATTTAATTGCATGACAGGAACGTTTTTCCCGGGGCACGGCAGTCGTTAAGGAAGAAAATTGCTTCGCTTTCCTTTGAATTTCCTTAAATGGCAGAAACAAATGTTCCTAAAAGGTTTTAGTATGGATGACCCGTCTGGAGATTAGCATCTAATTACGCACAGCGATCCGCTCGTTTCCAAGTTTTTCAATTAGGAGAAATCAAAATCTTCATCAGAAGCGTCTCACGTCGGAAAATGGGCGAGGAGAGGGCTCCCTATTTTTTTCTCTTTTTTTTCCGTTCAAGTTAATGCGACATTAAGACAAGTGCGGTGTTTGTCTGCAAGAGTCGCCCAAGGGACAGAGATTTTATTGCAGGGCAGTAAATTTCCCCCTTATAGACTCTCGATTAGACTCCTGGGCTACCTACTAATTTCATATCCCTGTGCGTTCGGGCATCCTTCTTCTCTCTGTAATTCGAGCCTGAGACAGTGAAAACTCATTGGAATTGAAAAAGGATCATTTTCGTTTCCCTCACTGGCGGCCTGCGGGTGGACCGTGGAAGGGAAGGAAAGGAATCGATTACAACTATCTTTCAAGACTCTCCAAACGGAGAACGAAGGGTTCTGAAAACTTCGACTACTACGAGAGGTCTTTCTCGAGTCGCACTGTAAGGACAAGTCAATTAAAGAGTGAATGCGCTCCTTTAGCTTTTAATCCCGGATAAGTCGCTGGACGATAAGCTATCGATTTTCCAGAAATCAACCGACCGGGTCCCGACCCCGCCGGCGGCGTCAAGTTCCTGCTCAGCCAAAACAACAATATAATTTTATCAATTTGGGCGAATGGATTTATCAGCACATACATATGTGGGTAAAGTCTACCTGACAGGGGAACACAATGGGCTCTGTCTACTAGACCCACCGAGGGAAATCCGTTAACACGGCGAGCATAGGTACACGTCCGAATGCACCACCCACGAGTGATCTTAATTAACACTGACACGTACAATGTAATTAATTACGAAGCTGTCCAGATAATTCACAGTTTTGAAAATGTACGAGCCCGCGTTGGAAACAGCCGGAGCCGGGCAAGCCCCGGGGCAAACAGTTTCCGTCTCGTTTTCAATACGTTCTCCCTAGATGTGCCCAGTGCACAGTGTGGTGGGTGCTTGCTAAATCTTCGCATGGGAAAGAGATTTACCCAGAAATGCGAACAACTGACTTCTGGCAGAGATTTATGCGAATCCTTACTCTCTGTTTGGACAGTCAATATAAATCTTCGGAAAATTGGCGCACCGCAGTTGTTTGTTTCCAAAATAAGTAAGGAGAGTGGGTCTTAAGGCCGCCACAGGATAACACACTTTATGGGTGAAGTTGGCTTATAAAGTAAAAAGGGAAGTGTCTTAACTCGGTTTTTTTCAAATATGTCATAAATTATTCAAAGATCGATTAAAACTAGTTTTAACAGTTGTGGTCCAACGAGTTGCATCAGAACGCCAACCCAGATATGCATATGTTCAGATAGTCTTAAACTGGGAATTTTTATGTCCTACATTATATATCTAGTAGAGAGTAATTCAATTTGTCAAACTTTCGTAAGGCAACAAATTGGGTGCTGACGATGTTCAATTTTTTTTTATATTTAAGGAGACCGTCACATTGAATGCACTTCTTAACTACTACATTCACACATTTTTGATAAGAGGGATAAGAGAGATAAGGGCATTATAAAGCATTTTGAAGGTTCATATCTTGCCACTGAAGCTCACAAATACAAAAAAAGCATATGATATCTTTTGTTGAATTTTTAAAAACCTATTCAGCGATATCCCAATCGATTGGATATGCAAAAACAAAATGTTGTGGCAAAATGTATATACTAGTTACAATGCAGTGAGCTCAGAATTGTAACTCACAGACAGACAGGCGGACGACCCTAAAAGGCCATGGAAACTGGAAAGGAGAACTTGCTATACTTAATAGGCGTGCCCGTAATTAAAATTTCAACAAAATACTGCAAATGTTTTTTATTGTTCTTTTTAGTGCAAGGTTAAAAATTCTTGGCCGCCATATTGGACCCGCCATTTTTAATTCCCATTTCTATAGTAGATTCAAAATCGGCGACCTTGAAGAGGTGAATGGACAGACAAAAGTGGTGGATTGCTTTTTCCTAGAACTGCTGATTAAGCAAAATTATAGCTGACATTAAGATTCGGTTGCACATTTCATTTGCTCATGCGGCTTATATTTCAGTTTCATAGAATTCTCTAGCACCCGACATTTTGTCGACACAGCTGATTTACGATGGCCATTATGAGTGATAAGCGCCTGTGTGCAAAATTTTGGCAATTTGGGTGCCGGTTATGTTCGCTAATTTGTTCCATATGCTGGGAACGGCGTATTTCCACCAGGCGAATTGGGAGAACATTTCACTGAATAAATGTTCCCTGATTTGCGCGCCTGAACCACATTTGGGCGACATGCCTCAACACCTCAAAAGCCCTCGACGGCATACGGAAAGGAATATGTGCCTGAGCCTCAATATCAATTTATCAAGGCGCCGCACCTCGCGACTCAGGACTCCACCGAATTTGATTTCTCCTCTGTTATTGTGTGCTTTGGTCGGCGGCCGTGCATGCCAAAACGACTGCATAAATTTACCTAAATTTCATATCCCGCTGGTGGAAAATGTGAAAATTTAGGTAAAATATGGTCGCATTGATCATTTGAGGAAATTTGTCTCATGAAAATAAATTAGGGCTGGGATTTATTTATGCCCCTTCTGGGTAACATTTTCGGGCAATGTGTTCCGAAAGCAGAGAGCCTACGAGAGTAGCTCGGGGCCATAAAACAAGCACCTCCCCCATTTGTCAATTTGCGCCGATATATCTCGCCCCCGGCTGTGGAAGATTTTGGACTCTAGATTAGGAGCAATGGCTAATTAGCGATATCTTGGAGGTCGTTAGGCTATTGTTACAATACGAAAGGTTAGATCGAAATCTTTCCTTTATCTGCTTAGGTGACTACGAAAAGAATTCCATGGAGCTACAGAGGAAAACCTAAGACTGCAGAGGGCAAGTCCAGATCAAGCGATTGTACCGTCCTTAAAAGGACTGGTAACAAAAACCCAGTTAATTTCCGCTCTCCTCCCCGTCGGGCTAGATAAACAGCTCCTGGTGCTTCCGTCAGAACTAAAGTGAGGACAAAAGAATTCATCCCTAAGGAGTTTTGGTTGGATTTTTCGTGCTCGGTTTTCCGCGCATCATACCAACTCCAATCCACCACTAGCACAGTGCACGTCTCCAACTATTCGGCGGATGCAAACTTTATTACCTGCTGGAAATCTGCTTCCATTTGAAAGTCAAAGTAGACATTTTTGAATTTGGGGAATCAAAGAGCTGGGAATTCTTACGTCGAGGCCCCTTGGGGCGCTTCGTTCAGTCTGCAACCTCAATATATGCACGAACTCCTGGGGGCATTGGCACGTCAAAGAAAGTGCTGCTCTTTCATTTAACTTTTCGGATCAGTATAAAAAAATTAACCTTTCGCCGAAGTGCCAGCCATGAGCTCTTTTAATGAATCGTTGCTCCCTATTAGCGCAGAGGGCGACCTCTTCAGGTTTTTCGCGTTAGAATCAAAAGCGAATTTATGATGAAACTTTTTTTGGTCCTTGTTACTTAAGACAACTTTTAATTAGGTGCTGTGAGTACCTAAATCATGTAGTTCACAGGGTGTTCAAAATCTACTAAAATATCTCACAAACGCAGGAGTGTGGAAACAATAATTTACGGCAACTAAAGTGCAAAGGAACCTTTTCATTGTGATGTGGGGCAGTCGTTCATTCGAAGCAAAAGCCAGGGAAGGAGCGTGTGAGCATTTCAACTTAGAAAAGGGGTTAAGTGGAATGTCTCTTGTAAATAGTTCTTTCAAGACTTTTCGTTCCCAGTAAGAGGAATGTTAAGTAGTCCTATGACTTACATCCTTATCTAATTATGGTGATGTAGTTTGACGGTAATAGCAACTTTCTGGTCTAACTGACAGAAATTTATTGTCAAAAGTATTTCGATAAAATGTTTTTACCATATTGTGAATTTTGTGTGTTCAAATTTGATGCGACACTATAAAAAATTTTTTTTTTTGGACAATTGAAAAGCTAATATATGTACAAAATATTCAGGTAGAAAATTATTATATAAACCGTTGGTGGCAGAAAAAATGATGATGATGAAAAAACCGAAAGTGTAGGATCTATTTTTACTTGTGTTAAATTTGAAGAAGCGAATTTTTTCTATTATTTGGTTATAACACTTTTAACGCGTTGACGTTGGCGCAGCCCTTTGTTGTTATTTTTTAATGTCTATCTAATTATCTAATTTAACTAAAATTTATCATTCTATCTACCTCTGTTTTTTGATTATTATTGATTTTCATAATACATATTCCCTAAAGTCGTTCGTTATCTTATAATAGACAGTTCGGTGCAGTTACGGAAAAATAAATGTTCGCTTCTGTGATGAGGGTGCATATTTCTTCGATATCCTCGCCTGAACGTTGCCTAAAGGAAAGAAGTGGGAGGAGGGTTTGCGAATAATTACAAAAGAAAACCGTGAATAAGAAATGTCGACAGAAGTAACTCCCTTAGCTGCGGCGAAGACGGAATAGAGCAGGAAATATGATTTAATGAAACAGCGCCTTGATTTACGGCAAATGGGAATAATTCATATCCGAGAAATTTCCCTCCTATTTTAGTAGTTTCATACTGTGGCATATACCCGGCACTGACATTGCCCCATAAAAAATGAACAACAAAAGCCATTTATCATCCTGAAAGCCAAGCAAACCCCTTTACATGTACTCTACAGGCGCACTACTATGGCAAATGAGGATGGTATTCCTCTGCCTCGTCTTCCTTGAAAATGAGGAAATAAAATTAGCATTAGATTTCCCGTTATTATGCTCCACCTGAATAGCTACACTGATACCTATTTAATTTCTGATGCAGGTTACGTGGAAACTGGGTTAAGCTGAATTTCGCTAGAGTCAATGGGATCCGTTTAAGTGTGAGTGGCTGCCGGAGTAATTGCCCCGTAGTGTTGTAGACCTTTACGGGAGCATTTTATCGCTTTATTCAAATTTTATTGAAGAAATTGTTAGGAAATTGTCCGACTGCGTGTTGTACGGTGTTTGCTTCCATTTCATTGGGAATTGTGCAAACGGAATTAGAGTTTGTGGTCTAGACGATCAATTAAAAAAAAAATATTCTATGGATACCTATGTAGACAGCTTTTCAAAGTAGATGAAAAAACTTTGCATAATTCGTTTCAATTTCCTTTCACGTCTTTCCGTATCTTGCTTAAATGTCTTTTACTGCTACAAGAACTCACTCTCCACTACCACGCATTTTCGTTGCTGCCTTCCCAAACATACGATATGCCTGTGATCGAATAAAAATTATGTGCGAATTTGTTTCGTCCTCCAAACAGCTGGAAATCTATAAAGCTTTAGTACCTGATTATGTTCCATGTTTAAGAACGTTACGTGTGTCGTATAAACGGAATATGTCGGCTCTAAAAATACCATCCGCCAACTTTTACGGCCATCTGTATGTCGTTTAGGGACGGTCCCACCCACGTGCCGACAGCACAAATTTCCAGCCAGCCGGAAGTAGGCGGGGATTCCTTACAGCGAAATCCCGACACGGTATTAGATAATCCCATATAAATCTTTAAAGTTCCATTAGGGGTTAATGTAACGACAAATAACTGATTCCGTGAATAGGACCGAATGCTGTTTAGTGTTTTAATTAAATGGGAGACACTCCCATTGAACAAGTGCTCCGGCTCAGCAGTGCATACACCAGCGGTTTTACAGCCTTTGCATGAATATCTCATTAATTCACCCGAAAGTACTTCTGTGACGCATTATAGCACCCAGAACGAGTTGTTACTACCCGAGCTTTATTCCCTGCAAAGCTTACAACATTTTCTTATTAAAAACGAATTTCAGTCCTTTTTCCTCGAGTACATAAAGAAGATAATAAACTTGGGGTTCCTGACCACATTGCGGAGCTGGCGTGGATATCATCCTCTGGACAGAGACGATGCTGGGCGGGACTTGTGCCATAAGCTCATACTCATATGCAGCCACCCCTCTGCTGTCAGTCTGTTAGTGTTTCAATTAAAATTTTTATTACATTTAAGTCGTTCGTGTATGACGCGTAATATGCAGCGGGTATAAGAGACGGCACATGTGGTCTCCAGAACGACAGTACATATTATACAGACAAACCACGCGAATTGCTTCGACTCGACATCTTATGACCAAATTAAGATATGGCAGCTGAACTTATTAAAGACATCAAAATTAAACGGGGTAAACCATATATCTTTTTCTTATTGGTATTGCGACATTTTTATTGACCTTCGTCTGTTTAAGGACATTGGTTCAAGTACTATGTTTTTCTTTCTTTCTGAAGCCAAAGGATGTCATTTTATAGGGCACAAGAATAGTTAATAGTAGCACATAGTAGTTAAGACTTGTATAACCGGCTGTTTGATTTAGAAGATATAGATTATTTACTAATAAGAGTTACCTAAAGTTTTATTGGAATAATAATAATAATTCATTTTATCACAAGATTTACAATCTTCTAGAGTATCTACTCAACAGGCTTAGAAGTATATTTGAAAATTGGGAAGTATGAAGAATACATAAATGAAAGCAAAATAACAATAAAAATAAATAAATAAAATAAACCAAAAGTAATCACTTCAAATCTATACACATATGGTATATGTATATATAAATGAGGAAGGCTTTGTGCGTTGGTACCTTATATCTCCCAAACTCAAATAGGGTTTTCACAGTTGGACAGCTTGGTTCTTCGGCAAGGTTTTCGGTATCTAATTGTGGAGTTTCGAAATGGCAGATCCAATATGACTACCAAAAATTGTAAACTTAAACAGATTTCCGTGTAAATGAATATATAGGGATTTTTGGGGTCACTCATTTTAAACCTGCAATCGAAATTTCGAACTTCAAAATAGCGGCCAAGACTTATCAGCGTAAATCAATTGTCATGAAATTGGTTTCTTAAGGTCTGTGATCTCGCAATAACTGCCCTTTTCTAAGCTTATAGGTACCAAAACCCACACAAACATTTCAAAAATTGCATACATATGTTATGTAGATATATACATACATAAAATACAGCAGGGCCATACTTTGAGATCATATAGTTCAAGGGGAAAACTAAAGCGTGCTGGGCAATTTTGAAGCCAGATTACTATTATAGATTCATAACAATTAGTAGGTACATGAGTACAATGAAGTCTCTCTTATGTGGGTTCCTAGTCATCAAGGCATCGAAGGTAACGAAAACTCTGAGGAAGGCGAGAAATGCAGCCCCTTTGGACCGGAACTACAGATTGGCGTGAATTCTGCAATAGTGAAAAATTGGATAACTGGCACATGGAGAAAATCCATGCGCAGAGATGGTCCGTGTTACAAACTTATAGACACACCAAACTCTTTATAGATCGTCCTGATAAGTGCACTGCAGAAACTCTTCTGAAATTAAGCAGGAAAGAATGCAGGAATCTTGTAGGGATTGTAACAGGGCATAGTACATGTGGGAAACATCTACATACCCTGGGAATCGTCAGTGACCCTACATGCGCGTCGTGCGGGGAGGATGAGGAAAGCGTAGAACACTTTCTCTGCGAGTGTCCCGCGTTCTCCCAAGCGCGGTGCGCTGTATTCGGTGCTGATGTATTGAGGATGGAAGAGATCTGTCCTCGACCCCTATCCGAAGTTCTTCAGTTCATCAGAACAACGAAGAAGTACGGGTAGGGTGGGCGCAGAGTACAATGGACTGTTCGTCTGAGTGCTCGGGGCTTCGCTTCCCCCTTTCTGACAAATTACAATTACAGGTACATTGGGGTTTTCGCGGCTGCTGATTTCGAATAAGACTGTATAAATGGTAGAATTAATCACCATTTTTGTAATTTATCATTGTGTTGTAAAAAAGGAGTTTCATTTTGGAGGTGCGGATTCTATGAATTTACATAGCTTTTATTCAATCTGCATTCAAAATCCAAGATACAGGAAAATGTCATCTAATTATCTAAAAGAATAAAAAAATTCCATAACTTATGTGCCTAATTTTAATAATAAGTATCATTTAGTAATTCTTGCTATTGATCGATATACTCGTATGTCAGTAAAAATCATCCACAAACTATTCCATTTTTAGAAGGTAGGCACTATTTTTCCCTAATCTCTATTTAATCACTTTTATCGTCGCCAGCTGAAATATATAAATAGCCCTTATGTAACTAATACATCTTGATTCCAAATTAATGTAAAGCACTTGAAGCATACGACGATATTAATAAACTAATCGTACGTATAACTTCTCCGAACTACGTTTAATGTACATATGTAACTCGCGCAGGAGGACGAAAATCTCACCCAAAAATCAATTCGCCCAGCAGAAATAGAGAAGTATATAGAACGCAGAGACGTCGAAGAAGCCTTGAAATATTTTATCGCGATAATACCAGAATCTCGAGGATGTCCATTTATCTCCACCCTAATCACTGATAGCCGCATTTATTGACACTCGAAAGCCGCATCGGACGTTTCTGTTCTTTATGGTCTTCTCTGCGTTGAATTACTTATGCCCGTATTGGGGAGCAATATAATTTCCGGAATGCTCAAATGAGCAATGAAATTCTTATGTATTATTTGTGTCCATTTATCAGGAAGATATTAGTACGGTGCCGTTTTTGCTCCATTGATCCATCCTCCTCGCAACTTCTGATTCGATTGCCATTTGGCCTCTGAGGAAGACTCATCATTTTCGAGAGGCAGAAAAGTTGGAATATACGAGTACCTGCCGTAGTATCTATAGGAACTATGTCTCTTGGGATCACTTTGCCATAAAATCAATTTCCCAATAATCTTCTACATGAACTGAAACAATTATCCCATAGCAGTTCCAAACCAAATTAAATTCGACTTTAGTCATTTTGGTTTTAGCAAAGCACATGAATTGCATCATGTAGCTGGGATTGGACCTTTGTTCGCTCCGATAGCTTGTGTCAATTTGGGTTGACTTTTTTTTCCTTTATACAGATCAGTCACAACGTTTCTTATTAAAGTAAAACTTCTTTACTAGAGCAAATTCGACTCATGCGATTGAAAGCGTTACAAAACGTTGCACCGCTCCTTTCAACTGACGCGGTTGAAGATTGCTATGAAGTCGGGTTCATTTTCGTGGTCGCTGATATCGAATCTACTATCGAAATGGAAATTAAAGATGGAGACCGAAAATTCTCACCTTCAAAGGATTAGTATGATCCTTATGCTAGTACAATTTGTGATACAATATGAAATTTGTGTAGAAGTTTAACTTCCCTAGTGTGTAGTTTAATATAATAACAGAATACACGTTAATTTTTATTTGTTGCAACAAAGGGCCATGATGATGCGACGAAACAAGATACCTGCATAAAAGAGATAATTTCGAGGCAATAATTGCTCCAAATACTTTAGAAATTCATACAAGATAACTTTGAAGTACCCCTAGCTTAAGTTTTATAGTGCATTTTCATTTCGTATGTCTGAGAGAACCTCTGAGTACCTCCATTCAAAAATGGAATACTCTTGCTAATAGTATAAGTCATTAGTCGATCAACCTTGAGTTTGTTTCCCCCATAAAAACCCCATTTATGTATTTCTCAGCTATGGCTCATTATTGAGCAAACAACCTCTGTGCCTAAGTGATTCATTTTCTGACAAACAAATTTTGTATTCGTGCGAATTTTTAAGTCATCTCAGAAAATGACGCAGCAATAACACAGTGAGTCAATATCCATGTTGTTTAGTGTGACGGTGAAAATATAATGGCAATTGTCCCAATTGAACGAATGGGAAAACACAATGATCTTGCAAAACTTATAGAAATTTACGAGCAAGTGTTTTTGTACGAAACATCTGCACAGACTTTCTCCAACTGTTCACTATTAAACCAAATAAATATTTGAATCTGTTGTCAAGAATGTATGGAAGTATGAGGATGAACAGGGCGTCACGTGGAATTGCTGGGACCACACCAAGTGCGATCGATAAAATCCTGGAATGACACACAGCAATTATAATTTCTTAATGTATTATCACTCGCGGTCAGCTGACATTTCTATCCTATTATTTCGACCAAGTGCCAATTAGCGAAATTCAAAAAGTTGGTAGATCCTGACAAGGACCCTCATGAACTTACAAGTTGGTCGACCTGCGCTTGAACGTGAATTGTGATGATAAGTGTGATCGTTGCCAAATTTCTGAAGCTTTAGTCATACACATTCTGCGAAATTTATGCTCGTCATATGTAGAGGTTTGAACAGCTGTGCCTGCCTAGTAGCTAACAGTTTCATACTTAAACCCGCGAGTAGATGCCTCCGAATTCAGTCTTTTCACTTCCTCATACGGAAAATGAATACTATTAAGAGTTGTCTCGTGGTGGTCCTGCTGGCCTCATTCACAGTGGCTGATCCATGGTGGAAGAGTTTTTTCGGTATAAAATGTAAGTTCCAACGAACGTCTTAAAAATATTTAAAGCTAACAGTGTTCATTAACAGCCAAAACAACACCACCACCGTCGAAGCAATTTAGAACAACGAACACCTTAGTGGCGCAGGGAAAAATCGCAGGGTATAAGCATGACATCGAAACCATGAACAAAGGCATCGAGAAGAGATTAGACAAATTTAAAATGAGGACGCAATTAGTTTACCTCGAAAGTGTTCACAACATATCAACACTGGTTGATGTTCTGGAGAAGAAGAAGCCCGACAATAGGTGCTTGACACCACTGCTGCATAACTTAATCGATCTTAAAATAAATACTCTCCGCGATGTTAAGGCGTGCGTAGAAACCGGCTATCGGGAGGGTTCCATAGCATTGGAAAATTATAAACGGGATACGACACCACATCAGGCCGACATCAACAGGTATATTCGGGAAATTGAAAAGTGCAATATTACAAAATGCAGCCAGCGAATCGTTGAGCTGCACCTTCAAAGTTTGCAAAGCATCATAGCCAAATGGTATTCGAACCACGCAAGGTACGCCATAGAGTTCTCAAGGCTAACTAGTAATACCTCCTCTTGTATCGATATATCTCTTACTCGGGCTGAGTCCAACATATTCGTTATTGAGCGGAACGCAGGTTGCCCCCTTGATTGGTAGTTAACAGTTTTTTATCGCTTATTTTGACGTCAGTGGAGATTGTGGTAGCAACAGTTGAACTTCGTTGTGGAACTTGTGGAAACTATAAACCCGTGCGCTTATTTTACTACGATAAAACGAACTCTGTAACAAATTTATTCTACTTTATGTTACTTAATATGAAACTTACAGAAAACCCGTTTTTTTTTAGTTTTTAGGGTTTCAAGCTTTTTTTTTTAAATATATCTACGGTAAAAAATTACAGCTAATTTAAGGTTCAGCAATTTCCTGGGGCTGTTGAATCTAAACAATTCTTCAGTTGCTAAGCGTAAAAGTTGGGCTCAAAAGTATTGTGTTCATCGTCTTCATATAAATACTGCTAGATTGACATAATTAAAAAAAAACCAAGCTAGTGTTTTCCAGGAAATTCTTATCTAAATCTTTAAAAAAAATCCATCCATAGCTTCCTAAGATGCAAAGAATAAAATACCGAAAATGGACAGGACGGCGGAACATGCCAGTCAAGCAGTTCGCTCAACCAAAGTGGGCAAAGTCTGCGTGTTGTGGCAGCACACCTTAATTTGAGCCGATCAACGGTTAAACGCTATTACCAGAGATACTAAGAGACCGGTGCCTTTGTTAGACGACCGGGATCAGGAAGAACTCCGGCTACGTCGGACAGAGACTAACGTTTTTCTAATGTCAATAGTCTTGAGAAACCGCCACCTCACTGGCGTTCGCATTCTCCAACTAATTGTATCTTCTACAATTACAATTATTTAATTGTGAGTTATCCATTTAAAAAATTTTTGGTAGTTTTTGAGGAGCGGTAATTTTGTTTTAAATTATTTTTTAGCAATTTGGAACGGGTTGAAAACAAGATTGCTTAAACTTGTGAAACTTTAATGTGCATTTCAGGAGTGATTCTTTCGGCATTCTCTTAATTTCCAAAAACACACAGTTCCCTCTCTCATAAGCGCATCAGGACCGTCTGCGAATAATAAACGAGACTTTGTCGTATGCATTATCTCCGTCAACCGCATAACCCTTCCCCTGAGTTTGACAAAACCGCATATATAGTATGTATGTATGTAGCACACAATCCCTGCTATAAACCGACAAATTGTGCCCCGTCTTCAGCTAGTGTTATGCTAAAATGGGCTCTCGAAATAAAAGCACCTCGTGAATGCGCCACATGCCCCGCTCCAGCCATAAGGATTATGAGGCCTCACATGCGGAGCACTCGAAGAGTTTTCAACAACTCCGCCATAAAAGAATTACTCAACCGTTTATGGGAAAAGCGGACTTTTAGACCGCAGAGGTAGAGGTGCACAGCCGGAACATACCCCAGCTAATAATGCAACCCTAAACCACTCGCTATTTGCATAAGTTCAACGTCGCTCCCGGGGAACAGGTGAAACTTCTGAAATGTCTGAAGATGCGGCGTCAGGCTCATTTCGGAGTGCGGAATTATTTTTGAAACTATTCATTCAGGTGAAGTCCTGAAACTCAGATAACGCGCGAATCGTCCGAAATCCAAGCAAGGCTGCCTTTCGCCGGATTTAATATATTCTGAAAGTTTCACTGCATCTGGTGGAGCTTTCGCATCCGTTCTCGAATAAACTATTTTATCTCGAGCACACAGGGGCGCAACAACAGCCCGGGAGGGTTGCACTGTTAATAAATTTCTATTAAATCCAGTCTTCCGTGATTATCTCTAGCCGGGGCAAAGTTTTCTAGAAATTCGTTATTTAGGTAGGAAACCTTTCTACTCACAATGGCCCGGCCCAGACTCCCAGGTGAGTTATGGCCCGTATCAGGGGTGCGCGGGGCGACTGCAATTAGAGCGGTCAAAGAGAAGCTGCAAAATTGGAAGGTGGCGAGGCCGGCGTCCGGCGATGCCATGAGGTGATTTCATTCATCCTAAATTTAATTGGTTTCAACTTGAGACCTGTCATCCTTCAGGAAACAGGTGGAATTCCTGTCCGCCATAATGCCAAACAAAGGAGGACGATGATGGCGTTGCTCCCCTTCTTAGTGTCAACTATTTTTCCCACGTTGAACTTCTTCTCCATTCTTGAGTGCCAAATAAAATTCCTCCTCTCCAAGGGATCATTGTGAAGGGAAGCGGTTAGAGGTGCGCCCGGATAAAAGGCGACGGCCGGAACTTGCATAACATTTTTATTACCCCATTTCACCTTGCCCGGTGCTCCCCTTTGTTACACTTTCCAACTCGGCTCTGTGATAATATTTAAACATTGAATACACTTGCCAGGGAAGTATAAGCAGTATGGGGTACAATGAAATTTTAACGACGGCACTGGAGCAGGTTCTCTCCCCCATGAATATATGAAGTGCGCATCCATGCGGAATGCTTACGAATTTATTACAGGCTCCGGTAGGCATCCCGGCTGCCGGCAGGCGAATTTCAGAGTCAATTCAATTACGGAAATGGACATAAAAACGCTGCAATGACTAGTCATGGGCAAGTGAATAGACAAACATAATGGCGAATAAATCCGCACGATATTTTTATTGCCCCGATAAGGCGCAAACTTTAAAGGTACGCCGAATGTTGCGCCGAATGCATAAAGCCATAAAGCCGGCAGAATGCAAATGGGATAGGCTGTAATGCCTTGATTATTACTGGCAATGTCGACATTTACACCGTCAGTGCTTTAGAGTTATTTGGATAGCTTTACTACCATGTGGATATATCGGTGGAGTAAAATACGTGTTGGGTGGAACAAGCAAACATAGTCAGCTGGCATATAAAATAATAGAGGGGTTAACTTTGACCCCTGAGATACTCCATCGCTCATAAAAAGGTACTAGGTATGTTATGAACTTCATGGCTATTTATGGCAGGTAGTATGGGATAAGACTTCACTTTACTTAAGATTGGAGACTGGGACACAAGCTATGTTAGTATAACAATGTTTTCGTCATGATTTTTTTAACGAAATATGTACTACCAAGCAAAAGAGATACAATACTGCATTGCTTTTGAGTTTATCTTGCATATTATTGCGCGGGGAGCAAAAATTACAAATCTTATTTTCATATATAGCACAGAATAATTTTACAGTTTATTAAGTACCAAAACTTAAATGAGTTGCTAAATATATTTCTCGAAATTCATATCGCTGCGAATTTCTGAACTTTGCAAAACATTATCTCCATCAGTTGTGAAAAGCCAGTTGTACACCTTGTATTTTCCCGCCGGTAAAAGTCTGAAAGGCAATCCTTCTGGATCTATAGAAAATCCCTTTAATTGGTAGAAACCCTGCAACGTATACATACAAATGTATTTATAATATTCGCAAACAATTTAACGTCTCACCTTATAGGCAGGGCACGAAGGCATGAAGGTACTTTGCCGCAATTTCTTGTACATAACCTTCAAAACAGACAATTTTCCTGCATTTTTCATCATCTTGCAGAATTCAAAGTGAGGAAATTTTGCCATAAGCTGGGTCTTCCCAGCGACTTCCGTCCACAGTTCAGCTTCTATATAAAGTATCCCCTTTATGCCATCCTTAATAGTTACATTTACATCCACAGATGTCCCGTTAATAATTTCAGCAATAATGTCCACCTCTGCCAGCTGGCTCACCACTTCCACAGAATTAATAGTCAACTTTGAGTGAAACTAGGGATTATGGGGGTCTTTTATAAAATTCACAGAATGGTCTCAAAGAAAATGATACGAACCCTCAAGCCATGCGATGTTGCACTTAAGAGAGAAACTGATAAAAAGAAAATAGTCCACTCCATCCTTGTCGACTGGGAATTGTTTCACTGGCGGAATGCATGAAATGCCCAACAGCTTTGAGTCGCGTCCGACTCCCAGTGAAATGCTTTGAGTTAATGAGGCTCAGAAGTCTTTTATTTTTAAAGCCTTTGCTCCAGTAAGCACCTAATTGCTTTCAATACGACAAAGAAAAAAATACACAATTTTTTTTTTATTCTAATGAGGTAGATTCGGAATCATTTGGTTAGTTGCTTCTTTTGCAGATACTGGCATTTCGGCACGTGTAAATAATTTAGAAATTTTTGAAAGATACATGCTGCCGCTAATGACCTTCAATGATGACATTACAAGTCATCAACTAAAGCAGGCGCGGCGGAACAGCTTCAGCCCATGTGTTGAGCCGGGAAATTTTGGAAGGGGGGAGGGGGGATAGAGGGATGGATTTCTTGCATTTAAAAAAATTTTAATTTTTCTTGGGTATACAAAAATATATTTTTAAACATATTTATAGAAATATGTTAATTTAATATAGATGAATATCTACTAGTTTATACAAAGAATTATATATACATTATAATGAAAAAATATATTCACCCGCTTTTTGCGAAAACAGAAGCTCTTTTAGAATTGCGAGAAATGAATTCGTCCATCAACAATTCAATGTTGATATTGCTAACTTCATCGTGGTATATATAAAGCATAGCTAGGCTGTTCAACCTTGATTGACCCATTGTCGCACGAATGTAGCTTTTCAATCGTTTTAGAGTTGAAAAACTCCTTTCATTTGTGCATGACAATCCGGGAATGGTCATGAGAAGGCGAACGAATTAAACGAATTCCGGCACAATATTGATGGACCAGTCATTTTCTCGCATGAAATCTACCACATCTTTCTGATTTTTTATTTCTGTTCCAACTTTTTTGGCTAAACATAGAAACATATCACGATCACTGACAAGATCCTCTTCTGAAAAATCATTTTTGTAAAAGTTCGCAATATGGATAGCGTTGTCTTCTTTGCCAACAGCAAAAGCCTCTAACGATTTGAAAAATTTCGCACTATCAGTTTCGAATCTTTGATGCAGCGATTCGATAACTTGATCAAAAATAGCAAAAAAACGTTGACGGTACATATCTTCAGGAGTTTCGAAATTCTCAAAAGTTCAGTACTGGAGCCGGAATTGAAACGCTTCGGAATTTTTCTGCGTCGAAGAAGAGAGGGTTGATCTAAATCAAGTATTTCTACATCTTCGAGAGTTTTCTCCCAAACTGTTCGAAATTTCGAATCACGAGAAAGACCTGAAATAAGAACAGTGGATCCCATGTGTTGTTTTTCAACACATGAACAAGCTCATGTGTTGAATGCTCAACACACACAACAGGTCTTCCGCCGTGCCTGAACTAAAGCATAGCGGCTATAATTTCAAAATGTGTATCTACTTCATCATTTCATAATTTAGGTCAACATTGTTAATCACATATGTATGTACAACAAGTAAATCGGAAAAGAGATACAACTAGAACAAACAATGATCTTTAGCATAATTAATTAACATAAGATCTGAATTTGTTACGCCATATGGGCTAAGTTCCCGAGTGCGTTTGTATGCCCTCCCGCTGGAATTCATTCCTGACGGGAGTCAAATAAATAAATAATAAATAAATAAATAAACAATGATCAATTGTAAGATAAAACACGAAAATTCATATGTCGACTACTTAAAAACAAGCAAAAAGAGAAAATAGACCATCTATTGTGAGTAAACAAATTTTTTTATATCATTTAATTGTATATTTATTAATTATTTAAGGTCAAATTTGTACAAATATAAATTTAAGCAACAAGTAGGCGGCCCGAGCCCAGATCAAGGCCAGATTATAAACTTGAACGCGTTTTTCTCTAAATGAGGTATATCTCAAACGGTTGGAGATAATAATTTAGGACACGTTTTTTTTCCCCTTTTAATTACAAACTCGAAATTTTGACTTGATGGCTTTCTCGGCGAAAATGAAACTTAATTAAATAAAAATTTTCAAAACTTGAGTTTGTTTCTCTCACTCTTAATGGAGAAAAAATCATCAGAAAGAAAATAAAGAGAAAGAAGTAATGTATAACAGTGAAGAAGATGTTATCTGAACTATTTTCCATCACCAAGTGTTTTTGTTTTGTTTCACCGAACTAAACAGTTTTGGTCTCTAAAGATGACAAGATAACGTCATTGTTTCGAGTGCGGTGTGGTAGGTCGTGCCATCCTATTGAAACCACATGCCAATTTACCTCCATTCCATCCAACCGTAACACACGTATGCACATTAAAATAAACACGTAATTTACGAATTGCTTTGCTCGCCAACTGGCGTCATGTAAACCGGCCTCTTAATACACCTTTCAGTACTAATGCAAATATACTAAAAAAATCAAATTGATATTTTCAATTAGTGAAAGGTATGTCCTGTTAAATAAAATTGAATCTAAGGCTTAGAGTGGGTAAATGTAAATTACAGACCACAATTAGTATATTTTGTAAACCACACATCTCTAAATGGTCTAAATTCAGAAAAAAAGTTAAAACTCGAACTGAATGGGTAAGTAAAACTTGTAACAGACAAAAACTTACTTCAAATTATCTGCCTTCAACAGCAACTTCTACCTCACCGCACCTTAAGCAAAATTCTGAATGCCCTTAATAAGACCAAGACCTCAGAATTTATAATTTCAATCTAACGCTCACTTTTTTGCCCCCTCTTGTCAGCGCCAAATTCCCCAGAGCCAGTAAAGTAACAATTAAATCTTGCCGCTAACTTTCTTCAACATCTAAAAATAGCGCCCGTAGCACCTACCTGTCGCATATCTAATAATTAACAATTACACTAAATGCAGGTCCACCTCCGTAGGAGCGCATTTTCATTCAACCACCCGCGTGCCCTGAGGGGTGTTTGTCCTTCTCAACACGTTTACAGTGCAACTTGGCGGCAACTGTAAGTCCTGCACAGCAAAGGAGGGTGTTCTGTTGGGCGAATTTAGGGAAAGGGTGCTCCTAAAACCAAAAGAAACTTTTCAGCGCAAAGTGTTATTTTAACTTTGGTAGTTTTAAAGTTTCGTAGTAGGAAGTAGGAAGCGCCTTCTAGGGGCAAAGTTAGGTAGTTCTCGAGAAATCCTATTTGCGATGTTCGCTCGAGGGCACCTCGTGAAAAGATTGTCCCGGTGCGGGCGGCGCATCGGGTGATAAAGAACTTCGACTTTCATCAAATGCCAACTTTTACCTCTACCGAAATCCATCCGTTCGTTCGGCTTTTTGCGCTCTGCGTGATGCATTGCAAAAATTCCGTACCGTGTTGGGTGTGGAAAACTGCAGGCGTAACAAGGTAAAACATGAGGCAGATCCTCCAGCTAATGATATTTCGTGGTTTGACTCAAGTGCACTTCTTACTGTCAAGCCAAATTTTGCTGGCAACTTGATGGCGGAACGTACATACATAGGTATCCCTCGGGACAAATAATCCCAGGTAATGCAATTCACTGATTATATTTCAGCCACCGTGTGACTGACTGAATTGTGCTGAAGGCACCACTCCCTTAAGCTGTTTTCAAATCTGAGCAGCAATTTAGTTAAGACTCTCTGTAATTTACAGGATGCGCGTACCCTTATTTATAGAGCAATGAAGTACTATTTAACCCTTTATTTGTGCCCTTGGGTCTTCATAAAGAAAATAATTTTGATGTGAATCATTCGCTCCCACTCCAAGACTACAATACTTGCTTTGGTTGTAGAAACAACTCCACAGGAATCAAAATCAGGTTACTTCTGAAACTTTGGAAACTATTGTTATTGTTTTATTTTTATTTTTAGTATGCCCTCAATTTACGCGATTATATGCAATCCCGTTTCTATACGTATTAAAAATTAACTCGATCACTAAGTTTATTAAATTATTATTAAAATCTATTTACACCCAATTTGTCAAGTACATAATAATCTATAATATATATATAAAAATGAATTGCTGTGAGTTAGTCTCGCTAAAACTCAAAAAGGGCTTGACCGATTTCGATAATTTTTTTTGTTTTGATCGCTATAATACAGGGGAGGTTTGAAAACAAGAAAATTCGGGAAACCCCAAAGGAAAAGGCGGAAAAATCGAAATTTCCGTTTTGTATAGGAAGCAAATTTTCCAACTTCAAGGAATCTTTATGAAAAAGGCAATTGGAGGTTTTCGGGGTCGCAGATCTCGAGCTTGCATTCAAAATTTTGGAATTCAAGATGTCGGATCCAATATGGCGACCGAAAAAGTTAAATTTCAAGGGATTGCACTGAAAATCCGCACTAAGGAATTTTCGGGATCACTGATTTCGAATCTGCTATTAAAATGTCCAAATATGAGACCACCCCCAAAAATGAAGAAAACTAAATTTAATAATACTGTTGGAAAATATCTAAAACATGTGCAAAACGCAAATAGGAAAACGCTGGGTCACATAGGAGAGGCGGTGGTGCAATAGGGAGGCGTTGTAAAATTAAGGAATACAATTTTAATAGTATCCCGGGAAACGCCGGGTCCGGGCAAGCTAGTTCTGACATAGTTTTACTCCGGAAGAGTTTTTATTTCAAGTGAATCTACTATAGCCAGGGTAAATCCGTTTGAGAGCATCACCAAACCTGTAACCGATCGTTTTTACAAAATTTGTAATATTGATTATTTCTTTCTGAGGGGAAAAAATACAAATACAAAAATATAATGTATGACTTCAAGAGATAATGAAATAAATAATAACTAGTTTTCAAAATAAAAAAAATTATTAAGAGATTTGAAGAAAATAACAATGTTTGTGAACAGTGCGATATTCAAACATCCAATGAATTTACCTAAAGGGTCTAAAATACTGATAGCGGCTAAAGTGCCATTATTTGGTGCCATTAATGAGAGTTTTCCTTTACCTATCCAAGAGTATACAACAATTAAAGAGCCCATCTAGTTTTATTCCGTTAATAGGCGCAGACGGACTTTTAATTAAAACATTTTTCCTGACTCCCTCTAGGCAGTGTGGTGCTTGTTTGGTGTATATTGTGTCTAGTGTAGAGTTCCGCTTCTGGAACCCTTTCCAGACCGTAAATGGCAGCACTGGGATATACGTGAATCGTAACGAGTTAGTAATAATTAGAACGACTCCTCTCCGGGCATCCGGACCAAAACATACTCATAGGATTCAACTGCGGTAATTTCTGGGAATTGCCGTTTGCTTACTTGGGATTTAGTCCTAGGACACTTTGGGGTCGGAACAATTAATGCTAATTTCATTGATGGAACAACACAAGTAATTATCATACGTGATTTGCTCTTAATCATTTATAACCTTATTACCCGGCGCTAATTAAGGGGCGAAATAAACGCTAAGCGCGCGGCTGTTACTGCTTGAGTAAATTTTGGGCGGATTATCTTGTACCCTAATTGCATTAGCGAAATTTGAATTCAAAGTGTCTGGCCGGATCAAAGGGATGTGCTCATTTGAGCGAAAAACTGGCCCCACTTTAGAGCACGTCAAGCTGTATGTGTGTGTGTAGATATGCTAATGGACCAGAACAAAGCCGGCATGGTTGTTTGCTAATTTTTCTTACTTTTTGGGGCACTTCCAGAAACCCTTGTTTAAAATTAACGCAATGGACACGAAAGAATAAATTTTGGACAGACGAGCTTGAGCTTTTCATGGACTCCGCAGATAATTTCGGAACTAGGTACTATAAAATGAACAAGACAAGTGTTTCATTACAGTCAAATACCCAGTTCTATTTGGTTCTATTCATCTGCTGGTAATAAATGAAAGATGATATGGTGGCTGAAGTTCGATACATAAGCAATTGATTGTAATTGATCCAAATATCATGAAAACAGCATCCAACGTTCTTGTTTTTTTTGTTCTTTCTTATCTGTCAGTTAAGGGGGTATTCTCATGTGACCACTTCGAAAAATCGTTTTTTTTTTCATATTTCGATAGTAAAACCTATCGCAAATATGCTGTGAAAAATTCAGACCGAAATTCCTAGTATTAAATAAGTTACAACTCATAGTCGCCGCCGCACCAGGTCTGCAGCTGCTACATTTCTATTGTATTCACCGGTCTTTTACACCTGCGTACGGAGTTTCTGATGGTCAATTTTAGTATATTACCTACCTGTGTATATGTGGAATAGTGAATATGAATTTTTGTCGTGAATTGTGAAATTGTATGGTCCAGGCATAGCAGATTAGTGAAAGTATAAATTTTCCACGAAAATTCTGCTCTTGAAACTTTAAACGCATTTTTCTCGAAACATCATTTTCTAAAGCGGCGGGCGACCTAAAAAAACTATTGAGCCGATTGCTTTGAAATTTATATATGTTCTTCTACTTATTAATAGTTATCGTCCGTACCAGAATTGCTTATTTTCGAAAATATTTACTTATTTTTTTTAAACGATTTTTAAGAAAAAAAAACAAGATTTTCGTAACTTTTTTTTCTACAATCCGCCATTTTTGTTTTTTTCAATAAAATTGATTAATTCTGGTAGGGACGATAGCGACAGACCTACTGAACAATAATCTATTCGATTTTTTCATTTCGGACAACATGAACAGCCGCTATTACCCCCGCAAGTGACCTGCTTTGTTTTGGTGTCTAGTTTAATTAAAAAAAAATATAACAAATGTAAAATAAGCAAAAAAAATAATTTCTTTATACAGTTTAAGATACAAATAAAAACATTAAAACAAAAAATATTAAAATGGTTGAATGTTATTGTCTTATAAAAAAAATTCCCTAAAAAGAGGTAAAATGTATGCGTTCACATGAGAATACGCCCTTAAGTTCTGGATAGGAAGGGACACTCTAATACGTCTGAAAATGCCTTACTAGTATGCAATGTCTGGAAAAAACATCCAGAAAAATTTCCCATTAGCTAAAACAGAAACGAACGAGTACCAACCTCTTCCCGTAAGCAATTAAGAGAGAGAACCATAGCCGGCAAAAATTTCTCACGTACAACATGTACAGCGTCAGATACAAAATGCAGCGTTTTTTTACTATGGAGTTTTCAGGCGATTTCTAATTCTCTCTATTACCATGCCATCTGAGTGCTACCACTCCGCGTGGTCATAAAGCATAGGAACAATGCGAATGAAGAAGCGGGAGACGCAGGTAGCGCACACGTTGTTGATACATATGTTACGTACGCGGTTGCTCTCATTTTTTCACTGTGCATTTTCAGGCGATTTCTACCGATTGTCAGGAACTGTGTGTGGCACTAGAGAGCCAATGTAGGGTGGTGTTATTTTGTTGCGAGATTTGCATTGACTTTAAAAGTTCGGAAGCTGCTGTTTCGTTTTAAAAATGATGGGTACACAATCTATGGTACACATCATATAAGGCGTTTGGTGTGTGGCTTTGCAAGGTACAATTATCAGGAAGTAAGTTTTGTGCCTTGCTGGAAAAAGAAATTGTTTAAAATAAAATCATGCATCCTGTAGAAGTGTTTCAATTTTTGTAGCACCTCCCCTAAAATTTTTGTCTTGCTCTCACAAATTACTTGTTATTATTATTACTACCTATTTCCAACAAAATGAAACGTCTGGTCCGGTTAACGGTACCCAAGGTCGCTAAAAGATAAGGGAAAACATCACGAGTGTCCCTTCTTGTTGTTAGATATTCTTTGTTGTAGTACTTTAGTACACTGTTAAATTTTCCATTGGTGTTTATACAATTTAGAAATCAAAAGCAAATGCTACGCCACTTTTCCAACTTATTTGTTTGGTGAAAAATTTTTAAATTAAAAGTTCGGACCAAATAATACCTATTATTCGAATTGAGCCGAATTATTCCTGATTCCAAAATATTTGTACCTACACAACTTCTATTATTAATCTACTTTCAGCATTTTCCTACTTATTTTATTTTTTCGCCCCCAAAACAGCGTTCTGTTGCTACATATATTCTCGTGGGACTGTGAAATCATTTTAAGAGCTCATCCTTAAAACAAATAGCGTGTGATGTTGGCAGGATGTTGTCACTGCAGATAACCCTCTGTTTTACGTCGTGAATGTTAGCAAGTCACCTGCACGAATTGTTGCCTATAGTTCGCTTATTTACCTTTCAGCCATCAGCTCCTTTCTTGTTTTTTTTTTCGGCATTTTAACACTGAAAGGATGGAAAATGCTCTAAGCTGAATCAATATTGTCCTGAGTGCAGGATGAAAATTGATTGCAATTTAGCAGCAAATATTGACATGGCGTAACTTCAAAGTGCATGCTATTTTGTTTATCACATCCCAACACTGACACGCTGTAATAAAGGGAAACGTGTTTGTTTAGCAAAGTTATATTCAATATTGAATAAAAGCCTTTTTGTAACATTTAAACGCCTGAGGTGGCAAAAACGGAGATGTTTTCAATGTTGCAAGACGAGAAACGTTCTTTGGACCCTACTGAACCGTGCTTGAAATGGATATCATTATTACTTTGAAGAGGGACGGCCATGTGGCACCTTTTCCACTTGTGTTGTTAAATAATTCAGAAATCTTTAAGCAGCATAAAAAGAGATTTAGGGTACTCATTCTGGAAAAAATGCTTCGCACTTTATTGATTTCCCTTTTATGTATCGCAAATTCATAACATGGAGGGAAATTCGAAAATAAGATACAGGTCGGGCCGAAAGGTTTTCCAGAAATGAAAATCCCCACTCGGGTATATTAGGGGCCCAGACGTCGTAAGCATAATATTATGAGAATTATATTACAGCAGTAGGTATAATCAGCGATGTGTAAAAATCTATGGGATTGGCATTGGTATTCCCTCAGGATACGATGAGTGTACGGGGAATCCTCTTTTTCGAAAAGCATCAATAACACATTGCTTTCGACTCGGAGAGCTGCTCATATTTTATTCAGGCCTCATCGGCGTCTGCTGGGAAATGGAAGTAAAAAATGATCGACTTCGCAAATTTGTTGCTCCAGGTGGGAGGACTCTTTCAGTTTTCAACGGGGAGAAAAAAAAATTTTACGGGGAAGAGTTGATGTGTCACCTGCTGAGATACTTTCCACGCAGTCAAATAAAATGCTTTCTCTTTCGTTTCACCTCATTGTTAGGAAGTTATGAAAATATTTATTTACATAACATTCCTGATCATGACACTAATTATGCCTTTGACATGCTCCATTCAAGTGGAACCGGGAAACATTGATTTATAGCACTCAGGCCCTATGCTCCACGCCAAATTAGTTTTATTCACGATCGATCACTCATCCAAAGGGGAAAAATAAAAATAAAAAGCCACTTCAACATTAAGATGGGGTTGAATTATTTGATTTTGCGCCCTTTGAAGTTTATTTCTGTGGGTTTTAGGACAGTCAGTCCAAATAGGGATACAAATACAGACCTGAGTTCATCTATTTACTAATAATGTATTTTAGCGATTATTATTATAATTTAATAATGTGTTTTAGCGACTTAAATCTTATCATCGATATATGATAAGATAGACTGTGTTTATGAAACTATTATTTATTCATCGGAGTGTAGCCAATATATGATTTCCAAATATTAACATTTCATCAAAACAATTCCTCGATACACCAAATAATTGCATCGTACCTGTCAATGTGGAAGATTGAGGAAGAAAAGACAGGTAAATAAAATTGTTCTCTGATGGTGCTATTTTAGATTTTTTAGTTATTAAAGAACTGTATTTGCTGCATTTTGAAGAACTTTAACGCAAAATAACAAACCCATGACAACAAACGTGCAAATATTATACAATAAAGGCCCAAGGACAGACCGTTGTGGAACGCCGGTCGGCAGACATCTTTTAAGACGAAGGTACTTCGTTATAAATACAGACGCTTTAAATTTAAAGCGATACCGCACAGGTTTTAATAAATACAATTTTTTGCGAGTTGTGAACAAAGCATTCACAAAATAAAATACATACTTTTAAGTTTATTATAATAACTACATATTCCAAATGACCTATCGATAGTTTAAGTTTGAAATTCTTTTATATAATACATGTAGGGGTTAGATATCCAACAAACATTACATTAACATTTTGTACACAGCCTTAAGTTATAACAAACCTTGACAGTTCACAAGTAAAAACTATATAATTAATTTAAATCAATCGCGATACGCTTGACCAACGTATTGAAATCGTAAGACTCATGTTGTTTTTGGTCATAATGAAGCTGCTTTCCGTAACGCATTTGTTAAATCATTCAGCGAATGTGATCATCGCGGCCAAATTACTGATGTGAAAACACCAAATCATTAAAGTAAGATCAAATTCACTACAGTCACGCGCCGTCGTGCGCAGCCAGGTAACTGAGATAGTGGTCTGTAATCGACACATGGATTTGGATTATGTTTATTTCAACAGGATGGCGTTACGTCACACGCAAGCCGTGAAACAATTAAATTAGGTTAAAAAATCCCTGAACATGTAATTTTTCGTTTCGGATACATCAATCCGCTTAGATAATCCAATTCATATTCTGGTAGCTAACGATGTAAACAAGTGAGAAAATAAGAAAGTCCTAAAAACTGTATTTCGAAAACAATGAACCATGACATTTACCTATACATATAATACCTACATGCACTCAAAAATGAGGACTATCAATATCTGCCGAACTATACTCTCTGGGTACCTACTAATCGAGAGAAACAATTTTTCGATACTAAAGGTGAAAGTTGTTATGTTTGTACATACTATGTTTAAATTGAATTGAGACATTTTGATTTTTAAATCAATCATCCCAATTCAATCTTCTGGCCCATTTTCATGAAAATCCCACATGACATGTACTTCAACAGTTCCTTAGTAGTTGCTGCATTATTTATGATGCAAATCAGTGTTGACATGTAACCCACTTTAATAAAGTAATGGATCGTTAACTTTCGCGTCGAATCGAAAACTATAACATTTTTGTCCGTCCGTCCCGTCCTCTATAATTCATGTAATTTCTTAAAATCAGTTCAGCGAATTATGTTTGGATAATTTATTGAAAGAGTTCAAGGAGGTATTCCAGGCTAGATTGACACTAAATGCCCGACGACTTGACGTGACGGCTAACAGATTGATTGGGGTAATCGCCTAATGGTATGGTGTCTTTTGGGGCGAACGGAAAAATCCGGTGCTGGTCAGAAACTTAACACTTATTATTATAACTAAAATACTTTTATTGAATTTTAAGTTAGGACCTAACTAGGTTAATAAACGCATAACAGTTAATACCATGAGGAACTTTTTTATCTGATTCTGATTTGCCTGCGATGAACAGTTCAGTATGCAGAAGATATTTTCCAGCTGGAAAAAACCTGAATGGAACGGCATCTGCATCAAGTTTATAATTTGACAGGTAATAAAAACCCTGGAATGGAATTTTAATTATAAAAAATTCTATAAATTGATTCAGAACAAAGTAATTAAAATTTAAAATAACCTTTTGAACAGGACAGGATTGAATAAAAGTACTTTGTCGTAGGCCTCGGTATAATACTTTTAGCACAGTACCTTTTCCGATGTTTTTCAGTACTCGACAGAAGTCGAAGTTTGTAAATTTAGTCAACATTTTCGGTTGACTTCCTATTAAAGAAGATAGGAACACATTAAGCAGCAACCTCTCCTTTACTGTTTCTTTGACGGTTACATTAACATTTGCATAGAATTTATCGATCACTGATACAACGATCTCAACGTTGGGAATCGTTCCATTCTGCACAATCCGTTCGGCGAAAAGTTTGGACTCAGCCTGTGGTTGTTTAAACAACTCATTCAATTTAAATTAATTATTATTAAAATGTAATCACGCACCTGAACAAATCCGTCTGTGGAAATTTTATAAAATGCTAAAATGCCGCACAGCAACAACGACTTGAAATTCATTTTTAAATGGCAAGAACTAGATTTAAGGGTCCCCTCGTGGATGAACTTTAAAAATGGAAAAGTGCTGTAGAGTACTTCTATTCTGCGACTAAAGCTTCTGCGACTTAATGGGCCGTTTACAAAGTGGAGGCAATTAGGGAGAAACCAGCAAAATCTCTATCTCTAGCTGCCAATTACGCAATACGGTTATGCATTAGGTTAGCGTTAGACGTTGGCAAAATGAGTGATAATTGCGAACAGGAATTTTTCCCTGATTTGATTTTGTAGATAGTTAATTTGGCTATATTAGGAGGGGTAATTCCCTAAGCCGGGATGAAATTGTGTCTTTTGGAAAATCATGTTCTAAGAGTAAAAGATTGTCAATGCAGGACTCTAATGGGTTGTTAGAAGGACACATTTTTACTCCTCTCTTCTTCTTCATGTAAATATATAAACATATGTACATGTTAAGTTCAAACGGTTTGTGTGTTTGTTTTGAAAATACTAAGCGGATTTGGATTCACTGTCTCCTACATAAGAAAAGAAATTATTGTGGTAGGTTTGCACGTTGATTATATTTTACAGATACACGATTTTCTATAAGCTTTTCATTTTATTTTCACAATTTTTTTGTACTTTTTGGTCTTGGAGTATTATAGGTCCCGGAATCGAAGACCACCTATTTATTTGTCCGGGTAGTTTTAAATGACTTGGTATGACTTTCTTTATAATAAAAGAACAAGAATGCACTGGCCTTGCTTTCCCACTTGCTGCGGTATTTATACCTTGAGCGTAAAATCACAAATAAATAAAAGCATACAAGTTTCCTCTGTCTGTATCAGAATACAACATAAACATTGTGTAACTTCAAGTACCAAGAAATCGAGAAGGACTTCAAGAAGTTGCTGGAACTTTCTGTCGAGTTCGTTTATTTTAGTTTTGTAGCTCTTCAAACATTCAGACTCTTTTCTAATGCAATTTTCTGTATAGAGGGCTCTTACCCTTATCCAACCAGAAATCATTTGTCTGCTGCGTACATGTTTTCATTCATATTTCTGCAGCCAATAATTGCATTTGTAGGAAATTTCTTCCTGGCTCTCTGACATTCCATAACGCTTTCATTTTCCCTTTTTTTTTTTATCTTCAAACCTTTTGAAGTTTTCCATTCAATTCACTCTTGTGAAGGCCAATAGTTTTGAGGGGTTTTCTTTGCGGTAATACTTTAATCTGTTTCAGTCTTGTGTCAATTGTCAATTGAAATGGATTTTTTTTAAAATATAAGTGCCAAGAAAATTTCGAAGCTTAACTCAGTTATTGTAGAACTTGCTAAAACGAATTTATTGGGACTAATTATTATGACTACATAAAGTTGTTCTTGTGTAGTTGTTTGTAAGAGAGGTATGTTTGTGCGTATCTTCGTTCCTGTTTTGACGGCTTGAACCTTCTTTTATACAAAAAACTGTATTAACTCTGAATAGTAAATAGCTTTCCAGGTTGTGTACTTTTGTATCGAAAATGGCGGTTGATCGGTAGAATAGATATAGCCACCAGGTGCGACTGTCCTGGCATACCTTGACCCTTTTGTTCAAATTGGGGCTGCCAACATAGATATAACATAAGGGCCACCCTATACACCACTCAGCTCAACTCCTTTTGTAATTGTTGTAGGATTGCGTTATGTTGTTGAAGTTAAATTTACATGAAACACATTCTTGAGAGGGAAGCATTTGTTTTATCGTTACCATAATTTTTTAAAGTAGGTATCTTTTGTCCGGTTTTTCGTAAGTCACTGAAATCATCAGACAAATTCATGAAACATTTGTTTTGGCGACACAGCTCCAACTTTAATATGTTTTCTGTTAAAATTACTTCTAGACTTTTTAATAACTATTTGCGCAATCCTTCGGTATCTGGATTGTCGTAAAGACGATCCACATGCACGGACTTCTTCATGCCAGCTAAGCCGCGTTTGGCGTCTCTCCAAACACAATAAGAAGGGATAGAACCACATTATGTTAATCGTTTTGCGTGGATGTCGATGCCAGTCAAAAACTGTCATTATCATCTATTCTCTTTCTGCCAAACACATCATTCCATCAGTTTTGGACTATCTTCCACATTTCATCTCGTCCATTTTCATCGAAGAAGATGTGGGAAAGACTTGAGATAAAAATTACCAAACGAAATCTTTATGGTAGTTCCGCCATAAAAGCATCAACAAGCCTTGTGTGGACTATCGAGGGAAATGCTTAACAAAGGCACACGCACCACACCATTGTCCTTTTCATTAAATTGGCCTTGAAGCCAATGTACTTATCTGCGTCTCCTGAGCTGGCTTCCGTAAGTTAGATTATTTTTACTTCTGGAGTTAATATCCTGCGGTCACGAGGAGGTCACAGAAGCGCAAATAGGTGTACGTACGACGTTATGGAGTGTCTGCCAGTGAAAGACGCATTTAATCCCATACTCCTTGGAACAACGACGGACGCTGTGTTTGCACAATAAAATTCAATAGCTCCTCAAGCAGACGGACTGCACAAATAAAGCTGGCTAATCTGGGTTGGAGCAGCAGCGAACTTGAATAATCAAATTCTTAAATTTTATGCGAGTCATCAAAATTCTTTACGACATCTCTTAAATCTTCCTTTGTTGTTTATAATAAATAGCTCCCCACCCGAAGGTCTATGGGACGCGATGAGCTGAGACAAACAAGTCTCCCACGGAAGAGCTCTCCAAAAATTCCGCAGTCATGGTGTCTGCCGCTTCTAAAAGTCACCAGAAAATGGGATTAAGGTTTTGCGAGAGTTTCGCAAATCTTTAAATACGCAAAACTGCTTACGTCACGAAATCTTCCAGGGACATGACTTTAATCAAAGTTAGTCGGGGTAATTCCTCGTTCGTTTACATTTTTTGCCGTCTTTTTCCAGTTCCAGTTCCAGTTCCAGGCCTGTCCTTGGGATTGCTAATCCGGCACTTTCTCAACTTTCCGCAATATTTATCACGTTCTCCATTTACTTTGTCACATTTTCCTATTTTTCTTTATTTTTTCCGTCACAGCCCCAACATTTCATTTTATTGTCCCAGACCCTTTGAAATCGTACCCACTTCAGTACACTTTCGGCCTTATTGCGTGCGCCCAAATCCGAGCCTTCAATTATGGTTTTAGTTCTATTGTTGGGATTTTATTAAGGGCTACAAAGCGAGCCACAGAAAAAAGCACTTTGGGGAATAATGTCATATTTCAGTCGAGATAGGCCACCGTTAGGATCTTTGCACTAGATCAGAGCCTTTTTATAGTTAAATTGGCCCGGCACAGTCGGATCTGATGTGGGTGTGTCCGCGGGACCTGTTTGCTAGTTGCTAGCGAAATGTGTAGCATTGTCTCTCCGTTTGAGCCGCCCTCGCCAAATTGGATTAACATTTCGGGTGGTGAACGCCGGGTCTCGTTTGCCAATGTGCCGGGGATTATTAGGTAATTTTATTTCCAACGAGCCTTTGTTGGGCCAATAGAAACATTTGTTTGGGGAGTGGGGCTTTGGTCTTTATACAAACTGATGGTGGAGATACACTAGCTCTCGTTAATTCGGGCAATGGGCATGTTTACCTTCTCTGGTGTGTGGTATTAACGTTAAAGTTTTGCTATTTTTGGTTTAGTTTAGTGTGCCTAAATGCATTCACCATTATGACAAAGCGATATTTTTTTAAGGCAAAGCAAACAGAGGCTCTAGTTATTTACTCAGGCCAGATAAAGGAGAATAATTTTCGCCACCTAATGTAATAGACCTCGTCGGTTGCTGTGTAGGTTATCAATTCGATTCGGACATTTGTTTTTCTTATGCATGAGCGATGAATTGATATTACAAACTAGTCCGTCCTTTCACAAGCCTAAAAAATGGTATAAGAGCGATTTTTAAGTCGCTGATTTTAAATAGTGGATTCCAATTAAAAAATTTCAAGATCAGCGGATCAAATACGTCGAATTATATATTTCATTCAATTTTCATGAAAATTTGTAGATAAGGGTTTTTAGGGACGCTGATTTTAAATCTCCCGACTAGAAAAACTTAGGATATATTGTCGCATCAGGTCTCGTTGGCATTTAATGCATTAATGCATTTCCCAAAAACCCTTGTGGATTTCACTCACGTACGGAGTACCTGATCAAAGTAAGAACGCTCACCTTATTGCGAAAAGCAGCGGGGAATAAGTAGTTGGTTATGCCTAGATAGAAGCCGGAGCATTTTGGAGTAAAACTTTGTGCAAAAATATAAGTTCGCGCGAGACCAAGGGTTTCCCAATAGGGGTGACCTGGTTTTGATAGCTTGTGGCGGCCATATTTGTTTATGGTTTTTGACAGGTCTATGCAGTTATGTTCAGTAAAATTTGCGATTTCATCACAACACGTTTCACTTTGATCCATCGCCTGGGAATTTCCAAAATTATTACGCAAATTCGCATTCTTTTATCGGTACTGTAAGAGCGTTTCGTGCAAAAAACGATTGTCGTGATGTTCCGTCTGAGCGCGCTATAAGACGCATAATAACAAAGTTTGAAAGTGAATTCACTCTTCACGATACAAAGGTGCCTGTAAGACAAAGAAATTCCCGAAGTGAACAAAATATTGCCGCCGTCCAAGCCAGTGTTCGTGAAAACTCAAATGCGTCTGTTCCTCGCCGTTCTTAAGAGTTGGGGCTCTCCAGGATGACAACCTAGCGAATTTTGCGATTGGATTTGGGTCTGCATCCTTATAAGATGGTATTGGCACAAGAACTCAAGCCAACCGACCATCACATTCGTCGTCAGTTCGCTCATTGGTCACTGGAAATGTTGGAAGCCGACGGCGAATTTCATCGCAAAATCATCTTCTCAGATGAGGCTCATTTCTGGATCAATGGATTCGTCAACAAGCAAAATTGCCGCTATTGGAGTGAGTCAAATCTACGAGTGGTTCATAAATCACCATTGCATCCACCGTTTGACCGTTTGCTGTGGATTATGGTATGGCGGAATCATCGGACCTTATTTCTTTCGAAATGAGGCAGGAAATGCCTTACCATTAATAGCAACCGCTATAACAAGATGTTGACCGATTTTTATTCCCGGAATTTGATGAAATTGATGCGAACGACCTTTATTTCAAACAAGACGGTGCACCGCCTCACACTTCCCGACTTAACATGGACTTATTGCGCGGTAAGTTCGGTGAGTCGTTAATTTCCAGAAATGGTCCCATCCCTTGGCCGCCTAGATCGTGTGATCTAAGGCCTTTGGATTATTTCCTTTGGGGCCACATTAAGTCGAAGGTTTACAGCAACCATCTTACACCTCTTGAGGCATTGGAAGCCAATATTCGTCAAGCCATAGCTGTGATACCGGCCGAAATGTTGCACAGAGTTATCGAAAATTGGCGTGAGCGGATGGCGTGAGCGGAAGAGGAGCCGCGGTGGCCATTTGGTCGATATTTTAACCAAATCATAAATCGCATAAAATTATCTTTCAAACAAAGCAATCAGAACCATTTCTGCTCGAAAAGTGTGCGCTTTATTCAAATTTAAAGTTCGGACGTTCTTATTGGGAAACCCTGTATATGCGAATTCTTAGGTAAACTATGCACAAAGCGGATTGTATCGTTAAATGCAACTGTGAACTTCGAATATAACTTGGTAAAGTAAAAAACAGGTTGTCGTATGAAAAACGGGGACCGATTAGAGCTATTGCGAGTTTCTTCCAAAGAACCGTGGGGAGCCCTTTGGAACTAATCCATAGATGTATAATCGAATGATTAAGAGTTATTGGTGGGAAGTTTGATGTATAAATAAAATTTCTGGAAATAACTAGACAATTCGACCTTAACGGATTTAGATGTTATCCTGCAACAGGAAACCAAAACGGCATTTGTTTTGAAAAGTAGCTGGTCTAGGTCTGCAATCCTCTGAGTGACCCATCACCGTTGAGGAAAATCTAATCAATTAAGTCGATTTGCGGAAATTCCTAATTTATTAATACGTCGCCAGACGGCTTTGTTTTCGAGCACCTCAACTGCCACCGCAGAGCCCGGAAGGTGCAACTGTGCCGCGATTTTCCATTCATCGGACAATAACGATTCTGTCAGGTAAGTGGGCCAAAAGCCACTTCCCTAAATTATTCAAAGCTTCTAACGAAAATATAATGCCCTGAACCTGGTAAGTGCTTTTAAATTATCGAGGAGGACTGGGACTATGGTGGCATGGTGGCGCATGGGAACATGTCGAGGAAACGCAAAGTAATCCAGTTGCCGGCAAACTTCCAGAACTTCTGCCATCGAAATGCGATTTGTTTCGGCATGTAAATTTATCACGAAAATACTCGATTACAATCAGCACCAGAGTCAGCCTCTGGGCTGCTCCAGCTAGCTTCAGCCAGGGCCGAGTTAACAGAGTTATTCTGGTGCCGCAGTGGAGTCTGTTTGCCTGATACACAGCCCGGAGCGCTCATCTCGGAGCTTATAAATAAACATCCGGCGGATTATTAAATTGGAAATCAATGTTATCGTGAAGTGGGTTTTGCGCACCGATGCAGTCCGATTCATATGTGGGCGTTAGGGACGCCTTGGCGACTCCTGCTGGGGTGTGATGGTCCCGGAGTAGCCGCACTTTGAAGACACGCCTGCTGCTAATTAAAACTTGAAATCAGGACGCTGGGAACTGTATCAGACTTCTCCACCAATGATAGTCAATTAATCAATGGAATAGTCTGCCCACCCGGACCTCCGGCAGCCGCCGGGAGCCAACAGTGCATGGCAGCTCCTCGAAGCGATTTGCTCTAATCGGGGCCCGCACGGTTCGGAGCTGTAATTAATCAAACCGAGCAGCCGGTGACCAGGAGCAGAGTAATATCCATGACTTGCTTATTGGGGCCGGGCTGAATTCAGGCGGGCTCCGCTCCCGGCTCCGGAGTTTAAGCCGAAAATAATGAAAGCTCGCTGGGTGGCGAGGACATTAAAGGCCAACAAATCACAAACAAACCGGAGCTATTTGTCTTACTTAATCCATATCCACAGAATCTTTCAAGACTTGTCGAGGACAACTTCGCTGTAACTTAATCACAGCCAAACCATTAGAGCCGCTCAGCCGTCCCAGTCTCCAGCCGCCAGACAGTCCGCCATCTCGCTCGGGTGTGGGCGGACAGGGATAAGGGAATATTTGATCAAAGTTACTCCGGCCCGAGCTAATGAATTTGATTAATTGATAGTTCAAGTGGAAGCCCCTTTGACAGTGTCACTGCCAAGAATTCTCAAGTAGCAATCGGCAAGGATGAATGCGTTAAAAGTTTGACAGTGCTGGCATTTCAAAGGGGCTACGTAATTGCACCGATATTGAACTCAAACCGTTCTTAAATTTTTTATAAAACTTTCCCGCCAGGATTACTTCGTAATTTCAATTTAACTCAGACGAAACTTAGATCGCCAAGTTTTCCAGTTTAAGTTTATTGGAATACTTTTAACGTTCGCCAAATGAGCGCACTTCCTTCAATTTTCTGCGAAGTTGTTTAAGATTCCATTTGCAGCCTCTTGAGACTGCAGCAGCAAGTTTAATAAACTCTGAAAGAAAAGGGTTGGACCAAAATCATTATACAGCTTGAAAGATACTTACCATATTTCCAAACGTTATAACGTTTATTCAGTTACAATGTTTACAACTTAAGACTAGAATTCAACAATAAAACAACGAAATCGTAACAATAACAACTAAATTTAACTCTTCTTTTCGTCTGTAATGGAAGACTAAGAGATGAGATTTATATTCAATACCTCAGAAATGGTTATGTACGATGTGATCTGTTTGGAGATGATTACCAAGTACATTCTTTAAACGACCATATCGGTGAAGATACATCCCACACTGAAAAACGTTATATGGGGGAGTTGTGCAGGACTCTATTCTCTACAAAAAAGGTCTGAACGACATACCTCGAAAAACCAACCCGAAGCGAGATATGGGCCCGAACTTACCCACGCTAAGCTTCTTTCCAGTATGGCGACTGAAATTCTTAAATTTTAAGTAGTTTTAATGAAATTTGGAGTTTTTGGAGTCGTCAATTTCAAATCTGCTAACGAAATTTTTAACTTAAAGAAAGTGGCCAAAAGTTACCAACGTAAATGAATTTTCATGATATTAGGTTCGCGCCTCATCAGATCTGCTGAACAGCTGAAGATGGGTACTGCAACTAGTATATACTACAACAAGTGTCTTCAAAGGTAGATAGATAGATAGATATATATTTGAAAGGATGATATACACATGTTTATACAATAAGAATCTTATAATTAGAGCCAGAATTTAAATTCATTCATCTATAATAGTTTTATGTAGTCGAGCAGAAGGAAACACAAGGTAAATGTTATGAAGATATGAAAAATTTGGTGGAAAAAAAAATTTTTTTATAGAAAAACCCTGTTAAATGTTGCTATAAATTAGGAGTTGAAATGTTAAAACTTAAGCCTACTTAAAACTACCACTACTACAATCCATTTTGACATAGCTTCAAAATTAAAGGGTTGTCTGAAAATCAGCAGCTTTCAAAAAATTTACTTGCAATTCTGTTTGCTTTCGTGTATATAAACTCTATTTCCGCAATGTCGTGTAGTTCCGAGGTGGAGAAGTGCCATGGCAGATTGAGGATCATCTTCAGTATTTTATTTTATATGGTTTACAACTTATTGATATGGCAACGCGCGCATTGTTACCATATGGGGGCACCATGTAACATAAATGTTTGGAAAATTACTTTTCCTCACAAGTGCGGCGGAGGTTTCGATAAGGAGGTCGGGGAAGGAGGAGTCCGTGGGAGCGGAACGGGGGGTGCGGGGGGCGGAGCCCCCTGCAAATAAAAAAAAACAATTTTTGCTGTAATTATCTCTCAAAAAGATATACGAAAGGTTTTTGTGATATCTAAGGTACAGATGTACAAAGCAATATACTATTACCCGGCTTAAATAATTTATTTAGGTACCTGAAAAGCATTAAAAGGATGTTTAACACGTGCGAGTATATAAAAAAAAAGGGATTTCTTGAAGAAATATTCTGAGTACACGAGCCTTAACCGTCGAGTCGAGTGCTCCTCAGGTAGATTTCTAGAGCTCATCATTGCTATTGCAAGTGCAAGCGAGAAATGCATACTCCTGTCCAGTGATCAGTGTGGGACATGTACTCACTCCTTTTCATTGCGTTAATCGAGCGACACAAATGCACTCAGGTATACGGCTCCCATGAAGGATTTCTTGAAGAATTGAATTGAAGAAGAAAGAAAATATTCTGAGTGCATTTCCATTTCAGGTACCCGTGCGTTATTCGAAGTCTCCCTTGCGTTCTTTAAAATTACCAATGGGTTATTCCCAACAGGTTTTACAGTGGGCAATCGGCGTGTTTCCACACGCAAACCCGTGCGGAATAGTAGTGGTTTCCGCGCACGTGTGAGGAAAAATACAGTGTGCAACTCGGGTGAAAACTAGCCGATTGCCCTTGATGGCAGTAGACCCTGTAACCAGTAACCCTGCCATCGTGGGCAATCGGCTAGTTTCCACCCTAGTTGCACAAAATACTATTGTATATTATTAATTTATTTTCCACATTAAGAGTGGACCGTCTATTAATAAATGGGTATAGTGTTTTTATTAAAATGTTAGCTTTAGTTTTTACCATATCTCTATGCTTAGAATAAGTAAGGGTTTTATCAAAGGTTATACCTAAATATTTTTCAGCACACGTGCGGGGTAAGTGGTACCTTACCGCACACACGGGCAAACCCTGCTCCTGTGACTCCCGAGTGCTCCTCAGGTAGCTGTTTTGACTCCCGAGTGCCCACCTCATTGCTACTGCAAGTGCAAGTGAGAAATGCATACTCCTGTCGTGAAAAATTACTTGTGCGGCACACAGGACATAGACGATGCTCCGAGTGCAAGCGAGAAATATTTTTTTGGTGGCGAGAAATATTTTTTTGGTGCCTCCTGCAAGTGCAAGCGAGAAATGCATACTCCTGTCCTGAATCAGTGATTGTGGACATGTACTCACTCCTCATTGCGGTAATGGGGCGACCCGAAATGACCCGAAATGCGAAAGGTTTATGGAGGTGTTTATGGAGGTATACTGCTCCCTTGAAGTCAAACTCTGCCCAGCTATGCCTTACCGCACGGGTTTCCATGCGGTAAGTCATCAATTAACCACGGTGCGCTAAGGAGCCGATTGCCCACGATGGCTATAAACGAACTCGCTTCGCTCGTGCGTCTAACACCGCCATCGTGGGCAATCGGCTCCTTAGCGCACCGTGGTTAATTTATGAGTCACCGAATGGAAACATGTGCGGTAACGTACCTACTGCTTACCCCGCACTCGTGCTGAAAAATAGCATACGTAACTCGGGCGGTAAGTAGCCGAGTGCCCATGATGGCTGTTAACGCACTCGCTTCGCTCGTGCGTCAACACCGCCATCGTGGGCAATCGGCTACTTACCGCCCTTGTATCGTAATATACTATTGCAGAATCAGTCCAAGGGATATCGCATCCGTTTAATAGTATATTACGATACAAGGGCGGTAAGTAGCCGATTGCCCACGATGGCGGTGTTGACGCACGAGCGAAGCGAGTGCGTTAACAGCCATCATGGGCACTCGGCTACTTAGCGGCCGAGTTACGTATGCTACTTTTCAGCACGAGTGCGGGGTAAGTAGTAGGTACCTTACCGCACATGTTTCCATTCGGTAACTCATAAATTAACCACGGTGCCCTAAGTAGCCGATTGCCCACGATGGCGGTGTTACACGCACGAGCGAAGCGAGTGTGTTAATAGCCATCGTGGGTAATCGGCTACTTACCGCACCGTGGTTAATTGATGATTTACCGCATGGAAACCCGTGCGGTAAGGTACCACTTACCCCGCACGTGTGCTGAAAATTTATATTACGGTTAGGAAGGAAGCGTGCATGTCTTCTGCATGTAAAAAACATGGCTTGGGTTTTGTTTAAGTTCACCTTTATCGTCCAATCATGAAAATATCTACAGAGAATCTCAAGGCCTTTCTGTAGATTATCACAGGTATTAGTGGCGTCTTCATGTGTACTAAAAGTAGCAGTATCAGCAGCAAAGATTGATGAGAGGCACTGCGGGATGTAAGGGAGATCAGATGTAAATATATTATATAGAATTGGTCTCAAAACAGAGCCTTGAGGAACCCCTGCTAATATATTTTTGGCTATGGAGATTTCAGGTGCGAGGTATACCTTGAATTGACGATTTCCTAGAAAGCTTTGAATTAAACGGGTCATATGATGGGGGAAATTAAACACCATCAGTTTGTGTACCAGAGCATCATGCCAGAATGTGTCGAAAGCCGACTGGATATCAAGGAGTACCAGTCCTGTAGATCTTTTTATTTCAAAATTGTCTTTGACATGTCTAGAGATCCTCAGAACAGGCTGGGAAGTATTATGTCCTGATTTGAAACCAAATTTGTTCGTTGAGTATTGTGTTATTCGTGTCGTCTGTAAATTATACTATTTTGATTTTAATTACTTTTTCTAGGATTTTGGAAATATTGCATAAAAGGCTTATTGGCCGGTAACTGGCTGGCTCATCTGCAGGTTTACTTGGTTTCAATATTGGAATGGCTTTTGCAGTTTTCCATGTTTTTGGGAAGTACGATAATTTGAGACAAGAATTGATTATAAAAGTGAAGTATACAAGCCCGCTCTTAGGAAGCAATTTTAAGCTTAAATTGGGAATTCCATCATCTTCAAAGGTGTTTTTTAAAATTGTAGACCTTAATTTATGCGGTAAAAAAAAACGCAGGCGAAAACACCTAAAAAGTACTTGCTGACGCCATTAAAAATGTCTTCCAGCATACACCCAGGACGCACGATTTCTCTTCAAGAGAAAAATGTGACAAAACAAAAACTTGACCTTGTCCCAGTCACAATTGTCTATAGAAAGGTGCATGTGCATTTACTCCTTGTGTAAAGTCCTGCCACCTAAAAGTGAAAACGGTTTTGTCGGCTAGAGAAATTGCGTCTATGCCACCAACTTGGCACTTTTCAAGTTGTTCTAGTTAATTACATTTTCCAGCAATTTTCCACAAAGTGAAAGTTGAGAAATTAGGAAAGTGGGGCGTTTTATTGTGTTTGGGCTTTTCCCACAATATGGCATACAAGCGGGTTGGTTTAGTGGGTTAATGCGTGCGAAGTTTTTAATTAGAAAATCTGGCAAGGTTTCCCTATTGTCTTGCCATGGAAAAAGGCTGTGGTTATCTACTTGAAATTGCTCACAAAAAAAATTACATCCCTCTTCCAGTATAATCTTAGTGGTGTGTTCCAAGCAAGAAAACAGGGATTCACTTCAATTACGGGGATGAAGGTATGGCGGATGGGAGCATTATTTTTTCTTTTTTAACTAACTCCATCTGCAAGCTCAACTTGTTTGCAGACGTACTTAGGTACCATGCGGGGAGCGCACCGCGGTAAATATGCCGAAGCACAGCAGACAGGGAGGTGGTATTTTGTTTTTGTTTTCGCCATCTTCAAATGGAAAACTCAGCCCCTTCGTTCGGAGCTCGTCTGTCTGCCTGCATTACATTCTGTTGCCAGGAACAGAGAGCCACAAGCGCGACCCAAGCCTAATGTTTTGGTGCGGGGAAATCTCGGGCTGAAAGCGAATTCATTTAGCTCATAAAGAGAAATTAAATTTGTTTCGCCGAGCGCAGCAGCACGGCCCCAGCAACCTTATCCAGGATCCTCGTTACGGAGGGAATCATAATAAAGGCGTATCGTCGCTGCCGAGACGTTGTTGAAACTTCCCTCTATTTATTTAGTTCGCCACCGAGATTTCGTGAAAAATATTATTACAGGGAAGATGTTCTTAATGCTAAGCAGGCGCCAGCTTTCAGCTAGGCGTTAACGGTGAAACCCGCTACAGGAATTTGAATAAATCCAGCAGCGGGTTTTGGTAAACTTTAATCGAATTTAGTTGGTAAGACTAAAAATCGCCAAATGCCCTGACGCGCTGGGGCGTATTCAAATTGCTTCATAGCGGGATGCATCCTGCTCAAGGAGCCATTCTGAATGACTCCTTCGCATTGAGGATGGAAAACCAAATTTACAAACTTTTAATTATACCCGCTGCATCCGACGGAGCCGAGTGGCTGAGGATGAATAACATTTAATTAACGTAAAGCGGAAGCGAGCTTGAATGGGAGTTAAGGACATAATTATTTCAATTAGAGCTCCTCCTCGGTATCTGTGGCGCCAGCTGCAGGTTGCAGGGACTGCATGTACCGCTCGGGATTGAGTGCAAATAAAAATAAAAACGAAGTACACGCCATCAATAAGGTTCTGGGGGATGATGGGGAAGAGGAGTATCGTGCTATGCGCTAGCATGTCCGAATATCGTGACTTCCTTTTTGTTGACCGCTTGAGGGAATCGGTTTTGGATGCAGCAGCCAAGAGAAAACTAAAAGCGCAAATGGTCTTCCAACCTCTGGTTGGTTGCTCTTTCTATAAAAAGTTACTGTAATTAGCTTTTTTCGTGCTATCGGGTAAGGTAACTCAACTTTCAGTTAATCGGGAAAGGTTGTGAGAAAATTGTAATTGAATTTCCTTCCTGAATTTCCAACGACTAAGTATTCATTTTATAGAAGAGTGCAAGTACGAAGCACTAATAACATTTTCTAACTTGATTAAATTGTCGAAGAGAGCAATTTAGTTAGATAACAACATTAAGAAACGCATTCGGTGGATAAAGGCATAGAGCTATATTCAGTCCGTGGAAAATCTCACAATTGGTTACCATCGGATGTCTGCCCTCGGGAGAAGTCTGCCTCATGGTCTCTGTGCACTACTTCGATTCGAGCTCGGATGACGATCGTTGCACATTCACACATAACACACATTTTTTAAAGAAACTTGGAAAAAGTTTTATCCGTCGGTTGACAAAGTTCCCAGCGACGACTTTTGCCGAAGCAGTTTATCCGTATTTGTGCCTTTTAACCAAAAAAATTATCAGTCAGTCCACAACAGTTGTGCGTTAGTTAACGGATTCATTGGGCCATATCTGTCCGTTGAAATACTTCAAAGTTCAACAGTCAACGACCTTTAATATGAACTTGGTTAGGGCATCCAAACCTTAACGTGTCAAAATCCTAATTTTTAAATTGTTACGGCTTGGCTTTCCAATTAATCTTGTTCATAGGATTGCGTCATACCTTACAAATCGTTCCTTCAGAGTCGAATTTGCTTCATCTTTTTCTGATCCTGTTCATGTTTTTTCTGGTGTCCCACAAGGAAGCCATCTTGGGCCGTTGTTGTTCACTCTGTTTTTGAATGATTTGTTTCCCCTACTCCAAAAGGCACACGTTTTGGCTTATGCTGATAGTCTAAAGATTTTCAGGGCCGTTGAATCTGTAAACGACGCTTAGGATCTCCAAGACGATGTCACAATTTTATCTAATAAGTGGTGCTCCAAGAATCACATGATTTTAAATGTTGCAAAATGTAGCCTAATTTCTTTTAATAGGAAATGTTCCCTCCTAAACTTTTCTTATAAGATCAATAATAGTGCTTTGGCTCGTGAAAGAAGTGTCGTTGATCTTGGTGTTACTCTGGATGTCAAGTTCGCTTTTGGCCTTCATATTGACCAAATTATTAACCGTGCTAACTCCTCCCTCGGTTTTATTAAACGATGGGCCAAAGATCTTGGTGATCCATTTGTTTTGCTCATTTGTTCGTCCCATTTTGGAATATGCCTCTGTGGTGTGGACGCCCTTCTACGAAGTTCACAAACAGCAAATTGAGTCTGTCCAGAAACGCTTTCTCCGTTTCGCTCTTCGTAATCTACCATGGACGGATCCCGTTCACCTTCCACCTTACGAAGAGAGATTAAAACTCTTGAATATGCAGTCCCTTTCCAAACGCAGAGAAGTTGCGAGTGTTTTTTTCATGCATGATCTTTTAACTGGTGTTATAGACTCTCCCTGCCTTCTTAAATTAATTAATATTAATTCATGTCCGCGAATGACCAGAGGACCTAGTTTTATTTATTCTAGTTGTCATAGGACGAATTACGGCTCTTTTGAACCATTGTCGGCTATGTCTAATTATTATAACGCTGTATTTAGTCACATTGATTTACATATTAATAGAGCAACTTTAAAAAATTTATTATTGTTTAATTAATTTATTATTGTATCGTATCTTAATATTATTCTTAACTTTGTCAAATTATTTTTTGGTGATTTATTCTTATATTACTTTACCCTATTCATTTTGGTTTACATTTTGCTATTCAGTGTCAGATGGTCAATTGTACCTGTTGATGATAATAAATAAATATTCTAAAAATAATAGCTTGACAAAAGATAGGGCCCTGTGACTACTTACATAAATTGAATACACACTGGTTTGTAGTTACAGCTGGTCTGCACGATCTTTGTTGACCGCTCTAGTTACTCCTTCTTGAAATGCTATAACTTCGTCATTTCTGTGAATTGTATTTTTTATTTTATTTATGCGTTTTGCTTTGTTTGTATGAATTAGCTTACTTGGCTCTAGCATACATTATTTCAATATCTTAATCTAAGGTAAAATATATTGCTAGGCATTTTGCCTAGGCAATTGTTTACTGTGACTCGTTTGCTATCCATAGTGTCCGGTCACATACAAATAACTCATTAAATTTTTCTATAAATATTGCAGTTGAAAGTGCAACATCCCTAAGACCTTCAGGATATTTAGCAAATGCAATTAAAGCTTTTATTCCGGAAGCAACACTATGACTAAATATTTGCACCGCCAGACGAACATTCATTTGAAAAGGTGTAAATATGCAATATAAATAAACAGGGAGCAAGGCAAGGCGATAAAACATTTATAAGTGCATGCACTGTGTGTGTTAGAAAAATGCGACCAAGGTGTATTGAAATGTTACCACCCAGCTCCACCCACGTGTGACGATTATTTATCTTGATTTCGCCTAACATGTGTACCTGTCTATAAGTAGATAGATATGTATACATACATATATATTTTTTGACATAATGTTATACGTAAATTTTAGGTTATCCATTTAAAAGTAGCGGCAGGGATAAATTTATTTAACAGAAAATTATTTCATAAGTGAAAAATATTCAAAGAAAGGTCAAATTATATAGAATCCTTGGGGGGGAATATTGAAAATTATCTGAGAAAAATGAAACGTGAAAACGCGTGGTTCTTTTCCCGAGATTGAGGATACAAAAATATCATCACAAATTTATAGTAAAAAAAAAGGATATTAGGAATAATAATAATAATAATAAAATTTATTTATAGCTTGTACAAAGAACAACATTCTTATAATTGTACATAGATACAGTGGGAAACCATATTGAGGAAAATTATTTAACTAAATCAAATACTAAGTAATAGGTGCAACTCATCAAGGAAAGTAAGAGTATGAATAATTAAATGATTCTATATATATATAAATATGATATTTACAAGGAATGAAAAAAAAAAGAAAAGACAGTAGGTAATGTAAAACTATATAAACTGAAAGCAAGAAAAATCAGAAAAGAGAAAAAAAAAGAAGAAAGAAAAGACAATGTGAAAAGTCATATTAACGCAACTCATTTATTAATCTAACAATAAGTGAAAGGAATAGGTGAAAGTGATGCATTAGAAAGTTGTGTGAGACTACCCGAATTCCTGTAAGATATACATATAAGGGATGGGGTACAGTAGGAAGAGGTTATAAAATGATACGTACAATAGCATAAACAAAAAGCCATTGAAATTAGAAAAATGCATGTGGGAAAAGAAATTCGAAAAAAGTGAATAATTAAAAAGGTGACATTTTGCCCGGACCTGGTTTCGAACCTCCGATCGATGACACCCAGCGGCCAGTGCCGGGCAAACTCGGCTCTTTTGACTCCCGAGTGCTCCTCAGGCAGATTTCTAGAGCTCCTCATTGCTACTGCAAGTGCAAGCGAAAACTATTTCTGGAGCTAATCATTGCTCCTGCAAGTACTAGCGAGAAATGCATACTCCTGTCCAAAACATCAAATGATATCTGCATCGCGGATTCCTTCTCATTGCGTTAATGGAGCGACCCAAAATGCACTCAGGTATACGGCTCCCATGATGTCAAAGTTTGCCCAGCTCTGCAAGCCCAACCAAGCCGACAGAGTACGAAAGAATAATATGAATTCTTTCTCTCCCTCCACACAATATAGCCAGCAGTCGTGCGTGCGTTGATAACGTTGAGAGCGCGGCGAGAACTTGTACTACATGCCGCATGACAGCTGAAAGTTGCGTTGCTGTGCATCGCTGCTGGCAAAGTTCAAAAAGCTCTTCTGCAGTTGAATTTCATTTCATACATCACGTTCGCTCGTAAGTCTTTGTCCGGTCTTTCTGCCGGTCGTCTCTGGCCTGGATGGTATAGCTGCTTAAACGTGGGCGACGTTGCTGGTGTACTTTTTTTTAAGTCCCCTTCTGTAGGCTTTGCAGACCTGGTATATGAAGGATAGTCCTACTTCGATCGGCTGTATGATTAGGATGAGTTCTATATTTTCCGATCTGATGTCTTCCGGGTTGATGATAATAGTATTCACTATTTCTCCCGCGTTGTTCATTTTTTTTTAATTAATTGTTCCCATAGCGGTTGCTTGCTGTCTGTAAGTGATTACTGCCAGTTTGTTTTCCCTCTTATTTTTATATGTGGACGATTTCGTTTATGCGTTGCGTTTTGCGCAAATTATTGGATCACTTTTCTTTAGGCGAGAAAAACTTTTTGCTGCCAGAATGGCTCTGGGAGTTTTGTTCGGGTGTTGTTTTAACCTGTTTAGGTATGTATTGCTTAGCTTTGCTATTAAGTCTTCAACCTCATCCACTTTTACGTCTCTCAGGAGAAGTTTGTTGCGCATATAGCGCGGTGCGCCGGTTATTGCCCCGATTATTTTTGATTGAACTCTTTTGATGGTGTCGATATTTAATGTGAATTGTAATTGAAATTGAATTTTTAACCTTTCATAGTGAGTAACTAAACCCAACCAAATCCAATAAATGTTAAGCATTTTACTTAAGCCACTTTACAGCAAAGTTAGGAACAAATACCATAGAAAAGGTGATAAATGTGGATGATAGGAGCACGTTAACCTATAGAGATGCTATTAAGATTTTTCCAACATCGCTATTGCAGAGGGTTGTCCACAGCATACTCAATTGAACGTCGGAAAAGTAACAAGATAAACCGATGCAAATAAATCATTCGTAAAATATTGTGAATTTAAAAAAAAAGAAATCGTTTTCATCATTTCCGCCGGAGTATCAACAGCTCAGCTCGGCATGACCGGATGGGGGGTACGGGCATAGGGGTGAAGCACATAAAAAATGTTGCCAAATTTAGCAGAATGATTTTTCTATTTTTTTTTACTCATAAAAAACACACAATTCAGTCCGTCATGTTCGAAATGATTGATTGACAGTTAATGTTCTGTAACATTAGGCAAAACTCCAGTCCCAGTCAAAATTCGTTCCTTCTTCTTGGAGAGAGGGGACTGGCTCCAGAAATAGCTCCCCCAGAGAAGTCATAATAATAAGAAAATGGATGTGCTCCAAATAGTAAATATCTTCTTATCTCAACCGCACCACTGTCAGGACGCACACACATATATCTTACGCCCCCACAAAAGGGAATTATGCAAATTGTAGTGCTTGAAAAGTCATATTAGCAGATATGTCATTAAATAGAACTATAGTCACAACGGCTGGAAAAATCCATGCTCTCTCTTGCGGTTCCCCGGAGCCCGTGTCGTTTGAGAAGACAATGGCGTTTTTGGGGTGACAAGGGTACAACGAAAGCATTTCGGGAGGAATTCCACCGAAAGTATTAAATTTTGTAACTATGCTTCCCGGAATAATGCGATCTCGTCGGAGGGGATTTATTTTGAAGTAGGTGTGTCGGCAGTTATGCATTAGGTTTCAGCTGGCTCATCCTCTCCGAATACATAATAGACTTTATCCTCTCGGGTTACTCCCCGTGCAATAAATCTACTTGTGCTCCGTTAATTTTATTCGAATTAGACAAACAGTAAATATTAATTAATATTTTGCATATCTCTAGAGGACAGCACTCATTTTAATTATGTACTTGATTTATATTTCATCTTATCGTCGCTTATTTATCGATTTTCTGGCCAGAATCCGATAGGTGCGCTCTTGTACCTTGACCTTTCAGTGAAAACGAAACGGTTTTCTCGTTTTATACATAGGTACGTAAAAAGTTATCCTGACTAGAAATTCGTTCAATTCGTTTTCACTGATAATGCCTCTGGTTTACCGAAACACCAGCTTAGAATGACTTTTTATGTCTTTTTATGTCTTTTACTACTTAGTATGTATTTTACCGATTGTTTCAAATTTTTTTACTTTTTCTTACCAAATGAAAAACTTATATAACAATTTTTGACTTTTTTTAACAAACGGTTTCTTTGCATATTTCCAAAACTTATTACGCTAAGTTGGGCGTAATAATTTTCCTTGAAAGTATTAACGAAAGGCCACCTTCAGGATTTTTTTCATACATTTAGAATCAATAGTTTAGAAATTATAGCGGGGGACGCTTCGATAACGACCTTGCACAACCTTGTGACTGAAAGGTTAAATTCCAAAGGTCCGAAAACATTACACAACGTACATATCTAACGCCATCCCACTCAATGGGGTGTTAGGGATTGCTGAAAGATCGGATGGCCCAGAATCCGGTGAAGAATTTCGTCCGCTTAAGCGGAAGAACATATGGACGCTTTACAAAACACCGCTGGAAGTCGGTCATCCGATCAGCCACCGCACCCGCCGATGTCGCAAAGCCCTCATTGCAGCGCACTATGGGGCCAAATCTCAAAAAGCTGGCCAAAACCTAAAAAAAAAAGTTTTCAAATTGGGATTTTTTAATCTCAAATTGGCTAAAGTACTTCCCAGTGCTATAGAATCAAGCGATAATAGGACCCCAACTGGACGCTCACCCGTAGAATGCCAGCGTGAAAGTGGCATCCAAGGGTAGCAGTGATTGTGTGTTTTGAAGAGAGAAAAAGTTCTCGTTTTCAAGAAGGCACAAAATATTCAAAATTTGACAGATTTTAATAAAACAAAATGGAATCGTCAGTTAAAGATTAGTAGAATATTATAAAATTAATTTAGTTACTGTATTATTAAACACTAATTTTAGAGAGAGATAGACTTTTTTACATTTTATACTCAAAAACTATGTAAGATGCCATGTTAAAATGGAAATATAAAAAAAGTTCCACCGAGTACCGCTCTGAAACGATTGGAGGTGATAAATTAGATAAATAAGAAATAAAATTAAGAAAAAAAAGCGCGGCATATCACTGCCTTTCGATTTAATCGATTTTTTTCGAAACAAATGTATGCATAACCTGTTTCGCTGGACAAAAATCGAAAAAGTGATAAATCGTTTCAAAAGTCGGTATTATATGGTTCTCGGGGGCACTGATTTCGAATCTGATATCGGATTTACAAAATTCAAAATGGCGAACCGGAAGTGACGTAATATTTTACGAAAAAATTGAGTTAGCGCTCTGAAACTCGGTTTAATATTGTTTGCGGGGTCGCTGATTACGAATCTGATATGAGATACATAAAAATTCAAAATGGCGAACCGGAAGGGACTTAAATTTTTGCAATTTTTAATTTTATAAATCCGATATCAGATTCGTAATCAGCGCCCCCGGAAACCATACAATACCGAGTTTCAAAGCGCTAACTTAATTATTTCGTAAAACATTACTTCACTTCCGGTCCGCCATTTTGAATTTCATAAATCTCATTTCAGATTCGTAATCAGCGACCCCGCAAACCATATAAAACCGAGTTTCAGAGCGCTAACTCAAGTTTTTCGTAAAACATTACGTCACTTCCGGTCCGCCATTTTGAATTTTATGAATCTGATATCAGATTCGTAATCAGCGCCCCTGAGAACTATATTATACCGAGTTTCAGAGCGCTAACTCAAGTTTTTCGTAAAACATTACGTCACTTCCGGTCCGCCATTTTGAATTTTATGAATCTGATATCAGATTCGTAATCAGCGCCCCTGAAAACTATATTATACCGAGTTTCAGAGCGCTAACTCAATTTTTTCGTAAAACATTACGTCACTTCCGGTCCGCCATTTTGATTTTTCTAAATCCGATATCAGATTCGTAATCAGCGCCCCCAAAAACCCCCGAGTGAGAGATTTCAGATCGATAACTTGAATTTTTTAGTTTTGGCCAGCTTTTTGGGATTTGGCCCCACTGTGCAGCGGCCCGTTTGTGTGCTGGGTCTCGTTACACAACAACGTACCAGTTGAATAATTAAACGGGACCGCCGACTGCAATCGGGTGCATTTTGGCCGAATCAGCAACCCTGACCTAGGTGACAAGGTGAGCGCTGAAGAAGCACAAGTTGAGTTGTTAGCTTGATGTTGGACGAAGAAAGTAATCGGAGCCGGAAAAGTTACGGCGTTTGGAGTGTTGCGCGCGGAAACGGGAAATAAAATAAAAAGTTAATCAAGTGAAAAAAGGTGTTTGAAGATTTCACCCCGCAACTCGCCCCGATCTTGTTGGTCCCCAAACCCTTGTTGTGTGAGCCGTCCTTTGGAAATACAGTGACACTTGAGATACAGTGACGTCAACAGAGGTAAATAAAAACAACTTTTTTGAGTACACTATTAACTCTACGGAAAGTGGTCAAAAAAAATGTTTCCCAAAAATCTCATTATTTCTGTTTTGCGGCCATCAATTTTCGTCCGTATTATAATATAATAAATTTTATCTTAATAAGTATAGAAATAGGAGGGCCGTGATAAACAAAGACAGACGGACAGACCTAAACTATAAGGTTTCCTGGTTGACTATACAGCGGCCCTAAAAATGACGACCCCCAAACCAGCACTTATTGAATGGATATAATGGAGCCAATCCTTTTCAGTCAATCTAATCATGGTCTCACCCAGCAGAGTTCTAATCTGCATAATCAGAGTTCTAATCTGAAACCCGCAAAAATATAATCTGCCCTTCTAAACAGAGGCACAACCCATTCACAATCTAAGTTGATTGTCTTATCAGACATTATACCTATAGTCCGGTCAATATAGACATTCAAAGATACATAAATTCCCAATAAGCTGAAAGTTAGTAAAATTGTTCAAAACATAATTATAAATAAAATTTTAAACTCCATCATTTTTTCTCCATCCAGATTTTGAATCGTTATATCTCAGAAACCGTGGCTCTAAGGAAAAAAAGTATAGATATATATGGGTGAAAATAAACAATGTTGCACTCAACGGTCACAGCTATATAATTTTATACGTAAATGAAAAATCTATAATATGATATTTTATTTTCTGTTTCATATAAATTATCAAGCATTTCCATACATTCGCAAACCCAACGGTGACCATTTTTGAAAGTAAATTGCTTTTAAACATGTAAAATGTAAACTCCGTCCGCTGTCACCTGCTATAGGCATGGCTTTTCACTAAGTTTTTCCATTAATATTACGTTATTTTCAAACAAACCAACGACCCTATCCCATAAAGTAACTCAAAATCTTCACATTCCCGGAAAATTGAAACAATTGAGAAACGTTTAACAACGATAAAAAGAAATTTACCATTGTCCCTTGATTTAGACTAAATATTGTGCTCCTAAAGTTTGCTTCAAGTTTGAAATAAAAAAGCTTCGTCGATCCTGTTCAACTATACTAGGTAAATGCTAAAATACCATATAATTATTCACAAACTTTAGAAAGTCAATTTTGAACACTCTCAAAGAACTGTGCTCGTTTAAATATGAAATATCAGTTGAGGTTAAAAAAAATGTAAACTCCGTCCGCGTTTTCCTAGCGACACAAATTGACGATACGAAATTGCTCTTTTTTTAAACAAATGTGTAATAGAATTCTCTAAAATTTCCCTATTTTTTTATTATTTTTGGGCAAATCGTTTGCTAATTACATATAAAAATGTGACAGTTTGTAAACTCCGTCCGCGTAAACTCCGTCCCTATGATTCGGTATATTCAATATAAAAGGAAAACTTATTTTTTTAACGAAACTTGTAGTTGCAATATTTATAATTTATACTTATTCTGGTCCCATCTCTCGATTCTGATCGAAAAATAACTTAAAAAACCATATTTGAAATTGCCGAGTTTGAGAATCAAAAAGTGCAACATTTTTTATTTTCACCCATATTTTATAGATAATTTTATGATCTACAATTTTTATCTGGGGTAATTTTAAAATATAAACTTACCGTGTTGCTGAAAATCGCGAAAAACTCATTTTTTTTACCTTTGACCTCGAGTAAAATGTTTTCCATGATGGGGAATTTTAATATTTTATTTATAATTATGTTTTGAACAATTTTACTAACTTTCAGCTTGTTGGGAATTTATGTACCTTCACTCTTGTTTTTTTGTCTAAATTGACCGGACTACTAGTGATCTAATCAGATTCCTAACAAAATCTTCCTAGCAAATGAACAACCATCAAATCAAGAGATTCTCACCAATCTTAACCACCGATATCACTCAACAGGTAGTACGAACCAGGAAGCAGCACAAGGAGAACAGCAGCCACACAACCTTCCGTTACTGTGACTAAGAGCGACAAACACTTTGGAAGAAGTCTGAAATTTTTAATTTATATGAATTTATTATTACTTGAATTATATGGTTTTTAAAAAAGGAGATTTGAACTAGTTCTTTATTCCGGCAACTATATTTCTGTTCGTGCATAGAACGCACACTAAGTTTCTAAATTAAAAAAAGGTATAACAAAACTATTGAAAACATCTTAGATAATAATGATAGATGATGATGATTTGTAGAAAATGTCTGTCCGTCCGTATGGATGTGAGCACGATATCTCCCAAACGGTTTATTCGATTGAGCTGCCATTTTGCATGAATTGGAAGATCCCAGAGGTTTGTGTCACAATCCACTCTCTACTAATACGATTCTACCTGCACCCTTCCGGCACCGAACTCTCAAATGTAAATTACAACATAAAAACATTATACATACCCACCATTTGTTGGGTTCCAAATATACATCAAGATGTTCCACTTTTCTATAGAATAACTGATTTCATTTGTGCTTTTTTCCATCGCAACTTTGATGCCATCATCACAGCCGTGCACAGTGCACGCTCTACACGTCTATTAACAAAGGCGGGTAGGTAAGGTACCCGCGTTTGCCTACTTCATCGTGTGGAAAAACGTGAATTTTTTAAGCGTTGTGAAAAACGACAAAATGAAAAAGGTCGACGTCAGACGTTTCATCCACAGCTCGTTAAATATTCACGCGATGCCTTTCCGCCGTATAGCGTAATTACATCAGTCCCAACCGTCTGCTGAGTAACTGGAAGGAAAACAAGGACCGAGAAATAAAAATGTGGCAAGAAGTAGCATGTCACTTAAGAGCGAGATGTGCCCTGACCTCCATTATGGGGCAAAGTCACCCTGTTAAGCTAGCTACAATGTCCCTTTCATTACTCCACAGTGGCGGGCCGACTCCTCCCGAACTTTTGATGGAATTACTTCTTTAATCTCTCAATTCCAAAGTTGGTCATTCCTTGCCAGAGCTCGGCAAGGCTCTTGATTTCGAACGGTTGACTAAGCATTAAATCACGAAGCAAATCCACCTCTCAGCGCAGAGACATTTAGCGGGCAGAGTAAAAATAAAAATAAAAAAAACGACGCTGCCTGCTCCTTTTGTTTTCCAAACTTCCCAAGAAGAAATCTCCAACATAAATCTCCCATGCCACTTCTTGCTGATTGCGGAGGGCTGTAAAAACCTGCAAGCATGGAACCCACTATCTGGCTACAATGTATCCCTCGTCGAGAACAGCTTGAAGACTGAAGACCCAAACTGCAGGAGCAGCGGAGTAATCAGAGCTTTACAGCGCAACGTCCCCCGCAGCCCTTGACGCTCCAGCAATCACTGAAATTCGATTTCGGTTCGAGAACTTACATAAACGCTCAATTAGCGCGGCACAAAGTCGTCAATTAAAGATTTGCCCATCTCAGAGATCTTACAAAGTGCCACAGTGGCGCCACGCCACGCCACACATCCTTAAATCCAATTAAATTTCGAACGGCAGGATTCGTTAGTGTGATCGCAAATTTGACGAAGTGCCGCTTTGATGGGATGAAAGGGTCCCGCTCCCTTTATCGCACTGTCTGCCGAGCAGAAAGCGATTCCCTTTGAGCTGGAGCACCCGAAAGAACTCCGACTCTCAAGGACTCCAGGGGATGTGGGGACAAAGGTTACGTGATATTTGCCAGGCGTCGGGGGCGACCCACCAGGAATTCTCCTCCTGAATAGAGCTAAAGCCGTCTTTTGTGCTTCCAACTAATAAGTAGCACATTTTGCTACAAATCTTTGATGACTGGGATTTTCCTGGGCGACCCGGTGCGAACATAAGGGTCCTTTGTGTTTTTCTTAATTTTACAGGGCGCCTTTGTAGCCGCTCTTTGAACTTTTGTTGGCAATTGAATTCGTGTACAGTGGCAACGGAAATAGCATACTGTTTGTACCTTGTGACTCGAGCCGCAGAGAGAATACTTAAAAGGGGTTTAGGGCTAGTTACGAGATATGTTTGTGGCGCAGATCTGCTATAGCCCGCAGAGCAAAAGGTATGAATAGCTACTTACTTCGGGTTTGTTTATTCAGGATTATTTGAATATACATAAACGAATTAACGCTCTATTCCAATGCTTTTGAGCATAAATGAAAGATGGTGCATATGAATTGTTCCTTTAACCTTTCGAAAAACAAGTGGAGGGTTCATTCACGTGGGTCTCATGAAACCTCATGATAAAACTTGCCTGGTGGCTCTGCTAGTCGCGAAAAAAACATTAGGTGGTTTCTCAATTAAACCATTTAATTTTAACCAACGATTTTGATTTTTGAATCATTTGATAAATAAACCTTTATTAAAAATATACTGCAGCTGACACATTTTTGTCAATATGCTTTAGTTGTATATCTCATCAAATTGTGAAAATGAAATTACCCTAAGGTTTTCGAAAGCAAAATTTAGTTCCAAAAAAAAAGAGTGTGTGAGCCATACACTCTTTCTCCCATGCTGGGCGACCAATTTTGAAACCCCTTGATCCCAGTAGATCCACTCCAGCTTCTTTCATCCAACATTGTGACTGTGTGACTTCCAGAATCTTCCATTTTTTTTTCTCTAAATTTCCCAAGCATCCCCTGCTGTTATCTCCACACTTAAGTCAAGTTCACTTCGCACCAGAAGTACAACATTTGTTGCAGCGCCAAGCTGGCGACCATAAATCAAGTCACCCACCACGCCCGACGGGTCAAGGCGTCAATTGGAAAATTCAGAAAGCTCACACGTGTCCAGCAGCAAAATGCCCTTAGGGACCCAAAATGGCTGTGAAGGGCGATTTGGGGCTCTCGAAATTAATGAATTTTTGACTAAAGCTGCAATTAGTGAATTTTGATTCATGGCTGAAATAATGCTGGCCGAATTTCAAGGCGGAAATGCCATCATTAATTTGCGCACCTGTGAGGGCAGCAGGTGAGCAAATCGGAGGGTATTCCAACTGGATCCGCAGGTGAGGCACATACATCGCACAAAGGGTTATAAATCCGGTAAAGGCAGCACACGTACTTTGATCTTTATGATATTAAGCAGTTAACAAAGGGGGCTGGCGTGTATGAGGGGATAAATGAGGACTTGAATTGTAACATCCACTTCGATTGGAAGAGCTTTCAGAACTCGCTAAAGTACCCACTTCAACCCTTTTTATTTGCAGGATAAAATATATCCTGTAAACGTATTACGGAGGGAAGATCTACGAGCATCACTTAAGCTGCTTTTGGTAGCAATAAATCGAGAACTTTTTGAGTCTGCCTCTTATTTACAGCACAATAATGGCGCAATTTTCGCAAAAACATTTCTTGTACTGCAGCCATTTAAAGTGCCCCATAAATTATTCGCACTTAGTGCTGCGAACGCTTAATCAGGGGGCGAGTACTTGGATTACGCTTAGATTATGTGTAAGCGGGCGCAGTTCCAGCGGAGGATAGGCTTCCCGACCAAGCCATTTCAAAAAATGAGCTCCAACACAAATAGCAAGTCGTAGTCGTCGCCGTGACAAATTCCATTTTTCTAAGCAAATATTTGAAGGGTTCGACGGGATCCTCTGCTGCAGACCCATTGACTCCCTCGACGTGATAAGCTAGTTTGCATAAACTTCCAGATTTTCCAAAGCCAGGCGATGTATGGCTGTAAATTAGGTCGAGCTTGCTGTCCTGCTGCTGCTATTTTCGGGTAAAAATTTATTCCATCTCCACGCCCTCCAACAGTGCGGGTGAAATAAAATTTTCTTGGAAATCTTTGGGAGAAGGTTTGCCTTATCAGTAGAGAAGTAAATCAATATGTTCTCGGAATTGTCCCCAAGGCAGCGACAGTGCCCTAGAATTGATGCGGTGCACATAGGATTTATGGAGCTGCTCTCCATATAATGTACTCCCTGTTTTCGTTCGATATTTGAAAATAATTTACGCCAATACAGGCAAGAATTTATAGGCAAATATTTGTGAAATATAAAGTGCGCACATACGTACATATAAGTTGAGTGAGTGAAATTATTCACTTTCCTAATTTTACAAACCTTGGGAGAATAAATTCGTTCAATTTTCTTTAGTTTTGTCCAATCATGTAGCCGTGAGATAAACAGGCAGGCATTTAAGTAAAGGAAATATACCTTTAAATCATTTACATGAGCTACAAGATTTTCAGTTATGAACACAAGGTATAAGAGTTTGCTATACGGATTACAAGTCCGGTTAATCTGAACTAAGGCTATTAAGTTGTTAAGAAAAGAGTTTTCAATCTCAGAAGAGGGACCTGTTGATAACAATCTTGTTTCGTCTTCCATAAGAAGCCACGCTATTTTGCTCAAGTTGATGTCACCAAGCACACAGGCATACATACTTGCATATATCATCGGTATCCAAAAGTTTAAATAATATATGAATTCACTGTTACCAAAGTATCCGTTTTAAATTTCCAGGCCGGAAGAAGAATATATATAACAAATTGCGTTAATATTTCGAACCTATTATGGCTCGATGGAGTTAATTGAAATTTTGACAAACAATACCATCACGTACTGCCCGCAGAGATGCATTATTTGTCGTTATTAGTTTCCAATACCGTATCAAGTTGACACAAACGTCCCTTCCGGAAATTGCTTCGACATATTAAAAATTGACAAAGTTTGGATCTGGCATGGATGCCGATAATTGTCCACGGCATAATCTGCCCACTCGCAGTGCATTGATTGCTATGAAAGGAAACAGCATAAATCCGTAACAACTGCATCCGACAAATTTGAAATGTCCCCATCTGCCGTGCCAAAATTTTCCCATATAGCCCCAATCAGTCCAGCCGGATTTAAGAGATAAACGGGGAAATGGAACTGGTCAAACATTTCCAGAACGACACTTTTCATGTAGCTGCAGCCCGGCGTCACTTTGCACAAAGACCGGGTATAACACGAACGCTTTTCCGGTGGGTGTGAGTATGGATGTTTATGCCATCCTCTATGAGCGCAGCACTCAAAAGAACCCGATAATAGCTTCGGGCGGCATCAACTTTCAATTTTCTCGTTTTCCCAGTGACCCAAAAAGATTGGCAAGCCTAACAAAAGTTTGATTTTTCCAAAAGGGTTGAGCTGCCCTGTCTGAGGACAAATCCGGATCCTGCGGCGGACTGCTTAACGTATTTTATATGTACCATAAAGCGCTTATATAGCAAAGAAACATTTCTGGAAAATTGCATTGCAGAGGTGTACAGCCTGAGGGTCTGTCAGCAAAAGCAAAACTCTAAGCTGAAATGGGTAGGCATCTCTAATCTACACGTATACATGGTAGAATAAGTCGCTCTGCTCGATTAAAGACAAAAACAAATAAATTTTCTTATTGGACAAAAATTCATCATCCGACCTTGTGACCTACAAATGCGTAGTCCGTAGAACTAAAGAATAAAAGGTTCCTTTGAAGTATCAAAGCCAAATTGTCCAAATATAAATTTATTTTAAAAAATGTCTTGACATTAACAAATGTAAAACTAGTCGTTAGTAACGATGTACAATAGAACACATCAAACGAAGAATGGAATACTTCCTAACAGACACATAGAAAAATTTGGGTATGTCCAACAGGGTTAACACTTCTAAAAAAGTATAACTAAAACTTAAACTTAGAATTTAATAAAATTTGTAAAAATGGACGGCATTTAACATCCCTCTGACCATAATGTGCCAGAGAAGTGATTATATTTCTACTTAAAAAAAAACTTAGGAAAGTAAACGTGTTACTTCATTTCTCCCACTGGCATCGTTGAAACAGTACTGTGTGGTGTAGTTGGACGTGATCCGGCCAGAGACTGGGTAGTAGAAGCATTAAGAGATTGCATAGCGCCCATCTGGGGTAAGATGATATTGCTAGTAAATTAAGATGGGTAAATAAAAAAGTATACAAACCCTTAAATGCGCCAAATCTTCCAATTTAGTCAAGTCAGCCAGTTCAAGGTACAGCGAGTAGACAAGTACCCATCCGTAGGCGGACGCTAATATTATTATGATCCAACAAAGCACTATCAGAACGTTGTAGGCGAATATCAAGTCGTTCACGATCGCGAAGAAAAGGAATGCAAACAATCGGAATGCTGTGAATACGGCAAACGTCCAGAGCCATGGCACAACCTTCGTCTCGTACTCCTTTAAGACAGAGCAGACGATTAAAGGATTGCAGTTTTAGGGAAGAAAAATGATTTATTAACTAGGTATGAAAGTGTCTAGTGTTACTTGCTCAAATGCGTTTCTTGTACCTTAGTAGGTCTTCTATTTTTCCCACTCTGATTATGCTAGGAAGGCGTGCAGTTAGTCGGAAAGTTAGTTACATTCGATCTTAAACGAACTACCTTATATGATTACAAGTGTTAAAAGGGTTAGAAGGGAGAAATCTACTTGAAATTCGTCGCAATCTTTGGGGTGAAATTAAAGACAACCCTATCATCCAATGAAGGATGGAAAGGGAGCGACAGGGTCTGAATTATGTACAATGAAATTTTTCCAATTTTTGTTGTTGGACAGAAATGAAAAGAGGCTCCAGAAGGATGATGTTCTCTGAGCTACTCACTTTGCGCAGGGCGACAATCAGCAGGATGCTCGTCACGAGGATGACAAGGGCTCCAATCAGCGAGAACAGCGCGAAGACGACCAGAGCGTTCCGCACTGAAGTGAAGCTATTAAAATAAATTTATACAATTTGAATAATTTACCGTGAACATTGCCGACGTAAACAAATTCGTACGAGATGACGTAGTAGCCGTAGTGGGTAGAACCAGGAGCTGCCATCGCCAGGCAATAGATGTCGAAGGCCGAGGACGCTATTGTGAAAAGGGCGACAAACTAAAGGTAAAAATAGTTAAGCTTCTGTGCCGCGCTGCTTAAAATTATTGAAAACATACGAGTGAAAAGAAGCCCGTGAGTAAGGCGCCCTTCTGAATGTCCATGTACTGATTGTTTTTCAAGATGGGCTTCTGGTACCATGGGATGCGGACAGACTTGAGCGAGCGTGACTTTACCGAGTGGAGATTCGTCGATGATCTTTGAGGAAGAGAGTAAACACAAACAAATGCACATAACGTTAAAAACACAGAGGAAAACAAATATTTCCTACCTTCCAGTCATATGAGAGTACACCGATGGTGTGGACCGGTAGGTCGAGGGAGTTTTTCTTCCGTAATTCATGTTGGCTTTGTTACCTAACGCACTTAAGGGCACTGAGTTTAATTGCCAACGGCGAAATTCACTCTTTTATTGATAATTGGCGCAAATTACTTCTGGTCAAGTTGTTTGGGCGTCACCCAACACACGAATTTGTGTCACTTCTCGTTAAGCACTTTATTCTCACTGCTAAGCTGTTCTTCATTACTTTGTTTAATTGGCATTTAGTTATTTGCAATGCATCTGGAAAAGTTACACCCAACTCTCAACCGAAATAAAGAAATAAACAAAAATTCCTCGACGCTGACTTATCACTAGAATGGGAGCTGTCACAATAAGCTCAGGGCTGTCACCAGTTACCACGGTAACGTAATACGCAGACTGGAAGTAAACTTTGAGTTAAGTGGTGGGTGCAATTCTCACGGGCTTGGGTCGGTCGGAGAAATGTTTGGGTTTCTTGGACTCTGTCTGCTTAGATTGAATTTACGTTTTTAAGACGATGCAAGTTAATTTATTTCTGCCTAATAACGATTAATGTATGCACTATGGTACTTGATAACTTTTCTGGAGCAATATGCGTATTCCTACTAGAGGGCGCTGATAGCTAACTGCGCAAAGTAGGTAACGCAGTATTACGGATATGATGTACGAGAGAGTTAAAAAAACGCAGTGATACCGCAGTTCTAGCCAAAGCTTTGTCTGCCCGAGGATAGACCAAACAGCGCGTTTTACGGTGCACAATTTGATGTGAAATATACCTACAAGAATATAAGTTGAAAGTGGTATCAAATGAAAGCTTACTTATCTCTCTATCGAAATATCCACGGGTGCTTGGTCGGGGCTGGACCAATTACGAGGCAGACTCAATTTTATGATTTAACTGCCGACGGCTGATTTTATTTCTTTTAAGGATTTTTTCCACGGTATTAACGCGATTGCCTTCAAATTTTGTTTGTAGCCGTCTTTCTATAATATCCAACAACTGTTAAAAGCATTTCAGAAAAGTCCTATCCTAAGGGTGTTAAAGTGAAGTGTTTAAATTTTAACGGTTTTCTTCTTTTTCCTGTAATTCTTAAAGAACACGCAATTCTCAGACATTTACTTAGTTTTTGACAAAAAGCTCGCTTCGTTTCTTTTCTTCTGCAATAACGCTGTGTGCTCACAGTCCTTCACCTTCGCATAAAAAGCACAAAAGTCGTTACAAAAACTGCCAGATGACTGGACGTGGGAATAATTTTGCTGACATGGAACTAGTCTAAATGAGATTCCTCTGGGCGGAAACGGGTGATTCTAAAAAAAGTCCATGCATGCCTGCAAGTAGAAATTCCATCAGAGCCCAGAGAGTGGTATCGCACAAAAAAGCCTTCAATATTGTAAGTGGGTCACGCCCTTGCGCCAAAAACAGGGTAAAAGAAAATTTCATTGAGGAGACCGACGACCGAATCCTTTTTCCGAGAAGGTCACTTCCACCTCACCGATTGACAGCTGAACGGACGAATTACGTCCGTATCCATCCTAGATATCCCTGACGACGTTCCGGGTGGAAAGAAATAAATGCCTGTTCATTAATTTCGATCAAAGCGTGCTCCATTAATTTATGTAGGAAATTTGAAATCCCTGCTCTTATGCCCTAGAACCGCAAATCCAATAAATCAGCAGCGGCGCGGCACTCGGCACCTTTTCAAGGATATTAATGAAAACGAGACAGTCATTATTGGGGCAATTCAACTTATTGTGGCTGCAAAGTCTCCGAGGGTTAATTATGTCGTTTCCATCTAATTAAAATAATTTCGCGTCTTTATAGGCTCTTCGGTGCGCCGTTGTCGCTCGCTTAGGTGATTTGAGCGCGGTTATTACACCTGGCTGCCTTGGCGCCCGTGACGGGGAGCTTCGGTTTGTTTTAACGAGCTTCCGGTTCGATTGTAAGCTACCTCACGTTTGTGTTAATTCCAGGGGCGCAAGCAAGCATTGGGCCATGGATCCACATCGGTCCTTTTACACAATTGCGACGGTTAGGTCCTTTTACGACCGAAAAATTGAATTCCGGAACGAGAATAGTCCTCCGTGGAGAAGGTCGGCTCTGGTACTCAGCAGCGTCACGAAATTGGCTCTGTCGTGTATGCACTTCTTATCAAAGGAGCGTTTTTCTGCTGGAAATTGCTACCTCTGGCTGGCCAAGTAATGGAAAATCTCAGGTAAGCATACGTATGTCGCATGCACATCTCGTAAACAAAATTAAATTCCCAGTCATGTGCATTCTGTGTAAGTGCCTTCATCATCCCCTTTCTGACAGGGAGCCGGCTGTGGCAAAAAGAGCCGGATCGCCTGTAATTTTATATTAAAATTCATTCACCTGCCGCACTGAATCAACACATCCCCGAACAGCATGTTCAGGTGGAACAGGTGGAAATAACTCGGTCCTGCCCACCCACCCACCTCTCCAAGTTATAAATTTGCTGTATGCCAGCTATGATAAATTTATGCGCGGAGGCATTTCATATTCGTCAACTTGCGAATAACAAGGAAGCTCTCCTGTTTGCATTCGGGCCGGTGTCGCTCCAAGACACGCTCTATTCGGGATTCATAAAAATGCTGATTAGATTCCACCAAGTTGGTAGGGACTATATTTTGTTTTGCTCCCCCGCATGTGCTGCCCTTGTCCAGGCACGCCGATGATGGGCCGTCCTGTCGAAGGAATGCATAACCTTTACATGTTCCGGGTCTGCGACCGTTTTTACTCCTACGGCCAGACGAACTCCCCCCGTACGAGTCCTGTTAGTGGTGCGGAATGGTATGCCCAACTTTGATTCATGTGTGACGTTACATATTTTGGTTTCTGTTTTTGTCGCTGTAATGGACATTTTACCGAGCTCTGGAATGTAGTCGGTCGGGGTTTTTGCTATTATCCATTACTCGCATATGGTTCCATTGCAATTCCAATTACTTGGAGGTCGGAGGTCTGATGTAGGGATTACGATATGACTGCTCAGTGTTAACAAGAAACTTTGGAATGCCAGTGCAATGAGCTTGGTGGTTTTGGGCCCTACCTATTGCATTCCGCTGACAGTATGAGGTTTATGCCCCCGGCAGTAGCCAGTAAGAAGCGAGTATATGGTATGTAGGTGGGGGGAACGGCAACAGCAATTTATGTAGATACAGTTACATGCAGTGGGTTAAGTTGCATAATCGCGGAAGGGGTTTCGCAATATGTAAATTATAAACCTATGGGTACGTCATTAAACAGCTACGAAGAACACAGAAATAATGTCGCCTTATGGCACTTCGTACTCGAACCAGGAAGCCTCAAATAGTTCGCAAGGAAATTTATGTTAAATTAATGGATGCAAGGGATTAATGAACGCGTTGGGGTCCTCGATCCATCCAACTACATACAGATATGCCCAAAGTATTATCACCTTTAGATATTTGATAAAAATATTTATTAGTATTTCGTAAACATTCCTTTTGAATTTTGAAACAATTGTATCCTACGGGGCATTCCACTTATAGCATTTTGGCTTTTGTGACCAAATCGGTGGTATTTTCACAGACTTCCTTCATTGCTTTCTTTTGTTTTATAAAAGCTCAGATATTTTCGATATATGTAGGTTTCATATCTGTCAAGGATTTGGATGCCTTTCGTCGTTAAATATCCGGTAACTTTCATCGCCGTATGACACGGAGCCTTTTCATGCATGAATGCTCCTTCCCCCGTTGAATTATTCATTCAAAGTCGGTACCACCTGTGTTAGTTTATGCCGCAGAATGGCTCGATTCGCCTCGCGTTGACTGGTTGTGATTTTTAGTGGAGTGATGTGTGAACTGACATTTCAGTTTACAGTAACTGGTGAAGCGTTATCGTACCATGCGCCCAATTACCTTCATTCAGCGTTAGTTGAACAACCTCAAATGTGATTTCAACAAGATGGAGCTACAACACACACTACAAGAGTCACACTTGATATCTTAAGAAAGATGTTTGGTCCGCGCGAATAATTTCAAAAGGTGGGGAAATTCGATGGTCTCCATGCTCACCAGATTTCACGGTATCAGACGTTTTAATTTTTTCTTTGGAGTCATTGAAAAGAAAAAGTTGGCATTAACGATTCAGGAGCTAAAAGCCAACATGGAACATGAAATTGAGGCACTACAGCTGCAAAATTTACCCACAAGAGCCCGTTTCTGCGAAGCCGAAAAAAAGATATAAATAAAAATGAACTTAGGAAAATAAACAAAACAAAAGTTATATGTCTTTTAAATCGACCGGCACGCTTGGAATACCTTGTAGAACACGTTTAACATGAAAACGGTAACTCCTATAAAAAAAAGTCAACGAACTTTTTTTGCAGGAGATCTTTAGCTTTAGTTTTAAATAAAAATTTGTATTTATTATTACCACATATTGTTAGAAATTCAACCTTTGCCTAAGAGTGCGCGCAGAGTGTAACAAAAGTAGTTTTTGTGCTCATTACAGGACCATTCAGAACTCCAATCCCACATTTTCCGGCTGATGAGATGATAAAAGCACGGGAGACCCTCAATTCAGTTGCTTAAGAGATAGAGCACTGAATCCGGCCGATTTAAAGCTGGGTCATTCGTTGGGATTTCAGCTCACGTCCCTGGCCAGAATGAGGGAGAAGTATCATAACCTATAATAATTTGTTGAGTCCGACGCAGCCGGAGGATTTTATTAAAACTCTTCGCATCGGTTCGGCTGGTTTCGAAAAGTAAAGGAAACGAGCCTCCCGCCATCAGTACGAATTTACGTCTTACTTTATTCCTGCAGATACACTGACGTACCTGATTTTTGTGACAAGGGGATAAAAAGGATTCCTGATATCATTCAATGTTCCAGCCGTGCCAACAGTATACCGCTCTCATCCTCAACGTGCGATGGAATAACTTAACATTTTATAGCAAAAAAATTTGTTGATGCGCTCCGGCAAAAGAAATTTAATCAATTCACCACCTTTTTTCGACGGTGATAAAAGATTGTCTGATGAGGATTTTTTTTGGGTTATCCTCGGGCACGAAAACTCTGGAGGTTTTTATTAAGTTATTGAGCCGTCAGAAAGGTTGAAAAGTATGCCTATAAATGCCTCCCAGGGATTCAACGAGGGATTTTTTTTGGGTTCTGCATTGCGGTACTGCAGTGGGCAGATTGCTTGTTTCACACCTGACACCAGTCATTAGGCTTCAGAAAATCTCAGCACAGAGATTTGTGTAATCCAAAAAAAAAACTTCATAAATTTTACGTGATCCATCATAATACCGTTTTTGGTAGGTTGCCGTTTTCATGATTAAATTAGTGTGACGTTCCATTATTCAGCATTGCCCAGGTGTAGACGCAATTGATTGATTGGGATGCTGCGATTAAATTTTCACGACTTTCAATTGAGTAATGCTGACAATAAGTGAAACTGATAAAGATGGAAGACTGTTGATATTTTGGTACTCACAGTTTTCAAATTGTGATTTTCATCAAAGGAGGAGCCAGCATTTCTAAACCAAACAATTTTAAATAAGTGAGTACAGTACATCGCGAATGGTTTCCTACGAATAAATTAACAGGAGCGGATTAAACTCGGGAAATGGAATCAGGACACCTTTCTGCACAAATCAGGAGCTCAGAATTGTTTAATCTGTAGTCAGTCTTGCGAGAGGCGAAGCGTGAAAAAACAGTGAAAATAACTATGTAACACATTTTGATTTCACATTGGTAAATAGTTCAATTAATTCCCGGAAAAACTGAACAGAATGTATTTTAAATCATGAAATAAAAGTTTCCACTAAAATTTCAAATCCCCATTTCGTTCAATTATATTTAAAACGTGCGCACTTTCAGGACAAACTTGTCGTTACTGAAATAAATATAAATCTGAAAATATGAAATTTCTCGTGCCATTTTTGTTCAGATTTCCACGTAAAACAATTTGCTGGTCATGTTTTTTACGCCCATGCAAAAAGAAACTTATTTTTAGTTGAACAATTTTACTGCATGCGTCCATGCGGAACTTCAAACCAGGCTAAACGTGCACTCCTCAAAAACCTCTCCGCTCTACTACTGGTAACTAAATCTAACACCACTCACAAATATTTTTTAAATTACCAGGTGAAGGCCGTGCTTACTAAAATATTAAAATCCTGCGACATGGCCTTGCAAGAAAATTATAATTTTCGCTAAAAGACCACCCTTCACCCAGATCCTTCATTCAGCTTGAGGACACCGAAGTGTGGCATGTCTATGAACTGCAACTAAGCCCATCCTTGACATGTTCATTGGAAGGCAGTGAGCCATTAATTAATTAATCACCGGCTACAGAACAGTGTCAATCACGGCCGAAAGCGGCTGGGCACAACACGTAATTACTATCTTTGATTTCCCGGCAAGTAATTAAGTTTCTCATTAAAGCTTGAAGGATAGGCCCCCAGCCCCTGCTCAGGAGCAGGTCTTTAAACAAACTTCAGATAGGCACTAGCTGCAATGCTGAATTCGTTTTCAATTATCGCAGCTATTCCGTGCTGAAGTCATCGCAGATTTTTGTGCTTACTCTGAGGAGCTTCGACTCGCCCCTATTGTTGGATTGCTTATACTCGGACTAAGTTTTAATCCAGAAATAAACTGCAAACTTAAGCTGCACTGCAGCAACCGGGGGATTTGGAGCTCTGAGGAGGGTCTGGTCCGCGTTTTATGAAAGGCAAAGAGCTCTACGTCTATAAATCCGCCCTCGTTAAATTGCGACATTAAATCTGATGACCCTCTGAGAAATGCGATTGTCTCTTTATGGCGTCTTTCGCCGAATGGTTGAGTTGAATGCGATAAAGCCGTAACGAGGCCTTAAGAAAGCGACATTTCCTAGGCCACTTTGAATCGCAGAGGGCTCAATGGTAGATGGTTTTGAGGATTGCTGAAAAATCCCCAGTAACGTTTCCCCATTTCGCGTCCGAAACGAGGCAATTGATAAATACGCCACAAAGCCCGCTCCACTCGGTCGTGTTGAAAGGTGGCATATAAAATTTTTCCACATCATTGGGCGAACCATTATAACCTCGGAACGACACGTACGCAACAGGAATCCCTTTCAACAAAACAAATTTCCAAGGACTTCTCGGGCAGGCCAGAATCGACGAAAAATCGGCTCCTCTGGTCATGGCCGAGGGTGAGCCTCGACCAGATTCCTCATTTTCCTCCTAAAGCCACAGGCCCCAGCTACTCCGCAGACAATTGCTCGAGCGAAAGTTTGATCTAAGCCGGTTGAAGCTCTGGTACAAATGGAGCAGTTGACCTGAATTTAAATGAGCCATCAATTTCCCATTTGAGAGGTTCAGTACGTGGAGCGCCTTGTCCAGGCTTCTCTGGCTCACGTACTTGAGCATCCTGCTGGAGGACGTCAGTCACTATGGCAGAGCTCAACATTAATAAACAAAAGCGTGATGGGACGGAGAAGGAGGGGCATTTCCCAAACCAGTAATAGCCGCAAGGGTGGTGACCCACGGCCCTTTTTTATAAGCAATTAATCTCAGTCTGGATTGCTTGGACAGTTGTTTCGCGAACGTACATACATTTCGGTTTAATGAAGCACATTTGCAGACTGTGCGGGGAATACATTAGCAGCCATTAGCGAATTTGGATTATGAGCAAACACCTACTAGGCGCCCATCAGATTTGCCTCGATATACAATCCGCACGGCTCAGGTTGGCCTAGTTAAATTGTGTCAGCGGTTGATACGGATTTTTGCCTGTTACGATTTCAAATAGCAGAGTGGTGTGCTAAACAAGCACTGCGCCTGTAATCCTGTAATGGCTTTGCTGTATATGGGACATTTTACGTAAAATAAGATCGCAGTGAAATATTTGCCACGTTGACATAAACCAGTAGGTAGACACAGCGCCGGCCGGCCTTAGCCACTCGGGGTCCCCGCGCGAATAATTTTATTTATTACCAATTGCCACCTGACAACTGCTATTGCATATAAAAACAAACACAAAATTATAAGAGTACAATTAAAACAAAATGAGCTCCTAATTAACTTTCTCGTCGTTAATTCGCACGAACAACCCTCGACATCGAAGACAGTGGGAGGCCGTACGTGGTTCGATGATGAGTCAGTGCTACGTATATGAAGTAGGTAATAGCTTGTAAACCTCAGCGAATGGGTTTGGACGTTAAAGATAATTAGACTCAAACTCGGGAGCGTCAATTTGATTGTTAATTAATATTAACAGAAATATAATTTTCGGCATTGTACGATGTTCATACAAAGGTAGCAAAGTGTGATCCTGCTAAGATTATGTAAGAAGAGCATATCAAACCAACTTACGCTGGCACAATAATATTGGCTAATTCTTGTGAACGATGACGAATTAATGGCCTGGAGTTTCACCAACGCTTTCTCTCAAGGCGGTTAGGTTAGGGTTAGGCTTTTCAGTGAACGTTCAGTACGAGGACCAATTGGTGACTTATTGTTCACAATCGAGCTAGTTTCCTCATATTTTGTTATTAATCTTCTTAAGGGGGACCACTAGTGTGACTGTTTGAAGAAAAGGATGTTTTCGTGAATTTTTTTTAAAGAATACTGCTGGATGGAACGTTTTAATGTTTTAAGGATATATTTGGGGATATATAAAAAATTAAAAATTCAGCGAGTTATTCGCAATCTCCCAAGGCTCCAAAAAGAAAAGTCCATCCACTGCTACAGTGATAGCGACCTTCACAGTACTTGAAATCAAAAAACTAAAAAAGTTTATTAAACTAGAAGGTATTGCCCATGACCCTCGATCGAACAAAAATATTGAAAATTACATTTTTTATTCGATTGGAAAACTGGAGGCTCATGGTATGGAGAAACATATATAAAAGAAGTTGCAACAAGAATCAAATTGATCGGATGATTTGTCTTCGAGTTATAGCTGCAGCAAATTTGCAAATTTTGTGGTTTCGAGTAAAACGCGTTTAAAGTTTAAGCTACTGATTTCATGGTTAGAAATCGAGAAATATCATACCGACTGCTAATCTGCTATTCCAGGCCCATACAGTGGACATTCCTCTTCTTCGAAAAACACCTGTAGGGCTCAATACCTCAAGGTCAACAATAGAAAGCAGAATCCCTTTATAATGACCTTCCTGGCCAACAGAGCCCGAACGATATCACAGGTACGGTCCCTAAGCTAACGCAACTTTTGTACCGATGAGCGACTGCGTTTCAGATGGCTGTAACTCAAAAACTATTTGAGATATGCACTTGAAATTTTAGTATGTTATTACATAGGTATAAACTATCGAAATGTACAAAACGATTTTTTCAAAATTTCACACTAGTGGTCCCCCTTAATCTTAAGTTTGCAAACTGATGCAGAAAAATTTTCTCCATTTTTGTTCGAGTTTTAACACCATATTTACTAATCGCAGTATTGACAGATGTACTATACATAATAATTATTAGGGTTGCCAACCATTATGGCAATTTAAGTAGGTATTTGCATTTACTATTTTCATTATTATCAATTAATGGATAACATTTAATGTAAAAATTGTAAAAGCGCATTTTCAATAATCTAAACCAATCCATTTGCATCACTCACCTCCGTTCTCCTCTACTTAAGATACAATCATATGATCCATAGGGAGATATTCACGACTTTGGGTATCACTTTGCATCGGACAAGACGAAACAGATGATTGCCCTTGTATAATGGAATCCAATTCCCGGACAACATCAAAAATGTTAACGAAAAATATTCATGAAGTGGCCATAGGTGCTCCAAGGATATTACAGGCTGTCAGAGAAAGCATCGTCGCAGCCGTCGCCTCTTGATATCGGCCTGAAGACGAGACATGCCAATCCTTGTGTCCTTTAAGGAGCTTTGATTGTTGACATATCAGACGTCCTCTCGCCCAGCCGGCTCCCCCCCCCACAAAGGGCATTATCGACTCGCATTTCACAATATTTCGAATAGGAAATTTTATCAAGCAGGACATGCTCTGAATCGAATTCTCGAGCGATGGTGCCCGGGGCTGAATCTGTCGATTCAATCTATCCCTGTCTCCGAGGATAAGGGGGATAAAGAAAGACAAGGGTTGGCCATTCAGGACGATTCCCATAGTGCTTAGTTGCATATTTGATTGGAACGGCCACGTTCCGTATTTATTGGGCATTCGCTTTTATGTTTATACCAATATTTGCACAGTTTCCTAACCGAGGGTAGATGCCGGGCGGACCACCACTGGAGGTGTGTTTTATTGCGTGGGAAGAGGGACATTAATTACATTTGGGTTATGGCTGGGAACAGATTTTCGCACTATGGACTGCCACCGACTAACCCCACCTTGATCCCTTTTCTAGTTCTGGTCACCAATAAAACGGGGACTTTAGGTGCCATTAGAGCCAAGTGCCATGCAAAGTTCCTTCGTATATTAAAATTGAGAAAATCCTGAGAGTGCAAAATTGCTGGAACCATTTGGTGGCTGAGATTCTTCCGTGTTCGGAGGTCTGCAATTACAGCAACCTGGTAATCTCGTTGAATGCGGTGCGGTTGACTTTAATGTCGAATCTGGTACGGTGTTTACGACTTAATAAAATTCATGGTATTCCATGCTCAGCTTAAAATTTCATTCGCACCCAATATCGCCTGCTTGGGGTGTCGAGTCACAATATGCTGTGTTAGGGTGGACAAATTTGTAGGCCTGCAAAAAATGTTTAAAAAAATCGCACACGACTTTAATGTACTTTAATAAAATTTTCGTACATGACGTAAGGTGAACACTATGCCAATGGGTAATTTTTCATTTCTACGGACCCTGAAGTACTAATTTGAAAGCTTTAAGCTAAAAATGTGTGAACGATACGGTGCCCAAATATTTCTATTGTCCTAAAAAAAGGTACGACAATTTTCAATGTTCACCATCAGCCATCAGGTGTAATTTCCATCCGCAAGGAAAGTAAATCATTCTTGGAGAACTTCTCTCAAGACTTAAAATCTGGGACTACGTGAAGAAACCTTGTAGGCATTTAATATATCCAAAATATTCAGAAATAACGATTTAGAGGTCTTCTGTCAACACACGAGGAGAGGTTAGAAGGCATCCATAAGAAATTCCACGATGAGATGTTTGCCTTTAAAGACAAAAAGGTCAATGGGACGCCAGGAATTACTCTTGAGGCGTCGACCTCTTTGATGGATTAATATTAAAATTTTTCACTGTCAAGCCCAATTGCTCGAAAATTCTTAAGCGGAGAGCGGCAAAACTCTGAATTTCTACCCCAACAATTTTCAATTAAGCCTACGCACTAGGCAACATCAATTTCAATTTGAGAAACAACCACCGCGCTCGAAAGTCCTTGCCGCAGCCTTTGAATTGAGTGTGCGGTAGGGCGGTGGACAGAGGAGTCCCCGAAAAGGTTGTGAGCTTCCCTCTTGGAATAAATTCGAAATTGTTGCTAATGCCATGATGGCCTACAATTTCTAGTAGTGCATCGTACACATTTCTGCTGGATTGCCCGCATCCGACACTTTACAGCTCCTTGGAGCAGTAAACAAGCAATCTGATCCAGGCCTGGGTGGGCAACTGTGAGCAACTGTAAGCTACTACGGGCAGCTGAGGTATTAACTGCAGTAGTCCTTGAAGTGCCGCTCGCAAGCGATGTTGGGCATTTGATCCATTAAAGTGTCTACTGCATGTGTTGAATAGGGCGAAACTAATAGGAGTCACCTCTTGCTCATCTGCATTACAAAGTGGATACACGACGCCCTTTGCCTTTCGGGGGGCGGCCGCCGTTGCTCTACAGAAGTAGAACAAAGATGGCACCGTGCCGCCCTGGCAGACCTCATTTTCTGCTCTATAGCGAAGGAATATTAAATTATGAAAGTGGATCATGCACACATTGGTTCTGGGACAATAACGGGACTCTGCATTCTGCAAAAGGGCAGAAAACTGAGTTTATGGACAACTTGGAGCTAGCAAAGAAACAGAAGTGTTCTGAGCACTAGGAACAGCACTCAGCCCCGGAGGTTTTTGACCTCTTTAACTGCTGCCGTTTCGCCCCATAATGTGCGTTTGTGCTGAATTTATAATGAACTTAAAAAATGTACTTGCAACCGGGTGCCCCCAACCCCCACCCTGTCCCTGCACGGGCGGCTGGGTCGAGAGCACATATGCAGAGAGATGCGCTGCATGCAATAATGTTTATCGATCCAATTAAGCGTGCAAGCTATTTGAGCAGTAGATGTCGAGGGTAGATTCGCTTTTATGATTACGGATCCAGGGCGAGGAGTAGCTCCTATTCTGTGGAGTGGGTTGGAGCAACTTCCGCTGCTGTACCCTTTTGCACCCACGAATAGGCAGGGGATGGCTACACAATTCGCTCCACATGTGAGTCGCTTCACATCTGGCGCTGTGATCTATTTGGCTTTCAGTTTCCCATATACCTTCGGGAATACTATAATATAGCAAACTTATCTTCTGAGCAGTAATTAGAGCCATTGTGCGGGCTCCCGGCACTCCGCTTCAGCCCTGTGGTGCAGTTCATAAATCATCGCCTCGAATTGTGTTACTCGTGCGATTATTTACTGTATTTACGAAATTAGCATAAATTTAGAGGTAATTAGGGTATCGCCCAAATTGTAGGTTACAACCCAGAAAATCCTGTACCATTAAGCTTCGCGACAAACGTTCGCTCCTGGCTCCTGGTTCCTGGGCTGCTGAAGGTTTCAGGCATTTTTAAATTCTATCTCGTTACCGTATAGCTTTTTGAGCATGTTGGAGCGGGGTGGGGGTGTGTGTGTAGCATAAATTTGTAAAAAAGCCGCCCGCATAAGGGATAACCGGCATCCGGCATCCTTGCAACCGGGACTTTCGTCAGTAATTCAATTACCCCTCGGGTATTTTAACTTTGCCTTTTCGAGCGGAAATAATGTACATCTCGACCCCGTTGTCGGCCCCTCGGCGCGCCCCTGTTGGTTAAATGTAGCATTTTCTGAACGCTACGGTACGCCACAGTCCGTGCTCCACTCTGTCGTTCAACACAAATGCACGGGCGGAAAAATATTTGTCAAACAAGCAATCTTGTTAGCAGCTCAAGTATATGTATGTTACCCTCCACTTTGGACTTATTGGAAAGTTTCCTCTTTTACTCGTCGTTTTATGGACCCAAGACGCACCTTCCGTTCGTAAAAAATGCTTAAAACCGGGAAGCGAAGGTGCTCTTTCACCGATACGATGTGGGTGGGAATCATTTGAAATTCTCAAGAATTCCTTGGGGATGCTTTCAAAATCGCTCGGAAATAGCAGAAATAGATAAGCGCTGCCAAATAGCCCACCCACACTTTATGCATTCCGTTCTAAATCTTTCCCTTTTTCTATTTATATCTCGTATCTCAGTCGGATGGCAGGGGAATGGTGTACTCTTTTCTAAAGGCAAACATTTATTGCTGCTTGTTGACACAAAGGTTTTTACAAAATGTTATTTTCCTGAAAGTTGAAGTTCTAACATTCGCATTGGGGATTACAGAAATACATGGAAAATTCGTTGATGTTTCTATAGCTATAAGTATTCTCCTTCAGATGAATTTTCGTTATTACCAACAAGAAACACTAAGCCTGAAAAAATCGCTTTTAATAGTTAAACAAAGAAATGAAATCTTCTTTTGTAAGATCAGTGCAAACTGATTTTTGTGAGATTATTTCTGACAATTTCATCAAAAGACATTACGTTCGAATTATAGCAGGATTTATGCCCATCTGCAACCTCAACGTAGCCGACCTTTTATTTGGGCTCGCGAAAAATTAAAATCAATAGTACCTACCCAGAGTATCGCGGCGTATTGATGAAGCGTGACTGAAAAATTAAATTCATCCAAAAATTCAGCAGAGTTAATGACTCCCTGAAGGCAATCAAACGCGTAGGTAGCTCTGGAACCGTTCCCAAGAAACACAAACATTTTTGACACGTTTGTGTAAATGTTGATATAGTATAAATAAACATATTGTTACAAAACGGGCTTTTGCAAACTAAGCAGTGGTAGTTTCGTGCGAATGCACACTGAGGCTGCCTGCCTGTTTGAAAAAGTCCCGCTGAGGTTGAGTTGGAAGAGCCGTTCACCGAACCGAGAGAACAGTTATTCGTCGGTCGAAGTGCAGTAGTAGCTTTTAATTTTCATTTTTATATTTTGTTTATTTGATCTTGAATTAAAAAATGTGAACGGAGTGTCGGGAATTAAATTGGGAAGTGGAGTAAACTCGAGTGTTTTGATAAAAACTTCTAACCACCTCTCGATTTCTCCTTGCAAGTTCTTTCCTAACCACCATCGGTAAGATAGCCGTCGTGTGATGGTGTCTGAGTTGGAGTTCTGTGTCGGGATCTCAGGTTCAAACCCGCGCAGGGACAATTAATTTTGAAATTTTTCCCTCCCGAAATTTGCCCGCTAGCCGCTCAGCAGGCCAATATTGTTACAATATGACCTTAGAAAAAGGCAGTTATTTCAAAACCACAGACCCTAAGAACCCAAAGTCACGAAAATTAATTTATGGAATTTTGGCCGCTTTTTGAAGTTCGAAATTACGAAAACAGATTATAAATCAGGGTACTTTAAAAGATAAAAATAAAATAATAATGAGCACCCCAAATATATTTATCATCCTGCAACTCGAAAACAGTTGAGGTGCCCCTTGCTATATAATTTTTTTTTGTCTAGATGAGATCTATCACCTCATTTTTTGTCCCCGACAGATTCGAATGAGCGACCCCGAAAACCTTTATATATATATTTACATATATGTACATTAACACGAGTAGAATGCGATTAGCTATGTGGCGTCATTCTACACCCAATATAGCCAACGCACCAAGATAACGGATTATTGTTTTTGTGCATTTATTTAAAAACTTGTTTGAAAAAAAATATTTTTTAGAGTTATTATTATTAGAAAAAATTGTTTACTATTGGTTTTCCATATTTTGAAATAATATCGGCTTCAGGGATAATTAAATGATTTTTTATGTCTAATCTCCATAAGAAACCACACCACGACCAAACCACGATCGAACCAAAAAATCATTAGACTGAATTTGCTAACAAATCACGTCTGTACACATTATTAGCAATGTGTTGTGAAATGGAAGTCAGTCAGAATCCTGTAGCAGTTGCGCTGAATTGCATGTGGCAACACCAAATGGTCAAATTCACACAGGAGAAAAAGTTACCGCATGTTGACCAAAATGTGCGAGATAGGTGACAAAAATTACAATGCAAATGAAATAGCTGCAGCTATGTTGGTTGATTTAGTTGTGGTTTGATTTCTTATGGAGATTAGGCATTATAGTGCGACAGAGAATCCTTAATAAAAACTTATCACCAAACTCCATAGCAGCTAGGGTAGGTTGACGCATAGCCTGATTGTACTTATGAATTTTCTGACTCCGAAGAGACTCCAGCTATCCTCATATTTCTTATAAAACTATCTGCCATCGCTCATAAAGGAACACTCCTCCGCTCAGCAGAAAAACGTGCTAATTAAAAAGACGAAGATACTGACTCAGCACAGCACATCAGCCAGGGGGTGATTTACCTGTGCTGTGTTTACAAGGACTACAGTTTCACTTTCCAAGCCGTAATCAATCACCGCCCGCTATGCTAATTTTATCAGCCCTGCTTTGGTGGGACAAACTTCTGCCGGGGGCGTTCTTTTGGTCCCTGACTAAGAGCTCAGAGCTGCTTAATCTAATTGCAGAAATTCACTAAAATCCTTCCCCGGCACGATTTCTGATCCCATCAACTAATATAATTAGAGGAGCAGAGCGACACGATTACAAGGAGTGTGGATGTCTTCCAAGTGTTTGCTCTAGTGTTTATGAGTGTTTACCAGATTCCTGCAGAGTTGCTTCCGTAAATTATTGAGAATTTGGGTAGCCAGGACAGGGGGGCAATATTGATCGGAAACTTTCAAGTCCTTCAAGTTTACATTAAAGTTGAGGCACCAAAGTGCCTGTTTAATGGAATTAAATTTGAGTGATAGTGCGTTGGCTTCCCAGTTGCTCATGGGTGGGTCCCCGGGGAGGCACGGAGGCGATTGCTTTGAGAGGAGGACACTTACTTGCACTAGGCTGGGTGGAGGATCCTTCGACTATGAAATTTATCACATGTGTAAGCCAGTGAAATGTTAGACTAGTGGCGTAAACACGGCAGGAGCACCCGTTTGAGGCTAACACAGCTCTTGTAAGATTTAGAGGCGCTTAATGTACATAATGTCGTTGCACATGGGGGCTCGGTGACGAGCTTCTAATTCACTTACTTCAAATGTTTGAATAGCTGCGAATGCTTCGAGATAAAAATGATTTAGGTGCTGAGGTCCTCCACTGAGGCGACAATGAGGTTCGTGCAAACGCTGCTTACGGCGGCGGCGGCGTCGAAACCATCCATCACTACAGCACGAGAGGGTGCTAAAACTATTTATGGATGCCTGTAGTTATGGCGCTGCTGGGGAAGCAGAACATTAAAGCAATATCGGCATGCGAAGTTTGGGCAGTTAATTAAATTCGGGAATGGTATTTAACACTTTCATCGACTCGCCATGCAGGATATAGTATGATAGGCATCAGCAGTGGCAGTTGATAAGGACAATGACAAATCTATACACCTATACATATAATTAAAATTGAAGTGTCTGACTGTGATTTCGAAATAACATCCTTTTTCTAAGCTCAAATGTTTATATGCACGATACCTAAACACAAACAAATGTGGAAAATTGTTTTGTTTCGTGACAGAGCGCTCAATTTCGGCTTAATCACTTTTTCTCTTCCTCTCCTCATGCAGTCAATTTTTTCATGCTGAGAGGCGCCTACGAAAAGTGAGATCCATAGATATGAGCGACGAAACTTTCAGGAAAGGTCCCTTATGCTGGGAGAAATTAAACTAGCATGGGTTTTCCCCCCCACTTCGGATTTTTTCCTCAATGTTGGGAATTTCAGCTCAATTTCATGGTTCTACTCGAAGCAGTTTTTTTAAATCTAAAAACCAAACCATGATTTTGGGGATTAGAAAGTCGTGGTTGTCATGGGTCCGTTAACGTTTGGTAAGGAATAATTGGCGATCAACTTATCGCCCCGCATTTTAATCAGTCAGTCAGCCAGAGGCTGGTATTAGCGACAAGTTAGGTTAGTGCAACATCATTTCTCGCATTATTTTCTTAAATATTGCTAATCGTTAAATTCCTTAATTTTCGCTACTAGTGAATTGAATTCTTGAACCATTTTAATTTTCTATTTGTTGGTGCTGATGACAAGCCTTGGTGTTGTGATTCAATATCAGTTGTCGTATACTCAAGAATTTTGTTGTCTCATAAAGTATATTTACTGGGGTTTGTCTTGGAAGATTGAAAGCCATTTTTTAATCAAAGATAATTCTCATTTTTCATACATTTGGTTCTTCAGATAGTGCAGTCTTTTAGATTTAGATCCATTTCCCAATGTTCTTTATTTTCCTGTTGGAATACCATGTAGTCCGTTTTGTTTGTGTTTATTATATTTATTATATACATAAGTCGTTTTGTTTTTGTTTAGTATAACCAATCCAAGTAGGTCCCAATGTCGACCCCTGAGATACCCCTGTTTTTATCATAGCACCTTCACTACATATATAACCTCATCATCAATTTTTGTGGTGCAGATTCATTCTTTTATTTTACTTAATATCCATATATTGGCAGTCGCATGATACCTACGTTTTGGATCGCGAGTTTGGATCGGTAGAAGAAGTCCGGTTGATTGGCCTGTAATTTTTAGCCTGTTTTTTTGAAGCTATTTGAATAATAAAAACGTCATCAAGAAGTACCGAGAATTCGTGAGATTATGACTGATTACACAGCCACACAAAAAAAAAAGAAGTGGGGATTACTTTTGATGCCATATGTTATATCCGTAGTAATTTGGCCTGCTGATCACGAATCCGCGACCAGAATTGAGCCGTGACGTCCAGATTTTTTTCTAACCTCCTAAAAGTGGGTTAAAAACAGAGAAAATCGTGGAGTAAAATTCGGAAAAAATTTATTTTTAACATTTAAACTTATATTCATATGAATTGAGACCTGCTGAGCACGAATCCGTCGCCAGAATTGAGCCATCACGTTCTGATTTTTTTCTAAAAATTAATAAAAAAAAATTTAAGAAAAAAATCAGAACGTGATGGCTCAATTCTGGTGACGGATTCGTGCTCAGCAGGTCTCAATTCATATGAATATAGGTTTAAATGCTAAAAATAAATTTTTTCCGAATTTTACGAGTGTATTTTCCACGATTTTCTCTGTTTTTAACCCATTTTTTGAGGTTAGAAAAAAATCTGGACGTCACGGCTCAATTCTGGTCGCAGATTCGTGCTCAGCAGGCCAAAATCCTACGGATATGACGTATGGCATCAAAAATAATCCCCACTTTTTTTTTTGTGTGGCTGTGTTATTTATTACCTACCAAATAATTGGCCCCTGGCATGTTATGTGAACAGTATTAAAATCTTTAGTTCTAAATTTTTAAAGAAACATCATGTCACTCACTTGCTACGAGTAAATCCCTTGTCATGGCTTTGATATGATATTTACCAAAAGGAAAACGACATAGACAACATATTTTTTTTTATTATTGCGCACACATCGAGAGAAAACAGAAAGTACATATCGCTTTTGCTCTGTATATTGACGAAAACTCTACATATTTGCTAAAATCACATCTTTCATAAATGTCTACGACACATCTGCACATAATAAGTAGGTACAGAAATGTATACAGACCCGACCCATGTCATCATTGAGTTGGAAATCCTTGCCGAGGCCCTACATTTATTGCTTTCTAACTTTTGAAGTCATTTTATGAAAAGAAGTGAAACATCAAATAAAAGTCCGTTGGATGTTTTCTCAGAGCTTAGAGTATAGGAGTTGCGAAAATTGATGTTTCATAGCTGTTAGTAAGTTACCAAAAATACGAAAATCAAAAGCTTGACGTTGTTGATACCCCTCAAGTGGACAGAAATCCTGAAGGGGCCTCCTCTTCCCTTACTTCGTCTGCGCTTGTGGTAACATGTGTCTACGGGAATAAACAGGAGCAACATACGAAAGGCGAAAACTCATTTGTTCTTTACGCCCTGACAGGTGCTAACAATGGTTTCTCGAATTTTTCCATTAAGAAAGCTCCCGGAAGAGGAGTGCGGATATAAAAAAAGGCCTGCTGGGTTTCATGGGATCAAAAGGAGTCACTCACTCATGCAGCACGAAAGTCACTTATGTTTGCAGAACAGCAGCCGCCCCTATCCGACTCCTCCAAGCACAAAGGCAGTAAATGCTTAGTTTACTCTGTAAAGTCACTTCACACCCATATGGGGACGGATGGAGTGAAATATTTATAAAATGTGTGCTTGATGGACAACGGCACTTGTGCGGACTTTATGTGTACTTTGTGCCGGACAGGAGCCCTTGCGAAATGCTGGGGATTGCTCCCGAGCCGAACAGGGCCATGCTGGCCGTTTTCTCGGGAGGTAAATGAATTTTTGGATCATTTAACAAGATTAGGGCGGATAATTTTATTACGAAATGATGGGACGCCTGCCTATCAATCCCTCATCAAATGAGCTCGTTGCGTGCCATGTGGAAAATGTGCTGGCTGAGCTGTCCCAGACATATTCGATTTTCAAACAAACTGCTAATTTCGGGGGAGAAGGCCCCAAGAACAGAATATTGAATTTTTGGCCATGCGAAATTTCGGCACGCATAATCAAATTAAGAAGAATTCTGAAAAGGCTAGCTGTATGCCTGGGCCCCCCGGGTTGAGCACTTCCAGCCCCAATTCATCACAATCAGGGGGCAAATCTGTTGCTAATAGAAATTAGTTGCTGCCGGCTTTTCAGAAAAGTTTATTAGCCACATCAATCAAGGTAAAATGTCGGCCCGTGCGCACATGTATATACGAGTATTTCATCCAGAGGCAGCGACAAGGTTTTTGGATCGAGATCTTTCGCTGTCGCTAAGGTACACAATTTCTCATCTACGCATGATGGTATCTGTCTTGTTTTTGCGTTCGATTTGGAACTTCGAACCCTCCTCGGTCGTCAGTAAACCTTGTCACCGCCTACTCCCTCGACGAAGGTATTTCGCAAAGCCCTATGCAGGGATAATCTGTAGATGTTCGATTCGGTTCAATTTCTGACACTTTTCGGCTAATAAACTTGTAAGAAAATTGAAGAAATAATCTAATTTTGGAAAATCCTATAGGCGCGCATGAGTACATGTAGTGAAGCATTTCAGCGAGAAAGGTTATTTTCTTCTTGCTGGTTTAGTTAGGGCATTCATCAAGGAGAGTTCGGTTACAGCAACAACAAATAAATTATCCAAGATTTACTTACGATCGAAGAAATATGGCAAGGTAATCGTAGTCATACGATCCATCGGCACATATCGGAAAAGTTTCAAGTTTCTAGGAGGGATAATCCAGACGACAAAAACAAATGCCAAAGTGTATTCATAATACAGTGTGAACATGTACCGCTCCTATTGGAAAATCCTTTATAAAACTAGGTACCAATGTAGAGACATCGCACAAGTTCACCTCGGCTGCTATCACTTATTTTGACTCTTATTTCTACTATCCCTTAACTGGGGCAAGTAGTTGGGAATTTCTTAAAATACTTAAATTTTAATTAATTTAATGTATTTTGCAGATCAAAAAGAAAAACCATTACAACCATACGCCACAGGCTGTGGCACTAAAATATTTTTGATCTAAATATGGAACTGAAAAAAGGCCATAAAAATTGAGAAGGCAATAAAAAGCATCCTTTCCTACAGTCTGCCTGAGCAGCATATGGGGATATAAATACTTGAGAGATGTTGCATGTGTGAAATGCTTCTGTTATTGATTCCAAGAACCCAACACACGTAAGCAGAAATTCTCGTAATTAAATTTTCCTCTGTAAAAGTCGCCTGAAAAAAGCTTTGGGTATAGATTGAGGAATTTCAATTTCAGCCTTTCGCAAGTCAAAATAAAAAAAAAGTAAAATTCTTCAAAATTGTGTTCAGAAGCGGTTACGTGGTTTTTCAGGATCTAGAGTTTCACAAAGGAAAGGTCTTACTACGGTTGTCCTTAGCAAATTTCTCCCAGTAAAGGCTAAAATTTTGGATTACAAAAAAGCGCACCAAAACGTTTACGAGATAACGTTTCGAGCAAAACAAAGGGAAATCAAAAGGCAAAACACGAAACAAAACGCTCACATAATTAACACAGAGCCCAGCCCAACCCGGGAGGATTATGGTTTCTGCTAGGAGTGATAAACACCAGAGCAGTAGGTAAAGAAGGGGCCACGAAGATTATAAGGACGGACATGAACGGAGGTGGGGGTTGGGATTTTGGGTGCATTTACCTTTCACGATATAGTAACTGGAATAAATGGCTCAAAGGTTCCCACAGGAGCTGTAAACTCTTTCAGCTTTATAAACCACTTATCCTGATTAAATCTACAGCCTGCTATGCCCGGCAGAGGGCTGCTTCTGTCCGCCCCTGAAAAACGCTTCCCGAGTAGAGAAAAATTTGTTTCTCTGGTTTTGGAGGCTGGTAAATTAGACCGAACAGAAATTAATCAAAATTTGCTCGGATTTATGTTAAGCATCAGATTTTGGCTTCAGCGCCAGCCCAGGAATTCGAGGACTCTGGGGCTGGCCGAAATCTGGGTTCAGTGAAATATGAGTTTTCTGTAAAATTTTCGCCCGGCAAATTGACGGCTGCCAGTGGCAGTTAGTCGCAGTAAAATGTGGCGGGAGCAGTTTATATGTACGATGAACGGCAATAATAATAAATAATGCCGAATAGGGCTCCACCTAAACTTGATTGAAACGGGCAATTTGGTGTGATGTATTGGGTCGTTGTAATTCAATAGTTTCGGTTCGTTTATACAAGACCCACCCTCCTAGGTCCAAATATTCTAATGCCGGCTTTCGGCTAGCATATCAATAATAAAGTTTAGGAGAAGTTTATTTTAAATAAAATAGACGACTCCGGGGAAGGAATAAACGTACAAAGTTTTTCAATTATTCAATTCAAAACTCATTGGAATCATAAGTAAGATAGTGCAGTCACTATGCATAATTTTGCTATGCTAGAAAAGAAAGTTGTGCGACATCGGCGATTTTTTGAGGAATTGTTGGGAGGTGGTGTTTGTAACCGTACCGGTGAATTGTCGAGAATGTCGGATTGTGGGTTTGCGTTCATCCTGAAAAATGTGTCACCGTCGGTTTTTTTTTTTATAATAACTCCCCAACCGTGAAGCTATAATGCTATTTAAAAAGAGATTTTGAAGGTTTTTATAAGTACTACAACATTGTTCCTTTTCATTTCTTTCGTACTGTTCCGCCAAAAAAATAAAAATGCCTAGAAAATGCGATGTGTGTGTTGATTGTACAAATGAATTTCCAAAAATCCGGTGGGTTGTAGCGAAATAGAAATTGTTCTAAATTCCTTCAAGATTGGGTGGACTGCAATAACTTTGAATGACATGTTCTTTACGCAAACCTATTCAATTCAAGTCTCCAATTGTCCAAGTTATAATTTAAAAAGTTGGTTTTTGCAAAGAAGATGCAATTGTTAAATTAATGTCAACAATAAAATATTTCTCTACACGTCCTTGCTAAAATTTTTCACATTCAGTTTTGATTCCTGCAGAAATCCCATTATACAAATTTAGTTTGAACCTTACATTAAAATTGTCTAGACCCCTTTCTGTTTTATTTGTATTGAAAAGTCTATTAAATGATTCGAATACAGTCTGTTGAACCCGACACGCCTTAAAGCGTTCATGCAGACAATACTGTTGACGGGTCGACTTATAGGAGGGAAAAACGTGAAACTAACAATGTGCATGCATAGTTCAGCATCCTATGAAAGGAGGAGTCGGAATGCAGGAAAGGGCATATATTTAAAAGAAAATGAAAATAACATTGAAATAATTCCGGAGATTAAATACGTATGTACGTCCCACTATTGCAATTTGCAGTGCTTGGTTCTATATAAATGCAGAAGCTTTCAGCAAGAACAAGTGTCACTTCCCGCAACAAGTTCTAACGTTTCCCCCGCCTGTTTCCGCTGACTACTCACTTTTAAATATGCCAGCTCAGTCAGCTCTTCGGGAATGGGAAAGCGCTGAATGTTCTTAAAGAATTGTGACACATATTAAATCTGAGCTTGATGAAAAATTATGCATTTAGAGAAGTTCTCACATTTTGGAACGAAAATTCCTACAAAGATCCGCTCCCGTTACCACCTGCACGCTTGCGGGAAAACATTTTAAATTTATTCCGAGGGTTTTTCAAAGCCAAGGAGGGAGGTATGGTATGTACTTACGAATGTCACTGTAGCGCTTCCTTTTTTTTGTTGCGATTGTCGCTATCTTGATTTTCCGGACGTCTCGGCTGAAGAAACCTCTTCGTCTCACGTTCATGTGCTCCATTTAATCACGCACTGTTTCAAGCTTTTATTTTTTTATCTCGTCAGTCCGCGACAGTCTGCGCACCTTAGCACGGAACGGTGTGAAGTTCTTAGTGCTGATGACAACTCTCAAGCAAATAGTAAAACCCCCTGCAGGAAATAAATCCATACCCGGACCCCAACCTTTAAACTATTCATCTGAAAACCCATTACCCGAGCAAACTAACAACATTGAATTCATTCAGTTCACCTCCCGATGCCCTACACCCCATGGCCCGAGCGTGTATCCTCCTGGAGGAAATAAGGGATGCAGACCATTCCGGAGCTCTCGAGCTCTCTATCTCGTACCGTAGCTGCCGTCTGCTGCTCAGTGCTCGTCCAGGTAATTTTAGAGACATGACATAGTGAGCCAGTCGTCAAATGAATGAAGCTTTCAGGGGTAATATTTGTTGAGCAATTAGCCTAGAATCACAAAAATGTACGTGAAACCGGATGTAAAAGTGCAAAGAGCACTGGCATGCTAGGGAATTCAGGTAAGGGCTATAAATAAACTGGTGCTCTCCGCGGCCAGGCATAGCCCGATGGACTGTGTGTTTGGAGATTCTTTTTTTATCCCCACTTCCCGGGTGGAAAAATATAGGAAGCAGCAATTTTCCATTTTTCATAGCGTTTCCCCTAGAACGGGCGGAAATGTTTGGTTTCATGTCCGCTACCTAGAGCTCCTAAAGGATTTGTTTAAACTTAATTACCTTATTCTACCTACAAGGGCTTTAATTAGAGTCCGGTAGTCTCGGGGGGGACATGCCGGGGACGTATTCCTGCTGCTGAATTTCATTATACTCCGGAGCAGTGGGGTACACTTTCCGTGTAAATATGAATTGATGAGCACGTTAATGATGCAAACGTAATCAAATGAAATTTTCCTCTAGTTTGTTGACCTCGCAGAAGTTATGGTTATTTGCAGTGGCACAAAATAGATAGAGGGCATAATTTAGCACAACTTATTTGTGTTTAGTGGGGTTTTGTTGCGTGCTAGTCTAGAAATTTGAAAATATCGATTTAATTAAAACATTGATGAAAAAATGAAACAAATTCGACGTTTTATCTTTTCTCCCGCGGCGACCCAAAACATTTCCGGACTAAAAATAAGTAACCCAAAACGTGTCTAACAAAATACTCTACCTACCTGCCAGTAAAAGTTCCATTGAAATGAGTAAGGCCATTTCCGAGAATAGCCCGGAGAGACAGACAAATATTTTAAAAACTTTTGTTTGGGTTTTGGTATCGTGTAAATATATGAGCTTAATAAAAGATTATTTCGAAACCACAGACCCTCAGAACCCAATTTCATGAATATTCAATTATAGTGGTAACTTTTGGCCGTCATCTAGAATTCCGCAAGCAGAATTAAAATGAGCGACACCAAAAAACCCTATATCTTTATTTACACGGAAATCCTTCAAGAAATTTCAATCGCCATATGGGATCTGTTATCTTTAATTTCCAAATTTTTATAGTATTATATATTAGAAATCAGCGCCCCCGGTAATCCCCTAGTGTAAATTTTCATGGCAATCCTTTGAAGTTTCACTTTTTCGGTAGCCATTTTGGGTCCGCCATTTTGAATTTTGGTAATTGTGATTTCTATAATCTTCTAGACGTCTTCAAATTAAATTTAATTAAAATTGCTTAAAATTTAAATTTGGAGATTATAATGACAGATTTGAAATCAGCGAAACTTGCGGCCGTAACTTTATCGGTGGCCATTTTGAAACCTTACACTTTACTACAGGACACAAACTATCTATCCACCAAGTTACATCCAAATCCGTTCATCCTTTAATGCGTGATTGAGTAACAAACATCTAAACTTTCGCAATTATATTATTAGTAAGATTAAGGTGAAATTTAGCATACGGGCGTATGCTTTCGTTCCCATGTCTCAACTTTATAAATTTATAAGGCAACACTAGAGAAAAAATTTAGTCTTTCTTAATACGCCATAACAAACGTGCCACATACCCACACTTTAATTTGCACGTGTTTCGCGGAAATTGCCAGGCATTTTTGCGTGTCATCACAGCCGATTAGTTAAAGAAGCCGCCGGAATAAAGACACACAGGCACAGTTCCAATATACGTTTCGCCTTAGTTCAGCGTGCCGAGCCCCAAGCATCTCAAAGAAATTTTTGTCGATTTTGAATATTGCGATCTAGATGATGACGTAATCCGATTATTTTGCCCTTTTAGCTTAAGCACCCGGTCGAGAGGATCAACCCCAGTGCCCTCGTTGTGAAGGAAAAAAGTTGCTAAATCTCCGTATCTGATGAGCACAGTAAATATCGTGTCCCCGTCAGGCATCCCACGCCTCCAGTGAGCAGCACCAAAATCAATAATAACGAAAAATATGAAGAAATTAAGATTTTCAGGATGTTCGATACTCTATCAAGGCGAACGGGGTTGGGGTGCCAACTACACCAACAATCATTGGCAGGTTATGGATTTTGACACGGATCAAACTTGCAGGGTATGGACACGCCCTTCAACTCCCTAAGGACATTAGCCGGTAAATTAAGCAAGCTACTCGGAGTTTTATACCGACGAGAGTGTTTTTGACGTTAAGTGAGGGTATGTCAAGCCCCTTAAGTATCTTAAAGGGAATGTGCAAGTGCCTACCTGGGGTTTAATTTGAAAAGATGCTCGCCGAGCACTGTAGTCTGTAGCACGTACTTGGTGGCCCTTTGTATTTTTGATTTTCTGATAAGAACTTAGCTGGATTCTTAATTCTGCGCCCCTATATTATGGTGGACATGGGTGCACAATAATTAAGCAAATCTCGCCCAAAAAAGAAGTAGGAATTATGGATGGTAAAAAACTCGGGGCATTGGAAACAATGAGAAGAGTCAGTTTGCCGTGCTAATTATTGTTTCACAATAAACCCCAGAAAACGCAATCTTTGAAACATGGTAGCCCACTGCACTCACAAATAAGCTGACACGACCCCTGCTGTGGGTCTCAAATTAGGAAAGTATTCGACTGTTGAGTGCGCTTTCAAAAATGTCTGTTTGAGAACCGTGCCAGACGAATTTTTCATCATTACTACAATTGCGCATAGTTGCAATGACGTGTTTCAGTAGAAGAAAATTAATATTGCTCCTTTGCAACAAAAAATACAATGAGATAGCTTTGCCTTTGTGGGAGTAAGTCGCAATCATTAAATCTTAGCTCCGCATTTCCTTGCTACTGAAAAAAGATAATTTTCGCAAAAGATCTTATAAAAATCCATTTAGTCTGGAGGAGGAACATTTTACTTCCCTTCTTTCCAGCGGAAGGAAGACATTGCAGTGAAACTTACGGAGAGCTCTTTATCTAGCCAGACAAATTGCACTAAAAGAGTAATTTATGCGGCTGAAGGCAACTAGTCGAATCAGTCATAAAATTTTGAGCATGGTTTTTAACTCTTTTAATGATGAGGCGGAGTTCATGAAATATGTATTAAGCCATAATGCCCCGCGGGTCATGGTGCTCGAAATTGCTGACCAGCACATTTTCCAGGTATCCTCAAAGGTATCCGTTCGTTAATAAAACTAAGATTCCCTTCGTTCATATTCTGGGAAAAAAATCGGAAAAGCTCTGCAGCAGGTGCCTGTGAAAAAAAAAAAACTTTATTATGCAGCTGTACCTGCTGGGCAGACAAGATAATCGATTTTATCTCTCCATGGAAAAGGAGTTTTAAGTTCGGACCAGAAAAGTAGCAGGAGCGGCAAAAACAGAATAATAAGTGGAAAAAAAATTTAAAGAAGCTCAATTTAGACTTTCCTATATTGTCCTGGCAATTTGCCCATGGCTGGTGGGCTTCCCCTTCCCCCTCGTGTACTGACATTCTTATGCATTGCTGACTCCTTATATTTGTGCAATTTCACAGCCCACTTCCAGTTAGGTTACGTAATAAGTCCTCTTTTCTGGTTGACTCTGGCTGCTCGGAGTGTCCTCTTTTCAGTGATTTTAGCACACATCTCCGATGCACATTGCATTATTGCATCCTTATTGGACGAGATTGCATCACTGCGGATCATGACACTTGAAGAATTTGCTGCAAGAGGCATTACACCGGCGGAAGATACACTCCCTCAAATTCTCAAGGAACTGGATTACTCCTTGAGTGCTGTGATTTCATGTCTTGGCAGGAGCAGTAAAAAGGACATCATTAAAATATGTCCTGTTGAAAAATATGAGCAATAAAGCTTTATGGTACTGCTCGAAAGCAAAGTCTTTTCGTTTTCATTTTATTAAGCAAGTCATCATATTGAAAATTCCCTTGCAATGCGGTACATCAGGTCGCATTTTCGCATAAATCTTTTTATTACTTACATCGTTATAACTGCTTCAGTGAGCCATAAAGTCATTTAAAGTTCAGGATATCAGCTTCAAGTGAAATCCCCTTGCCTCTCAAGTTAGCTGAACGAAAGCTGCCGCACGTTCATTTTTAAAGATCCCGCTTTGAGCATCTGTGCCTTGTACCCACGAGCAGTGGTGCACGTTCCTAGCTTTTGCGATAGTAAGAATTTTATTTGGTTTCCTTTTTTATTTTTATCCACCTAAATTTGATTTTCGAAGCGTGGTGCAGTACCAAGAAATCCTAGAAATCGTGGAAAGATTTATTATTTTTAGCTTTCAATGGTTTCCTTTTGCAAGGACATATTGAAAGTGAATAAAACATTATTGTTCAAGGAAATAAAACAGAATTGTGTGCTATTAAGAGCGCCACAATTTTTTTAGCGTGAAAATTGATTTTGGTTTTCCTGAAATTAGACTTTTGTATGCTTCCTGGCTTGAATTCCGGAAACGTCCCACCGCCGAATTAACTGAATTTTTTTACATACTCTTTTAGAACTTGTAGAACATAATTTGTAGTAGGCACTGTGGCAGCACCAATTTTTTTGCGCATGTAAAAGTTATATTTTTGAGTGTGACAAATTTGTACAAAAAAATCATTCTAGTATTTGTTGTGACTATTGAACTGCAGCTAATCATTGTTTTGTGGGCAATTGGGCAAAAACTCTTGCCCAATAATTTTGTTGATGCCCAACGTGGGGCACGGTTTGCATGTTGTCCCGTTCATTAAGAGGCCATTCGGAGGAACTTTGTATAAATGCACTAAAAATTCTCGGAAAAAAGATTGAAGGTTTATTATGTACACACAACACTGATGTCGCAAGCCATTTGAACGACGTTATATTCCATACTTACACCCCATAAAATATTTTTTCAAATAAAATAAAAATGGAAGGATATCACACACGCAACTTGTTTTATTTACATTTAAATGTCGAACGTCCTTAAGTCCTTATTGAAAGACCCTCTATATTCATAATCGTAATCCATTTGAAATTGAACCTTTTCGGCCACCGTTTTGGTACCCTAGAATGAAAGGTATTGCCTATATGCATAGATATGTATACATATGAAGTACTTCGGGCAAAAAATCAAAAGAATCGAAGAAGGTGTCTAGGCATGATTGAAATGCAAACAAAGAAACGGATTTTCGATTTTATGTATGGAGAAGGGAAACACAAGCACACAAAAACACAACGAAAACGCCGTGTGCATTAGTTGTTAAAATTCGATAGTTCGTGCTCAAAAACCTGAAAATTATTTTAATTCTTGGTCGGCAATGTATAGAAAAACAATGGTATTGTTTGCTGTCCTTTGGCAACTATTGGCATTGGTATTAGAAAGTTTAACATTTTCATACATTTCTTGCAAGACTTGAACATGAAATAAGACGGACAAACTGAAATGCAGATACCTACAGATAGTCAAAATATATAAGGGGTGCTGTGTTTATAAAATCACACTAATGAACCATGGGAATTCTGTTTTAAACAAGTTTTGTATTTCTTTTAAATTCATCAACATTTTATTGGCTGATAAAAACCGTTCTTGAATAAAATCTGTTTCCTGAACTTACGAACAATACAATAACTTCACTATAAGAAGTTGAAAACTAATCAAAAAGTAGTCTCGCCTTCAACTTTGTATTTGAACATGAAAAGAGCGCTGTGAAAAGCTCTGACCTTTTGGTTCACACACAACTTCTCTTCGGCATACTTGACGAAATTCCAAGACGACAAACGTGTACCGAATGTTTGTCCATTCCATCCGCCCGCTCTAGCGACTCCATTCAATCATCTTCAAAAAATGTCCAAAGCAAATGCGAATAACCCGATAACAAGCAGTTTGGATTGCAAATCAGAAAGACGGACAGATCAAATTGGGAAGATTACTTGTTTTGTGCCCCGGAGCAGTACCATCCTACGAAATAGTTATTACGTTTCTGAAATCTTTCTGTAGCTCAGCCGCAGGAGAAACTCTATCCGTCGAGATGCTCTACAGAGGAGAATCGCAGAATATAAATAACAGGAATAAACCGAGACAGACAGCAGCGGAATGGAGCAGAGTCCTTAAACAAAGCAAATAAACCAGAAAGTTTCGTCATTATGTGGCAAACATAAGCAGATATGGCCCCGCAGAGCCCCACTCCACTCCCCGCTTTAAGCCGTTTCAATCACCACTCCGAATTGATGTCAACATTTATTTCCTGTACATCAATAACTGCTCAGAAGCTGCTACGTCTATGTCGTTTCATCTTAAATTCGCCATAGGTACCTCGGGAAGGGAGTTTCCACGCAGACCGAAATGAACCTCATTTTTATGGGGATCGCATTGTCAGGGCGGGGTGGCTGGAAAGGGATTGATTGGACCAATTTATTTTAACAAAGCAATTCACCGTATATCCGTGCAGCGTCCCGTACTTCTCGACGAGAACCCACATCCGAATCCGAGAATCCGCCATGCTTAGGCTATATTAATGTGTTCGCTTAGGAACGGAATCAATACACGCTTCCATCAATACCTCATCATTATGGGAACCTCACAAACCAATTTATTTGCGGTGGCCGCATCTAGGTGACAAGGGATTAAAATGAACCGGGAGGAAGCCGTTGGTTTTGGCCCATTTGTGATGTGTGCATGATTTTCTCCTTTTTTCGTAATTCGTGATGTGGCATAGGTCCCACAGGGTCTAGGTTCTCATACTGCTGGAGCATGTTCGATTTGCACCAACGATGAAAAGGATAAGAATTTCCTTCAAGAATAACAATTGGAAATTTGTTAGAGTGAAGAAATTTAAACATTTTATTTTTGAGATGTTGCAAAGTAAGAATATTTTTTGGACATGGGGAAAAGGCATTTTGCCCCCCTCCACAAAAAACGTAATAAACATCGACAAAGATCAGTCAAATTCTTCACTCAGGCGGGCTGATACATTCCCTGCGATGTATCCAGGTTGGCACATAAACACAAGCTTCTTACACACGCACAACATACTCCATATTATAAATACATTCCAGAAACAGTTATTGAAAACAAAACGCAATAGTAGTAGTATAGTGGAAAATATATTGCCTTGCTGGCATCTCTAATGAAGATGTTACAAGACTCAAATACAAACAACATAAAATTTCAGCAAGACAATGCGCCATGCCACATATCTGCAACCGGTTAAAAAAACACCATCTGGACTTACTAGATTGGCCAGCGGTAAACATAACTGTTTTTGAATTTTTCTTCAACACTATACAACACCAATAAATAGTAGAGCTTCATTTTTATAGGGTGCCTAATACTTTGGAGAAACCTGTAGTTTCCAAACTTAAATCCTTTTAAAAACGCAAAAATTAATTTTTCTCACACAAGTTCTTAAAGATGGGAAATAACTAATTCGTTTGTGCACTCATCTGCTTGAGCAGCAACGAGTGGAACAATGTCTGCGACAGTTATGATATTTTAATTATACTTCACGTTGTATCTCGCAGTAAATCACGTTAGATTTATGGCTTTGTTCCGGGAAGTGCAATAAACTCTGCCGCCATAATATTCACATTAATGCAACATGTGTATCTCTTTAGAAATCACCCATCCCCCAAGATGCATCTACGTAGGTACGTACATAAGAAGTTCTCTTTCAAGAAATTTTCAAAAGCTCTCCTTCTTCCCGGAATCACATCATGCCTGGATACCGCAGGACAATTCATCCTGAAGAATTTCATCTGGCAGACAACAAAAAGGAATGGAGGCAGAGAAGATTATCCCTGCATGGAAATATGCTCCAATGCCTTTTGGGAATCGCTGATTGCACTCGTTTAATGAGCTTCCGAAGAAGCGTCATGTTTATTTTCGTTTAAAAGCTTTTCGCTCTGCTTGACTTGATCATTTCCATCAATAGAAATGCGCCCACCACCCGTTTTTAATAAAAAAAGAAATATGAGGAAGTAACCGCCTCGCCCGTGGTTGTTTACATTAAACGCTCCAGGAAAATGTGTAGGGAGGCGAACGATCGCCCACAATTCGCCCATGTTGGGGGTCGTTTTTATTTGGGTAAAAAGGCAATTTGTACGCGTTAAGAAGCAAGAAACTCCCACCCAAGTGTGCAACATCTTAACAACTTTGGCGCTCTCGTAGTCACCTCCTTTGTGTCCTCGCAGCAGCAGGAGAGCGCCAACAAACAAGTCGTCAATAAATTTGAAAAAAAAACTTCGCAACAAACAAACTTTTGCGTGTTTCTCCGACCTACCCGTCTTACCCTTCGATTTTAATTTGCAAAATTTGCTGTTGGTGGGGCGCTCGTAACTTTTCAAATTAAAGTACTTCTTGCGCGCCGTTACACTGCTGCTTGGGGAGCAGGCTGAGCAAATATTTGAGCGCTCCAGCAGCAGAGCTCGCGGGCGACTAAATTAAAGATTTTAGAAGTTGCTAACACCCATTGGGGCACGAGTGGCGGGAGTCTGCTATCTCCAGCCGGGTGCTGGCTCCTTAAATATAAACAACTTTCTCTGGGGTAGTTGTCAGTCGACGGGTATGTGGAGCCCTGCTAGAATCCGGTTGGAGTCCCCGGTGTGGGGATCATCGGGATGGTAGGAATAACGAAACTTGCGCACTACGGCCGGCTATTCTCCCCAAGTTTGTCCTTCAACTGCAAAGCTGGATCTCCGAGGATGTTTTCCTCAGAACGTTCTACAGATGAGATTCAGATAGGACTGCAAGGGTTGTGTCACACGGCCGCGTTTCCTTCACAGTCAGTCCTCGAGAGTAAACCGTTCGGGTGAGAACACTCGTGTGGTCATCCTCGACCTTCTTCAGGTATATCTTCGGTGTAACAAACCCTTGTGCAAATTAGTGTGCAGTGAGAACCTCGTGCCGCCCGATTAACATCAGCAAAGTGGGAAACTCCACATTCATTCCGCCGATTGTAAGAGGCCAAGTCCTCAAGATTGCTAGTGCAGTGCTGTGTGTTACGTAAATAGTGGCTCTTCGGTACAAACACATTAACAGCTCCATTGGATTAAGAACACGAAAAGGAGTACACAGAAATAGAGTCCATTTGAAGGCGGCGGCTGAGGGGGTCTGGCGGATAAGGAAAACCGACAATATCGTCTGGTAAGTTCGCCTGAAAGTAAAATGTTATTGGGCCATTGAACGATTGGGCGGAAGTCGCCGCGGGGTGGGTGGTGGGGGCGAAGGCGGAGGGGGTTTTATCGGATCCTCTTATCGCTTTGATGTAGCTGAAGAAAGGGCTCTCGAGAGATAAATTTTCAGAAACAGAGACGTGAGTTTCTTCGCCAGCAAGGCCAGACGTGACAGAAATTTTTATTAAAAAATATTCTAATGGGGCTGGGATGCTGTGCATGTCACCCATAGAGCAAAAACTGTAGCCCCATGCTTGACGGTTGGTAATTATTGTCCTGCTCGGATACAAGCATCCCCCGCAAGCTGAAGGAATTTTTTATATGCCTTTCATGTTAGGCAGCGATGCAGAAAATTACTTTTACAGGGAAAAGTCGGTCTCATCACATTACTCAGAGGCTTACCGATTTTTTATTATTATTCTCGTATTTTTGTCGACTTTAGGCGCGACATGCGGAGCAAGCTCACGAAAACCTTTGTTCAGATGCTTTTGACAGAACATCAGCATTCATTTTTGATAAGGGTTAATTTTCCCGCAGGAATATTGCCTGACTTCCTGCTAAAGTGTACAAACGTGCGGGGTTATTCGCCCGGTATGAACGGCACCCACGCCCCCGCCACCTCGCTGTGTTTTCGCGAAGGTAAAATTGGTGATTTTGCCTAAACTGCGAGGAAAAAGGATTTAGACGGGAATCCTTATGATCCCGATTAGCATATTCTGATATATGCTTTCTGACGTAAATTGAGAAAGGGTTCTTTTCGCCGTACGTCAAAACTTAATGCGCATTTCGTTTAGCCCTTTAACGGCGTTATGGATTTACAACAAAATTAAAGAAGTAAAATTGCATGAACGTGAGAGAATATTTGTACCGAAAATTCAAAATTGGAACATTTATTTCGATGAAGGTAATCTACTCAATAGGCTTACGGTTGTAAAACGTTTTCCAAGTATAGGAACATAGGTAGAGGAGTTGTAGGAAGAGTTCTTCGCGGAACTCTTTCAACATATTAAAGATAACGAACTTTTTATTTCACTTACGAACTTTTGGTTCCAATGTGGTTTTATTTTATATTTCCATTGACACATCTCATTACCTCGCATAACATTTGCGGCAAGGAATTAGTCAAACTGATACAGAAACAATTTATTTTTGTTGTTTTGATGGTCAGGGGTTGCACGCTGAAGCCATTCAAGTTGTTGAATCGCCCAGCCAAAGCGTGCGATAACACGACCTATAAACTTTGTATGAAATAACAAAATTATGTCGCGTGCGGAACGGTAGGTCGCACCATCCTGTTGAAACCATTACAGCTATTTACATCCATTCCATTCATCTGCAACCGATGATTATATACACCACGTAATTTGCGAATTTTACTATAATATTTTCTGCGTATTTTTAATGGATTTTCACAATTAATTAACGTTTTTCCGAAGTATACTTACTTCTTAATATATTAAGTAAGATTTGCAATTCACAATTTTTATTAAAACAGCTCAAGGACTCGAAAAAAACAAAATTTGGGTTCCAACAATCCAGCAGCACAGAATCAGCTGTAACAGTGGTGGTAAACGTAATCAACAACGAATGGGATTCTGGTAATTACAAGGAGCATGCTGATAGATCTAAAAAAGGCCTTCGACATAGTTTACTCTAAAATTTGACTACCTACAAGGGCCATGTGATCTGGGTGTGAGATATTAACTTTTCTGTAGCTATGTCAAAAAGAGAACAATATTGACAAGGGTTGAGGACATATTCAGTGATTCAGAGGAATGCAATATTTGCATACCTATTATAGGAACAAAATTGTATTTGTTGTGAATTCATTTTACCTGTACCAAATGAGAACCTTATAATAATATCAAAATGTATTGCAATCGCGCGTCAGTCATATTTGGTAGCTGCTATATGGAAACATAGGGACGCGAGTAGCCTAGTGGTATGCGTGCTGAACTGCCGATCCAAAAGTCCCAGATTCGAATGGTGTTGGTGTTTGGTCTTCCTCCTCTAGCTTTTTTTTTAAAGGTAAAGTCTATGTGAACCACCATCAGACCATTTAACAACTTCAGGAAGCAATCGAATGCGAGATTTATCATGAAATATTTATTTCTAATCAGCGACCCCCAAAACTCTGATACACACATTTTCATGGAAATACGATGAACTTTAATATTTCAACCATTTGGTGTTTATGTTGCCATATTTAAGGGATGAACGATGCATGGTTGAAAGTTGTTTTTAATAAATCGACCTGCACAAGCTTCATATATATCCATAACCTTCAAATGCCTCAAAGTACGTCACAGCCTTCTAAATTATAAACAGTTATTCGTATCAAGTTGCAAACATTTATTTGTTTGTGTAGTAAAATTGTTTTGAAATTCTGTAACGTAATGGTGTGATCATTAATTGATAAGTCTCTTATATCAGCAGAATACACACTATTATAAAATTTCTAAGTATTTATTACGTACCAATAGAGGGAAAAGGTGAAGTATAATTATGAACGATTTAAGAGATTTAGATCAGTTGCAACTCCGCAAGCCGCTAATGATTGGAAATCTTCAGGAAGTGCTTTTTGCTGAGCGCTGAGCTCTACTGATGACGCACCACTTCTGGAAACGATTAGGTTCTATTAATTTGATTAATTAAACTCAGCACGATTTTCCTAGTCATCGTGGTTATTCGGGGAGTTAATCAAATGATTCCCTTCGAGAAGACACAGTGCGGACCCTTGCAAGATAATCGATTTACTATTTTTGAAATCGAACTGCTGGCACTGTAGGTATGTACAGTTGGATAATATGTTTCGTTTGATTCGATAAAAGCGTGTTTGGGGGAATTCAATTTCTGCGTGTCCTGCACAATCCTGTGAAACAGCCGATATTGCTGAATAGACGAACCGGGTGCTATGATAAAGGAAATTCATGAATGAGTCCCTCGGATGAATTGAGGCATCGAAGGAAGAACCTCCAGCCCGGACGAGAATTGCCAAGGGACAATAATTGATTGATACTTTGTCAGAAGTCAAAAGACCATTCGGGGTATAAAGCACCTCTGGCCACAAATGCTCCCTCCCGGAATTTATTGATTTATTCTAATCCTTAACCCCAATTTGCGACATTCAGGGAAAAGAATTACCAAAAACAAGCGCAGCAATTTATCAACTAGATAAATCCGGCCATGTATGGGCCCAGGAGTCTTCCACATGAATTGAGTTATTGGTCGAAATAAAATGTTTCGGTGGGGATTTATTGATTCGGATTTGTGGCGCTCTGGTTTTGCTCGGGCAACTATTAGTCTTGGCCGCCCTGGGGGAAGCCTCAAATTACTGTCAATAAATTTGTCATAGGAAATGACCTTAATAAAAAGAACAAGCAGAGAGCAATTAAAAGTAAACTGCTCCAAATGTGCTTCCTTTTCTTGCGTATGTGCCAAAAAGGGGGGAAAGCAGGAAAACTTCGACGAAATGGGCCAGAAATGGCAGCCAAGCATGGCTGGGAGGAATGTTAATAAAAAGGTAACATCTAGAGTAGGGCATGAGTTATAGCATTTCTCTTGGAGCCATTACTCTGCTGGCTTTTATTATTCTTATGAAGTGCCATAAGTATGGCCATAAATTTCACGGACGGCTGCATGTTTGTTTGTAGTGCAATCTTCTCAGCCGTTGATAAATTTTGGCCAGTGGACGGTTCGGCTGATTTTTGCGTCGTCGACGTCGGGTGAAATATTTTATACATCCAGCTTGATTGCCTGGCTGAAAATGCGCTTAATTATGTTTAATTACAAATTCGGAAAGTGGTTCAGCGGCAAGAATACGAAATTATGTAATATTTCAACCCAGAGCTCCGGTGGTAATCCTTTCTCTCACCTCAGCTCAACCCCTAGAATTTTCCCTTCTGGGTAGGTGACGACTAACAATTAAATTTTTAAAGTACGAAAGTAGCGCCATAATTATTTATGAAGAGCCTCCGATGTGTTGATGAGCTACCATAAAGGCCAGTTGCTTCGACAACATTATTAAAACGTAATTACAGAAACTTTATTATGCAAATTGGTTGCTGCTGTCCTCGCGGTACTCGTAATATCTTCAATCCCCCACTGATTTTATTTTACGCTATGGGAGAGAAATCAAAATTAAAGGTTACTAGCTTTTTGACTTTAAACTTGAAGTAAAATGTCAATCAAATGGCCACTGTGACAACAGGATAACAGACAACAGATTAGTCCTTCTGACGACATTTTGAACACGCACATTGGAGTTTTTTGCTATAAAAAGTGGAGGACATTATCTTCAAGCTTATTTTGCTGCACAATCATAAAATAAAACGTATTTAGTTTTGTGAAGTAATTTATTAACAAATCTATTTGCTTTTTAAAATTTACTAATTTTATACGAAATTAAATATCCAACTATCGTTACATCTTTGATGTGCCTTTCGTGAACTCGCATGCATATAAAATCAGCATGGGATACGCTAGAGACAATTCTCTGTCGAGTATAAATAGATTGGAAAATAAATTTTAGCCATATCGGAGTGTAAGCTAATTAAAAATGGCGCAAACTAGCGCAAAGTTAGGCGTTTTTGCGGAATCGTCGACGAGCTTAAGAGTAGAGGGATTATTAATAATAATAATTTTATTAATATTTTTTAAAAATATATTCTTCACTATTCTCAGCATGTTATTGATAAAAACGGACCAAGTACCGAACTTTGCGGAATACCACGTGGTATACCTATGCTCACTTACTGAAAACGATTTGGGAGAAAATTCCTGACTAGAACAGTGGTAGTTGAGCTCACATGAAAATTTTGTTTCCTTTGTCTGTAATAAAAACTGGCCAGCGGAACTTTGAGTGTCGTAACTTCTTAGTGTAAGAGTGAAGGAAGCTCATTTTAATTTTTATTATTTTTTGTTCATTACTTGCACAAATATATAACTCAATATAACTTGCATGATTGACTTCATTCGACAGATGATTATCTTAGAGACAGTGGCGTGGAATTATTCATTACTTATACAGTGACGAAATCGGGGAATCCCCTTTCTTTAAATGAATGTATAATAATGACATCTTGCTCATTGTAGCGACTGGCAACACCGTTTGTACTGACTTGCAGGGATTCCCCGTATTTTATTTTATGTTTGGATTGTTTATGACTAGTGTTGAATATTGTATAATAACACAACAACATAAAAAGTTTGATTGATGGATCGTCAGTTGTCCAATTCACATTATCTTAATCGTATCGTATGGTACTTACTATATATGTATGTATACGCTTGTAGTTGAGACGGAAGCTGTTTTCTTCGTTAGATAGAATCATTGTAGAAATTCGTGAGCATTTTCAGCACCTACAGAATTTTGCGGATGAGTTTGCTTATCTAACGCCGGCTATATTACTAGATTCGGGCGACACTAAATGTAATCTAGACTACACATCTGCCGAAATTGACGAGCAGGACTTCAAGCTGGAACGACTTCGACTGCGGACTTCAATTGCTGCCAAAGGCAACGAAAATAAATTAATTAATGCGGACTCACTTGAATTATTAAAATTTATTGTGAAATCCAAACTGGAAGAAACTCTACACAATATTATAATAATGCTCCGAATATTCTTCATAATGCCAGCTGTGGGAGAAGTTTTTCAAAATTGAAATTGATCAAAAATTATTTAAGATCAACAATGAGTACTTTAAGGCTAACCAATCTGGCTATCTTGTCTATTGAGTAAGAGGTATGTGATGTTATAGATATTGATAGTGCAATAAAAGACTTTGCTCTTTAAAAAAGTAGACGAATGAGACGAATGAGTTCTTTAGAATTACAGTATATTATAGTCTTTTAAATTGAAATACCTAAATAAGAGGGCGGCAAAATTTTCTTCCGCCCCAGGCGCCTGACACCCACGCTACGCCACTGCTTATAGAACTGGTTTCATTGCTGTACCAAGAAAAACGTTCTTTATATTCAATATTTACAGGCGAACGATATATTGCATTGAAATTCAAAGAGAATAAGTTTTCTCAGTTTTTGCATAATTCTGGCAGTCTCCCAATAAATTACTAATGACATGTAAAATTCTAGAAGCACACAACAGCTCATGGCCCAACTTCAGCAAATTATCACAGTGGCCACGGTCCACACTGATTTGCAAAAATTTCGCTGGAGAGATTGAGAGTTGTTCCAAGCAATTACTTTCCCTCCAACACATGACTTTCCAAAAGTTCCTGATGGCACCGAGAACAGAATAATTTCCGAGTTTGGACAACAGCAGCTGTGTCAGCTCAGATATTGCGCCAGAGGCTCTGATTTATTACGACCAGAGTGGAGCAATCCCGCGCGCCACGATTCGAACAGAAACTTTCCCAACTTCGCTCCCTGAAAAATTACAGAAGTTTTTCCAACACTTCCCCTTAATTAAGTCGTTGGCGAACTTGGCGCGAAATGTTTAATATTCACTTCATAAAATGGTTATTAATATGATCGCAGCATCCGCGGCTTGCCCAGGTTGGGTAGCACTTCAAGTCGTCAAGTCAAGAGTGCCGCTTGATGGTGGGTGGGTGACAATGACAATGCCAGGCGAACGCGGATGTCCTTGCAATTGATTCAATAAAATTAAAATTTCCGGCAAGGCGCGATTTGGCAGATACGGTCGCCTGATTTGATTGTGCTGTAGGCGGTAGAGAAGAGAAAGGATATTCATCAGTCGACGATAAGGGAAAGGTTTCGAAGAGTGGAATTGGCGCTTTCCGGAAAATCCCTTCTATCAGAGCGGAGACAGACAAGAAAAATTAAAAGGAGCTGGAAAGGGCAGGAATCGCACAATAAAACAAGGAGAATTCCCGGAAAGTAAGAAGGTACTTGTTAACATTCGTTCGTGTCACAACAACTGACCCGGATTTTTGCCATCTTCCTTTGTGCTCTCCTGCAGTCCCGGAATGGCCTCTTCCTTGAAAGGATATGCCCTGGATATCTGAAGGCATACAGCATCCGTGCTAAGAAAACTAATTCTGGAAACGGGGCGTACACTCAAGGTATGTAGATGTAAGGAGGTCCTTCCTCGGGATATTTGCTTCCCATGTAGGAAATGTTCAGATATACAAAAGTCCGGAATTTCAAAGGATTAGGAAACCTTTTAGCGTGTGACATTCTGTAGTAATGTCAGCCCCTCTGGAAGTATATGCCTTACTTCCTGACAGGTGTTTTATACATGCTCATCGGGTTATGCTCAGTCCCGGCTATTTGTGTTCGTGTTTCATTGAATTAAGGCCGGCTCGGAACGACCCGGTGGATGTTTTCCACATCAAAAAGTAATGAAAGCGCCCTTTGAATTCTCTCTGGGGGTATTCCGCCGGTATCTAGTACAATTTCGTGTAAAAGACCATCATGTTCTCACTCGTGAACAGTTTACGGCACACGGAATGAATTTAAGGAACTTGCCCTCATCTCATAAAAGGTACCGTAGAGACTTCAACATTTATGTAGTTTCCACAAGAAGCCAAGCTACGAGGGCTTCTGTAAATCGTTTTGCCCCCGGAAAGCGAACATTTTAATGAACCAAATTTTCTCCGAAAACTTGCAGGTTAAATGTTTCCGCTTCTGCCTTTCTAGGATTCGCTCTCATTTTTTATCAGTTATGCGGAGGAGGAAGGTATTTTCCCTGGTATTCAACAAAATGTGCGCGGGGCAAGGGAAAATCATTGCACTTCAACACAACGCTATATGTACCTACTTGAATACAGATAGTACGAGTAGGAGTCCATCCTGGTACAAGATTTCATGCATACCTGACAATGCGGTGTATAAAGTAAGTTCCTCCTTTGGAAAGAGCTTTTTGTGCTGGGACTTGGGTCATTGTCAATTGTATTCTTATTAAAAAGGGCTGCTCGTTTAGGTGATCCTGCAGTTCAAGATAAGTGTAAATTTTCTCAAGTGGGCAAATAAAAGAAAGTTTTGTGTGATTGATCATAACTTATGGAAAGTCACAAAAATCTATATAATCTTCTGTGTTAAATCTGAAAGAAGTAGAGAGAACCGCAGCAGGAGCAAAGTTTTGTAATGCCGCAGGAAATTTGTCGTAATCGGATGATAGTTTTTTTTTCACTTTATAAAGTACTTCCAAGTTAACTTAGTCGGGATGGGCAAGAGATATGAAATTATCTTTATCTTTTGCTAAAATACGACTTACAGTATTTGGGGCAAAAAATGAGATCACTTACCCCTTAGCCCTGAAGCAGGCCATCTGGTTTTGTCCTGTGGTTGCTTTTTAGTGTAGCTATTGATTTTATCTCATTGCAGGTCCTTGCTCAGAATATTTGTTTCTTTTCATACCTTTTTGTTCCTTTATCCCATTTTCTTTCTTTTTCTCGCAAGTTAGGGTAGAGCTATAGAAGCGTTCATTGTTTCTGTCATTAACGAGGCGTTTCACTCAAGCTCCAGTCACATCAAAAGCCCGAATATGCCGTTAAACTACAGAATATCCCAACAATTGCTCCCCCTGAAGGTATTTTCTACTCTGGCTGCTCCGAAAAGCCTAATAGCTGCTTAGTTATGTAAGCCATTACTTAAAAGCAAAGCCGAACCATCTTGTTAGCAGTGCTCCCCTTTCTTCCGCCAATTAATCAGAAGTTTGCAATCCCGACTGCCGACATCGAGCAATATTGTTTGCGAACGAGCAATAATCGTCCAAAATCTCATAAGTAATCTTGTGCTCCTTTGCCCAGCAGTCGCTGTAACATTTTTCGTCGTGAAGCGCCTCCTCGTGCCTGTCACATATGTCTAATTATGGGAGCCCCCGCGCCCTGGGCATCCCACCATTCATTAATAATGTTTCAGATTTTCTTTTGCCGCAAATGGAAGTATGTAATTACAGGTTGTGTATGAGTACATTAAACAGTAATTCATAATACCGTTAAGGAGGAAACATGATGCTCCTTACAAGGTACATTGTGAGGGTGCTTGCCGGGGCCTTCGTTTTTTATAGTTAATTGGAGGATTTTTCTCTCGGCGGCGTCTCGGGTAAGCACCAGGCTTGAGAAAACGTTCGCCCACAAGATAGCATACAGATTCAAAAAGAGGAAAATTGCGTTTTGGCTTGCTTTGTAAGCCTTTGCATATTTATGAGAGGGGAATTTGTGGCACTCCCCACGTGTTGACTTGGCTTCTGCGGTGGGCTCTCGCCTTTAATGACTGAAATTTGCATGTTTCCTCGAGTATCCCGCAATTTATTTACTTGAGTAGTATGTGGAAGTTATGACTAGATTTGGGGTCTAATGATGTTCAACTATTCATAGGTGGATAATAAATACGAAGTAATCAGAAACTTTTGTAATTAACATGTTGGCCAGGAAAGTTTCTTCATCGCGTATTTAAATCCTGGCACAGGGATTTGAACTACTGAACGGGGAGTAACTAAACAAAATGCCCCAGCGCTATATGATCAAACTTTTGACATCTACGAATATGATACACAAACTCAAAACATCCATTATCCATTGTTCGACTGGCTGTATAAGTGTATTGGCGCACACATTTAAAATCAATTTCTTATCGCAGAAGATCCCAGCGGGAAATAAGGCATTAAGCGCAAGCGTGCTGGGCTTAAACTACATATAATGGTCATGTGCAAACTTACAAAATTCTATATATAATTGACAGCTATCAAATATGACTGAATAAATATTCGACAAACGAAATTGGTGCGCGATTCAAAATTCATGTTCTTGCTGAAGCACATTCTCCAGTACGTGAGGTAACAGTGACTCCAGTAAAGTCGGCTATTTATGGCCTAACTTTGTATGTAAATGAAAGTTTCAATAAGGCAATGAATAAGACGCAACAGGATACAACTTACCGCAGCTAGCCCCAACTGTGCGGCAATTTATCTTGAAAACGCCTTGTCAGGTGCATAGCCCCGTGAATAACATAATTCCGATTTAATTAGTGATAACAGAGCCAGTGGAGTGGCGTTCATTATATCTGGTAATTTGTTTTCTCACAGCCCATTCAATTCCCATCTGACGGTTATAAATCGATTCAACTTCGCATCTTCAATACAATTCGATTTCGACAAAGACTTTTCCACAAGCATGAATCGCCATTAGTCTTAGCAGCACTCCTATATTCATCGAGAGCATAAAAAACAAAAAGGAGGAAAAAGGAACGTTCGACACTGAAATAGTATACTTGGAGAATTTATTCCTTGTCTCCATCAATTTCCGTCCCCAAACTTATTGCTTCCGTCCTTAAAGCGCAGAAAATAAATTTCCAGTGTAAATCGATAGAGCATTCAAACGGGTTTCACATAGTCAGCACAAAAAAAAAAAATACGTTGAGGTTGGTTGTAAAGACGACCGAGCTCCTCCGACCGAGTGCAGCAAGGACCTCGACCCGCCTAACTTTTTAGCTTGTGGTCCTCCGGCTGGAGGGAATTTGCAGGAGTCGGTCGCAATAGTCAGGGTGCTCTCATTTATGTATCGCGAGTACTGAAACCGTACATTAAAATAATTTATGGCTTTAATTACGAGTACAAGTCTTCCTTCCCGGACCGGAGCGGTTAAATCGCAACTCCAGCAACCGAGCCCGTCGCGAGCTCCCCCAGCCGCCTAGAGGCAAGGACACAATTGAAAGAACTGGCAAGACTTAATGACGCAAAAAGGAAATCTTTTCATTTCGTGGTTCCCATTTTCTTAAGACGACGAGCCACCAAAGGGGAGAAGGCGCGGCATTGTTCATCTCGGTGCCTTTTCATCGCCTCATCCCATCCAGGAGCGCCTGGGAAACTCCTGAAAATCCTCTCAGTTAGTGGGGTTCAGCTGTGCAGGCACCCACCGCCCCCGTCCCACCGCTTCCCATCTACTTATGTATTCACGTACTGGGGAAGTGTATAAAAGGTTACGGAAAACCTATCAGCAGAGGATGTATGACTTGCCGCTTAAGGTGGGTCGCCGTCGGCGCGGGGGATGGGCGGGCGTAATTTTAAATCCGGAAATATAATGAAGAAACTTTGAATACATTAGCTGTGTGCGGGGGGATACGAAACCGCATTTGTGTGTTAAATTTTTAAAGATGTAAATCAGTCCCGGAAAAGTTTTGTTAATTATTCTCATTACCCAGGAGTGGAGTCGAGTTTGGCGGGAATTATGCACACTTTAGCCTCAATGGGCCTATTAAGGTACGTCGCATTGCGAGCGCACTTTAAGCGGAGTCAGACGTATTAAAGCTGGAGGAAACTGGCCCCAGGAGCTGATTAATATTCATGAAATTCTAGTGCTCACCACATATTAATATGTGGTGCCTATGGTTGCCAAGGGATTTCCCCAAATGAATGGTATTGGAAATTGGAAGGTGATTTTCGCCCCGAACTGAAGTTAAAAGCTCAAAAATGTGTGCTACCTGCGGTTTTTACTCTCCCGTTTATTTTTTGGAATTTACCCAGCTCCTAAATGCATTAGCTGTCACTGTTAAATAAAACCCGAGAAATATATGTCGCTCTCCATACTAAACAGGGTCGCGTGGAGAAAAATTGATCGCCAAATTTTTCTCTTGTGCTCTGCTCTGATTGATGACGATAGGAGCACTGAATCCACTTTTGAGGCCCCGCGGAGCTGCAGGCTGCGACTGGGAGGAGAATAAATGTTGGCGGTTTTAAAAGATTTCAAAATGAAATAGTGCATTGCCGAATTACGGACGTGTACGGATTTTTCATTTTTGCACAGTTTGCGATGGAGGCGCAATTTGCATATTGCTTAAAGTGTGTCACACAGTGATTTCGCAAATAGTTTCCCCAGCTGAAAAAATATCACACAATTTCGCATGGCGTACTTCTAGAACAAGGGTGGTAATAACCTAAATTGTAGTGCCTGATACCTTTAGGCTGTAGATGTATGGTAGACTGAGAGAGATTCCGACATTTACCTTATGAAATGTCGTAAAGTGATTTTATCGGGATGTTAAAAGACCCCGCACAATTTTTAGTTGAAATGAATTTCAGTGGAATTCGATTAAACTCAAATATGCTAAAGTTCATGACTGATCAAAAGTCGAAAATTTAGAACATGATTGATTGGAAATATCCTTAACAGCGGGTTTTTTCTGTAACATTTACGACCTCTTCTATGGCGTTTCTTTGCACTTGCATTTGCTCCTAGGATCAGGGACCTTGCCAGTTGAAAAATCTCTCTTAACTTGTTAGTCCCGAGCCAACAATAATTTCGAGTTAAGAAAAAAAGCCCAATGGCTTGATATTTTTTTCTGGCTAAAATAAAAGGCCAACTTACCTGTTTGTTGTTTAATAATGTGGTAACTAATTTGGTTCAAAAATACTCTTTTGTCATGAGCAAAGGTGAAGAAATAATAAATTTGTAAATTTCAAGGGATTGTCACGAAAATGGTTTTAGAGGTCGTTGATGTTGAATCTTCTACTGAAATTCGGAAATTTAATATGGCGGATCCAATATAGTAGCAAATTTTCTCAACTTTAAGGGGGTATTCGCATAAATTTTACCTCTTTTTAGGGAATTTTTTTTATAAGACAATAAAATTCAATCATTTTAATTTTTTTATATGTTTTTTTTTGTATCTTAAACTGAATAAAAAAATTGTTTTTTGTTTCTTCTTTTACATTTTTTATGTATTTTTTGAAATTAAATTAGACACCAAAAAAAAGCAGGTCACTGGTGGGGGTAATAGCGGCTGTTCATGTTGTCTGAAATGAAAAAATCGAATGGATTATTGTTCAGTAGGTCTGTCGCTATCGTCCCTACCAGAATTAATCAATTTCATTGAAAAGAAAAAAAATGGCGGACTCTAGAAAAAAAAGTTGCGAAAATCTTGTTTTTTTTTTTGGTAAAAATCGTTTAAAAAAATAAGAAAATATTTTCAAAAATAAGCAATTCTAGTACGGACGATAACTATTAATGAGTAGAAGAACATATATAAATTTCAAAGCAATCGGCTGAATAGTTTTTTTTTAGGTCCCCCGCCGCTTTAGAAACTTATGTTTCGAGTAAAATGCGTTTAAGGTTTCAAGAGCAGAATTTTCGTGGAAAATTTATACTTACACTAATCTGCTATGCCTGGACCATACAATTTCACAATTCACGACAAAACTTTATATACACTATTCCACATATACACAGGTAGGTAATAAACTAAAGTTGACCGTTAGAAACTCCGTACGCTGGTATAAAAGACCGGTGAAAACAATAAAAATGTAGCAGCTGCAGACCTGGCGCGGCGGCGACTATGAGTTGTAACTTATTTAATACTAGCAATTTCGGTCTGAAATTTTCACAGCATATTTTCGATTGGTTTTACTATCGAAATATGAAAAAAAAATCGATTTTTCGAAGTGGTCACATTAGGATACCCCCTTAAGAAACTTCAATAAAAATAAATACATAAGAGTTTTAGTGCCACTGACTTCGAACGTACAATTAAAATCTTGAAATTCAGGCGAATCTCATATTACTAAAAATTCATAGAATTTCTATAAAATGGGCAATGTCCAGTAAACATACTGTTTAAAATCGCAAGATCTAGACTAGATGGAATATCTACATAAATTTTTGGTTTTAAAACTGTATATAACCCCATAAAAAAAGAAAAAGAAAAATCCCATGTACCTTTATGTTATTTCCATTTGTTGCCATTGTCTTAATAACTATTAAAAGCTGCCACCGAATTTCACACAATATTTGGATTAGTCCGGCAAGCCTTATCACTTGATTTTAATTCTTATCAAATATTGTGTGTACGTTATCTGCATAGGAAAACAGCTCAGTGAAAATTATTTATTCGTGGAAAATAGGAGAATTAATTTTTCAAATAAAGGGAGAATGATCAATTTAATCAGTAGCTGTCGAACTAATCTTTCAATTTTTCAGTACGTGCTAAAATTAAAATTACGTTTGTGTTAATTACTTTTGTTTGTGTGATAGATAAGTAAGGCCGCTTGCACTGCGACATGGGAGTTCTATTGAAAAGTTAACTAGGTGGAAGGAAAATCATTCGTACACAATTTAATGAAAAGTGTAGTCGACTTAATAAATAGCAGTTAACGATTTAATGGTTTTAAATAACGCGATTTGTTGAATAGGGAGAATAAACCTACTAAATTTTATTTTGATATCTTCGGCTGGTTTTGAAAATTAATAACAATGTCAAAGGGGTGAGTCGTGCCAAGCAAATAAGATAAAATATTCTGACATCTGGAAAAATGTTGAGTTTCCCAACTTTGGTTGCGACTAAGATTTTTGGTTCATTGGAATTTCTAATGCTTCAAAATTTTAAAACACAAAATTCAACCATTGAAACATATTTTTTCTTTTCTTTTCAGGACATCCTAAAAACTTTACAAGGACCTCCAACTCCATCACAATTCATACTTCCAGTGCACCCACAATGGACGATAGAGTGTAGTACACCAAGAGTATGAATTCTGGTCATGAGCCGAAACAGAGCTAAAAATAAATCTGTTAATCTGTTTAAATAGGGACATTCAAAATAAAGTGCTTTTTTACACCAACTTTAGTCAGTTAAGATGTTATCGCAAGCAGGCCTGTATCTTGTGCTCTTACTGCCCCTAATAGCAGCGGAGACCACACTGATACCCAGCACACAGACAAATATTGATGAGGAGCCCATGGGTGATGTGACAGTCAGCTTTGGGATAAAATCATTCACAGTGGAGGTGACCAAACCCACGGGAAAGCCAATAAACTCATCGGGACAACCCGAAAACACGAGGAGTGACGAGGAATCGATAAAATTCGATAAATATCCATCGCTTCATTTGTCTACTCCAGATAACGTGGAGAGGTTTTCTACGACCGAAGTGGGTTCGACGGTGGAGGAAAATGACGATGAGACTACTACAGTAGCGCCGACTGAACCAGCGACGGTCGCTGATTTTAATGAAAAACGTGAAAATGTTTTTAGTCAAGTGGAAAGCGGACAGGAGAGCACTGACGAAAGACCGCCAGCCTCATCATCAATCTTTCCGAGCGGAACTGCAATAATTTCGAGTGCGACTCCGAATGAGGGAGTGGGTGGTACCCAGGAACCCATGATTAACGACATTCACGTTGAAAAGAAATTAAAAAATGGTTTGTACCGCATTAAACTGGCCGAAATTATTACCGATGAATTTAGTGGAGTTAGCAACGGCTTCAATCCATCAGAAGAGCAGAGCCAGCCGAGAGCCCAATCCAATGGGGGGAAAATCAATATTATTGACCTGTACCCCTCGAAACTGGAAGACTTTGGTCCCGTAATTAAGGAGTCAAACGACAAACTGCTCAAGGACAGGGAAAGCTACTTCAGCGACGATGATAAGAACTCCCTTCCCAACTCCCTGAACGGACTGTTCGAAGACGACACTAACATTCCGACGTCGAAAATTGAAATTGAGCTGATAGACGATAGCATCCAGCGCGGTACTGAAGAGTCTGAGAAGATAACCGACTTTACGGGACGACTCCAGCAGCAGGACGGTGTCATTACAGAGATTGAGAAAAAATTCCGGCTCGATGAGCTGAAGCAGTCCACCCCGAAGCCGGTGACTGTCAACCACAAAATCGACTTCATCGACAGGCGAGTGAAAAAAAGTTTCGATTTCCCGCCAAACTCACAATTCGGACGATATGGGGGTGGTGTTGGGCGCATTGACTTCGCCAACACTAAATTCAACACGGACTCCACGAAACGGGACACAGCACACACGGTAAGATAATTTTGTGTGAATCACACTATGGTATAGGTATGCGACTATCTCGCATGAATATCATGAATACGAATTCTGTATGATTTTTTCACAATTGCAAATACATACCTCGTGCATTTTTTAACAACTGAATAAAAGATAACCGGCATTTTGAGCTAAAACAAAAATATTTTTCACAACTACATAATTTGTCTTTATGAGGGTTAACGATAACATTTTTAATTCATATTAATACCACCGCCTAAACAGCGGGCATTTTAAAATTTTAGACTATTAAGTTAGAGATGAAATTTGCATATAAAATTCACACAAATCTGCCGGTTCTTTGTCATAAAATGAGCTTAATGCTCAGTATGTAAATATTGACTACATAAAGCTGTTATGAGCGGACAAAGTGGTGATTCATATTTACATAACTAAGAGAATTAACATGGTTAGAGGACAGGAAAACTGTCGCCACTGTGTGCATTTAAAATAATTGCAATTTTGTAGCGCGATGTTGATTTTGCAGCGATTAATGACAGATTAACCGCATTCTGCTTGAGTTGGATATTGTTGACTGTTGGAATTTCGGCTTTACTTAGGAGGCTAATGGAAAACTAGAACTTTCAGTGGTGCCAACGTTATGGTATGACCGGAGATACATGGGTCGGTTCAAAGTATCATTTCCAAATGATACTTGAGCGTCAAAAGCTATTTAGAAATCCGGCTGACACACGGTAAATCATTAAGTAGCTTTGTTATGAATGATTATGAATTTTTCGCTGAACTGAAAACGTTGTCAAAGACGGTGAAGTTCTATTGATGGACGTTCTGATTTACTCTAGTATGAAAGTTATTAAGAGGGGCGATACATGTAAAAAAAATTAAATCGAATTTTTTGTTTTTGCATAAATAGTTAAAATAACATCTCAAAAATATGTCTGTAAATTTTGAGAATGAAATTCGCATTATTTATCGATTAAAAACTCATTTAAGTGCTCCGCCACAACTCGGTGCTCGAGCGGAGTGCCTGTACCGGAGCGTTCGACTCTCGCTACCTGCTTTTCAAATTTCTGACCTTGGAGTCTTTTGTATTGACGACCCGGGTAAGCAAATGTTCAGAAACTCTTTTATTCCTTAATTCCATGATCGACTTCTGTATGGTCCTGGTACCTATCGCTGACTAGTTGGTAAGTCGCTGTAATCATAGAGTCTCTATGTGTCAAACTTTACACGCGTTTCTCTCGAAACTACTTTTTTTTTAAATTGGCGGGCAAGACAACTCAAAAAGTTCTCAACCGATTCTTATGAAATTTGGCACACGTTTTCTGTTCTCTATAGTATTAATTTCTAGTTGAACCTCAAAAATGCCAAAAAAAATTTCAAAAATTATCATTGACCCAAAAACTATCGAAGAAAAGGGTGAAAAATCGGACTTTTTTTTCTGAGGAGTGCCAATTTATGATTTTTTAACTTTTTTGTTTTTTTATTGGTTCAGATAGATAGATGTTTTATGAACACGCTAAAACGAAAATTTTTGATTTCCGATCGCTGTAACAGAAGCTAAAAATCCCGCCGATTGATGCCTTTCGCCGCGAGGGTCTCAGGAGATTAGTTACTACGGCGGCCATTTAAAAAAAAAAAACAAAAAAATTCTGTTTCTTGTATTTTAATATATCATATAATGAATAAACATCCTGAATTTTAAAACGATTCATTTATTCCTTCCTGAAAAACGGTCAAAATTCAGGCGGTTACATGTATCGCCCCTAAGTTCCTACATTTTTTTTTTGTGAAAAATTTTCCGAAATCTGAAAAACTTAGAAACTATAATATAATGTAGCAAATTTAGTTTACTTTAGAAAAAAAAGAAGGTGTAACATATTTGTCGAACGCTTGCATTGGCAGGTATTTGGCAAAAACGAATATGTCGCGGTTTTTTTAAGATGGCGGCGTTGACGGTCGGCGGCAAACAATAATTTTAAAAAGCCAGTGGAAATTAGTTAGGGTGCCAACGCGTACAACATTCTAACAAATCAGCTTTATCCTAATTAAGTTGTGCACACATTCGCTACTATTTGACTGGACTAGGACAAATATTTATGAAAAGAAATTTATGTTGAAATATTCCTAAAAGACCTCCCTCTCGCATAATGGGAGGGAATTTTGTACCTTGTAAGATTATTAAAATGATACAACATTACGATAAATTTACATGCGTAAGATTTACATGTACATTTATTTGTTTACCCTACAGGATCAGCGAAACGACCGGCCGGAGTTCTCCACAACAAAGTTCTACAACAGTAAGGAGTTGTACAATGAGATGCTCCATAAAAAGTTAACCGCGGACATTCTAGGGGCAGGCGACGGAAGAATAGCAACCCTGCCACAGCCCTTGACAACCGCGAGGCCCAACACCTCTGTGAATAGTGTCATCATCCGTGATAACGGTACAACACCTGCAAAGCAGCTAACAGACAATGGGGATGAAAGGAGCATAGTCGTTTCGACGACTTGGTCTGACGCAAAGTTGTCGTCTGACGAGGGCAATGTCAGCACGACCCCGTATACCACCCCACGGCCATTAAAGAAAACCAAGCTTCTCCCCAAATCCACGACAAAAAGCATTCAAGCTTCCGCCGGGACTTCAAGCCCGCCGGTCGTCGTGAAATCAGCGAGTCCTACACTCCCTGCACCCCTAACGCCCGCCGTCTTTACTACTAATGAAGTAACGAAAGAATCCACCACAACGGCGAAAGAAACTCCGGAAGAGGAGGGTGGAGATGGGACAAAGATTCCGGGAAATGCAAATGTGTCTGGGATGTCAACGCTAGAGCAAACAACGCTTCCTGCCATCCTGCCGGGGTCGACCGGGACTGGGGATACAACGATGGAATACGGGACGACGACAAAATCACGTCCTCCTGCGCCCGGTCGTTCTGGCCAACAGCCCCCTCGGAGCCGGAAACCTTTCTCTAGGCCACGCGTGTTAACACGACTCCAAGAGAAAATCAACTCGCTGGAATGCGACATCCAGAATTTACCCCAGGACTCGAATCTTTGGCGAGGAAATGAAACTCATGAACTGCTCCTCCCCATCACGGTAAATTTTTCAGTTTTCTAGCAATTTTATAACTGCATCACTTAATTAGCGAGCTCGAAAAAGGATAGTCGCCCCACAACCGGTCTAGTCTCCCGGGATATTGTGCCTGTGGAGCGCCCTGAACGAGAGCAAACTGGCTATCGTTGTCCCCCCGCTTTCCGCTCCTTAATAAAACAAAAAATGTCAGAGCTCTGGATGTGTCCATTATTCATCCTGACGCTGGAGAGACTGCCCTGAAAATTAAGGATTAATTTCACCTTTTAGAAACAATCGCCCCCTCTGGCTCTGCTTCTGGGGCGATAAGCCTTAGAGCAGGCTGCTGGCTCCAAATAAGGAGCGACGATGGCTGTTTCAATTTGAAGTCGTTAGCAGTTCATTTTCTTTTTATTTTTTTGTGGCAGGATATCTTATACTTTTGGGCAGGTGATGTCAGCCATTTTTGTAGATTATAATAAATTGGGCTGCGCCTCAACTTTTCGTTTTCCGCAATATATTGTTGATCCAGTGGCTGAGCCATTTCGCAGAAATTCCTCCGAACTTTTAATGATATGATATTCACTGAAAAGTTCTAAAGGCATTTCGCCATTCGGAAAACCATTTTTAGGTATAACACATACATATAAGAATTTAAAGAATTTAAAAGTCGCACTTCCGAATCTAGCAAACAGTGTTGATTGAGATGTAACTAAATCGATTTATTAATTTCCCAAACGATGAATTTAAACTGACTTTGACTAAGCCGTAACCAGGTGAAACTCCCATCAACTGGTTAATACAAATGTCGAGTGTACCATTGATTTGGAACCGAATAGGGTCGGATTTAATCGCCACTGTTCTAATGACGACTCCATCAACTGCGTTCCATAATTTCAGCACCAAGTACCTACTTCAAATTGAATTTGCAAGTTTCAGCATAATGATGTTTATTGCGAATTTAATTTCTCCAATTTTAAGCGGAGCTGTATTTGAAAGGAATAACAACTTCTATGTCGAGAGCAAATGCACCCCCAGGCGTTGTACACATATATGAAAATACAAAGCCCATTTTAGCAGTAATAACTTCGTGTCAAACAATTAATGCTATTATTAATTTTACTGCAAAACTCCCTTGATTTATAATTTTGTGTTTCAGTGCTTTTACGGGGGTTTATGCGCAGTGATATTACAAAAGCTCTTTAGCTTAATTGAGCATTCGCATCACCACAGTGCTAAATAGTTATTTATACAGAACAGAAATTTAGGCAATTCAAATTTCAGAATTTGATCTGCATTTGAATTACAAGGAAGCGGAAGGATAAATGCATGTACAAGAGAGTTCAAATTCAATTGTATTTAGAAATATTCATACAATTAAGTGATATTAGCTTTGCTTGCATGCACGTCAGGTCGCAATATACAATTGACTACAATGAAAAACCATCGAGAGGTATTGAGTCAAGGAGGCCATAAAATCTACCGAAAGGGGCAGAACTAGTATACTGCAAAAAGAATTTTTTATTGTGTACTTCAGGGTCAGCAACCCAACCACTCTTTTCTCTAGCACAGATCCCAGAGTTCTTGATTTTTTTCCAAAGGGGTTTTAGAAGGTAGTTTAGTATTAATCATCCTGTTGAAACGATATGTCAAATTGTTTAAACAAATTTTTAATGAATACATAGCTTGCGAATTGTCATTGCAAAGTTTTCCCCATTTTTGTAAGAGGTCTCCTCAATTTGTGAACGTTCTTCCGAACTCCGAAGTGTAACGTGCTATTATCGTAAATGGCTATGACAGCTACCAAATATGACTGACTAAACACTTGACAGACAGAAATGCTGCGCGATTTAAAATTCAGAATTTGAATTGGAGCACTTTACGTCGGTCATTCCTTGGTCTTTACTTCAAATTAAAGAAAAAACTCTTGACAGTTTTAACACAAAGAAAATTTATTATATTTTATATGTAGGCACCTTTCTGAAAAACACAGTAAAAATTTCAAAATACGCGTGCGTTTAAATAAATTTGACAAATACTGGTCTCCTGCAAATAAGTACGCGGTCGATAGCAATACGTATGTTACTACGTATGTTAGGTCTTGAGATATGGCAACACCATTGTGAATATGTCAAATCTGACATTGTGATTGTAAAGTTTGCCATTTTTAATGGTAAACGTACTCAGAACGTTTGTCGTACGAGTGATATTTGTGTTGTATACAGATACTTGAAAAAATATTATTTTTTGGACGGTTTTAAAGTCTATAACGGATATAGGTAGAAACAATTTTTGTGTTTTATATATATGGAGCATAGATCCACGATTCGTCGCCTGTCACGATCTTATAGACGTCTTTTGAAGTACCGCAATTGAATATTTTTAACATTTGTTTGCACCAATCGACACGAGCCTTTTTTGGAGCTATTGTCAAATTCGGTATCCAACGCGAACAAATCTTTTTGACGACCAAATGTTTATGCAATATTGTATGTATGCGAGAGGAACTAATGCCCAAGCATGCCTCAGTCTTATGGTATGTCACATGACGATCTTGCAATATCAGATCACGCACAACAGCCGATTTTGGACGAAATTCGTCCTGTAACGAAGTGCGACTACGATTGAATTCAGAAAACCAGCGAAACACGGTGGCTCGAGATGGTGCTTCATCACCAAATTTTTCAAGTATCTGTAAACAACACAAATATCACTCGTACGACAAAACGTTCTGAGTACGTTTACCATTAAAACTAGCAAACTTTACGATGACAATGTCAAATTTGACATATACACACTGTGTTGCCATATCTCAAGACCTAAGTAGCAACTTACGTATGCAGTGAATATTAAACATAATTTCTGATGCAATAGCTAGACAATTTCAAGTGTGTTGCAATGAGTTTCATTTACTGTATAGTGCAATATGCAAATTGTATCTTTTATTCATTCAGTTTCATCCGAAGTTGTTGACACCGTTACTGCTACCTCGTAAGCTCTTATTTGTTTAGGACCTCGGGAGCTTTACTTGCTTTACGCTCCAAACAGAATGCAAATGGGCTTTTATCCTAAAAACAAAGGATGAATTCGTTTGAACAGTACACCCTAAAGCTGATCAAATTTTGGAATGCATTAGCTTCTAAAACATTGAATAGAGTTCAAGTTCACAACTACCGTTGCAAATTAGATTTGTAAAGTTGATTTGTTTCCGCTTCATCCTGCTTTAAGGAAGAGTCCGTGTTGGCTAAACTAATTGTAAGTTGCAGTGCAGGAATTTTCTCAATTTAACTTTGTTGTACGTATTTCGACAAGCTGAACTTCCACCGACAAATATTGGTGCAGTAGAAACTGCTGGAGTTAACTCATCCATGCCACGCTTTAGTTTTGCATGACTGCAATGCGTCTCAGAAATTGACCGAATTCTTTACATTCTCGCTAACAATAAAAGAATGTGCGTTGCCTCGTGCAAAGGAGCTTAAAGCCCATTTCAAGCTGTTACGTCGTTGCGTTCATCACATAATCCTTTGGAATTTTACAGGTACCCGAGAACTGCAAGGCCGCGGAAGATTGTCTCCCGATGATAGTCTCATGGCAGGGCCAGGCGGAAATTCAGTCTGGAGACGTGCTGCTAGTGGAAATAAACGACGCGCTCCTGACGCCAGCAGATGTGGCCATCGATCAAAGTAACAAGTGAGTACACCTATCCGCACAATCGCTCTTCAGCACCGTAAACACTCCTATTAGCATAAGCCCCCTGAAAAGCCCTCCAGATAAAGGACAGATTGCCTCCTCCGCTATCTCGGCCCCATTCACGAAATTCGTAAATCTTTTATTCCGCTCCCTAATGTTGCCGCAGCCCTCTCCGGCCCGCGTTGAAATCCCTATCATGGAACGCCATTAAGATCGAAAACAGCCCAAGTCAGGATCACCTGAAATATCCCAAACAATTCGAGTAAATGAAAGGAGCTTTTCATATTGCCCTGGGATTTGTCATGGACATTCACATCAAGTTGGGCGAAAGTGTTTGCAATACCCTCGGTAGGGTGCCCACTGGAGGTCCCGTTATGATACCCATGACCCACTCCCCCTCCCCCACCCATACAGCCAGCCCTTGTACGCCGCTATCTGCCTATCTAAATTTCGTGCCATTTCTTCTATTTTCATGACACTTTTGGCGGACTGATAACGTTAACTCACCGGGATGACTAATAACCATGCCCCACTCAACGCGCCCGCCGTAATCCTATCCGGCTGGAACCATGGGTACAAAAAAGCTCCCACAAGGCATCCACGAGGGTTTATCAGGTAACGAGGCCCGGCCACGAGCACTGCGATGTCACCGAGGGGGTGCTCCTGGATATTACACCTCTTGTGGTTGATGGCAGGAAACTCGTTACGCTCTACGATAAGGATCTCACCGAGGGTATCAACTTGCTAATTGGTGAGTGAACCTATGCAGGTAATCTCAGCTCAATTTCTTTCTCAACCCGCCGTCGTCCTCCTTATATCTAGTTGTCTCGGAGCTGTGGGGCTCCCAGTGCGTTCGCCTTAAAGTCACCGTCAAGTCAGACAATTGCGGAGAGACAGCGGACTGTTCCGGAAAAGGAGTCTGCTTCTCGAATGCTTCGATGGAAGGGTACGAGTGCCAATGCTGCAGCGGATTCGCGGGTCCCCACTGCGAGGAGATCGACGCCTGCTCCCCGAGTCCCTGCACAAACAACGGAATATGTGTGGACCTGTCTCAAGGACACGAAGGGCATGCTTACCAGTGCTTATGTCCTTACGGTAAGTCGGATTAATTACTTTGTCCAATAACTCCGCTCTGGGGAATCGAGATACTCTATGGAGCCAGGGGGGCAACTGTTGTGCCAGAGCGGCGCTCCTTGGAAAGACGGCTAATAAGTTTTTCTTGCCTTGGGTATACTTCCAGGAAGTATGGTGGCGGCTTCTTCCTGTTTCTGCTAAGATATTATTTAAGGAAAATTTCCAAGGATTGCATCGCCGAGCTATTCCATTCGAAATGGCTTTTCTCATAGCTCTCCCGGTAATACTTGGCAAGTTAACCGGAATTAGGCTGGTTATGAGTTCAAGGAAGTTTTGCAGTGTTGAACTATCTGCACGATGCTGTTTGCTATTTCACGGCTGAGCTCCTGCAACTGCCGGTAACTCCCCCGACATTGTGGTTTGAGGGAATCATTGCATCCCTTTGCATCTCAGCGCTAAGCTACAAGCAGACTTATCTGAACCATTTTCAGCTTCATTAACCGATTTGAGTGTCTTCCAAACCACAATGAACTAGATATTGACTAAATGGGTAGTGAGCCTGCAAGAGGCAATTGGTTTTCCCTGATATGTGTGTGTTCGCGGAATTGGAAAATGAACACATTTTCCTTGCTAGGTACATTAATTCGGGAAAATGCGGAAATTGCTTTCTTCAACCATTTTATATATAAGGAACAGATAGGTGCAATCTATACTGATCATTAAAAAATAAAAACAAACATAAAGGGTTTCCCAATGGGGATGACCTGGATTTGATAACTTGTGGCGACCATATTTGCAGTTATGTTCAGTAAGGTTTGCGATTTCATCATGACACGTTTCACTTTGATGCAACGCTTGGAAATTGTCCAAAATTATTACGCAAATTCGCGTCGTCATAATGCTCCTTCTGAGCGAGCTATAAGACGCATAATATCAAATTTTGTAAGTGAATTCACTCATCACAATACAAAGGTGCCTGTAAGACAAAGAAATGCCCGAAGTGAACAAAATATTGTCGCCGTTCAAGCCAGTGTTCATGAAAACTCAACTGCGTCTGTTCCGCGCCGTTCTCAAGAGTTGGGGCTCTCCAGGATGACAACCTGGCGAATTTTGCGATTGGATTTGGGTGCGCATCCTTATAAGATGGTATTGGCACAATAACTCAAGCCAATCGACCATCACATTCGTCGTCAGTTCGCTGATTGGTCACTGGAAATGTTGAAAGCCGACGGCGATTTTCATCGCAAAATCATCTTCTCAGATGAGGCTCATTTCTGGCTCAATGGATTCGTCAACAAGCTAAATTGCCGCTGTTGGAGTGAGTCAAATCTACGAATGGTTCATGAAACACCATTGCATCCACAAAAATTTACCGTTTGGTGTGGATTATGGTATGGCGGAATCATCGGACCTTATTTCTTTCGAAATGAGGCAGGAGATGCCGTTACCATTAATAACAACTGCTATAACACGATGTTGACCGATTTTTTTCCGGAATTTGATGAAATTGATGCGGACGACCTTTATTTCCAACAAGACGGTGCACCGCCTCACACTTCCCGATATAACATGGACTTATTGCCCGTTAAGTTCGGTGAGTCGTTAATTTCCAGAAATGGTCCCATCGCTTGGCCACCTAGATCGTGTGATCTAAGGCCTTTGGATTATTTCCTTTGGGGCCACATTAAGTCAAAGGTTTACAGCAACCATCCTACAAGTCTTGAGGCATTGGGATCCAATATTCGTCAAGCCATAGCTGAGATACCGGCCGAAATGTTGCACAGAGTCATCGAAAATTGGCGTGAGCGGATGGAGGTGTGCAAGAGGAGCCGCGGTGGCCATTTGGACGATATTTTAACCAAATCATAAATCGCATAAAATTATCTTTCAAATAAAGCATAAATCAGAACCATGTGTGCTCGAAAATTCTGTTTTATTCAAATTTAAAGTTCGGACGTTCTTATTGGCAAACCCTATACATATCTCTTTAATTGTTGACCAATTGAAAGTTAAAATAAAATTTAATACAACATATCAAACAAAACCAGTTAAAATCAATACACTGAAGTACTAACAACAAAACTTCAAAAACCAAAGAATTTTAAAAGACAAAAACTCAAACTCCATGAACTCAAAAATCAAAAGCCCAACCCGCAAACTGATAAATGACTTGAAACGGTACGCACCGCCTACACGCTACAATTGTATAAGATCGGCCCTAGAACTGATCCTTGAGGAACTGCAGCCATAGTGGGTGATTCGTTGTAGAAGGATGTTCCAGGTATACCCTAAAAGTACGGTTTCATACTCGTATATGTATAAGTGTCTTGTGGCAAACAAAGTGAAATCCAAAATGTTTTTTGGTTTTATTTTTGTGGCTTTGTGTTTTAATTTTTGTAATTATTTTAATTAATTTAATTTTTTTATTTATTATTGTATATTATTATACAAAATTTTGACAATAAATAAAACATATTTTTTTTATTATCGCTTGCTGTTATTTTAAAAACTCTTATAAAGGTGAATTACCTGAATTTCACAATTTGTTTAATTTGAAAACATAAGTACCGCCACGCGAGGTCCCTTTCCGTGAACAATTCCGCATGACAAAAAGATAAATAGGTAACCTAAGAACGCTCGTTTGAGTTGACAATGAAACCATATTCGAAGAAAAGTAATCGCGTAAAACGTATTTGGGGATAAAAGCGAGTAGGGGGTCTACCGAACTTGAAAACATTTTTAATTTATGTGACGCTTATAAAGAAGTTCGTGTTAATCGTGCCAATTAATCTCCATCATCCTCAAATTCCATTTAAAGTTTTTCAATTTATATAATCTCCCTAATACTGTGCTACACATGTTCCGGTAAAAATTTTAAGTTATCTCGTTACATGTGTATTTTGTCGGAGCATTATTTTTGCCCGCACAGCGTGTTGCTCGAATGTGTAAAAAGTTTGGCATGTCTGATTTATTCCCGAGAAATTCCAAAGACTGCCAAAGATATAAAAGTCAGTTAAATTGCGCTTTTAGCTGAGTAAAAGGAAAATTTATTTCATGAGCCCTCCCACACCTCCGGAGAGGTTTTGTTTGCAATCAAAAATTTGTGGAAAACCAATAAATATCTTCCGGGAATTCAGACGACCGACCTCAGAAAATAGCAAAGCACAGCGGAATGGAACTTTTGTTTCTGCTCCTGGGGTGGTAGTCACCGAGTTACTAAGTTAGATGAGAAATATCCTTCCTCAGCAGCAGCTCAAAAACTTTTTTTTTTATTGCTCGCCGGCATCGCAGTGAAATTGCCTGGAGCTATCATTTTCTTTCCGTCTTTTGTTATGTTACGTCCTCGGGACGTATCCACGATAGTGTCTGGCTGTAGACGCCGTTATCGTCTTCTAGAGGTTTTATAATGTGGTTTACAAGCAGAGCAGAGCAGTTCAAGTAGATTTAAATAAGTTATGAAACAATTTCTCGTCCCCGAAGAAGTTATAAATTCAGCCGTATTGGAGCGGGCCTTGCCGACGGGGTGGAATAAAAGTAAATGTGCATTGAATTGCCGCTTTGTAAGCGCTTTTATTCGAGGAAATGAACTTTATTGGCTGTACTGAACTGTGATGGAGCTGATTTCATTTGTTGCTCGTTATAGCGGAGTCGCATGCTTTGTTTCTTACCTTTTATAGCACACTTTACGCAGCAAACGAGCTACTCTTTGAACATTCGCGAGTATGCAAGCGCATTTACTTATTGAGAATTTGCAGGTTAGTTAAGACATACATATTTAACATTTGAGTTTACATAGGCATTTATTAATTGTATTATTGCATTTTAAAAATTATTAGAGAATTTCAAAAGAAAAGGACACAAATGTCACGACTGTTTGCATTTTAAAAGACAACATCGTATAAATGGAGTACTCGACAAATACGTGTGGTCTCCTTTGTCCATATATGGGGAGGTGCCTCGAAAATTTATATTTTTAATTTTCTCTCCACTTCTGCTTTTGGGAACACCAAAAGTATCCCCCTGTCTAATTTGTTCGCAGACGTTGGTCAAATATAGGAATTGCAAGGCTCTGACATAGTCGTACGTACAAGCAGAAAACAAATATGTATAAGCTGAATCAATTGAAATGAAATTTATGATAAGCCTTTTTGGCAAATTCCGAATCCACAAAGTGAAAGCGAAGCTGAGTTCGAGGACTTCGAAGTGCCACCAGGAGAGCCAGGTACGAGTATGGTAGTTATGTTGCAGATTTAGAAATACTATGTATTTTTGTACCACCGTAAAAACATGCTCAAAGGTTTCACATTTGGTGTGATATAATACCATAAGATAATTTATAAAATCTGAAAACTCTGATAACGCGAGAACTATGAAAAAAGCAAAACTTTAGTTTTGATCATGCTTATCGCGTTAAAAATAGTTTAATGGATTAATACTGAAGATGAACAAAAATAAATTCCATCGAACAAGAAAATAGTTCCTTTAAAATAAATTTTCAAAGCCTTTTTCATATTTTCCTAACGTCGTATATCGGTCGTTAGCTAACTCCCCTAAGCGAGCGAGCGTAAAACAGCTAAAATACCAAATTTTTCTGCGAAAGAGCACTTCTCGTGTGAACGTAAGAACTTTGTCAACATAAAGTAAACAAACACACCTGTGGTTGTGCCTTTTTGAATTCGGCTTTTCACATCCAATTCTGAAGAGAATAGACAAGAGCCCTTCTACCGAAAAACCCACCACTTTACTCATAGCGCCTAAGTAGTTCCAAGTAAGTGTACCGTTTATAGTAGACCTAAATTATTAAAAAGCTCGTGTAATGGCTAAAACGAAAAGTTCCTATAGAAACATTCTGGTTCCTAATTTTTCTGCATGCCATGACTACATGCAGTTTCGAAATTGATCGGTTCCGAAGAGTCCTACACCGCCTAAATATAGAGCAAGAATGGCACTTACCTCCACACAATTACGGCGCAAAAGAAATCCCCGCCGTCTCCTCGGATTGGTCCTCTTTCCAGTTTACCGACACACTTGATGCTGCTTTTATGCTCCATCGATTTGCCTCTTTTTATTTGCTTTCGGTATTAGGTCGCAAAGGACACGGGACTGCATCTCATCGGGGTTGGTGTCTACAGAGGCAAAATCAATACTCGATTCGAGTGGGTATCTTTAAAATTTCAACGAACCCGCACAAGAATATCGGCCCGCATTCTGGAACTGGACCATCCGAATATTAAGAGCCGAACGCAACGATGGCGCCTCTTTATAAACACCCCCCGGTGCCAGGTTGCGCCACACGTATATACACCGCTGCCGCCCCTAGCAAACTTTCGCTCGAAATTTAATATCCCTAGAAATAGTGGCGGCGGCATCTTGGCAGTCAAACAAATGGATTTTTCTTGCGAGATGAAATTTTCGTTGGAAGTTTCTCCCGGCCGGGCCCTAGCGCTGCGCTGTTCCCCGCCGTACTCGTACTTTCCATTGCTTTGCCCCACCCGTCATGGTCATGTTTTCCGAGGATCTTGGGCACCAGCCAAGAGATAGTCCTCTTATGGGTGCCGTTTGTTTTCATCAAAATTTGAATTTTTCTCCGATGCGCCCCATTCAATTTACGAGCGTCGCTTTATATTTGAAAGTATACTCCCTGCAATAAATACTGGCACAATGCTTAGCCGTGGCGTGAAAAATGCAAGGGATAAAAGTGAGAAATTGGACATGCTCGAGCACCCGAACTTATGTGCCGGAAAAGGTTTTGAGGTGCTGGATTTCATTGCATTTTCACAGACTTCGCTTTGTTGGCAGCTCTGTTTAAAAATAATTTCAAATTTATCTTGATGCCATGTCAGGGATGCACAGGACAGCCATATAAATTTCGTGTTCGTGCTTTGATTTGAAGGTCATGGGCAAAGTTAGCAGAGAACATATTTCATCGTGCTCCATGCGCCATTTGAAGTAAAAAGCCTTCAAAATATTTAATTGTTTTTTTTTTTGCAATGCAAACAACATGTAGAAATTCCTTTACCGTTCAGCGTATGTATTTGAAAGATTATTATGTTTAAGGCCACTGCCATAAACTTTGACATTTCACAAAATTTGAAATATACATACTCACTCTATCAGACAACTTTAGTACCCTGCTCAAATGGATGCACTGAATCAAATAATTCATTTATGTCTCTATGAGGAGTGCATAACGTGTGCCCGCTATTTTATTTTCATTTAGCCAATTCAATTCAAATTTTCTAGTTTATACAGTTTTTCTCTTATTCGAAGTATCGAATTTAATTATCGCGTTATTTGTGTTCGACATTTTCACATTTTTTCTACCTTAGCACTTTGTGCAAAATAAATTGTGGCACATAACACAAACTAATAAAATTGAGACTAATCACATATGTTTTCATTCTAGAAATCTATTGTACTTAATGTATACATTTTTAGAAAAAAACTTATTATATTAATTTTAGCACTCTATACACATGTGACTCCGGCCTATTAAGTAGCTGTCATTTAGAAACATAGACATTTATGAAAATTCTGCATTACAATTCGGATGAACGGTCATTAATTGAAATTACAAAAATGAAGACAATTTTACAGTGTCAATTCGCAAGTCACATGTTCATTTTGGTGTGTATAATCGTCGATCGCGAATGGATGAAAAGGCGGCCGTACATAACGTGTTGGTCAACAGGATGGCGCGACGTGCAACACCGCTCGCAAAATAATTAAGTTATTCCAAGCGAAGTCTCCAGATAATCTCATTTTGGCCATAAAAACTGGCCGTCGTCGATAAGTTGCGATTTAACCTTGGACTTCTTACTCTTCTTCAAATAACTTGAATCGAGCGAACAAAGAATACAATCAGACATTCATATTCGGGCGCTTCTTACATCGGAAGTGTGATCACTGTCTGTGTGCCTTCTCCTTTCGATGCGGTTCCAGTCAACAAACGCAGAGAAATTCAGGCGCTCAATAATGGAATTATGCGTTATGTTGTGCCGAGGATGCGGTGATTTTCCTTTGACTGTGCACATGAGTGCCAGCCAGATCAAATTCTAGGAAGAGCATGCAGCACTAAATCTTAAAGTAACTAGACAAGCGGGTTCTTGAAAAAAAAAATTTCATGTTTTTCTGCAGTAAATGCTATCCAAAATAAATCAAAAATATATTCGAAACTTTAAATGGGTTAAATATCAATCGCACGCAATAACTTAAAATAGAATCATCGCATAACTGAATGACTGCAACGATCTGCGAAAAATTAAATCCCTTTTTTTGTCTATTAAATAATTTCCGCTGTGGACTTTTAACTCCTGGCGGTCATGACGCTTTCAATGTTACAGTAACAACATGTGTAAATCCGCGTAAGTGGCCTGCGGGTTTAATTAAGCAGGGGAAATAAAAATCCCAGCCGAGACAGGGAAAATGGTTGCATATTAACAGGACATCCGTTAAAAGTGTAACAGATTTTCAGTGCATTCACTAGGTGCTCACGTTAACGCATTAATTTCATTGAGAACAACACTGCAGGCCATTATTCCTGGAAGCGTAGGGAAAAGAGCAAGGCCGTAAAAGTGTTGCGAAATAATATTTTGCACCGTGAGCATGCAATAAATGATTTTGTCGCAAAGGGAGACATGTGTTTCAATAATGATGACCCAATTTTTCGTTACAGGATATACGGGGAAGAACTGCCAGTATGAGTCGGACCCATGTAACCCGGCTGACTGCATGAACGGAGGCTCTTGCGTCGGCAACTCCACTCATTTTAGGTAGGCATGTAATGGCATCCGCCCTCGATATCTATTTAATTCAATTATGGCTTATTTTCACCCACACCCGGATCACGCGAACGCTTATCGATTTTTGCGCCAATTTTGATGCCGCCACCGTCATTGTGGTCCTGTGCAATTATTTGATTGAAAACCAGATGTGACTGTGCCCCAGGTTACACAGGACCGCTGTGTCAACATAATTTAAATGAATGCGAGTCATCCCCGTGTGTGCACGGCATCTGTGTCGACCAGGAAGATGGCTTCAGGTGTTTCTGCCAGCCAGGTGGGTTGCTAATTGATTTTCCATTTTATTATGCAGAATTTCAAAGGATTTCGTTATTTGTGGTACTCTTTCCGGGCTCGCTCTGTGCATAATACCTTTGTTCCAATTGTAAGTAGTTCGTCAGATCCTTAACAGTAATTACGAGTAAGTCGAAAGTTTTATTTCCTTAAGACGAAGACAACTAAGCCTGGCTTTCAAATGCGAAAATAAACTAAGTTAAGTTTTGCTTGCCACTACACCCCCACCCGCTGCACTTCGATCAGATCCATTCAATTTTCCAAATTAAGCTGAAAAGGAACGGGGCTGCCCACAATTGCAGCACTCCGCCAGACTCCGGACCCGGACGTCCTACTGAAAGCCAATTTAATTACTGTTGCTATCTTCACGTCTTGTTTGCCCCACACAGTCTGGCGGCTGTGATGGTGAAATTAATGATTTTCGAAGCGCAGGTTCTTTCACAACGTCACTGGAACGGACAGCGACAGAGCCCCATAGCCCCACTCACGTGCCCCAAATAGAAGCTCATTTATCTAAATTTATTGTTTATTCGCTGGCAACTTTGCAACATCTGAGGTGATTTGTTTCAACATCAAGTTAAGGTGCACCTCCAGACCTCCTGCGAGGAACTCTTGCCGGAAAGTGTTTTGTCTTCAAACATCACTCGCTGCGGGCTATTTGGCACAATTGTGCAAGTTGCTGCACTGTGCTGTGTTGGTTTATTACACTCAGCTCCTCGACATGCTTGGTCTCTCACAAATTAGATAAAGTTTTGACAATCTCCAGCGGCCATAAGTTGTGCTTAATTACAAAACATTTTCCCAGCATTCTCCACTGCATGTAAAAAGTTTTATTTGTGTGGTGTCACATTACACCGAAACATAGTTTAGTTGTTTTGCAGGAAGAAGGAAATCACAATGACGATAAGAAGCGCGTGGAATTCATATATTGCCCTAATGCGGTACCTTATCCATCCAAAAAAGAATTAAAAGAATAATGCAGTTCAGTGCTTAAAAGCATTTTTTCGTCGAAGGTATTTCTACATTATAGTTCTCTCATGTGAACCTTTTTGAAAATTTCGTACTGAAAGTGGTGAAAACTTTAATTCGAGTGGTAACAGTCAATTCTCAGAACTACGACACTAACAGAAGAAGAGCGTCCTTCGAGTTTGTTCCGTTATCTGGAGTTCCACAAGGATCTATTGTATAAGCACAAAAAGTTAATCAATCTACATGTAAAAAATGCAAAAAAAAACATAAACTCCATTCTATATTTCGCTGCGGTTATAAACAGCATCCACTCATAATTATATCATTTGTCCTCATTCCATTCTCCCATGGCAGGAGTTTTTTGTTTGTCAACATGTGTAAAAATGTAAATGACAATGGTGGTGACTTAATACACCAAAAATATCGGAAACTTAATTATTTTCATCACAGTGTGATCATTGAGAAAATTAAATATCTATTAAAAATAAATTTAATCGTTCCCCACATGCAGTAAATTAATTTATGCATGTACACATTACGGGAATGTCATTAATGATTTTCGGTGCTTAATTTTTTCATATGGGGACATTTTTAATTAGGCTGAATGTCACAGGCAGTAATAAATTAACTGCAATTATGGGAAATGGGTTAGTCAAACTGAATTATGCTTAAAATTATGTTTGAGTAAAATATTGGTACATGATTTTTGGGGAATTTTGCATTACACAATATTTATATATTATACATAGTAATTGACTAATGGGCTTGTTGAGGATTTGTTATTATATATCCAACAGTTTGAACAGAAAGGAATTTTAAGGGTGTTATGAATTTATTGGTAAAGGAATAAAAAGATCCTTTAAAAGACATAGAAATCAACGTAGATAAATCCAGATTAGCAGAAGACTTACGAGGATTAAGAGTGGAGCTATTGACCGATGCAAAACCCAATCAAGTATACGGTTCAGATCAAACGTACTCTTCAACAGTATGAGCATGCAACTAAGGTATACTGCATATAGATGGATATTAACTTCTTGAGTGACTCTCGTAAGATCATTGATGAAAATTGAGAAAAGTGAAGGACCCAGGGGCAAGCCTTGGGGTACACCTATATGAAGTTGGATTAGGCTAGAACACTTTTCTTTCAAAATACTATGCTTCAAACTATAATAATTTAATTTTTCGAGTTCTGTGGTTAAACTTATTCTTACTTTTTCGATAGGCGACAAATGGTCGTTAATGGTAGGTACGAGTCGAATAGTCGAGCGGAGGGTACCGCAAGGCTCTATCTTGGGGCCCAGATTATTTTTCTTGTGTATTAATGGCCTTCTAGGAGTAACGGAGAACGGTTCGCTTAATGTGTGCTGATTATATCCCGATGAGCCTGCCTATTAATAGAGAATTCAAGTTCTTTTTGCGACACCTATAGTATAGTATCGATATAATCGAAGAAAATATTTTTAACCAGTGAGAAATTTATAATAAACCAATTATATAAAGCACCATCTTTACTAAGAGTTTAGCAAATCTTATAAAAATTCCTTCCTGATTCGACACACACTCTTGTACATCGCTTCCGCACGGATTCACAAATTACTATTGCAAAGGAGTACATACATAGGTAAGCACAATGCACACCTTTGTCTATAAATTGTGTCAAGTCAAGAATAACAAAGTAAATTAGCCGGCAAGTATTTGTAGAGCTTCAAGATCCGTAAGTTAAATGAAGTGTATTTCCAGGTCTCAGAATCCCTAAGAGATGGAATTCATTAAAATCCTCATAGACCCATTTTGAGCAAAGCCCTTCTGAGCCCTATTGCTGACTATTGGTTTTTCGCTTATCATTTCCACCCGTAAAGACCTTTCCGAGACCTGAGAACATCCAAATTATCGCCGTACCTCGAATGTCTTGGCAATCGCAACTCCGGCATTGTAAATAAGTCGGGAAATATCTTCCGGCCGATTGTTCCCAGGATGTTTAGTTTCGCCGTGCCGATAACAAATCCTTTAAAGTGTTTAACAATCACCCAAAATCCCCTCTCACACCGGCGGCGGCGCCTCGATAGGAAAACATTCAGTGGTGGGCCCGGTAAGGGCGCTGCAATTTGTTGTAATGTATTCCGCTGATCCCCCGATGTATTCGTACCTATTAAGCCTTATCATTTTATACTTCTACGCTTTTACCTAATAGGATTCGCCGGGGAGCTTTGCAACTTTGAGTACAACGAATGCGAGTCGAACCCCTGCCTGAATGGGGGCGAGTGTATCGATCAGATCGGCAGCTACGAATGTAAATGTACGAAGGGCTACACAGGGAACCAGTGTCACATCAAGGTGAGATTTAGTGCCAGGTCTCTTCCGGCTCTAATGAGATAATTTATAAACCCCACATAAAACGGCCGGTCTGCTTTCTTAGGTGGACTTCTGTGCAAATGGGCCGTGCCCGGAAGGACATCGATGTATTGACCATGGAGACGACTTCACTTGCGAGTGCCCAGGCGGGCGTAATGGACCGGACTGCAATCAAGTGCCCAGAACGGTAAGACCTTAACTAATAGCACGTAATACATAAGGACACTGTATCTGCCATTGTGCATAATTAATGGGGCGTTTCACCCGCTCTAATAGATATTATGAAGCAAAATTATAAGCCCATCCATTGCACGTAATCGGGCGGCAGGGGCCCGTGTTGTTTGGGCTTCTAAATTTAATGAATACAAATTATCCCAGTGTGCACTGGCCGCCTAAAAGTGCCATAACGCACACAACAGCCGGGTAAATACATTTGCGGCAACAATTATCCTCGTCGAACGCGGATGGCGGCCGTATTGGATTTACATAATTCACACGAGTGCAAAGTGTGTTCAATTCGGTTAAACTCATTAATTGATATGAACTTTTGTGTTTGTACGGTAGCCAAAATCCCAAATTAATTCCGGTGAAATAAATTGAGTTAGAAATGATTGATATGCGTGGCCGCGACAGCCGTTTTTAATGCGATAAGCAATAAATGTTTTTCCGTAATTGTTCGCAAATCGGTCGAGTGTCCGCGATGAAATGATTGCTGTGTTCGACGCACTGCGATTTCGGCCAGTCCAATGAATTGGTCAACAGCAATTGTATGCTGTCATGTTTGCTGTTATTGAATTTCACATTCCGAAACAGTTCCGATATATCTATGGCCCATTTCGTAATTCGGCATTTGGATAAAGTGTTAATTTATGTCACGTCCACAACCTATTAACCGTTACAACCAGCTCAACTCACCCAGCAATGTGTCCCACATTCAGACATTACATATTTATGTCGAATAAAGTCGCACATAAATCTTGTTATTTGGTTTGAGATGAAACCTATGATTAGACAGAGGCTGGATACAGTGCCTATTAGATTATTGAAGCACTTGAGATGAAAACCATGCAAAGCGGCAAACACATTTGCAATCGATTTCACTACTGAAATTGTTCGCTGTACTATGAATAAATTTATCATTAACCTATACCAAGTTATTTCAAAGGAGGTGTTAAAGGATTATTGAGGTTTATACCTGGGGGAAAAATTTTTTTCACTAAAGTTGTATTTAAATTATTATTTTATTTTTCTGTTACTATTTTTTACTAACAAAAGATATCGGTTCTCGTTGCAGAAAAACTAAAATTGAATTTCGAATTTAGTACTTTTAAGATATTTGCATTTTTCATTATTTTTAAATTTTATTATTTTTCATCTATACATATATATAAAAATGAATTGCTGTGCGGTACGTCTCGCTAAAACTCAAAAACGGCTTGACCGATTTCGAAAATTATTTTTTGTTTTGTTCGCTATAATACGGCGGAGGTTTAAAAAAAGAAAATTCGGGAAACCCCAAAGGAAAAGCCGGAAAATCGAAAAAATCGAAATTTCCGTTTTGTATAGGAAGCAAATTTTCCAACTTCAAGGAATCTTTATGAAAAAGGCAATTGGAGGTTTTCGGGGTCGCAGATCTCGAGCTTGCATTCAAAATTTTGGAACTCAAGATGTCGGATCCAATATGGCGACCGAAAAAGTTAAACTTCAAGGGATTTCACTGAAAATCCGCACTAGTGATTTTTGGGATCACTGATTTCGAATCTGCTATTCAAATTTCCAAATATGAGAGAATGAGACCACCCCCATCCCGCTGGGAGATGTAGGAGAGGAGATGCGATAAGGAAGTGGTGTAAAATGAAGAAAACTAAATTTAATAATACTGTTGGCAAATATCTAAAACATGTGCAAAACGCATATAGGAAAACGCTGGGTCACATAGGGGAGGCGGGGCGGTGGTGCAGTAGGGAGGCGTTGTAAAATTAAGGAGTACAAATTTAATAGTATCCCGGGAAACGCCGGGTCCGGGCAAGCTAGTTATTTAATATTTTTTTTGGATTGTGTGCTTTTTATAATTATTGTCGCATTATTATTTTTGGATGTTGACTATTATTTTGTGTTTTGAGTTTTATGTTCGTTTAAACGGAAATAAATATTAACATATTTCAAATAGAGGTGTTTTAAGCTGATGTTGGCCGAACTACACACATCCTAATTCCACTTCCCATTTGGGATACAAAGGTCCGTAACATTTCCTCTTTTTCCGCTACGAATATAAAAGGCTGTATAAGAGGGTAATGTTTTTCGGGTGTGCATATGTACGTATGTCCGTTTCTTTGGCTCTAAATGTGTGTCGTCGGTGTCGTTAGGTTCGTCTTAATCGTGGGAGTACTATAGGATATAAAATTGTTGATCGATGAAAACATGGCCGCCGCCATGTAGTTCATTTCTACTTCACAACTCCCTTTGATGATGAAAGTGTTAGACGAGTATACTGTTACAAAAAATGTTAATAGGGGTAGTCCCACATTAGGGACTGTGGAATCCCAAAATGGCTAGCCAGGCCGACGTCATGGACTCTGTCCTAGCGGTAATCACCGGGTTGTACGAAGAGATGCTCCGTTACAGAGAGAAATCTCGCCGTAGCCAGGAGGCAATGCTTGGCGACTTTCGGCGACCTCAGGAGAAGACAGTGGATGACCCTTGTCCATCTCAAGAAGGAATATACATGGCCACCATCTTCCTGAATAAAAGTCATGCGATCCTTCCCATCCCAACAGCGTGTACACCTGCCGCAATATTGTTAGCAATGCCAAACGCACAGTTGCACAGCCAGCGTTCTCTAGATTTGGCAAGATCAACCGTTGTCTTGTCGCCACGTCTGGAAATATCCCTCAGCCTCCCACGACCGCTGAATCTAATCAAATTATTGCGATTACAATTGGAACTATACCGGGTTCTTCTTCTCCCGTCAACACGTCAACGCCGGATAACCAGGAAACAGCGCCGACTTCCCGCTCAACAGCGACCGCAAATTGAAGCACAGTACAGATGCTCTGGGAGTCTCCACATCCAGGATCTTATCCAGCCCATGCAGAGAGTTCTTCACAGAAGGCATTGCAGACACCACCTTGGAAGCAATTTAGCCACTCGGTTGCTGATCTAGTAGGCACTAGTCTGGGGAAGCGAGGATTAGTGCCTTCAGAAATGCTTCAATTCACGCCCGTACGACTGGATCCCCATTTGAATTGGTTTTTTTCAATCTTGCTCGGTTGGAACTTCGAGCTGGGGGAATAATGTTACAAAAATCGCTTGTTGGTCCAAAATATTTGTGGGGACTTAGCTATAAGCCAGTCCTCCACATTTGGACTAACTCCCCTGCATTTCGGAAAACGGCATGAGAGTAGATCTTCAGAGGAGAGCGATGGACCAGTAGTACTGAGTGTGTGCGGGCGATAACGTTAACAGTACGGCTACGTAAGTTTTTGGATTCCCGACCGATTTCTTTTGTCGAAATTTTTCAAAAAAATAAATAAATGGAAATCAACCGCGCTAGTGTATTTCCATTTAATACGCCCGGAACTACGGCCCTTTAGCAAGTTTAGCTCCGCCAACATTTCCGTCACCGAGATTTGCCAGCTAGCCGCTCGGCTGGCAAATTTCGTAACAATACTATGATGTGACGCCCCAAGATGGTGGATTAGAATTTACTTTAAATTTAAAGGGTTTAACGAGCAGAATACGGTAAGCTATGTGATGTCATTCCCATCGCATAACAGAGACAATTTCTGGACGTAGATAAAATACTATCATCGTGGTATTATGCAAAATTATTAATTATGCGTACGAGCTGCCTATTTGAATCATGTCGCGACATTCATATCTACTCCACATATTATCTGGAACAGCACTGAAATAACACTGAAATTACACGAAAAACGAAGTGATTTTAATATTTTAAGAATATTTAAACTTTAATATTACAGTTAAAGCAGTCGGGATCCATTCGGCATCCAAGTTAGAATAGTGAATGTATACAATGGGTTAATAAAGCTCATATTATCTTTAGCAAGTTCCGGCTTTCAAAACTTGTCTTAAATGACTGTAACAACTGACCCTATTCCAAACCAGTTTGATTTAAAACCAGCGCACGTTTGGATTACCCCTCAACCTGAATATTCAGCACTTCCAGTCAAACAGCTGTTTCGGTAAACATATCTACAAGACCACAAAATACATGCATTTTGCCACTCTGTGTGGATTGGTATTCAATTTTTTAATGAGGTTTCCCGTTGTTGAGTTCCCGGGAATATTTTAGGGGCATTACATTGGGTCAATGGAGGGATTCACGGAAATTGCAATTGCAACCCTCTCCTGATTACTTTAATAAATTAAAGTGCACTCAATACTCGCGAAAAAAACCGGAAACAAATGATCCCGTGCGACTACTATCGAATTTATGAGCAGCTTTTCATCGCTCTCATTAACTCGTGGCGCAAGTTTTAAGTGTTGATCAAGAGTTCCAAGCCAAAACCGGTAAACGCGGCCGTACACTTAATACGGTTTTATTTCCCTCCAATTCCGTTTTTTTTCCCGCAGATAATAGCATTACGATTTATATTTGGGAATTCCAAACTGGAGCGAGCAACGCATCCACCGCAATGGTCTGGGCCGCGACTCGCGAGTATTGGTTTTTCCGGGGAATTGTTCAGGTGCCCCGGGCAATTGGCAAATAGCCTCCTTCGGGGATAAAAACAAAACGATCGAATTATTGCCGCGGAAAGTAGTGGCTCATGGAGTGCTACACTTTTTGCTTTTTGCATATTTATGGGAAATGGGTCAGAATGTGGGCTTTGGGCTCGCTTCAGTAGCTAAACGAGTGCCACCGCAGCTTTATTTAATTTATTACTTGTATACCACCGCAGCCCCCTCACCATACAATACCCTTTTTTTATAATGAACTAATGCTATGATTTATTCTTTTCAGCTGTGCAACGTTAATCCATGCGCAAATGGAGGTACCTGCTGGACCAGCGAAGACTCATTCTACTGTGCCTGTCGTCCTGGCTACACGGGCAAAATGTGCGAAGGTAAATATTGCCAAATAAAAAGGTTCAGCGCTCAGGGAAATTACTTTGGTCTTTCCCCTCTGTCCCTCTGTTCATGGCTGTTTTTGCAGTGCTAATAGGTAGTTGGGTGGATGTAGATTAGCCTAAATAAATTTTTATTAGTCAGGAGAGTTTTGAGAGGTTTGCCGTGTTGCGACGGTTTATTGGTGATAAAATTTTGCACCGAGGGTTGTGCCCCGAAGCGTAAAACTTACCAGCAGATGGCTGGTGGGAGGGCCACGGTCTGTTCTGCTAGTAAAACTTTCTTTTTATTGGCACTCATTCAAACCGGTGCGCGCAAGACCTCTCATAAATCCTACGATGCTGCTGAAAATTTTTAGAGTGATGATCTACAACTTCACTTGTGTGATGTTAACTTTAATGAATTTTCAGTAATTAAAGGACTCACCGTGCTGCTCCTAGAAAAGTTGAATTTTGTGAAAGTTTGTTCACTTTGGCAGTATAATGAAAAATTATAGTTTCATCGCTCATTACTTTGTTCATATTTCTTGTGCCGCTTCTGTATACTGACTCGACAAGAACTTCAAAATTGGTGTGCGAATATCACAGGTAGGATTTCGTTCGGGAAGGTGAACGCGAAGTTACTTTCCTAAAACTTTAGTTAGCGCCACTTTCAAAAATACTTTTTAAACAAAATTGAGCGTACGAGCATATATTATTTGGATGGACCAACATATTTGAACCCCTATATATGTATTTTGCAGTTTTCAGAAGGCACTCATAAAGCAGTGTTTGTTTATGGCTTTCGACATATTCCTTTTGGTCTTAACAAGCATATGTATGTCTGTTTGCTAACTCTTTTTCCATAACTTTATAATGAATGTGATTTATGATGCAATTTCGTTGAAAGCTACAATCCACAATTTTAATAAGGTGGTGTGACCCATTTAAAATCAGTTTGTGGACTCATACGATTAGAGAGTATCATTGCCAAACCAAATATTTTAGTGATGGCACGTTTTTTTACACTAATGTAGATGTAGGTTTCCAAGAGATTTTCGGTAAAAAATTCAAAGTAAACAAAAATGAAACAAAGTGACACGTATTACCGCCAATTATAATTTACTGACAGCCCCCATGGTTTTGAATGCAATGCAATTGCTTTTAATATTCAATCATAAAATGGCCAATTACCTCTTATTATCGTGTAGGATAGAAAACGAACCCATACCATATGATTAGGGCTGCATAGATGGAACTACTTTAAATTGACACTGCTTGATAGCGTGTGACCTAAAACAGTTCATTGCAGCAAATTGCAGTAATAAGTAAAATTTGCAACAGCAATCCTATGCATAGTGAGTGAATTTGACAGAAGTGGTGGTAGGCAATGCCTGTCATGTGCATTGAAATGCTCAACCAAATATTAGATATTCCAAATTTTTAGATACACAAATACATGACCGAATGTACAAGAGGCAATAAATACAAAGCTCTAATCAAATATTCCGAATAATTTGACCAGGCCAACATGCAAATTAGTGACCGTCCAGAAGCAAAATTTTACTCCAGTCCAAACCGATTGGCTCAATTATTTTTTCATTAGAGTCTAGGTAAACGTGGCGTATTAAATTTCACCCTTAATATGGACCCAATTCAAATTCAAACAAATCAATAACCTCCTCCTCTGCAGAATCTGCAAATGGAGGCGCAATTATCAGAGAATTAAATTTTATTGTGTCGGAATACATCACAGGCACAGGCCATGCATATTCGGGGGCACATAAAGGGCAGAGGCAATATCCCATCACACCCAGCTGTAGGTACGCCGAGTGGGTGGGATTTGAAGTGGTAGTACCATAAATGATAATTTCGGCAATAAAATTCAGTGAGCACTGTAGAGACGGTTGCATGCCGACCCGACAGCGCGCTGGAGTTTTCGGAAATGGATTTACATAAATTTCGATTATTTATGTATGTCGGATGAGGCGGGCAGGCCCCATCTTTGCCACATTTTCCTTTTAGCCGAAAACTCAGAAACTCTTTTATGGCTTTATTAACATTTCAACATTTTTACATGAGTCCTTGCACCCCGGCAAGTACCCATAACGGCGCATATAAATTATCCCCTGGGACGGAGTCCCTTGCTACTGGCCCAATAGCGCTCTCTGGCATACAGGCCATATCACCTCAGGAATATCTGACAATGACAAAGTGCGCGGAGCCCCGAATGGCCATGAACGTCCCCATATCAAGCGAGCCCCCGAAATTAACATTTAACAAAAACTGATGGACGTTTTAAACGAGAGCACCACAAAAAAGATTTATTATTAATATCCTTCTCGGTGCTGTTTGTTTTGCAGATGAATTTGTAGTAGAGACCGTGGTCAGTTCGAGTGAATTCATGGTGGACGACGCCAGCGCTAGCGGTGCATTCAGCGACAAAACATTCGTTTCCACAATGTCCAAAAGCCCCATTGAGCTGCACAATGCTTACATTGCTGCTGGGACATTAGCTGCGGCGATTTTCATCGTTGCTGTCGTGGTAAGTGCTTTTTGCTAGTCTCTTTGTTGCTTTTCCTTATTTTAAAATAATTTTCATCGGTTTTCATAATACTACGTACGAGTATGTACTGGCCCTGGTGGCTCTTCTTCAGATCTGCCGGGGAAGCAGGGGACATTTTTTTTTGTATAAAATGCTGAAGTTCTGTTGGAATTTTGAGAAGGATGAAATGAGAAGTTCTGATTTTGAGTTAAATCGTTTCACATGTTTTTGTTAAAATGAAAAATTTATTACATGAACCAATGACCGGATGTAGGTACGTCCAAAGAGAAGACAAGAGCCCCGACAAGCAATTCCCTGGATTTTAGACTTTTTTATCTCTTAAAGGACTCCAAGGATAGAACAGTTCTTTTAAAAGATAACAATCACTTACCCAAGATTCATTCTATCTTGATTGCTTCAAATTTTTCATTGCCAACAATTGCATAATTGTGTATTGCGGTTATTGTATTGGAGTTGGACAGTTGGTACGTATAGAAATACAACGTTAATGACATTTCAAAGTATTTTTAAAATGTACGAATAAATTTCATGAAGTGTCCTGATTAACACTCTCCCACTCCACGTTATTGTGTCAGTCTGGATGAAGCTTTATTTTTAGATATATAATTCTTGCAGGTTGTACCCGTTTTCTTGTGGCTTCCGTGAAACCCCGTGTGACCTTTGTGATAATTCGTCGATTATTAAATATAGCTACTAATAAAGTTTGACATTAATAATACGCTGAAGCAAGTCTAGTCAGCGAAATCTATATGTATGTATATATAAAAATGAATTGCTGTGCGTTAGTTTCGCTAAAACTCAAAATCGGCTTGACCGATTTCGATAATTTTTTTTTGTTTTGTTCGCTATAATACAGGGGAGGTTTGAAAAAAAAGAAAATTCGGGAAACCTCAAAGGAAAAGCCGGAGAAATCGTAATTTCCGTTTTGTATGGGAAGCAAATTTTCCAACTTCAAGGAATCTTTATGAAAAGGGCAATTGGAGGTTTTCGGGGTCGCAGATATCGAGCGTGCATTCAACATTTTGGAATTCAAGATGTCGGATCTAATATGGCGACCGAAAAAGTTAAACTTCAAGGGATTTCACTGAAAATCCGAACGTTTGTTTTTGGTTTGGGTTTTTGGGGTAACTGATTTTGAATCTGCCATCAAAATTTTGGAAATCAAGAAGAGGAAATTTTCGGGATCACTGATTTCGAATCTGCTATTCAAATTTCCAAATATGAGACCACCCCCACTCCGCTGGGAGATATAGGAGAGAGGGTGCAATAAGGAGGTGATGTAAAATGAAGAAAACTAAATTTAATAATACTATTGGAAAGTATCTAAAACATGTGCAAAACGCAAATAGGAAAACGCTGGGTCACAAAGGAGAGGCGGTGGTGCAGTAGGGAGGCGTTGTAAAATTAAGGAATACGAATTTAATAGTATTCTGGGAAACGCCGAGTCCGGGCAACCTACATAGTATGAATTGAAAAAATGAAATGTTTCTTTAAAAAACAAAACGGTTAGTTTATGCACTCCCTGCGGCAAATGAAAAAAATCTTAAAACTACTAACTCAACAAATTATAACAAATTTATTGTGCTTGGTTTTATAAACTTACACCTACACTTCTGTTAGCCGTGATCCAAAAAGTATGGTAATCTCTTATTTACAGTTCGTTTTATCTTCAATAATTACAACCATTGCATTCTGAGACACGCTCCCATTACCATGGGTATTATGGCTTTGTTCTAAAAGCGTATTATAAATAAACCAATGAAATTGTTCTATCAACGTTTTGTCAGTGACGGAGAAAATCCAAATTTATGCAAATCTAAAATAAGTGAAATGACGCACATCTCCATAGAAAGCTGCCAGAAGCTATTAAAAAAATTATTCATGAAAAACGAACATACCCACTACTCCTGGCAAACGCTGGAAGCAAATTGCTTGGCTTGTCTACCCTCTAAACCAACACCTCCGCCGCCATCGTTAAACCAACCGATTCTCTCGGCTTAAATTCCTACAGCCTTACAGCGTTGAGTAATCCCTCTATAATCTGCGTCCTGTTTGGTTTTTCCTTGTGAATAATTACGGGAAGTAAACATTTTATTCCCCGATGCAGAAAATTGGATTCCTGGCCTGCTCCCATTGAACCGCAATTAAACCCCATCCTAGCCGAACGACCAGCCCCCAGCAATCCAGGCCGGCAGTAAGTGAAGCCATTAAAAATTATAAATGGGGAGATTCCCCCAAATGCCAGTGACATTAATTATTTGTGATATTTGTACAGCATTACTCGCTGGGTACATCTTGGCCCTATCAGCGGGGAACAGGCCAGGAGCGGCAATCCAGATATCTCTTCTTGGTTCCATATCGACGGGGCCCGCCAGCCACCCTTGTGGTCGCTGCGGGGGGCTAGTGCTTGGCGTTAATTCGCGCGACTGATACTGGCCACTAGCTGTTGAGTCATTAAAAACTTTAATTGAAAAAGTGTAGATAGAAAGACGTTACCGTTGGCTAATTGCCGCAAAAGCTGATTTCCTCCCTAATGGGCCCTCTTCAATCCAGCCGCTTAGTGGAGCCCAACAGTCCGTGTCGCAGATCCTCACCTGCACAGCCCCCAAGCCGAAGCCGATGGCAGCGGGTGAGCCGGTCTGGTGCGGAGCAAGGTGCGCCAACAATAAAAAACTTCGGTTTCGCAAAATGCGAAAAAGTTAAAAGTTCGTAAAAAGGTTTTTAATTGCATGTCGAAGAGATTTTGTGTTGACTCAGGAAATTAACGCTTGGATAAGCGTGACGGCAAGTTAAACTCGGAATGAGCTGATGGAAGGAAATTGCCCCCAGGATCCTTCGAAATTTGGAAGAGTGAAAAGTTTTCATCTCATTTTCTTCCTTTTTTTTTTCTTGTCGGGAGATAACTTCCGACTGAGCTGCTCTAAATGGGGGGATTTCTCCAAAAAATCAACTCTCACCCTCAGAAGGGGTTCAGAGATTTCCTTTTGGTGAGCGAGCTTAAATTACAGTCCGTGCGCTGCTGTCTAAAAGAACGTGGGGACAGCCGAAATGAGCGGGCAAAAAAAAAAAAAAAACAACTTCTAGTGATACTTTATGCAAATTTTGCGCGAAGTAATCAAAAGTTTTTTGTTTGCGCGGAATGTTCAACTTTTATTGCCATCGATTCCAAGGATGTTAATTTTCTAGCTGGGTGGAAATTTTTAGGCGCTCCAGCGGAATCCTCTGAGCCGATTTTAATTGTAAACAAAATTGCTGAAATATTAATTAATTTTGCGAAAGAAAATGCTCTTAGAAGGGCTCTTAGGGATAATACTGGGGAATTCGCCTTTAGGCCCGTGTTCCTTTGCCATGGTTCGTTTACTAATCACTCCGCTGGCGGTGTTTTGTCTGGGGCCCGAAATGTAAATATTAGGTAAACCAAGTCTTGTTGCATTATTTATTCATTAAAATTGTTTAATTACGGCATGGTATCTGGCTATTTTGGTTACAAAAAGAGGGATTAGCCTACAACTAATTACTTTCATTAGCGATTCGAAACTCTAAAAAATTGGCTTTCTCGAAAGTATCTTTTCAATAGTATAGTGAAACAAATAACTGCGAACAATTCTCTGACCTTGGCATTGTGATTGACTCTAAGATGTCTTTTTGGTAAATATCATTTACCGATTCATAAGGCGTTGGTCCAAAGAGCTCTGTGATCAATATGTGTTAAAGACCTTGTTCTGTGCTATTGTTAATCGTAAACTGGAGTACGCATCTCCGGACTCATGTTAATGCCGCTATTTTCGCACTAAGCCTTGAATTCATAACCGACAAAAACCAGAAGCCAATTCAGTAAAACAAGACCGACCTTGGGATTTTATTTTATTTTACCAATAATATGCTGTCGATGGGGACAATATTTTACGCCCTCTTTCAGAAGGTCAAAATAATATTTACCGTCAATGGTGCTGGTAATATTGAGTTGTTATTAGAAGGTAAATTGGTAAACAGCTGTAGAAAATCGAAAACAATTTTGGACAGAGCCACCTCACATGCCGAGCTGTGTTGGGATCCCCAAGGTAACAACAGGAGATTATATTTCGGAAAAGGCCACCACATTAGCTCCTCAAGAGCTTTTCTCATAAAACGTAAAATGTTTTATAACGCAAATAAAATGTATTTGCAGGTAATGGTATTTGCAGAGGATGCTTTTTGCTCGAGGGCACCTTCCTGGTAACGCTGTGTGAGAGCACTGCCGCAAATAAGTACGAGCATAAAATTGAATATTGTAATTCCATTTTAGCATTTTGCCATCATTAGCGGCTTTGTGTATGTTCGCCCACAAATCTTTGCGTATTTCTGAAAAACTGCCATTAAACGCTTCTGTATTTCCTTTGAATATCTAAATGTCCCCCACTACATAGCGCGTCATTACTAATTGAATTTTGGGGGTTTGTAGGGTTTTGTCGTGCCACGTTTAATGGAAGTTTGAGACAAAAGCAGAAAAAATGGCTTTTCTCGGATTCATGTCATTAAGCCGAATATTTCGGAGTCCTGACCGGCGAGATGGCACTTTTGAGTGGCTCTTCTCCTCTCAACGTAATCTTTCCCATTTACAGCAGTGCCCTAATTTATTTCATGTTTTATTCACGAACAAAAATACATATAATATATTCGCCGGCTAGGAGAGGAAACATGCATTAATCATGATTTATTTTGTCACGAAACTCTATTTGCTACCTCGCGGGAGAGGCATGCGTCGACATGGGGCCGCCAAGGGTCTGGCTGGTGCTTTAAATTTCGCTAATTCGGTTAAATGAGGACTTCGGCCGGCCCTTAATGGCTCAGAAAATCAGCAATTTTTAATTCAAACTCCAGGGCTCCACCGAAAATACGTTTTGGGGCCGTGTAACAGCCAGTGAACGCACCCTCATCCCGCACCCGCCAAAGGGACTTGTTGAGCTCGTGAATTCGTTTAATTCTGCGAGTGTTGGGAGCGCGAAGAAACGCAAAATTAATTTCGCAGCTCCAGTTGAAATTAGTTTGCTTAGCGATGTGCTTTAGAGGGCAATAAAGGAGAATTAATTTCTCTTGCGATGGGACCAATACGGCTGCCGCTGCCTTTTGATGTGCCAGCCAAGGGCGCGGGAGTGATTCATTACATGCGCTGATCAAACACCGCACACCACCAATATCCGCCTGACCCACCATGTGCCTAACGAGCGCTCAATTTATGTGCCATTACCAGAAGGAACTAAAATCCATCCACCTGTCTTGCCGAGATTGGTGGCCTCCTGCCACGAACTTTGAGAAATGGAGCGCACCCCGAACTCAACTGCAGACACATTAATCCCATCAAAATTGGAGATATGTACTCAAGATTTTCCTTCCTGAATTTTTGATGGCATCCCCAATCCCCGTAGGTTTCTGCACTGCTCCCAGGCTCCTCATCTGCATACTGATTCTATGCATCATCACGACGACGTCAGCTCAAGTTCTGGGCGTGTGGACGAAATTTATTTGCGAGCGAAACGCATAACTAATAAGGAGCTATTGATGTGCTTAATAATTTATGACGTGCCACGAGTCGGGTAATGAGGTCAAACGAGGACGGGAGGTGCTCACATTTATCCTGCTACTTGGTGTTCCACTTTTAAGTCATTTTTAAAGTTAAGTGAGGATTTTTGCAAGGTCTTTGCTGTAATACTTTAAAATCTGTGACATTTCTGTTTCCTAACAGACTTATGGCAGACTTTTTCTTCATGATTTTTCTAGTTTTTATGCCCGGCTTCGTACGGTGTATCCTTTATCGGATCCCATCGAAATCGGTTCAGGAAGGTGAGAATTTTCAGTGGCCATATTTCATATTCATTCATATTTTTTCAATTCCTGAAGCCATTAAACACCACATAACCTCAAAAATCAGTAGGGGGATTGGTGAGTACGATGACGTCCGACAAATAGCATATTAGAGATAGCGCATATAAAAGTAAGAAAGTGTCAATTTCACAACACCCACATTCCCCAAAAACAGTAACTTCTGCGATTGTTACACAGCAGACAGGCGAGCAAGCGAGTTCCAAGACCCATATATCCCTTTTAGGTCTGTTACACAGCACAGCAATTTATATATGTAACTTGCTCTATTGTTCGTGTGCCTACTGTGCCATGTAGCAGAAGGTGAACTAGTCTTCCCAAAGCCTAATTACATTTTTATGGCATAATATTTTTAAAGTGAATTTTGCCATGCAGTTCATCCTTCGCGTTCCAGAAACGTGGATTTCAGGACAAGCCTCACTTAGAATATATGTAGGTACGTACGAAAAGAGGTTCCTAAACGTATTAGCGAAATTGAGGCTTTGGCAAAAAATGTTAATTGTAATTGTAACTTGTGAGAAAGGGAGGGGGGGGGGGGGGGGGGAGCTGAGCCCCGAGCACTCAGACGAACAGTCCATTGTACTCTGCCCCCACCCTAGCCGAACTTCTTCGTTGTTCTGATGAACTGAAGAACTTCGGATAGGGGTCGAGGACAGATCTCTTCCATCCTCAATACGTCAGCACCGAATGCAGCGCGCCGCGCTTGGCAGAACGCGGGACACTCGCAGAGAAAGTGTTCTACGCTGTCCTCATCCTCTCCGCACGACACGCATGCAGGGTCACTGATGATTCCCAGGGTATGTAGATGTTTACCACATGTACTATGACCTATGATAATCCCTACAAGATTCCTGCATTCTTTCCTGCTTAATTTCAGGAGAGTTTCTGCAGTGCACTTATCGGGACGACCTATAAAGAGTTTGGTGTGTCTGCAAGTTTGTAACACGGACCATCTCTTCGCATGGATTTTCTCCATGTGCCGAGTTATCCAGTTTTTCACTATTGCAGAATTCACGCCAATCTGTGGTTCCGGTCCAAAGGGGCTGCATTTCGTGCCTTCCTTTGCTATGATATCAGAGTTTTCGTTACCCTCGATGCCTTGATGACTAGGAATCCATATAAGAGAGACTCCATTGTAGCGAGCTACCGACTGCAGTTGTTTCTTACATTCCAGGACATTTTTCGAGCGGGTGATGGAATTTCGTAGTGCTGCGAGCGCAGCTTTGCTGTCGCAGCAGATACCAATCCTCCTTTGACGCCATCTCTGATCAATTATCCAGTTTATCGCACTCAGAATAGCGATGATTTCCGCTGGGAAAACCGACGCAAGATCTCCGAGAGGATATGAGTGTTTCATTTCGTTGCTCAAACACCATCCAGCGCCCGTACCGGTAGAGGTTTTCGAGCCGTCTGTATAGAAGACATTGGAAAAACTCTCCAGTAGATGGTGTGGGTTTTCCCAGTCCTCTCTATTCGGGATTTCAACTATCGAACAATGTTACCGGTGGCATATCATTCATTGGCATACTGCACGAGTCACAGTTTTCCTGGAGCCTTCGTGATAGATCACCATGGCCGTTTCTGTGGTTGTCGTGCCAGTGTCCTTGTCTCTTCAAACGACAGACTGCCTTCATTGCTTTTTCCTGGATTGTGATGTCCAGTGGTCGCAAGTTGAGCATTGCGTTTAGAGCTGCACCAGGCGTGGAGCTGAAGGCCCCAGTGATCCCTATGCATACCTCTCTCTGAACTCTGTTTAGGATCGTACAAGTAGATGTTTTTCCTGTTCTGATCCACCAGATCACAGACGAATAAGTTATGATGGGTCTAATAACAGCGGTATATAGCCAGTAGACCACCGCTGGTCTCAGACCCCATGTCTTCCCAAAGGCCCGCCTGCATTGCTAAAAGGCATTTAATGCTCGGGTGGATTTTGGTTCGACATGTGATCTCCACGTGAGCTTGCTGTCTAGGATTGTCCCAGATGCTTAACCTCAGTGAAGAGTTGGATTGTAACACCCTTTAATATTGGATGTTTAAGGTTATTCAGTTTTCTTTTCCTAGTAAACAATATTAGTGTCGTTTTATTAGGGTTCACTGATAACCCGTGCTTCTCGCACCAGTTCTGGATACTATCCAGAGTCCTCTGCACTTTATGCCAAATTATCTTTAGTGAGTATCCACAAACTAGTGCACACACGTCATCGGCATAGGCCTGCGCGTGTACGTGTCTGTAACTCAACCAACAGCGAGTATACTAGAAGGCACCAGAGCAGGGGCTACAGTACGCCTCCTTGGGGGCATCCTCTACCTACCTCAGCCCTGGTATCGTCCACACCATCCGCGATTAGTAGTCTCTGTGCCAGCATGGAATGTATCCAACGTACTAGTACGTTGTCCACCCCATGCGCTTTGGCTGCGTTACACAGGGAGGAGAAAGTGGCGCTGTCAAAGGCCCCCTCAATATCGACGAACACGCCCAGAGCAAAAGCACCCTGCTCCATCGCACTCTTGATTCTTTGAACCAAAAAAACGTTTACTATAAATTTATTAAATTATATTTAAAGGATAACTTGATACACACGGATGGTCCTTCAGAATCTCAATTCTCACATCGTGTCATGGCTAAAGTCCTTATATCTAATATCCCCTTGGGGTGTCTGGTATACGTAGTGGCATATAGGGGATAAAAGGCATGCTAGTTACCCTGTAAAATATGCACGTTTAGCAGATAATATCATCACGAAAATAGTTTTATGACTCCATCTCGTTCAGAAATTAATTTCAACAACTCCCGGGCTTTACTACCGTCCTCGATCCACGGCCCCTCCTCAGACAACATAATTTCATGTGCAGTTCACCTTATATTTCACGGCTATTAAGCCGCAACCCAAGGAAAGCCATTAAGTGCCGGAGTGTAGCCTCATTTCACCTTATCGTATTACAGCTAAATTGGTTCGGCCGGTGTAAATTCACCCCATAACCCGACACCGTAAGTGTCACTGATAGCATCATCAATCCCTCCAACGACGATATGCTGCCCCGCCCGCAGACCGGCTTGTGGTTAAAACTTCTAAATTCAGTCACCGGGGGTGACTATAATTTTCGGCAATAATGCTACCCTGCAATTCGGAGTAAATTTTAATAACAGCCGACGGGCGCCACGACACGGCTCGCAGTGCAGAAAACAGTTGCACAGCCAATTGTTTTAATTAATGGAAATGTTCTGAAATTACACTTGTTAGCAGGCGGCTATTAGACGTCTTTTAGGTAAGGAGAGGAGTGACCCCGCCGACAATTGGTGCACCGACTACACATGTACTGACCAAGTGGCCGACCAAGAACAGGCGTTTCCTTGGATTGGGTGCTGGAAAACTATTCAGAATGGGTATTGTTGCGATAGTGCAAATGGCTGGTAGACCACCGCAACGGGGCACATGTTCCTCCAAGGAGCCAGTCGGTAGTGCAAGAAAGTTAATTAACAAATAGCTATAAAGCTTTCCTTCGCGAGGAACGTGGCACCATTACGGGGAATGTGCAGCTATTAATTTCCTTTTTTGCTCCCACCCACCTCGGTGATTACTTTCGATATGGCTCGGCTACATTCTTCATTCTTCTGAAGGTTATATGCTTTTTCTGGAAGAGCACCTGCAAAAACGCTTTCAATACGACGGGGTTGCCCCGTTAACGAGGAAATTAATTTTCCCTTTTTTTAGCGGTTATTTGCAAGAAATTTCATTGTCTTGCCGCATGATAACGTTAAGCCAGAAGCGTGAACATTTTTTACAAAATATGGTAGTCCGCAGAAAACGTTAGTCGTCTCTACCGCTCTACTTTGTTGGTACCCAATAGTGGCATGTGTGGACGGTTCGCTTACTACAAGCTACAAACAAACAAAAATATACAAAAAATAACTTAAGTTAAACTACAAACTAAGTAAAGGGGAAGAAGCTTGAGAATTAGGGATAACAGGAGGGACGCAATATTTATTAAATTTAATATAACCAACATCACAAAAAGAGGGGCAACATACGTGAAAAATTTAAGAGGTGCGGCTCAGGAAACTCCTAAGAGAAGATTTGCTCAGAGGAAAGGCAAAGGAAGGGTGGGAGTTGGCTTTCCGAAGCATGCGGGTGAGGGGTTCAGAAACAGGGCGGGAGAGAGGGACCGATCTAAGGCTACGGGGATTGGTATAGAGAGAAATCCGCTGAAGCAGTGAAGGGCAGTCAATGTCGCCAGAAAGTAGCTGGTGGATGAAGATAATGTCTGCAGAGTCGCGTCGCTTCCATAAGAGCTCCAAGTCGATCAGCCTTAGGCGATTTTCATAGGGAGGAAGAATAAGACGATCAGACCAGGGAAGCTCTCGTAAAGCAAATCGAAGGAACCTTCGCTGGACTGCTTCAATTCTGTTGTTATTGGTAGATTGAGGGCGAGACCAGACTTGAGAAGCGTATTCAAGGAGAGGCCTGACGAACAAGACGTATAACGATTTAGCAACGTAGGGATTACGGAACTCTTTACACCAACGCTTCACAAAGCCGAGTGCAGAGTTGGCTCTAGCTACCACGTTGTCAATGTGATCACGAAAGTTTAGTTCGCTGTCAAAAATGACACCAAGATCTCGAAGGGAGGAGACAGTTGGGATAGGTTCATCATATAATAGGTAAACCCTAAGGGGAGAAGGGCGTTTTCGGGAGTAGGTAATTGATTGGCATTTGGAGACATTGAGTTCGAGGGAGTTTTTATGGCACCATAAACTAAAATTGTGAAGATCGTCTTGAAGTAGTCGGGAGTCCGTGGAGGAGGAAATTAGTTTGGAGATTTTCATATCATCAGCGTAGATGGAAATGTCAGATTGCTTAATAATATAATCGACATCATTAATGGCAAGAATGAAAAGCAACGGACCTAAGTGGCTACCCTGAGGGACACCCGAATTAGCAACGAAAGAGTTGGAGAAAGCAGAGCAGAAGAGGGCCTTATACTGGCTTTGAGCAAGATAAGACTTAATCCAAGAAAGGAAAAGCTGATTGAAGCCAAGGGAGCACAGTTTGAAGAGAATTTATTTATGTGAGATTTTATCGAACGCTTTACTGAAGTCTGTAGCAACAACGTCGACCTCGTCACCATTCTCCAAGGCGCATAGTGTTCTAGAGACGAAGTCGGTTAGGTTGGTGGCGGCTGGTCTACCTTTGAGGAAACTATGCTGGGAAGGGGGAAAAATTGATTTACAATGGAAAAGTATGAAATCGTAAACAATGCGTTCGAAAAGTTTAGGTACACAGGAGAGTTTGGCAATAGGACGGTAGTAGGAAATGTCGCTCTTGCAGCCCTTTTTATGAATGGGGATGGCAAATGAGTCTTTCCACCTAACAGAGAAGATTCTTTGGGTGATGGAAAGTTGAATAATGGAGGAAAGGGGTCCGATCAAGTCGTGAGTACACTTTTTCAGGACAATAGCGGGAATGCCGTCACTATAATGAAACCGTGCAGTACAAGAGCGTTGTGAAAAATGGTTAATGATAAAAACGAACAAGTGCGTCAATTCTATAATATACCTACATATTGAGGGTGTTCCAAACACTACACATGGGGAGGTCACGAGCAATCGGAATATCCCATGTTGTATATTACCCGATTATGTAAAAAATATTTCCTATTTTAGAATAGACAACAGGTTAAGAACAGCAAATTCTTTATATACTCGAAAATTTCCAAAAGCACAAAACATATGCTTTTTGCAATTTGTTCATTTTCATTTATCTCTCCAAATAAATAAATCAAATCCAGACCCACGAATATACGATTATAAGATTACAGCTCAAACTGACGACACTTTTTTGACACTTTACAAAATTAAATTTGAAACATCTTGCGTCACTTGGAACTCTGTACAGAGAAAATTACTTCATATTGACTCTAGCACACGCCGAGCTTAATTGAAAAGTTTAAGTAATCAATAAGGCATGCCTGCAGGCGATTAGTTTTACAACAAATGGCATGTGTAATCCGAGAAAAGCCTAAAAGTTGACTAATTCGGCGGCAGCGTGAAAATTACCCAAACTTCAGCTTCAACGCCCTAAATCCCCGACAAGATCTTGAAGAGCCAAACTCTGTTATCGAGAGGCAATTAAATGAATTATGTACAGCACGAATATAATTAAAACCCAAAAATTAATTTCCTGATTGGTTGGAGCCTCTGTGCCCGCCCCATGAGGAATTAGCCAATTCTTGGCAATCAGGGCATAAAGTGGCCTGGTGTGGCGCTTTGTTTTCTCAAGATGAAATCAATAATCGAATCGAAATTTTGTCTTTTGTAGGTAACAATATGCCACTGCAAGGTCCATCAAACATATCGAAGGTTCTCGACCAGGCATCACCAGCTCATCCCCATATTCGGGTTTGGTAAGCGAATCAAATCACCAAAATCTCACAGGCACTGGCTGAGTGGCAAAGGGGGTGGCGACGGGGGTGGAGGTGGTGCGGGTGGAGGCGGTGGTGGAGGTGGCGGTGGCAACGTTATGGGAACAAAGCCTAATAAAGGTCATCTGCCCGGCACTGGAGGTAATCAATGCCACAATCACCACATCGGAGGATCAACATTCCACCACCAGCATCCCCACCAGGTGCACGAGAGGCCCTTCCAGCGGCACCTGGCAATGAACCTCGAAAACGACATGTACTACACGGTCGACTTCAGTGACTCACAGCACTCGCCCCTGATCCAGTAGGAGGGGACGGGGCCATATTAGGATAAGCTTCTTAAGCTGAGCTATTGTTTGCGCTTTTGGTTCTTCGATGAAAGCTTGCAAGGGGTCGGCTTAGGGGGGCTTAACAGTCGCCTTCTCAGGAGCCAGTTGCTAATAAATTAGTGAAATCACTCGAGAGACATTGTAAATCAGTTTGAGACTATTTTAGTACTTCTAATTGTAAAATTGTAGAAAGCAGACACCTTCGTTGCGGGGCAGTCGACGCGACACGCTCGGCTCCTCCAGCTCCAGGCTCCCTCATTAAGTAGGTGCTAAGTGTACAGACTCAGACTCCCCGGCGCGAGACAAGCTCTCCACGGGCGTCGACTGGCTCAGCCGCTAATTTTAATAGGCGAGGAGTAATGTAAACGTAAAGCAGCGTAACGTAATAATAACAAATTAACTTGTGCCAATATGAACTATTACGTTTCATACTAGTTTAAATGAATTTTTTGTAATGTTACTAGCGTAAGCTCAGTGTGACTAGCTATATGTATGAGAATTCCGTTACTTGGCGAGGTTCTTCTAGTTGTTGATTTGGACTTTATGTGTTTACAAAACAATTTTTAAAATTCGTTATGGTAACGTTAAGGTGACAAAAGACTTAAAAACTTAGACAAATTTCGTACTTAAAGAGAAATTTATTTGTTAACGTTTTTTGTGTATTTCGCTTTTGTACACACACGTTTTGATTTTAAATAAATTCAGGAAACGCATGCGGTTTTCGAATTTTCTCCCTTTAAATTAATATCTAATATTTAAAATCGCAACGAATGTAAAGGACATTGAAGAAAGGAATATGGTTCAGGAAAAGGCGGTTGCCAATACGTCTAAGAAATAAATAGATAAATAAATTTCAACCAAAACATTTTAGAATAAAGTTCCACAAAATGTTACTACACTATGAATAGCACAACCAGCTTTTAACAAATAGCTTTAAGTCGATAGGTACGAGTACCTTCCGCCTTTATCTTCTTCACACGTTTCGATGAAAATCTCTAATATTTTTCTCCTAATCAAAAACAATAAAAATAGGGCTTTTACATCTTATGCATCTTGGAGTAAACTGTTCACAAGAATTTTTGATGCTATTCTCTTCAAAATGTAGTTATTTTTCTGTAATATCGCAGGTGATGGCAACGCTACTGAACGACACTTACAATATCTAGTATCAAAACAGCATGAGTATTAGTAGTAAAGTAAAATTGCGATTTCATGGCATGTTCGCCCTAGTCTAACCTTTGATCTGTATAGTGTATATCCGGGGACGGAGCATAGAAATATAAACTGAGCACGGAACGGCTGTATCGTATATAAACCCTGTACATGAGCGACCACCTAAAGATAGCTTATACCCAGAGGAGTACAGCAACAGCGTGTATGAGGGAAGCTAAATAAGAATTATAGCTATCAGTGAATGGTAGCGTGTAAATAGATGTTAAGGGGGGGGCATAGACATTATGGCAGAACTTCGAACAATTTTGAATTGTAGGCCCCCTTCTGATTTTGTCTTCATATTTACGCCTGCACTGAGCGACCAACACGAACACGGTCAATTCTAACACATCAGGGAATGTGGTACGCTAAATCTGGCTTACAGCCGTTCCGTGCTTACTTCATATTTCCATGGGACGGAGTTTTGTAAGGTGATAGATGACTATTAATAAATAGAAGACAATTAGAAGGGATCACTAAGAATGTTACCATGTTCCAAGGTGATCACTTTTAAAACTGTACAGTTTGAAGTCGTAGCCAATTTCATTCTGTTTTGTTCTACATTAAAGTGAAGAGCGTAAAAAGGGAAATTGGTTTAGAGGAATACGAAATTTTATTTCGTTAGCGACAAAATATCTCAGCTTCACTACTATCACTCCTAACATTATGGGGAATCATCATCGTAGAATATGCCAAAATTAAGATTAAAAAAAAACAACTTGCCACCTATCACCTTACATCATGGCGCCTCTGCGACCTGCGTACGTATAATTACGTCGAAAAAAAAGTCCAGAGATTTATGAAATTAAACGGGATGACCACTGTGATTATATGAAAAAATCGATTTTGTAAAGATTCGGTTTTGATACTTGGAAAATGTTCAACTCGAGACAATAACTGTTAAAATTATATTTTAAAATCTGCATGGAACTACTCATCATATGGTCCAATATTAGTGGTACCACCCACCCCACAGAAAATAGGGCAATTAGAATCTACGACGAACAGACCCCAATTTAAAGTTGACTTATATTCAATCTTCGTTTGTTCCCACTCTATTTAATATATTATTTAATTTAATTTCTTTTTCAGCCAAGAGAACAGTCACCTAAATTCTGACCCTCGCTATGGTTCAGCACTCATTTTATATGGGTGCATTTCTTCCATTATTGATAGATATCAAACGAATTCGCAAAAATAAAATAATAGTAATAAAAGTTGTAACAAAAAATATTTTCTCCATTTTGTTCTGTAAAACTTCGTTTAGTAACTCTCAAGAGGGACAACTTTTTTTATATAGTGAATAAACCGCATGCAGTTTCCTGTAAAATTTTCAAAGTAACTAATTCATAAAATTCAAATAATTTACTTTAATTTTTGTGCCAAAGATATATTGCGTTTATCCGATCACAATTTTTGTAGATATTTATGAGCTGATCTTTGGAAATAATAGCTTTTAAGTTTGTAAGAACAATTAAGTGGATGCTTTTACATGTGATTAAAAATAGCTTTTTTTAAGTTTTATCAAAACTTTAGCCTAGCAACATTTCAGGCAAAATGCAAGTGTCTAGTAAGCACACATTTTTTCTAGTATCACCAGCTGAAATATATAACCAGTTAAGCGTGTTTGCATACTGTTGAACGCTTTATTAAGCAAACAAAATCTGCTTGACAACCTCCTGAAAAGTATTTTGTAAGTCTTTACTAAGAATCCAATTTTGAGTTTTTCACTATTTCTTGGCGGTTATTTAAAGACATCAGATTTCAAATAGCCTTGGAGAAAAAATATCACATGGTACATTGACTTTTTTACTGTGTGAGACGTGGTCGGACCCTGTTAAAATCATAAAATCAAATTTTACATTTCCTGAGATTTAGTTTCAGAAAATTGCAGACCATCTCGATAAAAGATTTGGTATGAAACCGCTTAGCCACTTTCCACCAAAAAGTAAGAGCCCCAAAATCCATGCGGTGCAACAACACACCAAAGAGACATTGGCTACATGCCTATGCGGGGAAACTGTCAAGAATTGCAAACACAGGCGAGCGTACAACTAGCAAATCAAACATGCACCATGTATGGGCAAAATGTTTGCACAATGGCATGCGTTGCGTAAATTGTGCGCTCGTGTATGGAGCCGTTAAGACAGCGCAGTTCCAAAATAGCATACTACGATCGCTCCTTCTCCACAGACGCCTGGACTGTAGCGGAACTGAATTTTACCGCATCCTGTATTTTAAAAAAATTAACTATTTTTGATTTCTTAGTTCGTGTACCTAAAAGGTAATTAACCAAACCAATTTCGATATTTTTTTTAAGTGAAATAAGTGAAAAATTAAAATTAAGTTAAAACTATTTTTCATAAGTGGAATTTCCAAAGATTAGCCTCAATTAAGACTAAAGTTCTAAAGCATTTATTACATAAAGTAGTTGCATAGTGTAGTTACAATTTCTAGGAAAAACAGAAAAACAAACTGAAAAAAACTCAATTACTGTAGATGATAATCAAAAGGCAAAGCAGCACTAACTTATGACTTCAATTTACCAAGTAAGCAAACCGACAGTACATAAATATCACGCATACCTTAATTCCCGTTCAATTCGCACGACACCTCTTTTTAAAGGATAGCACAGGCATTTTACTTTACCTTGCGCTGCAGTCCCTGCATTGCATTAGTCCCACCTCCCCCTAACACGCCCCACAATCAGGGAAATTTGCCATTCAATCCAATTTGCTTTATTGCAGCAGCAACCCAGCAACTCCCTCTAGTGACCATTCTCCGGTTTTGCTTACATTTTCGCCCTATTAATTTTATTATCGCATTTTGCGTAATAAGTTGAACATGAACATTTTATTATTAAAGTTTGTTTGCGTCCATAAGCACTTACTTGGCCGGCTTCAGTGCACATAAAGAAAGCATTAAAAAATAATATAATTTGCATTTCGACAGGACACCTTTATTTGGCCTGCTTAGCATAGCACACCATGCAAATGCAATCCGGTCGAAATTTATTCCCTCCATGCATAACAAATCTATTGCGCTCAAATGAGGCTACTAATTTAAGGCTAGATATATATGTAAGTGGGTGTGCGTCCGCAACCGCACGTTCGCATGCTCGCACGCAACACTATTGTGTGTGTTTTCAGATCATCCAGTTGTTTGTACGAGCTGAGATTAGGCTTTGTTTGTGACTTATCGTTTTGACTGACACATTTGTTCTACGTTCGTTGATTACTCTTAGCTGTACTACTTGGGTATGTTGTATACTTGGGTATTTTAAACAAAAAAAGCGCGATGTTATTAAATAACTAAAAATTAAGGAATAAACATAAATTATATAAATAAATTCAATGCTGTGTTTTATTGACCCTGGACGTGCCTGTTTTCAAATTTACAAGAGTTTTTGATGACGATTACCTCGTCAACATCATTCGACACCATACTCGTTGGAATCTCAACATTTTAGTTAGTTTAATGGACTTCAAAATGAAACGGTTAGTAATTGTCTTTATCTAGCCTACTTTCCAGGTATGTATAAGGTAGACCACTCTCCGAAATCAGGTGCACTTATACACTTTTTTAATGAAACTGTAGAGTTACATTCAATAAATGTAAATGTACACATAGAAGCAAAGATTCTACTTTCTACACTCATACCCGCTCCCGCAAAAATTAATCTCCCCGTCCACCTCTGGGTGTGTGGGTGGGGTATATCTTTGAAATTTCAAATAGGAATCTCTATTTTTTAATCTATATATATTAGGCTCTACCGAAAAAAAATACGTCTGGTGTTTATTAAATGCTATCTATTTCTATTGACGTCGGGAGGAGATCTTTCAAGTTGCAGGTACTATTTTTTATATTTTTGCTTTGACAAAATTTTTGGAGAAAGTCTATATAAAAAATTCATCCACTACATGTTGTTTCTACCTCATATAAATAGTTATTTTATTAAATTTTAATTTCGGAGAAATGTTGCGACGGCTCAATAAAACTTGACCATCAAAAATATTTAAACGTCTTAATTTATTAAAGTTTTGTCTTCCTAAAAATAGCAACAAACTTGTTTGATTATTTTACAGAAGCAGCCAGTTAAGGTCCACAAAATTAACGTAGGCATATAACATAGAAAAAAACGAAATTTTCAGCTTGTGCTATGAGATTGCTTGTTTTTTTTTTTTTTACAAATAGAAAATTATGAAACCATCATAATCAATGCGGTGGCATAACGTTTAAAGGATGAGCATCAGCAATTTTCCAGAAACTATCATGTGCCTCCCTCGTTCTGATTTTGTGAGTCTTTTATGCTAGGTAAGCTATCTACATTTTCATTACTAAAACTACTAGTTGTGACCCGTGATGAAGTATTATTTGGTTCTGCCTCTTCTGGAATTGACTCTCGACGTTCATCGTCCTGTAAAACAGAAAATATAATTAAGAAAGTAGTTTTGAACTTGTTTTTAATTTGATAACATGCAAAATAGTATTGTGAAATTTTCAGTATGAAGTTGCAATCTAGGATAGAAAATAATGCGAATGACATTTTTAGAATTTTCAAAAATCGGTCGTTATCGCAGAAAAAACACAAAATTTTATTCGATTTTCATAAAATTCGCCACACGGAGGCTTCTGGGGTCGCTGACTTCCAATATGGCGCCTAAAGTTTTTCGTTCCATTTCGATTTGCCTCAGGATTAGGGCGTTTGATGATTAGAAAATTTATATTTATCTTCTAAGAATGCAAAACGAACCAGAACTAGATACGCGTAAAAATTCGATGGTGTACAAAGAATCAAAGGAGTACAAAACCACAACGACAGGCAGAGAAATGAAGAATCATGAGGCAGTTCACTAAAGAAAACAAGTATCTCTTTTAAGAAATTTCGTACAATGAACCGTTTTAGAAATTTAAAAGAAACAAAGTATAACAAAGCCTTTAGCTTGGATGTAAGCAAGTTGCAGGGCACCGTGCACGTTATACTTTTCTTTATATATCGAAAACGGCTCATTGTGCGTGAAAAGTGTATGTAACCATTTCCGTAGAGAAATTTGAGATCTACAATTTTCCTAATGGCATTCATTGGCGTCTGACCAACAGCAAGCGAGATATTTGCGAATTACCGATTTTCGTGATACTTAACCTCAAATAACTTACCACGCGACAACTACGGAAAACTTTCATGCGTTCCAAAAAGACAATGTATAAAATGAAGAACTCACTCTGTTTTATTCCGCAATCTAAAATTACGGCCAATATTTAGCTATACAGCCCAGTGAAGTGGAGTAAATTATTAAAATTCGCAAACAGGCTGCGTGTACCATATTTTGTTATACAGGGTGTTTCAGTTAAAAATAGGAGAACTCAAAGCAAGCAAAAACTGTATAGCGATGGGAGTCAATTCCTCTCGCTTTTCAAGGTAACGAGACCTTAAGATTTCTGGGTATTTTTTTTTATGGATCACCTAGTAAACAGAGCGCTCTAATTGTGACGAATCTAAAATATATACCCCATGCTAAAAACAAAGGATTAACCGTTAGCATGCATACCCAAACTACGCTAATTTATTTAATTGAAACGCATGCAAGCAATCCTTAGGAAAAAAAAATCTGATTACCGAAATAATCGAATTAGGTAAGACAGAGAACTCCAGAGCGGGCTTTATGAACAGCATTCCGCTTGGGTACTTCCTTATTGTAGCTGTGGGATGGAAAGTGGACTCAACACCCTGTTTCCAAAAATTGACCATTAAAAGATCACCAACGTAAACAGCACAGTGGCATTATCTCAACTTACTTCTAAGACAACAGCTTCCAGGGCTGGCTGCGATATATTTTTCATGTTCGGGTGACTCAGCTTTGGGGCACTATCTGCCCTGTTTCTTCCCAGCGACTGGTTTGAAATTTTGTTATCAGTCTTGCTGAGCACCGAGTTGTTTGATGATTTGTGATTTATTTCCAGCGCCGACTTGAGCAGGTCCACCTTGGATGCACTGCCGCCGCCTCCTTTATTCACCTTAACTGATTCAATGTTGTAACTGCTCCTCCGGTGCGATAAATGATCATGAATGTCAACCTAGAGGATGGAAAATTTTTTGATGATAAAATTAATTCTGATGAAATGTTCGCGCAGCTGGCAGAAGCAGAAGGTTCTAAATATTTGTTTGGCTTAAATGTTTGCCTTACCCTAGATCCCCTAGGCAGCGATGTAAGACTTCCGATTTGATTGTATTTAATCATGAGACTGAGACGTTCTTGAGACATTGTCGTGCCGACGTCTTTCTTTGTTGGCTCTGTTAACTTTTCTGTCTCTCCGTTTTCAGCTTCATCATCACCGTCATCAACTTGATGGTCAAATTTCCTCAACCAAATCAGGTGAAGGATACCATATGAGATACCACCAACCACAGCTAAAAGACCCATATACCGGAAGGCATCCCGGGTTCCTACGTGCCCGATTAACAGTCCTCCACAGAATGATCCACTACCCCTTCCTGGAATGGATTATTATCAAGACGTGTGCGAATAATTCGAAATTGGGAATAGTGGTCTCGAATCGAATGTTCGAAATAATTTGAAACTATTGAAGTAGAGTGAATAGATCGAAAGTTTTTCAATAATTTTATGGCTTGGAATAATTCGGAAGTTTTCGAATATTTTGATTATTTCGCAATTAGTTTCGAATTTTTAAAAACGTTATAAATTTTTAGTGTATTTTAACAGTGGACTTTTATTGAGCCATAAAATGACAACTTGCTATTCGCGAAAACGTGCTATTTCGAAAAATTCGAATAGTTTTGATAATTCAAATATTTCGACTGATTTCAACAGTTCGAATTATTCGTATTTTTTAATTACACGAATAGTCGATTTGATTTTCGAATATTTTTGTTTAATTCTATTCGATTTGCGCACCCACAAAAACAAAAATCAGAAAGCTAAGCATGAAAAAGGGTAAAAACAATAATATCAAGTTAAGTATTGAACCCATAACCTCTAGCGAGGCCCAAAATACCAACACACAAACCTAAACTGAAATGAGCCATTCCCAGTACACCGATAAGAGTTGCAAGTAAATTCTTCGGTGCCAAAATAGAGCAGTACGTTGCTGCAGCAACCCACATCAAATGACAGGACAGAGCTTCCATAGCCTCGAAGGGGAAGCACCACCATGCGTTTCTGAGTAGTAAATACAAAAATATTTCTAACACATTACAAGTTTAAATAATTTGGGATTACTCACTCTATGAAGGAATAACCTACTAGACGGCCGGCATGAGAGAAAAATGCAATGATGATCAAGTTGACATGCCCGAATATCCTTGTTATTTTTTCAGCGCCATATAAAAATGGAATACTACTCACAGTGCCGACGGTAATGGTGATACCTAAAAAAATACACCGAAATTAGATGTGGTCAATAAAAACAGTTTTAGCGTCACCTACCTAAGAGATAGTTGGGTGCGCCCAGTTCTTTAAGGTAAAGGAATAAGAAACTCTCGATGAATCCCCAGAAGTTGCCGAGAACGAATAAGAACAAAATGAAGATTATAACATGAGGCATCTTCAATAAGTTCCACAGATCACGGAAGACATTATCAGCAGGGAGTTTCTCTCCCAAAGGCATCAAGAATACCGAAATGGTGGAGATGATCAGTAGAATGTCGTAAGTGTAGAAAGCAGCCGAGTAGTCCGTGTAGCCCAGTCCCCTAGATGAGTAGTCAATCAGGATGCCGGTGATAGGCGAGAAAATAGCCATTCCAATGCTTGAGAAGAGTCGCTCCCTTCCAAAGTCACCGCCGTACTTCTCAATCATAGTTAGAGCAATCGGATCCATTATTGTCACACCAGCGGACAACATAGTTGTGGCTAAAAATCTGTGGGAAATAAAAATGTATGTTTTGAATATACAGGGTGTTTCGTATTAACTCTGGTAATCAGAAAAAGCTTATCGAACCTTACACAATTTGGTTGTGTAACACACACACACACACACACACACACACACACACACACACACACACACACACACACACACACACACACACACACACACACACAATATGTGGTGTATAAAATAAAATAATAACTGACAAGTTACCTCAACAAGAAATAAATCCAGAAAATTGTATCATCACTCTCCTTGTAGTCAGGCGGGCAAATTTCCGGTCCATTTTTCCTAAAACTGCACTTTTGCACCATACAATCGATAGCAAGCTCCGAAAGTCTTTCATTGTATTTTCTGGACATATTTGACTTTGTGACCAAACCACCGCATCGAAGGTCCTCCTCCTCAAGTGCAGTCACATTAACACCCGATCTCCAAAGCAGCTTTTCTCCAAATCTCTGCTTGAAATCCGTCACAGTTTCATTATCGTCCGGCTCAATTTCAATCCCTAGCTGCTCAATAGGATCTGCGAGATCGGGATGCATGTCGAGATAGAAAAATGCTGAATCCTCACTATCTGCCAGCACCCAGCTATCAACGTTCTCGTCGAACGTACCATTCCCTGTCCCTGCAAGTCAGCTAAATGAGATCTTACGCACAGTTTATGAGACTCAGCCTTACTATTAGCGAAAATCAACGGAAACGGAGACGTGGAACTAAGTACATCATGGGGCTTGCTTCTATTCCCCTCTTTGTGCTTCTTCTTACTTACGTGAAATCCGAGATCATCGGTTTCTCCAATATCTGGCTCTTCCCGAAGAGGAGCGTCTGTTGGTGGAGGGACAATCTCAATTTTGGGATTTTGCTCCAGCAGGAGGCAGTGATCAAGGCAGCGATCTACTATAACATAGATCTCATCTTCTTCGGGGCACTCCCGACTAGGACAGGGTGACCACCACACCTAAAATTTTTAGACGCAGACAGTTATGTGGCTAGTTGTTTGATGTGGAGACAGAGAATTGGACTTACCTCAACATTCCCAGTCTGCGGATGCCTCATAACGTAAGCCGAGGGTACTGTACCTGGGATTTCTTGTTGAGGTATAAAAAGTAGAGAGTGATGGAACAGTGCGTTTAGTAAAAGACTCATTACGACTACTGGCTTATACTTTCCGAATTTGTCCACCAAAAATCCTGCAAGAGTGTAATAAATGCGTGTTAGCTCTAACAAAATATAATTATTAATTTTTATCATTTTATAGAAGCGTTGTGGTCCCTATCTCAGTATTTTCGTCCTTTACACTCGAAATTAGAATAATATGTAACACAAATGAGAACATCACCAATCAGCTTTTAAAATCTGAACCCCATAAGTTAAAAACTTGACGAATCGGGAATCTCGTTATGTTTAATTTCTGATGACCTGGAGAGCCATTTTTGAATAAAGATTAACTGGAGTTAATTTTATAATGACCTAAAAAATTAAAAAAAAATAAGTAGTGCAACGGTTCGTACGGAACTCTTATGTGCGAGACCAGACCCGTACCTACTTGACCGCTTTTTAAACATTTCGTCTCATGCACAAAAATTTCATTGAAATGTATTTTCAGATTGTTGTGCTTCGCTTCCACCGATTTCGAAACCGCCTGATACTTATTAAAAACATAAAAATTGAACCAACTAAATATTGGGCCGTGTTCTTGATTCCGACGAAATTCAATTTCGTTCGAATCATAACAATGTTCAAAGCGGACTGAAGGTGTCAGTATGTTTTTAAATTTTCGATATGTCCTTCGAAAAAACAATCTGCGATGAATTTCTAATTTTTAGATAAACGAAATTGACATGATAAAAAAATATTTGTTAATACATATCGAGACCAAAATTCTTTTCAAATCAACTGTTTCCTTTTTAGACATGAGATGCGAGTAGTCTAGTGGTAAGCGTGCTAGACATCCGATCCAAAAGTCCCAGGTTCAAATCTCACTCGAACCGCACCCTTCCACTCCCAGACTGCGCTTTTTCTAATAAGCGATAGATGGAAGCTCCATTAATTAGCATAGCTACTGCGGGCTAATGTCGATTTGTTATGCAAGTGTATCTAAGCAATTACAAAAGTGTTATGGTTTTGTTTTGTTCAACTTATAACGACACATAACCGCAAAATCCTCTGAAAACAAGAAAACTTAATAATTTTAATTCTCTCAGTCCTGGAAAATTCCTAAAATGCAAAGCGTCACATGTAGCACAATACTGTGCCGTAATTTGTTTGCAGTTTCCTTATTTTACTGCTAAAAGGATTGAATAACTTTATTACATTTATTATATTTCATCCATTAAAAAATTTTCATTGTTTTCTCAAAGTGAACCGTAGCTGTCTTCCTGTTCGCTTTGCCAGATAACTGCTGCATTATCAGCCGTCGAAGATCCACCTCAAACAAATAGTTTTATTTATAAAAGTCACCACTTGCAAACTGTGGCAGTTAACATCTTTCTCAAACGCTAAACTCTTATCTCAGGAAAACAGTTTGTCCGAAAAAATCCAGAAGCCACAAATAATTCGGTCGTAAATTTCCCCAGGGTGTTTATTTTGGGCTTAGTGTAGTTGCGTTACTACTGCATGAATTGCAGTGCTGAATAAGGCTCAATATACACACGTACTTAATCGTGGGAACAATAAGGCAATTAGCCACTACAAAATCAACTCACGCCCATAACTGCAAGAGATAAGATATCATCTGACTAAACCACGAAGCACTTTCGTAAGGTATTTTCCCTTGGGATGCGAATGAAAGTTTGCATTTCCGCGTTTTTGGAGGACACGATTTTTTTTTTTTTTTTTGTAATATAAACCAAAACTTACCTGTGATTGGCGGGCTCAGGAAAGTTGTGAAGGGTAACGCCAAGTAAATGATGGCTATTTCTTCTACTGTTAATCCTATGGACTGCATGTGAATTGTCAGGTATGGTAAGAGTGAAGATGTGGCTGAAAAGAAAATTTAAGTATTATTCCTTTGTTACTCCAAATTCTTATATTCATCGTCGCAAAGTCTAAGTTGTAATTAAAGGAGTGTGAGCTGGTGCATTGTCATGTCGGAAAAGCATTTTTACTTTGCCAAATGAAAACCTAAGTTGATGATCATTTCAGGGTATGATGAAAACACCCTTAGCTACTTTGTGAGCTCAATTATAAATATTTAGCAAATTTTATAGGTGATGGTGTGAAGTATTATATTTAGTTTGTTTGATAATATTTCAAAATTGTTGCACACAAAGTGTTTGTTTCTTCGCGTGATCGAGAGTAAAAGCTACATCCCTTAAGTAGTAAAATTCACAAATTGGAAGGAATTCCAGGACTCCAAATGTTCACAGAAAATGTCGAATATTTTTTAAAGACTGGAAACTTCATCACATGACTTAGGCAACATTTTTTCAAAGCTGGAACATAGAATTAAAATATGCTACCTATTCTACAAATACTGTGTTAGTGGCATTCAAATTCATTTACGACACTTTTGTTTTTTTCGTATATGAGACGAGTGAACTATTCGATCCGTTGCAAGTTTCAAGAAATAAAATCTCACAGATTTGACCGGGGCGGGTGTGTGTGTCCTTATATGTACACACGCGATCACGTTCGGGGCGATCTTTTTATTCACCCATCAATTTAGAAGTAAATTGACATGAGTGGCTGAGTCTCAGCTGTGGCCAGAGAAATGAAGAACGAATTATTGCGCCATGATGTCCACGACAGCACAAACGGAAATGCAACTGTGATTATGTATCTCCTCACTATCTTAAAGGTACACTCTTTTATTAGCTGCTGCGTATTTAAATCGGATTGGGGGTGTAGTTGAAATTTGCGGTTGGCCATCGCATTCGTATGCTGATGTTGACGAAGCTCAACGAACGTAGAGATGACGAGCGTGTGCCATACAAGGGCTCGAGTTATTTTATTAGGTGTCGCGGAATTTAACTGCATAAGAATAAGTAGGTGTGATTTTGTCTTACGCGTGGGGTTCGTTATTCGCTTTTGTGGTTTTAAGTCGCAAATTGGAATGATGGCCGAATTAAAAGAATATTTTGAAAAGAGAAAATGTTTTGACGGAATATTCTGAATGTCTTTGTGGTATCATATAATAGTTTTTTCCAAGGACAAGTACTATACCATAAAGTCTTACAACAAGAGGTGTTAGTTTAAATTATTATAAAAACAAACTTTCTTTAAAGCAATGTTGCGTTATTTTTATTTCAGTCCAAAGTACAAACTATGCGGTTTATTATTAGGGAAAACAGAGTTGGAAAACACACATTTGGGGCTCTAATTCACGAATAGCGACGGCCAGACCTGGGAGCTTAGTTTGTAATAACGTCTTTGTTTCGCGTGCAGTGTGGTTGGTCGCGCCATCCTGTTAAAATCACATGTCATTTATGGCCATTCCAACGACCGCCCTTGGACAGTTATGCACACCAAAATGAACACATAACTTGCGTAACTTGAGATAAATTTTAAAATGCACTCAGAAAGTGTTAAGTCTTAATCAGTAGAATTGTACTCTATGTTTTTTCTTTAAATTTGTAATCGCAATATCCGCATCAGTTCGAAATGTGGATCAGTTCTTCGTTTTTCTCAAGGCAGTAATTTTTATTAGCGGATCTAATGGAATATTAGGCGTGGGGCTTTATTTTCTATTTAGGTATACTAAAAAACATATTTTTTATTCAAGCATTGATTTTTTTAATCTTATAACACTTATGGCCTGGCTTCACTACGCTGCCTGTCTTTCCGTCTGTCTATCACATGCTCCCAGAAGCTAACGGTACAAGCTAGAGTCTTGAAATTTAGCAAACTTAAAGTTTGTTATAGCCCAATGCTGTGGTTTAGATATATCATAGATAAATAATTCGGATAATTATAATGGGGGATCATGATCAAATAGGTTATAGGTAAAAATTAAAGAAAATGAACCCTATCCAGTGGGGCGGGGCGTCTAATGTAATTTAGTAATCCATAGAAAACAATTATATAATCATTTGAACTATTTGGTTGAATTGATTTAAGAAAAATAATTAAAACCTGCGAAGATTACACAGCCACACAAAATAAAAAAAGTGGGGATTACTTTTGATGCCATATGTCATATCCGTAGTAATTTGGCCTGCTGATCACGAATCCGCGACCAGAATTGAGCTTTGACGTCCAGATTTTTTTCTAACCTCCAAAAAGTGGGTTAAAAACAGAGAAAATCGTGGAGTAAAATTCGGAAAAAATTTATTTTTAACATTTAAACCTATATTCATATGAATTGAGACCTGCTGAGCACGAATCCGTCACCAGAATTGAGCCATCACGTTCTTATTTTTTTCTAAAAATCAATAAACAAAAATTTAAGAAAAAAATCATAACGTGATGGCTCAATTCTGGTGACGGATTCCGGCTCAGCATCTCAGTTCATATGAATATAGATTTAAATGTTAAAAATAAATTTTTTTCGAATTTTACGAGTGTATTTTCCACGAGTTTCTCTGTTTTTAACCCATTTTTTGAGGTTAAAAAAAATCTGGACGTCACGGCTCAATTCTGGTCGCAGATTCGTGCTCAGCAGGCCAAAATACTACTTATATGACGTATGGCATCAAAAGTAATCCCCACTTTTTTTTTTTTTGTGTGGCTGTGTTACTTGTCCACCCCATTTATTATTAATCGTATTAACCGGAAAAATCTGAAATAACTTTAGCAAGTGTATGATAACGCCAACATTCATCAAAAGATATTTCGAAGAAATTACAGATTAACTGTTGCTAAGCTCCTCACAAATTCCAGCAAATGGAAGCATCGTTAGTAATTAATTTATTTATTTAGCCCAACTCGCCCTTGGCCGTTTTTTCGAAATGTTTTCAAACTATAGTCGTGCAACATATATCCCCTTAACCACCACAAAATATAACCCTAAAAATCTGAAAGTGTTCCATGTATAGTTTAGAGAATCATAGCATAAAAATTACACGAAAAATAAAATAACTCCAAAGGTACATTTTTTTTGTAATTTTTGCGATACATAAACTACTTGTTACTCTGTGGAGAATTCTTTCAGAGGCGCCCCTATTTGAATTTTTGAACACGCACGGAACTCTTTGGGTGCGGGGTCAACATTACTTCTATAGGCATCAAACATTTTGGTATGGGCAGGCTGACCCAGGCCCTAACTAAATATGAAATATGTATGCCAATGCCGCCACTTCAACAAGTCCCACTTTGGGAGATTAGCCAATGGTCAACCACTTCGCGTCTTGCCCTACACACCGCAGAGTGTATGATTTCATATGTTTCGCAATACACCACTAACACATGAAGATGTTGGTCTCAGCGGGAATTGTTTGTCTTGATATCTTAAGAGATGACCGATCCCCGAAGGACCAGTAATTTTTTAATTGCAAAGGAAGAGCTGCCACCACCGAACCAGAGAAACCAATTGCCGGCTATTTATTGTTTTGAAACACACGCCGAACCTTGCTGTGTACGGTCAATTAGTGGGGTAGTGTAACCGTCAGAAATAGACAAGGTTATGGCATAATTACAGTTTCCTTATATAACGGTACATACAAGCGCACAGGGCAGCGGCGCATTACAATTATGCGTAAATGGTCCGCTCGTGGAACTATCGGGCCGAGCTCAGACCCAATGTACTTACTACCTCTAGACTTTTGTCTTTTCTAATTAAATTCGCGTTGACCTCAGAGAAAATCGCATTAATTGGTCACTTCCGGATGAAAACAGAGAAATCGACGCGCTGGACGACGACATCTTGGTGTGGGCTAAGAAAGACAGGCAGACGGGAGAGGGGCTTTGAGAATTTTGGGCACAACTTACCTCCGTACATGACGAACAGGGTGATCTTCAACATAATCAAATTTGAGTTGATGCCATGTTTGTGGCAGAATTTCCCGAATTTCGTCATTTCCGCCTTCTCGTTTGTGTCTGTTGCAATTTCTTCGCCCATCTTAGCGCCCTGTGCTCTGGCAGCAACCGGAAGACACTCAGTTAACGGAACTTAAAAGTTTTCCACCGCGACCACACACTACACTGATTTTAAGTATTCCAGTTCCTTTGAAAGATTTTTCACTTTCTCTGAGTGCGTCTTTGAGACGCCTTCGCCACCCGCCGAGTTTCCTGCGCGGGGATAAAAAACACAAACGTGAGCCCGACTTAAGGCGATTGCAAACACAAGGCGACCACCACCGTACAGAATCAAAATTCACCGCTCCAAGTGGACTACCGAGCACTTGAAATTAAACGTCGTTTTTCTTATTAAAAGCAATTTATCAATAAAATCCCATTCAAAGTGCAAGACTGTGAATATCCAGCACTCGCATCTCCAGCGGATCACCAGACACCGGGGGCGTTCTAGATACGAAGGAATCCAAAGGTAAGATGGCGATCTCCAGGGGGCTGCTCAGACCACCGCCAACCTGCTGTTTCCGCTGAATCCACACCCGCTGAAGCAATTAATTCCCAGGTAACGGATCGATTGTGGCCGAGTATCTTCTTGCTATGTTCGACCGCCTTGTACCCCACAGTCCACAGTGAGTGCTGAATTTCGGGCGTTTTAGATATACCTCCCTTGGGGTCTAAGAAGACACTAAAAGCGCTCTAAAACACATTTAAGTTATATATTAGCTCTCCTGAGGCAGAGAGGCATATCTTGACGCGATCACGTCTTGATATGGCCTTTGTGATAAGAAGGTATCCACCGATGCCTGCTCTGGTATGGACGCGAGCAAAGCGCGCAGTGGCTGAGATTTTCGACTTGACTCGGACAGGCCCGTGCGGGTGTTAAGCCCTGTTTGCTGTGGGTAATTCCATCTCAAGCAAAACGCAATCCTTCCCAATTAGTAAATTACTGGGAGAAGCATAAAACTGTCGAGCCACCGCCGCCGTTATCAGCATCCCCGTATGCTGTTGACGTGTTTAACCAGTGACTCACCCGCACAATTAAGGGGTTTCGTCTCTCGACGCACAGTGTGCGACAGAAATGATGCCAGAAAATCTATGGCGGGGGATTAAGTGCACTAAGCCAACGCACGAACGTGAATTCTTTGCAAGGTAAATTAAAAATAGCTCCCGTATTTTTTTTTTGTATGTAACGAGACTTCAGGATAATCTGCACGTTATTTTCAGGTATTTGAACTGGGCGAATACGTAAAATGGTCGTGTTGGATTGGATTAATCCAGTAGACTTCGTACACGATTTCGTACTACAACAATTTGTTTGTTTATATGTGTGTCTATATTTCATGCTTGCCACCTCTTATCGTGTTTGTCAGACGTAACGTAACACTGATCCTTGTGTGTTGGGAAAGTTCAAATAGGCGATCTTGCGTGTGGTTTTTCCATATTTATTGTATAACATACGCCTACTATTGCTGAACGAAAATTGTGAAAAAAAACAGATTCGGAATATGGAGGAAATATGTTTACTGAAAATAAAATACTGCTACAAGAGCAGGAGAAGATTTATTATATTAGATAGCTGTAAGCCACTTAGACTGTCTAGGCAGTGCAGTTGTGGCGGCGAGTTCCAAAACGTGCTGCTACTTTTTTATAAATCAAGATGGCAGCAGTTTCTATCAGCTGATATAATTTTCGTTTGTTTTTTGAAACGATAAAGAGGCATACCTAACTCCTTACGCCATATTATGTATGAATCCTTCCGATTTAAACCCATTCAAGCGGAGAATTGACCGCAAAGGATGGAGTGTGCCGAGTGATCCGTTGCCCCCCCCCCCCCCCCCACCTTCCCGACTTCCGGCGTTCTGATCAAGGTTGTAGAAGTTATTATATTTTTTTCTGAAAGTAGAGGATTTCACCTCTCATTTGGGTCCTATTTCATGCTCGTACCCAAAGCGCTTTATTTTTAAATCTAAAAAACACAAACAAAGAATTTGGGTGTCCCGCACAATTATGGCTTGATTTTTAGATATAAGAAAACCAAAATCAAAAATCAGGACCGAGTGAGAAGAATTGTCAGGAACAAATATCGGCCACAGCGGTGCAATCTACCGGCTCGACCGATTTCGATAATTTTTTTTTGTTTTGTTCGCTATAATACCAAGGGCGGATCCAGGGGGGGGCCATGGGGGCCATGGCCCCCTCCCTCGAAGATATTTTTCCATTTTAAAACAAGATGACATAAAAATTAACACTTTTTATTTTGCAATAATAATTTAATTTGCTAAAATCTATTTTCGTTTTGAGATCAACAAATCTTTGGATTTCGTTTCTTCACATTTCCAAATCACAATAAAAATTTACCGACAAATACTTCAAAGTATGATGTTCAACCGTCGATTTTTATTCGAAGCAAAGCGGTCAAAAATTTTTAACAGCTTATGACAATACGGAAAAACGTCATTATCACACGCCTTCAAAAATTTGGAACAAGTTCCCAATGCTCCTTTTTTGGAAGCGCCCTAAAACCTTATGGAAATGTTCCATTTATGGTCGGAACGAGTGAATTAGGTAAGTATTGTTCACGGAAAACAATACTTTCTCAAAAATTATCTTGTTTTAGCTTGTTTTAACACCAAAAATTGAAAATTTTGTAAAAGGAAAATCTTCTGTCAGAAGATTTTTTTAAAGAAAGGTAAATTTTTATTACGAATTCTTTCGTACCGATGTTTAAAAAATTATTTACCATGTACATGAGCGGAAATTTCGATTGTAAAAAGCAAGGACGATGCGAATAGCCACTTTGAATAATTTTATATCTCGGAAACGAGACGAAATTTACTTTGATTTTTGCAATTTTTGGTGTTAAAACAAGTTAATTTATACGGAAAACAATACTTACCTAATTCACTCGTTCCGACCATAAATGGAACATTTCCATAAGGTTTTAGGGCACTTCCAAAAAAGGAGCATTGGCAACTTAAGCCAAAAATTCAATAAAATTTATTACGGTAAGAAAATGGGAGGGGGGGGGGGGGGGGGGGGTGAAAATATAAATGGCCCCCCCCTGTAAAAAGTTTCTGGATCCGCCCTTGTATAATACAGGGGAGGTTTAAAAAAAAGAAAATTCGGGAAACCCCAAAGGAAAAGCCGGAAAATCGAAAAAATCGAAATTTCCGTTTTGTATAGGAAGCAAATTTTCCAACTTCAAGGAATCTTTATGTAAAAGGCAATTGGAGGTTTTCGGAGTCGCAGATGTCGAGCTTGCGTTCAAAATTTTGGAATTCAAGATGTCGGATCCAATATGGCGACCGAAAAAGTTAAACTTCAAGGGATTTCCCTGAAAATCCGCACTAGGGAATTTTCGGGATCACTGAATTCGAATCTTTTATTCAAATTTCCAAATATGAGACCACCCCCACCCCGCAGGGAGATATAGGAGAGGGGGTGCAATAAGGAGGTGGTGTAAAATGAAGAAAACTAAATTTAATAATACTGTTGGAAAATATTTAAAACATGTGCAAAACGCAAATAGGAAAACGCTGGGTCACATAGGAGAGGCGGTGGTGCAGTAGGGAGGCGTTGTAAAATTAAGGAATACAAATTTAATAGTATCCCGGGAAACGCCGGGTCCGGGCAAGCTAGTTATTATTAATATTTTGTTCTGTTTGTTTCGAATTGGTACAAAACCTATCACACCGATTTTGATGGGACTTCCAGTATGTAATAGTAAACATTCCTAAAAGCATTTCAACAATATTGTGTCATTTATTAAATTGTGTGCAAGAAATAATTATACTTCCTATTTCATAACATAGGCCATCGACAAAGCCTCTCCGCTTCGAGGCTCTACTTCAATTTCGTTTATGTACAACTATCCTCGGTGATTAGCCCACAGTAGCGATATCCTGAGTGATGGGACTAATACCTAACGCTATTGGCCGAGGTGATAGCCCAGCGTACTTACCACTGAGCTATTAAGTCAAGGGTTGGCTATAGTTATCGTTGAGTCAAATCCATAATTAAACACACATTCATATATTTATATAGGCCAAGAGTTTGCGTGTTTTGTTGCGAGTTTTTAATAGTAATGTAGCTTTTGGCCACAACTTTTTCTCACGTGGAATTAGAAATTTGTTCAACGTATTTCTTTCGCCATACAATTATTTTTAACGTATTTTCCAGCCTCGAAATATTTCAAAACAATGTAAAAGGATAAATCTTAAACACCCTGTAACGCCAAGGGGGTTGAGAATAGACGCTCCTTACCTCCTTCAAGGTTGACTACCGGTACTGAGACACACAGTATAATCACTAAGGATTAGCACGTGGGAAACGTAACACACACCATTAAAAAGGCTGCAACTATTTAGATTCACAGCGGGCAGAGGAGCGTCCCCTCTTCTAACTTCTACTTAGTAAGTAATTTTCTGTATTATTGTTAACATATACACAGTAGAGGTTTAGCTTCTAAAAGTGGAGATCACGATTCGGAAGAGGTGGCAAGTCATTAATAAAGTTGTAAAACCAATTCCTGCCTCCCCCCTTTTCGAGGGTGCTGAACCCGAATATGTTAGTGAAATGAAGAAAGTTTCTACTAAGTTTGAGCACCCCCGCAAACCTTCCCCCCAAGGTGGTGAGAAATCTATATTTGTCTTCTTCAAAGTTTAAACGATTACGCCCCCGTTTTCGATTATGCTGATGACGAAAACAATACACCCTTCAACGAATAGAAGCCACTCCTTTAGCTTATCCCTGTGTTAGGCGCAGAGCTCACTGCAAAAAGTGGAGCCCATAATCGGAATAACGAAATTTCAAAAATTTCCTTACGCTCGGAGAAACCTAAATAAATTTGGTTGCCTTACCCCCTTAGTGCCTTTACTCCTCGCCTACCCCCTTTACCAGCGTTCTGAAGAGGGTTATAAGAGTAAAGCTATTTGGTCTGTGTAAAGGGTTTCCCAATAGGGGAACCTGTTTCTGGTAGCTCGTGCCGGCCATATTTGTTTATGGTTTTTTGACAGGTCTATGCAGTTATGTTCAGTATGGTTTGCGATTTCATCATGACACGTTTCACTTTGATGCAACGCTTCGAAATTGTCCAAAATTATTACGCAAATTCGCGTCGTCATAATGCTCCTTCTGAGCGAGCTAAAAGACGCATAATAACAAAGTTTGAAAGTGAATTCACTCTTTACGATGCAAAGGTGCCTATAAGACAAAGAAATGCCCGAAGTGAACAAAATATTGCCGCCGTTCAATCCAGTGTTCGTGATAAATCAAATGCGTCTGTTCCGCGTCGTTCTCAAGAGTTGGGCCTCTCCAGGATGACAACCTGGCTAATTTTGCGATTGAATTTGGGTCTGCATCCTTATAAGATGGTACTGGCACAAAAACTCAAGCCAACCGACCATCTCATTCGTCGTCAGTTCGTCGATCAGCTGATTGGTCACTGGAAATGTTGGAAGCCGACGGCGATTGTCTCCTACTCTTCTGAGATGACGCTCATTTCTGGCTCAATGGATTCGTCAACAAGCAAAATTCCCGCTATTGGAGTGAGTCAAATTCACGAGTGGTTCATGATTCACCATTGCATCCACAAAATTGACCGTTTGGTATGGATTATGGTATGGTGGAATCATCGGACCTTATTTCTTTCGAAATGAGGCAGGAGATGCCGTTACCATTAATAACAATTGCTATAACACGATGTTGACCTTTTTTTCCGAAATTTGATGGAACTGATGCGGACGGCCTTTATTTCCAACAAGACGGTGCACCGCCTCACACTTCCCGACTTAACAGGGACTTATTGCGCCGTAAAATCGATGAGTCGTCAATTTCCAGAAATGGCCCCATCGCTTGGCCGCCTAGATCGTGTGATCTAACGGCTTTGAATTATTTCCTTTGTGGTCACATTAAGTCGAAGGTTTACAGCAACCATCCTACAACTCTTGAGGCATTGGAAGCCAATAGCTAAGAAACCGGCCGAAATGTTGCACAGAGTCATCGAAAATTGGCGTGAACGTGTGCAAGAGGAGCCGCGGTGGCCATTTGGCCGATATTTTATTCAAATCATAAATCCCATAAAATTATATTTCAAATAAAGCAATCAAACCAATTTGTGCCCAAAAATTGTGTGTTTTATTCAAATTTAAAGTTCGGACGTTCAGAAGATTTCAGCTTTCATTTGAACCCGAACCCACATTCATGCTTCTACTTGAAGTAGTAATTTTTAGTCTAAAAAACAACCCACGGATTTAGGGGTGCACTGTGACTAAATCATGACTTTCTTATATTGAAACAAACCGCTTCGATTAGAAGAATAAAATTGGTTTCAAATCTGCTGAATTTTATACCTATAATTGTGGGCTGAAGTCGTGGTGAATTTGGGTGAAACATCAAACTCAATATTCACAGTGAAAAGTTACATATTATTATTACATCGTTTTCTTGGAGTTACTTATTGTATTATTAGCATTACTCTGTGTGTCTCTTTCTCAATTTTTTTATTTTATTTTAACACTTTTATTAGTATTCATTTTTAATAAATAAATGTAACCTAAATAAGGAAAAAACAATTCCACGCCTTATACTCTGGTATGCAATAAAGCTTCAATGGGTTGTTGTGATTTGCATCAAAATCATCAGCTAAAAGGCCCAAATAATAGAGTTTTAGTGTATCTTCTACTTTCAATCTTGCGCAAATGTCCGTAATAGTATCCAAATTAGGATACTTTTCTGCGATATGTTGTTCAAGTATTGGACGGAATCTGTTAATAATTGTGTCGTTTCTTTGGTAATCGTCGAAGTACCGATACACTTGGAAATAGAAATCATCTAAAACTGATGCTGCAAATTCTCTTTTAGTTGTTGTATTCCATGAAGTAGTCTCAGTGAGTTCATTTTCAAGATCCCAAATATAATAGCTCTGAGGATTAAGCTCTCTTACTACCAGCGCGTCCATACTCGTGACAAGTCTATCGAGAAAGTTGCGAGGAAGATTCGGTTCAGTGAGATGGTCAAAATGATCTATTTGGTACCAAACTGTGGTGTATGGTACAACTCCCTTAAATTTCGCTGCAACTCCTTTTAGAAGCGCTGCTGCCCTTGATTGAGCGCCTTGTATGATTTTGTCCACGTTAACAGCAGCGAGTGCAGCACTGAAAACCACAATCAAAAATAAAAGCACGATTTGTTTCATTTTCGTTAAATGTACGATTAGTTTGTTTTCGAAAGACTGACTAACTTAAAGTTGTCGCAAGACTTTATACCCCCCGAAGTGTACATATCGGGCCTCATTTTGAAAGGCCCAATAAATTTCCAACCAATGGTAGCACATGGCTAATCTGAAGCATTCAACCGCTCTCTTCACGTGTACTAATTTGTTGTTGTACAATAGATACACAGTTGTTTTGCAAAGAATTATATCTTATTGACGTGTTTCATTTCACCAAAAATAGCTTGAAGGGGTCTTGGATGGAAACAGCATCATTTATGCCTTAAGTTGTCTGTCATATTCGGTCCGCCATTTTTTCGTAATAAATTGAGAATATTATTTTATTTATTTAGTTTATTGAATTGAGTTTGAAGTAGAGGGGTGAGAGAGGTGCATCCTGGAAACCTAGCGACATGTAAAGTATAACATGTGATTTCCACAGCACGCGCATCAAGTCAAGTTGCAGTTTATTATTATTATTATTATTATTATTATATGGGACGTTCTTTTACAAACCGAACACCTTTATGACCGACACATTTTTGATTTTGTTGAAACTTTTTTTACGGGTTCTATATTGAAAACAAAGAGTTACGTATATTTTTTTTTTTTTCAAAATATTTTGGACGCTAAAATGAATTGAAATTCCGCGATTTCGGTGCTTTTGTGCTTAAAAAGGAATTTTCAAAAATTCATAACGCGGGTTCTATTTAAGCTACAGACTGTGTTTTATTTTCATTTTGAAGGTAAAAGAATAAGCTTTAAGAAAAAAATATCTTTGAGAAAACTTATTAACAATTTAACATTGTTATTAACAATTTAAATGTTTAAATTGATTTTTAAAAATTGCCCCCCCCCCCCCCCCTCGTAGCGAGTTATTAGTATTACCATTGTATTCTACGTCAAATTTTCTATTCAAAACTAGTTTTTTTTCCTAAAATTCATTTTAAATGAATTATTTGATTTTCAACTCATCTTTTTCATCTTTATAATATATTGAAAAGGGATGTATTGTTACCTGGTCATTATTCCAATGTATACCTTGAACAGAATTTTGAATTATGAAGGCATAGTTTTCAGAAAAATCACAAATTACAATGCATTCATTTTTCTTTAACTCTCTTTTTTTTCATTTAAAATAGTAATAATAATACCCCTGGAAAAAAAAGTAGTTTTTAATAGAAAATTTTACGTAGAATACAATGGTAATACTAATAACTCGTTACGAGGGGGGGGGGGGGGGGGGCAATTGTTAAAAATCAATTTAAACATTTAAATTGTTAATAACAATGTTAAATTGTTAATAAGTTTTCTCAAAGGTATTTTTTTCTTAAAGCTTATACATTTACCTTCAAAATGAAAATAAAACACAGTCTGTAGCTTAAATAGAACCGGAGTTATGAATTTTTCAAAAGCATCCAAAATATTTTGAAAAAAAAATAAAAAAAAAACGTGTCACTTTGTTTTCAATATAGAACCCGTAAAAAAAGTTTCAGCAAAATCAAAAATGTGTCGGTCAGAAAGGTGTTCGGTTTGTAAAAGAACGTCCCATATATAAACTGTTCCCCAAAATGTGCCAGCTTTTTTGCAGTCAGCTCTTGCTCTACAAAGCTACTCAGCTCGCCATTGACAATTAGTTTTTTTTTTATCCAAGCCTCTGTAAGTTAGTGCGTGTACCCCTCCTGATCTACAGGTACATAATATGAATTGGTAGGCTGATGGTTCGAATCCCATCTTTTGTCCCACTAAGTATGAGACGATCATCAACACGACTGGCATAACAATAACCCTCCCCATAGTTCGTGATGCAAAGTTTTCTCTGCCTTATACCTTTCCTACTTTTCTTCTAAACGGGGCTATGCTTAATAGGATTAATAGGTCAAAGGGTACTCCTGAAAAGTTCAGACCACATTGGTAATCAATGTTCTTAGAAAAATCTTTTGTATTATAATATCTTTCATTTTTGACTAAAAAATTTCCCAAGCTACCATGCCCACGCGTAAGAAAATATATGAGTTGACGTAATCAGTCTAAAACATGTAGACAATTTTAAATGCGTCTAATATAAGTTGTTTTTCAAGAAATATGGAAAGTTGCCATCGATTCAGCACTTTATTCAGTTTCGATTGACAAAGCAAGCTAAATTGCGAGAAAATACTCCAACTGTCTCAACAAAGATTTTGAAACCATATGTCGTCTGAGTTTTGTTGAGCTATTTTGGATCGATTATTCGTTTAATTATCAACGTCACCGGTTCCACATGTCCGTACACAGACCAAACCTTTTAAACAAATTCATAGAACGCCAAAGGCTCTAAATTTCTGATGAAAATTGGTGTGAGTTTTATATAATTATAACTAATATTATTATATAGGTAAAGGGCGGTCCATCTAGTGTTTGGAATTCGAACTACTGATAATTTGAAGTTTAGGGCCCTACTCTAGGTAAAAGTTAACAGCTGCTAACCTGCTATCTACTCAGATAGCAGAAATTACTATTCTGCATAGCAGAACTGACAGCTGCTAACTACAGCTGATCTGCTAACTTGCTTGGAGACTTAAATTAACAGATTTTCGTATTCTGGTTAAAAGGATAACAGACGGTTGTAACCTTAAATGTCTATTAAGTTAACAGCACCTCACAGAGGTGCTGTTAACCTGCTAATTGCTACTTGCATTGTGTCAGCTGTAATACGATACGGTATTATATTGTCATTTTAGTTCGTTTGAAGTCGCCGAATATATATAAAATGGATATCAACATTGATTTAATGGTAATAACGGCACGATTCTTATATCCTTGGCCCCAATTTTTGGGAACGGGGTTCGAAACATTTTGATGTGCTAATTAACTCCACCGGTAGTTTGTAAAAGGAAAATTATAATAATATCTATAATAGAATTTTCCTAAAATTTACGAGCGTTAGGTGGCTCGCGAATTGCCCTATATCTCGAAAACGGGTCGAGATAGAATTTTTTCATTATTTTTCCGTTAATTAACACAGCAAAATGTTTCGAACCCCGTTCCCAAAAATTGGGGGCAGGGATATAAGAATCTCCCCGTAATAACAGTTTTACAAAGAGCACGAAAGGCCGAAAAGTGATTATATAAAATACTAAGATACATACGTGTTTTTTGTTGCCTCTAATCCCTTTATTAAGGAATTTCGTATGCCACAAAGGATAGCTTTAAATTTAATAGATTTGTTGGAAGAGCACAATGGGCATTATTACTCCACTATACCTTCTTGCAGCTCTAAGTGTCTTTGTTCACGGCTCTTATTAAAAGCCTACTGGACGGCATAATCTTATAAATTTAAGCCAGCCTTCGATTTCCCGATGCATAAAGCACGTAGCAGAGTTTTTCGTCTCCCATTCACATCATTTAGTTATGTTCCCACCAACCCTAAATGATGTAAATGTCGCAAAAAGTGGGTTTCTGTCGACTTTTGGGCTGGAGAACACCACTGTGTGCATCGACTGCACGAACATAACTGTGGTAGCTCCTCCAGAAACTGACGAAGTGCATCATCCGCGCCACTATGTGAATCTCTGACAAGTCTCTCGCTTGCTAGATCTGCTATCCCAAAAATTATCCACAAATCTACTATCCAGAATAACGATTCTTTTTGATATCTGATATCTCTAAAATTAGCAGGTTAGCAGATCTGCTAAAAATCTTTTACGTAGAATAAGGGGGTTAGTTGATTATATGTCTTTCTCGACTTGACAGAAATTTTGTTTAAGGTTTGACATTTACGAAATGGGACGGTGTTCGCTTGAAGAAAGTTGGGAAATATTAAAAACTTATTTCCAAAGTGGTGAGCCTTCTACTCAATCTTTGAGAAATTTGAAAAAAAAATTTTACAAAAAAAAACTTCCAAAAACCCAATTTGTGGATCAATTCGTGAAGCGAGCTCGTGAAACTGGAATGTTGGTGGATAAACCAACCCGTGTACGTACTCGTCCGGTGCGCTCAATCGAAAACATTGCTGCTGTTGCTCAAAGTGTACGACAGCAACAATCAACATCAACTCGTCATCGTTCTCAACAATTGGACATTGCACGCACTTCTTTGATGCGAATTTTGCGTAAAGACTTTGCCATGAAGCCATATAAAGTTCAGCTAAAACTGGTTGACCATCCGAACCGTCTACGGTTCGTAAATTGGGCGGAAGATCGTTTGGCCGAAGATGGCGAATTTTACCGAAAAATCATCTTTTCGGACGAGGCTCATTTCCACCTCGGTGGTTATGTTAATAAGCAAAACTGTCGCATCTGGGGCACAGAAAACCCGCACGTCAACGTGGAAATGCCAATGCACCCACAACGAGTGACTGTTTGGTGCGGATTTTGGTCCGGCGGCATCATCGGCCCATTTTTCTTCGAAAATGAAGACGGAGCGGCCGTAACTGTCAATGGCGAGCACTACCGCGCAATGTTCGTCGATTGGTTTTTCGGGGAAATTGAAGCCGAAGACTTTGACGATATTTGGTTTCAACAGGATAACGCTACGTGCCATACAGCGAACTCCACAATCGATCTTTTGTGATTGGGCCGACAAGAAGCTGCGATTTGTCTGCGACTTTTTTGCGACTATTATCTTTGGGGAGTGGTGAAATTAAATGTTACGCCAACAAACCAGAAACAATTCAAGACCTCAAGGTGCTATTGCTGACATAAGGCCCGAAACAATCGAAAATGTACTCAACAATTGGGTGGATTGGATTGGGCTACTGCCAAGTCAGCCGTGGTGGTCTTTTGACCGAAATTTTTAAATGGGCCACATACATTTTTATATATATAATTATACATTATAATCTTTACCTTGAAAACCTTGAAAAGAAACAGTAGTATAATTATTGAGATTTTAAGTTTCTCTGAACTCATGGTAATGTGCAGCCATTCAAATCGCACTGAAGGATAAATAATAGACCGGGCACACATGCAGGGGTTAAAATGTGTTTCCGAATGAGCAATAAAACACGACGAAATTTTGTAGGTATCAGAAATTTACAACTTTCGTTGGGACAACACCTCAGCGAAGAGATAAAAGGAGTTCTAATAATTTCGCGATGTTCTGTTGCGTAGCGCGTCTGTAGTGAAGGCTGTCAGAGGAAATGTACACTTCTCGTGTATGATGGACAAATAAACATCACCGGGCGGGATTTATGGCCGAAGTTTAAATTAATTTTCTTAGCTGCGCATTTAATCAGTAAATTTTTATCTAATCTTGTTTTTTTTAAACAAATCTCTCTCGTGACTTTAAGGATCTGAAAGGTTTTAAATACAGCGCGTGTGTGCACTTGTGCAGAAGAAACCTGCCACGGCAATAAATTCTGAATAAAATTTTCGCATGTATTGAGAGCGCCAAGTGTTTTCGTCAAAATGCTCTTTAAATATTTGCCAAACCACACTTTGTGGGCTGAACTTGAACCTTTAACATTTAAGTGAGTATATCTTACTGCAACTCTTGGCTAACGGTTAGACTGTCAGAGCATAGTTATAGCCTACAGGTCTTTAGTGAGCTAATTTGTTTGCACCTCTCTTGGCTAACATGAAACAAAGTAAAACAATTCAAATAAATCAGTTTTGTGATTAAGAATTCGTTCTTTACGAAAACTTTTACATCATTTGCCGACTCCAAAAACAAATACATATTCACAACTTTTCAGTGCTTTAGTTTATATTTTTGGAGTCTATTGTTTTCTTAAGATTTTACTTTAAAACCTTTTAGTGTAGACCCGTCTCGGGCTTTTTCATACTTATAAATTAAAACTGCAGTACAGCTTTACTTTCTCACACGATGAGAAAGCTCTGAATGAAATGACGAGGTTGCGTAATCTCTCCATAGGTGAAATTCAATACACGGTATTCATCCCCAAATTTCCCACCCATAGAGGTGGAATATTATCTTCAATAAATGTGACCACCCTCGAAATATAGTCTATTTAGAAAGAATCATTAAAATCGGTCCGCAATCGGCGAAGATATCGCGTAACATACACACACAAAAAAATAAAAAATACAGTCGAATTGAGAACCTTCTCCTTTTTTTAAGTCGGTGAAAAATATAAGTTGCGCATTTGGTGTTCGCAGCGATTTTTTTGTGCAGGGGGTTAGTTATGATTCTAAAACTAATTTTTCGGGATCAGGGGTGTTGTTATCCGGCCACCATCTTCAATATACGGATGTAAATGGTGTTTTAGGTTCCGTCGCTAACTATGGACCTTACACAGTAAATCTCGGATAACCTAGTGCAATATGTATGCTGGAAGCCGAAGGGGAGCCGAAAGCCTAGCATAACGCGTCACACTAAAGTGGATACACGTTGTATAACGGCGTCACACCAGAGGTGGGTACGCCGCTATTTCTAAGTGGTAAAAATGGAGAACAGTCAAAAATAAAAGCAATACAGCGAATGGCATGCATGATCCCTACACCCTCGACCTTTTTGTTGAGTCTTTCGCTGGAAAGACGAGTATGCTTAAGTATGTGTTATGTGAATTTAGGCTACAATAAAGTGCTTTTTCATGCAAGGCTATTACATTAATTTATTTTATTTATTTAATTATTTAATATTTATGGGTATATTACAAGAATATATGAAAGCATAAGTATCACATGATACTTGTCCGCTTCCCATAGTATTGCAATTATAAAATACAAAAATAGAATTAAAACGTAATATAGAATTTATAAAAGACTTCAAAGAAAATATAAAATTTAAAAAGAAAAATTATAAAGAACAGAAATATTCATCTTACATACTAAGTTTAGCATTCCTTGTATTCTTTACAATGTCATTCTTTATATGTTTTCAGTAATCTCACTATTTCATCCTCCTCCTTTTCACATAGACATTCTTTTATTTCCTTTCGTTTAGTTATACTATTTATTTTTTCTTTCGTATTTTCGGGCAGCAAATTTATTATTTTATTTCCTATGTACATACATGATTTTTACAAGTTTCTTTTTGGTATTGTTTGACCATAAAATTAATCTTTGTATTAGATCTTGTTTTATGGGATGTTTGCATTCTTTCTAATACATTATTTTTTACAATATAAATTACCGCCTTTTCATAAAAGATTTTTTTTACACTAAATAATCCAGTTTCTTTGTATAATTGGATTGATGGTGTCGTTCTACTCATGTTAAATATTTTTTTTATTATAGATTTGTGCACTATTTCTAAGCTTGTTAGTACATTTTCTCTTGCCCCTCCCCACACTGCAATTCCATAAGGAATTATTGAATAAATTAAACCATAGTATACTTTTAGTAATTGTTTTGTCCCTAGATATTCCTTAATTTTTGAAAATTAAAAGGGCATTTTTCTAAGTTTTAGTATTAAATTAGTGACATGCAAATCCCACTTCAAGTGACAATCAAAGATTACTCCTAGATATTTAGTTTTATTTACTCTTTGTATATATTTTGAGTCATTATTTATTTTACATTTACATATATTATAAATAATAGTGGTCCAAGGATGGATCCCTGGGGTACACCTACATTAATTTTCATTTGTACACTTATGCGTTCATTTTCTTTTGTTTTTATAATCCTTCCAGATAAATAACTTTTTATTAAATTATTAATTAAACCTCTTAATCCTAATTTTTCTGATTTTTCTAATAGTATTGTGTGGTTGACAGTGTCAAAAGCTTTACTTAAATCTATAAACATTACCATACAAGGAGTTGTGGTTTCTAACGCAGAATATATGAGCTCAGTTAGCTCTATAAAAGCTTTCTTAGTTGATGATTTTTCCCTAAAACCAAATTGTTCATTATATAGCATTTTTTGTTGTGTTAAAAATTGTACAATACTTATTTTCGCAAATTATTCATTAAAACAATTTGCTATTTCTGCTGGCCTTGTATGCGTAACATTTTGTAGACATATTTCTTTAATTTACAATTGTTCTCATTTCTAATAGAGTTTACATTTTCCCATAGTTTCTTTGTGTTACCTAAATTGTTTACAATATTTGTTCTTTTATATTCATTTTTGGCTTTTTTTATCGTTTTGACTAGTATATTTTTATACCTTTTCCACTTTTCATAGTCTCTTGGATCATTTGTTTTTTTTTTGCTATTTTATACAATTCATCCCTTTTCTTTATAGATACAGTTATACCATTTGCGCACCATTTTTTCTTTGATTTAACTTTTAATACTTTTTTTCCTGAAGATTTCTCAATAATTTGAGTTATTTTATTTACAACATCGTTCACTAAATTGTCAATATATTGTTCCTTACTTAACCTATTATTATATTTCTTTAATCTATTTTTATGGACTAATTTGTCTGTCCATTACAAAGTTAATACCCTTTTATTGCGTGTACTTGAATACCCCCAAACTCTAAGACTCGAATACTCCTTAAATACTTCCTCACTCGAGTTCTCGGATCTTTTTGCTCTCAAGTACTCGAGTACTCAGGTACTCAAAACTCCTTTACTCAAACTCGGTCCAATCCACTACGAGTACCCAAATACTCAATTATCCGAGTCAATCTTAGAGCCCTACCACAGGCAGACAAGCAACTCAACAGAATTATACAGTACCGTCTTAATCGTTTCGATTTTTCGTCGCTTGGGGGCTTGGGGGCAATTGACTCGCCCAGCAAGTCATTCGAACATCAGAATTAATTTTGCACGAATCGGTATTGCTCATCTGATTTACTCGTGTATGTGGGGTCGTTCTCGATCCTTAAAAGGGACTTTGAAAATGTCATGCGACGGGTCCAGTTTTTAATTGTCATTTCTGACACCAACCACCACCAATCTGGTCTTATCCGTAATTAGAAAACAGTCGAGATTTCTTATTTTTTCATAATTTTAAAATTAATTATTATTTAGTTGGGCAATTTGTAGATATTGTTTTAAAAGGCAGACATCGTAGCAATGCGAATTTTTCGGTTGAGTAATTACGAAATTCTCTCAGCAGTTTGGTCAATTTATATTTAAAAAATTACATCTTTACAGCGGACACACAAAACTTCGACAAAAGAGCTTTCATACCCATCTCTATTTTCATATTGCCGCCTTTGCTGCTCAAGAGCTTAATTCGTGCAGATTTTCCAGTGCCAGTGTCATAACAGCATCAAGCAAAGGTTTAAATCTTTACTTGCAAATGCCATTTCAGATCCTTCTTTAATTTGCTTGAACTGTTGCAGTTTCCATATGCTTCGGAAATCCGTATTACGTGCGCACACCTAAAAGTAACTTTCATATTCTGAAAATAATTTTTTTATTAAAAAAAGTTTGCGTTGGTAATACCATCCGTGACCTCAACCATGCCTTCAACATACATAAGATGGCGCTGAATATTATTTAGCACTACGTGATATTTTTCTTCGAACTTGTAGATGGCTGCGAAGAACCATTTCATTTTTTATTAGCAGTCCGTGCTTACAAATAAGAATAACTTTGAAAATTGTGAAATTCTATTGGAATCAATTTTATCAGATTTTCATCCCTCCCATTGTGCCATATTCGCGAAGAGACTTTAATTTCACTTACTGAGCAAATTGGTACATGCAATCGACCCATAATTACAAAATTTTCGTATTATCCAACCGGATTAATTTACTGGAGTTAAACGATTTAAAGTTATTTTGTCACCTGGGGATATTTTTTAAAGCAGATTCAGAAACTGAAACTCGAAGAAATTCCGTGTAAATTAATTCATTTCTTACGCTTTCTAATTGCGTAAAAAGATTTTGGCTGTCAAATTCATTGTCAAACAGCAGTTTACATCGGGTAATTCCAATAAGACAAGAGGGAAGGCCCATGAAAAAAGTAGACGAAGAAAAAAGAAGAAGAGGAAAAGGAGTATGGCCGTCTTAGCAGAGAAGTTTTCTCCTACACTTCCAACTTTTGTGTATGTTGGTTGCTCGTAATAATAAAAATTCCGAAAGGTGCATAACTTCGAACAGACCAAAATCAAGTGCATTATTCGTTTGTGCGGTGAAAAGTCGGAAAAGTCGTGAATTACGGAACAAACCGTGCCCCGGGCCAAGTCGAACTCTCGTCGGAAGGGAAGGAAAAACAAAATTTCACCCGTGAAAAACGTTCGTGCAGACGTGTGTTGACGGCAATTCGGGCTGTGAAAAAGAGTTTTAAGGTAAATCGGTGGAGTTTTCGGTATACGGTACGGTGGTGGCTCCCATCGGTTTGCCATCCGTCGGTTTGCAGATCTCTGAATCTGGTCGGGAGTGATTGACTGGACTAGCAGTAAGGTGGCCCCAGAAGCGCTGATTTGGTGAGGGTCGGGGCCCCAATTGACAACCAGCAGACAGTTAGGAATATGCAACGGGGACGAGCTGGATTTTTGGCATTGTAGCTGAACTATCTGCGAAATTCCTTGCTGGCGAAAGGAAGGACTTTTTGGTCATTTTTCTGGACCAGGACGGCCGTCTTATGTGTTAGTGGAGACTTCGCGAGAGGAAATCCCTTCGCTTTCGTGGAAGAGACCGACGGGAATTGTGAGGTGCACAAAAACAGAGGCTCGTCCTCGTCTCCTCCGTGTGCGCCTTCCTTGGCAGCTAGTTTTTCAGTTTTTCACAGTTTATTTCGTGTCTTTTGCACGGCACAGCGGGTCCACTCCACTCGCCGAAACGGAAGAGAGGGCGATAACGCGAGTGTGCGAACGAGATATCAAGCTGCGATCTGTCAGATTTTGAAAACTTCTTAAGAAGAGCAGCCAGAGCTCTTTTTGAGAACGTCACTCTTCGGGTCGGGGGAGAGAATTTACGTAGGCTGCAGCAGCTGACGTGAAGACGACGGAAGGCTAGAAGACGGCGCAAATGCCTGCCAGTTTTGGACATCCAGCATTCCGGTGCGGCGATGCAATTGCTTAGACCGTGCGAAACATAATCGCGAGTGCGGAATTATTCGGCAAAGAAAAATATAACCAAGGAGAGCGCCCCAAAAGGCTCTGAAAAGGGGGAAAAGCGGATAAAACGTCGTCTGCCTCGAGTGTAGGGCTGTTTCGCTCATATGATGCTAATGAAAGTGTTTGCCAGTGTGCAGCAGCAGCATTAGCCCCCGAGAGTGGAGTGTGTGCGAGACCGAACGAGACAGCACTGTGCGCAAGATGTCAAATTTCACCCGGTCGGTGACGTGAGTGTAAGTGCATCTCTTCCGCGTGTTTGAAGACGACTGTGAACGTGTGCTGCTTCTTTGACGACCGAGAACTGCACGCGCGCATGTATAGCTGCAGTTACGCATACAGGCGAAACGGAAACAGCCAGAACAGAACGTCGTCGCGTAGTTTACATTTTGCAACGAGCGAGCAAATCGCACTGACTGCTCCCCTATATCGAGCCCGTGACAGACCGGAGCAGCTATACGCGCGCCTTGTGCTCCGTCGAGCAGCCAGAGCACCGAAATGCTCCCCGTAATCGAATCGAGTGCCCGTATATGACACACATACGCAGTGCCTGCCCTAGTGTGCACAGTCAAAATTAGTTCAATTAGTAGAAGAAAAAAATAATAAAGTAGAAAAATTCAATAATATAAACGAAACTATCGAGTAGGTTCGGCTCCCGAGACTGCCAAGCCCCACGTAACAGCCTCCGCCGTGCACGGTCCCTGCGGGATGTGTTTCAGTTCCTACAGTGATACGCCGAGTTAGTCAAAGTGCTTGTTTTTCCCGTTTTCTAGTTCGTTTCAGGTGAACAGGAGGAGCCTTGAGGAGCCCCCTAATTATTTTCGCAGTGCAACAGCCGTAAGAAGTTACTCGGTAGTTTGTGGCCGTTACCGCTGCCTGTCAACAGAGCCGCACGAAAGTTCAGTGCCAGATTCTAGAGAAGTGTTCAAGTGTCAAATGCTCCTTTGGATATCCAGTGATAAATGACAAATTAGAGATCTTTTTCAGATTAACCTGAAAGGTATAGCTTTTGTTAATTTTTAAGCAAATAAGTCATGGCAGAAAATCAAACCGTAACAGAGGACTCGCACCGTCATCCGCGAGGCACATCCACTGGCGGGCCGAAGGGCCAGTCCGCCTCCTCCGGCACGGGATCAATGACATCGTCGGGTATCGCGAGCAAGCCCAATTCGCTGAAGCACGGCGTCAGCCTGACGAGCAGTATTGGCCATCATCCCTCGAAAGTGGCCAGCATGATATCCCCAGAAAACAAACTCCATCACCACCACCATCATCACCATCACCATAGCCATAGCCACCACAGTACTCCACATGTCATCCATCGTACTACTAGTGAAAGCCTAAGACTTGGAGGGACAGACTTGAATGTTGCCAGCGGCGCAACGAGCACTACAGGGGCGAGCAGCCCCAGCACGAATAGCAGTAGTAGTGGAACGACAAATTGCAACAGTTCCACACCACAGCTGCATCTGAGCGCCCCCGGAATGCGTAAACCAAAGACATCCTCTTTCCAAATTACGTCGGTCACGGTCGGTAACAAGCTGAGCGCTGATAACGGCGAGGACTCCGCTGACGACCTGGATGAATCTCACACCGACGATAACAGCAGGATTACGGACCTGGAGAACGAGACCCCAAGTGTGTCGGAGGACACATTCTCTAAGGAAGACGTGTTCTTCTCCACCAGCGCACTTGGCAGCGCTCCCGTCATTCCTACAAGTTCACAGTATGGTCTGGTCATTGTCGATCCGGATCTGGGCGGTGTTGGCGGCACCGCCGGACAAACTCTCTCTAATGTTCACGTCAGTGTCACGGATGCAGGGATTAATATAGTAGGGCCCTCCGGGGGGAAGTTAAACGACGGGGATCAAAAGGATCTGCAGCACAGAAACGAGAGGTTTAAAGTTGTTAAAATCGAGTCCACAGAGCCCTTCAAACGGGGTCGCTGGATGTGTATGGACTACTTGGACCACACCACACTCCAACAAACTCAATCCCCGAACACTGAGTCTGCATCGCCCCCATCAACTGGCACAGGTAATGTTGCCACTAATGATAGTGGTGTCGCTGTTTCAGAAAACCACGTCGACGCTGGGGGAGATGCCCCCGAAAGCACTGTTCAGCCTAATTTCCATGCTCAATCAGCATCACCGGGACAGACGCTCCAAAACCCAATTACGATGCCCGCTTCGACAGCAGGACCAGAACAACCGCCACTTTCTCAGTCGGCTACGAATGCAACAGGAACTGTCCCGAATGCGATTCAAGCTCAAACCATGGGTCATGTGCCAAATGCTCCAACCGTCGGTATACAGCAGCAGCAATCCCAGCAGAATATAAGCGCTCAGAGTTTGCCCCCGACTCAGCTGCAGCAGGCGATTTCCGGACAGGTACCATCGCAACCTCCACCAACCTCGACGACTCCGTCAGTTCCAGAGTATGCGAATGCCACAGCCAACTCGAACCTTCAGGGCCAGTCGCAGCCAGCAAACTTCTACATGAACAACCAGCAGCCTCCAACAAGCGCCCCATCCAATCACCCCCATGGAGTTACCCTGCCCACAAACCTTCAAATGCAAAACGGTGTTCCTACAAATTTGCCATGCAATGCACAGCCGCCGCCACCTCAGCAGCAGCAGCAGCAGCAACAGCCTCAACCTCAGCAACCCCAACAGCCTCCACAACAACCCCCAGCTAGCCAGCCTCAAACTATCTCTTCAGTACCCATGGCAGTTCCTTCAAGCGAACAAGCAAGCGTCAGCGCATCTTCCTCCGTATCTCAGACTATGGTGCCCCAGCCGGTTCAGGTACAACAGCCGGCTGGAAGCATCATCCAGCAGCAGCCTCAAGGGCAGACGATGACAACTCCGCATAGTGCCCCACAGTCGCAAGTCTCGTCCGAAATGTTCATCCCGCAGCCAGCTCCGCAGTCCTACGCTGCACCGCCAGTATCCACTGCGACGATCCCTAGTGTCAGCAGCTCGACGTCCATAGCCCAAGATGTGCCAGTGGACGCTCCAGCGGCCCAACAGTCGACCGTTATTTCTCCAGCTGGTGGTGGTGGAACTCCCGCGGGTATTCTTCCCGCACCAGCTCCTACGGAAGGTGCCGCTCCTCCGCAGCAGGCCCAACAACCTCAACAGCCTCCTCAGCAGCAGCCTCAGTCGGCTCCGCCGGCATCCACAACTGCGCCAGGTATTCCAAGTGTTATGCAAGACACTGCCGCCGCTTCGCAACCCTCAACGATAAGCGATCCAGCTGTTATAGCTGCTGCGATTCAGGCGCAGCAGCAGGTAACAGCGCCCCCAGCAACACTTCAGACACAGCAGTCGGTTGTGGCGAGTGACGAAACAGCCCAGCCAGCGGTGGACACTGATAGTGAAAGGTGAGTGGCTCTCCTATTGTTTTTTTCGGCACTTTTTTTATTCGCCACCGTTTTATCACCGAACACCAGGAATTTTATCATTCATTTCCTACTTTCGGCGACCAACTGAGACTCCTTTCAAGATCAAAGCGCCCCGCGGCCCGGGTGTTGAGATGAGATCGGCCGCATCGGTTTTTTGGACAGACTGTTTGGGATCAAGAGCACTTAGGGTGGGCATGAAGAGAGGGGCAAAGAAGCAGGAGATATTTCTGATCTTCTGAGATTTGTTAAGTCAATCATTGCTTTGATCAGCTGTTGGCATTATTTTCTTCTTCTTGAATTGTCTGAGGTCACTATTTTCAATTTTTATCTGTTAGTGCGGACAAGTAGGTTGCAAGGAAAGAAATTATTTTGATTCGTTAGACAAGTGAATGACCATTTTGACCCACCAATTAGTTTTGTTGACCCACTTTTTCAAACGAGATATTTAAAAAAAAAAACAAGAATCAGGGCTTCACGTTTTTTTCAAATTTTATGAAATTCAAAAAGTCTCTAGACCCACACGTTGAATAAAAGTTATTAACAAAAAAAATGTTGACTCCCTGGATCCATTATTAGAGCGAAATTGAGCAATCAAATCTTTGCTTAGGTTTGACCACCCCACGAGAACGTTTCATTTGGTTTTCCCACTCTCGGAAGTTTTTTAAAATTCAATGAAATGAAGTAAACAATTTGGTTATCCTAAAAAATAGTTTTAATTCATCCTTATTCGGTAATTATATTATTACAATATATATTTTATTGATAAACTTCCCAATGAGTTAATTATTATCTCAAAATTTATAACAAATTACAGGGGAATGAATCATTTAAACATATTTTACAATTTCGATGTCAATGATGATAACAATAAACTTTATATTTACTTAAAAAAACAAATGCTCCGAGATCCGTCTGGCAAATTTCAAAAATGTTGATGAACAACAATTTAAATTGTGCGACCGCCACGCTTTAAACATATTTATGATCTCGGTAAGGAAGATTAAAATAAAATTAATAAGTACCTAACGTGCAGCCCAACGACTACACAAAGTTGCCAGTGAGTTGTTCTGTTCCTGCAAAATTTTACTGGCTCTGTTTAGGTCTCCCTCCTTGTTGTGGGAATCCAGCTCCTTTCCTGCGCTTTAATGGTGAATGTCTGTAATCAAATACACCTCCTTTCGAACTATGCGAACTGGAGGGATTCAGCAAAGCCCCTTTGGATTTAATTCCTTTAGTTCTTTAATCGGTTTATGCTACTGAGCGCTGGAGTTCTGCGAGGATAGCTATCCCCTTTGATGACTGCTTGCTGTAGGAGCAAATAGAAAAAACAGATGTATGATAAATGGCCGGGGGTGCACTCAGGCCCTATGAATAATGTTGCATTTTTAAAGAAATCGAATTATGATAATGCGCAACTTGTATGTTAATGGTAATGATTTAGCTCCTCCTTATGGTGTGTGTATCCAGAAATGTACTCTTTGCCTGGAATGGTGGATCATATCTTGAATTTTGAACTGCTCCTAATGGTGGACATTTTTCGAGACGAGACCTAAGTTTAATTCTTTACTTTAGAACCTGGGAAAAGCAAGTAACCTATTTTGCTGTTTGGGATAATTTGGGGAGGTTCTTGTTACTCAGGCCCCAATTTTTGGGAACGGGGTTCGAAACATTTTGCAGTGCTAATTAACGGAAAAATAATGAAAAAATTCTATCTCGACCCGTTTTCGAGATATAGGGCAATTCGCGAGCCAACTAACGTTCGTAACTTTTAGGAAAATTATATTATATATTATAATTTCCCTTTTATAAACTGCCGGTGGAGTTAATTTTCCTTTTACAAACTACCGGTGGAGTTAATTAGCACAGTAAAATGTTTCGAACCCCGTTCCCAAAAATTGGGGCCTGTTAACAAGAATCGTGCCGATCATTTTGTAGGCTTATTATTTATTAATCTTATTACCATTCTGGTATTTTGAATTCTCTAAAATTGAACGCAGGTCGTAAAGATTTCGATTGACAATTATTATATCGACAATTTGTTTGGATCCGCTATGAAATTTTGAAGGCAGATTGGAAAATACAATTGCGACGAACGACGACCAACTAAAGACGAAATTCGGCATCGGCGTTCTCAACACACAGTGAGTAACTGTGTTTAAAATAAAATTCATTTTGAAGACTTGCACGGAATTTAATACTTTAGTAAGCAATTTGCTAGAAAAGCAGCTGATAAATAGGTAGTTTTATTTTAACCTTAAAATGTCATCTAAATAAGAAGAGAAGCGACCACCGAATAGTGTACCGTTTCGATACGACAAAACCGCCAGAATCATTTCCACAGAAAATATGGGGAGGCGCATTTTCACAGCCCGGCGACGACTGGGCATTTTCCGACTGGGATGGGCTGCAACACGAGTAAAACAGCAAAACCAGCAAACGCGGGCCAAGAAACCCCCTGAAGATATCACACGTGACTCACACTGGTTCCAGTCGTTTAATCGAAATGGAATTTGGCACAGAAACGCAAGTCGAAAAAAAGAACATCAAAGTATTAGAAGCAGCACTTTGGCGTGGTAAGCGGCCTCGTCGGGGGATCCGCACTCGTTCAACTCGCGGACGGGCTGCCGCAGCAATCCAGTTTATCTCACTATTTTTAAAATTTTACAAATTATCACCAAAGAGGACTCGAGTGGGCCTTCAACTGCCCGCGGAACCGTTCCCAAGTGCCCTTACTGGGTCTCTTCAAAAGTTGTTGCCAGAAAATAATTAGCAAAAAAATTCATCTCGCGAAACCAACCCGTTGCTCGACTAATGCCAGTTCTTCTTCTTTCGAATTAGAGAAATTTGCGGAAAAAAAAGTCGGCGCGAGAGAAGAAAGCCACAAGAAGCCATAGGCATGCAGTCGCTCTTGCGGAGATAGTGGAGCTGAACAGCAGCCCCGCGGAAAAGGGGCAAGTCATCATCGCCGTCTGCTTCACACTTTCGTTTTATTCTGCTTTCTGCGGGCGACGACGGATCGAGCGGGCTAGCTAGAGGTAGCAACTCCGCGAATATATTTGAATTTGCTCATTCCCACTGGCCGCCCCACGGATCCGCGGATAGATCGTGAGCGTTTTATTTTTTTTATTATATTCTTTTCACTCCTTTTTTCGGCTTTCTTGGCCTGAGGAGCGTGGCGCACAGCAGTTGCGGCGAATCGCAGTTTATTTGTGTTTTTAGGGAAAGACTTTCTCGGACTATGTGCAAATGTGGCGCCTGTGGATTACTTCAAGGTACCCATTTTTGCGGGTGTCTTTTCAAATATAGCAACACCCAGCTCGCCAATTTTCCTTTCAATAATTTCCGCTCAAGTGTGCATACAGCACGTGGGCTCTAAAAAAATGCTTTCTGGCGTGCATTGTTTATTCGGCGGAATTAGAAAAAAATGTTTCTCTCGTCAGCATATAAATGTTTCTTGATTTTCAGTCGCTTCCACTTCTGTCTAAAATTTAAAATTATTTACACAGCAGGGATCGGGTAGCCAATTAAATGTCGGATGGTTCACAACAATGAAACCCACTTATATAAAATATACCGCTACAAATGCAGCATTTCCCAAATATCGCTTTTGAAACAGTGAATTCCGCTGCACGAATGCATAACTTCCCCCACACGGCCCACATTCGCTGGATAAACGATGTCAACTCCACAATATCCCGAATGAATTGCTAGGAAGCCAGTGCGGGAAAATATTCTATTATTGTTTGTCCACGCTGGGTGGATGTTTTGCTTAATTTGCGAGCCCTCATTTGGGCCAGTCTCATTGACTGTCTGCGGAAGTTGCCCCCCCGCCAATAACATTCCGTATTAATAAAAACGTGATGCTCTGTTATGTGGAATCCTCCCGAGTTGGCATTTATGTACAATGCAGTGGAAATGAGGATACCGCGTGAATAAAGTGAATCAGTTATTGTCCTTTTCATATAAAAAAAGATTGATATAGATTTGTCTGCAGCGATTTCTTTTGAGGCCAGAATTGCTCGTTATTTGCTAATAAAATTGCACTAATTCATCTGTGGGAGTACTAAATCAGTTACGGGCAAATCTTATTCTATATCTATCTTCGGATTTTTATTTACTATATGTCAAGGGCTTAACGTTCGGCAAAAAGGAAAGAAAGGGGCGTTATGAACGCACAAAGTTTATTATCCTGGACATCTAAAAATTTCCAAAAAAAAAAAAAAAAAGGTTTTTGCAAGGATATCTGATTAGCGGTCAGTTTTAGCAAAAATAAGTTTTTAGGTTATGGGGGGGATAAAATAATAATTATATTGTTCCGACTGTTGATTTATGTTTATTTATAATCACAAGCGCCAGGTCGACCCTATGACGCATCTTTACTCATACTTTGTATCAGCTAACACCTAAAATAACAGAAAAGAAAACATTGCCTAAGCCATTATCAGCGAACTCCAAGAAATAATTCCCTATCACCAGAGCATCCTTGATTTCAAAGAAAACAAACTGAAAAGAGGCATTTCCGTTTGAGAGAAACTATTTTTCATCTTTTATACTTTCTCCGCGATACCCGAGGGTAAAATTAATTTCCATTATCGCTCATCGTGCGTAGACATTTATCAGAGCAGTGGCATCGTAATTGAAATATATTGAAAGTCGCAGTTGTCTCCCCAATGAGTAACTCGTGCACATTTATTACGGGGAGCCAATCGGCCAATCTATCGCTTCCGCGCACCATTCATCGGCTCAATTGTATCGGCCATGATTCACGCGACTTCACTTGCGAAAAAGAACAAAATATTTACTCCAAAGTGCGATTAATAAAATTAGAAACTGATTGTCCCAAATCAGTGACCCTCCTGCTGATTCGGGGAGAAGCCCTGGCGGATACCTCGTTACGCGAACATTTGTGTTCACTTTAGACAGTCATGAGAATTGTTCCCATTCAATCCATTCAAGGTTTCTCGAAGCTGTCGGGGAGGTGGAGACATGTACATATGGCTCCCTTCACTGTGTGAGGCTGTTGGGTGAGGTTACATTTCTTTTAAGAGCCGGCCCAACCGAGACTCTGAGGAAGTTATTCGGCGCTCCAATTCCACCCCGTGCAGGGTTGCGGGAAATTGCTTCCTTTGTGCGAAGTTCACTTAACTTTCGAAAACGTTGTGCACAGGAGGTGTAATTAGAAATAGCTCGAAAACTAGTTGCATAGTTTCTGCAACTACTTATCAGTTCCCGGGACGGAACTCTCATGCCTCCAATTAATTGGCCAATTGGAATTTCTCAGCATTATGCTTTGGGAAGGGTTCTGATCTTCTGCATTTTTAAAATTGATTTATTGCTTTTCTAGTATTTCTGCTGATGTCGATAAGATGAAGGAACCCGAAAGAAACTTTAGAAAAGTTTTTATTTTGAGTTTCTGTATCCAAATAGTAGTGAAATATAAAATGATTTGATTCAAAGTATAAATTGGAAGCGACACCTTCTCCCAGCTTTCAGGTAGTAGACAGATTCTTCGAGGGAAAAAATTCGATTCTATCGCCACAATGAATCGCTATCCAGAAAGGGACATCCGAAAAAGCAGTGACTCGTTAATACGGCGGGTAGGGCAAGATTCCCCAATTCAATGCTTGGAAGTATTTTTGAATTAGTTTTGCAATGTGTGGTGTGGCGTTGTCGAGTAGCAAAATCAGCAGTTTGTTTGTCTAGTGCCCCATTCCGGCCGTTTTGCTTTCAAAGCTCGGTTCATAGGCAAACGGATTACCTGCATTAAAACGTTCCGCAGTGATTATTTTGGACGGTTTTAGAAGTGATAAACAAAATCCTTCTGATCCCACTAGATGCAAAGTATTTTGTATTTGATGGTGCTTGATCACCGTAAATACTAAATGACATACGACGCGTTTCAAAAACCCGCTTTTTTCCAAATATAGTAATGAACTAGAAATTCCCGAAAATTCTGCATTTCCGAGATAAATGCTGACATTTTCGACGCGAACAAATAATATTCACGCGTCGAACGAACGTGACCTACTGCGTTTGAGAGCTCACACATACATCTTCACAACAGAAGTAATGACACCTCTTTGAAAGCTCTTTTTAATTATTATATCCAAAGAAAGGTATATACTTTAACAATGCACAATACATGTTCAATCAATTTTTATTTCTAAAATGCGATCAATATAGACAACATATGACTTCAACAGGATGGCGCTACGTGCCATACAGTCATCAAAGTCATCAATTTACTGCGTGACAAGTTGGACGACAGCATTATTTCTAGAAATGCTTCTATTAAGTTTCCTCGATGATAATGTGATTTGATGCTATTGGGTTAGTTTCTTTGGGACTACATTAAGTCCATGATCAATGCTAACAAACCAACAACTCGTGTAGCCAACATAACACGTACCATTTCACAAATAACGCCCGATTTGTTGGAACCAGTGGCTAAAAATTGGAACGAGAATGCGCTACGTATGTAACTGCTAGTCACAGAGACCATTTGTCGGATAACAGTCATTTGGAAATCTTTAATCGAAGATCTCATCATGTTGTATTATTTTGTTGTTGTAAATTCGCATTTTTAAATGAATCAGTCAAACCGTTTTTGTAATCATCTATTTATAACAAAAATAAATAAACTCTATCTTTAGTGCTAAGTTCGCAAACCGCACAATGTTTCATTTAGATCGACCGGTCGACATAACAAACGGACCTTGGGAAAAGGCTGACTAATCCTTCAATGGCCAGTAAATCCCTTTTATGGAAGCAATAAATCTTCGTTTCGCAGTGATATTTTGTCACTTGAATTATAACTACGAAAAGTCTCAATTCCGAGAGTAAACATTGCGGCAGATGACTTGCACTTTTTCTTCTACCTTAAAGAATTAACGTAAAGTGGCACTAGCAAGTATCGGCGCGGCACCCAACTTATCTGGCATTAAAAAAGTGAAACTCACTATTCTCGCCACGGAATATGTACTCTAAAAATTAGTAAAAGAAAAATCTTATCAAGAAGTGCAGAGGTTCTCCGAATTTTCCTTCTCGTTTATCGCAGGTGATAACGGCACCTATCGACCAAATGATAAATATTTTTGTATTGAGTCACAAGGAGCCAGAAAAGCTTCAAGTGCATCATGCCTCGTACAACATTCTTTCCTTCGTTTTGAAGAATTGAGTAGGCCAGAAAAGATACACAGCTTGAATCACTGTCTAGATTTGCTAGATTAGCTAGCGCATATCGAATGAGTCATCTCCGACACTTTGGTAGCATGGGTGTAGTCACACTATGCAACTGGATCGTCTTGTTATTGTCCGGACTAAGAGTAATCTTCCGCAAGTGAGGAAAGAAAATTGTGTGTCATGTCGATGAAGCTGAGTCGGCACATAAAATTGAGATGTGATTTCATGCAAGTGGCCAAATCAATTAAGATTTGGACTAGCTGATTAGATCTATTAATCTTCGGAAACGCTGTCCGCTCTTCTGGTCAAGATCACGAGCCTCTAATGTATGTACTACAAGACACTTGGCAGCATATATTTTCAGGTAGGTTGGATTGGGGCGCTCTGCTTCGGCCAATTTTAAATAAATTAATGTCTCACCGTTTGCGACCAAAGGTTGTACCATATGGACAGTCCTTTACAATTCCTGGTATGTATTTCGATTTTGTCGAATATTTTTTTAGGCTAATACTTATGGGACTCTTCAAAGCGCGAGTCTAACGTGCACTTGGTGGGTTATTTTCTCTTGTTTTTGTTTGCGAATGAAATTGAAATCACGTCTCGGCACAATGCCTGATCGTCAGCAGCCATTTAAGTAGTTAGTTTCGTGTATAATCATGCAGACTTTAAATTTACTACTTTACCTTGTGAAATACCTAGAAATGAATAAAATATTTATTAATTGAAGACAAATTGTGTTTATACTCATTGGCGCTTATTTTTCGAAAAAGATCGTTGTTCGTAATCAGGAATAATACAAATTATAAGCAACTAAAGTAACCTAATTACCTTTTTCACATAGAAACTTGATTTGTGTGGACACGCTACAAAAAATTTTTTTATTTTAAATTTAAGAGCAGAAATTATTTTCAGGGGTTTTGAGATTTATGGCAAAACTATCTTTACGGTGTTCCTCAGGGTAACCACACGGACTGAAGCCGTTATTATAGAGTTATATATTTTATTCCATTTTATCCATCTAGCTTAAACAAGCTATGTTTTGAATTAGAATTTAGGCAGTATTCACCGTACTATTTTCTAGTACAGTGAAACAAGCGAAAGTTGATCACCTGCAATACAAATATTTAATTAAATCTTGACCAATCTGTAGAGTCTGCTTAAAAAAAATTTTTAGTGCATTTGGCGGTTTAGATTTTCCAAAATAAAAATGTGTTTTAAGGGGGTAATGCCTAAACATCCATCGAATCAAACCAAACATTGTAGAAAGGTGTATTTAAATGTTAAGATGTCTCTAAACCTATTTTTCCGAAGCCACTTTTTAAATTTTTTTTGAACGCGTTTTTCTCGGAACCACTTTTAAAAATCGGCCGGCAGTAGAATTCGAACAGTTTTCATCCGGTTAACTTCAAATTTTAATTGGACCTTTATTATTAAATTATCTACCGAAGTACACACGATTATATTTTTAGAATTTTTTTTCGCAAAATGGCAGTTGTTTGAAGAAAACCCGTTTTTTTCGACGAACTAAATGGCTCATAACTTTTTTCCCTGATATGCAATCGCTATAATCGTGTTTACTTCGGTAGATAATCTAATAATAAAGGTCCAGTTAAAATTTGAAGTCAATCGGATGAAAACTGTTCGAGTTCTACTGCCGGCCGATTTTTAAAAGTGGTTCCGAGTTAAAGGCTTAAAAAAAAAAAATTGAAAAAGTGGCTTCAAAAAATTTGGTTTAGAGACATTAACATTTAAATACACCTTTCTACAAAGTTTGGTTTGATTCGAGGGATGTTTAGGCATTATTTAAGCCAATAGAAACAAAAATTGAAAAGAAAAAATTAAGCTGGTAATAACCCCTTAATGGCTTAAATGGGGTTTTGCGGAGTCAAAAGATTTTTTTTTTCAAGAAAAAAACCACATAAAATCTAGAAAATGAGGAAACTAGTTTATTATTGAATACTTTAAGATTGTTTATGGCCTATAAAAATCACAAAAATACCCATGGGCTCTTATGGGTTAAGCGTCTCTTGCAATGGTGGAATTTCACCGTTGCCGTAGCTTTTTTCCACAACCCCTGATCTGAAACACATAAACAAGACATTTTCTGTTAGATAATACTTGACTGCACAGAATGAATTAATTAGTTTTGCTTTCCTGCAATTATTTTTGATTTTGTGTAGTTTAGAGTACAATTTTTGAAATTTTTCATTACTTACTGAACTAATAAATATTTTAAAAAATAATTATAATCTAAATATTCAAATATTTTTTAATTCATTCCATGGCCAGATGTATAATAAACCAGCCCACCAAATTTCAAACAATTTGAGCAAACGGTTTTTGAAATTTTCTACGGCAACGGCCAAAACACAGAATTCCGAGCAAAATCGAATTAAAGTTTGACTTTACAGAAGAAACACAAAGTTTATCAACGAAAAAGCTACTTAGAAACGCACTGATTAAGGTTCGTTTACACAACAAACACAACAGAGAATCATAGGGAACGTAGTTGCTCTGCTGTGAACCAAAAATAGCGCGGATTTAGCGCGTCAATTAGGCTTCCGTTATTACAGAGTATTTGAAGTACTTTTTTTAACGACTAAAGTCTAAAAGTAAAAAAAGGCATAACTACGTTTTTTTTTTACAGATTTGAGTTTAGTTTGCAGCGTTTTACTCGGAAATAGTTGAACAAAAAGAAAAGCCAATAAAAAAAAAATCGAAAATTTAGCCATATAGGTCCCCTTAATACGAACTTTACTTTTCAATTAAAAAAGAGCACACGGAGGATTCAACGGAGGATCGTTGATGTTAAGGGAGTTAAATAAGCTCGGTACTTTAAAATCCAGTGTTCATCTACCAGAATGAACAATCTGGAACATCACGACGACCTGTTTGCTACCATTTCTTGGCTGTTATCCTGAAATATACATAATTTTCCAGCAGGGCAATGTAAGAATTCAATGAATGAAAAACTACTGTTTATCGTTTTGTATTCGTTCATCGTTTATTCAGGCTTGAGAAGTAAGTTCGAAAAACAACATCGGCCAAATGGTCGCCTTTAAACGCGAAACAAACGCGACCCCTTTCGGTACGTTTTTGATCACATTTACCAGACTGGTTGCCGGAAGTAATTTCTTCTTTGAGTTGATCCATGTGGGGAGCTGGTTAGCGTACACTTTTCACATCAAGTACCTACCTTCCAAAAAAAAATTGAACACCATCAAATCCGGTGAGCTCGGGGCCAATCAATATCACCGTATCATCAGATGTATTTCCCAGAAATCATGGTTTTCAACAAGCCAACAACTGATATGTGTTCGCTGTGTATGGGCACTTGTTCGACCGTGCATTTTTCCATTATTAATCTCTTATGTATGCCGACGCTACAGGTCGAATTTCAAGTGAATTTCAAGTAATAACTTATAAAAAATGGCGGCAAATTAAAGTTGTGAACCTCAACACAGTACATATCATAAGGATGCGAATGGGCTGGGGAGAACATAACTGCACTTTCATGAAATGCAAGTGTAAAGTGATACAAGCATTTTCGTTGGAAGCTATAATTCAAAACAGAATTAAATGTCGAGACATTAACAGGTTCATTGCTGTTTTTTTTTATTTCTTACACACAAGATATACTTCGTAAACAAATAATTGATGCATCGTCAGATAAAGAATTATTCCGACAAAAAAAAATCGAATGCGGCCATATCACGTGTCGCAATTACGAAAATGCCACTTCAAATGCCTCTTAACCGTCTTCAAGAATGGCCCAAAACGAAAGCAATCCTGTTGAGTGAAGTCGGCCACAAAACAATAATGATCTTTGCTTCGGCCACGGTCCGACGTGATTGTTTGTTAAAGCGAGAGCGCGTCTTCCGGCCGCACTGACCCTGTGACTGTACATCAAAATACATTTCAGCCACAATAATCAGAGTAAAACAAAAGGAAAAATGTTGCGCTGTAATTTTAGATGCGCAAACATATATTCCGTACAAGACGCAAATCGCACAGACACACAGATACGACCGCATGGCTGTCCCGTCCCGACAGGGGCCTTAATCACCTCTTCTGTAAACAAACAAACACTTCCCCAGTAAGCTCGGGGAGAATCCGAAAACATTGCCTCCATAAATGAGTAATTACAGCAAAATTTCATTAAAATGGGCGGTCGCGGGCTGCAGACGCGCGGGATAGTGCAATCTGCACCGATCAAAACATCTGCTCCCGCGCCGCTGCGCTGCTGCTACCGTCATGCAAAACAAACACCCGCCGCGCGGGTCGGGAATGGGGCACCGTACCTGGGCAGGTATAGAATTCCACCTTGCGCCACGGACACGTCTCGCTATCAATGAACTGATTTCGTCGCACAGCCGCCCGATGAAAACAAGTGACGCGACGAGATGGAGCTAATAGTGCAATTAAAATCGCACGGAACGTTCTTGATGGGTGCAGGCGCCTATGCTCCGTTCTAAATAAATCACCCCAGCTGATTGCCGCGGAGCGCGGAGTGTTGGTGCTCCGCTTTTGACGATTTTCTGCGTTTCGACAAATGATTTGCTGCCGCCGCCGTCGCGGTATCCGTGCCAGCAAAACGAAGCGCACGCTGACCGCGATCGTATAGTAGTAAGTACCGCAACTGCCGCGACCCTCCCGAGAAATGGGAGAATTCCTACAATTTAACAAACCGTGTGTAGATCTCATTAAGAAAATATTAAAAACACGTAAAAATGGAAAAGCTTGTCGCGGGACAGCCCCGCGGTCACTTGGGTGGCGCCCGCCTTCGGAACTCTCGACGTGTTTACACTTTCGTTTACGCTAGGCCAGTTGTAAGTCGTAAGTGTTAGGACGGGACGGGGGGAAATTGATTTCAGATAACAACGCGACTTGTAAACTATTCTCGCCGCGTGCTACTCGTATCTCAGTGATTTTGGCTACATTTGGAATGTGCAGTGGAGCAGGCAATTATTTGTCCACATTTAACCGCCCGATAATTGCGTAAAAAGATTTATCAAAGTCCAATGCTGCTTAGATCTACGCATTAGCGCCATTAGCTTCTGCGGTTTTTCTTATACATGTAAGAATTTCTCTTCGGCAAGTGCACACGAGTACTACTTAGCTGTGCAGGCGTCTTTTGCACATAAAAGAATTTCTCACGTGAACGGCGACGGAAGGCGTACGATGTGCTTAATCATTTTGGCAAGTTGTCGCTTCTAATGCTGTGCTGGGCGAAGTGCGCAACACCGGTGAATATTAAACAAAGGAGAACTATTATAATTAGTTTTCGTTCGGATATTTTTGCCCCTTGGGCGCTTTTTTGGTATCACTTGTGATATTTTTAAATTTTTTTTTTACTGCAAAAATTCATCTTTGTGGGACTTTAATTTTAATAAATATGCCCACGTCTAAAAATCTCAAAGTTAAAAATACTCTTATTGTCCGTAATTTGTTTTAAACTTGTCAGATTTTGGTTCTTACGCACACAGTTGATCAACTACTTTTCCCAAAAACACAACAACAAAATGTCTAACTATTTGTCATATCATTTTTTGGCCTTTGTACAGTAACCGGTGGTCTTTCTGCTGTTCCATTCGTTGCTCATCAGTTTATATTTCTCTGCTCTTTGTCGTGAAAGCTGTTCTTTCTGGATTTATGCATAGCTGATTATTGGTCCGATTGTCTATCTCCATTCCTTTGCATCTCTGGTAGCTTTTTTTTTTTTTTTAATAACTCGTTGAGCACATTTTAATAAAAATTTGTTTGAGATTTTTGAGGTCGGTATTTGAACGTGCTTACCTCATTTCAAGGTTTCTGCAATTTAAAAGTTCGCAATCAAGGGGTTATACCAACATTGAAAAAGTTGCGCAAATAGAAATAAATTTGATGATTTAACTATCTATATATATAAAAATGAATTGCTGTGCGTTAGTCTCGCTAAAACTCAAAAAGGGCTTGGCCGATTTCGATAATTTTTTTTTGTTTTGTTCGCTATAATACAGGGGAAGTTTAAAAAAAAAAGAAAATTCGGGAAACCCCAAAAGGAAAGCCGGAAAATCGATAAAATCGAAATTTCCGTTTTGTATAGAAAGCGAATTTTCCATCTTCAAGGAATCTTTATGAAAAAGGCAATTGGAGGTTTTCGGGGTCGCAGATCTCGAGCTTGCATTCAAAATTTTGGAATTCAAGATATCGGATCCAATATGGCGACCGAAAAAGTTAAACTTCAAGGGATTTCACTGAAAATCCGAACTTTTGTTTTTGGTTTGGGTTTTTGGGGTCACTTAATTTGTATCTGCCATCAAATATTTGGAAATCAAGATGGTGGATCAATATGGCGACCGAAAAGTTAAACTTGAAGGGATTTCCCTGAAAATCCGCACTAGGGAATTTTCGGGATCACTGATTTCGAATCTGCTATTCAAATTTCCAAATATGAGACCACCCCCACCCCGCTGGGAGATATAGGAGAGGGGGTGCAATAAGGAGGTGGTGTAAAATGAAGAAAACTAAATTTAATAATACTATTGGAAAATATCTAAAACATGTGCAAAACGCAAGTAGGAAAACGCTGGGTCACATAGGAGAGGCGGCGGTGCAGTAGGGAGGCGTTGTAAAATTAAGGAATACAAATTTAATAGTATCCCGGAAACGCCGGGTCCGGGAAGCTAGTTGAATATAAAAATTATCTATTAATTTCACTATTCACAACCATCGCTTGAAAGTATTTAAAAATATCGGAGATATAATCGCCTGGGCCGCGATATTCGTCGACACGGTGGAACTTTTAAAATCGTCGGAATTTTCCCGGGGAAAAAAATCAGCATTTTCTAAGTTTAATAGCTAAACAGTAGCATTGAGAAATTTTTTTAAAAATTGTTAAAAAATCGATTTCGTTTAATCTTTAAGGTTAAAATAGTTAATAAAAAAAGGATTTAAACACCCGGTAAAATAGCTAATAGTATAAATAAGATATGGTGTAAATTTAATTAAAATTGATCCGCTTGTTCTCGAGATATAATAGTTTCAACCAATTTGAAAGAGATAGTTTCGAGAAAAACGTAAAACAACAAGACTAAAAAAGTATAGACCCGCATTTACTCTGGCGCGCTTCATTTCAAAGTGACATGTACAATCGATTATTTGAAAATCTCAGGGTAGTGTAACCTCTTAATGTCAATAAGGCTCCGTGTTAACATCTAAACACAGTCAGGTGTCTAAATCTCCTCATTGCGATTTACATTTTGATGCCGAATATGCTTGGGTTGGATAAAATTGTAACATATCAACAGTACAGATGTACAGTGTCGGACAATATAATAGGACCACCCACATCGCATGTTTAGTATTGCATGAAAATTACACAATATTATAAAATGCCCTATAACTCATTTTAATTGGAACATGACTACATGACCTATATGAAACCAACATGATAAAATTCTCGAAATAGAACGCAAAACAGATCAATACTTCATTGTCATAACAAATTCCGTTAGACAAAACATGATATAACGTATCATCTGTGAAAATCATGTTGTCCGTCGCAATTACGTAAAGCATCAAATATATCGCTCTGAAGTAAGAACTAGAGTTGGCAATTCTTCCAGGATTTCATGTCCAAATATAGGAATAATCCGTGCATTGATTTTGCAACTGCTGCAAGGGATAACCGTTGGTCCCTTTGGATGGCTAATACTACCTCATGACGCTTTAAGTACCCACTTAGCACTCATTTTAATTAATTTCATTTAACCAACTCAAATATGTAAGATACTGATCAAACTGGTACTGTGCAAAAGGGAGCACTTCAATGTTTTCAACAATGCATGACAGATGGCGCTGCAGTCATTTTATCTCAACGTTTTGTCATATACTCTCTTGTGGAACATACTATAAATTGTACATTACTTGAAGGGCTTTGTTGAGAGATAACTAGACACATATTGTTCCGTATCTTTCAGGTACCATTTATTTATGTATTTATTTCGCCAACATAATACCGTTGTAGAAAAAATTGTTAGCGAAATACAGTTCGTCAACTTGCTACTTTTTTCAAATCTAACAAACAGATCGATTTCGAACCATTAATCTTGAACTCTCTCAGTTGCTTTATAATGAATGCTTTTTCTTTAGGCACTTGACCTAAAAAAATCAGCAGACACTTCATGAATTTGTCGTACATTTTATTTTTGATTTTCTTGATCAAGCAGTGGGAGATCATTAAAATTATTTTTTTTTATTCTACGCGTGCCAGAAAAAGTGAAATGACTGAGGAGTGAGGACAGTACACAGTAATTTGAACAGAAAAGTAGAGAAATTAATAAAACGAAAGTCTCTTACTTGTCGTTTTTTGTCCCGAGTAGTATGAAAACTCCGGCGAAAGTTGGGACAAAAACGTAGAACCCGCAATTGGGAATGGTAATTTTCACCTTTAATTGTGACCTGGTTCCTCTGGCTCCTATCTGCGCATATATTGCTCGAAAAAGGAGAAATGCGATTGAGCCTCGAAGCCTTATTCTATTAGTCGAATAATTAATTGAATCAGAGCGTGATGTGGGCACATTTAAAAGTAGTGAAAGAACTCCTGAGTTTGAATGGAGCCGGTTGGGATATTGTCAAAAATGCTGCAATTACGACTGGGCTGTGCCTGTGCGGCACGAAACGAAATCACCCGGCAGTAGACGACGACAAGGAAATTGGAGTTGGTCTACTCTGCGTTCCTGCCATGCAAAATTTCCGCTCCGCCCTAAAAATAAAATCTGTTTATCGATCTACGCTAGAACTTCAACTTGAATGCTAGTATCGATTATAAGATAGAACACGCTGGGGGAACAAAGGCAACAATCTCGAGAAAGACCTTTGCCACTCGCTTCCTTGAGACATTTAATAATTCCGCCATGGTGGGCTCCTTTCATTAAAAGTCTATCACGTTGTGGCATGATTATGGTGATGAGGGTGCAAGGCAAATAAATTCCCCGAGTAAAAAGGAAAAGAAGACCGAATTAAAAATTAAAAGAGAAATATTATGCGCAAGAAGAAGCGGCAAAGGAGGCTGCCGTGCCCGTGCTCGCAAGTCGCAGTGCCCCCGTGTAAATATACCGACAAGGTGCGCGTATCCGTATGGGCAATATTTACGTGACAGAGTTCAATAACTGAGTTCGCGTTATTTTGAGCCGACTCACAAGTCAGTGAAATTGATGAGTTTACTGTTCCGCGGAGCCTACCTTTAACCTTGCCGAGTGCTCGTACGGCTTTGCTTTCCATCCGGCGCTTCCTTTCGTTTTATTTTTAAAGTTGCGCACCTGAATTAGCTCTTAATTGCTGCCACTGCCCGTGCATTGCGAGAGTGCCTACCCCAAAAAATTTCTTCTTAATGAATCACACGATTGCAGCCAAGTTCGTGGGCTGGTGCGGGCAGCCGGCAATTGCAGTGTATGATGCGCCGTGTGCGGTGCATGCGGCAGGTACGGCCGCGGAGAATATGCAGCGCGCAGCCACCGCCGCGTCGCGCCGCGCCGACAAAATAGCAGCGGAGCACCATCACCCAGCTTTCTTAACAGTTAACATGACGGGACTGCCTCGGCTGATTATGCAGTCGTTTTCTCCGCTCACGCTTTAGAAAACGCGAAGGCTCGCCGCGCTCGTGAAGAGCGTCATTACCATTCATACGGAGGTGGGAGACCAGAATATGTTATTGGCTCCGAACAGGTGATAATTAATTATTTTAACGGATTTTTACCGACCGGATTAATTCACTAATGGAGCTATTGAACTTTGGGGACGAATCCGCCGTATACGTACTGTACTTTCGCGTGCAAATCATTTCCGCTGTCAAAATCTCAATTAATTTTAATCCTCTTACCGGGAGGCAATCATAAGCACTTTCCATAATGCCATTCCCAATGGTGGATGATGCAAATGCACAAAGAAAATTTATAGCAAATATCTACACGTGTCAAATGGTTTATAGATTGTTCGTCAACCAATTGCTGCATTATCGTTATATATCTTTTATTGTTCTGAAAGTAGTAGTACAGTTATGCAAGTACGATTTGGGGTTCCACTAGGTAGTCAGTTAGGCCCAATTTTATTTTTTCTTTCCCGCACGTGTTATACATATATGCACACGCACAAAAAGAACTCGTCGCAGTCTAGCAACATTTGTCTATCTGAGTGCCTAACGTAGCCGTACAAGCTTAGAACCATTAAACAAGTTTTTTAAAATTTCATATCAAGATAGATGATGTGTGTCCAATGTTTCTAACATGCGGTTGAACCATTCACCGTTGTCCAATCTTTTCTTTTAGCAGTTAAATTGCAAGCGAATGTGCCTACATTATTTGGTTCGTTGATTAGTAACAACATGCAACATGCAAATAAACATATGAATATTAATAACGTGCAAGCCAATAGCACAAGAAGTAAGTCTAGGGCGGACAATGATCAAACATAATATTCCGCGCATGCATGTTAGTGCTCGACATGAAATTCACCATTCTTTTATTAAGCGGCGATTAAGAGGTAGGAACAAGCAGTAATTATTTCTGCATGTGGTAGGTTGAAGAAGTAGATAGTTTGAATGGAATTTTGTACATATTTTCAAGCTGTTGTACTTTATGTACTATACACAAATGAAGTCAGAAGCTCGTTATCGGTTCAGGCTATAAACTGGTTTACAGAATCGACATTTTTGGTTCAAATCTGTGGAAAACACGTTTGTTGTTCCTTTTCAGCAGTGCGCTTCAAAAACTAACAGAGATAGGACATGTTTAATGTAATCTTTCTTTCCAAATTCGAAGATCATTCCAGTACCCAAACATTTTTTTCAGGATAGTCCGTTTTTTACCTAAGCTACTAAAAAAGTTAATATCTAAACAAATCTGTGACTATATATCAAAAAAGGCAACATTTTATCTCGACGGTAGTCTGGCTTTCTTCTCATAGTTGTGAGTCAGATATTTTAATAGTTTCCATAGATATAAGAGCTGATATGGATCAAGTCTATTTTACTGCTCCTGTTCTACTGTATTCTTCAGGGTTCGATTTTGAGTCCACTGCTATTTCACCATTTTAATACGACCTGTCGAGTGTGGTGAAGGATATAATTATCCACCTATGTATGTACATATATACCGGTGATCTTCACGCAGATAGACCAATCAGGCTTCTGGTGGACTGTATTTCTCGTATATACACCGACCTGGATTTTGATTGAGCGAAAGTCGCAATGTATTAGGTTCTACGGTGGTTCGCTCGACTCTGTCTTCAATCACATTATAATTTGTAATCGAAAATTTAATTTATAGTACAAAGTATTAAATTAATTGTATATATTTCCTTGTCGAATGTTGGGGATTCTGCGACGTACATCACTTTGTTCAAATTTCAACCTTTTCTGACGTTGTACTGAGTTCTTTAAAATGTTAAGGCTCATCAAAGGCTAGAAGGGCAAAGAATTCTCACCTTAAGTGGTCCATTCTACCATTTTGGTGCGGAACCCCAAAAAAGGCATTTCATTTGTTCAAAACACCTTCTACTTGACGGGATGTTCTTCTTAATATTATATGCAAGTACACACAAAGTACACGCTTTGCCACAAGCACACTCTCACCCTCGTCAGTCGCCGCCGTCGAAAAAGCAACAAAATAAGCACCTGGAAGAATTGTGTCCGCCAACGCAACATGACATTAAAGCTAGCGGGGTGGCCTTCTTTAAATTGCCCCCGACCTACTGATGAACCTAATTTAATTCAATTAAAGTAGATTGGGCGATTGTGGACCAGTTGCATGACCCCTGTTAAAGGCGCTTTATTAACCATTTGCAAAACAAGGGAATTATTATTTGCAGCGTCTGACTGACTAGTGACCATACGCCCCTGCGGCCTAGTCTGCTTCATCATACTTCTGGGGAACAATGCCCCAATGGCCGGAGGTAGTGTGAACAACGCCTCGCGGCCTGTTGATACCTGAATTCATGTTTACGGGCTCATAATGGGGCGAATGTTCAATTTAAATAAATTGAGCATGGCACGCGTTGGTGGATGAAAGGTTCAATTTACTTTGAGGACTGTCAATACATTTTAATGTGTTAATTCCGCCGAATTAATTTTCAGCTAACACATAATTAATTTCCAGTATTTCCGGACACATTTAATTTTTAATTGCTTAATGGATGATTGAGTATCTGCGAAATTTTTTGCCACAAGTCTAATTGAGATGGTTATGCAGCTGTTATGGAATTAATATTTTTTTTCTATATACCAACAAATTTTTGGTGGAACTTTCTAAAAACATGATTGTAGGCAACATACTTCACATCGCCGTTTTGAGAGATAACACGGTCGGGACATTTCGTGCGCTGCAAATCCAGAGCTGCACGCGTAGTGTGACTTGTTGCTTCGCCCTGCTAGAGCCAAATGTCTGTTAAATCCAAGACTATAAAAACTGGTTTATCATTTCAACGACGGTGAACACGTTTTAGGGAAGAAAAAAACGAACCGATGATACCTCCGGACAATGTGCAAAAAGTAACGCGTTCTATGTATCAACAATCTCACATGGATTCTCCAGTCCCTAAATACGGCATTTGATGTGGAAATGTGCAGCACGTCTTTTTAGTTATGTGTGACAACTGTTTTTGGTAGAATATCTCAATGCTCTGCGTTTTTTACAATGGATAAATTTGTCCAACAATGAGTTTGCCTTAAATTTTGTGTTCCTGATGTTTCAAGTATCTACAGATGCACTGAAAATGTTAGAAGTGTGTGTCTGTCGAAAATACGAGTATTCAATAGATATTAGGGATTCAAAGAAGGTCGTGAAGTTGTCTGGAAGTTCATCAACGTCCAAAACTGAGGCAAATATTGAGAAAGTGATACAAATGGTTGGTCGTATTGTCTTGTCTGAGAAAATTAATCGAATAGGTTCCGATTTCCGTGAGCGAGTGCGAAGGACAAGAGGACAACCTCTGGAACAACGAATTATAACAAAAAGGGCACGATTGTTATATCCTTGGCCCCAATTTTTGGGAACGGGGTTCGCAACATTTTGCTGTGCTAATTAACGGAAAAATAATGAAAAAATTCTATCTCGACCCATTTTCGAGATATAGGGCAAATTAGTTGGCTTAAGTGTACGACGGCTGCTTTTGGAATTGCCCTAAAACCTTATGGAATTGTCGGAAAACAATACTTTCCCAAAAATTAGCTTGTTTTAACACCAAAAATTAAAAATTTTGTAAAAGGAAAATATTCAGTCAGAAGATATTTTTTAAGAAAGGCAAATTTTTCTTACGAATTATTTTGTGCCGATGTACGAATTATTTTAAAAATTATTTACCATGTACATGAGCGCAAATTTCGATTGTACAAAGCAAGGACGATGCGATTAGCCACTCTGAATTATTTTATATCTCGACAAGGAGATGAGATTGACTTTAATTTTTTCAATTTTTGGCGTTAAAACAAGCTAATTTTTGGGAAAGTATTGTTTTCCGACAATTCCATAAGGTTTTAGGGCAATTCCAAAAGCAGCCGTCGTACACTTAAGCCAACTATTTTGCCCTATATCGCGAAAATGGGTCGAGATCGAATTTTTTCATTATTTTTCCGTTAATTAGCACAGCAAAATGTTTCGAACCCCGTTCCCAAAAATTGGGGCCAAGGATATAACAATCTCCCCAAAAAGAGGCTCTGAAATTCGGAGGTGGATATTTTATGATTTGGGGATGTATGGTGGCAGACGGATTCGGGATTTTGAAAAGATAAAATGGGATAAAAATATTTCGGAAGTCATTGGTGTAAATGGCATATGGTTTCAACAGGATGGTGCGACCTGCGATTATTTCCAACCGTCGCGTCGCGTCATCTCTCGATTTGAAAACCAAAACTGGCCGTTAAAAAGTTGCAATTTGGAAATGTTGTTTGGACACCTTTTTCTGGGATATTTTGAAAAGTGAGCTCTGTGTGATCCATCGTAAGACGATTCAACTTGCTCAATTAAGGAAGACATCCAAAACTCCTTCGAAAGTTTCGTTAAAAGAATAGGTACAATCTGATGATTTGATTTTATGTCTAATGTCTCCAATAACAATTTACGAAGAATGAAAATTTCACACATAAACCCAAAACACTGTTTAACTTTTTAATTCGATTATTCGCAATCAATCGACAGATCGATAAAATTTTACGGGTAAGTAGTCAACAGCTGTTAACGATGACAAAAAGCTGCAAACATGTCGGTGGTGAGTTGCCAATTACTGAGAATGTTCTACATTTGTTTGATTTGCAAAAATGAAAAGCTAAAAAAATGTGAAGATCAAATACTGTTTGCTTTCTAATTCAAACAAGGTTTCGGTAAATTTGCATTTGGAATTGTCCATTTTAGCTAGTTTTCTGAGAGGTATTTTTAAGGAGTTTTAAGTTCACAGATGCGTTTGTTCTCCTTTTATTATGGCGATTCGCTTTAGAAATGAGTGATCCATGAGCGGCTGCGCTCACTGCGTAAAGTAAGTGTGAAGGAATGAGTTTAAATTAATTAAAATGAGAAAATTGAGTTAAGTTACCGTAAAAATTGCATTAATTATGTGCTTCCCATCCTCGTTTATTATGCTATTAAAGTAGGCACACGACTTTTGTATTTACGTAATTTTCTGTTTATGCCGCGTCGCTCCACTCAAGGGCAAAGCGTAGTCATCTTGCCCGGTGTGCGTCTCAGCACGTCTTCTTAGTTATAAAGTTTCTTCCGAGATGAGAAAGCACTGTCCGGTGCCGCCAGATAAGTCGGCGTAGTAGAAAATTCATGCGACGCTATTAATCCAAACAAAAACGCAATTTTTCTTTCTGTCAGCTGAAATAGTTCGAGAGAGAGAATATTTCTAGAAAAGCGACAAAAGTGCAACTATACTGCCTCAATCCAGACGACCGGGTGGACTTCGATTTTTAATTAAGGCCCCTCCCGAAGCGTCTGGTTTCCACTAATTTGACTCCACTGCAGGCGGCACAATCACTCGGTGGGGGCACTAATGAGGGCCACCTGATTTCCCACAGAAATTTGAACTTATTAATTATTAACCGTCGCGTGTGCGGTTTAATTTTCACTTATTGTGCCCGACAAGCAGTTTATTCTAAATGCAGAGCCGTTACTCACAGACCTAAAGTGGGTCGGACAATTTTGATCGTGCTCAGGCAAAACAGGGTCTCGATGCAAAATTTCCACCTGTTCGAAATTAATACCTCTTCGGCTCTTTGTTCTTCCTTCGCCCACAATCATCTCAAAATTTCGCGAAATTGCGAAATGACCGGCGATCTGCGGTGCAAAACTCCGGTGCCGGCGGGCCATTAGTGGCGAATTGCCTCTATACACTACAATTCCGTCGTCCACGTGCGGACTCAATCAACATCGGAACTAATCAGTACTCGCCATAACCCGTTACCAGCAGGTAGGTTTTTAACCCCACGGCCAATTCTTCCATTCAAGAAGCAGAGGCCAATGCACAAATTCGGCAAAAGCTCCACGTCCAAAAGCAGCCGGTTTCTTGCACCTGCGCCCGAGCACCCTTCGGTAATTAAGGAGATCGCCGACTTTTTTTGTTGGAGGCGTAGCAGCATTTAAGCTCGGCTTTTAACTGCAGGCACCAGGCAGACATCTATACGTTTCCATTCTGTGGGTACGGCGGGGTTCTCAGCGTGAGTCAAACGCGGTCTTAATTCGCGTTTGGCCGCGACCATATTATCAAAATTCGTGTGGCATTGAACCGAGCAGCCGAGAGACCCATTAGCAGTGCGCTTCTGTCCTGGTCACACCGCGCAGTCGTGGTCGTTCCATAGGCCCACAGTCGCTGGGCCCCATGAAAACTTTCATTTTGCATTTTGCTTCCTCCTCGCCGCCGATGAAAGAACGGATGAATTCCGTCTGCTGTCTGACTGCCATTTACCTGAAAAGCTTGTCCGGCCCTCCTGACGTGTTTCTGTGAGTCATGCGGGCAGGTAAGACCGACGGAAATAATTACACCGCGGCTACCGTTGACCAATTCTTCGTTTTTATCGATTACATGTTTTTACGCCTAAATCATACTTAAAATTTATTGGCAACTCGCGCACACGAGACTTTGGGTGGCTTCTGTGGTTTTGTCAATTTAGATTTGTTAACGGTTTTCGAAAAGTGATGGTCTTCGTAAGCCTTTGCTTTCTTCTTGCTTTGTCAATTAACCAACGAGACAAAACTGGCCGGACAAAATGGTTATCCCATTGGGTGGTTGCATATGAAACCGCTCATTTTAAATATTTTTCACAAGGGAACTCTTCAGTCAGTTAAATACCGTGATGGGGAAAAATATATTCCAGCCATCTTACTGTGGCAAATTACTGAAATTTTTGAACCCATGCCATGGCTAAATATGAGGAAGCCAAACAGATTTATATTTAAACTTTTCATTGTAATTTTTCTCAGTGCATGAATTTTCACTCAGAGACTACTTAATTAGTAATTACCTTTTTCCAGTCTTTGACAGTATATTTTAAAATTTCCTTAGCGAAGACTCCAGTTTCATGTCATCCTGTCCGTAAGCCGACGTAGTTTTGTCGGTCATGTGCAGTGAAAATCAGAGTTCTTTAATTGTCTCCTTAAAGTTCGTTGGGATGGGTTCACTCCTGCGTCAGTTAAAACTTTTGTTCGTTCTCGCAGTGGTAAATTACCATGAGCACTAACAGTAGCAACAATTTTCCGATCTTCTTGAAGTCGTAATTGCGGAATTTTCCTAAGAAGTCTTTCAAGAAATCCTGAAATTTCCCTTATTGTATGATTGCCATTCTTTAAGGGGTTACATAGGTCTTGAAGGAAAAAAAAAACAACTTTTTCAAAAAATTGTATGTTAAAAACCAAAACTCTATTTTATTTTTTATTAAATTTACACATAGAAAAGTTTAGCATTTCAAGAAGTTGTAAAAAAATTTTCAGCTACAAATATTAAAAATTGTCGATTTTCCTGCAGTTTTCCTCGTCCAGCCTTTTTTTTTTGCGGTGGGCAAGATTTCTCGAGAACGAATCGACCGATTTTGCTGAAACTTTGCACAGTTTCTCTTCATAGTATTGTTTCGTGATTGACTAAAGGGATTTTCAATCGGTTGACTCGTTCTTGTTTTATACGAATAAAATGTTTTAAAACCGATGAGAATCGGAAAAATGCTAAAAAATTTGGGACGAAAATACATTCAAACTTATTTCTAAACTTTTAATTTAAATTTTTTTCAATTCTTTCGGTCAATCACGAGCCAAGGGTATAAACTATAAGAAAGTTTTTGAATTTTTGATTTCAGTTGAACCTGCACCGAAATATTCTGCTTACCGCAAAACAAGGTTGGGCGAGGAAAACTGCAGGAAAATCGACAGTTTTCAATATTTTTAGCTGAAATTTTTTTTACAACTTCTTGAAATGCTAAACTTTTCTATGTGTAAATTTAATAAAAAATAAAATAGAGTTTGGTTTTTAAAATAAAATTTTTTGAAAAAGTTGTTTTTTTTTCCTTCAAGACCTATGTAACCCCGTAAAAGAGCCTTGACTAGCTTTTTTTGGTTGAAATGGCTCATTTTCTTTCTAACATATCCTAACCCTATCTGCAAAATTTTGAATTTTTTTTTTGTTGGGGAATTTGACAATCCAACAGTTGTAAGACATTAAATATGCAAGGTGTCCCGAAAACCAACGCCAACCTTGCGAGGGAAGACGGGACAGCTTATGAGCCCCCAGAACCAGAATATCTAAACTTGACCTTAGTAAAAATAAATTAGTTTTCCAGACATAACTTTATCGAATTCAGACCGTACAACAGCTGAAATATAGCAACGGTACTATTTTTTCGAACGGCTTCTACGGAAATTTCACACCATTTTGGTAAATTCTGAGAGAGTTATGAACAAGCATTGTCAAGTTGGATAACTGCATCACCTTCAGAAAAGAAAATTTCCCCCATTGGGTGACCCGGTTACCTAAAAGAATTACATGGAGTTCACCCTGCTTAAATCAAAGCGAAACAAGATAGCGCACTTCGTGCAATTTCATGGTAACCAATCTAATTAACACAACACTCTGCTAATAAGGAGAGTTTCCATTATTATGTCCGCGCCCGATCGCTTCAGGTGCTCTCCTCTCGGAACCGGTGCCTTCGTGTTCATGGCAAATCCAATTTCGGAGGTTAATTCGTCAAATCTAGCGGAGGGAAATTCCCAATCAAACCTGCAAAATTTTCCCCTTATCTAATGGCCACCGTCTGTGGCGTAGCGGTTGAAATTAGCGGCAGCCACTAAACACACTCGGGGCTTGTCACGTTCACGGCTGTGACCACATGCAAATGCTCAAATGAAGTTGATTAAAAAATTGAAGGAATTTTTATCTAATCAGAGGCTTGTGGCAGCATACTTGTGGTCAGAGCGGATATCTCCTTATCACTTAAGCAATTTCGCATTGAACACAGCCAAAGCCAAGCCAGCCGAGCCGAGCCGGTGACGGGGGCTAATCCGGGAGATTTGCAAATTGCCTCAGTCAACTTGCACATGATTTAGCGCTACGGCGAGCTAATGTGACCTGTCCGGTCAATAACCTTGGCGATGACCTTTTCTAATTTCCCCCGAACCGCCGAAATTGTTATCTTCGTGTCGCCCGCACTCAGCGGAAGACAAACTGTGTGAGGTGAACGTCAAATTGTCGTAAATCTTTATTACCGTTTTACTGCGCTTAGACAGCCGCGAGCTGAGGAATGCACGAATTTTTGGCAGATAGTTGTAGCTCTGCCCAAAACGTTCTTCGCAGCTTCTTGCCCGCCGAAAGTTGTTTGAGTTAGTGCTGTCGCAGCGTGCCGAAATGATGTTCGAGCGCCTAGCAACAAATTGGGCAAGGGGGTAAAGCTCCCGCAACGAGCCCACCGCGGAAGACGTGTAGTCCCAGCCGCAGTGCTTCCGCGGCCAAAGTGACACAGCCGTTGAATTAAAAATTGCTGCAGAACTCCACCGTCGCGGAATTATGTCATCGCATTAATACTAATTAATTTCGGTGCTATTTCCGTGCCCGATCGGCTCCTGGCAGCCGCCCCCAAGCCCTCTCTGAACCGCCTAGACGCCATTTATGCAATCCACCGTGGCTCGCCATTTCTCCCCTTTTCCGCCTTCTTATCCAATTAACCGGAGAGCCGGCAACGGCAGAAAAGAATATTTTTTTATTGCGGGAGTCCTCGCACGTTGCACAACAATCTGTCGCGCAACACTCGACATGTTTAAACGCGCGAGAACATAAAAAAAGACAATGCACCCTTACGTGTCTCCCCCGCTGGGGGAAAGCGCACCAAAGTTGCAAAGGCAAAGCGAGAGAAACGCTACCTATGCGGCTCCGCTCGAGCGATCACGGGCAAAAAGAGCCGGCAACAAAACACCTCTCGGGTGAAGTTTTTGCGTTACAAACACAGTCGCGGGGGATTTATTTGGGTGCGAGCAGTGGAGCTCCGCATGTAGCCGTGAGGCGCCACTTTGATCGGATTATTTCGGCACTTATTTTTGCTCCCCCATACACACGCTTTGTAATAAGTGTGGGTAATCGGGGAGCACAGGCTCTCAAACTGTTCATTGTTTCAAATTATCAAACTTCATTTAATTCTTAATTTGAGGATAACTGTTCTTGGTATGTGGGGCATTAGCTTAAACTAGTAATTGTGCTTTCCAAAATTATAGCGTCTCAAAATCACCAAACTTTCCCTGTCGGTCACCAAACTGTATACTGTGTAGAAGCTGCTACACTTTGTGAACTGTTGAACATAAGCGATTGAGAGCCACTGGCGAAAAGCTTTTCACATCGCATATACACCGACCAGTTGTTAGGCTTTCGAGCTTTTTAACGAAATTTCTGTGGGTGGAGTGAACTTAACGGGCTTAGGGTTGTGTAAATATGAAACTTTGAACGATTGGAAAGGCGGAAGTTTTAAGTTTGCATTTTGACGCTGTCTTGGATTGCAATGGTTTTCAAGCTCTTTTCTGTAATTCCAAAAGCCTCTGTTAGGTGGCGAATACTACTTTAGGAGATTTGTTAAAAGCGCCGTTATCTTTATGTTTTTAGGCATGGCGTGAATAAATTGCTAGTGGTTTTTTGGGGAAGTGTCTTACCTTCTCGTAGCTTTGCCTTAATTCGTTTAAATACCCTCCAAATGTGGGCTAGCGGTGCAAATAGACTGCATCTCTTGTTTTCAAATTTAGGTAGGTATGAAATTTCTAGTGCAGATTAGATGGAAAGCTGGCTAGTCCGGAAAGTCAATTGTTCGATTTTTTAAGTCGATTTCTTGATTTCTTTTTTAGCTAGAACAAGTATATAAAATTTATAATTCTGCATTTAATTTTGTGAGCTTAATTGGAATCACTTAATAGTAGAACGTTCGGATGAACCACAAAAGGGAAGGTAAACGTAAAATTGTAATTAAAAAAAACTTACCGTTTATAGTTTATACAGACCAGGAGACACTTTTACCCCATGCTCTAGTTTTCAGTCATATCGAAAGGTAGTGGCCAGTGAGAGAAGTAGGGTCCTCTCAAGGTCTAAAGAATGATTTTCTTTTAAAATTTAAGACTTGTGGGTCAATTGCAAAAAGTCGAAAAATCGAAATCGAAATTAACTTATGTGCCTGGACTTGGACACCATATTTAGAATCAGTGTATGAAAAAACCCCCATGTGCCAACTCTCATTAAAATTGAATGAAATTTAATAATTGAATTTTCAAAGGGCACCATATTTGAAATCTAAGACTCTGACCTCAATTCTGCCCTGAGATTTCTTCAAAGTAAGACCAAATAGTGTTAAGACGGTTAATTTACTCATACAGATAGATATATTTTTAGAGAACTCTTACCAGACGAGCAATTCATTCATTTTCGTAATATATACGAGTACTATAGTTATCTCTCCTGTCTGGATACGATTTTTAATTTTGGCTGGCATTATTCTAAAACTGGAAATGATTGCAAACATATGTTAAGTTAAATTTGTTCTAAATTTTGTAAATTACCGCGAAGTTGTCGAAGTTTCGAAATAAACACAAGTACCTGTATCATGTTTGGGAAAAACGAATTATTAGACACGAAAATCGGCCGTACCTACTTTATCAACTCAAGCAAAGCACCTTGAAAGTTTTCTGAAGCTCGCACACTATTTGCCCCGCCCAAAGAGTTAGGCCCAATTTTGCGCTAATTTTGGTATCTAACTAATTACAGTAATTTACAATGGGGCGATAAGACTAATATGCAAATTAAGCTTGCAATCTGCCACCAGGTAGGCGAACATGAAAACAAGCCCGTCTCTCAGAGGCACGCACAAAAGCGTTCATTCACTTCTCGCCCCAGTGCAAGACCTGTGGGAATTGCCTTACAAGATCACCTAAAAAAACTAGTTGGCATGTTTTGCCGTTCAATAAAAATAATTTCTAGAGGGGTAAAATTAAGGCACTGAGGGGGCAGACATTGAAGCACCAGCTTGCGGCTGAGAGGGCGCTTCATAATGCCACCGCAGCAATCGTATGAGTAATGAGTTTTTCCGGGAAATGCAGCACTGCTGAGCCAAGAAAATGGCCCGACATGGGAGGAAAAACAAAGGAAACCGAAAGGCTTAAGAAGCAGAAATCAGAGCTCGTGGCTCCTTAGTCATCGGAAATCCAGTTGCCGCCCAATGCCCCAATGCATTTTGTTTACACGACTGGTTTCAGCGCTGGCTTACCGGCTCACTCCCGCTCTGCAGATTTTCTGTGATCACGCCATTTAGGCTCTCGTTCTGGTCGCGGCCTTTTCTGACTCGACGGCCGTGACGTTACGTTTCGTCATTGAATAATAATTGCCCGCTGAAGGAAATGGTGATGATGTAATCGTGGTAGTTTTCTTGGAATTAACAATCGTCACTTGTGCTTGTGGGAATCGGGACGGCCGGCATGGCAGATATTTGTGTTCTGGTTGAGACATCGCTTCAGAGGGAGATAAATTTTGTGCAGATTTGTTGTAAAAGAATTTTTATCATCCCACTTATGCTGATTACTAAAAATCCTTGACATTCCGCTATTGGGGTATGGGCCACCTCACGGTGGGTGAGGATTTATGCAGTCAATTACGATTGCATGTCACCGCAGTATTTGACGTTTTTACCAGGCCAAATTGTCCTTCCCATGACCAGCCCTTAAAAGGCCTCACACACGCGATTCAGGGGAATGTTATCTTTGCAGCATATGCAGTTTTTCCCGATAAAAAGCCCGGAGGAGTTGGCTGAGGTTGGAATGTGCAATTAGAGCGCGCCAACCTGTGGCCTCAGTCAGTGCATCCTTGCTTCAATGGATTTTACAAATTTTCTACATTTTCCTACGCTCCCAGTTCCCTTGAGACTCCATTCGAAATGCTGCTCTGACCTCGAAAATGTTATTTATAGCATTTCCCTGTGATTCGTAGTAATGCCAAGACTTGTCAGTTGTCACTGATGAGACGCCTACTACGGTGCCTTTGTAATTTGACTGAATTTTTAAATGCACGGAATTGAGGTCATGCCATTAGGCAAATATGGAACATGATAGCTCCCGGATTTTGTATAAGTTTGTGTTTTCATATTCAGGTTTTTATTTTTAAATGACATCAGGCGTTGTCTGGAAATTTATTCTTACTTTCCACCTACCTAATTTCGTTCAGATCTGTTCCATTGCGAAATAGAAGACGAGGAAAAAATAGTATGTCTCCTTAGATCTACTATTTTAAGGATATCTGCAGAATATTAATTTGTTTTTCATTCTATTATATTTAAAAAAGACAGCGACTATCCATTCTTCTGCCGCCCAGCGCCAACCTAGATGCAGAAAAGTAAAAAAAAAATGTTAACGGCTTTAGCTTTCTGATGTAAAAATTTCTCTTCACCTTATTAAAATTTTCATCAGCTTAGTAAAAACTTACCGGCCTATGTTGTAGGAGTAGACTAAAATTGACACAATTGGGAGACTCGAAAGCTGGAACCTAAAACCTCCTAAGTACCCATTTTCATAGAAATCCGTTGAAGTTGACAATTTTCGGTTGTTATTTGGGATGCGCCATCTTCTCATGGTTTGAAAAAATATTCGAAGAGTAGCTTACGCTTTGCGCTCCTCTACAAAAAATTAAACTTTTTATTCCGCCATATTGGATCGGCCATCTTAAATGTTTAAAATGTTGGTGACAGCGTATTTATTCATATATGTACGAAAGCGATAAACTAATACAAATTTTATTTTATGGGTTCTCCTTAATATTTTCTTATATCTACATTATAAACTTAAAGAAAAGAAAATCGAAAAGGTCACTCTCTGTTACCACCAAGTATTTTTGAATAATTAACTGATAAAAGTGAGTTGCTTCTTTTGTGGATCGATGCGAGGTGATGACGAAAATGACCGCAAATCATTTGAATCATTTAAAAGTCCATTAAGTCCTCGAGGTCTCCGTCGTTCTGATTGCACGCCCAATTGGGCACATTATACTGACCTCATCGATTTTTGAGCATTCCCTGGCTGCAAGTGCACACCATGTGACGACACGTACATAAATCTCATTATTATTCCATTCCAGCGGGCACCACCTTTTCGCGGACGAGATAGCGGTCCCCTTGACTTGTTTGCTTTCCAATTATTCCCAGGTCTGTCGTCAATTTTTTCCCAGACAAAGGCGGCAAAAAGCGCTTTATCAGTTGGGACCAGCCATCATCGGTCAGAAATTGAACTGCATCTTGTTTTTTTTTCCCAGCTCGCCGGCCGCTCTGGTGACGTTCACGGCCTGAGCAGCGATCCAAGCTGGAATTATGATCTCATGAGTGATTCGCGACCGAACAAAGTTCCTTCCCCAGGGAGTGCAAGGACCGGAAGTGTACTAGCATTTTTTTTTGATGAACGCTTTCTTAGAACTCCGCGATTTGCTGATGTCACGGACTTGTTCTACCTTAGCGTGCTTTCTGCTTTACGACTTTGTTATTGGCGCAGAGTGGATCACGTTTAAAAGTGGTGATGAAGTCAGGCAATCGGGATTGAGCTTTTCAGATTTACGTACTGCTCCGCCACAGCCTTAGAAAGTTGATCGGCGGCTTCTTTCGCTACCTTTCATGGCTAAATGCGGACTTGACTGCATTTGGGGCCAATTCGGGTCCGCTTGGTGGTGATGGCGTCGGCAGTATTTTTAGACTAAATTTATTTCGATGGCAAAAATTTTCTAATCAGCATCGTAACACAGTCCGTACCGCAGGGACACTAATCTCAGAGGAATTTGAATGTCTAGTGCGTGGGTAGCCGGCGGCGACAGTAGTGACGTCAAGGCGATTTCATTAATATCACACAGAGATTTTCCTTAAGATATATCTACGGGCCATAAATGTTTGTTTTTAATGCGAATCTGCTTGCGATAAACAGGAACACAAACTTTCACGCAGGTATGCATATTCAGATGGGGAAGATTTTTTTACATTTGTCTCAGATGGTCAGTGTGCTTTACACTGGCGTCTCCTTTCACCGGTTATTACCGAAACCGTTGCATTCCAATGGATGGCTTTTATTCTACATACAGGGGAAAACGTGACAACTCTAAAATATTTATTTTTCAGCTTTCCGTTTTCAAAAAAGCATGATACTGTTGACAATTTATTCTTAAAAAATCAAAAGCGATATCAGTAACCACAAAACATATCCCTTTTTAAATATAAACCAACCAGGGAACATTTAGCGCATAATATCAATTGCTGACATTGTTGGTTGTTGTATGGCATGTGGTATGATCCTGTATAAATATAGGATCGTATGAACTACCAATTCTTTGTGTTGCAAGTGCCTTTCAGTGACCGAAATAATTTTGTATTTGTCATTTCCGAAAATAACAGGGTTGGTAATCTCTGAGGATATTCCATATCACAATTGACAATCTCTTCCGGCTGCCAAATGGTCTGACCTTTACGCCTATCGATTTTCGTTTCAAACCTGCCGTCGTTAATCTCAATTTCCACAACTCTTCTCACAAAAAGTCACAAGTGACAAACGAAATGTCAATGGCCAAATCACTTAGTAGTTTCCCCAAAAAAAAAAACTCTCAATACCATCAAGGTCAACCAAAGTCAAGTTTTCTCCCATTGTTGCTAATTAAAGCGGCCCAACTAGACAACCTTCGTCGTTTGATCTGTTGCTGATGATTGACGTCTCAAACGCCACGCCACGCCAGCCATATCCATTCTTCGAGAGCTTAAAAATTCTGAAGTATCTCGAGGCTCACCAAATGAAAGCGTGTTCGAGTCGAAGAGGGGGTGCCCACCCGAAGGAGGCAATGACACTTTGAAATTGTTCCACTACTTATGTATCTCTCAAGGGGATAAGTTGATGAACATGACGGGCGCGGTAGCCCCAGTCCAGTCGCTGTGCAAAATCATGTTTTTTTTTGTGGTCAAATCACTCCGCCAATTCTTTCCGCAATTAGCTTCCCACAACGATCTATCATTTGCATCGCCTTAGTGGCTCAACGTGACTTACGTAACCCAAGAGGAGCCAGAACTTGTGGGCGATTAGTTTGGTTGTCTCCATAAAAAAATAAAAAATGTCCGTGCTGGACGGTTGTTAACAAGCTTATCTTATGCCGATGAGGAATTACTGCATGTTTCAGTGATTTATGAGAGTTTTATTATTTCTAGGGATATCTCAATTTGTATATTGTTATGACGAAATTCAAGGCATCCGTCTGTTCTCGTTTTTCACACTATTTCAATTCTGCCTTTTAATGTGATGATTGTGTTGTAATTTTGACTGTACGGTTTGATTTGACGTCCAAAAGTTTTCAATAGGATTTAAATTCGATAAGTCGCCACTGCAGGGTAAAAATTCTACTTCAGGCCATTGAGATAGAGAAGGATTTTTCTTTTTTTTGTATGGTTTTTTGTGTTTATTCAACTGTTTTGTTATTCTTCGATAAATTGTTTATGCTTAGAGCAATCCTCATTCATTTCGTAATCCCCCAAATCAGATTTCTGCATAGGTATTATACAATCCCTACCTGAAAATAAATTTCTAAGAACATTCCCACCCGAACTCGGTACGATGCCCTACAAGCAAAAAAGTTCATTACTCTAACTCTCTACTGCTTAGCACTGTTTAGCTTGTAAACCGAAATAAAGTAAATGAAGAGCCACCACGCTCCTCGCGCACATAACTTCATTCTAAAGCGTTTCATCGTATTGATTCGGATTCGTGCCCGCGCACGTGCGCAGAAATTAAGAACGCAATGCGGAAAGAAAACAAACATTAGAAAATAAGACAATTTCCCCTCACCCACCTACTTACTCCTTTCGAGGGTTTTTAATTGTAAGTTTAATTTGTTGTGAAATCAGTACTCAATCGCCCTGTAAAATTCATCTAGATCTAGGCGAAATCAAAGCTTGCTGAACAACTTGCGGTACGTTTCAGTCTAATATCCACGCACCCGCATAAAATAATCGATTTCCCTTGCAGTCATCACCTTAAATTAGACTTCAAGTCCAAACAGGCACAACAGAAAAACTTACCTATAGAAGTAAGGCGATTCCCTTGAACTTGTCGGTTGTTTCCCAGAAATCCTGTTGCTTATGGCGCGTTTACGAGAATCGCTTTGATCTTACATCCAACTTCGACGTGTTCAGTGTAAATAGAAAATCGATTCCCTGTTCGTTCCACCTTACTTCCATTAGCAAACAGCACTTCTCACGCAACTTGCCCTCTTTTCCTGGGAGTTGATAAGTTTTTTTTCAGATAGAAGAGGGCGGACCCGAATAGGTGACCTTAACGATTTTCTACAGGACAATGATTGCCCTTGTCCTTTGAAGTTTGTTGAACCTTCCTATGTGGTGCTGCTAGCGTTACCACTTCGTTCATTACATAAATTCTGAAATAAATAAAAGACTTGTTCGGCACTGCGGCAGTACGGTTCATTGCTTCCTAACCTCATTAGACTTCATCCCTTCGATTTTTACAGGCTTTTTCTAATACAGCTCCTTTGTATTTAGTGTTTCCAGTTTGGCGCTTGCGCTTTCTAGTAATAAGAAGTCTGTTACCAGCCGTTGCACTACTGCTACCACTCCTGCACAGCCTTGTCTTGCTTCTAGTTCGTCAAAGAATGCAGCTGACCTCAAAAGGTCTACTGGAGTAACACTCAAGCCAAAACCAAAATCCAGTGTCTTCACGAGCCTGGCGCTTGGACAGTGTATTCAAAAACTTATGGGGGTGAGCATGAGAAGAAACCCACTGGGCACTGAAAAGGTGAAAGAAGCCCTCGATGAAAAAGACGATAAGGTTCAAACAGATCACGAGCCACAGGGTATACCCATACCAAAATCCCCCAGAATAGAAAATCCGAATATCTTCGACGCAATCAATGAAACCTCCGCTACAACTACTCTTCCAGTAGCATATAGCTACGATGCTGGTGCAAGTGGTGGCAACCCTGTGAGTTTGCGAGCAATTGGGAAGACCAACAGTATACCGGTTGGATGTTATACGTCAACAAATGCAATCTCCCAACCATGTCATCATCGCCGTGCTGGAAGTGTCGCAGGCTTCGAGAACAGGTCAGCCATTCGATTTTGTTCTTCAAGAGCATTTTGGCGTTCTTGTCGCTTGACCGTACCCCGAAATTCACTGTTCTGGTAACTCATGCCAAAGCTAAAATCCATCTCATTCCCTTTATCTTTGTTTGAAGTTTGGAAACGTTTTTAAGCTTTATCGTGTCTAACTAAGGCATGACGCTTTTAATGTGTTTTGGCTTTTCCGATTTTGAAGCATTTTAACGAACAAATGCGGGAGTGTGGGATATTCCAATTTGTGTTTACCATTAATGCCAAACTTAATGTGCTTATTGTTGCTTAAATCGCAAGACGAAACAGATTTATTGTTTAAATAAATAAATGAAATGCCCATACCATTAATACATCAACAGTAAAAGTAAAAACTACAGTTTGTCTCCGTTGGAATTTTTGGTAAATGTATGTACGAGTAATTGGGCACCATATGTAAAATCAGTGACTGGAAAATCCCCATGTGCCAATTTTCATAAAAATCTAATATAAATTTTTTTGGTCCACCAACTTCAAAGTCTTCTTGGTTTAAATAATAAAAAATTTTACTCATTTGTCCAATTAACAGTTTTCCATTCTGCGCTGGTTCTAATAAAAGATTAGCGTTGCCAGTGTAAGTTTGTTCTTAATTTGTTTAAAGATAAACGAGTAGGTAGCCCATGTGTATCAGCATTTGCACATGTCTCTTGTAATAATTTCATAACCAAAATTACAGAGAAACCGGGCTTGCGGTGTTTTCCGTTGCTTTTACTATGTCCAGTTTTTTGCTTGACGTGAAGATAATCGAAACTTCCCTTAGCACGATAAATTCCTACGCTTTTTCCAGACTGACTGATAAGACTCTAGGGAAAAATGACATTGTCTTACAATCTTTCAGGCATTCCACCCACTTACATGTGACCTTCACAAATGAAAGCCGTAAAACACTTGTCTTAACAAGGCGGTGGCACATTATCTTGGTGTAATCAGATCTATCTTTTCTCTTGACATTGTCTCATTAAAAGAAAAATCCCAAAAATTCAAACATCTCTGTTGTGCTGATGGAATTTTCCACCGAACAACAGCTCGCATGAAAATAGGCGCCAAAACATTCCTATATTTATTTTACCTGCCAGAGTGAGCAATAAAATGAGCATAACATAAGCCACTGAAATGCTAGAAAACAAATTTGCCGAAAGCGTTGCTCCCATCCCACTAACGATTCCATCTAATGCGCCTCTAAATATACAAAGCACATAAACGTGGATTGATTCCAAGAATTAGCAGTTGCAGAAACAAATTTGGGTTACCAGAGCCAAACAGGTGGGTGCGACAAAGAGGTTATAAAGTCAAAACTCGCTGTAAGGCACCCGTATCAGTTTTTTTTGTGTGTGCTAAAAACGATAGTCACCCCCAATGACGATAGATGTGATTAAATTTAAAATCAGAGAAGAAACAAGGAATTTAAGATTTGTGTTTATCAATTCCATGCGTTGCGGGTTGGACGCCAAGGAATTAAATAGTGGCAACGTGCTCACACGGCTATTGCGCTGTAGATGCGCGATGACAAGTAAATAGCCCCACAAATTTTATACCTCAATAAAACTTAAAATTTATCAGTGAAACTCATAAATCCCAAGAGTCCCATTAGCAGCCGCCTTACGGGGCTGTTTCGCCAACTTGCGCCACTGTCGCCGATGAAGAATGAACGAAATTGCGTAATGTGCTCCTTTGGGAACATATGACCGTCATCTCGACGGGGGAGGGGGCTTTATTGACTGATTACACAACACCCAAATTGCGCCGTCCTTTCAGCTCGGGTATGGTGTATTTAGTATTAGCAGCACTATCCCAAGAGTTTGCTCAGGAAAAAGGTTTGCGAGCTCTCTCCAAATATACCCAGTGACATCAGCAGGTCAGTCACGGCAGTTGACGGCGCTCTGGGTGCAAAGAGCGGAAAACTTGTACAGTACCGTCTACCATCGAGGAGGCTAAATAATGCGAGCCTATAATTCAAGAAAGAGCCTCCCGAGGAAGCTTCACGCCTTACCGCTGTTGTTGTTTTCGTTTATTATTATTACTGCGACCCGGGGGGCGCGTGCTGTGATGGACATTAGCGCTGGGATCCCCTGTTTAGAAACGCGGCACGTGGAGGCTCCTACGACCCCATCGACTTTTGCTTGTTTGGATGCCGAGTGACGAGTGATGTCATTCCTTCTTCGGTACAATGAGCTCGTTTTAATTGTATTTTGGCTGGATTGCTTAATTTCCTTATGATACGCTTTGGAATGGCGCATTGGAGCTATTTCTGCCGGTTTTGGTGCAAAAATGGAGCTCCAGTTGTTTACAGAGTTTTGGACTTTTACGAGCTTTGTGACATCCTCTTACTATTGGTGCTGATAATGAGTTTATTTTGGGGCTCTTACTTCAGCTGTTTGTTTTGATTTCCTAACGAGGTTTCCTGCTTCTTTTGATTACGAGAATGAACTCCTATGGAAACCCCCCATTTATTATGTAATACGACAATTAGCGGCCGCAGCGGATATTTTGATAAAAGAAAGGTTGCATTTTGAACTTAACTCTTGCTCTAGAAGGTAGCGCACAGTTTTCAAAATCTTACTCTTATCAATACGAATGTATAGAAAAAATTTATTTTTTTATATTTAAACTCATTGGTAACATTTTATGAAAAAAAATTTGGACAATCGAAACTTTTTCTTAATTGGAGCCACCAGATTTCATTCAGTTGGGGGTGTTATTAAATGCGGCGAGCTGCTCCCCGGGTTTCACGAATTGGATTCGAAACCACATGAGAATTCTGTTTAATTTGTCTTTGCGTTCTAGTATTTTTCCTCGCCAATGGAAATTATTTTACGTGATACCCATTTTTAAAAAGGGAAAAAAGCACCAAATCGAAAATTACAGACCTAATTCCTAAACTCTCATCGATTCCAAAACTGTTTGAGGTTATTGTGAAAGATTATCTGACGTTTTACTGCAGTTCTCTTTTGTCGGTGCATCAACATGGCTTTGTGAAATATAGATCAACTGTGACTAACCTTGTGGAATTTTCGAATTTCTGCCTAACAAATATTGAAAAACTTAAACAGGTCGACTGTGTTTACACTGATTTCAGTAAAGCATTTGACAAGCTTTCCCAAGGATTTTGTTCTTTGGGTTCAATCTTATCTTAATAACATATCCATCAAGGTTAAATTTTCGTCTGCTTATTCTGCCCCTATTTCTGTTTTGTCCGGAGTTCCACAGGGTAGTCACCTTGGGCCATTACTGTTTGTCATATTTATTAATGACTTGTTTCCCTTACTTCGTAACACTCACGTTTTGGCATATGCAGATGATTTGAAAATCTTTAAAACTATTGAATCTCTTCATGATGCTCAATACCTACAGGACGATCTTCTAATATTCGCGGAGTGGTGCTCCAAGAATCATTTGAAACTAAATATTAGTAAATGCGATATTATTTCTTTTTGCAGGAAATCCTCCATTGTGGAGTTCTCCTACAAAATGTTTGACAGGCCCTTGTCTCGAATTGAAAGTATTGTTGATATTGGACTGTTGATCGATTGTAAATTTGACTTTGAGCGCCATATTGATAGTATAATTAATCGAGCCAACTCAACGTTGGGATTCGTTAAACGTTAGTCTGTTCACTTCACTGACGCCCACAGTTTAAAAGTTTTATTTTGTGCTTTTGTTCGCCCAATTTTGGAATATGTTTCCGTAGTGTGGAGGCCTCATTATAATAGGAACATAAATCGAATCGAGGCAGTGCAAAAACGTTTCTGACGGGTTGCGGGGTAACGTCAGATGGTTTGTACATGTTGATGAGTAAAATAAAATAAAATAAAATAAAATAATTATGTACCCCACAAAAAAAATGTGTGCTGCACATTGTGCTTTCTTAAAAGCTGAAAAGTCCGGGGTGCAGCTCGACGCTGAGCCACATCCGCCGATCTCAGGGGTTTGCACGAATTTTGGAAGCGAAGCTTCTATCGCCTTGTTATGATCTTAATTGGGGTGTAAAATAAAAAAAAACCAACACCGTGACGTAGCTTTTACCGACAGCCGTGACGTGTGCATGATCTACACAAAAAATAATATTTCGTCGATGGACAACACTTCACCCATTAATAAAATCATTTCTCTAACTACATATATGTTCTCCCGGAATCAGCTACAGTGCATGTGCCGATTTGGGTTCAATTTTTAAGGATCCCCTGCAGTCGAAACAGCAGGAAAATGTCTAATTTATTTAATAAGACTAAAAATAGCACGTTCACTCTCTTTTGTTTGTAACAAAAAGAACCTATATTTAATTCCTACGAAACGAAACGATAAGCAGCGGAAAGTTCCTCGGAAGTTAATTACGCCCGAAAACTCGAGGTTTCTTCGAAAACGTCTTCCTGAAACTCATCTCATTACGGACAGACGATTAACTGCTAGTGAGCTCGCCATCGTTGTTCGTTGTCTTATCTAATTGTTTACCAACAGAAGTCGGGCCCTGCTTGAGCTAGCATGGCTTCGCCTCCCCGTCAACCAAGCGATGTCTTTGAAATCGTTCGATCTCTTTGCTGTTGTGCTTACATAATTAATTCGTGCCATTGACATTTATCGAAATATATGTACGGCTTGTTGCCATGTAATGATTCGTCGTTTAATTTATCTCATTTCTGTCTTTCCAGGTACGTACACTTCTTGGACAAATGCCCATCTGGGTGTCTCTCGTTGGACGGCTCGGTGAGTTTTTTAAAATCGCTTTTAGTGTAAAAAGGGACCTGGTGAGGTGGGCTCTGAACGAACAAACACAACTAATTGTGTACCTGAAATACAGGTTAATAACTTTTGGAGGATTACCCAGGTAATTGGACGCTTTCGAACTTTGGAAGGGAATCGCCCTGAAATTCTTGGAAATTAAAATATGTAGGTAAAGAGCGGCGACGTTGAAAAAAAATAATTTAAATTGCTTAGAAGTTTAAGTGCCTTGAAATGGAGCTTAATAGATTTTTTTTTCTCAATGTTTTCTGGGAGCGCTTTTAAAAACATGTTGACATCAGCACGAAACCCTGCGAATGTTTTACACGTCAGAGCCCACCCCAACCGTGTTTTGTAAATCTGAGATCTAGTGCGGTACTGTGGAAGCCCGGAGGAAAACAGACAGGTACATCAATTTATATATTGTGGTATAGAATTTTTGCATAAAGCCTACAGAACCCCAAGATATCACACAAGAATTAAGCAAATAGAAAAATCATTTTGTAGTTATTCTTCTTGTTTACCACAAATTTGTTCGGATTATTGAAAAAAATTGCACTCCATTGTGTTGAATCGATTATTTCGGGTAGTGGCATTGAGCGGAACATACATCAATTCATAGTCAATTAATAAGCCACAAACGTCGTTTCTCATTGTCACACACAATAAATTCTTCTTAAGAGTGCTCATTTGTCGTCTGATTTAGAGGCGATCAGAAAATATTTAGACGTAGGTAGAGCCCTCTTCCGCTCGGGATTTACAAATTTATTTGAGGTGGAGGCTCATTAATCAGTTTTTATGTGTTTGCTTTCGAATTTTTTTTTTGTGGTATTCAGATAAGTCCGTTGAATATGTTATGTTGTTTTCAGTAGCCTTCGCTTATTGTTAGATATTCAGGCAAAATGATATATGCATGTCAAAATTTTACGCTACGATGTGCTGTGCGAAACGTAAAAACGTTTAAAGTTTTTAGGGAGGAATTTAAATTGATATGCTTATGAATTTAGGCACGATTGTTATATCCTTGGCCCCAATTTTGGGGAACGGAGTTCGAAACATTTTGCTGTGCTAATTAACGGAAAAATAAATAAGACAAAATAACATAGTTGGCTTAAGTGTACGACAGCTGTTTTTGGAATTGCCCTAAAACTTTGTGGAAATGTTCCATTTACGGTCGAAACGAGTGAATTAGGAAAGTATTGTTGTCGGAAAACAATACTTTCCCAAAAATTAGCTTTTCTATATTCGTAATCAACGATTCCAAAAATCCCCACGTACCAATTTTCTTGAATATCTGAGCAAGTTTAGTATTTTGAGCCCGCTGAAGCTACCGTTTTAAATTTGTAAAATTGGGCACCATATTCAGAATCAGTGACCTCACAAATCTAGGTGAGTGTTTACTTTCAGTAAGGCTGACAGTGGTCGTGCGCCTTATGCGCGGAGAGAGGGGCGGGTGGAATCACCGCTCGATTTGCGTGATTTTCTAACTTTGAAAGATAACAACTTCTGACTTAGTCGCCCTACGGTCGTGATCGAGTGCTCATTGGAAAGGTCTGGACTTCTGGACTTGACGAGTTCCTTCGAAGTAATAACCATTTATTGGCAAGATTGCAATAGCATTTTGAACAATTTTTTGAAAAAAAATTTTATGCCATTTTACAATGTTATCTTATATTAAAAGAAAATATAATACAAAACTGCGAAAAAGTATACTGGAAAAGGGGCAATTCTAGACGAATCCAGCAAGCTCAAAAAATCATCTCGCTCTATAGTTTCGAGCCATCTTTCCCGTCGTTTAACGTTGACGGTTTCACACAAAAGTTTACGGCACGATCCCCGACAGTGCCCCAACCAATTTTTTTTCCTAACTCATTTAGTACGCAAATGCGTGTTATGCATCTGTGCAATTTTATAGCTTCCTCCGCAACACATGCCTCCTATAAAATAGTTTTTTTTTTCTCAATCGCCTCAGAAAAAGTGTTTTCTAACAAACATGATCGTAATGAAAAAAAGCTGCAGCTGAACTACCTGTCTCGTAAATCTTCCAGAAGACCTTGGCTGCTTTTGAAAATGACTTCGGATAAAAACACTATAAAGTTGTTGAGTTTGAACTGCCTTGACCCGAACAACGAATTCCCAACATTACGAGCTACTGAAGCCAAACGTTGAGCATGTGCCTGTAGTTAACGTGCTTCATCATTTTCTAACGAGCTTTCCCCCAATAATATTGCTATCATCAAATTAGCCAAAACCATAATATTTTCGCGAGAAACCATCGCACACGTGCTATAAATGAAATAGTTGAAAAAACGAAAACCTCTTGCTAGTGGCTAGACCGCTGTCGAGGTGTGCTGCCACCGTGGTTTCTAGGCTGTTACCCTTGAACTTCTCTATTTCCAACATGTGTGGTCACATACCCCATCGTCGCACGGGCGGATTAGTGGGAGCCGATTGCCAGGTACGAGACGTAATTACGCTAATCAGTGAGTGCACCGGCTTTGTCCGGTCCTACCTGGCAGCGGCGATATCACTCGAAGTGGCTCCGCCATCCATCAGGCGAGCCAGTGAACCGCAGCCAGAGTCGATGTCAACCATTAAAGAACAAAATGTCGAATCAGCCGGGTGGAGAGTGAGCAAATTCTTGAGGCGCTGCCAAAAGATTGTTTTTGCAGTTTGCACGGGCTATTTTCGTGCGAATTTCTTCGAGTGGTACACGGCGAAGGGTGTGAATCAGGAGACCGATCCGTGCCTGCTGCCGAGGTGCAAAATCAGTTCAAGTTTGAATGAAAAGGAGGTGAGGCACGGCGGCACACGGCAAAGCTTTGACATTAATCCGCTTTCCGCATGATTCCCGACCGTCCAGCTGCGCTCGGCCCCTTCGCTCGTTCTGAACGCAAATAGCCTCTACGGAGTGCGGAGTGAAGTGGCGAGGCGTGACTTAAGTGCCAGCTCTGTCGCGAATGTGTCATGCTCCTCAAGCTGCTTTCATGCAGAATAATAACTGCAAATCCGTGAATTAGAGGCGAACAAACAAATAAGAAACTCTTCCGAGCCCAGGCCGCGAATTCGCTGGCAGACTGCTTGCCGCCAGCCGGTTTACATAAGGCAAACGACTTTGAGAGCCGCACGTAAACAGCCACTACCGGTGGTGGAAAATAAAAAGAACGTTTGCTCCAAAGGTGGTGACTGTCTCAGGTTACGTTCACTGAATGCGAACGCACACGGCGGCGGCGGGGGGAGCTCAAGAACGAACAGGCAGGCCACACGGCTGTTTTGCACGGTTGAATGATTCCGCCACTTTGCATGCAATAACGTCCGCCTTAACGACTTGCAAGAATGAGATTTTCTAAGCCACGTCACATGCTAACTTTATAATTTTGCCGGGACCCGCGAATAGCGGTAGGCCAGGTTATCGCAGTTATCGTTCCTTCCGTTGACGTGCATAGTTTTCCGCGGAGGAGTCGTAAAATGTTCCCAAACAACCGGATAAATATACCTGTGACCAAAAGAGTTAATTTTAGCCCGAAAAGTTATATTTGAGCTGAAAATCACCAGCCAGGGGACTATGCATAATTCGCCTTTTAGGGAGTTGGAAATTGGGAAAATAGCTGTGACATACGGCTGCGGTAAATTTAGGACCATGAGCCGAGCTCTGCTGCTTACCGGGTCGACCTCCTTTGCGCTTGGGCTGCTATTGCGTGTCGCGCTCTTTTAAATTTCACATTAAAAGCGGAAGGTGATGTGAACAATTGGGAACCATCCATAGTACTTGGAAGTATAGAAAAACTACGCAGTTAGGGGCTTGTATGATAGAAGACAGTGAATAGGAAAAACGACTTCGTACTTTTCAGTAGTTCCATGTTTAGCACCGAATATTCAAAATTGAAATATAAACATATTCCAAATATCTTCTATTCATCTAGCTTTGTATCTATTGTTGTCTACATTCTCTTCTATTTTAAGTGATCAACCACAAACTAATTTCCCACATTCTTCTGTGGTGATTCCAATCTTCACGTAGAGCGGTGTTCAAGTTGTCTTTGGATGTTTTATTTAATGATTCAAATGCTCCATTGGATTTACATATGGTGATTGCGCAGGCCACTCTAAACGTCGACTTTTGTTTTCTTTCATCCATTGTCTTTTTGTCCGAGATGGCATCATCCTGCTGAAATTTTTTGTGGCTGTAATATCCTTGGAAACGAAAATATTTATCAGGGTTCGAAATAGTTCACTTGGGTTCTTATGATATTCTCCTATGTGGTATCATAAGGGTATAGTCCAACCGTTCCCTTCGGAAAACACGGCAACCTAAATCTAGGCCAGTTTCAAAGTCTCCTACTGGCAGTCCTTGCTGATATTAGTCGGTCAAATTAGGTGTTTTATTACAATCTCTAATAAGAGAGGATCTAATCAAACTTTCATCCTAACGGCTCGAACACTTTCCGACCGAAAGCGTTTGCCAATTTTCCCTATCTCGCTCTGTGGTTTGGCTTCCTCGTATAAAAGCTGGATACTGCTCCTACCGCTTTATAAACTTGTTCATGGTTATTTTGTAATCAATAAACATCTATTTTCATAAAAATCCAGCGGGTTGAGAGATTTTGGTCGCCATTTTGAATTCTTGTCATTTTAAATTCCCAAAGTTTGAAAGCAGATTTGAAATTACCAACCCTGAAAAACAAATTTCTTTAATATTAACCAATTAGTTTGAAACTTGGTATCGTGGGATTTTTCAGGCCGCTGATTACGAAATAGAAGTTATCTTTTTTATAAACGAAATGGTGGCTTCAAAATGGCCGCCGGAAGTAGTGCAATGTACTCCATTTGCCACGAAACTTGGTATCAGGGAGTTTTTCAGGGAACTGATTAAGAATTATAAATTATTTTGTTATTATAAACAAAATGACGGTTTGCAATCTATTCTGCTTAGTGTTGCCACTTCAACTCACATCACGATTGCAACTGATTAAGTAATTAAGTAGACTCACACACAATTCTAAAATGGAGCAAAACTTTATGTGTTGCTTAGCAGCAGCATATGAAACTCGCTAGTACGTATAGTAAATCAAAGAAAAAAGGAATAAGGTTCAAATAAAAATCAATAACGAAATGGGTGTAGACCTCATTATTCTGAAATGCAAGATACGAAAAGAACACGCCGGTTTGTTGAAAGAAACACTCCCAAAATTTCCTATGTTAATGTGCCTTGCCCCAATAGAAGGAACACGTCACCGCCCTGAAATCACAGCCAAAAGTGCCGATCATTCTTGGGCTCGACAGAAGTGTCCGTACCCATAAATCATCCCTCAGAATCTACACAAGTCGCTTGAAGACTTGCCAATCACGCACCTGTCGTCGAAAGAAGTTTCCCTTTTGGATATTGTAACATTTTCTATTTAATTTCCACCTTTCCGTCTGGCAAGTTATTATTTGAATTATTTTGAATGGATGACTTGTTGTTTGCGCAACGTGGACTTGGTACGACGTGCTCTTGATATTTTCAGAGATTCGCGTATTTGAGATTTCTCTGAACAACAAAAGACGCTGCAACTTTTTTTTCTCAATACATGAAAGAATTAAAAAGGAACAGAAATCACGACAAAAGGTAAACATTTGCCCAAACGACAAACTCGGGCTTCTTTCAATATTTACAAAAATTCTTCGTGTGTACGGAGAGATATTTTTTTTTTTTCATTGGGCAAGTCGTCGACAGTGTTTTTGGGAGGTACCAGAAAGGAGAACGATGAACTCTTTGCTATTTCGGAACAAAATAATTCTTCACATGGCCGTGGTAATAAAAAAATTGTTTGACGCTCGCTTACACAAATATGAACATCGGGGGCTGAGGCTGAGACTGAGGTGTACTTTTACGATCTGTTTGTTCTCCACGGCCCCAAGTGCGTTGGGCAAGCGAGCAATTTTAGACCTCTCCACCTCCGTTTATGCGAACGTTAATTAGAAAAATAAAGGCGACCAGACGAGGACATAAACAGCAATCAATTCAGGAAGGCGAGTGCGAACTGGAAGTGGGCGATTAGCACCTTTATTGCAATTAAGAGGAAGAAAACCATTAATTGCCGGCCAGCTGAGGGGTGACCTTAGTTACCGGTCCGGGAAGGACTTCCTGATTAATCAAAAGTAGACCTTGGACTGTTCTCACATTTTTCTTGGCGATTGCTGGAGAAAATGTTAATCCGCCGCTCGGATAAATTCAATTTCCCGATAACGATCCCCTTGCTCGCTTGACATGGAATTGCAAAATGCTCGGAATTGCAAAATGCTCCAGGGTTGAATTGCGCCGTCCGATTCTAATAAAGCTTCAAGCTCGTGCAAAATTCATTGCAGGCTGTCGCGTTCTCATTTGCGACTAAAATCGTGGAACCCTCGCATCCCACTGATGGCATAAACGCGACTTCAGTATAATCCAAGGCGACCACAAGTTTGTCTTCCTCTTGATTAGGCACGGATGACTCCATTCGTGTGGCTCTCGGTCATATCAACTGACCGTCGACGCCGGAGCGATTAACAAATCCACAGATTTTACGATTTGCTTTTTGTGTGGCCCCCCGCGTGTCACCGGGGCATGCAGATAGAGAAAACAGCGAGTGGCCTGGGCAGTGGACACATTACATCCCCTATCCCGAGCCGACTTGGTTGGCACCAGTCCGGCTGCGGTGGGACAGTGGAAGTGTTCTGGCCATTGTCGCGGCCAGCTCCGACACGCTCGAATTGAAAATATTGCATTTATGGCCGTTTGGTGGACTGCACATATGCAAATCACGGGCATAATGCGTCCGCGCTCTGCGTAAGGTACGTTGTCGCTCTGACGTGTCCACCAGCAGTCCACGGGTTTTGTGCAACCAAAAGGAAATTAGAAAGTGATTGAGATGATGATTATCATTTCCATGAGGAAATAATCAAAATTTCATAACGCCGGATTGCATAAAAACACGTTGCAAAACTGCATGTGCGGTGGCCGGTGCACGAGGCTGTCATGTTCTATTATGCCCCGGTGCCAGCAGCTCATTTCTAGTCGTTGCAAAACGCTCAATGCTGTTCGTTGACCGTCCGTTGACTTGAATACGAAATGCTCATTACGAGGGGGCGCGGAATACACAACTGTCCTAGGGATAATGGCAGCTGATAATAAAAAGGTGATTAGCCTTCTCCAGCACTGCTACTTAATAATGAGCTCTTGTGACCAGAGGTAACCTCTCATGACAATGGCCAGGGATAAAAGTTTACAACTTCCGAAATAGCTTAATTAAAAACTCGATAACTAGGTGATCATTGAGAGTTCGGACAATTTGTAGATATTTTCAAATTGTCGACAGTGTAAGAAGGTAATCTGTTGTTGGTGAAAGAAATATCGGTAGTTGTAAAACAAATTGCTATGTAAAAACTATCGAATGTGTTCCTGGTTTCATCGATGGTTGCCTTTCCAAAAGCAATCTATAATTTCTTATTGACAATCTTGCAATACCTACTGTTACCGACAAACGGATTCAGTGCTTTTGAATTATGTATGTGGAACGATATGCAACTTGCTGTTATCAAAAATTTAGGGAAAACTACACCATTTATTTTCATCCCTTGAACCCAAAAAATAACCCCAAAGACGGGCTTAGCACACTAGTCTAAAACGGAAGTCCTTGTCCTTGGCTTGTTAACGTAGACTCTTCCCTTCAAGTACCCTCCTCATGAAATAACTGGGAGCGGTCAAATCTAACGATCTCTACTAACAGTCGATATCACTACTATTCATTTCGAGAGAAATTTCGGCCGTTATTGCCGCTACAACGAAAATGATCATACCAACAGTCGCTTCGAGTACTACAAGTTTGTTTTCATAATAAGATGGAGAATATCTCACAAATTGAGTATGGAAAACAAACTATGCTTTGTCGCCATAAATTACTTACTGCATAACTTACGGTGCAGGGCAGAACGATGTCTAGCTTGTGAACCATCATTAATCATCCAGAAATTTCCACATCTTGTTAATCGTAAAGGAGTTGAGTTCCATCACGACAACGCGAGACCACACACAAGTTTGACCGCACGTCTCGTCATTGTTGGAGTTTGGGTGGGATGTTTTGTCACACCCACCATACTCACCTGACCTTGTGCCGTTAGGCTTCACTTGTTTCGCTGTCTTCAAAATTTTTGCGTAGGTACTCGTATAATGATCAATTCGGGTGAGGCTGTAAATAAGCACCTTGTTCAGTTTTTCGCCCATAAAGACAGCCAGCTAGCTCACTGAAACATAACAAAAGGTTATCAAACAACCATAGGTACTCAATTTTTTAAGGAAATATAATTTTGTACAGAGCTGAGTGGATCTCAAAGACTCAAGTCTACACAACTAAGCTACTGTTTTCCATATCTCCTGCAATAAATTAGCAGTCGTAAGCGTGGACTGATAAATCCATATTGCTGCGAAGATATAAACGCGATATTTGCTAATAAATAAACACTTCCAAGAGTTTAGGAATATTCAAGAGTTTCTGAATGGGCCTATGCTTAACTTTTATCTCTCGTTTTATGGATTGGAATGCCAACGGAGCTGTGATTATGGGATTGTTATGTTTTATTCTGATGACTCAGCAGAGAAACACTTGGAACAATCTAAAGGAGCATATTCAAACTTTTAGCCAAATCGATAAAACAGATTACAGCTGAAGCCTCTGAGAAATTATTTTGAATTTTTCCACCTACGAAATCCTTTCAGCGCTTAAAGTCTTTATTATTCTGAAATATCCAACAAAACCCTAAAGATAATATCTTCCGACCAAATATTATTCCTCCTAAGAGACCATTGATTCTAAGTTTTCTGATTTTTCGCCACTTCTTTAGGAGTTTGGGGGGGGCAGTTCCTTCAGACGCACAAAAAGGAAACAGTTGAAATTCCCGAAAGCCACAAATAATGACCCTGGTTAAACGTAAGGAGAAAGTTTCCACACAATTGATTTTGGCCATTTATTTGCCATTTCTCGCATCCAAAGGTAAACACACGGAGCAGCTTCACCAAACAAGTTAAGCCGTACACATCCGGCCGCAAAATTAAACAATCGCGCGATAAAGCTCTTTTGGTCTGATGATGATCGCTTCGTAAATAAAGCCGAGAAAACACACTGAGATTTCTGGGCAATTGCTTGAGTAGCCATAGCACTCGGAATAAGGTTAAGACAATTTTTCAGCGGAAATTCTGGACAGGTTGCCAATTGGCGGCAATTCTTTTCCTGCAAGCTGGACACAAATGAGGTGGGGTGCTTACATTAATGAGATCGTGCCGACTCTTTTGGGGCTTTTGCGAGGATACTCCTTTTAAAAATAGACCCTGGACGAGCTGCAAGAGGCTGGAAGTGAAATTCTAAAGGCGCAAAGGGTGCTCTTCAGTGTTCTCGTTTTGAATGGCCGCGATTACTGTCGTCGCCGGGCACTTTCTTTCGAAAGTGGCTCGCAGTGGGAGCGGCACCGGCACAACGTCTTTACAACAAAATGCATAAATTATTCACGGCGAAAAATGCAGAGAAACTGCAACTTTTCGTGATGAACTCATATTTGCCGAGTCGTCGCTTATTTTTAGCAGCAGGCGAGCATGCGACCTCGTTTCGCAACTCCTCCCCAGCGTCGTGCAAGAGTTCAAAGGATTCTGGGGGAATTCGTAAACAAAAAGCTGAAGGCGCTCAGGCTGTGCTTGCTGACTTTGCACGGTATCTGAGCACGCGGCGGGTAATTTAATGCCACGAAAAAGTTATTTCACCCCCGCTGCGCCACAACCATGGTGATGCAATCTGGGAAGAGGCGCCCCATCGGAGGAGATGAGAGCGGGCTTATCACCTACCTGAACAACAAGAATAATGCCATCGAAGTCGACGTCGCAGTCGTCATTAGGAGCACAACAATGTCATCGATTGATAATCGCTCGGGTTTGGATTACCCGTGCCCAGGCAGCGGTTAAAGAGATTACCGAGTGCATGCACATTCGGGTAAATGCGGCCATCGACCTCTGTCCGATATTTCACTGCACGTCGTCTTCGTCGCCGTAACCACGTCGTCAACGGCTGGCGCACTCCTCTAATCCGGCCCGGTGTGTTCCCCGCTGCAGGGGTGTCGGCGGGGGGACATGCGGTGCGGCGCGTCTTATCTATGTGACAATTTTCCGAACGTAAGTTTTCCGCCGCTGCTGCAACTGCAACTCGGGTTGTGCGGCGTGGAGCATTATTCAGCTGACTGAGCCTTCCGGTGGTATCTGGTCTTGCTCTTCGGCGTGATGACAACTTTTGAAAGTGTCACTCAGAAATGTGAATAAACTCGCTACTTGCACAAGCTGCCATCTTTCCGGGCTCCATTTTTTTCGAATAATCCCCCCACTTGGGCTGGGTGTGCATTTCAAGAGATGACGCAAATTACCGCCGCCGTAAAGGGGTTACTTTCGCTGAAAGGAGTTTGTTTTGGTAATGAAACATTGGAGAAAACTTAAGTAATTGCTTCTGGCGATGAAGCCCTACGTGAGGGTGGAAGCTTATGGTCGTGACAAAATCGCGCTAATAGATGTAAAAAGGTAAAACATGTGCACTCGAATAAAACTATAAAGAGAAGCTTACATCATGTACAGAAGATGTAGATTTGTTGTGGCTGAAGTTCTTTTAACCTTAGAAGGGCAGACAGTTTTTTTGATGACTCTTTAAAATAATTTAAAATTTAATAAAAAAGCTGACAATGATGTTGCTGTTGATTTTATTTCATAAAAAATCGTGTTTGAATTTTGTGCAAACAAAAAAAACATACCTTAATTCTGAAGAACCATTGTAAAGTGATTCGCTTTAACATGGCCTCGTGTTTTACTCTTTTGTCTATTTTTTTGTCACCTTTTAAACTTTTCGATTAAATAGTAATTTTAAAAGCCCGCAATTATGAGTTGTAGTAGTTGATTAGACTAGCGGTAAGCTTGCTAGACTGACAGTCCAAAAGTGCCAGTAATTAATACCTCACATGAGGGTACCAAACTTTGTCATTTATAGAACAATGTTTTCTTTTATTCTGTATGTTTGAGTATATGCGGGCAACAAGGTTTATATACCCAACCCATATGTTAAATTTCAACATGATACCTTTATCCCTTCCAAAGAAATTCGATTGTGGCAAGTAGACAAACTAGTGATCCTTCCTATAAGGGATCCATTTTTCCTTTTGAGACGCGGAACCTTAAAAAATTTCCAATTTGAATTTTGGAGCAAGTTTAAAATAATTGCTCCAAAAATTTTCAATCGCACTCAAGAAATAGACAAAAGAAACGCAGAAACCGTATTTTGGATCGCGTAAAATGTACAAATCGATTTTGTAAAACCCATTCGAAGCGTTTGAAGTCCCACTTAATATGTCAGCCGTCGCACATACATATATAAAGCGCCAATCAGAATATTCTCTTTGGCTTCGCCTAATCCCACTCCCACATATAGAAAGAATTGGTGCTATTACGCTATTCTTGTTGGCAGTGTCATCCTCCTGAGATCTCTTAATTACTTCATCACCCCTAGTTTACGGCGCAAAAAACCTACTACTTCCGTTGTGTCCTTGCGTAGTGATTATCTGCGTCACCAAAAACATGGCTATGCAAGCAAAAAAAAAAAATCCTCTCATATGACCCCCGGTCACGCACTGTGGGACACGAAATTTAATTTTTCTTCCATCTTTTATTACCCAGAGATATGTGTGTTGACATATGCGTCAGCACATATCGAACACAATGAGCCCAGCCTACCTTTAGGAAGAATATCGACTGCTCCACAGTCCACGTGCCGATAGAAATAGCTGATAGCCCTTATCATGGTGACATTATTTCAAGGTTAAGGTGAGCGTTTCATTACCTGCTGCCGGAAACTCGTGTGAGCTTCACGTTTGATGTGTCTGTCACGTCCTTGAGGGAAGGGTGGAGTGTCTATTTTGTAAACAAATGAGATTTACAAAGAAAAAACTGAATCACATTTTATTGCCACTTAAAATAAATTTACAACAAATTCACAGGTAACAAGAAATTAGATTACACTCAAATGGAAGTCATAGCGAACAGCACAAGAAATATGAACAGGAGCCAGGGGCAGATGAGCAGGATACAGGCTACCTCCGTCATGACACCGTCTGAAGAGCTCCTTGGGGCGCTGCGTTATCTTCACACTGCTGACAAGTAAAGTTGTAAGGAAATTCGCCAATATCACTCGCAAGAGGAAAACAATCAAATAAAATCACTGCACGCGCCGCTTTGGCTTTGCCGCAAAGTTTTCAACTAAAACTGAAAGTTAAAATGCCGGTAAGGCCTGGCTGACGAGTCTCCCATCTGCTGGAAGGCGCGCTTTCGTCCATCAGCCACCGATCCACCGATGACGGATGGACTGGGTGGCTTCGCTGGGTATCGTACCCAAGATGGGATTTGGAGTGCAACAAAAAAATATTTTTTTAAAGGAAAAAAAGATACGAACCACCTTATTACCGCCATTTGCGCGTCAGAGACCGGTTTTCCGCCTCGTGCGGTCCTCTTATAGGTTCGGTGATGTCTGGAGCTGCCCGTGTCTATTGCGACTGACTTTACGCAATTCGTCTACATTTTTATGTTTTGCGAGACAACGGCGGAGGTTTAATTTCGCGAATTTTTTTGCAACACGACCAGTTGTGCATTTAACATTTGCTTGTTGTTATTCAGCAAAAAATGCAAGTTTTTCAGCAGGTGAATGACTCGGTGCTTGAGGTCGTTTTGCGCCACGGTCAAATGATGCTTCAGCAATTACTTGAAGATTTTTATTGTGGCAATCATTCTTTGAATTTTTAATTGAACCATTATTAGAATTCGATGTATCAGTATTTTATGGGCTGTCCAAAATTTACTTTGCGGGTACTGTAGTCAATTTGACGTTCGAGTCTTCACTTTAGTATCCAAGAGCTTCGCCACTTGGAGATTGTCTGTTAAGATATTTTCCCTTCACAATCCCATTAAGAAGTTGCACCATTGTGATTGACACTTCTATGAATTTTAAACACAATTAGTGCTGAATGGAGAAGGTTTACTTTCAAGGTTTTATTTTATGACCATGTGGTGTAGACTGCTTAAAATCTCTCATTAAAAAATATATCCATTGATCGGAAAGCAATAAGCGTATTGTTTTGTAATTTTTAATAATTAAAAAAGAAGCTTTTTGATGTCTAAATTGGGATCAAACCAGAAGTACATAACTTTCTAATGAAAAAGCATACAATATTACCACCACCGCCATATATGGATACCATAAGCAAACAAAAAACTAGAAATAAATGTTGCTTCCTAATTTTTGTTAAAATATACCTTACTTGTTTTTCTTTGCCTATTTTTTGTAAAGCAAACAGAACTATTTAACGTTTTTCAATAAGTGCTTACTTTTTAAAAATGTCCAACATATACAAACGACAAGAATGTTCGGCTTATAAAAGACGACGACTTCTATCAATTCAAGTTAAATTTTGAAGAGAACAAATCCGACTACGAAATTGGATTTTAAATTTCTTTTCAAAATATAGCATCTTGTTCCACAAGGAAGTCAATTTGTCCCTCTGCTGTTTATTTTAATTAAATTAAAAAATTACGTGGAATCAGTTTTATACAATTCTAAATTTTTAATTTTTGCTGCAAATGGTGCGTTATAGAAAAGAAAATATAACCATAAAAAACTAGTATGAGCCTAATTTGCCATCCAAAAGCGTATTCTGATCGATAGAAGAGAAGGTGTCATGGCGTGGAAGTGATTCCTAGAAACCGAGACTTCTTGATGTGGATAAGCACCAACCAGCAACGCACAGAAGTTCGAGTGCATAATGTTACTCATATGGATTCATGCGTTGTCGTGTATCTGCATGCGTTGGTCGATGTGCTTGCGGCAGACCGAATCCTATGAATAAATGAGTAAAATTACGAGAACCCTGTCTTGCAGCTTTTTCAACAAAACAGGCATTAATTAAAATTCTCCGGACTAGCAGAGGACCCCTGTGGAACCTCCAAAGTCAACTCACCCCTTTTTGAGAGCTCTTCATCTGTTTAACCGCACTGATAACATTTGGTTAAATAATTGTCGATCAAAGAGTTCGCAGAAGAAGAGCAACCAAAAGAACATTTAAATTTATGTCAAATAATCCTATGCTCTATCAAGCCAAGAAGCGTTGCTCTATCCAAGTCTAGTCTAGTAGTTCTGAACAGCACAAATAAAAGACACCCGTAATAAAGCGTGGTCGCTTACTGAACGTTACAGTATTATTTTTTGTCCCGTGACTATTGATTAAAAGAAAATCGTAAATACGTAAACCTTCTTACCCGTGAAATGTATTCCGGAGTTTTATACGTCACAATAAAGTCCGTATAGGCTTCTAATAGTTTCAAAACTAAATAAAGCCCTCTGCACGAAACCTATAAAAGTTTGTACCAAAGAAAAGGTTCCCAGCAATAATAACATAAAAAGTTTTTCAAGGGCTAAGTACGCAATTATTTGCCTCGTTCTCGCAAAGCCTCCTGAATTCCTTCGTTATTTACCGTCTGGAGAATGTGTGCTAAAAGTACTTTAAAGAATCATCTTGCAATCCCTTGAACTATTGCCCCCAGATAACATGATGACAGGGCACCTTTCCGTCCTGCCTTATAGCCCGAATTAGACAGATTTTATCCCAAGTTGAGAAAATTGTTTCACGAGATTAGGTCTATGGCTGCCTACCTTTGCAGAAGAGGGTTTATCCTACGTGGAAGGGGTGGGTGAGGAAAATCTTGACTTATCAGACCTACAACTGAATGAACAAGAGGCGAAAAAGGGTAAACAATAACGGCGCCCGAAAGTATTGTGTCCTTTTACACTTCACTTACTTTAAATCGATTTGAGAAGTTCCCAGTGGGCTCCCTGCCGCGTGGCCATGTCCAGGGAGTAGTGTTCAGTGCCGTCCATGTTTTTCCCAAGTCGGACAAGGTTTACATCCTCCGGAGACCGAGGGAACGCCATAAATTCCCAGAGATCACGCAATTTGAATTGGGAAGGCCCCCGGAAATAAATCATCGTTTCGGTTGCCAAAAATTCAATTTTTGCTGCTAAAAAAAGAATTCCCCAAATCGGATGGGAAACAAAGGACGGCCCGTGTGTAGTTGGTACCTACCGCCGTATTGTTGATGCTCTTCCAGAGATAACAACTGCTCGCTTGCATCAGCAGACGTGGCCAGTGCGCACGTCGAAAACCATTTTTAAGTGAAAAATCGATCGGATTTTCTCTTCACCAACACTACCACGGATCTAGTCCCATTATAACGGTGAAAAGCTGGAAAAGTTGACTACCAAAGGCTTGGTGGCTCCAATGTAACGTCTGTGAACCGGGGAAAGCACATGGAACCCGGGAAGTTGGACTGTCTGTGGCTCGAGCTGGGGCTTCGGGATGCCATCACAGAAGAGTACAACGGAGCTTTCCTCCTGTACTAACTTACAAGACACTGGGGGCTTGGGCATGCTAGGAGCCAGGGGGCTTGCACGGCTGCGCCGACCCATATTCACGCGCTCGAATAATGGCCCATAGTGTGAAAGACGGGAACTCTCCCTTTGGACTCTGAGTAGATATGTTTACACGGGAAGCACATTGAAGCGAAAAAGCGATTCCCCAAAAGAGCCCCAAAGAATACCGCGGCTGCACCGTAAGCCCGCTAGAGGAACGCTGCCCGCAACTACAACGACGTCGTCGAGAACCCACTTTGCAAAAGCCCTGCCGCTGTCAGTGTTCTGCTTTTTTTCTCCAGCAATTTTTCGGTAGTGTATACGCGCCTTTTTTTTCCTGTGTCTCGGTACAAAAGAAAATTATCTCGCCTCCGAAGTTGTTTTACCTTCTGGCCAAAAATAATAACGCGTCGAAGAATTTTCCGATCGAGTTCGCGCCCAACTACGAGTAAACCCAGAAAGCCGTTCTCAAACTGCCATCATTGCCAATCGTCGCTCGCCCAAATCGCCCGGATCGAGTGAATTTCTTAAGAAAACCGGACTACCTGTGCTCCCATCGGAACGGTTTGCTGAGTTACCCTGGAAGCAAATTAACCACCATCAGGTGGATTTCGAGGAATTTTTCGCCGATCCGAAACCCTTGCTGCACCTCGTCCTCCGACTAGGAGAAGAAATTAAAATTGTGAAAAACTGCGACATTGCAACGGAAAAGGTCTCGAGCAGTTTCCTGGCTAAATTATAAGTGCTCAGTACAAAAGTAAATATAAAATTTAAGTTGAAACGTCCTTGGAGGACTTATTAGTGCAGATCAGTTCGTGAAAAGGTAAAAAACCCAAGGAACCCTTACCCACAACTCTTTTGCAACAATTTAAGTGAAAATATGGCTGCCGCGCTCCTAGATAAGGCGAAGATTTCCCGAGTTATGTGATTAGATCTTACCTAGGCTCACCGAGGACACCGCTGCAGGGGCCAAGGCTCGTTTTATTTTATTTTCTCCCCCATCAGCAAATTCCTTGTAATAGACGTATATATTTTATCTCAATTTTTTAAGCACCCCTCCCTCCCCGAGCCGCCCCCGCCTAGCCGCCGATTTTGCGTGATACAAAATTAAAGCCCGAGACGAAACCTCCATCAGAGGAGTGAGCTCATACATCAGAGTTCATGAGCGACGTGTGCCCACTGTTCTGCCATTCCGTTGATACATTTGCTCTCTTCCCCCTCTTCAATATTTCTTCTTCCGCTAAAAAACAAATTTCATTTAATTGGCCGTACGTGCTTTCGGGGCTGAATTTGTTGTTTTGTGTGCCCGTTGATATTTCAGGGAGTGATTGATATCCCACGACGACGGGAAGAGTCCGTCCCCGCTGTTGAGTGCAGTAGATGTATGTTTTATAGAATCGGACGCCCCCCCAATATTTCTCTAGACTGTCGTGTGCTTTGATTTTGGGGAACAGCTCCTTTTCCCGTGTGCTTGTTTAGTACGTTGATGTAAATTTTTGCTGCTGAAAGGAACGAATTGCGCAGTGTCTACCTTCATGTGTCCTTTTTGCTCTATGTTTGGGGTCACTATCGCCACCATCTTGGATGAAAAATCGAACTCGTTCAAATTGTGTGGTGTACTTTTAGTCTGTTCTCTTCTATTTCAAATAATCAATTTATGTGTCTACGATGGATGCATTTCTGGTGGTAGATACACCGAAGTATTTCATACAAAAAGTTCTGTATGGTGACTGCTTGTATACTGGAACTAATCATAATAATAATGAATATTAAATATTGTTATTATTAACTGCATTCCATTGGGTAAAGTACTCCCATGTACTTCTGCTCGCACCTACTCAAGCTCTTGCTGGCGAGTAGATGTATTCTACTCTTTCCAAAGCAAACTTGCGTTCCGTTTGGAAACTATTCCTGACTACTTTACACAGCCCAATAAAACGCAGCTATTGACTGCAGTATAGTCTCAATATTTAATTAAAATAATCACTATGTCGGATTAACAGATTGCCTACTGAGCTACTGCAATTTTTTTTGTAGTTAGTAATTTTATTTTGCAACTTTTTTATTATTTTTTTAATTGGGAAAATTTCTAGATATTTTTCTATCATCGCTTCGTAAAAGTTTTTTCAACAGAACCTTCTCTGATATAATCTAAGCTGGGCTAAACGTAATCTAACTTAGCTATTCTAAATTTTGGAAGATATGCTCCTAATTTGCAACCCTGAAAAACTTTAAATACACAATTTCAAAGAAATACCTTGAAGTTGACATTTTTTGGTTGCCATATTAGATCCACTCTCTTGAATTCTCAACTTTACAAGGTGGATTGAAAATTTAATCAAGTTAAGAATTGTTAGTCATCATATTGGCAGATTCGGGGGTATTGATTGCTCTGTTGTAGTCCCGGAGCTAATGAAGTAGACTTTTGTGAACTGTATAAATAATATAAAATAATATAATACAAAATTCGGAAGCACAGGAACAACCTATGCTCAAATTTGTGATTTATACGCGAAGAGCACAGCTAAAACATTCTATCTTTTGCATATATAATATATAAAAAAAAAGTAGAGTATCAGTATACCGAACATCCGTAAAAAGCAGGATGATCACAAATAATAATAGTAGTAGAATTAATGCTTTTGTATGAAATTAAAATTTCTTCCCTCCGGGCTTACCGAGTTATAAGTTTCTGAAGCAAAAGCTCGTTGTAACTTATTTTCATTCATTTTTGCTTACTTCCTCAATGAACACTCGTCCTTTATAGTGTGTTCCATATACTTCTGGATTTCGCAAGAATGGACAAACAACGTTTGCGCTCCTCTTTATTTCCACTAGCTATACTTTAATATTTGCTAATACAATATCTGTTATTTTAATTCTGCATTGAGAAATATCACCAAATAAACTGATGCACCACCTATTCAAATGCACAGTAGTTTCTAGTTTTCCTAGAATTTCCAGGTCATGGGAAAGTGGTCGTAATTAATTACAATTCTTAGAAGAATGAACCTATAAAAACTAATTGACCTGCACGTGTTTCTTTACCCATATTTATGATTTATGACCGTGTACCTATTTAAGTACTCCGCTATTGTGCTAGGCTAGAGTGCTATTGCTAATCTAAATTTCTTAGAAATCCGAAATTCGAATCGTATTGTTCGTATTGAGAGTAATTCGCTTAATCAAATATTCGTTTCGAACACTATCTTGCACATCTCTACCTAAAATGCTTCCGCATCTCATGATAATTGATAATTGGCTAACATACGAGTATACCATAGTAATTTTTGCTCCTAAAATGAGGCCAGAAGAAAACCACATATTTCTGCAATTGTTCCAAAAGAATTGCGCATATATCACAGGAATTTCTGTGATAAACAGCAGTTGTACTCAGCGTGTAAACAAAAACAAATTAAAAGAATGTTTCTGTGCTTGTTCCAATTTTTTCGCTACGCAAGCAAAGAATTGTTTATTTTTTTCATTCGGTAGAGATCTTAAAATCACCTTTGGAATTGAATCACGGTGCCCAAAACGAACTGTTTGCCGGGAATATCTCTCAACTACTCTATTAGTAAATCCAAGTTCTCGATAAAAATAAATCTCGGAGCTGAATACCGCCTGTGCTGTGCCCGCGCTATTCAAGGACTTTTAGATGATTGATGTTGGGAATAATTTAGCGCTTAGTCGACATTGCCGGAACGTAGAAGTAATATATGATAAGAGTTTGTTTAACATATTTCTCCTTCGTGGAAGGTTGGCTGAACTTTTCGAAATGTAGCCTTGTGCATTTGATCGCTAAGGCAATAGAAGACATTTTTATCACCCACCAGATACGTGGGTTACTTTATTTGTTTACCGTTGAGAAAAACATATGGCTTACTTGAACCATAAAAAGTTTAAGGGCGTATAATTCGATTTTATTTTATATCAGGGTGTTTTGCATGAGAAAAACAAAAATTAAGAAAAACATTTAATCTGGAATAACTAATCAATAATCACCGTTTACTTTGGTCGTATGTTGCCAATGCCCTAATATGCCAATTCTAATATTATCTGGTGATTAACATAAAATATATGCTCAAGGCCAAATTTACAAAGGGCAGTTTCTGAATCATCTACTTATTCAATAAATAGATTCGAGGATACCCACAGAGTAATCTTGAACAAATTAAAACCAGTACTTATTCTGGCAGCACTGACAACAATTCCTACTAGGATCATACTCGACAGTGACGGCGATTACACGATTAATTGAATAATTGCGACGTGTCAGTTGTGTCATACTTTCATGTAATAAAAGTAAAAAAAAATCTCGGTTCTTTTCTTCTGTTTGTGCTGCTTTCCTTATTACTTTTTATATGATGTAAACAAGAAAAGACGTGTGGCAATTAACAGAATCCGCACGTCCAATAATGATAAAGAAAGGTCCCTCCTAAGAAATTTACTATTTTTAGGTCGTCATATTGAAGTCTCCATTTTGAATCTGTAGAACTGGGTTCCATATTTGCAATCAGAGGCTCTCGAAACCCTTACATGCCAACTACCATGGAAATCTGACGTGGTTTAGTATTTTGCGTTCGCCATATTGAAGCCGCCATCTTTAATTCGCAAAATTTAGCACCATATATTAAACCAACGACCCCAAAAATCCCCATGTGTGAAATTTTGTTCACATTACGCTAATGCTTGTCACTTTTGAAATCACAAAAAATGAAAAAGCTACCCTAAATCGTAAAAGTCTTATCATATAAGGAAGGGATAACCCAGCTGTGTACACCCAATCCATCCTAACATTCAATAATTCAATTATTCCGAAATCAGGTGAGTGGACCGCCCGCATATAGACTCCTGTGTGAAGAGGAACACGAGAAAGCCTCATCAAGCAGAATACCACAAAATTCCATTTCGAGATATCGAATCCTCGTCTCTGGAGGAGCCATTCAATACCTTGGGGCTTGATGAGATTTTCGCCTCACTCACGTCATTGAATGCATTGACTCGGAAACCGGTCAATGGATTTCGCTTAATTAAAGTGATTCCCCCGTCGAGCGCCTGCAACTATGGATAAATTGGCACCTTAGGAGCCATCATATTAGTACACCTGAGGGAGGTGCTTCCCTACGTCCCAAAGCTCTAGAATTGCTCAAATAATTCTTCCCACGAAAGACGAGAGGTTTTTCAAATGAAGCCAAACCAACAGAAAACTCCAACCGCGGAAAATTTATTGCATGAAAATCCTTGCATTGCCCGCCCGCGCGAGATAAACACGTCCCGAGGGGTGTCACCGTCTCAAGGGAAGGCCGGTAAGAAAACACCTTTCTGTTGCAGCGTGTCAAGTGGGGCTCTCTTGTGACGTGTGTTTGACAAAAAAAAAAAGTTAAGTTACGTGCACCTGTCATGCCGTGCCATGCCACCCCACATACATACATTCAGTTCGACCGCGGACTGTATCTCTAGAACTAGTCAGTCACTTGGGGACTTGGGCACTTTTCGTGACTGCCTCGAAAGTTCATCCGGCGCGGCGTACCGGGAGCTTTTCAACTATGGGGTGATGATGGAAAAGAGACGAATCCGTCAGCGGCGCCGGGGGGGGCAAGAGACAAACAACTGCAGCCGGGAGCAGGCGGTGGATCCGATGCTGCTTCAGGATCTGGCTATGGTGGAGCAGCGACCAACTTCCATCACGATTTCCGGGTCAAGGTTGAAAAGCTCCATCTAGCTTGGCTTGGCGTGGACTTCTCGACGGATAGTTCCCCGGTTTGGGTGCGAGTCGCCAGCTGACGCTTATTAATTCCAGGAGCCAAAGGGGTTCTTGTTTGTGATTTTATTCTTCAGTAGGGCTCTATTTTTAGGGATACGTATACGGGCGCGGGAGCATTGAGGTGACAAGCCAGTCGGCAGCACGTACATGCTTGGCTTGCTTACTTGGGTGACTTGGGTGTAAAGTGGGTTAATTTGGGCGCTCCTTAATATTTGGTTTCTCGAGGCACTAAAAGCTCTCGAAAAGCCCTGCGCTAGGTCCTTTTGTAAGTGCTGCCGAGAGACTTGTCCACAATGCGTGCCCAAGCATATGAGGGACAAATTACAGACTGCAGATTCAGAAGGGCATTGCGGCGCCACGTTTTAATTAACATGTTAAATCCTTCAATTTCAATTTTAATGCAGCAACCACTGCGGATGTAATACGGGGAGGGAGGACATTCGGGTTACTGATTTCGGTTCGGTGGCTCTTCTTCACGAGTTTCCTTGAAATTGAATTGTGTGTTATATCCAAGTCAAGAAAGATATCCAGTGTGCAAATTCGATGTATGAGATTGCTTGGAATTTCTTTTTCGCCCAACACATAGGATGGAGGGTTGATAAAAAAAAAGGAGAAATATCCTAAATGCTTGTTATTGAACATAATTTCACTAAAAATTTTGTTGATTTTCTACAAATTATCTCTATGAAACATTTTATATACGAAAGATAATTCGTCGCTAGTGGTATCATATCTACGAGCTCCCTCGGGAGATGGGGGACGTCACAGTACGGCGTAAAGTGGTAAGATTTTAGAAACTGTTGTTGATGTGCATTAAAGATGGCCGCTGATTTAAAACATGGCATCCTGTTTAGAAAATTCAAGATGGCGGACTTCAAAATGCGAGGGGCGTTCACAAAATAATTATTATAATAGTTGGGGTTAAGACATAGAGAGTAAGGTGGGTGACCAAAAGTGCCCCATTTAAATAGTGCGGTCAAATTTTAAATTTGATTTGCTGAATGAGGTCTTCCATTGTCGTGCAGATAGGCAACATTGCGATACAATTTTCCATAACTTCATAATATCGTTAAGTATTAATTGTAGTTTCCCATACGTACGTCTTGGTTATTTCAAAACATTGTGGCCATCAATTTATCAGGCCTGTTCGATGTTTGTTCTGCTATACTTGATCTTATCTGCTCAAAATCGAAAGGTTTCATGAGAAAGTAATTAGCCCCTCAATGTAGGAAAAATTCCTTATAAATTTATTTTGCTCTTTGCTTTGAAAAAAAGAATTGTATTAACCATGAATATCAATGCAGTGCGAAAAAAGTTGAAAATTAAATTAAAAACGAAGACCTTGAACAACTTATTATTCCACCGCCAAATTCGTCTGAAGCAATTAATCAGCTAGTCATGGACTGAAGGAAGTGTACTACTCAAAACTTTTGCAATATTTTCGCGGCATATAATCATATTATTCTGGAACTGTTTCGTGGCAAAAATATTCAAAAATTATGGATGTTGTGCTGTCCATCCATCACTCATTCCGCTATAACGACGCACGATCCTTGGCTCAACTTGGCAAATCTGAAATTAAAAAAAAACCGCATGAGCTGCACTGACGTGATTAATGGTGCTAATTGAGGATTCCTGCCCAAGTGCCCAGCAGACCTGCTCAGCACAAATCAAGAGATGCGAAGCAATTTAAAGATTTGACTTCGCATTCTGATCGTTGCATAATTCATGAGAGTGCATCCACCAGGCTAGGCGGGGAGCAGAGTACGTCTCCTTTTATCCGTGGGCCAGCCGACCGAGTGCGTCCCAGCTGAGCGTGCTATTTCTAATTTCCACATTCAACTCCACTCGGTCTTGAGCGGGAGCTCCTCGCATTACACAACTCCCCATAAATCATAATCTTCCTTTGCTTCTTGCGCCTCTGCACTCTGTTTATCCTCTCAAAAGGGATTCAAATTTATGAATAATATTTCACGCTGTTTTCCAGACCAAACAATGCATGCAGAAAATCATAACACGAGAACAGAAGGCGCCTTCGCGCCACTTCAGTCGCCACATTTCGAGTAAACATGTTTTCACAGATTCGCCTCCTCTTGTGTCTTTCTGTGGACCTCTAAGCATCCGACGCAGAAGAAAAGCCCCGTCCTATTGTCTGGGCGATGGAAACAATTTTCTTTCGCTTCGGTTTCATCGTTTTTTCCCGCCTTTCTGTTGCAACGAGAAAAGCGGAGAGACCTTGTATCTGATCTTAATTATCTTCTTGAGAAACAGGCGGCTACAGCAGTTGCCTAAGAGCTGTGCCCCAACAGCATTTGCCAGTAGTTTCCCTCAGGGCGCGATGGCTCGAAAAACAGTTCACGCCCAAAATAGCATGTTTCTGCACTTTGCGGAAGTTCCAATTCGCGGAGTGCGTGAGTCTGTTTTGGTTCACTGAACGCACAAATTTAGAGCAACCGAACGTTTTGATTGCGCCTATTTTCGATGGCCGAACAGGCCGCCGCTGCTGGGGTTTGTTTTGGTGCACAAGACGGTGCCAGAAGTGTTTTTAAATAGTCTTAACTAATCGCAGCTGCCCACCGATGACGGTTGGGATTTAGACAGTTTTTTTCGTTGTTGTGGGGGAAAGTTGAAAAATTGGGCAAGGTATGGGCCGGGTTGAGCCAATTTGAATTTGGAAAAAACTTTTTGCTACTTGGCTGACAACTTTCACAGTCAAGCAGAGATAGATACTTGAGGAGTGCTTTTAGGTAATGGTTAGCTTACATTATTTTCAAATCGCTCAACTACTTTAGTTGCCTAGAAGTTCTGGCAAAAACAGCAGAAAAAAATTATGAAAGTCCCAAAGGCCGGAATTAGAACAGGATTACGATAATCCATCTAAGTAGTTGAACTGCAATCAATTCGCACGTCTTATTTGAATTACACTGCTAGGTGTTCTTAGTGACACACATCTCATATTAAATAATTCAAAATTCTAGTTATTTTGGGAGATAAAAAAATTTTTAAATCGTGCTGAATAGCATTTTTTTTTATATAATTTTTGATTCCTAAGTTCATCCCAGAGAAACAATATTCAAGGGCCAATTTTTTTTTTCGTTTTTAAGTAGTAATTGTGCCGATAAGCATTTTAAAGTGCAATAAAGCAGTTTCGATAAAAAAAAATTCAAAGCTTCTGCTGTTTTCCGACCTACTAACCGTAATACGAGTATGTTGTATGAGGGACATCGGAATGGCAGAATGGTCGAAATAACTACAATTAATCTTCTTGTAATCCGCAACGACTTTCCTTCAATAAATGGCAGCCATAAACTTGATCGTCATCAAGCAAACGCTTGCGAAAAAATTGTATCATGCAAAATCCCCGGCGAGTAAACGACTTGTATGCTTTTAATTCCAGGGCAATAGGAAACAGATAAAAAACATAAACTTAAGTGCGAATTGTAAAAGTGTACTCACGTGACTTTGTCAAAAAGCCGCCGCTCTCAAGTGTTCGCCACGCAAAAGCTAATAAAGCGGAAGTGAACAAACGAAATAAAGGTGATAAAATAAAGTAGACAGCCCTCCGCACGATACCAGAGCAAAGTAGCGGCCCCCTTGCCCACTTTTGTTTGAAATTTATTTTTGGAATGATTTCCAATCGAATTACCCACGAACTCGCATCGAGCGCACATGAATATTTGATGGTGGTAAAACATGAGCACCACTGCTGCTGCTGCAAGTGGATCTAAGAACTTTGCACAGTATCCTTCGAATGGTTCTCCGCACTCACCACCCCCGAATGAGTCTGGCTCGGAACGCTTCATCGGGACGTCAGCTGTTATTGGTTCAGGTCAAGGGGTCGGAAAGGTTAGCGGCGTCGTTGTCGGCGGTGGTGGAGGTTCTGGCACCAGAGGAGATTCCCACCATCAAATGAATCAAGACCTGCCGATCTTGAAGCCGGATTTGCTACTCAATGATACGGGACTGTTCACGGTCTACTGCTTCATTAAGAATTTTATTGGGTAAGTGATTGACTGGATTACTCTTACTTTATGGACTTTTCGAAGTACAAAAAATTAATAAATAAAAATAGTGAATAAATTACACGGCTCGATCAAGATCACTAGAGAAAACGAAAGGAACGGTTTACAGCTGGCCTCTAAAAAAGTTAAAAATTTTAATATTAGTTAAAACCCAAGAAATTGTTTCCTTTTTATAAGTGTAACTCGTAATATGTAGTTACCCTTTCCCTGGCCGGATTCATTGGTTTTTGCAGAATATTTCTTATGTGGTTTTTAAGAGAAACATCTTTGCGTGCAACGATTAAATGAAACGCTAATCAACGGAAAAGACGTGAAATGCGCGAAGATTCAAATGTAGCAGGTATCTTGTTTGTATAAATTATTTTTTGGGATGGATCTACTTAAGCACCGAAAAAACATAAGAATTATAGAAAGTCAAGGGCAATATTTTGAATTTGCGAATCCAAGAACATTAAAAATTTATATTGAATTTCATAGAACTCGACAAAAAGGGGTTTTCGGGGTCACTGGTCTTAAATCTGGTGTCCGATTTTACAAACCCAACTCCAAGATGGTGAAGTGAAAGCAGTTTAAGTCAAATTAACTCCAACATCTTTTTTATTAAATTAAAACATTAAAACAATTAAAACATACAAAATTCATTATTTGTGTTGTATAGTATTTATGATAAGTTTCAAGTATTTCTCAAGTCTTAGCCGCGCTAAAACGAACTGCTTTGAGATTTTATATGACAATTTCCGAACACGGTGACACTGATAACAATATTTCTCTCGCAAAGAGTGGATAGAAATAGCCGCCTTTGCGCTCTACAGTGACACATAAGGTAAAAATGAGAAGATATTGCACTTGCCCTGAAGAACTTGAAGCTAACCTTTTTATACGCAATTATGTCACAATAACCGTCTGTAATTACCCCCAACTTGCGGTAATAGCTGGTCTCGAGTGAATATTTAAATAAATTCAGGCAAATTTATGCCTACCGCAAACACTTTGGCTTTATTCAGAAAATAAATTAATTCGTTGCACAAAACATCCATTAAGGTGCCTATCCTCACCAGCGGAACGGTGAAAATATATTGCATGTGACGCAAACCATCACCGCAAATAGTTTCATCTTCGCGGCAGTAATTGCAAAGCAAAACGATCCAAAAAACTAAGAAATCATAATAAAATTGTTTTTGAAGCAAAAACTACACAAAGGCGACTGATGTCACCTTCAGGAGTGCCATCGTCGGAGAGGTTTTACGAGAATCTGAATTAGCTCGGTTCGGCGGCTTGAGTGGCACCCAGAGGAAACTTGAAATAACTTTTGGCAAGCCATCGACCACTTTGCTAATAAAGCAACAATCCGCAAAAATCGATTATTTGATTGGCCATAAACTTGACTTCCGATGTGACAGTCATTAGGTCTGCTTCGGTGCCTCTGTCGCTGAGGAATAGTAACCAAGACTCCGCCGGGAGAGGGGAGGATGAGATATCGGACAGATCGGTGCCGGACTGTATGCGCCTTCTTGGACACTAATTACTTGGCAGTATAAAGATTGGGAAAACATCTCGCTAAATCATGACCATAACTACTTGGCAAGAGGGCGGCTGGTGGATGGGTGGATGTCTTAACGAGTTTTCGCCGATGATTAAAATTATTCCAACCCCTACGCGTCGGGCATCGCATCTTAATTTCGATTTGAAACCCCGCCAGAGGTTATTTTCACCAAAATTACTAAGACGCTGCTCCGGAAGGAAACGGAACGAATTGTTGGTAAACAAAATAGCGAGCATTTCGCCACCTCTGGGGGTAAATAAAATCGGATGCCCAGGAAATGAAGCAAATAGAAGACCGGGAGGCCCAGATTACTTTTAAAATATTATTGCGCTGACAAAATTCCACGCTGGATATAATCATCACCCCGTGCGGAAAATTAAAAAGCTCCGTCGTCATCTCATCGGCGATTCGGAAGTAATTTGGGATCAGTTGCTGTCGAATTAGCGATAAATTTATGGGAAGTTTATAAAAGGCGAAGAAGGAAGACAGGCGCTTTTGTTTGGCCGGAAGTCTTAATTGTGTGAAGCCGGAGTTATGAAACGCAAATTAAACGTGACGCCGCTGCTTACGTCAACTTGTTTGTCGGTGAGATGCCCGGTCTTTAGGGTACTTTCAACTTTAATTACCTTCGACATTATAGTCGCAATCGTTCGGAAGAAGTTACACGATTCAATGATTGCAATGTACGCATCTTTGGACATCGGATAAGTCCAAATTAGTCGTATGCGTCAAAGTTTCGGGTCATAGTTAAAAAATAACTCTAGGCTAATCTAGGACATAGATTACTAGATTTGCATGTGAACCTTGAGAAAAGGTTTAAAATATTTATGAAACTAGTTATTACGAAATCAAACAAAAACAAATTTTGAATATTTAAATAAAAGCCTTTAGAAATACAGCTCACGTAAACGGATTACCAAATATCATTTACAGCATTCAGAGAAAGATCGTTTGTATTACACCAGTTAGTTAACATATCAAGTCATTTCGGAGGTTACCTCAAAATACTGAGGATTCAACTGAGGCCAATAGCTTCAGGTCATGAGCGGAAATTAAACATTTAGTAAAAGAGAATATCTTAACAATATATTTGATAAAAATGATAAAGAATAGAGGCCAAAGATGACTACATTTCATAAAAGGGCAAGATTTCCCTCGCCCATTTCGCAGTACCCTTTTAACGTTTTAGGCGTAGGTACCGTACCTGCATATGAAAATTAAAATGATCAACACCAGAATGGTGGTCCCATTAAACCACAATAGACTTCTACTTGATTTATCTTCCTGTGTCTGTGTAGATTCTAGAAATGCGGAAAAGTTCCATGCCCTTTGCAACTAGCATTAATTACCGGCACAAAAAGAAAGCATATCAATTTAATGGCCAAAGCGGGTAAATTCTCGCCTTGCCAATTAAAGTAACCCAATGGCTGAAGTGCTCCTTCGTTTGAAGACGATGGCATCTCTAGGCTTCGTTAAATTGATTTGGAAAGTTCGAGAGTCCCCAGGACAGACAGCGACGTTGGCGGCGGCGGCGACATGGCTTGCAGTGTTTTATTTTTAGCTCAATTTCCATTATTAGCAAGGCCCTTTAAGTGAAGCTATTGATTCTCTGAAACAGTCCATGTCCGCGCGCCGTACTTGATTCGATTGATTGAAATCGCTTTTGATCCGAGAGCAGCCAAACCGATTAGGTCTCGGTCTATTAATGCAATTTGGGATGCATCTCGAATACAAGGAGAAAATTTCTTTCAATTTATTTGGATTTATAGTTTATCGCTACTTGCTTCACTACTACAATGCTAATAAATTTTTTTCTTCCTTTCAGGTAAGTGCATACCTCGACAGTGCAACCTTACGTAAGTACCGACTCACATTTTCCAATTAAAAGACAACAGAGGTGAGAAATGGCAGCAGAAACGAGATATCTGCATGGCCAGGCGACTATCGAAATCGGGCCGCACGAAGGCTGACTTGTTTTCTGAAAATATGTCGAAATGACACGAAAAATTAATTAATTCATCCATCACTGCGCCATGAACCGCGAGTCGAAGCGATCCGTAGCTCGCGCGGCTGTGCGAACAAGTCCCCGGCGATGTGTTCATGCGATTAATTCTTGAGATTAACAAAAACGGCGACGAAGATTGTGGCGATGGGACGGGGAGAGTAAAAACCCCCCAAGAACTGTGTCGAAACGAAAAATACGCGTAAGTGCGAGCGCAATTTTTCCCTTAAACATCGCGTCCTCATTCCGCTGCTCCTAAAAATAGCTATCAACCGGCGCGAGATATTCGACCCGACCGAATATTGAATTAGAGACTAATGGCGGTTTGTAATAAAAAAATAAAATGAAATAGAAATAAGTAAAAACGAAAACGAACTCCCTCTCTGATTAAATTATTCTTAGTTTTCCCTTCAACTGAGATGTCGCCCGAGCGCGGTGACGACCTTATAATTCTGGGCGCGCAGAATTATGTCGAGATTGTGAGCAATTGCAAATTAGTAGGCAGCGAATTTCCTCATAAATTTCTTTGACGAGAAGGAGGTCGTCGGTTGTCGGTTGTCGGTCGTGTCGCACTGCAAAGCAAAGCCATAAAGCGCTTCGAGGCAAACGCCAGTCGAGCTGAACGTTGTAATTCGCTCGAGGATTCCTTGGGAGGTTTCCTTGGTATACTAACTTTGTGTGTGCAGGAAAATTGGACGAAATCTCAGAGTTAATTATTGACGCAAGACGCAGTCTTGCCGGGGATGACGGGAGGAAATAGGATGTGACTGGTGACATCGTTCGGTGGTTGGATTCATAACAGGCCACTGCGCTTTAAATAGAACGCCTCTTGGGTAGTATGCTGCATATGAATCGCAAATTGGGGAAACTTTATAGCCACTGGGCCTCTGGTGTAATAACAGTATTTTTTTTCTTTTTGTCGTCAAAACTCAATTCAAGTTGAGGTTTTGAATGTGTTTCTCAGCTCCCACGACCGGGAAAGTGATTTACCCGCAATCACTGGTCAATTCAGAACTTCAGATATATGATCACTAACTCCATAGTTTCAAGGCTTGTGCGGAAGGTAGCACCATCCTGGTGTAAAGAAACATCAATCAATTTACAACCAATGCCTTGATTATAAGCCACAAATAATCAGTTAGCATTGTTGGGAAATCCAATACAATCAAAATAGTCATTCATTATCGTTAATCGTATAATTTTTACTTGGCAAGTGATAGTTGTAACATTTACATTTGAAAATCAGGGCATCCTTTACTATCGACGACCTAACCTTCTTCGATTATAATTTTCTATCTTTCACATTATGGTGCACAGTATCGATATTTTCGGGCGTCCGAGCGCTACGTGGCCTACCAGAACTCACACGGTCCTCGCCGAGAAGCGCGGCTAGGCCCAGTTGGTACGGGACGCTGCCGCTGGAATTTGTACTGACATACACATTATGTTAAAATTGCTGAGGTAATAAGTCCCCAAGAACATTGATACGATTAATTATTCTTGATGGAATGAATAGAACGTATAGCGGTCCATTGTTTATTCTCGTGTATTTTGCATCTGTTTTCAGCATTATTTGTAAACTATTTGCAAAACTTATCGACGTCTTCCAATAGAGTAATACTTGTACCGCCTTTGAAATTAGCGACCCTAACTTCTACGTAAAACTAAAGAAACATATATATACAACATATAAATAAATGCTCTATCGAAAGCCACAACTTCGACCAATCTTTCAGGCAATAATTGGATTCCACGCTGGTAGAAGCCTGGTTGTTTGGAAGCTATGCAGTTGTCAAACCAAGTTTTGAAGATTTTTTTAGAAGTGGATTGAGTGGATTGTTATCCAAACGCCACGCCTGTTGGATTTATTTATGAACATGTGTTCTGTCATTGTTGTGTTGTAAAATTATCTTTTCTATGTTCATCTAAAAACAACTAGAAACTTTACAGTGAAATTCTCTATCCAAAACAGATATGGGGTCAATTTTACCCCTTAAACATTTTATAATTTCTATCTCACCAGGTATATACGTATAAAATGGCTTATGCAATTTATTTTTGCTTGTTTCATGATTTTATCTAATTTATTTAACTAATGAACTTGTTGACGTCACTGGCAATATTCAGAGAAATTTTGCGTTTTATTGGACGTGTTTTGCTGAACAGGAATTTACCAGTTCGCGCTTGAATTCCGCATTTACGAACTAACAAGCACTGATAATATCACAAAATAGGATCTACGTATCTCAGCCAATCGAGACCCCAATCAAGGTGACATGACTACAATTATCGCGACACTATCTGTTGCCTTACAAATTCTTGCAATTTCCTTTAAACAGGAAGCTTCCAGAGTATTTCAATAGATTTGAAATTGTTGCTTTGGAAGAAGCAATGCCTGACAGGTTGTCGCTTCTACTGAATTTCAATTAGGACGTGTCAATCAGTTTCAGCCATCCGTTTGCAATGTTTGCTTTATGGTGCGATTTATCGGATGATAACACCATTCCTAGCGGACATCTGCATATGCCACTTTTCATCACTGCATGCATTGGTCCCTTCGTGCTCGGCTCAATTAAGAAAGCAAGCTGGGAAACAGGGAAAATTAAATTGAATTCACGTAACCCCGAGCTCGTTCCTCCCATGTAACGTGTCTTGTCACACCGATGGCTCGGTCCGACAGCACCAGAAAGACCAACCACTACTCAGCCTGGCAGTCATGTAAAGTTACGTAACTATGACAGGCAATTTCTCAGCGTGTTTTTTAATTTTGGCGAAATGCGTTCCATCCTAGCTCCCTGGGACGCAGTGGTTGGCTGGCGGGGATAGGTCGGGGTTGACGGTAGGCCTGGCAACCGAAGTAATCGCGAAGACTACGCAACTTTGTGCCTCATTTTCCCTTCCGTTATCGCCGCGCCGTGCCATCAATCTAATTGGATGGTAGCAGCGACCAAACTAAAATAAAAAAAAATGGAGTAATGAAGCCGCCTGTCGGACAGGAGAAAGTAAGTCCAATGTTAGCATAATGCGCGATGGCTGCCTGCGATTAGAAATGATCGATTCGACCGTCGGCCTGGCTAAGGGGCCAATTTGGGAGCTCTATGCAAGCGGACGTACGCCTCATGAGCCAAGAAGTCGCGAATGCGACCGGGAGGAGCTGGTCGAACCTTGGAACGATACAGGTGATAATCGGACGATTCATTAAAAACCAATTTGAGACGACGTGTCTCGAATGGACGGCATTACACAGGGAATCAATGTTCGCGCGGCAACACCTACCTGGCTTTTTGCACGTGATAAATGAGTTATTAATTTCAGAGTGCTTTCGCCAGATTCGCATGCTTTGCAGAGACTTTTGAATCGTATTTACCTGTTTACAACTTAAAAGCATTCCTCGAAATCTTTTGTATCGCTTTTTGTCGAAAGGTCACAGTTTCGTTACGAGACGTAGGGAAAGCTTGTAAACTCATCGGACATGTTATGCGTTCGACAATAACATTTTTATCCGACGAATGGATTCTCGAGACACATGAACTCATTCAACTTTAAACTTTTTACAAGTTCCTTTACTTTATAACTAAGAAAAATAATCATTTCGCTTACATAAATACATAATTAGTTAGGTTACAGAAATAATTAATTGATAATTGGACGCAAGTAGTCTACTGGTAAGCTTGCTAGACTGCCGATCCGAAAGTGCTTTTATCTTAATAATGAAATCAAACTCGCAAATGCAGTTAAAGATATTTAAAAAAAAAAGAAACCTGTTGTCACAAAGAAAATTCCACTTTTGCTATACGACTAAAGGTGGTAACACATAAAAAACATAAAGTAACGACACAACATTTCTGTAGCAGACACAAAAAGCTTTTAAAAAGCTTCGAAAGTGGCTTTTCCCCATTTGCGACATTGTCATGTCATTTGGACTAAATTCGTCCGCCATCGACCTCTACCATTTTGTTACTACATTATTTTAGGTTGCTGTTTAATTTAAATAAGATTTTTATAAGTATTGTTCAAAATTCAGGGCTGTTCAAATGCAAGAAAACAATTAAATTTTTAAATTTTGTGTTGCAATTTCACATTCTTTCAGCAAATTTATTGCAATTGTTTTCAGAGGTAAAAATCGAGTTCAAGAACACATATGTTTTTTATTAAACAATTTAGACAATCATCTCCTAGAGAAGTGATCAAAATTTCTCAAAATGAGGCCATGCGTGTTTTTTTCCCCCCACAAAATTATTGTTTCTTTGAATTTCTATCACTTGTTTAATTTTTGAGACAATAACCGTTCATTAACTAAATATCGTCTGCACTCGAAGGAAAGTAGAAACCGCTTGTTTACCAGACATGTTGATGATTCAAATATTTGCCTTAATTTTTTACAATTTGTGTGTCTGAGTTACCCAGCGAAAGAATAAAGTGCCCTCGATATCGTGTTCATGCAAACACTTGCATTTGTTCAAATAGAAACATTTGTGGGGGAAAACCACTGGTTTCACGATTAGTTAGCACTAAAAAATTTCAAATATTCACTTGTTTTCAACAATTCTCGATGGCATGGATTGATTTAAATCGAATCTTTTTAATACGTTGTAGACACATCTTCTAGATGTTCACCTTATAAGAGTCTTCACAAATGGGCGCCTAAATTTAAACGCGATCGTACGTACTTAAGTTTAGTTCATACCTTCGTTTAAGAGAAATTATTAAAAAATGAATGAAAAAAAGTATGTCTTCCCCTTTATCTACGAAGTTCCTTACCTGAAAATGTTGAACATTTTGGTAGATATCGCGATGAATAAAGATTACAGGAACAATCGTTTTAATTTTTACTATGTCCCTGACTATCATAATTGACATTGACTGGCCAGATAAGGAATCCTCAGTGCGTGAATAAAACTCGAGATTGAACGGCCTTTTTTGAATTCCAAGAAAATTCAATGTTTTTATTAAAACTTTTCCTTAGGCAATGGACAGCTAAACGCTTTACTAGTTACCTAACGAATTCTTTTCGGCTCCAGACTACCAATTTTCGTTGATAACTACTTTGACGTGAAACTAATATCTACCGTCTTACATATGTATAAGACCCTCGTGGGATTCTTTCAACAAAATCAGAAGATAAAAATAAGATCAATTTTCAAAGTCTTCAAATGCCCCTGTCCCGCGGCAAATGTATTCAGCCAAATTCGTCCATTAGCTATGCAAACACGCGCTGCCAATTTATTGCATTTTTTGCACTTTTTGCCGTCATTATCGAATTCAATGTCAGACAAAAGATATCACAACCGCTCGGAGCGATAACAAATCCCCTCCATTTCTGGCAATCGTAATAAAAGTGCAATCACGGCAACTGCACAGATCGATTAAATCCGCGAATCGGTCCATTAAAGATGAAGCAGGTGCTTGGGGCGATGTGAACTCTTTGCACTCCTTCTACGTCCTCGCGGTCGGCGCAATTAAGTTGCGACACAGTTTTCTGAAGCGAAGTCGATTAACATGGAGGCAGAGGTAGCTCTCACGGTGAGCTAAATCCATTTTTCTGCCATGAAATGCTTTTGTTCGCGGGATGTTATTTTTTTATTTTTTCGGGGTTTTTTTTTACTCCGAACAATGCTAACATATTTCGCTGGCAATTGTGGGGTCAAGACAATTTTTATATTGCTCTTGAAGGAGTCAAGGAAGTTTTTTAAGTGAAACTTCTTTTCCAGAGGGTCTCTCGCATGACATCAAGTCGGTGTGATGATAAGTAACGATTTGCACGTTGCACACAGTCGTTCCTCCGCCTGGCCTGGCACATACTGCCATCTGACAAGTTAATATATTATATCGGTTTAATCAGTCGTTTTCTTCATTGTTATTATTAATAATTTAAAATTTTACAATGTCAATCAAACAAAATAAGCAAACACAGAGTTAACTCACCCGAAGTTTCACTTAGACCGACTGTCCCAGCTAGAATCAGTTTACTTTCTAATTTAGCATTTATAGGTAATGAACTCTGTCCCAAGTCATTTCACACGTTCTTTCCTCCTAATGGTCGTCTGTTTTATAACAAATGGTCTGTGTGGTCACCAATCACCATTTCCTGCGATATCTGATTGAAGGTTTAATTTTCCTGGGGTGCAATTGACGCTTTCCTCTGCTTAGGATGGACGCTGTGGAACTACTTCTTGGAAACAATTATCACAGCATTTATTACCTCTTGTTACATGCTACCTGATGACGGAAATAATAATTGAAAAACAGGGGAGCTAAAAATTCCCATTTTCAAATTTCGGGCCATTTAAAAAGGGACACTTGATTACCCTCATTTGCAAAAATATTGAATAAAACAAAGACTTGTAATTTTTTTAATAGTTTTATTTAATGTCAATATTTTGTAGGTTGTCCGTTTTTACGTACAACTTCAAACAGTCTATTTGGTAAAGAGTTATACAAACTTTTTAGATAATCCAAAGAGATTTCTTTGAAAGCTTCATTTATGGCTGCAATAAGACTTTCTCTGCTTTCAAATTGCTTTCCTTCTGCATAAATTATTCGTGAAAGCCATCTCCAAACATTCTTAATAATGTTAAGATCGGGAGAAAGAGCTGGCTAATCCAGAATTTGTACATTTTGGTCAGCAAACCATTGTTTTACACTTCTTTCTGTATGGATGGGTGCGTTGTCTTGCTGGAAAATCCATCGTTGACCATTGAACATTTCATCAAAATTGATTATTTGGATTTCTAAGAGTTTGATGTAGTCTGTTGACGTCTGCCGACCTTCTAGAACAACTAAATCTATCGCGCCATTATACGAAATTGCAGCCCATAGTATAACAGAACCAACAGCGGTATGACGACGGGACAAAAACAGCTCAGATTTCCTCAAATCATGGAAATAATGCTGAAAGCCATCAGGTCCATCCAAATTATATTTATTCTCATCAGAAAAAATCAATCCCTGCCACTCCTCCTTCCAACTTAAGTGAGAACGACAAAATTCTAATCCGCCAACTTTATGCCTCTGAAGTAAATGTGGTTTCTTTTGAAGTTGTTGCCATCAGAGATGCGGACACTGTTGAATTACTTGACTATTCGGACACTGGCTGAAGCTCCGACTTTTTCTTTTATTTTGCGTACGGTTGCTGCAGAATTTGACGCTGTTGTGGCTCTTGCAGTGCGGCCTTTTCGGTTTTTTCCGTAATTTTCGGGATCTTTGAGGAAGTTGTTGATTGTCCAAGGATCTCGTCTAATTTTTTTCGCAATTTCTCTATTTGAAAAATTTTCCTGCTTTAATGCAAGAATTTTGCCCATTTCTTTTTTTGTCAGCGTTTTACCACGACCCATCTTTGCTACGACGCAATAAAAATTTAAGCAACTCAGGCAAATAAGAGAAATTTCAGAAGTGTTTTGACGATTAGAAGAAACGCTTTATTCAAATATGTTGACTTAAAAAATTTATTCATATAAACACCAAGGAAAATGTCTTCTTAAGTCTCTAGAATTCAACCAACAAATGCAAATGCAATGATAAATAATTAGCAACGCATACAAGAACGCAATGCAATAACTGGATTTCACTTCTGTTTTCGTTTTTGTGTCTTTCAGATCGATAGAATTTTCAGAAACACCAAGCAAAGAAAGCATTTTATTTAAAATATATTTATAGTATATTTCATAAATTCATGGAGTAAGCTATCAAAATTAATAAAGGGCTTAATAGGCACCGTTTTTCGTCTGCTATTGCGTGCCACTTCAAAAACCTTTAAAAGGGATAGAGCATCATCTGCATAAACACTCTGCCACATTTAGGGCGATTCCGACGAAGTTTTAAATTTTTTTACCCACATTTTAATAACTGCTCGGTGTTCCATCTTGTGGCAATATATGCTTATTTATGTATATCAACTTTCATACTTACATACTGTTTTTATTTGTAAACATATTTCTCTGAATGAAGGGAGAGCGATACAATCTAAAGACGTTGGATAAACAATTCCCCGGAAAGTTCTTTGAACCGCAGTTTTGCCGTCTTCCTTTTAGGGTGCTGCTGCATTAAGCGATAATTCGCTCACCCGGAGCGGATGCATCTAATTTGCATATTGAAAATAATTTCCAACAACTTCCGACACTCATTACGAGTAATTCGACTAGAAAGAGTGTGCCGCCCGCAGAATATAAATTACTGTCCAACTGTGGTAGATAAAATCTCGCGGAAAAACGTGTCATGTGCTTTTGGATCGCGGCAACGCTCGGGGTGCACCTGGCCAAAGGTAAACTTGGCGGGAATCCATAATTGCGGGGCCACTCGATAAAGCATTTTTCAGCTGACGATAAATAATCGCAACTCCTGTATAATCCAAACAAGCCCGATAAGTTGCCATATCGGAAATCAAGGCACACCACACCAGTGGGGGCGAGTGCATTTCTGTGCACTCTCGAGCATTTCACCGAGCAAAGCACGACGCAAGTAATTTCACCTTCAATTTATATTCCGTTCGCAGTCTCCACCCAAAGACTCCTGATACACGTATCGTTTGAGATTTATGTCCCGCTGGCAGCGCTCAATTAATTAGACTCGCCAAAATCACTCAAACGATTTTGTAACGACCTTCCAAACACCTTGAGAAGGCGGGAAGAAAAAACGCGTTTGTTTATCGTCTTCAGCCGGGGTAGCAGCACTATCGGAAAGTTGTTCGTTGCGAACGCGCCGTGCCCCGTCTCTTGTTTTTCTGATAACTCAATCGAATGGATTCGATCAGCTCGACACCTTAGAGCCATTTCTGAATTGATCGACGCTTTTTACGCGATTCAAAAGCGCTCGCGGACGCTTCGGTCGCCGCGTCGTCGTTGCAAAAAGCAATTTTCGACCAAACTAATTGGCTTTCGCCGCTGCCGTGGAAGACGCGGACGCGGTTCCCATCTGCTCGCCAGCTATCGTCTTGATCTGAATTGAAAAATATTTTGCATTGTCGCACGGGTTGACGGGTCCATCACACGTTACGTATATGTTGAGATTGTTTTTGGTCGATTTAATAACAGCCCAGTCGAGCTCTCGCGAGGTATCTGTGCGCGGATGACTTTTGACCGCGAGTGTGAGATTTTTATGCCAACGTAGGTGGGCACCTACCGGCTAGTGTAATCAGTGCGTGCGTGTTGGTTGAGTTAATTGGAGCATCGCATAATGGGCTTGTCACCCGACGATTGCTGCACCGGCCGCAACAGCATGTCCGAGCAGCAGGCACAACTAATCGCCTCCCAGGTTGCATCGAGCTACTCGCGGTCTCACAACCAATTCACGGGAACCTACCCGCCCCGGGAAGTCAAAGTGAACCTCCACCGGAACATCGTTCGAATGTTCAGCGAAGTCGAAGACGAGTAAGTAACAAAGTAGCGGTAGACACACCCCGATACGGAAGTGTCCGCGATAAGACAATTATTGCACTAATCGGCATAACAGCCGTCTCCCTCCCCTTCCGCCCGCCATCCATTCCGGAATCAGCGGGTCAAAGAAATATTATTGTGGCAATGAAGCGCCCGCCACCAGTCACGACTTCATACGACTGCTGGGGCCGTTAAGAGAGCGCGACACGGGTACAAGAAATGTTTCTTGGCCGATGCATGCTCCGATATGTAAACAGTCCCCACGAAGAGTTAATTTATTCAATTGTTTTCGGTGTGCATGTGCCGCTGCTCCAACTCCAAAGCAAAGAGCCTCCGACCACCTGTTGGCTGCAGCGCCTTCCTTAGCAAAAAGCGAGCGCTCGCTCGGCCGTACCTTAAGACAAGCAAACCCTGATCTGAGTTTAAATCGTTTTTAGAACTGTTACTTGCATTTATGTTCCTTTTGTGCTCGGCGATCGTGGACATTGTTTCGATGCGCACGACGGCCATCAACCCTCCCAATTGCATCGGTTTGAATGGGTTCTGCTGCCGCTTAATGTTCTCTCCATGCAGAGGATAACCCATTCGATGTGTTTCGCAAAGTTTTCGCAAAACGTTATACCTGCTAACTGCTCTGGTAAGTCGTAAACCCAAAAATAACTCAGACATTGTCTAAATAAAGAAAATGATAGCGAAAGGAAGATAACGAGTTGTTAAAAAAGTTCGGGATATCCCCGGAACATTTCAAAGTACTGTTGCACTTTAAATTGTAAAAGTGGGGAATTGTTTTGTAGAGCCACTTCAAGACCACGAAGTTAGTTGCGCAACCATTTCCCATCGATCTTTTTTTAAATGTATTATTTTGCCGATAGTAAACGGCAGAACAATAAAGTGCAGAATTTTAAGTGAATCAATTGGCTATGATTTCAACGACCATTTTTATGAGATCGCTGTTGCGACGTTTCTCATTTCATTTAAATTTATGTTAACTGCCTTAGTTTTAAATATGATGAAACTAGTGAGTAGATGTAGCGAAGTGAATTTTTTTTAATACTGAAAAATGTTTTTTATAGTTAAGCAGCATATAAGGGGATACGGATGGGGAGTCATGCTGGTTGAAAATAATTTGCAATAATGTCGTTATCATGAAAATTAAACGTTGTAAATGTTCAGTAATTTTTAAGCAAAAACACAGATCGAAAAGACCGAACCGAACCGAAAGAGTAGAGAGTTTATTTTCCAAAATGTTGTCACTTTCTAAATTTCGACATATCAAAAAATGAGTCCCAGACCGAGGTAATACGTATAAATACAATGCAGTGTTTATTTGCACAAAACTGTGTCCATGTGTGTGTGTGTACATGGAGCACTCGGCAGTCCGCAGATATTTTGAAAAGACAAAGAGGTGTTTTGCCGTACAAAAGATTTGGATTTTTGATATGTTCGTTGATATGTTGATCGGTCGGTAGGGTATTGAAAAATCCAAGTTTTCGTCACCTCACTCCTGGTGCTCCCTCCGCCATCTTGAAAAATCTGGCGAAAATTAGCATTTTTTTCGCTTTTTTTTTTTTACCCTTTCTATTGGTCATGAGAAAAAAAAAATAATGTATTTTGTGGGTTAATATACCCCTCTCTACAAAATTTATTTTGAGGACCTTTACGGTATAATCAAGTGTTATGGAGTTATTGCTATTTAAGGGATCGTCTCAGTGTGACCCTCCGAAAAATCACTGATTTTCGCGATTTTTTTTTTTTAATATTGAAATAAACTAATCGGTCCGGTTTTTTTTTTATAAATAAATACATTCATGACGAATACAAAATGATTTTTTTTATGATTATTTATTGGGTGTATAATAGTCGAATAAATTGTCCTGAACAAATAAAGGTCCTGTACGGTTTCCACGATTGCGGCCGCAATTTTGATCCGAAACAAAAATTTCAAAAAGATTATTGATCTGTAGGGAAGTCGCTATCGCGCTATGTAGGGTTTTTTTTTTTAATTTGACAAAATGGCGGCGGTTTGAACAAAAAGTATCGAATTTTGCCCTTTTTTTCGACAGTTTTTCGTAAAAAAAAATAGGAAGATTTCAAAAAAAAAAAAAAATTCCATAGCGCGATAAAGAATTTAAAAATGTTACGTTAAATGAACGTTAAAAATGTTCTCTCCAAATTGGAACTAGATATCTTCAAAACTCTTCCTTTGAGAGTGGAAACCGTTTTGAAAAACACCATTCTGAGAAAAACGCGTTTAAAGATTGAAGCGCCCGTACATCTTTCTAACAAATCGTCGGTGGTCAAATCTTCGTAGATTGGCTTCAAAACCTCTTGGACATCGTCATCGAGCGTTGCTGGATGAGAATATTTTTCCTGAAATCCATTGGCCTCAGCTTTACGCCATTCGCACCACAAATCTCCTCCCGAAGGACAATACTGATGCTGGGGATTATCATCAGTTCCCTCCGTTCCCTTTCTACAAGAAACGCTCTGGCGACCGTAATAATTTGAATTTCGATTTGAAAATTTGAGAGAATGTTTATTACAGTGTATACTATCCGATAATGCAAAAATCGATGTTACGAAAATTTCACACTGAGACGATCCCTTAATGCCGAGAAAACTCCAAATTTTGCAAAATGCCCGATTTTAGCAGTTTTTGAGTGTTCCCCATTCCTATTGATCGTAGAAAAAACCTTGTACAAATTTTTTGCGCTTAAATGCACTGGAACGGAGTTATAAACGAAAACCTGATAAATAGGTTTTTGCCATAACCTCTTAGGCGATGACAGGTTGCACTTTAAGAATTTTTACAGTACAATTTCCGTAATCCTGGGGCCATTGGGATTCGGATTCTGGGATTGTGGAGATATTAGGAGTTGGGTTCTTTAGCTATAAGATAAATGGGCTTAATGCATTAGGTACCCAGTTGGGTTTAAAAAGTCCTAATTATTGTGTTGTTTCAGGTTACGGCGAAAACCTAACGAGATAGTAAAAGAAGAAAAATTATGGGCTGTGTAATTAATTTGCCTCATGATCGGACTAAAATGCCTTTTATTGGGCTGTATGAGCCAAAATTATGCTATAGGAAATATTTTTCTTTTTGTTAAAAGTCCATAGTATAAATAAATTGTGAGCCAAGCAGTCTACTTCCTAAGAATCTCGACTTTGTTTAAAATCATTTAGATTCGTTTATGCTCTGGCAAGAAAAATATGAAAAATTTCTTTTGATCTTCATATAGTGTTTTAGATCAAAGTAATTTTACCGCTAACAACAACAGACTGAGTGAGTCAGTCACACAACAGCACAAAATTCTGCTTTCTATATGAAAAACAATCGCAACATCCGTCGCTTTGCCAAAACACCTGTCAGCATTTAGGCAGTGGGAAATCATTCATTCATTCATTTATATATTTTGAAAGCCTCAAGTAGCCCGTGTGTGACGCAATTGACATTCATTTGAATGGTCCGTTCCCGTTGGGCGGTGCATGCAGAACAGGACAGCGGAAAACCTGCATCAAATTCGAGCAGAGACACTGCCGCCTTAAAAAGTACCTCAAAAAATTATTTGTCATTCAATATCCCGGAGGCATTCTTCGTGGTGGAGAAAACAGGGCTGCAGGAAAAAAACACAAAACAAAAACATTCTCAGATTACTGCACATCAGGAATCATACTAGTCCCCGGAGTCGAATTCGGTCCCGGGGCGTCTTGTATCGGGAAAGGATTAAATTTCAGCTAAACGCTGAATATGCCCGGCTTGGAATTTCCCGCCCATCATTTGCTACGGACAATGCTCCCAGGTATGCTGGGAGTGCATAAATTTCGTACGTAAATTTTCGCCGAGGTGAACGAAAAAATTGTTGAAATTTCTCAAAAATTCTACAGTGACTCCGGGTAGGAATTCGAGAGTTTGACGAGGGGTGATGGGGGAACCAGAAACTGAAAACATTTCTCGGGAATTTGTCGCGATTAGTAAACAAACCGTTAAAAACTGCGGCAGAAAGGGTCGGGTGAGGTCTCATAATAAATTGATTGTTCTAAATTTAAGCGAGATGCTCCTGATAAAGAAATTAGCCGGAAAGCTTACTTCACGGCAATTTGTCCGCTTTTCCGCTAGATCTGCGTGGGAGGCCTCGGGCGATCTAATTATAGATAGCCACCACCACCGATTTTGCTCTGTGATGCTCAAAAAAGTATCCGAACTATGGGACGGGTATTCAGGTGAAATAATGGCATGATTTAGTGAGCGCGCCCAATCGACGTAAATGCTCTTTTGTTTTCAGTAAAACCGCTCAAACGACGGCACTCAAGATGCTTCGGTCATGGGATGGCGGGTGTATTTTCACAAACTGTTTTGAGATAATGTTTTTCCTATTTTGTTACGTGGCAGCTGAGTACTGCGAGTCATCCTTCGGATGGAACAGAGCCAACTTTTCAAGAATAGGAGAGTTTATTTTGAAATTTTATTGCTGGTTCGATTGCAGCCATCCGTGGTTTTGCACTACCGCCCAAGGTGCATCGTTTGTTGCCATAGCAATGCCATAAATTTGGACGGGATTAGTAATGGAGGGTAAGGTCGGATTTTTGTGGAGGTCCTCCATTCCAAGTTTCACAAAGAATCACAAACACTCGTATCCGACACATTGAACAATTCTTATCCACTCTGGAGAAAGTGACGGTGTTCCAATTTAAAAGATAATAGATCCAGATGTCTTTTCAAAATGTCGTCCACCCTGAATTTTTTTAGGATATCGCAACACAAACATGTTTGTGAATAGCAGCATTTTGAGATGATAACTGTAACTCTACAAACAATATTTGGATTACTTTCATTTCGAACGCCTGTAAACATATACAATAGATGTTCGTACGTCGAAATACTTTTGGCGCTCCTAAAAGTGCGTGATCCGAAGATATAGTAAGTGTAATTAAAATTTTTACTATTTCCCACTTATTTGTACTTTTATAATACATTTCTTAAAAATTTTAAATATTAATATTTTGGGAAATTTTAGGGGTGTTTGTCTAAAACAAACAAACAAAAATATATAATAAATTAATTTTTCTTAATCTAAATTGAAGTACCTACCTACTTTATTTCACTAAACCATTCACAAAATCTGGTACCACGAGTACAGCAACTCAGTTAATATCAAAAAACTTAAAATTCAATCATCCAAAAAAATCCAACAATCCAAAAAATTTGGACGATCTAAAAAAATTTAATAAAGAAGTTTACCAAAAATGTCTAGAACAGGACGCACTTGGGTGATATATCTTTAAATCTATTTTGCAAAAAACGACATTTAAGAAATCCTTGACAACCCTAACCTTAATAAATTAACTCGAAGTCCGTGAGCCTTCATACTTTCTACCAATAAAATAAAAACAAAAATACATATGTTAGTTTGTTTCCTTATAAATTTGATACTAATGCACCAATTTAGATGCAATTTGCTATAATCATTAAATTATTTAACAAAACAGGTTGTAACGTAGATACTAGCAATCGCACTAACGGTTTTGTAGGGGCAGTGCAATCAATTTATTTATACTTCTCTTGCCATTTGTAAAAGTCGCGTCATTTTTAAGTTATGGCACTAAAATTTCTTATATAAATTTATTCACAACACATACTGAATTAATCACAATCATGAGGACATTGGCTACCCTATGAAGTGATTTTGCTATAAAAATTACCAATTTGCATAATTTGTACCATTGCGGCTTCAGTCGGTTCGAAGAAATTTCAGCAAGCATTTCAAATGGTAGTCGACTTAACCACCCTTGTCATTTAATTGCACTTTTAATTATTTAATTAATTCATTCAACTAGAATGATGTAAAAAGCCGTAAAAGTTCGAATTAGCTTCCCATAAAAATGCCTCATCGGAGTATACTTCCGCTTGAGAAATCTGCACTTTACATTCGATTGCGCAACCTCTTTATTTTATGGCTGCATATATCGGTAATTTTTACTCTGGGCAATTGAAATTCAGTGGCCCAGCCGCTTGTTGATCATTCCCATAGTTTTGACGGCAGCTTCTTACGCAACTATCGAGTGGACAATAAACACTCAATGACCCCTCCATTCTGTTTACATAAACGGGGAGCCAGCCCCTATCTCACGCGATAGAGCTCGAATAAAAAAGCATCGCCTTATGGTAATGCGCAATTAACTCATGCAGCGGTATCATATTGTAAACACACCCGCCTGATAAGTTTTCTAAGCAGTAAATATTAAAAAATCAACTCCTCGAGCAGATAGCGCACTTTTCATAGGTTCTGCTGAAATCAGCTGCTCTCAAGCAGACACTAAAAACTCTAAATCGGCCCTACTTGTGTGATTCGGACCCTCCTTTGTGTCGCACAATGTATGGACCCCTAGTGAGTTGTTTACGTGATTTGCTGGAGTCGAGCTTCGCTGACCTGAATTCCAGGAGCCGCTGCGAGCCAAAGTAAAACACTCAATGTGATGATAACAGCAGAATACTCACTCCATCAGGAAAACATGGAGCAAATTTAAAAAAAGCAACTCGAAAAAGCTAGAGATTGCGCTCGGCTTGCTTTTCAATTTACCTCGGAAGCCAAATTGTCTCCTTTATCATACGGAGTGGCTCTATTTGCAGGGGGCTGCAATCCAACTTCTCAGCTGAGACGTTTACTTTGCCTGATTAAATTAAATTTGACTTGAAAACCATTTGCACGGCATGATTTACCTTGCTCGCCTCGATATTGACAACTTTCTGCGATTTCACTACCCCGCAAATGGTTTTGGAGCTTTTCTGCCGGGCAAAACCGGACCGCACACGTGATTGATGAAGTGTCGGATCAGATTGCTTATCGGGGAGAATATGTTTTGCGTGATTTTTGCCAGCTAGAGTTCAACGAGGACGTTTCAGGTCATATGCGCTGATTATCAAAAAAGGCTGCTGGGTAGAGAGATAGAGATAATCTCTTATCGTATTTTTGTATTTTTTCTAAAGTAAATCGCTTGTGCACTTTAGATGTTGTTTAATTTCTGTGCACGGCCTCGATTTTTCTTTCGGAGCTTCTAACTGAGTTCACAGACTTATTATCCCGACTGCAATCGTCATTGTAACCTACGACTTCATGGTTTAAGCTCCAGCCACACTGTCGCCTTTCCAAAAGTTCATTGAAATAGGCGGTCAGGAACTGAGTTTAAACTTCAAACGATTTTATATTCTAAATAAATGGGCAGAAGGTTAGGCGTGAGTATGAAAAGATATCATAGAAATTCTTCCGGGCGGCACATGTCAAAGAGGTGAATACTTCTTCCATAGTTACACTGAAGAATGGCTCTTTCGTCGTCTCACGTTTCTACGCTGATGTTGGAGTGAGTGTGGTGTAATAGCACTTCCTTTGAAGCCATTTCACGATCCTTGAACTTTTAAGAGGTGGCAATAAGGTGAAGCCATTTTATTATAATGTGAGGTGCTTGAGGTAACAATACGCAATTTTTCGCTCAATATTTAAAATAGAAAATAAAGTGAATTAAGAATTACAAAGGAGTCCATTGTTGTTATTGTTCCACATTATTTTTGTGTTGTTTGTTGTAACATATGTAAAATGTATTGAAATTAAAAATTTGCGGGTGATTTTATGGTAATAAACATTTCATCTCGCTGTGACTAAAAACAGTAGAGTCAAAACTTCTACAAGCCCTGAACTTCGCTTTTATTGCGGGCGTAAGTGGTAAAAACTATCGGGAAGTAAATTGTGTAGAATAATGCGCTCCACAATTTTATTCATGGGGGGCGAGTTTCCACAGTCAATAGTCTTAAAGAAAACTAACATCAAAATTAAAAAAAACCAGGTTTTTTCGGAATTATTTTTTTTTGTGGTGGTTGTGTAAAACGAAAAACTTGCACAAATTATCGAAAACAATCCCAACCCCAATTTCAAAATTTTCAGAATTATGGGGTTTGAAAAACTTTTTTCAAAGGTTCACACAATTTCAGTTAACGTGTTTCATAAGTAGCTATTCTGTAAAATTAACAATAATTTATGCGAGGCAAGAAATAATTCCGAAAATCAAGCCCCCCCCCCCCCCCCCAGAATTTGCTCTCAATCCGCCACTGGATATCAGATGACGTTATTAAACTCTTCTGGTCAATATTGTGATAATATGCCTGAATACACATGCAAAACTTTAATTACATTGGACATACTCGTATCATTTACAAAAACATTATAACAAAAAAACTTGAAGAAGGTGTTGCCCTTTAAGTCTAATCTCTATTTTACGACTAACAATGATAATTTTTACTCTTACAAAACGAGTTAATAGCCACAACTACACATTAAATTTGGAATGCAACCACTTCACATATAGTAAAGGTATTTTAAATGCGACTAACTTAATTGATTATCGTTTGTGTCTGCTAGCGCTAAATGAATTACAAGAAGAAAAAAAAAACTAGTTTAACCGCAAATATTTGCATTTGTCTTTATTTACATTTTTGAAAGGAGATACTTACTAAATGTAAATAAAATAAAGATAAATTAAATAAATACTGCGCAGAGTGGCCTGTTGTTTTTGTTTGATGAAGATATATGTACATTAGAAAAATTACTTGTTGACGTGTCGTGAAGAAGTTGTTATCTATCGTATGAATACCGCCTTGATAATTGTACACGTTCTGGTACAAAATTACATAACTCAATTTGCAAGGAAATTACAATTCACCTCTCATAGGATTGAGGAAACCAAGTGTTTGTGCTTGTCATACATACATTCCGATTAGAAGTGATTTGCATGTCACTTTATTCATCTATTTAGTGATAGAAAATATTTAAAGGCTCACAATTGTCAGTGGAGAGGTCAATGCAATGATAGTTGTTGAAGAAGGCAAATTTCCGTCTGTCGGAAAAATTGTTTGCCGGGAAATTGCACTCGGAAAAATGACCGGATACCGATTTTGGATCAGAAGAACAATCGTGTTATTGTTATAAACCAATTTTCAGTCGGTCTTATTTGGTAAAAATTATGTTCTTTTTTTTATATGCAGAAAAATCATTGTTTGAACAAATGTAATTAAATACAGGGCAGCCACTCATTTTATTAACTTAACTTATTTCCTCAGTAATAAATAATTCCCCATCATCAAAAGAGCCATTTTTATTACACTGCCTCCCTAAAACTCTTGCTTACGTGCAGTTGCAAAATCATACTTTTATTATTAGCGAAATCGCAGGCTTTTACGCAAAATAAAACCAGCAAAATAGTCAAGAGCAACAATGGGCCGAACTGGCTAAAATGCCATTAAGTCTCAAGTTCTTTCTGGTGTCATTGAATAAAATTTCAGCTGAAATAAATTTGTAATAAATTTCGACTAGCAAAACATCAGAGGAAAACTGGAAAACGTCGTTCACGGAATTTAAAAAGTCTCTAAAGCCCCAAGAGCAGTGTTGAAGAAACCTCGAAAGGTGATGTCATCGACGCTTTTCACCGTGCCGCTGACGACACAGCCCGACTTCGGCTAACAAATGAGATAGCCCGTGGAAATAGCATTTAATTGCTGATTTACAAATATAAACAAATCACTCCTCCACAGGAAAAGCAATTAATCGCCGGGGAAAGACATCTGATAAGTCGCCGCGTAGGGGAGCGCCCTCCATGCGGTGACGATTTTAGCACTTAAACGCTAATTCGTGCGCTAAGAACACTCCTCCGCCCCGCTTCGTCACCGGATCCTACCTGATGATGTTGCATATTAATTTTGAAGTCTTGAAATTTGTTTTATGCGTCACTGCCGCTAAGTTTGTGCTCTCCTCCCATTTTCATCTGAAAGACGACCCGGTCAGCAGATCGCCCGAATATCCCCTGGGGGCTGGAAGGTGATTAAGCCTGAGACGAGAAATTCCAATTGCTTTCGCCGCTGCAGAGCGAGAAGTTTTTGTGGAGGTTTCATAATTTCTATTCTGTCCGGCGCTGGATATCTGGTCCGAACTAGATCCGGCCAGATATCGCTGAATTGAAATGGAGCACTGTACGAATTTTTCCAAATTCCGTGAGTCTAGAGCTATGCTGCAATGGTATGCTCACTGCTCGGAGCCACCTTGAGTGGTTTTATCGCTTCGTTGCTCTCCAAAAGACGGCCTGATGCCTGATACGACAGAGCAGCATAATGAATTTTTCAAAGTTCTGGGGGGAGGCCCGCAGCTGGAAAAGTCCCCCCCGTCTATGAGTATGATACTTCGCTCAAACCGTTCGGCTAGCATAGCATCAAAACACTATTTTCAATGTTACCTCGTAATTGGGTGCAAAGGCCAGCGACTCGGGGTGTTAAGTATGCAAAGTAGCCGTAGCTATTTGTTTCTGTGTTCCTCCGTCCCCGCCCGACCTATTACCTTTATTTATTTTGTTTGGCGTGAGATTGAGAATACCAAAACGGGCACTGCTGCGGAGTGGATTATTTCTAGAGTCGTGCCCGCACTCTAGCGTGGGGTTACCATATGGTATACATATGTCGTATGGCTTTCGCCTAACGAGTTAGGCACTTTGTAGTAAAGTCAGGTTCAGGCCAGGCTTAGGTTAATTCCATTTTATTAAATTTGCATAGTAGTACGTGCATTCCCTTTAATTAGGGAATGACAAATTTTGGTTTTCTTAATGTTAAGAAAAGTTTTATTTTATTTTTCCATAAGTGCATGTGCAAAGTGAATTGGCGGCAGCTGTGTGAAAAGTTTGATAAGTTGCAATTTGTTGATACCGTCGAAAAACTAGTTCTGACGGCGGGCGCAGTAAATCTTAAATGGTAATTTTGATGGATTGCCCTTATAGAGTAAACATGTCCTTCCATCCCCCCAACCCTTAACCGAAAATTAAAATAATGTTTGTTTATAAAAAATTTCGAACTTTGACACCATTTAGGGTCGTTTTTTGCAAATTGTTAAAGCATAGCAAGAACTGATATTTTCAACGCATGACGATCGATTTCCAAAAAATTGTGAAAGTTGAATGCAGGGTGTTTCATCTATCTGGGACCTAAATGAATGGGATAATTTGTTTTTTTAGTATTCCGCAAAAAGTTTTCTCCGTACAAAATACACCCCTTCTCTGCCTGGGTAACAAGATGGTCAATTAAATAAAAATTAGAAGGTAAATTAAATGTAAATAGAAATTTGAAATTTTAGAGCATTTTTGTACTTACGCAAGTGACTGTACCTGCAGTGGTAGGGGTAGATCAAGATTGGGGGCATTTTTGAAAAGCACATTGAGGTAGTAATTGTTTGGCGTGAGTTTGATATCGCTGCGTTGAGTAGATCAAAAGATTAAAATAAAATAATAATGTGCATACCGAATTTATGAATAACCCTATAACTACCAAACGATTGAAATTGCTCTCCCTCTGCCATACGATTTTTTGTTTACTACATCCTATATATGTATGTGATTTGTGCGAAAGAGAATATCTGAGGACTACAAAATTTCGCAATTCCTATGACAACATTTCCTAACTGTACACTTCTCTCGTAAAACACTCCTTTTCCTGATCGAAACTTAGAAGATGGTTCGAAATTATTTTCTTCCTCTTATTATGTTTTAAACAAACAAACAAAAATAATAACATTTTTTACGACTACTCATGCACTACAGCCGTGTGTGTGTGTGATGTTTATCTCCGTTACATCAGACATATGAAACATATTTGTCATCTGAACGCTTATCGTGAATTCATAGAACAGGTGAAAATTACTTTCATTTCAATAACTACCATATGCCAATTTTGTGAAGATTTTAAGAAATTTAGCATTATTGGTCGTAATATTAAAGCCGCCATTTTGAATTTATGAAATCGAATACCATGTTTAAAGTCAACAACCCCAAGAATCCCCATGTGCCAACTTTCATGTAGTTTAGTATTTTGTGGCCGTGATATTAAAGCCGCTATCTTCAATTTATTATATCAGTCAGCGCATTTAAATCAGCAACCCCGAAAACTCTCATAAGTTAACTTTTATGTAAAGCTAAGCAAATTTTTATTGAAGGCACAATCCAATATATCAAATTTTGCAAAAATTAACGTCAGGCTTTCGCGTTTTTAATATTTCGTTTTACTTAAAAAAAAAAACCCAACGGCAACCCTATTTGCGCTTCTCTTGCTGTTTGTTGTTTTTCGATTTGATCGCGACATAAAACTTGCATGGAAATTGTGTAGGCTAATATTACGCACGAAATTTGCATTCAACGTCTGTGACAGCGAAAAAGGTGTGAGAGCCACTAAAGCCCGGCTGTAGCAGCAGAGGCGTTTCGGTCTAAAACCGCATATTGATGAGGCGGTCTCGCCGGCAGGTTTCCAATTTTCAATCGGCGACTCGATAGATCGAGGCAATTCTGTTGTTTGATAAATTGGCCAGTCCAACTGTGACGTGCTCGTGTCAGCAAGAAATGGAACAGCCTCGTGTACTCCCTGATCTGCATGCAAAATTAATGACTCGGCCGACAATAACTCATGCAAACTGCGAAGTAATTGCGATGAGATGTGTGAGATGGGTCGTTTCACTACGTCTCTACGCCTGAAAGGACCACCTCTTCCGGGTAGCCATACATTTACGGAGACCTGTGGGAAATAATTAGGTTTTACACCAAAAAGCCTTAAAGGAAGCGATGCGATTGTCACGTTTTGACTATAAAACTGAAATACGTGTAAACATTCACAAAAGCCGTATTAAAACCAGCCTCACCTGCGAAAATAGAGACGATTCGTGTACTTTCACAGCAACAGCTCACTTGAATTATTACTGAAGTGTGAAATACGAGGAAGCCATTTTTAATACAAAGCCAGAATGGTTTATTGCTGCTAATCCTTTCGAGAACCAGAAGTCGTTTAATTAATTGGGCGTTCTTTTATAATTTCCGGTATTAACCTGATGAATTCAAGGCGGTTTGATGGGTTTATATTTATATCGGTGTGTTTTTTTCATTTTCGTAAAGTATCATTTCAAAAATACTTCCTGACAATGTTTTAAGTTGATCCGATGAACATTATTGGAAATTTATGACCATATGTATTCTCTTTGACCAAATTTTCCATCACGTAAAACTTTTAAAAAAATGAATAGTAACACATAACATTTTAACATTTAACATTTTTCTGTATTTAAAAATTAATAATAAACAAGTAGCGTGGACAGTCTAAACACATCTTAAATGAAAGCTTGAACTATTGCCGAAATATAAAAAAACCTAAAAAATGTACGCAATATTTCCGATCATCCATTAATAGTTTTTATTTTTGCAATTTATGGAAACAGAAAAAAGTACAGTGGAAATTTATAAAATTAAAACTTCTATAGATGGCAATTAACTCTACCAACTTGTCCCTAATTGCAGCACAACTCCCAGCAATTAGGGACATAATGTGCCTAACTTAAAAGAGATTAAAACTTTTATTTTATCTGACGTCATCGCAGATGGTGTTGCGAAAATGAAGCAATTAATAACTGTCCACCTCTGAATGGCATATTTTATTAAAAAGCACACCGACACTTATAAAGTGGTGGCGGTGTCACTCCAAAGGTAATATCTCAACTCCGTGCGCAATTCCTGATGCAAAACATAAGAGCCACGTTTTTTGTTGAGCACGTGCAGGTAATTATTGCAAAAGTTGTAAAGATCAGCGGAGGCCGGGGAGCAATATAGCAAAAGTTGACCGGCCAGATGCCCGGTCGTCCTCTTGAGGACGGACGACGAGAATGACGATAAAGTTTTGCGCGTAGGACATAAAAACATTAATCTCTGCTACCGCTCGCTGCATCACCCGTCTGGATTTCTTTAATTATTTCACTATTTCCACTCGAAGCGTGTCGTGATTTCAGCAATCCCAGATATAATGACACGCTGCGGGATGGTGATAATGCCCCTTAATTAGAACCAGTTCCAGTTGTGCAGCACTACCACTAGGGGAAATTGAGCAATCCGACTGGAAGTGAGATTTATGGGATAATCGCCTACAAATTCGTTTCAATTTTTGTGATGAAATGTGAAATTTAGAATTCAGACTACTTAAAGGGAAGGAAAATATTTTTTTCGTGAAAGTGACTAACTAACTTTTCAGGCCATCTTTTTGAAAAAGGCGAAACACACTTCGCTAGGCTGGCCGTTTTGCTTCACGAGTTTCGGGGCAATTGATCTTTTTACACGACTGCAGTCAACAGCATGACTCAGAAACACCTGCTAAACCTGATTTCGTAATCAGCACTTACTGCAATTATGCATCCTCCATATTTTCTGTAATTGTTTCTCCTCTCAAAACGCAAACGCGATGGAGGCTTTATTTATTCGTGCTCTATGGGGGATATATCTCCGATACCGAACATGCAAAATTCTATGCAAAGTGACTCTGAATTTTTGCGATTTCGCTCATTTACATGCTACTAAAACTAATGCCCAATAGTGGGGTGGTTATTGTGAATGTCAAGTCAATTAGACGAGTATTTGAAAAATCATACAACTTACCTATGAATTTCTTCAGACTTCACACATGCAGTAGATACAGAGATAGAAAATCGACTAGCCTATTTTTCCTGTCCATATCATTTTCCGTTAATGTCTTTACATATTTTACTGAATTATAGTACTTCATGACTGCCATATAATTTTAAAAATAATGTGCATTCCGCATTTTGTTAGCACATGAACTAATAAAAGCAGTTTACGTTTACAAGCAGTTAATATGTGTGCCATAAAAATTTAAGGAATTTCCAATAACTTTTCGATTTATGGAGAAACGTTTTTAGTTTTTACTAGGCATTTACGGGAAATTAATTGTGATTTAGTACGACTTTCCTATGAAGGTGCACTCAAATTAAAATTGAACTACTCCCAAAGTGACGCAAGATGCTTTCAATACGAAGAATCGACGGACTTCTTTCGAATTATTTTAAGTGGCTTTGGCTCGTTAGCTGCAGTTATGCCCCATAAATTTCCGATCGCAATAAAATAATTTTAATATGCTCCCAAATCACAGCTACAGCGCTGTTTACCCATAAACCCGATTAAATATAGAAGCCATTAATATAAGGCAGCCTAATTTAACCTGGTGCAGTTTTGAAAGAAAATAACTTGCGCCGACAGTTTTAAAATTAATCGGTGCCCGAAGTCACTTGCGCACCTCGTGACAGTCGATTTTCAGACCGAACTTGGCATAACTCATCCCGTGTCGGTGCATGCCTGTGATCTGTGGAGATATCAATCACATCTCCATCCAGTCAACACCTCCCCATTATCTCACCTCGATCGAAGGGAAACCTCAAACCGCAACGAAGGCAACGACGACGAGACGTGCAAAGATCGAAATGCCTCTTGCGGGAAAGTCAGAGGAGAGTTGCGCATTTGTTGTTTTTTGGGGAAATTCGTCACTCCTCGCGGCCGCGCTTAATTGATTTCATCTAAGTGCAAGGTTAGCGCGACCGCTGGAGCCGGCCGTTGGTCGCTGCACAATACAATCGCGGCCACCGAACAAACAATCGAACGAGCGCGGTCCGGGTGCGCACACACTTTCTAGAAATTGGCCCTGCTCTCGCGTCCACGTCGAATTGATTGGCTCTAATGCAACTTCATTGCATAATTCAAGACGAATTCATTCAGCAAATAAATCGCCATCAATTCGCGCCGGCTCTGAGCATCTCGCCCATCAATGGGGCTCGCCTCTATTTATAGCCTTGGCCTATTGGTTCACATAAAAATGGTGGATAATTGTGACCGACCTCAGGTGCATCGCTCCGGGCTGTTTTGCTCAGGTACAGGCTGATCACACGAGCGCTTTAGAGCCCACTCCGCTATGCGTCAAAGCGAATTAAGTGGGTTTTATGTGACACGAAGGAGGCAGCTGGGGGCAATTAATGATAGTAGTGCCTCCTCGAATCGATTCGAATGGCCTGAAACCCTGAATGTCTTCGGGCTTCAGCCGAGCGATAAGGGGATCCTGGCTGGCATTAATCGCGGCTCAAATTTGAAAGTGCCGGAAAGTGTCGGTCGTAACGACACATAAAACACCTGAGAAAGGTAATGTGGGTTTTGAACATGAACGCGTTTTATCCATTCAGCTGTGAACTCGATGAGTAAATTTTCGTCGAAAGAAAGTGGTTCCCTGCTCATCTTGATGAAATGTTCAACTTTTCACTTTTTGTAAGTGGGGAAAATGTGAGACTTTGCGGAAGCAGCACTTTCAAATTTTACACCCCATTAAGCATGTCATGTAACTGTAAAATGTATATACAATTTTATTAAATCCAAATTCCGACTACGAGAAATGTAAAAGTAAAACTTTTCGGTTATTTACCACATCAGCAATACTCTCTGACAAACTTATATATTTACATACATATGTACATATAATATATCATTACACATGCGCTCAATTTTATCTACAACAACAATGTAGCAACATTTTGAGAACCATGCAAAAAAATATAGAGGCGTTTTTTTTAATCCAAATTACCAAAATATATGGTGTTTGTATTACCAATAAACGATGCCAGAATATGGGAATAGGACATTTGAAATGTGAACCAATTTTCAATTGCATATCCGAATAGACCCATCCTAAATTTAAATAAGCGACTCCTAAAGTCCACATGTACCAACTACCATAGTGAAATTGGGGTTTTTTATCTGACACTTTGAATTTTAAAAATTAAGCACTTACGTACTACATATAATTGAGATTTCCGATTCTAAAAACCTCAAAATCATCTCTACACCTATTTGTATGAAAATTTAGTATTGCATTGTCATACTTAAAATCCTTTGTCTGCTTAAATATATCAAAAAGTGTAGACTTCACAATACCGATAGCTAGAAAGATAGAAAGTGATCATCGACGATTCACAGTTCTTTCTATAAAGTTCTACATATTTTTTTATTTACAATAAATTTGGAAAAATTGTCTACTGTTCAATGGGCTAACGTTTAAGACAATCTAGCAAAATTTAAAAATGGTGATCCGCTGTATTGGTTTCATATTTAGAGTCAGCGTACCAAAAACCCCAATGTGTCTACTTTAATTAAAATCCAATGAAATTTTATATATCCAGTCCGTTATTTTGAATTTAACAAGGAGAAATTGGGAGCCATATTTTAAATCAGCGGCTCTGAAAACCCTCGTATGCCAATTTTTTCGCAAATCCTTCTCTTTTTGAGGTCAGTTAAAAACGAATATCAAAACTACGTGTACTGGTGCTTTGCTCATTACTTCTTTCAGTTGTTATTCTGTTTGCGCCTTTAGTAGAGCAGGAATTTTGAGCGGTATATAAATATTTATCAGAGCTATTGGTCAACCATTAGTACCTTCTTTTATTATAATAAAATTTGTGTAATATTTTTGCTTCAGATTTCCAGACTCCTTTCTTTAGAAATATTTAATATGTTTTATTGCCAAATTCATTATCTTTTTTTTTCCAAAATGTAAGCCGATATAGCAAAATTTATTTTATTTTATCAAAATTATTACCTACACATCAATGTAATTATTGACTCACCAGAAGAATTGGAACACGATGGTCCCGTCAGTTGTCTCAGACCGAAATTTCGATATATAGTATTACTAACAAAAATTTCTTATAGTATTAATAATTCGATTTGATTCTACTACAACTCACAGTTGCAATTTTAGATAATAAAAATCTAGAGACTACAGGCCACGAGTTCTAGCTTTGCCAAGTTACAATGTTTCATTTTGACAAATAAAAAAGTCAACTTCTTAGACCTTTGCTTACAATGCAATTTAACGGAATGTAAAGGAAATGATCTTTCATCCGTCAAAACTTGTTCTGCACATAAAACTAAGCCAAAGTAATTGCTTGAGCACTGAACCGTCGTAATAATTTACGACTTTGGCAAAGATGTTCGCTGCCATATACAATGTAGAATTGTGTAGTGCAATTTAAAGCAAATCTCTCACTGTCTGCCAGAAAGCAAATAAACCCTATCATCACGTCATGGCTGCCTCGCACAAAATTATAAAATCGAAATGATGTTCCGATTGTGCAAATAAAACATCCGGGCCCCCCCAGCAGCCGCTCATTAATCAGTTTCATCTGGCAGTAGTGTGTCATCCATCAAATCAACAAATTTACATATCGCAAAACTGCATTAATTTAAAAGCATCAAAACAAACAATCGCACGTAGCCAAATTTCCGTCGAGGCGCAGCACCAGTAGCAATCGCCGGAGCATACCTGAAGACTTGCTAAGGTCTCCTCGGAAGATACGCACCGAACAGGGCAAAAATGGCAAAGGTATCCACCGCCTTTCGAGGCATATTATACAAAACTTGAAAATTCATCAAGGTCTGGGGGCACACAAAAACGAGTCGAGTAAATTTTGGTGGAACCGGTTTACGAAGGACGGGAAGGTTAAAGCAGTTAAAAATGTTTTTCTGCAGGTTTGCGTCTGGTGTGCGGCTATTTTTGGACGAATCTCTCGTACTACAAGATACCGCGTACGATTATATTTCTATGCTGGAGCGCTTTTTTTTACACTACCGTAAAACGCTATTTTAGCTTGATACTATGCCATTTCTTCGAATTTGATGCTCCCACTCGAGAAAAATATGTTTTTACAGATAAGGAAATAATTTTTTTTCTTCAACTTCTTTCCATAAAAACATGTTTATGTGCAAATGGCCAATGTGTTTTTGATTTGGAGGAACTATCTCGAAGAAATTTATCGTGACCTTTGCACCAAAGTAGGGTTATATGCATTTTTTTATTCTTCCGCTCAAGTCCACGTGTGCATACTTTTTCTTTTATGCAAAATGTCGTTTTATGAGTACGAGTACTGTTGAATTTGCATATTTTTAATTAAATTTAAAATTTAGGGATAATTGCTTTTTTTTTGAATTCATATTTATTTGTTTTCAGAAAAAAATTTTGAGATATGGCGCCAGTCTTAACACTTATTGAACACACTATCTATATTGTTTCCCATACATTATTCCTATCCGTACTGAATCAATATACATATAATATCGTTCTGTCTAAGCTCATATGTATGTTTATTTTCACGATTCCAAAACCCAACGTTTTTGAAATTTTTGTCTGTTTGTTCGGGCCAATCTGGAAAATGGCTGAACCGATTTCGATGGGACTTTCCTGGAAGGCTATTGTGTTACCCCGAGAATGTTTTCGGTTCCCTCAGAAAATATGAAAATACAATTCCAGGTAGCGTTGATTTTTAATTAAAAAATAAAATACTACCCTTCATTTTCCAGTTCCCTATAATAATAAAAAATTTCTTCAGACTTTTAATTAAAAAAAAAACAGCTTTGCTAAATAAGACATCAAAATAATGCGGACAAATAAATATTTATAATAATTGTGTATGTCAGCGAGATTATAAGACACAAGCCAATAAAGATCACCTTGCGTTGCCGAATCCCTGTGATCACATGCAAAGCTAAAAATACTGCCCACTGCTAAACGGTTTAAAATTTGGAGAGATTATGCCACATGCCCGACAAGGCAGTTAATCATTTTCGGAAAAATTTATTTTGAAAAATCAAAGCGAATTGGTTTTTTCAATTCCAATTTAGAACGAACGGTTTCATCAGCAGCAAACTACGTCATCGCGCCAAAAAGTCCAAATAAAAAAAATTCGCCGGCCACGTGTACCGAGGCAGTCTTATTAATTTTTTAAAAACCTGTCGCCATTTATTAAGGTTGATAAAAGCGTGTGTCCAGGCCCCCCAAATTAAGTTAGCTAGTCGCGAGACGTTTTTTGGCTGTTGATATCTGATTTTTGCGCAGTTTCTTGCCTTGATCCCGTCCAGTTTGATTTATTTCTTGGAAAAAAAATTGTTCCTAATAAATCGTTCAAACATGCGCCCGACATCTGGCACAACTCGGACTACGTATTATGCGGCGGCTACTACTGCTAATAAATTTTTTGCGTACACACAGCTCAATTAAGTGTAATTTCAGCAAATTACAATGTAAACACTGTGCAGTAAACCTCGATCCCATCAAGACCAATTAGGGCGTAAATATATTCGAGCCGCGTTTCCCGGTGGTTGCGGGGCCAAGCCTGTATGCTTGCGCGATTCCGCGAGTGGCTTTGAACGCTTGCAAATTCTGCAATTTCAACGAAACGAATTTTTTATTGATACTGCGTACTATTAGAACTCCATACCTGCCAGCGCCCATTCGCAACTTGCACTTGCAAATCTGTGTTTTCTGTTTTCTGCGCAGTAAACCTTGGTGCCACTTGGCAGTGATAATTAAGCAGTCCGCCTTTGATACTTCGGCCTGTGTATTTGCATTAATTAAGTTAATTGGAATGTTCAAACGCTTCAGTCAATTACTTTCCTTAGGTTCACCACTGGAAATATCTCAAATGCTTTTAGGTTATCACTCCAGTTAACAGGACGGTAGCTGGTAATTGAAAAATTTTAGAGCACTATTTACATCAGCGCACAGATAGCGTATCGGGCGTTGCATCTATTTCGCACATCAAATTAAACGCTTTAATTTGAAAAAAACGCACGTTTTGCACAATTGCAATATAGTTCAGCTTGACGTGAGATAGCCTACATTTGCAAAGAATAGCTTGAGGTCACGTGCGAAGTTCAATCGTCCATAAAGTCATTTTTGTTTTTTGGATTTCATATAGATTTAAATTGTTTTGCCTTAATATTTTTTTAAAATTAAAAATTTCGGGTCATCTGACACTCACCCCTGCGCGCGTTCTGTTGTTGACAGCATCTTTGGCGTAATCAGACAACAATACAAACAAATACAAAACAAATTAAAATAATAGCTAGTCAATTGGGGTTAGGTGGAATAATCTTTCTTGATAAGACGACAAACAACAATATTCGACTAATATTTCCATGTTTAATATGACAATACATGTTTTTACTGCGCTCTTGTTTGCTCACAATTAAAAAAAAAATATGTTTCTCTTATTGGCTTGGTACAGTTGCTCCGAAACATCTTCTAAATTATATCAAGTTCTTATAAAGGTTTGTTGCTCGTTCTAAAAAATCCAATTTAGTTGGCGGTGAATTCATTTTTTACGCACAATGGAGTGGAAAGGTATATAATCTGCAGAGAATTTGATTAGGTATACGGCGACATGGCAAATATGGATATTACAAAAGCGTGGTGCCGATTTTGTTGTTATATAGTCGCTGGGTATAAAATTACAAACGCTTTTAAGAATTTTTACAATTTGTATTTCATATCTTGCATACATTAACAACATTGAAGGCCCTTTATCGTAGACAATTTTATCCACCACTTTAAATTTATAATTATTAGGAAACTTTGATGCGTTGTAATTCCGAAAATATTAACTTTAGAGAATAAATAGTTCGAATAGAAAGAGTAGAGAATTTTATCCTCTACAATAAATGTGCACTGAAAGAAATATTTGACCATATTTTGGGAGAACCATAGATATAGTCCAATTGACTATATACCAAAACTTGACGAAGCCTCGTTAAATATGGAAAAAGTGTTTATTAGAATGGTTTTCTGGACCATTTATATTGATGAACATATTTAATCCATGACCAAAGTAAAAGGTCGCAAGCGTCTATATCATAGTTACCCGGACTGTAAATTCTAGACGCTCGCAATCATATTATGCTCACAGTGACTCAATACCTATGTTACTGCGATCATATGATGGTCACTGGGACTATAAACTCTAGTTGCTTTGACTACATTTATATAGGTTTTTAACTACTATATAGTAGCTTCGACTAAAGACTACAGACGTTTGGGCCATAAGATATATACCATTGCAACTATATTATGCTTACTGCAGCTAAAAAATAGAGTTGCTGTGGCTAGAATTATGATCACTATATCCTTAAAATTTAGTCCCACTGACTATAATTTTAAGCATTTATGTTCACTTCATAGTCGATACAACTAAAATAAATAGAAGCTTAGACCATAATATGTAGACCCTTGCAACTATAATCATGCTTACTGTTACTACACAACATAGTTGATCCGACCAGAATTATGAACTCTTTATCCTTAAAATTTAGTCCCTTTGACTAAATTTATAAGGATACCGAGACCACTTTATAGTTGCACCAACTAAATTATGTTGAAGCTTGCTTATTTTCACTGCGGTGCTCCCTGAAATTTAAATAAATAAAAAGTTTTTCAAAAATGTCGATACATATATTTATTTTACTTATACATACAAACTGACTTCTAAACACTTTACTTGGCTGGAATAAATATTTTAATCGAAAAAGGCCAACACCGAAAAACACGTCCGCCTTTTTAACAGATCACCTAATGAAATGACTCATCTCTGGCGTTCATGCAGTTTACCAGGAAAGGTTGTGTATTCCATAATATAGTCGCATACAACCATTTTTCTAGCGGCGATATCTTTCGTTAGTTCCGTGTGGTCATGAGATCCTTATATGTAGTCCATCGTAATTTTTTTTATAGTCAGGAGATTCCTAAATATAGATGCACATGCGTTTAACGAAATAATATATTTAGTTAGTACGCGCACCGCAGCAACTTTTTAGAGATTGGTTTGCGCCCAAGGTTCTCTCGCCTATCTTATGGATGCCAGAATTATATCTATAGATTCTCGTACTATATTGTAAAAATTATAGATTTCAAGACTATGTTATTGCCCAGCGGACCATGCAAATCCATGCAAATTTTTCTCAGTATGCTTGCCATTTTTGTCGTAAATGTTAATTTGGCGGCTGAAGCAATCCCTCCCCCGTCATGCTAATTTAAATTTACCTTAGAGGGAAACTTTTAACTATTTCCAATTTGAATATCTCATTGTCCTTTGAATCCTTGGCAAACATATGACCAGACTATTGAACTAATAATGAGGCCTAGCACGAGAGAACAAAGCAGCTTGCTGTCGTGATCATTTATAATACATCAATCCTTCAAATGAATGAAATGAAAATCACCGCTATGTATACATAGTAAGCTAAACCAGAAATAAAAGTAAAAATTATAATTTTTTATGACAACCGAACGTGAGCGTTGTCCATTGTTAAAGGCAATTCCACCCAGAATAGAAATATCTCCATTTGTCCTCGGCTAAACAAAAAAAAAAGTATGTTACATATAGTCTGTTCGAAATTATTAGTCAAATAAAAAACTTACCAACGAAAACCGCATTTATTTGCAATTTATAAAAGCGAATTTCTCACCTGAGCAGCAGCAGCTGAAGGAGGGCAACCATTGTGCCAGCCATTTTAGGTCAGTACAGTTATGTAACTCTCAACGCAAAACGTGGTAGAGAAAAAAATTGTGGAAAACTAGTCGAAATCACGCTAAGGCCTAACAACATTGATGGTTGTTTTTTTTTTTTTTTTTGCGAAAATAATGTTGCGCTATTGCAAATAGCTCTGCCCGTAAATTTCCCTCTTTGTTTGAATATTTCCCAAAATAAGGTGAACTTGCACGGCACACGTTTGCGCTGCCGTTGCACAAGATTCCCCCATTATTGGCGGGCGGCGGCTTGGCGAAAAAGCATATGGCGGAATGGTGAGTGCGCAACGAGAGAATCGAGAGTAGCTTTGCTTTTGTGAGATGGCCCCACAACAGTGGGTTGTTGATGTGTTAGGGCTATTTGTGCTCTTCTCACGGCATTTTAACCCTTTTGTAAGGCTTTGTGTCGTTCTCGGGGAATGATGGAAGAAGTACTCCGATTGCTTCAGGTAAAATGGCAAAGCCGAACCGTCGCGGACGCGAACTTAACCAGGGAGACGGGATTGTCTTGTTGAAGGCGCTTTTAGTGCAATTTAAGAGAGCAGTTATTTGGGATTTAGTTGGGATTAGGGATATTGGGATGAGAAAGTGAGGTGTAAGATTGAGCAAGTGTGTTGGTGTCTCTCACGGAGAGTGCGCAAATCGCGTGATATCAAAGCTCTCTGATCGGGTAGGCAGCTGAAACGAGGGAAATTGGTGCCATCGAGGCATACACAGAATCAAAACAAAAATTTCTCATTCCCGATGGAGGGCAGGGATAGGAAAAGCTCGGTACACGGGTTTTGCATACAATCGAACTCTGTGTTCCTGTTACACTTTGTGTTCACTGTGACGTCATGCCTGCTTTGGATGAGTTCTGAACATGTGTTCGACGGCGGCCACATGGAGTCCAAGACGGGCGGCGCGGCGATGGGCTACTGTTTCGCTTGATGGGCATGGGACTCTGTCGGTGTGCGGTGGCTTGATGATGATGTTGTGCCGAACTGCTTCGGTTGTGTTCATCAGCTGAGCCGCTGGGACTTCGCTTTGAGAGGCGCTTCGCTGTGGTGGCCGTAAACCTGCATGACTGCTATTTTTCGTATTTTCATGTCAGGCGGGGAGCAAACTTGCAGGGGCCGGGCAGGGTATAAGTGTTGCGCTGGCATATCGCGCGTTGTTCTACTGAAAACTGAGGCAGCGAGCGGTCGTACCGGCCATGATCCATCAGCCGTGAGCTGGCGCAAACTACGACGGCGACACGGCTGGGGTTTTGGGCCAGTCTCCGGCGGTATCTGGGAATGGGCCAGGCCAGTATGTATGTTATTCAGGGTTTAGTATAGGAGGCGCTGATGGTGTTGCAGTATATCGCGCGATTTCCCATTCCCCCGAACGTGGCCACGAAGAGAGACCCGGGAACGCTATAGATGTAGTCGAGAAAATTCAGCGCAGCGAACTCACTGCTTCTGTGCCCGCTGCCATTTGTCGAATAAAAGAGAAACTTTATATTCAAAGCAAGTCAAGGCGAAACGCGAGCCAAAAGCCCCAGGTCTCCTCGGCTCCGAACAAAATTCGATTCAGTTATGCTGAGGTGTTCTTCGGCTTCGTCGAGTGAAATTTTTTTGTAAAAGTGCTTCGCCATTGTTCAAAGCTTTGTATTTAGTAGCCCCCAAGTTCTATAGTGAGACCCGCAGCCTTTTTTTTTGCAGCTGAAAATTTTTTGCAGTACGATAAGACGTGTTTCAATCGGTAACACATATCAGCCAATCAAAAACCACTTGCTAAAAAATATATTAACGCATCGGTCGGTGTGTAAGTGCAAAAAGACGATAAGGCAGGACCCACGACTAGAAAAATTACCGTAAGCAGAGCGGGTGTGTGTTTCATTTTGAGAAAATCTTTTGGAAAAACTCATATCGAAGGGAGTTACTAAGCTAGCCAAGTCTAAACCTTCCGCAACCTTTCGTACAAATCAGAGCACATATCAGCCAAGGCAGTGGGAGTACAGTTATTCGTTTTAAGGGCGCACAAGTTCCGTGAAAAAGTACAGAAAAGTCTAAGAGTGCTGGGCTCCATTGTTCAACGGTCGATTCCGTTACTTTTCAGTGAAAATCTCAGTGTCTTTGAGGTAGAAAATTTTATTAGCGCTGGTCGAACCAGAGGAAAACGTGGAATCAGCCATTTTCTCGACATTGAGGCCGTCTTGAGCTCGTTTTCGCAATCGAATCTTCGTTCACGCTCGTTAAATGAGTGTTAGCCGATTCGCGCAACAAAAGGACATTTTGATAGAACGGTGAAAAATTCCTCAAAAGAGACTGGGCCGCCATATACAGCCTTTGTATACATTGTCCGTTCTTAGATAGACCCTTTCAAAAAGTTACAGTGCTGTTGCGAAATATTTAGTCGGGAAAACGGCGACCAACCACCAGCACCAGTACCACCAGAAGCACCAAATCAAAATGAAAACCGATATAATGACGGTGCAACAATATCCGGTTTTCACCGGTAAGCAAGACATCCTCCGGGAGGTGGTTATGAAATATATCGATCACTTCTATCCAGAGTAAGTATACCCCCAGAGTTCTAATCATTAGCTGATACCATCACTTAGTCGCTCCATAAATTCCCTTTAATGGATCCCTTCTCGCCCACCCTGGGACTAGCACAGATATGGGGGTCCGCGCTCTGTTGTGCGCGACGGCGGGAGGGAACAAGGGGCGCACTTGGTGTGTTTTGTCTGCAAAACCATCAGTCCGGGCACAAACAAACGGTGCCCTTCTAGAGAGAGATTCTGGAGAAAATCGATAATCCGGAGAAAAGCTTTCGCCGGGAATGTTTCTAGAAGAACTTTTGGGGCACACAAAGCGAAACTCCATAGAAACTTGCGGATACATACACTGTGCAGGCTTTAAGTACGCTTTAAACAAATCCGCCCGAACCAGGGAGCTGTGACCATCAGCTTTAAGCAATTAACATGACAAAAAGTATGAAAACCAGCCTGGCTGGCATCGGGGCCCTGCCGGAAGAGAAGTACGTACCCCAGCGATTAAGCTGATCGAAGCACTTTTTATTCATTCTAGCCGTTCTCCAGGCCCCGGAATCTAACGCGAGATTTCGCAATTCACATATAATGATGCAATCAACTAGCTCGAGTGCCGACCTTGAGATTTGCCCGTGAACTTTTTATTTATCTCCCAGCGCGATACTGAAAGCGATTGCCCAAGTTGCGACGACGATGGAGGAAAAATCAAGCCGACAAAAGCGCGGCTAAGCTTGCCAACAATTTCGAATTTTGCAGGACGTCTTAGACTAAAAGCCTTCTTGCTGTTTTCGGCTAGAATTCCTTAGGACTTATAATTTCTGAAATCCAAATAATCATAAAAAATAAAAAGTTGCCCGCCGTGAGATTAGTAAACTATAAATTTCGAGGGAAAAGGAACAAAAATCGATTCTCCACTGAACCAGACTTACACTTCACCGTCGATCCTCTACACCAGAGTTGACATCTTAACAATCAGAGGTTATCGTGGTCATCAAGTTTTCTAAGGGCCAAATTCATGAATCGGGCATATGGCAACAATGCAAGCTGAGCTTGCGTAAACTGTCTTAGAATTTTCGTATTTTTTTTCGCGCTCACTATTTAGAAACTATTCAAAATTCAATGAATTCAACAAGAGATTTCTTTGGCCAACATGAAATTCAAATGTAAAAATGTCTTGAATTTAGTTTTTAGATCCACATTTCGCAGAAGATTAAAACGAGGTGTTTTGTAATTTGCCTCAATGGTTCAGTTGGTAAAGGGAGCCAATTGAACGCTAGAGGTTGTGGACTTGATTTCCTTCAGAGACCCTGGTAAAAAGTGGTATCGCAACAAAACTGACCTAAGTGTGTCTTTCGATGATCAGGAGAACGACAAAAACATAACCTTCTTTTTTTAAGAGAAATCAGTTATGTATTTCAGAAAACAATCTCAAGATACTTAATGGTTGGCTTAAGGAGCTAAGTCTGGCTTAGAATCTGGAAAAGGTAAAATTTCGAATTGTTCTTTTATATGGAAAATAATTATGTTCATTAATTCAACTAAAACGTATTGCTCAAAGCCCATACGATGTTTTAATGCATTATGTTAATCTTGTCTTCCCATGGCCGTAAGTGAAGGTATCGGCATAAAAAGTCTTAACAGAAACCCTCCTGAAAGATCGTCACATGCTTTATTACCCTTTGTGTTTTGTGGCACAATTTATGATGTTTTGCAGTTCGGAAGAGAGGTACAAATGTTTTATAACCCTTTGTCCCTTTTGAAGATTTCTGCAAAAAGTATACTGAGATATTCGTTAATTACTCTTTGTCTGATGATTCATGAGCGATATTTGCAAAAAGGTTGCCTGGAAACGGTCAATCTGAAGAATACCCTATGGGCATGCTTGGAAAGAATATAAATGGGTTAATATTGGGATTATTAGTAAGTTCACTATGGGCACGGTAGATGGTTGACGTAAATAACGATAAAAACCGGCTTTTAAATTTACAAAATAAACTTAATATATTGTCCAAATTTGTTTTCAACATTTCTTTTTTTATCGATGGTTTGGATATTTACCGTACCAAACTCTAAAAATCAAGTAAAACCCAGGAATGCATTTTTCCTCGACTCTCGACGAATCATTGCCTTGTCGTGAAGAAGAAGAAAGAACAAAACGTCTGTCGAAGCAATAAAAATAAAATTAATATTTATTATATGTATTTGTTTTACGATATGGCACAAGAGTCTATAAATATAGACAGTGCGTTTTTTTTTCTATAGAATTCCCGCATTTCGGTTATTACTATTTTAATAATCTGAGCACACTCCGCTGTTTGTAAAGAAAAATCAACCTAAAGCCGATGTTTCCCGACCTTCTGCAATATAATTCCAACTACTCAATAAATAGAAAGACAAATTCAGCAGAGAATGGAAAAAACGACGTCGTTGTTTGCTCAGCTGAAATCTTACTTCCGAGCTGCTGTGTGAACATGAATTAAATAAATTATGGAGCAATTTTGCCTTGGAAAAAGGTTAAATTCTCTCGGGATCAAGCGAAAAATCTGGTGCCTTATTTCAGGCATTGTGCGAAAATTCGTACGTGCTCACAAATATATAAAATTCTTATGATGATCCAGGAGGCACGGGTAGGGGTATATTCCTCCAGGCCCCGGCCACGTGAAACGTCGCAATAAAAAGCTCTAGTGGGCTTATTGTCTCTGTCCATAGACATTTACACCAACCAGAATGCATACATCTGTGGTGCTGGAGCTAGATGGGCAGAGACAAAGAGGAATTACTGTCATGGGACGGCGGGGACTCCAAAACTAATCTTGGGGCGGAAATTTAAGAGGGCAATAATGGCCCTTCATCATCGTGAGAAATTAAGGTCAATTTGAAGAAGACCCTTGGTACGCACTTTGGTAGAGATGAAATGTCGTTTGCGAGTTTTTATTTTTCTTTTCTTTTTTATTAACTGCGAATTAGACCATTTCTCAAATCCGGTCCTGTCATCCTGTAGATGTATTTTATTTGGCTTTCTGTAAGAAGATATCGCAGTTTGGACAAATGACAAATAAGTTAATATGATGTCAAAGCTCTGAGAGGATCAAGAAAGCTATAGAGACAAATGACAATATCATATACTGACAATTTTTAAATCAATTTTTATACTTGCGGGGTTGTGTCTGTTCAGATTTTGGAAAATTATTGTAGTTAAATTTTTTAGAATTCTACATTCAAAATTTCATGTCTTTCAGCTTAATTTTTTTTATACCTGCTACTGTAAGCTTTTTATGCGGCATGATCTGCAAGAGGAAGTGCATTGCTCGACTGCTACATGTTTTTATTACCCGGAAAATTTGTCGTGACGATTACCGGAAGTGAATTAGCGTCATGGCAGTTTTGTGGTAATTAAGCGGCCTGAAGGAAAAATTTAACAGATGTAAACTTTCTATTCATAATGAAGTTAATTAATAATCCTTTACTCTGCTTGAATTAGGTTCCTTCGTGGAAAAAATGAGATATATAATATATTACACTGTTCACCAAAGACTTTTTCCATTTCTGTACAAGACGGTTCAACATACTGATAATTCTTTTGTAGCGAGCTTCTTCTCTACTCCGGATAGCGGACACACATCTGACGAAAATTCAAAGTGCCTGAACCATGTGTGAGGCGTCTAAATACTATGATTACATACATATATAAAAATAGGCTTAGGACAAATTCTAAATCATAAAGGCTAAATATGGAAGGAAAACGAGTTTTTTGCCGAAGTCTGACCGGTGATCGTATACGTACTTCAGGTCTAAATCAGTGATAAAAGCAGTTTTGAAATTTTTCCAAATCCCAATTCGTACGCGGCGTCACACTGGTGAAAATTTTTACTCAGATTCCACATATGTAAAGATATGATCCAATAATAAGGACCAAGGGTATTGGACGTGTATATACATGGTATAAGAGAGAATGAGACAGCATGAATGCAAGAAAAACTGGTTGGTTCCACAGTTGCTCGAATGGGTTGCAAATGGAGAATATTTGTTGCAAGATGTCACCTTGTCACAGTGCCCGATCTGTGATATTTTATTTAGAGCAAGAAGTTAGTCGGGCAATTCGCCAGACATGAATCCTATTAAAATCGTATGGGAGCTAATAAAATCAGATATGTAGTTGGAAAAATTATTCATGCTTGAAATAATGCCCTTTGAGTTAATTTGTTGTTTCTGTACTGTCACCCTTGATAATTAAGCCCCACACCGAGTTATTTGATAAATCCATCAGTTCGAAATCAGAAAAATTGCCCCCCCCCTCGGCAGAGGCTAATATGCACCCCAAAATAAAAAAGTGCCCCACCTAGAAAATTGCTGGTCATCTACAAAAAAGGAACCCCCCCTTATTGACAGGCACTTAATTTCGAAAATTGTCATCATTTCACCGTTCCGAACTAACCGACCAATGCCTCTATTAAGTTTCCATTAAAACAAATTTATTGTTCCACCACTGAAATTATACGTAAATTACCCGTTTCCAGTGCGAGTACGGCATAAATTATCCCGCCGCCATTCGCACGGCACGCCTCTTCTCAAATTCAAAAGTCGAAGTTGGAGGAGGCCAACGTGAAAACTTTCGTTTCACCCAGGCGGATTGTGGATGGACGGGGAGAAGATACAAGTCGAGTTAATGATTAATTACGGATTTTCCTCGGCGGCTCCTCGGCGCGTTCTTTAATTGCATTACGCAAGGGAAAATGCTGCGAAAAGAAGTCGATCGACGGCAGATTATGCGCTGGCCACGATGCACTTTCAAAAGTTACAACATAGGCGCTAAGGCGGACGATAAGGAGGGCTCGGTTGCAACCTAAATGGGTACGGGCCTCTTATGGACCTTTTGTTTTCGCATTCTGAGCGTTAATTTCCAATTGATCCGCAGATTCGCGATTGGCCCGAGGGATTTTTGTTGCTACACTTTCCCAAGGGGAGGCTCGCAATAGTAGCACTCCAAATTTGAGCTACAGTTGGCATGACACACATTCCGCGCGAAACCAGTTTTCCCCGCCGCATTTTATGGCGCTTATCTTGATATTTTGAGCTTTGTAAATTTAAATCGCCCCTAGATAGGCCGATTAGGAGCCCAGTCGCATAGAAAATGGCACGGATTCGCAGATCCGCTGTCCCCGGTGAATTAAAAATATCACCGCCGCCGGCGGCTGGCCCCCCATTATGTTTTTGATAATTTCATTTTCGAGAGAAAATTTACGGGCGCCCAACAAAGGTGATGAGTCAGTCCCTGGGTCTGAGCCGGTGAGAAACTCGCGGGCTATGGGGCTTTGTTGCCGGATGTGCTGTTTACTTTGATGCCTAGGCCTTCTTATCGCAGGGGTAAACACTTGCGGATAAGACGCAAACAGTATGTATAGTCAGATGTTTTCGCACTCTGATTTCGCATTGTCGTAAAAGTAATATGTCAGGTCCTCTGCGACACGCTCTTGCGTTCAAATATTTAGATATCGTAAAATAGACTTCGGGACGGGGTATTGTTCACTGTTGCTCTGTACTCTGCAGTTGTTGTTTGCTCCCGCGGAATTAATAAATTAGGAACGCTGGATGGCATTATTCATCACCCGCTCTCTTGGGCATTGAAGATTGCCTGTTCCAGTTCTGCACTCGCGCTTTGTTGATACCACACGAACACTTTTTATCACAGTTATGAGTCAACCGGCTTAAAACAATGCGAGACATTTACACAAGATATGAGGTGGCCCAAAAAGAATAGGCCTTCAAGGCAAACCTCTACATTGTTGTAGGCTTACCTCATCACTTACAGTTCATCAAAGTAAAAATGTACTAATCTGCTCTCACGTTTTCAAGTAAAACAAAATTGGTATCATTAGGCGGCCACAAACGACCCAATTTGCAGGGTCCGATATGTAGAGTGACAAATTGGGTCCACCAACGTTGTTCAAGCGTAAAAATTTATTCATTTCTCACCACAGAGATAATACTGTGTTTCTGTTGGGTTTTGCAGCACGAAGGAGTTGTCTGTATCAAAATACCATGTATGTAATTTAAAAAGAAACCAACAGATGGCCCATCCTATAGTTGAGATGTCTTTCTAAACTATGTCATTGTACACGATTTTATTATATACATACTTAAGGCAATTAAATGGTTTTGGCCGGAAGTTCCAGATTTCGTCATTACATCCGAAAGGTCGATAAACGATGTCGTTATATTCCATCTTTATCGTGGTTTACTCTAGCTTCTCTTTAGAGGCGGAAAATGTGGCAATTTAACTTTGATTTTACTACTGCACTTTTCCCCAAATCATCATTATCGCTTTCCTCTTTGTGGTAAAATCTGCCGGGGCATTTAAAAAAATTATTAAAATTATATCGTCCATTAGCTTCCACCCACTCCCAGTAATAAATCTTTGGGTCATTTTAAATAAATTGCAACAATCGCCTTGGAAACAGGAAACAGTAAATGCAGTCAACATCTTCTTTAATAGTCCGGGGGAAAATATATTGTGGCCAATCGGATTTTATCTGTTTGAGGTATTTTAATGGATCGAAAACATATCAGACGCCTTTAAAATATTCTGAAGTCGCCAAAAATACGCCGCTATGAATAATCTTGCAATGATTCTTCTTTATCGCTCGCGAACCTCCCAAGAAGTTGTTGTTGTTGCTCGCTGGTCGGGCCAGAATTTATAAACAGAAATCGACCAATGTCCTTTCCGGATACATTGAGGTCGTTTGTCGCTAAAAGGCGCTTAACTTTTGGAGAAATCATCGATTTAATTGAGCAAATTAGCCCATTTCACGTCAATTAGGCGCAAAGAAATAGAGAAAATCAATTGCATTTTTTTTTCATTGATCTAATTTCGTTTGATTCTCTCGCACTTTTAGTTTCAACGCGATACAGATAAGAACTGTGTGCCACGCGGGGTGTGAGGGCTAAATTTAAACAGCCGAAGGCCAGGAGAGTTCAACTTTTATTCTTTCATATTATTTTTTATTTTTTGTTATGTAACGCCACCTAGCAGATTAGCTTATTGACTAAAAGGCGGCCGTTCAGATTCCAAATGTCCAAAGGGTGGACATATGTGCATGCCCCGCGATAGTTGAGCGTATTAAAATTAAGCGTTACGCAATGTCGTATTACGTCGAGGCGTGAACATGTTTAGATAATCCAAATAGAGGATAACTGATTTTTATGTGTTTGGTGGTGGGTTCCGACCTCCGGGGGTCTATCATTTTATTTTTTTCTCATAACTCTGCTGTCGGTATATTTGGATTAAAAAGCCTTGATTATTCGAAAATTGAAGACTTTCTGTCTTTTATCAGTTTGGCCGTATATTTGCACGGATTCCTTGTTTTATTTGCACCTCCCATATTTTCACTTCACTTCATTTTGCTGACTTCTGTATATGCAGAGATATCAACAAATCTAATTTTAAATTTTTTTTTACTTTCAGTGCGTCTGGAACGAGTGCAGTTGCTATAGATAACAAGATCGAGCAAGCAATGGTGAGTACAGAGAAAATCATAAATATCTTGAACATTTCTTCCTTGCGGTCGAATAAACTTAATTAAAATTCACTGCACGTTTTCGGCTCAAAGCAGTCCGGCAATTCAACCGAGGAAGTGCGTCGTGTTTATTATTCCCCCGTGTAATCTGACCCACAAACTCAGTATCCAAATCGCCTCCAATTTCCGTTTTCCCTGAAGATTTCCGATGCTAATCATTTCGAATATGTAAACAGAAATTCTCGGCATGGAATTTTGCAAAATTTATGATTTGGGCACGTTCGGATGCCTCGATCCGCAATTGCTCATCGGCGCGGCGATTGTTTATGAAAATACCAAAAGTCCGTTTATTTTAGCCGATTACTGTCTATAATGTGCCCTGTGCCAAGTCTAATTTAAATTGGATGCGAGTGGAGATTCATCCTGTTTAGAACACCCTGTGTGGGTGATTCTTTCGACAAATTAAAATAAATCAGCTGGCGGTCTTTCGCGTTCAAAGTGTTGAATATGTTTCTTTTGTTGCCATTCTGTAGTAAACTATGTATTTAGAATCATAGCAAATTTATTTTTAGAATCAGATCGCAATTGTTTCACTTCGCGCTCCGCATTTGTGGAAAAAAGCAACAGATTTGCACCCGTTCGCTGGCTGTTTATGTATACATATCTGGTGAAGTAAAGGAGCAATTTTTGGGTCTTGACTTTAACATGAACATCCGTTGCGGCTGTGCAAATGTTGAATGAACTTAAAAGTTTGTTCGCTTTTTACACAGGCCTTGTTAAAAATTTTAAAATTTCCATAACTTTTTAAACAACAACATAGACCCCTCTCATTTTGGTTGTGTGTCAATCACAAAAATGGTCCAGTGGTATAAAATCGCATAATCTCGGAGGCCAGTTGACATCGCCAAATCTTAATTATTATGCACGCAGTAAAGCCAAAGCCGATCGTATTACATATGTGGCTGGTGGCGCCGTCTTGTTGGAACCACATGTGCTCTATATCAAAATTTTCAAGAGCAGACCAGAAAAAGTTGCTAGTCATAAGGCAGTAGCACTCAGGATTGAGTAACGGTCTCTTCTTTGTCGTTTAAACGAAAATGCTTTCCGGTGCACCATGCAGTTACTTTTTGCTGATGTATTAGCCCCAAATACCGAAATTTTGCTTATTCACGGATCTACCGAGCCAGAAATAGTTTTCATCGGTGAAGAAAATTTTGTTCGAAAAATCAGTGACCAATGCCAGTTGTACAAGCACCCAATCGGTGTATCTTCTGCGCATTGTAGTGTCGACAAGCTTAGATTTTTGCGTGGGTGGAACTTTATATGGATGAAGTTCAAGCCCAACTGCTGAGCTGGGTAAAACTGTTAAAATTAATTTTAAAAATTGCTTTAAAACCACTCGTACCTTTTTCAAGTTAATCACTTTTTTTCGTCGGTAAATGTCCCTTGTGCAGTAAACCTTAAAATAAAAATGCCTTAAAAACCGTTGCTTTGAATATTGTTAGTAATTGAGACGCCCCAGACAACATTTTCTCTAAATCCTAATGTATCCCCTACGATTGCCAAGTGCCCTAAATTTTATCTTGTTAAACAGAAAACTTTTAAATGGTTAAATAAAAAATCTCAAAGTAGATCACAACGCCTCTTCTCGTTAAAAATCGTGTAATTAAAGCAAACGTTGTAAACGTCTAATTCTGTTACAATCGCTGGCCTTCTTTTCATCACCCCACGACTTCCACGACTTGGTAACGGAAAGAGAGACTTAAGGCACCTCCGCTCTAATAAGAGCTAATAAAGCTCTAGTTAACGACCAAAACGAGTTCCCACCGCGATCCATTCGAACATTTACTTCGCACCAAGTAAACTGCCATAAAGCAATTGCTCTGCAAGGTGATGAACTATTTTCCCAAGCCGCGCAGCCATTAATTCACCGACCACCTTCTTACGCAACAATTTGATCATACAAATGATACCTAAACGTTCCGACGGACGATAGGACATCGAAGACAGCGCGAAGGCGACCTACTGTAGATCGCAGTTGACCCTTTTTTCTCAAGTTTGTTGTTTCTCCGACTGTGTTTGCTGTGACCTCAAATTTCTACGCCTATTGGCGAGATCGGCCCGCTTTAGCCGGAACAGATAGTTCCGCCCTGGGGATTATCTGTAGCTAGTCCAGCATCTTGAAAGTGGATCATCCGCACAATGCAAATGGTGGCCTACCGGTGACTGCCTGCCTGCCTACTATCGGTCGCGATGCACTGACCTTTACTATCAGTGGACGAGTTCTTCTATTGGCACTGTGCCGTGAAGCAGCCCAGTTTGAGCAGATAGCCGGGTTATTTGCGCGTTTTCTATTCGTCAGACAGATTGGCGGTCACGATGGGCGCACAGCTCGCAATCGTTCCACCCGCAGGCTGGCATTTTCTGAATAAGCATAAAACCTTGACGGGCAGATTGGTGGCATAATTGGGAAAGTGATTGCCAGTGCCAGTGGCGTAGTTTGGGTCGGTTATTTTGAAAATTTGTAGCCTAAACCGGCCGGTTATGCATGCGCGAGCGCGACACAGAAAACACCGAAGTCCGGTTCGTGGTAGGTTTTCCAAGAAAAACTGTTGTGGGGCCCCCGAGAGCGCCCAGTTGAGCGCTTGAGAGTCTGTTCCGATAACCCATATGGCTGGATTGGATACCAGCCGAGTGGCTCACGTGATTATATTTTTCACATAATCGCAAGTTTCCCTCAACGGTCCGCGCGGACTCCGCGCCTCTTCTGCTTCACGTTACAATTGACTGCCGTAATCGCGGTGCACGAAAGCCGGAAAACGGCGCACCGCCGATTAGAGGACAATATATCATTGCTCAACCCGTTTCGGGCTGGCTGTTACCTTTGATTTTATTGCTGCGATTGCGTTTGTTATTGGATAAGCAGAACATAACTCAAGAGTCTGCCGCCGCTGGTATTAACTAAGCGCACAAGTCCTCTGCTTTGCAGCGGCCGATTTGCGGAAAACGTCCTTCTTGGGAATGGGATATTAATGGGTTACATTGTCGAGGTAGCATAACACCACACAGCTCTAAATCTCCCAAGACTCGAGGCATGCCGTGATTGCGCCCGGCAATGATACGCTATATTCAAAAATCTGACCCAATTCGATGCTGAAATTTTTATGCGCGCTTTTCCTTGCTCCGATTGCTCTGTTTTGCGTTAGTGCTCCATATCAGGAGGCAAAAGGCGAAGGAGCTCTACACCGTGCTTGACGCGTTTCCAAACAATCCGATCTATTTTTATTGGGAAAACAAGTCAGCTTTTTACAACGCACAGGGGAAACAAAAAGCGTCGGGCTAATGCAACAGCGATTTACTGAGGGCGGAGCTGCGGGCGAACGCCACGGACAGTATTGTGTATGAACGCAAACCTATTTGCGAGCACGCTGGCTGTCATGTTAGCTCCCCGGTGCGATTACTCAATATTTAATGGCTTCAAACGCGCTAGAGCAAACAGCGGCAGGTATTGCCGCCGAATTTACTTTCAAATACGCGATGCCTGGCCCGCGGCGACGTAATTGTGCGATCGGATGTGTCCCAATGATTTTCTATTGGTGACGGCTCCAACTAAAGTCGAAAACGCCTGGTGTTCTGGGGCCAACAAAACTGAACACCAAACATGCTGTTGTGCGTCCGCGGCGGCCGCTTTTAAGTTGAACAAAAACATGACGGTGTTGCGTTACACGGCTACCATGGCGCCAACTTGTATGATGCCTGCAATTATCAATTATGTAACCACCGGTGATACATCAGGTGAATCGATGCGGGATTTTAACCGTCTGATAGATGTAGAACGGATAAGAATGCATGACGGAGCATCATTTAGTTGACTCGCGAAGGGGTTTTATCGGAAGGCTAAAGTGTTGCCTGCGGCAGAGCCACATATCCATTTTCAACAAGATCTTTAACGACTTCATCAACCGATGATGCTGAAAAAAAAGTACTTCTGTGTAACTTTTCCACGGAATTGAAGTCAAACTTTGACTGTATTTTACTGTCATGTACAATGATAACTAGAAGATATCAAATCATACGATCTTGCTAGCCAAATTTTATCCACATATCTTACACGACTTGAACACAGAAACTTATTTATATCGCGCGTAGTGTGACAGGTTGCGCTATCCTGCTGAAATCGCATATATTCACGGTAAAACTCAGTTAATTTCGGCCACCAATCAATTAACAAGTTCTTGGTCAGTTGGATCTTGTAAACATGCATTTACAGATCTTTCGTGTGAATTTGCTGTAAGGTGCTTCCGGAAATATGTAATTCTGACATTCTGATGATGAATTGATGTCCGTGGGATTTCAGTAACATTTTAACTCTCACTTCGGCTTTGTTTTCGGGTGAATGTCCACTACGAGGCCACACGAGTGACATTGTTCTCAATCAAGCCAGTGTCCTGATAACCTTTGTTTTAATCTTCGAACTACATGAGTCGAAGAATTATTTCGACCGTAAATTCTACGAAGGTTGTGAACTGTTTTAACGAAACTTTCATCATTTTTATGAATTCTAACACTCACAGTTGTCATGTGTGAAATTTGTGGGGCTGCCAACCTTATAAAAATATGTGGAAAGGAAATTTAAACCCGGCACCCTGTATTTTACCGAATTGTGTGCACACATATTGTATCTTCCCGAAGGTTAAAAAAGTTGTGAAGATTTATTAGAGACCTTCTTAACTTTGTTATTAATTAAAAATTTGACTACATATCAAGCGCTGAACACAGCGAATCGTGATATTTTCGTCCAAATGTAAATGCACAAAATAAAAAAATAAAATACACATGAAGCCATAATTGTGAGCCCAAGCTATGCATGCTTAAGCCTTGTTGTCGGACGTGTGCTATCGAATTGTAGTGAAGGTGAAGGTTTTTAACGACACCAATTAAGGAGCTTTCAAGAAAGGTTCCAAGAAAATATTTAAAAAAAGCACCAATGACGTACATACATGCATGGTATGGTCACTTTCACTTAGCAGGTGCAGTTGGGAGTAGCACGTTGCAAATGCAATTATTGATCCGACACCTCGTCAGTATTTCATAATAACAATAAGATGAAGTGATATTAAAAAAGAAAAGTCAAGCACCATATAGACAAAATAATTGCCAAGTGTTTGAAGTGCATTTGTCTACAGGAAGATAATAGATAAAAATATTGTGTTTGCATGGAATGTGCACACATGCGTTGCTTCTTCAAAACGCGGTATTGGACGTAATAGATGTCGTGTTGTCCTTATAATTGTCTATCCCTCGAAAGTATGTCAAAACTAAAATCAGATATGTGTTGCAAACGCCATCTCTTATCAAAGTCAGGAGCTTATCAAGCAAACCTCGTACAATACAAGATAAGACAATGTTTAAGAAAAAGTAAATAAATAAAACTATAAATTCAGTAGAGTTATTGAAGTACTTCATTTTCAAGCCTAGATAAATCACTGCTATGTGGAAAACTGTCTGAGCCTACTAGTAGACGACAAAAAAATTGAAGTCAGCCTGTTGTAAGAAAATAGGAGGAGTATAATAAAGCACTTTCCCTATTTCGAGGAAGCCGTAAACAAAAAACTATAAACATTTATCACAACTAGAACTTGTCCGGCTTTCCCTTCACAGAGAGATGTATCTAAGTAAACGAAATAAATCACCCCTTGCAAGAAGAAGACATATGAGCTGGTTGTGCTTTCAATATGTAAGTTGAAATCGAGCAAACATCTCTATAGTCAATTTCATGATGTTCGCGGGGAATGTCTGTTGAAATGAATTTATCGCCGAGAGAGCTTCACTCCCTGTCATAAAAGTGGAGCAAAACACTGTCAGCACCATCATAAATATTAATCTCGCGCCTAATCTTAAGACATGAGTAAAAAACGAAAGATAACAAATTTCAACAATTCTCAAACTCCCTGAAGAAACAAACAACTCGAAGATGAGGAGTATTGTAGTCTGTCTATCAGTTGCATAACGTATCGTAAGCCACCGGAATTAAGTTTGTTTGTCCAATTAGCTAAAAGCTCACGGCGAACACGGTCTCAAGCGTTTGGCCTTTTATTTATTTACTTATTTTCGACTTTACTACCACTGGCTAATCGATTTTTTTCCAGCCGAAGCTTAGATATCCACCCCGGCGAACGTGTGGCCAAAACAAGTTTTTTTTTTTAGAGGAGCTGGGTAAAGTCCGGTAGGTCTAATCTAGCGCACGGTTGTTTGGCTAGTGGCAGTGAGTAAACACGGTGATTTGTACAAACTATGGGAGATCGACTGATAAAGACTAGAAGAGACCTCTGGAAGTTTCCAAGGGTTGGGGTGGAGAAAGGTGACAGTGCAAATTTATTTAATTATTGATGGTTCGGTGTGCACTTTAAATGCCAATTTCCTTGAAATTGAGACCCAACCGAGTTGGGTTTGGGTAAACTGTTTAAATATCGGCGCTCCTGTGGAATGTACATAACGTGTGCTTACATTCGAAAAATAGCTGACTTCGTGGAAAAAATTATATATCAGGATTACTCGCATATATTTTTTTTTTATACAAAGCATATCGAGCTCTTGCGCGATTCCAACTACTAAAACTGACAATTGTGTTTCTGTTCTTTTCTTTTTTACTGCCGTACTTTTGGAATCAATCCAACAAATTTTCCATTCGAGCCACCATAACAAACCAAGAATTTTCCATTATTCAACAATTATCATGGCGGGCGATTAAAACAGAGTAACAAACAACAAAATTTCGTTTAGTCACTCGGCTGACCCTCACGGCAGCAATTCATTTAAATTAGAACAAGAAGAAAAGCGTAGCGAGCAGCGGAAACTGCCATGAAGTTGTCGTCTTAATTTCCCCGATCTATAAATAAGCCGCGCCCATAAGTAGCCCGCGTAATTGACGCGTACTCCGCTGATGAGATTTTATTGAGATTTACGATTGTCAATTAAAGCGACAATCATTAAGTAACCAAATCAGCGTCTTGTTCGTCCACCCATTGCAATTCCCTCACGAGCACAGAGCCCCGGTCGTGAATCTTGCACAGGAACAACCCGAGCCCAACAAGACCACCGAAAATAAATAAATCCCGGGAAGGCCGAGTCGTGTGAGTAATAAGGAATTAGGAAGTCATTCCGAATTCGAATTTGTGCGCATAATTCAATTTTAAATGAAATTCTCAATGAAATGGGAAGGCATTCCTGGTTCAATGCTAAGCGCACTATTTGCTTAGTCTACGGCGACTGATTGCACAAATAGTTCTATTCCGCGATCGGAACGCGAAAAACTTCACTAAAAGTTTCGCTATGTCTTTTCTGACGCAATTCGCGGTGCCCTGTCCACTTGAGAGTACACTCTGTGAGTCAGTCGCAATTGTTGTGTTTGACACGGCCGGCACGGCGATAATTAAACTTTGGAACACAATTTTCTTGGCATCGCCGCGCTCCTGTTCTGTTCGTTGCGTTAATTTATGATTCAATTGGCCTGAATACGTCGTCGCCACCGCCTCGCCATCCACCATCGCTTCGCCAATGGCAGCGGGATTTGCAATTTCAAGCAGCGAGTTAATTACGCGGTGCCCATGATGGCACCGTCATCTTATGACTAAGTTTTCTAGTAGCAAGGAACCGAATTAAAGGTGCCAAAGGTAGGCTGGCACTGCCACGTCACCCCTAATCGCTATTCACACTTATGACTGAGCCGTGATTCGGCGAACCGTTTAGCTAACACTGAAAGTTTTAGGAAAGGGAGCTTGCATTTTTTGGCAGACCTTGTGCGAGGCGGTATTTCGCTCGTCCTTGCCGGTTTCCTTGACACAGTCGTGTTGCAGTGAAAATTTCAGTATATGCTCAGGCCGAGGATTCACCTTGCGTGAAGAAACATTTTGTTTTACAAAATATGTAAGTTTTACGTAAATGACTCGCGAAATACTCAAATAATTCATATTCACGGATATTTAATTTGATTTTAAAATCACGTAAAAGAATCAACGCTCCACGTAATTGACAATTATTTCGGCAAAAGATTCGAAATTATGGTTTTAAAACTAACGGTAACAATGACGACACAGACCTTTCAGACATTAATATTTCGTTGCGTTTTTAAAACAACAGCAATAAGCAAAAAGTATTTCGTATTTCACTCCAGTTAGGAGCTTCCGCAAAGTCTCTCCACAGAGGCTCTGCTTCCGTTTTTTAAATCGTTTATGTTCGCTATGCTGGATGAATAGTCCGCACTAGCTGTCCTAATTGATGGGGTTTCCATCTGTCGCTTATTAATAAAAGCGCACTCTAGAAGTGGAAGCGTGGGATTCGAACCTGGGACTTTTGAATCGGCAGTCTATCACGCCCATCAACGTCTAACTAGCTAACAAATAAAATCTTTTGAGGCGGTCATAAGACTATTGCACAGATACAAATGTAGTCAAAGTTGATTGGAGGTTCACAATAACTGCACGTACTACTGTAAAAAAAAATAAAAAAAAATATTGACATGCTTAAAAATGCTTCCTTTGGTTTTTCGAGACCAAGCAGATAATGAAATCCGTTCTGGGACGCTGTCCACTTTTGACAACAACATAGCAAATGTCAATGTAAGCATCAACAGACCATATTCAATGTAGCATGCAAAATCAAATGGCTTACAAAGGATAGTCTGATAATTTCACTTAAGATCACGATCCCTGCTTAACATTCATATAAACCCTCGTTTCCCAGCAAAACCATTAAACATTAGACATGTGTTTGACATGATCTTTTATATGTACATTGTACATAGCAACCGCTTACTGCTTAATGATTTATCGCCATGCCAGCTTGCTTTAACAAACAGTATAAATTTATATGAACCAAAAGTTTTACTGTTTTGAAACTGTAGTCCCATTAAAATAAAAAAATATATCTTTATAAGTAGGTAAAGATAAACTCTCGAGTCTTTGCATAATGAGATTCGAAATAATGCTGTTCTATTTTCCTGTTTTGTGTTCCACTAATTTTTATTTGATAACAAATAAAGCTCTACAGTTGTAAATCAAGGCCTATGTTTACTTCAAATTTCCATGAAAACATGACAACAAGAAGATAACAAATGGTAAATAACAACAAACTTCTTATATTTATAATATGTGCAGTAATGCCAGAGGATTTTTAAACCTATAATTAGAGACAAAGACAGCATAGTTTTATTTAAAACGACAAACAGTCATTCGACTATATATATACATATATCCGAAGTTTAAAAGAAACGTTGACTTTTTTCTCAAGTATACATATCGATATATTATAGAAAGAAGAATATTGGTGGTTCGGTCTACGCTGTGGTATTGATCACCCGAATTTAATTTCAAAATTCAAACTACTAAAAATATAAAATCTAATCATTTGCAATTCCTAAGAGTAAAATATGCTAGACGTCTGTCGTCACTGATTTCAAAAATGTTTAAAATAAAATGAAAATTTGGGAATTTTTGGTTTCGAATCAAAAATGTGAAATTACGTAAAAGTCTTAAAACGCTTTGAATTCCATCTAGTCAGTAAGTCAAAGTTTGATAAAACTCTAAATAAGTTTAAAAAAAGGACAAGTACCTTCTGAAAATGAAAACTTTTTTGAATCTCTTTGTGCAGCGTAAGTTATGTTAGACTTAGCATGCACTGTTTCGTCTCGTATTTTATATCGTGTTAAAAAGACAAAAACACTAACGGTCAATTTTATGGCAAAAACGCTATTAACAAATTTGTATCTCATGAATTATCCTATATAAAACCCTAATTTCCTTGGAAATACAGCGACTGACAATTGTTGTAACCTTCGTATCTCTAGAGTTAAAAAAATAATTTTACAAAGAAAAATAATTTGTAGTCAACTGCTCACGCATGCTTGTCATGCGTTCTGGCTTACGTAATTTTTTTTAATTTGCAGCTTTGCAAGTTATTGTAGTCCCAAAACGGTTACTCCCAAATTCGATCTTCATTGTAGGAAATTTCATTATCTGCAAATTTCATAACAATAGTTTTGTCGTGAAACTTACCGTAACGATATTTGCGTGAAACATGATTTTTACACCCTACGAAATTCGAAACACAACGGGGCTCGTCAGCTAAACGTTAGCGTGAGTGAATCGGTGCTCCAACGCAAATGGCATTGAAATGTTCGTGACAAAATGCTGTAGACTTTGACTTTACTAGCTCTTACTTTATAAGGGACTATTCATAATCAAATAAATTTAAAACAAGAGACAGTTGGGTTGCTCCTCGGACACTTTATGTGGTAATGTGCGGTATAGAATTTATTAACATCCGGCAACATCGGCAATATACAAGGTGGACCAAGAAGTATCAACCTATTTGTTTTGGTTACAACTTTCTATCTAAAATACGAAATTGTGTTTTTTTTTTATTACTTTCATTTGGACAGAAGCCTCCATTTACAAAAATTATGACGTCATCTAATAGAGTGATACTTACTTTTGGCCTATTTTGTACATAACCGGATGAAAAAATAAATGTGCCCTTTTTTAAATTAAAGCATTGCTGGGAACATAAAAAATATTACCATATTGATTATATTAAATCGTTTAAACATCAAAGCGTAATAAAAATATGCTCCCAGTCTCGTGCATCTATTTATCGTAGTGTGCGTCCTCGAACTGATGTAAGGTTAAAAGGCTTTTAACTATACCCGTTATTTGGAAAATATGTGTTGCTCTAATGTATAAATGAATTATAATATGTCTATTGATTTGAATCTTTGATAACTTTTTTTTTACTCCAATGCAAAACCTTAAACTCAAAAGAGTTCGGGAACCCCAACATAAATTTGCGTAGTCTGTGCGTCATACTAGTAATCATTAAATCAAAATATGTGCTCATCAGTGATTTACTTAATCGACAATTTGACTATTCACAAATTGTTTTTCACGTCACAGGCAATTTAGTAAAAGTTATTTGTGATCAATTTTGCTGCACGATGTAATGCTTTTTAAATATTATCCAACAGATAAAAAAAAGTTAACGATAATTGCATCCGGCTACATTGAATTAAACCCTATTTAAGTCGATTACACACCACGCGAGTTTGTTTCTGTCGGTTCAACAATCGATACACTGCTCATAACCCTCCCCCCTCGCGAAAATTTCCGAACACAAACAATTAATTTGTTTTTTGTAGATGACGTCAAGCATTCGATATATAAAAAAAAACGGCAAATTCTCGATACATTCCATTAGACGGAGTCTATTGTGCTCCCCGCTCGAAATCACAAACATCTGGTCCGAAATGGCACCGTTGCTGTTATTACCTTATTGAGGTTTTAATAGGAAAAATAAAGTTGCTTCCTATTTACACGCGACTGCATTAAATTTAAGCTCGCGAAAGGTTACGTAAGGTGGGGCACCCGCACTCCCGATCAATATTGATGACTTTTGCCGTATTATCACCAGTCGTGATTGACATCTTTATCGCGCTTTTTCAAAGTGCTTTCGAGCACGGCCTGGTTTTATGCTAGAAAACATCTTTTGAAGTCATCGGAGCGCTCATTTTATCTTGGCGCACTAATCTGTGATGTGAGCTAACTTAAACCAGAAATTGCTTTAAAAATATTTACAATCTGTCACTTGAAATGGATCGATTCTATTCCTGAAGTGCTTTCAGCGGTGGCAAAATAACATCGGAGCTCTGTTATTTTCGCCAAACTGTAATATTGATTTCTTTCTATTTAAAAATGCAATTAACACTGCCCGGCTAAAGTGGGTTGCTATTTTAAAGACGCTAAACACCGAGCGTACTTAAAGAATTGAGATTGGCTGCAAAACAGGCATCGTGACGCCATAGTCTGAGGATTCTTTTTAAATGTCTCCAGTTGTTTTTGTTGCGAATATCTGAAATTCAGTGAGAAAAATTGCGAACTCGGTATGAGTCTTGCGGATTTAATGTTGGCAAATTTTTTGAGAAAAACAAGTAAAGTATTTTTAGCACTTTATGTCAGAGAAACATCTGGGCCAGATTTATTAGTGAACAAGGACTTGCAAGCTCCTTTGAAAATATTTAGGTTACTACGATGAGAAGAGGTCGTTGGTCCGCTCGGTATTTTCAATGGATCTTTTGAGATTTTAAAAATATTTCGGCCAAAATAGAACACAAAGAAATTGGGCAAATTAATTATTGTTCCCTTTAATGACCGGAATGGGATATTCCAAATTTTGTACTAGTTTACTTATTGTTTTATTTAATTTTAAAAAAAAAATTATGTACAAAATATTTCAAAATGGCTTCCCAGCTTTATTACTGCATTCAAATTTTATCGATTATCGAACAAGAAAGAAACGAATCATTCAAAGTGTGTTGACATAAATTATATCTAACGCTGCTGAGTAAATTGTGACAGACATTTTCCTGATAAACAATTTGCTCGTTTGCTTAGCACCAGCAATAATTGAAATATGGCATAATGACATGACGCGTACAGAAAAGCTCTAATATGGCGCGATTTTCTTCTTACGTAGTAAGCAAACATAAAAAAATGTTAAAATGCGATAACAAGCCGAAACCCAACCAGCACGACCAAAACTTGATTGGTGGCATTAATTTGCATTTAAGTTGTGGGGGGAAAATAGCCAATTGCTACATATTGACTTGTGCTCTCGAACAATAACACGTAAGACAAGAATCTGGTTCGGTGCGGTTATCAGGATATGTTGCGTCAGCAGTTTTGTGCCACGGCCATTAATCACATAACAAATTTATAATAACAGAAATGATAACGTTCATCTAACTTAAACACCTCGTAAATTCGAAAAAGGCAATTAAAAGGCAAAAGAATGCAAAAAACGGAGTTGAATTATTTTGTTATTGAGAAACAGCGGATTTAATGGTTTAGAAAATTAAATTTAATTATTCGGGGTTCCCTTCTTATTTTACAGACTTTTTGTTTTTATTGTGCTCGCTGTACTAAAACGATTCAGCACTTTTGGCGTTCAGCACTTACCAAGTTAACGATGTAATATATTTTGAGCTGTGTTCATTTCCAAGTGCTTTTCGATTTTGTTTGAGAAAACGTTTTGTCCAATTAGTCGAAACCGGAGAAAGCGATAATGCTGAATATGATAATGAAACAAAAATATACAAAAAATGGTGAACACTATTGACTTTATTTCATATTTGATTGATTTTCTTATTACAATGTATAATAGTTTCTTTTTACCATTCCGTATCATAACGTTTTCTAGTTGCCTCGCAACGTTGATTTAGCAATTCTATAAAAATATTTACGCATAGACATGGAACAACTTATTTGTCAAAACTATTGTCTAAATGTTGCCTTCATTCTAGACAAAATATGTTTACTAAGTAAAAGGTTTTTTATTAAGCTCGTCCGGATTTTGAATCTAAATAAGTTGCATAAAAATTGAGCAAATGACTATAAATTTGGATTTATTGGAAGGATAATAATGTGCGGCTACCAGTTACATAGATCATACTATCAATTCAATTTTAGACATTTTTTCGAGAATTTGTGTGCATATCAACAATGTTCGAAACCTTCATTAGTCCGATCCTTCAATTCTAACCTTCAGTTTTTTTCAACAAGACGGCGCTAAGTGTCACACAAGTGGCGAAACAAGTGCCCTATTTCATGAAAAGTGTCTGGGAACGTAATTTCACGAAGCATTTCATTTTTACGCAGTCGTAAAAAGCGAGATGAAAACTATTAAAAATGGCAAACAAATTGAAGGTTGCTAATTTAAAAAAAAAAAAAAATCCTTGAACTGAAAATAATTGGATGCAGACCCTTGCCATGGTTTACTGGTAGCTGTGTCAAAGTTAGTTCATTATCTTTAAGACTCTAAAGGATCTGTAAGAAATTAAAAAATGAGCTGAATGGCATGATTAGCGAAAAAGTTTGCTTACTTAAAATCTGTGTATGAGTGGCAAAGATGAAATAAACTGAAACTTGTTTTGCTCGAATACATTTTATATTCTAAATGACGCATGTATCATCTAAAAACTTTCCATCCAAAGTCCACAAGCAATATATAATCGTTTCTGATTGAATTGTTGATTTAATGGCTTTATTCAATTTACTCAACACCGTGGCATTGAAATTCCTTTCACAGATTTTCAATCAATCCTATATCCCAGTTTTTGTTATATTTTAAAACATTTCATTTTCATAGATATCACTTATCAGAAGATATTGCGTTCTATGCAATTTCAGCTGATACGGCAGAAATACAAACTGATTTCAATTGATCCTATCAGATTTTTAACAATCGAACTGATAGTGATAAATTGATTAGACCCGCACAGCGAAGGCATTGAGTGCTTCTGTCCCGCATAATTTTAGATAAAGATTCAAGTTTTTCTTCAACAATATATTTTTTGCCTAAATAATCTAAAAAGACGTCCAATTAAATTAAACAGTGTCACCTTTCGGTGTAAACGATCACAACAAGAAATCTCATTAGGCTAAAAAATAAATTTTTCCCAAAAGTAAAGCGAAAATAAATTTTCAAAGGAAACTCATTAAGGCCCCCTTGTCCTCGTCCGCGAACTTCTTCACCTCCATATATTGAGTGGGTTGGTGTGCCTGTACGACAACTTGGCACTAACTTGGACTTCGAGAAGGCGCTCCAACGTCCACCTGAGTTTATGAGTCGGTCATTTTCACAATAAAACAAACTTTACAAAGTGAATTGGTGGATCGACAAGTAGAATATGGCAAAATGCCACAAAGCGGTGCGACCGCGGCAAACGTTACAGCGAAGCAAATACCTCGGGCGATCATGTGTGCCACATTGAACTCGTAAATTATTGCTAAAAGAGCAAGCGACAATTACACGGTAGCGTTTTTTTTTTTTGTTTGTCCATGCAACGATTCTGCTAATTTCCCCTCGAATTCAAAGAATTTTTACTTTGAAATGGCCGCAGCACCGTACAAAAGCTTCACGAATGGAGCACTAAAACAGGGCACCTGATGCAATGAATGATTGACGGACAGATGACGGATGTATCTTCTAGCCGGTTTTTTCCAGTTAGCCGCTTTCAACCAGCCGATACGATATCTGTTTGGTTCTTAAGATTCCTTTCGTTCGATTGCAAATTTTTACGGGGCAATTAATTGCAAGCTTTGACGTGCCATTTTTCCTCACCACCACAGCAGACCTCACGCAAACAGACAGAGGGCGAGTCTTCCCGAGCCGGGCCGAGGGGCCGGCAACTTGAAAAGCTCACATCGTTTTGCAAAACTTGCGCCGCAGTAAGGTGTGAGTAGGATGGATTAGCGCGTCTAGCACTAGTGGGAAAGAGACAAGAAATTAAAGCTATGTTCTGCTGTGTGGAACGATGACGTCGTCGACGTATTCGGACCGTTCCGGTACGGCATACCGCACTACTTCGTCTTCAACCTGTTTGTATAAAAGTAATAAGTTTTGCGAGCAGACTTTCAGTCGCCGCCGACAAGTGCCTTCGAGAGAAGCTTTCCAGAATAGAGTTGCGCCATACGCGATACCCCAGCCCAGTCGCTAAGTTCAATTTTCCAAGTTTCAAGTTTTGTGTGAATAGCTTTCCTTTGTGAGGCTCAGCAGCAGCCAGTCTTGAGCCGGTTGGGGTTTTTTGCGGAAGTTTCTTAAATTGCGGCTTCGATTGCTTGAAAGACTTTTAATAATTATTCAAGAAAATTTCGCGTTTTTTTGCAATTTAGCGAAATAAAGGGGTTTTACCCAAATTTTAAGAACCGTGCAAGGACAGTTAAGGCCTAGAGCCACAGAACCCTACGCCAGGGTAGAACGTTCATATCAGTAGTTTTCGCAAGAGAAGTGATAGAGGCCAAGAAGCCGACAAAGTGCTGTGATATTAAGCGATAAGCAAACCAGCCAGGCCGAGAGACTTTTAATTAGTGCAATAGGTGCCGAGAAAACCACCCAGTGCCGAAAAATGGGTACCATGTCCATTCCTCAGCCCGAGAGCTGGCTCTACGAGATCTGGCAGAAGGGTCAAGATCGGCCCTGTTACGTGATGGTACCAAACGCAAATGTATGTAGCTATTCTTACCTGCTTTAGTCACTTAGAGTCGAACAGAAAAAAAAATATATAAAATAAAAAATCGATGCACCCTCCGAAAAGTCGCCCCTTTGTTACACGAGCCTATCACTTCATCGCTCCATCGCCTCATCGTCCATCGGTAGGTACTTATTGGGGCTGGAAATAGCGCACGTGCTTCCCTCGTAAAAAACTTTAAAGCTCACATGCCGGCCACTTAATAATTTTCACAGGCGGCGCGCGGAGGAGGTGATTAAATTGCGACCCCACCTGCGCCCGTGCCCCGCCCAAACGCCACGTAAAAAGTATTCTTAACTGCGCCGAAATGTTTATCGGTAACTTGTTTGTCTTGGCCGCCTCCTCCCCCTCCTACCTCAGTTTCCCCAGAGGCGATTTTTAATTACTATTCATGAGGCGCTGCTCTGCAAAAATATAATCCCGGCTCTGTTCGCGATCTCGGCTTTTTCACTTCAGGTTTTACAATCGAATTAAATTTGCTATTTTTAATCGCGTGCATGCGGGAGATGCGTAGTTTTTATTTTAGTCCAAAGTTTTAGTAATAAGTAACTCTTTGTGCCCCCAAAAATAGACTCCTTTTTGCCGATGCTGCGAAATTACATATTTAATGGGGAACCAGTTGTTAGAAGTGATTCGAAATCGCTTTTAATTTCCTCGGTTTTTTGTTTGGGAAATAATAGAAGCAGGGAAGTGTGCGCTACAATTTCAATGAATTTTTCAGTAGCGAATAATTGATTTTTTTTTCATTTGAACACTGAATGATTTCGTCGGGGTGCTATTTGCAAATCAAAATGGCGAGCTGAAAAAGGCGTAATCACCTACAATTTGGTTCTTGCCGGGGAAAATTTAATGAAGGTTATCTTTTGTGTCTGTCGAATTGCCTCCAAAGTGGTAGGAATATTTTTTTTGTCACAATTGAGTTAAAAGTTAAAAAATAAGAGTACAAGTGAATTGATATAAAATCAATAAAACAGCTTCAATGTCCAGTAGGTATGAAATATTGAAAGATTTTAAAATAGATACACTCACAACTTCATTGTGAAGCTTAAGTAATTTTTTGTGATGTTTTTTTTTGCGCCACTTTAAAAGAAAATGTGAAATATTAGCAGCCGCATTATGTTCAGACAGACTCGTAATCGAGTTTTATATCTCAAAGCAAAATTCGAAAGCAGCTTTTAGTATCGTAGAGGTCTTAAGGTTTGTGGCGCGGCCTATTAGAGGAAATAGATTTCCGCATTTCCCTTACTCGCATAACTTCATTTTCTTACCTACTTGCGAGCTCCACATAATCTAATAATCTCATAATCTTTATAAAGATTGGAACGAAGGGAGGAAGCGGAAGAAAATTGCATAAGAACATTTCAATTTTTCGCTCGCTTAAGCGCAAGGTCACAGAAGTATAGTGTGATTTAGTAGGCACCTAACTGCGGACAGGTATTTTTCCTGTGATTTCAATTTTTCATTTTACATAACAAAGATGCAGTTTTGTATGCTATTAGAGATTTCTTAAAATGTACTTTACCGATGTCACATTTAATGGAGTCTTCTAAAAAATTTTTTCCTATCACCACTTTAAAACACATACTTTTCTCTCCAACCGTTTAGCCTATCGGAGTGAATTTTACTTAGTTTTGTTCCAAATAAATTGCTCTACAGCCCTATGGTGTGGTATGGTGGTTAATAAAATTTCTTATTATTATACAAAAAGTCGAAATTATTAAATTACTTTCAAAATAATTTACAAACCTTTTAAAATGGTCAGAAGCTTTGAAATTCATTCTTAATTTACAACTGCGAAAATCTCAATCATTTTCTGTTCGCGAAAGTAAGTCATTTGTGAAACTTTTGTAAGAAAGATGAAAGGATGGAGGAATATTTTTAGAATTGCTAATGCATTGGAGTATGGTTTACCTGGACGCAAAGTTTTAAAAGAATTATTTTTTACAACAACCAAATATGCACAGAAAAAGTATTTTATAGCAAAACTCATTCTGAATGTCCCAAAGACCAAATTAGCAGAATTTATAAAAAAATAATTGTCGGTCTGTCTATGTGCCAGCCTAACTATTTTTAGACTTCTCAGTTTCAAAATATTAAGGCACTGAGCCAAGATATCTATAAAAATCAGAGGTCAGGATTATTACTGAGCTCTTTTCAAAACATCGATGTTGTTACAAAAAACTTTATTCAATTTTATATTTTGATAATTGTTACAGTGGAAAATTTACAAATTTTTTTTCCTGTACCTCCTGCACTTTCAACTACTAAACTAAACTAACTAAACTACTTGGATACTAAAATTACAAATTCCTCAAAACGTAAAATTAAAATTTATTTCATTTTTATCAAATATGTGTAGTACAACAATCTACGTAAAATTCCATTAAATAGGTATAAGCATTAATCGCTTATTATTATCACCCATAATCAGTGGAAATGGATTACGATTATTGATTTTTGTCTACTCGACTAGTGAAGACAATAATTTTCTTGGTATCTCAGTTCAATGCTGAAATTGTATCTTTTCTTCACTACTCGAAATCGATTGCCATATTCGATTTTAATCAACTCGTGAAGACACACATTGACGTGAAACCTCAGTTCAATACAGAAAGTGTGTCTTTACTAGTCGAGTCGAATGAAATCGACAATCGGTAAGGACGCATTATTTGTTGTTATAGTTTAATTTAATTTTGTCAAGAGTTTTCTTTTCCTTTATACTAAAATAAATTTCAATGGAACTTGTGGTGTAAATTTAAAATTTCTCATTTTTATTTGTCACTCGCCGTAAAGATAATAATGTCGCTTAGGTACATAAACAATAATAATAACAGCAAATTCGACCAATTCACCGGAATCGCCACCAATAAACTTGATGAAAGACTTACGAGAGATGGATGCTCTTGAATTATCGGATTTTGCGTAGATTTTTAATATCGAGGTCAAGCTCCACGACTCTTCTTTTTTTTAATGTGCAAAAGAAAACTTATTTCTCTATGTTGATCTTGTGGTTTTGATGAATTCTTGATACAAAGATATTTATACAGTAGCTTTGTTGATCAAATGATATGTGACACAGAAATACATACATAAGTATAATAAAATCGGTAATAACTAGACAAGATATTACGCAAACATTTCTATTCGTTAAATGCAGATTACAATTAAAAATAAGTGTTCCATTTTTTTGACACGGAACACTAAAAAGACAATTTAAATCTATAAATAACAACAGTTACAACAGTTAAAATGATTTCCATACAAAAGATTTATTATATTTGCCGCATCCTCACTAACATTTTACAATAAGTCTGCTTAGTCAGAAACATGAAAACTCAAAACAAATGACTCGTAAAGTGTAGAAGAGACACTAACGAATAAATTGCCTATGCTGTCTCTGCAATTAGAAAATGGAAAACAATAATAAACTTTGAGTTTAATTGCTTGAACTGAGTTAAATAGATAAGATTTAGATAAATAAAGTGTTTTGTCTCCAAACAGGATTACCTTCATAAAAACTTCAAATGTCTATTGATCTTGGGAGAGTTCGTTGAAAGGTTGAGCAGTCGGGCAAATGTAATTGCTGTTTTGTAATTATCGTAAAATTTTTTTCAACGAAATAAGACAGTAAGTCGTAAAGCAATTTTAAATCAGGGCAGTGGGTGTCGCCGTGCAGCATGAGTGTGAAGTATGAGTAATAAAATTGCAATAAGAGGTAGGGTAAGAAGTCAGGCTTTAATGACAGGAAATATTTTACGAGTCTTTACGAAGAAAGACTAGCTATTTTTAATATTTATTCAAACTTAATGTGCAGTCTTGGATATTTCTGCGATTAATATTCTGAAATTTAGTAATATAGAATTCCATTTCCATTTTAATTCCCTTTTATTATAGCTGATATCTTTTAATAAACATATTTTTAATAAAGGGAGATAAAATCTTAGCAACATTTAAATTTACGACATAATTTGGTTAAGTGGATGGTAATCTCTGAATGGCCCTGGTGAAAGCTTAATTGTAACTAAATGGGCACCAGTAAAAAACAGCATCTGGCTGGTTTGGATATGAAAATTAATAAATTTATCTATGAACTGGTAGAACAAACACTCGTAAGTCGATGAGAACAAAGCAGGGACATAAAAAATACACAAACCGCTATTATTGGAAATGTTTAGTTAATGTAGTGATATTTCTATTCTAAAGTGGCGTAAGTAAGTGAGATTGCACTGAAAGTGTGTACTGCGCATGCACAAAATCTACAATCTCAGCTGAAGTTGGATCATTCCAACTTTTAGTGAAATAACTAGCAGTATAGACAAAAATTCTATTTCCTTCCGCAGCATATTGTCTCATACTATTATTTTTTTTCTCCTTTTTATTAGAGCTAATTAATTGAGTCTAATCTACTTATCGCATATTATTTTAGTCTCCACGGCGTCGTATAAATTCCCAAAGTTAGCCATAATAAGAAATCATTGCCAAGGGCACGCACAAAAACTAATAACTGCTAATTGAGTTTTCTGTATGTTTCGCTATCAGTGTTTTTCTTTCATCTAATCAAAACGTCTGGCTTCAAGAAGTGGTTTACAAACAGGAAGATAACAATAAAAATCCTTGGTAACTTACTCGTTCGTATTTATGCGAACAATTACTTTTTGCGTTGTTTTATTTCTCATTAAAACACCTCGACAAACCCCTACGAAAGCTGAAAGTTTAAAAATAACCCGTAGATAAAAGACATTACTATTAAAAGGTTTTTTGGAAGGTGTGACTAATTCATACAATTTTTGCGTTTCATTTTTGCCGCAATCTCATCACGTAAACATGAAAATGTCTAAAGCTTTCTGCGAAATAAAGTAATTAGGTTGATCCGTATCCATTCCCAGTTCATACGTAAAGCTGTAAACCCCTCAAAAAGCGGAATAGCGTGCGTTACACCCGTAGCTGAAAAAATAACCATTCTGCCTCTGTTAGGAGAAAGCTTTGGCCACTATATTGCCATAAGATAATTATGGTCTGACTGTCAAGGACGCTAGGTTCGATTGAGCTGGCGAGCACGTGATGGAAAAATGTCTAATCGTCCTCCACGGTCGCACTTGAGATAGAACGACTGGGCTCTTTTCTGTTGTTTCGAATTTAAGAAAATGTTTCGCCTTTTCTTCCAGCGCGATCAAGATAAGGTTGTTTTCACTCAGCAACGCCTCCTATCAGTGTAAAGCACGCGATCGAGGTCGGGGCAATCTGTCTTTAGCAAATAGTCTGTCTTCTACTACTGATTTTTTTTTCAAGAATGAACATTTACTAATAAATTATTTTTCTTTTAATTCCAGGATCTTGTCAAGTCCCATCTGATGATTGCTGTTCGAGAAGAAGTTGAGGTCCTCAAGGAGAAGATAGCCGAACTAATGGATCGAATCAATCAGTTGGAGCTGGAAAACACAATTCTGAAGGCGAACGTATCACAGGAAACTCTATCTCAGCTATCGCAAACAATACAAACAACATCAACAAAAGCGCCACAGAACACAAACACAAGCAACGGTCCTGTATCGTAAAGAAATTTTATAAGAAGCTGAAAACGGTGCATTCATCGCGACGTGTGATTGTATTAAAAAAAAAGCAGCAAGGCAAATGCTCTTGCGCACACCCCGCACTCTGCCGGGGTTCTAGATTTAAATAGCAAACACCACAAACTAAATAACAAAACTTTATAAAAAAAAATTTTTTTGAGCTAAAAAGAAAGCAAATATTCCAAGAAAACATAACAAGACTAAATAAAAGCAAAAGAAGCAAACATATAGCCGAAAGAAGGAAAAGAAAGAATACCTTTAGAGGAAGTAGATACAGTGATAGCGCAATAGTATCCCGACATGTTATTACATACCACAAACGTTTTCTTGAGATTTAGTCTTTTGTCGTGTTTTCGCCAATCGTGGGAAACAAGCGCCTTCCAGTAAGATGACTTAGCTCCTCGAATCGCAGTAGTGCGCTTTGAACTTGAACAATAAGCCGATAACCTTTGCGTCCATACACACACACAAATTTGAAACAACAACAAAACACAAACTTCTGTTTTTAGCAAAAAAAAAATTTGGCAGAGCTGTGCGCAAGGCGCTTCCTTCTCGAACCCATACATTAACTAACTCAAACAAAATTTTTAGAAGAAAGAAAGAGCGCAAGCAGCCATTGGTGTAGCGAACGTAGAGAGGCAGTGGCGTGCAGAGAAGAGCCAGAGAGCGGAGGTAGAGAGTAAGGATAGAAGCGGAGAGAGATAGAGAGCAGCGGAAGGAGTTTGCCGGATACGCGAGAGAGATAGGAATGGATTTTCTGTTTAATTATTTGAAAAATTGTGATAATTTTGCAAGAAGTAAAGCATGTAAATTTAAATTACTACATATTATAGTAAAGGCATAAATCGTATATTTTTTTACTGGAATAATTTCTTAAAGTCGTCTGTATATACATGTATGTTTGTATATATGCAAAATGGTTAAAACTAAACAATTGGAAACGATGTTGATGTATGTGTAGTAACGTATCAAGCAATTTTAGTAGAAGTATTTCTGAATTCTGGTCAGGAACTATGTTTGGCAATGAGAACGTGAGTCGTGTGGAAGGAAGTGCTCGAAATCTCGACAGATGGAGACACTACATAGTAGGAAGGTATTTAGCAAGGAACTGAAGTTAACGGATCGATCAGTATAAAATTATTAATTGTTGCCAGCTTAGCCGCTGGTTTTGTCTCGTACTATGTTTTTATCCAGTGCACAAGCTCTTTTCGGGGAAAACAACAAGGCAAAATGTGTTCACACAAATCTTTGAAACATAACAAACTGAGACGAAAACAAATGTATTTTGTATTTTAGACACGTGACCTATTTATAAATTATTTAAGCCAATTTTACTTTTGTTTTTAACTCTTCCTTACTTTTAAGACGAACATTTTACGATCAAGTCGCTTTTTGCACTGAATAAAAGCAGAGTACAAATTACGCGGTAGTAGGAGTTTAGGACCGGGTCCTATTTTAGATGTTTAGAATTTTTGTGATAAAAAAATATAAGTCAAAACATACGGAAATGGCGATTTCCCTGCGTTTTTTCGATAAAATAAAATCATCCCATGACGGAGCATTCAATCAGTCCTTGCCATTTGAGACACGCAGAGACAAACTAATATCAATTCCACGGCCAAGCTGCTTCATTAAAAGTCGAAGACGATACTCCATACTTGCTGTGGCCCAGCGTGCCATAGCAGAATCACCGCGAAAATAACTTAATCATTCGTGCACCACTCTTTTGTTCATATGGCAGTTTGACTAGGCCAAGACCTTTTGCCGAAGCGCCCAGGAGCACTTTATAAATTAGAAGGCCGAGCCTGTGCTTAACGATAAGACGCCGTAGCACCTTCTACTACACTAAAACGCTAAAATCGTTAGACACGTGAAATTGAGTTCCAACCTTAGTTCTAAGCCCATGTATGAACATGAAGAATTGTAATTATTAATTATTAATGAGTAGTACGCTTAAGGACTATTATAATTACTATTACGCAACTTTGTTTCTTATTGTTAATTTATTGAAGAAGAATATTATAATTATTGAAGAACACACTACTATTTTTAAAAAAACGCAAAAACGAAAAAAAGAAAATCTTTATACAACTCCTAGTCTTCTTTATTATATAAATAATTGAACCAAAATAATATAAAAGAAAAAAGTGATTTAAAATACATCTAAAAATAAAAGAGAAAATATTTTGAAAAAAAAAATCCCCCGCCTTTTTATTTGTTTCCAAAATTTGTTCGCCTTTTTCTTTTGCTTCATTTTGAGCGGCTCTCAGTGGAATATCAGCGGTTTGCTTTTTTATTTTTCATTGTCGTGTAATTATTTGCACCTGCTCTGCACTTCAGTTCGTCTTTTCACTTTTGTTCGTCCGAAATTTTTATTAAACACTTTCTTTTGCGGGGGACTAAGTACATACTTCTGTTATTTGTTTAAATTTTTTTTCAGCTTACTTTGGTCGCGAAATATTCGACAGTGTTTTATGTATATATCAAGAGTTGAGCAGGTACTTGTGGAATTTTAAGTGGGCATTACCCAAATAAATTTTTTTTGCACTGGTTTTCTGTAAGTGAATACTTAAACATAAAAAACCTCTCCGTGTAAGGTATAAAATGAAACAGTCGTTTAATGTGTATCTCAAACTTGATGTGAAATTTTTTTAAATTATAAGAATCTTAAAAGATTGAAAATGTTTAATGGCACATACATATTTAAAACTAAATACGTCCGGTAAAGTCTTTTTCGTCAGTATTTAGCAAGTAAGGCGTTGGGATCATTCTAGCACTGCAGGAGACCGTATGGATGGGAACAATTTTACATATACATCCTTAAGCCCTTTATTAACATTAGATTTACAGGGCCCGAAAGTTTCATGGGTTTTGGATTTCACGAGAAAAATTGCAGTATACCCTACATTACTATTATTTCCTAAAAACCTTAACTTGACTTATTAAGGACACAATACGAATATTTATATACGACAAATTTGGCGAACGAGCTCTTTGTTTAGATTTCTTTTTAGAACGCTTGTGTCTATGGTCTCACTGAAATCTAAGGCTTTTTCGTTACGACCGAGACCGTTCGTTTTTGTGCAATTCTGAAACGCTCAAACAGCTACAAACCAGATTTTTTGACTACTTCGCAGTTCAAATATTAAGAAAATTTGCACTATGTGAATTCTGTCTGTATGTATATCTGCCACATGTTTCCAATTATGTCGCTTATGCCTAGTTTACAAGCGATGAATACTGGGTTTCTCCAACAGTTTCCAAATCGAAAATTTCATTCGGAGAACCATGCACTATGAACCCTTTTTTTACCGGATTGACTAGTCCTAAAATTATAAAAAGAGAGCAAATAAAAGCTAAAATTGATTAAACAATTCGATACGTTTTAAAAGACTACTCAGTTGTCTAAGAAATTTTTTACACGATGTTAATTGCGACTTCAGAAATCAAGCTAGGCAATCGTAGATGCAGGTAATTGATCAATCGACGATAATTAAAAAGTAACAGGTGCACCCGATTATAATTGTCAGCTGTGCAGATTTGCTCTATTGTAAGCGTAACGCGGCTAATTTTCTAAGAAAGGGTTGTGTTGTGCAAATAGAGTGGCATCGTTGGGATTTCCTGTAACGCAGCATTTTCTTCGTTTCATTTCTATATAAGCGGTGGATTGATATTGGTAATTTCTTTTGAATTTCGAAGAACTTTACTTTAGTAAGCACAACAAAAAATTTCTGATTCGCTTTTTATAATAATTAAATAATAAGGTAAAATTATTATAAGATTTTTATTATAATTTGGCTACAAGTGACGAAAGGAGTCGATACACTACAACTTTGTTCCTTTTCATTTCTTTCGTACAGTGAGTTTTTTTTTTTTAAATTATTCTATAACAAGGTTTATTTATTGCTCAGAAATTGCTTTTTTGTCTCTTTTCTTTATTGTCGTAAACGACCACATTTAAGAAAAATACAAGACATCGAAGTTGTGATTTTTAAAAACGTGCAGAATGGTATGGAATGAAAAAACACAAAACAACAAATTTCGGAGTAATAAATAAACCTTGTTGTACAATAATTAAAAGCCAACTCACTCTACGAAAGAAATGAATAGGAAAAAAGCTTTAGTACTTTTAAAAACCTTCGAAATCTATTTTTAGCGTTCTAGCTTCATCGGTTCCCTAGTTATTTGAAAAAAAACCGCATAGTGACTACAAGAAATTTTCAAAAATTCTTCCGCTCATTGGAATTGATAATGTGCATCTTGTTTGTTATCTCTTATCAAGCAGCTCCCCTTACTGAGGTAAAAAAACTAATTTGTTTATAAATAAATGTCCACATATAAACAAAGGGTTGGAGGCGGGCCACAACACGTCAGGCGATTTTCTTGTGTCGCTTTGGGCGGTTTCCAATGTTCATCATGATGCAAATCATTTTCGCCAAACTGCAATTCATTAGTTTCTTTTTTCATCACACGTGGCAAAGATGCCATTCGGGAGAAAATCATTGACGCTTTTAAATGTTTTCATGTTGGTTGCATTCCTACTCATACCACTGGTAAATATTTGAAAAAAGGGATTTTTGTTTTGTTGAAATTGAAAGTATTTTTAGAAAAAATATCAATTAAAAGGACAATATGTATAAATTGAATTCAATAGATTCCTCTTTTTGTATTTTATTGAGAAAGTCGTTAGTTGCAAAATAAATTGATATAATAAAAAATAACTTTTACGAAAGCGCTAATTTTAGAACTGCGTAGCATTTACTGGATCAACCAGTTCTAGTATGTAGCACAGAAATAGAGAATTGATGCAAACAGTGCAGCGAACTCCGCATTGAGTGTTTGCCAAAACAGGCAATTTATTGTTTTTATTTTTTACCATAAAAAAACATTCGGCAGTAGTGTCCGGCAATAATTGTGTTGCTAAACCAGAAACTATCTTTCGTTGTTTTTTGTTGAAATCTCAAAAATTTCAACGAGTTGTGATCATTGACTGATTCTGAAAAACTTGTTTCAATTCGCGTTTTAATTCCCAAAATTAAATTTTTATGATCGATTTTCGAGAATAGTCTTAGCATCTACTATGGTGTTTAATTAAATTTCTGAAAGCTGAACTATCGAAAACTGTTAAGGAAGATGACTTTTTATCTGGCGAAACTCAAAGAATGCAACACGGACGACGTTGGCTCATTAACACAGAAGGTGCGTGGAACTACCAAAGAAAAAATAAACTACTGAATCCTTTCTAACTTATTAATGGCACCTGCCCTGATTGATATCTACGTCTATAATTTCCCTCTCCTTATGAAGGAGTTGTGGGTTCGTCACCCTTCTTTCCACAAAACCCTTCAAGAAAGCATTCTTTCCATTCACCTTGAAGTGATTATGTGTCCAACTAAAATTTGGGATAGACACCGAAAGTCCATTAATCTATCGATCAGCATATGTTGTTAACTGCCCCGTGTTTCGCTGTTGCTATGTACATGCTGACTTGTTAGTACGAAAAAATAGAGAAAAATAAAGACATTAAAGTACTGTTACACAAAGCGAGACATTCACGTGTCATACAAAAGTCTTGAGACGTCTGATTCCGATGAATTGATTATCTTCCTTACGTGCCCAAATAAAAACTTCTGAGAGCTTGGCCGGGGGCCCAAAGCAAATATAGCACATCTGCTGACTAATCAGACTAATGACCAGCTAAAGTTTCGTTCAACACTAATTACTTCAATTTTTTCTCTTGTCAATTTTTTTTATAAGAGCAACAACTTGGACGTACCATTGACGTCATTATGATTGTTCTGCCTGCAGTCGGAAATTATGTTGCAAAAGCACTTGGTCATTGCTATTTGTCGGGGCAAGTTTTTTTAAATTGATCTGATGAAAATCGCGCCGATTAGGCCATTTCGTGGAATTGAGAAGAATTTCTATTGCCGATTTCCTTACATAAAAATAAAATAACTACCCATTTTAATATCACTAGTTTTTTTAGTTTTTTTTTGTGTAGAAGCTGCAAATAAATACAAATTGCATCTGCTTACTTATGTATAAACCTGTTTGTAATAGGCCATTTTAATGACTACAATGCACTTTTCTGTTATTTTTAGAATGTTGCAAATGCTGTACGGCAATTAATTTTTTCTTCGCATGAAATTTCTGTAATTGTCGTAATAAAAGAAAATAAGTTCCAAGGTGATTTTCATTAGTACGTAATTAATACTCGAAATGAAATATGTACATACTCGGAATAGAGGACTTTTTGGACTTGGACTTTAACACTTAATATCCTTAACACTGTGAAAAATTAATTAGGGTATTCGCTTCACTTAAGTAATGAATCGGCCATAATTTCTTAAATCCACCATTTTTACGAACACTTCGTAGAAAGAAGTACGCGCCAAAAAAGGTGCAGAATTGATTTACGATTGCTATACTAGTAATTTGTGGAGCGTTTCTTTATCAGTAAGATCCTAATCAAGACCTCTACATTGTTCAACCCACTTTTTGGCTTATCCTCTCTGATACTGACTAACTTCATATATCTCATTTAAATCTCCAGGAGTAGTTGTGTGCTGATTAAACAAAACATCGTTTTTATTTTAACTATGTATGTATGTACTTGATGCGCACACAAATTAATAAATCACTCATATGTGACAACAATAATAGCCGGTATTATGTCATATAATTATCTGATAGGCAGGGCTTTATTAAATTATGCAGCCTTAAACTGGCTCGTTCATCTCATATCAATAAAACCAGAATTTCTTTTTATCGCTCTCCTGGAAAACGATTAAAAAATTGGTTAACTGAACTCAAGTATTTTTCTAGTTTATTTTATGATCGAACTCACACGTCTATACTTCCTTGCTCGTGTTCGATGTTACGATATTGTATAAGTATAAGTACAACAACCTCAACGCTGATTAATTTTTTCGGTGCTGATATCTCAAAAGTAATCATCTGTACATTAAAGCAAATTTTGTCCTAATGTCATATCTTTTCATTACCCGACTACGACGAAGCGGAAAGTATAAGTTATAGGCGAAAATCACTGAATACATGAAAATGAAAACTTCAAACTTGAGATGACGACTTCAATATGGCACATCCAAATATAAAATATCATAAATTTTCCGCAATAACTAATGAATTTTAAAATAAAAAAAAATTTTGGGACGTCAATAGCAGGAGCCTCTTTATACGCATATAACACGATCCAAAGTAGGTGGCTTTTTATTTTATGCATGCATAATTATTATTTTTTTAAATATAATTATTTACTAATAAAGAAGATTTAAAGGTATTCAGAGCAACAACTTGCAATACAAATTCCAGTTTACAAAATCAACATCTATACGAAATCATAAAATTTTTATAAAATTAAAAGTTAACTTAAAAAGCGAATTTTTATCGACGTAAAGACCAAGAATCAAGAAAGCCAAACGCAACAAAAAAAAATATTCGTGTTATTTAAAGAAATCTAAGATTTACACAAATTCAAACTTTTCCTTCAGCCTAACACGAAGCAATAAACTCATTGAGTTATTCAAATATATCAAAATCGCCAGAACTGTGTCCATCGAAGATATATAACTCACCATTAGCAATAAATCACAAAATGTATTATGGCACCAAATAAATTTTCAGCTCAGCTTCCTCTACACATTGCTGCAAGAAAAAAAAATAAATACATGTCATCAAGAAGACGCTAGAAACATTTTTGAGGAAATCGAAATTCATTCGAGTACAAAGTGAAATAAATATACGAGGGAAAAGACTCATGAAGCATTTTTTATTGCAACTCATCTGTCGTTTTAAAAGAGTCTACAATTTTTTATTTCGGGAAAACAACATGAGATCCAAGTTGGAAATTATTTTTGTAGCAGCAGAAAATCAAATTATATATTCGTAATCGAAGGTAACATCTACGCTATTTCTAAAAGAGACTGTAAATAACGCTGAAGAAAAACTGAAACTCTTAAAAATTAATATTTGCTATTTGTAGAAGATATCTATCCATCAGAGCATTAGCAGAGATCTGGAGACAAATGCTGCTAACAGCGGTAGACGTAGGTAGAATATTCAATAAAAGAAAACGTTTTTTATCTGAAGAAAGTGATAACTTGCGAAGGCTGTAAGTCAAAATATTTGAAAAGAAGCAAATTAATCGTTTGGTAGTGTAATTCAATAGGACTATGTAAATTTGTAGATATGGAAACTGTACATGAAAACGTTGTAAACGAAGTCCAATATGATATCCCAGTTATAAGCTTGTCCCTGCTATTGGTATGTAACAATATTAGCAACTAAGATGTTTCGAAAATGGAATTGTAAGGACAATGTAAAAATGTATCAAACTATTAAATAATATAAAGGAAACATTAGCAGAGCGTTTCAATTTGTCATCGTCTCTATACTTCTAGAATACATACACATCCAAATTTATTTATTATCTTCATTTAAAGTAACTAATAAGAACTGTTTTATTTTATGTTTTATTCAGAGTAGTCTAAACATACACGATCAAAATAAAAAACTAAATAGAGATCCTTTATGTCAAAACAACCCGCACGTATTTTCCGAAATTGTTGATACTTTCTACGAAGCATATCTACGATTTTCTGATTTTTTTTTTGAATTTCTACCCTCAGCCTTTCAATTATTTCTAGTTCCAATTTTCTTATTATTTTTTAGTATTTACACACTAAAGAACGAACCAATAAATATATAAAAAATTTATAATAATATATTTCAGCTTCGATATGATCGATAGATTGATCAGTCATAAGTCCACAACGTATTCTTGTCGAGATAAAGGTACGTCTGGGATTTTGTAAGAGTACCTACTCTAAACTGGAGGATTTCCTGCTAAATTAAATTAAATTCCTTTTATTGAAGGGGCCTTTTGTTGAATCCGTAGGCGGGAATGTGAATGCGGATTTCATATGTTCTCAGTTTCCGAATGTATGATATACGCATTCACATTCCCCCAACGGATTCCACAATAGGCCTCAATATTTAGTTTCATGTGACTCTTCGCACACAATTCTGTAAAGATAGGTATGTATATTAAGGTCACTAGGAAAACTTTTAAGTCGTCAGCATAAGCCAAAACATGCGAGTTTTCAATTAAAGGAAACACGGTGTTAAAGAAAAGAGTAGACAGCCAAGGTCCGAGGTGGCTGCCCTGTGGAACGCATGACAAAACTTAAACAGGGTCATAACAGAAAAAACTTAACCAGAAAAAGACGATTGATAAAATATGACTTTATTTTAATCCAATGAAAAAGAGAAATCCAATTCGTTGAAATTTAAAAATTACCACATTATATGATAGTTTGTCAAATGCTGCAAGCTAAGCTCGTTAAACAGAATAGGATTATTGAGCTGGAGTAGAAAGTGAGATAGTCTCCGACAATCATCACAAAATGTTTAGAGATAGTTGATAGTTAACAATAGGCCTATAGCTTTCTACTGCATTCTTTTTCTGTTTTTTGTAAGGAAGGTAAGTGAGCCACTACACTTGCGGATAACAACACTATAGATATTGTCAGGTAAACCTCATAGCCCTCTTCAATCTTGTTTAGGTGCTCAATAACAGTACACAGAAAGAATAAATAAAATTGTGCCAGAATACAAGTCACGTTGTTGAAGTAATTTAAATCTATATTACAGACAACATTCACAATATGGATTGTTAAAATGTTTAGCAAATAAATTAGAAATAGTAGTAACGTCATAACATGTGTCATAGTAAATTGTATTCCTACAATGTATTCGAAAATATCACATACAATTTATGTAGGTACTTATTTCCACAAAAAATAACTCTGACCACATTGTTTAAATGTTACATTCGCCGGCATGTATGCTTATTCTCTCAAATTTTTAAGCTTTTTCCACCATTTATTCCGTTAAAAGCTATTTCAGAATTATTGTGAAGAATACTTTCGATCAGTAATTTCTTTTAACAGAATTGTAAACAAATATTGAGAAAAGTATCTGTGCCTCTAAAGTTTCCTATTTTTTGGAATTTTTCTTGATGCGCCCTAAGATATGCTAAAAGTAGAATTTTTAGTTGCTTAAATTTCTTTTCAATTTCACGTTTCACCGGCTACGACCACAACATGCTGAAAGTACCGGCTCTCGTCTGATCAGCGAAGTCAAGCAGCATTGGGCGCTGATAGTACTTGGATGGAGGACCGCCTGGGTACACCGTGTGACAATGGGAGCGGTAGGCATCCGATATATTTCCCACCACGCAAATTGGACTTCACGCTCTTTACAATTTATACTTACATATGTAGCCCTTCAGCAGTATGACAGTCTTCCAGATAGAACGATTTTAAATGGGCTTTATTTTTTTTTAACAATTTAAAAACGTCGATGATAATGTAGCGGAAACAAAAATCACCGTAGAAAGTTACACCGTGACTTTTGCTTGCTTGCCGTCAAACTTATTGTCAGTATTTTTGCACAAAAGTCAAATGAGAGATCTTGTATATTTGAATAAAATCCGCCATTTGTGTTCCATTATGTCAAATTTGAAATATAACAAAATAATTTCGGCAGGTCAAAGCATAACCTTACCTTAGGGCTTAGAAGGTAGCAAAAGGTACCTCACACTACAAAAATCTTTCTTCTACCTGCTAGTCAACAGTAAGCTTCTCATTTCGGTTGCAAGGATGCCGAAAACTTGCACAGTCAGACTACGTTTATCAACAAACGACAAATTGCTGGTTGCGTTATTAAACATTATTCAAAGGCAACATTTTACACAACCATGCATTTATGAATGCATTTTTGTATTCGGAGTTCGTCATATTGGATTCACCATGAATTTTGAATTTTCCAATTGGGTACCATATATGAAATCACCGACCCCAAAAACCATCTTATGACATTTTTTATGCACACCAATTTTAATCTTTACGCTGTCTTTTGTATAAAATTAAAAAGGATAAGCACGGCAGTACTTACAAAACATTTATTAACTTTTCAGCCTCACTATTAATAAAAACAAGCATTTCGTTCAAATAGCCGTTTCTTGTCCAGTTAACCGATTATTTAATCGCCTCTTTTGAAGATTTTCCATTCTAGTCCGCAGCTCTTGAATGTAAGCAGCGTCTGATTTAATGGAGTTATCATCAGGACTTATCGATCGAGCCGAACTATCAGGATGTGTAGTGTCGGTAGGAGTTTGCATGCGAAAATCCAAATTCTCAATGTCAGTAGAAACATGTTGCGGAGCATCGACATCGCTGGGTGCATCGATTATTCTACGTCGTGGGCTCTCTTCTAAGGTCATCAATGGGGTGGCAGCTCCTAGGTTACCATCTAAATTACCCCCTGGCCCCCTTGGAGAAATAGACTCCGTATCGGTTGTCATGCCTGCGAAACGTGCTGGTGATCGTAGAGCTTCCAAAGGAACATTAAATTCCGCGTCGATTTCAACAATCGGAAAGCAATCCAGTTCTTCAGTGTAGATATACACGAGAATATCGAAAACTAATCCGAATAGAACAAACATGGCGGAAATTGCGTTTAGTATATTCCCATGTAGAGGGGTCTCTTGAAGGATGCATTTTTCGTAGTTTTGGGACCAATAGTGACAGGTATAAGCTGAAAAAAAAAGCAAAATGATTAGGTTGTAGACCAAAAACACATATCGATCCAAGACAACTAGAAAGACCAAGGATTTGTTCATAATTTCAAAACTTGAACTTTGTGTTGAATTTTGTTTTACGTTTTCGAATCAAAACTTACCCGAAACAGCATCGTAAATAAGCTTTCCAGGAACGTGAGTTACAATACCAGTCAACAACAGCTCCAATGACAGTGCCAAAGACTTGTCCTGAGGCAGGACTGATCTAAGGGATATGATAATTTTAGATACCACAGTTGTGCCCAGCAATGCGTAACCTAAGACGTTTAAAACTTGAAAAAGTATCCACATCATTTGGCACTGTCCAGAGTTGCAAGCACCTTCTGTGGCCCGAACACCTCTAGTAGGGAATTCCGGGTACCTAGCGCATTTGCAATCCTCATAGATCTGCAAAAGTAATTTAGGAATTTGTTAATGGGAACATCTCATAGCGAATGTACCTACTGTGATGTCATTAAGAACCGTCTCCTTTGTGCATCCAGCATGGCATGGAGAGAAGTAGGTTTGCGTGCTGTTTTCAGGACACACTGGTGCAAATTGAATTACTGGAGAGCACATACATTCCCGGGAGCAAAATGGCTGTGACAGTTTCCCTCGATATGTCCCAGCAATATCACCACTGGAACAAGTCAGTCCAATGAAGGAAAGGAAAAGACTTGCAACTACAGCTCCCACTGCAATATTCCATGTAGTCATTGATCTAAGTAAATTCGATATTAATTTTTCATATTCGGTAAACGGAACCAATATGAATTACCTGGTAGTAGGATTCACTTTGGAGTAAATCAGTCCAGCAAACATGATGCATATACCAACCACGGGAGGTCTAAGCAAGTATGACAAAAATCTGGATAGCCATTCATCGGTTAAGCCATTATTTTCATCGGTTGGCAGATAAAACCTCGACCTCAAGTAGTTGGGCTCTTGGTTAAAGTAGTTAACAGCTGCAACTTGGAAGAATACTAGTCCTGTTATGTTGAACATCAAAATTTTGTTTGTAAAAAGTCTTTTGAGCGATGGAGTCAGGTTGACGTCATCAATAAAATTAAACGAAGAGAACCTCCTTATTGAGCCTGTCGTCACTTCCATGATTCTATGAGCTGCTTGCTTAACGACGGTCTTCGTCAGTTTTTTAGGAAACAGAGATAACACAACTCCTGAAGTCACAACGAAAGGGACAAGTATGGCACAGCCGAGCCACCACCCTAGCCCGATCCAAGTAACGCCAATAGACAGCGCTGTCCCCAGTTGGGAACCCCATATTTTGGATCCTAGCACCACTCCTATTAACGCTGGACTATCAGCAGACTCCGCATTATCGTCTATGTAGGAAATGCCTATGGCGTAGATAGCCGTGCTGCTTAATCCAATGCCAATTTGGAATACGAAGAGCATGATCAGCGTGGTTAGAGCATATGGCTTCTCTTCGGAGAGCGGAAGCAAGAGCGTGGTTGAACACAGTTTCGGTATATTATCTGGCTCTGCTGATATTTGCTTAAATGGACTGAAAATAAAAATATTAAGTCTTAAAAACAAAAATTATATAAACAAAATAAAATGTAACTACAAGTGTGTCGCTGTAGGAACTATTGCTCCTAATGCTGTTATCCCTTGCAGCATTGTGAGTCCACTCAGCCAACTTATGGGGTGATATTTTTGTGCCCCATAAGAAACAAAGAGAGCAAATATAGCTTGAAAGATGCCACTGGATACAAGCAGCCAACCTAAAAGAAATTATTTTAAGAAGTACGAAAAATTCATAATATTTCATCGACATAGAAACAATGATTCCATTTTGGTAGTCAAATTAACTATATGAAAGTAAAACTCGATTTCATGTAAGGGCGGTCTCAACAAGAGCATAGACATTCATTAACATGCCACGATATAAGTATGTACTTCGGAAGAGCATTTATTAAATGTGAAGACCCATTACAATAATGGAGAAATATTTCCAGTGAACACCGCATGCAGTCACAAATCATGCCTGAACCAGGCAGAAATTGTAGCTAGCCGTGTAAACGGTACAAATTCTACCTGAGACACATTTCATAGAAATCATGCCAATTCAATTGTATCTAAGCAGAATTTATGCTGGCGTGTTAACACAGTAAAGGTAGCTATGACTACGCTAGTCACAAGTCATGACTTTAGTCATTGCATATATAGTATGTATGTAGTCAATTACATTAATGCGAACCAAGTTCCAAAATTAAAGACGAGAGATACTTACTAACAAGGGTAGGATCGTAGTCATGGTCCAGCGCAGCCTGTTTTGCTGAAATCCTAAAATATGTTTCAGTTGCTCCCTGAAGTACAGCTGCGACAGACAACACTGCAATGAACACTTTGAGGCGGGCTAATTTTTGACATGCTGGTCCCCTACACCAGCCCAATGCATTTATTCCACAATCGAGTTGCTCTAATTGTTACAACTATTAATATTGGTCAAATAAAATTACTAGAACGTCATACCTTTCGAAATATTATTAGCATTCGCTTGTATAACAGGAGTAGTTGGATTCTGTTGTCTGAAGGACATTTTTGACTAAAAGTTCGAATTTTGAAGAACCGAGAACTATTTTCGACTGTGGCAGTTTTAAACACGAAGTTGCACACTTTGTGCAATTATATCCATGTTAACGTTTTCATGATCATTCAACTAGTGACTAAGAAACTTTATTTCCAAAAGAAATCGCTGACGTCATGAAATCCAATGTGGGCAAGCACTGAATAATACAAATAGTTTCGCTAGAGCACTCCAAACTGAAGTTACCCTGATTCAAAGCACTAACAACACTCGCGTCGACCAGGATAAAATAAACAGCTTACATTAAGTATGTATGAAAGTTTTAATATTTCTTACAATGAATTTGAAATTCTGACTAAGACTTAAAGTACGCCCGGATATAATATTAACACTATTCAGCATGTTACGCACCTGTTTCGTTCTTAGTGTGCAATGTGCACGAACGCTTTTTATTTCTAGATATCTTATCGCAAGATTAGCGATAACGGAGATATGCCTTCACCACTGCTCACCAAAGTTCGATTAGATTAAACAATCCGTCTGGTTTAATGCACGAAATCATCTTTATAGTATTCGTATCACACACTACATAAGAAGATTTCAAATTTACTTTGAATTATTGCGGTTTGCTATTTTTTTTATTTCTGTTTACATACATTAGCTAGATATATGACTCAGAAGCTGGAATTGTTTATCAGGGAAACCTTATCATAATTGCTGGAAAATGTGACACAATTTCTTTTATTATAAAAATAAAAATATTTTCTGTTATAAAGCAAATCAGTTTTTTTTATTATGAGCACTTCCTGGAAAAGACTGCATATATGTAGTTAATACATTCTGGTACTGCAATGCGTGTACCGTGTACGTAATATTATAAATGACTGCAATTGGAACCTTCAGTTGATATACGCGGTAACTGGCGTGTACAATTATTTATGAAGGTATAATCTGTATTAATTACTATTACTATAATACATAGATACTAATTTTAACGCCTCTCTAAATCATCACATTTTCAGTGTTTACTGAATTTTTATTTCTCAAATTCGGTGGGATTTAAAAGTGGAGGCGCACATGCGTTATTCGATTTCTGAAAAATTTTCTACTGGGGATTTTGGGTCGCTAACTACACTTGTAAACATTCCGCTTGGATTTTGCCCAATCAACCGACAATCAATGCTTTATACAACTCGAAAGCACACAACTCGGTTGGAATTGTGGTGATGATGTCATCGCCCCCTCCCTATGTCACGTCACAATATTAAGGGATCGTCTCAGTGTGAAATTTTCGATTTTTTTTTGTTGCATTATCGGATAGTATACACTGTAAAAAACATTCTCTCAAATTTTCAAATCGAAATTCAAATTATTACGGTCGCTACAGCGTTTCTTGTAGAAAGGGAACGGAGGGAACTGATGAGAATCCCCAGCATCAGTATTGTCCTTCGGGAGGAGATTCGTGGTGCGAATGGCGCAAAGCTGAGGCCAATGGATTTCAGGAAAAGTATTCTCATCCACCAGCGCTCGATGACGATGTCCAAGAGGTTTTGAAGCCAATCTACGAAGATTTGACCACCGACGATTTGTTAGAGAGATGTACGGGCGCTTCAATCTTTAAACGCGTTTTTCTCAGAATGGTGTTTTTCAAAACGGTTGCCACTCTCAAAGGAAGAGTTTTGAAGATATCTGGTTCCAATTTGGAGAGAACATTTTTAACGTCATTCTTTATCGCGCTATGGAAGCTTTTTTTTTTTTTGAAATCTTCCTATTTTTTTTTACGAAAAACTGTCGAAAAAAAGGGCCAAATTCGATACTTTTTGTTCAAACCGCCGCCATTTTGTCAAATTAAAAAAAAAAAAAATCCCTCCATAGCGCGATAGCGACTTCCCTACAGATTAATAATATTTTTGAAAGTTTTGTTTCAGATCAAAATTGCGGCCGCAATCGTGCCAACCGTACAGGTGTTTTTTTTTCACGTGTCATTTCAACAAGTTATTCAAGTATTATAGGACTGAACGATTTTACCTGTAAGTTCCTTGCCACCGCTCTCCTCAATAACATCAGAATGTATTAGACTCTAGAAAAGTGCTTAAACATAGTGTTCTTCATCCATACCTACATATATTTAAAAATAAAACAACTATGTTTACAAAAAATAGGAAATTTTCAATGTTTCAGCGAAAAACTTATAAATAAATTAAAATGTATTCAGTGAACGTATATATTATATTTACTTACCTTTATGGAATTCTACCGTCACTTCACTTTTACTACTGTTTTTAACAATTCCTGATTTGGCTGAAGTGGAAGAGATTACTATCGAACAGCTAATTTAAATTGTCAAATAGGGACCTTATGCCTATAAAAGGACTGACAAATATTGTTTTTTAATAACTGAAATAAAAATCGCCATTAAAAGATTTTTAAATCCGGCAACCACCGATTTTCTGACTTTTAATTTTATAAATTTCGGTCTAAAGGCCGCAACACGTTAAAGTTGAAATATTTTAAAAAAGCTCTTATTTTCCCAAATTTTGTTGTTTTTTTGCTTCTACTGCTGATTTTTGCTTTAAATGTATTATAGCAATTTTATACTTTCACTTGAGGACAAAAAACAAATAAATGAATTCACATAAATGGCACAAAAATTATTTTTATTACGACACACAAAAGGTATACTAAATTCATAAAAATATAGTTCTAACCTCCCACTAGAAATAACTTCAAGAAGTTCAAATCCATTGCAAGATTCATTCTAACCACACAAATTATCGTTGACCATAAACTTGTATACAATAATTTCTAGGCTAGATGAAAACGATATCTTTAATCGGTTTAACGCTTCTTTGAGCAAATTCCTATATCGCAAATGCGTACGTCTTGTATTATATTTGACCGAACAATCTAACAAAGAGGATCAATCAAGTCATCCTGGGACAGATAAAGTAAAAAGACAAACATACACCCAACAAGCCCATTTGTTTATTCGTGTTAACTCTGTACTTACAACATCGACATAGTGTAGCAAACGAAGATTACTAGGGGAATTTATTATCATTGATAAATTCCGTCAAGTTTTATCGCGAAAATATTGGAACGGTGATAAGGGCTTCAGAAATCATCGGAACAACGACTGTCTCAATCATTTGGTATCGGTCAGTCCTCAATCTAGACCTTTTACAGACTAGCTTGATTAAAACGCGCAAAAAAATTACTTCAGGTGCATTCATATGGACGTCTTTCACAGATAAAGCTGAGAAACGAGGCTATGGTTGCAGCGATTAACGTTGATTAGGCGAGTGATGGTGACGACTTTAAATCAAAATCATTTTCATTTGATTTGCACAGACAGTCTATGTACTTCCCAAGCGAGTAGTCCAGTTCAATTGGTAGTACTGTACGGCTAGAGGGAACGACGGTTGTAAGTTTATTGGCGCCCGGAAAAATATGAACCAAAGCCAGCATTAATGTGATTTCGTTTAAATTCAATTTTGATTTAGTGGCTAAGGCCAAGTTCATGGAGTAATTTTGAGTGATATTTTTATATATTGTGTGCGCTGTGATCGTGCACTCCAATTGGAGCTTGGATTACGAAAGAAACACATAACGTGTGTGGTGATGTAACAATTGGAAGAAAGATCTTGAGGAAATTAACGTAACCAGCTATTGTCGTCTGGCTATTATCTTTCTAGTACCAGCTGAGATATACCTAAAAGAAAGTCTAATTCTACGTCGTCGTTATTACGTGGATATCAAGTGCAGTTAGTACCTACCTGTGAAGGTATATTTCTGGAGTTCTTCAAACATGTAAAAAAATTTTAATTTCCCTTAAAACTAATCCATTTCCAACAACGTCCATTATGTTCAAGTAGGTATAAATAACAATAAAAAGAATATGATAGATTTCCTGGTGACTTGTGAGTTCTCTGAGTGGTTAATCAAGCTGACGCCTACACCGTACTGTCGCGAATTCGTTTTCAAGTAAATTGGGCAAATTGAGAGCATGGTTGTGTTCATCGTGATCTTCTTTTACAATACCTAATTATGAAAATTAACTAAATTCTATTGTACTACTTTATTTTTATATCGTCCAATAATAATTTGTCGATTGCAACACATTAAAAGAGTCACCACACTAGTGATTCATAAAATTTGAAAATCCATTTTGATAATTTCAACTTGATTTTGATTTCGTAAGATTTTCACGAAATATGTAGGCAATTTTTAATTTTTATAATATTTAAGCAATTGTATGCTTAAGCTATTATAAATAATGATTTTTTATTATATACAATTAAATAATTCGATTTGGTCGAAGAAAGTCGTGGGTAATCGACTCTAGCAATTTCTAATTCTAAAATCTACTCTTAGTCTCAAAAATTCGATATTCACAATAAGGACCTAAGTATCTAGAAAAAAAATTATAGATGCCTAATCTTGTAGTTTAGCCTTCCCTAGAATAAGCTCCAGCTTGTTTCTATGGCTTTGTAAACCGAAAACACATGATCTGAAGTGCTATTATTAATTAATTGAGATATGAGCTAGGTCTATGCTATGCTGAGATTATACTTCAAATCATCGTTCATTTCTCACGTCTAAGATTAATTTTTGATAAAGTTTAAATAATTTACACTTTGTACGCAATATACTTTGATGCGAATATCTGTCTTTGGAACATATCGCCACAATATTTTCAAATATGTATTGATGATAACTTATTATTCTTATTAGTGATATTGCCTTGGACTTAAATTAGGCCGTGTAATAATAAATTAATCTATTTAGCACGGATTATGAAAATATTAGTGCTTTATTACCCGTACTTGTTGGTGATATGAAATGCTATTGTCTAATTGAGAGGACGATTACAGGAGAATCTATTCGCTTACCTAGAAGCTAAAATAAAAATTTTCCGGGTAATATAGACAGCTCTATTAATCGGAAGCGCTTATTCGCACACAGTAAATTCAGATTTGAATGCGTTTTTTTTAATAAATATATGTAGATACTTGGACGTACGAAGGGGGGGGGGAGAAATTATGGAATGAAGGGATAGCGCGAGGCGAGCGAATGTTATCGTAAAAAGAAGAAGAATAAGCAAGATTTCATTAGTTTAAGTACCAAAATTTAATAAGACTTTTAGACATAACAACTTATTTCAATTTATCACCCTTTAAATTAGAAAATCGGAAGACAGTTGCTGAGTGCACAATGCGGCAAGATAACTTATGCGGTGTATCGTTTTGGCATCCAAAATGGCTCCAGAGATTCGCCGACACGAAATCCTTTATGATCGTATATGGAATGCTTGGCACGGTTCAGGCGATGTCTTACATGTACTTCATAGTGACACTGACCACCATCGAAAAACGGTTTAAGATACCAAGCCATATGACAGGTAAGATCAAAATTTCGTCTTTTGCGCGCGCCATTTTAAGATTGATCAACAAAAATAATTTCCTAATTTTAGGTATCGTCTTAAGTGGCAATGAAATATCGCAAATTTTACTTTCGTTAATACTCTCGTACGCTGGCGGGCAACGTAACCGCCCAAGGTGGATAGCATGGGGTATAGTCTTCTGTGCATTGTCATGCTTCATTTTGGCACTACCACACTTCATTTATGGAGCCGGAGAAGAATCGTTGCAGCTCACCAAGGAGTACGGAGAAAGCTTAAACAAGAGTATCTCAGTGGTTGTAGGTGGAATAATTTCTCTTCTTGCGTAACTCGAAATTGGTAAAATTGGAATTTCTTTTAAGGCCAACACTTATGCTTCGGATCGCAAGTTGTAAAAGACTGTGATCAATTAGTCACAATTTTTCCACTTGTACTCATATTTCTGAGTCAGTTTGTTTTGGGCATTGGAAATACATTGTACTACTCATTGGGGCAGACATACATTGATGATAACACCAAGAAAACAAACACCCCACTTATATTATCGTTTGCTATGGCTTTAAGATTAATTGGACCAGTCTTTGGTTTTCAGCTAGGTAAGTCGATTCTATTATGGAAAGATGTAAAATTACCTTGCAAGGTTGTCCTTGTAAAAACTTCAAATAAGCTCATATAAATTCATCTACGCGACATTAAAGAAAACATTTGTGAGCATTTCCATATTAGTAATTCTACTATTAATGTTAGTTTTTCTTCATATATTTATTTTTAGGGTATGCAAGTCTTAATTTGTATATCGATCCTACGAAAACCCCCTTAATCGACAAAAATGATGCAAGGTGGCTGGGAGCCTGGTGGTTTGGATGGATGATTTTGGGCTCAACAATGCTCCTATTTTCTGGACTTATTGGATTGTTCCCTAAAAAATTGCCAAAGCAAATAAATAGGAAATTTCATTCTGGAGTTCCAAAGGTTCTACAAGGAGATTATTTCAATGAAGGGTCACCTTTACAACAAATAGACCGCACAGAATCAGCGCAAATGCCTACATCGAGCATTGTTGAATTTCCTAAAATGAAAGGTAAAACATGATTCTACGTGTAAAACACAAGTTTCACATAAAAACAGAAGCCCATTTCGATTTAAAATAAAAATATAATGCAGACGGCGATAAAATCATAAAACCCATAGGTTTTTTTTTGTTCGGGAGAATATATTAATTTTTTTCCATTTTTAGATTTCCCCACTGCTCTTATGCGACTACTTCGAAATAAACTACTACTCTTCAACATAACCTCCGCGATTTTCTATATCTTAGGAGCAGCTGGCTATATGACCTTCTTGACGAAGTACATGGAAGTTCAATTTCATAAAACTGCTCAAAACGCTACTGTACTGATTGGCCCACTTACAATAATCGGAATGGTTTTTGGCCTTTTATCATCAGGAATAATCTTGTCAAGGCGAAGACCTGCAGCCTCGAAGGTTCTCTTCTGGAACGTAATTGTTGGCTTTGTTTTCATTGCTGGTCAATCATCATATTTCTTCCTTTATTGTGGTGATACTGGCTCAATGATGAAGGATGGATTGTAACAACATAAAAGAACTTTATTGAATTTAATAAAACTAATTAAAAACGTTTCGCTAACAGGTTAAATATTACATTCAATTGTAATGCAAATTGTTCATGCGAAGGAGCTCCGTACACTCCCGTATGCCACGAGTACAGTATGACTACATACTTTTCCCCTTGTCATGCAGGATGTAACGTGTGGAACTCCGAAGAGAAGGTAAGCATGTTATTGTTCCGAAATACATTTATTTTAACCAAAAATAGTATTACTCTAACTGCTCCTGCTCATCGACCTCATACCAAGATGTGTCAACAGCAGAACCAGCAGAAAATTTTCATTATCAGTACAAAAACGTTCTCGCAGACGGTTTAAGGCATAATAAATTACAAAGCAATTTGAACGAACCTACCACTGCTGTATATGATGGCGAACCAATTAGTACAAAAGAGTACTCAACTGCAAAGATATATGAATTCTCTGGTGCGGTATATGAAACTGTGTCCCAAACTGACGAATATAAAGAAACCTCGTCATCCGCCATTGGCAAAATTTCCAAGAATTACACTCCAAGCCCTGATGACGGCTCATCGCTTGCAGAAATAACTACTTCAACACCAATTTCAAAAATAACATTAGGCATAGAAACATCTATGATATCTAAGAGTGAAGCACTACCAACGGAATCTCACTCCAGGAACACTCGTTCCACTGGAGATGAGCTTGTAGCAGACATAATAACACCAGGAGCATGTCTGCAAGATTGTGTGTTTTACTACTATGCCTTCGCATTGGTTTCTATGGCCATAAATCTTTTTGGATCATCGGGAAGAGTTGGAAACATATTAGTTAACTACAGAGCTGTATCTACAGAGGACAAGGCTTTTGCTCAAGGACTTGCTCTTATGTTGGTCAGTTTGTTCGCTTTGATTCCGGGTCCTATTATCTATGGGTGGATCATTGATGAGACGTGCTTGGTCTGGACTCAACAGTGTCTTCAACGTGGTAACTGCCAACTTTACGATCAAAGAAAGTTCCGATTTTATGTTAACTATACTGCTCTAGGTAAATTATTGATATCCACAATAATTATATCTAAATATATTAATTTTTGCAGGATTCACTGCTGTTGGTGTATTTTTTGATATTCTTGTTTGGTGGTATGGAAGAAACCTCGATTTGTACGGCGAGCACGAGCAAATACGACTCAAGGAAATCCAACGGAAGAGAAGAGTAGTTAAGCCTCTACTTACAGAAAAATGAAAGACTGCTGTATTAGGAGATTCCTTTATAACTCTCTATGTATTAAGATGAATAAATACAAATTGGTGCTACACAATTCATATTTTTGCTATCCAAACTGCTAAATATGTATTAGTCCCACGGTTTAGGAAGATAACAAAACCACAAAAAAAAAAGATTTTTGAATTATATAATTCTCCACTTTCAGGAAAAGATAGGTCGCCTTTCACCACCTTGATCAGAAGCCCGAAAATGGGAAAAGAGTGAGTGCGGGGAAGGGGATTGTGGTCAGGCAACCCATGCTAGTTAGATTACCCAGAGCATAAGGAACCATTCCCAATCAAAATATTCGTCGCTCCTATCGAGGGACTCCACTTTGCAGTCGCGTCTCGGCTTATTATAGCCCAAACCCGGCCAGAGAAGATATCTATAAACTAAAAAATGCATGTTAAACTCGGATCAGTGGTTCTAAAGTTGTATGTAAGCGCACTAACAGACAAACATCTAACCAACGAACAGAGAGACGTTACGTTTTATAATATTGAAGGGTTCTTAATTATTTTTTTTATTATAATTTTAGTACATCAAGGGTTAATGAGCGAATGTGAACTGGTAAATCGGATTGCATTAGCAATCTAATGATGAATATTTTATTACTCTACGTTTATTAATTTCGGTGATATAAGCGTTCAAAGTGTGACATGTTTACATTTTTGCAATTTCGTTTTAAAATTCCCTCTCTTCCTTCTGGTCTGTTTTAGTACCACCACATAAATGAAACTCCACACCTGATGTGTTTCTATTCATAAGATTACTATATAAGAAAATACTTATAAGCCAACTCTTTATCCGAGGCCGGGGGTAAGGCAGCCAATTATGTATACTATCACTTCAAAGGTAAGTAGGGACACCTCAAATGGGATAAGGAATGGTCCATTTAAAGTAACATTTTGAGTGAAAATATTTATTAAGAGCAATTTACACTAGAAAAGAAAACGATTGAAACATCAACTTACCTGCGTATTAGCTTCAGGCACCATTATCAGCATCCATCTGTGAAAATTGTTAGTAACCTATGAAATATTATAAATACACCTTAAAGTTGTCCCTGGGCAAAAACAGGAAACTGTTGTAAAGTGATTCAGGCTTGAGATCTAGATAAACTGGCTACGGCAATACCGAAGACTGGAATCCCTCTCCCATTGATATCCTACAGCAAGCGGCATATAGCGATTATTATTCAGCTGCTTTCTCCTTCAATGAAGAGAACGCTGTGGACCAACTCTCTCAGGTAATCAGGAAAAACTGCCACCAACGACACCAAACCATTACGAATCGCTCCACTGCTGCTGACCCGCAACGAAGAACCCCGCTTTACGTGCTGGATCAGTGCTTTCTACCGCTTAGTGATCGAACTCTACGATTTCTCCACCAAAGTTACTAAAATGTTCGCCAACATCCGTTTGCAGTAACTCAGAAGTTACTGCAACCCGAAAACTCCAGTCTTGCTCTCCCACGCACGTATGTACTCTTCATTCAACCCGTTCCATTGGAACTGCCGCTAAGTTTCTTCAGCTTCGTGAGTTTGTGTGAAACACAGCTTAAGACTGCTACCGCCAAATACTCTGCACTGGTGAGGACACTGACTGACAACAACATTTCTTCAGGAACTGGTCGACTTCGACACAGCATTTTAAAACAGGAGAAAAAGTAGAAGCAGTAAACAGCGTGCAACACACAAATTCTCGTCAGCAAAACCAGGAACGGCCTGCATTAAAATTGGTTTCATTAAATATATAAATAATAAAAAAAGTAATAAAGAGTAAAGTGTAGATTATGTATTTATTCGCTAAGTTCACAGCACGATAAGTCAACGTCTCAGTTACACTCGAAAAATATAATTCATTCGGCGATCCGCGAAACATGGCTTGCCGTGTAAAATTGCTCTTATTCAAAAAATGCTTGGCAATAAGAGAAATTTTAGTGGGACCCGTGATGTGCCTGACTTATCATGTTATAAATCCTCTTCTGTCTACATATCAAATCTCAAATGAAACTTATCTAATCAATAAAATCTGTTTAATTTTACATGTAATATGTTGTTTTAAAATAGCTTTCTGTCACATACCATAAAAGTGGAAAAAATCAGAATTACAAAAATTTCTTTATCTTGAACATTTGCATTTATATCCTTTTGAGGGAAGTCAGGGCATTTATTTTCTTTAAAGTCTTATCAGAGGTATTATAAAAGGTCATAAGGTCTATGTCTATTATGCTGTAATTAACCAACTTAGAGCTAAATGGAGTTCTATTTGAAATCAATGAATAATTTTGACGAAACTTAGTGTTTTTAACATCGAAGACGTTCGAGCAACTCAACTGTATAAGTTTACACAATTAGATTTTTTGTGAAGTACTATAATAACAAAATCGTCTTAAAATAGCCGGAAAATATAACTAAGTTGGATAAAATCATGTATGTATGTACCTTTATTGAACGCAGGTATCTTCTAACAGGCTACGAGTGATGCATTTCCTTGCAAGGAAATATCTGAAATAGAAATTATAGAAATTGCCAATAAGACTAAAATATAGGTATGTACCTAAATTTTTGATTAACTACAAATTTGTTTGGTTCTTAATTTAGCAGGTTGGTAAAAGTCTGCGATTACTATAGTACATCTTTCTAATATCATAACAGTAAGATTTTTTTTATTTTTTCATTAAAAGAATCTTTACGTTTCACTCTACTCAGCCAGTTATAACACCAAGTTATAGGTACTTAATCAAAATGGAAAATAGTAATTGCATGTGTAAAATTACATAATGAAAAGAGAAATAAATCTGCTTTCATGTTTTAATTGCAAATTTTAGAAATATGCTGTGTGAAACAAATTTTGAAATTTTTTCACGGGATGGGCATTTAGCATAATTTGAGATTACAACAGAGATGGCTAAGTATCAATAAAATACCAAATCGCAAAATTTCAGAAAAATCGGGTTCGAACAATTTCTTCAAGTGAGAGAATTATTAATTTTAAAACCTGAAATCGCCGATTGCAGATAGAAGGCCTTTGGGAAATTGCGTGTTCATAAAAATTTAATTAAGAGCAAAATAAAAAAAATAGAACTGCGCTGCCGTTATACGGAAAGGAAAAAATTGTAATGATCTGATTAATCGTGAACATAACCGATGTAAGTGCTTTAGTTTTGTAACAGCGCGTGAATTTTGCAACTAGTGGAAGAATCTAAATATCAAAATAAGAATAATGTAAAGGATCTATCTAATAGTTTTACGTGTACCAAAAGCTGTGGAAATACTCAGTTACCACGTTAATATGCAGGGTTTATTGGGTTGAGTTTTCGACCTGCGTAGGTATTTCAGTAGCCAGATAGAGTTCAAATAGTTAAACTATACAATACGAGGAAGATCAAAATGTTATGGAAAATATTCGAAATCCCACATTCGAGATTCGGAACAGAAATTTCATTACTCAGAATGTAAAATAGGCAATTTTCATAATACCAAACAGAATTATCGCCTCGACTACCTCAACCAGTGTATGCAGCCGAATTGAGTCAACCCAATTTCAACTCAACCTTTTGAACCCATAATAAACTCTGCATACAAATGAGATGCGAGTCTCAAAATCCACGAAACCCTTAAGTTTGCTGACTGTGTGTATTTTGTCAGCTTATGCTGCATGGTTTTTGAAACGATATACCTACCGCTTGAAATGAATATCGCATCTGGTGTAAAGCAGTTTGAATTTGTTTTTGGCAATTCATTTAGAATGAGGTGAGGTAATTGATCATATCAAATTTCTGGGTCAAATGAATAAAATATTTTATGAAATCACAATTTATGTAAAGGAAACTTAAGCCTATAAAATATCCAAAATTAAATCTTACCATAGCAAAAAACAGTAGCCGAATCGATGAACCTATCTAGCTTCTGCTGCGGCTAGCGCTACGCGAAACGCTTCTGCGCCCGTTTCGACTGTTGCTTCTGCTAGCCGATTTTCGGGCAGGACTTCTGGACCGTGAAAATTTGCTTCGACGGACTGGAGACCTACTTCCAGCAGATCTAGAACGTGATCGTGGTGTATACGAACGTCTGCGTCGAGGAGAACGTGATCTACGACGTGGTGACCTGGATCTGCGTCGACGCCCGCCGCGACTACCACCTCCACGTCTGTGAGGGGAAGTCGGTCGTCCATACCGTGCCATTTGTACACGCAACTCCCTGCCATCAAGAACCCTGCCGTCCATCGCTTCTAATGCATCTTCAGCGTCCCGCTTGTCATAAAACCTGCGGAAAGTTAATCAATTAAATTGTGCGTCATATTCCAAAAATCGCACACTTATCCACACTCACCTTACGAAAGCGAATCCGCGACTTTCCCTCGTATACCTGTCTCTAGGTATATAAATATCGCCAACTTCGCCGCAACGCTCAAAAACCCTCCTCAAATCCTCCGGGGTAGTCCTGTACGTCAAATTATCAACCTGGGAGATCAAATTTAGTTAATATAATTGATTAAAACAATACTTTTATGAACAATTCGCATTTGCGTTGAATTCTGTGTGCCATGACGCCATTTTCAGCAGACCTACCTTTAACGAAACCATACCATCAATGCGCGGCGGTGGCCGGTTGTTATGGCTCATTTTCTCGTTATCTGCTGAGGAATCAATTTTTTCTGCCTTGTATTAAACTTTTGCAGAATGAATCACTTCAATTATTCACGAAATCTCAAAACTGAAACAAATGCCGCGACGTGGTTGTTCCCGTCCGGTACGTAAATATGGCGGTGAAAAGTTCAGAGAACTTGGCTTGGCAATTATGTACTAAATAGTACTAAAAAAATCCCAGTGTGGGAAATTATTAATATTATAGGAAAATCATTTTTTTTTTGGAATTTACTGCATCTGTAGTTCGTGCATATGTTTGAAATCTTCTTTTAAAAATTTTATTTTGTATATGGTGTAAAACGCAAAAATTTCGAATAAAATAATTCTAATTTTGCATTCAAATTGGTAAGCAGCTTTAATCACAGTGCATATTTCTGTTGACAACTTCACAGCTGCTGAATCTGAATGTCGTTTGCCCCACTATTCTAATGCGTGGCCATTTTGACTGATGTGCCGAAAAAACGCGTGTGATTCGGATATCACGTCGAGGATATTGGTTCATTAAGCAATATTGTTGACCAAATTGAAACAAAACAAAACAGTCACTAGTTTTATATTTAATAAAGTAACAGCGTATTGTAGCGAGTATTTAGTTAAAAAATGGCACAAGATAACGCGGAATTCAGTGCAAAGTTCTCAACGTTGAATGTCAATGCGATGGAGTTCGTGCCCAGTTTTCAATTTAGTGGACAAGCGGTGAACACTAATAATTCCTCGGAGTTGGTGGAGGAGGACACCAGTCCGACCATGACAACACCAGCGCCGATGCCACCTCCTGTGGAGAACATTGAAGAGAAATTAAGTGAAAATAATGGTAAATTTCTGCACTGTCGGTCTAATTCGCCAACAATATCAGTGATAATTTGTGCTAAGTAGCCAGAAATCGGACAAGCAGCTCGTGCGATCCACGACAAGCACACCCAGGGACGAAATTAGGCCAATCATACTGTCCGGTTCAAAGAAAATGTCCGAAAGTTCTACACAGTAAAAGTGCTGGCATGTTTTCTCTTTATTTACAAAATCCGGTTCAAGCCAGTTATGGGCTGAATGATTCGACGACAGCCACGCGCCGTAACCTGCAGACGCATGAATCCTTCAAGGAATTGCAAGGAATTAACACATCTCTATTTAGCTTTGTCACGAAATTTGTCTGACCATCGGATTCTCCACCCTACGGTCTGGCCCAACATAACCTCAAATGTGTCGTTGACACGTCTTATGGGACGAAACCCAAGTGTTTTTGCTGCGATGAGTTTTTCAGGGCTCCTACGGTTTTTATGAAAGCGGCTCGGAGATTATAAGCAGTTTTTGGCCTCGAATCAATTTCATTTCAAGGAACTGAGGTTTTTGTATTATTTTGGAAAGGACCTCATACCGTCTGGCCATGGATGGCTCATTTATTTAGAACGTAGTAAATACAGTGCAGAGCTTTGGTTGCACTAATTGGGAAGATGTATTTTAAGATTCCATTAATAAGTGTGAATCACTCAGTAGTTCATCATTGAATATCTCTTTTAATAATCCAGTAGGAGCTGCTGTATAAATAGAATTGAGAAAACAAAATTGGGCATATCCGAGGAAACCTCAACTCTCAAGATTTGACAATAGCTCAGAAAGGAAAAGAACGAATACTACCCAACACATGTCAGGTAGAAGGCAGTAATATTTCCAAAATATAAAACTTCGGCAAGGGTATTTCAAGTAATAACGGCCCGCTCCTCTTCCCACCTCTGAGTTAATTTTTAAGTCACTGATTACTGGTTTGGATCAATGCGCCTAAAATTCAGATTGACTTATATTAGGCGATCTACACCCATTGGGCGCTCTTTGGACGTTCCCCTGTACTGCCCTTTCAATCGGTGATCCAACCTATCACATGAATGCAATGCAGCGAAAGGATTTTTGAAATGCCACAATGTTGAAAATATTCAAGTTTTAGAATTGGCTGCATTGACGCGGAACCGACATGCAATAGTAAATGTTTGTAGTTTTTTTTTATAAATGGCACTACGCCATTGAATTCGTACCTCACACTGGAGGTTTCAATACTTATTTACTCTAAACGTCGTATAAACAAATTCAAGATGATATCCAACCACATTGAATATTACATGTAGGTACTTTGAATTAATTCCGCACATGATTTTTGACTCTTTCCAAGCATGAAAAAGAGATCACTCGCATGGATTTGACTTAAATACAGAAAAACTCCATGAAACTGCTAATAATTGAAAATATGTTCTAATTATGCCACCCAGAACAGACTGTATAATCGTCTAACTAAATAAGCTATATAATGTCGAACCAGTAGTCTACCATAAAGGGTGCCTTACTTCATAAGTTTTAAGGACAAGGAATTCTTTGTTACCTTTACCGCCTTTCACTCGATTTCTTTATTCACGTTTACAGAACAATGACAACATTAACTGAATTGTTAAATTGCAGACAATGACCCCGTTGATAGTTGGGATGTTGAAGACGATCCTGTTATAACTCCAGACGAAGACGAAATCGAAGATGTTGAGGACGGCGAAGCCGAAGATGAAGTTTGTCCTAAAGTATCAAAGAAAAAGGTACCCAAAATCGAGGAGAATAAGAGTAAAAAAGAACACGTAAACGTAGTATTCATCGGTCATGTTGGTAAGAATCTCATGTCTAAAACAATACTTTGAACCCCATTAATCCTTAATTTCACAAAGATGCGGGAAAATCAACGATCGGTGGACAAATTATGTCACTAACAGGTATGGTTGACAAAAGGACACTGGAGAAATATGAACGTGAGGCAAGAGAAAAATCCCGAGAAAGCTGGTACTTATCATGGGCATTAGACACGAACCAGGAGGAGCGTGACAAGGGCAAAACGGTAGAAGTTGGCCGTGCATTCTTTGAAACTGATCGAAAGCACTTCACAATTTTGGACGCTCCTGGCCATAAAAGTTTTGTTCCAAATATGATTGGTGGTGCTGCCCAGGCCGATTTAGCCGTACTTGTAATATCGGCCAGGAAAGGTGAATTCGAGACCGGTTTCGATCGCGGAGGGCAAACGCGTGAACATGCGATGTTAGCAAAGACCGCTGGCGTTAAACATTTAGTCGTACTTGTTAATAAAATGGACGACCCGACAGTGAACTGGGATGAAAATCGATACAACGAATGCAGGGACAAAATATTGCCATATCTTAAGAAATTGGGATTCAATCCCAGTAAAGATTTGACCTTCATGCCTTGTTCTGGACTAACTGGAATGGGTCTAAAGGAGCAAATCGATGAAAAGATCTGCCCATGGTATCGGGGGTCTGCATTTATTCCCTTCATTGATGAACTTCCCTCTCTTAATCGCAAAACGGACGGACCGTTCATCATGCCAATAGTCGATAAATACAAGGACATGGGCACGGTGGTGATGGGAAAGGTGGAATCTGGCACTGCTAAGAAGAGCCAGAATTTGCTTGTTATGCCTAATAGGGTAATTTTGAAATTCTTTATCCTTAAAAATAAATTATTTGTAATTATGCTCTTTACAGACTCAAGTATCTGTCGATCAGCTCTGGTCTGATGACGATGAAGTTACTGCTGTAGGTCCCGGTGAAAACGTGAAAATTAAGTTAAAAGTAAAAGAAACGTTTGGAACGCTTCTGCATATATTAATCACTTTATTCCTACTCAGGGCATTGAGGAAGAGGATGTTTCCCCTGGTTTCGTTTTATGCGATGCTTCTAATCCTATTAAAACAGGAAAGATTTTCGACGCTCAAGTTGTCATTTTAGAACATAAATCAATTATTTGCGCAGGATACTCGGCGGTTATGCACATCCATTGTGCAGCAGAAGAAATTACAGTTAAAGTATGTTTCGATGTTTTCAATGTTTTTTAAAAGATTTTAACCAGTGTTACATTACTTCAGGCCCTTATTTGTTTAGTTGACAAGAAGACTGGGGAAAAATCAAAAACACGTCCAAGATTCGTTAAACAAGATCAGGTTGCTATTATGAGAATTGAATGTTCCGGAATGATTTGCCTTGAACAATTTAAATTGTTCCCACAGATGGGAAGGTTTACTCTTCGAGATGAAAGTAAGTATACTTTTTACTTGATAAGTTGTTGATATGTTTTTATTTATTTGGGAAAAGAGAAATTGTTTTCAATTTATTGTAGTCGATTCATTTATTCGTGAAATTGTACAAACGTGCCCTTTTAGTTTAAAATGCATGCAATACATTTCGCTAAAAAGATTGAGGAACCTTTATTTTAGCAAATATTTATTCAGTTGCTTCCAAAACTTGTGATGTGTAAAGAGTGAGAGTTTTAATGATTTATGATAATTCTCATAAAATACTAGCTTTACGAAATTATTTGCCTGGTATATAAATAAATGAATATAGTAGCTCATATAAAAATATTAGTCCGTATCGATTGTCTTCTAAATATACTCAGAACAATTCAAAGGATTTTTGTTATCGAGTTTGTGTAGTCTGTTCAATTCTCCTGGGTATCAATTTTTAACTGCTTTAAGAGTCGAATGCACAATCAATCTACGTAACCTGGTCCAGTCCGTATAACGGTTTTGTGTGAACTTTGACTGATGTATTATTATGTTGAATCATTAATTCGGTTTTTTTTTTATAGATTTAAAGCTCATATATAGTTCCCAACTAGAATTCCATTAAACAACATTTACTCTACAATCCATACTATTTGTTTCTTTAGAAACTGCAATCTTGTTACCTCATTTTATGTATGGGTTCTGAAATGGAATTATATTTTCGGACGAATGGCTACTGTTTGGTGACTTATTTTGTCAACTGTTAGCTGGAAGAGTTCTGACGATGTTGCATCCATCGTTGATTGGTCTAACGAGGCACTTGGGATGCATGAAGAAGCTCAGTAGATTTACATCTTGCCTTTTCTAGCTTTTATTTGCATTCAGAAGCTCATCGAGGTTGTCCTGCAATGACTTCCACTTTCATTGTAAACATATTAAGTTGTCCTTTCAGGTTGGTTTCATGAAAGAGAAATCGCTTACTAAGCTTGACGTATTTTTCAACCCGACTGTATATTTGTCAACTCAATTACAATTCAGTAAAGAAGAAGCAACAAATTACGCAATTTCCGTCCATAAATTATCTACACTACGGTTTCTCCTTCGTTTTCACAGGTTTTACAGAATTTATTCCTATTTAATTTAAATTAGAACCAATTAAACACCATAATTACTCATCCCTCTTAACCACGGTCTCTTCATAGCTGTTGTGGGTTAGTTGTTATATGCGATTAAAATCAATTTCCTGCTCTGTTTAATTAACAACATTTAATAATAAATATTTAATGTTCTACTTCTCTTTCCAGATAAAACTATTGCAATTGGAAAAGTGTTAAAAGTGATCGAGTAAACTACTCCTTAAGTATCTGAACCGTAATTTTTGTTGATTTAGATATTATATTCGGAATAACAAAATGAAAATGAAATATGTACACAAATCGCTAATATTGTTTCACTGAACGCAAATTGTAAAACTATCGTTATTTTGCAGGATTATAAATAATAAAAAAAAAGAAAACGAAAAAAACAATCTTAACGTCGAGAAAATTTCCCTCATCGCATGAAATTTCTGACGATAGAAATAAAATGCAAAAGTTATGGAGAACTTTTTATTATACTTTGTTGATAGTCTATGTTTCAGATTTTTTTAATGTCTTATACATTTATTAAGCAGAAAACGAGGTCGGTATAGATTGAAATTAAAAATTGTAAGGAACAGAAAAAAAAATTGTCATTGCTTCGAGTTATGGCTTATTTGTAATTTGAAATTTATTGAGAAAAAAATTAAAAATTAAAAATATTTATACACCTTTAAATATGCTGCCATTTTTTATTAACTAAAATATAAGATATTTAAAAAATATGCAATAATTTCTGATGCGCTTATTTTTCGCATGTCGCCCCTTGGGTTTTAGCCGTCCCTCTGGGTTTGGTGTGAAGGAAAGGTAAGAAACTTTTGATAAAAATCGGCCCTTGGTTTTGAAATATAATTTCGTAATTTTTAATTTCAATTTCTTCCGGCGTCTTTAAAATGGTGTATTTAAAAAATGATGGGTGTATTTATAATTAACTTAATGTATTGAAAATGTATCTTTTCGGTATACTTTCTTTTCGACGAACAACCGAATAGAATGAAATTTTCCCATTTCAAGTTATATAGTATGACTCCATCGTCTCCATCTGGGCTGACCTACCTGAGTGTCCATAAGCCCCCATTTCATCAGGGGCCAGTTCACGCATTTCGACGCGTCGATAAACGATATTTGGCAAACCACACTTTTAACGAGATGTCGTCTTCTGGGTTCGTGCACTTCGACACGACGATTATCGTTTTCAGATAACACCTCTCAATTTGTACACAATGGTTAAAATCGCTGTATTTTGTCATTTAAATTTGAAAACTAATTTTTAACGTGAATTTGCCCAATAATTATAATTATCGCTTTTTACAGAGCTTCCGTTTTATTTTGTCTTCAATTCGACGCGAAAAGTGGCGTTGGTTGCTCGGTGTTGACGTGACGACCGACGTGAAAAGGTTGACGCGTCGAATTGCGTGAACCAAAACGGACGTTTTGTGCATCGTTTTCATTCGACGTCGAAATGCGCGTAGCTACTTGAAGGATTGACTTGCAAAAATTAGAAGTTGGTATTCCCGAAGAATCGATTTAAGAGTTCAATTTTTATTGAAGTCGTATTTTGGTTTAAAATTTTCAGAAATCGCTCGCATGAGCACATGTATAAAGTTTTACTTGCAGAATGACATGAAGGGTGTCCAGCTTTAGCGCCGTTTCCACATCACATGCATCAAGGAAAATGCTTAGCCAAACAGACGTATAAAGGCAAAACTGTAAATCCCTCTCAACTTTATGGTTTTCAGCAATAGAACATTTTTCTGGGTTGCTGCGAACAACAATTCAGCTGGCCCAAAAAATGGGGAAAAAACAAATCAATTCGAATTCCAAAACATTCATTTAAAACTAAATTCAAAATTATTTAATAACAATTACATCATCGAAAAATAGCAGCAATTGGTAAACTACGGGACGAATCAAAACCACATTGGTATATAATTCAGTATCAAAACTTCGCACTTTTAGCATTTTGGATTTTATCCAAAGTTTAAACACCATAAAACACTTAACTCTAAATTGGCCTTGAGATCTTTTACTTAATACTTGAAGATATTTCCATCTCCTGTTTGTCGGGAGTATCCCGGATTGGTCAGTTGTGTATGGTGTCCACTATTCATTAGTTTCACACTATGTGGTGAAATCTTTTCAGTAATACCGCCTACGGAAGAATAAATCAAGCAAAATATTACTGCACATATCACATATAAATAAATTGGGACTTTAGGAAAATCTCCGAAGTAGCTTACCAATTTTTAAAGGATGTCCTAGGTGCTCCTCCTCTGAAGCCAGCAAATCTCGAGTATTGCGCAACTTTCGAAATGATTTTTCACCAGCTGTATCAGGTTGCATGATACAATCGACGGGATCTGCAAACACTTCTAAGGATTGATTATATCTAGAACACATCACATAATCCAAATCATCCTTAGGTATTAAGTGGGTCTGCTTAAAATGTTTCATTTTGCGGACACTATTCAATGTCTGGTGGTAGTAAAGTCTTTGATACGGGCGTAGGTTTTTGTACCACACCTCACCTTCTTCTAGCGTTGGAGGAGAAGGTACAGGGCCTATGAATATGCCCTCATCGCCCATAACGGGCAAGTACATATGGTTTCGTAACGACATTACTAATTATTTTATTGTTGATCCACAAATTGACAATTTTCTTTGAATTTTTTTCGATAATTTTAAGAAAATAAATTGAAAACTAAAATTTAGTTCCGATGTTGTTTGACAGAATTTCAAAATGTTTTATCGATTGATGGAAATCAGCATAGCATCCATGTTTTCGGTGGATTGTTTTGAGTTGAACTTATACACTTGCACAATGGTTCATAAGCAGTTCAGAGGTGTGATTTAATAAAATGTGATGGTAATAGTTATTTTTGGCGGCATACGGTTGAATTGTATATTCCATTGTTAACAGAAAAATTGCCTATCGCCGACTGTTTTGAACGTTTCTATTCCAGTATATCTATGCGACATCTAGATCGCAATTGTTTTATCGCCTCGTTGGGGTTTTAAACTTTAAAGCATTAACTCTCACCAGTATATGTGTAAACTTTCATTCTGCATAACAGAGCAACAGGTAAGTATACTGAGGAGGATGATGTCCGACAAATAGCAAGTCAGACGTTGAATGATTTTTTATTCCAACTGATAACATGCTAGGGTTGATTTTAAAATTAATTTTTGCCAGACCTACATCTGTCTGATTATATTAATATGATTTCTGTCACAAATCTGCATCGATGATGCAACAGAGAACAGAAGGAAATCACGAAGTCTGTTCACCAGCACTTCCAAAGTTAACGGAAAATGTTCGAGGCACTATTGAATTAGATAGAGCCACTATACTGGTACTATTTGATTTCTGCAAGGGCTTCCACTTCGTATATCATTGGTAACTTCTAACTTATTGGAATTTATTTTTTAATTCCCTGCCACGTCAACTGAATTCATAAAAAATTATATTGTTACTCGTCACTAGTGTGCTTATGCTGCCGTTGGTGATATTCTTTCTTTTGGGGTTCCCCAAGGATTGTTTTTGGGCCTTATTCTATTTTTAATGTATGTTGGGTTTTATGGAACGGATCCCTTCTACCCCCAACGGTGGCGTGGAAGAGTATGTTTACACTTTACCGCACGTTCTACTCAAAACATTGAAACGATCTAAGAAAAAAGTTAGGTAGGTACCCGTTTTGTGAGCTACAATTTTTCTCACAAATATTTTCCTTGAAAAATTTAAAAGTTATTTGCAAGAAATTAGAATTCATCCTTCTAACTTCATAAAAAAACGACCCACGGCTCAAATTTAGGGTACTGTTCAGGATATCCTTAAGACATCGTAATAAAGGTTTCCAATTCAGTTTGTTCAGACTTTTTCCGTACACTCGCAGAATAATAAATTCAGGCTAACAGATATTGCTCGTCGCAATAGCAATCAAATGATAACATTAACAAATGCCTACGCAATAACATTGAATTTTTAAATCTCCTGAAATCATTGTACATTGATAACACTTGTTCTTTGTACTTTTGCATTAAATAAATTAATATTGTTATTAAAGGATGTTTAGAAAGTATTTAAAAGACCTGTTTAGTAAAAACATCTCATATTTATTGGCAAACTTTTTCCTTAAACACTATTCTTCCATTTTGGGCTGCTTACATTCCTGAGATATTTCCCCAGACTCGGTGGTTTTATGCTTTTGCTTCTTATTTTGATTTCTATGGCTTTTGAGAATTTTATCCTCTCCAACCCTGCAAACGGAAATCAATTAAATTTAAATATCAAATAACTTTCAGCCAAACTCCTCCACTTACATAATTGTTGCTCTGGTCCCAGGTCCCCAGTATGGCGTAGGATTTTCAGGAAATCGAACGAGAGCGTTCTTCCTGCTGTCAGGATTTGCAAGGGGATGTATTTCGTTTATATTGTACTCTTGTTTGGGTTGCACTTCCAAAATTTTCTTCAGAGGTGCCCCATCGATCATTCGCTCCGGCTTAACTGGATGCACTTTATTCCAACATCTTAGAATATCCCAAAGGACTGATTGTGGGGCGTCAGTTTTGATGGAATTTTTGTATGCATGGGAAAATGATACTCTATAGCCTGCATGCAGTAAGGCTGACCTGAATTTTAATGTCGGGATAATCTCTAGCTTAAGGACGGAGCAGAGTTTGTCAATAGAGTAGTATAGTGCGACATCGGGCAATTCCTCCTTGATCACACTAAGCATCCCCACAATGCGAGGATTCGTACCCAAAGTTTTAAGTGGCTCTTCTTGCACAGCATTTAGGAGATCTTTGACAAATTCTTGATTATGAATGGGAGCTGTCCAGATAGGGCCACCTAACTAAAAAAGGATATATTTAGAAAACAAGTTCTAAGCGAGTAAAAAAAATCTTAATTACATGGTGTTTGTGTCCACAATGTTCACAAGTGCTACCAACGGCAGGCCCTGTAGGAATGGAGAACTTCACTTGGTTGGGATTTCTCTCAGTTGGATTGGGCCGTAAAATTCCAAGGGGTTGAAATGTAAGTGTTTCACAACCTGTGCACTCATAGACCATGGATTGCTTGCTGTAAGAATTGGAAAATTATTATTCATTTGGAAAAACTGGAACAATATCTCCGTGGATCTTTTTAATGTAATGAAGGATTTTCTACTTTACGCGAAAACATATGGTGACTAAAAATATGGCTGATTTAAACTTTTTACAAAATTCTTGGAGTCGAGAAATTACCGCAGCTCAATAAGATTGGTGTGAAATTTGGGCTTTCCATTCTATGGGGCACCACCGTCCCCTTCACACATCACAATAAATTTATAATATAATTTTTGTACCAAAGACAAATTTATCCGCTTACCAAATACTAAAATCCTACCTTTTCTTTTTTTCTTAATGCCAATGGGGTCCAACAACGTAAAAAATCCTTAAGCTGTCATATTGGATTTATACAAACCTCATGCTATATTTACATTTCTGCTGACTCGTGAATATCCGAACGAAAACCCTTATATAAAAATCTGCTGATACGCTGAGGAGTGGTTCCATGTACCTTCCGTAACGGTTAGCATGGCCTTCGATACACCTGAGAAGAATCCTTATTGCCTTTGGAAGGGGAATTTAAAATTTATCCTTTTTTGATTATTTCACACAATACCATTTCATGGCAACATTTGACCCTTAATGGCACAGTACCATATTTTACAAAACACGCTTCTGGGGTGTTACCAGCAAGAACAGCCATATCAGTTGCTGTAACCAACAGCAGACCACCGTCAGCAATGCTCTGCACTGCACCGTCTAAAAATCTATTGGGGCAACCGTATGGGTCCAAATCTACTACATGAAATCGTTTGTCGAAAGAGGTAGAGAGATACATGAGAGTCCTGAAATTGCTGTTTTGTGAAAAAAATTATGTGAATAGAGGGATCTCTTACATGGCATCAGAATGACTTGGTTTAACGATAGTAGTGACTTCATTATGCTCAATATTTCGTTCGATGGATTCAACTGCCGTTTTAGATAGATCATTTGCTATAATTTCTTTTATGCCTGGTACTTCTTTGGCGTAGCGGATGCTCCTCAATCCAGTTGCTGATAGGGCTTCCAGCACTCTCAGGCCTTTCTAAAGGAAAATAATAGCAATTACAGTTCTAGCATTCGGGATCGTGCCAATATAGTATTGGACGCTATGTTTTGAATTAATCAAACTAGGGTTACAAGTTTACGGAATATTAAATAAGTTTAGAAAAAATTAGTACCGAAGGAATGAATTTGAGCAGAGAAACTCAAGTTCATTTTCCATACTAACAAAGAGATGATTTCTTAAATGTCAGTTATCAATGGGTTGCTAATAGCACGGCAGATTAAAGCTGCAGAAAACATGTCAAACTTTTCAGGAAAAATACTAGGGCAGCTAATATCCAAAATTTCCAAAGTCTTAAACAATATTCGAATATTGAATTTGCGAAATGTCGCAGTTTGAAGTCAGTTAGAGGGATTGGATTTTCCCCGTATGTGCCTACGACAGAGGAGCTAAGCGCCATGCTGATGAGATCAGCTTAGCTTCCCCGGATCGGTTAATCTCTTTATAGGTCAGTCTTCCTAAACTGTCCGGTCTTCTGTTGAAGTAAAGACTCTATTTGGTGTGGGGGTCACACAATTCCATGTAGGAATTCCTTGGTTGGACTTTCTCCTCCAATCTTAAGTGCCAACTGCACTGCACAGGTGCTCTCGAAATAGCGGAGGAGAATGACAGAGTGGTGAGGAATCTGGGTGGTGTAAGGTATGGTATTTAGTCCTAGGGATGGATTATTAATTACTATAGTTCGGTTCGAATGATAAGAAATAGTTCTTCTGATCTAAGGCACCGCTTTTTTAGCATAGATTTTGTGGTCAATGATCATGTTAGTTGCAAATGCCAGAGATTTTTAATAAAGAGCCCTAATTCCCTCGGAGTGATACGAAAGTTATTGGTAAAGGTGAAATGGGATTTTGGTAGGTATTTAAGATCAACGTAATTTTGGCGAATTTGGAAATAGTATTTACCTCATAATATGCGCCAGGTTGCAGGCTATCAACCTCAGCACTGTTGCCCCCCTGATTTCCGTTCTTGTCCCTGCCCTCATTTCTATGCAATCTGGAAAAAACATTAAGCACAGAGACACTCAGGTCCCTGTTAAACTGCTGTACCGGATTGTAAAATACGTTCCCGTTCGAAAGAATTTCGGTGTTCCCCTCACGTATTGTCGTCATTTCGGCGGCTGTAGCCTGGTGACAAAAAATTCGTTCACAAATTGAAGACCTTTTTATAATGCCGAACAACTGATATAGAGACCTTCTCTGCATTGTTTCTGGATAAGTCCATGCCAAAAATGTATAAAAACTGATAGTACTCGTTGCCGCAACGAAAACCACTCCAACAACATAACATACACGTGTGAATCAAAACAAATCCCAGCTGATTGCCAAAACTCAAAAGGTTCAGTATTTCGAAACTAGCGCTGTTCGCGGCAGAGGAATCATATCAGATTCAGATGGTATAGCATTTTTATTCACGGAAATCAGTCGAAAAAGGTTATGCTAAACTTCAGTTGACACTTTCGATAGGGTGCAAAAATGAATAAAGTTTGTGGTCAATTCTTGAATGTTGTTAAAAGGCAAAAGGTGGAAAATTACTCTGCCTGCATAGCGTTGTACAGGCACTTTTGCTACAAAAGTGACTTGTCCCTGGATAAAATATACCCGAGCAGCAGTTTAAAGATTACGACACCTCCACCGGTAGGCAAAGGACTTTGTAAGAACAAACTCCCAAAGTTGATGATTTTATTAAATTTTAGCCGCAATCGAAAGATGGAAAGTTCTCTGGATACATTCCTCTGAGCGAGCTGTCGATAACGTACAGTAGGAGCAGCGGTCCAGGTGGGCAGCATGTTAACTGCGTGAACACAAAAGTCGATGTCAGATTCCATGTCGAGACGGCTAAGTGGATTCCTGAAACGGCAAGGACTCGCATTTTGGAAGAGGTAATTCAACATCCTCGTAATGAAATGAATAAAAAAAGTTTCGATAGAACCATCTTTGAATCCAAGCTTGCGCATTCGAAAGTAGATATTCTTTTAGAATTTTGAATTCCCTGAAATAATGTCTCAAGGGCAGTGGAAAATGGTTTTTACTTTTATCCAAATTGCATTTTATACTAAAACCTGTAATTACAACTCGTGATTATTGGACGTTCATATCTATAAAAATTTATAATGAATTGCGTAACCAAAGCCAACTGCCTTCTTAAGAGTAAAAGGAAACAACGATATGTGTGGTAATTCACAGAATAATCACGTCTAAAGTGAAACTTCTTGTTTACAAGACAAGGATAAAGGCTCTGTTAATAAATATCTTATATTATTGCTAACGCAAACAATCTTACTCGTCTAATGCCAACAATTACACAGTACAAATCAATAACTTTTATTTTCGAATAATTTCATTTAAATCGGCTTTGATTACATTTAAAATTTAAGTTTTTGGTGACGCACTATATACTATAAACAGTCTTATTTTTTATTGTAATTGTAAAATATTTTCATACTTTTAGCATAGAAATAGAGTTTCTAAGGAGGGCTATTACATCATTAAAAGCGACATAACACGGTCTCAACAAATGAATTTGGCGCATGCACTGGAAAAATTGCGATGCTTCATCCGAGAAGTAGAAAAAGAAAAACCAAAACTATCACCAGAAACATTAGACAAAATTCAAAAAAGGTAATCACAAATAATACCTCAAATTGCATTTGCTTTGAGAGTTTATACATACATTTTGAATTTCAGCCAAGAACGTGCTAATCAAATGCGGGTAATGATGAAGAGATACCGCTCTCAAATTAAGAATGATAGACAGGTGCCCGACATCGACTTTTAAACTTGTTTCTATAATGACTGCAGTAAAATGTGTTGATTATTGTGTAATTTTAGTTTTTCTTTTTATAAAACTTCCACGAAAAAGATGAGTAAGTCAGCAGCCGTATCACGGAGTACGATATGATTTGACGCAGATGGTAAATCGTATCGTTGGTTATCACTGAAAACGATTATTACAATGACACAAATCACTAGTCCATACTTGCTTACGAGTTATTTAGTTCTCTGGGATATTTTTCTTTCACGGTTCCTGGCCCTTTTGGAAGTATTTATTTGAAAATGTATGTTTTGTATAATTATTAAATTTGCATTATTTTATGACATTACTAGGGATAACACATAGTCGTAGTTTATGATAGGAGAATTGCATGCAATCGTAAATGCAGATCGTATCGTACTCCACGATATGGTCCCTGATCTATAATTTGCTCAAGCAAAAATAATTGCTGTATTTTAAACAATCAATGTAGGAATCCGTGGGATTGAATTAACAACTACATAATGGTTTTTCTTTAAAAAATATTTTTATATATTTTCTTCATATATAAAGGCCCTTTGATATCAGAAGCGGCAGAAGGTGAACAACAAAAGTGTCGTACGAATTGAGATTTTTGAAAAAACTAAAAGCTATGATTCTGCTTTAGCGCCAGTTTTTTTGTCATGTTTCTGCCGCAGTTCTCTTCTACATGTAATGTGTTACGGCTTTAAATTGTTTACTAGTTAAACAATCCTATTAAAAAAATATATTTTAAATACATACAACAAATAAATTAGGAACTTATTAATTGTCGCCTTCAGGGGCTGGGGTAATTACAAACTTTCGTAGCTTTTTTTGTTCATCTGTTCTCGAGTGATTGTTATTATCAGTTTGTGGCTCAACTTCAGGATTATAGTGCATTTCAGCAATTTGTTGTAAAGGTTCTATTTTGTAATTTGGCACCAAAGGAGGACGCAGCAGTTTTGGAGATGGTACAGAGGCCCTTCGGTTGAATGCAGAAAGCTGTAGATGATGAGAGGTTTTTTCATTTGCTTGCAACTAAATAATTAAAAATTTCGCTTACGTCCGGTCCCAGGGAGAGAGAGAGGTGGTTGTGGGGAGCCCGTCCATTTATTTGGATACCTCCTCTGTATGCACGAAACAACAAATTGGTTTTAATTTTGCAAAAACTCAAAGTCTTACCTCGGACCATAATTTCCGTGATCTTGATGAGAATGCGTCATAGTCATATAGATGCGCTCAAGATCTTGTACTGAAGCTCGATTTTCCATACACGTTAATCCGTGCCTACTACCCATAGGAGACCAAGTATTTTGGTAGGACGATCTGTCAATGTTCATCGATTTAAATATGTTCGCATGAAGGCCTAGCGCTTCCTTTTGTTCATCAGGCAGAGCTGCAATTTCTTGCGCCAGTGTTGAATCATCGTTGAGACAGTTTTTATTAATTTCCCTTGCAATTTTTATGTCATGTTTCCAGAATTGTCTACTCGATGAAACCATTGGTGCAATTTCTTTTATCTTGAGAAATATTTTAGTGAATTTGAAGTTAAAAAAGAAAGTTAGCATACTTTTAATACAATTACTCCCATAACATATACGCAAATAACGTTTGTTAAGGTTACGCACATGCTAACTGATCCCAAAATAGCTAGTTCAAGGGCCTGGTGATTTGAATAGAAATTTGTTTTCACAACAGAATTGTATTTTGTACCATCTGTCTCATAAATCATATAGATGCAAGCCAATGCCCAAAGTAAACCCTGGGAAAGATATTTTTATGAATTTCAGTATATTCTATAGATTAAAATATATATTGAGGAAGAAGACAGTAAAAGCGATATGCATATATATAAAACGTGTTCCGAAAAATGAACCCCCTGTGAAATCTTTACTTGCTTGGTAGCTACACCTTGTATTTCATCATACTTACAGAATTTACAGCCGGTGGAAGTATAGAAGCTGAAATTGCTACACCAACCAAAGATCCAATATTGCCCCCTAGTATTCCTACAGCTGCAGCAGCTCCAGAAGGAATTGCTGTTAAAATGCCAACAATTACAGAATGGAGTTCTCCTCGTGACAGCATTTCTGTTGTTAAGCCTTCGCCAATTCCGTATCGATCATCGACTGTACAAATGATCAATCCAAATAGGAAGCCAACAAAGGTGGCCATAAAAATGCCTAAAAGTTCATTAATAACTCCAAGGGATCGAAGTGATCGATCCTTGATTACGGAACCAAAAATTGCAGCTATTATTGGACCCTGAAATATTGTATAGTTTAATTGTAAATTCTCTTAAGGATAAATGGAATATCATGTTACCATTAAAGGTGAGACTAACATGCTCGAAGCCAAAAAAATTGTGCTGTCCTCAACTAAACCAAAGGAAGCTAAAATTCTACAGAAAAAAATATATATAGATAGTATTTTGTTAGAAAAGTGAATAATTTCTTTGCAGTTTGATCTATGTAGATATAAAGCCCGGAAACCTCACTACTAGATAAAAAAATAATTTCGAAAATGATCGATGCCTCTAATATTTTTTGTTTCGCTTAAACATCTGCCACTTCGAGCTATATGAAGTAAAATTTTAACAAAATTAATATATTCCTCGCCAAATCGTGTATTTAAAGTAATACAAAATCATGTTCAAGGCCACATATATAAAGTAGTAAAACTAAATAAAATTAAGAAGGTTTAGATTGAGACTATTTGCCGGATCCCATTCAAGTTTACGGTTCAGATCAGAGTTTAGCCGGACAATGTACTCCTCAGTAAGTTTTCACGGGAAACTGAGGTATGCTTGTGCATCGCCTCATATAGATAGATATTAACTTCGTATGTGGCTCTTGTAAAGTCATTGACGAAGATTGAGAAAAGTAAAGGACCCAAAATCGAGCCCTGGGGTACGCCACTATAAAGCTGGATTAGGCTAGAATATTTTCTTTAAGATTTGAGATGGTAGGCCCACTTTGTTGCCAATCAGTGAAATGAAACTGCACTTCAGGAAAAGTTAAAACAATGATATAGCTTGTTTAACAGTTTTGAGTGCCAGACATCATGTTATGCCTTCGTGAAATCACAGAGTGCCTAAAGACAAACATGATTTTTATCAAGAGAGGAACGAATATCGGAGGTTATTTCAATCTTACAACTATGTATGTCTAGGGTGAAAATCGGATTACCATATTGTCAAAAGATCATTAGACATTAGGTGCACCTGAATCCGCCAGTATACAATCCAAGCCTAAAAAGTATTAGGATTAGCGGAGTAGATAATTGTAAATATGTTAAAACATTTCTCAATTAACTCAATATATTTTTTAGACCCTAACGAGCACTATCACTACGTGGCTCTAAGTTAATTTCACTCACTGTAGGTAAAGTAAATGTAAGTCTGGTTTGTGACAATTCTTATAAAATTTCGCTATTAACAGAATAAATGATACGTGTTCTCTTGGAGAATAAGCACTCAAAAATAATTATCCCCCGTCAGAACATCATATCAAAATACCAAATTGAGCGGACAAATATTCATAAAACATCCTTTAACAACTCCTTCTTGATATCTCATCATAGCAAATAAAAAAATTGAATTACAACTATATTTCCATGTTCAGGAAAATATAAAAACAAATCTTATAAAACGTGTCATCTATTGGATTATGCACATGCGTGCCCTCAATCTCCATCCATCTTATGAACCTCCTTCTGCAGGATAGACGTTTTGCAGAGAGGCAATTGACACACATTCAAGAATCACCTCACCTGGTAAAAAACTTAAAGAGTCAAGTGACTGTACACTCTTTGCTCTATGTGGCCTGGTGGCAGGAATTCTGCCGGTGCACATTTTAAGAAGGATTTATAGCACCTTCAAGAATGAACTTGTAGCAAGTGAGTGCAGTGCAACCGAATATAGAATAGACAGCGACTTTAATTTAAAATGTCTAGTGGTTTCTTTTCGAGACATTTTCAAAAATGTGTGCATATTTCTCAAAATCGAAAAATCGAATACAAATTTTAATGCTTAGAGAGTCAGACAGAAATGATACGATAATCATGTAAACCCCATAAATTGTTTTTACGTTTAAGCTATGAATCCTGCAATATAGTTCTATGACATTATTTTCTTATCCATTAATCTGTCCTAATTTTAGTGAAGGCTTAGTGTTGTGCAGGGTGTTTCGTATAACGCAAATAGAAATGAGAGGGGTGGTAGAACTCACTTAGTCAAAAGAAATAGCTGGGGGGCTTCTCAACCGTTTTCGAGTTATAGGAAGATTAATAAATTCGGGATGCACATTGTTATTGTATTTCATCTAATTAAAGTAACAGCAAGAATTATGAATTTTAAGAAATTTTATAGGATTTTTTCAATTTCTCAAGTGACTGTATCTGCAATGGCAGAGGTAGATCAACAGATCAACATTGGTGGCATTTTTGGAAAGCATTAAGATAGTAGTTGTATGGCGTGTGCTTAATGTCGCTGCGTTTAGTAGATCAAAAGATAAACATAAAATAAATATGTGCATTCCGAATTTATTAATCACCCTGTAACGGTTGGATGACCCCCCTGCCGTACAATTTTTTGTTTGACTAAGTGAAATCTATTATCCTGTCATTTCTGTATGCGTTATATGAAACACCCATTTTAAATTCGATTGTACTTACGCAGCGCAGACGACCAAAACTACAAAATCGAAAGTAATTGTTGCATCCTGTCTGACAGCTTTAACTATTTGGGCAACATTTAGTCTTGCGGTGAGTGTATTCATGAAACGATTCCATGCCGTTTGTTTTAAAGCATTAAGTTCTCTGAAGTAAACATAAAAATGATATTCAAATAATTTGTTTATTTTAAATTTTCACTCACTCTCTGTTATCCGCTTCATCATAGTCCCCTTGCTTTTGATGAGTGTGAAAAGCAGCACAGTGTGAAATTGACACTGTTGAACCTTCTCGATCTCCAATCCCCCATTCGGATAATTTATGTACAAGGCATTCATACTTTTGATCGTATTCAAATGTAAAAATAATCTGAAAGAAATTAATAAGTAAATACAGATTAAATTTGAAGCACCTGTATATGATGAATTGTTTTCCTACCTGATACGATTTATTGTTGTTTGTTTTTGTCCAAGTAGCAATTTCTACCTTGAATTTCTTCAAAATTTCTCTAAGTACAAATTCCATAAAGGAGTCGGGCGGAATATCAATTTCATATAAACTTTCCTTCTTCCTCTTCTCAGAGTTATCTTTTCGAGCTGAAGACACAATATCCTTAAGACCTTCCCATGATTTGCGGATATTTATTTGATCTTCCTAAAAAAGTGTTCTTATTTTTATTTATAGGTACCGAAAAAAATATTCGGTTTACATAATTATATGTTGAGACAATAAATAGTGTATGATGGTTTAAGTAAGTGCGCTTTTCGTCAAAGGCAAAAAATTAACAAATCAAAAAAGTTCAAGTCAAGTGCAAACTAACATATACTTGTAAAATCAATGTTCCGAGCTACATAAGCAGTTATAATAGGTCGAGAGGCGACCACAAAATGTGGAGTCTATCGAGGGAAGCGACGATTTTTGTTCGAATCAAAAAACAAGCGATAATTTTTCAGACCCTTAAAACCATAGTTTATTTCTTATATTTAATAAAAAACATGAAATTGGATTAAATTAAAGCTGGAATCATCTACTTCCGCAATCAATGCCAGGTAGGTTTCCCCGAGTATAAGGAACCTTTCCTGAAGATTTCGACGACTCTCTAGGTCGAAAGGGGGAAAAAAAACACGTTTTTGTGAACATGATTAAAACAATGAAAACAAAAATACATCATATATTTGTTGAATTCGATGTTCAATAAGCTTTCCCTACACAAAATTTGTTTTCCCATTTTTGGCACAGAATACTAAAAAGCAAGGAAGTCTGTTTGACTTTCAATCTCGCCTAAACGCCTAATTCCAATTTTTTTACTTTTTTCCCCAGAAAACACTTCATATTTTTCAAACGAGATTATAATCAGTTTCAGTCTCAGTTCCGGTGCTTCCAGACAGTGATTATATTTTATTTTTTATTGATATGACCCATGCATGTGCACTTTGTTACAGTTCACACGTTAGGAAATTAGACAGTAGGAAAGTGTAAACATAACAGATAAAGGTCTCTCCGCTGAATCATTATAAACTTTTTTGATTTATTTCAACATTTCTAATTGCGTGAATCTCTCCCTGTCCGTATTTTTTTTGTAATTTTTCATAATTTTAATTTGCTGACATTATTTTTCTTGGTTTTATACTCACTTTAATATTATTGGAACTTCCACCCAGGTAATTCTTATCCTTTCCTTTTGAACCATCAAAAGATTTGCCATCCACATCAATGGCTACTGAGCGTGGTGTGGCTGGGGTTGGAGAAATATTTCCATTACTGTTCTGCTAAATAACTTAGTTTTAATCACATCAGCTATTTATATCGAATTAAACCTGATTAAAAGTCCCATACTGAGCATCTCCAGATTTATTGGTAGGCGTGCGAGGCTTTTCCTTTGATTTAATTTTGGAAGGACGTGATAGTGACTCGGCTGCATACTCGATACGCGTATCGAATTTAACCTTTTGCCGCAAGCGTTTTTCTTCCTCTTCTGTTGGAATTGTTATAACAAAAAGAGCACCGGACATTTTTACAATATTCTTCTATTTCTATATATATATAAATAATTAAACACTATATGCCGACCACTGTTGTTATCCGTTGTTACCATTAAGCGATCCTGAACTTGACTAATTGTTACGAGATTGAACTAGTGATCGACAGTCGTTATCTCTCAGCCGGAGTAAAACTACAATGTAAACTGCAGCAGAGTAAACAAATTTTCTAATCGTCATCTATTTCAGTGAGGATTCTGTAGCTGAATGTGATCAATTGGCTTCGCTTGGAATTTTTAAAACTTATGGATTAGAACGTTAAACCATAAAAACTTTCGTAAAATAAACCACAGTGCAGCAAAATACCACAGAAAACTCAACTTCTTGCGCGTGCAATTCAAAAAATTAAAAAGGAAGGAAGCCGTTGAATTGGCTCTTGATTACTAATAATTTCAGCTTCTATAAATAAAACATTGACAATTAAATATGCCACCATTTTATACCTCATAGTATGCCAACTTTAAAAATTTTGAAGTATTATTTTTTTTGATGAATAGTTTTAGTAAAAAGGCGTTTGCTTATGAAACAAATATAAATAAGAAAAGTAACATATTTATTTTTATTGTAATTTTGTAATAATAATAACAAGGCTATAGTTTATTTTAAGGCTGGTCTGGCGGACAAATGAGAGGGTTGCAATCCCGGAAACAGAGTTTCATAGTCAACACCGAACACCATAGATCCTGCGAGCCATTTGATTGAATATCAGAATCAACTTAATTTTGTACGAGCCGAGCTGCGCGGTATTGTTCGCCTAAGTCGCTCGTGTGTTTGTGGGGAGCTATAATGCATCAGGGGCACTGCAAAGTCTAGCAATCGGTAATAAAAATCAGAACCAGAGACCAGAATCCTGCCATGGTTGTTATTAGGTGTATACCACCATTAGTATGTCTCAGACAATACGAAGAAAACATGTCCAGTCCAATAGCTATAGGCACATTAGCTGCAGTATAAGTAATCTCGTCATCCTCCAGCACTCCAGCAAATAAAGGTTTTTATTATTCTAAATTGTCAATTTTACCGTTGCACCGTAATGTATCGGTGTTAATTTCTAAAGGAATAAATAAAATACGCATTTTGTATATTCACCAATATCGTAATATCAAATAATCTAAAAATAATTTTCGTAAATGTATTAGAGTAGCGTTAAGTAACCATCATCCATCCACGTTTCTATGCTATTCATGGTATGAGACTTTGCTTAATCCCTTCGCCTAAATGCAAACATACATAACCAAGGATATTCAGGAAATTTCAACTGTTTACCTTTCTTATTTATTGCTTTGAGCAAAATTCAGCCCCAAACCTTAATTCATTTTCTGTAAACAAGGCTTGCTTTATCGAGGTATATGATCTGGCTCCTTAAGCTTACGAACTGTTGCGAGGAGTTATATCCGCCTTCAATTCAACACGTTCCCTAATATGTATCGTATGTACGTATATATAGTTCGTGTTATATACATAATTAAAAACACTTTCCTTATTAGTTAGGGGACTCATTCATTTTATCACCTTCAGGAAATCCCGCAGGACAAGATAAACAACCTAAGCAACAGTGCTTTTTATGCTTCCCCAGTTCTATTCATTAAATATTTGAACTAACGGTTCATTAATTAATCTTTGCTAATGTCTATAACATAAAATTTATTGAAACTAATAGTGAGATGAAGTTGTTGGCTGTGTCCCAATTTGCTTTAATTTGGTTGTGGAGAGCATTCGTATGACCTAATTGTACCTGTGAAACTGGCCATTAGGGAGAACATCAATATATCTTTAATTATTTACCACACTGAAATTACTCTGCGAAGGTCAAATATGACTGCAAAGGTGTTAAAATTCCAAATGGCCATAAAGTATGTCTGTGCCTCCTCAGAATAAGTCCGACCTTCATGTGACCCTGTCATCTACGGAATGCGACTTTTATATGATGAATAAATAAACCCTGTAGGCATTTATTTCTTTGCATGCAGACAGCATGCTGAAGAAGATATATTTTATGTCGTTTTATTATTCTACGTGCATATTCCCTTGTCTGCCCAATTATTAGGGATAAATCTAAGTAATCTGGTTTACGCAACTCCATTTAACATGGCTAAAGTCCTCCCCAAAACCATGAACCTACGACCGCTGTCTTAGCCTTGAAACATGAAGTTGCCCTGGTGGAAACCACTGGAATGTCTGCCGCTGATTATGCCTACTGTCCTTCACAGTAGAATATATCACCTCAAAAACCAGCAAAACTTTTTAGGGTATGGTGTCCACCGGTGGTATATATCTATGTATATAACTTGCCCTTTTCCACTGGGCGCAGTACAAATATCATACCCAAAATTACTATCCGTTTATTGCGTTCCTGTCCTTCAGGCATTTGCTCCGGATGTGTCTTGCATGTATGTATGTATTTGGTGGCAGTCGGCACGTGCAGCCATCAAAAGAAAATCGAATGTTTTGATATACAAAGCTACAAACAGCTGTTTTGTAATAACAAATAAATCGGCGCCGCCGCCCAGCTTTTGGCCGGGTCTGAATCACCCAACCGTCAAAGTGGAGCAAATGGCGAGCAAAATAGGGGTTGTGATGTCACTGTGTGGTTAATAGAATATGTAAAAGATATTTAGATATGTGGGAGAAAAGCGCTCTGCAAGTTTTCGGAGTTAGAATAATATTGATGTTGTTGCCATAATTTGTAGTAGATCACACAGCTGAACTTGTAGATTTTAAGATGTAACAGAAAAATTTCCAAATAAAAATATACCAATTTATTCATATTAAATACTTTTATTAACCGTTTGAAGTGCTGAACTGAAAAGCTTGGATTAATATCCAAAAGTGCGGAAAAAGCTTCAACGAACGCACAATTGATACTGATAACAGGAGCACTATCGCGCTCCCGTCATAGTTCATAGAGAGATGAGTGGAATAATGGGCAATCCTTATAAATCCAGGCTTCATATCGATGCTGAGATTACGTTCTTAGGATCTGTGATGTCAAAATATATGATTTTTTCTAAGCTTATACCTATGTTTATTTACACGACACCAAATTCCAAACACACATTTTGAAAATGATTGCCTATCTGTTTGTTCAGGCTGATATCGGAGACTGTTGAACCAATTTCGATGGGACTTTCACTGGAAGGTGCAGCATTTTGTTGGACATAACTTTATGGTCTATTTTTTGTCCGTCTGTCTGTCCGGATTAATATTGGGACCAGCTGGACCAATTTCGATGGGATTTTCATTGGAAAGCAGAGTATTTTGTCGGGTATAATGTAGGCTACTTCTTGTCTGTTTGTTCGGACTATTCTTCGGAACGGCTAAACCGATTTCGATAAGACTTTAACTGGAGGGTAGATATAGTATTTTAACGGACATGGTTTAGGCTACTTTTTGTTCTCTGTCTGTTTTGTCCGGACGGACTAATATCGGGAATGGCTAAACCTATTTTGATAGGATCTTCATTGGAAGGTAGAGTACTTTGTCGCTCATGATTTAGGCCACATTTTATCCCGGCAATATTTTCGGTTCCCGCGGAAAAGATGAAAATCGTCTAAGAGCATGCAACAGTTTCATGCATTCTGAAACAGTTTTATAACTCATGAATCCAGATATAATTTAATCAGTTGGCTAGTTGCTTGGAAAAAAATAATTTCAAATACAACTGTGTACTTACATCTAATACAGAAATTTTCTCAGATCCTCCACCGATTAAAGAGCTTTTCACGAGAAATTTTCTCAAAGCTCCACATTTTCCCCGGTATATGGGGTTATATATCTACAAGAAATGAGTTGCCGGAAAAGCTCTTAGTCTGATGGTTTTTCACACGTGCACCTTGCCCCTGTATATTGTTTACGTGACATACAGCGGAACGTATTCTGAAATTAACCAAAATAGAGAGGAAGAACATTTTGCCGACCCCAAACAAATCAAACGTTCCGAGCACAACTACATAACGATGGGAAAAGGTACAATGCCGGGTGATGGTATTCGGGGCCCAGCGAGCTTTATGTTAAAACAGAACCAGACGTATCTAGAGGTTGGGAAAAGAGGGTAAAGCCATCTCTGCAGGCAGTACAAGCAAACGTAAAATTGGAAAATTCAGTCCTCGTCGTCGCCCTGATAGAAGACATGGCGACTGTAAAGTACATCCAGAAGGTACTCCTGAATTTCCATAAAAATCATGTCAAGTTGTATGCTGTCTACATAAAAACAGAAAAACTGGCCGAAAACTGCCGTGATAGTGAAAAATATCGAGTGTTCTCATAAGTTACCTGTGTCTGGTGATAGTTGGGAATTGATTGTACGCAGCGTAGCTGACGTCGGTGTTCTTCATCATCATCCTGGAAGTGAATACCTCTTACGCTTAGGTTTCCTACCCCTAAGGAGACTACTCGAATTTACCATTATATAACTGGGATTTATTTAAATCTGTGATTCGCAATGTTTGTTCGGTTTTAGTGCTCCTAGTCCTTTCTTCAACTTGGGAATCTGAAAATGGTCTGTGGCAACCAGCGGGCAATTACATAAGTTATATTTGCCGACCGAAAGAGTCGAGTAGTGACGGTCCTTTTTATTTGAGTTGAAAAGTTAAGTTTACTCCCGGCTGCGGATGGTAACGAGCAAGTGCTTGAATCGCGCTGGTTATGTAAGAAATTCCAGGACGACATTATCCTTGGAAATATAAATGTGTACTCCCCAGGGAAAATTTCGGCTGAGGTGTTTTCGGTCGAGCAGTGAATAAATAAATATAAAAGCCGCCAGTGCTGGCGACCTTTTAAATTTTCACCGTGCGGTGAGTGTGTGTTTTGTGGGATTTTCATCAATTTATGGGCTGTCTATAGTGTAAGGTGTTTGCAATATTGGAGGAGAATTAGTCGTATATACTGTATTTAGTGCTGCTCGGCCGGTGCTAAATGTCAAACGAACAAGCTCGAAAACGCACGTAATTACAAACAAACGAACAAACAAACAACGTATAACGACGGCATATGCGAGTGCTCCACCTTGGACTCCACACACGGGAGAAAAACAACTCTGAGGTGAGTAAATAAACAGCTGCAGACTGAGGGTGTTCGCTTGCTTGTTATTGTTAGTATTTTCCTCGGGCCAAGCTAAGCCGATGCAGATTGGAGTTGGAGCTAAGCCATTTCCCCGTTCAGGAGCCAAAACCACTTGAGCAAGTTGTAGACAAAAGTCCACTGCCACATCTATGCCTTGATTCAGGGCTGGGCTATTGATTTTTCCTGCTGTTTCCCAGCTTTATTTTCTGGCAATTTTCCTCATGATGATGACTGTGATGGGTATAGGTACCTTAGCGAGAATTTTGTCGCGAAGGGGCGACTTGCGTCACGTCGGCGACGCTGATTCATAATAATCGAATACCCCTAAAATTTGCAATTCGAACTTGTTCAACATATTTATAACTTGCTTGAACAATAGCTTCTGATGAGAAACGGCCATTAAGTGTAGTTCCGAGTCCTGGCGGGATACTTTTAATTAAAAAAGTTTGAGGCGTGTATTCTCCCGCTGAAACCTGACAAGCTGCCCATAATTAAAGATGTCTTGTTAGAAATTAAACAATAAAAAAGGCTTTATTGTCTGCCGAGTGCCGTATAACCCGATTTGCATATCCTTTGTGGTTTTTAGAAAGAAAGCGAAAAATAGATTCAAAAATACAAACACCGTATAGCGCACAGGAGTTAATTTTGCAGCCGGGGAATTTAAATAGGGTTTAAGGGAGCCTTGAATTATGCTTTGAACGCCTGGCAAAAATGAAATATATCTCCAAGGATAGCAGCTATGGAATCCCATAGATATAACTTTACTTCCCGGAGAAAGTTTGGATTTACGGATTGCTGTTGAGTCAAGGTTTTTATGAAATACCCTAGTCGCTGCATTGTTTGGATCATGTTTTTGTTTTTTTTAATAGACCATTCGGAGTTGTACGCTTTGGATTTGCGTATATGTATACCGTTAATAACAATGTTACGGAGAAACTTAATGTTCTTACCTGCAACACATTGAAATTATTAGTGGACATTGTGAGAGAGTAATCGGCGGGAGTCGCAGCCATCGTAATTATTTCCGCAAAACACATTTATTTTTTATTTTTATTAAATTGTCCATCTTATCACCTTTTTAAAAAGGTACAACATGTCTAGGTACAGGAAGGATATACACATTTTTACGTAGGAAACCTTTTGCGGAATTGTAACGTCCTACCATAAACTGTAACAAGTTTTTAATTTAATAAAAGGCATTATTTCTCCATATTTCATGCAAGGAAATAGCATGTGCTGGAGAAAATCCTAGGTTTAGGAAAATTTCGTAGAGCTCTTGGGTGTTTTGTATTTTTAGGCCATAGTGCAAGATTCAAACTTTCATTTAAGGCATGTTTCAACTTTGTATGACGCACAAAAAAATTGAAAATTGGTGGAATAACATTGTTTTTTACTTTTTAACGTTCATTTTTCGTAAGTTTTTCGTTCTGGAGAATTATTTCTTTCAGAATTCTAATCTATTGAAAAAATGTGTTTACGTTAGAAAGTGTTGAAAAGTTAGCCCAAACGTCGACTCGAAATCTCAAAGCCTGTTCATCTGAAAGAAAATTTTTCAAATACAGAATTGTCACATCGTTACGCGTAGTAGTTTTTACTTTTTTCTTTTTATTGAGAAAATGGCGGCAGTTTGAAGGAGCCGGTCCGGTGTTTGCCCCTAAATTGTTGCATTTAATATAACTTTAGTAAATTAAAATTTTCAAATTAAAAAAAAACCAACTGCCGTTACGAAAATTTTCAGACAAAACTTTTTTACATCGGACAATAGGAGTTATCGCGTCAATCACGTCGAAAAAAAGGCTTTCTGAGAAAAACGTCATTTTGACGAGTCTCGATATGAAATTTTGTAGGCATGTTCTTGAAGCATGTAATTTAAGAATTATTCAAAAGAAGAAGATTATTAATCTTAATATAAATCTTAACCCGTACATGTGTGTACGCTCGTTTAAAAATAATTAGATTTCTTCAAACCGGATATTTTTAGCTATATAATATAAATATTTGAATATAGAATCAATTCGAATTATTCGTTAATTATTTAAAATAATTGAAATTGCTCGAATAATTCAGATAATATTTGCAGTATAATTCGAATCTTCATATATATACATATGTATAAAAATGAATCCCTATTTCCCTTGGTCACGCCATCATGCGTGAACGGCTGGACCGATTTCGCTAATTCTTTTTTTGTTGTGTTTGTTATTGTAAGGAGAAGGTTCTTATGAAAGAAAAAATTAAGAAAATTGCGCGGAAAATTAGAAAATTTAAGAATACTTAACCACCATATAAAATAACCTTAGCGCTTTGGACAATATAAACTTTTTTAATGTAACCTTATGACGTTTGACATAGAATTGACAGAATGCGTGCTGCAAATATCGTCAAAGAGGATGTAAAAAAACTGAATATCGTTTAAAACAGATGCTTCGGTCGGAGTTATTTTATTGATAAAAAATACATGTAAAATATTATAATAATAATCTTTATGAAAAAGGCAATTGGAGGTTTTCGGGGTCGCAGATCTCGAGCTTGCATTCAAAATTTTGGAATTCAAGATGTCGCATCCAATATGGCGACCGAAAAAGTTAGACTTTAAGGGATTTCACTGAAAATCCGAACTTTTGTTTTTGGTTTGGGTTTTTGGGGTCACTGATTTTGAATTTGCCATCAAAATTTTGGAAATCAAGATGGTGGGTTAATATGGCGACCGAAAAATTAAACTTCAAGGGATTTCCCTGAAAATCCGCACTAGGGAATTTTCGGGATCACTGATTTCGAATCTGCTATTTAAATCTCCAAATATGAGACCACCCCCACTCCTCTGGGAGATGTAGGAGAGTGGGTGCAATAAGGAAGTGGTGTAAAATGAAGAAAACTAAATTTAATAATACTGTTGGAAAATATCTAAAGCATATGCAAAACGCAAATAGGAAAACGCTGTAAAATTAAGGAACACAAATTTAATAGTATCCCCGGAAACGCCGGGTACGGGCAAGCTAGTATTTAAAAAATTTCGATTTGATTTTCGAAACGATTACTATAATTTAATTCGATTCGAATACTATTTACACACCTCTAAAAAACCTTTCAATGCGCACGTCTCTAGTTATAACATATGTACATACATAATATTCTTCACATGTAATTCTGCACTATTTTAATACAATGCGCTCTATCAAATCTTTAGATTTTTAATTCCCTCTCTCTCTCTTTCAGTGAATCACATAAATATGCTCCCAACCGCAGTTATTTTATTTTAATAGGAATAAATCAAAATTATACGTTGCCAATGACAAGAAAGTAATAACTGTCCTCTTACATTAATGCTCTGTTTCTGATAGCTAAAGAATGTTGGAACTACGAAGAAAATTGTTTATTATTTTATTATAAAAGCGATATGCACCATACGGTTTGCGTTTACGTAAATCTGCTGAATGCTTATTCCATAAAAACAAAATAATAAACTTTTATATGTTGTAAACTGTTAGTACGTATTCACCTGTCGATTACAGGAATCCATGATTTCGTATTTACGTTATTGCTTTTATCACTTGAATGTAAAAAGTTCGCATTTAGATGAATTTTATCGAAGTATACCCTCCTAAAGGTACAAGTGTTATGCAATATTGTATTTGTCTGCCACACGTAAAGATGCTTCCAGAACCACAAGGGAAGATTATATATTTTCATCTAAAAAAAGCAAAACGGCAATTTTCCCTCAGGACCAAGCAATTGGTTATCGATTGCCGCGATAAAATCTACCTACACCGGCCTCACATCTGAAGACTTTGAAAGTCCACGGGGATTTGGAATGATAGAGACACGGCGCTTCTGTGCGCTGGTATATTGCAAAAGCTGCGAAACATTATTCACGTGTTACGCAATCACCTGGGATATCGGTTGGTTGGGGGCGATTTTCATCGCCAAAGTTTTCTTCACAATTCCACACCCACCTTACCGTCGGTGTTTCATCCTTCAGTGATGGGTGCAGAGAACGCGTAACGCGAATACTTTCGGATTCGCAACAAATAGCCATAATTTGCAGGAAATGCCGCTATCGATGAAGGTCAATTAGGATTCCACTTAATCTCTGTGAAAGCAAGTAAATCGATGGAAAACGGGCAATTAAAGACCCTCTTGGTCCATTATTGGCTCCTTGGAGATTGAATGCTTTCTGCTCTCAGAGACTCAAGATTAATATTGAACCGCAAGAGGGCGGCACTTGTCTTTGAGGCTGAAAATATTTTCACTACTTGGAAAAGCTTTTAAGTCCCCGTGGGCACCAATAACGCCTCTGTGTTTACACAAGATGCGTCTTAAGAACTCGCCGTTCTTTCAAATTGTGGGTAAGGTGAAATTTTAAATTTTAAATTTGTCCTTTGAAAATAAAAAATTCTCCTCAAAGATCCGTCCGCCTTTATGTCTGCGGCCGTTGGCGCCATTATGTTGTGTTGAGCATTTTTAGTGACTCATTTGGTTCAATCCTCTTCGAGTACATAGGAAATTGAGCTTTAAGGATGATGATTCAGCTTTGGGACACATACCCATTACTTTTATGGGCTCTTCGCAGTGGTCTGTGTGCAGACTCTAGAGTGTGATTTTCTTGTGCTAAGCCAACGATGGAAATTAGTTCGTCAGAAGAACGACAAAATCTGCCATTTGCTCCAATGGCTATCATAAGATCTTATGTACTGGCATTAACCTTACAACCTTACCGCATGTAGCATTCGATGAAACTGATAATAAGGCGACTCTTTCCGAATTCGCAGGATTTTCGAGTTCATCATCGGCATCGCAAAGAAGTTACAATGGCCCAATGGGAACGCTTCGTATTTAGACCTATTTCCATTTAAAAACAGCTGGGATTTTCTAGCTATTTGCTAAATGATGCCGTTTAGAAATATTTCATGCGATTTTTTCGTCTATCGAGGATTGTGCAATGCTTTGGAAATTTGGAACAAGGGGAGATTTTTATTTTTAAGTGTAATAGCGCATGAAATAATATTCTGTGCCCTTGGTAGCGGAAAAGGAAGTGCAATCTACTTGTTTTTAGAGTTCTATTACACCCAAATAACAAGAAAAAACACTTGTGAAAATATCTATTTATGAGTCAATCGAACGTTTGCAATTTTCAAAGCGTTTAATATTGCAAATTGAATTCATCCTCAAATATGTATAGACCGAATGTACGGGATAGACCGAAAAGAGAAATAAAGAAATTTCCACCTTTAAGTGATTTGATTCTGGCATACGTGTATGCCATAATAACTGGGCAGGACTTTGAATTTTCCCGTGTTTCAGATGTTTGTGAACCATGAACAATTTAAGCATTATTTTAAATAGAACTACAGACCGGTAATAGGCACGTTGCTACCTTTTTTAATATAATTTTGCTTGGGTATGTCTATCCAAGCAGACCCAATTAACCGTACTATACAATGTTGTCAGGGTGTCCACATTCTGCAAAATCAGCAAAAGTTAGGGGAGCTTGAATTAGTCGTTAAAAGTCAGAGATTTTAATAAAATATGTAGAAAAATGGGGAAAATTTGCCATAATCCTCTTTTCTCTTTCCCCTTAAACAGCTGGTAGAACAATTACACCTTACCAAGAGATAAGAACGTTAAGCACGACGTTGAATCCTGATAAAATCGCGTTTCGTAGGGGAAGATCACTGATTAGAATACTTACAGAAATCTGCGCAGATAGAAACAATTTGTTATGTGCTTTGCCTTTGTAAGCAAAAATGCGTACCTAATATCTTTACGCAGGAGTCTAATGCAAACACAGATCGTACAAATTTGCATTGCTCAGCTAAGGAAATATCAAAGCTTATGGAAGGAAGGTAAAGAGCGCATATTTTGGGTGTTATTTATTTTTTTATGTTTTCAAAATTAACGAAATTTTGATCTCAACCCCTTTGCATTAACTCTAAATAACGGTATTTGTCAATAACTCAAAGAAAAACAACAAACAAGCAAATTACTGAAAGACATTGTCATGATCGTTTAAGACCCCACTGTGAATCAAAGAAAAAATTCAGATCACCGATCACGTGGCTTCTAAAATTCCCCCGACACGCGAAGTGAGGTAGGTTACTTACAGTTGTGTATTCCATCATACATCTCCAAAAAACTGAAATTGCGTCCATGAGTATAATTGTTGAGCACACACCACCATCTTCGGAAGTCGTTTTCCCCCTTCGCAATCTACGTGACTGTTAAAATGCGTTATTTAACGTAAAACGTGGCTTCGGGCTGTCTCAGCCAAGCATTTCTGAATGAGTGATCTTGCCAAGTGAGAGAACGTTCTACGCACGGCTGACTCAAAACATGAGGTTTATCTGCTGCTCGTCTTTTGAGAGGGCAAGAGTTGAGTGTGTGTTGTGTTCTTGCATATGAGATGGAGAAGATCACTTTAAGTGTTGGAAGCTATACGGGAGCTTGCCGGGAAAGAAAAAGGAAAATCAAAGGAAGGGCAATTTAATAGGCCAATGAACTTTGGTGTTATGTGTTCGCACCTAATTATTGTAATTCGATAGGATATTGAACTTCGGCGTATTGTATATGTCTACTCACCAGATAATGTATTAAATTTCCTTCCTTACAACGATCACGAAACAGGAGAAGGATTTATTTTTATTTTCTGTCTGTACAGATTTTCAGCAAGGGATATTTAGAGAGGTTAGAGGTAGATGAACTCGTTTTTTGATTTATTGAGGTAGGTGGCACGGAACTGCTTGAGTTGAGTTACTAGTTTATACTGGTTTTGATTTTATCAGTTTATATCGGTTTAAGATTTTGAGTTACTAGTTTGTAGTGGTTAGGTTTTTTTTAATAATTCGGTATTTGGAGCCTTTAAGGCCCCAATAAAACTGTGCGCTTGCCCAACTTTTGCAAAGCGGATTACTGCATTTCTCCAACAATTTTTATTGTCATTCATACATATGTATGCATATTTTATGAATGACCATTCGTATGAAATCTTTTGAGCCCCCTTCCAAATGATTTAAGTGGTGACCCACGGTGTGTGCCAGCTACTTCTGATGAGGAACATGCTTATGCTCGTCACTTCCAGCAGTTCGATTAAACGTTGGATTTTTGGTGCGGATATTAATAGTAGTGCATAAAATGCTTTAACCCCTTTCCCTATAACAACATTTGGGCAAAGTCTATTTTTTTTTCCTTTTGCACCGATTTTTGCGCCGATTTTTGCGGTCACATGTAAGTAAAGTTTTACAAAAACCGGGTTTTTACAATGACCATGCAATAGCTACATCACTTTATAGTAAAATGATACATAAATCAATAAATTTCCTCATCTTTCCCCTATTGAAAATTCATAGAGCGTTACTATCACTGGTAGCAGAAAATATTTTTCCCATAATCAGACCGCGTACGTAACGGCCTGCGCCTTCCGATTAGCAAAAAGTAAGCATGTCGAATACTTTGAAAATTATGCTGCTTTGCTTTCGCAGTTCGCTAAGACGGCTGGGTGCTCCGTCTTGAGAACTTTGCATCCGCTCCGAAGACGTTTTCAGTTGTCAATGCGACGTTGCTTTGACTACGTCTCGTCGTGAGAATTTTACTTTTTGATGTGAAAATTGAACGCGTGTATTTTTATGATTTTTAATTATTTGTGATAAAATGTTCTAGGGTACTAGTGAATTTCCCTGCATGTCGAATTGCAATCACATTTTCACTTAGCATTCGCAAATTGCACAAGTATACGCGCCCGCCTTCAGTAGTGAGGCGAAACCTCGTTTTCGTGATTTTGCAAGAAAGCTATTTTTAGGAATTTATTAAAACCGTGTAGTTGATAAAGAAGGAGTCGAGTTTATCGAGTGGCATGTGAATAGGGCGGTGTAACTTCGTTTTGTGAAATGATTTCTGGAGGCAGGGATTTCCTCTTGGAAATTTCTTAATTTTGCTAAAGTACATCACCTAAACCGGCGCCGCAGCATAGCGTAGAAAGGTGAGTACGAAATTTGATGAGTTCATGTTTTGTTTCCCGCTGCGATCGCTTCTACCTGCTGTCTGGCAGCCGCAACTGGTTTGCAAAATTGGAATCCCCCAAACCACGTCTTTATATCTTCCAACTTCCAACCGGCTACAAAAGTCGCCGCTCATAATATCATGCTGCCACCGCGCCCGGTGTCTTATTCGATCGTTTTTGGGTATGGCGCGGCGCGGCGCTCGACGAGTGGTGTGTAGTGTCTATACCTGCTATATCTTGACTATGACTCAGGCAGCTGTGAAACGAGAATTCCAACGACAATCCCAAGTTCTGTTACAACGCGTATTTTTGCATATGCATGTACATACGGAATTTCCTCCCCGCTTCGAAGGTGTCAAAAAGTAACGTATATTTATGAACCGCGTTGCGTCAATTTAGTAGGTGCGATTCATTATGGATAACAGTCCTCATTGTTAATGAAGACCTCGACGAAACCCGGTCATGTTCGAAATTCACTTCGATACATTTTCTTTAAGAGTCGCACCCTTTTTTATTTTGTTCGCAACAAAATAAATTACGAATTTGAAATATTTCTAAGAATCTTTTTCCCAACTGTTTTTTATAAAAAGCAAATATTTAGAAACTAAAGTCATATACTTATGTACCTAAAGCTTTTGAGTGATAAGCTAAATATTGAATTGAGGTCAACTCTTAAAGGTCCCATTTTCCAGATGGCAGGTAATTTTTGCTTGAATATTTACATAAAATACGATTTTCTTCTTAATCACTTCAAAACTATAACGCATATCCAAATAATAATAACGCGGTTTAAAAAAGTAAACATGTAAGAATTTCACGCACACGTCACCACAACATGTTATCGAGATTATAGCTCGCAAACGATGTACACATAGGACATTGTGTTGGGTGTCGTTTAATAGAGCTCCACAAGTACTCTAAAATAAAATACTAATAGTGACAATAATGAAAGAAATCGAAAAAATATACCTACAGTGATAAAAGTGTTGTTACTTGGACTAACTTTCGCTTAAATTTTAAACATGTCTATTTATTTCGTTCTAATCAATCAGTCCTCTCAGGAAAGTATCTTCTCATGAGGATATCGGAAAATGAATGGAATGAACCGAAAGAACTGATTTTTTTCCTTCCAGGAATCTGTCCACTACCTGAAATATGGGATTAAGTTGTCGCTTCCAATGGGGCATACTTTGAATCAAAACATACCCAATACGTTATGACTTTTCCGACAACCCAATATTGTGATATTCAATCATTATTATTTTTGTTGTTTTGTCATCGAAAAATATCCGAAAGTGTGGTTTAAAATAATTCTCTCTCTTATCTATCTATCACAGAGATTTAGAAAAATACACAAAAAATTTTCGAAGGCCAAATATTGTAGCATGCACAGCACATTTAACATGAGCGATTCACTTACACTTTAATAATTTTCTAAAGTTAACAAATATGTTATGTTATTACTTAAGTGGTCTACCCTCTTTTCGGAGGGAAAAAAAGGTTAATTGCAATAAATTTTTCGATAGGTTTAAATTATGAAAATTGATAAAAAAAAGTATTACACTCAATAAATACACTCTCGAACTATAATATATTAAAAAATTTTTCTTTATTCATTTTTGTGAAATTTTAAGAATGGAACTGCTGGTCGAAAAATGATCCAAAAAACGAGAGGGGTGTGCGGCGTTGATGAAATCTCCGAGATGCATGATCCGAAAAAAAAGCAAGGAGTTTTAGGTTCAATATATTAATAGCTATAGCGCATCGGAAGCGATTTTTGATTTTTGCAAAATTGATAAAATGGCGGACATTTTTTGAAAAAAACGTTTTTTTTTTCACCTTTTTTGGCCAAAACAAATTTTTAAAATCAAAATTTTGAAAAACTCCCTCGATGCGCTATAGCTGTAGTCATAAAGAATGTTTGGTAAAAATTTGGAGAGAATCGGTTCGGTAGTTTCCGAGATTTCATCAACGCGGTGTCGAAAAATGTTATTTTGCGAAAAACGCGATTATAGTTTTGTTAATGACATCGTAAAAAATTTCACCTAAGCCTAATCAGCGATGCCTGGACCATACACTATGCCTTATTCTTCCTCAAAATGCACATTTTCATCGAAAGTAGCGTTCCTGCGATATGTTCTGGCTTCCTTGGAGGCATCAGTGCTGCGTCGGCCGCACGCCGCACTTCTCGATTATAAACAAACGCGCAGAGATGTTGTTATATCAAAATTTTAAACTCGACTAATTTTGAGACAAAAATACAGTTACACTGCTTCGATCTTTATAAAATTTTAATTTGATATTTCTGTATATATATACTTTACGAAAATGCAATAAAAAAAATGGATGTATAAAGATGGTAGATGGATTTATCAAGAAGATTGAACTCTTCTTCATCACAAAGAACTGAATCAAGTAGAAATACTCAAATGAGTCCATGCATAATAATGATAAAAGTAAAAACACTTAAAATGTACATTGTAGGAAGCACATTCCCATTCCATTATATTCCAACAAGACTCAATATGTTAAATGATGTAAAACCTACTGAATCCAGTAGATAAGTGTGATATCTTAATACCCTGCGTTTGGTTTAATGGAAATATAATCTCTCATGTCCCTATGTATAATTGGTGACATAAAATAATAGAACCACTGCTATTCACTCCCACACAACCTACCGATTGAATCTATAGCCGGCGTATCCGAGAGCACCTTAATCCTCCAATCAGTAATTACAAACCCTCACCACTTAGGCTGCACAAATCAATTTGCAACAGTCGGCCACGAAATATACTCAGTCACTTGATGAGGGCTGTTTGCTTAAACTCTTTATTGACTCTGTTCCTCCGATACCGCCCTGTTGCGTTGTTTTGGCGATTGAGTAGCCTTCCGCCGGTTAGAACGTGTAAATATTCTAATCAATCAAGATAGCGTCACTTTTTATTAGTGGCAAGGCAAGTGTTACATGGGAAACCCACAAAAATTTTTGATACCGCACTTTTACTGCGAAGTGCAAATAAAAGTAGATTAAAATTCAAAATGATAGAGGTCGGCGTATAGCTCCGGGCGGTTTGGACTAAAACGGATGCGTGAATTGAGTTCTCGCAGTATATACATACATATCAAGTACACGGTCTGGTCGTGTCCAAGAGTTTTCTGAAAGTTAAATGAGCAACCGCTGAAGTTGATGAATTTAGAACATGGCTTGGGGCAACGGGCATTATTACACTATGGTGGCACAGTATTGCGCACAATGAAAGCTCGAATCGATTGTCTATCGATTATCATGTGATTTGAATCTGATCCAAATCCAGTGAGAGTGTGATTAATCGCACGGGTTTCCATATTTTGTAAGAGAGCAAGGTAAAATTTTTGTGGGCCATAATTGAAGAGCTCGGTGTAAAATCTAGTCATGTCTCCATTTTTACACATTTTACAATAGGTCAAGTAAAACTGAATACTGGTGTTTTATTAATGAATAGGTAAACGAATAGACACACGCGAATGTGAATATGTTGGGTTTTCATTTAATCTTCAGTAGTAAAAGAAGGCATATTTTTACGATCAATTAATTCAAATTAGGCGTAGTTCAACAAGTCAAATCCTCAAAAATGTAATAAAAAAGCAGGGAATTTTTTACTATAGATTGTATGGCTCAAAATGTTCTTAATGGCATCTTCGTGAATTTAATTAAAATTCGATTTACCGTATTTCTCGAGCACAAACATTATTAGAGCTTAAAATCAATTTACAACAATTTGTTATCGCTTTGATCTTAAAATCTTGTAATAGAATATAATGTAATGGATCTAATTGTAAAATGCCTAAAATAAATCCGATATATATTTTTCCTTTATATAAAAAAATTCCGTAGATACATTTAATCTTATTTAGTCGAGAAACTCGTAAATTGAATAAAACGTTTTGGCTTTAGGAAATAAAATATTTTGATTGGATCTTTGGTTCGTTGGTTCCTTAAGGCAATGAATTTGAAGTTTTCACTCTTATTAAGGACAAACGTGTTAGGGAAAAAATTACCGTATATCGTTGTGTATGATGTGATTCCGTCCTAATCGACTTTTACTTTAAGATACCTGAGTTCGAGACAACTTGTAATGAAAGATGTGAATCTTTCACACATTAATTTTGTCATCAAATTCTCACTGGACAATCGAAGCAGATGTTTCGTGGATACAAAAAAGTATCACCCATAGCGGCACGTTTTTTTAGGTGTAAAGTGATTCATAATTAATTTCACACGTTTTTTTCGACGCGATTGAAATGCATCGATAATAACGTTGATAAATCAAGGTTTCTCAGACCAGAGAAACTAACAAAATATTTGTCATCGTTGGGTGAACGAGTTATGCAATTATGTTAATGTTGACATGAGCTTAGTAAATATGTTCTTCCCTAATAAAGAAGAAGGTCGGAATAGCAACTTTGAATGGTAACAAAAAGGGTAAAAGGGCGCTTGTGTGATTAATCTTTCTATATGTGATTGATTAATTCTCCTCTTACTCGAACTTTAATTAGATTAAATTTAAATATTTCTTGCATGTCGAGACTTAAACAGGAAAATTTACCGAAACATCCTTGAGCCAGTCTACTACATATGTAGTATGGAAATTAATCCGGTTGGTTCCGGAACAATAAATAATAAACCAGTACGAAGCGCTTAAGAAGAAGCACAGGTTACATAGCATCGTCCATAACTTACTTGCGAGCAATGTCAGTGAAGGATTCAAAGAATCTTGAAATACCCACATATTTCTTTGCAGTTATGCAACGGCCTTTAGAACAATTGCTTGTAATTAGTAGTCGGTGATGGAGTCACAATTTATCGGGCTCATTGTTTATTTTTACCATACGTCGCTGTTATTTACTATCATGCATTTTGTATTTTTCAATCAAGAACGCTACTGTCCGTGAGATTTCACAAGGAATTGCTTTGAATCGCTTCTCTAGCGTATCGAACATTTTTCCTTGAGTTCACTGAAGGAGGCAGTCTGGCCAGTGGCCAGTCAGCCAGCGCCTCTACTTAAAATAGCCTCCGGCGTAAAACTCATTAATAGCTTCGGACTGTTAAAAAGCAAATAAAATCCAAGTTCAGTCCCAATGCACTGCATTATTTTTGCATTTGGAATTTATTTGGGCTTACTTTGTGACACTTTTTGGGTCAGGCAATTCGGCTGCATAGTTGTTTTCATTTCAAATTTGCTTTTCCCTAAGCTTCAAGTTAAGATCTGATGATTTTATTTTTAGTTGTTTTATTTTACCAGAATATTTTATATCCATCCACACAAGACAAGTTTCTTTTTCAAGTAGCATTTATTTTATCTTTACTATGGTAATAAAAATACAATAAATGCTGCTGAGAATATGATAATTTATCACATTAACTTCGTATTACTTTTGCATATTATTTGCATCACATTAATTTTACTTTAGCCGCAAAATGTAGATAGTGGATAAATCTGCTGTTTCCGTAAAATCACTAATTTGTAGGAAAAATTCAGATTTATGTTATTACCCAGTAGGAAAATTGCGCAACAAATGGAGTTGACAAGAACAAATGCCAGAATAAGTAAATTACAATGCACAGATGTATTCGGTAATCAGTATTCAATAAATCTTCCAGGAATCTTACCATGGTGTTTGTGTATGGTCTTGCTGGGAATAAGGCTGGTGTCATCATGATAGGGTCTATCAACACGTGTATATATGCAGTATGAATGTATGCAGCCTGGTTTAACACCGTGTTACTTGCTCACGGTTATTTTCGTTGCTTTGAAGCACATCGCTGTACCCATAAGGGCTAACAATGTGTGTGTGTGCTTGAAATGCCCCAGCTAAAACAAATTTCTGACGAAGATAGAAGAAGATATCCTGCTTGTTTAGCTGTGTTAGTTCGTGAAAACAGGATAAATAGATTCATTTTGTGCTGGACATTTTCTTTCCAAGTGCAGCACTTTTGTAAAGATTTTCCCTTGCATCTTTACCTCTTACCTGTAAAACCGGTGTGCATACTGTTGCGTTAATCCACGTGGGGAAAGGCTCATTATCGTGTTAATTTGCAATACACGAATGCAATAATTTTGGAAGCACTAGTGCATTCTCGCAGTAAATATGATGATTGATGTACTCAGTGGCAAAACTATAACCCACCTCCAAAATTTTTTAGAAATTCTTATACTATGTCGGTTTGAAGGCAAATAAAGGTTGTCTTAAAACCCTTCTTCATTCTATTTTTTAATAAAACGCATATTTCATTTAAACTGTGAAAATGTTTTTACTTATTATATATAACCCGCATATCCATAATAAAGTGAAACACAATATTCGATAAATGCTCTCCTAGACTTTGGTGGCAAATGTTCATTCTTTTGATGAAATTTTCGGCAACTCCGAGTTTTCGATTCCCCATATTCGACAGGTCTGTTTTTTAATGTAGACGTCAAGTTGAAAATGGACAAAATAATATTTTAAAGTAAAAATATCCGACGTATGTACAACCTTAGCCACTAACGATTACAAAAATGTTCGTTATTTTAAATTTAAAATCGAACAAATGTAGCTTGAGTTATGAATCCCGCCAAGTTAAGGAAAGTCGTTTCGAGAAAAACGTGATTGATGGTTTAAGTGCATACACGAAGATGACGCTCATGTAAGCGTCTATAACATAGTCATCTGTCCGATATTGGACTTATTTTTTTTTTTTACAAAAATACACACTTTCATAAAACACAAAAAACTACTTTATTTAATCAATCATAGTCGGGTCGCCCTCAATAAGTGTAATATTAAAATTAAAAAAAGAGCTCCAAAATGCACCAAATAGTGTATTTTTAAAAGAATCACTCTCACATCGTTTAAAATCAAATTGGCAATATTTCATCACAGTATCTTCTCGTTACAGCTAGAATTAGATAAAACCATATTGTGACTGCAAACAACTGCAAGTAATGAGCGCGTGCATCTTATCAAACTGTTGTCGTCACTTCAAAATTATTACGTTATTAGCCTAAGACTGGCATCGCTAGCTTCATAAAAATAGTAAATACATGTATTTATTTTAACTCTTCTCACGGGATATAATAGCCCCAAGTGAAACAAAGTAACAAGATAGATCCAGTTGCTGTGTTCAAATGATTCCCTACTTTTAATTTTTAATTCTTCATTATTTGCGCCTCGCACACGCTGGAAAATGCTAAAGGCAACAAACATGGCGAATTTGCAAAATCTGCTTATCTATTTGAGCGGCTAAAGAGTTACACTCAAAAGGAAAGCAGCTGAAACACTACGGCTCAGACGAATACGTGGTGATAAAGTTTGTTCCAGTTTAGTGAAAATGTTTATCTTAGGGAACTATATCATAAAAACTGTCACACCTTTTGCTTACCTAACCGAAATGTTTCGCGGGCTTCACAGAAAACTGCTGCCCATTTCACGTATGGTCGCATTTTAGCACTTTTGTGTATCCTGTGTCGGAGTATATGCAGGCAAGTTCCTTAACCTTAACTCTTAGCTTTAGAACATATGTATATTTCCACGTAATCCTTGATGTCTTTCTCCTACTGCCTTTCACCAGCTCGCTTAGTTCTGTCTAGTTTCAGCTTGCACTATCTTATTGTTTTTATATTTTGAATTTCTTTTGTTCCGTTTACTTAAATTTTCTTCATTTTTCCTTTTTCTTCATCTTTTATTTTCGCTTTCGTTTATACCGGTAGCTTGTAAATGCAACTTGTCCGTAATTTATCGTTGTAAATAATTAAATTAATAAATAAATAAATATTGTCCATTTATACCCTAAAACAAATCAACAAATTATGTCTACACTTTTACAGGCACGGAAATATTATTAACTCATTACACTCGGAGTTTTAATTCACTAACGTTAATTTATGTTATGTATGATACTTGAGAGAAGCATTTCTAGTGCAAAGAAATCTTCATCGGGAATTCGCGATAGTGCCAATTGTATTATATAATTTTTTTTTGCTGAAATGGTAGGAATAACAATCCTCATGTTACGCTTTGGCTCATTTGTGATCATTAGCGGTGCGGTTCAAGCCGTGTAAGCCCCATCTTTATTTATTGCAACATTTATTTACACTTAATGTGACTGACTATTCTCCGCGACCCGAATTTCATTCATGAATTTTGATGATTTTAAAATAGACTTTGTATGTTTGGCGTCTCGATGTGTTTATAACCAACGGCGACTGCGGCAATCGGTGCCAAACAGCTAAGTCGTGTTGATCTATTTTTTAATTTTGCCATTTACTGGACAAGTACGTTGTGCAAAATTCTATTCTTATCTCAGATGGCGTCCTAATAGCGTGATCAGATTTCTTCTAAAAGTTCAAAATGTTGATTAAAAAATAACTGGTTAAAACGCCAAGTGTATGTATACTTTTTGTATAGTAATTATGTCAAATAAAAAATGAAGAAAATAATGGCGTCTAAAAAAATCAATAATAGCTATTTTTATCTTACAATTAGTACGTGCTCGTACGAAAGTATTGCGAAAAGAAATCGGGTTTGTGCGCCATTTATAAAAAAAATGGTGGTGCGAGGGAAAGTGCGTGGATGTCAAAACATGGCATTAGAAGCTTAATTCGAATAAAATATGTAATTTTGAATAACATTTAAGTATAATACAAAAAATAGGATTTAAAATAATTGCATACCATAATATGGTTTGTTATTGTTATGTGATTTAAAATTTCGAAATATTAATACAAACAAACCGGATTTCGAATCCTCATTAGGGCTAGATAATATCTATGAAATTTGTATGTTAGTAGGCTATGCTGTCACTACTAGAAATTAACATTTTTACAAATCGGGATACTAGCTCAAAGCGTTTTGGATCGCGCTGCGAGTGTTGATGTTTTAGTGGATTTAATAATTATCCTATTTTTGCTGCCCTAGGAAAAAGTGAAACAATACTTTATCCATTATTTTGCTTAAAAATTAATATACAATTAATTCTGATTATTGTTTAGCGAGCGTCAAGAATTGAGTATTAATCAAAAATTGACTGAATAAATTATAATTTATTATTGCTAAAGAATTTTCTGGGGGGTTGAATCTATAGCCTTAAAGCGGAAATGTCTTTTTTATTTTTATTTATCAGCAAAAAAATTATATCTCCCAAAGTAAACACAATATCAAAAATCCATTTGCGGTGGCCCTGTGGTGCTCTGCTAAATAAAAATATGATTTGCGAAAATAAATTACATATTTTATGCAAGTTTTCTTATTTTACATAACTACATACACACATATATGGATTCATAGCTTTTTTTAACATTCCATAATGACAAAAAAAATCTAGCAAATGTTGGAATATTTTCTTCATCTATAAAATCTTTGTATAAGGAAATTAACACAATTAAAGCAACAAGAAGGCGATTGTGAAGAGATCAAGCAAATTTTCCATACCACTTAGCGAATTTTGGCCGAGTTGCCAATTACCGCATCGAACTGCTTTTATATCTCCAACCAGCCAGGGTTAATTGAATACTTAAATAATTCCAAAAAAGATCCTGCACGTGCTTTTGGAATATAAAAAAAAAATTGCATAATGCGAGATAATACCGCAGCAAGACGTATGTACTAAAAATATTCCTCAAGACGCACGAGATAATAGGTCTTCACATTTCGTATTATTTATACATATGTACGTGGAAATAAAATGGCAATATTTGCATACAGCTCTGCGGTAATTGCTCAGAATTTGCAACTGGTTTTAGTTCATTTCTGGAATTTTTACTGTTGAGATAGATTCGTAATGACAAATTTTATACCGGCTGGGTTGTGTGTAGAGTTTAAATAGAAATTGACGTCGGTGTTGATAGGTTCTCGTTCTAGTTTGCGAGGAGTTGTTGCGTTATCAGAAGTTCACCGTGAGATGAATATGTTCAAATCAGTAATCAATTCGACATGTCAACTGAGGTGTGTAAAAAATGCAGATGAAGAAAACTAATTATTGCGCTATGTTAAGGTTAATTTTGAAATAGTCGAGTTTTGGATTTGAGTGGTTCTTGCGTTCGTGTTGTGTTTGAAATAGAGACAGTAGAAAGATGAGATACATACTGTTGACTTTTGTGTATATACGTACAATGCACATATGAGATGTACAGAATTTGTGCTTTCATTTTATATATTTTATAAATTAAAATCATTTCAGTTCTGTTTAAACATGTTGAGTGTGGAGACTGTTCTACGACTTTTAAGACTGGGTGGAAATTTCGTTTTATTTCCTAATATACCAAAATAAAGTACTTCGACAAAAAGCAATTTAAAAGTGACTTGAAGATTTTGAAGTTTTGATCACATTTCCTGAAGACGTCAATTATTTTTTGCTATGATTAAATGTGCACTAAAAAATGCACTAAATGTTTAATAGACTCGTATCTATTAAACATTTAGTGCATTTTTTAGTCCTCATAGATTAGTTAGAGTTAACAATACATAGCACTGCCCTTACATACTTTAATAAAATTAAAAGTAAATTCATATTATTTTGACTTCACGCAGAAATACACATCTAATTTGATTTCAAAAATAATTAGCCTTCCATTCCCCGAACATTTTCAATATTTTTTTTTATGACTGTGCCGTCATCATTTTAAATGGAAAGTCATTCAGCTGCGATTTGGGGAATTTAGTATGCTTGGAATGCTTCAAATTCTAATGCGATTAACCGAAAGCTTGATTCATTTCAATAATCTCATCTGCTCCCGTATTTGCGATTGCTAAAACATCTTTGGATGATTCTTTCGACATACTTCGATTAAATCTCGAATCTAACATCTGCGATTTCTCGGACGGTGCACTCAACTTACAGAGTATTCTTGATAAATTGACGGTGGAGAATGAATCTCGGAAAGCCAGATTACTGAAGCTTTAAGGTATTGCCTCGACAGGATATATTTAAACATATTTAAGATTGCCCCTCGCCAATTTGACACAGCAAAAATCGGACTTGTATTATGAATTCTGAGAAGAAGGTCCCTTTCTAATGTTTGAAGTAAAAGAATTTTACACACTTGTCCCGAATATTTGGTGATCATTTGATTTTTTTGCGTTTTATCTTCTTACTGTTACAGATTCCCGTGGCAACGAAATTAATAAGGTATATCTTTTTCTTTTCAGAGCTTCGCCTACTTAACGCTGTCGAAGAGCATCAACCTTTGCTTAAAGTGATAAAATACAAGTTAATCGCCCACAGTTTAATGTTGAATTTCTGCAACATTTATAAATGCATCGAAAAAAATGACTACAACACTATCTACAAAAAGTGTTAGAAAATCATCAGTCGACCTTGTGCTACCAGCCCTTGTCCAAGAACTTAATCTGGCTCGACGGGCATGCTGGCGAACAAAATCAACTGGCGGAATTTCTGAACAAACCTCTACAAGACGAGATAGTGAACATCCAGATTCACACATCTCAACAAGTAACGGTGCTAAATATCTAGCGATGCCTAGAGAAACTTCCTATAGCGAATGTAGTAAATGTGATTCAGCAATGTATACAAATTGCCCAATGTTCTTCAGTCAATTGTTGTCCAAATTTTTTCGGTTGGTCTGCTTGTTAGAGTGGTGGTCGGATGTGTTTAGAAGATGTATAATGAAATGGCTTAAAGTTCCAATTAATTGCAAAAATAGTTGCTCGGGTAGTGCTAAGTTTTCAGTGTCGAATTTCCTCGTTTTTACTTTAGTGTGTTTTACAATACTGTGTGCTGAAAACATTGAAGCCCGTCCAAATCATAGCGCTTTAACTGGTGTCAACACTGTGGAGTCTACTAATGTGAGTATATTACATTTTATATATGAAATAATGTATCCTATAATTTTTTTACTATTAAATTTTTTCAAGATTTTTTAAACTGTGTCATGCATTTCTTTGAAAACTGATAGATTTATATATTAGGCCCCGATATCCAACAAAATAACAATTATAAAAATATATTAAAATGTGTAAATATATGTTAGATGTAGCGTATTGAGAAAATATTTAAAAATCGATGGTGTGGTTACTCTATATTTGTTGATTTAAAACAAAACAAAATATCCTTAGTCCTTTTGCTAATAGATAAACTAAAAACGGCATTTAAACCTAAACATCAATTTATGATTTGAAGATTTTCGTATTTTAATAATTGTAAAAAAAAATAATGAATTAAAAAATTTGAATGGTCACCGAAACTCTTTTTTTTTAACTTTAACAATTACAAAATTTTAATAATTCATCTTTTGAAGCTTCTCCCTCTCAGTTTGGAAAAAAATTTCATTAAGAATTTATAATCAGTTATTATCACTGAAAAAAAAAATTGATAAAGCTACGAATAAATATTTGCTCAATTTTTCTTTGATTGTACCACTGCATATGCCTATAAATAAGTAATTTTCCGAAGCTCGTACTCGTATTTTTAGCTTTTATTTCCGTACTTGCTATCTATTTTTCTACTGTGTTATTTGTTTCCTAAAAATAAAATATAATTTGAAATCGAATTTGTAGAATTAGAAGTATTTCTGTATAACAAGCGATGTTTAGATGTTAGATAACGTTTCGAGCAAGTTTAAGTTATCTTTTGTATTTTTTTGTTTGTTTGTTTGTAGCTTGTTTGCGAATGAATAAATAAGTTAAATAGAGGCTAACTCAAGTCATACAGCACCCAGACGCCCATTGCTGCAGAACATGACCTTCCTATGACTGATGGCATTACCAGTAGTGCAAGCTTTTGCTGAGACCCACATATAGACATGACGATAACACCCTTCCATAATCATTCACTCAAGAATTTATTTCGAAGAACTATCGAAGACACACTTGGCAGTAAGTAAATGGAACATGATAGTATATTATGGCATCCAACAATATTGGCAAGAGTTCTGAGGTCTAGGCAACTGCATCCAAGTGATAGGCAAATTTTACAACAGCAAAGTAATTAGCGACCACTACTGCACGGCAACCTATAAGCAGTTCAGTCGGCACTTACAAAGTAGGTACAGCTAGAACATTCTTACAGGCTTCCATGCAAGGTGACTCCAGCCGTTTTTTTAAATTGGTTGTCATATATTTGTGGAAAGCAATCGAATATTTAAAATGTGTTTTTGAACAGCTGTGAAAAACACCAAAAAATTTGATTTTTGCTGTTCACTTGTCAGTCGTCACCGTAATTAATTATAGGCGACACATGCATCTTTATAACCCATTAACATTAAACATCGAAAAGACATTTGTTGAGAGAGTAGTGCATTTTTTATACGTTTTAAAGATAGCGTTACTATACTAATCAAGAATCTGAATACTTCTTGATATTCTTAAAATCACACTATGTGGCGATTATTGATAAAGTATTTTTTGTACAACTTTAGGCAAAAATTGTGGGGTATTTAATTCGCTAGAAAATTAATAGTAATACGTTTAACAAAAATTAAGCGCAACCGAAATATGCCACAACAACCCTCTATATCCGATTTTCATGAAATAGTAACGAACTCGAGATGGCAGAATGCCAAATCTTAAGTATCGTACGATTTTCATGAACATATTCATTTGGAAGTTTTGATCCAAATTTACTGTGGAAAATAGGGTAAAGATGAGAAATCAAATTTATTTGTATTATAAATAATATTCTTTTAAACTACTTCAACTACTTATTACAAACATATTGAGAATTTTCCTTTATACCTAATAGCTAGAAACTATGTAAGACTGAAGCATCATCATAAAAACAAAGATTTAACAACACCATGGGAAGTCTCTTCGCATTTCAATAAGACCAGTTTTACCTGTTGCATTGTTTAATATTTGTTCAGCTCTTTCGGAAGGCTGGTCTGTACTGCAACAGCTGAAGCTAGGAGACATACTCATATTGTCTACATGGCGACAAGGTTACATTAAAGAATTCTCCTACTTCGCCTATTAACATCTGTTGCTCCCCTGCCTGAGCACAAAAAGATGGTAAAAAAAATTATTTGATGAAATCTGAATAAATCATTGGTTCTCAGATCTTGATTTACACAGGTGCATGGAAAAAACGAGGATTATCTATGGATTTTAAACTTTCTACATAGATAGGACAGCTTTCCCATTAAATATATTATGAGGATTTTGGGCAAGATTTTACAGTCTAAAATTATTTCAAATTAAAAAGGAATGTTTATTCTGCCTCTTCATTTCATAATTAAATATAATTATTGGCGAAGTTTTTATAGTCCGCACTCTCACTTATGCATCCCTTGTATGGTGGCCAAAAATAAAACAAAAAAGGGCGGAAGTCGAGCTACAAAAGGTGCAAAGACTAGCCTGTTTGGGAATCACAGGTGCAATGAGCACCTGCCCAACTGCAGCCATCCAATTCCTTCTTAATCTTACACCATTACATCTTCAGGTTAAGAAGGAGGCTCTCCTGGGAGCACTTAGGCTGCAAAGAACCATGGTCTTCAAACCAGGAGACCTGGTGGGACATCTCGCGATAATCGAAGAAATTCGATTAGAGGAGATGACCAAAATATCTGACGTGGCCACAACCAAGCTGGACTTCAGAAGGCCATTTAGCGTGGTAATCGAAACCCGTCAACAATGGCAAGCCAGTGAGGCGTCCCCACCGAAGGGATCGATGGTGTGGTATACGGACGGATCAAAAACAGATAAAGGGGTAGGAATTGGCGTGTATGGCCCAAGGTGCCGCATTTCAAAGGCACTAGGTAAAACCCCTACCATATTTCAAGCTGAAATATTGGCCATACTAGAATGCGTCAATACCTGCATCAACAGAATCATCAATGGTTCTACTATCTTTATATTAACAGATAGTCAAGCCGCACTAAAGCGCTCAAGTCCTTCAGTGTAGACTCAAAGCTGGTTTGGGAATGCCTGGAATCCCTGAAGCTTTTAGCTACCCACAACAGGGTTACTCTTATGTGGGTCCCAGGCCATGCAGGCTATACAGGGAATGAAATAGCCGATGGTTTGGCAAAACAAGGGGCGGAATCTGCCCTTACTGGTCCAGAATCTTTCTGTGGCGTGTCTAAATGCCACCTAAAGGGGGCCATAGAAAGTTGGGAGAAGAGGAGCCGACTCAGGTACTGGAATAACACCCCAGGATGCCGGCAATCAAAGACCTTCATGGGTGCACCGTATGAAAAGGTCGAGAAACTCCTCCACTTAAACAAACAGGAGCTCAGAACTATTACTGGGCTCTTCACTGGACATTGTTCCTTAAGGTACCACCTTAAAAAGATTAGGAAAGCTGACTCTGACACCTGTCGCTACTGTGCGGAAGCCCCAGAGACAGCGGTGCACATCCTATGTCACTGTACAGCCCTAGCTAGGCTCCGACTAACTCAATTAGAGGATGCCTTTCCAACACCTGAACAGGTTTGGAAAATGACTCCCAATAAAATCCTAGGCCTCTATAAGAGGCTAAATTTGGGATAAAATATTGATGGGGATTCACAATAGATCCTAGTGGTCGCGGTGAACGATAGGCTTTTACAAGCCTGAACGCCCCCTTTCAAACTAAACTAAACTAATAGTCCGCAAAAATCCCGATTCGCCCGTACGCTAGTAGCCCCACTTATAAACTGAAATATCAATCTATCAATTAAATCACATCAACTGAAATATCAATCAATATTATTATCAACACAAACATCGATGACTATTTTGGTGTTCTAGTAATCAAGGCTTGCGTAATTGATAGGAAAGTTCCTGACATTGATAAATACGGCAAGGATAGGCATTGACAAGACAATAAGCGCAAGTCAGCAATTATTGTAATTGAAAGAGCCGATGCAATTCAAATTCGTTGGCCTAGAGCTAACATAAATTTTCATGTCCAGGCCCGCCTTTAAAATTGGCACAGCTGTGCAAAAGCTTAAAAATTTAAAAAGGCGACTATAAATCTTGTCGACAGCCCATTAAATTGAGAATGTGATCGTGGAGATCAACAGCTGGCACAGACCGTCGTTACGCAATTAATCGCTTCGTCACTCACGGAGCCTATTTTACCTATTGACATAACGAGAGCGCCTGTGGCGTTCCAAGTCTACCAAACAAGCTCAAACTGCTTTACAATCAAAATGATTCAAAAATACTCCAGATTCACGCCTGCGTCAATTTCATCCTTCTTTTTTTTGTTTTTTTTTTAAATTGTCTCGGCAAACAGACTAATTATAGGCCCCCTGCGGAGGAATGTTATCGCTCATATGTAGTCATCTCAAGTGCACAGCATTTCGGTTAATTTTCAGCACAATCTAATCTTGACACAAAAATTGAAAGAGCTGCTCACCGCCTTGAGACCGGCTTGAACGTGTACATAAGCAAATTGAGTCTGAGCCAGTATCTGTGTCAATTACTGCAGACCTCTCAGTTCCACCTGTTCAAATTCGAATATGTGAACAATTGGTTCCATACTAATGTTGGCGAGCGAAATCAATGCCCTTTATCCATTCCAAGAGGTCAGACTTGTGACTTATAAAAATGATTTTTCGCAAATTCTCATGTACTTGTTCTCTACTTTCAGAGCAATAGCAAAACAGGAACTGTCTGGTTCTTGGCAATTAAAATCAAATTCGATTTGCCGCTGATAAGCATTGCGCTATATTCAGCACGAGTGGGCGAGGCTACACGCGGTCAGCGGACTTATCAGCTCAAGTTCAAGAATTCTCCACGTGAATCGCAAATCGTATGTGCTCCCTGGCAAGGGGCAGTGACATGAATGTAAGAAAGAATGCATAGCGACCCGCGAAACAATGCACGGTCCAAATCGCAGCGAAACTTGGCAGATGGCTCGTTGAAAAGCACCAACAGCACGCGCTGCCTCCGCCTACCGGTCGCCGGGAGCTAAAATAAAACGAGTGCGCTTAAATTCCGCGTACGCCATGCCATTCACCGATTATTTATTCGTCTTGATGTGATTAGCTCGTTCAGGGGAGTGGATGAGGGGCATCCTCTACCTGAGACTGAGTATCTGAGATTTATTGGATGGCGATGACTTACGAGTTTTAAATGCGCCATTGGCGCCGGTCGACGTGCGTCGCAGCTGACGTTAAAGTGCGAATTTGCCGGGTCGAATTAATTGCAAGTTGGACGCATAAGCGTGAAGAAGTCATGCCGCGAACGAATAAATTGTCGCTCGTATCTTGCCAAATCTAGCAAAAGCGCTTTCACTTTGCATTGCGTCCAAAGGTATAATGAAAGACTGGGAATAATGCATTGTTATTTAAATTGTGGTAATAATTTTTGCAACTAGAGCGGTAATTAAATTGAAATTAAATATGTTTTGAAGTATATTTTTTCTCGTTAATTTCATTTTTATGTTTGTATTGGGATCGGATTTGTTGCTTCCCTGGTCACCTTAGCTAATGCCTGTTACCCGTATCAGGTCAATGTTAAACGAATTGGTTCGAACATTTAGCATACACTACTCCAAACTCCAAGTTATTACTGACTTTATTTTGTGAAGTTTAGAATTTTCGTGACCAACTAGGAACCGTTATAGTTTCGATCTGTCCCTCCGTCTATCTGCCTGTAGGTCACAGGCCACAGCTTTTCCATCCTCTTATTAAATTGCTGCATTTATTTGTTGTTAGAAGGAATGTGGCACGATTCTTATATCCTTGGCCCCAATTTTTGGGAACGGGGTTCGAAACATTTTGCTGTGCTAATTAACTCCACCGGTAGTTTGTAAAAGGGAAATTATAATAATATAATAGAATTTTCCTAAAAGTTACGAACGTTAGGTGGCTCGCGAATTGCCCCATGTATATCTCGAAAACGGGTCGAGATAGAATTGTTTCATTATTTTTCCGTTAATTAGCACAGAAAAATGTTTCGAACCCCGTTCCCAAAAATAGGGACCAAGGATATAAGAATCTCCCCAGGAATGTTGTGTAGGTAACAACTCTCAAAAATCAAATCAGATAATCGTTGTTTACAAGGAAATAAAAATAAGCAACTTTAAATTACATTTCGAGTGTGGCAAAACAAAGATAATATTGTAGCGTTTGCTATTTGGGAGCACGATAGTTCCCCTGCCAATTCGGGCAAGCACGGCCGTACTACATACCTTTTATCGAAGAAACTCAGGGCACCTTGAAGCCCCCTGTATCTTTTATAGAAATCGGAGTATAGGCCTGCAATTTTTGCCACCGAGAATATTTAATGTACTTACTTAACGAAACTCCCAAATTACAAGTTTCTAACTACATATTATGGTTTACAAAATATCCACCATCAAAATGTCATTATTTCTACTGACTGACTCACTGATATATGATACTTCTAACAGGCCTACAAACTTCAAATGAGGTGTTCAGTTAGTATTTGTCTTATGGAGAAAAAAAATGGTGAAATATTCTTTCCATGAAAAGTATCCTATAACTTGACCAAAGACATACGATATCAACATGCTGAATTTAATTGAAATCCGTGTAGTAGCTTCCGCACGATGCGCAAACAGACCTACAAACAAACAAAAATTGTGAAAATTGCTGATTTGGTTTCCACATCGATAATAATGTCCACTGGGATTATAACAAAAAATAAAATAAAAATTTGATGTACAGATTCGGCCCCATTACAGTTTTATTATACGTAGAGATTTAAGAATGTTAGCATAATGTAAAAATGAGGTTATTATGTAATCTTAACTAATATCAATAAAAATTACTTAGTACCTACACATTTTAAATACCTTTTAAATAAATCGCATTATTTTCAACAGGTGCCGCAATCTGGAAACCCCAATTTAGTTACAGCGTTCTCGGGCACTGAAAGTGGTAAAATGCAGAAACGATCAACAGATCGCGTAATACAGCAACCACAAGTGCCGGAATTAGAGAAAAAATCCGATAGCGAAGTCGCGGAAGTAGGAGCACATTCTATGGATGCCTATCCAGTTGCTCAGGTTGAATTTGATCGTGTTAAAACTCCTTTCATCATTGGAATATGGATCCTTTTCGCCAGTATAGCAAAAATAGGTAAGATAAATTAAAATCGCATTTTCATAATTTTCTTGTTTGTCGTTTTAAGAATAGATTATTTTAAGACACTAAAAAATGGAGCTCTGATTAGGGGCCTACAGCAGTTTAGATCAATTAAATACTCGTTAAAATACTCAAGGGCAGGACTGTAGGCATAAGAACTTTTAATTTTTTTTTTAGTGCTAAATTGATTAGCAATTATTGTCCGTACTCACTTCATTCCTGATCACAATATGCCTGCTAAGTATACCTTTTAGCTTTGGAGTACGCTAATCGAATAAAAACTCCAGAGGAAGCACACTCGGGGTTGGATTTCATTGATAAATTTGAAAAACGTATTAGAGATATTTCATAAGAACGCCGACATTTATCTTTCATCGAAACATCGCTTCCTCCGGTGAGAAGCTGTAATTGCTATTATTTAATAGCTGTCGGTGATGATAATGAGGGCTAATAGACCCATCACTTAGTGCCAACATGGCATAACATTTACGTCAGGGTTCGTGCTCAGCAGTCAATATAATAGGACTGTGCAACCATAGTGAGAACGTTAGTCACCTGGCGGCTCTTAGTTTACAGTGTGACGAGAAAATGATACCTTTTAAATCAACTCGCGTATTTACTTACGCTTTAATTGCCGGTTAATTTATGTGCAAACATAGTCTTCAAAGAGGTTGTATGTTTCGATTAAATTAGCTTATTTATAGGATTCTGGATTTTAGAAACAAATGCACACATTATGCATCAGAATCAGTCAGAATATTTGCTAGTCGAATCAAACAATTTCGAATTGCACCAAACTCAATATACCATCCAAAATCGAATAGAAGAAATAATATTTGGAATTTCGAATCAATTTCCATGATGAAATTTGTAGGTATAAATATAGTATATATGTATCAGATCAGAAAGCTTGACAATAACCGAGGCCTTGCCTTACCCTGACATAAAAGTAAAACGCCTGGAATATTAGGCGAAATCCTGACGAACGGTAACCCTACCTGTAACTAAATTAGGTACACAACACCTTCATTGTTGTAATGTTTGGGAAATCATTAAGTTCAAACGAACGTATCCCACGTGCTGATTGCAATTTAACACTTCAATGCTTGTGAAAATGGGTAACACGGTTTCGTTAAATTAACTTCCTTTGAATTCAATTCATATTCATGCCACCTCAAATTCGCATGTACAATTACATTCGCAAATTGAATTGTTGGGCACAACATGCTTCAAACCGACCAGATTAACTCGAACCAGAAAAATGCAGTCAAAACTAGATACATATGTTCCAGCCAACTCACCATCTTTTCTTTTAGACCCGCGGAATTCACGCCATTTGCGGTCTCCACGCGTTTGCCTGCCTAACATTTATTTCGGCTGTCTGCTGGGAGTTCTGTTAAAAGTCTGTCCCTGCCAGCATGAGTAAAGTTCAGCAATTAAATATAGATATTAATGTACTTACTATATATCTAGCAAATCCCTCACACCAGTGTAAACAAACTAGTTAAAGAACCGGATTACACCAGCCAAGGGGTTTTCTGCTTATAATGGAACCGAACGAGTCCAGATCTATTTTCTGGAGACAATTAAGCATACTGGCTTCGGCCCGGTGATTAATTTATGTGCACTCCCCACAAGTGGATTTGTTTGAGGCTCAAGCCCCAACTACTCGAAAGTTTCTACGAGGGAACTTTTTGATAAATTTTATGACTTTAAACAATTTTGCGATCGCTCTCTGGGGAAATGTGGATGAACATGATTTCTCCTTTGTTCGCCCTGGCTGCCTGTGGCTATTGAACTTTTGCCAACTATACAGACTGCATTTTGGCTCGGCTTGGGGCAGAGACACTGGAAATATTTCCTAAGTGCATGCTATAAAATTTCGTGTGTGAAACTGCTTAGAGACGGCTTCTAATGAGCACATCTGCTTCTTTGAAGCATCTATGTACAATTAAATACAAAGAGTAATTTAACACACATCCAATTTATGGAGCACTTTATCACCGAAACTAATTCGCAAACAACATAAGTACCTACCTAAGGAGTTACACATGCATAACATGCATGCCTTAATTGTTATAAAAAAAAGTCTACTAGTTTATATGTCGGTGAAGGAACAATTGTAAAATTGCCTAATTAATAATAATTTTGCGTCAACATGTTTCTTTTCGGAACCTTTACAAATCAATAAACATTTCAACTGTTTTTTTTTTCCCTATTTAGAATTCAAGTTCTTGTCGAGATACTCTTTTGTATAGCGGATCAAATAGAGCAGTCGAAAATATATAAATTGGGGAATTTCCATGGAAACGGATCCTTTTTCAAGGTCGCTGATTTCAAATCAATTCAAATGAAAGTGGGGCCGGTCCTTTGGGGGATTCGAGGCGATGGGATGATTTAAAAAAATATATTTTATTCCGCGTAACTTACACTATACAATGTCGTCAAATACTCTGAATTAAAACTGGGATTTCTCGTATTCGCTCTAGGTACCTACTCGTATATCGCACAGTATTTTCGTGAAAATAGATATGAGAGTTTGCTCGAGTCGTTGATATAGTAACTTTATGTATGAGATGCTTTGAATCGATGCTTACCAAGTTAAAATTTCGAATTTAAATTGAGATGTTTACTTTACAGTTAAATTAAAAATATTTTAGGTAACGTACACCAATGATTTGCTTTCCGTATTCATTTAAAAGGATGATGGCAATACAAGAAGTTATTTTTGTAATTTCGTAAGGTTCAACTGGGATTATTCTGAGGATGTTACCTTTAACTCTTGACAAAGAAACATGTCAGGATTGAGTTACTATTTTAATTTCTTTGCTGAACATTTTAAAAAAAACCCTACTTTGATAACATCTGTGATATAGATTTGAATTCTGTAACCCCCAAAACTTCTTAGTATTAAATTTAATTAAAATTGCCTACAATTTCGGTCGTCATATTGGATCCACCATTTTGAATTTGGAAATTCTGATTGCAGATTCGAAAATAAAATACTCTAGTTTTGATTTTCATGACAATTTCTTGACGTGCGAGTTTTCGGTAGCCATCTTAAAACTTTTCGCCATTTTGAAACCTTATACTTTAATAAAATAACAAATAGTCTATTTGTTTAGTTGGAATATTTAATACCTTGTAGAAGTTGATGGAATCAAACGTTTACGTGTAATTGAATTACAAACGAACAAAGTTTTGTAGTCAATTTGGCTAAATGCCTGAAAATAAAAGAAATCATTAGAATATAAATCTAAAATCGAATTATGAAAAATTCATACTCACTCGCCTATTTTCAATTCATATCGCACTATTTACTGTCGGCCCTGTAATTGATCTAATTGATCTTGGCATGAAAGCCCTCTCACTTCTGTATACCGAGACTCTAGACAGACATTTATATTATAGGTTATCGTAAGAATTGAAAGATCGGTATCAATTTTAAACATGTGCGTTCTTCTGAATAAACCACGCATAGAGTGCAGACGTGTTTTGCCTATCCTGACACCTAAACCCCACATTAGAGTACGCTTGACAGTGCTTGACATAATGAGCCATTGTCGTCGTTTAAATAGACTATACATATATTTCGATATCCTCGTAATATTATAAAATTTATAAAATATTTCTACTCACACAGCACAACCTCTTATAGAATTTATCTACCAACTCACCTCTAAATTTTCATGCACGTTCTCATTTTAATATAGAAAACCATGCAAAGTTAAACAGACCCAAAAATTAGTGGTGACAAATAAAAGCACTCCTGATAAAGTACGTGTGTGTTCTCAGTGGTCCCATGGCCCATGTTATTGGATAACATTTCACTAGAAAAATAAACGCACTTGTGCCGTGTCAGACATATGCTGCCCCCCCTCCTAACATGTGGCCAAGAAACTCGAGCTGGAAAAACAAATCTTAGCGCCAGCATGAGTGCGCCATGGATCTTTGGAGAGGGGGATGAGGGGATGGTCGCACACGTAATACGTGGTAGTACCTAAGCCAGGAAACGAACGTTGTTTTGGGACATTGCGTAATTCGCGATCATATTTCTGCTAGTACATCAATGGATAGACAGAAATTCTCCAAATGCCATCCGATTAGTTTCACTTAATTAGGGCAGCCACAGTAGAGTGAAATTGGTCACGGCCCAATTGCAGGATATCAAACTACTGTTGATATAATTCGTGTGAAGCAGTGCTGGTCGAGGTTAATGAGTTAGAGGCAAAATTCGTTTTGATTAATCGAAATGCGATGAGGCCAGTGCGAATGCTTTTGACTGCTAATTTACTTTAACCACCATATGTATGTACATGAGTGCCTTTCCTACAAATTAAGAGAAAATTGCATAGACTGCGTAATTTTTTTCTAAATAAACAATTACCGTAGCTAATGCGTCTTATACTCTGTGTGGGTGTTGCAAATTGTGCAAATATCAAAATTTAAAATATTCATAAACACATTTAACCGCAAAATGAAATGTGTTGCTGGTCGCGGGCTTTGCAAAATGACGCTGACAAGTGCTAACAAGAAGAAATTGTTTAGGAGATTAGAGGTAATGTAGTAAGACCTACTAGTGAAGGATGGTCATTTCATTTTGTTAACAATAAAATTGCTGTATCCGTTGGACTTGATAAATGCCAGGCATGTTGGTTTAAGTTTAAGTTTTTATTAAAAATATATTATTTCGATCTTGAGAAATTGTCTACCTGTATATATATGTGTCTCGAAGTTACATGCATATAGGCGAATGGCGAGAAAGATAGACAAACGTAAACTATCGGATCAATTGACTGTTTCGTTAAATAATAAATAAATGAAATAAAAATATTTATTTTTCGGGAAATTTATTTTTATAAATAAATGAATATAACATAAAACATATATTTTTATATAAATCTTACATTTATAGGGTTTCCTAGAAAAACCCTATCAATCTCACTTTGTCTTCCGATAGACACAGCAAAATATTTTGAAAACTATGTATAAGAGGCAGTAACGAGAAGTTTTGACTAAATGTGTTTTATCATCTCGTAGACATACATAGATGTATGAATTTTGGAAACATAATTTTCTTCACGGTGCGCGGCTTTATATAGCTAAAAGGTAAAAACTTTTTTTAGGGTGAAACTGTAGGTTAAGGTCGCCTATTAAGAAATGGGAGCTGACGAAAAGTGGAACGCTTACCCAAGAAAAAATCCGCAAACATATTTTCATGAAAGTTGGCATGTGGGGGTTTTTGAAGTCGCTACTTGCCAATATGGTGCCCACGTTTAGTAATTCAAGAAAGCGGCTTCAATATAACGGATTCAACTTCTTTAGATTTTCATAAAAGTTGGTAGGTAGTTATGCAAGGTTGAGCATGTGGTATGAGTTGTGGATTGCAAATATGGTGGCAGATTGTGCCAATTCGAAATGGCGGTTTAGATTTTAAATAAATCGCAACAATATTAATCGTTAAAGTTAGTAGGGCTTATGTATGGCAATTTACGAAAACATTTTTTTTTTACATTCTTGTAGATCAATATAAAAAGATAATATTATTTTTTCATAATATTTTTGACAAATTTTGTTTTCTTACAGGTTTCCACATGACACCAAAACTTCACAAGATGTTTCCAGAATCTTGCCTTCTAATTGTCGTTGGAGTCGGCATCGGTGTTGCATTGTATTTTGGAACAGCCGTGGAACTATCACCAATGACACCAAATACGTTTTTCTTTTATATGCTACCTCCAATTATTTTAGACGCCGGCTACTTCATGCCAAATCGCCTTTTCTTTGATAATTTAGGAACAATTTTGTTGATGGCTGTGGTCGGCACAATTTTTAATATTGTAACAATCGGTGAGTATCATGTTTATGACAAAATATCACCGGAACAAGATAAGACTTGAATATCAATTAGTCTTAATAAACTTAAGAAACTCAAGAAGAATTACAATACATCAGAAATTATTATGAAGCTGTAAATTGTAGCTACCTTTTCTAATTGCATTTAATCACGCAACAGGCAAAACTCATTCATAAACGACAATTAATTTATTTTCTGTAATCTAAACGAATGAATAATGTTGGCGAAGTGAGTGAGCTTCATCGAGTTACTGAGAAACGCCTGCAAGTAAATTCCCAGAGGCATAATAATTTAAGCGCTTTAATTTGTAGCGATTTTAATAGCGGATTGGACATCTCAGATAACCTTCCTCAGAACGGGACAAAACAATATATGCAATTTGATGCTTTTAAAGTTAGTTAAAAAAAACGAAACAGATCTGTTTCATCCAACGCTTTAATAACGTGATTTTTTTCAAATTACTATATCCACCTCCTATGACAAATTATTCATTACAGTTAGAAATGGATACTAACGAAGTATGTATAATTGGAATAAATTGTCTCAACGCTTTACAGTAATTAACAAGGAAGAAGAAGAAATATTGGATCGTCGAATTTCTTCAAACCATACAGGTTTATGGATTCCGATAAGAATTTTGAAATGTGCAAATACGAAATTGTGAATGCTCAAACATTTTCAGGACTATCGGTTTTTTGGAAAAGTGCGCGACCTTTTTAAATTCAAATTGAAAGTATGTATTTTTTTTAATAAGCGAAATTTTGATTAAACGAAATATCCTCCATTAAATTCAATAACTGCTTACTTGTTTTCTGGTAGAGTCATTAGTCCTTAGGTATAGAACTTCTGTTTCGTCCAAAAGCTAACATAAGTGATTTTTCAAAATTTGTTTGGAACCAAGTTTTTTTTGCATTAAGAGTGTCTGCAGAGACCGAAACAAATGGTAGTCTAACGATGGAAGGTGAAGGCTATGATGATCGTTAGTATAGTATATTGTTTCGGCAGAATATATACTAAAATTGGAACCATGGCCCTACGCAAAGATGACACGAAAAATCGTGAAGCTTTCCAAATATTTTTTATTAGTGAGCTGGCCACCTGCAGATGCAGATAAAAACGTTACGAAAGTTGCATCGCTCCCCTCTACTGACGCGGTGAAGGATTTCTATGAAATTATGTCGTATACTTTTTTCGAGGTCAATGGTCTCGAAACTATTATCGAAATTCTCATCTTCAAAGGATTGCTATGATCCTTATACTTGTACATTTTTTAACGCAATGTGAATTTTGTGTTGAAGTTTTACTTGTCTAGTGTGTAGTATAACATAATAATAGAATAACGTTAATTTGTTTTATTGTCACTCGAAAGTCGAAACCAACTTCCAAACAATTAATTTGCATCATACTGATTTGGGACCATAGAATATTGATATACTGGTATAAAAAGAATACTTTATTACCACATATTTACGATGTAGATGTCGCTGTCGTCCTCTGCTAGTATGCGAACCAAGTTACTTATCAAACCACTCACGTATTCGATTTTACTTATGTTTGACTGATTCAAACTATAGGACCTAAATTACAAATTCGGTAATACTTATGTCTATAAGAAATGGAAAATGAAAAGTAAAATAAGTATACCTACGTGTTTGTTTAAAGATGAAACATTTAATCTTAATATCCTTTTTATTATCTTACTTTACCAAACTCTACGAGCAAGTAATAATAATAATAATAATAAAAAATAAATTGCAGTCGTAAATTAAATGTAATCTTTTTTGGAACTTTTTGTGGAAAGGACCTAAAACTCTTCTACACTTACCAGATTTCCATCGTTATATCGTTTTTACCTCTTGTCTTTTATGGAGATTAAATTATGAGTATTTCATTACAGAAACACCTATAAGCTACATTAATTGGTTTATGAAAGTAATTTACTTCTTTTCACTTTTTTTAACGAGTTCAATGCTTAAGGGGATTTTCTGCACTAAAAGCAAACAGAGCGAAATAATTGAGTGACTTCATTTATTCCCCTTTGTTGAAGAGCAATTAAATTAGAAAAATCCTAACGATTTAATTACAAGTCGTTCGCCTCGGGATTGATCTGGAAGCATTCAAGGGTTGTAAATTCGCAACTAACAAGGGTAAATCGCTTTTTATTGAATATTAGAGGAAGAAATTCAAACTCGACGACTGAGGGTGATTTCTGATCTAAATAGAAATTGCGTTGTAAAGTTTGCTTACAACCACTCATGCAATGTTATCAACTGATATAGCCTAAAAACATGTTTGTGAATAACTTGAAAAGTTATCCATCGCTAACGTCAATTTTTATCCCTTAAATTTACTATCATTAAATTTACATAATGAGTACCTCTATAAAGCTGCCAAATTTGTGGTACGATTAACAGGTAAAGCCCCACAGAGAGGCTTGCAACATTTCCTTACACCTTAATACACTAAACTTATAGATATGGATTTTGCACAAGCCTCGTATGTAAATTATCTCGAGAAACATGCACGTAACATATTATAGCACTGGACGTATCGGACAGGTCGGTAATCAAAAAAGTTTCCAGCCTCGTCCTTTCAATACCAGTCAGCTAGCTAGCAGAATAGCATTGAATAGAAATTCCACCCTGGAAACTTTGCCGATAGAAATCGATAAGTAGAATAGTTTGTTGTACTTCTCCATTTCAATAGCGCTTCAGATTTCGAAATGTTTTTCATAATTAAAATCCAAAAATAGTTGAAGGAAGCGAGCCGTAGGGGTTCCATTAACGTGACCTGCAACCACATGCAGATGTAGGTAGTCGGATACTATCGATTTATAGCGCCTCTTTCATTAAGGCCAAACAAGACTTCTATGATTTCATTATAAATAGGTTCCGATTGATATCGGCCAGACCAGCCATTGAAACGTGCAAGCACATGCATTCATTATTTCTTAATGAGTCCTTTGAATCCAGACTCCAGGCACCAGGTGTAATTACATGTGGATCTAAAGGATTTTAACTCTTCTCTTTCAGGTGCCTCGTTATGGGCGTGTGGCCTTATTGGAATGTATTATAAGGAAACTCCATTTTTAGACGTGTTCCTGTTCTCTTCATTAATATCGGCTGTTGATCCTGTTGCCGTTTTAGCCGTATTCGAAGAAATTCATGTTAACGAAGTTTTGTACATAGTTGTTTTCGGTGAATCGTTACTGAACGACGCTGTTACTGTAAGTGGTTTACTTAGATTACTGAAACGTTTCCCCTGTTAAATTGTCACCCTTGTTTTCTCCCAGGTCGTACTGTATCACATGATGGAGGCTTACAATGTGATTGGCGGCGAAAATATTAAAGTAGCTGACATAGCTAGTGGAGTGGCTTCCTTCTTTGTGGTTGCGTTTGGCGGCACAATTATAGGTAAAGTTCCTGTTTTCTTCACCTTGTGTTTTATAAAACGTTTCATTTCGTTTCAGGTGTTATTTGGGGCTTCCTAACCGGCCTTATTACTCGATTCACAGACCATGTGCGAGTAATTGAGCCCATTTTCATATTCGTTATGGCCTACTTGGCTTACTTAAATGCCGAGATATTCCATATGAGCGGTATTTTAGCGTAAGTACCATATAACAGTGTTTGTTTATAATATTTTTATATTATGTTCCTGAATTTAGATTTAGGTGACTCAAGTGCATCCGAAGTAGAAAAATACTTAAGTTATTGCATATTGAAAATTCTTTGTATACTACTGGCATAGTAATTGAACAATGAAGATAAGATATTCAGTAGACGTACGGGAAGCGTGGTGAAGGATGTGTCCTCCTAGAATAAATTGTTTACTTTATTAAGACCTTTCTCTTAAGATATCGCTCACGTTACTAAAGTTTGGTTTGGGGTACATCTCTTATATAAAAGTCACCATTGTGACAATGGCATTGTCCAAGTAAAGAGTTTTCCAATAAGAGCGACGTATGTTTAAACTGTCATTGCTTAACATTTATTTTAGTCGTCTTTTAAGATTTGTGTTTATTAGGTTGTACCATTTAATCAGTGGTTCCAACAAAATGGTGCCGCCTTGCCGCACAGTTAGAGAAATAATTGACTTATTGCGCGAAAAGTTTGGGTGATCGTATTATTCAATGCCATTAAACCTCTTCTTATGGGTTTCTGTCAAGTCACAGGTTTTCGAGTTTTACTCCAAAATATAACCAATTACGAAAAAACCAATTCGAGGCGGTTCCTCTTGTGAACTATAAAATCTAATAAAAAATTCTAAGTAATAATGTTTTTAAATTTAAGACATTCGCTTTTGTGTGCACAATTAAAAAAAATTTAAATGAAATCTTAAGTAATTAAGAAATTCAAAATATTAATAAAACCAAGTATACTGAGATGGGATAAGTAAGATGCATTTCAACAATAAGAATATTACGTTTTTTAGTTATGCTAATTTTAAGCTCATCCCAAAATATCTATGGAAAAGCTAATTACTGTTTTATCTTTGCAGGATAACATTTTGTGGTATTACAATGAAGAACTATGTGGAATCGAATATTTCACAAAAATCTCACACAACTGTAAAATACGCATTAAAAATGTTGTCTAGTTCATCGGAGACGGTAATATTTATGTTCCTTGGTGTGGCTACCGTAAACAATCGTCATGAGTGGGATACTGCCTTCGTGCTCCTCACGATTTTATTCTGTTCTGTATATAGGATTTTAGGTGCTTGGAGAACTGTTCAAGATCATCTTCAGAATTTAACAAATTTCTCCAAATTTCAGGTGTTATAATTCTTACTTTTATGGCAAATAGGTTTAGATTACACAAATTGTCCAAAGTCGATCAATTTGTTATGTCTTATGGAGGTTAGTTAAAATATTTTATATAGATAGATAAACACATATTTTTAAAATCACTTTTTTCCAGGCCTTCGAGGTGCTGTTGCATTCGCACTAGTTTTACTAATTGACGAAAAAATGGAGCTGAAAAACCTGTTCGTGACAACGACTATTGCTGTTATATACTTCACTGTATTCCTCCAAGGTATCACAATTAAGCCTTTGGTGAAATTCTTAAATGTAAAACGCGCTGCAAAACGGAAGCCTACCATGAACGAAAGAATACACGAAAGGGTAAAACGTATAACATTGTGCTAAGCCGAACGACTAATTTCAAATTTCAGTTCATGGATCATCTTATGGCTGGGATTGAAGACATTGTTGGCAAGACTGGTAACTACAATGTTCGTGACAAGTTCAAAAGGTTCGATAATCGCTTCATTCGCCCACTTTTAATTAGAGATTTGAAAGTAAGTTTTCTTCACAAAAAAAAAAAATTCTTTTCCCCATCTTTAATCCTTTCCATTCACCAAAGAATGAACGTTTCGATGGAACATTCCATGGAAACCGCTACTTTAGTTCCCTCCCACGCCGATTTTTGGATCAAAAATATGAAGAACTTATCCTTAAAAACCAACAAACTCCCATCTTATCCCGCGAATCATCCCGCGCTAAATCCCCAACGATTGACTAAATATTTTATGACGAGAATAATGAATTATAGGGTGCTGAGCCCAAGATCATTGAAACTTACTCAAAGTTGACGATGAGGGACGCCATGGAGGTAATGAGACGAAATCCATCTACAATTGGCCAAATGTCCGGTACAGAATCGATGAGTGCGCTGTTCAGGAATTACACCGCTAACCTGGGTGGAAGGTGTGCCGCTTCTTTTTTCAACACCTGGTAAACGAATATCATTTAATCAGTGCATGCGAACGGACTATATATGTACATGCTAAAAGCGGTACAATTGGGCTAAGTGTTGCTTGCGATTTCATTGCTTTTACAATATTTTCTCTGGCTCTAGATCGGTAGCTATTATATGACGATAAGTAAATAACCGTAGACAAAATATAGTATAGTAGTTAAACTAACGAAATATGTAAGATAATTTGACTGAAAATATCTAATAGTGATATAATTAAAAACCTAACTGAGCTATTCAATTTGCAAGTGGGGAAAGTATATATTTTTATCATTCATTAAACAAAAACAAAGCTATAAACTATTTTTACAGATAATGGACTTGTCTCACCTATCACAACATAAGAGTGATAGGTTTTAAGATTTTTGCTTTCACCCTGTGTCCTAAGAGCTATGACTCTGTTAATACATATGTATATGTATTACTCGGACTTTAGGTCTGCCCTATCAAACAAAGCTCATTCGGAAAATAAGTAGAGTAGGGAAGATTTGTTGGAAAGGCCTGTATCACGAACAATAACGCGAGTCAATCACAGTAAAGATCCTCTCAAATGCATGAGGAAAGTGGAGGACCATGGTCAAGATGGGAATTGAACTTCTCAATCAAATCACATGAACTCAACTCTGGGAAATATACTGATTTTTATTGTTAAAAACAGTTACGAATAGGGAAATACGGATAGTAAAATAACATTAATATGCTCGTATGGTTTACAAAATGCACATTCCTTTTCAATCTAGATTTTAATTACATTTATTTGACATTTCATATTTTCAGTTTCATATGCCTTTTATGATTAGAAAGAATATATACAAAATAGAAAAAGGAAATTATATTATCTTCGGTAATAACCCTTTACATCTTCAATTTTTGCCTAAGTTAAAATTGGAGTAGACGGCAAAAGCAGATTACGGAAAAATATATAAAACTGACAAAATTTATGATAGTACTCGTATGCACACCAGTAATGAATGTTCTTTAATATTTTCGATTTTATTATAGGGAGAAATAAAATTTTATTTGAATTCAAATAGTTTAAACATTTTTTTAGGAGTATTATTTATAGTGTAGTCTAACCCGTAAATATGTGTCGAAAAACATGTCCTAACACGAACAGCCAGAGAAAATATTTGCAAAAACATCTGCCAAAATTTTGCGAAAATGCACTATGAAATTCGTTTACTAACGAATTAAAATTGTTTGAAATTTCGAAAAATCGAAATTTTATCTAAACATAAACATCATCAGACTTCTAGAAAGTTCTTTTTCTAACGTAACCAATACATACAAGCAGTAAATCTGTAAGTTCATAGTACCAACTTGAAAAGCATTAGTGTGAAAATATTTTGTATTTTGGCCTAGATTTTTGCGCATATCCTTTTTTTATATGTTTGCTTATTTTGCGGTAAGTAAATCTGATTTGTTAGAATTGGGAAAATAATGAAATAGTTCTGAAAATATTTTTTAAACTGCTTTTCGTGGCAGTGCTTAGATATTGCCATAGGAAAAGGAGTAATTATAGAATTAATTGTATTAATCAAACAACGGAAATAATATGGGTATTCACGCTTTGTTGCAAATGTATCTTGCACCCTTGCATCGAATGTTAAATTGCATATTTTCATAGTTGTTTCTATGGCAATCGATTGCTTTAGAAAATTCAACAAAGCGCGAATACCCCTAATAATTTGAAATTATTCCAAGTTGACAACGCTGGGGTGTATTCCACCCCTGTGTGCAGTCCTAGACTCGTGGAAGTATAAGGTTTAAGACTAGAGGGAATATTTTTACAAGCTTATTTAAAAGATAAGAAATTTGTTTGAAAAAGGTATTATGTTTCCTTACTTATAAAGGAACCGAAAATGATCATACTAAGAGAAACTTACAAATCTTTAATATATATGAGTGACGATGGTCGCTGATTAATCCCGTGGGTATAGAAAGGTTAAAATATTAATTTCAGAAACAATAGAAGGATTTATATTTTTTATTTTTATCAAACCACTATAACTTCTTCATTTTGTTATGATTCAAAATAGTGCTTTTATATAGTCAAATACTTAGCTTCTACACTGGTTTACTTGGAAAAAAAATAAAATGAATTAAAATAAATAAATATATTCTATGAATCTAGAATTAGTGTAGAAGAATATATAATACTTCGAAAGGAGTCTGATGAAGATCAGTCGTAAAAGTTACTTCAATTCAAATAACATTTTAGTCCTAGTTTTTCGAATCTGGAGACGTGCTCACGTAACCTAGACATGCACGAATTGGACTATAATCCTTCAAAGAAGGATCTCACTGATGCCAAAATTCATCATCTGCTTGCGGAAGAACTGAAGCCGTATAGAAGGGTGAGTTTGTTTGTTGTTTCATTTTCTCTAGAAGTATTTTAAAATTGTTGCAATGTATGGTAAATGTAACAAAAATCTTGTCCGTGGAAATATAATGTTTTTTGGTAATGGCCTTTTATATAATGTTAAAATGGTTAACGGTTTTACCATTTTGCCAATGTACGTAATTATTTACTAAACATAGTTATTGTACTTTGCTGAATATCTGAATAGGTGTTAATTTATATAGTATACCATAAGTATCCCAAAGTTTGTCTCAAGGACCCATACTCTATGTTTTATGTTTAAAGGAAATTCACATTGGATGAAAAATTACCAACGTAATATGAAAGCCATGTATCTGGATCAGTAAACCGTTTTGTAATACTTCTGTTAAGGTAAGAAGGTAATGATTTACTTCGTTAAAACAGAAGATACTTAAAATTTAAAAGCAATTAGTTGAATTCGAAAGTAGGAGCTAGTTTACAGATGTGTGGCCGTTAAGAGTCAAGGTTATCAGGATCTCTTATCCCTTATTACAATCCCATTAGTATGACAATTTATTATTGACGAATCGATAGCAGTATCCAATGACAGCCAAACTTATTGTTTTAAATTTGTTTATTCGAAAGTTATAAGCGGATAGTGGTAGTGGGGAGTACACAAAATTGTTGTCCTACAAAATAAATTTAAAATTTTAAAATTGAAAAGGGTCTCTGAAGGATTGGTTCTAATTGAAGCTTTCGATATGACAAAAAGGCTCCCAATACCACATAACTCCCAGTTCTTGCTGGTTATTCTTGTATATTCGTATATCAGTGCAAAAAGAAGTTTCTATATTAGCCTACCACATGCGCTTATATTAATTAAATTTCGCTCGTTGTATTTCGCAAAACGGTTATATATAATTTTGTTCAACCTGTCAAACAAGGACACCACAGCTTAGTTTGTTGGTGGTTTGATTGCGTTTAAACATGTCCAAACACTATTTACAGATGATTATTCCAATGTGTTTTGATCTATTAGCAAACGCGGCAGCCATCGTGCTGAAGACTCTTGCGTATGCAAATGTTCATGTTGTCAGATCTTGTAAATGCGATCATTTGGAATGTTTACAATGTAATTCATCATATATCCCGTTTTCTTTTCAAACGAAAAACATAGAGGTTTTTGAGCGATCTGAAAGTTTACCATCATTTATCGACATACGACCACGGTAAAATCTGCAGCCCATTTCTAAACAGTTGAAAGCGATTAAGAGTCGTCCAAACCAACTGCTTTCACTCGTGTTGGCGCTAAATATTTTAAAATCAAGTACTTTGTCAATACACGATGTTGCACTTATAAAATGTATATACTTTAAAAGATATTTTGATGCCGTGGATAGTTCCAATAAAAAGACCTGTAAGTGCAAAGAAAAATCGTTTTCCATTTGCCGTACATCGATCGTCAATACGCACGCATACGTAGCACGTCAATATGTACTATGAAGCTAGTGAATGCTAGAGCTAAACACTATCAGTGCTCATTAGATTCTTCACCAAACACACCTTAGTTTATTTTATTGTAGTTTAAAAACTTTAATGAACTATTCTAATAGATTACTTGACTCTTTCAGTTTATTTTTCTTGTTACTATATAATTTTGGGCAGCTGGTTGCTTTGGCATTTCAAAAAAGTTATATGTTAAGGAATATGTTATATTTGCGACATAAATGTAAGAGCTGTAGTTAGACAATTCCTATTACTCTTTAAAGACCTTCATTAAATAAAACTAAAATAGAATTCGAATAACATCCACAATGTTGGGTAAAATTATATAACTTGGTAATGTGATGAATGATACCAGTGACTAAAAAGATTTTTGTTACATAGAATCTGCAATTAGTATTAAGTGAATGGCTGAATGTGCGTAAAAGTATTGGTATAGTATTATATTTAGTCTTAACGAATACTCAAAACATCACACGTAGCATTTTCTTCTTGGTGTTGTGCGACTCCTTATTATTTGTATAACTTTATTTCTTCACAGTTTAAGTTTAATTTCGAACATTTCACTTAAAATTAAAAATAATTATATGTATTTCATGACCAAATTTCAACAAACTTCACGATCCAGGCATCCCTATCTACGGTACGATTATGATAATAAGTTTACTACTAAAAGAAATTGGTGTTCTCCTTCTGTTAATTAAATGTGTTATATTACAAACTATGCCTAGAATGTATAAAATATCATTTCTTACATACACAAAAGAACGTCTGCATGAAGTTAACATACATATATAGTATCACGTTTGATTAGTTAAACAAATTATAATTTGTACAAAACGTTTATTAGTTTTGTAAATATTGCGTAATCATTACGAAAGCTTTATTATGTTAGATGAGAAGGGATAGGAAAGCTTTATTATGTTAAATGAGAAGGAATACACCGTTTCATTTATCTTTTATATGAAAGAAGTAATGGAGGGCCGTTTTTATCAAGTGGATTACAAAAAACAAAAACACAGACGTAACTCATAATAAAAGCCTAGCTGCTTTCGTGCATCCATTCTTCCATTGAATTGCAAAAGTGTAGATGTTAAAAAAATCTTCAGTAGTTTCAACAGTGATTACACGTTTCAAATCTTAAACAAATATTTTGAACAAAAATGTGTACGAAAACCAATACTTTTCCTCTTGCTCTTTTTACTTCTGCAAATCTGGCGGACAATAGCAGAAATATTGCATGCAATCCATTCAAGTTTCAGTCGCCATATTGGGTCCGTCATCTTGAATTTCCAAATATCATTGGCAGATGCAAAATCACCGACCCCGACACCCCCCATATTTTCATTTACACGGAAATCCGCTTTGCGTGTAACTTCCACTGTATTTGTATAGATTTTCAAAACCATGATTTTCCATGTTTAGCCAAAGGCACCATAAATCCCATTTTTCTGAGTTTCCGAGATATGCAAACACGTTCCACAGTTGAAGAAAACGGTCCTCAATTTTACAATACAAACAATTATTGATTATTTATAATGTTCAGTATTCCATGCAGATAGTTAAACGTATATAACTGTTATATATCACTTTATACATTTTAGGTAGCATTTGATGTAATGGTGTGTTTGTAACTGTTCAAAGTTTAATGTTTCGCTTTCAGTTTTTAATAATATAATATCCTGAAATATTAACAATCACATTAATAAATTTTTTGTGGAAATCGTAATATGTGCAAAAAACAAAGATTTTTTTATAGAGTTGAAAATCACAGACCTCTCAAAATTATCCCTTAATTTTCAATGGTAGTAGGATAAACCTATTAAAAGTAAATATAACTAATGCATCAGTACTATTCCAGTACATTAAATTATGTTATTAAACTTTTTATTTTTTAAATTATTTAAATTTAATATCAGTAAAACAACAACTCAAATTGATTTCATACAGTTCCTACATGAATGAATTTATATTGCTTTAAATATAATATATAAAAAGTAACCGATGTAGATACATATAAATAAATGCATACCCTGAAAACTAATTCAACGTATAGTGACATAAAGGAACAGTTTACGATATTATGAGCAGTATATGTTACATACAACCCAACCCTAATAAATTCGACTTTTTGCAAGTCTTTTCCATTATAGTACTGTCAATAATAATAGTGCCAAAAAACGGTTACTTGTATAATATCTTTTGGGCCACAATATAAGCAACTCAATTATTTAAAAAAACAGTGCTATTTTTTATTATTTGTCTCAACAAAAATGTCTATCTAAGTATGTGCATATGTTATTCTGAGGATGTTTTCTGGATTGTTCCCTTCTAATGAACTTTTTTTAATACTTGGTATTGAGTACAACTTATAGCTAGAAACAATATTACAAAATTGTTCATTTCATAAGTGTCTCAAAAATTCGTAAAATTTATTAAAAATGATTTATACATTATACCATAAAAACGTTACTGTATATTCAAATTAAAATAATTATCAATTAATACCTTTGGATAAAATCGTTCATAATCTAATACATGAATTTTCTTATAACTTTTTGGTTTTATGATTTAATAGTTTTTCTAAATTTTTTTTTAATTTCTTTTAACACTGTAAACAAAAATAATGCACTTACGTGGTGAATTAAAAAGACCTAAACGCTTTCCGGCTTTAATGTGAATTTTGCTTTTCTAAATTTTTACTGCAGCTTTCATAATGTTTGTTTTCAACAATCGTAATGCATATGTATTTGATTATGTAATTAGAAAATCAGCACATACGCACATACTTATTTTTCACTCTATATGTGTGCTCTTCGCTAATTGTATGAATCTGCTCTATGTATTTCTTGAAATTCTTACCTTTGAAGGACATTTAAAAAAAAAAAAACTTTGTAATACAAGTTTTATTCTTCTAAAGTAGTTGACACATTTTTGCAAAGCATAAAATTCCACGATTTTCATTAGTCTTTAATTTTACAGCACCGCCGACTTAGTTATAGCAGGCACGCAGTAGATGATAGAGATTTGTCAACTCAGGTAAGTGTTCGAAATTGTGAAACATTATGAAAGTGTGATTTAATCATCGCAATACCGGACCTTTTTTTTATAACATCAATTTTGAATTTTTTATTTTATACCAGTATACCACACGAACATAAAAACACATTTTTTTTAGGTAGTCGAACTTTTAATATAGTCTAATCGTTTATGTTATTTGCATCCGCTTATAAATTATTTTCTATATGAATTAATAACCTGCCATTAAACGGTTACATCTATTTGAAATCTTGAAACATGTTCAACACAAACAATTTCTAAGAAATACCAGTTGCTGAATGTACACTATTTTGTGCAACAACACGAGAGAACGACGTACTATCTACCTACATGGCTAAATCTAGTAATTTTGTAAATAAAACGCAAGACAACACAAATTTGGCGAAAGCCCTTAATATACTCGTTGGGAAAACTTTCCTTCACTCAGCTTGTTAATCAGACTTACAATTTAAGACCAATTATTACCGTCACCTAAACACCGCTTTGTTGATTTGCGCATTAAAATATGCATGAGAATGAGAAGACGCGGCGTGGTATTTAAAAATGTAATTTATATATAGGATTGCATACATAGAAAAACTTTAATAAATTTTAATGACAGTTTAGAGTTAAATTTTAAATCGTTATGTAAAAAATTTTCTTCGGTATTGCGAAGGTTACAATGTGTGGCAATGTTAATTTTTGCTTCTTATGAATTATTTTATTTTTTAGGTCAATTATAAAATGCATATGAATATCAGACGAATGGTCAATGACAAAAGGCACCATAAGAGGAGCAAGCGAGGCGGTAATAAGGTATGTATTCCTGCAAAACAGCTACCTTTCTTCTTTAAGCCCAGTATGTAGATAAAGAGGAAGTTTCGTTCAGCTTTTGGGCATATCACGAAAAATAGTTGTGGAAAATAAAAGAGGAAACTTGAACAAAAGGCAGTCAAGGACTTTCTTTAGTGGTTTAATACATATGTTCATAATTTTGTGTTTCTTCAAACTCACTGTTCAAATCAGGCAATGGGCCCTATTACGGAAATTGGTCAACTTGACTAGCAAAAACAATATATTTCTTAGTATCGCATTGTCAGTTTTCGAAATGTGTCTTAGTTAGTCGACCAATGTCGATATCCATAATAAGGCCCAACATTTCAAAATTCCGTTGCGAAATAATTTTCTAGGCGAAGCAATTTACTGCTGGCTTCATCTTCATTTTCAGAAGGTAAATTCATATTATTTCATTCGAACGGCGTACTACCAATTACCAAACAAAATCACAAGAGAAAATTCCCGTATAATGTTCGCTTCTGATATTTTGTATAGCTTTCATACAGGTGAAACAAACTATTTGCTTGATCTCCATGCTGGGCTTTAGTGCTTACATTTCATTCTGTAAAAAACTGTTTTAAATTTAGGCTAGTTCTCGATAAATTTCAAGGTTAAATAAATTACGTAAATTGTTCTCTTTATATATACGCTTCAAGCAATACAGTGCATTTCTTTCTTTAATGGCCGCTGTGCTCTCATATATGTATTTTTAAGTATTACTCTTATTATGTCCATCACTAGAATCAAATCTTAACACATGAATAAAAAGTAAAAAAGTGTTATCAATGGTTAGGTAGCCGGGGCTAACTTTGAATAAAAAACAACAATTTTCAGTTGAGTTTAGACAGAGCTTATAGTATATACTTAGAGCAATTTGACTATTGTTACAACACAGCAGAGAGTAATTGCGTGGAATTTGTTTAGTAATTTTAATTTATTCCACCCATTCTGTAAACGTGGTTAGATGCTTTTATATATAGGTACATACATACATCTGTAGGTGAAAATTATGCAAGAAATCTCGTATACTTCGTTATATTGAAAAACATTTTTCAAAAAAAATTCTGAAACTCTAAAGAACAATCTGAACAATCACTGAAATGCATACCCGAAAGAAAAAGAATTTCATTTAAAAATCCAATACCCAAAAAATTATGCAAAACCAAACATTATTTTTAATTGCAGCAAGACGGTATGAAACAGAATCATGTATCATTCCATGATTTTCAGCAAAATGGATCGAACAAGCAGCTATCGAATGGTACGAAAAAGACTCAACTTCATTATCGCAAACTAATCAAAAAACATTCTCACAATTCACTTAACAAATATCGTAGATTAGAAATAGGTAATTAAATGCAACACGCCCGCATATAAGGATTGACGTTTTTTACATGAATATCATAAAATAAGTCCTGTTTTCAATCAAAGCGCAATTGTCGCACCTCATGGAGACTGTTTTGATAATTTTTGCCTCCTTCACTTTACTTGTCAAGCGCATGTTTATCTTTTCGTCCTTAATATTTTTTATGTTGTTTTCGTCGATACATAATTTCGGTCATTTTTTTAATCATACACTTTTTGAGTCCTTGTGGTATTCGTTTTAATTTCTTTGTTTTACATTAAACTTTTGGGTGAGGTGTTGGGAAGTTCCCATTAATGTGTTTATTTGAGGTGAAATTGTGAATCCATTTACACATATTAAGATTTGTTAATTTTGTGATTAATTCGTACCATTACTCCATTTTCATATACTCGTGGTTCAACATGTAAGGGAAACTCAATTTCACTTCACTCAGAAATTGTTCACGCAATTCGCAAATCATTTCATTCACAAGTGTTAAAATGTGTCCTAAAGTTTTTCATACATCGAAGCAAAAAAAATATTTTATCATCCCTTTGAATTTTGTAAAATAATCGTAAATTTCCGATTTCTACTATAAATAGCACGTTTCATCTAACGTGAAATCATTTTTTATGAGCTGTTATCCGCACTATTGTTTGTGTTATACAATTGATTTTCTAAATATGGAGCACTATTATCGTCTATAAATAATTGCTTACTTACTCCTACCAAAGTAAAAAATACTGGAAATAAAAGTACAAAAGTTTCGTCAATTGCGAAAACATTAACTAGGTTTGGTGATATTGCAATCAATCAGTGTATATACAGATTCTTAATAAATATTCTTCGTTCAATCAATTTCAATAAGATCGATGCATTAGTGTTTGAGAAATCGTGTCAACCGACTTCAAAAATACAGTTTTGAGAAAAAAAGCGATAAAGCCTGCTGCAGCTGCAATGTCCAGGGCATCCTTTTGCTCTTGCCTGATAAACACCTAGGGATTAGACAAAGAGATAGAAACAATAGCTTAGCAGCTGCCTCGCTCCCGACCGGCCGGTTCGAATGAGAGAAGTTTCCAAAAGCTCTCTCTCCTAGAACTTTACTCCGATTAACTTAAAACTTTGGATAAATATTCTTGATATCTTGTACCATTAGATAAAAAATTAAGAAAGCAGATTTTTTTAAATTTCAAAATCCATGTAGCCCCTTAAAAGAGATTTTGATTTTGATTGGGGGTAATTCTTTTTTATTAAATAAATTCCTCATGAAATATTATAAGCGGGACTGTTATTTGATGCTATTTCTTGTTCCATCTTTAAACCAACTATTTCAAATATTAATTTTTATTTAATATTATTACTATTATCACAAATCACCATTCTCGAAATCAGTGCAGTGCTTTGGTCTTACGCACAGACATAATCTTTTTTTATGTAGTCCTACCTATAAGTAATATCACACTGTTCATGACTACTATACTCTACTCATAACAACAAAGTATCTTCAAAGAGAAAAAATTATGTAACAACTACTATACTTACGCAACTACGCGATAACAGCTTTGACTGCATATGTACAATTACACAACGATAAACCTCATTTAGAAAATCAATTGTACGTCACGTACATGTTGAGAAAATTGGTAAAAAGGCACTCTCATGGAACATTATGCAATTTCTCACAAAAAAATCCTATAGATTACATTAACGAAGTCCTAAATGAATCGGCAGAAGATAATCCAAAATCATCAGGAAACGGACCTTCTAATGAGGATTGGGACGACGGACTCACCTTTACCGCCAAATCATCACGTAAGTCATTTTCATTTTCTTTGTCAAACAAAAAAAAATAAATAGGAAAAAAAAACATAAAAAACAGCAAACATTATGTAATCAAAATTCTCAAAAATATTTAAACGGATTTATTTCAAGTCTCTAAAGGAAACATAATTTTCTTTTCATATTATATACAATGTGTCTCCCCTGTGTGTGTGTCTATGATTTTTTTCCAGATTTTTATATTTGGTTTTGTTACCCCCTCCTCTTACATTACTTCTTGAAATTATTTTGTTTTGTTTTAACATCAAAAAGCGGAACAACTAATTTCATATAAATTGGTATTTAATGCACTTGAGACTGTACAGAAAATACATAAAATGCTTTAACCTCCACTTTGAGGACTTTGTGCTATTCCGGATTCGTATACTTCAAGATAATCAGCATGACATTACTTTGCACCTCGATTTTTTCATAAAATAAATCTTAATCGTTATCTCTGTGTGGAATGTCGTCTTCAATTGTGATAATTTCGGTGAGGGGATGGATGTGGTCATATATTTAATCAGATTTTTACTTTACTATTGGATTATTAATTTTGAGTTCAGATTTGTTACAATTTAATTTGGTTTTAAACTTATTTCATATTAACAGGGGAATACATAAAAGGACTAGAGCTTAATTTTGGTATTAAACATGCTACATTACTAATGGGAGAATAACGCATCATAATTAAAAGGAAAAATACCATAACGTGAATCAATGGTACAGAAAATTCAGCAAACCGAATGTCGACTAAATTTCCAATACTATAAAAAAAATATTTTGTGTTTCACTCCAGTTAGGACCATAGGGCTTCCATAAAGCCTTTCCACGTCAACGCTCCGTTTCTGTCCAAATTTATTGGGCTTCCATCTGTCGCTTATAAGGAAAGGCGCACTATGGGAGTGGAAGCGTGGATTTGAGTGGGATTCGACCATGGAACTTTTGTATTGGCAGTCTAGCATGCGACTGAGAGACTGTCTCAAATGAGACAGACAAAAACACAATTTTCGATTTCACCTTACGATTTCAATAAGGAAAAAATTGTAAATTTTTAATATTATAAATTAATCAACCAGGGTAATACAATTATAAAGGTATTTTATTCTTGTGTATAAAGTTGAAAGTTTTTGATATTCTGCAATGGTCGATAACTAGCGTTTCTAGATTTAAAAGTGTTGGGCGAATAAAATGGAAAGCGCACAACAGATAATGTAATTGAGAGACGTTCCCCAGAAATCAGACAGTCAGTAATTATATAGTGCAATCGATATTTATAAACGGTATTTATAATCATATCCCATATGGGTTTCAAAACTTAAAAACTTCTTGTGAACGAAACAAATATGTTTTTATCATTTTATCGGCAATATTTTATTCTTTGTTGTTAAACAGGTTTGAGGTTTGGCTGGCTCTTTTATGCCCACTCTGCCCATTATAAATATGTTTGCTCTAATGAATGTGTGACACTGTAATCCGAATAATTATTTTCAATTAATGCTCCAGAGTTCTATTACTACTTGATTTTCTGGAAATAGTGGAAATTACATTTTGAATCTTTGAACACTATTACTAAATTCTGACCAATATTTTCTTGTTACTTTATACCACTAATTTAATATAATAATTATTTACAGGACAAGTTGAATGTTTAATTAGTAAACCATTAAATGTAGAAAATAATTATTAATTATTTGACACCTTTAAATTAAATTACAAGTATGCATAGGACCATATCGAACTACGAATACAAATATTGCAAAGCACGCAATCGCACAGCATTCTTAATCTTTTATTTTATTATAATACTTCTAGAGATTTAGCGCGGAGATGGAAAACTTAAAATTTAGAAATTTAATTGTTTTGAGTGGTGTAAATCCAGTTTGAAAGAAAAAAAATAGATTTAATATCTTCTAGACGTTTTCATCTAACTAAAGTAAAGTTAATAGTAATGGATTGGTTGCTAAACAGGTAAAATGTCCTATTAAGATAATGTAATTTAGACAACAAACGATTCAAAAAAAACTCACAAAAAGGAAGCCAAAATATAGCGTGTTGAATATATATAAAGGTTGTCTCAAAAAGGACTTGAATTTTCGTCGGTCGAAAAAAAATACATGAGCAACATTTTTGTTTTTACTTGTTTTCGTTAATTATTCCTATTTTGAGATAATAATAGTGCAAATTGGAATTTCTGAGTTATTCCATCTTGTGTGAAATTTAATTACGAAACGGTTTCCTGTCTTCAATTTTTCTCTAAATTCAATAGTTCCCGAGTTATCTTGAAAAGAATTTAAAAAAACGATCGATATATGTTGGGTTCATTCACATTTTAATTTTTCGTTACTTTTCCACGACTTTTTCGACTGCTGCTTATAAAAATTGTCTTCCTTACCTTATGACAGAGAAGGCTTTAAAAAAACTAAAGGTCCTACATGAAACATCCAGTAAAGAGTTATTAATTAGAAAATCGAAGTAGCGCTCACAAAAATAATTCGGTCATCAAAATGATTTTTTTTTAATGTGAATAATTTCAATTTAGTTGATTATATTTTAGTTCCACCAAAAAGTGATTGTCTCCCCTTTTATTTATTTTTTCCTTCCCTTTATAATTTCTTCTTTAATTTTATTGAGTTGTCACTTCTTTTATTTTGTTCGTCAAAATTGATTAACAACTTGGTGAAGAAAGAAAATAATTGTTGTAAATAAATTTCCTTGTATCACACATCCAGCTGACTCGGATCGTGCAAATAATAATTCTCTAATTGCACATATACAAAATCTTCCCGGTTTCGATGCATCCAAGGCAAGAATTGTAAAAACCTATACATCAAGGGGCGGTAGCCCAGAAAAAATACCACCCGATGTAGGGCCCACAGCGGCCGAATTAATACTTCCATGGCGAAGAGATCGTTCCTACCAAAGTTTTGGTACGTGCAGAATGTTCGTTCTCGTTATAAAATAAAAAAAAAACAATGCAACATTACTAGATGCTCATTGCTCTTTAATTTTATTATGTTTAATAAAAAGTGAATAATATAGAAAAGTAAGGGCCTATGCATTACCCCGAGGCCTTGTACTTTCATGGTGTTAGTCAACTGTACACTCATTTAACTTTTTTGTTTGATGGACAGATCGCATTTGTTTTGCAGCAACTAGTTTCATTCATATTTATTTTCGATTGCTCTTCAGTGCGCTTGGCTTATCCAGCAGTTTTAGATGTTTTAAATTTTTTCAGATGACATAAGGAGCAAGTTTTGATTAGTGAGACTTGCCCGCGAACAAGTGCTATTAAACATGTAAATACATACCGAACACTGCCACCTCATTAATGGATGCAAATGGCTTGAGCACACCCCTCTTGTCCTACGACTTGGCGACAACCTTCTTTGAACTTTTGAACAATACCATCCCAATTAAGAAAGTCCCCACAAAAACTGATACAATTGGCTCTGCGAATTTTATTCCGATTGCATGCTGCATGCTTGTGCTTGCTCAATGCTGTGGTCCCAATTTTCGTCTATCGACTCAATGGCATGCTCTTCTCTGAAGTTATTTTTATAAATTATTTTTCAAAAAGGTTTATATAACAATTGACCATGATTTTTTATCCTTCTACAGTCGGTGAAACAGCTGTTATTCCTGAGGAAGACAAAGTCATGCCCGACTCGGATGGGGAGCGCCGGGTGGCTACACCTACTGCTACAGAATCTCAATTACCTTGGAAAAGGAACGAGGATGAAAGCGAGGATGGAGGTGCTATCCAACAAAATGAATTCCCTGCATGGGCTTCAAATAAGGAATATTTGGCGTACAATTCTCCAAGCGCAACTTTCTTAGGTAATTTCGGAAAAATACTCTCTCAAAACTTTTACTTCTTTATTTTGTTTATTTTATGTGTTTAGAATACTCAAATGCAGTTATAAATGTTAAAGGGGGTCAAGTAGTTTTAATATTTTCAATTTACTGAAATATTATGGGTATTCAGGCTTTGGTGCAAATAGGCCTTGCAACCTTGCATCGAGTGCAAAAATTCATATTTTCATAGTTGTTTCTATGCCAGCCGATGGTTTCATGCACTTTTGCACCATTTGCAATGATTCGAGCTCCATTTGCACCAAAGCCTGATTACCCCTATTGCTTGCTTTTATTTTAAAATTGTTATTCTGCTTTTTAAAGGCGTGCAATTGCCCAAATCAAGCATTTTACAGCGTGAGGTTACACGTTATCATGAAGCAAAGATACGTGAATCGCAATTTTTAATTTATGCTATTTTCATTTTTACAATTTTAGAGTTTTTAAACGCGATTGGTATTTTTTTTAAATGTTCTTTAACCAAATTTTTTTTATACATGATATCCTAAAAATCAACGCCAGCCCTACAAGAGCTGACGAGTCAGAATAAAAATATATACATACATATTTTTAGATATACTTTTTGTATACTGTATGTATGTATTGTACTGTGGCCAATGTGGAGGAGTGTTGAATTACTTTCAAATAAAAGACTGAAAATTTTGTATCTTTTCTATACAAATATTAAATTTATTTGTTACCATTAATGATGAAAGATAATGTCTACCAAAAGCTCTCTTTAACTGGCATAAATGCTCTTTCAGCCACATTCGTCATAACATTTTTTCAATCTCTCTTCAAATATCATCTTCCAATTGCAGAAATGTGGTTGATTTGTTACAGCAGACCTTTTCCTTTAAGTAGGTAAGCCTACAGAAAGAAATCAAGATAAGGAAAATTAGATGAGTGTGGCGGTAAAACCGAAAGAAAAAGCATCTTTGAGAATATTCATCTTCAATCCAGCTGTATTACATGTGGGGTTGTCCTGTTACAATTACAGCCATTTATTTTGAAAGTGAAATAATTTTTAAATATTTTTCAAGATAATACACCCTATTAATAAATATATTGATCGCATTTGTCTTTTGTTGTTTTCGAAACAGCATATCATATAAGCGATAAAGATTTTTTTATAATTTTCGGAATGATTAGTAAAACTTTTAGACATCTAGTTAATTTCAATTGCTTATACGCTTGCTACAATTTTATCTCCAACACAAACAGAGTCTAAAACGAAACATATGTTTTGCAATTTCTCAGCTTTTTAAAATTGAAACAGCTAATACCTATATTTCTCTTACTCATATATCACAAGAATTTTTACACTCCGACATCTGAGCATTTATAACTGCATTTTATTTTTGTTAAGTTAGAAACTTAAAGAAATTACAAAAAAAAAATAAAATTGGGACATTGTTACAAACAAACAAATAAAATTTTGTTTTGTGTTTTGTAAAACCCCCATTGAATCATTCATTGAATTGCTGCAATATCTACAATTATTTGAAGCTAATGTTAAAGAGATGCATTGTTTTGAACAAAAGATTTTTTCAAGTGATCCTACTAACTTACATTGAGTAGTATAACAAAGCATGATAAGCGGTATTTACTAATAATTGATGAATAAGAAAATTTATACAAGTTGTGTAAAATATTCCAGTGTATGTACATATATCTGGGATTAGTTCCCATTATTCATTTGACGAAAGTAGTTTTAGAAAATTTTGTTTTGAAAAAATTTGTTTTTACATGTACAATTAAGGACGATTTTTTGAAATGCCACGTAATACTGTGAAATTATTCGCACCATTTTGAACCAAAAGCTAAATACTATCAAAGCTACAGTTAAATTAAGTGCCTAGTCAATGGAGTTACTCCACAAAATATCAACTCTTCACAATGTTTGTTTGAACACGCAATGAAAAGAGGATAGTTTTGCAATAAATTAATTTCCAAATTGGTCCGTTATTAATACACCGGTTCTGTTAAAAATATTTAAACTGCGTACAAAATTTAGATAGAAAATTGATTAAGTAAATTTTAATGGAGTATTTTACACCGCACCAAAACATTAAATTTGATAAAAGTAATAATATGCAATGTTATATAAAAGTAGTACGTAGACAGTTAACATAAATTGATTTTGGGAGTGAACTAGGACGTGTTTTGCAACATTTCACTACAGCAGTAATTAATTTTTTGCGGCATTTACATATTCGTATTTTAAATAGAATTTTTATTATTAAACAACTAGGCTGCAATATTATCGTTGAGAAATAGCACAGGCCAATTAAATTCATATACAGGGTGGCCGGAAGATGGACGTTAAAAAGAAAAAAACAGGTCCTATGTGTCATGGGGTATTCGAATTACCCCCATGTATGTTCCGCGATTTTGCACGGTTTTCAAGTTATGAATTTTTTTATGAAGTTTTTAGAATTTTCGACTTGACCATATTAAAAAAAATCTAAAAAAAAAAAGTACTAGACTTTGCTGATATTTTTTTTGTAACTAAATCGTCATGAATTGTACTTTTATACGTAAAATAACCAGCAATAGAGAAATAATAATAATAATAAAATTACGTTACGTTGATGACCTTTATCGAGTTCTCATGGTCTTGCTCTTGCACGATAATATCCATGTTAACATTGCCTAGGCTCCATAAAAAATAATATTAATGAAGAATTGTTACATATATGCTATGTTATGTAAATGCTGCCTGTGAATATAATTGTTAGTTGTTGCTGTAATAATAACTCCCAAAACAAATGAAATTATTGTAGAATTAGTTCTTAATCGTTAATTCAATTGGCATAAACCGTTGTATAGTAGAATAGACTTTTGCACCTCTTTACATAAATGTTGATCTCTCAACAGTTGTATGCTAGCACATTAAGAGTATTTATGAATGCAACGTTGCAAACACTTCAAAAGCTGGTTTGCACATAAATGCTTACTATATAAAACAAAATTAGTTGCTTGCACAAATTTTTAAATTTCAATTTTTTTTTTGTTTTTTTTTCTCTACCTCATGTATGTTCTATGTATGGCGCCCATCCTCCTGCCAAATAACTTCCACACTGCTACTACATGCAATCACAAAAAAAAAATTATCATCGGATTTAACACAAAACAAATGGGAAATTTTATAAATATAAACAAAATCAAAAAACAAAAAACAAAACAAAAAAACTAGGTGGACTTTCGAAACCTAAACAGGCTAAGTCTGTAATAGGTTTATTCCGACGGGAAAGTTCCGGATCTGGATCAGTAATAGGAGCGCTTGGTGTAAACGATATTCTTGGATCTGATCCAGCCCTTACACCAACGGCGGGATCAAATGCTGCTGGACAGCAGGGGTCTGTAACACCTATTGGACGTAGTTCAGAGAAACGTTCAGCATCTATTACCAGCGTGGGTGTGAGTGAGGGTCATTCAGGTCCATTCCCAATTACGGCAAGTCATCGTCGTAATACAAGAAGAGGCTCTATGCTGGAATTGAGCGGGTGAGTTTTTCACAATACAAACATTTTTTGCTTTTTCTTTTATGTAAATTAAGTGTTGAACAGCATGAGTTGCTTTATGCCTTAATCCATTCGTTGTATGTAAAATTGAGTGGTTTTTTAGAAAAATAAAAATATGCATTTCGAATAATTGCAAACAATATGGCTGGTTTTAGTAATAAAATTAACATGTAGCAAGTTACATATTGTTTATATATAAAGATATTTTATTTTCCGCAAAATTTTATATCCCATTATTTTAAGCCTTAGATCCCTATTATCAATAACCGGTCATAAGTCACAATCGAATCAGAAGAGTGCTGTAAGTAATGATTAACCTTACGACTTCTGGCGGCTTACAATGCTCAAATTAGGGGTTTTAGATTATGACAGTAAAATTCGCCATTATTTAAGGACTTCTGGAAGGCGCCCGGCATGTGGCATTTCCCTGACGATTGTTGCTATCAAATAGTGCGGCGTTCAATGGACAAAAATAAAAAACATCTACGCATATTTTAATTCCAGCGTCAATTTATCGCCAACGTTTCGGTGGAATTTTCCCACCATCTTCAGGGCCTAACGAGATTCCCGGTTCGTTGCAAATTTATTAAATGAGATATGTAGTACTTATATATTTTGTGATATATGTATATGTATACATATTGTGTAATCTGTCTACTTTTGTTTGATGTTCTTTAAAATTGAGTCTAATTTCTAAACTATTAAATTCTTGGTTGTAGTCTTTAATTGGGACTTTCAATGGAAATTTTTATAAACAATTTAGAAAAAACTATATCTCGTACAAACATTCTAAAATTCTTAAAAGATCTTAATATGTTTTTAGGTTATAATGGTATTATCAACGACAAAATATTGATATCTCAAACATGTTACAAGATATTGTATCTTGTTACTATATGTTTACGGAACCCAACGCATCGAGATAACATGGTAGTAATAATTTGTGTTCAGAAAAATACTAAAACTAGGCCTTATTTTTTATTTGTTTAGTCCGTTATGATAATTACAAAAAAAACCTAAATGAACTTTTTTTTAGTCCTTTGTTTGCTAAAAATTATTCGAAATATGCACTTAGAAGCAAAATTCATAAGTTAAATTGAAGTATTAAATTTAAGTAATACAAATAATTGATAAAAAGTATTTAAAAGCATGAGGTAACTTACATGTATACAAAATTTGAGTTTAAGCTTTTTTAATTAATAAACAAACAAAGTCACACTTCTTACATCACACAAGGGAAACACATTCAAGCCATGACTGTGCTCGTTTGCTACTGCTGTAATATACCTAAGCATTTTTTTATTTTACAATAAGAAGTGATCTTGTTTGTTGTGTTTTCCAGTTTGCAGATTAAATTGCTTTTCTTTGGTATGTTAATATGCCTGTATTAACAATTTGATTACAGATTCTCTTCATAACTTTTTTATAACTCTTGTTTTTAAAAATATTTCTAATAATTTCTAACTTTTTGCGTTTTATATGAAAATACACAAAGAATGCAAAGGCGCAAATCTCTCTAACAGAAAAAGTATTCTTTTTTATCAACGACTGACTGGATTCGTTGTGCAATGACTGTATAAAATTAAATTTTATATAGGTAATAATGTTATTATTAAAAAATTGCTTTCATTAAGATGTCACAAAACTGAAGCAATTCCACGATCATGTAACACTGCGATTAATCACTGCATTCTTTGTGCACAATTCATTAGCACCTTGTGCACGTTATTCGTCTCATATTAATGTTTGGTGGGTATTTTGCTTTTATTTAAAATCTAGCTTTCACTTTTTGTATGTAGTTTGACGTCTCTATGAAAATTTACTTAAATGAAAATATATGAAATTGAGCCTGCGTATACCTCGAAGTTGTTGGGATTGGTTAGATGCAATTTAAATAATTCATACAAATAAAATATTTCCTAATTCCAAAATGTACACCTAAAAGCGATTAACTCAACCAAAACTCAAAACTTATAAATATTGTAAACGTCATAAAACGTTGTATTGTAAATAGTAAAACCTTAAGGCGTGTTCGTCTCTCAAATCCCAAATAGATTTACAAACTTTAGATTCAGAACAAGGGCACTGTGTTCCTAAAAAACGTGAATGGCACATAAATAAATTATTTTCAATTTTTTTTATTAAGGTAACAAACCTGATTGTAGATTTCACTTCGTTTTAAGGTTTTACTGCAATGCCCATTGAGAGCTTTTTCATAAATTTTGTGACAAAATTAAAAACAAAATTTTTCTCCACAAGTTATTTGATATTTATTTCCCACTGCTTTCGTCAGTTTTTGTCTTTATTGTTTTATTTGTCTGATTGTATGCAGCTAAGTTTTGTGATGAGATGAATAATAAATCTGGTGTTCCTCAGGGCAGCCAGATCGGACCACTTCTTTTTAGCGTTCACATTGTGCCATATTGAAGTCGACAGCTTTAAGTTTAAGACTTTAAGATACAGAACAATGATATCAATCATTCCTACTATAACAATCTCTGTATACTCTCCAAAGAACTTTATATTTTTTGTTCATTAGGAACCCCACAACTGACACCACTGTGCTTTATCGAATTAATTTTTGCAAAATAAGAAGTTTACTCTTGCGCCCTAAACCAGTACTTCTTCAATGATCATACTTAACAATTAGCGAAATGTTCACTGTAAATCTCCATTGATTTCTTTAGACATATGTATAACCTTCTTTCCTATTTCAATCTAGCCAAAATAGAAGGCTAAACATGCTTTATTTAACGGTTTATTTCAATATAGAAAGATTATTCAATGATGGCTTGTGTGATGAATCACTTATAACTGTCGGTGTTGTACACTTTAGGGTAGATAGTTTAGAACTTTTAAATTTTTTATGAAGATCGCAATTTTGTATGTTCTGCTATTTAAAAAAAAATGCTTACTTTTTGCTGTCTCAAACCATATCATTGAAATTTGAAAGACGGATCCTAGAAGTGTCCAATGCCCATGCATCGTGTGCATCAATTTTCTACTTAACTCAGCTTTCTCTCTAACTCTCTAAAAAAAAACGAAAAAGACTTCTAACGCTTATTAACAAAACTTTGACAAAGTTATTAATCACAGCAGCTTTGCGCATCAACGCATCAACTTAAAATACATCGCTGTGTTTCCCTACAGCACACGTCAACAATGAAATAATAAACACGAACAAAAATTAAGCAAACATTATTTGCTGATTGTCTATCCATGACAGAGGTCCTTCTTTTTTTCATAATTTTTACTGACTTATAACTTATCGGTGTTATTTTATGATTTTTGTATATTTCACAGACTACTTGTAAAGGGACGTCGGCCAAGTAATATTTTGCCCTTTAACCCGCCTAGCCCCAAATAAAAATAGTTGGAAATGATTAATCAAAACCGTTTACTCTAAAACCTAATGTTTGTACCTTTTGGATATAATTAACTGCACTTTTTATGCAACTAATGGATGTTTTTAATTAACATATTCCTGCTTCTAATAGATAAACTGCCCCCTGTATAATTGCGTTTATTTTTAAAACTAGTTCTAAGGCATGTTTTAGTTTTAAATGTTTTTATAATTTGCTCAAATATGTTCAGGCTACTTTAAAATATAACTTTAAGTATTTAACCTGCTTGAAAAAAAAGTATTCCAGCAAGCTTTAATCGGAGTTTCACAAGTTATCAACTTCTTTTAATTTGTAAAGAATACACCTTTTGCCTATAAAGATATAAATTCTTTAACTAACACAATTCGTTGCGCAAATGCGAAGTTATAAATTACTAACCACTTCCACCTGTTCTGCGAAGGTGTTCAGTGTGCCATTTCTTCATATAAAATTTTATTTATCATAACACAATTTTTTAGTGCACCTTGCCCAGATGACCCAATGCAGTGTAATAATGTTCACACGAGCATTACACAAAGTAATTAAAATTGGCAGCGTACTGCTTCCAAAGATAAACCAGAGAAGAAGATTTTATTGTAGTCCTAAACCAAACATTTTTTGGGTTTCATTATTCGAGAAAAGACATCTTTAGATTGGTTAGCTGAAGTATTTCTCTTAATACAAGTTTGTCTGCAAAATTAACGGTATGTAACTTGATTAAAGAAAATTGTAAGCATAGTATAGGCAGCAGCTTTCGCTTTTTGTCATGTGTACAAGATTATGTGCGTGCAGTGTAAAGCTTTTATAATATGTATTTTCACATTTCAGAAATTTAAAACAGTGAAGGATTTCGTGAGATTAGGGACACGGTAGTTTCTTTTGTATACTAATTAAATTTTTTTTTATTTAATACGTGCTTATTGCGTACTTTATGTGTATCGAATCACTTAAATTGAGTATGTGAGTATTAATAGAGTAAGAAACATTTTTGAGACAACTTATATGGCCCTTATCACTCTACTCGAAGGCAGACAAATTGGGTATCATTCAGGGATTGTGTCCTTTTCGTACTTCTGTATTTCATCTTTTTCTAGTTCAATTCTTAATTTTTATATATCGTTAATACTATAATACGATTTGAATGACTTTTTTTAAATATCAGAAATATAAAATATTGAAACCTTTGAAAATTAACGATCAATTTATTTATTTATTCAATTAAATTATTAAATGGTTACGGAGACGCATTTCTGGCAATACTGACAGGTCTCATACAGAAATGGTATTTCTAGAAGCTCACTGCGGTAAAAGAACACAATAAACTACCAAAGCCAGGCAGATAGTTCTGGAAGCACTACTGCACGAAAGCACATTAGATTTTAGAAGCAAAACTATGTTCTAGAAACCTTTGTGCTATGGAGCTTCCTCGCAAAGAAGATTCTCGAAGCTTTAAATATTTAAATAGCGAGTCTTTGCTGAACAGAAAGATAGTATGATTTTTTACGAGAAAGTAATGCGCGACTTTTTAAACCTGAGCCGATCTCAACAGTGCAGCCGCTGGTATATTTTGTATGAAGCGTGAACTAACGAGATTGGCCTGGTTCGTCTCGATTGAAACACTCCAAATATTTTTTGATACTTGCCTCACTTGATTTTTAGGAAGGTCAAGAATTTCAGTAGTTTCATACTACAACAAGTGTTTGATACCCTTTCGGAATAAAATAGACTCAAAAACGTTCACACTTTTTTAATCAGACATGTACATATATGTATGCGGGGACTGATGAGCATGTCGTTACAATTTCACAATATATTAACGTAAGGTATAAGCTGAGTAATAAATAAAAAAATAATATTTGAATTTTGACAATCCGTGGCGTGATACTAAATTTAAATTTTTCAATTGAGTAGGAAATTACATTGTCATCATACACTTTATTATTATTACAATAAGTCTTCACACAGAAATTAATACTTTCCAATTGCATAAAATCTATCTAAGAAAATTAGAAGCCAAAAGTTAAGTAGAATAAAAGATGTAAAGACATGTTGGATAAGAACAGTTAAGTTTATCAAAGACAGCTTGTCTATCTATCGGTCTATCGGATTTCTTTGAAGTGGGATTATTGGAGAGTTGTGTACATATCATTTTCAAATATTTACTAATATTTATAGACAGAAAATTAGAAGCACACCAGTCTTCAAGTATGAATGGGTCGTGATGGAGGATATAACAGTCTGCTTTGCAGTTGATCGCTCGTAAGAGATTGAGGTCGTCAATATATAAAATACAGCCAGAAGTAAAAGTCATGGTCAAGTCATTGACAAGAAAGAGAAATAATAGCGGACCAAGAATAGAACCTTGTGGAACACTAGACAACAAGTGACAAACTCAAAGGACGAACAATCTGAAAACACAACATGCATCCTTAGGTCGGGCCGGATAGATAGGTTAAGTTGATGCATGGATTCTTGGATGTGCTTGCCCAGTTGCGGACCAAAAAAAGCGACATATGCGACTATTGATGAAAATTTGTGCATGCAAATTGCGAAATCGAGACATTTTTTTACACGTAGAATACAATTTAAGAGGAACACCACTGAGAAGGTCTAACCAATACATATTTTAAATAGCTTCAAGAATATGTAAAATAAAAATTATGGTAAACCAGAAACAACAAATTCATAGCATAAATAATAAGAGCTGATAGAGCGCATACTACGCTTTACTTAAACTTTCAATCCAGCTTTTCTCAAAACAAACTCGAGCAATAATACTCCGATTACAAACATTTTTTGTAAAGTAGTAGTAGTCGTAGCCATTTTTTTTGTGTTTTCAAAATTACTTTTTTTTCAAGCACCTTTATTAGAAAATTGTTTGTTTCGTACATAAAACTCGTTGCCGTTTTCTAACGATTTAAGGAAAATGGCTATGCTTAACTACATTTATGAGTTTTAGGAAAAACACACGCTACCGCCGCGTCATACGCGATTCGATCTCCATGTTGTATTTAATATCCCTGTAAATATTGGCTATTGGCTGTAAATATACATACCTATCCCATAATCCATACAAACAGGTAGGTACATATGTATATCACATATATTATGTACACACATTAAATTAAGTTATGGAAAAAAAATCACAAAGAAACTAACTCCTAACAGTGGCGTTTCCCATTCAAGCTTTTTTCCATCATCCTATAAATAACAGTAAATGAAGCACTTTAGATAAGTACTCTCAAAACACAACTTGACATTGTTATTTAGTACTCTCATTTGGTGAATTGCTCAGAGGGAATTTCGAAATACATAGAAGATATTCCGCAAATCTCCTGTCTACTATTTTGATGTTATTTTTATCACAAAATTGTATATATGGTACCTACGATTTTGTACACCATAAAATCTGTTTGCCATTAAACTTTGCCCTTCATACTATCCTATCATCCGTGTCTGTTATTAATCCGTACATAATAAGAAGTAGGGCGAAAATGTTCGATAAAATAGACAGACAATGTCGAGAAATTGCATGACGAATTAAAACTAAATTAAAAGAAGTTGATCACATTTGAATTCTGAAGTGATGCTATATGATGATATTAGGATTAAAACGCAAGTTTGCATTTAAAGAAGAGCTTATTGCGGTTGTGGTAAAAGTACTTGCTAAGTTGAATGTGCATGCCACAAAAGAACGTAGCGTACGAAGACATCGCTTACTTTCAGTTTGCTACTATTGCATGTTAAACTACTTTTATGATGAGAATAAAGAATTACGACTCACCGTAGAAATTTTTTATTTCCTATTTCAAATTTATGTATTGTACTGTTTTTGAAGCGAAATTGGCAAAGAGACTAAAACTAAATTTTGATTGTGTATTGAAAACGAATAGAAACATTATCCCTGAGGAAAACGGTCATTCCAAATCATTGTGTGAGCAAGACGAATGGAACAGCGGACCTCCAGCAGGCACAGGTCCAATAACGGGCGCCAGTAGCATAGGTGAAAAGATAACTCGTGATGGTGGTACTGAGCCCTTGCTGCCAAAATCAACCCCAAAAGCACAGATTCGTCGAGGAAACTCAAGCCAGGCAACCACAGCACTGCTGTCTTCCTCGCTGTCCACCTCTGACTCGGACGATGACGAAGAGGAGGACTTTGATGTCTACGACGATGACCACATCGTCAACACAAGCATTACCAACCGAAGGAGCGGCAGCCGAGATCAAAACAGCGAGCGCATTTGAGAACGAAGGGAACAATTGCTGACGATGCGGATAGGCAATTCTTTTAGGTATAAACTTTTAATTTAGTTAAGAGTGAGACAAGTGCGACGCCCTGGCGGCAAGCCATTTCTAAACTAGAAAAAGTACGAATGTGTTCCACACCGAAAAACTACCAAATACCATGTACGTGTAAGCTGTGACCAGAGATGATGTCGAGAGTGTCTGACGCGAGTGCATCCAAAAGAATAAGCATTAAATTTATTTTTGTATTGACTAACTCAATTACAAGGAAGTAAACTAAATCACACAAACTAGGACGTAATTTTATAGGAAATGAATAGTGTAAAGCAGCAAGGAGTAGCCTTCTACATAGCCACCCCAAGGAGTTTTGTTAAATTTTAACTAGCTCTAGGCCAGACAACTTAAGGTTCAATTTTTGCATTTTTAAGTTTATAGACGAAGCATAAGAGCAAAAAAAGTAAGCAAGAAGTGAGTTGTTAGACCAACTCGTTACCTACTGCAAGTTCTGTAGTGCTGAAGGCTTTTAGTGTAATATTAGGAAAATTCATGGAACTCTGGGCGATATCTGCTACCTCTGCAGGCCTTTTTTGAGTATTAAAATTCTATTTACTTCTTTTCCATTTATAGGTAAAACCTATTTCGTTTTTCTACAATTGTTTTTATATTTATTAGTTGTAAGCCTATTTTAAGTACTGTCGCAATCGACCGAGTTACAAACATCAAAAATTGCTTTTCGAGAGAGTATGCTTGTCTTTGTTTGTTAAAATCTTAAGACATTACATAAGGCATAGACATAGAACAAAAATAATTATTTATTTAAAAAAAACAGTATTTTTGTTTATATGCAGTCACTGCATGCTGTACTTAAGAAGTACTTAAAAAAAATTCAATTATAGTAACTTCACCTCAAGTCGTCGAAGCACTTTGGGATATGGAGAACTACACACAACACATAATTAACTTACCCACTAAGATTAGAATAATTATAATACTGGAGTGAGGCAGCTATAATGAAGCATACACTCTTTGTTCGAAAATGGAAATTCGTAAAAGACAATACGAACGCAGTAAATAAAAAATAAAAATAAATAAGAACAGATAACACTCGGCATTTCTTTGTATTTGTAACTCTGTTGAAAAACTATTTTTTACATAATTGCAAAAATATCCAATGGAATAAATAGGAGACAATAACTATTTAGAAACAAGTTTTTATGTTTCAGAAAAATAATTTGCCTTCATACTTATGTTCCCACATTGTAAATAATTTCAGGTCTAAAACGGATAGCTGTAAGTAAAACCTTAAAAAAAAACACAAATTGTTCATAGTATTTAAACAAATGCTTAAATCGTTTATTTAAAAAAAAGGTAAATTAATAAAAAAAAAATGCTTCAAATAAAAGAGCTTTACAAAATGATGAGGTTTTTTATGTGTCTAAGAATGATTGTCGGCAACATTAAATCTATTGGGATCGCTTTATTACTTACAGGTTTGTCATATACATATTCTGAGAATGCCGTTATTCATGTTGTTGATTTCTTTGCTTGAAATTTTGGGTGAATGAAAAGTTAGTAGTTACTGATAAATCACTAACGCTATGGAAGTTGATCGTGAGTAAATTTTGCAATTGCATTATAGTGGGAAGAAAAATCGATGTGTACAACAGATTAGTAGAACGGATTTTGTAACAATTTAGAGTTACTGGCAGTATTGAAAAATAATAACTTTTTAAAAAAAAAACAAACCGACTTCAAAAATATAAACTAAAGAACTAAAAAGTTCAAAATAATTGTTTTTGAAGTCGGTGTCAAACCGTATAATATGCGTCGGCGCAGTGCTATTTCGAGTAGCTTGCGGGACACGAGGGATGAAAGTGGTGGTGTGGGCAGCCCGAACCAATTATAATTCAATTTACAGATTTACCCATATCGGTAGATCCAAGAAACTCTTAACTATGTACATAATTAAACAGAACTCAAAAATATTTTTCATACTAGGAATAAAGTCGAATAAATGCTGGAAATAATAAATAATGTAAATTAATGACTGTTAGCAAACTAGTCGTGAAGTGCAGACTTCATGAAGAACACTATCTCCGGCCGGTTATGAATTACACGTGCTGGTGTATGAAAGGTCTTTCTAGCTCAAAATGATTATATACCTGCCGGCCGCCAATGGCTACATGCTACCGCGGAGAGGTGAGTTCAATGGTCTTTTTATTAAATTTGCTTAATTTATTATCACGATTGCTGCGGAAAAAGAGTGAAAGGAAGTGGTGGAAATGAAACTGAACAGTAGGTTAATTAACAGGACTGCCGTAAATCTTGTCATGTGTACGATTTGATTTAACACGATTTTTCCTTAAAGGGGTCATCCAGTCTCAGTATCGGCCATTTTTAATAATTGCACAATCTCTCCAAGAGATGACAAACTATCAATTATCGGAAGGTAAAAAGTACTCTTCGTCGAAAGTAACTTGGACTTTTGTTGTAAAAGTGGAGTTTCTTGTTTCGTTACGCAAGCTACAGAAAAAAGTGTAACTGGCATACTGCCAGCAAATGCGCGAACATCCAAGAATTAGGTAATAGTGTCAGCGGCGGGTTTTGCCACTAAATCAACTTGTCGAACTGCTGCGTGCGTAGAAAGATACTTTGTTTTTCACTTTATCTATCGAAAAATAACTCGTAGAGAATTGTAAACACGTCTAAAGTTAATTTCCATAAATTATTGATAGTAGTAATGTTTGCATCTGGTGAAATATTCGAATACTCCCGGTAGAAATGGCCGAGGAAACAAGAATGAAAATGTTCATATTAGTGGAACTGCGCCGTAAATTGAAACTGTTAAATGATAAATACAAAAAAAACTTACATTCTATTTTTAAGCGTTTAGAGCTCTGCGTAACTTTTTAATATGCAAATTATTCTTAGTTACAAGTAAGAAATAACCTGGTGTCGGTTCGGCGAAATGTTGTTATTATATATATATCCGGTGTAGGTACCACTTACTTTGCTCTTTACAGTGGATTGGATAGTGTAAGTGGTGATTTGAGGCTAAATTACTAACAAATCCACTGCTTTCTCACCTTGTACGAAAAATCTGATTTTTTCTAGCAAAGCCTTGGCCAATGAGCCAGCCATGCACAAACAAATTAAAAGAAGGCAAAATCTTGCCGAATAACCGTAAAGGACCGTGGAAGTCATCCAAAGGTGAATAATGGTATTATGTACATAGTATATGCGCAAATCTGATCTATGGCTACTACACTGGCCTTGGGGTTCTATCACGCATAAAGTCTTCATCGAATGGTGTACTGGCGTAAGCGAAACTTGTTGGCATAGAAATTCTAAAAAGGTAGAGAGCCGTAACTGTGATAACTTAATGCTAGTGGTTTTAGCAATTACCGCAAAATCTGACATACTATGCAAGTAAATTGAAAGGTCAAAAGCTGCATTCTATTGTAGATCGTAAATTACCAAGCCATGCGTTGCATCATCGCTCATCTCTAATACGCGGCTGTTCACCTATAATAGGTAACTCTCGGGCACTATAAAAATAATAATAAGAAAAAACTTGAGTAATTAAGACAACAGTTGGATAACACCTTCGGGGAGCAGTGTGCTCATCAGCAAATAGCAATAGCGCAACACCGCTTATTGTGGAGAAAACCACAAGACGAGTAGTCATTTTCACCGGCTGGGTGTCATCGAAATGCAGGTGGCACACCGTGGCTGCCTTAGAAAGAGGCGATTAGCATAATTTCGCGTACGCCATCGCTTAATATGCGAGGGAAAAATAAAGGCCTAACAAAAAAAATTAGCATTATGAAAATATAGCCCCCAATACGAATCGAGGGACCCTCGGTGAAAGTTACTGGTGGACTTGGATCAGTTCTTCACCGATCGATGCACACTCGAAGAACAATCTTCGAAAAACGGCACAATCGCAGGTCATATTCACATGATCGTCGCGGCGGCTACGCGCGCATATTACGTAAAACCTGAATAAATTGTTGTCTGCAGTAAGTGGCGGGTGCATTGCCGGAGTATCTTGCGGATAATTGTTGTCGTGGGCTCGCCTTAGCCGCGTCTCCGGCGATGCAACTTCACTTTCTCTCGGAAAGTTGGCTGGCATTTCCATCGAAAATTGCGCAGCATATTGCCGGCAAGTATTAAATAACGATCGCTGAGGGCTTGACTGGGTTTACCCAAATCCCCACTGCATTGCTTGCCACAACAAACAGTCGGAGGAAGCGATCGTCACATTTAATGCATTGTTCTTCAGTTAAAAACTTCTTCTTCTTCTAAAAGTATTTTTTATTTCTCTAAAAAACAATAATAATACTATTTACAACACGGGATTTCCTGCTCATCGGGGCTGGCACGGTTGTGGAAGAATGCAACAGAATTTATTGGCAAACACCGTTGGGAAGGAGTTGTAAACGGTTTGGGTGGGTGGGAGGTTTCAGCAACGAACTGGACATGGTCAACTCCTCCGCAAAAGAATCTCGAGCAGCAAATCCATTCGGAAAACGCATAACAAGGGCAATTATGTGAAAAACAACTTAAAATATCTCTTCGTTACAATTGTCTAGTGCTTTCCAATCTGATCCACTTGCTGTTGGAGGTTATTTATGACCTCCGACGGTACCTGATCGCCGAGGATGTCGAAGAGGTTAATTCGCTGGTTTCCAGGGATTTGTTCGTAAGCACCCAGTTCGATCCCTTCTTGCACCTGAAAATTAAAATGTTAACGGTTATTAGCGATCTTTAGTAAAAAGGGGTTTGCACCCATACCTGTTGGATCTGAGCATTTTTTGGGATTAGATAGGTGTTCTGTGCCTGCCGGATGGCTTCATTTGTGTATGCAGCACCCTCGCGCGGTGAATAGGCAGCAGCGACCACGACAAAAGCCAGTAAACACACGGCAACTTTCATTTTGGCTGGAATTGATCGATTGAGGATTAGCACCGAATAGTCGAAACAGGTCTCAGACCTGCACTTCACTCACCTTGACAAAAATCTCTTTAAACTCACAGCAATTGATTTTACAGCACGATCACGATTCTTCGCTCACTTACGAACAGATTCTTTCTCAAAGCGCTTTTGACGGTATCTCAGACTTTTTCAAATATCTTCCGTCTTATATGAGATCCCCACTTAAATCTGCCGGTATCCCCATTGCCACTTCCCGTCGGCCTTTGGCTTTTTTCTTGGGACACCGCAAAGAAATCTGCAAAAGAGTTTGCATTTCTTTTTCACTTTCCCTAGTATACCCCGTTGGATTTGGGGACACCTCTTAGTATCGATGTCGTCAAGTTCATCTGTTATGTGCCCCTTTTGTCGTTTTTGTCTATCTGTTGTCTATCTATTGCTCGCAGAACATCGCTCTTGTGTTCAAAACCGGCCCAAATGGTACAGTAATTGTTGCTTTGCAAGATTTCTCGCGGAGGACATTCAAACATTTGGAATGCTATTAAGTTTCAATTGCTCCGTGCGCAATGAGCATTGGCTTTTGTCTTGCGGATTTGGACATGTTGTAAGACGGGTCTTTCAGTCTCCGCATAAAAAAAACCCCAAGAAAATGGATAAAGAAGAGACAGTGCTTCAATTGGCAATGAATGTGCGGTGCGTCGATGCAAGTGTTTCGTAATACCAACGATGGGCTAAAACGTGGGAGCCATTCGATAGGAAGCAGGTATTGTTAAAGATGCTAATTAATTGAACTTGAGCGCTTTGTAGGAAAGTGGCAGCTCTTACTTTCTTTAAAATTGCAAAGAGTGCACCGATGCAGTGTATCGTTGTTGTTGGGACGATTATGTAAGATTTGTAAAATTTAAAATTTAAATTTTTATGTAAGTAAAATGGGTTTGAATTGAATCTTGGCCCTCCTTTATTAATTTTTTTTTGTGTATTCATGTTTTCGCATTATTAATCTTTTCACTCGTTGGCTCTGGAGTGGAGCAATTTACAGTTGGTCTTCCAATTCGAGGGACACAGAGACAATGGAGTCATTATTTTTTACACGTAATTAATTACCAGTTCATTCACCCAATAATCTTTTTTATTCTTCTTTTCCATTGAAATTGGCTGAGTAGTGGATCCCTCAAGTTTGAACAGCAATTTGCAAGTGCAAAGGGTTAATATATTGAGAATGCTTTGTATAAATAGGTTGAAATTCAAATCGGTATTATTTCTAAAAACACATAATTACGCCGCCACAGTAAGAGTTGAAAAACCTTTTACTTTTTGCATTCGATTCACTGTGTCCTCATCTGCAAACATACTTCTTGAAATGTGCTCTCTTCTTCTGTTTATATTTTCGTGCATAAAATTACTCTTTTTTCGTTATTTTTTAAATCGTTTCAGATTTCAGGGTTACTAGGTATTTGGGTATTTTTTGACATTCGCCACCATCTCGAAAATATTGTACATTAACGTTAAGAAAATTTAAAAGAAATGGTATTATGGTAGCTTCTACACTACAAAAATTGGTGATTGCTAAGATTAACTACATCACTTCCGATTTCGATGAAAATGAAATGCGTTATAAAGGAGGTCATTCGGAGAAACGTTGCTTTGGACATATATGTATATGTAAATCTACTGGAAGATAAAATGTGGGGAAACAAGGATTATTTAGTTTGTTCATAGCAACAGAACACATAATACTAATTATACACACGTGTACACACGCATACATAATTCTGATAAATTAAAAATGTCTACTGACTGAAATTTACCTTTTTCTAAGGGCACGAGTATTAATTAGCGACCGAAACCGAGTAACGTGCATTCTGCGGTTTCGTTGCAATATATGTATTTATCGAGACTAACCAATTGGTTCACTTTATTTATTAGTATTATTGATTGAGGACGACCCTAAAGGTATGCACTGTGACCGGGGAGCTCTTTTGTGCCAAAAACTCTGTTACTGCAAAAGACGATCTGCTACCCTAATCAACATTAAAAACACAACAACGAAATCATTCGCTGTGAGTGCGTTGAGTCAACCAGTATATGATCTCCCGAACCCGTGCTACAAAAAGCACAAGTTAGGAGCAAGCTTGGAGAGAGATTTAGCAAAAACTAGGAAATGATTTACGTGTGAAGTAAATATTCAGTTTATACAAAAAAAAATGTTTTACAAAGCCAGCCTGCATGGATCGGTGGAAAAATCTCCTCTTTCGTTATTGTAGGTAGGAACCGAAAACAAAATGGCCTTTTTATGGGATGCTTCAGTTTTTAAGAAACATCGCGGACCAACACTTCACCAGCACGTTCTACATCTAATATGTCAAGGAGGCATCCACATGCAGCAAAGAGGCTGAGAGGAACGAAACAAATCCACCAGCATATTCAAGATTTTTTTGGAAAGCACCAAAGGAAGCTTGGACAATGTCAGGACACCAGAATCACCTAAGCAGGTAGAATTTAAGACTATAAGCACAAAAATACATCGTGTTCGTATTCCTGAACTTGCGTTTTTGAAACAATAAGAAAGTGCAGGAGTAATTTCTAGAAATAATTATAATGCACCTATAAATATGTAATAAGGAAAAATGTTTCATAATAAACAGGCAGCTGCATCGTTCGTGTCCGTGGAATCCGTGTTTATGTTATATTATTATATCAGCACAAAACAATACTTAAAAGGAAAATTTGCCTTTTACAAAATATATAAACCTGAAATTTGCTTGTTTTTACCGTATATTTAGCATGTACACGAACCCGGGTTCCGTGTACTCCGTGTGCGCCAGATTTTACACGGACACGGACGATACGAATAGCCACTGCCCAATAACAAACGATTCATGAAATTGTTAAAAATCTTATTATATTTCCTTAAAATACCTAATACATACATAATTAATTTTCTGGAATTTCTCGAATATTTTTCAGGTAGTCCTTTAGAGACTCCCTAATTTGGAACGCATCGGAAGCGGACCGATTCACGCGTGATAGCCTTGCTGACTGCAGATGTAATCCCTCACTGCGCCAACGTCCCGGGTTGTCCTCTTGGTCCACGTAGTCCGCTTGAAAATATTGTGCATCTCCGTGAAATTTGAGAAAGTTGTGCAACACAACTGTCGCCAAAACAACTTTCTCCGCATTTTCCGGTGCCATACTAATTGTCGTACCCAATATTCTCCATCTGTTGACGAGAATTCCAAATACATTTTCAATTGTGCAACGACCGCTAGACAATTTTTTGTTGAAAATCTTTTTATCTGCATCCAAATGCAGAGTTCCAGGATAGGGTCGCATCAGGTTTGGCTTTAAAGGGAAAGATGTGTCTCCTAGAAAATAGAATGGCAGGATTTTATTCGAACCTGCAACTTTCCCCGGTGGTGGAATTGGTAGTTTCCCATTGAGGAGTTGTCTTCCAAGGTTGCTTTTTGCGAAAATTCCCCCTTCACTCTCGCTGCCGTACGCACCAACTTCGACTGCAGTTATTGAATAATTGGCATCACAGGCAGCGAGCACGACGATGCTGCAGCGTCCTTTATAGTTGTAATAAAGGTCGCCGCTGCTTGCTGGAGGGCTTATGTACACATGTTTGCCGTCAATAGCACCCAAACAATGCGGCATGTCTGTTTTATTCTGGTATTCCTTGGTAATGTTTTCCCATTCCGTAAGGGTTGGGAATGCCACATAAATGTCGTGCAATTGCTCCCAAATCGCAATGCAAGTCTCTAGTATAATCGCACGAAGAGTGGAGACTCCTATTTTATAGCTCCATGCTAAGATTTTCATAGAGCAGCCATGTGCTAAGAACCTGAAAATGAACTTTTGGTTGAAACTTCTTTTACCATTCATTATATTAGCACTTACATTAAAGTGATAGCCAGGCGATTTTCTGGAGAAATTGGCTTCCTCGCAGAACGTCTCGCTAATCTATCAGTAAGTAGCGCCAGCAACAACTTAAATTGAGCGTGGTCCATCCTTGCCGCCTTTGAGAAATGCTCCGAGTCATCACTCTGCATTTCCCGGAATATTTTCTCATAAAACCGTAGCTCCTTCCGCGTTTGGTTAAGCGGTCCAATCCGCCGACTCTTTTTGCTGGTAATTATTTTATAAAAACTGTACACGATGCATACAATGTAAACAGTTATTATGGTGTTAATGATATCACTACGCATTTTGGTTTCACTTAAATTTCTGGACCCAAACCACAATTTGTCTTTATGCCCTTAATAACAATTACATAACACTATATGTATTACACTCATTAATTAATTGACACTTTTCTCACTGAAATTCTGAATATTCTATCAATAAACAAAAATGCCGCAGTGTTCTTTGTTTACTTTCTCCCCATCAGTAATCAACTTGAGGCCAAGGAACTTATAACTTAGAAGGAAAGGCAATATCACAATTTACAGTGATAAGTAGTCTGAAAAACGCAATGAAAAGTGCAGTTCTTGTGATATAATAGTGTATGAAGACCTATTTTTTACAATAATTTCAATGAATATTACCCGTTAATTCAGAAATCACTACTTCAGTGCGATCAAATTTTACCTCATAAATGTACCCTTTTTGCCGTTCTTTAAAAATTCTAAGTTCGTTGGTTTTCGTTAAGTTGGACGCTATATTAAGATGAACCCAAATGCAGCGGCGAGTCAGACATCTCAGCGTTCAGCAGGATTGTATCAATGCCGTGTTACATGTACACACATACACTACTGAGACGGCGTTGACGCCAGTGCTGGAACTATTAATTTGGACGCCGGCCGCCCTAGCATTGACAAGAATCATCATAAATTTGACGACGAATTTTATATTTGTTACTTGGCTACATTTGCTGTGTTTCCATGAGCAGAGTTGAGTTTGGGTTGCAGATCTTGTACAAATTGAATTATATACGAAAATTTAAACATTTAATAACAACTGAAGTTCTTCCTCTGTCCACGTAACTCAACCGGACAATATTTTCAATGCAAAAGCAATATGATTTGCAGGTTATCATCGAGGGAATTGGCATCCGTGAACAAAGGTTGGTGACTGTCGAACATCCCATATTGCTGCGAAAGGACTACAAATATTATTCTTCCTAATAATTAAATGATTTTTCGGCGGTTTCATATAATCTCTATAATGCTACAAAATTGCGTTTAAAAACTGGCGCCAATGCCCCTCTAAAATAATTATATCCGGACACCAGACATACCTTCCGTAGGTCGTGTGGAATGTGTGGACCGTGGAGCGCCGGTTTGTTTATTTACAATGTTTGAAATCGCTTGTTGGCTGTCAGAGAAATGTTTGCATCCTTTGGGATTAAAGCTGTGTACTTAACTTTTGCCAAGTATTTTGCCAATTGCTTGTATCACCGAATAAGAGAAAAACTATAGACTATTGGTAAGGCTGGGCGATTTGGTAATCGGCTATTTCCTATTGTGCTTGAAACTGCTTTTTAAGAACACAAACAAGCATGAGTGCAAATAACTGGAAAATTAATGACTCCCTTTTCTACCCTCATGGATTGTTTAATAATTCGAGCCGAAGCAAAATCGTTTTTGTCACCTGGGGCTTCGATTGCCTGTACACGTTTACGTTTAGGAAAACTGCGGAGGCCACCACTTTGACCGACGTGAACCAAATTCACATAAGCGGAACAGTCAAAGACATCACGGTGACGAAGTACAACACCCTAGCGCTGCTAACGAATGGAGAGGTCCACTACTTCTCGTCGTCCAGGGGGCTTAAGAGACTACAAGGTCTAAACCGAGCTCGATGTATTTCTACTAAAAATAATGGGTTTGCGGTTATCCGAGTAGCAGAGGACTTTACTATTTCCCTCGAGATTTATGCAGACTTTACATGTGAAAATGATTTTGGGGTAGACAGGAAAGTGTATAACCTGAATTTCAACTATGTAAGGGAATTGTCTAGCAAAGCGTGGACGGATGACACTTTTTGCCTGGTTACAACTCACGTTACAGAGGAAAATGGTTTATTTTTAGGTCTCCTTTTGCAAAAGGACCTTGGAGATGGAGATGTGCATATTTTCTCAATGTCCAACAACCTGTTTTGCCTGCAGGAAAGTAAAATAATATCGGTTCCTTCAGAAAAGGTCTTAGTCATGACCGTCCCCTCTGGAATACAAACCATAAAATTCCTCCAGCCTACAACACTTCTGATTTTCATGAACTGTGGAGCACTGGAAATAATTTACTACTGCTCCTTAACAGTCAGTTTGGAAAGGCAACTGCACATCATAGGACCCGATCTTGTGGCACTATCGTTTGCGTCTGAATGCTTCTTTTACTCCGACGGGCGGTCTGTAGTCAAAGTGGAGCTCAACTATGATAACAAGGGGCAGGTGTATCAAGTGAGGGAAGAGAAAAACAGCCATCCAAATATTGTGGCATTGACCTGGGTCAACTCAATTCAGCGGCTTGTGTGCCTGAGTGAGAACAACATATTCTACCGGACTAGATTTAAGAAAAGTGGCGATTTGGAGGATTCTCTGGGTGATGCTGACATGGATAGTATCTTACAGCCTGACCTTAACATTTCGGAGGATCCTGAGAATATTCGGAATGAAATAAACGCAGAAAAATCCAAACAAGAACTCATCAGAGTTGGGAAGCGACAAAAGATTTATTCAGAACTTGCTTGCGCCAAACTATCGTACCACAGCCAAATACCTGCACTAAAAGGGCCTACATTATTTCCTCACGAGGAAAGCTATTCTCCACAGTACTACGTGTTCCTATTGGTTGCCATAAAATTGAAATGGCACGAGATCTTTAAGGCGAGTGCTTGGAATATCGTCATAAATGTTGGTAGTCAGCCCAGCAGTTTTAGGAGTATCAAACTAAATTTATATGATGAAGAAAATCTTAACGTTTTGATCCCTGTTATGAAAGGCAGATTTGCTGCTCCTTCCAATGTCTCAGTAGAATTAGGAACTTTCTTAAACGTTGAAAAAGACTTCATCTACATTGGCCTACCAGTCACCATTGCAGCTTTGGAAACAAAAGACCTTTTCACATTCCCAACGCCTGTGTATAACCCAAACAAATCTTTAGGGATCGATATACACCTCTGCAATCTGCTACGAATGAACAGCCCTTTAGAACAAATCGATTCGAATAATACAATATTTGCAACAAAGATGCTAATGCCTGTGATACTGACCCCCACAGAGCTTTGCAAAATCTTTGATTTGCAATTACAAGAAGTTACCGATCCCTTCGAGTTGGTCTTGTACTTTTTGGGAGAACGATTAGTTATCAAACACTTCGATCAGGAAAACTATCTGAGTATCGAATCCGAAGATCCCGGAGCTCTCTTTTACGCAAAGTTGACTATATTAAGGGGCTTGCTGGAAGACTACTATGAAGATGAGCCCATTGAATTGCAGGAGGGCCATAAGGCTTTGTTGGTAAGGGGACACATTTTAAAATTGTTAGGAAGAAATGACATATTTTTTTTTTTATAGAACATTCAATGCGAGCTGGAAAGAAGACTTGCTGTTGGCCACTTCGCAACAGACAAGTATAAGGACGCTTTAGTACGGTTATATAAAAAATTGCGTTTGGATACAATAAAGCATTTCTGACAACTAATGCGCGCAGTTTATATTTCCTATTTCCATTACAATAAAATAAAAACGTTAGAAATAGAGCGCGTGCTCATAATGAAACTATTAGATTAACTACCTTGCGCGCTGTTGCAGTGAGTAACACGTTCTCTACGGTAGTTTGTAGCTCTGATTTATGTTTCGTACTCTAATTCCAATTCAAAGATTCTACACGTCCGAAGTAAAACTTTCTTTTGATACAGTAATAGAGACTCGTCTTAGAGTAATATTGACGACTCATGAATTAAAGGAGTGATTTTAAAAGAAAACACTGATACTTCAAGATATATGTAAGATCCTCTCGATCCTGGTCGCTCACCAGTCGGTATTTAAATGCGTCCATCTACCTGGACATGTTGTACCTCTTTAGAAAAGCAACAAGTTGGGCAATTCAATAAAAATAAAAAAGAGGTGCATTAGCAGTTCGGAGAAAAATTGACAGAAACACGAAGTTTAGAAATTTTTGAACATTTTTTCACTTTAACTGTACCTGCAGTGGTGCAGTGCAGATCAACATTGTAGAATTTTTGGTAAAGCATATTAAGATAGTAATTGTTTGGCCTACGTTTGAAACCCCACCCCCTAAGCCACACGATTTTGTGTTTAGCTAGCTAAGATCTATCACCCTGATCACCCCATTCATTTTTGATTACGATTTTTAAAAATAGTTCAGTGCAACTGCTTAACATTCTTTGGTATTAGCTAACCATTTTGAGTTGCCATATGCAATTCAGCGTATTTCATACAAGTTTCTGACTGATGGCATTTCACATCGCATTGCTAATTATGTGCACAGACGTAATTTGTCAGCAAATTCAGCCAAATGGTTTTTGGTTTGGTTTTCTTTGGAGAATCGTAACTTTTCAATTTTAAAATAATACGCAAAGGTTCGAAAATGTTAAAAAAATTTATCCAGCTGCATTCAGTTTTATTTTTCCTGAGAAAGGTAATTGCAACTAATTAAATTGTATTTACAAATTTATACACTTATTTATAATAAACAAAAAAAATCGTCTCCAAAAATAAATCAATCAGCCAACATTACATTCTGAATACTTTCCTATCAATAAGGTCTTCATACTTCAAATATAAGTAATCCGGCCCTCTCATATCCAAGTTCATGAAACACTTCCCCGTAGAGTCCAGAAGTTGATCTTGTCCATCTATAAGTATCAAAATGGTTAATCTACTCCCCAACAAAAACCTGAAACCAAAGATTGTAGAACTACAAAGATATTTTAAAACTATAGCTCGAGTCTCTGGGTTCTATTTCTACGGCTCTATAAATGTTTGTGCCACATTTTCATATATTCATTTTCTCTCGTATTCCCAAAGCCTCACTTTTGTTTTTAACACATTTGCATCAGGGAAAAAACTTCCCATGAGGTACGGGCGTATTACTTCTCTTGCGGATGCAAGTGGGTAAAGTACGTTAAGTGCACCCATTGCACAATCCTGATTTTTATTCTTCCAGACACATTAGAAACATGAAAGAGAATTCCTATAGTTCTACTCACTAGCAGTAGAACCATAGGAGCTAGAAAAGGAGTAGTCCTTGTGGTTCTATAATCTTTGCTGAAACCTTACCTATTAAAAATATTTTCATCAACTTCGAATACGCGTCAATGCCCTCTAGCTTGCCGCATATAAAGTCCGATAAGGAGGGCACACTGCATTCATTTAAGCGATAAATCTGTGACGAACAGATTTTGAATTCTTGCTTGCCTTTAATTTATGTATAGTATAAATTACTAACCTTAAATATGAGTATGTCACCTATGCTTGGCTCAGACAACAGCGGTTCAGACAGATTCAATATATTCTTAGTCGAAAAGGTTACATTTTGAATCTTACTAACCGCCACAGTTTGGTTGCTAATTTGGGTGGTTAATTCTAAAAGATAAATGCTATTTAAATACAAGAGATGTGAAATAAATAAAATACCTTCCATGTGGGGATTATCTCCAACTGAGAGAACGCCGTTGCTAGGCGGTGTAGGCTCAATATTTTGCATAACAGTTCCATTCTCTGTAGAGAGTTCGTGGACAGTTTCCTTGCAATTTAGTTCTTCACGATGATCTTGCACACCGTTCTGATTCAATGAATTATTTATAACTAAAAATATGAATTCCTATAAAATCTGTTTAAAATAGATCTCTGAGAATTCCACAGAGAAATTGTTGAAAATCAAAATTTTTCCATGAAGAAATTTGAGGTTGCCGATATTTTTCTGAACTACAAGTCTTTTGTGATATTCATTTTAAAGATGTCACCACATTTGGAATGGAGAAAAAATTATGTCAATAATGCAAAGTAATAAATAATTGAGACCCCTAGTTTTATCTCAAATAGAGATACTCACAACAACGCACTATACATCACATCGCACATAGGAAAGGAGTTGATTATTTGGTGCAGTACGTTATTATTACTTAAACAAACCAGCAATTTGGAATACTCAAACATTATAATCATAAAAGCTTTGTTTTAATCTCTCGGAAATTTTGCACCGCTCTAGAGGCTTAATGGAGAAAAACAATTTTTGCACATTTTACAACCATGGTCGATAATCAATCTATCATACAAATGATGTATGCTATCCTTCAAAACGGAGCCCCCCTTTACAAAAAGAAACACGTAAATTCTATAAGCGGTTTTTTGCTCCCATTTATGCTTCCTTCCAATGACATCAAAATGCTAACAGAAGCTAAGTTAGAGAGTTCTTATAACATGCAGGTGTACACTAACAGGAAATAATGTTAAGCTACAGATATTGAAATAAGTAGATACACATCATAAGGAGTAGGTACTTCTGACAGAATTTATACTACATATTATATAAATATTCAATTTCACCTGTGCCCGTAATAATTCGCGCTTTAGAACTGTTGAAATTGCTCAAATAACTTGTGAAGACTATTGAAGTCTTCTCGGAATCGCCTTCCTGGTCATTAGTTGCTGTTTTCCCTTCGTCGTCAAATCTTATATGTCCCCCTTGGGATTGTTTGATTATAGGCGTACTTTGAAAGCACTCATTCTTGTTGGAAAGGCTAATCTTAAAAGAATCGTCTGCTACGACCTCAGAAGTGTGTTTCGATTTCTTCTTTCGTTTCCGTTTCCGCTTAGGTTTTGCAGCTGTCTCGCCATCTTCAGATATGCAATTTAAAGCTGTGCTTTCCCTTGTTGTATTTTTCGCTTTTTCTTGCCAGGAGATATTTGAGAGGTGTGAGTCGCACTCTGCAAACTTCTGGTCGAAAATATTTTTAAGTTTTTTAACTGATAAGACGGCGTCTGTAACGACGTTGTCATTAGCAGCACACGCTTCATTTTCAGCTGGATATTTTCTCTTCCTAACTTTTTTCTCTTTCTGTTCAGGCTTAACTTCCGGCTCGAAACTGCTGGGTACCTCATAGTTACATTCTTCAGCCATTTTGATTTTGTTCTTTTTCCTAGCCCTCGGCATAATTTCTGTATCAGCAGGCGCCAACACATTTTGTACACCATTTTCTGCTTCCACTTCTGTTACTCTAAGGAAAGCAAATAATGCAGACACTTACTAAATTAATTGCCTTAATTTCGGCTCTTACCTCAAGACATCTCCACTGTTTACAACATCGATGTCCTCCTGTGGAGGCAAGTAGCACGAATCTTTAGTTACAAATTCAACATTGCACAAATTAAATAATTTTTCCACATGACGCTGGAGACATTTAACTTTTTTGCACTGGGGATCTATAAGAACATAGGCAAATCGCCTTTTATCGACATAGAAATGTGACAAATCCAACTTTACACGTATTTTTGACATTTCGAGACGCGCCGCTACCAAAAGCCGGCGGAAAAGTCAGCTGTTTAGTTTGGGAAATAGGAATGCGTTGAACTGCAATTTTCGGAATGAAGAATTCGATGGCTGAGTTCGAATAGTGACGACTGTTTAAATTAAACGAATTTTTAGGAGACTCGTTTTTTTAAATTTTTATAAGAATTTTAAAAGATACTAAACTTAGTGGTACGGAATTTGGCATATGTAAAGATCAAGGAAAACTCTCTGATTTTGACAAAATTTTGCAAGTGCCTTCCATTGGTTTGGCCTTTAAAGGCGCAACCATAATGTATAATGTACATACCGTTCCGTACGGAAAGCTGCCAAAACTGGACACACGGAAGCTTATGCATATTCGACAGGCTGTTAGAGTGTAATAAATCACTACGACTTGTGTATTATTAGAGTGCACAACATTAATCAAACTTTCGAAAAAATGTATGTCCTCATCCAATTGTCCCCATTTTCAGCTGTCATTTTGTATATGCAAGGCATGCTCCAGATCGTACCTTGCATAGCAAAACAGACTTCCCAAAAGTTGCCGAAAAGAACGACTATTCCCATTATGTTTTGGGGATAGGTTTTGTGTGGAATCGCAACTAGACGTATACTTACGTAGCAGTTTTCTGGTTCCTCTGTTTATTTCACAATTCTTCATTTTCTCTTTTTTCCACATATAACATTTTTATAATCCTTCCAAAAATACATATAAAATGAGGCAGTTCAAAGCACATTTATCATTTGTGGTAATTAATACTTTATTTCAACAATTTCCAGCATTAAATAATTCTCTTTCTTCGTTAAATTTTAGATACTTTTGATTAAATCATTTCATAAGGTGCATAGCGACCAATTTAATTCATAGGCCTTCCATGCGAAGGCCCTGAAAAGAAAGTATTCTATGAACAAAACTATTTCTTGTAGTCGTCTTTAACTCCCGCGTTGTTTGTTGTGTTGCCATAATTTTAATTTTTGGTTTGTTTTAAATGACATACCGTAGGTATGGAATAATAATAGACACTTGCGGTTTGATAACTAATATCACAAAAATTTCAAATTGTATGCGCTTTCGTTCCTGTTACCTATTCACTTCCATCAAGTGAGCATTACCTAACTTTATCAATAATCCTATACAGTATTTAAAAACGAATCCTTAAGGGAACCTTGAATTTACTGTTGAACTAACTTATGTGTATATCGTTCAGTGTGAACGAACTCTAGTCATATTTCGATGATCCCTTGTAGTACGATAAACAGCTATTGATGAATTTACATACGCAGTGGATGTACTGTTGCGGGTACTTGATGAATATCTTTACGTGTTCTGCATCCTCAAAACATACCTTGGATACATCTATACCACGCTGTTTACGGAATTCAGCAAAATTTTCAATATCCTTAAAAATTGATAAGTGGTTATTATATCTTTTTTATATCTAAGCCTGAGAAAAAAAATTACGACAATTAGACAAGTGGTATGACCACCGAAGACACAATTACTGTGTAAAGGGTGTCTCAACAAGAATTTGAATTTTGATTCGTACGCCATTTCCATACATATCTCAAATGGACGGAATGGATATAAATGACGTCGTTTCGACTGCATGGTTCGACCTGCTACACCGTATGCGAAACAATAACGTTAAGAAAACCAAGTTCCCAAAGCCATTTGACTGATATTTTATTTCATATCTAATGTCAGCAATTGCATTTTACATATAAATTTAAATTTAGACGAAATTAATTTAAATACTGTGTTTGTTTTTTTAATTTGAAATTCAAGTTCTTGCTGGGACACCCTTCATTAACTACTATGAAGAAAGTTTCAAATACTCACCTTAAAGGGTATGACTACGTCTCCCTTAGAATACAAGAACAACTGTGGCCAGTCAGTCAATTCGTTTTTTAGATCATGGAACGGATTTGTTTGCGTTGGTTCGCTCGGAGCAAATAAACTTTTAAATGCGCTATATGTTTCCTGAAATTATCGGGATATACAAAAATTCATTACTACATATATGTATCAACCATCCATCACTTGCGCGGGATGCCTACCATCACCCCACATGTCAGCAAACTTTTACCTTACGGAAAACTACGAGAGTGATAAAGTTAAAGAAAAACTCACCTCAACAAACCACATAACAGTTAGAGTAATTGTAATAAACCATGCAGTAAGGCAGTTGCATTTTTTTCTCTCTCTCCCATAAATAGCAGATACGGCGCGGTATAATCCTAAAATTCTTCGTTCACCTGGTGCTGAATCGAATATCATCCCTCGAATTTGGATAGGCCTTTTCGTTTTCTTAATTGCTAGCGATATGTGCTGATACAGGTAGGCGCCACCATTCGAGAAAATGTGAAATATCAGTGGATGGCTGTCGAAGTTCATATCGTAAATTAATTTTAAAATCTTTTCCCCAATCGGCTTCATTGCTGAACGTTTCCAAAAAAGATTTTCCACTGGTGCAGTATATCGAACTGTTATTAGACTGGAAATTTTGAAAAAAATGACCAAGTATTCTATTATTATATTGTACTACAGAGTAGAGGAGTGAAGCTTATACGTAAAATTCAGTTTGCATTACACAATATACAATTAAAAATATAAGTTCACCGACCCCGAACACATTATGCATATATTTTATAACAATCCTTTGAAATTTAGAATTTTCAGACGCCATATTGGATCCGCCATCTTGAATTTCCAATTGGCAAAGGCAATTCGAGATCAGCGATTCCGAAACTCCCTCTATTTGTATGTACACGGAGACCCGTTCAAGGTACACTGTGCCATTACAGTTTCAAAATGCAGCTTTTCGTTACAGCGATGCAACGTTTTGTTTCATTTTCATTCGCATGAATTTAACTTGCTATACATAGCTCCGTAGAGTACAGCAACAGCGTGTATGAGGGAAGCTGAACGAAACATGTGATCGAACTGTATGTGGCTCTAGTAAGTAAACTATCCCCCCATTAATCAACTAATTTCTTTGGAATTTCACGTATTCTTTTTTGCGTTTTAATTATAAAAAATTGCATCAGCTTGAAATTCATTTCATTTTCGAGTTCCGTACAGCAGAATTAGACTAAAATTCATAACTGCCCTATGTGGGATATAAAATTTAAACGTTCCCCAAACCTGAAAGGTGGAAACTATAGCAAATCCCAAACACTACCTTTAAGACTACTGCACTCCCTATTTTCTTTTTCTCTGGCTATTGTAGACAGAGAGTTGCCATTGTTAACCATTACCGACACAGTCTATCCGTTTTTAAATCGCTATAAACTTTTCCGGAAAAGAGTAGACACTAAATATACCTATCGAGCTTTAAAGGATTTTCATTATTTAAACAAAACATCTTATCCTTGAAAGAGGCATTAGAAGGCCTCCGTAATTTCAATTTCGGAAACGACTGGGTTATGAAGGGAACCACCCTACATGTAGTTCAAATTCAGGGTTAAAATAATCAATCGAATGCCTCGCTCAATAAAAAGATTTAGCGCCTAGAATATCAGGGGTGAAATCAGTTTTTCGCCTAGTTTTGAATGGGATAAATTTCTATTCCTAGTTAAGTTTCACTTTATGAGTCTGGGTATATATAGAGTCCCCTTTATTTTATTAAGAATACTCAATCCATAAATAAACAGGCAGTTGCCTTAACCGTCACAAAAACAACACGAGTTGAAGTTGCCCTTCACCTACACGTACACCAGAATTCCATAGAATAATCGATAGTCGTTGACAATGGCCCCAGAGCAAAATAGGCGACAATTAGTAGAGTACAAAAAATTCAACCTGCTCACCCTCTGTCCTCGTAGATTTTCGAGTACTTCATCAGATATCTGTCCTGGCAGCCCGCCCATCCTAGTAGCATAACGATAGGAACATTCGTCTCGTTATAAACAAACACAAAGTCTGACTCGGCAGAGTCGATGTCATTGCTGCGAAAATTCGGTGTAGGAAACTTTATGAAATATTCCAAAGAGTCGTCCGGATGTAGTGTTGCACCACTCGTCTTTTGGCTAGGTTCCGATCCAGAGGAGTTTTTCAAGTAGTTTCTGTCAGGATTGCGCTGGGAATAGCCACTACTGCCTGCGGTGTCATAGTCACTTCCACCGTGTGATGTCATAATCCAAGATATATCTCTGTTGAAGGAGCACTTGTCTTTTTAGGGAACTCCTCCTCAGAAAAACTAAAATTCAAACCTTGAATACCTATCACACACTACGTACACAAAATCAAAGAAACCTTTCTCGCGGGAGACAAATATTCAGCCTTTGAAATTTTTTCCTTTCTATCGATGTTTCCAGGAAACGAAGGGGCTTTCGAATTTTCTTTGCCACCGCTAATCCGTCGACAACCGGCAAATTTTTCTTTGATTACCCCTATCCCCTATCTCTATGGTTTTACACTTATCTGTAGGAAGTCATAGGCTCTCCAGTGTTTTTCACTCTATGTGGGAAAGTTTTCTTCGATGTTGGGTAATATTGCTTTTCTTTTAAAGGGGTAAAAGCTTCATGATAACTTTCGCCTAAAAGATGGTCGAAAGTTACAGTAGCGCGAATTATTTTTGCAACACCCTCAATAATCACATTTTTATATTTCTATAAGAAATGTCAAAAGCGTACGGAAATACTTGTAGAAAACAGAAACCATGATTTGAATGGTTTCTAGATTCCTTTTTTTCAACTTTCATTTAGTTCTACATAGTAGAGATGAAGTTGAGTTGAAGCGGTTAAACGTTTGAACCGACCACAAAATAAATAGTGTAACAAAGCTTAGTTTCTTTTTACCCACAAAAATGCAGGAGGCGCCATATGGTCGCCGCTACCGAGCGCGCTTAATAGAGCAGGGCAGTAGGGGTCCCCTTTGTTTCTGTTAAATAAAATAAATAAATAAATAAATAAATCCTGGTGGTTAGTGGGTCAGTCCGTGTGACAGTATAGTTGCATAAATATTGGATACATATTCAAAATACAAAATGTTAATAAGTTCTTATGAAAATTTTAAAATTTTTCGGCGCAATGTTAATCATAGTAGGAAAATCGGTTTTCGTAAATACCTCACATTCTGGAGTATATCACCAGTTATTCGGCGGCTACTTCAAAGATAACATTTTGACAACATGATGGAAAAAAACTGGAATGTACAAATAAACATAAAAGAACCGCATTCTTTTTTTTTTATTATGAGCATAAGAGAAAATCCCCGACTTTTAAGCAGCGATTGTCAAAACTCTAATTCTATTATACCTCAATAACAGTGTTTCCGGCTTTTTCAAAAATTAGTTATTTACTACTTACAACGTTTTAAAATTTAGCAAACGTTATGTGGTTTGCATAGGTGGGAAACAGACCCAAGTTAACGGAAGTTGAATATAATAGCAGTTAATAATACCGTTAATAAGTTATTGGGATTAACTTAAAAGTTAATTCATTAAACAACCTTAATTTCGTTAATTAAAGACTAACGGATTAACGGTTGGAGCTTTGGTGATTTTCTGTGGGCATAACTACAATCAAATTCCTCCATTTTATTTTGGGCCCATGCGTTCTTGCGCGTTGTCTTTCTCACAAAATTCTGACGCATACAACCACATCCAACTTCATCCAGTAGAATTTAAAAATTTTCTTTTCTCTTTTTCTTTTAGCTACGCCTTCCTTTTTCAGCAAACAATTAATGGCTGTCAATTGTGTTCCTTTTCGCCATCTTTCCGCTCCACAATTGACTTTTCGGCGAGTGTTTCAAGGCAAAACAGTGAGATTTTTCGTAGTGAAATAAATGAACAGTGACCGTGAAGCGATGGGGTAAAGTTTCTTTACATTGTTTATCGCAATATTGTTGGATTTTCGAGTTATTTCCGCGGATATCTTTCGGTGATTTATCCATAGCTCCACCCGCCGACGTTTCGTAGTAAATTATTACCATGGTCATGTTTTCTGCTAATTTACACAGCTCGCGGGCTATTCTAGGCCAATTAGGAATGCAATCGGCGTCGAAACGGGCACAGGGGGTAATTTATGCATCCGGCAAGTGGCTGGCTAGCTCGCATGGGGCCGAATCTGCGGCTGTTAAGTGTCTTGTTTTTGTAATTAATCGATCGAACGTCTTGTGGAGGTTTTTTTTCTGGACCTGGTTTGCCCCTTCAGTGATTTTCCAAGTAGACAACTTCAACTGCTCTAAGTGTATGCTTGTTCAATTGCTGGCTTTATTGAGAACATGGAAATAGGGCTTCTATTCTGCCGGTGCACCACCGGCGGAATTTCCCAGAAATTAAGAAGACTTGGAAGTGCCATGTGTATGGCGACTGTTTGTCCAGTAATTGCTTATTATCGCCGTTACTTAATCACCTCGCCGAGATTTAAGCTTTCATCGCATTAGCGGGGCTGTTGCTCTTTTGCTTTTCACTTTTACCCGCGAATAGAGGACGGCTGTTGACTTTCTAGTGACTTTCTGGTTCACTTGTAACGCGTGATGTCTGAAACTTTCTAGCCCGTCTGGGGGTATTTACCGGACTTTATGTTATTACGGATGTGCCTGGGAAGATATGACCACCTCTAGGCGCTAGGGATTTATGGGATAATTGATCAAAAGCTTACCAGATGTTGAATAAGTCCAGGTGCTAAAGGCTGTGTAGGCTACTTGGTCTGCCTGCCGTTTTAGAAATTCTTCAATATTATGGTCCTCAAAAACTAAATAATGAACAACTCTATCTTGCGAATTTCAGGGAGCAGCCAATTTTTACTTGTCAAGCTCATGTCTTTCATATTGACCCGAAGACGAAGCGAACGTGGATAACAGCCAGCATGAAGGCTGTAGCAGTTAGTTTCTTCTACGACTCCTCCCGGAACCTCTATAGAATAATTAGTGTGGAAGGTAGCAAGGCTGTGATTAACTCAACAATCACACCGAACATGACATTTACCCAAACATCACAGAAGTTCGGGCAGTGGAGCGATGTTAGAGCGAATACAGTCTACGGATTGGGATTTGCATCAGAAGCTGAATTAACGAAGGTAACACATCATCTACTTTATAACGTACAAATAATTGTAACCTGATCGCATTACAGTTCGTTGAAAAGTTCCAAGAGGTAAAAGAAGCCACTAAGAATGCTCTTGTCAAGTCGGCAGCAGCGAATGGTAAGAGAATTCAGCGTATTTCGCTAGTATAGCAATTTACAATAAATTCGAAACGTTTTGGACCATTAAAGGACCATTAGGCATTAAATGTCCTGCGTCATAACTACTAATTCCTATAATCTTGGGAAAGGAATGAAGTGGAAATATTACTTGAAGGGTTTATATACTTCTCATTGGGAGAAAACGGTCTTTACACCATCACTATAAAATACAACCCTTTAAATTAATGGAAATGTTAATTGCGACCCTCTACAGATTTGGTTTCAAATTAATCCGATTGGCAATCTGTTTTACCATTGTAATAAACTTATTCTACGGAAAATTAATTACACTATCACCTCCAGCAATTGTAGAAATGTTAGAAGAACCGCCAAACATCTAGGGCCTTAATATAGAACTTAAAAGCGGAACGAATTTTTGGCTGAGACAACTTTTTATACGTGAAGTGCCTTTTAAGCGCGCGTCTCGGCTTCGTTTTCTAGTTCAATAATAGCACACCTGCATTTCATATGGTGCAATCGGCAGTGAACATGTTAAATTCGGCAGGAGTTGAATTGGGAAATTCTTCGAATTCAGATTTTCATCTATTCCGATCTTTGCAAAATAGTTTGATTGCCAAAAATCAAAAAAACGAACTTTGTTGGAGAAAAAACAAAGTCTTCCAAATTGGAATCGACAAGCTTGTATATCGTTGGCGAACAATTGTAGAGAAGGATGGCGATTAATAAAATGCCATTGATTGAATGTTATTTTGAAATCGGGCACGAACTTATGCAATCATCCAATATTTAGATTAGCTTCTTACTGAGAACTTATATACCTCTAAACCTATATCCCGCAGGAAATGATTTTTTTGAAAAAACTTCCAAAATTTCGCCTAAAATAAACTCATTATCACGAAAGGCAGACATAATTAGAATTAATTCCTTAATATTAGAGAGACGATATCCGAGTAGTTTATCAAAAGTCATAGCCGATCCACACAAATGGTCTTTACATTTACATTTTTATATATTGGAAAGCTTACACACTTGAAATGATGTTAGATAAATGTAATCCTTGAATCTGCCCATCTAATGCTCCGATATAGTACTCATCACGAAAATAATGAAAGGCTCCAAAATTATTAGTAGCCCTAACCTTGTTAACATTTTTAAACGGTTGCTTTGCATACAGGTAGTACTGCTGTGACACCAGTTACATCAGCGAATACATCGCCAGTCACATCTCGAACTGCAACTATACAAAATGACAATACTACAAATGAGGTCCATCATGTGGAACCGCCAAATATGTCCAACACAAACACGCAGAACGCCAATCCCGATAGTCCATCACATAAGATAACTACTAGCAATAATGCGGAAAATAAGCAGACGTCCCAAAATAATGAAGGATCCAATGCGGCAGTGCTTGCAGGTGGTGACCAACAGCTCAAGTATGAGAACGAAAGATTGAAGATGGCTCTTGCTCAGAGGTGGGTTAATTTGTATAATATCTTTTTATATTACTGTTAAACCGCTGCTTTACTCCTTAGCTGTTCGAATGCTAAGAAGTGGGAGGTTGAGCTGGCCACTTTAAAAAGTAATAATATCCGACTTACGAGTGCTTTGCAGGTACTTTTTCTTTGGGTTACTCAATGCGCAAAAATGTTTACCATAAACCGATTCTAGGAGTCAACAGCTAATGTGGACGAGTGGAAGCGCCAATTGCATACATACAAGGAAGAAAATATTAGACTAAAGCGTGAGATGGAGGTCCTCAGACAGGGTGTTGTTGCTGGTGGAGGGGGAGAAATAGCTGATGATTTGAGGCGTGAAATTGGTCTTTTAAAGGGTAGGATTGAAGCACTCGAAAAGGAGCTTATGAGCCAGGAAATTGAACTGAAAGCAGCTAACAAAAGTCTCAAGGATAAATGCAACGATACAAGCGTAAGCAATTGATTGGATTCTATAAATTTTCGTTGGTCTGATCTAAAAGATTTTTTCCCAATAGATGAAGCAGCTAAATGATCTTAACATTCAATTTGCAAAGCAGTTAAGTGAGTTATTCACCGTTCAGAAAGAAATGGATAGAGTTCTACACCCTCCAAAGAGTACTTGAGATCAGGAATTATCATCTTTTGATAAAGTGAGTAGAGGAAAAATATATTCTTTACATAAATAATTATCGGAGGATCATACTCAGAAGAAAATATTTCCGCGCTTATTTAAGACCTTCAGATATAAGTAGGGCTATATGTACTTCAATTTCAATATCTGAGGAGTCTATGAAGAACTCCCAGTTGGCTGAGCGACATATCTTAAGAGGCATTTCTTTTTGTCCAAACTACTGGGTGTTGGAGGTCTAATTTTTTTGCATGAGACTAAATTATGTCTGATCCGGTGAGGTGTATCGATGACGATTATAAATGCGTTCTAAGTGTTCTAGTGTTATACTTCTGTAAAATTCGTTTCGTTTGTAATTAGTCTAATTTATATTTTTCAGCTTTTATCAGTTTCGGGGCAATTGGCGGCTGGAATTCGAGCCGAAACTGAGAGCACCCTATCGAATGTTACATCGTTACAATCTCAGTCGCAATCGTTGTATGATTGCGACCCTAATAATCAACATTTAATAAATAATAATGAACAGCTTGTCATTGTACATACTAATAATAGTAGTAAACCACTGAACAAGAAACTTGGAACAGGGGTATCAGGATCAACGTCGGCGGCAGCAGTATTCGCAGCAGCAGTAGCAGTAACGGGACCAGGTGCAGGATTACCATCAACATTAACAGCTAAAGTCCATAAGCCAACCAAAGATGCAATGTTCGAATCAGTTCCAGTTGCTGCTATTCGAAAACGATCTTGTGCTCCAACTGCTCACGGCAATGAAATCCAAGGTGATAACGTTGATGTGAATCCTGGACAGGGTCACGCCAACAGTAGTACTCTTGTTAATAACAGTAAAACTGCTACTATCTTAGTGTCGAAGACTAAAACTAAAACTGGACTTCCTTTGCTCCTTAAGAATTCTATAAATTAATAGGTTTTGTATTTAGTGGTTTACCACGCCAAAAAGGCGGAGGTTATTGTAAAAAAAATGATTAAAAAAACAGCAGGGCGCCAACTGTTGATGAATTGTGGCAAAATACTCTCATTTATACTATTTATTTGACTTTCTGTATAATTTATTGTTTAGTAGTAGTTTTGCTATTCTGCTCCAGACGGAAAGGTCGGCAGGGGGATAGCAAGCAAACAAAACGGAGCAGAGAAAATGGAAACTAATCAACATTGTGTTTGCCATATTTTAGTAAAATCGTGTTGTTTATATATTTTTATCTTCTTTATGTAAGTTATTTATTGTACTTTTATTGCATTTGTGTAGTAGAGGGGTACGAGTGGATCGACGAATTTAGTTTCCATTTTTGGAAAGATCACTTACATTATATGTTAGGCAGCGCCAGCTGCTAGTTCTACAACTACAATTATTCCACTGCAACGTTAACGATTTAATTGAACTGATCTTGAGGGATCGTGAGATGAAATGATCGTATTTTGATTAGTATTAAAAACATTGAACACACCGAACGGAGGCAGCGACAATGAGGCACCTGAGAGGCGTAATCCGATTGAGAAATTTGTAAATTGTTTTAGTTGAATAATGTTACTGCAGATAAAACGACAGAAAAATAGAATATTATTGATGATATGTTGAATTAAATATAAACAATAAAATAAAACCAATGATATGAGCCCGTGACGAGACGAGAGAACAAAACCAGGATATGTCGAATAATACCGATATTTAAAATATAAACATTGATAAAAATACATTTTCTTGTCTTTTATTCAACTGCCGTATGCGATTAGCCTAGCTTGCTTCAATAGGAATATTTTTATTAGATACAAACCGCCTTCCACTGGAGTTTTCTGGGCACAACCAGGCGTTGAAAAAAATAGCCCCACTGGTGAATAGGGATCAAATTTGTTTATATTGTTATGATGATATTTAAAGAAGTGGTACAGTTTTCAACAGCAATACCAAATCCAGCTTCCCCAGTAACTTAGTTTTGCTTCGAAACATCAATTTGGCTGACGGGTTTGCGCAAACCGAAAGGATTGTTAAACTGAGCTAAATTGAACTAAGGACTCCCAGAAAAAATTGATCTATTTTTCCCTCTGAATTATTCATTCCTTTGTAGCACAATTGGTTTTCTTCGGATGTGAAAGATGTTATCAAAACAAAGCGAAGTGTGCTATTACATTATTTCCAAACACGTGACAAATTTGAACTGAAATTGTGTAATCTAGTCGAAGATGTAGGAGCATGTGAAAACGTGAAAAGGAAAATGTTTAGGTATAAGGGTTTACCTGTTGGCAGAAAGAGTTAAGCAGAAAAAAAAGATAATAATAATAATAAATAGTCCGGATATTCCAGAAACAATACGATAGGCATCCCAGCACTTATGAGTTATGAAATTTTATAACCTGAGAATCTACAAAAGTTCAAAAAGTCCTGGATCTTTCAAAGGAAAAGGAAACAATAGTCAAGAGAAAAGCAAAGAAGGTCCACACAAAATATCTGACCAAATTTGGCTGCATTGTAATGGACTAATGGCTAATAACTAATTAAACTGTACTATAGTAGGTAGATAAAATTGTGAGAACAAACACAAATAAGGAATCGCTTTTTTGCTATCATAATACTTTTATTTTTATTCAATATATCTTAGTATAACATGATACAAAATATTTTCAACCCATCACGGGATTACAACTTGATTCCCATAACTTACAATATCGGGCTTATAGTTGTTACATTTAGGAAAACCTGGTGGTGGTGGCTTCATTTGGAAAGTCTCACCAATCTTTAGCACTAATGCCATTCCAGAATGCACGTGCATGTCAAAGTGGCAGTGAAGGAACCACCAACCTACCGATTGATACGAAAACCTATTAGTAAGAAAACTGAACCAGCCAAGAGCTTAGCAACTTACCAGGATTATCAGCCCGAAAGAGAACCCTAACAAAACCCGCGCTGGGAACCGAAACGGTGTCCTTCCATGTCCCTACAGAATTAAAGGGTGTCGACTGCAGCGCCTTTGCCTCAAATAGTTGCTTCGCTAGTTGTACTGTCATCCTGGATCCTCCAGAGCCCGGTCCCATATCAACTACCAACATATTACCTCCGTGTACGTGGAATGGATGATTAATATCATTACGGACTGTAAAGTAGAAAATTCTTCCAGATCAACTCTTTTAGGCATCACCAATGCACATGGTCTTTAAAAGCACCATGTTAGTAAATGTGTGGAATTCTATTTGATTGCGAATACAAGAATACAGTAGACACTGCAAGAAGTTTATCAAGCAATAAATTATTGAAGTCAAATTTGATCGCTTCGACATAGCAAAGATAGATTTTAACAGCTGAGATACTAAGTCAATTAGTGTCTTTACTACTGGAGTCTAACAAATTCGGCTATATTGCGAAAAGTAGAGGATGAGTCAATTCACAACTACATATTTTCAAAATATAAAGTACACATATTTTGAGAATGCAATTGTAACTTCAGACTATGTAAACCATGAAAGACATTCGGTATATGCAATAGGCAATGGATAGAGCCCGAAATATAGAAATGTTGTGTTGTTATGATAATATTCTTTGCATCTATACTTACAAGGTGTTTCGTCGATGATAAAAAATTGCACAATGGAACCCAGAGGGATATCTATTTTGTGGGTGCAAGAACATATTGGTCCATATGGACAGTTCGTTGGGCGATTATTAGCGTTGCAGAACTGATGAGTGGGAACTTCCTCTGGTTGAGTTAACAATGAAAATGGTGGAGGTACAAAACTCAAATTGTTGATAGTTCCGATTAATACAAGGTCACCTTCAAGATCTGTAAATTTAAAGAAAAATTATTAGTAAAACCATGGGCGTACGCAGGAGATTGAGTGGGGGGGCTAATTACATAGTCGAAAAAATTTAATTTCATGCTTCCGCAGGTCTTCAGCAAACTTTCAGTTAACATTTTAAAAAGAAAAACCAAGTTTCTTACGATCGAAATCATACATTGTTTTCTTGAGATTGAAAATATGAAAGTTAAAACCTCTCATAAATTGTTAAGTAATATTTTCTCCTCCGTCTTCCTACATATCTTCTGGAAACCTGAAAATCTTGTTTGTTTGCACCATCAACTTTTCTTTTGTTATTTTTCAAACAAGCACCTCCCTTCCGACACTTAACCTTTATTCAACGGGATTATGATAGTGAAATAGTCGCAAATTTTCAGGGCACAAGCAAAAAATATTCTTTTTTTTCGTAATAAAATGAGTTTTCCTGAAAGAAATTTGCACCATTTGTTTTACGCTATGCACCGGCTGTAAAAGAAGTTTCAATCGAACTGCACTTCATAAAGAGACTCAATCGAGTTACATAGTTATCTTGAGAGTTCTCCCAGAGTTTTAAGTGTTGTTCCAAGTTTTTTTTTAAAGTTATGATTATTAAGGGGCATGTAAAAGTGTTCCTCTTACATAGTAGATCTAGAAGCTCAAAAAACTTGCTTTTGACTGCTGTTGCGGAGGATATTAGGGGATTAGGGGGAAAATGGTAACATTGTAGTTTAGGGAAAATTTTCGTGTCTACGAGACATCTCTTTATGAATTTTCTTTTCCGTAAATTCAGAATAAATTGGAAAAGGAAAATTTTGTTTTTTGCATGCAGAAATGAGAGGGGTGATAGATCTCACCTAAACAGAAAAGGTAGGGAGGGGGGAGGGAGAAATGTTTTCAAGTTACAAAGTGACTAATAAATTCGGGATGCTCTTTAATAACTTAATTTTATCTTTTGATCTACCCAACGCAGCAACATCCAATTCAAGCCAAATAACTAACATACTAGTTTAATGTGTTTTCCAAAAATGCTGCCAATGTTCATCTACCTCTACCATCCAACAAATTTTTGTAATAATAATTTTTCACGTAAGACCAATATTTACCCAGATAATTGACGTCACCCTAATCACCCAACCTAGCCCATTATTTCGACAATTTAACTGGACTAAAGTAAAAATTTTGAAAGTAGACTTGCAACCTTGAAAAGCTTTAAGTACTCATTATCATAGTAATAGCTTAAAGTTGACAGTTTTCAACCGCAATTGTAGATCTATATCTATATAAGTGTTTTATCTGGATCCCCATATTGAATTTGTGAAATTGGGCATCATATTGAAATCAGCCACTCCTAAAACAACTTACGTGCCAACTTTTGAGAAAATCGAATGAAATTTTGTATTTTGAGTCAACTAATATATTGGAGTCGTCATTTTGAAATTTCTAAGCAAAGTTCGGTATAAAAACGCGCGCACTATATTATATTACATGGCAGCCAGGTCGAATTTTGTGCATTTGGGACACTCAGTGTGGTATTAAGCATATGAAAAAATCAGCGGGGTAGGTGGGTTTGTCATATTAATAATTTACCTCCCGCCTGGAACTTTTCAATTTTCAATTATTGCAGCAAATATGAAACTTGAAATCATCCAAGCAGCTAATTCAGCAGTGCCAAGGATAAGAGCAATGCGTTTAGTAAAGATAAAGGAAGCCAAGAGAACTAACTGCATGCATGGAAGCTCCTCAGGTCGCTATCGCAATTATTAACAGTACATTGACCTAGCCTGTCTTTAAAAAAATTGTCAGTCACAACGTTGAAAGGAAATATGTAGCTCCTTGGAGTCCTTGAGTGAGCATGTTTCATGTAAGGAGGGTGCTGGTCGGTTTTTGTTTTACACTTTTCTTGGCAAAACATTTATCGCCTCCAGCTGCTGGAAAAAAAGGAACAGTAAATTTTGCAAAGGCATGTAATTTGACTGTAGACACCCGCCAACATTCGGGACGGGACCCACCCGCATACGCGACTTATGCCAGTGCAAGGACGGAAACTTATAAGATACCGTACTCAGTTGGTATGGTATGTGATAAGAGGTCTAATGATAATGTAATGAGACGATGCTAAAACTTTTGGCAAAGAATGGCTCTACCCGAATGTGCAGTTCACTGCTAATGAAGAACTGAAAAGATATGCCACTGGGTGCGCCAAATTGTGTTATGATTTCATTATGGCTCATTTGCCGCAGGTTTTATACATAAAATTCTTTTAACATTTCATTACTTTTGCCGAGAATAAGTGAACAAGTGGTAAGTTATGGTGTGCTTTGTTAAATATGATTGCACAGGCAATAATGTGTTACCCGCATATTTTTCTGATTTGTAAGTTTATTTTAGATATGTTGTATTTACATATTGACGTACATATATGTAGGTATACACGGACCTATGTTTTTACGTAGATTTAGTTTCCGCAACTCACTGACTTTGAGAGAACTCTTTTTGCAGAATGCAAATTTGGATACAAACAACTTTTTTTTTAGAAATTTTGATTTAAAACGTAAAAACAAATTGTCTTTGAATTTTCATGAAAAAAAGTAATGTTGCGTTAGAGAAACTAAGGAATCGTGATTTGGTTCTAAAGTATAGAAAAATGAAGCTATATGCTTATCAAAGGAATGAATTCAAAGACATGAACCTACATTATGAATTGTAGGTGTCTGTTTATATATTCCGCCTTCACGGTAAGTATACTTTGTAAGATTTTTGAATGGTATTTTTAATGGCTCTTGTTTTTGTTATTAACTGCAAATTATAGAATTTAAAGAGTAGCTTAATGGGATAAGTGAAAACATATTTGTATGCTGTAGGCAGACTAAAAACGAAGTCTTTCAAAGATATCATTACTTCTATTTTGCGGCCATCAATCTACAACATTTCTATACTAAATTCCATTAAAAACATTTCATGTAAAAAATGTAGTGAAGCTTCGCGACTCTTTAACTCTAAAAAAGTTGTGAGATATCTTATAGAGCCAAGTTTATCCTCCTATATGAACTGTAACACTAATTCACAGATTAATCCAAGTCTATACCTATTAGTTTAAACAAATTCCTGACTTGGCCATTACGTAATTTACAATTAATTATATAATAATCACATTAATTACACAGGCCTGCCTGTCTTAAGTCAAAATAGTGAATCCGATAGATTTACCCAAATAATATTCAAGATTTTCCAACACGTACAGCATTTCCAAAAAAACACAATTTTATACAGCGATTTTCCAGATTTTGGGATTTTTTCAAATTTTTCCTAAGGTATTTGAAATCAACGCCTCCAAAACCCCAGTTATCAATACCCCAACAGGGATTTCGGCATTTATGTATTAACGATAAAAATAAAGGCATCATTGATTCGGAGAATCACGCATAATTATAACCCCCTTTTTTCCATTAATGGAACTTTCAATCTTGATGAAAATTTCATCACAGATACCAATATCTAAATTTTCCCGGTAATAGGTAATATTGCGCGTAAAATAGGAATTTAAATAAACGCAAACAACTTACTAATTAACTATTAGTTATAGATACAACAGACAAGAATCGTATTACACTAATTTATCCTGAAAGCTATATAAAAAAAATATAACATCGAAAAATAGTTACTTACTTTCAAAGTTTTCGTATACACCACGAGCAAAGACACGATTATTGTCGAGTTCAAAATTATTAAATGCCAGGAAATGTGTGACGCTAGGAATACTATATCTCAATTCTGGATCCGCCATCAGAGATCTAAGTTCCGACACACAGTAATTGTTAGGGTCTTGGTAACACGAAGCATTAGGATGATTAAGCATCTGTAAATTAAGAATATTTGGGACGTTAATAGGCTTATTAATTAATTATGAAATGAGATACGTACAATTCCAGGTGGAATAGGTTGATCGTATGTTGGGAATTGTGGAGTTGTATACGTTCCACTTGCTGTTTTGTACGAGATTACAGCGAAGGATTCTATTGGAAGGTTTTGGCATGATCCGATCTGTCGAACTCGCATGTAAAAGTTTCCAGATGTGTAGTTTGCCGTCAAAATAAAATCGTATCGTTCTCCTGAAGTAGATACTAGAATCCTAAAAGGCCGAGGTTCAACATCGTAGCCGTCAGTGGCCACAACTTGTACATTATGGCCTTGAATCTAAAATTGTGATAAAACCCGTTTTAATTTAAGAAATAATCTCCAATGCAATTAGATTACCTCAAGTAGGAGTGGACATGAGTCTGATCCACTATTGATATATCTAAATCTGTACCTCTTGCCTGATTCAACAATAAACCTGGCAGGAGGGATGGAAGTGCGTAAATTGTAATTCGCCTAAAATTAAATGTGGTAAGTACAATCAGTTCTTAAATATTGTAGTGTGTTTTCAATAACATACGGGATTTATACGCTGGCCTAGACCATTAATTATGATTGAATTTGCTTCAATTCCTGGGGGACGGGTAGGTAGACCCTTGTTAAACATATCAGATGTATCGTCAAACCAATCAGTTACTATAATGGCGTGGCTTGTTAAATCATAGTCATAAAGATTCCTGTGTGGATCGGTCTCCTTAGGTATTCGCACAATTAATATGGTAGCAATGCCATCGGCCTTGTGAAGTGCTGCATTCATGAAAAATGAAAGTCGAATATTATTAAAATAGGGCATTCTTATTATCTCGCTGAATATGGAAACACTTAAATACAAAAAGTATAGGGATAATAGGAATGATCAGATCAGCTGCTTTTCATTAGTTGCAAATCTAATCAAGAGCTCGGGGGAGTACTGACATGGACAAGCTATTAAGCTGATAAAGAGGTATTTCATATTTGGAAAGCTTTGCAGTTTAATCCAAATTGGATGGGATTTTTATTTATTAAGAATAGCCCTGTTTTGTACCTACCTGAATGGGCATGGGTAAAATGGGTTCCTTCAGTTTCAGCCCTGAAGGCGTATCGGAATGTATCCTCGTCTCGAATTGGGCATTGTGTCACGCCAGGTACTCCATCCATCTCCGGCGTTTGCCTTTGGTGTTGTCCGTGCCAATGAATCGAGATCGTCTTACCTGCCATTTGATTGATTACGTCCACAACAATAATATCATGTTTGCACACCTGTTGTATAATAATTAATTGTAATTGTTAATACAAGAAGAGTATTTAAAAAAAAACCAAACTTACAACAATAGGAGTTCCTGGAATTCTTCGATTTATAGTAAGACATCCTCTTTCTACACCATCAACAGGAACACATTGCTCATTGAAACAGGCTGTATCATTACCTTTCCCACAATTTCCGCAGGCTCTGAAATATAAGCAAATGAAAACATTTGAAGTTTGCTAAAACCCTATTGTTTGACATGTTCAAAAAGTCAGGTGAATTTTTTTTTTCACTTTTCATTTTGGAAGATCTTCAATCACAGGTTTGAATATCGGAGCATTTAGGAAAAAGTTATCCAGTGAAGTTATTACAGTGTTTTGTACGTTTATAATGTGGTCGACCACTTCAATTGTTTGGTTGTGTGATAAACACCTGAACCGATTGTGATGCGGTTTTCGCTGTTGGGTAGGTGATAGTTTCCAAGCAAATTTTAGACTATCAATTATTTGTTAATTCTAAGATGGCTGACTAAACACTTTTGCATCACTTATTGCGTATACGTTTCATATGACTTGGTATTAGTGGCACTAATTTGGTTGTACATTAGTACGTTATGATTGGGAATATACATACATACACAGGAGCGCAACTAGACATTTGGGGGCCCGGGGCAAACAATTTTGGGGGGGCCCGTCTAAAATTTTTTTTTTATTATTATTATATAAATTTATATTCCAACTTTTACATTTTAAATTTACATTTGCCTCCTCGCTTTGATGGCACTGAAATCCTTTATAATTTTTTCATAATTGATTTCACTCGCTTTTTCGTATTCAATGGAGATTGTCAGCAAGTGGTTCAACCTGTCCTCGCCCATCGTGGATCTCTACTCACTCCCTTTATCCAAAATCTAATTCCAAAATCCTCTCCCTTTCTTCTTCCTACTTCCCGCTGCCTTTGGTCCTCTTCACCTTCCCACTAACTTAAGTTAACTTAGTTAAGTTTTAACTCTTTGTCTGTTTTCTTTTTTCCACTATCACTGTAGTTTTGTCCACTGACGCTATCTACTCACTAAATGTTAACTTTATTAATTTCCTATAAACTTCACTTGATCAATATCTCACTACTTTCACTTTTTCTCTAACATGCTTTCGACATTCCCGCCTTACATGGAATGAACTTCCTCAGTCTTCCTTAAACTGTCTACCCTTTATCCCTAATTTACTCAACAAACGATAACGTATCTACCTACTTTTCCCCAAATTACGTAATGACTCATCTCTGCTAATTTACCTATATAATCATTCCCACATGTGCGCCACCGCGGATATCTTTCCCTTTTTCCTAATTTCATTTCCTTTGTCTCATTTTTCTAAATCGAGGAAGCCTGCGCTCCGCGCTGAAATTTACCTGCTATGAGCCCGAACCCCCTGGTAAACATTCATATGCACAGATCTTGCTTGTGCACGATTCCTTTCCCATATTGCACAAATGTGGCTTACTCAACTTATCTCTACTGAAAAAAATGCGTTTAGATTTTCAGCCGGTTTTTCCCTCGCATGAAACGTAATGGGTATTCTATCGTAACGATATCATGGGAAAATTTTTCTTTCCCAAAAATCAAAAATTTTTCGTTTCCATCATTGTCACTCATTTCGAGAGCTTTTCATATTTTACAAATTTTGTTTTCTCTGTATCGAAAATCCTCTTTTAATTGTTACTTTCAACTGAAGCTGAAAATTTGCTCCTAAATTAACATTATAAATTAGCACAAATTCGAAGTATGAACTATTAAATATTTTGAATATTGCTAGAGCTATTTTTTATTTGAGTGAGTGAGTGACAACCACGACAAAAACTCTAATGATTCGACCACTCATCAAAGTCCGTTTTCGAAGTGTAAAATTCAAACAAATGTATAGTAACTTTTCAAGTTCAAGGAACTCCAAGCAGGATGTTTTAGCATTTTCGATTATTTTTTCGGGATCCGCGCGGGGCCCCCTTGAACCCGGGGCCCGGGGCAGATTGCCCCGGTTGCCCCCCTGGTTGCGCTCCTGTACATACATATGTTATGTCATAAAATTCGCTCACGGAACTATTCAGTTGGCATCTGACTTTTTGATAATCGGGGTCGCAAAAACCGAGCTACATAAATGATAGAACTCGAATCACTTTGTGCCAGTTAGCAAGTCAAATCTCAATTATTATCGATTCGATACATACGTCAGCAAAGTAAGTTTTGAATTAATCCCAGCATATAAAGGAATAGAAACTGAAGACTATGTAGTCGTCGCAATGTCGTTACTTCACGCCAGGTATTTCTCTTTTTTCGCCTAGTATAATATACAGTAAAATAGTACGTAATGATCAGCTATACTAAAATGATCGAGAAGTTATTTATTTTACTGAAAACATTTCTTTCCTCTAAAGATTGGGCGTCATGAGCTCGTATTCAATGATAAGTTTTCGCTCGTATTCAATGATAAGTTTTCTGAGTGTATCCATGATGTTTCTATATCAGATGTTAACACGTCTTTTGGTTTTTCGTTACGAAATGAATACATCAATGGCAACAAGTTTTATGCAGCTAACAGTTGTAAAGGATGAGGATCAGCTCATAATTCTGACTTTGTTAGAGTTTTGGGAAATGTTTGACACTATTGAGCAATCAAGGCTCTCGAATTCATTTTCATTTCAGCCTATTAAATTTTTTGAAAGTTATTTAAGCACGGGAGGCCAATATTAAAATTTGAATAGAACCCTTTCAGCAAGAAACTCTTACTCTTATTATTAGTAAACAAAATGTGTGTCTGGTGCTGATTATGTGCGTCTAGCCCCTAATGTGGACTTTAGTTTTTTATGTTGTGGAAGTTTCCAACGTAACTTATTGCTGGCTGACAAATATGTAAAATTCTCATGTTTTGCTTCTACCGACGTCTGAATCAATCAAAATAACAAATTAGTTCTTTGCCTATACTTTTAAACCTTTTCTAGATTTATATGGTTCTTCAATTGTATTTATAAAAAGCAAAATGAATATGAATTGATTGATCAAAGTCTGTATGATTTACGTAAGCCGATTAGGTCCCAGCAATTGTTATCTCAAAATTCTCAAAAGCTCTCCTACGCCATTAAATGAAGGAGTCACCGCTTATCGGATTATGTTGAGTTTGCATCACTTCGAGTGTTGGAAAAAAAAAACCAAAACTCTTTGATCATTCCGCAACATCGACTTTCCCCCACGGAGGCAGCTTAACAAGTCCGAAGGCATAGCGCTTGACTGACCTGAGTGGTGCTAAATTAATGAACCTCAACAAGTTCCCATGCGATAACACACAGTGGCACATTCAATCGCTGCTTATCAGCCAGATTCGGGCAATAATTATTTGTAAATGTTCTCGGACACTTAGAGTGGTAACTATTGATAGGGGATCCGTCCCGAATGCGCTCTGTCCCATATGTGACGACACACGACCTTTCCGAAGGCGTCGTTTTTCCTTAAAAGTTATTTCGTGCCAATTTTTCTGGTCGTGAAGGCGAGGGTAAAAGGGAAACACGTTTTTCCGATGAGAATTTTCGCTACAGTCATTAATTACCAGATCTGAACAGGACCATCTGTTGCTAATGGAAAACTATGTTCGTCCTGCCGAAAATGGGCTTTTGGGAAATCCTTAAAGTAGCAGCAGTAGCATAGCAGCACCAGCCAGAGGCAATGTGAATTAAATTCAGAACGATAGCAAACACGCTTTTCCCTTGGTTTTTCGAAAATCGCCCCTGGTCTGCTACAGTTTGCTGCTTTGTAGTCGTCTTCGGCTCCCAGGGCTATTTTACACTTTGTCTATAGAAATCAAGCAAATTTTCGAGCTCCTTCAGCTAGCTACACCAGGAGCTATCGGAAGCTACGGGAAGTTCTTATGTTTACACGCTGATAAATGGTCCCACGGCTATGGGTCGGACCGGAGGTGGCGCCTTCACTTGAGATAAATTGCCACCCTCCGCATACTGCATAAGAGGTGAAATTCGATTGCTACTCTACTGCAGTGATTTTTTCCAATTAAATTTTATTGTGGCTACCATCTTGGCATCCCAAAATGGACCACCGTAAATTTTATACTTTGCATTAGAGTCGAATTTACTGTGGATTCGATTTAGGGGTTTGTTAGAAAACAGATGTTTTGGTTAAATGAAATATGACGAGAACAAGTAACATTGAGGTCTTACCCTCTAAGCAGTTACCTGGATCTGTGGCACCGACGAGGAATTGTTTAAGTGATTATACTTGTTGGGGCGACTTTTAAGATTTTTTCTTTGATTGGATTGGCGTGAGTTTGCTTCCTTTCTTAACCATATTCAGAAATGATTTGGATAAAATGTACTTTGGGCTTAACAACTTTTAAAAGCAACTTGAACTGAATCTTCAATTATTGGTTGACATACAACTACGTTTTGTGCTCAACAAGATAATTCGCCAATTTTCGTTGATTAATTTTCGGCTTCATGTTTTAATTTTCTTTATTTTTTTTTCGATATTTAGGATAGACATAAACAGTTTTGTCAGTCATTTTGAACAAAGTAAGTATTATTAGAAACTCAAACATAAATTAGGCCAAGCAATAATGGATTAAAAATTTTAAACTCGATAGATTGAATCTAAACTCAGTACCTTTGGATTTTTGAGGTTGATAATTAATTGGTTGATGTTGAATTAGAATTACAAAATTCCTAGGTAAATATTATTGTCGAAACCATGTTTAATTTTTCCGTACGAATACATGTTTCCACTTAGTGTCTGTAGGTAAACCATCTATATACGAATATTCCGCAACATTGTTATCGCTATTTTTCACAAGAATGTTTGACAAGTTTTTGAATTAATCAAGAAGTAATTTGTAAGTGATAAAACTCATTTTACAATATCTCTAAAAGATTAACGTATGTAGGTAGTAATATAATCATGATAAGTTGCATATGATTATTGCAAGAAGTGTAAACTATTCGTTTAATTCAATAATTGTACACAAGATTTAGTACATATATAATACAAGAGAATACAAAACAAAGGAAAAATAAGTGTAATAAGATATAAGTGAACAGGCATTAATCTAAAACTAAAATATAATAATAATATGAAAAATAAGCAAGAGAAAAATTATTGGAAAATAATATTTGAATGGAAAAGAATAGATACATAAAAGGAATGAGAAATCGAGAAAACATTATTCCATTAAATTCATAAATTAACTAATTGAAGCATTTTAATTCTTAGTGTAGTAATTATTATATTTCACATATATTTTTAATTACAATGCCACAAAAATACACGGAAAACACAAGTTATAATATTTTGTAAAAACTAAAATATAGATTTCTTATCTACACCTAATTGCTGAATTGTTGGGTAAATCTAACATTTCCATACCAGCACGTTCTCTAAGGAATTATGATATGCCCTAACCAGTCTATCACCATACTAATTACGGATTTAATGAGCCCATATCCGCTATGTCGCGTTCATGTAACTCACAATACTCTAATGTTGACTTTCATTTATCGCGAGTCAATAGAAAGGGTCGGCTTCGTTAATGTTGGGCAGATACAATGGTGTTATATGTAATTCGAAGTAATCAGTTTGTTGATCAAATTGTCAGAAAAATAATTATAAAATAAATAATAAGTTCTCGTTTTGTTTTTAATAAGTGCCGTAAAAGGTCCTTTAGATTTGCAGTTGAGTGGATATTATATTTCGTAATAATATTCAAAAAGCACTTTAACAAAGTGGGGAAAAAATCAACATAACGAATTTTTAATAAATACTCGAGAATCGTTGAAGTTTTTCGCTAAAAAATTTGGAAATAAATTCCTAACGGCAATACTGTAAACTGTTTCCAATTACATTATAACATAAAAAGATTTTCCTTTTTTGAAAATATTTCACATTTTATTTGAAAAGGTTCCGTTAACACAAATTTACCGTCATATTGAAAAATTAGCTAAAACAATGGGCGGTAAGAGTTCTATTGCGTTTCTTTTAATTTTGTAATAGTTATTTTTGAAAGGAAGTCTTGATATCTTTTATTAAATATTAAAAAAGAACACTGTTCCCACATTAATTTATTCTTTTATAAACTTATGTGTTCACTCAACAAAAGAACGTTTCTTTCGTTTTAAACATTTTTGCTCAAGTTTTAAAAAAGTTCATTATAAAAATAAGTTCAAGGTAAAATACTGCGATTCACTGTTTCACTGTTTATAAATTTATAAATGAAATCATTTTTTTGATTTAATTGAAGCACACGACAAAGTCCTGATAAAATTGTGTAGGATGTAATTAAAAAAAAATTAACATTACACAGGTGAAATTAAACAATTCTTTTAAGCTTGGACTACAAACAAATTTTTGAAATATTAATATAATAATATAATTTTACTTACACTCCCATGGTTTGGTAGGTTTCCAAGTGCCACTCCCAGTAGCATATTCGAGGTGCTTCACCCACCACGCATTTTCTATCGCAACTTGCCCCAGGATAACTTTTGAGATTAATTGGCAATGGATAAAGCGGACCCGTCGGAAAAATAATCGGGAAACTCGATGTACCCGGCAAAAGGATATTGTTCGATATATCAAGCGTACTGGTATTATTATCACCAAAAACTGAATTATCGCAGCAGGACAGCAAAAACACACTTGTCAAAACGCCTAGGAAATTCATCCTTACTTCTCAGCTCCAGTTCGTTGTGAAAGATGACTGATTCGGTGTCGGAGCAGCTCATTTAAATGGAGCCATTATCGTACAGAGGCCAGAAGCTTTTTATTTGATTCAATAAAATCTAATAAAATTAAAGCCTACTTAAGCTGTTGTCTCACCGGAATTGCGAAGCGATAAGACAACGTCAGGATGATCCATCTATCTTGATATTATGAGGGAGTGTAATTTTTATTTGAATCTAAATAACGCTGAGAGTATTTGAATGCGCGGTTCTGATATGTTTACTTAGCAGAAGTTTCCAGTGAATGGAGAGGAGGTTGCACTGTGGATCGTTTAATGTAAATTGCAAATCGGGGGGGGGGGGGGGGGGGGGGGGGGGCTTAACAAGTTAACGAATATTTTCTTCCCGCAAAACTTTTTTCACGACTGATTAACAAAATATAATTACTTTACGAGTATATGAGGTGACAGAAAATTAACGCTGATAAATTTTTCTCCACAATAAAAAAAACTCATAATGTGTTTGACTTCATTTTTTAAGTTTATTTTCTGGCACCATTTGTAAGTCATTTGAAAAATTCCCTCAGGGTCGTTTATTCTTGCATTTATTGCAAGGTTCATTGAAAAACGAATGTAGAAAGAGATATGAAAGCAAACAATTTGTAGAGTTTTACATACTTTTCAAAAAAATAGAACAGCCTTGAAAGAGTGCAAAGCCATGAAAAGTAGGAAATAATTTTAAGTTTAATCTGTCGTTATTTATACCATATGATATCCTAGGATTATTTTTACACGTTTGAAATTGTTGCTAATCCACCATTTGGAATTTTTAAAATTGGACATCCTACTTAACATACCTTGGGAGCACATACGAGAACTATACTTTTTATAGAAATTGCGTGAGAAAGTTTTTTTTAGGATATAATATTCGGTATAATCGTCGCTAGTTCGAGAAAACAAATTTTTAATAATAAAAAAATGAGTAATATTAAAATTGGAACTACCTCCAAGATATATTTCACTTTTAAAAATTTCGTGGGGTCAAGGTAACCCCGTTAGGTATTTCAGGTCCACCACTCAAGACCTAAAAGTTCCTATGCTATGCAAATTTAAAAAAATTAAACTTTTGAAGCTGTCATATTGATTTGTAAAATTGGGCGCCATATTTGAAATCAGCGACTCCAAGAACTTCGCATACTGCATACTACATATAGATACTAGTAAATGTTCTGGGGTGAGCCGATATTTTTGCTATCTCTATCGGTTATTCATGCCCGTAAATGGAATGTCACCCCTGGACAATCTAAGAGTGCTTTACAATATCTTTATGTTTTTAAACTCGGGATTGAACGCTGCACATTTAAAACGCAAGGGTTGTGAGACGTAAAGTGAACCAATGCAATATATGTTTGTGGAGACTAACATTATTGTTAAACCTGGCTCGCTGAGTGCATAGGGTCCAGCCTGGTGGCAATTCCAAATTATGGCATATTTAGAAATGATTGGAGTTGCGTGTTGGGGGAGGTGTAGCTGACTGTGTTTACAATTCTATAAAAGTCTCTGTTCCCAATTCCTCGTCTCCAATTCGAGCAATCGAGTTTATACCAGTGGAAGTTGCTTCTTACTCTGATAATGATAAAATAGCAATTTTCACTGATGCGCTTCGTTCTGTTGTCTTAAAGTACCATAGTGTAATTGTATGCAATGATCTGAATGTTGATTCCTTGAAGTGTGGTCCAATTTCGGTCAAGTTGAACTGCTTTTTACTAACGTTGGACCTTAAAAAATTCAATAGTCTTCATACTTATTTTAATACATCGTTACCTTCCCAACTTGACTACTTTATTACTACCAACTTGAACAATATTCTTTTTTAGAAACAATTTTGATCATGATGTTTTCTTCATGAGCTTTAAAATTTATCTAACAAAAATTCCGGATAGTATATCTTTTACGTACCGAGGCTTTAAAATCATTAGTAAAGTTACCTGCTATTGAAATTGAAAATCTGGTCAAGTGCGAGTAAGACTCGCATACAAAGGGTTCCGTACCTTTTAAATACTTTTGAAAAGAAACAAGAGAGGCGCTACAACATAATCGAAAATTTTTTATTCTAATTGGCATGGCGGTCATTTTGAAATTCGCCATTTTGATTTTTTCATTATTTGTTGCTATAGGGGCAATAGAAATACACACTCTGTGAAAATATCAACTTTCTACCTACCATATTACGGTTCATGAGATACAGCCCGCTGATAGACAGTCGGACGGATGGACGGATGGACGGTCGGACACCGGAGGCTTATAATAGGGTCCCGTAGGGCACCCTTCGGGTACGGTACCCTAAAAACCGTGACATAACGCGCATGACATAGAGGGGCCTCGGTAGCTCCCCGAGCGATATGTGCTGGCCGGACTGCTGAGATCACGGGTTCAATTTCTCCCCATACCTAGATTTGCTCTACTCGGCGTTGTTAGCACAAAATATCTTTCAGGTAGCAGTGCCCACCCCATAATGGGGTCGCCGGTTTCATTTAAAAAAATAATGACACAGTTTCATTCATTCTGCAACAGCTTTAATTTACAAGTGTGAAAAAGCCCGAACAAGGCCGAGACTAGGCTGCTACTACTTATGTATAAACAAAAGCACTACAAAGTTTTAAAATAATTTTGCCTTTGGAGTCGATGCCAACTGCCAAGCCATACGATACGCGTCCGGACAGTAGTGGAAAAATGACTGCCAACGATGTCCGCCCTTACGCGTTTGCCCGTGTTCGCGTTGCCTACTCCACCACGGTCGCCCCTCGCGTCGAGCACCGTTGCTTTATATAGTACTGCGTAACGTAAACGTATCTTACGGATTGGTACTGACTCTATTTTTTTTTTTTACTTTTTAGTGCTTTAGTTTATATTTTGGAAGTTTATTTTTTTTAAACAGATTTTTACAATATCCAAATACTGGATTTGTATTGCAAAAGGGGAGTACAAAAATTAAAAGACAACACACTGTACGAAAGAAATGAATAGCAATAAGGTTGTAGTACTGTAGAACCTTCAAAACCTTTTTAAAAAGCGTTCTAGCTTCAACGGTTCCCGAACACCCCTTTACAATATCTCATAAGATCGATATTTTTCAGCATATGAAAATTGTACATATTTACTGGGCCACACGCAGCGAAATAGGTTTAGTAGTTTTGATTGAAATCGGCTATTGACATCATTATTGTAAAAATTGCCGTTGGGCTTTCGCGTTTTTCATGTTTTGTGTCGTTTTGAGGCATTAAATATTTCATGACGCTCTCAAACGCACTTAGCCCTTAGGTACTATCGCTGTAGAAATTTGGCTTCAAAAAGTATTTAGGCACCTCAAAATATCGATAGTGATTGGGAAAGCGTTTACGTACTCAAAAACTTTCTTTTGATTCTTATTAAGAAATAAGTTGCCACTATACTAACCGTAATGTGAGAAAACTGTAAAATATTAAGATCAAACATTTCTGATATGTATACATAAGTATATTGTGGCATATTTGAGCCAGTCATCTATTATAGACAGACAAATAAAGCAGATGCAAATATGACCCTAATACTGAGTACATCCAATCCACAGTATCTACGAAATTGAAAACACAAATATTTATTTAACGAGATCAGTCGTAAAAGTTGTGTTTATGAAGAAGCTTAGGATTTTAAGAGACAGCTCCGCCACAGAAGACACTTCAATACTTCCTTGTGGAAAATTCAAGACTGGGTATGCGGCGCCCATTTTAATGTTCAAAGACATCACTCATTATAGACATTATTACGAACGCGGAACTCGTAAATAAATTCAAGCCCTCCCACTTCCCTTAATGGAATCCGAACGAATTTAACGAGAAAAATAAAATCTAATCAAGCTCTACTCCTCTGCATCTGAATCAATCTGTTTTTCATTTTGAAAAGACATACGTCGGCTCGTATGGGCGCCTGAGCCCGGGGATAACGCTAAAGAAAAAAATTCCTGCCGATATCATCAGCATTTAATAAAAAAAAGAGAAAAAAAAAACGGAAGTCGTTAGACGTAATCTTTTAAAGTAATTTTCCCCGAAATGTAAGCAACCCCGCGCCGAATTGGAGAGCCGAAAAAGCTCATTTCTATTATCCTTTGAGAATTGGGTTTCAAGTGCCATTAAACCGCCTCTGACTTTTATAATAGAACACCGTTGGGGAGAATTTATGAAAATTTTATTCGGAAAAATGCGGGAGCGATCGCGTTTACACGTGCGTACCTCGAATATATGAGAAATAATGGGGCAAGGGTCGGGCATTTACCGAGATTACCCATATTTAGGCTCCGGGCCCAAAGGAACGCTGCTCAGTACTCAGGAGGGTTATTCAAATATTTTTCTACTCAAAGTGTGATAAGTCTTTTCAAGCAATTCCCATTTTAGTAAAATCTGGCGAACCTTAAAGCCCCTCGGATTTCACCTTACAGGTGAAAATCTAATCAACGTCTCCAGCACGCCGCGGGCTAGATGAAGTGCATGCACACAACCCACTAGGTACTGGCACATGTATTTTTGCGGCCCAAATTTTGCCCAAATAGTCGACAGAACCGTGTCAAAGTTTCACTTCATTTTAGCAACGGTGGCCGCAAACTTTCAGTTCCTGCTGCTCCACCGGTGCATGCTTGTATGCAAACTGTGGTGCAAGTGGGGCCCCGGTGCGATGAGTAGCATTATGCGGTTCTTTCAGCTTAACCCCAAAATAACCCTTCAATATGACCTTGCGGTTTTATATACTTCGTGCCCAACGGCAGCGCACAGATTTGTTAAACTAAGTGCAATGCACGGTGAACACTCCCGGAATGGGGTGAGGAAGTCCGTTTTTGAGAGTAGCACCCATGACGGAGTCCTTCTTTCTGAGCTGGGACTGTGCTGGGAGGGCGCCCCTAACAATGATAGCTGACTGTGAACGAAAGAAACTCTGAACGGACTTCTGGAATGGTGCACTTCTCTGATGGCGCGCATCATTCTGCCTTTAATTGCTTACAGGCAGTCGAGTTCGTAAACCCAACGCTTCTTGTGGCCCCAATCCCCAATGCTTACTATAACTTCCCCATTGAGCTGGTACCCTTTAATTGTATTAAGTGCTCCCCAAACACTCCCCGGCTGCTCATAAAATGCCTGCAACTTTACAAATTAAAATTTTAATGAGAAAAGTGAATTTCGTAATCTGATTAGGCGCACCCGCACAAAAATGATAATAAAATGTTGCCGCTGAGTGCAAACTGCCTGGCAATAAGGCGGTTAATTGAAGAAGTTTTTGGTTACAATTTTACCCTTTTCGGAATGACCTGCAGTGAACGGGAGAGCTCGGATTAATTTCGGGTTTAGGAGGATTTAGGCATATGCAGTAAAATACATACAACATACATTGTCTGGAGTGTTGAGCTAGAGGTGTATCAACATATTCACGTGTTAATCGACATAAAGGCTGTTGCCAAGTCGCGTAGAGAACTCTCTTGCCTCTTAGTTAATGATAGGTTTTGATAGAGCGGGCCATGTCGTACTAAAAACATTTCCAAGCCTTCAGCTTGGGTCCATGTCATCACTGTCCATGCTTGTCGCCCATACAGCTTACATGATAATTTGTTATCTGAAAATTACCATCTCACCACAATTATCATAATCGGGTTGATGTTACAAAATTTGAAGACGACAGAAGATGCAAGTAAACGAGAATGATAGATACCAAGAGATAATTTCGGTTTCAGAGATATTTTATACATATGATTTTTTATATCAATTTCTTTGGATCATGTACTTCTGATTTTGTTACCCTTATTATGAGTATAACGCGGAAGAATATATATGGGGCATTCCATCGGCCAAATCACCGAGTTTTTGACCCGACCCTCTTCGATTTCGCTCATTTATTGATATGTTTTAGTACGTATTAAAATCAGCTTGCACACCAATTTTCAATCTTTTATTCCAAACCGTTATTGAGTAATAGAATTTTTAAATTTTCCGGCAAAACATTTTCAATTAATGATAGACTAGTAAAAAATATCGATATCCATAAAAAGTAGGGCAACATTTTTTCCGTCTTTGAATGTATTTGAAAGTTATTAACGTTTAAATATTAAAATCGACATTTTTAAAAAGACCGACCCCTTCGATATTTTTTTTTAATTTTCGAAAATTCTACTCTTTATAATATGCAAATTTTAAGCCGCAGTTCGAGATGTGATCATAATTTTTTCTATTTTTGTATATAATATGTGTATGTACATACATATATTAGGGTGGTCCTTATTCCTAAATAAAAATATTTTTTTCTTTAATTTCGGGGGGCACCACGTTATTTGATTATATACCATAAGAAACTATTTCATATTTTTTTGAATTTTTTAAATGACATTTAGGGGTTGCTACCAAGGTTTGAATTTAAAATAAAAACTCAAAATCTGTATTTTTTTGGATAATAATTGACCGATAAGCCAAACCTTACTTTTATTTCATGAATGGTTATGTCCGGTACCAGAATTAGATTTTTCTATCCACTTACTTTTTTTTTATCTCGATTTTAAACCGAAAAAAACAGTCGATTTGTGAATTTTTTTTTACAAGGCCGCCAGTTTGTTATTTTTCACTCAAATCTTTTAAATCTGCTACGGGACAGAATGACAACTCTACTGAATAATAATCTTTTTGGAATATTGATTTCAGATGATTACAAAAGGAGCAACCAGGGGGGCCAGCCACCTACTTTTTTTTATATATAATCAAATGACAAAGTGCCCCGGGGATAATTCAAAAGTCGAAAAATAATGACCACACTAGTATATATGTGAGTCTATAACCAAATATTTTTCCCCCTGGAGCTGGTATACAACACATGGGCAAATAACACGATAATCATGCTGAATACAACTCCATAATTTTCTCAAAGAATTCATGGAAAAATATCACTGATCTGCATTTTTCTTGTTTACCTACTTGCGTTTTTCATGCCCCAAAAATATTAGGTCCGCAACTAAGTTCCCGCTGTTTTTCAATAGATGGCTCCAGTAGTAAGAGTTGGTCGATTATAGCATTACTAAAACGTCATGAACCAAGCTTAGACATATGGTAAGCAAGCCGCTTTGATACATTTGTGATTTTGTTTTTGGAACATATACTTTTGGTTGTGTGAAAATGTCTGATTATGTGCCAAATAATCGTCATTTGCGGGGAAGTGTTGCTTTTCGTTTTTCATTCGAAGAAAACGGCGGCTCAAGCGCATCGAGAACTCCAAAAAGTTTACGGAGATGCTGCTCTAAGTGAAACAACGTGCCGTGATTGGTTCCGTCGCTTCAAAGACGGTGATTTTGATGTTGACGACCGTTCGCGTGAAGGAAGGCCGAAAATCTTCGAAAACGCTGAAAAGACGTTGAAACCGAACGAAACGATCACTGGGGAACGGTATCGAACTCAATTGATGCGATTGAGCCGAGCACTGCGCGAAAAGCGACCACAATACGATCAGGGCACGAAAAAGTGATTTTACAGCACGACAACGATCGGCCTCACGTTGCCAAACCCGTCAAAACCTACTTAGAAACACTCAAATGGGAAGTCCTACCCCACCCGCTATATTCCCCAGATATTGCGCCGTCCGATTATCACTTATTCCGTTCGATGGCACATGCTCTGACTAATCAGGAGTTCCGTTCATATGACGACATCGTAAATTGGCTTGATTCATGGATAACCTCAAAAGACGAACACTTCTACCGTGACGGTATTCGAGCTCTGTCAGAAAGATGGGAAAAGGTTGTCGCTAGCGATGGGCAGTACTTTGAATAACTCATTTGTAACCATTTTTTCATAATAAATTTTTATATTCATAAAAAAAAACAGCGAGAACTTAGTTGCGGACCTAATATGATAAATGATTTAGGCAGCATTTCGTGCTGCATAGGTCTAAAAGTCTGAAAGACTTTCAAAAAATTTGTATTAAAATGTCGAAAATGTTTTTTGACCATATTAAATATTTAAAAAAATATATAGGTATATATTAATCCCATAAAGTCAAGACGAAAATTATTGCCAAAAAATACTGAAGACAATCTCGCCTCCATTTTTTTTGAAACCATCGACATTGCTTGGTTAGTTTACATATTGTATATTGTATCGAATGTATTATACGACTAGCTAATGAAATGATTGAATGAGTATTTAGTTTCCGAAACGAGCAACCACATCGAAAAATCAATTTAGTGCGTATTTAACTCTTTTTATTACCAATCAATACTTCTTGTCTACAAAATGACTACTCGACATGTTGTGACCAGTTTTTGGAAAATATATATGCATAGCCTATGAAAATACTCTTGTTACTTAAAGGAATGAAGGGACATACATATTCCAAAATCGATTTAGTAGTTTTGACGCTATGATGGAACCTCCCATAAATACATATATGTATAATGGACTGCTAAAATCATAGTCCAAATCGCTCAAAATTCATTAAAGTCTCCGCAAATACGGCACATCATAATCACTCAATATCGAAATGAAATTAAAAAAAAAAAAAGGAACTGCAAATCAAGGAGAATTAATATTTGGGCTCCGGGAAAGCCAGAGAAAACAATAAAAGACCAACACGAACAACTGAAGAGCAAACTGAAGGAAGATTCACTTCCTTGGCAAACAGGGCATTACAAGAAATTTGCCTAAAAGGAGGAAAAGTCCTGAAGAGGATTTCACCGTAGGCCCTCACTCACAGTGTGCAATCCATTTTGATGAGTTTCATTACTCTGCTAGCTGGGCTGTTTGTTGCGGTCAGGAAGGTATTCCTGGGGGAGAAGTGGGTGCGAATTTGGTATGCTCATTCCCTTATAGCCCTCCATACCGTCGCTCGAGCCGATCAATGAGTGAGTATTTGCGGAACGGCGGAAGTGGCCTAATGAATTTTCGCATAACTCAAATAGAAAAGTTTTCCTCTTCCGAGAAACCTTCTGAAGATTGAATGAAGACCGAAGGTATGACTAACGAACACCTCTGGGCATCGATCAACGAGAACCTTCAGGTTCATATTCGGGCTAGCAGCCCCCTCCCGTTCACCTCTATTCATGCCGTGCAATGAATTCATTCCAGTGCATATCAATTAGCCGGGAATACGTGTCTGAACGGGAATTAATGCAATAAGACGGCTTGTTCCAGCGCAATTAATCGGGGCTATAACATTCCGAAATTAGTTCTGCGCCAGCTGCGCTTGAAACGATTATAATTTACTCCTAATCGTTTGGCTGCTCGCTACGAGCTTGTCACTGAATAGGGCGCTTTTTCAATAACCGCCGTGCGAATGCGACTGCTACTGAGTACTGGCTGGTTACGGGGCCCTACTCGAGAAGCTCTTGAGCAAAGTTAATTACCGACATTGATGGAATTTTTCCACGCTCCCGTTCCTCGCCGTGGCAAAGTATTCGGTGCCACATTTCCTTTATTCAGAGCTTAAATTAGGAAAAAGGAATTTTATGGGCTCGAGAACCCATAGGTCACTGCCCGACAAATGTGAAATCAATTAATTTTTTTTTCCAGTGTGACGGATTTTAGTCGTTCGATCTATTTATGGCCCAGAAGCTCACTCAGACGGGGGACTATTTATACTTTGTAGGATTATGCGTACAAAATTAACTTTGCTTTCAAAGGAGCAGCAATTAGGTCGTGAAATCAATTCAAGGTTACGAGTCCTTTCAATCGACGCAGTTGCATTGCATTTTGCCTAAAGTATCTCATTTAAGATATCAAGTAGTCAACGACAGATAACTATGCGTTGGTGTAAAAGAAGAATAAAAGAACATACAGGGTGATTATGAATAGAACTTGCAACTTGTGGGTAATTATAGAAAACGAGAAAAAGAACAAATGGCAAAAGTGCTCATGTGTAGGAGTGGCTAATGGTAGCAACAAAATCTTGTTTTTAAATAATACATGACGTGAGATTTTGTTTTAACTTGAAACTTCGAATATGTCGAGAAAGGCCCTTTCAAGGATGGATGGCACTGCAACCGGTGGAAATAGAGCTTAACATTATTTTCTCAAATGGCAATCCCCAGTTTTTACAGCATATAATGAATCCATGCAACAAACAAAGTGATGTATGTACCTTCTAAGAAGAAATGTTTTAATCGTAACCCAATATAGATATAACAATAAATTTATACGTCTTCAGACAATAAAGCTATCTAAGCAGACACGTCTTTTAAATGTTCAAGAAAATATGAAAGTGTGGTACTTAAAAAATTAAGGGGCCATAAAACTTTGCATTTTGATACATGTCTAGGTATTAAAAAAAGATTATTTTGTTTAAAAAGATCTAATATCTCGTAACGTGTTTGAGATATGAAGATAATTCTTATTTGTTGGAGATAGTCTTATTAAACCCTACACTCAGAGAAATTTCGCACTTTGAAACCAAATAAAAACACATTTAATTTGAAAATTTGAAAGAATGTTTTAAAAGTATCATTTTTGATTTAAAAGAAATTTTATGGCCACGAGGTTATCTGTAGATCAATGGTAAGGGCTGTGGACTATTGTTACAGAGGTCCCGGGTTCGAATTCCACATACCATAAATGAGATTGTTTTGCTTTCTAAAGAGTCAAATTACAAATGTAGCAGAAATGAAGTTCCAAATTGGAGGAATGATAGTATTCGAACTCAGGACGCCTGGCTTCTAATGTGGAAACGTTCATATTACTCCACTGACACTTCATATTTGCTACACTTATAATCTGACTCTTTGGAAAGCAAAAGAATCTCTATCATGTGGGAATCGAGCCTGGGACCTCTGGAACAATAGTCTGCAACAACCACAATACCTCCCTAATTTGAAATTCAAGTTTTAATAATTATCTTTGGTTTAAGAAACATTTCATCCAGTTAATGAAAATTGTTATAAAAAATAGAGAAACCCAATCAATGATATATTTTCTTTATTTTTATGATATGTATTTTTCTGAGTGTATAATTGGAATTGCACACAACCCAACAACTCTTCAATGTATAAGACAAATATTTCTCTATAAGTTTGTTAATATGGCGTCAAATAACTAGCCGCTCGTTTTAACTAGAACAAAATTTAAAAAAACTAGAACTTTGTGTACGAACACTTTTATCATACGATGAATGGTTTTTGAGTTATTTTGCGTCAAATTCCGTGCTCCGAAATTTTTTTTCTCGTTTTCTATTTTTTTCTCGTTTTCTATTTTTTTCTCGTAAGCTGCCACCTTTATGAGAAAAATTCAAGACACAAAATTTGTAGCCCATGAGAAAACCTACAAAATAGTTCTTTGTTTGTTTGTTTCGTGTTAATGCTGCAGCTTAGTAGTTTAGTGCTCCAATTCAATTTTTACAACCAAATTACCGATATGAGAGCAATAACTCTTTTGTATATTTTGAGAGCAATTGTATGTATTAGACAATCATATGAATAAGGAAGCTTTAAAAGATATTTATTTTGGCATTTATTTAAATTGAGTCATTTAGTTCTACATTAGCTTTCTTATTAACCTGATTTAATACATATATTTGCAACAGCATGATTTCAATCATCAACTTAACAATTCTTCCCCAATTTCTTGACAAATTACCAAAAAATTTTCTGTGATCATGATGATTCTCAATTTTTTGAAACAATGCCAAATTGTGTAAATACTGTCTACAGTATAGTCTATCTGAAAAAACGTGAAATAATTCAAGAATTCCAACAAATATACAACAGGTGAAGCGCCTCTGACTTATTTTGTTAGCTATGCTTTCACTAAATATTTACTTTTCAAAAACAACAATAATCCCTGTTTAAATTTGCCTGTCTCGTGCGTCAACGCAACCCGTGGCAAGACGTGTTTTTGTAGAGCAATATGAAATAACTCGAAAATTTTGTTTATGACTATAGCTCAGGTGATAGTAGCACAGTAAAATTAAGTTCTCTAATGCCAGAAAGTCGGTGTCGTTAATACGGTATCTGTGTCGGACTTTGGCCTGTTTAAGAGTACGGAAAGAATTTTGTTTTCGCTTGAATCTGTTTGCTGTAACGTATGCCAATTTGTATGTATTTTTTACTGTACTCCGCTAATTGTACATTCAAACAGGTTGAAGCGCCTAATCCCTAAGTAATTAAAAATACAGAAAAATGACAACAGAATTATTGTTGATAAGCCTTGATAATGAAATATAATCCTAGCAGACAGAATGTGCGATTTTACAACGGTGGTGTTATAAGTGTGTTGTTTTCAAAAGACGACATTTCAAGATTATTGTCGTTGAAAGTACGCAGTTGTTTGTAAATAGGGAGTTGTTGTTAAAGCGAGTATTGTTTTTTAGTGGCAGAATGCAGTAGAGTGTTAGAAACCTAGATAAACTCGTTTATTGCACATTTGTATTTTGTATGTTTGTTATGTCAAGTTGCATTTAGATAGAAATTTATTGGATTTACAAAGGTGTTACTTTACTTTAAATTCTGCGACAATGCGAACACGTAGTTTCATAATTACTGATCTTACAGATTATCTCCACTCCAGTAGGTATTAAATTTATACTGAACTATAGTATACCATGTGAGATGTAAAATCTAAACATGACATCACGCTTTAACTTATCCCCTCAATTCCATAATAACGCAAATCGATTTTTCTTTTTAATTAGTTTGTGTGGACAATTCTGTATTCGATAAAAGTTTAAATCTTGTGAAAAACTGAAAAAACAATCAAGTTTTTGTTTTTAGAAAAAGAGCTTGATATTTTCAACTTCGTGGTAAAACTGAAGCTCTTTGCGGTACCTACAACATAATTCACAATGCGCATAATGAAAGAGTTGAACAACTGTTTGTGTGCTTGCGTGGCCTTAGCCGTTTTCAGGACATTACAATCTACCCATGAGGGTCTCAATAGGATTAACGATTCAACGAACCTTGTACCAAAAGTTCCAAAGTCAAATTACAAGACTTACTCGACTTTTACTGCTTTAATAAATATTAAGTAGGGAAGAAAGGAATCTCCCCCGCCTGCCGACTAGAAGTCGACGTATCAAAAATTCCCGGAAACGACTCTTGTAGCATTGGACAACGTTGAAGTCCGTTAAACAGCCATCAAAGATTTGCACAATGTCCAGTCGAATGCAACTTCAGTAAATCCGCACCACTACCCGTCCCGCTGTCCGTGCTGTAAGCTTGTTGTACGACGGAAAATGCAAATAGCGCCGGGATACGGTGTGGGATTTTCCCTAATTGTTTTGTGAGCTGGAAACCGCAGTCAAATGAATAGCGCAAATGGTGACCATTAAGCGGACACGTGTAAAGCGCGGAAATGGAATGCGGTCATTGTGTATATTTATAATTTCAATCTCCATGCTGAATTTTTGCCCTCACCTACAGGAGCTTGTTCGTGACGGCAGCACAGGACAGTGAGGCCCGGCGACAATCTACCCAGGAGTTGTTGTGTCGGTGAATTTTGGTTTTCTCCATGAATAAAACTGCGGTAAAATGCAAAACAATTCGGGATTATTTGCTTTATCAAAAATAAATAGAATTTGAATAATTGTCGCCGAGGTCGGTGTTCGAATGTCGGTTGGAGCTCGACTGCATTGTTTGAGCACGGGGTGCCCAAGTGGGGCGCTCGATAGACCTCCAGACATTCAACAGAAAGCTTCTACAAGCACCCGGGGGCTGCTGCTTCAAAAATTGATGACACCAAGTGCACCGACAGCGCTGATAAGGGATCCCTATTATATACATAAAAAAAATGCAAGAATTGAAAGGTACGCCCGGAGCAATGCGCTGAAATTGGCATTCGTAGTATTCCTTTATCGTGCCCGGGCTGGATAAGAGCAACAACAAAATTAAACAAATTTTATGGATGTTTTCAAGTTGCACTTTCTTGGCAGGGAACGCAACGCGAGCTGCTCACAGTCCCCAGCAGCACCTGCACGCTCCCCCATTAACTGGGCGTCAGTCCTCCTCCTTTGGTGCAAGAAAATTGGATTCACCTGTACACGCATTGAATGCTTTGTTTACTGCACGTCGCCTTTATGGGAACCTTTTTCAATCCCCGGCTCAAGCGGAAACTAGACCAATTGCACCGGCACATCTGCAGGGCGGCGCTCTTGCTCAGGACTAGGGCGGCAAAAGTAGATTTCATGCTTTCTGCATCCCACTGCATATTAATAGGATAAAAGTGTGTCTCCCATTCAGGGTTTGATGCTCGCTGCTCGCACACAGCGCCGGGATAATTGAAGCTATTGCCGGGCGCTACTCCAGTCCACCAAGTTTTTTTTTTATTAATTGAAGCGGCTGCCGTGCCTTTGAGATCCGCTTTGAAAATCCATTTGGCGTGAAAGTAAAGGGGGAAATAGTGTAAATATGTCGGCCGCTCGCACAGCTCCAATATCAACTATAATCGGTTCCCAGGCCCCACTTCTGCCGGGCAATAATGAGCGAAAAAAGGGGGCAAACTATGGCCACTTGGCAGGAATCGATCTTCACTCTTAATCCCCATCTGTTCGCCAATGTATCCTTTGATTACCTCCGAGCGGAGCAACTTAATGAAATCATTTCGCTGTTAGCAGCTAATGAATGGATCTAATGAAGCCGAAGATGGGCGCTGAAACAGTTTTGAATGTAATTAACTTACTTAAGGGGAAATTCGGTTTTTTCTAACGATAAATTTTAAAGACTATGTCGCCGATGTTACTGTCCTAGCAAAAAGGCATTTTCTGCACGTGTCGCTAACGCTTAAAAGGGCACCCACCTATAACAACATGTTTGCTGGCGTCTTAGGAGTACTCAAAGGTTGTGATGTAAGTAAATGTGTTAAAAGCAAACTTTGCTTCTTGACATTTTGCCACCATCAACAGAGCAAATAATTGCTTTTCGCTGTTGCCAAGATAAGTGACACACGCGGGACTATCGCACTTTAAGGGTTAAAAAACTAACTAAATATTTTCTTAGCGGTTGATAATGATGATCAAGATATACATAAGAATTTGCACTGCCTTTTTTGTTATGTTTCAGTCTCTCAAGGATTCATCAGATGGATGAAAATATTTTTTAACTTTCTGGGTGCGTATCTATTACTCATTGTGCTTTAGTATGATAGTATATGTGTTTATATTTTATGTGATCTTCTTCTCTTCTTGTTAAAAAATTCATAAAATTTTGGTATTTCATTAGCTTTAGGAGTAATATCCGTGTACACGGAGTAAACGGAGTTACACGGAATTAAACGCACATCGTACTGCACATCAATAAGTTCGCTCCGAATCCTGACCCTTCTGGAACGATCGTCACTAACCACACCACACGCACAACAACATTAAAGAAATTTAGCCTCAGATCGATAACATAAACTGAAGCTCGTTAATTAGTGCAGCAAATTAGTGTGAACGGAATGTCACACTTCAATCTCATTTTTCAGAATGTCACTTTCAAAGCAGATGAAAAACATAAAGAAGTGGTCAAGAAATTGTATTGGTATGATCACAACACTCAACCATAAAGATGTACCAAGTGTAGGAGCTATGTTTTGCTTTACAGAATTGAAATTGAAAAACCGAGAATTCTTCTATTTGTGCAGTTATTTGTGATAACAAAGAATCCAAGAGAAAAGAAAATTTGAAGGTTTGCGTTGTCGTCACATTTCAAATTTGTTTTAGAATCGAGTAAAATAACATGTCAAAATTTGAAAAATAAAGAAACTTGAAAACATGATTTTTTCAATAATTATAATAATTATGTCATTTTGTATTTAAAAAATTGCAATTTCACAACAAATTTAACAATTTCAAAACAATTTTTACAAAAACTCTTAAGTTCTAAGTACAATCACATTTCAGTAAATTATTGGGTCATTTTCATGGTGAAATCGAAGGCTTCCTCATAGGCAATATAAATACTTTGGATATCCGCCTCCATTCCCAGGACAGTAACCTCCATTTTAAATGATTTAACAGTTCTCTTCATTACAACCTTATGGCGATCTCCTATCACCTGCAGCCCCAATTTGTAATCCTCACGATCAATGTTGATCCATTCAAATGTCACTGCAACTGGCAGCAGTCCTAAGAACTCAGTCAAAGTTGCGAAAACATTGCTGCAAACGCCATAGATTTGGACCAGGGACCTCTTCTCTGCGTATTGTGAACTGAATTTTATACATGCGCCGGTTTTCTTCATGATCCTCATCACTTTCCAGTTGTGACCTCCTTTCACAAATCCGATATTCTTTGGTGAGATGTGAAAATTAATAGACAACGGAGTCGTAGTAGACCTGTTTCCAAAAGCAAACCTTAACAAACACTTTGTGGCTTTCTTCAGGGCATCAACATTTGATCCGTGGACTTCAATAAGACCTCCAAGTGTTTTGCTCACTCGGACGTTGTACAGTTCTTCTACTGTTCGTGCACACAGCGTTTCGAACAACAAAGGGGAGTGCGTCTGAACCCAAAAATTTACGCAGAAGCTCTTCAAGGACTGAAAATGTTTGCGTGTATTTTCCAAATGTTGGACATCAGGTGCTGGGATGAAGACCCGGTTGCAAGCGTCTACTTCGTCAGGTGCAGGAAAGGCGACTGCTGTTGATGTTTGGTTCACAAATTTCCTTGCGTTATGCGTGTGACTTTTGATGATTCCTGGTTGGGCTGTCGGTATATCCAACTCCATGTTGACTATTTGGTTGGTTTCGGGCTTATCCACACAAAGTTGTGATTTGATCAAATATTTTGCTTCAAACACGTCTTCAGGAGCTCCGAATATCGTCACCATTGGATTAGTCGAGGGTTTGTAGTCGTAGCTCTTAGGATAGTAGCACTTCACGTACGTGCGCGTCAATTTCATGACATTGCTGAAAAAGTGTTCGATTGAATTTATCCCGCTGATTAGACATTCGGTGTTCATTAGTTGATTCATTTTTTCGTTGTCGATCCGAAAACTTTCGGTCATCAGCTGTCCTGGTTTGCTCGTTTCAATTTTTTTGGTTATGTTGCGAATGTCCATGCTGGAGAATTCCTTCCTTAAGCCGTAGGGATCTGACAAGTTTTCCTCACCGGTGTAGATGTGACCGATCTCCTTCATCATAATATCGTTGGGTTCAACAATGACGTCATTTTCGCAAATATTTTTGAATAAATTCTTCGTCGCCTCAAAGACTTGTTGGGACTTCTTTTCGACTAATGAAATTCCAAACTTGTCGTTGGTATTTTTGGTGATTGGTTGGTAACTATACGGCGCACTGGTAGACATGTTTATTCTTTAACAAAATTATACTTTGATGCTAATCGGTTAAACACTTGATGAGTTTTAAAGCAAAATTTTAATGTTCGGCAGTTTTATACCATCAAATTTCGAATGATTCTAATACAGGGGAAGGTGGTAAATAACAGCACACATACCCAGCCCGTAAAATCATGCGATGATAGAAAAGGGTAAAAGGTCAATTAATGAGCAGGTAGATGCAGGTAAATTTGAACGAAAATTTTTGCACTGCAATAAAAGTAGTCATCGCTCATTAACTTCTTGATCCTTTTTCGGGCAGGTCATAAAAGATTTATTGCATGCAACTAGGATGCCTTTATTTATGGAAGTAATTATTATTGGTAATGGTTCGAGAAGTGGTCGATTACCCGTAATGGGTTAGTTTAAGTGATACGGCAATAAAATAATGATCGAGGGCACCTACTTACAAGTAATAAATGAAATGTGTGAGTTTTCCGAAAATGAATCTTGCGATATCAGTCTTTACCTTTCTTAGGGGAAAGTACAGTAGGATGCTATCCTTATGTAAATTATTTCCCCCTTTTAAAATTTCATCTCTGAGTGATCCTGCGAGTTATTTAAAAGCATCTCAGGAGCAATTTTAAACAAGTATTCAATTAGCACGTTCGGCGTCAGCATTAAATTTTTAGAGTAAAATTTGATTTAGAAAATATAAAGTAAAAATGCCTTCAATTGGGAAAATATCTCCAAACTCCACATCTGTCGCACAACGTGAAGAAACCGTGACATCCTTACATTACTACATGCCGAATGTAAGACTACTTCTTCGGCGGCATAACTTCAGTCTCAAGGATACAATGAAAGTGACCAACACCAATATCAACGTTCCACATCAGTCAACAACAGTCGATGAAAGGCGCAGCGAAATATCAATCTACGGACAACTGGAGAATGTTTTAGAGGCGCGATCGGTGCTTCACGAAGAAGCTTTAATGAAATACGCATTTCCAATCAGTTTTCAACCGGACATCTACGATCAACAAGTAGAACAATTAGAAAAGGACTATGACGTGCAAATTGAGTACCTGCCACGACACGGGTATAACAAATTTTTAGTTTTGAGTAAAAGCACACAAAAGAATTGCAAGAAGCTTCAAGAGGCTACAGATAAATTACTGGACGTATTTTTGGGAGAAGAAAAGGCAAAGGATATGACGGTAAACACAATGATCGAACTCCCTGTTGGATGTCATAAAATTCTCACCGGCGACGTTGACTTCATTGACAAGGTTGAAAAGAAGACATGCACAAGAATAACATTTCCTGCTTTGGACAAGGATTCTGCGAGGAATTTACAAATCAAACTTGGTGGAAGCATCAAAGGGACTTACAATGCACGAGAGCTACTGCTCAGCAAGCTTCCTGTTAAAATATGCATCAACTTTCCCAGTACTTCAGATGACTACAAAATTAAAGAGCATGTGGAAGAGTTAAAGTTAAAATACAGTCTTTCTGTCGAAGTTAACACAATTTTGGGAAATTGCAGTATTTCATTAAAGAGTGCAGAAGAAAATGCCACAAAACTCTTTGAAGTCAGCAGGGCGATATTACACTTTCTAGAAATTGAGAGAAAAATTTCCACGAGCGGAAATTCACCTATTCTTCACCAACCTGCTTCAATCGAGAATTATTTAAATGAAGATCCCTGGGGCTACAACAACACCACAAAGAGGACGTACTTCCATAATCTAATACTTAGCAAAGTAAAAGGTATCAACCATAACAAGGCACAACATTTCAGCAATTCCAACGAGTTTGAAACCCTGTATGATAACAACAGAGACACCTTAACCCAGTTATTCAACAGGCATTCCAGAACCTCATCGGACCCCGTCAACGGTTTCTCGTCTACAGTTCTTCCAGATCTTCTCATCAGTACATCAGCAGCGAATCAGCAGAATGCTCTAAGCATCAAGGTGGAACCTTTATGCGGCTTTGTGGAAGCCTTTTTGCAGCAGATGGGGCTGGAGCACTATTGCTCGCTCTTCGAAAAGTACAACATCGATATGGATCGATTGTGTCAAATGACTGAAAATGATCTAGAGAGGATTGGAGTTTACTCGTCTGGTGCACGAAGAGTTATACTGCGAAATTTAGATGTTGTTAGTAAATAATTTATTTGAAAAAATCCCGCCATGTTTAATACCCGTTTTGTATAGTTTAACTTGAAAGGATCTAATAAATGTTCGCTTATTTTAAAAATAAATTTTGCGTTTTTGCTGTTATCTGAGGCACTTTTAAAAACCGAATAAAAAAATTACTAATGTTGAAGATAGATGCACACGTAACTGCAAAAAATTTTCCATTTTCTATATATTATGACAACTACCAGAAATGACCCATTAAACATTTGACAGACGGAAAGGCGCGCATATCTTGCATAAATATTTTTAATTTAAATTACATACTTATATGTAGTGCATTTAAGAGCATAAATAGGAAACATGTTGCATTAAAAGATTCAATAGAAAATGAAGCAGTAATTTAGCACCTTCCAATGCTGTTCGCGTGCATAGACATAAATCAGGGGAGGATTGGTAAAGCTTGGATCCAGCTCTCATAAGTGGAAAGAAACCGGAAGACTGAACACGATACCGCCTACCTCCTAATTAAAACTAATTACGTTTCGTGTTCCCATTAATGCAGCCCAGCAGTTATGCAATGATAATTATTCTTGAATAAGCGGGAAGAAATCATTATCTCCTTATCTCGTTATTTTTATGATTTTTTTTTGGAACACGGCAGCGTTTCTTGCGGAATGAGTGCTAGGTGGCAGTAGCCTGCTCCCGTTTCTCCCTCATACATTTGTATCCTTTTGTCAGGTCTTACTTGACTGCTGAGGATGTATGAAAATCGTCTGAGTGGTTTTTTTGCACTTGTCGGAAAAAGGAAAAGACTCTGCGAGAAAGGAAAGAGAAATTAAGAAGGATTGCTGGGTTCGCGTAACATAAAGGGGCGGTGTGAATATTATCACATGGCCTCCCTAACTCCAACACTGCCGTGCCCCATAACTTCTCAAGTTTCCATAATGTGGATGAGAGAAAAAATCATCCACTTAAGTTGATTTATTTGCCTCGCATATACACCGCTACGCTCCGCACCCTGCTCCGGCTAAAATTATTCAGGTGCTCGGTGGTGAGCCCAACGTAAGCGAGGTACTGCTGCGTAGGGGGCGTTACCATCCGCCTAAGGAGCTGGTAAATTAAGGAAATTAATCGATTATTCAGCAGCTCCTTGTTTACCAAAAACATTCCCGGGTAAACAAGAAAAATATGTGATGACACAATCCGGTGACGAAAGCTTATCCTGTGCGACCCCGTAACCCGTTCGATTCGGGCCCTTGATGAGTTCCTATTTAATCAACTAATCCCAGACATCGGCCAATATTGAAATAAATTATCCGTCAACTAGGGAACACGGGCTTTCGGCGGGATGTGCGTGGCAGTGACACTGGTGCACCCATTACTTGCGCCAGCACAAGCCCATAAATACCCCTTCCGAGTCCAGGAGCCCTGGCCCGGGTGTCAAATAAACATGATGTTTTGCTTTGAGTGCTCCCCTGATGTCGCAGTTAATGGTGAATAATAGTGCCGACTAGACTAATGGGGCTAGTGTGCGGGGCGCGACTCGAGTTTCTTTTGCCTCGGGGATCCACTCCACACAATGGCGTGCTAACTAGAAATAATTACATTTTCCCGTCAGGATTTCTTACACACTTTTCACCGCGACCATTCCGGAATTATTGCTTTTCACTCGGATATGGGCCCATGTGTTTCGAGGAGACGGGAATAAAACATTTCCTCTATCTGATGTTTGATTTGTTGATATGATGCATGGGCACGTCAATATTTGAACCTTGTTACGGCGGCATAGGAAAACATTTTCAGGGCATCCCTTAATTGGATTTCAGTTTGTCTATCGATTTTTCGGCATATTTTGTCAGCATCAGTAGCTGCGGGAATTTTTTTTTATTCCTGACCCGATTTTTATTATAGGGTCAAGTAATTTTGCAGAAAGGTAGTGCTACTCCTGAAGGATGCTGGACCAAAAGTTCTAACTTTTTATGCGATAGTAAAGTCCTATGGGGACTAAAAATGAGACCAAACCGAAGATAGCAAGCTCGTATGTACCTGTTAAGGTGCTGTGGGAATATTTTCTACCTGTGTCCATTGAATTTGATTTTACAGAAAAGTTTGAAGTTCTCTCCCAGGCAAAAAGATATTTAAAGGAAATATATTAAACTTATATCAATTGTTGAACTTTCATAAAACTTACGATAAAATCTCTATTTGATGATGCACAATTGAGAACCTTTAAAACTAAATCTTTATGATATTTTATTACAATTTTATTTAGTACTTTTCGTAGGTGTAGGTACGTAGTATGTCTAAGGTGTGGTTTTCTTCGTGATGATGAACGAGCAATGGATTTGCATATCGTGAAGCACAAAAAACGCAAATAAAGTGAAAACCGAATGGGAATTTTCACAAAATGTGGTAAACGGGGGTTTTTGGGATTACTGATTTCAAATATGGTGCGCAACAATACAAATTTAAGTTGGGGGTTTCAATATGGCGGACTAAAAATACTTTCTAATATTTAATCTTTATAAAAGTCGCAGATGGGGGGTTGTGGAGTTTATAATTTTAAATATGGTAACTAATTTAAATATACGAATGACGCTTGAGAAAATACATACATATGTATATACAGTATGAGGAAAACTCTAAACGAGTACTCTTCAGAGATAGAACTTTCTAATTCTAATAAGATGGCATTAACGTATGAACTTTAAAACAACCAGCCTTAGTAACCATGATGGCAGACAGCCAGTCCTCGTAAACCGTCAAAATTAGAGCAATTTCAGAAAGATTCGGCCGGATTAATTAGCTCCCTTTCACAAGTTTTCATCTTCTTCCAGCATTTTCCAACATTTTCCGGAAAATAAGGTATAAACTCACACCCAGTGAGCAGATTTTCATGAACTTTAAAAAATCGTGAGCTATATTTCCTCATCTTTCGGCCTCGGAAGGGAAAGTCCCCCTAATAACTTTATATTTCTTATCTTTTGTTCCACAATAGCCCCTAAATCCATTAGCTCTCTGTTAAGAAAAGACGGCTCTGTGATAGTAATAACGGCAATAAAATAAAAAAAAGGACTCCGACCCTGTTGCCCACGGGAACCTACTTATGTTCATCATTGTCATGACAAGGCAAAACAGAGTATAAATCACCTCTATTAACTCCTTGACCAGCTCTCCGGTCGTAAACCTTGAAAAGAAGGGAACTTGTTGTAAAGAAAAACTAGAGAAGGGAACTTTTGAAGAAATGCTCGCGGATTTTCGTAAACTGAAAAGCTTCCTGGTTATGAAAATGTAAAACTTTCTCTGTGCTCTTTGTTGTCCGTAATTTTTGCACCTATTTTTTTATATACGTTATTTAGAATGCGAAAGGTTTCTCTATTTCCAAATGCAAAAAAATAAACTGGCAACTTGGATAAACCTTGAAGTTCTCTGTGTGATTTAAATTTGCCAAGAAATGTGCTGATTTAAGATTTGTTACTATTTATTCGATGTACCAGCGAATTGAGTGCTTACACCCGCCCTTAAAACCTTGCAAAGTGTATTAACAATTTTAAACGGTTTCTGCTGCCTGAATCCCATAAAAAGTCCGAAAATTCATCGAGGTAGATTTTATCGTGGAAAAGTTTTGGCATGAATTTTTACGAACTAATCTGAAGGCCTGGGAGTGATTTTCTAAATGACCTTTTTTGTTTCCCGTCTGAAATAAATGGCGTCAAGGGACCGATGGAGGCCACCTGGCAAATAAAGGGATAGCATTGATTTAAGAAGGTTCAAGTTGTAGTCACTGCACGTTTGAACCACTTTGTAACTGGGAATTGGTCAACAAATGAGTGTTGTTGATTGGAATAATAATTACACAATCTAGCCTGCAATAAATTCTGAATTTACTGGGACAGTTTCGCATCGGTGGTAAATTTCATGCAATTGGAAAATCGGATTTTCATTTCCGTTAATTTGAATTGGTCGTGACTGTTTAAAAATGGGAAGTGATAAATGAAAGTTATGGGAAATTGTTACAGTATCTCCCGAAGTTGGGGGAAAAGTGTTTATTTTATTTTTCCCATATATTCAAATTTATTTACTGAAGCACTCCGTAAAATTTGAAGTATTGACTCACTGAGGTTGAGGTACATCTGTTAAATAATTAATTAAATGAATTGTTTGAATGAAGCGATGAGCAAATTTTGACGATTAAACAATAAAATAGAGTGCTTTCAGCAGAAGTATAATACAATGTGAAAAAGGAAGCTTAAAGCTCTGGAGATAAATTATTTGTTTCACACAAGAAAACATTTTCTGATGTTGTTTACCTGGTGAAACCATTTAAAAATAAATGAAGTGCTACCAGATCTGACGAGCATAAATATGTAAGTGCTTTTCAGAAGAGACCAAATTTTATTTGATTGAAATACAAAATACACATAACCCTCCACCTTGTATGGTAGCTTCACTCTGTATACCCTGTACCCTAAATGAAACAGTTTAATTCCATATCCATAGGTGTGCCTTACCAAAACTTTACAAAACTGTGGCAGACGCCCCAAAATGGCAGATTACCTTTGTCTTCACAAATACCATTGACATGGGTATCAAATGAGAGCCTTTGACGAATATAATATAATATAATTTGACGATAATTCAATCACAACTTAAAATACAAAAGTGTTGTACAAAATTTTGTCGAGCAATGAAAAACAATACAAAAAAAATGAATTACTTTCCAAAAGGATATCTTTCTTTTTTATCTAACAGAAATGTATGTCTGGTTGCCCAAAAAAAAATTTTTTGAAGTAAGTTCTTCGTTATTTCTAGTAACAAATATTTTAATGGGAAATTTGATTCTCTACAAAAAGTAATTTTTGTTATTTTCTATAATTGAAAAGTACAACTATTTGATAATTTTAAATCATTCAGGTGTTCGAGAAATTATTAATTCGCCAAATTCAAATATTTTAAATCGAATTAAATTTGACATTTTTAAGAGCACTTGAGTTTGATCTATTAAATTTCCTTTTTAATTTTGATATATACCTATTTTATAAATGTTGCATGTTTTTGTGTCCGCTGTCCGGAGCAGAACAAAAGCTCATTTAAAGAAATTATCTGTGTGTTGAACCGTTTTATACAGAATGGAAAGTAGACTTTGGTGAACAGGGTAATAAATATTTCATTTTTTTTCACAGAGAAACTTAATAGAAATATTAATTCATGGAGAGTATTGAATTCCCACAATTAATTTAGTCTCGAAAAAATATTTGTTGAGATCTATTAGCGGATAATTTTATGAAACTGAAAGAACCTAAACAGATTGAATTTACCAACAACATCAACAAGAAAATTGCAAAATACTCAATCAATCTTTTTATACAAGTATAATACTTTTCTTTATTTTGTGCGTCCAACCAATGACTGACGAAAGTCATAATTATTAAAGAAATAATATTAAATAATACTTCAATTACTTTAAGTCTAACCAAGAACTTACCCATTTTACGAAACCTAAAGAAAAGAGAAATTTTTTCTCCAATTCAAAATCAGTATTTTCAAATAGAAAAACATTATTGACAAAAAATATCTTTTATTATTTTATATGCAATTATAATATAAAATAATGAAAAATATGTTAACCTACTCGTATGTACAATAAACCTAGTATACACAGCCTTGCTTCACTTGGCATCTAACTACACTATTCTCTTACTTATGTCCTTCGAATAGTCCGCAGGATGAGCTCCCTTGCCGCAGACGAGTTGACACCAACTGTAGTCAAATCACTGTCCTCCATGCGTCTCAGAGTTGCCATGTTTACGCAATTTCGCTCAAAAATCCAGATGTAGTGCTCCAGCCCCAGACCGGCTAAAAACCCATTGACTGCAGAATCATAAGGTTGCGCGCCATTCATTCGCGAACTTTCTTCCACAGTTGTGCACTGACACGACGAACTACCATCTGAAATTTCCTTTAGGACTCCTGCACGACCTCCGGCGTCACGATTTAGCCAAGTGTAAAAGAACTCCATATTTTTTTCGTACAATCGCTGGAGTTCGTATGTGCTGCTGTCGAATGGTGAAGGTGTATTCTGTTGCTCCATCAAATTTATTCCAAGGTCACTTTCTGTCGAATAGTTGAACTCGTTTTCGGACGATATGCCACTGGCGATAGATCCACTTAAGGGCGTAGACTCGGTTCCCGAAGAAGCTACACTCCTTTCGTCGGCCACCAATGTGCTGAAGTACTTTTGCAGAATGAATGATGACCTCAGATAAGTTTCGTCGGCTTTTAGGCCAAACTTTTCTTGGTGGTAAATCCGTAATTGGTCCAACGTTGCTAGAAGATCATTTCGCGCGTCGTAAATGTTGTGAATGTGTTTGTCCGAACTGATGAAGCGGAAGTGCAATATGAACAGGAGTTTCGTCAATTCTACGTGAACTCCGTGCTTTTGTTGGACAGCCGCAACTACCTGATCAATGCAGGCATCCGGCAAGGAGTAGGGGTAATAAACGCACACGTTCACTGGGAGGTGCTCAAGCAGTTTTTCTTTTGCCAAGTAGGTGTTTTTGGTGGTTCCAAAGATTTGAATCTGGCACTTTTCCAAATCGCTCAATTTCGAGTCATTTATGTCTGGGAAAAAAATGCGTGTGTTCGTAACACTCATCACCTCGTCAGCAATACTATGTTCAGCACCCTTCAAGGTGGCGTGGTACTCTGGAGGTATCTCGACGACCATGTAAACTCCAGAGAGCTGCCCGTCTTCACCGAATAATATGCGCAACAGCCATGTTACCGCTTCCTGGACTTGCTTCTGGTTGATTCCCTTTAAGATTATGAAGCCTGCGTTTTCTCGATTTTTTGCGTAAACCATCCGGACGTCAAAAATAGTTTCAAGTTTTCTGATGAAGGAATGGTACTCATCTGGTCTATGCCGTACAATGATCGCGTATTTGAGAACTTCCTCCTTCTTGAGTTGCGCCCTTGCTCTCGACACTTCGTTCAATCGTCCGTAGATCGACACCAAATCTGTACCTCCATTCGAATTAGATGATCCAGTGCCTGAGGGAATTTGGAGGAAAACATCCGCCGAGCACATAACATCTACAGGTCCACTGCGTTCTGTCAATAGTCTCATGTTCGGCATAGGATAACTCATTGCTATTCCCCTTTCCGCAATTTCCAGCTGGTTGTTGGTTTCACACACTTCAATGGTCTCGGCAGTTACTTTATTGAAGACTTCTTGGCAAAGGATTGAACACATTTTATAACAGCGGCTTGGCGGACTAGTCGCCTTCAGATGTTGCGACAAATTTTTTCTGGACTGAATTAAGAAATTTTCAAAGACCTTCTCTTTTATACGGAATCCTTTTTAATAAAATAGTTGCATAGATACGTTTTCAGGTGTAAGTGACAAGACCCATGTGTGGCGTCTCCTTGTTTGAGCACGAACCTTGTTTTTCAGGTAGAAAAGGTAGAATGAAAGTATCAAGAAAGGGAAGTGACTATGTGACTGATAAATGATCTTTTTATGATTCCTATGCCTAAAGGTAATTTAGTAGGCACTTATACCCTTTTTGGGAAAACTGTTTGTGTTCTTAAGAAGTAGTTATTTTTCCCATCTGGGAATTACCTACTGTTAAGTTTTATTGAACTATTAATTTAATCGTCAAATTGCAAGCCACCTAGAATGTTTTTATAAATTAATGCTTCTTTCATGATCTCACTCCCTAAGTGCTTCTTAGAAATTAATTAATTATAAAACTTGTAGAGAAATAAATTCTTAATAACTTTCATTTATTTCTCACGTATTTTTCATAGGATCAATATTTTATGAGTTATGTTATATCGTTTCGAATGTTGAAAGTGGGAACCGGGAGGCCTTAACAATGATCTTGATGTGATTGTAGATTATACTCCCTATAACTTTTCCAATTCCATTATTCCTGTCAAGTTATGGGCTCTTATAACTCGTGTTAGCAAATAACAACTGCTTAACATACACAGAGCGTTTTATTTTAATAATAGTAAACCTAAAATTTTCATTATTTTTATGAAGTGTATAAAAATAAATAAAATAACATCTGAACAGGCTTTCCATGCAATCCTGTGTTATTGTACAAATAAATATGGTGTATATAAAGCATACCTAGGTAGGTATATACAAGCAACGGTGTTTTGAAAAGTGACCAAATATAAAATCACAATTTCCGAAATTTTAGAACGTATACTTGTTTTTTATTTTTTTATTTCCTATATTAATTTATCTATTATACAAAATGTTATTTGGAATTTCTAAAGTTTCGATACGCAATAATGAAAACTGGAGGAATTCTTAACTTTCTAATTATATTTGCTACAGTTGTGCTCATATAATCCAAATATTTTTTAAAATTTAAAATTAATTCACTACCTTTTCACAAATTTATCAATTACTAGAAAAAAACATTCTTTACCTTTAACTCCTACGGTAAATAAACCAGATGACCTCAGCCCTCAAGTTTTAAAATTCTTAAACCCATTTACGAGCAATTAGGCGTCCCTTTATTTTACAAAATGACAAAATCATAACCTGTGCCAAAGTTTTAATGAAATAATCAGGACATTAAATATTCTCCAGTTGCCAAGAAATTGATCCTTTGGAAATAACCCTAATAAACTCTTAATCACTTACCGAAGTGAAGGTGTCACATCTTAATCGTCAAAATTACTTTCACGTATGCTAAAATGCAGGTAACCCAGGTACCCTGGTATCAACTGACCTTTTGACCATAAAAATATCCTTCCCCATCCCTGTAGGTACGCCAGGTATGCTGGTGACGATTGACTTTTTGATCATAAAAATATCCTACGGCATCTCTGTCGCGCAAATGTAGATCAACCCGCTGACCGAATAACATACCCTGGCTCCACCCACAAACGTAAGTGTAGACCAGGTAACGTGACTGTTCGTATATAATATTCACCGGTTTGCAAAAATCTATCAATCCTTTTGGAGTTTTCTTGAAGTGCAAGTCTATACATATCCTCACAGTAATTTATCAAGATCATCAGGTCTAGTTCAGTCAAGTATTATTTTCGAAAACAGTTCGAGATGACCTCAGCATTGAAATCTCAAACGTCGATCAACATGAAAATTGAAAATTGGAGAAAATCTGGAAAGCGTTCAGATCGATCGGCATCAGTTGGCTTCTTCCTACCTAACGTGAGACTTCTTCTGCGACGCAAGGACTTCAGCCTCAAGGAAACGATGAAGGCGACCAGCTGCTGCATTAACATTCCGCACCAATCCACAGCGCCCAGCGATACTTCTAGCAAGGTGGTGATCAACGGCAATTTGGAAAATGTCGTAAAAGCGCGTTCACTGTTGCAAGATCAGACTGTCATTAAATACGCCTTTGCCATAAATAAACGCCCAGCGGACGATGACGCTTTTATTCGCCGAAATGAGAAAGTCTTCAACGTTAAAGTTGAATACCTTGAAGCGAGCGGATACATGAAATGTCTGGTACTCGTGAAAGGACTTCAGAAGAATTGGGAGAAACTGCAGGAAGCCACAGAGAATCTGCTTCAGATTTTCTATTTCGACCGAGGAGAGTATATCACCGTGAATACAGTCCTGGAACTCCCAGTCGAGTGCCATGAGATCCTTAGGGAGAAAATAAATTTTGTAAGAAAAATCGAGCACGAGACGAAGACCCATATTGTTTTCCCCAAAATTCCAAGCGAAACTCCAAATGCAGCGAAAAATCTTCAAATCAAAATTTGTGGCAGTGTTCGAGGCGTCTACAACGCAAGGCAGCTTCTTATAAATAAGTTGCCAGTCAACATCAGCATTAAACGTGCCAGCGCAGTGTATCACGAAAATCTTCAGAAGGGAATTAAAAACCTCAAACAGAGACATGGAGTGACTGTTCGCGTAAACAATAACATTAATTTACAGAGTGTTTTCATTGAGACCACCGAGAACAACTTTCAAAGCATCGTGGAGGTCGGTGAGGAAACACTACAAATTCTGAATTCACCAAAGAGTCAGGTAAAAGATAAACAGCAAGAAAAATTGGATCCCAAACTTCGTACATTCTCTTTGCTTCCCAAAAATTTGACAAACAAAGAAACGGAGGAGAGGGAATGCACCACCTCAAGAAGGATGTCACTTGACGACATTTCTTCAAGCAGTCAAGAACTAGAGTTATTCTCTACAACGCAACAAAATCTCCCCTTCGCTATCAACCAACAATCTCTCCCCTCGGCATTTGACAGCAATCCCTTGGTGCAACAAAATTTCCCACCGCTTTCTCACAGCAATCCTCTAAAACAGCAAAGACTTCCATCGGCCTTTGACAGCAACACTGAAGATCTAAGAAGTCTCTATGAGCAGAATAACGATTTTTTGGGCAAATTCTTTACCACAGACATGGATGCCTTGAACGAGATGTTCTCTACAATTCTGGATCCCTTCCCCAAGAACGTCAGCAGATCTTTGGTAGGACTATGGAGAAGTGCCGTGGATTTTGACACTAAGCCCCTATGCAGCGTGGTAAGAGATCTTCTTGACTATTTGGGCTTGGGACACTATCAATCGATATTTGAGAAGAATAAGATCGGGCTTTATGAGCTCACTGCAATGGATGACGAGGATCTAGAAGATATTGGAATTTGTGCTTCATCTGCCCGTGAACTAATCCTGCAGTACACACGCAATTAGTATAACTTTCGTTATTGTGATAAAATTAAGGACAGCCAAAGGTTGTCCAAAGATACCTATGTACAATATGCATGTAATATTTTGATCTTCATTTTGTGTATAAAATTAATAACAATGTATAATAATAAAATATTATAATTTTAAAAATATCTTTCGTATGAAATTTGATACCTCCCACGTTCTCTATGGCTTATCTCAAAATTTCTATCTGATTCTCTTTCTGACTGTTGTCTTTGGATCACCAAGTTTTCTGGATATGTTAAATGGACATGTGATATGAAAATCGCTTTTTAATGGTTTTTTTTTTTTAATTTGAAATTCAAAAATTTGGAACGAAATGCGTTTTGAAAAGTAAAACTTGAAAAAAACTTCCGATTTAAAAGCGGCTTTGGCCGAACGCAATTTTTTATTCTTTACCGGGATAATGATTGCAATTTTGCAAATTACTTAAAATTGTCTGAAGAAATAAAATAAAATATTGGCCAAAGTCGAACAATAACATTCCATCCGAAGTATTTGCTATAAGAGAAACGGCAAATAAAAAAAGTTGCTTGTTAATTTAATTTCAAGTAATGAAATAACAAAACAAGGTGATCTTTGACAGCAGACGTTGTAGATGGTCTAGTTAGTATATTTGATTTACATATGGTCCAACAAAAGAAAAATTATATACATATATATACATAAATTAATATGATCAGTCAGTTCTGAGCCAAAACGTCTTCGGGAACCTTTTGCGTAAAATAAAATGTGTTTTTAAATAATGTTTGCAATTCATTGTTTAATTTTTTTTGCGATTAACTCTCATTAAGCTCACGCTGAAGCATATAAGCATACCTTTATACGTATTTGAAAAAAATATTTAAAGAGCTCCAAGTCGTGAGTGCAATTATAATAATAATAAATAAATATTTTAATAATAAAATAAGTAAAGGTTAGATTAGAAATTAAACAGAAAAATAAAAAAATATTTATATAAAATGAAACAAATGTTTCAGTCACAAAGGCTTTTGACAGCGTTGAGCACATGCATCTCCTTAAGGGGTTACATAGGTCTTGAAGGAATGAAAAAACAACTTTTCAAAAAATTGTATTTTAAAACCAAAACTCTATTTTATTTGAAATTTACACATAGAAAAGTTCAGCATCTCGAAAAGTTGTAAAAAATTTCCAGCTAAAAATATTGAAAATTGATTTTCCTGCAGTTTTCCTCGTCAAACCTTTTTTTTTGCGGTAGGCAAGATTTCTCGAAAACGAATCGACCGATTTTGCTATAATATATAATACTATAAAGAGTAACTGTGCAAAGTTTCAGCAAAATCGGTCGATTCGTTCTCGAGAAATCTTGCCTACCGCAACAAAAAGGCTGGACGAGGAAAACTGCAGGAAAATCGGACAATTTTCAATATTTTTAGCTGTAATTTTTTTCACAACTTCTAGAAATGCTACACTTTTCTATGTGTAATTTTCAAATAAAACAGAGTTTTGGTTTTTAAGATACATTTTTTTAAAAAAGTTCTTTCCTTTTTTTCCTTCAAGACCTATGTAACCCCTTAACAAATTAATACTTTTATTTGAATTTGATTCCACTGTATTGAAAATATTTTTAAGAGTCTTGGATAGCCGATCACAATGAGGGAAAGTAAGCGATACCGTGTCCCCCAAACTCTCGCTGTCATTTTGAGTACTACAAGGCTCTAGTTTAGGACCTCTGCTTTTTAAGCTTTTCATCAATGACTTGCCGCCTGCTGTTAAATATTGCTCCGTACTTCTTTGTATGTATGAAGACGTCCAAATTTATTTAAATTGTGCTATTGGTTTTATGGACGACGGTATCTACAGGATCAACGAAAAACTTCAGAACATACTGCAGTAGTCTATTGATAACAATATAACCTTGAGTCCCAAAAAGCCACACGCATTCGCAATGAGCAATTTTTTTATTTTTATTTGAGTTGAATTTTGTGTAAAAATAATTTTTGATTCTCTACCACTAATTTGTAAACGCACTAAATTATCAGAAGGAACCATGATTCCAATTTGCAACGGAGTGCTAACATTTCTTTTATTCGAACGGCAAGACAAAAGACTCAATCGTCAGTCGCCTGATACTACCCATATAAATTGGCACGATCGTTACAAATCGGAATCGTTAATGCGAATATGCGGATGAGACAAAAGACGCTGCGGGTTGCTTGTGGCGCAATAAACATTACCATGATGTGGCGAGTATCAGATGACTAAAACCAATCTGTTTACAGCAGACATCACCCATTCGTCGACGAGCTCAAGATAAACCGAGCCAAGAGGAAAATCAATTCTGAGCGGCCGACATCCATCCCGCTACCTCTATCTGAGTGGGGCATCACAACTCAAAGGACTTCTTTGGCCTCATCCACCCAGCGGAAGGCGAAATGAGCCTAGGGCGGAGCTCTGCACGGTAGAAAAGAAATCCGAACAATGACTAGCGATTGTCGGATTGACATATGGACGACATTCACTTTCTTTTCTCTCGCCTTTAGCCAAAAAGTCTGACATAATCAGGATTAGATGGGAATTTGTCCTCTGAGGCGAGTTCTCGGAAGAGATGCTGAACCGGGCTGCGGCATAGTCGTGAGGAAATATTCGCAGCGCAGCATCGACACAGGCGTCTCCATACATTGCTCTTGCGGGCGCGGGCGGCCGTTGTGAGCAGGTATAGCTTGACTTTTATTTATAGCATTGGAATTGTGCTGCTCCAGCGGGGGACGAGGGGGCTGTGCACAGGTAGAATCCCCAATTCCAACAACTGTTGGGGATGCTTATCTGGCGCATGTTTCGTAATGAATTTATGAAACAAAAGCGGCCTATTACTCAGGACACCCGATGCCCGCGGCAGCACTTGCGGCGTAATTTATGTGCAAAGACAACTGCCGTCCTAAGCGGATTAGGTTTATTTACTTATCCTTTGAGGTTTTATGATTCTACTTAGCATTGTATAAGTAATGGATGCCATTTGTACCCCCGTCCCCGCTCTCCCCGACACAAATGAGCGGGATCTTAATAATCCGTCTTAGGTCCTTCTTTTCATGGGAATTTTTCTTCTAAGGAATTGTTGCTAGCTAAGAAATTCGCTCGCTTTGAAACACCCAAATGGATGTGTAATAAAATGCACATGATTCCCACCCAGTCAGCTCCTTACCGCTGAAGCCAATTCCAACCATACAAGTTAATCTTTTTAAATTTCCAGTTCTATCCAATTTCGACGAGCGTATCGAATTGAGTTGCCTGTGACAGGGATGTATTCAAACAGGTACATCCGCCTGAACGATCTAAGGCACTTTCCACGTATTTTCCACAATCATGTGACATTTTTCGAAAAATCTAGGTCAACTCCTGATATACTAAAAGGCGGACGGAATACAAATTACCGAAGAAGGAATTTGTCTGTTTCACCCCCTTGAAACCGCTGCACGTTACGTACACATATGTCTATCTGGTACTCCTGGTGAAATGCATGCTGTAAGTGAGAAAGGTATTAAAGTGTTCCCAGGGACACTCTTGATATATCGTACCACATGCCCCCAAACCCTCAACCACCGCCGCCCACTCCCACGGGAGATGAAATTTACGTTTTAGTGCTATGCATTATTTTATGGGGTGCAAGTATCACTCCGTCGAGCGAAGTTTCCAATCGAGAATATCTCAATTGGGTACTCATGGCAATCTCACCGAAGGCAACTGCAAATATTTCCTCAGGTGCAGTGGAGGGAAGATTTATTTGAGAGACTTTGTAGCATGGCTTTGCAAATTCACAATTTTGTTCCTCTTTTCAGATTAAAAATATTTTGTTCTTCTTTGTGGGAAATTTATTTATTTTTGATGCCTTCACAGGTATTTATATTGGATTATTGACAACGGGTTTTCGTATTCGTTTTTTAAAGTAAAGGGTTGCGGGGGGAGGAAAGATTTAAATTAAAACATGATTTAAATCTTTCGGATGGGCAGCGGTTCCAGCATATTTCCGTGTTGTGGGCCCAAATTATCGATTTGTTCAGTTATTATGTTTTTTCTCCAATGCTTGCGAGAAATTCTTTTTCCGGGGAAATTTTGCAAAAATGGATTTTTTTTTCAAACCCACCCAACAGAAAGTCCCATTAATTTCTTTTGGGTAAGATTACAAATAATGCCTAGAAGTATGCTAATAATCTTCACTGCGAACTTGTTTCTTATATAATTTCTTACACTTTGTGTTTAGGTCTATACTAAAAGCCCGCAAATTCTCGTATATACCTACGTATTCAGATGTGTGCTTACTAAATTGAGATAAGGTGGATACGGTACGATGGAAAATTAACCTTATACCACAGATAAGATCTTATCTGTGCTTATACCTAGGAGCGAAAAACTCGAACGCATTTACATTGCAATGACACGCACCATATTTTAAGTTAAGCAACCTTAAGATACTTAGATCAGTTTCATCCCTCCCATCTATACAAAACATTTCATTGCCTTTGTATTTTCACTTAAGCCATTTTTGTTTGTGGTCATATCGTCTTTCATTTAATATTAACGAAAAACATCGTCACGAAAATCATCACCACGTGGAACATAATAAAGACCTAGTTATGTTGTGTACTGAAGTTATAGAGCTTTTAGTTAGCAGCGCTGAACATCAAAGCCATGAATTTATCACCGAGCAACATCAAGCACTCCACCTCCCCTAGAAAGCATTTCCATTCCTAATTACGGCTATCTCCCTTGAAATTACAGCTTTTAGCCCTATCCAACTCCAAGGCCGAGTCCCTACCATGACGATCAAGTGATTCAGCCCAACAATTTACTTGTGCAGATTTCCCCGAGTCATTGCTCGTGAGTCGGAAGAAAATGACAAATAGCCGTCAGGCGGCCCATAAATACGTGATAGGCATTTTCTTTGACTTTCATGTCTTAAGCACCCGACTGACACCTGTTTCTTTCATTAAAAAAATACACTTCGACCTGTCCACTTTGATGTTTATTCCATCGGACGAGCCCCAACTACAATTTCACCTGTCTTTCGCCATGGTGAAGCCAGTTATTATAAACTTTCTCGTCAGAGCTATTTTTACTTAATTAAAAGCAAAGCGCTATTTGGTCTCGTTCCATAATTAAGTGGAGATGGAGCCGGTCAGGAGGGGCTTCCCTGGCTTCAAACTGATTCCACTGCGTCGAAGTTTCCTTGTCGGCATGCCTATGGTATGTAGGTACATTCATATACATTTAATCCTTTCAATACAGCGAAACCGGTTGATTAACAGGTCTCACTTTACAGGTTCGCCCATTTAATTCGATACTCTGGGTAATTTATAAGCTTCAGTTTCCAGGACCACTCTGAGTTGGAGGAAACCGGCCCCGATGAAATTGGGAAATGCTTTCGGCACTACCTTCACCCTGTCGAGCTCCAAAGCTTAAAGAGAAAAGAAAAAAAAAATACGAATTTTATTTACTCGGAGCAATTTTTAATTATGGGAACTTTTCAATCTTTCATTTTTAATTGTGCCGGAGTCCGTTTACCTCTCTCTCCCGGCTTTCGTTATTTTTGGAGTGAATTTCCTTTCACTCTTACCCGGGCTGAAATGCGATTCGATTTTTGACTGAATAAGCATTGAAACGGGCGGCCTTTGGCTGAAAGGGTTTCTCGTTCAAATCAATTTTCCGTAATCGTCTTGGTTCTGTTTGGTTAATGGAACCAAATCGAGCTTTAAATATAATTGGAGTGGTAAGACTTTATGCAATTTTATGTCTTCCAGTCTTCTTCTAGTATTATAGAATACGATCGATTAAAACATTAGTGATAAATAAATCGCTCCTTAGGGTGTCACACTGAAATTTAAAACGAAAAAATTAGTTGGCAGTGGAACTGGGACATGCAGTGAGAGAAATTTATTTATATCCATTCCAAATTTTCAATTTCAGGTAATCAAGGAGAGTATTGCTAAAACTTATCAAGGGCATTGTACAGGACCAAAAATTGACCTTGATTGGAAAATTGACGCTAATTGACGACTACACTCAAAAGTGTGAAGTATATCTTGGACAAAGTTTATCGAGTGGTAGGTAGCGTCTTATTGAGAGACATATAGTCAATTCGCCGTCGTGCACATCAATGGGAGCTGTGTCCATCCACTTGGTATGAAAAGCAACAGTGCATGTGAAATTGCAGTAGTGATATATATAAGTACCTAGATTTGAACGAAGGAAAAAGGATGGGGCGGAATTGCGGGCCATTTCAATACAAATACTGAAAACATAAAAAAGAAAATTAAACATTTGCGTACAGCATATCTAGCTGAAAGTTCTGATTTGTATGAATTTTCTATCATTTTAGGAAATTTATACACCTCTAAAAAAAACATCCCATACTTCTTTTAAGGGGTTATACGCAGTTGCGAGGCTCAAAAAAGACGTCTTTTTATGAATTTTTTATAGAAACAGTTTTTATTTATCAATTACAAGTGATGGTAATTCAAATAGAGCCTACTTTTAAGAATACAATAGCGCGTCGATCATGTAAAAATATTAATGTGCACCGCTCCTGTAGATGATGTCCCGAACGACCTCTAAAAAAAGGCGCTTGGCGGTGATCTCGATTTCTCAAAAATGGCTCAACCGATCGGTCTCAAATTTTTACACAATCTTCTTAGATATATTCCTCAGGTATTGGACGAAGATATTAACGGACTTAACGACTTTTACCAGCATTTACTAAAACAATTGCGATCGCAATTCATCATTGTATTATTCACACAATTTTTGCGATCGCAATTGTGACAGTTTCTACTGGTAACTTTGTGATTGTAAATGAGGTGTCGCATATTATATGTATATTTCTACGATTAAAGGCAAACATTTCAAGAATGCCGCGGTGGACATTTGAATGACGTTATATTCCATACTTAATGCCATAAGATATTCTTTCAAATAAAATAAAAATGGAGTGGATAGCTCAAACAAACCTTGTTTTATTTACATTTAAAAGTCGAGCGTCCTTATTGAAATACGCTATAACTGACTGGATGGGAGAGTTGTAATGTGACATAGAAATGTCTCTCTTTAATTAATAAAAAAATTCTATTGAGTAGTTTTTTTCCTTAGTAGTAAAAAAAATACTTGATTTCTAAAATATTTGGTCGAACGGGGTAGGTACATCAAAATAAAAACAACGTAAAAATAAATGAGAATATCATTTGCCAAACCCAAGTGACTATACTAGGTTTGAATTATGGATGCGAGACATAAGTTATTTCACCACCCACGCACAACCAAATTAATAAGTAAATTGCAGACATCTCAATATGTAAGTGGGTCTGGTTTTGGTATCAGCAAGTACATATGTTAGTCCCGCATCAGTAAAATGCTTAAATTTTTAATCATTCCCAGTAATTGCGGGTATTGCATATGTTTAGCTGTACCTAAACTGCTCCATCCATCCATCAATCACGCGCTATAAGGCGGCTCCCTCGGTAATATTTGCGTGTATGCGGGCGGTAATTCATCAACGACCATGTCACCCCTAAGTGAGTCGCTCCAGCTGAGAAAATCATTAATAAAATTGTCGTCGTGTTCCAACAACTAACCGAGAGGAAAGGGGGTTTTGAGTTTAAAATAAAAATTGCGCGAAACTATGGAAAAGTTTTGAAAACTTGAAAAACATTTTACAAACATTTTCATCATATTCCGTGCTGGAGCGGCGAGCGCTGATAAACTCTTCACATCGGGCATTAATCCTGTGAAGCAGAGATTGCCGCCAATAAAAACGTCGGGCGGATCGGGAGATTATTTGAAAGATTAAGCTAACACCGCGCCGCCGCCCGGGACGGGGATGCTTGATGGCAAAGCGGCGGGTGCAAACATATTCCGTGACCGATTAGTGGATGTGGCAGGATGTGTGGCTGGCTGCGTGACATCCTCTCCCGTCTGGTGTTGGAGGTTTGGAACGGATAGATATTCGCGGAAATCAGTCCCGTACCCAGCTAGAAACCATACCTAAAAAAGCGAAAAACAAAAACCGAATAAAATAAAAATGGATCTCTGGGGCTTTATCCCTTTTTCTCGTCCCGATCCAGTTAGTCGGCGGCACCATCATGTGTCGCGGTGATGTTATATTTTACGCGAATTTATATCCGTCGCATTTGTATGGCTTGGGGTCTTAAATATTTTATGATTTGCAGAAATCCCTGAGTACGCACACGGTCCAGCGCATGATTTGTTTATAGCGCTTCTTGTTTTCCGGCATTCTATCAGGCATAAAGGGGTGGGGGTGTTACCTCTGGTGCCGCCACAACCACTGGTGTTGGAGTGCTGCTGTAATTTATTGCATACCTCCGGCACGACGCAAAAAAGGGGAACAGTTAATTAAAAACAGAAAAGAATAGGAGAATTTACCTCGATGAAAAATCTGTTGCACTTTGATTTAGCCCTATCGTGCGTTTATTCGGAGCGCTATATGCAAGTAATTATTGGACCGTGCTTTGTGTAAAGCAAACGTGGCAAATGTAAAATTTTGAATAGGGAATTATTTATTAGAGAGGAAAAAAACAATTAGTTAATTAAAAAATGTTGGGAATGTGCAAAAAATATAAAAAAAAACATGTAAACTGTTTTCTGACCTTACTCCTGGCATTATGATTTATATTTTGTAAATTGCATTTTGTTAGGGAGGGGGAAGGGGCCAAACTTCTCTCTCGATCTGGCACGAGTTCCGTGGCTCTCCAATTACTTATTTCTTTTTCCTCTCTTGTATATTTGTTCCCCAGAATTGTGCTGTCTGTTGGATTGGAAAAGTAAACTAAAGAGTGGAGAACTTCACACTTTCTCTGTTTTTGATTTGAATATCTTTAATTGTAATAAGAAAACGGAAATAAATTGCTTGTAGGTTGTCTGATAAAAAGGTACCCTTAAGAATTTACTGCGATCCTTTTCAAAATAACGTATTTAGTTCCAAGCGTTCTAATTTTTCCCGTGACTTTTCGAATTTAAACAAAACCCCTTCATGCTAACTAACCGATTAAAACATTTCAAATACTCCTCCGGAAAATATGAAATGCTATGAAAAAAGTTATTGAACGATCCTGTGTCTAAACTATGCAACCAGCTCTGCACAAAAAAGTTTGACCCAATAACCTCATTGTACCTAAGCTCTGGACATAATTACAGCAAGCGTTCCTGTGCAAAACCGAAATTCCAAACTCATACTCCCACGTCATTACTCACAAAAACCAATGGGCTTGTAAATTCCCGAAGCAAAACCCTATTCCATTGTCCTGACACAAATCTGAAACTCACCCAGCAGCCGCCTAACATCGGAGCGAAACAAGTGGCGAACACCCTAATGAGCTGCTCACCTTTCGTAACATCCACAAGTGTGAAAAAAAGAAAGGGGGCGAGCAAGGAGCAAGCAATGGGTAGAAACTCCTTATGCACAAGGCCGGTCCTTCTGGCTCTTTATCGGGCAATCAATGTGCTCTTCAAAAGGATTTTATTGGCAATTTTAGTAACCGCACCGTTCTGCTGCTGGAGTGCTCCGCTGGGCGCGGGAGCTGAGGTGTGGATCAAAGGGCAAAATGCCGGTAAGTGTGCTATACCCCATCGTCCTGAAACTTATTATTTTTTTTTTTTTGCACTTCGGATGCATTTCCCCGAGAGGTTCACCGAGGTCAGGAGTGTGTTGTGTATTTGGGTGCTTATTGACCTCGTAAATTGCCGGGTGGCCCTCGAGCATGAAAACTCGATAAATCTTCGAACCTCTGTAATAAATTATCAAACTTTCTGCAGATAATTGCGTGGATAAAATTACTCCCGGGGAGGAATAACTTTTGCAGCCCCGCTCGAACTCGCCGGACGGGAGGCCCTGACTCGGCATCTGGACCTCTGCAATTCCTTGCTAGCCATCGCCGATACTAGTTGCTTAATTCGGCTTAGATACAAAACGATGCTTTCATGTCGCATGACATTTAATGCATAATCCTGTGTCTGGGCTAGTGACCCAACCGCAGAAGTTCACTCGCAGGGGACGACCCTGGGCCCCAGCCGGAAGCCCTGCTGCAACTGAGAGCAGCAATTTTCAGAAACACTTAACTCAGCTCGACATGCCACGTGAAACTCCTAAAGCAGCAAATTTATCTCATGGGGGTAATTACTGGGAAATTGCGACGAGCCCGAATTCCAATCAATGAATGGACCGCACACATCACGGAGAGGGGGCCCGGGGATGTCGGCTTCTGTCCAGCCGAAATTTTGTACATAATTTAATAGACACATGCTGGGCCCCGGTCGTCATTAAGCCAGTCCGCTTAAGCAAAGCGAAACGATGCCCCGAATTCTTGCACCTCCTGGTCGTGGTCGTGCTGGAGATTGGTAAACTGCTCGCCGGATGTGAGTGGGAGTCCCGGTGTTCGCCGGAATGTGTGGTCCGTGTCTACTTTAGAGTGTGAACTTTCCTCGCAATACAAACTCTGAGAACAATGCGCAACGACGTGGACTTAATGAACTTTTCGCGCTATTTGCGTGCACCTTATCAACTTAATGAAGTTTCTGAAGAGCATTCAAATTCGTATCAAAACTGCCTGGAAACAGGTTGCAGAAATTGGTTTAGAGGAACAAAACCGTTATGTTGCTACTTGTGAGCGATTGGCTGTAGAGATTTCTGATGCGATGCTTCTCCGCAGGCCACTTGTGCTCTCGGGACCTGCAGTCTTCTAAGTTTTGTAGTTATATTAAAGTGCTGTGTGGATCAGAGGTGCTCAACAGTTCACTCCCACATTTGCATTATTAGGTACTCTAAAGCTAAGGCAATCTGTTTCTTGTTGTAAGAGCTCCTCGGAAAGCTATGAAGGAGATTAAATGCTAAGTTTACGGCCATAAGTAGAGGTACGCATAGACCGCCGGATATCAATGCACGCTCAGGAACAAACTGTAACACACGCTCGGTTTCTCAGAAACAACGTGCTGATGTAGCGAACGTAACACTATCCAGCGGTAGGTAGCGGATAGGAGGGCAAGGGAAAATAATCAATATTAGGAGTGCTATCAACAGTCATGGGTACCACGCAAACTAAGAAGGTGGACAACACCGGCGAAACCATTAACACAGTTATCGTGAATCCGGAAGACATCAGGTCCGAAAACATAGAGACCATTTTAATTGTGCTGACCACTCTGGTAGGCATCCCACTAATATACCAGGTCCACAAGGACTACAGGAGGATTCTCAAAAAGAAATACAGCATCACCCTACCATAGATAAGACGACCCACCAGACATCCACCTAGAACAGCATGAACCAGCTCAGACTGGACCCAGTGGATGGCTACCACAGGATGCAACCAGAAACGAACAAACCAACAGCAGTACAAGGAATCTTAGACCCGGCGTCTATCAGCCTGCCACCCATTAGTCAGTAAGAGTCGTAATACTACATGTTAGAGTTTATTAAGCTGATGCATGTACAATAACAGAGAAATGGAAAAAAAGGAGTGCTATCAAAGACTTTATAACTATGTATGTATTAAGATGTCGTACGCCCTATCTAATAATTTTCGTGCAATTTTTGTCCCGTAAAAATAAATAAGTAAATAAATTTGAATTTCATAAAATGTTGTACATTTAGGTTTTCTGGGTTGCTGATTTAAAATGCGGTGGCCAAAAACTATGGAAACGGCTACGTACAGCTTTTCATAGTAGTAGATTTCGTGCTCACCCTCAAAATTGAAGTTTTGGGATGGTATTTATAATATGTCAACTAATTTTTTGCTGGATTTCTTTTCAACGCAATCAGAACCAAAGCGTGTCTTCTATTACGACTAAACATTCTTTCATGAAGTGACAGATGACGTATTTATCGCAAAAAAATTCCAAACCCTTTCAAAAATATGCTAAAGCTTTCAACGCCAAAAAAGAGAATGCAAATTGTGAGACTGACTTCGATAATAAAGAAAAGAAAGAAGAATTTGTCTAGGGTCAAAACCAGAGTAGGCTGCTTGACACTTTTCCCTTGATCCCTGTTAAAAGCCCAATTATATTATTTATAGAAGGTATCCTTCGAAGTCGGTAGGCATTTACCGTCGCTGATTTAAGGGTTCACTCAAAGGTAATCCAGGGCGGCAGGATCCCCTCGGAAGCTACATAATAATTTCTTTAAGTTTTTCAGATGAGTTCAGCTCGGGCAAACCGGTGTCGTCGGTGCTCAGAGTAAATATTAATAAAACGTTGACCATCTGCACTGATAGGCAACGGAAGGCACAATTCATAAGGTTGCGCGACCCACTGCTCAATATGGCCCTGCATTAATTATTTCAGAGCCCGTAATGAAGTGTTTCAACTGAAAGCGCTGCCTAAGTACGGGGGGACAAGAAAGTCACTCTGCACTTATTCAAATTTTACGCCATTGAAGGGCTTACAAATCGTCTAAATAACCTTTCTATGAATTTAGCTCGCGGCTGGACTGCCGGACCCGCCTTATTGCTCCGCTCCGGCAGTCTCCTGAACTTGAAAAAATTAAATTTCCGACGAAAAGTCTGATTTCGACAACTGAGATGCTCAAGTTTTTCGCATATTTCCCGGTGTCCCACTTTGATGTATATAAGTCCTGTTGACAAAGGAAGATACGAGTACAAGGAATTTTTAATAACATCCTTCGGCGATGCACAACGAGCTCTTCGGAGACATCTCTCCGCAGTAATTAAGGATGTCGTGTGATTTGCATGTACAAATAAATCATAACTCACAAGAATTGGGGGTCCCTAAATAAGCGGAAATTGCCCTTGTTGAGCCCGCCTCTCACACCCGGCGACGATTCCACGAAAATTGAGCCCACGAACTGACTTAGAATTGTGTCGTGCTACCTAACGATCTTCAAATAAACAACAGAGAGGGAAATATTTTCTGTGGCGGCAGTTCGTCGGATGAGGTTTAGGCTCCCACACACGATAGCCAACTTCCAATTTCGGGATTCCTTAAAGCTGATTTGTCTATGAATATTAAATACACTAGTCGGTACAATTTAATATTTTTATTTCTGGTTTCTGGTATTTGAAAATTAAAACTGTTGCACAATGAATGAGTTTGTTGCGCGGAGACGTTTTTTTCATATCTGTTGTTGGAACCCAAAACATTTCCTGGATAAAAAGAAGTGACCTAAATCGTGCCCGACGAAATATTCATCATTCCAGCAAAAGTCCCCTTGAAATCGGTTAGACCGTTTACGAGATTAGCCCGGACAAATAGTCCGACAAAAACTTTAAAATCCTTTGTTGATCCGTAATTCGTAAGTGTACACAATAATTGTTCGCGGACGTTAATATTCTGTCCAAATACAGCAAAGCTAAAATAGAATTTCCTGTGAAAATATGTTCTTTCTCGCAGATGATCAGCAATAGGCCAATATTTTTTTAAAACGAACGAACAATGATTCGTCCCCTCACTACAAGGCCGTACTATAATATATACGAGTATGTCTAAATTTTCCATTGTGCCGTCATACTGAAAATTTGGCGGATCGAAAACCCTCAACTTCGAAAGATTTCTGTGAATATGGGCATTAAGGGGATTTGAAAATTGCGGACACAGCAGGGAGTACATACTCAAATTATCTGTTAGTTGCAAAGTTTTCGAATATCTTCGGATTATTCAAAATTTGAGGGGAGTTGAAATAAAACAAAAATATTCCAAATTACTCAATGACCCGATTTTCAAAATCGCCGAATATATTTCAATTCGGAACGTGGATTTCGTGATTTTGAAGTATTCGCATGTTCCTAGTACGAATTAGGAATTTTTCTAGATTCTTATTTTGGTCGAGTGCAGTTGCTTGGAATTATAGTAAGGATTTTTAATATGACACAATAGATGACGCTTTGTGAGCTACCAACTAAAGGCTACGTCTGATTTTATTAATTACTAATTGTTCTGCAAGACGCGGCAGCTCTGCCTCCTTCAAAGGTGCCACAGAGGTATGTACTTAATAAAAACTTGAGAATCAACTGCCGACTGCGTCTTGTCTTGTTGCGGACCTTTTCTCCCGGTGCCGGTGCACAAAGTGAACAGGCTTAATACCAAAGAAACAAAAGTTTTCAGGACTACCCGGGCTGGCTGCTTTCAAAGTAACGAAATATTTCTGAATTAAAGCGACTGAAAGCTCCCGCCTGGTACAAATTCATGCACTGATAATCCTAAACATACCCTGAGAAAAATAAAGTCTGTTGTTCCAGACTACGGCTGTTAACCCTTTTGAATTTATTCAAAGCGTCCGATTTGAAAGACAGCTCGTAGGTGGTAATGGCGGCGCTACTCATTGTAGGTCCTCAAGTAGAACAACATTTGTGACACTAGAACAATGTCACATGCAATCTTCCAGAGTTTGCGATCCTGGAGCTCCCGATTTCTACTGGCGGATGCGGGGACGACGGACGGCGACCGAGGAAGATGTTTGTTATTTTCGAATTTCTCCCCGAAAAACGAATAGGAATTGTGAAGGAGGCAAATTATCCTGTGCCGAAGATTTTATCTATCGCAGAAAGTCCTCAGATATGGACGTTTGAAAAGCTGGGAGCTCTTGCGTGACGCCGACAAATTGCCCTCATATTTCTTACTCACGGCGAATAAGCGCGATGATAAACACACAATTTCTGAAGAATCGTCGAGCATCCAACACCAGCTGAATAGAATGGAATCGGAAATTAGACAAAAGGAGAAAAATTCTTAGAAGCTTTCTAAGATGTTCCGCTTTATTCTCCCTTCTGGCGATTCACTTTCAGCTTTATATCGTCCTTTTTGCGATTCGCTTTCTACGAAAACATTCTCTTATTACATTTTCTCTATTCCTTACCGTCTTTGGCAGTCAAATTCATAATATCCGGCCGCGTATCCTTTTGCATATCTCATGCATCTACCACACCACGGGAGTATCAACAAAGAGTTCACTTTACTTATGCTCCAGGTAGTTTCACAAAGAAAAAAATTCAGATGAATTTTTGAAAGTTTTCCTATTCTATGAATAAATTTTTAGCGTTGCAGGTAAAACTTGAAATGAATGCATTTCGTGGAATTCCTCATTTTTAGAAACTCAAAGAGCTTCTAAGGTAAAATTGGCGAATTCCAAGACAACGGAAACTCATTCAACTGATTTCTTAACGACAATGTTCGTAAAAGATATCACCATCACCCCCGCCTGGAATTCGCTGGCATGGTCGGGTGGATGGTGTAGGAGGATTCACTGTAGTCTATTTTACCCTTGATCTGTACCCAATTCAACAATGCACTAAAGGATTGTTAGAAAATCCACAATTGTTGTAAAAAATAGTAAACAATAAAACTGTTGGAAAATATTTATTTACTAAGTTTTTAAGTCACAAAGATTCAAAAAGATAAAAGGAAGTAAGTACAAGTTAGTTAACGTACTCTATCATGTCTTCAGGCACAAATTCCATATTTAACAGTGCGTCCTTTATGTGCTGCTCGTACTCTTTATCGAACTGTCGTATGAAATTTCAGTATTTGGTGTAAAACATTTTTAATTAAAAAGAAATTACGTCAGGGTCAAGCGATTGTATACTTAGTTCGCGGAAAATCTTAAACAAGCATTTTCAAAGTATATAGAGTCTGCTAAAGGGAAAAGGGACTGAATTATTCTTCTCAACAACCAGTAGGGCTATCTCTTGAAATATTATAATATGGCATTGCGCATAGGTATTGTTATTCCTCATTACCCCGCCACTGACCGCCGAGAAAACATTTTACTTGAAAATATCTTTAATCGACCAGATTTGTTTTCTAAATAACTTTTAATAAAACTGTTAATTTAAAAAACCAAAAAACCCGACTGACTGTAAAGAAGCACTAAAAATATATAAACAAGACACATTCATCTTTATATCTTCTTTATAAGTATATATAATTCTACTGTACATGTGGTGTGACTGAACCCCTCCTAAACGGCTGGACCGATTTGAATGAAGTTTTTTGTATGCGTTTGGGTGGCGCCCTGGATGGTTTAGATTCACAAATCAGCCCGGCAGATGGCGCTGCAGTTGTTGTAAAAATTCATAATAATACTATTAGTAATGCGTGGGCCATGTTATGGGTATCGTAGGGGAGGTAATGTAGAATGTGTTGGTGAAAGAAAGGTTGGTGAGAAGTGTGAAATGTGGGAATTATTGGTGAAAACGTGTTTTTGTTGCGGGGGAGGGGTGTATCTCAGGGGTAGAAAGAAGATGCACTATAGTAAATTGGGCCGGGTTGGTGAAAGTTGGTGAATATAGTGAAAACTTGGTTTTTTCGGTGGGTGCCGACAAAATTGAAACAGCTGTGGAAGAAAAGTGTATGCATGAATTGGAATAATTTGTTCACCAATCGATAGCTAAGGAAGCAGAGTAATCTATATATAATATATAGAAATGAATCTATATTTCCCTTGGTCACGCCATTACACGTGAACGGCTGGACCGATTTCGCTAATTCTTTTTTTGTTGTGTTTGTTATTGTCAGGAGAAGGTTCTTATGAAAGAAAAAATTAAGAATATTGCGCGGAAAATTAGAAAATTATGATTTTGGTTTGGGTTTTTGGGGTCACTGATTTTGAATCTGCTATCAAAATTTTGGAAATCAAGATGCTGGATCAATATGGCGACCGAAAAGTTAAACTTCAACGGATTTCCTTGAAAATCCGCGCTTGGGGATTTTCGGGATCACTGATTTCGAATCTGTTATCCAAATTTCCAAATATGAGGCCACCCCCCACCCCGCTGGGAGATATACGAGAGGGGGTGCAATAAGGAGGTGGTGTAAAATGAGGAAAACTAAATTTAATAATAGTTTACAGTTTACAGTTAAGAAAGTATTAGGAATAGGTGAAAATGATGTATGGGGTGTATTGTGTACAAATTTATGGTTGATTTAATGAGACCACCCCTACCCCGCTGGGTCACATAGGAGAGGCGGTTGTGCAGTAGGGTGGCGTTGTAAAATTTATTAATACAACTTTAATAGTATCCCGGGAATCGCCGGGTCCGGGCAAGCTAGTAATTACATAGATTAATAAATCAGTACTATTAAAATTGATCTTACTGGCCAATATTTGTAATAAACTGACAAAGTATACCTAATTGGCGGTCGGAGTCTACACATATTTTTGCTAGTCTGTGTAGGCAGCCTCTAACAGTTGCAGACAAATTTAAGGGAGTTGTACCACACACTACAGTTTGGTACCAATATGATTATTTTGAAATTCACACTAAACCGTATCTTCCTCCCAACTGTCTCGATACACTTGTCAGGAGTATGGACGCGCTGATAATAAGAGAGCAGGACATCACTTATCATATTGAGGATTTTGAGGATAAACTCAGTTAGTTTACTTCATGGAATGGAACAGCTAAAAGACAATTTGCAGCATCAGTTTTAAATGATTACTTTTTCCAATTGTATCGGTACTTCAACGATTACCAAAGAAACGACACAATTATTAACAGATTCCGTCCAATAGTTGAACAACATATCGAACAAGTATCCTACGGGCTTTTATGCCCGCTGGGAATCTAAATAGCTGCACTCATTTTAATGGTGTGTGTTACGTTTCCCACGTGCTAATCCTTAGAGATTATACTGTGTGTCTCAGTACCGGTAGTCAACCTGGAAGGAGGTAAGGAGCGTCTATTCTCAACCCCCTTGGCGTTACAGGGTGTTTAAGATTTTTACCTTTCTGTAGTACACGGTATGTAGGTATATATGTACATATTTGCATTACATTGTTTTGAAATATTTCGAGGCTGGAAAATACATTAAAAATATACTTTTTCAGCCCTTGCCCTACAGAAAATACAGTGTCAACAAATTATACGGCGAAAGAAATACATTGAATAAATTTCTAATTCCACGTGAGAAAAAGTTGTGCCCAAAAGCTACATTAGTATTAAAAGTACATTCACATTCATCGCCTGGTGTGCCCTCGAGGTAATTCCAGGAGATGAGTTTTCAGAGTGATATATTTATGTAAAGCCTCGGAAGGTGGTGGAGCATGGGTCATAGAACAACGAAAAGTCCAGGTGTGTCATGAGATCAAGTAATTCATCGTAAGTATGTACGTCCAAACTATTATCCAATAAATGAACATCGGTTTTGCCCCGTTATTGACTTTTTACTGTGAATGTCACAAGAAGGACAATCCTGTAAGTACCCTTTGACCCAGCACCGATATCCTATACTTAATCTTACTTTTAGGTGTTACTGTAACTCGGAATACGTCATTTAGGCTATAACCGACGGTACTTCATGTCGACCATGCACTCTTAGCATAACTTCCGACATGGACTTAATTGCGCTTTAATTAAAAGAGCAATTCAAAGACTCCTCCGCCAATTATCGAAGTCCAGCACATCACGACATAGTAGTAAATTAGGGGTGATGTGTACATCACCGCTTCGTTCGGGTCGACATGTAAAAGGCAGCAGGTCGCATGCTGAAATATGGAAATTGGAAATCTAATAGCCATCTCAAGTCCTCCCCGTAATTACCCGAGGTGTTGACCTGCGGTGGGGTGAGGAGAGGGCGAAGGCCAGGGAACTGCACCAGCTATAATTAACGATGCAAATTAAATGCAGTTTATTTATAGATGGCGTGAAGTTTGATTGAGTCAGGGGTGACACTGTTAAGGGACGCTAAACAGCTATGCAGTAAATAAGTATAAGTAAATAAATCATGCCTTCAGCGAACTTCAAAGCGCACACCCCGAAAGTGGAAGCGTGCATCCATCCAGGATTTACCCCGCAACTTCAGGCAAACTTGTCTTAAGCTGTCTGTCTACCTTTGCCGTCGCGGAAAGTACATCACGTGCACAATACCCCTCGACGCCTTGTTACACAAATATAAGCTGCCATGCCATAAGGCAGTCCCCCCGCCCGCGGTCCTGATTAAACTGATGACAGATGTTTGCTGAATGGAGCGCGATATAACATTTAATCATTTCACCCCTTTTTTTGGGGGCTCCTTGGTGGAAACAAATAGCTCTTCTGGAAAAGGCTCTTCAGCTGAACTGCACCATATCATTTCACAGGAGTCCGCGCCGCCACATGGTGTGCTCTTTGGCCGGATACAAGACCACTTTTAATCAACACGATGAAGTTGGTCGGGGGGCGGGTGAGGAGGAACCGGGAAAAGATGAGGTAATAATCCAAATGCACGCGACTGTCAACACCACCGATATCTGGAGATTTGTTTCTTGTTGTTGCTCTTGTTGTTTTTTCAAGTCGCGCTCTCATTATTATTCCTCCTGCGCCGTTTCTCGCTGTTTATTTGGAGGAGTTTGCTTACATGAGTAATTACTGTGTGCAGTCGAGTACGGTGGTATGGCAAGGGGTTTATGAGGGGACTTGCTGAAATTTTGAACCTTTTGTGTTTGTTCATTGTAAGGTGCCGGGGAACATTAGTGGCTTATCGTTCAGCAAATAGCTTTTAATTCATTGATTTTCCATGTAAGGAGAAGCCTTATGGTCTGAAGGCAAGTTGGCCCTAAGGGGTGTTCCGATGCTAAAGCGATTTAGGGAATTTTTTTTATAATGCGCTTGGAGGGGATCATACAGGCATAAACATTGAACTGGAAATTTCTCGGAATTTCGTTTATTTAGGAGGACTTTCGCATATCCTTCACAAAGTGTTGTATAGAGAATATTGTATTATACGGATGTAGTTGTGTCGAATAAACAAATAGTGCAGGATCCCTATAATTTTTTCGGTTCCAATGTCTGACTGTTGTTAGACTCAAAATTTCTTGCGGGAATTCCCAGCTAGCGTTGGAGAAGGGCCGGGGTTTGGTAGTTCGGATTTATGTTGGAGCATACACTATATTAGATGGTCGCAATAACCGCCACTCGGTTTTAATTTTTCTTTCTCTTTTCTTGGGTGACCGAGAACCATGAAAAGAAATTGCTGATATCGGGGAAGATTACCAATAATAAAGAGAAAGACGCTAGTCCTTTCCAAACTCTATTTTATATTGTACATTATTCCATTTTCGTTTTCGCAACATGCCTACTTATGTTACTACGTACCGGCAAGGTAGCTCGAGCACGAGGAGCAAAAATAATTAAATGAATAAACGTGAACATCGCGTTCACCCAGGGAAAAAAATACCGACTAGCAAAATAAGGAACAAGAAAAGGGTACTTAGCTTAGAAAATAACGCCTTGACATGACGCCTTAAATCCCAGGTTTTCCGGAGAATCTCATTCCCTGGCTACTCCTCCTCCAAATAATCCCACTCCTGCTTCTGCTTCCTCTCGATCCTTTTCTAAATTTTTCTCCTCCTGCAGGTCCGCAAATCCCAAATCCATTTTTCCTTCCTAGCCGACTCTCCACTACACCTTTCCAAATTTTCTTTCCTTCGACTTTTTTTTTCCACTGTAGTGTCCTCCTTCGTAGTCTGATCGGATCTGGCCTTTTGAGCCGCTCATTTCACCTACTGGAGTTTCACGATCGTCGCTTACCCATATTTGCACTTCCGATGGAATCGTCCGTTTAGATCGATGATCGATGTTAGCTGCCGAAAACCTTAACGATGTTTTCCATTTCGGTTTTAAATATAACTTCATATATTAGTAAATATATATATATATTTTTTTATTGTGTGTAATTGTTCGAACGCTTGTTGCCGGGTATTTTGCTATGATCGTACTCCGGGTTGCGGTTGGCTCAATCAAAGTCGGGGTAATATACAAGTATATAGAATATCGAAACCAGCGTCAATTTCGGGGGGATTGCAGTAAGGCGAGTGTCGTGTTTATATTTATGTGATGTGATTTTTTGTTGTGCATTAAGAAGGCTGGGACCATGTGAGTGCTCATGAAATATTGTGTTTTTTTCTTTTTCTTTTTTTACTCTGCTCTCCCCTAAGGGCCCTTAACTTTCACCTTATTATTATTTTATTCGTTTCCGATAAATTTTAAATAGATACTCCCATGTCAAACCTCCTAACCAGTGTACATCAATCTTCACAATATGTAATTATTCCTTCAAATTCCTTTCCGCTTATTCCTATTTCCTACGACAATTATAAAGTGTTTCAATTCTCTAACCTAACCTCTTAGTTTAAAAGTCTCGCGATTGTCCTTAAAAAAAACTATGATCCTTACTCTTAAGCGGATATTCACTCAACTGCGTTTCCTTCTAAAATTAAACCTAGTGATCTCTTTCTTTTAATCAATTTAGTAATAACTTCTTAATACTAGTATCTATGCTTACTTTTTTTCGGGACAATTAAATTAAATTTTTGTGCTTTTCTCTTCCGCTCCAACGAGGTAATCCAACAGAAAACGATTCAGTGATACTAATGTATGCATGTACTTTGATACGCCGCCGTCTCGTGGCTATAATTTAGCTTCCACTAAACATGCTGCGCCGAGGAGATATGTTTTTGTAAGGTGCGGTGTGTCGCTCTCCTGTCGTTCTTCTTTCCCCCCGAAAATCACACTTTGACTGTCTTCTACTCCAGGCCTCAACAAAGCAAACTTCTTTCTCACCGGTTCTGAAAGAGGATAATTTTCATGCAGCAACGAAGCTCTAATTCACATAGAAGGACAACACGAAATATGTCATATGGTTTTTAGGGTATACAACGGACAAATAAAAGTATTGTTTTCAGATAAACTCGTCTTCGCATGACTATACTTTGAAACGCAACACTGTCCATCTGTCACAGTCTTTTTTTTAAACTGTTTGACGCAGAAAGCGTAATCTTCTATATATATATAAATGAATTGCTGTGCGGTACGTCTCGCTAAAACTCAAAAACGGCTTGACCGATTTCGATGATTTTGTTTTGTTCGCTATAATACAGGGGAGGTTTAAAAAAAAAGAAAATTCGGGAAACCCCAAAGGAAAAGCCGCAAAATCGAAAAAATCGAAATTTCCGTTTTGTATAGGAAGCGAATTTTTCAATTTCAAGGAAGGTTTTCGGGTCGCAGATCTTGAGCTTGCATTCAAAGTTTTGTAATTCAAGATGTCGGATCCAATATGGCGACCGAAAAAGTTAAACTTCAAGGGATTTCACTGAAAATCCGCACTAGGGAATTTTCGGGATCACTGATTTCGAATATGCTATTCAAATTTCCAAATATGAGACCACTCCCACTCCGCTGGGAGATATAGGAGAGGGGGTGCAATAAGGAGGTGGTGTAAAATGAAGAAACCTAAATTTAATAGTACTGTTGGAAAATATCTAAAACATGTGCAAAACGCAAATAGAAAAACGCTGGGTCACATAGTAGAGGCGGTGGTGAAGTGGGGAGGCGTTGTAAAATTAAGGAATACAAATTTAATAGTATCCCGGGAAACACCGGGTCCGCGCAAGTTAGTTTGAAATAAAGGTGGAACGTTATAGCAATAGATAAATAATAATAATAATAATAATAGTTATTTATTATTTATGAAAAAACGGAACAACATGAACGATGGCTGAAGTCGTCTGCCGAGTTAGCAATATGTATTTAAATTAATTAGGATCCTACCATTCTTAAATTCCAAATGTTCACAAAAATTCCACAACAATACAATTCAGTTAAACGAATGAATAAATCCCATGTAACACCGAAGTTTGTATCTATCCTAATTAACCCTATAATATAGAAAAAAGCGAATATATAATGTAGAAGAAATCTGCTTCTTGAGAAACGAAAATTTGCAAGTTGTTAATCAACTGGCAGAGCTCACACATTTTTCAAGTAATTATTGCCGCTTCAGCCACACCCTTTGCTGCTTGCTAAATTTATTTCATGTAAATTTCGGCGAGTGTTGATTTTGCAACACCACGGAGAGGTCATCATGTTTACAATCCGACGACAGACCCATTCGCGCTCCCGCCTATGCCCAAATGCTGTAGAACGACCCTTTTCTCGAGGATTTGATTAAAGTGACGACAGATGTTTGCCGAATGGGGCGCGAGTTGTAAACGTTTAATCATTCACCCCTTTCGCCGGTGCCAGCGCGGCGGGACGGTGCTCCGAAGTAAACAAGAAAGGCTTGAGCTAATGGCGTGGCAAGTTGTCGACGGTCCATGAAAATATCCAGTCAATCTTTCTTAAGCCGCAAGACGTTATCTGCGCCAAAGGGGGGTCTTCTTTAATAGTAAATCTTCTGGAAATTAGCTCTCGCCTTTCAGTGGCGGCAGTGTGAGGCGGCTGTAAAATTTTCATTTTTGATGACGAGGGAAATGGGAGCGGAGGGAACGGGAGGGAGTCTTGTTGACTTTGCCGACTGGGCGACATTTGAATGATAAGGAGTTCTCCCAATTTCATTAGCTTTCCAAGGACATTCATATCGCTGTATAAATCACAGAAGCCAGTTTTTCCCCCGAGGGAATTAAGTGGCAGCCCCGCCCGCCATTCACATGTGGGCCTCGGCCCTCGTTTCTAAAAATTTTCAAAATTGAGAAGAGCACGTTCAGAAGACACAAGCCGGTACCTCTGCGGCTCGTGCAGATTAAGGTTTGGAGTGCCATCAGCCCACCTCCTGTTTATGTATCAAAACATCGTTAAGAGAAATTTATGAAGATTTAATGTTAAATTTCATATTTGTATGCCGGGAGCACAGGCGGCCCCATTACCATAAAGCATCGACTGGCGGACCTCAAGGGCGTTCGGATTCAGGCGATATTAGAAATTCATTCTATGCCATGCTTTGGTGCTATGCGGCTCAGGTGATTTACTTAGTTTTATAATCCTATTGCTGCCACTGCCTTTCTTTTTCGACTAAAATTAAAAACAGTCGTTGGCCAAACATATTAAAACATATGGATAAGGTTTTTGCCATTTCTTGTATGTACATATGTACGCATATAAGTTTGCACTTATAGAACTTAAAACTGCTGGGTCGATTTTGATTAGTGAGGTGCTGGTAGATTCGTCTTAAAATTAGTTAGCGAGTGCTACATTGAAAATGGAAGGCTAGAACAGAAATGAAGTGCAGCAGAAGAAATATATTTATTATTTATTATATACTAGCTTGCCCGGACCCGGCGTTTCCCGGGATACTATTAAATTTGTATTTTACAACACCTCCCTACTTCACCACCGTCTCTCCTATGTGACTCAGCGTTTTCCTATTTGCGTTTTGCACATGTTTTAGATATTTTCCAACAGTATTATTAAATTTAGTTTTCTTCATTTTACACCACCTCCTTATTGCACCCCTTCTCCAATATCTCCCAGCGGGGTGGGGGTGGTCTCATATTTGGAAATTTGAATAGCAGATTCAAAATCAGTGACCCCAAAAACCCAAACCAAAAACAAAAGTTCGAATTTTCAGTGAAATCCCTTGAAGTTTAACTTTTTCGCTAGCTATATTGGATCCGACATCTTGAATTCCAAAATTTTGAATACAAGCTCGAGATCTGCGACCCCGAAAACCTCCAATTGCCTCTTTCATAAAGATTCCTTGTAGTTGGAAAATTCTCTTCCTATACAAAACGGAAATTTCGATTTTTTCGATTTTCGGCTTTTCCTTTGGGGTTTCCCGAATTTTCTTTTTTGTCAACCTCCTCTGTATTATAAAAAACAACAAAACAAAAAATAATTTTTGAAATCGGTCAAGCCGTTTTTGAACTTTAGCGAGAATTAATTGCTTTAAAATAAAATTAAAAATATATACAAAATATAATAACACATCGTTCCTTTGTCTTGTGACAGTGAGTTACCCAACTTTTGTAGAATCACCCATATGCATGTTTAGCACGGGGTTCGGGTTCGTAGCAGGTAAATTTCAGCGAGGAGCGCAGGCTTCCTCGATTTATTTAGGAAAATGAGACACAGGGAATGAAACTCACAACATGTGGGAATGATTATTAGGGTAAATTAGCATTAGGTAATTTGGGGAAAAGTAGGTAGGTAAGTAGGTAAGTTATCGTTTGTTGACTAAATTAGGGAAAAAGTGTAGACATTTTAAGGAAGACAGAGGAAGATCATTACATGTAAGGCAGTCGTGCGGGAATATTCAAAGCGTGGTAGAGTAAAAAGTGAAATAATTATCAGTTAGGGATTCGATAGTGATAGTGGACAAAAGTCATTGTGAAAGACAGACAAGAGCGAAGACTTTAAGTTAGTAGGATGGTGAAAAGGACCAAAGGCAGCGGGAAGTAGGAAGTAGAAAGGGAGAGGATTTTGGAATTGGATTTTTGGATAAGGTGAGTGAGTATTGAGTGAAGGATTGAATAGTGAGTGGAATTGTTGTTAGGAACGTAAAGAGCATAATGGGGTAGGATTTATAAGATTTAGGGAGTTAGGCCAACGTTTTATGTGGTGTATTATGAATGAATGAAAAAACGGGGTTCCGCTTGAAGGGGAGTGAATGGCTAATGAATTGAGTTTCCGCGTGCGGTATGTTCAAACGAATGAGTGTGACTCACCCACTGGGCGTTTCAACCGAAATTCTCATACCGTGTTTTCTTATTATTACAGCTAAAGCTGTTAGCGGAAAATTCATGCAAAAAATTTTAGTTGGCTTTGTTACTTTTGTCTTTACCCTTCTTGCTTCTTTGCTAGATTTTTAGTTGAGAAACTTTCAATTTAAAATTTTGAGAAAGATCTTATATGGTGAACAAACATTTTTGACTTGAAGGGATTTCTATGAAAGAATACACGGGGGGTTGAAAGTCAATGATATGAAATGCGTTATCGAAATGAACAACTTCCAGAAGGCGACTCCTATATGAACAAGAACACTAAAATGGCATAAAATGGCAAAAAAGCTAAAACCCGACCACGTGAATTAAAGTTCTAAAATTGTGCAATTACGGATAAATATGCATTTGTCGTCAATTAGCATTAGCTGTGTTTAGTGCTTAGATATTCATCTGCCGACATTATAAAAATTAATAATAAAACCAAAAATCTATTTGGACACATTGCTTGCGTCGAGGTCATATTTTCAATTGCGAAGTCAAACTAAAAAATTGCCTCGGAAACCTATTTGCAGTATTTCTCAAGGCAATGTCTATTCTCAGTCCAGAGTGTCCTGGAAAAGAAATGTCCAACATGAAACTGGAGAGAGGCAGTGGAGGAAGACACGTTTTAAATTTTGTCCATGTAAGCTCGGTAATAGAAAGGAATAAAAACTTAAGCCAAAGCAAATTTCCCACAGCATGTAAAGTAAAAATCCCAATTTATCTCAGTCGGCGGGGAGGACAGCAAAAAGAAAATGGAAACGCAGAATTTCTGGGATTCAGTGACATCATGGGCGGCAGTAGTGGTAGTAGAATGGGGGTTTCTAGGTCTGTCCTGGGTGGACAAGGGCGCGGATAGGGTGAGCAAAAATAATAATGAACTTCAGCATAATGTCAACGCCAAAAAAAAGAGGATTTATCGCGCTCTTTTCACATTCAATTTAACAAGCCAGAAGCTAGAAACTCAAATCGATTTCGCTCGAGATTTATTGGCGGTTGCGACCGAAATGAAAAGACAACAAGAAAATGCCTAGCGTAAAACCACCGCTACCAGAGTTGGGTAATTCCATGGATCTTTGTGGAAGATTGCGTGTGCCTTTTAAATAAATTCACGAGAAGATGCTGAGTTGGTGCTCGGGAAAAAGGATACTCGTGTAGTTGCTCCAGCAGTGCATGATTAATAACTCGGAGCTGAGATACACGACCGGCAGAGGAACAAATGTGTGCCACTCGCCCGAGATGCCATATATTTTGGGGATAACGAGTGTCACGGATGCCGGGAAGCTGGATGGGATGGGTGCGCTAAATTTCAGGGATTTGCCTGGCTATTTATTGAATAAAATCCAAATTAGTCCTGTTCGCAGATAAATTGCCTTGGATGAGGCTCTACACCGTCGGGGCTATTTTTGTTTGATCAGCGATTGGTGGAAAAATTTTTCTAGCTAACGACCTTCAGTGCTCCGAATCAATAAATTTTCACAAAGCTTTTGAACCATCCTAGTAGCTGCCGGGGAACCACCGGTGTGGGAAATGTCTTCTTTGGTGCGGTATTGGCAATATGATATTACACTTAGGATGTTTCAAATTAGCATGTTTTCAAAATCTTGTGTCTGTTTTACCAACGCTGTTCGTACTAAAGATTTATTTATATTCGTATGAAAGTCAAATGTCCTACTTAAATTTTAGGAACTTTTGGAATTACACTAACTGTAACCAAATTCATTAAAATAAAAAGGTATAAAAGCTTGTTGCGATGTGGTATGTTGAGTTTTCATGCATAAGTAACATAAATCACCCTTTACCTCAAGTAGAATGACCTACGGAAACTTGTAAACGAGTTAAGGGGGCCGATACATGTAAAATCAAAAATTTTTTTAATTTTTTTTTTCGTCGGGAATATATTCTATATCTAAGGTGTTGAGAACGCGTGGCTAAGAGCGTTTCTCGATATCTCAATCCGGTCTTCACATAGAAGCGGCGATGTCAGGTAGCGCGAGTGAGCAGCTGTCCATCGCTCCGTCTCCGGACTTTATCTTTTCGTCTATTGTTCCCAAATTCCTCAGTTATTGTTCTAAACTAAAGAAGCAAGAACGGCTCGGAAACAAAAAACTTTTGCCGAAAATCGGCTGCTTGAACAAGAGGAAGGACAACTCTACGGCGCAAGCATAGCCGACTAATATGTAAGTAGAGAGCTCGTCTTTGCACTTTCCCAAACTTTGAGTTCAAATTCCTCGAAACGACATTTTCGACTACTCGCTGCACGATAACTTTAATAAAAAAGGTTCAATCACGCTGAAAATTTTACTGTAGTTTCAAAAGACTCGTCTAATGGATGAACCTACATCCATAGCCGATTTTGCGAATCCCCGACCGTAGAGGTTGCTAATTCAGCCGAAAAAAACAAGGAAAATTTTCATTCAAGTCACATTTGGGGAAACAATTTTTTTTTGTATCAAAGTTAGGTTTACATTGAATTCACAACTGTTTTTCGACAATGTTTTCTTCCTGCTTCGTTTCAGACCAGCACTACCGACGCCGGGAGAACGCAGCGACTGAAATAAGAGGTGGCTTTTATGTCACGGGCTCCGCCGCCATCTTGAAACGCCGGCACACAAAAAAATTTTTTTTTTAATGTACAAGTTCTTGTGATAAATTCATAAAAAAAATTAACTCGATCCGCTTATTCCTTCCCTATCAAAAATTTTTTTTTAAAAAAACACTTTAAATGTATCGGCCCCCTTAAATGGAAATTATGTAAAATATTTATGAAAGTAAAACATAGATTAAAAAATAAAATAATACATAATACCTAAAACTTTGGAAAAATCCCTCGCATTTGATGCTCGTCGTTTATACATCACCGTTTCCTCAATTTCAATGTTTACTTGTTTTACTTAATTTAATTTGCCGGAATTTTTAAAAAATATAATAATAATAATATTTGTATAACCACTAGTTTTGGTATCGTTGTAATAGTGTGTGATAACTACGATAAAGGGGTTTTTATTAAAACATTTAAAGAATCATGATTTGTTTTTAATAAATCAAAAATGTAATAAGGGACTGAAGGTTTCGATCACTGTGCAACTAACTATGCCACGAATTATCAATTGGAGCAAATCTTCATTGAAAGTATTTTAATTTTTAAGTTTTTTATTTTGCAGCGCATACAAAGCATGAACGAAATAATTAACAGAAATAACAACGGCCAGATTTTCATAAATGTGGTTAACGACGAGGTTCAACAAATAAAAATTAATTTAACCTTTATTTCCTGATTTTGGCCCAAATAAAAAAATGGATGGACACATAAAAGCAGCCCAGTGAAAACTTGTGACCGCAAATAAAATCATGCAATTATACAGTGAAAAACTGAAGCGCTGAAAGGCAAATAATGACGAGATTAAACAGATATTAAATACACAAAAGTGCGCCCGGCAAATAAAATTGCTGTACTGGTCGCACCGCGCGTTAATTTTTACAATGACCTCTATCGTCCCCGGCAGTTCATTGCGGCGCGCATTAAAGGTCGTTTAAGTGACCACTATTGTGATGCAAACGGCCCGGGGCGTTCTTTAGGCACATCCCCTTTAAGCGGTCACCCCTCGCCGAGCGCCCACCAACAATGCTGCCACAATTATTTTCGCTATGCGCCGCGATGTATTATTTCATTTGCTGTGAAATTGAAACAGGTTCCCCATTATAATTGCAATCAGAGGGAAATATTGTGTCCGAATTAAATTTGCAAAATGTGAAAGAGTTTTTTTTCCCATTTTTATGGCAGCTAAATTCCGTGTGACTTCATCGTGCCGGCCGGGAGTGCCAACTGGGTTAGAATTTCATCTCGTTACGTGCGGTGACTTCGTAAAAAATTAATCACGTTGTCGAAAGTGGGTCGCTTAATCCCATTATTTCCTTAAACTAGCTGAGGCTCGTTTGAGCGGGGGGGCCGGGTGGCTGTTGGATGATGGGCGAACGGACGGCGATCCTTACGTATCCACTTGCGACCCATATAACATCATATTTACTGCGAGGTGACAAAAACACCGCCGCAAAAATGCAATTTACCAAATTGTAGAATTTGAGAGTTCTGTGCACTCGCTGCCAGCAGAGCTCTCGCAATCGCTAAAAAGCGACGGGGCCGGGAGGCTTCTCTCGAGCAGAGAATCAGAATTAGGGCCTTTTGGACAGCAGTGAACTTTTTTAATTATCTCTAGGACTGCTCGGTTGCCACTCGTTGGAAACAAACGGGATTTTCTTTCATCCCCTATTTGCGGGAGTGTTTTCAACGTTTTTGTTCCGCACTTTGTCCGCATTTAGAAATTCTAATTCGACGCTGCTCCTCGACAATTCCACTGATGGAGAGGAATCAGGATACCAAACAGACAAATACACCGACCTGGACGAATTCACACGTGTGAAAACTGGAGGACTGGAGGAGTTAGAAAAAAATTTAATTCTGGAATTCTTTTGCAATTTCATCCCTCCTCATCTGTACACCAAAAAATTCAAATCGTGCCCTTGCGGCTACCCTCTTAAAAAATTTATTAAAAAACCGAAAACCAACATTTAATTCACCGTCAAAACGCAAAACAAAAGGACATACCTACTGATGGAGCTGCTCAGTACCACTTGCCTTTTATTTCGCCCCTTGATCGGGCTTTCCATTTCATTGTACCCATGGAGAGCTCGCGAAAAAAAACTTTATTGTAGCGAGATGAAACTGTGTTGTTCGCGGTTTATTGCTCCACTTGACGAGTGTAAAGGTAGATGAAAAGCGGTCTCATCTGCTGGTCGTTTCGGCTGGAGCACTCATTCATCATAAAATTGAATAAAGCGCTTTTCGTAAGCTAAGTGAATTTGCATTCACCACGATTTTTACTGAGGGATATAAAAGAACATGTCGCCGCAAAAAATTTTTATTTTACTTTTAAAAATAAAAAAAGGGAACACGTCTGTTGAGGTGGAAGCGTGTTATTAGGATTATGGCTTATATGGGTTCCTTCTTGTTCCCAACAAAGGGAATATGAAGAGATTTTCTGACTGTATCCGCACAATGTTTGCAGAATTTTAATAAAAACTTTTATTTGAATTTCCGTGGGCTGCAGTCAGAAGGGGAAAATGTTGCAAACAACAAAACGGGCTCCAATTACCATAGAGAAAAGTGCAATTCGTCAATTAAAGTAAAAAGCTGAACTGTGTTTATTAAAAGTTACGAATTATTTACTACGAATCGAATAATATTACAGCCTCGTCTCATCTCAAGTGATCGTTAAGGAGTTTTAAAGAGCGCGATACCGAGGAGGCAACACATCCCATCCAAGATTGGATGGTTGTTGACGGTTGATTAAACTTGTGTGTGGTCTCGCGTTGTCGTGATGTCAAATCCTCTACAATTAACAAGCACTGGACGTTTCTGGATAATGGATTCGTTCAAACTGTCCACCTGCCGACAGTATGTTATGTATACATTTTGAAAATTCTTTCAGACTCCCTTCATGCTGAGATCTGAGAGATTAAAATTCGAACTAAGAAAACTGTATGTTGAAAATCGAAATAAAGTATAAACCTACATTAAGAAACAAAAATTTAATCAGCGAAATTTTAAGGAAGAAAAAGGTAATGAGTTAACTTTTTTGAAGTTTAAATTAACACTTCTATTTAATTCCAAGGAAGTATTTGTTCTCTTGCGAGATTTATTTGCTAACCACATCTTTTTTAACTGCTAAACTGTGCGTTTAAGAATTAATCCAAAACTATAACCCACAACCCCGAAACTGGGGCAGAAACTCTTTAATTTGGCCTTTACCCTTCAACCGTAGAGCTCGTTGAAGGCTGGCGCCGCGCACCGCCACGAAATAGTAATTTTCAAGATCTAGTAAAACAACACAAATGGGAAATTTCTTGCATCAGTAGGTTTTCATTATATGGAATGCGGTCGTGACGGGTTCCCCCGGGATGAGGCGTGTTGAGCTGCACAAGTTGCAGGCACGAAGGGTTCCCAGAGAGCACGGATGTAAGGCGAGACAAGAAGCTTCATGGAATTCTTGGGAGCAACTCCGCATGATTGATGCCGTTTTCATTGTTCTTGAAAGGCACACGCTCGGATCGGTAAGACTTTTCTGCCGCATAAGATACGAGTAAGGCGCGACGGGTGGAAGAGAATTCTCGCACAAAATGTCGCCATAACGGAAGCTGCGAGTGAAAGAAAGTAGGGCAGTGTTTTTTTTTTTGTGTTTAGAAAGTATTTCCGCACGTGGAGCGGCAAAGTTCACGTGCTCCACTTCTTTGGGAAAAAGGTCACGTGAGGTGTAGCAGCCAGTCGGTATTATTGCGGAGGCGACTGCAAGAAAAAGATCCGATAATCATATAGATAGGTTGAAAGTAAAGTGAAAGAAAGGTTCAGTTTACGCGGAATTGGTCCAACAGAGTGCCCAGGCATATCTGCGGCATATTAATGTGCTCACCTTAAAGTTTTGTTTGAGACATGCTCCTTTTTTTGCAGTCGCCTCCCGGACTTTGAGGCTCTACTCCACCTTCTATTTATCTTTTGTTACCGCCACTCGGGAGCCAACAAGTGTCCGCTAATTAATTGCTGCCTTAATTACTTTCCCCTCATTAACCCGGCGAACTAATTTGAATATTTGATGTCCACCCACTACCCAATGCCTCTCAAAGCATAAATTTAGCAAAACAATGCGCTCTGCGAGGCAATAGCAGGTGATGCATGCTGAAAGCGCTGTAAGGCAATTGGACCAAACTATTAAGGCGTGCTTGTCACCAAATTACATGAGCGCACACATGAAGTGCGGCACTGCTGTGTGTTCTATGGATCGTATGTAGGTCGGATGAAATCATGCGTTACGAGTCTACTGGAGCACCCAAGGGCGCTAATAAAGCGTTGATGACACCCGGAAAGCACCGGCATGGCAGTTGGGTGCTCCTCACTCCTGACACATTTGGCAGGTTGGAACTTGCTTGGAACACCCCAAAAAGGGATCAAAGTGAAAATCAATAGCTCTCATTAGATGACACAGAAAATCACTTCGAGTGCCTTGTCAACTATTCGGTGCCACAAAGTGACCTGCTCTTAAGCGACATTTCTGCAAATTCCGAAATCGAAAGGGAAAATTAATCAATCAATCATGACCCGGACGGGTGTAGCCGTCCCCCCGGCGTCGTCCCTGTCGCGAGGTAGGTACATAATTTCCCGGCTGTGCTTAATGGTGAAAATTTCAAGCCATTAGTTCGGAGTTACAGCATTTTTGGAAAGTGGAACCTGCAGACGAGGGTGAGGGGGGACCTATTGATTCGAGATATTGTGATCGGCGCCAGCGGAGTATGTTATGCGACTGACAGGAGATTTTTAAGAAGAAATCAATTACCGAAGGTGTGGGATGGTGACCCGGAAATCCTTCCTGCGCCGCCGGGGGCAATGATAATTAATTTGTCCTTACCGTTTTGTTACCAATATCTTCGCCTTCATTCAAACGGTGACGTTGATTAATTCTGAAGGGCTCTTAAAAACTCCTTACCGCGGCGAGTGCTCCGCTTAAATGGGTCAAACATTTAGCTAAATATGAATTAATGAATGTGCTCTAGATCGGAAACCCGGATTGTATTTATACTTAAATGGGAAAACTCTCTGGACTAAGGGAACAAGGTAAAATCTCAAATTCATTCACTCACTTTATGGAACGTGTTGAATTATCTTCATGGACATTAACCGAAAGCAAACGGTGTTGCTAGTCAAGAATATGAGAGAAAAGGCATTCACCTTCTTAGAAATACGAGATATGAAACACATTTTAGCAGATGTAGAGAGATTCTGGAAAAGATAGATACATATATGAAATTAATATAGAGTCCCATTCATCAACCAAGATTATCCTCAGTCTGGGACGAAGCAGATTTATTAATTTAAATTATTCTCTTCATAAATGTTTTGTGATTTATTTCCATATGGATTTCATCTGCTTTTTGAATTAATGAAAATAATATTTCCTTCTAAAATAGTTTCATTACGGCTTTGGAGCAGCATTACTAACGGACTAAATATTAGCAGTATTTTATTATAATCCATATGTTACAAAATCTTAAAAATTCCATATAATCTGTCCATTTTGTAGTTGCACCATAAAATCTTAGTTTGCAGAAAAACTGAAAAGTGTTTTAGGTAAACTTATATTGTTGGACTCGCTTCAGGGTCGGAATCATAACTGGCTATTTGGAAATTCAGGGGGAATCAAATGGCGAACTCTAGACCTAGACCTCATATTACCCAAATATTAAAAACAAATTCATTTTCACACTATCGGTATGTTTTAGGATTCGTCTCACTTTTTCGAGCATCATTCGTTTTTTTTTTAATATGGCAAAACACAAATTCAAAAATGCTAGACGAATAGTTTTTTCCAAATTTAAAAATCATATTTCTTTTAGCCTCACCATCTGAGATGACGTATGACTCATCACACATCATCCCTATTCACCAAAAGAGCTGCAAGAGTGATGCATTCATTTTACAACTACCAGCCCATAACCAAATGACTCCATGTTTTTTTCATTGCAAGTCCATTTTCTCCCCGTCCGCGTCCCAACAAGGCTTCATTAAGGCAAAATCAGCTACGACTAACCTCATTGACTTCGTCTCTGAATATGAAATATATACTTAAAAAGAGTGACGAAGTCGATGTTCATACCACTGATTTTAGCAAAGCCTTTGAAGAAATTGCACACCAAATTATCATTTTTAAGCCCCGTTTCCTTGTTTTCCAGCCAACATCAATATTGTAGTCTCTGCGAGTCATTTTATAGTCCATTCTGGTGTCCCTCAAGGTAGCTATCTGGGTCCACTAAACTTTTTCTTTGTCCGCAAACGATGTTGAGAGTATAAAATGATATATGTATGTTATACCCTCATTATGTAGGTATGTACTTACATCGTATTGAAAAATAATAAAAAAACATATTTCCCAGCAAATATGTTTTTCCACAATTAGTATAAAAATATCAATAATACTACTACTACTACTATTTACAATGACCGAAGCACCAACCATCTTTATTAGACATAAACAATAATATTCTTTAATAACGTTACGTAATACGTTTGTATGTACTTTCAGAGTATAGGCCACTTGGGAAAGAATTTGCTGTGGCTGCTCACGCTTGTCACAAATGTATTATGTGTTTCAAATTTTATTGTGCAATAACACAAATTTCTACGAAACAACGAGAATCGTTTTAAACTCATCGAATATAATTTTACACATTATCTCAACATAAAAGTGCCTTTGCTGTTTCCTTGACATTTCCATGTGTATGCCATCCATGAAATTACACTTTGCGTTCAAGGATACACTGCCCAGCCACCACTACCATTCGGGTCCAGAGGAATTCGAAAAAGCTGCAACTTTGAGGAAAAATTTAGAGCAGAGAATAAATGTTAGTTCTGGCGCAGAGTTGGACTCAAAGCGCTTCTGTCTCCTGGGAAAACCCCCAATCATGTTTTCGTTACATTAAGGAAGTTCTAAAGGAGCGACACTTTTTTCATTCTGCAAGTGAGAACTTGGGCGTTATTTTAACATTTCAGACCAGGACAGCCGGATGCGATGAGCAAAAAGGGCACCCCCTTTCCCAGCCGGGACCTGCCTGCGCACTAACTACGAGCCAGCAGAATACACGGAGCCCATGGATTGAAAGTTAGGTGTTAACAGATGAAGATTACATTTCAATTTAGAGCTCCTCCAAAATATGCTAGTTCGGGAGCAGTTCCTTGGATGTGTGCCAGGGCCTAAGGAAGACATGTGAGGGGATATTTGGAATTTATGGTGCTTTCCTGTGTGTCTCGGCCGAATTCCGAACACTACAACCTTTTGGCTGACGCAGTATACGGGCCTGGGGTTTTATGTGGCAGCACATTCACGACTTTTTTTCGCAGGGGTTCCAGTTGAAATCCCTTTAATGCCGCTTAATTTTCAAAATAAAGCGCGGGGATTAAGCAAAAAGCAACTAAAATATTGGTGAGTGCATGCACTTAATGACTTGAAAATGTCGCAATCGAAGTTTCTGCTCGATTTAAGGCAGCCCGTGACACCGAACGTCGACGTCGTCGTCTGGCTGCAACATTTACGGGCTTTTTATGATGTATTTTTGCAGCGTTTCATGTTTCTGGAAGGCAAGAAATGGTCACAATATTCATATATCGACGAGCAGTAAAAATCAACCATCGAGGTGATTATGTATCAGAACATTTTGCCGTAAACTAATAAGTGGCCAGGGCTCCATCGGAGGCTAGCATTGCTTGCGCAGTATAAAGCCGCCGGAAGTATCCCTCACGTTGAGAAATCCCTTGCTCCGCACAAATGCAAATCGACATGGGATAATTTATGATTTCCTCTGCCATCTCTGCGCTTTTTCATTATCTTAACATTTCGGTTTATAGCGGCCATAAAAATATTTCGGCATTTTAAGGGGGGACGCCTTTTGGGGAACAAAGTGGGTGGGATCCAAGCGGATTATGTTCAACGGAAAAATATGGAATTTTCACGCATCATTTTCTAATGAATATTTAGGTTGTCCCTGAATTTATTACAGTCCGGCCTTTTTGGCCACTTCCCCCTTTAAAGCTCTTTTGGATAATATGGGAATTTTAATTAGGAAGGGTTTGCCCATTTCAGCGTTCTATTTCCTTTCTAGACATATTGGTCAAATTTTGCGGGTTCACATGAACTAAATACATACATATCAAAAAAATAAAAATCGTCGATAATCCGTACGATACAATGCGGACTTACTTTCCCATATTGGTGTTGAGTATATATTAAGGTGGTCGATGTCGTTCTGGGGTAAAAAGCATCTCCGTTTTCATTGATATCGTCTTGCTTTGGTATAAGCACTGGTTTCATAACGATCTTTGTTCTAAAATCCTAAACATTTAAGATGCCAATGGCCACCGCGGCTCCTCTTGCACACGTTTATCCCCTCACGCCAATTTTCGATGACTCTGTGCAACATTTCGGCCGGTATCTAACCTATGGCTTGACGAATATTGGCTTCCAATGCCTCAAGGCTTGTAGGATGGTTGCTGTAAGCTTTCGACTTAATATGGCCCCAAAGGAAATAATCCAAAAATCCGATCAAGGCGGCCAAGCGATGGGACCATTTCTGGAAGGTAACGACTCACCGAACTTACCGCGCAATAAGTCCGCGTTAAGTCGGGAAGTGTGACGCGGTGCACCGTCTTGTTGGAAATAAAGGTCGTCCGCATCAATTTCATCAAATTCCGGAAAAATCGGTCAACATCGTGTTACAGCGGTTGCTATTAATGGTAACGGCATCTCCTGCCTCATTTCGAAAGAAATAAAGTCCGATGATTCCGCCATACCATAATCCACACCAAACGGTCAATTATTGTGGATAATGGTTATTCATGAACCACTCGTGAATTTGACTCACACCAATAGCGGCAATTTTGCTTGTTGACGAATCTATTAAGCCAGAAATGAGCCTCATCTGAGAAGATGATTTTGCGATGACAATCGGCTTCCAACATTTCCAGTGACCAATTAGCGAACTGACGACGAATGTGATGGTCGGTTGGCGACCTAAATCCAATCGCAAAAATTCGCCAGGTTGTCATCCTGGAGAGCCCCAACTCTTGAGAACGGCGCGGAACAGACACATTCGAGTTTTCACGACTTGAACGGCGGCAATATTTTATTCACTTCGGGCTTTTCTTTGTCTTACAGGCACCTTTGTAACGTGACGAGTGAATTCACTTTCAAACTTTTTTATTATGCGTCTTATACTGCGCTCAGAAGGAGCGCTCTTACAGTACCGACAAGAGAATGCGAATTTGCGTAATAACTTTGGACAATTTCCAAGCGTTGGATAAAAGTGAAACGTGTCATGATGAAATTGCAACCCTTACTGAACATAGGTAACTGCACAGACCTGTTATAAAACCATAAACAAATCATACCAGGAGTGCCGAAATTTCAGTTAGGATAAATAGTTGACTTGAGTTGAGTTGTTGAGTAGTTGAGATTGGAAAAGCTACTACTACTAAATTGAGCAACAGCTTCTGCTACGCAAAATTCGGGATGATATGGATACTTACGACGAGTATATTTCTCGATAACTTTCCATGACCATTGCCAACCCTTTCTACTGGTCAACTTATTATCTTACAACATCCAAGCTAAAATACGATGACCCATCTCAATATCTCTTGCAAATACAGAAAGAGTCAGAAATGTGTGGCACATCCCCCAGCACACGTCCCACAGTATAATTTGCAATCAATAGTGCTAGCCCGGTGAGGGTGCTCTAAAAGTTGGCCAAGCACCGAAAGTCCCAAGACGTGACAAATAGCTTTAATATTCTTACAAAATCAAATTTGTCCCACTCAAGTCGAGGCAATACGAAAATTTAAAGTATTGCAACATCCTTACACTTTACAGCAGGCAGCACTCTGGAGGGGCCCTCATAAAACTTTGTGTCCTTACTGTCTTCAGAGATATCGGGAAAGGAGGTCAAACAGAGCTGCAATAACTTGAGGGGATCGCTTAATTTCTCCCATTTAAAAGTTTTAAATTTTCGCTAAAATATCCTCATACAGTGAGCAGGCGATGTCGCCCGTACAATTGGGTGCAGTTGTAGTAGTTTCCCTGGGCTCTTGCCTGATAATCGTCAAATCAGTCCAAAAACTTTAGAAAGTTTAAGTGGCGAAAGGTTGCGAATTACGTCCGAGCAAGAAGTTCGGAGCTGAGAAGTGGGAAAGTCCTCTTAATTACGGTGAAGTCGTTAATATTTGCGAATTTTCAGGATTTTCATTTTCAACCTGAAGTGGCCTTCAAGTTGCGGCAGCGGCGCGGCGCCTGTGTACATAGTACGAATATCCAGCTGAAGTGTCTTGCCAATTAATAATTCCCGAGAGCCCGCCCTTTCTTAGTAGATGCCAGAGGAGTGCCGATTGCCAGCGGCAATATATCAAAATTATTGCCTCCGAAATCAATAGATCTCGGAAAGAACAGTCGGATTATTTGAAGGAACATCCCACCGCTAAATAATGTCTCCGGGGACTTTGTATTCTAATGTTCCAGGAAACCTGTTCGATTGCTGAGATTTTATGCGGTCGACATATGGCTGCTTTGCTGAACCCCCCGCTCGTGGAGGGTTTTGAATTTATCAAAGGAAGCGATTCTTACGCAACCCGAGGAGAGGATGGAGATATGTATAGGCGAGACGATACCGCCACCGAGGAAGTAAAACGAATCGCTGGCGAGTGATAAATTGGGGCGAATCCCCTGCAAAGTACAGGTTTACGCTTATACCATAAATCTTAAAAATTTGCCTTGAGGATCCGGGCCGCTGTCTGAGCACACGCAGATTATCTGTGTGGCCGCTAGTCAAAGAGCACCGGGGGCCGAAAGGAACCAAAAACCGAAAGGATATCAATCCTTGGCAAATAGATGCTACTGAGGAATTCGTAAATGTATCCCGAGACTTTTGGGACAATATTTTACGTGGGCCGTTCGCCTTTTACTGACAGGAACAAGTTATTCCTCTGGCCCGTCGTGATGTATGGCCCCGGGGTACGGGCCACCGTAATAAACGAAAGAAAGCATCCCTCGTTTCTCCTTCGCGTTTATTTTGTTGCGAACGTCCTCCAAATTCCTCCAAATTCCTCCAAATTGCCAAATATTTTATAGATTCATATTCCTTAAAGGAATCTTAAAGTAGCTCCCTCGAATCAAAATAATTCCCTCGCTGGTCCTTGAAAGCGCCAAAGGAATGGAATCTAATTTCTTAAGAAATTGAATGTCTTTTTACTTCAACATTTTTCTCCCCGAAGGCGTTGCGTGCTCGTCTCAAGACGAAAGGAGCATCTGCAGCGTTCTAATTAAGTAGATCATTCTTTTAACGAAAATGTCAAAATGCGTTCCGTCTGGAGCGTTGTCCTGGGGCACAGGATACGGGGGAAAATAAGTCGACATATCAGCGTAGTCAGCCATGGGCGACATGCAGCAGGATAACTTTTAATGCAGCTGTAATGAGGTCTGATGATTTTTGGTGAAATATTTTGTCGCAATGCTTCTTTGTACATGTCTTCGCAATTATGAAGAATTGTTTGGAACTTTTAATGAGAACTTCCCATCCAAGTTCTTCCCCTGCTACCGCACCCCTCCTCACCAATCTGCTGTTCTTGGTGCATCTCAATTTCCACTTAGTCTTAGTTCTGCGAAAATGTCACTTCTACAGAAAAGCGTTTTAATGAAAATGCTCATTGTCTTGAAAATGACATGATGATGTGCATCGCGACGCGCGTCTTAAGAAGTTAAGCTGTTGTTCCCCAAGAGGGATTATAATTCTCAACTGAAGTCTACTTAATGGACTGAAATTTGGAGTTAATTTTTTCCGGAGTAGGACAGAAGTGGGATACTATGATGCTTCTTTTGAAAACTTTGCAAAGATTCAGAGTTTTGTTCGAGGTACACATAAACAATATTTTATTTGAGAGGGCCTTACATTGCCTTGCCTTCATTCGCTGGCAGATTTTGTTACTGTATGGATATTAAAATACACAGAATTTGTTAAAACTGATTTGATGTATTTAATAGTGCTTATAATAAAATAAAACATAAATTTGTATGACTTCTACGACGACTTGCGAATGGCCGCGACTGTGTTACTCCACACCCACCCTCAGAGGGGAAGGATTTTTTTGCTGGGTCTGTTTTGCCCCGACAAGTATAATAAAATTTTATTCCGAACATTTTTTCCCGCGATACATATTTTTTGAATTATTGAGTATATTCTGGCAAGTGGTGTACAACAATGAACAGAAGACCAAACTCCAAAATGTAATTTTCATTAATTGCATCCTTCGCAAAAAATTATAACCTGAAATGAATTTCGGTCTGGACAAGGCCAGCTTATAATTAGATTCCGTTTAGGTGTGCTATGGTTAAATGATTTATGAGGATTTGTTATATCTACTGGAAGGGGATTAAATGCCATTAGAATAGCAGAGAACCGCATTAATTGCAATATCCGATCAGACCAATCTGATACAGGGAATTTGCTGTGGTCGCCGAATGCACGCAGATTATGCACACTTTGGGGATGCGTAATTATTATTTCATCAGGCATTCGGCTCGAGACTATTCAGATGCAAATTTCTGGTCTTGCTCTTCTTGTGGGACATTTAAGGTTATACGCAAATATAATCAAATTCTCGCTATACGGGAGTATTTGAGCTTAAAATACAATGTGGTATACCAACGTATAATGCGGTAATACGGACTAGTAATAATAGTGAACATTGAAAAAGATAGGTACCCAACTCATACAGATTACTTGAATAATTAAAATTCGTACTATACCTCCAGCCAGCTTAGCAAGGTCAGAAATTCGTAGCTGGCGAAGGGGTCAGAAGATACCCATATTTTGCATGGATTGTGTCCTAAAATTTAAAAATATACGACGGTGTCGAAGTCGTTTAAGGTACAAAAGTTTCTTATGGGACGGTGACAGATTAATTTGTTTGTTTTGTCCATATTTGATCCGCCATCCTGGAATTTAAAATTTTTGCGACATATTTAGAATTAGAGACCTCAAAATCTCAATGTACTAAATTTACGAAAATCTAAAATATATAGTACCTATTTTGAGCCCGTCACATTGAATTCGCCATCTTAAACTAATATTTACGATTGGGAAGCATATTTGAAACCATGAACCCTAAAGCCCCTTTGTGGGAACTTTAAAAATAATCTAAACGCATTTAGTGATTTTAAAATAACTATGTTTTCATATAGACAGTTGGAAATGGCACTCGAATCAAAATTCAAGTTCCTGTTGAGACACCCTTTACATAAAGTAAGGTGTTACCATCATCCCATCAAGTTCACAATTTTTGTTCACGAATTTGGCCTCTGAAATAATCACTGACTCTGAAAACCCTTATGCGCTTATTTTCATGCAAATATGAAATTTTTAGTTTTTGCCTCTATGGCTTCGCAATTTCGAACGCCGTATTCTGCAGAGCACCAGCAGAAATGTTATAAAGTGAAAACTTGGAAAAAATCCAATCAAGTTCTGAATAGGCTCTGCAAAGCAGGAAGCCCCCGGAATGAATTACCTTCAGACAGGGGTTATTAAATGCAAAGGCTGTAGACAAAATTTCCTCAAGGGCCTGCTGCAATAATTAATCCGGCGTGAATATGTGCCCGAGGAAATGTCTCCCACACAGCCTACGATTGGAGAGTGTTAACATTAGTTTTTATTTAGTGGCATTTCCTTAACGCAATAACTGCGCTTCGCGCCCACTCCACTATGAGAGTGGGTGGGTTCCCTGTATCGTTTCAGATGTAAATTCGAAGGGTGCGCGGCAATTCCGCTGATTTGTGATAGCCGCGCAGGAAAGCTGGAAAGTTTGCCGCACTATTGGATTCCGCGAAAACGGCAGGCGACCGAGTCGAGTGTAAACTTGATGAACCTGCAGATGTGCTGCACCCATGTCCGTGGATATTTTGCCCTTGCCAGGAGCACACAGGACGAACAGGGCTCCATGTGTGCATGAATTACGGCTGCTTTCGCTAACTGGCGTCGTTCGCAGCCATTCATTCGTGGCGTATATTGCAATGGGGCCTTCTGAAATAGCATCGATGGATGCCCCGTACATAGCGGGATGCTGTGCTACCCAACTTTTTGAGCCTTGTTAGCTCGCCCTGGAGATTCATCCCTGCGAAACAGTTCGGCGATACGTGTCTGTTGCTCAGTGCTACCGCATGGTAGAGAGCTGCCATAACTTTGCTCCCTTTTTTCAATGATCTAACACCGAAAGGCACGGAACCGATACCCTGGCACAGTTGCCCAGAAACACCATTTCGCCCGGGGGGCCTGAGAGCAGTAGAATTTTTCATTTGCTGCTTTTTTCACCCATAAAACTGGTGGCAGAGCAATGCGCCTTATGATGTGATGGTGTACGTCAAAATTTTCTCGCAGTATCTCGGGCCTTACACAAAGGAATAAATCTGGATCAGATGTCGCCGCTATTACAAAACAAATAAAAATGCACCAAAGCGGATCCTTGGAGCGGCCGTGCGAGCCCACTATCTCCAAGAAAGTTTCATCTAGTTCCTGTTTATTAGGGAAAAATCCAGGATATATGCGCCAGATTGCTTTTACAGTTCTGTGCCTGCCCGAATTCCGAACGGAGAAATATCCTGGCGGCACAATAGTAACGCGTCGTCCTCTGTGCGCCCATCGAGTATGTCCTGAAATATAACAACTGACGGCATTTTGTTTTATATTAAGACCTGATATTGGATATCGGTGATATATACGGGGCTTACGGGCCCAGCCCAACACCAAGCCCCGGTCGGGTCGCTGGAGTTAGCACAGGGTGGTTGGTAGGCCGCTTCTCAAAATTTCAGAGAAACTACTCGAGAATAAACGACAATGTCTGTGCTTTCTGTTCAGTTCACTGGAATTGATGTATAGGAAGGACATGGGAAAAAATCGTGGGGCGCTAGGCGGGAGGAATCGCCAGAAAATGTGCTGATTCCTATGCAGGAATTGAATTGAGTTTTTACTGGGAAGGAAACTTTATCCTTCGTGCCGCCTGAATTGTGCTACTTGTGAATTTCGGAATTTCCGAATATTTCATATTTTTCTCTCTCCCTTTTGTTGTCTGTCTTGGGCCTGGGAGGACCTTTAGCAGACATATTCCACCCATCCCGCATGAATTTTAGGATCAGCAGTGTGTGTAGTGAAGTTTTTCACTCGGAATTGGCACCTTGCACTGCAAAAAAAGAAGGGAAAAAAAAACTTTCGGGTGATTTACTTCTCTGCTCTCACCGAGTTTTCAACAGTTTTTTCCTATTCGACCGGAATTGGAAATTGATGTCGGTAGGTGTGTTTCGCCTCCGTATCGTCGTCGTTTTGCTCCTATTTTCTTCGCAATCTATTTAAATGTATCTCTCCTCGCTTTTCAGTTTCTTTTCTATTGAAATTTTTGTGAAGTTTTTCAAATAGTGCACAGTGTGTGGCAACGAGCACAAATCACACAATTAGAGTGCTTTCGTTTTGCTTGAATCGCGCTTGCTTTTATCTGAGGGTAGAAAATTCATAAATTTTGCAAATAATGTCTCTATTTCTTCCATTTTCCGATATTATTGCACAGAATTCGTTTACTGCTGCAGGGGGAAAGTCTGTGGTTTATATGAGGAAAGCAGGTTGTTATGGCAGTGCACTCGTGAGATTTGTTTTACAATGTGAACTTTAAAATTCAATTTAAAAAAAAACAATCAAGAAAGGGTGCACATGATGTCTTACAAATTGTTTTAAATATTATTTTACTAGATGCAGAGGTGGGACAGCGATTTTTATGACTTATATTTGTAATGACTTTTATTTGATGCTTACACAATAGCTATAAACGTAGTAGCTGGTGGAAGACTAATAATACCACAGTTTATCTCTTCGCTAACATTTCGTGTTTAATTCACAGTTCCTCAGGGCCAAATTTACAAACGAATTTATCAAAAACACTATTACTTTTAACAAAGATGTACCTAAGGATACAGGGTGGCGCATTTAAAAATTGGAATTTCTTTTTGTTATAAAAAAAACGGCTCAATATTTTTCAATGGTTGAACATTTATTTATGTAATTTATTTATGAAAAACAATTTCGGTCAAATGACCACCACGGCTGATTTGGCAGTAGCCCATTCTGTCCACCCAATTTTTGAGTACATTTTCGATTGTTTCGCGCGTTATGTCAGCAATAACAGCTTGAATCTCGTACTTGAGGTCTTGAATTGTTTTTGGTTTGTTGGCGTAACATTTATTCTTCACCGCTCCCCAAAGATAATAGTCCAACGGCGTCAAATCGCAGCTTCTTTCCGGCCACATCACATCACCATTTTTGCTGATTATGCGATTTCAGAAGATTGGGCGCAAAAGAACGATTGTGGCGTTCGTTGTATGGCACGTAGCGCCGTCCTGTTGAAACCAAATATTGTCCAAGTCTTCGGCTTCAATTTCACCGAAAAACCAAACCGCTCGTTGTGGGTGCATTGGCTTTTCCACGATGACGGGCGAGTTTTCTGTGCTCCAGATGCGACAGTTTTTCTTATTAACATAACCACCGAGGCTGAAATGAGCCTCGTCCGGAAAGATGATTTTTTGGTAAAATTCGCTATCTTCGGCCAAACGATCTTCCGCCCAATTTGAGAACCGTAGACGGTTCGGATGGTCTACCGGCTTTAGCTGCTGCACCAATTTAACTTTATATGGCTTCGTGGCAAGGTCTTTACGCAAAATTCGCATCAAAGACATCGTGCAATGTCCAATTGTTGAGAACGATGACGAGTCGATGTTGATGGTTGCTCACACATACTTTGAGCAACAGCAACAATGTATTCGATTGAGCGTCCAGTTTCACGAGCTCGCTTTACGAATTGATCCACAAATTGGGTTTTTGGAAGTTTTATTTGTCATTTTTTTTTTAAATTTCTCACAGTTTGAGTAGAAGACTCACCTCTTTGGAAATACATTTTTAATTTTTCCCAATTTTCTTCAAGCGAATACCGTCCCATTTCGTAAATTTCAAACCTTAAACTAAATTTTTGTCAAGTCGAGAATGACATATAATCAACTTAACTTGAAATTAGCGGTAGAAGCTGTTGCCATTATCACTAACTCACAAATAATTCATAAATGAATCACTTCTTCAAGTCTTTTATATATCGGTTGTACTGCGGTATCGAGACGTGCGTTCTCTACACTAGTAACTGAACAAGTGAAGTTCAGTCAGTGAAGTGCAGCTGGGCGGAAGCGAATTAGTTAGTTGATACGATCATATCGGATTTTATATTCATAGCTAAATTAAGAGTAAATTGAAAATGCAAATATTCACAATTCAGTTACAGCAAGCATTATACGATAGCATGATACCGCTCTGGCTCTATCGAACATTTTTTGCTGAGCCGGTATTGGACGTCCTTTAATAAATCATAATAGTTCCCAAAAATGCTCCAGAAATTAATTATTTATATATATTATACAGTATCCATTAAAACACTTTTAAGAGTCTTAGATAATACCGTTATAAATCGCTAAAATGACTCGTAAAAAAGTCGCAAAACGGAATGCCGAATAAATCACTTGAGAGTCATTTACAACTATCGTAAACGATGGAAATACTCGTTGAAACGATTCTTTTATGAATCTTTAGCGAATCATTTGGTTGGTGTATTACTGCGTACTGACTGAGAACACAGGCGCGATGAAGCGACGACGTGGTGGCGGGGGTGGGTTATCCGACCTCATTGTGCCGTGTGTGATTTCACTCTCGGCTATCAAATACGTATACGGGGTCGACGTCTTGGCCATCCGTGCTCTACATCTACGAGCACATGTCATCTTGTTCTCCTGCCAAACTAAATTTTAAATCCACCCCTTATATGGGAAAAAGGAAATGTGGTTAAAAATAGATTCTAAGTTACTTCCAAGATTTGAAATGTAAACTCAAGATAATTATCCTGGGAAGACCTCAATTGACAAATTGACATGGGCAGCATAGATGACAGGTGGATATCGGTAGGTACCATAAGTCATCTTCAAGGCGTTGAAAGGTAAAACTGTGAACTCCTAAAAGACCTGGCCGTAGAGGTTTAGTGGATCAAAATTGCGACACTTCCTGGTGACATGATTTTTCCCCTTCGTCTCTTGAATATGCAGATTCACTCACCTGACTAAATTTAACGGATGTTCCGCAAAAAGCTAGCACTAAATAAGTGACCACAAAAAGTGTATGTTCCTTCCGTTCCAATACCCTCAACTCCCTCAAACGTATGGGCATACAGGGATAGTTGTCTAAGCATATCGTTCTCCTAGATCTCCACCGAGAGAATGTCCTTCATCTTAAAAAAAATTCCACATGTTGTGCATGGATAATCTAACCCCATCCGCACAAGCACCGTCTCTTATACAAATTGAATTCGCCGTGTTGATTAAATTTGCATGGAGCAGTGCTGGCTTGGGTAGAGAGAAAAAACTGTCACGAGCCGGGAAGATGGATTGCCGCCTTAGCGTAAATATGTATGCGAATTTTAGCACACAACTTGACACTCACACAGCTCTGTAATGGGGCCGGGGAATTCCCTGGGAACTCTTATAATTTTTTCATTTGTTTTTTTTTCCTTGGCTCTTTTTTTCATTTTATTTTAGCCCCAGCACTACTGGAAGCGTTGCCATTGCTTTAGTTATTCATGGGTGATTTTTTTGCGCGTCCCCGAAGGGGCAGTGAGTGCTACCGCCATACATTTTTGGAGCGCTATATTTATCCAATAAATTCCTCCGTAGATTAATGGCGCTTTTCTCATTAAGCTTAATTCAAGTGTTTTCATTCAGCGTCCTCGATGAAGCTCGCGTTGCGGCTTCCTTGTAGCTTCCTTCCTCGTTCGGGTCGTCCTCCTCCTGTGGGAAGGGCTGTCTGCGCGGATCCAGTTCCCGATAGCCTTTCAACTAAAATAAATTATGCATGACATTGATAAAGCATGCACGCAGACGAGCGTGCAGAGACAGCCACTGAGTTGTAATCTAAGGAATCGAGCAAAAATGAGGAAAGTCCTGAGGAAAAGCGCTTGATAATAGTGGCCGCTTCTGAGAAACCATTCGGCGGAGTAGGGGCAGGGTTGTATATTTTCCGGATAGAATATCAAAGAAACAGTTTCCTTCAGCTCAGAAAATGCATTTCATCGAAATCGTGCCCCGGGCAGAACAGCGAAGCTCGCATCTTCCCCTTCGATAAGGTTATCTTTTTGCATAATCGCCTCAACTGTTGCAGTGCAGAATTTTAAGGACGTTGGAATGCGCCAAACAAGAATTCTTCCCTCCTTTGCTTCGGATATTGAAAATGTTGTGGAAAACCTGCTTCTGCGGTCGAAAGCTGCTTTGCATGGAGGCCGGGAGCGCTTGCTTTACCAATTACGGCAGAAAGGACCACAAGTCACATTTCCCACGATTCGAAGATTTCCCACGTCCCCGGTTGCTTGGCAGTTCTTAGTAGTTACGAGATACCCTGCCGTGCGGAGTACCGTGCGAAGTCCCGACGGTTTAGCCAAGATATCTCTGGATATGAGAGGCTCCGTGCCATCATGATTAATGAACCAAATTCCCGGATAATGGCTTTTTAAGTGTTATGCAAATTAAAGCACTAACTGCCGTTCGTATTAGGTAATTTCCCTTTATTGTGCCGGAAACTTTGATATTAATGACACTTTGGATAAAATAAAGTACTTCGAATTTATCTAGTGACTTCGGCCGTTATATCATCTTTCGGGTGCACACACTTTGCATACTTCCCAGCCACTCTCATTACGCGGATGGCATGGTCATTAGGCAAAACGAGCACCTCTACTGGTGCGCTCAGGTTCGTTAGGGCGCTTCCTAAAATTACGCAGATAATAATTACCTGGTGGTGGCCCCCAGTGGCTTTGTGAGGTTTTAAGAATTTCCGTTTCCATCACCCCCTGTGAGCCCGGGATAGAGGAGGGCGTTTTGTAGGGCAACGGAAATTCGGGTTCGTGGAGCCTTTGAATAATTAACTGCTGACGGGGAAGTTCATTGATACTTTTTAGTATGTTCTGGCTGTTCACCTCGCCAGCTTAGTAACAAAGGTGATTGACTTGTAACCTCGTTTCGATAAGGTCTACCGGCAGCCTAGGTGCAAATTGTTAATTAGTTTCACTTGTGATCCAACACGAAACCGCGTTAGACACAAGTACTTTACATGGCTTTACATTTTACCTTGAGTCATGCAATCACTAATATTTTCGAATATTCCACAACTTTTTCTTTGGTTTTGTCAAATAGTGAAATCTGGAAAAGGTGTGCGCAAAGGACCTCGCACATTTTGTGTGCACATCTAGTTTCGGTCACATTGGTTCAAATTAAGATATGTTGTGACTTTCATCATCCTGAAGAAAAGTCTCCATGGGGATAACTCCCAGAAATCAAGTTTTCCAAAGCTACACGCCATTTAAGTGGTTGATGGAATTGGCTGAGAAGCAATACCGAGGTGTATAATTTGCGTACGTTAAACGATTGAACTAGCTCAATATCTAGGCCTGTAGCCCATGTTTCTAGAGATCCTCATACGTACATATATTGCAACGATGCAGACGATATTTTGAAGTATCTAACAAGCTAGGTGCAGGATCGGTAATTATATTTTCTCCTACCGAAAAGTGGCCTGAAACTTTAATTGAGTTTTAAAAAAATATCTCGCTAGCCAGGCGGTTCTGTTTGCTACGAATGCTCCATACATCAGTTAGGAATATGTATTGTCCAGTCCACTACATTCAATGCGGGTGTTGGAAATACAGACTTATGCGGATGCATACGCGAGGAAGACAAATTAATATTATTGGCAAGAAGTCTTGCTTTTTGAAGTACAGTTAAATTTTCAGGTTGGTTCACACATTTTGAAAAAATTCTATAGATGAATGAAGGAACATTAACGCTATGCTAAAAGGCTTCTGTTTTCGACCGAACTTTAAAACGATTCACTCATATGAGTAACCTAATTTTTTTTTAAATTAACCGAACATTTTGCTGTGTGTAGCTCGTTCAAATTTATTGAAAAAAAAAGTTAAAACTTTCCTGCCGTAAGTCTAAACGTAGAGCGTGCATTGGTCTGAAAAATTGGAACAATTCATCGCCTGCGAATTATTTGGGCCCGGAATTGTTATTGCCGGCGTCAGGGTATTCCTGTTCCAGGCCGAATAAATCATATCGCCATAGCCAGATGCAGGCGTACAAATTCAATGCAAAATTGCATCAGGTATGCATTCGTTTCGCAAGAAAAGCAACCAACCAAAGCCCTCGAGGCGCTGGAAAACTTTTTCAATTATTTCCTGCACAGTTGCCACTGTCCGCAAGGCCTGTGCTGCGGGGGGAAAACAGGATTTCCTGCCTTCTCTGGGCCTTTTTTTTTGCAGTTCCTCGCCGCAGCCGTTTTGGGGCCACAGGGAGCTGCTTCTTTAGACTTTTCCATTTTCACCTTTTTTTACGATTTCTGCAAATTTTTAATTCAACTTTTCCAAGCAACACCAGGATAAAGGGAAACACAGATATAAGGTAGTCGTAGAATGCGAACAAAGTTGGATCGCACAACTCCGGGGCTATAATATTGCCGTACCCCCAAAGGAGTCGAAATACTCTCGCGAAATATAAACTTTGCGGCCCGTCGCGCCCCGCCCGACCAAAAGTAACTCAAGCTCGACTGGCAGGGATCTGCTGAAAGTTATCTGTTTGTGCTGCTCCTCCAGAAGTTATAAGCTGTTTGTGATAAATCAATCATTGACTCACAAGGCTCCGGCTTTAAGAGGCGAAATACCGTCAGAAACCCCTCAGCAACTTTTGCATTTTTCCCAAAGAAATTGTCAAGTAGAAGGCAATCCTTTGCTATTGTTTATGAATTTTGTTTCGATCCGAACGAACCTTTCTGGCGGCTCCTCCCACGTTGCTTTCAACTCACCAGATTGTTTGTAGGTTTCACAAAATAAAAATTCGATTTATTTCCCTGAGTGGATTTGTTGCTTTTAAATTAGATTTTTGGACGTCGACGTCGCCTTGTTTACTTTATGGAAATAGTCTTATGCGCTTATCCAAATAGAGACGACTCATGTGCACGTCAACGTTTGTACGTACGACTTTTGAAATGTGCATATTGGTCCACAGATATTGTTTTCCCTTCATAGAAGTAACACAAGGTTGATATAAATATTTTAGATTTTTTGAGACGTACTGAAAATACACCTACCTGCATCATGCACAGATTCTCTGCGAATTTAAAACTGCAATTCTGTGTTACATAAAGTGAAATCCCTCAGGACGAAAATTCTTCGTGGTAGGTTGGTTTGAAGGAAAGTTTATTTACTATTTTAAATTTTTCATTTTGGGCGGTCAACCAGGTATAATTATTTTTGGAAACAATAAGCTACCTGTTCAAATCTGAACAAATGTAGTGAAAACCATGTCCTAGCGGGCTATAGAGCCTCCAAAGGAATATCACACAAAATATTACGACATCAAAATTCGAATACATATTTCGAACACTGAAGTTAATTAATATCTAAGATTAAGACCTCACCTAGGAAACCAAAATTAATAAATACTGGATGCATATACGTCGCACGTAGTTAACTGATTAATTACCCGGTATTAAAAGTCTTATGAAAAAATGCCATAATTTTAAAATTGGGTTTGGAGCTAATGGACCTATTCAAAAATATTATTTACGCGTATAGTTGGAAGAACTTATGCATTGGCGTAATTGAGTTTACATTCTGTGCATCTTGGACAATTATTCTCAGAATTTTCTATTAGTTAATTCTACTGATTTTTTTCCGAGAGAAGAATTTGTAGCTGGAGGCATAAATCCACGAATCCTCGATAAATATGTTCCGGGCCAGTAAATAGGGCCTTCCTTCCTGCCGGCGAATTACCGCATCTCCTGTAGTCCTGCCTTGCCTGTTGGTCATTAGAAGCAGGGCAACTGAGGCCTATCCATTTTTCCGGCGTGCCCTGACTAGGAATGGCTGTTACTTCACCTTAAGCGTCTGATGATCGATTTATGTTTACTTGGCTCCACGACACAAATAACGGAGCAACATCATGGCTAGGTGAGATAAAACACGCAGGGGCCTCGCTTGGCACCGGAATGTTCTTTTAGCGCTTAAAATATTCCAATCACGCACCTAATCCCTCCAAGCTCTGCACAGTCCCTTAACACCCTATCACAGGGAATAAACAACGCCTGAGCAATTGCTTCTGCTTATTCCCTTGCGGTGTAAGACAGTGCCGCCATTAGGCCCGGGAATTACAAATTTGGCTCAGCTCATAGGGCCCACATTACCGCATAGAATTCCAGAAAAATTAGCCGGAAATCCTTTTCCGATTGAAATTAGGGCATTTTGGTGCTTCCGAGGTGATGTATGACTTATCATACGGAGTTCCGACAACCTCTAACGAGGGACAAAGAGGTGGAGACTCCATTTGCAGGTATCCTCATTTGGCAGCAGAATCACGTCCCAGTTGCTTGCTGAAATGACCAGGATACCACCACATGTATAAATGACCCCTGCATTCAAGATATCCCGCTCAGCTGCTCACATGTCCTTTGTGGCGATGTACCCACTTCTGACAATAAAAATATCACAAAGGATGCATCACTCTGTCCGCACCTTGCGGGGTAGGGGAGATGTCCCTTCAGAAGGAATTCTCCTTCAGATGAGCTCCGTCCTGTTCATAATTCACACCAAAATGGGAAACCCCAGTGGTTACAGTCTTCGTGATACTTGCAAAGGTTAAACCCCTGCGGCTTCGGGGAGCTCTGCCTTGCCAGCCAGGCAAGACTCCTCCGCATGAGTTTGTTAAGCAACTTTAATACACCCGCAATGATTTTATGGATAAGTTGATGGACTCGAGTTATCCGAAAACCACAGAGAACACGGTCCCTGCCCGCTTACCCCTTTAGGATATTTCAATATTTTCTCGTGATTTATCTTTCAAGGTCGTTTGGGCTTTTGAAGTTTTCCCTTTTGTTACACTATTGGTGGGGTGAACGAATTTGGGAAATTTAAGTAAGTTTTGCTTGGCCGCTTTGGTTATTTAAGTTGAAAATCGATAGGAAATTGGACAAGCGAAATGCCGAAAAATTGACATTTTCACTGTTATTAGTTTTTGCAAGTTGAGGTTAAATTCAAATTGCTAAATTTTTCGTGTTTTTTTTTTTTATGGAAAATTCGACGAATATTAAAATCACAGTGAAAATGTATCCATCAATTAAAACAGCATGTGCGGCTTATTCTATAAAATTTCGAAATTTCATTATTAGCTGTATGCAATGATTATTTTCGTACGAGTCCAAAAGAAATAACGAAAAACTTATTTTTTACTTTTTGATCGCAAAATAACCAAAGCACCCGTGCACCTCGCTTGATCACCGTATGACATTTGGGAGTCGCACGATATGCTCCTCTCTCTTGTCCCCCTTTTTCCACCAATTAAGCTACAGCATTGAAATTTCGTACACGTGTATGGTATAAGTACGGTGACAATGCAATATACGTAGGTTGCTACTTAGGTCTTGAGATATGGCAACACCAGTGTGAATATGTCAAATCTGACATTGTTATCGTAAAGTTTGCCATTTTTAATGGTAGACGTACTCAGAACGTTTTGTCATACGAGTGATATTTGTGTTGTTTACAGATACTTGAAAAACTATTATTTTTTGGATGGTTTCAAAGTCTATAATGGACATATGTAGAAACAAATTTTGTGTTTTATATATATAGAGCATAGATCCATGATTCGTCGCCTGTCACGACCTTATAGACGTCTTTTGAAGCACCTCGATTGCATTTTTTTAACATTTGTTTGCACCAATCGACACGAGCCTTTTTTTGAGTGATTGTCAAATTATGCGGTATCCAACGCGACCAAATTTTTTTGACGACCAAATGTTTATGCAATATTGAATGTATGCGAGTGGAACTAATGCCCAAGCATGCCTCAATCTCAAGGTATGTCACATGACGATCTTGCAATATTAGTTCACGCAAAGCATCAATTTTTTCTAGCATAACAGCCGATTTTGGACGACCTTCACGAAATTCGTCCTGTAACGAAGTGCGACCACGATTGAATTCAGAAAACCAGCGAAAGAAGTATCTGTAAACAACACAAATATCACTCGTATGACAAAACGTTCTGAGTACGTTCACCATTAAAAATGGCAAACTTTATGATGACAATGTCAGATTTGAAATATTCACACTGGTGTTGCCATATCTCAACACTTAAGTAGTACGCCCGGACGCCCCAATTCCCAATCTCAATCCCAATATGGATATCAAATGAGAGTAAAATTCGTTAAGCCATATGACATCATTAGTTCATTTGACTTGAAAGCTTGTTTTAAGGTATTTTTTTTTGTTAACAAAATCTGGCGCTGCGCTGAGGATTTCCAATTCCGAGATATTCCCCAATCGAGAAATAAAAATGTCGGAGACAGTAAACATCGACACATCGTAAAGGAATCCGTAAAGCCTCTAGTAAGTAGAGCAGTCTTTTATTTTCTTGGATCTTTTTTTTTTATTCGTAATCAAGAAAAACCTGAGGACAATTCAACCTTTCTAAGAGGGTGCAGGGGCCCTCATGGCTCAACTAGCCCCGCCCTACCCCATAAGTCAGGATTCTGTTGGAGTTTTAAGTTGAAATTTTCACCACGTGTTCCTAACAGTCATATATGTACATATGTAAAAGAAACAAAATTGATGTTTTGAAGGAAAGAAGAGAAAGACGAAACCCCACATAAACCACGAACGAAGTCACAGGCAAAAACTATCCGTAAAATAAACAAAAACCACAGTCTGAATATTTACATGAAATTTTATACGGTTTGACGTTTGCAATATATTGCATAAATGAATAACGATTCCGCTCCTCTTCTTTCGACGACTAATGACTTGCCTCGTCAAAAAGTATTTCCCTGGAGCCACAGTCACGATAATCCCAGCAGCATATTTTTCGCCCTTTTATTGGAAAATTTATTGGACTCTTCTCCGTGTCCATTGTCTCGCGAAATAAAAATTTCCACTGTAACTTCGTTCACTTTCCTGGAAAATTACGCAGAGTCAGCAGACATTTCTCGAGGCTTGGTTGAAGCCCCCAACTGAATAATTCTTTGCTTCCCAATTTCATCCCCAGCTCGCAAACGGGATAAAACTCTAAAGATTCCCGCCCGCCATAAATTACTTCTCCTTCAACTCCAACTGACTCTGTTGGCTTCTAGCCTCGCCTGCAGCAGTTACTTCCTTTCCTCCTGCTGGTGCTGCTGTCCCGCTGGTCCGTTCTCTTAATTTTCCCTTTCCGATTAATTTAATCACCTCCCAATATTCTCGTTTTCATTCAATTAGTTCCCCCCGAATTGAATTGCTTCCTACTTTCTCGCTGGTGTCTCAGGAGCGCCATTTTCCCAGTTTTTCCCTAGATAGAGACGGTAGATGCTTCCCGATCACGAAACGTTTTTCCATCCTATCAAGTGCGATGCAATGCAATCCGGGTCTAATGACTTCGTCCTTTTTGCCGAGTTAACTTGGATCTTAATCCATTCGAAGATGCGAAGTTTGCCTTTGCAAATCGTTAAGCCGGTGACGAATCACTTTGCTGGGGGGGCATGAATTAGCTTGAATGTGTGTGACACACATAACTATCAACTCCTGGGGGTACGTTTTATGTCAGCCGAGTAAATCGCAGATAAACTCTTCATCGAGCGACAAAGGAATAAAAGAACGCCACCAAAAGTTGCGATAAAGTAGGCTTCCTTAATCATACGGAATTCACTGCTCGCTACGCTCCCCCGAGCTCCAGCCGTCTTCTCCAGGGTCGGACGGGCGCTTCTCACCCTAAAGCAACCCCTATCTGGAATTCTGCGTTCGTTTGTGGCAGGTAAGTCATTTTTCGCAGAATTTCAGGTATATGCGGACTGACGGGTGAACCCTTACGTAGGTCGGGCAGGTGCCTACCCCGAAAGTCTCCTTGGAAATTCTTCTCCGTTTTTCTGGTTGGTAAATGCTCAGATAAGTCCGGACTTTGTGTCACCAAAGTGCTAAGGCAATATTTTATAGGTCTGAATATCTACCCGTAAATGTTATCTCCCGAGTATTCGGGAAATCTTTTCAATCGGTTACATAACAAGTTATCTCGAGCTCTCCTCGCCGGCTGATTCGAAACTTTCGCCAAGGAAATGTTCACGGCTCGAGATGAGGGCGGAATATATTATTACGCCGCCAGGGAAACTTCATTTTTTCGAGATAATATAACTCCCCCGAATATCAGATTGTAATTTACCCAGAAGAATTTCTCTGGGTGTTTTATTATACTGTCAAGCAACGGCTCCAGGACGGATCGGAAGCAACGTATTTTGATGGGACGTTTCAGTAACTATTTTTTTATGTGTGTCTGGAATTTATTCATATCAATTTGCTTGGTCGAGGGATCGCCACTAACAATATCGAATTAGAGTGCGTCGAGTGAAACTGCTTCTTCCGTGAATATCTTACGTGCCATCAGTCGACTTCAATCATTTTAGCAATAAAAATCCTTTAAAGTCGAGATAGGAATACTTTCCGCTAAAATATTTTATACCCATCCAGTCGTTTGTGCCGAAATCACGGATTATATCGCTTTTTTTTTTGTGATGCAGTAGGGTCCATTCCCACAATCCCAGGCAGCCGCAATCCAAACCCTATTGTCTTACTTTTATGACTCCCCTTCTGCTGTAATTGCTGGCAGAACAAAACCACAGATTGCAAATGATATTTTTCTGGAATGTTTGCGCTCGATGAAGTCATTATGTTTAATGGGATTGCCCTTCAGGAAAATCAAAATAAAACTCCAGCCCAACGGCCTGGGGCAATAATGATGAAAAACACCAGATAATCCCCTGTCCAGCTTTTGTCTTTGATGCTTTGTTAACCTTACTGGGTTTACCATTATTGGGACTACAGGAATTATCTGGGATGGATTTTGGACTTACGACTTTTGAGGTCGTTTTATCATTTTACAGAAGGGCGTTGTTAGTGCGAAGATCATATGGGCTCCAATGTGTTTATTCCTCCCTCCATATAAAATATGTTTTGTGTATTTAACGGTAACACTATAGTAAAATAAGTAAATTTCCGGTACGGAGGATTAATACGTACGATTCACTCACAACTCACACTTCTTACACTCAATTGAGCATACAAATCCCTTAATGACCTATGTGGCCGTCTTTTTCCTTCGACTTAAAATAATCAATAACAAAATGTAACTTCATTTGTCAAAATACGCTCAACTTTTGTTTTTTTACCATATAAACACGATCGAAATTTATCGTCGATAGTCAAAAATTTAGTCGACTTTGGGAATACTACGGTATTTTGGGACATTTGGAACTCGACATTTTCGACAAGTCTCGGTTAACAATAGGGCCAAAGACTTGAAACTTTAAAAATACAATGGTGCCCGTGGTAAACACAGGTAACTTGTGAAAGACATAATAAAAAATGTTCCATTGTTTCTGATTGCTTTAAAGAAACAATAATGTTTCCGATTCCCCATTGCAGCAAAACACGATCTGCTATTCTAAGGAACGCCAAGAGATCATTTGCATGAGATGATTAAACGTCAGCCGAACTAAAAAGTTCCCAACTTAAGACCCTTCTCCTTGACCGTGCCAAAGCAAGACAAGCACATAGGATATGCGATGCAGTTTAATCGTCCTCAGCACACAGACGACATAATCGGGAAAACTAAGAGCACGGTGAAAATTGCGCCATTTCACCGACCTTCAGGTATTTATTTATTTAATTTATATATTTAATTTAATTCAGCTTAACGCAAGCTATACAAACATACATGCATGCATACATACAAACATAAGAACTAAAGGACTAGAACTAAACTAGGACTTATTAACTAACAGGGACAAAAAAAGGGACTTTAAGAGTCAACATTAAGGACTTTCTTAAGGGAGGATGTGGTTTGGTGAAAGTCGAACAACTGTGTGGAATTGGCTTTACTGATCATCCTTGAAATTGGTTCATAAATACCATAATTGGTGTGGTGAGAGGACGACAGGGATTGGTGTGGAGGGATATCAGCTGCAACAAAGAGGGGCTGGTTAGGAGCTGGTGAATAAAGGTAATGTCGGCAGAGTCACGCCAGACGCAGACAAATGACGCCGAGATCACGAAGAGAGACAACTGCAGGGATGTGCTCACCAGACAAAAGATAGACTCTAGGGTGGGAGGGAAGACGTTTACGGAAGTATGTGATAGATTGGCATTTAGAGACGTTTAGTTCCAAAAAGTTCTTACTGCACCAAATGCAAAAAGAGTCTAGGTCTGCTTGTAGAAGGGGGGGTCTAGCGCGGAAGAAATTTGTTTGGAGATTTTCATATCATCGGCGTAAATTGAAAGGTCCGAGTGTTTGACGATGCATTCAACATCGTTTACGGACAGAATGAAGATCAGAGGACCCAGATGGCTGCCTTGAGGGACCCCTGACCTGGCTACGAATGAGTTAGAGATCACCGAGTCGAAAAGAACACTGTATTGAAGTAGGTTTAGGTAGGACTCCATCCAAGAAAAGAAACACGGCTGGAAACCAAGGGAACCTAGCTTAAAAAGGATAATTTTGTGTGAGATTTTGTCACGGCTTTACTGAAATCAGTGGCAACAACATCGACTTCGTCACCATTTTCCAGTACACATAATGTTCTGGAGACGAAGTCAGTGAGGTTAGTCGTAGTCGACCTGCCTTTAAGGGAGAAAAAGGACTTGCAATGAAAGAACATAGAGTCGTGAACAATTTTTTCAAAGAGTTTAGGCATGCAAGATAATTTCGCTATTGGACGGTAGTTGGACACATCACTTTTTCAGCCCTTTTTGTGAATAGGGATAATAAATGAATCTTTCCACCGGGAAGGAAAAACGCCCTGAGAGATTGACAGTTGGAAAAGAATGGTTAGAGGTTTGGTTAAGTGTTGTGCGCATTTTTTTAGTACAATGGCTGAAATCCCGTCCGGGCCGGGGCTGAAGTTGTCAACAAGTGTGCATCAATGGAAGAAGAGACCTGCAAGGGGTCGATATTGATCGAAGCCAAACATGTCTGAGATCGGGATTGCATAAAGTGGAAGTAGTTAAAATTGACTATAGAAGAGTGTTCACAGAAAGATTGTCTAAAATTGTTGGCAAAGAGATTAGCGATTATATTGGGGTCGGCTGAAGAAACATCGGGGTCGGGGGGTGACCATTGGATTTTCTTTTGATGTTAATAAATTTGTGGCAGCATTTGGCGTCAGAAATTAGGTCAAATTGGATCCGATTGAGGTAGTCATGGTAAAGGTTCGGTATAGAAGACTGCAAGGGCATCGGTAACAGGGTGCTGGGGATCGAAGGAGATGGAGTCAAGGCACGTACAGGTTGGTACCGTATATAAAAATTCTTGAGTGATCAATAAACTTAGACTTAAGATTTGAGTTCAGCACATCAAAACACATTTCCAATTTCCAAGAATAACGTTTTCTTTTTGTAATCCTGTTTAATTGATGGCATGACCATTTGATCTTATTTGGCGCTTGACAAATTTATTTTACTTAGAGTAACGCGATTTATCACATTAGAAAAATACGACTCTAAAGAGGAAAAATAACTAAAGGAAGGAAAATTATTGTATTGTACTTTGCAGGATTAAATTTCCCAAAATCCAAAGATGAACAAAAGTAATCGCACTAATCCTTTTGCACACGTATACAAACGGCATTCGGGCATTCATATGTTGTCTCAGGCCAGGCGGCTAAGCCACCCTTCGAATGAAAATATTCGGAGCCAAGGACAAAGAGAACATATTTTCGTAGCATTCCAAATTAAAGCAAGCAGAAATAATGTGGCATCCAATCAATTGGGCGAACATACTAACACAAGAAGCACAAGGCGCCCGAGGAGGATAATCCATGCGCATCATCAGCCAGGATAATCCAGGAAATTTCCTTTCAGTATTAAAAAAAAAAAGCTTTACAAACAAAGATTACAGCAAATACAGCATGTGGCTTGTAAGGAGCTTACGTTTGGAAAAACACACTGCCAAGGGCCAGTGGGTGGAGCCCGCCGTGCCGCCCGTCATCTCTCTGTTTGCTATTAATTACCCCAGACAGGACAGTGACAGAACGCCTTATTTATCGGAGAAATTTTGATTAATGGACTCCGAATAATTGCGGCTGTAGGTGCGAGCGGTAATTAATTCCGAGCCTCTTACTGCGGCCATTGTTAACTTGTTTGATTGCTTTCATGTTCTCATAAGTTCGACGGCAGCTCCATATTTTAGGGTTTAGCCGAAAAGGCATCCACCTACCCTCGGGAGGTTTCCCATTTCCAAAAACGGGCATAAATGTTGAAGCAGCATTTTACCCAGAACAAGCCGACAGCACTCACAGCATATTAAATATTTCAAAAATCGAAATGCTGAGTGAGTGTGTGCTGGTCGGAATATGGTGAACGTTCTTTTAAAAGAGGTACCCAGCTGGGCACGTTATGGCTCGCTGGAGATCTCTTCCTATACCAAGCCTGTCGACACATATTAAATTTTCAAAAAAATTTCTGGCTTCGATATAAAATTCCTGCCGCCAGCAATTTGCATGCTCGGTACACGCGAAGATGCCAAAGCAGGCCCCGGCACAATTGGAAGTCATTCGCGAGGAGATTTGTGTTTTGTGTTCCACTACATCACCTCGTGATGCCTTATCCTCAGTTTATGGGCCATACATTGCGTAATGCATGTAATTCCACATAATGCGGCACTTACGGGAGCGGCGTAACTTGTTCGACATTTTGGAAAGTGTTTCGACAGATTCGGCTTGTAGTGGCAGGTGAAATGGCAATCACGTCACAAGTCCCTGATGGGCTGGGCTTCGTTAAGACGTGCTGATTTCCACGGAAACCGAATTAAATAAGACACTTCTTATACGTAATTAATAATTCGGTGTTGCAGAACTAAGACAAGCGATCTCTTCTAATCTTGATGACGCCTCGGATTTGGGAGCCAACAGAATGAAACGAATTTCTCTCAAGTCTTGATGTTGCTTCGTCATCCGAACAATGAATGCCAGCTTACACCGTTTCCTAAGATGCTATAAGATGTCTCAAGAGATAGCATAAGATTTTGAGCTGCCGTCTCCACCTGGATTTGATTATCGTACTCCTAGTTGTGATGATAGGTATAGTATACGTGCCGTCAGGTCGATTTGTGAAATGATTTGAAATAGATGGGGTTGCCGTAATATTCCTCGAATTAGGAACTTAACTGTGACATAAATTTAAGGGGGTAAATAGGAACCTCAAATGGCAGATAGAACTGGTTTACGAGATGCACGTGAATATAAATTGTGCAGATACGAATTTTGGGAGATTTTACTGAAACTAGTCTGGTATGATACTTATCGATATCCCAATGCTACATCAAACTGGCGTAGAAGCAAAGTGTTGGTTAGCCTAAATTTGTGTGAGAGTTAAAATATTTATTAACGATAAGGGCCGTTTCGTACAGGGAGACATTTAATAGATACATTGCACACGGACAGCAGAATATTATGAGGTAAGCGGACTGATCGTTCCGACATATCCACATATAAAGGATGGTCTGTCTATCTAGTGTTTGGAATTTGAACTACCGGTAATTTGAAGTTTAGTTGATTATATGTCATTCGACTTGACAGAAATTTAGTTTAAGGTTTGACATTTACGAAATGGGACGGTATTCGTTTGAAGAAAGTTGGGAAATATTAAAAACTTATTTCCAAAGTGGTGAGTCTTCTACTTAAACTGTGAGAAATTTGAAAAAAAAACTTCTAACAACCCAATTTGTGGATCAATTCGTGAAGCGAGCTCATGAAACTGGAATGTTGGTGGATAAACTAACCCGTGTACGAACTCGTTCGGTGTGCTCAATCGAAAACATTGCTGCTGTTGCTCAAAGTGTGCGTGAGCAACCATCAACATCAATTCGTCATCGTTCTCAACAATTGGACATTGCACGCACTTCTTTGATGCGAATATTGCGTAAAGACCATATAAAGTTCAATTGGTACAGCAGCTAAAGCCGGTTGACCATCCTAACTTTATATGGTTCGCAAATTGGGCGGAAGATCGTTTGGCCAAAGAGGGCGAATTTGACCGAAAAATCATCATTTCGGACGAGGCTCATTTCTACCTCGTTGGTTATGTTAATAAGCGAAACTGTCGCACCTGGGGCACAAAAAACCCGCCCGTCATCGTGGAAAAGCCAATGCACCCACAACGTGCGGTTCGGTTTTTCGGTGAAATTGAAACCGAAGAGTTGGACGATATTTGGTTTCAACTGGACGGCGCTACGTGCCATACAGCGAACGCCACAATCGATCTTTTGCGCCCTATCTTCGGAAATCGCATAATCAGCATAAATGGTGATGTGATTTGGCCGGCAAGAAGCTGCGATTTGACTATTATCTTTGGGGAGCGGTGAACGATAAATATTACACCAACAAACCAGAAACAATTCAAGACCTCAATTACGAGATTCAAGCTGCTATTGCCGACATAAGGCCCGAAACAATCGAAAATGTACTCAAAAATTGAGTGAACCGAATGGGCTACTGCCAAGTCAGCCGTGGTGGTCATTTGACCCAAATTGTTTTTCATAAATAAATGACATAAAACAACCTTTCAAATAAATGTTCAACCATTGAAAAATATTGAGCCGTTTTTTGTTATAACAAAAAGAAATTCCAATTTTTAAATGGGTCACCAATTATTTGTTTTTAGTTGTGCGAACCCAACGAAAATATAAAAAGTTATCCATCCCTATGGTGAGATTAATTGGACCATACAAATATTTAACGAGCTTAAACTTAACGTGTCCCAAGTATGGATATCAAGTCACGGCCCATACAAAATGACCCCAGGCTCGGGGTCAACAAAAGTTTCTATATTATGGTTTTCGGGATCACTCAGTTCGAATATTACAATGAAACATTAATATTCAAAATGGCATGTTATTGCTTCGTCAAGCCAACTCAAATTAAGTAAACAAAGTGCAACATATCAAATATGCACATGCCACGGTGTTGCTACCGGCTGTGCGCGGTCATTACACCCTACGCTATTTAATAAGCGCTAACTCATTGAGTCAAGCGAATCTCAAGCTAAGGGATTCGTGACGTGGGATGCGACCGGCTAAGCGGCACACGAGAGGGCGAAAAAGACGTGGTGCAATGGGCAAATATTTGAGTAAGGGATTATTAGGTCTTTGTGGTGAGGAGGTATTAATTTAGGGTTATTGATCGATATTCATTTCCGACAGGATGATATGGCAACACGATGAAAGAATGACATCTAACCAGCACCGCGAAGTAATACCTACCTAACGGCAGTCCCGCTGGGAATATGGTTGAAGACTGTGGGTGGTAGCCCGGGGGCTATGATATCGTTAGAAGATTCCACACCTCCTAGTTACATAAAAAAAACACACGCACACACACACATAGATACAATCAAAAATGGAAGCATAAATTGAACAACCATTGTCCCAAGCTGCAGAGAGTGTGTCCGAAAAGAAGGAATTCTCCGTACATTTGGTAGGGGGTCTATTGATAAACATAAGTAGAAGTTCGCTCCAATACGAACAAACTTCAGGCCACAAAAGCTTCATTTACGTTTTTCAGCAAGACAATGCTCCCGGTAACACAATTTTGTTTTTTATATTAGACGGACAAAAAAGGTGAGTGGTCTTTTGATTGAACATGGATACAAGTCCAAGTACAAGGAGAAGTTGGTATTTTAGGAAAATATGCAGTGTCAGCAGTATGAGCAATGGAGAAAATAATAGCACATTTGTAGACGATGTCAATTAACCCCCTACCCTACCGCCCATTATACCACTGAATCATCGAAAATTCCTTTAACTTATCGCTGGTGCAGAACTCTTGGGCTCTGTCAAATGAATCACCTTAAGTGGGTGATTTCACCTTCCTGCTCGTTTTATATGGCGCAGGGAAACCGGGTTCCGCAACAAAAATCCTGCAGACGTATAAATATTGCAGGAGTCATGTAATAATATAGCCCGTACCCACCCCGGTATTCGCCCCCGCGAAGCCCGACCACGGACGGGACTTCGGTGCTCGGCGGGCCAGGACTTTTCCTATGTCTTCAGTTTTTCGTAGAAAACCCGGAAATCCACTCAGACATTTTTTGTATGTTCTCGGCAGGAGCAACCTAGTGGATTCAAGAAGCGGATAAAAGAACATGAATGACTGAGTGAAGTGTGTCTGAAATGAGCTGATTTTCTCTGTTTTCTGAAAAGATCTGAAGGTGCACGGAAGCGGCTGGGGCGGTGGCACAATAAGGCGACAACAATAGCAAAATATCTAATTGTCTCCGGGGAAAAGACAAAAGCTAAATAGGCGCGTTTAGGAGATTTTCTAAGGATTTTCGAAAGCCCCTCAGCCCGGACTCGTTGGAGAGCATTTCGGTTTTTTGTCCTTCAAGTGGAAAAGGGCTTTGCCAAACTGTTGCCACGTTTTGAGTTTATTTTGAAAGCTGACGTCGCGTCGAGAGAATTTTCATATTATTAACGTACTGCGGAGAACGAATGACTGCTTCGAGCAAATTTGATTAAATGTAGAATTTTGTGGCAGGCAGCGTGCATGCGACTTATACCCGCCCCCTCATGCTCTCCGTGAAAGGAATTACCCAACTTGCAAACTCCTGCCAGCAGCAGAGAAGCACATGCTTTCCTGCTATGCAATTCGTAGCATAAATCGTGATTTCCCGGAAAAGTTTGAATTAAAAATGATCTGCAAAACAAACGAAGTAAGTAGCTATGTAGGGCCTTGCATGCTTGATGGGGTTAGGGCAGGGTGCGGTAGTTATGGGGCACGAGTCGAGCAACTTTTCATTTTAAGGCTCGCAATGATTGATGGCAGCTTTTATTAGGTCCTTAGGGCGGAACGTCTCAACCTCCGGCGCCAGCTGAGTGCCTGTGCCTAAACATTCTCCAGGATCGATGGAGCGACCACTTCAGATGTGGTGTGTGACTCAAGCCAGTGATTGAGGCACTTGTTTTGAAAGGATGTGCCGAGGCTGTGCAGGGAAATTTACCTAAAGTTTTCCCAGTTGTGCATCCTCTGCAGTCAACCGGAAAGCCGGCTACAATCCGGCGCTAAAATTGATCAAAGTTGCTGCTCATGAATTATTTATTAGAAAATGCAACTCACTTTGTGCATGCACTTTCGGTGGAGAAACGCCTTCAGGAGCATATTGCAAATGTATTAATAATCCAAAGTTTTCATGGGGCGGCGGATGAATGGGAAATAATACGAGGTGATGCTGGGTGAGATGATGCTGTTATCGCAAAATTTAATTCAGGAAAACTTCTTTCTCGCACACGGTGAAGTTTCCTTAGGTGGAAGTGCACTCTGCAGCTGATTATTTATGCTTCCGGATTAAAAAGTGAAAGACTAGGTAGTTGCATCAATGTCCGATTTTTTTTTAAAAAAAATTTATTAAAAACGCATAATTTATCTAATACGCGTTTTCCTCTTACATTTTGACTATACAGGAAAATGACTTTCAACATTTACCATTTTTCTAGGAGAGATGTGTATAAACTTGTTGAATCAGCTTACGAGAATCGAAACCGTTGTCGCTATTTAGTCTCTAATTAGTTGTACAAAAACTAATGTTGTCGTTCTATTTTTTTTAAAATACAGGCTGCTTTATAAATTCGTATTTATTTTTTCAGAATTTCAAAATAATGTTTAAATTTGTTTTGTCCTGTTGCGATATGATTATTTAATTACTAATTATTATTATTATTTTGCAAACAAACTAAACCTCAACTTACCATCAGTAAAGCTATGGAACAACATTAGAAAGGTGGGCTTGACTGACCAAAATGAATTCCAGTGCAATTTCAATCCTGATGAATTAAATGACCATTTTTTATGAAGTTCTTCTCCAGTGAGTGACCATGGTTCTACTGATTTAGAGGACATCTTGCTTAGCATTGATTTTGAAGATGATTCATTTTCCTTTAGAGGAGTCAGTGAGGTCGAAGTTAGTAAGGCACTACTATCCATTAAATCGAATGCTACTGGGTCGGAAGGCATCCCACTTCGTTTCCTCAAACTTATCTTTCCTTCTATAATCAGACCACTCTGCTACCTGTTTAATAGCTCATTGACAGTGTCATATTTTCCCACAAAGTTTAAGTCTCTAATTGTAGTTCCTATTGCCAAACTAAGATCCCCTCTATCAGTTGCAGATTTTCGCCCTATTAGCCTCCTATCCTGTCTCGGAAAGGTCTTAGAGAAATTATTAAAAAATCAGATTGTAGACTTTTTTAACGAAAGAAACCTCGTCAGTCAGTGGCAATCTGGTTTTCGTTCAAATCATAGCTGCGAAACTGCACTCCTAAAAATCACAACCGATTTAAGACTTCAATTCAGACTCTGCAAAGGTGGGATTATTACCTCTGCTTGATTTTTCTAAGGCCTTCGACACTGTTAACCACCAAATGCTTTTGTTGAAACTCGTTGAATTTTTCAAGTTTTCGGTATCGGCTGTGAAACTTATTGCTAGCTATCTGACAGGCCGCAGTCAAAGAGTGTTGGTTAATGGTAATTTCTCTCGTTCGTCCTTGCTGACAATGAGTGTACCGCAGGGTTCTATCCTCGGTCCCTTACTTTTTTCAATATTTATTAATGATCTCCCTCTTGTTGTCAAACACTCGGCATACATCTTTATGCTGATGATGTGTAAATCTGGTTAGCAAGACCCATTGGTTTAATTTGCGACTGTGGCGATCAATTTAATTCTGACCTTGAAAATATTTATCGCTGGTCTGTGCGAAATCACTTATCACTAAATCCCCTTAAATCTCAGTGTATTGCTTTGTCCCGCAATACAATTAGCCCTTCGGATCTGCTTACGCTAATATTGAATGATACGACAATACCTTATGTCCGCAAATTTGGAATTCTGGGCGTAGTTATTAACTCGCAACTAGCTAATAGGTCCATCGTACTACTGTTCACCATAATTCAGTCAAAGTTGCCACCTTACCTGAATGATTATGTATATGTTTTCTGCGATCTCCCCGCCTAATGGTACTTCCAATACCTCGATATCGGACTAGGACTGGGGAATACTCTTTCTTTGTTCAAACATTTAGAATTTGGAACAATTTGCCTATTGTTGTTAGACGTCTCGCTGCTTCGAATTAGAAGGTGGATTTATTTAAGAAATTATTATAGTTTTTAAATTTTTTTGCAAAGATTAAGTGACTTTTCTTTTCTAGTATTTATTTTGGCTTTTTGTTTGTTTCATTCTTCAAACTATGTATCATCTCTCTTATTTGTTTAAAACATTATCCGATTTTTTTTTAGTGCAAATTTAAAAGATTTATATCTTATTGTACATACCTGGAATAAATGAATTTGAATTTGAATATATTAAATACTAACTGCTGGGAAATGGATTTCATAAATGAGATCCAGCCCCAGCCATATATGTATAATTCTGAGAGCAATCATGACCATCAATCCTGTCACAGATGCTAACTGCGAGGAAAGAAATACGAGAACAGGGACCTCTGTTAGAATATTCTAAAACTATTTTTCGGTATTGTTGTGGTCATTCATGTTCAAGCGTTAATCCAGTGCGTGGTTCGGATGGAAAAAACACAGCTTATGATTAAATGTCTTTAACCATTGAAAATTGTCTCATTACGATAACCGTTGACTAAGCAACCTAACTTACGAATCTTTGGTTACAAAATGAGTGAACATCAATCCATTATTCATTGGTAACCAAGGCACTCTAATCACTGATTACTATTTACCCAAAACAAACCGAGCATTACACTTTTATTATGTTTTTTCACATATAATAAGTAAGTAATAATTCTACTTTAATGGCGATATCAAATCCAACATGCACCATTAAAACTGTCATAAAAATATTTGTGTGTTTTTCTGCTTGTTGCCAAAGTGTATCTCTGCCGAACTGTACAACTTGTTTAAAGAAAGGATTTTTTATAGTTCATTTAACCGCGTTACATGATGAATAGAAGGAGTTTAATGGGCCATAAAAGTACAAATGCAAGAAGTTTTCTGTGGCACGTCGCTTAAACCGAGTGTGAGCAACGTATTACAGCCGAAATATTTTGCACATTGTATACCTATATACCTTACAGTACAGCATTGCTCTCATATTCGAAAGGCCAAGAATTCAATGATTTATGCAATTTAATTTCCGCCGCCTGCAAAGTTGATTTCGTTTCTGGTGCCTCGTGCCGCACCACCCACCCACCGCTGTGATTCAAAATGGCTGGCCATGTACTTACCTCCAATGCTCCAATAGAAAACGTTGGTGGAAATTACATTATGATATTTTATTCGGAGATATGAGTAAATATTAAATATCTGTGAGGAGAGGAAATTTAAGGAAATTATGGAAAACGTACATTTGAAGCGCCATGAAATAGTTCAAGGTCAACTCTTTTTGATGTTACAGTTTTGATTATATTAAAATACACGGAAAGATATGCTTAATTTAATTTTCAGATTAAGACAACGTATTATTGCTGTTTCCTTTGTTTTATAAATATTTTTGCCACCTTCGTCAGGATAACCTCGTAACACCACGGAGAATCGCCTTGAAATCTAAATACCTGGTAGACTGCTGGATTCCGTCCGCTTCTTGAACTCCGTTTTCCTCTAACACCGTCAATTTCTTGTGGACTCGTATTCACAGATGATAAACGAGCCACAAGGTCCAAGTCACACAAGATTTCGCCACAACAAAATCTGACACAATCCCGCCAATCGGCGACTGTGTGAAATCCCACTTCTGAGATTTAACAGGAAAAACCTTAGGTTTGGCGCTATAGAATAAATAACGAAGTGAAGGTAGATGTCGTTTAGTCTCTCGTTCTTACATATAAGTAGATGTGAGTTGAAATTGTAACAAATTACCTAAATAATATCAAGACTTGTTTGAGTTTACGTTTACAGATTGCACTCGCGCGGAGCTCTAATGTAGGGCTCTAAAAATGACTCGGATAATTGAGTATTTGAGTACTCCAAGTTGGAGTATTCAAGTACTCGTAGTGGCTTGGACCAAGTTTGAGTAAAGGAGTTTTGAGTACCTGAGTAGGTACTCGAGTGCTTGAGAACAAAAAGATCCGAGAACTCGAGTGAGGAATATTTGAGTATTAGAGTTTGGTAGTATTCAAGTACTTGAGTATTAGTAGTCCTGTAGGTTTAATAAATACATTAAGAAGTAAGAAATATAAGTTATTAAATTGTAGACTTTATATTTCATTATAATTTACAGTTAGTTACAGAAAACTATAACACATCTTTATTTTTGAAAAAATATACAACGGTATTCTGAAAGACAATGAAATGAATGAAATAATTTAAACGCAGTTAACCGTATGCCAATCATAAAAGCTAATACGGAACGACTGTATCGTGTAAAACCCTGCCACCTAAAAGTAGCTTAGTAGAGGAGTACAGCATAACAGCGTGCAAGAGAGAAGCTGAATCGCCCACCAAAGCAGCATAGTTCGTCGAGCGAATGGCAGCGTGTAAATTAAATATAAGGGTCAATAGGCATTATGATCGGAGCTTCGGAAACTTTAGTTTTAGGCCTAAAACACACCGTCGACTTTCTGTACGCCGACGTTCTGTCGCCTTGGCAAATTCCACTGCGATATATGAGCGTGCGCTCACTACTGCGACACAAGGAGACGGAGACAGAAAGTTCCGCAGGGTAGCGAAAAAACTGTTCCACTACCTGTTCGCTTATATGGAAGGGAGCTCACTAGAGACTTTTGTCGCCGGCAACTTAAATCTAGCCAATAGGAAAACTCAGGAAACAATTCGATTCACGTCACTTGAACTTCTAAATATTTCTGGAAATGTTAAATATGCTTGTCAAATTTTTATACAAGAGATAATAGAAAAAACGTTGGTTTGTTATTTTCTTTTAAATTTTTTTTCGTAATCTATTAAGAAATGAGCGGCGATACATGTTGCCGGTGTGCTTGAAACCTTTAAATTTCCCCTATGATTTTATCTTCATATCTACTCGACGAGCTGCGCTGCTTTGGTGGGGATTCAGATTTCAAGTCAACCGTGGCACAAGATTTAAAGAATAGGTTTAATGTGGAGTGGACTGAAGGAGAAAGCAATGTAGAAGTGTCACAGATTGCATCCTTTTTTGATCCGCGATGTAAAGACCTGCTTGGTTAACCGGATCAAGCTAAAGCACACATTCGATCTGCAGCCAAACAACTTTTGCCTAGACTTGAAGATGAGCGAGACGGATATTCCAGCCAAGAGGAAAAACGACGAAGTGCACTAGAGTTTATATTTAATATAAATGAAAGTGGGTCAACAAGAGATGTGTTATCTCAATTTAATTCCTATTCAGATCTTCCTTAAATTCTATTAACGCAAAATCCATTATCATGCTGGGTATGCAAAGAAAATGCACTTTCTAATGTTGTTTATCTTGCAAAAAAAAATTCCTTAATATACCAGCAACCTATGCTACAACCTACAGGACTCAAATACTCAAGTACTTGAATACTCCAAACTCTAATACTCGAATACTCCTTAAATGAGTACTCAAATACTTCCTCACTCGAGTTCTCGGATCTTTTTGCTCTCAAGTAGATCATCAAGATCTTTGAACTCGAGTACTCAAATACTCAATCGCATTTTAAAATTGTTCCCCTCGGGTTATTTAGCTCCTAAGGTGTTAAGGAAATAAACGACTAACTAGTTATAGTAAAACTGTACCTAACTATTATTTAGCTCAAGGCTTTCGTTTATGAAGTGGAAATTGCGCATCGAAATGAAAAACACATAACTTCAGTTGAACAACTAAATTCATTTCATTATTTTATTCGGTATGCGTACATTTTAAAATGGACACATAAAAATCCTCTCCAGCCTATTTGAAAATCATTAAAATTTCAATAAATTTGGCGGAAAATTTGGACTAAACACGCGTAATAATATTTTGCACGGCAATAGGCATTTCGCATCGTTTTACGTGAGCGCCACAAATAACAATTCCAATTGATTTCACTAATTAAATTAATTGCAGTCATTATTCGACCAAATCGGACCATTTTGTGCCATATAAGCCGTCAGTGGCCGTGAAGCTGCAAATTGTGTACAATTTCCGTGATTAGGTACAGCTGGGACGAGGCCCTTTGCCGCATTAGGAGTTAACTTCGAAAATTGTAAATAATCGCGGAACATTTCAACCCCATCAGTAAACCACATGCCATTGCCCCCTGAGAGAATAGCCGCTGTGGTTGTATGCATGTGAGGGGTAGTGTGGAGCAGCCGCAGCCACGGATGATGGTGTTATGGTGAATCTCCTAATGAACGGTTATTACGAAAATTTCAAACACAATAAAACTGTAATTTACACCTCTGCGACCCGTAATAAATGGCTTAGGGCTCGTTTGGGGACGCATGCGGGCGAAACAGGTGCTGCAGACAAATTGCGCCCCTGCTCGTTTGGGGGCTTCTTTTATCGGAGCGCGTTTCATCAGGTTTAGTGCCCCGTAACCGAAACGTATCGCTATGGGGACTCCCCGTAATTGCACATTTGTGCACTTCACTCACGTGGAACTGTCTCGGAATTGTTGTGCTCGGTGTCGCTCGAGCAAAAACCCTCTTGATGGCGCTGAATTAGTTCTATTCCTTAAAGCAATTTGCTCCCCATTCAGTCGCATATGAGCGCATTATTATCAGCCCCAGCCCTCGCCGCCATACGTGTCTTATTATTCGCGCCAGAAGTTAAGATTTCTACTCGTCCCTCATTGTGCAGTGAATTGTCGTTGGAGCTGCGATGAATTTTACTTAACGCCATTGTCCCTCACTCGTTGCCTGTCATTACTCCGACAGACAAATGATGGAATCCAGGATGGGTTTCGCCGAGTGCAGGATATTGCAAAAAATGCGAACAGTCGAAGGCACAGATACTCTTTTCAAAATCGTCATCTTTCTTGTCATGTGCTGCAGGGAAAGCATGAGTGATTCCGTGCACCCACTAGGGTGTGTGTCTGATGGCGAAAGGTCGCAGATCTGGATGCATCGTGCTAATGGTTTCCCATAAAAGAGCAATATGGGCGCATTGTGCCGCCCAACAATAAATGCACAGGAGGGGTTTTGTGATCGCTCCATAATTAAGCTGAATGTTAACATCAATAAAGGTGCTCTTTGGATGTCTCACTGCAGATACCTTAATTGTCCCATTATTTTAAGTGCACACTCGCAAGCCGTGCAGTTCCACCCGGCAGTTGGGCTCTTCACAAAAGTGTGGTAATTTACCATAATGAGCTTTACAAGAACACCTAAGTAATTAAAAATTTCTTAGACTCCCTCGACTGGAGGCGCCAGCCGGGAGACTTGATGATGCACTATTGTTTACCGACTTACTTTACTCCCTAACGTCATTAGAGAGGAATTTTCTTTTCAAAGCGAATGTACCGTCTACGCCTGTAAGTGAAAGAAAACAGTGCGTGAGGTGCGAAAGGCATTATTAATGCCTTTGTGGGTAACAGGCTGAGTTTGCTTTTTAATTGGGTTAATTGGAGCACTGTGGAGGAAGTCACTAGACCTCTTGCAAAGTATGAGTGTTTATAGGGATCAGTACCAAATAATTACGCCATAGTCGTCCGTTAAACTTGCTTAGATAAACAGAAAGAAATGCTCTTTTCCTATGTTTATCGTAATGATGATAATAAAGAGAAAATCTTTTCCGATCATATACACAATTACTTTTAATTCTGATGCCATAATAAAACCCGCGTCAACCCTTTTAGGCAACGCTTTGTGAGAAAGTACTTCATAAATTATGAACTTAAATATGTTTCAGGTACCTACTGCATAAAAGTTTAAGACCGCTGGTATTTCTAGAAACATCACGTGTTTTCTCTGTTACATTTTTCTAAATAAATGTTCCGTTACTCATACTGCATGTCACTCATATTTTTATTTTTAAACTGACGATAGATCAGTTATCGATGATCTTCTTTTTTTTTCACAAAAATTTCATACAATGGGCAAAAACTCAGTAGAGATTAGTGTCCTCTTCCAGGTAAATCTTATTTGTTTTTGAAAACTGCTTTGAAGATAATAAAGATCTCATTGAAAAGATTGTAGCTTTGAATCGTGAGGGTCTTTGAAAGTCAGCAAAAGTTGTGTGCATCACAGTATTCAAAGGTACGAAGAAACTCGATCTGTGGAGCATCGATCAAGGACAGGACGTCCCCCAATCTTAGATAAAAGGGCTATAAGAGAGCTTATAAAAATTGTAAGTGGTAACAGATTCGCATCAAGTCGGAAATTCAAGAACAAAATCGAAGAGAACTTACTGGGCATAAGAAACCAAACCATAACGGCTGGCTACGTTCGACAAGTTCTCTGTGATTTGAATTATAGGACCCATCCAGCAGCAAAAGAACCCTTAATTAGCCGACTGTTGGTATGGCTACTCGAAACTTTGTATCGTCGAAGGCACAATAAATAAAAAAAAATATGTTGATATTCTTAATGAAAATCTCTTACCATTTATGGAAGAGGAGATGCCTCTGCGAGGAAGTCTTTTTCAACAAGACAACGCGAAGCCACACACTGCCAACTATACCCGGCGATGGATTGAATAAAATAGTATTGACGTCCTAACTTGGCCTCCAACCAGTCCTGACCTCAACTTAATAGGAAATTGTTGGAAAACACTTGGTGATCGTGTTTCACAACGGAAACCCAGTAATCTATCGGAGTTGAAGGCTTTCTTACTGGAAGAGTGGGGAAATATGACGAAACTCATGGCGGAAAACTTGGTGAACTCGGCACCGCCAAGAATGAAAGCCTGTCTGAAGGCCAAAGGATATTATTTTAAGACTTAGAATATTTTTCATAAATACTTTTATAAGTTGAATATCAGCGGTCTTAAGCTTTCATGCAGTAGGTACCTGAAACATATTTAAGTTCATAATTTTTTTTTACTGGAATAATGAAAAATCAAATATAGCATTTTGTTACAAACATCTTAAGGATTTTGTTTACCTAATTTAGTTTCTTCCAATTGCAGGGCATTAAATAGCTACACGCACTCAAAGCCTGTGAATGAGGTAAATTGCAGAATGGTCTTAAACTTCTATGCAAGACTGTAACTTAACATATAGACCACCTTTCTTTCTAGCATTGCAAACTGGCGGAATTCAAATAAAAATGGGTAAATCTAGATTTTCGGGGTTGCTGTTTTCGAATCTTCCTTACTAGTACACAACTTACAGGGCGCAAATATTGACATAATTACAAATCAAAAAGATAAGATAATAAGAACTGATTATTTCGTAACGTAATGTAAAAAAACTTTGTGAATGCCGGGACTCACGGCTAAGATGTGTAAACAATGCTATGCTATGCTTTAGAGATTACATATTTTTGTGATGTGCTATTAATTTTTAAGGAAATTTTAAATATTGAAAAAAATGAAGTTTTTCCAACGTGTGACCTTATTTTTCTTAAAAATCGTAGCTGCTGGAATATTTTCATTTTCAAATTCGAAATTGTAGGGTACATCAACCAAAAACCCATACATGAATAAATAAATAAATAAAATAAAAATCATTCGTTAAAGTTTAGGCGTTCATGATCCCGAGCGTATGATGCCAACCACGAACCTCCTCTCTGGTTGCTCCACTCCTGTAAATAGAAAAAAAAACAACCTATGAGTACAATGACGATTCAACCGTGTCTTTTTCGGCATACAAAATTCTTCTGGGGTTAACTAATACCACCAAGCATACAGTATATAGAGAACTCATCTCTAACAAAAATTTGTCGGCCGTGCTTATGAACATTTTGTCTTCGATTGGGTCCCACCGCGTTCATTTCGCCAGAAATGAATCCAAGAATTCACCCGACTTCAGAGCTCGGCACCGAACAACAAAATTGCATTAATCAATTAAGAACGAGCGCAATGGGCACAAACACCTGCTTGCTCAGATGTAAATATTCCAACGCATACAGATGAGTCACAACAGCAGCCAGGCCGCAGATCGAGTCCCAGTGTAACATCGGTGCTGAGCTCTGAAGTCGGATGAATTCTTGGATTCATTTCTGGCGAAATGAACGCGGTGGGACCCAATCGAAGACAAAATGTTCATAAGCACGGCCGACAAATTTTTGTTAGAGATGAGTTCTCTATATACTGTATGCTTGGTGCTAATACCAAACTCTCATATTACAAAATTAGGCGCCTCCGTGTCCCGAGCGTATCACTGGCAGAAACACCAAATCCTGCGATCCTCCTTCCGAACACAGGTGCCTTCGCCACTAAGGGACCAACCCAGACTGGGATATTTAACCCCTAGCCAGGCATGCCCTCATTCTTGACGCTCTGACTAAGGGAGCAACAAGTCCAAGACTTTCAACCCTTATTGGGCACACTTAATATGTCCGGCCCGATTAAGGGAGCATCAAGTGTCTAAGACGCACAACCCCTAACGGGAAACGCTCGCGCGGAATACTTATACCAAAAATAGAAACCGAAAAAATACGGGGGAATAGGTAAAAATACTCAGTGAAGGAACACTTGCAACTTGCAATTGAAACCTTACTAGGTACTCCCAATTTCTACTTTATTTTCCTTGAAGTAAGTAACACCAAATATTCGGGGACACAACCTTCACCTTGAAAAGATACTTTGCAAGTGATAGTATGGGCAAACCATGGCCAATGCTTCTCCCCCATCGAACGATACAAATGTATACGTGCAAAGGAGCACAGAAAGGTAAACAAAGCAGAGCCCCTCAATAATATCACATCATGAGACGCATCATGCTAAATCCTTGTTCGCAAATGCATTTCAGGATCCGAGCTATTTTTAGCATTACCTGCCAGCGCAGTGTGCTCAGAACACCAAACCAAAGGGAGCAAAGGCGCGGGCAAAGGCCATAAAACACAGGCACACAAAGGTTTTCAGGGAAATGATAAAATCATCGGGGCTTAAAACTAGTTACGGAAAACGTTCTGTGCTAGGAGATTCAATATTTATTTTACTTCCTATTTAAATTTTTTTCTGCCTTACAAAATCTACTTAAAAATTTGTATCGGAATAACCTACTTCTTGAACAGTGAAAAATTAATTAAATTTTACAGTTATAAATAGAAATTTCACTAAAACAAGGCAATCAAAGGTGGTCTACTCTCTTGGGAGTATTCTAGCCTAGAATTTTGAAAAAATCGATTTGTTTCTTCATATTTTTAAAGATCAGACCTTCAAAAATATATCCTCGAAAGGAATTTTTAAAATTTCAAATATTTACAGAGTTATAGCTATTTTAGTGACACAGCGTGTAAACCGGATCTGCCACAGTGAATAGAACAATAGGCGGTAGACGTTCCATGACTACCTGAGGGTGAATCATCCTACAGAAAGTCTTGTATACACCGTGTGCATTGCAGCTCAGTTTGCTCTGAGCTATCGTAGAGTACGTACTCTGTGTGTGTGCTGTTCAAAAATAAAAAATTGTGAGTGGTGATGTAAGTACAGACTGCCTACAACATTGCTCAAATCTTTAAACGCGTTTTTCTCGAAACTACTTTTTCCAACACGGTTGACATGATTTCTCAAGTTGTAATGAACCGATTAACTTGAAGTTTGGCGTGAAACTTCTTTATACATATATTCCTCTATCGTTGGAACTAGAATTATGTAAAAATTTTGTTTTGTACTATTTTTAATAAATTCAAAACTTTGGAAAAAAGGGCGAAAATCAATTTTTTTTCAAACAGCCGCCATTTTGTGAAACATTTTTTTTCCCATTTCCGTAGTTCAGACGATAGCGATATTCTTACTGATTTTAGAATCTCTTTTTTCTTTTTTTTTTAAGATTACCAGAAGGGTTGGAATCATGTCAAGAAGGACCCACCTTTATTTTTCACCCCCCTACTGTACCAGACTGCAATTTTTTCAATTTTCGGTTTTTTTAAAATATTTTTTTTTGTATTGTTCAAATATTAATAAATATTTAGAAAAAAGTAGCTAGTAAAAATATTCTTAGTTTTTTTTTTGTCGAATTTTAAAAAACACCTAAAATTTGTACTCCTAGACTAGAATACCCCCTTAACCCTTATGTCAATATCCGGGTACCCGGGTACCCTTTTGCGTATTCTTACTTACATATCTTTTGTATTTAACGACAATTATCATATCCTATTAGATCCTCGTTATTTGAGTCTATTAACATCGATTCATATACGTTAAGATATTGAAACATGCAAAAAAATAAAGAAATTGAGTTAAAGTCAAATACCCTCTCGATCAATAACCGGAGTACCCGGGTACCGATATGTAAAATTAACATTTCTATAGAAACTCAGGCAGGGTTAGGGTTTCTCAGGTAGTCGACTATTCTCTGAGTAATATCTAGTCACTAGATTCTAGAAAGTCTCCAGGTATCAAAATTCTATTATTGAATAAATAACCCGTGCTATTGAACAACGTTTTTTCGACGAAGTTTTTTTATTTTTTTGCATATTTCAATATCTTAACGTATATGAATCGATGTTAATAGACTGAAATAACGAGGATCTAAAATGATTTCATAATTGTCGTTAAATACAAAAGACATGTAAGTAAGAATACGCAAAAGGGTACCCGGATGGGTATTAAACAACGTTGTAACGACTGGGCATTGGCAACCCTTATGCCAAAGTACCTACCCCAAAAAAAAATCGTTTACTTTTCACACATAATAAAAACTTTTCATTTATTGGGTGTGCCAGCTATACCTACAGGTTGTTGTTATAATTTTAAACGTTCCGGTATTATTAAAAAGTATGATTATTTTGAATTGTGAACAACCAGTCACTTTATTAAATTGGTTCAGAGTTCCCATTCATAAGAATGTCTTAAATTTGTATTTTCAAACATTTTGGCGAACATATGGCACCCGCATTCATATCTTTCCAATCAAGCAAGACTTGCTGACGTGAATACAAATAGCGTGTCAATCCCTAAACATGGATCATGTTTCCACCAGCATTCTAATCACACCCAAACTGCACGGAGGTGTAAATTCGCGCAAATTTTAAGCGCTCGAGAGCACTTTAATCGCAGATTGCATTGTTAATGAGCATCCATTCAATACCTCGCAATCAGTTCCTCGTATAGGATGTTTGTCCAATTAAATTCGACCTAATTAGGACTAATTAATCACGTCGCACGAGATAATTCTCGCCGTGAGTGATGGGCTCCGATTAGCAGATTGTTCCTTAAAGGGGCGCCGCCGAGTTGCACTGCATGAATTTTAAATGGTGGTGGGTGTGTGCGTGAAATGCAATCGCCCATCGCTCCACTTTTTAACATCAAACGTTAATAAAACTTTAAGGCTCGGCCGTTTATGTGGCATTTAATTCGAGTGGTTGGGCCGCAGTTTTCGGATTCCGCGCGGAAATCAACCAATGGACCGTTGCGGGAGCGCGCTTTATTGTTCCGATAAATTCGTATCGCTCGCCTCTAGCAATTATACGGTTAAATTGTTAAATTGGCCTTTTGTGCGGCCATCATGTAAATGTTGCCTTTCATATATTATTAGCGAAATGAGAAGGTGCCATATTTTGACCTCTTGCCAGCGGCGCGCGGACAGCGGTTTGGGCGTAAATATGATGTTCGCGTGTATCACGGCTCATTATGAGGCCGACCGGGATAATGGAAAAGGAAAAGGAAGCTCATCGCATGGAGGCCAAATGAATTAAAGGGGCTCCAGTAAATCTAAATGAAGCAATTTGCCAACTTGCCCTGTTTCCCTTTGCACATTCGCCAGGAATTCGGGATTCGTGTACGCTGCTCCTAATTGAGAGGATTTTTGTTGCATGGCTAATTCTAGTGGTGCCTCTTAATTTGAAATTCCGAGCCAAAGCTCCCTGGGGATGACAAAAACGAAATTAAGTGATTCGGTGCAACCAGATCGTCATGCTCTATCTCCCACTCACTGCATCGTAAATGAGATGCGCAAAAATGAGTTAACCAGGAGCATTGTCAATTCCTGCCCGAACCCAGAACCCACTCAGATTCCTTTTTTGTTTGCAGCCAGTTCGAGCCTGTCCTACGGGAGTTGTACAAAAGGGCATTACGCTAATACAGCGTGTAGTACGGATTTAATGAACCCCTCAAACCCCTGTCCCTCCCTTGTAGGGGTGCGTTGAATTATGTATGGCGTATTAGAATAACATGCATTCGGCCCGTCCTGCGGCAACTCCACACGCGGCGGCCCCCTAGTTGCGTTTTTGTGTCCTTCCAGGTGTGAGGGTCCCTTTTCAAATGGAATTTTCTCGCACGTCCCTGTTTGCAAACATTACCCGCCATGGAGATAAATTCGCAATTTAGCAGTCTTTCTCTTTCCGCCGAGTTGATTTTATATTATTTGCAGCTAAGCATCTCCTGCGCTCAATTATGCGGTGCCCCAGGCAAGCATGCTATCTTGCTGGTTTTATGTATGAGGAGGGGGGACACGGACGAGAACTCGACGAAATGTGTTGTGCCAGCAGTAAAGTGCGGGTGGACCGCATAAACGGAAATTGCGGTGGAACATGCATCAGGGACCACCCAGAAAACTTCACATGCACAATTTCGCGACATGTATCCCTGCCGGGAGCCGCGATGATCGCGGATGCAGACCCACTGCAATGTGACAATGATGAATCGTTCCGTCTCCTGCTGGCGAATTGCGGAGAGCATCACTCAAGGTCCACCAATTTGTGAATTCATTCATTGTCCAAGCGATCCCAGCAGGAGCTCATTATTCTCCGGGATTTCCTTCAGCCTGGATCCATATTTCACCGTAAGGGAGGGATAAGCGCAGGTGCACAATTGCTTGGTAAAATTCAATAATATCCCCGATTTATTGGAAATGGTTGTATGATTACCAATTACACTAGTCAACATTTTTCATGTAATTTCCTGTACCGCGAGCAGGGAATGGGCGATTAGGATAGCATCAAAAAAAGTATAACCATAAAGGCCTTGCAAAGCACACAAGAAAATTTTGGCTTAAATGTAAAACCTGAGAATGCACTGTAAATAGTACTAATATGGTTAATATGACCATTTTAGATTAGATTACCTAAACGGGTAATGGCAGACACGTCTTGCACGTGTAGATCACCTTTTGCTGGAGACTTCCGCACTACACACAATCTCGAAGAAAAATTTCCCTACAAATTAGCCGCCTACACGTGGTTAATTATCCCCACCTTGATATAAATATCTCAGTTGGCCACTACTTTAAAAATCTAAAAATGTTGTATTTTAAGTGCACGCACTGGACGCCCGATAGCTCAGACGGTAGGGCGCTGGACTAACAATCCACGGGTCGTGGGTTCGATTCCCACCCAAGTCATCTCCAACTTGGTAAAAAGCTGTGGGAGGCGCTGTTCCCAGCAAGCGATAGATGGCAATCCCACCAGCTAGGATAGCCACTGCAAGCCAATCACTCGGCATGGCGAAAAAGAAACGATTAGAGATACTGAAGCAGAGCCTCGGATAGGTGGCGGGACTTTGTGGAAGCACTATTAGTACAGTCAATCTGTCGAAAAATGAATAGTTTGAGTGAAAACATTACATTAGTCGGAAATGTTGTTTTATTCGTTGCAGAATAATGTATTTAAGCTAACTTCGCGATGGGCACGTGCTACTTTGGTGCGTTTTTTTGAAAACTCAAAAATACTTCCAAAAAAATTTTGTAATGAATTTTCGCGAAATGTGTGCATTTTACGGGAACATTTTTCAAACAAAAAAAGTAGAGGACGTTGCGATCTACAATTAATGTCATTGAAGCAATGCTGTACAGCAAGAAATGCGCACGGTAGGTGGCGCTGAAGTTTCCAAAAAAGGGTTTTTCCACTTTTTCGCCATAAAAATATTATTTTATCGCAAAAATGTAAATGCAAAATTTGTTCCTTACATTATTATCAACAACTTTTATTTAAACATTTTTTTCATACAACTTACCGTTTTCCAGTTACAGTGCAATATAGCGTTGCGTATACAGCACCGTACTGTTAACGGTAATTTTGTCGGTCCTACTGTGACTTTCTCCGGCCTCCATTTTTTCCAAATTTTCAAAGTGTCAATTAAACAATAACAATTAAAAGTTGGTATTTTGTTTGTATAAAATTATTACTACTAAATTTACTAAATTTTTTGTGGAAACTTCAGCGCCACCTACCGTGCGCATTTCTTGCTGTACAGCATTGCTTCAATGACATTAATTGTAGATCGCAACGTCCTCTACTTTTTTTGTTTGAAACATTTTCCCGTAAAATGCACACGTTCCGAGAAAAATGCATTCCAACATTTTTTTGGAAGTTTTTTTGAGTTTTCAAAAAAACGCACCAAAGTAGCACGTGCCCATCGCGAAGGTAGCTTAAGTACATTATTCTGCAACGAATAAAACAACATTTCCGACTATTGGAATTTTTTCATCACTCCATTGACAGATTGACTGTACATACTATATGCTCCCAAAGGGAGTAGTAAGGGAAAAAAAAGCGCACGCACTTCTTATTTGGTACTTGGGCTAGATCCCCTTGCTCCACGTTTACTTGCGAAGAGATCGATGCCGGTTCAATCATTGTCTCACCACTGTTACTACTGGCTGTCATGTTTCAGTTCATTTAAATGGTTTACCTAATTGCATTTAAGTACCCATGGGTCCACGTCCGTCTGCTAAGGATAACATTCTTACAAATAATATGAGCCGGCACTATTTTTTTTTAAATCTAGTCGTTACAGCTCTATCATCCTCTTCCTAGCAGAGGAACATACTCGGGAAGAGACACTAGTTCTATTCTCGCTTAAAATATGTTTAAATTTTTAAACCTATTTGAATATTTTATTTTATTTATTTCTACCGATCAGAAAACGATTTTGGGTGACAAATTAGGCTAATGCAACTTCTTTGTGGTTATATGTATGTTCTTTGCTACTTTGTCCATTAGCGTTATGGTTCTTAAAAATTGTTTAATTACTTTGGTTTTTTTCATCCCTCAAAATTCATAACTGTGTAAATCATGTTTGTGCCACTATACGAGTACATTCAATTTAATAAAGTCCCAACAGCTAATAGATGAGGTCAAAATGGAAAGATGAATTGCCTTCAACAGCGCAGTGGTGTAATTTCCTCTTTTTTCAGAAAGGACCTTGCAAAATTCTCATTCAATGCCGTCGAAATAATGGCGGGCACCACGGAGTTGGTGGCGTAGAAGAGAGCTCCTTCGCAATTCCTTACCGCATCAGTGCTGGCAGCAGCGTAATTTATGATTTTATTACATCGATATTCAGGCCAAAGTTTGCCAGTATGAAGTGCTCTTCATTAAAGAACTCATAACTTAGCAGTGACGTCTCATATTTTACATTATCCGGAATTAAAAGGGGCGAAAAGAAAGAGCGCAACATCATCGGCGGCGGGGAGCGCAGCAGGGGCACCGTTCGTCGCCGGCAGCAGGCAATGGGAAAGAGTTTTAAAGGTTGCGTTCGGAAACTTTTTATTGTTGAGCTTACAGTGATTGATGGCTTCTCTTATTACATCCTTTAAGTAGCAGCACTCGAACGGGGCAGGATGGGTGGCTGACACGGGCTAAGTGGGAGCATTCCAGTGCGGTTGTACTACCGGGAATACATGGACTACATGGCATTTTAATGTAAGACTTCGAGCGCCTTGCGTGTGATGAGCGATTTATTTTCCAAAGTCTGAGCTTCGAAACTTGCCGTGGCCTTTCCTGATTTCCGGGAATTTCGCTCAAAATGAAGATTTCCGCGTGCTTGAAAAGAGCTCAAAAGCACTGCCGGAAGTATCACGATAGCAGAATTTGCTTGTCATCAACTGCCTTCTACCAGAGGGCCGGCTACGAAAAAGCAATTTAAAGAAATATTCCAGGAATGCGAGTGACGTAAGATTTGGAAAATAATAACTGCCGCTGTAAAGCATAACCAAATAATTTTCCTTAATTTAGACTTACTCATAAATTATTTCCATCCATTATTTGAATATTTCAAAAATTCTTCCGCAAGCCACCAGGGAATTCTATAAAATTCCTCATACAGTAAACATAGATGCCTTGTCCCGTGTGCTAAATGCTTAAATTTCTGCTTTCAATTTGTTTTTTTTTCTTTTTGGCTTATTCATTCCGCTGCTTTATCAGTGTCATGCATAATTTATGCGGGAGGCCAGCGCGTCCTAACTTCATAAATGATCTGCCCGTGTAGACGGGAAATCGTGAGCTCATCAAAGCCATGAAAACAGGCAAGACTGGATATTAAGCGAAAGCTAAACGGAAGTACTTGAATTAAACTTAATGAGAAGAAAGCTATTAATCTACGGGAAAATTTATTGGATAAATAGAGGCCACCACGTTCGCAGTGCGAACTTTGAGAGTTTCAGCGTCTGGCGGCGGCCTGCGAGTCATGAATAATTGAGGTGGCAAACGAGGAGTTATTTGTTCAAGTCACTAAAGGTATCTAAAATGAAAAATTCAGAAGGGAACAAAAGGTATTTGCAGTCAATGGGGCAATAACCTCGGACTTGCGAGGACCTCTCGATATTAGAAGTTTGAGGATTTTAATGGATTATGCTTCGTCGTGAAGCTGGAAACATTTATATTTATTTCTGGAATTTCTTTGGCTACAACATTGTTTGCACAATTTGCCATTGTTGCAGAATCCAAAAGGCTTAACCTATCATTTTGACTTATAACCTTATCAAAGAATTGTACGTTTTTCTTTGTCGGTTCTCCTTATAATAAAAGCATTTCCGAAAAAGGTCAATATGCAACCCTCGGCTGGTTTCTTCCATTCCATCCCTTCCACTACTAGTATATTTTCATTACAATGTCTGACTGTCGTCGATGAAGTCATTCCAAAGATGGACTCACTAACTCTTGCGAAAGCATATGTAGATTAACATTTGGATTTTCTATGTTTATTTGAGCTTTCCGGAAATTTATAAAAAACTAAATGAGATATACAGTTTAGTTCGAACTAAAACTAGAGGTAAGTAGAAGAAATATACATACATATAGAATTTGAGCAAAATTGGTTCAATAGTTTTTTTAGTTGACATATCAGTGCGAGCCTCTTCGAAAAATGCTCTTTTGAGATAAACGCGTTTCAAAGTTTACATGAAGATAATATTACGTGGGTACCTAATTAAGTCTTGAGATATGGCAGCACCAGTGTTAATATGTCAAATCTGACATTGTCATCGTAAAGTTTGCCATTTTTAATGGTAAACGTATTCAGAACGTTTTGTCGTACGAGTGATATTTGTGTTGTTTACAGATACTTGAAAAATTACTTTTTTTTGGATGGTTTCAAAGTCTATAACGGACATAGGTAGAAACAATTTTTGTTTTATATATGTATATAGAGCATAGATCCTTGATTCGTCGCCTGTCACGATCTCATAGACGTCTTTTGAAGCACCGCGATTGAATTTTTTTAACATTTGTTTGCACCAATCGACACGAGCCTTTTTTTGAGCGATTGTCAAATTCGGTATCCAACGCGATAAAATCTTTTTGACGACCAATTGTTCATTCAATATTGAATGTATGCGAGTGGAACTTGTGGCCAAGCATGCCCTAATCTCACGGTATGTCACATGACGATCTTGCAATATCAGTTCACGAAAATCATCGATTTTTTCTGGTACTGCAGCAGATTTTGGACCACCTTCACGAAATTCGTCCTGTAACGAAGTGCGACCAGTGAATTCAGAAAACCAGCGAAACACGATAGCTCGAGATGGTGCTTCATCACCAAAAGTAGCAGCGAGTTGATTGGTAGACTGTTGTTGGCTTAATCCACGTCGAAAGTCATAGAAAATCATCGCACGAAAAAGCTCACAATTTAGTTCAACTTTTTAACAAAAGTAATTTTTCAAGTATCTGTAAACAACACAAATATCACTCGTACGACAAAACGTTCTGAGTACGTTTACCATTAAAAATGGCAAACTTTACGGTGACAATGTCAGCTTTGACATATTTACTCTGGTGTTGCCATATTTCAAGACCTAAGTAGCAACCTACGTACCTACTCCTCGCGTTCTGAACATCTGCTCGGTTCTGCGTTTATGACTTACCATTGATTGCGAATTTTGAAAAGTTCTTTTAACCACGTATTCTTCGTGTTTTAGGTGTAATTCATTATATAAACAAACAAAAATAGAGAAAACACACGGACTTCCACCCCAGAGTCCGCGGTTCAAGCCCACTTACATTTTTTTATCTTGTCCGTTCCCCTGAGTTGCCAGATATCAGTTAGACTGGGTCGCAATGTAGTATACTTTTAGGATTATTAAATTTATTCCGACTTATTTTTAAACTTAAAAAACGTATTTTGTCAGAAACCAGTTGTTTCTTTCGGCTTTCGTGAACAGACTCGCTACACTACATAGACGTTAATTGTCTCACCACATTTAAAATTTTTTAATAAGAAGACTTAAAACTTAGGAAACAAATTCTTAATGCTCACTCTTGATTACCTAGTCTAAATGTAACATGCCCACACCTAATCACACTGTCAGATAACCAACACAGAAGGTGGAAAGCCATCGAATCGAGAAAATCATCAGGTGACATACATTGTTCTATTGATATTTGGTGTCGTTGTCAGGTTACAAATCTTTTTAAATCAGCACATGGGAAATGAACGGCTTTGAAATTCCCTTTGTGTTGGCGGTTCTGAATAAATACTCCCTTACTTAGTTACCTTAGTTAACAAATTGTGCACAAATTTACCACATCGACCTTTATGAACAAAACCCTTATTAATAATGAGGAGAAGAGATGATTTCCGTTGTCTAAATTATGCAAGGATATGGGAACGAATGTTCATGACAACCGAAAAATCCTCCAATCACCCGTGCTCTGGAACACATAATTTATGACTGTATGTAAGGTGTTCCAACCCCATTGATACAATCTTGAGGTTCTAGCACCAAAGAGGGCTATATTTAGCACAGCAGGCTGCCATACCACCTTTGTCCGAAGTATCCTTGCAAAAAGCTTAGCTCTCGAGGACGTTCATGTTTCCACGACATTCCACACACGCAAACACTGGGAATTCACTTCCTGTTAAGTGATTAAAAACAGACGAGCCTGATGATAATTTGCGCATTCAAATCAAAATTCCAAGAGGGTTAGAAGGGCCACCGTCGTCAGTGTGGGCCGAACTCAGCTCGACAGACTGAAGGCATTCTTCCGTCTGTATAACCCTTTCTAGCGCTAATTCGTTTTTATTAAAATTGATGAAATACCAGAGCAGCATATTTCATCCCCAAATGGCCATGTTCTACAGGATGTCCTAAATTTGCAATTCAAAGCGTCCCCTTGTTCCGGATTAGGGCGACTATTCTTTATTGAATATTATTCAGAAGTTTGTCATATGTTGTAATGAGGTATCATCCCCTGCTTTGTGTACCGGTGTCAACACGTGCCAGGGGATGAGTGCGATGACATTGAATTTTCGGTATTCATGGCACGTTTTTGGTTTGTTCTCGGTTTTGGTTTTTCCGGATTTTGTGTATCTCCTTTTTTCAATAGAAGCATAGATTTTCGTAGATTAGAGTTTGTTCAATTATGGGTGTTTATGATCTGTAGATGTATCAACTATTTTTACTTCAGGAAAAGATTTGTTTGGATCTTTAATGTCATTACAAAAAAGAATAACAAAACTTACAAACATAAAGCCAAAATGTAAATAACAATTTTCAATGAGGGTAAATGATATTCTATACAAGTTAAGGATTAATACTTGAAAGCATTTCTCTGGAAAAAAGTTCTCTTGCTGTTAGGGTAAACAATGGTCACGTGTCTCTTATTCATTAATAAATTTAGTGCGTCACACAAAGATTCCGGATCCATTTGAACCACAGTTCTGTAAAAATTGTCAAAAAATACGACACGTGCCGATTTCAAAGGTCATTTCGTTATATGGTATCTCTTTAAATGAATGACAGCTAATTAATTGGAGAATGAAGTCGATAGATATTTTTACAGGGAAGTTTCTATAACGGTAAATTAAATACATTTTCGACAGGTTTGAATATGACCGCATCATTTTATTGCAGGATTCAGAGTAATGCCAAAGTTACGCTTTCACGACAGGTTATTGCTAGCTCTGGTGTACCACAGGGTAGTCACTTTGGGCCTCTTCTTTTCATTCTCTTTGTGAATAATGAATCTTAGACAATTTTTGATTCAGCCGTTCTGATCTGTAAAAAAATATACTGAGTGTGGGGAACATATTTGACATTCAATTTATGTAGATTTTCATCTAAAATTGAAGAAATGTGACCGGATGAATTAACATAATGAAATAAGAGGTTCGACTTTACTGAGGGAATATCAGTAAAGCAGCATAGGAAATAATGCTGACTGAGTGGTTTTCTTCATTATCATCTTTTCAACATATCCTTAAATATGTCCCCTTAAAAGATTTTTTGAATATTTACTTCCGTTTCCGATCCGAGATGTGCTGCTCGAAAGTCGATGGAGAAGAGAGCTGATGCAAATGGAGTTACAGAGACACTCGACTCCTTCAAACATCAAATCCCTCTCTCAAACGCTGTCCAGGAAGCTATACGCCCTATTTATTAAGCTCTATCCACAGACGATTTCATAGAGGGATCTCTCGGAGGCAATACCCAAAATAATAACGAGAGCTTCAACGCTTGCGTCTGGCGATTCTTCGAAATTAATTGCTTTAAGAATCTGATTTGCTTTTATAGTTTTGAGAAACACAGCCAGTGGAATCCGGGACCAAAGTGGTCAGTGTCCGCGACGGGCTAGAGACCGCCATTGTTTTTTTGTTTTGATAAAATAAATTTTAAAGAGAAGCATTGCTAAACACATAAGAAAGGTCCAATTTTTCGACGCTCAAGGTAGACTACCACCTAAAGGCTTTTTTCGGCCTTCAGATGAATCAAAAAATATTTTCCTACTGAAATTCCATTTGTCGAAACCAAAGCTTATGAGATGTCCCTTGTTCACGTCCACTTTTAATGTGACTATCGTCCCATCACTAAAAATAATGGGAAAGTTAAGTGCCCATTAGGGCAGGGGAGCCTGAAGTATTTTGGTGGTGGAATAGTCCAAAACGACAGGATTATTTCATATCCAAATTGCGTTTGACATAATTCATTATATTTGCTTGGAAAACAGAAGAATTAATTAACCGCATTTATCTTGTAAGTGTCGTTTAATGAGTCGATTCCCTTGCCTCGCCCGCCGTGTCGGTTGATGGGTGTCCTCGGCTGGGGCCCCTGGAAACACATTTGCGCTGCCGAGATATCGCGTGCACACACCATACCAAATTAAAAATTCATTGACCATCATGGGCAACTGGCTAAAATTTTGCACTAGTTGTGGTCGAAGCCGGGGCAATTCACAAACAATTACCGAGTGTATCACTGCACTGCATCACGCGAATTGCATTATCCAACGGGACACCCCCTTATGCCCCAAAGCCACTGAATCCTAATGCTCGGCAATGAATAGTCGCGCAATTCGAGATACTCTACATGGTCCTGATTGCTGGTTAATTGAGTAGCACTGTGATTTACCGATGGCAATCGCAGACCCTGTGGTAGGGTACCATCGAAAATATCCCCTCGCCCTACCCTTCTGTCAGTTCCGACGGGGAAACTTTTCATGTTTTACAGATGAACGAGGTCGTTCCGTCAGGACGATTTAAATATTTCAGGTGTAATGAAAACTTTTACGTGTTTACAAAACATTTTGGGATTATTCAATTATTTTGCACGTTAATGAAGAGTTGTGTTGTTTCTGTCGAAATTTTGTGATGAGTGTTTTTGATATTTAGCGGTTTTGGCAATTTGTCAACTGCACTAAATTTCAAAGTCTACCTATATAGGAACTTACTCATTTTACAGTTTACTAATTTCGAATTTATCTTCAATATTTGTAAAGTCAAAGTGATGGCTGCAATATGGCAGACCATAAAATACAAATTACTTTAAGTTTGCAGAAAATTTTGTGTTTTTGGTCTCCAATATTCAAATTTAAGATGTGAGCGCAAATACGGCACACCTAAAATTAAATTTCCTTAGATTTACATAAAAGCTGACACAAGGGGTCTTTGGGCTCACTGACGTAAAAATTGTGCCCAAAATTAAATACTTACTTTCTCTAGATTTTCATAACAAAATGCAACAAAAATGTTTTTGGGAGAGGTTACTTTATAAAGGGTGGTTCATCTAGTGGTTGGAATTTGAACTACCCGGTCATTTGAAGTTCAGTTGATTATAAGTATGTCATTCTCGACTTGACAGAAATTTAGTTTAAGGTTTGAAAAAAAAACTACCAAAAACCCGATTTGTGGATCAATTCGTAAAGCGAGCTCTTGAAGCTGGAATGTTGGTGGATAAACCAACCCGTGTATATACTCGTCCGGTGCGCTCAATCGAAAACATTGCTGCTGTTGTTCAAAATGTGCGTGAGCAACCATCAACATCAACTCGTCATCGTTCTCAAAAATTGGGCATTGCACGCACTTCTTTGATGCGAATTTTGCGTAAAGACCTTGCGATGAAGCCATATAAAGTTGGTATATTGGTACAGCAGCTAAAGCCGGTTCACAGCCGAACGGCGCTACGTGCCATACAGCGAACGCCACAATCGATCTTTTGCGCCCTGTCTTCGGAAATCGCATAATCAGCAAAAATGGTGATGTGATTTGACCGGCAAGAAGCTGCGATTTGACACCGTTGGACTATTACCTTTGGGGAGCGGTGAAAGATAAATGTTACGCCAACAAACCAGAAATAATTCAAGACCTCAAATACGAGATTCAAACTGCTATTGCTGACATAAGGCCCGAAACAATCGAAAATGTACTCAAAAATTGGGTGGACCGAATGGGCTACTGCCAAGTCAGCCGTGGTGGTCGTTTGACCGAAATTGTTTTTCATAAATAAATGACATAAAACAACCCTTCAAATAAATGTTCAATCATTGTAAAATATTGAGCCGTTTTTTTTTTATAACAAAAAGAAATTCCAATTTTTAAATGGGCCACCCTTTAGTACAAATTAAAACAGTCGATCTAGAGTCCACATCCAAATGTTTTCAACACATTCTTTGGCAATAACAATAACAACACAGGTACTAGCTATTCCATCTATTTCTCAACTGCTAGGATGAACGTTTCTCCTTTCTTTGTGTTGCAATTGTTTAAATCACATCCATAAACTAATTCAACTAGTTGTAACTCCACTCGTCCACTAAATGGAAACAAACGCTAGGTGTTCCTATCCCCAAACAACTGGCTCCTTTACGATTGGGGGATATGACTACATTCTTGCCCATAATGCGCACATTACTCCGCTATAAAGAAGCAATCATAGTATAGCTATATTTTATAAAACAATAAATAATTTTTCTCCACAAGTTAATCAATACGAAATGCCAGTCATATTTGTACACAAAACTTTTCAAAACTCATTCTACTACTACTGCAGCCTGTAACATAGAGACTTCGAATTTTTCCATTTCTTTCATCACAGGGATGGTTTACATTAATCTGCTTATTTATTTACATCTCCCTTACTATTTCATTTATTTAATTCTCACGTGAGTCTGCCTTGGAATTGCATATTATGCTTGGATTCGTCTGATTTCTGAATGCCATTTACACTCATCAGACATGAAATGAAAGTAATTATTAGCCCAATATTGCACCACTGAAGAAATCTACTCGTGCGTGATTTGTTTGTTGTATAAATAGAAATACAATTAATAAACGGTACAATAATTTATTCACCGTTTTGTTCTGGGAATTATTTTACAAAATAAATAGCAAATAAATTTATATTTCGTGGAAGACAGGTTGATTTGATACACGTGGAAAGTGAAGTTTTGTTGATAAAGTGGATTTTGAATTCTGAGAAAGAAAATGTTTGTATGAATATTTCAGCGCATCTGCATTCTGTAGGAAATCTACCTGTGCTCTTTGAACATCGAGTCCTCCAAAACTTTATTCATTGAAAGAACTCGTCATATTTTTATATAAAAGAAGTCGTCGATTCTGTTTTCGCTGAAAAGCTAGCGAATAAAGCTGAACCGAAAAATTGTTTGGGGGCATAATTTAATTTGCCAGAAATCGCAACAGGACGGGGAGAGCATGTCTCCCAGCGTAATACATTTAAGCTTTCCATTAAGATGGTTCAAACGGATTCTTTTTATATGATCGTGGCACGACGGAAGAAAATAGAATTCTTTGACGTGGCCTTAGTACATTCTTTGATGTACTAATTAGGAGTCTATGAATGTGTTCTTTGCTCTCCGCCCCTAGGGGCAGAATGAAGGGAAGCTTCAATTATGCTGCGTATGATTTTATCTGGAAATCCCTCCGTAATGAGAAAACGTGAGAGGAAATCTTTCCCGTAAGCCCTTAAAGCCCTAAGGAGTCCCATATCACCCCCGTTCTCATACACGTCCTTTTTTTCCAGAAATGTGTGAACAACATTACTCAGCGGGCAAGCAGAATTTGCTTAACAATCAATCTCTGAGGTATTCCGCCTACCTGGCGCGTCACGTAGCATTTGTAAACATGAGAGAAGTATGCAAAGCAGTACGTGGTGGCTTCACTTTAAAGAGATATTAAATTTACTTGGAAGCGCTGCCATATGTTGGGGTTATTAATTCTTAGCATGAAGGGTGACAGCAACATTATTTTACCTTCTGCAAACTGCATAAATTTTGCACGGGTAATGGATTATTCGGGTTTCGCACCAAAATGCTAAAATGGATCCTCTTCTTGTCTGAATCTCTTTGGATGGCAACTTTACCCGCGGTATAGTGCTACTATATGTTATGTTGTCGGTTTTATTTTGACTTACAGTTTTTTCCTTGACTTTGTTTATTTAATTTCATTTTGCAAGTTATTCTTATACTAGCAGCGTCCAAACTCTTGACATTTCACGTTCTGTTTACTATTACTATTTAAAAAGAACTTATCAGCAAAGTGTAGGGATTCAGTAATTGCACTGGATTTGTAAACAAGATTGAAATTACAATACCTTTACGGGATTGTAAATTATCCAGATATCTCGAGTGAGGGGAGGCTCGTAAATTGCCCGGGAACCCTATTCAATCAGGCTCTGAAATCACAGCCCCAATCGACAAGTAGAATCGACTGCAAATAATCTCCATCACAATCAAGTATCTGACGCTAATTAGCGTAATTATTCGAAAATCAATAGAAGCTTTTTGCATTAAACTCCTAATTAGCCTGCAATTTCCACAGAATGGCTTCGGAGGCTCTTCGATTGTTGGCGACTGCCGCAATGGGGAGTTTGTAGTTTGTCCCGGATATCACCGCCGCCGTCATCGGGAGGAATAGGTGTGCACCCTGTATAATATTTTCTGTGTGCGCCATTTGCGGGCGCAGCTAATCAGCCCCAACACAATGGAGGCTCTCCGATTTACTAGTAGCCCTATAATTCCCTTAATCACTCCTTGTTAAACATTGACGGCGGGGCCGGCCTTCTGCTTGTAGCCGGAGATAATCGCCTCGCTCCTCCGGCCGAACTGATTGTGTGTGTTCTCTGCTTGTTCAAACATTCCTGGGCCTATAATTCATTTTAAGTGCGTGTTCCGTCGACCAGCAGCATTTACCAGCTCATCTGGTGCCCGGTGAGAAACACGGCCCAAGGATCTTCCACAAAAACAGGAAGGGAAGGAGCCGGCTGCCAAGATGGTGTGCGCCTAATGAAGACATTTTCGGGACACACTCCCATGCGATTGTGGCTGTGGGCCGCATTACTCGCGATGTTGCACAATAAACCTCAATAAAGTAAGCACACTTCGCCCATGTCTCTACTTGCTGAAAGGCCCGAAATTACAATTTTGGGGCCATTTGTAGACGAACAAGTGTAATTTTCATGTCGCTGTCAAATGTACACACGCGAGGTGATGTATGTACTTCAAAACGACTTTATTCGAATTTGGAGGGCACAAAAAGTTTTAAAGCTGCAGCCACTGCTAACAGCTAACAGGGGTGGTAACATGTTTTTGCGGAGGTGCCCTTCCATCATCGCAAGAATTATAACTTTCCGGCTGCATCTTGTGCAATTGCTTGGCGGTTGGCGGCACTCATCCGCCCGCCCCTAGGTAATGATTTGATTTATGAATTTCCATATTTCGACATGCAATCTGAAGCTTCTGGAGGCCCATTCCCTCTGACAGGGCGGTGTCAGTGCCATCCGACAAGATACCGTGATAGATGTCACGTCATCAATCCAAGGTGCAGAAGCCCCCCAGGCGATGGAACGCCCGCAATGCAGTGCTTTTCTCTTCACAAGTTTATTCTTGCAAAAACTTTGAAACTCCGTACGTTGCCACCTTGCCCCCCCCGTGGCGTCGGACTTCCGTTTAATTAGGAAAAGCGATTCATCTAACCCTTCAACAAATCCCGCTGAGATCTGATGAATGCAGTGTTTCAATATTTGTTGTAAATGGTTGCAAATGTGGAAAGGATTACTTATTAGTTTTACATCCAAACTCCCATATAACTTTTCGCAAAATGTTCTACAACTTCGCCTAGCTGGATACTCGTCCAAAATTCGTCCGGGCGTTCTGCACGAAGTCCTTATAAGACTTCAATGCAAGAATAAGTTTTGCAAACTGGGCACCCGGCACCCTGAGTGCATACACCTCGTTTCCAGGGATTATATCCATTTGACGCATATTACCAGAGATAATATTCAACTTCGTCGGGGGAAATTCATGCTCTGGTTACTGCCAATCCGGAATATCCACAAAACCGAGCCTGAACCCTTTTTGATCCTGCAGAGTGTAGAGCCAGCACTCAGTTCCCACCCGACTTTACGGGGGCGGAAAAATTTAAGCAAATTACAAAGTTTCCGCGGAAACAATGGTCTGGGGATTCTTGTAAATTTCGCTTTGGGAAATCTTCAACATTTTTGGGAAATTAGCGGCTGTATCCGCAAGAAAGTTTGTTGTTTTCGTTTTTCGAACATTGGACATACTCTAGCCCATATTTAATTTCTAACCACCTGTTCGAAATCAAGGTAAGGCGGGCCCAGAGTGCCCACAGGCCCAAGGATGGGCTGCCTTTCATAAATTAATAATTAATAATGCTATAGAATTGTTTTGGTACCCACCTGCTCTAAATTGTTCGGATGCTCCGATGCTGCCGTCATAACAACGCTCGCAAATGTTTAATTAATTCCCAAACCCAACTTCAAGGATTTTGATGAGTGCTTGTGCTCATGTAAAAGTCTTCAAGTCATGTCGGAAGTTAGCTTTTGATTCTGCAGTTTGGATTAGAATGGCTTCCGTATTTCGATTTACTCCCTCATAGGTTTATAAAACATCATTGCTCTGCTGATGATAATGGGGGAACTTACAAAAGCAGTTAAAACGGATATTGCTTTCGCTGTTGAGTTTCGCAGTTATACAATTCTTGTTTGTTTTACCGGAAAACTCATCCAAATTCCAATTTCGGGGTTATGTCAGTTCTGGGGTTTCGTTTGCGTTACCCCAAGCTCCGTAATACTGATATTAAAAAAAAAATCAAAAATAACCGATCAGTATCATTTTATTATTTTTTTATCACCACTGAGCTACCGGAACCGTATTGCCTACTTTTTGGATCTTTTGGCAGCACAATAACACAGGTCAATAGGATGTTGTATCCGAGAAAGTTCCATAGAAAAAAGGGTATCAATTAAAAAAAGGGATTTTTCAAGTTTTAAAATTAAAAAAAAAATCACAAAACGTTACAGCACTTTCACAGCTCCGATGAAACCTAGATTATAAATTTTTTATAAACTTAGTAAGATGTTTGTGGAAGCATTCTTCCGAGAGCGTGTGCCAGCCAGTTTTTGTTTAAGGGGTTATTACCAGCTTAATTTTTTTTCCAATTTTTTTCCATTGGCTTAAATAATGCCTAAACATCCCTCGAATCAAAATACACTTTGTAAAAAGATGTATTTAAATGTTAAAATGTCTCTAAACCAATTTTTCCGAAGCTACTTTTTCAATTTTTTTTTAAACGCGTTTTTCTCGTAACCACGTTTTCAAAATCGGCCGCCAGTAGAACTCGAACAGTTTTCATCCGATTGACTTCAAATTTTAACTGGACCTTTATTATTAAATTACCTAACGATCTACACACGATTATAGCGATTATATATCAGGTAAAAATGTTATAAGCCATTTAGTTCGAGTTTTTCGTCGAAAAAAACGGTTTTTTTTCAAACAACTGCCATTTCGTGAAAAAAAATTCAAAAAATATAATCATGTGCACTTCGGTAGCAAAAATCATGTAGAAAATGAAAATTTTTTTGATTTTTATTAAAGTTATTTGGACGAGACTTCTACTGCCGGCACTGTATAGCCGCCATTTTGGAATATTTTTCAATGAAACAATTTTTTTTGTAGTTCAAGAAGTACTTAATCAAATGTAATATCATACTTATAAAATTTATTATAAATGCATTTAAGAAAAATCATTAAAAACAAACCTTATTTTTGGGCAATAAGCTGGTAATAACCCCTTAAGGTGTATATACACTCGTCAAGAGCAGTTTGCTGTTTAATTCCTTCCAAAATAGTCAAAATTCAAAATAGTTTACCTTAATCCTACTTTTCTTGAAAATGTGAACCTTCGCATCATTTTCGGTTTCGTATTCGTACATCTTCACTACTCACTCTACCCTAAATCCATTGATACAGTGATAAAGGATTTTAAAAAATAGTTTCGTCTCCCTGTTAATTTTGAAAGCTTCTACAGAAGTCATTGGAACTCACTCCAAGTCTGTAGGCCTGTCTGGTTATAGGGAGCTGGTGGCCGTAATTTTTAAATGACTTCATCGTATTAAGCGCAGAACTGAATAAAATAAACAATATGAGCAATATTTGCGACTTCAAATTAGAGCTTGTAAAAGATGTAAACAAATTAAGTGCCGTAAACAATATGGATCGTCGCGTCTGCCTCTTGCTTTAATAAAATTGTCTTGACTCAAGTGCAAGTGCAAAAGTGTTGCTTTGCGTTTAAGAATAACTGATTTTTTTTCACTTATTATTATGATATATGAGTATAAATACCAAAACTCATTTGAGCAGGATTTACATATGGAGTATTCCAGGTGAAGCGGACATAAGAAAAAAAGTGACATCTTGAATTTCGCGCATATTCAGGTTAATTATAGTCGTTGAGGACATTCATTTTTTTTTCTTGTCTCAGGTTGTGAAGTTATGGACTACGAAAGATTGCACCAACTATGAAGTACACATTTTTTGGATAGTGCTGCTGGGATTACTAAGTAAATCAAAAAATATTTTATATAGTGACTTATCGAGGAAAAATACGCGGTTTTTATATTATGGGACAATAACAAGAAAAAAAAATTTATTTTTATAGAAAACCGGAAGTGAACATTTTAACGCAATTTTTTTTTAATTTTTATTTACTCCAAATAGAGGTAAGGTTATGTAGATGTTACACCAAAATTTTGAAAATGGGATCTGCATTCTTTTCTGAGATAGAAAACGTTATGTGCAATAGCGCACGCTGAGCACCGTACTTAGCGCATGCGTAAGCCGGCCAGTTTGAGCCCGAACTTAAAAACCACTGGTATATTAATACTAACTCGTTTTATCTAACTGTCTTATATTAGCTCTGTGCAAAATTACTTACGCAATTAATAGATGTTAAAACAGAGATTGATGTATGACGCCAAGCCGTCCCATGATTTGAAAATTCCGTTAATATTTAGTTGCCCCTGTGATTGCTTTACGATACAGTGTGTCTGATATAATTGATTTACTATGCCTTCGTTCGGTGATCGATGTTTCAATCTGTTTCATTTAAAACGTCATCGGCAACTGCAAGTTCAAGGAAGATTTCCATACATCTAGCGGAAAATTGGGGAGTTTTATTCAACGTTTACGTTTGTGCGTCGTGCAAAAAACGGCTGATTAATGAAACGCCTCCAGAAGCCAATGCGGGTCTTGTGCAGTTTCCGTGTAGTGAAAGATCCAGTGAATATTCTCAAAACACCCCAGATAAAACATTCATCCCAGAAAATAAGTATAAACACAAATCAACACAGACAGACATAGTTACAGAAAACCAAGAAATTTTGACACAATTAAAAGAGAAATCTAATGACCCATCTACATCCACGGCAATGAAAACAATGATACTTACTATGATTTAATGATACTATATCAAATATCGTTTTTAAATGATCGCGAATTGCAATTACCCCTGAGCAAGAAAGGCAACGTTCATTTTGAGCAGACTTAGCAGACGCTAAATGGCACATAGGTGTTGGATTTGGACACATCATCAGCCGCAGAGATTCCTTATATGTTGAAAGGTGCATTGTTGTTACATGTGTACTTAATAGTTGGTGCAATCTTTCGTAGTCCATAACTTCACAGCCACAAGAAGAAAAAAAATGAATGTGTACATTCATGTCCTCAAGGACTATACTTAACCTTAATATGAGCGAAATTCAAGATGTCACGTTTTTTCTTAAGTCCGCTTTAAGTGGAATGCCCCATATTATATACAAATATTAGTTTAATAGTACAGTACAGTTATTTACTGAAAATGAATTAATCCAATCTTCAATTTTTTCTACAGGTCAAACACATGAGCAAATGAGTGACTGTAGTTCGTAAGGAATAAACAATCAGACATTATAAGGATATCTTGGTAAAAATAGGGATAAAGTGAACATTATATATCTAACTGAATACAGTAACAAAACAAAAGTAAACAAGTTAAGAAGATTTTATGAAACGGAAAAACTTATTTAATCGATTTTGTTAAAGACTTACCAGCCGCAGCGTTGAGTTCAGTGGGACAGTACAATCTGCCAGAAGGAAAACCAGTACTAAACTAAAGTTGAAGTTGAAAGGTGAACAAAGTTTCGGGAAAACGAAATGTTGTGTAAGATATGGATAATTAATGTTCAGACAGAAAGAAGGACATTTGACAATATATATATATATATAAATATACGAAAGTAAGAATTAAAATCAAACGCTGTAGAACTAGAGCGCAATTTAAGCCCGTTGAGGGTTGAGATTTATCTATCGTGCAAACAATAACACTAAAGAGGCGAAATTTAAGGATACGACATCTCTAGTAGAAAGTGACTGTGAATGAATTATTTGAATTAGTAGAGTTAAAGGAACGTGATTCGGGAACGATTTAAAATTGATTGATGATAAAAATCTTCGTTGATCATTTCCGGTTTTAGTCTATCTTCCCACACACATGCAGTACTTTAACGCTCTATTTCCGGGTCGTATTGTAACAACGGGTTGAAGGAAGTCATCCGCGCATTGCTTACATATATTCCACTCGAAAAAATCGTGCGCACACCTTCACTATATTCAAATTGTCAGTATGCAATCTATAAATCTAGAGTAGTGAGCACATTGGCTTGTCTGTGTCTCGGCCGTGACGTTAGTTTTAATATGAAAACAACATATTCGCAGGATTCGCAATTATCTGCCAATAAAATGTCCAGATGCCAGCATATTTACTCCTGATAATATACTCTTCTGTTTCCCGCACATCTCCTGCCTCAACAAAGATAAACCAGGAGGAAAACCAACAAACCTGCATATGCCTTGATCAGCTATTTTACACTTCGAAAACTATGGCCAGGGAAAATTTTTGTGGTGGTGCTACTCAGATTTAAAGAGACTTTTACCCCACACATGTCACCAATGTTATACAATTCACCATCTAAGCGGCAAATTCGCGAAAAGACTTCCAACGATCATCGATGAACGACTTGCAAACAAGATTAGCTTAGGCCAGTCCTCACTAGTGAGAATAATTAATGTGATATCAGGGTCGAACTCTACTAAATTGATTTCCATTTAAATCAAGAGTTTGAGTATCTACACAAACCACCTGTGAGGCTTTTGGATCGAATTGTTCGTATCTTCATGTACATAATTCAAATTACAAAACTTCCAACAACTCCAGAAAACTCAGTAAATCAATTTTTGAATCAAACAGTATTATTCGGTTCGGCTTGCCTAGAGTACTATACACACATCTATAAATGCTAAATATTCATTCAGGAGATTTGAACTTCAGTAGATCCTAAGTATTTTTTGCTTTTAGCTGTGCAGGAAACTTAAATTCAATTGTAGGCCCTTTGAGAGAATTAAACCTACCTTCAGCTGCTTTCAGCCCTTATCCTCAAATTGTGAGACCAACCACATAAAATGTAAGATTAAACCAGGGAACTCCGGAGACGTGGCAAACGCCAAAGGAATTGCTTCTCAAAGCAAATTCTCAAAATAGAAGCAGGGATGTACCTATCCTATAGCAGCACAAGTCAATTAGGTACGGAAAGTTGCCTGGCAGTTGCATGGATAGTCCTATTAACGTGAACACCTAACAGATCCCTGCCCACTGGATATAACCTGAAGCGACACAAATCAAAAGGAGTTAAAGTAGTGTCGGTGCCAGCATGGTTGGCTGTGTGCGCCGGAAACAGAAGGCACAACAATTAAAATATGCATAGAAAGAAAGTTTTCCCAAACAGCGACTTCGACTGTAAAAACGAAGGGAACTCTTTGTGCTTAGTTTCATCCATCTTGGCCGTAATTGAGAAAAAAACCTTGCTCCACTCCCGAGTTTGAACTTCTTCTGCCTCTTTACCTTAGTGCCTCGCACCCCAACCCGCACACCGCAACGAACAGACAGAAGGAACAACCGAAGTCTTACATATTTTGGACTGAATTATTTATTGTCGGTCAGCCAGATGTCTTGAGTTGAGGGAGAAAGTAGAAAGTTTTAAAACAACTTCAAAGTGGAAGTCATCCAGCCGTGCCCGGTTCGCTCCCGTATGTCATGCGGGAAATCTGACATCAATAAAAAGTTTCAACCGCTCTGGGGACGCAAATAGACAGTGCTCCGAGATTAGGATCTCTGAGTGGAGGCATTGTGTTGCGGCTCAGGTCCTTCCATTCTTTCCGGGTTGTTGGGATGGAAAAACAGACGCCTTAATGGCAGATCTTTTAAGAAGTTTCAGAATAAAATTTGGCTGGTGCGGTGCGTCATGATAAAACAAAGATGACAATATTTTAATGAAGTTTCCAGACTTTAACTGAATCTAATGATTTAGGGCAATTCGTAGTCGTTCTCAATGGGAAGCATTTCTGCTAAGTAAATCACTCACAAATTTGCCCGAGTCACGGCATTCCGGCATAGAATAATCCACATTTTGATTAACCGGCAAAACTTACATTTTTATCGGCCAATTCCAATAATTCGAATTTTATTTTCGGAACGCTAAAGGTCGAAGCCTTGCGGTTCATTTATTTCGTCTTTGAGATATGGCCAAGAACGAACGACAGCCGATCAAGGTGGGGGTTTCACGGGGTGCAGACGGCCGGATAAATTGCATCTTATGGGAAAAATAAAAATCCACTTTTGAACAAAGGGACCTTCGGAATATGATAAATTGAAAGTGAGCTTGCTCGGGGATCCCGGGCACCTGGCTCAGCGACCATAAATCTTCACCGGTTGCCTCTGGGAGTGTGTTCGCCAAACAAACAGAGATTATGTGCAGCCACCGTGGCTGAACGGAGCCACAGGGTGGCACTTGAGAATGTCTACATCTTGAGAACTTCTCGGGCAATATTTTATGTTTATTATCAATCCTGTGTGTTTAGGACGCCACTCGATGACAGATTCTGTTATTTGCTGTGACCGACTCGTGCTTGATTGATGAATTTGTTCTGGTCACTAGTCAATCGATTAATTGACAGGCTCTCCGCACTTACGGGTCCGCTGGGGGAGCTATAGGCTATTTTTCATCCATAAACTGAATTTGAGTTGATGACTAGAGATTTCTGTTCACCACTGGCTGCACATCTACTATGAATCATTGGACCGACTATTAACCGAAATGTGTTCAATCGAAGCCACTCTTACGTCCACACCTGGGTGGGGTGATAGCGATTTTTACTGTATATGTACTCATGTCATGTCTCTGGATTTGTTAATATGGTTGAGTTCAGTTTGAGTTCATTTTGTTCATTACATAGCCTAGTAGGTTCAATGGGTTTTCTCAGTCGAAGTCGTATAAAAAAGGTGTGACATGAAATACGAAAAGAAGCAGTTTTTGTTCTTTGAAATACATATGTATGTATTCGTATAGTTCCATAACTCCGAAAAAAATTAGATTACGAAATTAATTATTTTTTAATTTTCTTTGACACTTTCTAATAAAAAATAACTATCTTACGATTTTATTAAGGTTTGCAATGGGATCAGAGATAGAGGGAAAAACTTCACAAATCGTACCTATTTGTGCTTAATGACTTCTGCTTGGAAACTAAGGTCCCAAAATGGAATACTTGGTGTACTTTTAAAGTGTTGATATAATCTCAAAATAATTGTATGTGTCTGGGGACTAGCCTTCTATGCAGAATATGTTTTTTTTCTACATAGGGGCAACATTTTGTTTTGGCCCGAGTTGAATTTAACAGTAAACATCCAGTCCAGTAATTTTTACTTGATACTGGAACTAACCGACAAATCATTTTGTATGAATTGGTTCCATTCCGTAGATCATATTGATTTAACATAATTGAGATGTGAATTTTATTATGAAAATTCTTCTGACGTATGTGGTGATCTCTGAGAAAATTGGCAAAGGTGGGGGAGATGTTATTTGGAATTTCATGAGAGTTTCCCAAAAACATTTTTAGTGTCGCTGATTTATTTATTTATTTCGCTTACAAGCTACAACGAAATAACAAAGTAATTAGCTTAAATTTAAACAAAATCAACTTAAACTATGACTAGAACTAAAACAAGGGGCACATAAAACAAAGAAGGGATCAATCGAGAGCAGACCGGAGGGAAAAATTAAGATAGTGGTAAAGGGAGTATCTGAGGGTAACTTTATCAATGTTGATAATAGGTGCGGCGCAGGAAACTCCTAAGAGAAGATTTTCTCAGGTGAAAGTCAAAGGAAGAGAGGGAGTTGGCTTTTCGAAGCATGCGGGTGAGGGGTTCAGAAAGGCCATAGTTAGTGCGGCGGTAAATAGGGCGGAAGAGAGGGATCGATCTAAGGTTACGAGCATTGGTATAGAGAGAAATCCGCTGAAGCAGCGAAGGGCAGTCAATGTCGCCAGAAAGTAGCTGGTGGATGAAGGTAATGTCTGCAGAGTCGCGTCTCTTCCATAACGGCTCCAAGTCGATCAGCATTAGGCGATTTTCATAGGGGGGAAGAATAAGACAATCAGACCAGGGAAGCTCTCATAAAGCAAATCGAAGGAACCTTCGCTGGACTGCTTCATTTCTGTTGATGTTGGTAGATTGAGAGGGTGACCAGACTTGGCAAGGTGTATTCAAGGAGAGGCCTGACGAACGAGACGTACATATAATGATTTAGCGACGTAGGGATTACGGAACTCTTTAGACCAACGCTTCACAAAGCCGAGTGCAGAGTTGGCTCTAGCTACCACGCTGTCAATGTGATCACGAAAGTTAAGATCGCTGTCACAAATGACACCGAGATCGCGAAGGGAGGAGACAGTTGGGATAGGTTCATCATATAATAGGTAAACCCTAAGGGGAGAAGAAGGGCATTTGCGGGAGTAGGTAATTGATTGGCATTTGGAGATATTGAGTTCGAGGGAGTTTTTATGGCACCATAAACTAAAATTGTCAAGATCGTCTTGAAGTAGTCGGGAGTCCGTGGAGGTGGAAATTAGTTTGGAGATTTTCATATCATCAGCGTAGATGGAAATGTCAGAGTGCTTAATAATATAATCGACATCATTAATTGCAAGAATGATAAGCAACGGACCTAAGTGGCTACCCTGAGGGACACCTGAATTATCCACGAAAGAGTTGGAGGAAGCAGAGCAGAAGAGGACCTTATACTGGCGTTGAGCAAGATACGACTTAATCCAAGAAAGGAAAAGCTGATTGAAGCCAAGGGAGCACAGTTTGAAGAGAATTAATTTATGTGAGATTTTAATGAACGCTTTACTAAAGTCTTTCCAATAAAGTCACAACACAAATCACACAGGGCACAGTATTGGGATAGAACCGAGAAGGGGGTGATAACGGCCAAGATAGAGCACAAGAACGAAGGCAAGAGAATTTAAAATGTGAAATTCGGGAGGTTAAAGAAATCACGACTGCACCGCTCGATAGTCAACAATGTAAATGATTTCAAATATAGTACCCATCATGGAAGTGTTTGAGATCTCTTATAAATATGGTCTCTCCAATTTTCAAATTGGATATGCCCCACGTAATGGCAGAGCACAAATAATAAATTTATTAAGAGGAGCGTGAAGCACCCCAGACTATAATATTTGCAAGCAATTTTGTAATATGCAAATTTTTTCTCATAAACTGCTCTGTAACAATTTTGACGAAATTTACAGAATATGAATTTTAGAGGGTGATAAATCGATTTAACTAGATCTCATATCCAAGACAATGTATTTTCTTATCTATTTTTATGGCGTGTTCAATAATTTGACTCCAGAATTTGACCAACTTTGTCATCAGAATTCGTACAATAGTAGAATATTTTTTAAAACATAGATAAGGAACTATTTGATTAAATTGTCTTCCAGAAAGAGCTAAGCAGTCAACGTATTCTTTGTAACTGTTGTTTGACTGAATGTGACTCGCGGGACACTGAAAAAACTACCTCTTCCACCTATATTCCACCGTAGATATCTAATATTAATGAAGGATTTGTTGTGTTGTAAAGCATATATGTACATGATAGGGGGTCACATTGTCCATTCTAAATTTTCCACTAGTACATTTTTCCATTAATTCTTTCTTCCATAACTACCTCAGTTTCGAACCTGGAAGACTTAATAAAGTGATAATGGAAAATCCTTTTTATGTGTACCTTTCTTTCCTGTGCGGGAAACCATTCCACTGCAGTTTGTCTTAAGTTTAAAGCTTTTCCGTGAATTGCAATAACAGAGAGAGATTTTTTGCAGCAGCTGAATCAGACAGAAAAAAAAAGTAAATATTTTCCAGGGGAGAAAACGTAAAATTAATTTCCACTTGAGGTGCCACGCGTAGGTATTTCATTGGGACGAAGAGCTCTGAAAGCCAACAGGGGGTTGGAAATGTTTTGCCAGCAAAGTGCAGTATCATGCAATATAACCCCGTCGGAGCTGCTTTAGAATTATAATCAGTTACTTTATTTTCTCACCGACGGGAGACATAATTTAGCATATTTTCAGTGCAGCGGATCCAAGCCCGGCCCCGGCAAATTGGATATTCCTCCACTTGGCCAGTGTGCGCTCTTCATAAAAGGCAGAGTGCTATTAGTTGTCGTACATATTTAAAGGTTTCCCCTCCCCACCACATGTCATGGCTGTTATAAAGCAAAGTTTAAAAGTAAGCAAACTGGAAAAGCAATTCCGCATACGTGACTTAAGCACTAAACCCCTTCGAGCTGCCTTTCTCTTATTCTGCAGCCGCACGGGGTGATGGAGGGCAGTGCTTGCTTCCGCACCGACCGAATTCAGGAGGAGTTCCTCCTATCGTTCCGGTTGGCAGCTCTCTCATGGGCGAAAATAGTTTTTCATGAATCTTAAAAGCTAAAATTCCTGCACATTGTTACTTAGGTTTGGAGTGAAGCGCCGCAGAAACGTGATACGTGCTCCCTTGCAAAGTCCGTGCCCCAGGGGGGTGCTCATGCATCGGACGGGTGGACTGCTCAAAGGATCTGCAGTAGAAGAGACCGGGAGACCTTCCCAGTGGTTATTAGACTCGTTAAAATATTGGCGAATTAATAAAACTATGTACTGTGCGCCGGGGTCTTTAGCTGCCCGAACACGTAAAGCGGACCTGGTAATTATTTTAATTGTCCAGGCTCTGTCGCATCCCCAGAATATCTAACTGCGTCCCTTTATGGGCGAATGTATCTGGAAGACAATTCAATGGAGCACGTTTGCTCACTATTTGCCATTCTGCGCGCCCATTTCTTTCGATAAGGCCGCAATTGCTTCTAATCCTCGTAGAGCTCACGTTATTTCCACCCATGGCCATAATGGAGCTGTTTCCCAAAGGCTGCAGGAGCAGGCACATTCAGCGCCTCCACCATTGGCATTGGTCCGGATTTGCGGGGGCCTAAGTGAATTAAGGCGACAAATTGACTGTTGCATGGCTGCTCCACGTTTGGGGCCCGGCTATCGGCAAAGGTGCGATCCTCTGCTGGCAATAAAAGTAACCTGGCCTATGCAGCCTCGTTACAGTCACCGGCTGAAACAAATCACCGCAGGCACGGTGGTTACGGTCGAAGTCGCCTCCATAAACATGTACACCTGCAATTACTCACCGCAGGAGCCCGAGAAAATTCCTAAGGCACCGCAAGAAGGGCATTTCTCCGCATGCACAGCGGGCGACAATTTAATCTATTAGCTGGGCCATGAGTCCGTGCCGGAATAAATTGCCCGTCAAGTTAGGCGAAAGGATCTTTTGGCAGAATGTGTGCAAGGGCAGTGATGCATTTATGACCCGGCTCAGTCAAACATCCGGTGAGTGCCCCATAATGGTGCCCAGTTTGAGCCAAATATGTGTGACTAGGCTTAGAATCTTATGCAGAATTCCTGATGTTCCAGTTGATACTGAATAATTGCCTGCGAACTGTGGCAATGTCACGGGTGTGGTCCCGTAGGTGTGTGCGGTGAAGACCTCTCCTCGCCGCCCGGGAGTGTGACATTGCTGTGATGTGATGGCGTGCAAAGTGGAAATAATGTCACTTCCTGGCGAGATCCTGCGGTGAGACCATGTGTCACTTACAAATCCTTATCCTCATGTGGAAACATTTTGTTGACTTAAATGTGGCAATTTATTCCTATTCCATGCCTCCTGAATCCTACTTGATGCTGTGATTTCCTCGGACCTGAAGGATGAAGGTGATGCTGGAACCAAATGTTAAACTCATTGCTCGGGATGGTAATGGTTAATAAACACAATTATACCAGAAATTCCATTTTTGCTGTCTTCGATAAAAGAACCAGGCGACGTTTTTAATTGAATCACGGAACTCATAACAAGACATCACACGGTTTTTAATTATATGGCGACAAAATTGCAAAATATGGAAAATGATTTTACAAACACGTTGGCGACGGCTTTAAGATTCGTAATGTGCGTGAGGAGCGTGGTGGTTCTCAATCTAATCCTCTTTTCCTGTTGTCAAGAGTTTAGGACGTGGATCAATAAGGGAATTTATGAATGATAATTAACTTAAAAATTCGAGTCAATTAATGTTGAATTCTTTTCTTTATTCACGATACATAATTAAAAAAAGTTTTACAAAGTGTAATACGTCTCGCAATAGAATATATAAGGTTGTCCGTCGATTGAGACGGTTATATAAATGAAATGAAGTTACGGTTGAGTGTATAAAGATTCGTGTACATAAAATAGCTGGAGAAGAAGTTTCTGAATGAATGAATGAGTGAGTGAGTGAATGATCAAACTTGCGTGATTAAAGATGATAACTTGCTGGTCTAGATAGATGAAAATCACTCCTGATTGGTCCCAGCAAGCCAAGAAAATAAACCTATGATTTAGGCCAAAGTCAATGTGAAGATTGAGCGGATTGAGCGGATTGAGGTGATGAAAATATCCAAGGAACGCACTATGGTAACTCACTCACTTATGGTATTAAGATGTGAACTCTAAGAGGTGTCAAAGAAGACAGACTCACAGTACTCTAGGATGATAGGAAAGGGTAGCTAGTTTCCACGAACCATTCCGACCTGTTGCCAAAATTGTGGTAGGGCACGAGACATATAAAACGAGAAGAGCAAAAAAACGGTTCGGGAAAAACCCAGTGGTTGTCATGTGTGCGCTTCATGTTCAACGGGTTTCAAACATTTGGCAGGGCGCCGTGAGATCGCTGACCGAGCTAGGATTAAGAAGGATCTAAGCAATAAAATTTGAGAAGTTTGCTCAGGTAATCGCAGCCTCAACAAACTGCTGCCATTCGTGCGGGGTCACTTTATTACAGGCTTGCCTAATTTATAAATAGAAACATTCTCGTTTTTGTATGCGGTTTTTAAAATTAGGAAAGAAAAAACTGCGATTTGGATTTCTTCGCTTCTCCACACATCACACACGAATTTTCAATTTTTCCCTTGTCCGGCTGTGCGCTCAGTGCTCACGGTTTTCTTTCATATGTATTTTAATCCTATTAAAGGAATTTTAGGGTATCCGATAGTAAGACACGAAATAAAAATATAAAATTGGAGAAACGCGGCAAAGTTACTCTTTTGATTAAAACGCTGGGATGCAATTAAAAAGCGGAGATTGATAATTTTCGAGATCGTATTCTCGGTAGAAAGCTTGTATATTTGTTGGGACTGCGGGGTGTCACATTGTGATCTGGCGTTCGGGAAGAACTGTTCTTGGAATTTATTTTCGGGTCATATCGAACATACAAATCAAATTTGAGGGAATGCGGGTTGAGTAAGGCCAGATTGAATTGGTCTGTGGATAAACAATTTATACGGTATTCAAGAATGAGAAAAGTGGAAGTCCGAGGATGACGACACAAAGTGGTATGATAGGCAAAACTGTCTTTTCCTACTAATCCTACTCTGATTTTTTTATTTTCTTGTCTTGCGAATGTACATGGAGCTTATTCTGATAGATATTAAGGGGTAACACCACTCTAGCGATCGAAAAAAACGCCTAATTTTGACAATTTATTTTGGAAGTATGGAAAAAGGGATAGCATTTCTTTTCACAGGGTTTATTTAACAGTTATGGAAGTTTGAAAGAAAATTTTTTTATTATAATTTTAATACAAAATGGCGGCGGCGAGTTAATCTTTGAAATCGCTTGTTTTTAAACTCCCTCCTCGGGAGGACGGATTTCTCGTAAAGTATAAGACGTGGAACGAAAAGCAAAAATATTTTATAATCTATATACTATTGCTTATGGAAGTACGTAGGATTTTTTTTTTAAATCAAATTTTGAAGAAATGGTGCACCTTTGAAAAAATTAATTTATTTTCGGCCAAAAAATAAGCAGTAAATTGTTTATAAAAAAAAAGTTTACGTTCAATAGAAAAACGGCTACGTACTTCCATAGAGAATATAATTGTGAAGCTACTGTCAAAATTTTAAGTCGATCCATGCAACAGTGTTCAAATAATCTGTCCTCCCAGTTTGAAAAATGTGGTTTCGAGAAAAACGTGATTAAAGTTTTACGAGCACTTAAATCCTTGAAATTTTTTTTTTCCTCTAATCTGCGATGCCTGCACCATATATTAGCCCATCCGTGTTGATGCTCGCCTTATCCTCTTCTTACCTGAATGATTTTAAGAACAATCGGGCCTTTCAAAATTCTAGAGTGGTGTTACCCCTTAAGGCCCTATATTTAGTTTTTAATTTGTGTCGACTTTCTTTAAACCACCCTGTATAAAGAACAAAATCAAAATTTTGAAATTTCTAGATCCGTCACTCCCTGAGTATATTCTGCTAAGAACAAATAAATAATTATGAATCGAAATATACGATCTATCACCTAAATGGAGTTTATTAATTGAAGTACATATATTGAATGCCAAACGGATGCAGCTGTTGCTTTAGTTGTAAGGCCTGCTTGAAAACAACTACATAGGAAAAACAAAAACTAGGATGCATCTGTGCTTATAACTCACCGGAGAGAAATCACGCCAATTCAATCGAGCATACTTCGCAGAACATGTCGGCCACCCGTACTCGACCGACTGAATTTTTGCACGGATTTTCATTTGAATTTAAAGTTATCGCAACGTGGAGATTTCTGCCTAAGCGAATTAAGGGGCAGATGTAGGCGATAAAATATCGATGCGCTCCAGTACCGCCGCGCCGCACGCCGGCAGTAAACATGCAGTACATTTCCCGATGGCTGTTCGGCAGAGGCGCCACATAAAACTTACCACCAGGCTTGAGCCTCTCCTGCACTTCTTGTGGCGCTATTAAAGGTTCTATCATAAATTTCTCTGACATAAACTGAGGACTGTGCATATTTTACAACGTTCAGGGACGCCGAGACTACAACTGTGTGGCCCTCATTAATTTGCATGTGTGCTCAAAAAGGAGGAGACAGGGATGTTTTTACGAGGCATTCCGAAGCAGCGCTTTAGTTGCGCCCCGGCTCGCCGGTTATAATTTTAAAATTCAGAAATTGGTTCTATGTGGTGCTCATGGGCCGGAGCCACATAGTCGACCATACTTGTTGACTGTGCGGGAATAAATTAGGAGGAGCATAAACACGAGCTTGTCCTGCAGAGTGTTCTCTGGTTGCGGCGGAAGTTTAGTGCAAAACCCCACTTATCCTTATAAACAGCAGTTTAGGGAAGCTAATGCACCGCCAGGGCTTTCACCTTTTGAATTACTGCCTCCTCACTTTGCCCGGTTTGTTTTTTTTGCGCCACACTCTGCTAAGCATTTTTCAGAGTATTCCTAGAGTATTTTCAGTCTAAGCCAATTTTCGCACATGAAAGGATTACAGTGATGGAAGCAGCAGCAAATTCCGCGGATAAATTTATCGGTGGCATCGTGCGATGCAAAATATTAACTTTGGAGTTAGTTTGGCAGTACGGTTATTTTTTTTTCTTTTTTAATTTTCAATAAAACAGTAAAAATGTTTAAGGACTGGCATGGAGCAATATAACTGCCAGGAATGGTCGTGAGGATGTTTTCAGGTAGGGAAGTTAGGCAAAGTTTCCAACTCATCGTTTTTTATTTTTTTGCATTAATCCAGAATCATTTCTGTACTTTCTTAAAGAAATTTTTAATAAAAATAAAAAATAGGTAATTACATGAATTTTAAAGCAAATCCGTCTAAATCAGGGCTCGAAAATAACCGGTATTTCCTAATTTTCAAACGAAAAAGTCACCTACAAAATGGCGACTGCGATAAAAAATAGTTTAATGGTATGTGAATTTTTGAAATCACTCGACTGGTCGCATGATCACGAAAAAATTGACTTTTTGTATAAAAGTCATGAAAAAACGGTAATTTTTACCTTTTACTTTTCAGTCAAATAATAAAAGTCAACAAATGACTTGTATTTTTCATACCAAAAATAAAAGTCATTTTTATAGTTTTATTTTTCAGTGAACCAATAAAATTATTTTTGAAGTGAAAACTTCTTTAGGCGCGTTTAGCACTTTTTGTGGGCACTGAATTAAACTGAGCCGTGACGCTTGGCTGTGTAACGCTCATTCGGGTGAAGTCGGCTCTAGTCGATGAATTATTTAGAAACTTATCAATGCATTTGTCGAAAAAAGTAAAAAATTCCGTGTGTATATTCGACGTAAGATGTGATGAAACTTCACTCTATAGTAGAATCAGCTAGTATTTGGCGTCCCTCATTGCCTCTCGAGATTTCAATGTTGATTTCTCAAAAGACAAATCCAAACCTCTAGTGGACTTATTGAAATCAACATTAAATCTGAATATGTCAAATGATCCTAATGAAAGTACGACGAAATATGGAACAACAATTGACGGAATTTTTTTTAGATATTTAGAAAATAGATTTCATTCGAAAATATTCATTTCATATTTTAGTTACCATAAACCTATAGTTTCATTTTTAGAGTATGATGATGCAGATGAAGGCCACTCAGGACAAAAATCACTAGAGTAATTTATACACTATTATAATTAAGGACATTATAAATGTTATTACTTTGTCAATATACAACGCAAAAAAAATTGTATTTGGTATTATTAATTTCACCTTGTTGAAGTTTGCACTTCTGTCGTGTGGTCTTAAGCACACACAATGTTTTTTTTTTCCTTTTGTATTTGTTCAGTCATTTCTTAAAGAAATCGTCATTTTGGGGTATTAAAGACAAAGATACAGTAAATAAAATGCAGTAAGTAATTATTTAAATAGATAGCTGAAAATATATAAAAAGTGAACAACACTATCAAACAATGAAATTTTACATTAAAAGGCTTTTCGTCAATTAAATGTTTTTATTTAATTTTACAAATAGTAACTTTTTAATGCTTTCTTCTGCTAAATTTATTCTCAAGTCAGTGAGCATTAGTTTAAATGCAGAAAAAGCCCTTTCCACACTTACTTGTGTGGCTGGAACAGCATGCAACAACATTGGGGCTTTATATAAGAAGGGATAAACATATTTCTTTTCTTCCCAATATTCGATAATATTTGCATCTATGTCGACGCGTTTTTCTACATAAGCATCTATTTCACCGTATGCTTTCAGAAGATTCACATTTTTATTGATAATTGTATTTTAATGATATAATATGCGAATAACAATAAATTTTTTGTCCTACCTTTCTCTACCTGCGAACAGTAGATTGCAACACTGTCATAATCATCTATTTTATTAATGGACGTATTTTCCACTTCACACATTGCTGACAATGTATATATATGTATATAGTCTCCTCTACAGTCTACACACAGCTACTGTACAAAATCAAATAAACTTCCAGACCTCAGTGGACCCTTACGGGGGTTTTAAGACTATGTTATGTTTGGAGTATTATCGAAAATCATTTTCTGATTTTAATTTTAAGAGCAAAACTTATTTCTGACAATCGAAAATAAAAATCATTTTATGATTAACTTTACTGTATCTCTGCTTCCAATTTGCCAAAATGAAAAATTCTTTAACTAATGACTTTTATTATTTGACTGAAAAATAAAAGTCAAAAGTTACCGGTTATTAATCACTTTAATTATAAACGCCGAAACGGTTATAAATTGAATTTTGTGCATTTTTGAGAATTTTCAATGTCAAGCATTTTCCTTTCTCACCCTGTTGAAATTATGCGTTTGTAGACAAAATAAATAAATTAAACAAATAAATAAATACTACGAATATCATTTTAGGAAATATAAAACTCTCAAAGTGTGACACCTTTTCGTGACGCACTTTACGTCCCCATAATAGCCGTGAAAGACGTAGTTCTATGTAAAAAAATATTAAACAAAATTAAAGAAATCTTCTTTTCACAATTCCTAATGTGACCTTGAATACTTTTCCTATAACCAACAGGCCTTCAGAAAGTTATAGGTGTTAACTACAAAATACCTGAAGTATCAGAAAGACAGTCATTTATAGATTTGTAGGTTATATATACATATATATATACATATTCACATAGATCAAAACAAGGAACCTTGGATGCTAGGAATCTGAAAAGGTTGTATGTACTTCCTCAACAAAATCGCTTTTAGAACGAGCGTAGTAAATCGTGCAATTAGATCCGCTACGAAGGAAGGAACTAATGAGTGTCAAAGCGGCGTGGTATTGATTTCAACTTGGTTTCTGATCAAACAAGGATAGGTCTTAGGTATTTGTTCAAGTAAAAGCAGTAAACCTCGCCGCCGTTCGATAGACGGAAATTATTCCCTGGAACTTTGGAAAGTTTACATTTTACTTCGTTCCTAACTCACCCGAGAATCCAATTGCCCTGCAGGGGAGCAATGAAAACAAAATTCCTGAGGTTTGGAGACCCACTATATATATGTATGTATCTCTGTGCCCTAAGACAAGCAATTCCTCTGAAAACTGAAAAGTGACAAGCCCTAGACACTATTTCCCTTATTACGGCCCGAATGAAATAGTTTCCGGGGGAGTCGGTGCAAGCGAAAGACGAAAGCCCGGCGAGGTGTGTACTCGTATATCACCAACACCGCAGGAAAGTTGAGTACTGTGCTAACAGGTGAGGATTACGTTTCAATTTGGAAGTTCTCTCAATATCCGGGCTGTAACATAATCTGGATCTATGCCAACATCCACAAAGAAGACAAGTGGCAATGTTCTGGGAATGATGACGTTCGCAGGCGAAAGACTGCTCGAACTATGTATGTGCAAAAAAAAAAAAATAGAAAAAAACGAACACCACTGGGGAAAAAGATCGAGAGATTCTTAAGGAACTGTGACAGCAAAAGAAAAACAACGGTTTGTTCCTCCGTCTGGGCAGGAAGAAATTTATTCCGTCTCATTTATTTTTTTAGGACGAACTAGGGAACTAAGTAAACTGGGAGGAACGCATGCACTTAATGCATTGGAAACGCTAGAAGTGGGCGAGCGCTGTCCTACTTAAATGGCATATGACATTAGCAGAGAGCCCTTTCGTGCCAACTTTTAAATTTCTCGCAATTCCTTTTCTGAGTCTGAGCTTTAATTCACTCGAGCCGGAAACGGAAGAATTTGGACGGAAGGAAGAAATGGGAGCAGTTTTCAGTAGGAAACTTTATTTCCCTCTTCCAGCTCGCGCGGATGGTTCCATTTGGGCAGGACGGAAGAGGGTTAGTAATTAAGCGGACGTTTGGCTTTTCAAATAAAACTTGTTGTCCATATGCAGCGGGCTGGAGGAATTTTAACTGTGGATCCATAGACAGTGGCATAGAAGAGGGAGGCTTGGCTGCGAATGCTACACTGCCCGACCCCTTTTTATTTGAACTTCAGATTAAAACAAATCTAAATTTAAACTTTCGTCTCAGTGATTTTTAATTACGTCACACGTTACAGTAGTTGTCCCCCTTCAATTAGAGTAAATAGTTTACGTTATTTAAAGTTTTTCATTTAGAGCACATTTTTACATAATAAGCAGGCTAGGCGTCGCTGATTTAAAAAATTTGCCCATTTTTACCAATTCAAGATGTCGTCTCCAATATGGTGGACTCAAGATTTCTTAAGCTTTTCATAATTGTTGGCACATGCGCGTTTTATGGGGCTTGCTTATTTCAAATATTTTGCCCAATTCTGCAAATCAAAATGATAGTCCCAATAGTTTTATATAGCCATACTACTTCTTGATGTCTTACTAAGATGATGCTTCGATTTGTATTGAAGCTAATATTCACACACATGCGGAATGCGAAAGCCGTGGATTTACTTACAGTCATTCCGTCCAATTTCTCGTCCAATACCTAGTCGCGATAAGCAACAAATCAAGTTAGATTTGTCTTATTTATTTCTTCAACCATAAGCTGACTATAAAATTTGAAGACAGTGTGAAAATCCAAAATATTTGTGGCCATAATCACAAAATTAACAACTAGAGACCTTTTCACAAAAATTTGGGATCTGAATCAACTGATCTGATTTCTTTTTCTTCACTTTTTGATATAACACTTCCAGGAACCAGTCGACGATAAAACACTACTAAACCAGCAGCTGCCAAGTTATTATTCACAAAGTACAGATCTCAAGAAATTCAAAATATTGTTTAAATGTTGAAAAACAAAATTAAAAAAACGTGAACTAAAAAGTAAAAAATAAATTTAACTGATGAATGGAATAGAGGAGGAAGAAAATGATTTTAATAAAATATCTCATCAGTTCCTTTAGTTTCTGCCTCTCTGCGATGAACTGATAATTTTCTAATTTAGTTTATTTCCAAAATCTTTTGTCGGGCCTCCTTTTTTCATTAGAAGGTTTCGGAGATAAATCTTCCCGAAATCGATTGTGTACTCAAGGAGGAATGCCAGCCGAGAATAAAAGGGCAATAAATTTCCCTTCCGGAGGTTGTAAGTGACAACGGGCCAAAAGACACTCGAAGCTTTTCTATTGTTGAAATCCAAACGGAATTCTGTGAAAAGGAGCTTGTGGTAGGCCTGATGTTCGAATAATTGATTTCAGCCCATATTCCACGCGCGGGGGGATTTGTGGCGCTATTTGTTTGGCTTTCCGAGGGCACATACACATATGTACGAGTATAAAAATCAAATACGGTGAAACGAAAATGTTTATCGATTCAAACGGCAATCAGCTGGCGTAATCTCCAAACTCCAATTACAAAGGAAATTGATCGCTTCCTGCGGCACTTTTGGGTAAGCGGTCGACTTTACATATCCCTCAATCAAAGTCAGCTTTCATATTAAAAATTCGCTGTGCTTGACCTCAATTCCTCATGCCCATTGAGAGGAGCTCTACTTCGTTTCGGAAACTCATCCTTAGTTTGACAAATTGCCTGTTCTGTCTGACGGCGAGAGTAACTTAAGGCGGACTTCCCGTCCCGAGCTCCTTTTGGGGGAATAATGTCACGTAGCCCGAGGAGGGATGCCCCTCTGTCCATGAGCCATATTTCATGTTTCGTGTGTGTCTCATAAGCGCTTTTATTGAACCGATTAATCTTAAACTTAAACGCCCACCTCAGCCGACTTTTCCCAATTTCGCATCTTCCCCTTCCGATTGACGTGCTTCCACCACCGTAGACATGGCCGGGAAAGAAAAGAAAATCATAATGGACTTTATTGACGGTTGGAGTGCCAAAGTTCGAGGAATGTTGTCTACCCGAAGGAGCCACGGCGCGAAATCAATAATTGCCCGGGGGTTAGATGAACTTTCCTTAAAATGATGTCAAGTCCATCCGCTAGCACCTCCGTCGAGGTCTGGGGAGTGGGGCAAATTAAGCATTTTATCACGGCCGGGCGCTCAGTTAACTGACGCCCCTTCTGATAACATTAATAATTCCTCCTGCTGGAACGTAGATTACAGCGGCGGATTGTGTGCCCAGGTGAACTTTTTGATAAATTCATTATTTCGGGCAAATGAAGGATGTTGTGCTCTCGCCAGGCATTTATTTAATTAAATCGCCTCCTGTATCTGTCCGTGCGCACAATAACGCCCTGATTTCAATAATTTCGTTAATAAAGCTGCCATTATGTGACAGGCTATTTCCAGGTGGGCGAGATGCCGTGGATAGTGCGTATTTCACGTTTAAGGCGGACACCTATGTGTGAATGGCATGACACGTATGTAGGTACTTATCGTCTGTGACGAGATGGAGTCATGGAAAGCATTTGGCATTTTGCGTATGGAGCGTGTTACTTTGAGGTCAGGTGCAAGCACATATGTAGTTTTTATGCCGCCCCTTATCATGTCAAAAGATTGTATTTTGTTATCTCAAGTCGTTTCATTTTTCGTGTGTCTACATTTTTACGCACGAGCTGAGAAATACCCAAACAGCTGATATGCATGTACATGTTGGTTTAGGAATACTTGATGTATTTATACAGGCTGTTTCATCTATCGGGGACCAAAATGAATGGGGTGACAGATCTCACCTAGGCAAACACAAAATTCGCAAAAGGTTTTCTACGTATTCGTATATCTTTTCACTATCTGGACATATTTTAGCTTTTTGGAAATATAATAAGATGGTCTGGTCTATGTAGTAAAAGAAACACCGGTCAAATGCGTGTCGCATCAACTTAGGGTGCTGTAGCATGCACAGCACGCGTTGCGAAGCGAGAAAAAAATAATAAAACGATAGAAATTTGCAAGCAAGCTAGTTAAATTGAAGAAAAATATAAAAACGATAGTAATGTGCGCGTTTTTGGCTCTAATCATTTTGCTGGCCTAGCAGGAAGTAACCCAGGCCGAAAAATTTGCGCAGAAACCTACCTCTCCATTGAAGCTATTCGGTATAAAGAAATCAATTTGACGTTAAGTTTTATGATCCATAAAGGACCTATTAAAGTACAACAATTTATGTACCGCTACAATCGTTGATTGACATTTTATTAGAAGCACAAGAAGCACATAGAGTACCGTCACCCACATCTAAAATAGAATCTACCGAAAACCCCAGTTATGTCACATTAAACGTAAATACATAATTGAAATTGAAAGGGCTGACAGAGACGGTAGAAGCTTCTCACCAGCATTAAGGCATTAAAACTAATTCATCGGAAATCTGCCCCAGTTTATGTGGTTTTCATTCAACTTTGAATTATGTCGAATAATTGAAAAATATTACCCAAAACCTTTGTAGATCCGAGCCCAAATAAGCTCACAAATACCCCAAACATCTGGTTGCGCTCCCACAAATCTCGGAATAAGCAAATCGACAACTTAATTACAACCTGTTTGATATTACCGTCTCCCCTCCACAATTACATTGATTTGATTGGAACGATTTTGAGTAACAGGACAGGACAGGACAGTTGTAATTTACATTTGTACTCTATAAAGGGTATACGTGGCTTTGATGGTTTTCCCTCATTGATAGTAAAGTGGCCGAAACAAAATTATGTCAATGTAATTTATAGAGCTCAAAACGATTCAAAGTAATGAAGGGTGCCTCAACAAGAATTAAATTTAGAATCGCGCGCGATTTTCGTTTGTCAAATGTTGGGGCAGTATGTTTGGTAGTATCACGGCACCCACTAAGGACACGAGTATCAATTAGCAACCGAAACCGAGTAATGTTCATTCTGTGGTTTCGTTGTAATGTATGTACATATAGGGTTTCCCAATAAGAACGTCCGAACTTTAAATTTGAATAAAACACACAATTTTTGAGTACAAATGGTTCTGATTCCTTTATTTGAAAGATAGTTTTATGCGATTTATGATTTGATTAAAATATCGGCCAAATGGCCACCGTGGCTCCTCTTGCACACGTTCATCCGATTCACGCCAAATGGCTTCCAATACCTCAAGAGTTGTAGGATGCTTGCTGAAAACCGTCGACTTAATGTGGCCCCAAAGGAAATAATCCAAAGGCGTTAGATCACACGATCTAGGCAGCCAAGCGATGGGACCATTTCTGGAAATTAACGACTCACCGAACTTACCGCGCAATAAGTCTATGCTAAGTCGGGAAGTGTGAGGCGGTGCACCGTCTTGTTGGAAATAAAGGTCTTCCGCATCAATTCCATCAAATTCCGTGAAAAAACACGGCGGCAATATTTGGTTCACTTCGGGCATTTCTTTGTCTTACAGGCACCTTTGTATCGTGAAGTGAATATACTTCCAAACTTTGTTATTATGTGTCTTATAGCGCGCTCAGAGGGAGAATTATGACGACTGTTTTTTGCACGAAGCGCTCTTACAGTACTGAAAAAAAAATGCTAATTTGCGTAATAACTTTGGACAATTTCCAAGCGAAGCATATGATGATAAAATCGCAAACCTTATTGAACATAACTGCACAGATCTGTTAAAAAACCATAAACAAATATGGCTGCCACAAGCTATCAAAATCAGGTCATCCCTATTGGGAAACCTTTTTTGTATTTTTCGATTCTTATACTTTTTTACTTTCGGCTTGCATTTTCGATATTCCGCATTGTAAAGATTTTTTTTAAGTCTTTGAATAACATTTAAAAAACATAGTCTACTAGTTGCAAATAAAATATTTTTGCAGAATTGTAACTGTAACTTTGATCCTGTAAAAACAAAAGAACAGCGAAAAAAAAAACCTCAGCCTTAAACAAAATAAAGAAAAAGACACAAAAAAGGGATAAACCCTGTAAAAAGTAAGACGACGAAAAAGAAGGGATAAAAACTATCCAATAACCAAGTTTCTTTTAAATCCGTCCAGTAGTTTCCGCGTAATGCGAGCACAGACAAACAGACAGACAAAAGTTGTGACCATTGCGGTTTCGGTCTCCATATCACAAGGAAAATAATCGTATAATACCATTCCTGAAAAGAGTAGGGACTAGATCCTCCACAAAAAGAAGGGACCAGATCCTCTGAGAAAGAGAAATATTTGTTGAATACCACAAACCCCATTCCTCGCTTGTAAAAACATTTCCCGTGTTACAGGATTAATTACCTCTCGAAACTGAGGTCATTCAAAATGCAAGTAAACCCCTGAGGGTCGCGTTCTAATTACCAACTCCCTCCTGGGTACCCGCGTAGGCCAAGGATTACTTCGTGGAACAACACAAATAAGCGGATGCTGTCATAAGTATTGCAAATTTGTGGAGCAGCGCCCTTTGGAGACTAACGTGGTGCGCCGCACTGCAAACAAACATTTAGCCCGCAGGTATCTTGGCTTTTCACTCTGCTCCCGTAAATTCTCAAAATTTAATAACTCCAACTCCGACCGAGCACCTGCCGTCGTCGCCAAGCATTTACTTGCTTTTGAATGCAACGCAATTTCCATTTGAGGTTATGCCGCCCGCTGCGATGTGTGCAGCCGCTTTTACCTTATGGAGCTCCCACGTTGCACATCCAGGCGAGCTGAAGATTCCCAGGGCCCGGCTGGATGAGCTTGACAGGGTATGTTTAGGTGTATCGCCTTGACGTTATAATTACTGGATAATAAAGGCTACCGGACGGCCAATGTGGCTGTCAATCACGCTCCGAAGTAAGGGAAACATTGGCTGAGGCAATATTTGTGCAAAACAGGGCAACTGGGGAGCAAACATCCAGTCGTTCGGGCCGTTTGGGGCATACTTCCAGCCCCCAGGTGCACGGACATTTTCCACAGAGAGCAAACAGGCATTGTATTTTGTTTAAGGTCTCTTTAAATTTGCATTGCCCCAATGAAGTTGTTCTACTTGAAATTTTTATTGATTTGCATAAACGTTGGGGCTGCCGGCTGACACAACATGGAAGCCATGCCAATGCCATCCTCGAATCAATTTTGCATTATAATAACATGAGGGCCCTATTTGCCGGTGGCCATACATCAAACACCTGACCAAAATGAAATAGTGCCCTACCGGGCTCGGACAAATGTAAACAAACACTCCCCCGCCCCCTCCAAAGTGTTACATTAATCGACATGCAGACCTGTGCACACTAATTCTCCTATCGGTCGCTGGGCAAAGTGGGTTCCGGGGGCCGGTCCCTGTCTGAGGCAATTTGATACTTATAATTTACGAAATTTAATAATGGCGCTCAACAAGGGACCACTCTGCCTGGCACCATAAATCAATTGAATGCGACTCGTGCGGCTTCGGAGGATATTGTCGAGACTCGGGCTGTGCGCAAATTAACACAGGTGGGCTGGGTAGTGGGTACCCCGCCCAGGCGAACTTAATTTTCGAGTACAGAAACTGGGTAATCCTACTTTTAGTCGCTTTCCCGTCGCTGAAATTTTTTAGAATTACGTAAATACCCTCAACCGCCTTAAGTAACGCCCGAGCTTGTTTAGGCAACTCCTCCTGTTAATTACGAAGTTGAACAAATCCTCGAAAAAGTACAAAAGTACGAAGGGAAAAAATATGACACTCTCCAGCAGCAGGAGCGTCCTTAAAACGCACCCAAGTTTGAAGGTTCGCTGTAAAATTATGACGATGTCATTCATGTCTATTCCTTGAGCCCCTTATGCAGCAAGGAGCAGCTGTGCGCAACGTAAATCGCACCCAGTGCGCTCTCCACGAAGGTGAGTCGGATTACCCGCGCCCGACGCCCGACGCCCGGGGGCGGATACCCACCAAGGAACGTTACATATTAATGAGGAATTTATTTTAATTTCACACTTCTCGGGAAGTAGGTCAAATGGTTTTAGGGATTCGCACTTAAGCATTTCGTGTTTCTCCTTCTGTTTCTGATTCCGAAAAAGGATTCTCTGCTAACACTGAAAAGGATCCTGAGAGGGAAGATGACTACTTACAGCTTAACTGCATTTTGGTGCGTTTTTGAAAAGGGATTAGGACTCTGGTGGGAGACTAATTGGTTCAGCGCTTTTCTTTTTAATTGCAATTCTGTCGAAGAAAGTGCAGGAAGCTGTCGAGAGATGTAGTGAAGGTAAATTGAAACGACACGACTGGATCAAGGGCTTTTAAGATGGCGCAAATTACGAGTAACATAGACAGAGCAACTCTGCAAGGTTACTCCTCTGCTTTTTGTTTGTGCGTTTCTTTTAAAAGGCATTCACCTATGAAAGCTACTTTAATCCATATCCTTTTCATGCTTTTTTCAATAGGTACGAGCTCTAATAATTTCCACAAGTGTGTGCTTTTTTGTCTTTTTGTCTCTGGCGGCTAAACAACCCTTCGTGAAAAAATCGAGGACAGCATTTTGGCTTAACTAAGATTGCACAATTCAACAAGGATTTCAATGCGGACTTTCAGAGGATTTTTACCACAGATTTAAACTAGACACCAGACACAGTACCTTGATAATCATATTTAACAACGACGGCGGATTTATCGGAATCCAAAATTCTTTTATACGTTGACGATGGAAAGATATATCCCTCAATTGGTTGTCATAACAATTGCCTTTGAGTATATAGAATTGATCGATTTAAATAACTTTTTTACCTGGTGTTACGTCATCATAATCGACATTGGAGCTGGAGAGGAATAACAAAGAATAAACATCATCATCGATATCTCAGGATACTTATCTGATGCCAGATGTGATGATTCATCTTCTTATAAAACTAATTATAAACCTACATACAGAGTGGGCCATAATGTATGACCCTATCGGAAAGTACCATAATACCGAAGCGCTCTCCAGTGGTATACTTACTCGTCCGACGGAAGCTCGGGCTTCCAAGTACTAATTATAAAGATTAATAAACTTTGATTTTCTCCTACCAATTCAAAACTCAAAAACTTTTAATAAATTAATATATAGGGTTTCCCAATAAGAACGTCCGAACTTTTAATTTGAATAAAACACACAACTTTCGAGAAAAAATGGTTCTGATTGCTTTATTTGAAAGATAATTATCGGCCAAATGGCCACCACGGCTCCTCTTGTATGGCTTCCAATGCCTCAAGAGTTGTAGGATGGTTGCTGTAAACCTTCGACTTAGTGTTGCCCTAAAGGAAATAATCCAAAGGCGTTAGATCCCACGATCTAGGCGGCCAAGCGGGATGGTCCCCATTTCTGGAAATTAAGGACTCACCGAACATACCGCGCAATAAGTCCATGATAAGTCGGGAAGTATGAGGCGGTGCACCGTCTTGTTGGAAATATAGGTCGTCCGCATCAATTTCATCAAATTCCGCGAAAAAAAATCGGTCAACATCGTGTTATAGCGGTTGCTATTAATGGTAACAGTATTTCCTGCCTCATTTCGAAAGAAATAAGGTCCGATGGTTCCACCATACCATAATCCACACCAAACGGTCAATTTTTGAGGATGTAATGGTGATTCGTGAACCATTCGTGGATTTGACTCACTCCAATAGCGGCAATTTTGCTTGTTGACGAATATATTAAGCCAGAAATGAGCCTCATCTGAAAATCGCCGTCGGCTTCCAACATTTCCAGTGAACAATCAGCGAACTGACGAGGAATGTGATGGTCGGTTGGCTTCATTTCTATATATATATATATCTATAAGGATGCAGACCCAAATCCAATCGCAAAATTCGCCAGGTTGTCATCGTGGAGAGCCCCAACTCTTTAGAACGGCGCGGAACAGACGCATTTGAGTTTTCACGAACACTGGCTTGAACGGCGGCAATATTTTGTTCACTTCGGGTATTTCGTTGTCTTACAGGCACCTTTGTATCGTGAAGAGTGAACTTCAGCGTACTCAGAAAGAGCATTATGACGACCGTTTTTTGCAAGAAGCGCTCTTAAGGCCGCTTCACACGATGCAAGTTTCCTTGTTGGATTACTTGCTGGGACTTTTACCGGCAACTGAGCTGGCTGTGGAGACGGGAAATGACGTCACTGCGGGCTCTGTTGCTTGAAAGCATGCTGGATTCTACGGATAGAACCTGTGCTACTTTGTTTGTTTGATTCTCTGCTGGATTTGAGTCAGAACCAGCAAGTAATCCAGCAAGGAAACTTGCATCGTGTGAAGCGGCCTTTACAGTACCGACAAGAGATTGCGAATTTGCGTAATAATTTTGGACAATTTGCAAGCGTTGGATCAACTGAAACGTGTCATGAAATCGCAAACATTACTGAACGTATCTGCACAGCCGTGTCAAAAAACCATAAACAAATATGGCCGCCACGAGCTATCAGAACCATGTCATCCCTATAGGGAAACCCTTTATATTTAATTTACACGACTATGTATGTTAAAAACAGTAATTCTCCACAGGTGCGCGACTTGTCCCTACTTACATATAATTTTTTTCTCTTATTTAATCATTTTAATTGTACATAATAAGCACCGTCTCGACGTGCGTTTGTATGTACACTTAAAGCGGTTTTATTTTCACTTTTTATTCAATGAGTTATTTTTATTACCCTGTTACATTGACTCTTTGCTCACCTGCTCCTCCTGATGCTATTCATTTCAATAATTGGAATACTTTATAAAAGTTGTCTGAAAAATTCTATAGCTTTTACCATATTCACATTGCCTAAAGCAGTATGCACACTTGTCACTGGGAATTTATTTTATTCATATCATTTTGAGTGTCTGCTAGAAGGATAAACTTTTTGTCCAATTATGTAGACAACATGCGATGCCGTAAGGAAATACAATGTAAAATAAAACAGAGTACACATAGAGAAATCCCTCATCCATAACAAGGACTCATGGACACAATAAAACCGAAGTCCCTTGGCAAAACTGGCTTAAAGTACCTCGCAACGGATATCCCCTTTCTGGCAGTGTGCATAGTGCACATGCAATGGCTCTTCGTCGCAATCGATTGGATATTTTAAATTATGTGAATTCAAAGAGACAACATTTAGCATGGCAGCTACCCGGCGTAAACTGTCAATACTGCCATTTTTCTCACTATTACCCTGTCAGACCACAATGGGAACGAATGTTCGCTCCTCTGCTGTTGTGGCACCCCCTCTGTAAAGGTCATCCACAATCCCGACTCTGTAGGGATGGATGCAAAAAAAGAAAAAGAAAAAAAAAACCTGCAGTGTCAAGTGGATTCCGGGGCTCATACGAACGTCAATTATTCTTCCACTCTTCACCGCTCCATGCGCTGAGTGTGAATGGTTATTTGTATCCATTTGAAGGCGCTCTCCACTAAATCACTCCTCTAGCCTCCTAGCTAAACGCTGCACTCTGGAGGGAATTAAAAAATTGTTAGGGTGGAGCGGTTGTTGGAGAAGTTACAGTACGTAACTTACTGTTGGCATTTTTCCGTAGAACGTTCTGATCCCGTTGGGTGCACGATTCCTGAGCTTCATGTCGAGCCACTGCGTAGCTAATAATTTGCGGTTTTAATGTTTGAAGGGAACCCTCCCTCAAAGAACGCTAGTCTTGCATTAAAGCGCCCTTTTAATAATTCTGCATTAAAGTAAATACCTCGCCGCCCCACCCCCGCCGCCACAATCAATACATCCCCAATAGATCTATTGAAAGCGACCTTCCCCGTATAAAATATGTGGGAGCCTGCGGTGTTTTACATGAAAAGGCTGTTTGGTGCCCGGAGATGACCAAACATACCGTCTGCGACTATTCATACGTCCTCAGCGCAAAAAGCAGTCAATCTTTGAATAAATTCATGAAGGAGGACGACTCCATGCCAAGCTATTGTTGGCTTAACGTATGGACGGTAGTCGAAATCTTCCTTCCGAGAGCCCTTGGGAGGAGAGCTTGATGTAATCAGAAATTTCAAGCTATTTTTGTCTAGAGCCTCTGAATAGCGACGCTTTCGATGGGGTGAAATTCTCGATTCGTGCGAAAAGATTTCGATTTCCTGATTTTTGGGTAGAGGATGAATGTGAAGAGTTTGTGTGGGGAGCAAATAGTAACCTTCTTTTTGCTGCTCGTTTGCTATTTCGTTCTTTAGGTATTCCAGGGTGTGATTAATAATAGTTAAAGAGCAAAATGATAAGGATTTAGATATACCACAACCGAGGCACGTACGTACCCAGAATTGTATTTTTTTTCGGGGAGCGTCCGAAAGCCTCTATTCCTGGATATCTTTTCATGGGTATATGATTATATGTTAGATCTATAGATACATTTTATATATAAATATAAATAAGAACCTCACAGAGTAAGACAATGTTCTTTTAAAAAACTACATGCACACATACGCCTGGGTTAAACTTTAGTTAATTTAAAGATATTTCCTATACGATACTCATCACTTTGTTTCGAAATAGATGTTTATTATCAGATAAAAATCCATTTAAAATACAGTTTTTAGCACCCAATGTTAGTCCAAAAGCTGACTATTGGGCACCAGAACGAAATGTATTTTAATTGTTAGAACAGCAAAAAAGAAAATCCTTGTGTGCTAGTTTAGCTTCCGTAAAACAGACTTCTCTAAGCTTAACTTCCCCCTTAGTAACTCTACCGTTCTCTCAAACTTTAGTGACTCCCAACTGCCTATAAACAACCCAACTCGCTCTTTTCTACACTGAAATATTTAGTTGCCTGTCCCATTGTGTACCCTTGAAACCTATAAAGAACTGACTCGGACTACTCTTCATACCTCGTTATCTCTTCCCTTTTTCCGATCGTTGCGAATCCCTCTACAATGATTACCTCATTAGCATGTAGTCTAAACTAATCTCCGAGCCCAAAAAATTCTACAATTTTATTAACATAAAAGGAAAATCAAATGTTTACCCTCGGTCCTCAAACTCGGTGACTCGACCTCTTTTAACCCTTCTGTCATCGCTAACCATTTTGCAGATTTCTTCAGTCAATCCTTTAGCTACCACGACTCCGTCCCCGATCTTACTTACTTTTCCTTTATGAGAAACTGCCCACAAACCTCCTCCTTGTTCCATCCACCATCCACTAATCAATCTTTTCTTACTTTCCCTATCCGAGGGCACATTTCCCAACTTTTGGAAAGATTCCTATATCACCCCAATCCACGAAAAAGTCTACAATGGCGACATATCAAACTATCGACCAATAGCTAAACTATCCGGCATCCCTAAATTCTTCGAAAGCCTCATCTATGACTCCATGTCCTTCCACTGTAAGTCCATTTTGTCTTCATCTCAACATGGATACCTCAAAGGTAGGTCCCCAACTACCAACGTGACAAGCTTTGTGTCTCGCAACTTACAAGCAATGGAAAATGGTGTAGAAATTGATGTCGTTGCCCCCGTTTTTAGCAAAGCTTTCGACAAAATCTCCCACCAAATCATTGATCTCATATTAAACTATTTTGGCTTCCCAACCCGCCTCATCTCGTGGATTAAATCATATTTTAGTAACCGCCGTTACAGGGTTCGTTTTGATTCCACCATTTCAAACCCATTCATATCCCATTCCGGCGTCCCGCAGGGCAGTCACCTTGGTCCTCTAATTTTCATACTAACCATAAATTATATTGAAAAGGTTATCAATCATTCCGAAATTTTGATTTATGCTGATGACATGAAAATCTTTAAACAACTCACCAACACACTTGACTCTAGCCACTCCTAGAGTATGCCTGCCAGGTCTGGTGCCCCTCACAATCCACCCTCATTAACAGGATCAAAGCAGTTCAGCGTAGATTTCTCCACTTTGCGCTGCATGAACTTCCTTGGACTGATAACTTCAACCTTCCTCCGTATGAAAGCCGGCTAAAACCGATTAACCTCCATCCGCTTGCTTTGCGTCGTGATGTCGCTGATGTTATCTTTATCCACCAAGTCCTAACCGGCTCCATTGACTGTCCCGACTTCCTACACAGTATCTCCCTTAACACTAACCCCCGAAACGTTAGATCATTTCCCACCTTTCGCCTCGATAGTCATCGCGCACTAATTACGGCCACTTCAAGCCCTTCACCGGAATGCTACGGAAAGTTAACAACACAGCATCCTTCGACTTCCATGTTGACAAAGTCTCCCTTAGGCATTCCCTTTACTCCCCCAACCCACTCCTATAATAAGCCTTCTAATTTATAATTAGCTTTCATTCTGATCATTTGTTTTAGTTCTTAGTTTAATGTAGAAATCTGTTGCTTGCATTAAGTGAAATAATAAATAAATATATTAGCAAACCATCGGCGACTTTTATTGCTTGCGCGGACCCGGCGTTTCCTGGGATACTATTAAATTTACATTCCTTAATTTTACAACGCCTCCCCACTGCACTACCGCCTCTCCTATGTGACCCAGCGTTTTCCTATTTGCGTTTTGCACCTGTTTTAGATATTTTCCAAAAGTATTATTAAATTTAGTTTTCTTCATTTTACACCACCTCCTTATTGCACCCCCTCTCCTATATCTCCCAGCGGGGTGGGGGTGGTCTCATATTTGGAAATTTGAATAGCAGATTCGAAATCAGTGATCCCGAAAATTCCCTGGTGCGGAATTTCAGGGAAATCCCTTGAAGTTTAACTTTTTCGGTCGCCATATTGCCCGACATCTTGATTTCCAAAATTTTGAATGCAAGCTTGAGATCTGCGACCCCGAAAACCTCCAATTGCCTTTTTCATAAAGATTCCTTGAAGTTGGAAAATTCGCTTCCTATACAAAATGGAAATTTCGATTTTTTCGATTTCCCGGCTTTTCCTTCGGGGTTTCCCGAATTTTCTTTTTTTTAAACCTCCCCTGTATTATAGCGAACAAAACAAACAAACAAATATCGAAATCGGTCAAGCCGTTTTTGAGTTTTAGCGTGACATACAGACAAACATTCATTTTTATATATATAGAAGATTATGACAACATTGGCAACCCTGGCCCACAGGCTGAGTTCTTAGTTTCTCAGACGAACAGAATTACGGGAACTAATCCAGATACGACAGCGCTTTACTCGACTACCGTGTCCCCAGATTTAAAATAATGGTTCTAGTTCTAAAGCTTGAAACAATAAACTGCAAAATAGATTTTTAGTAGCATCATTGTTTACGAAGGTGGATTGTGTGAGCTGAATACACTGAACTACGAAAACAAACAGTTATTGCATCTTCCACAACTTTACCGTGCAGAAACCGTTCAGGTGGGAATTTCATCACCGAAATCAATTTACATCCCGGGGCTGTGTGTCGGTGTAATTTATTGCTAACTAAATTCGAATCAAGCGTTTATGTTTGCAGGTGTCCAGAACTAAACAAGCGAACTGATTGTGTCAGGGTCCGAGCATGAATGCACTGTAAAGCCCAGCAAACACTGCAAGGTATTTGCTGGTGGTTTCAGGCGGGCTGAAGAGGGGCTTTTCTGTCTTTTACCCAACAAGTACCATTTGATTAAGTTCAAAAGGTTTATCCCCCAGGTTTATTGCCAGCCCTATGCTTCCCCACGGGGGTTCAAATTAGTTTAATTACTGGAGAAGTGAGAGGCGACCTCAAATGCCCGGGCGAACTCAGCGAGTGCATCCAAGGATGTGACACATTTTAGCGGAGCACCCATGCACCAGGGCGCACCCTGCTGGCGGGTCTAGTTTGGGAATACCAGAAAAGCCGTGCACAGCGAAGTGTACAGATGGAATAAATCATATTTCGTATCTGGCGCTGTTGTCTTGGGAAGCGGCAAGTGGCGTGTGCTCTTTTTATAAGGAAAAATGCATGAAATAACCATCTTCCCGATTCCCCATCTTTAAAAAGCTGCCAAGCGTCCCATGGAAGTTTTATTTGATCCTGTTTTTTTCCTGGACGCAAAGAAGTCGCTAGCGACACGTATATGGGGCACCGTGTTTTTATGGTTTCGCTCTTTCCACCATCAAAGTTTTTTTGCACTTGCCTTGCCGTGATATGTTGCTATGCTGGGAACAGTCGGGCAAATATAAAATCTGACGATCCCTTTACTTTATGGGGATTCCGGAGCATTTATTTCCGCTAAACTTGAAGGATGCGCACATTTGCGCTGCCGGAGTTTGTTTTCGTTCTTGTAAATAAAATTGCAATAAACATCTCGTGTCTGACCGACCCCCGCCAACTTATACCATAAGGCTCCACCGTTCGGGTTTTCTTGTTGAAACTGGAAACAAGATGGGGCGGAAATTAATTTGAAATTTTAGGCCATCACCGCTCGGGATTTCCGGAACGAAGAAGTTTTTCTCAACTCGTAAAAGTGCACTTTTGCTGTCTACAAGCCGTGTAAATATTTAAGCGTAGCACCTCTCCAATTACCCTGAAAAGACGGGAGCGCGCCAAAATCCATTTAGCAGAGTTGCACTAGACAATCCTGCCCGAGCACCCTAAGCACGGGCCCGTCTTGCAAAATTAAAGAGCTCCCCAAACTCATCCCGCCACTCATTTAAGGTCGTTCCTCCATTAAAGATACTGATGCCGACGCTGCTGCTTGCGTACGGGTATGGATCATCATTTGCGCATATTAAAGGAATTCGCCGGATTATTAATGGGGCGCCTTTGACACCGCCTAATAGACTGGCGGAAAACGTGCCGCACAAGCCGCTCCTCGGATGCGGATCAATAGATCTCTACTTACGGATTTTGTTTTTCTATCGTTAAACCTATTGCGCGCTAAATGTGAATAACTGATGTGGCGGAGGATATAAATCTCATTTTATATCGGGGCATTATCCTGCCATTAGCCCTAAAGTTCTCGGCAGAAAAAAATATTCAATGTGGCCCAGAAGTTCGGTAAACAGATGGATAAAGTGTGAATGGATAACTGATGGCGGATTCAGCGTCTATGAAGGGTCGACCTCATAACTTATTATTTGTTTTCTTCTTCTTTTTTTCCGGTGGAAAGTTTTTATTTGATGATATTGATAGCTGAATTTGAATAGATCCTATTCGGCATTCACTAATGGCTGAAGTGGTTCCATTTAATTGATTGGCTCCAGTGTCGAACGGAAGTTGTTTTTTTTCCAAATATAGACAATTCAATTTTTATAATTTTTAGTCAAAATAAATACCACTGTTAACATAGGATGTTGCGCTTTCGTTTCCAACATGTAAATGAAAACTTTAAGGAATGCACAATCGTGTTCGGGTAAACAAATTTGCTTTTGGTATTCCGTACACCAAAAAGGCAAAAATTGCACTATTGTACGATCATTGATCACAGTTTATCCATCTGTCTGTCTGTTTGTCAGAATCGAATGGAAAGCATCAAGCTGAAATTTAACATAGTTCTAAAGTTTGTTAAGTTGCATATTCAATTGTCAGAACTCAAAAAATAATTCTTTTGACCAGGGATAGTTGAAATTGGAATTGATCATAGAGATACTTTGGTTCGCGTCACATAAGACCACAAAGACCGCCAAGGATCGTGTTTCTATAAGGCGATATATGCTCGAAAACGCATAGCCCGTAAACGAACCTGACGCAGTCGTTAAAAGCAGTGTGCAAAATTTTGGTGCAGTAACTATCAAGCCTCAGAAAATTACTCTACCAGACCAGACGTTCTTAAATTCTTCCATAACGATTTGGCAGGAAGAGAACGGTCAAGCTCAGAAAATTTAGACCAGCGCCATCCTGTTGAAACTACTTGTGATATGCGTCCTTTCCATCCAATTCCAGTTTTTTATAATGATATCAAAATGTTTTCCGTTATGTTAAAAATCGACTAATGCACCACTCTTGCATATGATGGATCAATCACTATTTTGTTATTATACTTTACACTCCTTAACTCTTAGCGTCGAGTCCAACTTGGTCTTGTCTGATTGTTTTTATATTTCTGTATTTTTCTTCGTATACCTACTCAGAAAAAAAAATTTTAATTTTTAAATGGTTTTATTTAGTTTGCCCTGTTTATTTGTTTGTTTGGGTTAAATTTAGTAGTAGAAATTTAACCCCCTTCCAGTTGACAGATTGATCTGAAATTTGTTACACACCTTTAGTTCTGATGACAATACAATTTAATGTAATCAGTATCATTGTAAATCCAAGATGGCCGCCTCTACAAAATGGCGGATTACATATTTTCTCACAACCCCCTCAATATAGGTATCAAATGAAAGGGCTTTACAAGTAGAACACAGTGCATGGCGGATCATAGAGCTGAGACAGTCTATACTTACATTAAAATTAAAATCTATGCATCTAATCGAAACAAGAACTTCGTCAACTTAGAATCAGGATTCAAGCATAGATCTCCCACCCAAGTTAAGATTTCATAACGTGTCGAGGACTGTGTGGCGTTAGGGTGGCTAAAAATGATACATCGTTAGCGATACACCACCCAAGTTAAGGTAAATGGTTAAAACGTGCCGAGGACTGTTTTGCATTAGGGTGGATAAAATAAGTAAAAAAAAATTTTTAAGTTAAACGGTTTTATTGAAAATAAAGATAATAATGATGTAGATAATGTACTAAAAACTATAAAATAATTCAGTAGATCCTAGGTACGAGTCATCACACCACTCCCTTCATCAATCTAGGGCATTAATCAGACAAAACAATTAAATCGTGGGGCGCGTGAAATTTATATCAACAGTCAACCGCTCATACCATTAAAAATGCTATTGACATATTTACTCAAATTACGCTACGCCCCACGATTTTAGTTTTTAGTACATAATCTACATCATTATTATCTTTATTTTCAATAAAACCGTTTAACTTAAAAAAAATTTTTTCTTATTTTTTTTTTTGATACTCTAAACTTAATTTCAATGTGTCGTACTTCATCAGGTTGTCTATCCTATATAGCCTACGAGTATAGAATCTCTAACCTGTCATCTATAAAAAATTGCAGAAGTCGTGACTTGGGTAGACCAAAATTAGGGAAATGTTAAACGTCGTTGGATACGACAGTTTAGAAATGCAAAAATTTGTTCGTTTGTTCTTCATTTTTATGCTTTTATTGCTGTCCTTCAGCTGTATGTCCAAAATTTGCCAACCGCGCTAACTCCCTTCAAAATCTAATATATGCGAATTTCGTTTGTTCCCAAAACGCCCGGAAGCGGTCCGGTTATGTTTTCGAATTTCACTTGCAAGAAAATGTCAGCCGTCCTGGGAGATATACAGTAACGACTTCCACGATGATTAATTCCTTGTTGTTTTTGTTATGTCGACTTCAAACAAAGCGCCCCGGCCCTATCTCTCCTTCCGCCCCTGCGCGTATGCAATTTACAAACGAAATATGAATTTACTCTTTGCGCGCTTTGCATGATACAAATGTCAAGTCACCAAAAATATGAAATTCATGATGCCTCTCATTTTGACTTCCTTGCTGGATCCGGAGACAAAAAAGGATTTATTCCATCTGACAACAGTAAGAGTGGTATGGAATGAGCTGGGACACATAGGGGGCTAAGGACCTTCGCGCTTTTGCCGTAATGCCTGCTGGCGAGCACTTTTATCGCTACCAACATCTCCAGCTGATGTATTTAAAGGACACAACTTGATGGTGTTTGTCTGGACTTTTGTGACGTTATATGAGCACTCCTCTGGGACATTTGCCTGATTTAGATTCAAAAAAGTTCGTTTTTGCCGGTGCAAAGGGAATCGCTAAGAAGGACGCTTCTGAATACGGTCGCGGGGGTTGATTCCATTTCACGTTATGAATAAATTTGAAAGTGAACATCCTCGACCGGCACAAGGCATAGACCCCACCACTGGCACTGTGTGCGCCACCTGGGCCGGATGAAAAATTCTGGCAAAAGGTTCGCACACCATTCATCATGCTGCGATGGTGCGCTTACTTTTGTCGCAAACCCGCAGCAACCTTGGCGTGGGCGGGACAAGCACTTGCCTCAGATTACCGGAGCACACTGCTGCAGGAGGTACTGGTGCGCCACAAAGGATGCTAATTACTGATAAAGCCGTGCATTCATTTCGCAGCTATTCCACATATGCGTACATCCAGGAAGAGATAATAGCCCCTCTAGCTGCCATGTGTGGATGATTAAAGTAGTTTCCAGCTGGTGTGCAGTTTGCAGATAGAGCAATTGCGATAAAACAATCCGGCTGGCACTTGTGAGGGTAGCGTGAAAGTGCACGCTGTCTTCACCTTTCCCTAGATGAATGGAGAAATGCAAGTGCACCTCTGCCGGCTATTTGATCCGCAAAATGAAGTGATAGTTAACATGTGTAAAAGATTTTTATCGCAAATCTTGGAGAGTGTGGAGGAAACTTAAATATTTATATTGGAAATATTGTCCCATACAAAGCGGTGTTATAAACCACCCTCCCAAGAACCAGTTCATTGATAAAGGAAGAATGCAAAGCAACTATTTAAATCCTTTTCAACTGACTTAGAAAAGAAATCCATAGGGCCAACACCCATATACAATATAAATGTTAGTGAAACCCTGAGGCACGTTGATGCACGAGCAGTCACATTTCTTCTTTGATTCCTCTCACTTGTGGGTTCCGTAGAAATTTTTTCTGCAAACCCAAAACCACTCGAATATTACACCAATCTAATTAATTTAATTATTGTTGACATACCGACTAGGCGCCCCTACGTTTGACTAATCAATCCTGTGGTTTAGCAAGATGCCCTAGTAAAAACTATTTTGATGGAATTTTGATTAATCCTAGCAGTACGTAAGCTCTATGTTGGGCTTTGACTAGTCAATCCTAGATGCGATTGAAATGAGGGAGTCAAAGGCCGATTTGCGTTTGTATACAGGTTTGACGAATTCTTTACAAGTGGCACTCCTGGCGTACAAGCGAGTCGGGATTTTTGCAGATTATGAAAATCATTGATTTGTACGCTGGGCAGACTACGAGTATATGATCACAGTGTAGGCTGTTTATAAAACGCTTTCTTCATTAAAATGCCTATTTCAAACACATCTCTTCTCTTTAAAGTAATAATAATACCCTATACGCAAGGTAAAGCTGAAAGTACCAGGAACAGCCACCAAATCCGCAAGGGACTATAAATTTTCAGTGGTTTCACCAACCAGTGGTCTGGCCAGTGGCATCTGCTAGGAAAATGTGATTATGTTTTCTCAGCAATAAGAAATATTAAATTTGTATGTGGTGAAAATACCTATACATGTTTCTTGCTTATTCAAAGTTTGATTGCAGTGTAGTATGTAACATACAGACATAGTCCGGTACTCAAAATGATGGCTTGTGCAGTTTGTTTTGTGCAGTGAGGCACATTTCATTTTCTTGTATATGAATCGACGTATTCGCTGCTACCTGGAATAGGAATATGAAAAGATAAATGATGATAGACACATCCAGAGAGCAGCTAATCGAGCGATTGCGTTTGAAGTTTTATATTTATATGTACATACGAGTATACGTATAAGCACAGACAAGGAAGAGGTTATTTCTCTGTGGTATAGGGTTTCCCAATAAGAACGTCCGAACTTTAAATTTGAATAAAACGCACAATTTTCGATCAGAAGTGGTTCTGATTGCTTTATTTGTAAGATAATTTTATGCGATTTATGATTTAAATAAAATATCGGCCAAATAGCTACCGTGGCTCCTCTTCCACACGTTCATCCAATTACGCCAATTTTCGATGACGCTGTACAACATTTCGGCCGGTATCTCAGCCATGGCTTGACGAATATTGGCTTCCAATGCTTTAAGAGTTGTAGGATGGTTGCTGTATGCCTTCCAATTAATGTGGCCCCAAAGGAAATAATTAAAAGGCGTTAGATCACACGATCTAGGCGGCCAAGCGATGACTCCATTTCTGGAAATTAACGACTCACCGAACTTACTGCGCAATAAGTCCATGTTAAGTCGGGAAGTGTAAGACGGTGCACCGTCTTGTTGGAAATAAAGGTCGTCCGCATCAATTTCATCAAATTCCGGGACAAAAAATCGGTCAGCATCGTGTTATAGCGGTTGCTATTAATAGTAACGGCATCTCCTGCCTCATTTCGAAAGAAATAAGGTCCGATGAATCCGCCATATCTTAATCCACACCAAACGGTCAATTTTTGTGGATGCAATGGCGATTGATGAACAACTCGTGGATTTGACTCACTCCAATAGCGGCAATTTTGCTTGTTGACGAATCCATTGAGCCAGAAATGAGCCTCATCTGAGAAGATGATTTTGCGATGAAAATCGCCGTCGGCTTCCAAACTTTCCAGTGACCAATCAGCGAACTGACGGCGAATGTGATTGTCGTTTGGCGATAAGAATGCAGACTCAAATCCAATCGCAAAATTCGTCAGGTTGTAATCCTAGAGAGCCCCAACTTTTGAGAACGGCGCAGAACAGACGCATTTGAGTTTTCACGAACACTGGCTTGAACGGCGGCAATATTTTATTCACTTCGGGCATTTCTTTGTCCTACAGTTTAATGACGACCGTTTTTTGCACGAAGCGCTCTTACAGTACCGACAAGAGAATGCGAATTTGCGTAATAATTTTAGACAATTTCCAAGTGTTGGATCAAAGTGAAACGTGTCATGATGAAATCACTTACCTTACAAACATAATTGCATAGACCTGTCTAAAAATCATAAACAAATATGGCCGCCACGAGATATCAAAACCAGGTCATCCCTATTGGGAAACCCTTTACTATATGTATATTGCCGTTCGCAAAGATTGTTAAGTTTTATCTGGAAAAATTCTGTTATTTATACCAATACTGCCAAGCTTTTCTAATAATAATTTTATGGTTCTTTGTATGAATCGGCCTTCTGTTTTGCGGGTATCTGTAAATATTTTCTGGCGCATTGTTTTCATATGTGAAGAATGCTAAATTGAAAAAACCGAACCCCGAGGATAAATAGCCTTTCAGAGATTTATAGCGTAATCCTGTATCATTTCTCAAAGGATCCCGGCCGAAGTTAGAACAACTCAGGCTTTGGCATTTGGTCCTTAACAGCTGAAACAGTGACACTCGTTCGGTTTAATTATTCCATAAAACCGCTTTGCGGTCGCCGCACCGACATGGATCACCAGTGGAGCCCCAATGGCGGTGCTGGTCGACACGGCTTGCACATAAAGCATTTTTTCATCCGTTCGAAAGGACATGACCAGAAAACCGAAACCACTGCTGAAACTCACATGTGGAATTCAATTTCCTTGTCCCATACGGGCGGCATCTAAGAGCCTTGAGGGGCCGTAATTGCGCTTCCATTTGTCACACCGTACCGCAATCGAAATCGTAAATGGAAATTAAAACTCAATTTTTTTTTCTCTCGGAAAAATCGATTACTCGGGATGGAAATCCCCTGGCCCCACGGCACAGAATTGTCCTGACCAAAAATTCCTCGTGAAAGACAATGTCCGAGGGCAGATGTTTCATTTCGAAATCCAGGAACTCACAGGGGAGCCCCCGTTCGGATGATTCAAAAGAACTCCCAGGAACGGCCGAAATGTACAAGCTTGCAATGCCTTTCAATTGCAGGTCAGTGCTTAAGTGCTCCTGGGACATTTAGGTCAGCCATACAAATTAATACCTTGCTACGCTCTCGAGGTATTTGTGCGGCCGACAAAGAAGTATCCGGCACCCCCGTGATCCCGGAAATTAACGACAGCCGGAGCCATCCATTATGCAAATTGCTCTCATCCAATTAACTGCGACAAGATTCGTGCGATCTATGCTTATGTAAATCTCACGTGGAAGGTGGCTTCAAAAGAGTGATGAAAGGTTTCTTATTCCTGCACACGCCCAGGGAAACTTTGGAAGCCGTGTGCAGTGTCAGGACATGTGAATGCCTCCTTAAACCTTTTCGTCACTTCAGGCAGTTCAAGTGCCGCCGCCTTCCGATGTGTGGAGCGTGGGAATCCAACCAAACTGCACGTCACAAGCTAACAAATTCCCTGTATAGGAGGCGCCCTCCATTCTTGGGAGCCAACACAATACCTGAGGAAGGTGGCTGCACCTAGTTGTTATGTATCAAGTACCTACAATGCAGGGCCCTAAACTTTCGCAGAAGTTTAGTTCTAGTGGCGCCAGTGCCCGGGCCCCTACAGAATCAAAAGACAAAGTTTTGATTTAATAGCGCACCGGCAGAGAGCAGAGCTCCAACTCATGATCCAACTGGGGCACAGCTTGTACCTTGTGCATTGCCAGCTAGACGCTGAATAATATATTCGCGGGAGGGGGGCTATCAGTTCACCCAGGCCGAACTTGTTGGCTAATCCCTGAACATTCCAAACCGAATCATCCACCGTGAAACATACTACGATACTACATAATTCCAGGTGGTCTGGACAGAGGTACCCAGGGCCGTTTGGAGGTGCAGAAGCACAATCACGGCCCATGTCTTCTTTCCGGGCATTGGGGAACTCTTAAATTTATGCCATGAGCAAGGCTGTGTATAATTGATCTGGCGGAGTCACTCGGTTAAGTGCAGCCGAGGGCTCTTGACTCACTCATTACAGCCGGGCCAGGCCGTTTGCTGGGCAGAAAGGGCTTGATTTGTGCCACTCTCCATTCCGACATAAGCTGTCGGGGTGGGCTGCGCTGTGTAAATTCTCTTAATTAATGAAGTTTAAACAATTTAATTATTCATAACAAATAGTTGCTGCGAACGCGAACTACCGCCCTCAAGGACGATGCAGCGAATTTAATTACAGCAACATGGCGCCACGAACTCAAGTGGGTGAGGGTTAAATTGATCTTAGTCTCGGTAGGTGTTCTCATAGTAGGAAACAGCGCAAGCCCTTATGCGGCAATCAAAGAATTTCGTAGGTATAGAAAATCTATGCAATGTATATACATAATACTAAAAAACGACAAGGGAAGAGACGATAAAATGATAAGACGACAAGATGACAAGACTATAAGACGATAAGAAAAAAAAACAACAAACCGAAAGTCTGAAATGTTAAGGCAAGTCGACAATACTATAAGAGGACAATATGGCAAGATCATAAGACTAGAAGACAAAAAGACGACAAGACGATAAGACGATAAGATTGCAAAACCACAAGTCGATATGGCGAAAATTCGACAAAACAATAAGGCTACAAGAGGATAACCGAACAAGACGATACGACAACTAGGCAAAAAGACGACAAGACGGTAGGCCGACGCTGGTCGCATTCATTTTGTCAAATTTTTCTATAACATCTTTGAAGCTGATATCTAAGAGAAAGGGCTCATTGTAGATTCAGAAGTAATTCCGTCTAGTGCGAGTCATTCATCAACGCAAGCACATTGGAAGCGGTTTATTAATCCATTGAATATATATATTATAATTTTCTCTTATTGACTTTTGTGGAGTGTGAATCGAAATTCAGGAGTTGCAATATAAAGCCCTTGAAGATGCCAAAATACACTTGGGCAATTGAATCAATCCCAATAGGAAATGTAATCGTTACCGAATCGATGCTGTGATGTATTTTGGTAAGGGCAACCTATTACTTTAGCAATTACAGAATAGATTACATTTACACGAGATGTCCTAAGGTGGTAAGTACCTACAATTCAACTCACTAAAAAGTTTAGATTTTACAAGCGTGAGGTAAGGTATATGTTTTGCTGAAACCTTTTATTGAAAACCGTTGTCATTACGAAGTCCCATCTAAAATATTAGAAATGTAAATTTGAGACGCATTTGTCAACATTTTGAGTTTCCGTACATAAGAACTTTTTGCATCGGCTAAACACCAAAACAATTTTCAAAATTTGAAAAATTATAAATGTTGAAAACACAATTTTTTACCTATGTCATTTTGTATTTAAAAAATAGCAGTCTCGTAACAAATTGAACAATTCCAAAACAATGTTTACAAAAACTCTTAAATTCGACGTATGTATGTTTCTGGGAATTAATTATTGGATCATTTTCATGGTGAAATTGAATTCTCATGGGCAATATAACTTTTCATATCCGTTTCCACTCCCAGCAACTGTCAGAGTAAATCAGAATATAAAAAATCAGATTAAGGGCAAATACCGAAAAGCCGCTTTAGTACTTTTTTTGAATAGTGCAGAGAGTCGGACTAATTAAAAGAAACGTAAACAATTTCCCTTCTCCTAGAGTGCTGGAGCGCCCTTGCATTTCACTTTAGCCAGAGATCCCGTTTTAATCGCATCACAAAAGTATCCTTGAGCTAGCTGACTTCAGAGACACAAAACCAGCACTCCGGAGTTGGGCCATCACTAAATTGGGGCAGCCCAGCACTCGTGCTATGACGGGGGCAATAGTTTCATAGTTTCGCGAAAATGTGCTGAGATAACATCATTTCACATTTCAAGTCTCGCAACTGCAACTTTGTGCTCCCTGAAAATTTTTGATGAAATCGGCAAACAAAACCTCTGGAGAGCTTTTGAAAAAAAATAATAATTCAAGAAAAAGAAACAAGTAGTGCGCACTAAATCCTGTTGTTCCGATTTCCTTCTCTGCCTTTCACCTTGTGCGTTATTTAACACTTTGGAAGGACGAACTGCTGTAGTTTTCCGGCCGGAAATTTTTTGAAGAAAGCTAAAACACCCTTCGACACTGCAAATAATTATTTAAAAGGAAAATCGATATTAAAGCATATTCCTGTGAAAATTGCGAGAAACTTTTCTTATTTACAAGGCCTGATAACGAAATAATGAGAACAATAAAGAGCCAGTGCAGCCCACCCTCCCGGCATCCCCTGGCCCATGTAACGTACCGGGCTTGGGCACCTGCTAACTTCGACAAGTAGTTTTTGGAAATAATTTCCTTGATGACTTCGTGACCTGTAATACTTTTTGGGATTTCTCCAACAAAAGAGGAAAATTTGAAATGAGCACGTTGCCATGGCAAGTGATTCAGCTGCTCGCGATTTCTAGTGGCATTAAATATACTTGCGAAATACTATTTCGCTGAAAATTTTTTGAATAAACTTTTAATTACAATGACTTAAGAAAGGAGAAATGTTCAAGTGCAGTAGGAACAAGACTTGTCCTTATTCACGGAGTAAACTGTGAATTTTGCGGGCTTTTCAAAAGTTCGGGGTCCTGTTCATTTTGATGCGAACAAATTATCTACCAGCAGAAATAACCATTTTTAGGTTTCCGTAGCCAGTTAGGTCTATTTGAGCAAAAAAAAAATATTCTATAATACTATAAATAAGTGATATTTGCATCTTTCTCACAAATTCTATGATACTCGTATTAACCGATTATCTTATTAGCCCAGTAATGGGATAGATTTTCCAGATATAGTGATTTAGATATAATTCTATAACAATAGTAGTTATTTTCTGGTTATAAAATTATAAGCAAATAAATAGAGATTCTTTTATATGTTTGTTCGGCACTGTATGCGGTAATGAAAATATTTAGTTGTACAACATTTTTTTCATCACACGTGTGGGATAACTACTACTATACCGCACGCATCTCAGGGCGCAAACGCTCCAATTGCCCACTGTAGGCCTGTGAGCAACAAAATTCCGGCCTTTTAAAATAACGCACGGGTACTTGAAGATAACTCACGAAGAGTTAAGAATAACGCACGTGTCTATCATCTGTTTAGTAGTTTTGATTGAAAACTTTTCAGGTCATTAAAATATTTTAAGCTGGGTGCACATAAATAAAGAGACAAAAAATCATCAGACTTCTATTAATAGTTTAAGACTATTTAAATTATTTTGTTTCGTCCATGTTTTTCTTGGATGATCATACAAATTTTCCCTTACCACTTATCTTGAAGAGTTTGTTGTTTTATTACAAACTATTTGTCCTTAAGGGGGTAGTCTCATGTTCGATCTTCAAAAAATCTTTTTTTGTTTTTTGCATCTTCTCAAATTTAAATAAGTTGAGAATATACTGTAAAAATTTTAGACCGATACACAACGTCATTTTAAAGTTACAAGATATAATAGGGGAGAGCGCACCCTGCATCTGCATATATGAAAATTGTTTCTCTAAACTTTAAACGCGTTTTTCTCGAAACTACATTTTTTTCGTCGGCACGGATGATTAAAGAAAAACTATTGGACCGATTGGGCTGAAATTTTCACATATTATTATATACATGAATGGTTCTGGCGGGTACCAGAATTAGATGTTTTTATCCATTTCTTTTTGTTTTATATCGATTTTAAACCGAAAAAAACCGTCGATTTTTGAAAATTTTGTTTACAAGGCCGCCATTTTGCTATTTTTCACTTAATTCTTTTAAATCTGCTACGGGTCAGAACGACAACCCTACTGAATTATAATCATTTTGGAATTTTGATTTCGGATGATTACAAAAGGAGCAATCAGGGGGGCGAGCCACCTACTTTTTTTTGAAGACACCTACTTTACCTCACCAAAATGACCTTAAAATATTTCTTTTTTTATTTAAAAGAAATGTTTTTGTATTGTTCAATAGTTTGTTAATAACATATAATTCTCATAAGAAGATTTTATTTCATTTTCCACAAAAAAAAAATTCTTAAACACCTTCAAAATTTAAGCTCGGACTTCGAGCTTCGTTGAACAGTTTAGTCGAGAGAAGTTCACGTGCAGTTTTTTAAACAGTGTTTATGCATAATCGTGAAAATTAATGACAATATAACCGATTCAAGTGATTCAGGAAATGAAGAAATACCACTTGAAATCTTGAATCAAGCGGAAGAAGTGAGGAACAACTTATTACCAACAAATTCGCGAGTAAAATATGAGAAAACATATGAAAGGTTTATGAAATGGAAGACAGATAAAAAAATAAACTCGTTAACTGAACTCTCAACGTCCCAGAAACCAACAAGTTTATGCGCGATATATTCAATGTTAAGGAGCATGGTGGCAATGAAATATCTTATTAATATACACGACTATACAAATCTGATATCATTTCTAAAAAAAGAAAAGAAAGGATTTATCAGCAAGAAAGCGAAAGTTTTAGAAACAAAATATATAAAGAAATTTATTGAAGAAACCCCCGACTGATCATCAATATTTGGGATGCAAAGTAAGTAAATTGTCTTTTAAAAAAATATTTAATATCTTTAAGTTAAAAATTTGATGTTAGTAAATTCTGTAACTTCCATTTATCACAGGTAGCATTAAACTTCGGTGTACAAGGAGCCTGTAGACGTCAGGAATTATGCCAAATGAGTGTTAAAGATATCATAGATAAAGATGATATGCGCGTGGTAAAAATCCATACAACAAAGAATGATAAACCGCAAACATTTGTCATCATCATCACGGATCATTATTATGATATTTACAAGAAATACGCAAGATTACGTCAAGCGAAAATTTCAACTGATAGATTTTTTCTGCAGTTCAAGGAAGGCATATGCACCGGTCAAGTTGTAGGGATAAATTCATTTGGCAATGTCCCGAAGATTGTTGCTAACTACTTGCTGACGCATATACCGGTCATTCCTTTCGAAGGACTAAGGCCACAATTCTTGCCGACGCTGGGCCAGATATGCTGGAATTAAAAAAATTTGGAGGATGGCCTTCAAACTCCGTGGTGGATGGCTATATTGAGGAGTCCATCAAAAACATCCAGAAAAATAATGGATATGTTCCAAAATCAGCAGAGTACATCAAAAGGATTGCAAACAGAGATCAACCCGGACATCATTGAGGAAACGCCGAGTAAAGATTCCGAAATGGATATTGAAGACCCTGAGCAGATGAGTAATATAAAAAGAACAACCGAAGACAAAGAAAATTACAGAAAAAATATAAAAAAAAAATAAAATTAGATGATGGTAAAATCATTCATTTCTATTTTAAAAATTGTACCAATTGTACAATTTATATAAACACAAAAAATATCGATTAATAAAAAATTATGAAATAAAACGTGCGTCAAACCCTGTCATCGTGGGGAATTAGCTAGTTACCGCGCTAGTTGCACAATATACTGTTACTTTTCGATCTTCTCTATTTTTCTCTGAAATTTATTTCCCTGACCAATTTGTTAAACTAAGTATTTATATATCCCAATCAACTTTGCATGGGATATGGGACTTCCTCTCCACCGATTTGTACTACGCGAACAACAATTCATTTTTTATAAATGTTTTTTTTTTTTTTGTAAACCTTATAACATTCGCTGGCCTTAACAGCTTTTTTCCAAAAAATTCTTAACAATTTTCAAAATTTATGTACAGCAAAGTAGGAAAGAAATAAAAATACAATACGGTCCCTTTGTGCCGAGTGGGAATTACCAAAACGTCGCCTGAGCTTAAAAGGCTCCTGGGATTATTTTGGCTAAGAGCCAGATAGATTAATCCGACGCAGTCCAGAGGGTCATAAAAACACATTATAAAGCGATTCTTTAGAAGAGTAGCTATTTCTTACTTCCTGGCTGTTAATCCATGAAAAGTTTGTGTAAAATTTTTTCAAAATTTTAAAGAAAAAGAACACTAAAAACATGAGGGTGGCTCCAATTCTTGCAGTCGGACTGGCGGGGAGTGCGAACATTTTCTTGCCCCAAAGAAGCCAGTGACGAGCGGGAGCAGAGCTAACGTTGCAGGAGATAATTAAAAAAGTTTTTCGCAGCTAGCCTCAAGAGCCGCTGATTTTCCCTCTGCCCACAATGGCAGCCTGGTGTCTGGGCCCGGCTGCATCCGGCTGTTCTGCTTGATAAAATTTCTGCAGCAACTTTCAGAGGCATCCGCCAGTTTTGTAATTTGGCAAATTGCATTTCTGTGGTGGCGTCATTTTTTGTCACCTCGTAATAGAGACAGTGCAATATATATGGGGGCGCCCGTCCGCTGTGGGGCACAAACGTATAGGCAGGGCGGGAGAGGGCACCGTCCCCACAATACCGCACAACGGCCCTGTTTTCCCAAACGAGGCAACTAAGTTTCCAAACTAAAACGGCCCAGAACTGGATTAAGTGGTTTTGAGTTAATTTTTTCGCCCCGACGAAATTATTTTGATGTTCATGAATTTGTGCAGTGTGTAAAACTCCAAGATATATTAAGCAGTTTGCACTGGCGGCGGCTTACTGAAATTGTTGGCGAAAACTTGGCGGAGATAGTTCGCTCTGGGGACTGATAATATTTAGTGGATTCTACGGCACCTTTGGGAAAACTCTAAAAACGTTTCGACAAAACACTTACAGGCTGGTTGCCTCCCCTTCTGTTCAACTGAATTTGGCAATTGTTTGTGTTAAATGAGGCTTTGCGGGGGGGAACTATGTAGTAGGGAAATTGAAAGGTGAATTTCAAATGAAGTTACAGAGTTTTGAATACTTGATCCCTGGTTATCGCCATTTTCCCGAACGTTTGAACATGTTTTCGATGTTTGTTTCTAGTTTTCCTTGTTTAGGTTTGATGTCTGTTTGTCCGGCACAATCTCGACAACTACTGAATCGATTTTAATGAAATTTTCTAACTTTAATACTTTAATAAGTTTTCGCAAACGTATCATCATTATGTCTTCAAAGGAGGCTGAAGAACTACAATAAACGTAGACTAAGATGCAAAATAAATAAGTGCCCAGCGGGAAATTCCGACATTGATCACAGTTTTGATTTATTCTTCCATTGATTACATTTAAACAAGTGGGAATGGAAGAAATAGTAATACATTGGAATGCAAAAAGTAGCCAAAGCAATTTTCAGTATTTGGAATTAAACGTACCCGACTATCTGTACAATGGTAAGAGCTGTGGACCACAGTTTCAGAGGTCCCGGGTTCGAATCCCACAGGAATGAGATTGTTTTGCTCTTTAAAGAGAAAGATTATATATATATATATTTAGACGTACATACATATATAATCGCTGATGTTGCGTTGATGCTGGAATCGTCTATTTTTCATGAAACTTCTTAATCGATAATATCTTCGTACCTTCGCACCTGCTGTGCTGTGTGTGTGACTTCGCAGCATTTCTAGGATTCTCAATCGTACGGTATACGATCCCCCATTTCAGGAACGGCTATTTTTGGGTCTGCTATTTTTAAAATAAACACAACATCATAAATTATGCTGGCAAATAAATTAAGGCTTAACTTTTTTGCATGGCTGAGGGTCGAAAAATGAAATGGAGTTTTCACCATGCTTCTGTAAGACCCACGTTTGTTTGACTTTGTCCTGGTCGTCCTGGTGCCAATTAAATTACAGGCTTCGACCAAATTAGGAAACTTGCTCAACTTTTCGCACCGTTTTAAAACTAAATCACAATTCCTTGACCTTAAAATTGTGCGAACTCTGCATTCGTGCATCCATTGACGGAATGACCTAACTTTCAACTTAGCTCCTATGTCCTTGATTTCTCCATTGTCGAAAACAGAGACAGTTCTTTTGTAGCGAAAGGGGTGGAGACCTGTGTGAGCTGTGTATGTTTTCCCATAGCGCGGGGGCCATCACCGCGAAAGATACTCGTACTGAATAAAGGAGACTTCCACAAGATTTAGTGCACAAACTGCTTGGAGAATTGAGAGAAACATCAAACCAGATCGGAAAACAAAGGCATAAATAACTTGACGCGATGTGAGGACAGATACCGGTGGCATTGGCAGCAGGAGGAGTGCCCCCGAAGCTGAAAAGAAACGGGCATGGATCCCTTGTGCTTTTCCTTTCTTGCATGTTTTTTTTTGTTGTTATTATTAAGAAGACCTTGAAGTGATTCGGGCCGAAGGGGTGCTTGTCTTTCCAGCCGGATAGGTAGGCAGAAACGCACTTGTGACACTGGGAATGTTCCTGTCCCTGGTTCTTGGTATATTTGTGAGAGCATAAAGCCACTACCGCCCTCACATTTTTTTTGAATAAAATTTTCATAAATTTGCCATGATGGTGTTCGGATAGACGGATGGAGGGGCGGCTTAATGATACTTGAAACCCAATTTCGAGGGAATAATAGAAATGAGTTTCCTTGGTGCCTGTCAGCCTAAACTCTCCTCAAGGAAATTGCGCTGAATGGCTTAAGCATATGAGGACAGCGTCGGTGATATGCCACACCATGCGGACGATTATGCAAACGACTTCTGTCTTCGCCGGGCTGCTCAAGATGTTATTGATTCTGACGGAAAATCGAAACGTTGCGAGCGTTCGAGATTTTCGGGTCTTATTAAGGAGTTTGATAGATTCCCCCCAAGGTTCCCTGGGGACAAGCTGGGTACTCGTGGGGGACGATGGGACTTGTTCAAATGCATCTGTTTTTGCTTGTGACTAGAATTACAAATTCAAATCCCCGAAATTGCCAATTCACCCTATCCAGCAAGATCTTGCCTTAACCCTTTAATCATGCCTGGGTGGCGTTTATTTTTCCAACAGCAGCAGGCACGGATAATGGGTCCCCGCTTCTGTCCCCTTCCGACTTTAAAATGTAAAGGACATGCGGCCCTGGAAGGGGGTTCCAATTAAAGCGACGACAGATGTTTCGCGAATGTCGCAATCTAGCACCGCTTTAGCGCCTCACCCACCCTCCCTCCATTCACGATTCCGCTGAAGTGCGAGGAAGGCGATAACAAATCGCCTTTGAAAATGTACTCCGGCCCCGGGGACACCCGTCCTGACTTCCGCAAGCCTCTCGGAGCTGCTGCTTAAAAAACCACTTTTAATCAACTCAATAGAAGTGGTTGCGCCAGGGGAGGGGGTTAATGATGTGGGCGCACGCAAAACTGTCAGCACTAGTGATGTAGGGAATTCCCCTTGAATTATGGGGATTTTTTAAATTTCGACCGGCACGCACTGGCCGGACTAGTGGAGCACGTTCGCAGCCCTCCTGTAGGAAATTGCTCAATAACAATTAGCCTATCGCGACACGGACCGTAATGTTCCGAGGCGAGTAGATGACTAAATGCCGCACAAACGTCACTTGAGCTGAAACGGATCTTGGAATTATTCTTGCTAAAGGACAGGCAGATTTATTAACGTGGAGAGGTGCGGTATTCCAGGTATACCAGGCGCAATCAAGGGACGAAGTGTCAACAGGGGAAGACGCGGCTGGCACAAATTGCTTCAAGTCCGGATAGCTTCAGTAATGAGTTTCTAAAAATCCGATCAAGTACAAGTCCATACTAATGTGCCTAGTACCATTTACTATTTTCATAGAAACCAATGGGATCGAAGTTGGTAATTTGGCTCCCAATGTATTTCTTATGTGAACTATATGTTAAATTTGGACACTTACATCCACTGGTTATGCTTAGGTTCACGCTGGCTTGCAGCTTTATAGGGGTCCTATATACATATATATCCTGACTTTGTTGTATGTAAAGGGTTTCCCAATAGGGATAACCTGGTTTTGATAGCTCGTGGCGGCTATATTACTTTATGATTTTTTGACAGGTCTATGCAGTTATATTCAGTAAGGTTTGCGATTTTAGCATGACACGTTTCACTTTGATCCAACGCTTGGAAATTGTCCAAAGTCATTACACAAATTCGCCTTTTCTTGTCGGTGCTGTAAGAGCGCTTCGTGCAAAAAACGGTTGTCATAATGCTCCTTCTGAGTACGCTGAAGTTCACTCTTCACGATACAAAGGTGCCTGTAAGACAAAGAAATGCCCGAAGTGAACAAAATATTGTCGCCGTTCAAGCCAGTGTTCGTGAAAACTCAAATGCGTCTGTTCCGCGCCGTTCTCAAGAGTTGGGGCTCTCCAAGGTGACAACCTGGCGAATTTTGCGATTGGATTTGGATCTGTATCCTTATAAGATGGTATTGGCACAAAAACTCAAGCCAACCGAACATCACATTAGTCGTCAGTTCGCTGATTGGTCACTCGAAATGTTGGAAGTCGTCGGCGATTTTCATCGCAGAATCATCTTCTCAGATGAGGCTCATTTCTGGCTCAATGGATTCGTCAACAAGCAAAATTCCGCTATTGGAGTGAGTCAAGTCCACGAGTGGTTCATGATTCACCATTGCATCCACAAAAATTGACCGTTTGGTGTGAATTATGGTATGGCGGAATCATCGGACCTTATTTCTTTCGAAATGAGGCAGAAGATGCCGTTACTATTAATAGCAACCGCTATAACACGATGTTGATCGGAATTTGATTAAATTTATGCGGACGACCTTTATTTCCAACAAGATGGTACACCGCCTCACACTTCCCGACTTAGCATGGACTTATTATACGGTAAGTTCGGTGAGTCGTTAATTTCCAGAAATGGTGCCATCACTTGGCCGCCTAGATCGGGTGGTCTATCACCTTTGGATTATTTCCTTTGGGGCCATATTAAGTCGAAGGTTTACAGCAACCATCCTACATCTCTTGAGGCATTGGTAGTCAATATTCGTCAAGCCATAGCTGAGATACCGGCCGAAATGTTGCACAGAGTCATCGAAAATTGGCGTGAGCGGATGAACGTGTGCAAGAGGAGCCGCAGTGGCCATTTGGCCGATATTTTTTTGAAATCATGAATCGCATAAAATTATCTTTCAAATAAACCATTCAGAACCCTTTGTGCTCGAAAATTGTGTGTTTTATTCAAATTTTAAGTTCGGACGTTCTTATTGGGAATCCCTATACGTCCAATGTTACTGATGGCGATGTTGCTGGTGTAGCTGTAGCTGAATTCGGTGATGATCTTCCTGGGTGGTCGGCAGGTATGTCTGAAGGTGGGGCTTATTTCGATTCATTGCAGGCACGTTATAGGGCTGTTGTAAGGCCCGTATCAGATGACCGGTGCAGTTGCGGTCCGTTTGCTACCGCACGTTTCAGCAGAACATTATTTTAAATGAAGCAGTGCACACTAGCCTCCGTTACCGCACCGGCAGTCCCCATGAGAAGCCCGTAGCAGACGACCAGTTGTTGTTGGTGCGGTGATGGGGCGTCGAGGGTATTTCCCATGAGGACTGACAATGGATGGGGCTTTGGGATACTAGGGTAAACATAATTTTGAGTTCCTTAAATAAAGCCTTTTCAAATGATTCACATATTAAAATATTTCCGTTTCGTCCCCCAAATAATTCACAGAAAAATATTTTTGACAATTCTGGCTATTGGAGCATGAGCTCGGTGGGTTGGCTTTATTTTCTACTGACCCTTACATATAAAGACGAGGGTGACGCAGCCATACGAGGCAAAGGTGGTGGTGTTGGAGTCTATTGAAATTTTGATTTTAGTATACCTGGGCCATATGATGTTTGCAGACTTCAGTGGGAATTGGTTTCATGTCATAAATCACAGATAAAATTTTCATAAAAGCCATGCAGTAAATGAAAGCTCTGGTTATTACTGTAATTGCCGCCCCAGAAGGTACCACAGACCCATTAAATGTTCCATTCAGTACTATCAGTTTATTATCAGGACTCAGAGCAACTTGTCTCATCAAACGTGAATAATGGTAGCCCTTCCCATGTAAACCCGAACGTCCTTCGTAATAAACGCAGTCAACAACATCGTGCTACAATCTCCGACTAATTTCCACCGTGAATCCGAATGCTAATAATTCGCAGCAAACACGACCGGGGGGGAAAGCAAACATCTTAATAAAACACACTAATTACCTGCTAAGCACATAGAGCGTCCGCACAAAAGGAATGTGTCCGTGGTTCCGCAGCAGAAACTCATTTCCTTAGCTTCTTTTGTGTCATCCAAGGCTGCTGCTGGGGCGGCCCCACCGTCAGCACCGTGGAGCAACCTTCACCGCTCCGGGAGTGCAGCCGCAAAACACAAAAGATTAATTTCGGCGCACGGTATCTCCGCTTTAATATCATAACGATTTTATCTAATAAGCTTAAGGAAATCCCCGAAGAACTAGTTTACTCTGGTGGCAGCGTCGTCGAGTGTAGTCCAAGATTACTGCAACAGCCATCATTTCAGCGTCCCATAAAATTCCTCTCTCTCCCTGGAAAAGTGAAATGCGACCGAAGCGCCAGACTAGGAGCTTTGGCATTCAATATAAAAGCCGGCCATAGCCAGTCCCACACCCCCTTCCTCGCCCACCCGACTCGCCTTGGCGCACCATTATTTTTGATGTATAGCCTTTTTCTTTTAACTGGTTTTTGCGCGATCCACGTTTTTGCGACGAGGCGCAGATTAAAAAGCGCTGGCGACGGATAAGGGTGTAATTTTTTATACCTCCGCCGCCGCAGCGAAGCTTATTGTTTGCATGGGGCGAGTGGGCTTTTCGAGCCAACGAAATGGCGCTTTAATTAGGCCAAAAATTAAATAATGTCTCTTTCAAAGGGATTTTCGCTCGCTCCTGCTTGGCGCCGAATACGGGCTACGTGGGGTATTACCCCAAATTTGTTACATTGTGCAGAAAAAAGCATGCGGAGAAGAGCAACGGGTATTGCGAAGCGATTTCCTTTCAGTACTTTTGGATTTTAGAAAATTAAGATACATTGTGTGCAGAATGTGTATTTCAGGCTACAACCTTGCATAGGAAATATTTTACAAAACCTGATAGGAAAAATCGTTATAACTTATTTAAAGGTAGATAGAGATTGAAGTAAAGGGTTTCCCAATAGGGATGACCTGGTTTTGATAGCTCGTGGTGGCCATATTTGTTTATAGTATTTTGACAGGTGTATGCAGTTATGTTCAGTAAGGTTTGCGATTTCATCATGACACGTTTCACTTTGATCCAACGCTTGGAAATTGCCCAAAATTATTACGCAAATTCGCATTCTCTTGTCGGTACTGTAAGAGCGCTTCGTGCAAAAAACGGTCGTCATAATGCTCCTTCTGAGCGCGCTATAAGACGCACAATAACAAAGTTTGAAAGTGAATTCACTCTTCGATACAAAAGTGCCTGTAAGACAAAGAAATGCCCGAAGTGAACAAAATATTGCTGCCGTTCAAACCAGTGTTCGTGAAAACTCAAATGCATCTGTTCCGCGTCGTTCTCAAGAGTTGGGGTTCTCCAGGATGACAATCTGGCGAATTTTGCGATTGGATTTGGGTCTGTATCCTTATAAGATGGTATTGGCACAAGAACTCAAGCCAACCGACCATTACATTCGTCGTCAGTTCGTTGATTGGTCACTGGAAATGCTGGAAGCCGACGGCGATTTTCATCGCAAAATCATCTTCTCAGATGAGGCTCATTTCTGACTCAATGGATTCGTCACAAAGCAAAATTGCCGCTATTGAAGTGAGTCAAATCCACGAGTGGTTCATGAATCACCATTGCATCCACAAAAATTGACCGTTTGGTGTGGATTATGGTATGGCGGAATCATCGGACCTTATTTCTTTCGAAATGAGGCAGGAGATGCCGTTACCATTAATAGCAACCAAGAACACAATGTTGACCCATTTTTTTCTCATGCAATTTGATGAAACTGATGCGAACGACCTTTATTTCCAACAAGACGGTGCACCGCCTCACACTTCCCGACTTAACATGGACTTATTGCGCGGTAAGTTCGGTGAGTCGTTAATTTCTAGAAATGGTCCCATCGCTTGGCCGCCTAGATCATGTGATCTATCGCCTTTGGATTATTTCCTTTGGGGCCTAATTAAGTCGAAGGTTTACAGCAACCATCCTACATCTCTTGAGGCATTGGAAGTCAATATTCGTCAAGCCATAGCTGAGATACCGGCCGGAATATTGCACAGAGTCTTCGAAAATTGGCGTGAGCGGATGAACGTGTGCAAGATGAGCCGCAGTGGCCATTTGGCCGATATTTTTTTGAAATCATGAATCGCATAAAATTATCTTTCAAATAAACCATTCAGAACCCTTTGTGGTCGAAAATTTTGTGTTTTATTCAAATTTAAAGTTCGGACGTTCTTATTGGGAAACCCTATAAATTAGTTTTGAAACGTTCGAAAGTTTAAATGTTTTTGTAGCAAATATTTATTCATTTTATATAGAAGCAACATCACCCCTAGTTTTTAAATGAACTAGGAAATTCTAAATAATTATTTCAATGCAAAAAGAAATTAAAAATATTTTGTCTTGGAATTTATTGGGTCAAAATTATCCATGGGGCTTTTATCTGTTGCTTATTAGGAAAAGCGCACAATAGTGCAGATCCTATTGTCTTCTTTTTGAGTTTCTTTTAAAGTATAATATTTAAAAGAACCTAGGTATCATGTTTGATCCGTTGGAAAACCCACTACTTTACCTGGCGGGAACCGAACCCAGAACCTTTAGCGGATTGAAAGAACAGCTTCTTCTCAGCATTTTCCTTATACATATGTTATTAGTCGTATTAATTTATGAGTGCCTTATCCTTTTAAAAAATAAGTTACTGAAGATCAAAACAATAGTTTATGACTAATACCCAAAAGCTCTTCTAGTGACATCCAGCTATTCCCAAAGTGCAAATGTAACAAATTGAAAATTGATATACCATAAGTAAACTGCAATCTGTGGTAAAACGGCCTTAGCGCTCCATAGCACGGCAACAGCACCGCTGTGCGACTATCAAGTTCGATTTAGTTCTTGTAGTAATAAAAATTTCATAAAGCCCCAAATAGGCCATCGCAGCAAGACAACGATCCAGAGGTAGGGGCTAAACTTTAAACGGCGGAGTCACTGCAAAGCCTCTGGGAACATTTGGATTTCACTATTGAGCTGATTTATTGCTGCCATAAAACAGCCGGGATACCATGAAAGCGGCGAGGACGATTTAGTTTTGCCCGAATTGTTATTGGAGCTCTATTTTCGTCAAGGGAAGGAAATAGTCCTCGCCGAAAATGATTTAGGAACAAAGCGGAGCGCACCCAATCTCATCCGGGATTAAGTGAGACAACATTTAAAACCTTTTCAGCTTCGGGCTTACCCGTTGTGGCGTTCTCAATTCTTCAGTTTTATTCGAGGCCTAATCCTTCCCAAAGCTCCAGAGGAGCCGCTCCTGCGCCTCGGGCTGTGTTATCAAAAACTGACTGCCTGGGAGAGACAATGGGCGCATTATCATGCATCGTTGATTATAAGTAATCACCAATTTCCTGGGATTTACCTTGAAGTTGCCGCAGTCGTGCTGTGTGCAGGCTGCCGGCTCCGGGAGATCTATCGAAGCCTTAAAAACGCTCTCAGATAAACCAGGCTCCGCTCATATTCACTCGCGTCACATCCTGCCAAGATTACAGATTACAATTTCGGTGCCAGGAAACTTCCGACACAAGGCAGGTGCTGGGAACCAGATGTATTATGTATACAAATAGTGACGTGGATATATTTGCGCTGGGGCGGCAGCCTCCAGATGAAGACGTCAGCCGGGAAGACTTGTGCTCGCTCCGCTTATCGCGCCGGGAGGAAGGCATAAAAGCGAGGGGTGGCGAAACCACTGCAGAGGTATTCCCGGTGGCACGGGCGGTAACGTATCCCTGCACCAGGGCGTCTGAGGCTCCAAATTGTGGGAACCATGGAGAGTAAATTGTTTTATCTTTAGCACTGGTAAACTGGGAAAATGTGGTTCTTCCTGCTGCAACGCTGCTAAGGTGGCTGTTAAAATCGCAAAAATTTACTTTGTGCGAACCGAGCAGCCCTCAGGGACTCGGTCCCGGCCTCCGGGAAACTTCCAGGATTTATACGGGGTAATGCTGTAATTTTATACTGATAACGCATAGAACCCACTAAAGGTTCCCCGCTCTCGGGCCCCACCGTGCGGCAGCATAGGTATCTATCTAATTTAATTTGCCTTCTGCCGTGCACTTTTTGGGAATGAACTTGTGCACCAGGATTACAAATGCTCCTGGGACTTCGCCCGGGGGTATAAAATATGCAGATTCAGTGGGGAGCTATATATTCTGGGAACGCGCTTGCCTCAATGTAATGAGATCAACTTGCTCCGCTGCATCGAATCCACTGCCCGCCGTCGAGCCTCGCCGCACCGCTCTAGCCCTCGCAATGGGATGGGTAAAGCTCACAAAAAGGACATTTCGTGGCCTAGCCTTGTTAATCTATAACAAGTCAAAGAAGCGGATTATTCCATTATACTCGGACGGAATTTGCATTTTAACTCAATATTCCCGGGCGGAACTTTTAGCCAACTCTCGTTTCATTTCTGCTCGCTAATTCACTCTTTTTTTTCCGGGGGAGCGTTTTATAGAGGCCGACCCTTTTCTTCCACCGAAAATTTTCATTTTCGGCGACCATTGCATAACTTGGCTTTTATAAATATAAACAAGAAAGTCTCTTCTCATTAAGCTTTGTGCGCGTGTAGACTTCCGCAAGGGAAAAATAATTTTGTTTGCCTGTTGGTAAAGTTACAAATGTTCATTTGGTAGTCAGTAAAATAAAAAGCTACCTTTGTAGTCTGAAATAAAAACACTTCTTGGTTTCATTCTTTTTGTTTTTGTTGAAATATGAGGATGGACTTCTTAAAAGCATTAATTAACTTGTTATTGCTCCTGTGAAGTTCCTACCTGGAATTTTTACTTTGAATTTGAAAACACCTTTATATGTATCATACGACTTTATACATTCTGGATCTCTTCGCTCATTGTTTATAAATTCAGTCAAATTGAAAATGAAATTTCACAGCTGGTATATGTACAATGTTTGTGCCAAATGCTGCTATGCAAAAATGAAGTTTTGGGTCTTTAAGGGGGTATTCTAGTCTAGCAGTAGGTACAAATTTTAGATGTTTTTTAAAATTCAATAAAATAAAACTAATAATATTTTTACTAGCCATTTTTTGTGGAGATTGTTATATCCTTGGCCCCAATTTTTGGGAACGGGGTTCGAAACATTTTGCTGTGCTGATTAACGGAAAAATAATGAAAAATTTTTATCTCGACCCGTTTTCGAGATATAAGGCAAAATAGTTGGCTTAAGTGTACGACGGCTGCTTTTGAAATTTCCCTAAAACTTTATGGAAATGTTCCATTTATGGTCGGAACGAGTTAATTACGAAAGTATTGTTGTCTGCAAACAATACTTTCCCAAAGGTTAGCTTGTTTTAACACCACAAATTGAAAAAATCAAAGTCAATCTCGTTTCGTTTTCGAGATATAAAATAATTCAGAGTGGCTATTCGCATCGTCCTTGCATCGACATCGGCACAAAATAATTCGTGAGAAAAATATCTTCTGACTGAATATTTTCCTTTTACAAATTTTTCAATTTTTGGTGTTAAAACAAGCTAACCTTTGGGAAAGTATTGTTTTCCGACAACAATACTTTCGTAATTAACAAACAGTACATTATTCTTGTTCCAACGATAGAGGGATATATAAAGAAGCGCCACGCCAAATTTTCATCGGTTCATTAGAATTTCAGAAATGACGTCAGACGTGTTGGAAAAAGTAGTTTCGAGAAAAACGCGTTTAAAGATTTGAGCAAAGTTGTGGGCATTCTGTACTTCCATCACCACTCACAATTTTTTATTTTTGAACTGCACACACACAGAGTACGTACTCTACGTTAGCTCAGATCAAACTGAGCTGCACTGCACACGGTGTATAAAAGACTTTCTGTAGGATGATTCACCCTCAGGTAGTCAGGGAACGTCTACCGCCTATTGTTCGATTCACTGTGGCAGGTCCGATTTACACGCTGTGTCACTAAAATAGCTATAACTCTGTAAATATTTGAAATTTTAAAAATTCCTTCGGAGGATATATTTCTGAAGGTCTGATCTTTAAAAATATGAAGAAAAAAAATCGATTTTTTTTTAAATTCTAGAGTAGAATACCACCTTAAATTTTATTATCTGGGATCACTTCAACTGCAAGTTCAGTCTGCCGAAATGGTGCCGTCATGACAAATAGTGACCTACAATGCGTTGATTAGAAAATCCTTCACATAATATTTTGACGGTAACCCATGCATTTTTGTGAAGGGGGCTAGGGTCCGTCGATATGTTTAAGAATGCTAGAAAGATATGCTTGATAGACCCCAGGTATATTTTTTTGTCTTTTTTTGTTTTTTTAAAGAAATATGAGCCACTGAAAAATAATACAAGAGACCGTGTCAATGACAATGACAATGCCCATGGTTTAATGTACAAGTTAGCAAGTTAATCACTGAACGTGAATTTTTACACCATGAGTGGAAAAGCGTTTGTGATCTGAGGAAAGTCGCCACTTAGTGCCGGTCTACACGTGATGTTTTATCGTCAGGCGAACGCTACACGCTCAATATTTATCGTGATCCGTTCCGCGATCCAGATTTCAGGATATGTAGAAACCGTGGCGTTCTATAATAGTTATAAAATATTTTACAGACTTCAGATTTTCCTTTTACAAAATATTTAATTGACTGAAGAATTCCCTTGTAAAAAAATTTTTTCATTCTATAAAATAATTTAGAACAAAAAATCAAAAGAAAGGTAAACAAATTTGTTTTTTCCCTTCGTAATGACATAAAGGAGCCCTTCATGCAGGCATATGTATATCTCTGAGAGCTCGAAAACATTGTGTTCTGGCAAACATCATGTTAATAACTGCGTGTGCCTCTACTACTCTACTCCCATCTGGATGAAGCAAACATCATTCATTTAATCGTTAATTATATCGTATAGGCACATATTGTTTGCCAGATCCCAAAAACACATATGCGAAATATAAAGCGAAGTTCGCAACTCTACACCACGATTCAATTGCACAATTTTAAACTTCTTGACTAATTTAATTTGCTACATGCCCCTTTTAATTATTTTAAGTTGTGTAAGCAGACTGGAGCATGCCGTAATCAATATTATTAACCAAACGCTTCGTTATACATATTTTGCTCCACCGCATTGAAAAAATAAATAAATATTCCCGTCCCATAGCTTCATCCCGGAAACTTCTTCTGCCAAATGGGATATATTCGTACATGTATGGGAACACTGCAAAAGGCAAATGAATTATTTCCATCGAAGTTTCACTGACTACTTTCGAACAAACAAGCCGCAAAGTTGGAGCTTTTCGAGTGGGAGTTTTTTTTTATTATTCGTGCATATAAGGAAACATTCTCAATTGGACGACTTTCTTAAATAAACCAGAAGGGCAGAAATATTAATAATGGGAAAACTTTCCAGACGCTCATGTAATCGATGCGGCCGTAACCATTCTATTTTTAATGTTATGAGACTTACGCAGATACAGAGCAGCAGTGGAAATAAAAGGGGGCCAACGCCATATAGCCACGAACGGAGTTCAGGCTTCATACATTCTATTTCAAAGTACGGTATAATCAAAGTTCGACGGTCTAATGAAAGCTATTAGAGAAAGTTGGCTACGGTCTCATGAAATTCTTCAAGTTGCTTTGCTCGAAGCACATATGTAAGCGGATGAGCACACGGTAAAATTGTTAACAATTTTTTCTGACTTTTTTCGAGGTTTGTGGCTCTATCCCTCTATGTGTTCCACTGCTCTCTAGGCAGATACTTACCTCTGGCTATTTGTCTCGACGACCCCAAGAGAGCACCCCAACCCAACCCCTTGAAAAGACAAACACTGGTAACTTCTTGAATAATCTTTTTATTTTCATTCACTTTCTTTTAATATACAAACATTACTCTCCAAGAATTAACCCTATATTAATAAAATTAACAAATTCCGTTAAAAAAATAAAATAATTCACTTGTTCCTTAAAGCTAGCAGTTAGTTACAACCTTAAGCCTAGTCTTCCGTCCGCCGACTTACGAGTAATCAACGATTATTTATTTACTTTCTGCTTTTCTTCGCATTAATTCGAACTACCTAAAAGGAGAAATTTATTATTACAGATGCCGGAGCCCCACCCGCACGCCACCCAGTTCGCGAACTGTTATTAGTTCGGTGCCAGGCGGAGGCATAAATAGTACAGAGCCACCACAGGGACTGTTGGAGCACTTTGATTATTTTGGGGCGTTAGACGCCGCCACCGAACAGGAGGTACTTCTCGGAGCCTCTTGAGGGTATTGAGCTAAGCCTTAAACATCATTTATCAGGGAGCCTGCGGCCCAGTTGGGGCACCTTAAAGTTGCTCTCATTTCTCTTATTCGAAATTTAAGACGCCATGGCACCATCCTGCACCGATTTTCGACAGCCAACATGTGCTTCGATATTTCAACGTTCTTATTTCACCGATACATTTCTAATTGTGCCATAAACAAGCTGCGGCAGGGAGGTATGCAAACCCATGTTGTTGGGGCGACCCACCAAAGCTCCTGTGTGGTGTGCCGGAGTATTTTTTTTTGCAAATGCCTCCCATAAATTATTCAGGCGGGCACAGAAACCCCGGCCATATGGTGTGGTATGCAAGTGATAGCCGCACAGCTACAATGGAATAAAGAAGCAATGAGTGACTCGTGTTTCCCAATCCCTCAAAACAGGGCAAAAACAAAAAGCGTTTGCGAATCGTAAAATACTGGGAAATCCTGGCGGCGCGCAACGGCCAAGGGCGCAAATACGGCGGAAATAGTATAACCGTATAGCGCTGACATGATTCAGAGCGCGCCAGATGCCTGGTGCCACTGCTCCTGCCGAAAACAAACTAAATAAATGGAAAAATGAAAAATTTCAGTTTATTCCAAATTTTATGCGAAAATATCCGTGTCCCGCCTAGATTTGCTTGTTTCAGCCTACCTACTCCTCCTGGAGGCCCGACCTGGGGGTCAGGTGCTTCACAGGAATAAGTTTACCAGCCACGCTCAGTGCTCTAATTCCCATCGGAATGGGAGTAAATTTTAAATTTTGTGTTTTTTTTTTCACTTTGCCAGTTTTATTTAGGTCGTTTAATTAAATGACTGAATTCCATTTGGCCGGCACCCCAGGCGGATTTCCTGAGCATGTTTCGATCTTGCGGATTATTCGCTTATTGATGTATAAATCGAAACCTGTTTTAATTTGGGGCCCTCCATCAGTGCGACGATTGGTTGGCGCTTTCACACTCGTCGGTTTCACGCAATTACGGCACGTTATGTTTGCTGAATTTCCACAACCAGCTATCGAGGGCTTTTTATTTTAATTCACCTTAATTAAACCATAAATATAATTGTGCATGTACCTCAGTCACGTATGCTTTAGTTATTTAAATCGAGACAAGAGCCCCCGCGTAGAGGACATTTTGCAATTTTGGAACGAAGAGCTGTACAGTGGAAATGTTTTTTAAAGCTTTCATTTATTCTATGAATTGCACTTGAATGGGACGAGGAAATTGGAAAATATAGGCCTATGGGTTCAATGACTTAATGGACTCAAAACTGCGTAAAAACTGCATACCTACATATGTATGTACAAGTAATATGTACTACGCATGCTGCTGCAGTTGTGGTTATGGAGCAAAAAACACATCAAATATATTATCCTGCTGAGTACAACAGGAAATATGTTTTTAGGAAATATCCTGGTTTATGGTATAAGGCCATTTTGCTGACGATTCTCAAATATTGTTAAGGATTGGAAGGGGGCACCTTTTTTAATGATATCCATTCCAAAATGCATAGGTTGCTTGAAAACTAAATACGATAGGGACAATCGATTTTTTGAGGTGTACTGATTACCGTTTGTGTGTTCGCAATAACATTCGGCTCGTTATACTTTTTTTTTTGCCCGACCTGATCAAGCCACACTCAAAACATTATAGTCTTAGAACCAACTACCCTATGTAAGTCTTCAGGCATCGATCACGTCGATCAGACCTAGTTTAAATGAAAAGTGGATCATTGACGTGCACAAAATACCAAAGGTTGGAAATTGGGGTTCCTTTATGTAATTAGCAACGTCACAATTCTCACAATCTTGTGCAGATGCTAAGCAAAAAATGTTTTCTTAAAATTGGGAAATGTGAACGGAATATGGGCAGATAAAATAAGTAACAGAGGAGGGACACCATCCGGACCTATACTTAAACTATCAGGTAAATTAGACAAACGTTCGAAGAATCGTCAGATGATTAAAATCATTAAAACTAATATCACGATACAGTCACTGTAACTGGTGATATGCAAAATGATTTCCGTTTGTCTGAAGTTATTCGCCTCAATTTGCAACATATGTGGTTTCAACAAGACTGCGCCACATGCCATACAGTTCAATTGACAATGAATATTCCCAGGCGGAATTATGTCAAAATTTGGTGACATCGATCGCCTTCCACACTCATAATCCAGCGGAGAAAGAAGCTTTTTCCCCACTTTCTGTGTAATTGTCCGGCACTTGCCAAAGCCAGATATCGAGCACTGGGCAGACATTTCTTTGGTGGCAGGGATTGAAGATATTCGCTTGATGATTACGAAGACTTGCAATATGATTCAATCCACTGTTAGCAACTTTCTAAGAGAATAAATTAATTCATGGTTCCATTCCATGCCTGTTGCTAATTCGACCATTACATCCCGGATTAAATGGAATCAATTTATGTATGTTTGCTTTATTTCCTGTATAACACCAGAACAGCCAATTTTGCTCTACTGTAGGCGAAGAGACTTATTGTACAAAAATAGACTCTAAAAGCATTTGCCCATCCCTCTAAATCTCCTGCTATTAGGTAATTCAACATCCATTCGATGCTCACAAAGATTTGTTCACATCGTTATATCGAAGGATTTCTAGTGCTTCCGTATGTTCGACAAATTCGTGCAAAATTCAGTAGTTAGTTTTCACGAAATGGTGCTGGAAATTAATTCCCCTCTCCCCCGCACGGATTAAAGTAAACAACGTGATTAATATTGAATGCGTAGAAAGCCCCACAGCAACCTCGTAATATTTCCAAAAACACAAAATGTCTCATTTCCGGAGCTTGTCATCCCAAACGAAGAGGGAGCAGTGCCTCGAGCAGGTAGTTCTGGGATCGTGCGGCTGCCGTTCCAAATCGAATTAAATTACGCCATTTCATTTATAATTAATATCCCAATTTACGGCGACGCACAGCAGCACATCATGGGATTCTTTCACCGGAAGATGCAGACTGATGCTGAGTGCCGTGTGACAGAATCATAGAATCAAATCCGGATTTTCGTATCACAGCGGATGGCATCCACATGCCGTTCATATGTGTGACGGGCATCCGCCCGGGGATGTAGCATAATGGGTGGGTAGATCGCATATGTGCCACCACCTCGTTAGCCATTTAAAATGTTTGCAATGTGCGAGGAGATAATAACAGTTCCGCGATGGCTCTGTACTACGCATCTGCCTGATGGCCTTACATATGCCCAGGAGGGTGCCCGGGCCCCGGAGAGGCTCAACCTGTTACGTTACTTACATGAAGTGTAATTCCTCCTCAAGGAGCTAAAAGGTATTCACCTGTACCTGGTTATTTACAAAAGTCCCTCACCGTTAATTTTTAGCTACTCTAAATGCACATACGCTTAATTATGCCTTAACTACACGAGTCTACCTGTACAGGGGTTGGTTTCGCCATGGCCTTGGGAAATGCTGCCGTCGCTGCTGCTGTCACTGCTGCCGACACCTCCAAATTTCATCTATTGATTTTGTGGTATGTGCAGATTAGCAGGAGTATCGTCACAAACCAGGTGGGCTGAAGGTGCCACGACCGGTGCTCACATCGGAACGAATGTGCGGTCGACTTGCCCTCGTCGACGGTACTCCGATTCGCGTGCTGCATGGCTGCTGGCTTCTCACCTGGTGAATTTACAAAATAAAAGAAGTTATTACCACTTTTCCCGTTACACCCGATGGGAGGAGACGGAAGGACCGAAAAACGGAAGCCTGTAGAAGCCGCGAGCCCGGACTGAATTAATTCATTCGTCACGGAATGGAAATCAACGTAAAATTACAGGCAGCGTTCCTGCTGGTGCTCCCCGGTCCTACCCAGGGCATCTTGTGAAATTTAATAAGCCCAGCAGAAATTTTTATGTACATTTTTAGGGCCGCTTCACGTCGGAGACTCCCCAGCTCGGGGGCACGTAAACTTTTTCGTCTTTTATTGGCCATTTTCAAAGCGACGACTCACCTCTTAGAACGTGAACTGTTATGCTGGCTGATTTAGCATTCGATGGAGCACAGGTGTAATTGCCGGCGTGGTTAAAGTGCACCTCCTTAATGGTCAGAACACTGGCAGTCTGCACTGGAAGGTAAGTTTGAGACGGAAACGGGCTGGTTGCGGCAATGCCCGTCGTAAGATTGCTGCTGCTGACGCCGTCTAACCCATTGTTCGCGGGATTTAAAGATTGAGAAGATGTCACATAGAAACCGTCTTGGTGGTCGTAGTTCACCATTTTATTGTCGTGATACCTGCCATGGCATAGATGGGAAGAAGGAGAATTATTTTTCTGTGAAAACTTTGTATACGTCCTCGTTGTCGAGGTGTTCTTTTCTTACCAAAAAACAAATGCTGGATTTTCTGTGGCACGTCTCAGTTTACATTCCAACCGAAGAGTTGATCCCTCGTCAATGTGCAGGTCTGGAGCACCAGCTATCTCGGCTATGGCTTCTGTGAATGGAAAAGACGTTAAAAATCGTTTCTGACAAACTCACTGTATTCGAACAAAATGAAAGAGAGTGCAGAAGTTTTTGCCTTGGAACAAAAGTACAACTTCCATCAGGTCCAATTCCAAAGGCTTTTATCAGCATTGGACTTAAGACAGTAAAAAAGGGAACGCGCTACATTATGTTGTGTCTTGCAAAAGTTTACATTAAGTCATCGGATCCGAACAAAATGATACGCTTGAAATTCATGCTGTCCATTCACGTTCAATTTTTCCTGAGATAGACACAATTGTGTATGACTACCTACTTAAAAACCGTTGCGCTTTTTTACTTTCGACCAAGGAATGGGTAACGGAAATTTTATATTATATAATATATTACCATGATACAGAGATCTATTCCGTCCAACAGGAGAATACAAACTTAAAGTTTTATAAACATTTTTCATGCATTTCGTGGGCTCTCTACTAATTATGTTTACATTGCAAACCATACTTGGGTTCATTTCAGCATGGTTTCGTAAAAGTAAATCGACCACGAGCAATCTTCTAGAGTTTTCAAATTGTTGCCTCTCTTCTCTTTAATCTGGAAATCAAGTCGATTGTACTTCTAGTGACTTCAGTAAAGCATTCGACAAAATAAATCATAAAAATTTTAATTCACAGATTGATTGCTCATGAATTTTAACCGTATTTGTTAAATCGGTTCGATCTTACTTGACGGGTCGCACTCAACAATTATCAGTTCGCTAGAGAGCCATATATTACTTCTAGTGTACCGCAGGGAAGCCACTTGCATCCACTCTTATTTTTTATCTTTATTAATAATTTACCTGACTGTTTGAAATATTGTAGTATCTTATGTTACGCTAACGATGCCAAGATTTTTCGTGTTGCATCATCTGAACGTGACAGCGAACTTTTAAATTCGGATTTAGATTCCATATTAACACGATAACCAATAAACCAAACTATACTCTGGGTTTTGAGTAGATCTGGTGTAAGGAATTTGATGATCATTTGTCATTACATAATGCGACTCTTATAAAGGGTGGTCCATCTAGTGTTTGGAATTTAAGCTACTATTTGAAGTTTACTTGATTATAAGTATGTCATTCTCGACTTGACAGAAATTTAGTTTAAGGTTTGACATTTACGAAATGGGACGGTATTTGCTTGAAGAAAGTTGGGAAATATTATAAACTTATTTCCAAAGTGGTGAACCTTCTACTCAAACTGTGAGAAATTTGAAAAACCAATTTGACGAAAAAAAAAACTTCCCAAAGCCCAATTTGTGGATCAATTCGTGAAGCGAGCTCGTGTAACTGGAATGTTGAAGGATGAACCAACCCGTGTATGTACTCGTCTGGTGCGCTCAATCGAAAACATTGCTGCTGTTGCTCAAAGTGTGCGTGAGCAACCATCAACATCAACTCGGCATCGTTCTCAAAAATTAGACATTGCACACACTTCTTTTATGCGCATTTTGCGTAAAGACCTTGCCATGAAGTCATATAAAGTTCAATTGGTACAGCAGCTAAAGCCGGTTGACCATCCGAACCGTCTACGGTTCGCAAATTGTCCGGAAGATCGTTTGGCCGAAGATGACGAATTTTACCGAAAAATCATCTTTTCGGACGAGGCTCATTTCTACCTCGGTGGTTATGTTAATAAGCAAAACTGTCGCATCTGGGGCACAGAAAACCCGCACGTCATAATGGAAAAGCTAATGCACCAACATCGAGTGACTGTTTGGTGCGGATTTTGGTCCGGCGGCATCATCGGCCCATTTTTCTTCGAAAATGAAGACGGAGCCGTCGTAACCGTCAATGGCAAGCACTACCGCGCAATGTTCGTCGATTGGTTTTTCGGGGAAATTGAAGCCGAAGACTTGGATGATATTTGGTTTCAACAGGATGGCGCTACGTGCCATGCAGCGAACGCCACAATCGATCTTTTGTGATTTGGCCGGCAAGAAGCTGCGATTTGACGCCGTTGGACTATTATCTTTGGGGAGCGGTGAAGAGTAAATGTTACGCCAACAAACCAGAAACAATTCAAGACCTCAAGTACGGGATTCAAGCTGTTATTGCTGTTTTTTTTTTTTATTAATCAGTCATTGATGAAACTTGTAAATAAGTTAATAAATAGTTTGGCCATGGCATGTAGGGCTGGCAAAGTCTCAACTTGCATTATATCGGAAGCATAAAGCATATGTAGGTGATATGCTTATTGTAAAATCAATGTCTTCAAATATAACTGAATTGCCGTCAGCTGAACAAATATTCTTTGGAATTTAAATTTCACATATTGACCTACTTGCGCGCTGCATATTACATTCGAATAATCAAAGCAGCGAAGTACTATAATAATATGCAAATATCCAATTCTAATATACTGAAAAAATAGAAATATTAGAGTTCTTCTGCTCGAAGGACAATTTAGTCAAATTTACCAACCCCAAAAGCCAATCCTCCGCTCGTTGGTTCATCGAAAAATATTTGCTTTTTGCCAGCACCACTCAGATTCCCTGTTCCTTCGTCAATTTGCATTTGATATTAATGCAGCCAAACAGTGGCCCCCTGCAGCAGTCCCCCAGTAATCTGGGGCGAGACAGGGAAAAATCCGGGCTTTTAAAAGAGCTCCAGCTCTTAGTCGCCTGCACATCTCCCTCAGGTATTCCGGCCATAAAAACGACGATGGTGCTCGACTCTGGGCGGGGAGCATTTAGTTATAACGGGGGCACCAATGGGCAATACCCGGGAGTACGCCATCAATGTAGAGGGAACAAGGAGTTGCTAGTTCTTCCGCAGCTTGCAGGACTTAAGGGGGGATTTTTGTGTGCTGAAAAGCATTGTAGAGTTATTGAGACCAACCTTGGCTGCTCGCCTTATGTATGCCAATTACGCCCCAAATCCTGTTCCGTAAGGAGCCAGGACATGCACACTGACAGCGGCGCATTCGAATCCCCCTCCGGATGTCCGACGTAGGACCTCTGTAGGTTTCCAGTCAATTGAGGGCTTAAGTAATAAGCATATGGCAATTGCCTTGCACTGAAGTGCTTGCTTTCGAGACAGCACCAGCAGAAGCAAAAGTATGTTCAGTGGGTTATTCCGGAGCCGAGGGTCCTTGTAGTGCTTAAGCGGACAATCGCACAGTTAATGGAGACAATACACCTGAAGAGACTAAGAATCAGGCACAGACTCATTTGCCTGCCCCCGTAATTCAATATTCTTGGATGCAAATGCAGCAAGCTTGCTCCGGTTTCCGTACGTGTCCATTTCCTTCTCCTCGGCTCGGAATAGATAGTTTAATTATCCAGAGCCCAACAGCAAACTCGTATTGAGTACACACCTATTTGCAGACTCCTTGGGCAAGCTCACTTTCGTCCCCAGCTGGCCTGCATTTCCCTAACAGCTCCTTTATGTCGTCGTCTTTGTCTACCTGATAAGTTGATCTTATTGGGAACGTATAGCATCAATTCAGAAGGAATTACATGAAATCCAAGCAGTTCGGGGCTTATGGTTGCCCACTTCTTGCGACCATGATACTTACGGCCAACAGTGTTCGCTAAAATTTCGAAGGAGACATTTCGACTTAAGGGGGAATGTGAATATTTCTGTTTCGTGTATTGTAGCTCTCGTTTTTTAAAGTTGAAAGGTCTATTAAAGTGCATTTGCTTAGTCGTTGAATTGGTGGCAGGTGGACTACACCTATAATTTTGATCATTTCGTTAATAAACCAATAAACCCGCCTGGTTCATGGCGCACTCGTCAAAATTACAAAAGTTCGCAATGGCTATTAAATTAGTAGGCGCCCATGGCCTTACAGCTTTGCTTGCGTATATGTTTATGTTGTTTGGAGCAGCGGTAAAGTAATAACACGCTTAACGGATGAATGGATTTATGGCCTTTTCGCGATATTATGTAACATATGACGCATGTAGAAATTAATAAATTCGGAATACCAACATATAATATATAAATTTCTACACTTTATCTCTACCTGTACATGTTGTACCTCTTTGGAAAGGGAAATTTAATAAATAAAAAAACTAGGTGTACACTAGGGCTGTTACTACTCGAATACTTCTGAACTCAATTAATTGAGTATTTGAGTACTCGAGTTCAAAGTTTGAGTAAAGGAGTTTTGAGTACTTGAGAACAAAAGATCCGAGCACTCGAGTGAGGAAGTATTTGAGTACTCATTTAAGGAGTATTCGAGTATTACAGTTTGGGAGTATTCAAGTACTTGAGTATTTGAGTCCTGTAGGTTTAATACATTAGAACGCGCTAAAAACACTACCTCATAGGTGGCGTGGAAACGTGTGCATATTATGACTACAAATTTGACAACTTTTTGAATCGTTATATCTCAAAAACGGTGGCTCTTAGGAAAAAAGTATTGATACATATTTTATAGATAATTTTATGATCTACAATTTTTGTCTGTGGTAATTTTATGATAAAACTTACTGTTTTGCTGAAAATCGCGAAAAACTCATTTTTTTTTTGCCTTTGACCTTGAGTAAAATTTTTTCCATACACGGGGGGAATGATGGGGAACTTTCAAATTTTATTTATAATTATGTTTTGAACGATTTTACTAACTTTCAGCTTGTTGGGAATTTAATATGTACCCTCAATGTTGTTTTTTTGTCTAAGTTGACCGGACTATAAGTTATCCTGGATTAAAATAATTTTGGTTGGTGAAATCGGCCATAAATATAAATTTATATTAAATTTAATATTCAGTTGTATTGCAATTTAATACTGTCATGCATTTCCTTTTAATACGAAAGTTATTACAATCAAATATATTCGAAATATTAAATTTTAATATTTTCTTGGTGTTGCCTTACATTTATGTAATACTAAATTGTGATAATGTGCATCCCGAAATTATTAATCACCCGTTACTCGAAAATGGTTGAAATGCCATACATTGTCAGATCCATAGTTTATGTTAAAAGTGGATAGTTACTGAACCCCTTTCGTGGGAATCCGACTCCTACTTAGTCGGTTTTTATTCAAAACTTTCAATAAACGCAATGTGACCTGGAAATACTCCATTCATTTTGAAATAATTTTCTAAAACAATCGGTGGAAATTGAATGTAGCGCTGAATTTAAAAAAAAATTAACTTCAATTTCAGTTTTTTAAAAGCTAACAAAGCGGCTATCATCGAAGCAGGTGATGCAAATAGAAAGCGATGCTAGGGAGAAAAATCATTGAAGCAATTCACTCACCTACGACTTTGAGCTCGACGAATATCGATTGTGTCGGGTAAATGGATAATTGGCACTCATACAAGCCTCGGTCCTCCTCACGTACGGATTTTATTCGCAGTGACCAGTGACCCATATGACGGGTGTGCTCCACTAAAAAACGACCATCACTGCTATGGGTGGACAGTCCAACAGTGAGCAATTGAAAATCCCTGCGACGTATCCAGGATACCTGCAATGGTACGAGACATATCATCATACAGAGAAGGCTAGGTGCGACATAATCCCCAAAATAAACAGAAGCCCGGGCGAGTGGAAAATATGCGGAGGTTCTAAACGTGTCCCTGGGAACTCGTCTCTAACCTGGCCGTTGTACCTACTCTTCGACAGTTGATTTAGCAGTCCCAGATTGCCGGAAGGCCAACTTCTGACTGGACTCAGCACATTTGTGTGCTGAAAATCTTGCCCGTCCTGATTTGAATCTAATTTTCATTCTTTTTGTAGGTCTGCATTGCCAGGTCCAAAGTCGGGGTCGGACATGTCCTACTCGCCCGCCCCGCGGCGTCCCTTTACGCGACCCATATTTCACGTAAACCACTTTAGGTGCTCCCTTCTTTCTCCGACACCTAGCAGAGCCCATTAAAAGGAACTTACACCTACGACGGGAACATGATAGTCGTCCCGGGAATGCTTACCGTCGCCGGAGAATTTAATTTCACTGCGCATGGCAGGATGGCCAGTCCACCTTTCTGTGCTATCACCTTGGTGTTGTTCTTTGTTGTGAAATGTGACGCAGTTGATGAACTGAAGTGATTCTGTAAGCTCGATGATGACATTTTACCCACGTCTGCAACGATATAAAAAAAGCACGTTGAGATAAAGGGGAAATGGATGTGAACCAACTTATCTTGGTAATGGATTCTTGCAAACACACAGCCCGGCCCCGAGTCCGCCACCGGGTGCCCCCGGCGCCCGCCCCATCCGCCCAGCATCACACGAAAAGGAGCATGCTGTGCTGCTGGGGGAGATTTGCGGGCTCCCAGGGCTGCGGGTGTCACGGATTCACACAAATTCATGACTGCAGCGAAAGAGGATTAATATGTGGAGGGCGGTCCTGGGGAAGGACGGCATCTACAAAAATTTCAAAGGAAACTTTTTCAACAGTTTTCAGCGCTTCTGGATTCCTGGGCTGGAAGGAGTGCCCGGCTCAGCACATTCTACTCACTCCTCCTGCTGCTGTTCGGAGGTAGATAGGTATGCTGTTCTGCTACTGCAGGATGTTCATGACGGGAAATTAGGGAAGGAGCGCCGAGACTGCAGTGTGAAAGGTTTTTCACTTCCACCTAGCACGGAATTACTCAAAGAAGTTTGAAATAAACACGTAATTGCCTCGTTTGTTAATTTATCACTGTGAATGTGGGTTGTCCTTGGGATTTTTATCAAAATATAAATAGCTCTCCGGGTCTGAAGGGTACGGGTGGGCGCTTTGCGGTAGGCGGGTGGTTTTCGGGCTAAATTGGTTCTAGTTGAAAGAGATAAATTGAGTTGTTCTGTTTTGGATGGTAATGGACTACTTAGGGAAAACATGTTGAACTAATTATGTTGAAGGTGTTTTCCACGTGAAAATTGTCAATTTCTTTTCACGTACATTTTAGTGTTCGGCTCACAATGTTACCAAGTACCTACTGTTCGTCTAGTTTACTTTGTATTTGCACTCACAAATTAACAGTTTTTTCTTCAACTGCCTAACAAAAAGAAACAAAGAGTTAAATCCCGGTCAAAAGGAACGCTTTGTCGCGGGCACTCTTCTTGAGAATGTGAATGCACTTTGCAAAAAGGCCCTATGAGTTTTCGTCGTAGGTACTTGGCTTAGTTCTCGATTTTCAGGTTTCTGCTTCTCTTCTTGTGGAAATAAGCAAAGTTGTACTTTAACATTATATTTTAGGATGTCACTAGAAAAGGTCGCACAATATCCGGAAATACCAGTTCTTCAATTCGCTTCAATACTTCTGGTTAATTTTTCAACTCATCTAATGTGAGTAACTGCCGCTGTAAAAACATCGACGAAGAAAACTTCTGAGAGCAAAATATTCTTGTCAAGGACATGTTAGATACCAAATAGAAAAACAGCCCGTAGCTAAGTATCGACCTAAACAAAGGAAGCCTCATATTCCTAATGTGATATCATAAAGAAATATAAGGAGCAGTTCCGGTATCGTTTTCAGTTCCTGTTGCTCTTCATAAAAATTTGAACTTTTCAATCCCCAAAAGCTCTCCGGAGCTCCCAGTCACAGTCTGCCAAGGCATAGAGCGGTACCATCTATGGCCGGTCGCACAAAGCAAAAAAGTCGATCTTGGTCGGAATTTATATCAACAGGGAAGCCGGATGGGAGAGTCGTTAAATTGACATATGAAGAAAGTGTCCTTTCTCGTGGGCAGCCCGGCCCGCAGGCAATAGGGGCCCCATGTAATCAAGATTTTGAGTCTATTGTTAGCGAAGCGGTCGCTATCGGGCCGCATTGTTCCATTCACGTGGAAAGAAAAATTTTCCGTTGCCATAATGACCGAATAAGAGGCTCCGCAATGCCTCTTGACTCTCCATTGACGATCGGAGGATTTTTGAAGGTGGTGCCCTTATCCATTGTTTGGTTTTTCCTCACTGCGGGAGGGATGAACAATATTTCCACACACAAAAGAATGGAATACAAATCGAATGAAACGTATGGATTGACTCACCTGAAAATGTTCCTCGACATAAAAACGACACGATAAAGAGCACACTCCAAAGACATCTTAATCGCAATTCAACAGAATCCATTATTTATCTCCCTGGAAGAATCCTTTTGTTCTTGTTATCCTTGCTACCGTTGTTTCCGCTTATTATTACTGCTACAGCGTTGCTTTGATGATTATTTGATATTCGCACCCATGAAGGGTGGGACCTTTGGGCTTTAGTCCTTGAGTTCCCGTGCGATTCAGAGTTGCTAGAACTGCTAACAATTAGACTTCGTCCTTCAACATTTGCACACAATAGTTCAACAGTCCCAAAACCGTTGGGTCCACGAGTAAGAAATCCTCCCGAAAGGTCATTGCTTCTTCGGTGTTTAAGCACTCCCGGCATGGGAATGGTAGGACAACCTTGAAATATTCGCTTGACTTCTTACATCCACCGTGGCATTCTGCCGCTTTTATGTTTATGTCAGGATAAGTATAACTTTATGCCTTTCCCTAGAAGTTGTTGAGCCGTCGCTGGAACCCCTTTCTACGCGCTTCAATTCTTTTCGCCGTTATGTCAGCTATCCCGCTGTGTTATTTTTCAATTTTCAAGGTCCTGTTTTCATAAGTCGCGCTTCATGCACGAGTCAGGGGACGACTTCGAGTAGCAGCGTACTCACTTATCATTTTTGGCAATGGCCTCAAAAGGATCCTGGCCAGTGATGATACCATCTGGAATGAAAATAGACACGGTGTTTTAAAAAGTGCCTTTTGTTTTGCATGTCGATTTTTATTATATTCAAGTTTCTTTCGGGTTTTTTTTATGTGTTTATTTTGGGAAGGCGGGACAGACTACAGCAGGTTGAGGTCGATTGTACATACTACAACAAAAAATTTAGGCCACTGAATTAAATCAGTTAATTATTGTATGTTGTGTACAAAGGTACTACTACAACGATCCTGAAATAGCATATTAAGCTAGGTACCGCCCGAGTTGCGTATGCTATTTTTCATTACAAGTGCGGCGGCGGATTTGTCGAGGGGGTGAAAAGGAGGAGTTTGCGGTGGAGCGACGGGGGGTCTGCGGGGACAGAGCCCTCTGCAAATAAAAATTTTTTTTTAAATCAATTTTTTTGTTTTGTGTCAATATAAATATTATCATTAGAACATTTGGAGAAATGCAAATGAATTATTCCTCCATTTTCGATTTTAATTTTTTTTAACATATACTTCTTTTTCTTCTTCTTCGTCTTCTTCTTCTTTATCAGTCGGTCGTTTTAAAATGTTAATTGATTGTTCTTCAAAACTTTTTGAATTTTCCCTGGTGAACTTTTCTATTTCCCCGAAGTCTTCCATAATTTCCGGTTCAGGTTCCTTTGATGTGCTAGCCTGCTTCGCGTTTTTTATTGTCTGCATAATTTTGCGGCACGTCTTTTCCTTATTTTTTATTGAGTCTTCAATATACGTAGCTGCCACAGAGTCTGACTTCCATCCTCCGTGTCTTTTAATTTCTAGTATATCTGCTCCAGCATCCGCGAGCAATGTGGCCGAAGTTCTCCGGAATGTGTGGCCGGTGTAGGAATCAGCCTCTGGTAGTTCTAAATACGTATTTCTTAAAAATAAGCCCATTTATTGAGGCCTTGAGCGAAAACCGAACCGAAACCGCATTTTCGCATATTTTTTATACACCTCATAATATTTGTTTTTGGTATTTTTACCGCAACCATATTATTTTTAACCATAATAACTTTGACAGTCATATTGCATAGCTCTTGACGTCTACACTCTCCTTGTACCCCAAAGATTAACGCTATGTGTGAATTGATTAATATAATAAAATTGATTAAAATTTCAACTGTATTTATCTATGAATATTTTTCAAATTAATTTATTGTTCCAATCAAACATACCTTTATACCCAAATATTTATAATCTGGAGCTTCATCCATAAATTTGGCTATATCTTCAGGGTTCAAAACCTTCGCCTGTTTAGTGTAATATCCTTTTTTCTTCTTCTTCAAGATAGCCAGCAAATTTGAATAATCATAGATATTAATTTGATGTTTATTGACAGTACTTCTGAGCATGGAAAATATTGCCCATAAACTTGTTGGCTTTTGACGTTTTGACAACTCGTCAAAATACGCTAAAAATACTGATTCTGATAATGACTTGATTTTTTGCTTTGATTTCCATTCTATAAAATTCTGATAGGCTTTTTCGTATTTATCCCGAGATTTATCCAGCAGTAAACTATCTTTCACTTCTTCTGCTTTCTTAAAACATCAGATTGCACTTCATCACTCTCTGAACTACTTGGATCACTATCTGGAACGATGGTATCCATTGTATTATTTACTTTTTTAAACATTTTTGGAATCACAATATTGAGATCGGAAACGCACGGAAATTCTATTGCACTGAATTAGTCAAGATTCGCAAGAAGAGTGTCCTCTTTGCACAAATAATTTTTAAAAGAGATAAAGGAATTTGGAAAAAAGTAGTGGAAGAACATTTTACGAACGCTCAAAACAGACGTAAACAAAGTAAAACTATTTACGTAGCCTTTATATAATTTGATGGTTTTATGGGACTATTATGACCTACGCCCAGCTTATATAACAAATTTTAGTTACTTGAAAAGTATTAAACAGATGTTCAGCATAATCTTTATGTACATACATATATACATATAATTCTACTGTACGTGTATATGTGACTGAACTCCTCCTAAACGGCTGAATCGATTTGAATAAATTTTTTTGTGTGCGTTTGGGTGGCGCCCTGGATAGATTAGATTCACAAATCAGCCCGGCAGATGGCGCTGCAGTTGTTGTAAAAATTCATAATTATACTATTAGTAATGCATGTATTATGTTATGGGTATCGTTGAAAAGGGGAGGTAGTGTAGATTGTGTTGGTGAAAGAAAGGTTGGTGAAAAGTGTTAAATGTGGGAATTATTGGTGAAAACATGTTTTTTTTGTGGGGGAGGCGTGAGGGTGACACCCCCCAGAAGTGTATCTCAGGAGTAGGAAGAAGATGCACTATAGTAAATTGGGCCGGGTTGGTTAAAGTTGGTGAAAATAGTGAAAACTTGGTTTTTTCGGTGGGTGCCGACAAAATTGAAACGGCTGTGGAAGAAGAGTGTATGCATGAATTGGAATAAATTTTCCACCAATCGACAGCTAAGGAAGCAGAGAAATCTATATATATAGAAATGAATCCCTATTTCCCTTGGTCACGCCATCACACCTGGACCGATTTCGCTAATTCTTTTTTTGTTGTGTTTGTTATTGTCAGGAGAAGGTTCTAATGAAAGAAAAAATTAAGAATATTGTGCGGAAAATTAGAAAATTATGTTTTTGGTTTGGGTTTTTGGGGCCACTGATTTTGAATCTGCCATCAAAATTTTGGAAATCAAGATGCTGGATCAATATGGCGACCGAAAAGTTAAACTTCAAGGGATTTCCCTGAAAATCCGCGCTTGGGGATATTCGGGATCACTGATTTCGAATCTGTTATTCAAATTTCCAAATATGAGACCACCCCCACCCCGCTGGGAGATATAGGAGAGGGGGCGCAATAAGGAGGTTGTGTAAAATGAGGAAAACTAAATTTAATAATACTTTACAGTTTACAGTTAAAAAAGCATTAGAAATAGGTGAAAGTGATGTATGGGGTGTATTGTGAACGAATTTATGGTTGATTTAATGAGACCACCTCCACCCCGCTGGGTCACATAGAAGAGGCGGTTGTGCAGTAGGGAGGCGTTGTAAAATTAAGGAATACAAATTTATTAGTATTCCGGGAAACGCCGGGTCTGGGCAAGCTAGTATTATATAAAAAAAAAGGGGCAAAAGGATGGGTTTTTCCAACGAAGTACTTTGAGTTTACTTCCATTTTACATCTGCGTGCGTTATTCAAAATTCTTCGTGTTTTATTGCCCACAGGTTTATCGTGGGCAATCGGTAAGTTACCGCAAGGGAACGCGTGTGGAAATCTAGTAGTTACCCCGGACGTGTGATGAAAAATATGTTAAAATACAACGAAAGGCTTCCCTTCAATGCAACCATCTTTTTTGCGATCGCGTGAATAGTAAATGCAATGCATTGAGAACTTTCTGAACATTTCCCCATGAAAGGCGTAATTTCGTACAATTCCGTCGAGTGAACGAAAATAAACTCGAAACTGTCTTCCGCTAAGTACTTTTAAAGCTTACTCCACGTCCCGGTTAACTGCCATTAGTCAACTTGGCACAGTGAGACTGACAAAGTTGACTCCACTGACCCACAAAATGAACATTGTCAACTTGATATGACTTAATCTTATCGCCTAGCGCTTTCGAGTCGGACGGGGGTTCCTGCCCCACGGCCTCCAGCACTAATCCGTAATCCGGCTGAATCCAAGGATCCCATTCGGAGCTAATTCGAACAAAACAGACATTAATTCGCCCGTAAATTACTGCTGTACAGTGTTTACCCTTACCTTTTCCCTAAACCCGCTTGAGCGTTCCGCATTTCATGCCCGCACATATGTGGATGGATACCAGACAGGTCTAGTGGCGGTACCCGCCCTGCAGCGAGGCTCGTAGAATTCTCCACATGTTTTCGTTGGCTAAGTGACATAGTTGCAGGTATTTGGGTCAGGTCCTTATGGCAGGGGCCGAAGGGCGGGCAAGCTCCCCTGCCCAGCCGGGTTTACTTTACTCCTCCAGGCCAAACAAATGGTGCTGGGCCGCTGCGCTCGGATAACCTCCGTAGTACGCTCAAGCAACCAGCCAGCCGGCCCAGGTAATGTAACATGCACATAACGAGGGAGGTGAGCATGGAAGTGTGGTAGGCCTCTGCGGTTATTCCTCTGAGTGTTATTTTCCAGAAAAAAAATTTTCGCCTGCCCTTAGACCTTAGACTCAGTTAGGGAGGAGTGAGTACCACCTTCCCTGGATATGAGCTCTGGTCCCGGGCAGTGCGAGCAACAATGGATTTTATGGTGTACGGGAACCGGTGGTGCTGTGTTAGGCGCGAGATAAACCTTCCAAGCTCCAACCTACATGCATACATATCTAGGGGATATACAGTTACGAACGTGGTGGTGAAAATATCCTGGCAAGGTGGCAAAAAAAAATAAAAATAAAAACAAACACTCCATTCCTGGGTGAAACTTCATAATTTGGCTGGGTTGGTCATCTTCCTAGGGAACGCTCATTTTGTTTATTTTTTTTTCATTTTTTGTGGACCAGCAATTTCCAAGATGCAAAGTCCTGCGAAAATTCATGAAACTGCTTCACCTAAATTCCACCTTTAAGCTTATAACAACCTTCGGGGAGTAAATTTCTGTAGTAAGTTATTTGAAATATTTGGGTAAATTCTAGAAAAATCCCCGGAATGGGTCCCACAACGGTAAGCTTAAGAGAATAGTAACTATACGCGGTGATGCTGGAGAGTTGGAAAGTTTTAATTTTTTCGAGGAGAATTAAACTCTTCCTGCTATTCTATTATTGCGCAATATTCTACCATTCATATTTATGCGGCCATTTTCTTATTTAACTATTTTTATAAATTGTACGCATAGCGGCCAAAAATAAAGTGAAACTGAAAAACATGTTGTGTTCCACTTTATTTAATATGAAAAAGTAATTCTACGAGACCTATTACATTTTTACATGATTAGCGTAAGTGCCTTATATAAATATTTCTCTATCGGGAAAGAAGACCCGTATAATAAAGAGTGCCTCAAAAAGAACTTGAATTTTGAATAGCGTGCCGTTTCCGTCTGTCATTTGAACTGTAATATGGAAACATAGCCATTAACAAAAAAAAAACAAAGTATAAAGCGTTTATTAACTGTGAAAATCGATCAAAAATTGGGGCAAATTTTACGTGAATTTAACAGGATGGCGCGGCTTGCCACACAGCATACGATTAAACTAAACAATGACGTTATTGCAAACCAAATCTCTAGGTCGTTTCATCTCTCATTTTGGATGCCAAAACTGGCAGTCAGGAAATTGTGATTTAACCTATTTAGATTTTGGTCTGCGACCAGCGGCGGTACTCTATGGTTATTAGACCCATTATAACATATGCGTCTGTAATCTGGTGGATCAGAATAAAAAAGACATTCACCTGTACGATCCTAGACTGAGTTCAGAGAGAGGTTCATAAGAATTACTAGGGCCTGCGGCTCCACACCTCAAAGCAGTACCGAAAAATTTGACGAAATTCAATTTTTGTGTGGTTTTTAACTCTACCTAGATAGATCTGCTCTTTTATGGTTGCTCTGGAACTGTGAAGAGTGTCTCCCCTTTTTGAAAGATCACTCTTAAGCACATTTACATGATTTGTTCTAGCAGTGTAGTTTAACCTATGCAAAAGTCAATTGAAAGTGTATTTTTTTCTTTTCTAGGACTACGTCTTTCCCGTCGGTATGGGGGTTAAAGGACGTCACAAAATTGTGAAGCATTGATAGAAAGTATATCCATTTATATCACTTGCAGAAAAAAGTGGGGTGATATATCTCAACTAGAAAAACACAAAACCACTTTATGACGCAGGGGGGGTGAATCATAACCTTTTTGGAGTTACTGGGTGATACATGATATCGACATTTTCATGGCACATACATTACTATTTTATTTTTATCTTTCGATCTCGTTAAATCAGCTACTATCTATAACATAGCCTTTCTAAAAATCTACCTCTGCCAGGTACAGTCACCTGCGAAATTGAAAAAAATTTCTAATATTTCCTAAAATTCACGTTTTTGATACATTTTCTCTGGAATTCATGTAATTAATCCAATTCAAATTACCCCCAAACGTTAGAAATCAACGTCATCATAAGCAAAAATTACCGCTTAGTAACTTAGCGCTGAGGAGGTTTTCATCACTAAATTTTGGTTAACAAACACCTCGCGAATTGTTTACAAAAAAAACATGTCTTTCTTATGTGAACAACTTGTAATAAGCAACACGTGTAACAACTGCCTCAATTTTCTGTTATTTTTCCTAAAATCTGTTAATGTCTTATCACGAAATTTGGCATCATCCTGCCCCACACTTTGTTTTTGTTCTGTAGCAATATTCGCATTAGGTGTCATATTTGACTAATGTAACTAACTAGTACTTAAACTCAATTATATAATCAAAAGATCATAACACACTATTTACTTGAACACTTTGTAGTAACAAAGAAAAATATAATTAATATTCGACCATTTAACCAAAACTCCGATTTGGATCGTGACAATTAACGTGTTAACCACATGTATTGTATTGTTATAAGAAACAGGCTTTGTAAACATCATCTTACGTTATGCATTGTCTGAAATTCGGTATTTAAACACTGCCGACAAAAGAAATTCCACAGAAAAATTTGTGTACGCACGATGTTGAGGTTGATACTATTGTTTTGTTCTATCGCCGCACTTGAGGCCAGTGTTATAAACAGTGCTGCATGGCACGCTGCATATCAAGTGTATGATTATAATGATGGTCTTTCCACGAGGTGTAGTTGCGTTATCATATCCAAATTGCACGCGATCACAGCTGCCCGTTGTATAAAAGACATATTCGAAATCGGGTCAGTGCTAGCAGGAGTGGAAAATGGAAAAACTCAGGATGGTGGTGTACAAATTCCAGTTCTTAAAAAATACATTCACGACAAGTACAATAAAGGGAATGATTATAATATTGCACTTCTCTTGTTGGACGAGCCATTTTCTTTCAATGAAAACTTTTATCCTGCTAAACTTGCATCGAAGAATTACACATATGTCTACGCAAGTTTAATTCGCTGGAATATTGGAAGCAATTACCCCGAAGACTTATCGAAATATTCAACTGTCCAATTGGTGCCGAAAGATGATTGCTATAATTTTATTCCCAAAAATCAAATTGGCTTCCCGGAGATGTGTGTTAAATCCTTCCAAGAGAAATCCTGTAACACAGTTATGGGATCACCAATTATCGTAAATAAGACGGTAGTCGGACTTGCACTACGTAAGATTGACCGACTTTGTACCAATGATGATCGACCTGCAATGTTTCTTGATATCGCAAAAATGCGTCAGTGGATTCTTGAGAAGAGTGGCGTATAAAAAATTTATTTTTTTCTTCTTTTGTAAATTAAATAATAAATTCATAAATATTACAACCTAAATATATTGTTGTTCAACTAATCTTTATATGTTGTTTAGCGATCCGTGATATGCTCGACTTTGAATACTAAACCAAGTAAATTCAGGCATTGACATTAGTTGACAGATTTGCGTAATATTTCCCACAGATTTTTGTTGTGGCATTTTCAACTCTACCCGGAGAGATTTGCTCTTTGAGTAAGGAAATCTCAGAAAGAGTGCTCTCAAATGTGCGAGAGAAAGCCCTTGAAGAATTACACTGGACGATATTTACATGATATTTTCTAGCAGTATATGTGCATAAGTTGAGCTATCAAAGCAGTGCAAATGGCAATTGAAACCGTTAACAGCCATACAGTTTGACAAACAACCTAATATTAATTACGTTGCATATGATTTACGAAATTTTCCATAATCAATTGCAACTATGTTGGATTGCGATATCCCAAAAGATGGCAGAGCAGCCATAACGCATCAACCGCTTTTTCAGGCGCCGAAAAACGTTGACCTCGCAATTAATTTTTGATATGTGGGAATAAGAAGAAATCATTGGGTGCCAAATCAGGACTGTACGGCGGATGACCCATAAATTCGATGTATTGAATGCTCAAAAATTCTCTTGTTTGAGCTGATGTGTGACAGCTTGCATTGTCGTGGTGGAGAATGATTCGTCTTCTGCAATTAGTTTCCCTTATTTTTCCGAACAATTCTGGCAAACAAATGGTGGTGTACCATTCAGAGTTTACCGTTCTACATTGCAATGGAACGGTGGCAACATCTCCAGTTATTCCGAAAAAAAACACGCGACCATTTTCTCCGAAGTGCTTCGTGCGCGAAAATTTTTGTTGGATTTGGCTTGCCTTGAAAGACCCATATAGTTCCATTGCTTTAACAAAAGTAATTTTTCAAGTATCTGTAAACAACACAAATATCACTCGTATGACAAAACGTTCTGAGTACGTTTGCCATTAAAAATTGCAAACTTTACGATGGCAATGTCAGATTTGACATATTCACACTAGTGTTACCATATCTCAAAACTTAAATAGCAACCTACGCAGAATAGAGGCGTCCTCCGAAGGTCTTCAGTCAACAGGCAAGTTGAAATCACCACCCAGTAAGAGTTCGTAAGAGATACATATGTAGTTGTATCACTCAGGATGTCGTCAATAAATGTTGAAGGTGTCGTTACGATATATGTAAATATTTTTGTGTGGCAGGCGCAAAACTATAATAACTATAATATTTTGTTCTATAAGCCATACATGTTCATATTTGTCAATCGATTACAGCGTGTATTTTTACGTAACGCTATTTGTGATGCAGATGTAAATATAACACATCTGATGTTCCACAAAGTAGCCACCTGGGGCCACTCTTACTTATAATTTACATTAAAGACGTATCCCTATTATGATGACTATGCGAAGATTTTTCGTATTATATCTAATGACTTCGATGTTCCCTTAGTCACAGCAATAACACAGTTTTAACAATAAATCTTCATCCATTTTCACGTTCATTTATAAAACAACGCATTTCAGTGCGGAATTACATAAAATTCAGATACACTTATTTATTTGACATATTTTTTTTAATATATTAATAGCAAAATAAAACAAAAATTCACCATTCGATTAGAAAACATTGTGTGAACGTGAACTCATTGGTGCCTCTACAAAGCCCCCAGCCTTATAAAAATATTTTTTTTTACTTAGCGGAAAGAAAAAGACTTATTCTGTGGCATTAGCATTTAAAAGATAAAACTCGAAAATCACATTTGGCAAGTATATTTGTAGTGTTATATTACAGTCGACTTATTAGGCGAGGTAGCTAGAAAACTAAAGCATAAGGCCATCAATCAATGACACCCCTGGCAATTAATTCACTCCTACAAATATTACACGCAACGGTAAGCCTAAGACAATTTTTCAAAAGCAGTAATATTTCAAATTTTCATGTCACAAATATTTCAAAATAAAATCGCTGTTTTGAAAAGTCATCGAATTTATGAGTGAAGTCGTCACATTTCTTTTAAGATCCGAAAGGCCCGACCGTTTAAAAAAAGATTCAAATAAGTTTTCCACAACATGACAGAAAAAAAAGAATGTGAAAGAGTATGAAAAACGCAAGTAAAACCGACAACCTCTTGAAGTTTATTTCCCCGGGACTTTTGAGTTTCGTAAATTCAACCACTTCCATCTGGAAGATCTGGGCCCTACCTAATGTTCGTTCGATATAAACAGTCTCTGAAATTACTGGGGGCGATGCCCGCCTTAATTAAGAGGCCTCCCAACAAAATAAAAAAAAACTTTTTTGCTGCCGGTGATACCCAACACGGATACCACATCCAGCCAGCAGGAGCACCAGCCAGCACATCTGTGTAATGGAAACGAATTCAGCGACCTATCAAAATTAATGTTTCATAAATTCCCCCTCTCCATTGGCATGAAATGGGCTTTTGGCTTGTGCATGATTCTCGGCTCTTTTTCATCTTTTTGCTGATTTATAGTCGACAGGTGCCCATAAAGATTCATAAAATTCGTTAAATAAAAAAACAACCTCGGCCCCATCCTATCGTATCTTTCGGAACTCGAAGCCGCAGCAGAGCCACAACGAGCACCTACGGAGCAAGTGCAGATGCTCTGAACTGAACCGGCCCCCAGTGGCAGTCGTATCAATAAAACACGCTCAGATCCAAGTTACTATACGTAAATAAAAGTCGGTGCGAAGGGAAGTTGATGCTGTGCAGAGATGACGGATGCTTCAAGCTCGACGATCCGATCAAAGCCAAAAGGAAGGATGCACTTTCGCGAAACTGAAGAAGACTAGAAAACAGATGCTCTGTCAGTGTACTGTCGAGGAGCAAGATAACTTCTTGAGACGTTCCGTCTGTTGGAATCAAAGGCGATGTCATGCCGGCACATAAAAAGAAACATGTCGCTGTCTCATCCCGGGTTTCTGGCTAATAACACGTCCGCCCTACTTGATCTATGGGCAGGGATAAAATTGATAGTGTTCTGTCGCTGCACAGCCAATTAAGCAGATTTTCCATGCCACACTGCTGCTGTTGTGTACCACTCAGTCGGAGGAAATCCCGATCGAAGCATTTCGGGAATTTGGCCGGCGATTTATGGCGCGACCCAAGTAGCGAGGGCTAATTACAAACAAATTAGCGATTGTTTGGAACGCTGTGCGGAGTCTGGGCTGGATCTGGGCCAGATGCTACTCACGACTTCGACAGCTGTTTACATAAGCCCGGAGTCCTCAGGGCCTCTTCAGCAGCCCGGCTGCGACGGCTATTTATTCTTACGCCTCCCCTTAAATCCCGGGGAACAGCAGTAGCTACTTACCGCGTCGCGCAGCAGAGGCAAGTTTTCTTTGAGACGGGCGACCAGATAGACACATTGTAGTGTGCTATGACCGTTTCATGCTCCATTAAAGCCTTATGAAACGGGTGAGTAATAAACTCTTAAGTGGAGCAGCTTCTTTGAGATAAAACAAGAGGGTGTAAATCATTTCGTGATTTATGAACACCGCCGGCTCTCAAGAGTGGGAAATTTGCGTGTAAAGGATAGGGACGATCGTCATTTTTTGTTTTTTTTTTTACTTTTGGTTTCATTTTATAACGACGTCTTGTGGGACGAACACGAACGCTACAAAGACGCCGTAAAGGTGGAAGAGGTTTTTAATTACCTTTTTCAAAATTTCACGGGGTACTCAGTTGTGCCGAAATGTTGTTTTAGACTTCCCTTTCAGCGTAGAAGTACCTACAAGAAAACTTTAATTTTCTGGAGAATTATTATCTTTTCGCGTAGAAGTTTTATCAGTCACTGCCAGTGCCTACGCTGATCGCGAAAATGTGCAATTTTCTTATGGAATAATTCGTGAGTGATTATAACACAACTTGAATTTCGGCCCAGATTTCCCCGGTATCCGCTACCAACTGGTCCTGGCGGCGCACCTCGAGGAAACAGGCACAACACGGGACCGTATTATCTCTGTTGGGGCCGTATGATATAGTGCATAGTGCATTGCTGTGGTGAGTGCTCCACATCTAATAGGAACTAAAGGAGCGTGTGATTTTCGTTCGTATCAATCCTGCTACCACAAATAAGGGCCATTAAATTTTATGACTGCACTTGCAGTCAGTGTATCAACAGATTGTATCAGTTCCGATTCAGGTCTCGAGAATGGGCCATAATAATGAAAATTGTCCAAACTTGCGATGCACCGATGAGCATTTCGAACAAATTGAAGGAACTGTGCGTCCTAACTCTGCTGTTATGGAGCTTAAACTGACTAATTTAAAACTACAGCAAATACGAGGCATTTTATTTTATTTCGAACTGTCCATGCTGCCATAACAAAATGGAGAGCGAGTTTTTAAATTATTTTTGTCTGCCTTCGTGTTAGTCCATTACCTGCACATAGAGGTGTCGTAGTGAATAGATAGCAGAAATTTTTAGAGGAAAAATCGTTATAACTACGAAGTCTAAGCCCTTAAATTTTAAGTATCCACCACCATTTGGCCAATACTCTATTGGGGCAGATTTTATGCTCACTGTTATTTCAATTTTCTATCTGCGAAAATATGGCACCACATCTGAAAAACAAAACTTAACTCACTGATTGTGATGGCAGGGGAAGATCTGAGGTCGCCCACCTTTACGGATATGGATACAAAAAACTTTCTGAGTGGAAATGTAAATATTTCCAGCATTTGTCAACAGCAACTCAGGGACTGGCATAATCCCACACTAGAAATAAAAAAAACCGCTTTAACGCCAATCGTCTGCGGAGGATTTTCGTGCGTTGAACCCATCGAGCTGTACTGAAAATTCTTACAATCGCAAAAAAACCGCTTAAGGCACACACTTTGGCAAAAGAAAATTCGAAAACAACCTGCTGAAAGTGAAAATCAGCGAAGCATGGTAGCATCTCATGTTCGCCGCATTTATTTATAATCTTCCCCAATCGATAAAATGGTAAAAACTCGCCCGGGATTACCCGCAGGGAAATCCGCCTCCAGGAGCGGATTTTCGAAATTCGTGAAAATTTAATATATTCATCACTTTCTCGTCACCCGGCACCCACTTGTGTGTATCAATCCCCTGTGCGCTTTTAAAATTCATCACAGATCAGGCCAACCGCCGCTCCACTCCATTGCCCACCTCGTGTCCATCAATGGTGCCCTACTTCTGTTCCCGACGATGGGCTAATCCAATCAGCCCCGGAACGCGTCTCTTATTCATTCATTTATCATCGCATTTCAAAATTCGATCGATACACTCACCCGGACCCAGCCAAGGAACGTCGGAAAATAAAGAAAGAGGAGCCAGAGGCAGAGCTATCGAGATACGTATTCTGGGACTGCGGTAGCTAATTCACAGTACCGCACGCCATCCTCCCCCGCACACCTGAAGGGCCGATTAATTTTATTTTCGAGCACCCCTCTCGTTTCCCGGGAAATGTGTCACTGGTGGGTGTGCTGGAAAAGTGTCAGCCTGATCTCATGCATAGTGGCTTGATTAGAGCGGACCGACTCTACGACAATTTAATTAGAGTCGAAATTGACGTTATAAATTTTCCCGCCCGTCGAACCCACCCGCAGCCATCTAAACCCGCAGAGCCGCACTGAGCCGCTGAGTGATGCTGGGTACCTGCGTTCTTTCTTCTGGAAGGGTTTTTTCCCACCATGATTTAATAAAGTTGGAGGATTAAAAAAAAAGATCAGCAAGGAGCAGTCACTTTTCCTCCGAAGCATGGCCCACGATCCCTACACTTATCCCCTGCTAATTAGAAGTAACACCTCTATTCTGTACCCCCCACTTGCGGGCTCTAATCTCGCCAGGTGAGATCCTGCGGCAGGGGAATTAGGGGGATATTATTCAAACGCCAGCACCGACTCTAACTGCTACTGTGGGAAAATAAAAGCCCGAGCCCTGATTAAGTCGCAGGATAATTCCGTAGAATTGGATGATGAGTCGGTCTAATGAACAGAGGACGTCTGGGGACGCGGCACGAACGTGCCCCGTTTAGTTGCCGCTGCGTTGTGTGAAAAGCCACCGTCTGCCTGGGTTTGCGGGGTTGGCCTTTTATAGACCTGCTCAATATAAACGGCTCTGGATAACTCCACTTTAATTAGTTTTTATGGAAATGATAAATGCGTCTGCTGAGTGAGTTATGCTCTTGTTAAAATATTGGCTTAGTCGGCAAAGATGGAGGGCAAAAAAATTGTGAAATTTCCTTGTCGGAGGGGGTCCAGAAAATGGTGCCCAGCATTTCCGGGGTGTGGGTGAACAAACATTTTGGACTTAATTTTTCATTGTCAAATTCAATCATTTTATGAAGCGTGACTGATAAGTCGATGTATGCATTTATTTTCGAAGATGGTAAGTGTGCTTTATTGCAACAAAAAGAGCAATTGCATGTGTTATGTACAGGGTGGCCCATTTAAAAATTGGAATTTCTTTTTATTATAAAAAAAAACGGCTCAATATTTTTCAATGGTTGAACATATATTTAAAACGTTGTTTTATGTCATTTATTTATGAAAAACACTTTCGGTCGAATGACAACCACGGCTGACTTGGCAGTAGCACATTCGGTCCACCCAATTTTTAGTACATTTTCGATTGTTTCGGGCCTTATGTCTACAATAGCAGTTTGAATCTCGTACTTGAGGTCTTGAATTATTTCTGGTTTGTTGTCGTAACATTTATCTTTCACCGCTCCCCAAAGATAATAGTCCAACGGCGTCAAATCGCAGCTTCTTTCCGGCCAAATCACATCACTATTTTTGCTGATTATGCGATTTCCGAAGATAGGGCGCAAAAGATCGATTGTGGTGTTCGCTGTATGGCACGTAGCGCCGTCCTGTTGAAAACAAATATCGTCCAAGTCTTCGGCTTCAATTTCCCCGAAAACCCCATCGGCCAAAATTGAGCGGTAGCGCTCACCATTGACGGTTACGGCGGCTCCGTCTTCATTTTCGAAGAAAAATGGGCCACATTGGGTGCATTGGCTTTTCCACGATAACGCGCGGGTTTTCTGCCACAGATGCGACAGTTTTGCTTATTAACATAACCACCGAGGTGGAAATGAGCCTCGTCCGAAAAGATGATTTTTCGGTAAAATTCGCTATCTTCGGCCAAACGATCTTCCGCCCAATTTGAGAACCGTAGATGGTTCGGATGGTCAATCGGCTTTAGCTGCTGTACCAATTAAACTTTATATGGCTTCATGGCAAAGTCTTTACGCAAAATTCGCATCAAAGAAGTGCGTGCAATGTCCAATTGTTGAGAACGATGACGAGTTGATGTTGATGGTTGATCACGCACACTTTGAGCAACAGCAGCATTGTCTTCGATTGAGCGCACCGGACGAGTACGTACATGGTTTGGTTTATCCACCAACATTCCATTTTCACGAGCTCGCTTTACGAATTGATCCACAAATTGGGTTTTTGGAAGTTTTTTTTGTCAATTTTTTTTTTCAAATTTCTCACAGTTTGAGTAGAAGACTCCACTCTGGAAATAAGTTTTTAATATGTCAAGACTTTCTTCAAGCGAATACCGTCCTATTTCGTAAATGTCAAATCTTAAACTAAATTTTTGTCAAGTCGAGAATGACAAATAGGTTAATCAACTAAACTTCAAATTACCGGTAGTTCAAATTCCACACTTCAATTCAACACTAGATGGACCACCCTTTACATTAACAATTTTAATTAACAGTTTTTCCGAACATTTTCGTTTCCCAATTCGTAGTCTACGGAAAACTTTTCGGAGCTTCGGAATGCCCTATTGCTTTAACAACAACAATATCCTTTATTTCCTGTCAGAATAGTTAACATGTACTTACCTAATGCACCTCAGTTTCGGAGCAAGCACAGTTTACTTTGAAATGCACTTCCTAACAAACCAAGTAATTAACTTATTGAGCGTAAGTCTTTTTCTGTCAAAGAAACAGAGGGAAACAAGCTGCTCATTTCGGAGTTTACCAAAACATAGAGAATATGTAGATATCGGCGGAGAACTTAAATAAGCAAACAGAATTTTCAAGTTGATGGAAGTCTCAGATCTACCTCGCCTCGGGACCAGGAAGCGTACAGCATCCAAAACACGTCCTCCCCGAAGCAGTGATTCGAAGCTTATTAAGTGCCCCCAAACAGTTAATTTGTTTGTAAATATACCTGCAAGTCTGGGAGTAATGAGCCCTCCAGAGGTCGTAGGTACACAAACTCGCTGCTCCTGCTAACTTCCCACCCAACAGTCGAAAGCCTTCTGGACCGTGAAGACTGAGGGCGTGTCGGAGAAATTTCTGAATTTCTGGAGGATAAATTAAACAACTTACTCATGCATGTATCGATCCCGTAAGTGTCAACATCGCAGCTGAATTTTCTCCCCCCCTCCATTAATTATTTCGTAAGCGTATTTCCCTGGCATGGCAACTCGAGTGAGACACGGTGCCTGGGATTTTAAGAAGTCTGGCATGGAGTGCATGGGGATGTTGCGGTAGCAATTATGCTCGTCCCGACCGGCAAATAAATATTTCGCAATGGTGCAGGGTAATATTCCGGCACTTGGGTCGGCGGCATGCCACCTTCTACTAAAACTCCAGCCACAGCCTGACAATGATTTGTTGAGGAGGTTGATCCGCTCATCCATCATCTCCTGCAGAACTGGGATTTATTTATAGTTATCACGGATCTGGTGATGGTCTGTTAATATCAGTCCTTCTCCCGGGAGTTTCCCGGGACACACCCACCACCGAGTCGCACCGTGCAGGAATAGATGCGACCACAGATGCAGCATGCTGCCGCTCCTGTTCGAGCACAACTTGCCCTTTTGCAGTTTTTATGAGATGCCGATTGCCACTTGCACATCTCGCCATCATCGTGGCAACGGGCTACGCCATCAAAGTCAAGAGTTAATTTTATTCCAACGGAATGCGGGATTTATGAGGGATTAATCCTCGTTCGTCGGTGAATTGAATCCGCCGCCGGCTGACGTTCGAGTGGCAGCACAAAAACCGTGCTGCGGCGGCAATGTCTCGCTGTTGTGCCCCCGTACACGTACGGGATTTACCCGATCGTACCGAGCAAACATGGATTTTTTCCGGCTTGCCTTAAGTGCTGAAATGCTCACAAATTGAAAAATGAACCCTCCTCGGTCACGAATCATTGGCAGTTGAAAATGTGCCAGAACGAGCAGTACCCTGACAGCTCGAATGGGATTTGAAACGGAGATGCCCCCATGATCCATGCAACTCAATACGACTTCACATGGCGCAAAGTTTGTTTCCTCTGCTCTTTTTGTTTGGGAGTCAAAATCCGGCGGCTACGTATGATTGATTTTCTGGATTGGTCCTAGTGCTGGAATCTCTCAAAACATGATAGCTCGATGGCTGCCTTTGATGATGAATCGCTACCATTTCCTGTGATTTGGTAACGCGTCGAACAGATACTGGACGTTGAAGAGGCTTCTCAATTATTTGGGGGTTGCCAAAGAAACAACTTTCACACCCGAAACTTTTCGTTGATTTTCGAGGGAAAAGAAAACTTTGGTGATTTCAGTAACTTTGATATATTGAAAGATTTTGAAAAAAGTGCAATCTAGTCTAGTATGGCATCATATTCATATATAACGGTACGCTTGTACACTTGTGGAGCAGAGCATAACTTGGCATTGTGAAACCTAAGCTAAAATTATGTATGCGTGCCCATAAAACAAAATAAGTAAATGAACTTCGACGTCATTTCACACTGTCAAAATGTCTCGTTTCCTCGCACGATGTATCTTAACCGCTACCACGTCTCTATGTGACCTAACTCTAGCACTAATGTTCTTAATTTTCAAATGCCCTTCAAACCTGCGGTATGCGTGCACATAACATATGGCTCGTACATTTTAATTTTCATCAGTGGCTTTGATTTATTGAGTTCTAAAATTGCCCTTAATTAGAATCTGTGGTACCACAGTTCAATTTCTTAATTACTTACTGTCCACCGCAAAGCTCGCATTACTAGACATTTCCACGAACTCAATTCCAGAATTCCAGACAAATCAGTTTTGATCAAGCGTTCCTGCTTCACCTCCAATCAGTTTTGAAAGGGAAATATTTTCCTATCGTGGCTTAAGCGGAACTTCTAGAATTTTCGCCTTAAGGATGATCCGTCCATTTCCATCTGAGACCTCTGACCCAACCTACTTCAAAACGGATTAACTTAGGCTTGAATAAAAGATGTACCGACTTTCTCGCAATCCTGCCCTTTTTGCGTGCTGACAGCGTGACACCTGGCAAAGTCATGTTACAATTTTAAGGGCAACCTTTCTCTAGAACTGCCGAAGTTATCTCGAAGACGCGCCGACCCTCTGTTACAAGATTAATTAAAATCTCCCAGAATCGCACCCAAATAAGGAAGTCACTTATCCCTGGGCCATTAATTTCTCGGCCTAGAAATCGTAAATGCACCCGACCAGCCTATCCGCCAGAAGTTCCCGTCACTCCAGTTAAGACTGGGACTGGGCTCGCGGAAATTAGGCCTGAACTATGTTTGACTGAAGGACGCACAGTGGGGCTCCGACGCAGGAAGTGAGGTGGATTAAAAGAACTAATCGCTTGGCAAGCGGTTGGTTGAGCTCTAAATATAAATGAGAGAAATAAAAGAAACCCAAATCCCCAAAATCAATAAAGGAGGGGGACAGGATGTGTTCCCATCTTCGGATGTACACGTCCGGGAAACAATCTTTCGAAGATTCTCCCACCCTGTCTGACAGTGTATGAAAAATGCCACATCGCCATTATACCTCCAAAAAGAAACTCTCAGATAATCACTCACCCCCGCACGCACAGAAAATTCCTTAATCCTCGTAAGAAGCCGGCCGTCTTATGAGGAGCGGTGCGAGCGACATTTTAATCCATTAACCGTGAGTGCACGTATTAATATAAATGGGCCGTCAATTGGGCTGACAGGACCCTTTGACAGGCCGTGTATTCTCTGCCCCACCGGGTCCCGGCCTATGTATGCCGGCGAGAGTCCTTGTCGGCCAAGTCGGACGGGACTGGGTCGGATCTTCGCTCAAACTCATCCGTACAACGCGCTCAGTCGGTGAATAATTGGCCCGGGGGGTTAGAAAACAAGGTAGCAGCAGTGCCGGGGTGAGGACCCGGTCGTTACAGATTTTGCCACACTGTGATGTGATAGCATGCAAACTGGAAATAATGCCGCTTCCTGCGGGGCCGGGGCTTCTGATCCAGCCATGTGTCGCTTGTGTGCCCTCGCACTCGTGTGGAAACATGCTGTTGACCTAAGCGGGGGAAATCACTGCTATTTATAGGGAAATTCCAGAAGTTGATTTGATTTTATATACTCACTGAACCCGATAATTTCTTGCCGTTTCTTCTTTTTTTTTTTTTACCGGAAACAAGTCTTGGCGGGGGCGCGGCGGCGGGGTTCAAGAAGCCTGAGTGTATTTTCTTTGAGCGGGAGGAAATGTTTTCCCAAGCAGCAGCCACTCGGAGATGGATGTCAAGCTGATTTTTGTAATGAAATTTTCGCGTTGGAAATTGCTTTTTTGACTATAAGTCTGAAAGCGCCCACCCCAGTTACTGGCACTGCGCCGTACCCTAGCACCACTCCCGTCACAGTATCCGGAGCTGGCTTTGTGAGTCGCGACAAAATGCACTGAGCAAATCGATTTAATCTGATTTCAATTAAATGTGCCGTGAAGCCGCGCCGATTTTAGTTCAAAAGGCGAATTAATTTTTATCCCCCCATCGATTTTGGGGGAGCCTCCAAAGCGCTCGGCATTCATTTTAATTCCTTTGAATTGGTGAGCCTCCTATGAATGGCGGTTTCAAGTGCGATGATCATCGGCGGGTTAGCTGTAGGAAGTTCATTAAAAATTCAATGGGAAGTATAGTATAGCCCACCCGTACAGGAACCACTTAATCGATTTCGATTTCGATGACGATCTAGACGGCTCACATGATTTTTTGTGGAAGGGTGTAATTGCAGAATCATGTCGTGTCTAGCCCCTCGGGAGGTCATTGAAATAGTGAGGAAGGTTACAAGTCTACAAAATTAAGCTGAATGGTTTTTGCTTTATTGCCATTAAAACGGAAGTGATTGGAACGGAGTTATGTCGCCTTAGCAAAAAAAAAACACAGTTAGAGATTATTGGCAAAAAGCTTAGACTTTGACTACGCAAAAAGTCCGACCAAGCTGTATTTGTGTGGAGACATTTATTTCGATGTCCTAAACCTAATCCTGAAAAGTACCTACCCTAAATTTGAAGTGTGGGTTTCTGTTTTTTAGGGGGTTAAAAGATCTGTATGAACTGAGTGAGGCTGCTTGCGGGACGTTTTATTTGTCGTTAATTAGTCGTTTCGTTATAACGAACAAAAAGTTATTTTGTACAACTAATTAGCGACTAATTAACACGCCTAGTCCGCGTTTGATTCGCGCAACCTGTTCTGCTAAGTTCATACACATACTAACCTTACACGCAGTGAAGAACTGGACTTAAATTTAGCCTTCCCCTCACTGCTTAATTGTATAGGTCATTTGAGTCACCGTACAGACCCGGTTAAAAGACCAAATCGTGCATGACTGACACAACACTACATCATAGGTGACGAATCGTGGTATATTTAATATCGTATACTATGGTTACAACCATAGAAGAAGCAGCAGTTCAGTCAATGTAAAACAGCGAATTCTTCTTGTCCAAACATTCTACCTAGAAGTTTTGAAAAATTTTCCCAACATCTTGCGAGGAAAGCGCCTTTATTTGTGGTAGTCGGGCAAATGGTTCTTCCAACACGCCCGCTCACACGGTCATCAGATTGAGTCTATTCAAAAAACGACGAGGCTCTGAAAATCATAGGAGAAGACGAATTTGAAAAATTCGTTGAACAATGCAATAAAAGGTTGGATAGGTATTAGCTAATCCTGTCTGGAAGGGGGTCACTTTTTCCATTCAAAAATTTCCACTAGGACATTTTTTCCATTCATTCTTTTTTCCATGGTCTTTTTTTCCATGGTCAATTTTTTCCACTGGATTCTTTTTTCCATTGTCATTTTTTCGATAAGGGGTCACTTTTTCCATTCTAAATTTGCCGTTAGTACATTCTTTCCATCAATTATTTTTTCCATAACTGAATATTTGCCTTTCACGAAATGTCTGCTGATTGAATTAATGCCTTTTACAAAAATTTTGGGTAATGGAAATTTTGGGGTATGGAAATTTTGAGCAATGAAAATTTTGGGCTATGAAAAAAATGGGATGGAAAATTTGGACATGGAAAAAATGACCCCCAATCGCTCTGTCTAAATGAAGCAACTTCCGAATCCGAATCGTACTAGACTGCTTTCATTTAAATTTTATTTCACAATTATGAACACATGTGTACGAAGCCTTAGCACACGTGTCCAACTCGTACCTGAACAGTTATTTAGTATTTTTTACTTGACGTGACGTGACATGACTTGCAGAAAATAAAACATTCCTTCATAGCTAAGGAAAGTGAATTTACGAGCACACGTCTCTTCGTTCCAGAAAGACCATTTCGAAAATACCAAAATACTGTCTTTACTTCTCAGATCGAATTAAAATTTTAACTTTAAGTATTAGACACGTGTACACCTAGTAATAAAATTGATTTATACGTGAATTGCCATCCGCCCTAAAACTCCAACTAGATTTTTTATCAGAAGGCATTCGTTCTTACATTTTTGTCTCCTCTAACATTCTATGATCACCTACAAAAAATATTTCCTACTTCACTTCAGTAAAGAGCATAGAGCTCGCGTTCCAATTACCTAAACTGTGACTATATAATTTTCGGTAATACATATGTACAACAAGAACCACACCGCTCACAGTTCTGAGATATACTAAGTGGTTTTTGTTGTACTTACAAATAACATAATTTAAAATCATTTTACGAATTCAATTCAAATTAGAAATTATGGGGTTACATGGGTTTCCCCATGAAAAATGAAATATTTTATTCAAACTTTTTATTGCCTTAAATAAACACATTTGACAAAGAATTTCTGAAATTTTTGTAGAAAAATATTTAAAACTCTGCCATTGCGACGTCATTTCCGGTGACCCCTCGGAAAAAAAGTGTTTGCGCGCTCACAGCAGAACGCATGACAAGATCAAATGAAATCAAAAAAAAAAATACGTGTTTTCGTTAATACCTTAAACTATAATTTGGACGAAGGGAAAAAAAATTGAAAATTGGATTTTTGGCAGACCTTTATACAAAAAATTAAAAATTTCGGTAAAATTTGCTCCACTTTTTTTTTAAATAGTTGCAATTAAAAAATACAAACTCCTTCGTCCAAGGCCTTGTCAATAATATCTCGAAGACGATTGTAAAATTTCATCAAGACCGATTCAGTAGTTTTCGAGAAATCTTGACAACCGACTTTGAAAATACAGTTTCGAGAAAAATGCGTTTTAAGTTTTGAGTGACAATAAAACTGGGAGCAGCTGGCTTTGAGCGCGCAACTTCCCAAAATTTAGGACAATATTCTAGAGATGTTGTAGAAATGAAATTTGTCCCTTTGATGCTGAAAATGAAATAAAAATGCTTATTAGCACTGAATGTACCTTCCCAACATAATAGCGGAAGTTTTGTTAATTCAAACTTTTCCTTACAAAAAGACAACACAACTATCCCAAAGACTTTAAATAACCTCCTACAGAATTAGCTCCCTTCGGCGCCGAACAACTTTTAGCTAGTTAAGATATCGGTTGAAATTTCAAAAGCATCCGAATATCGACCCGGCAAACAATTTCCTCCGAATTTCCCCGGTTGCCAGCACGAGATCCAATTTTTGAATACTCCAAGTGCAATGCAGCGTCCTCCACACGGTGAATTTTTTTAATTAAGCTAAAAGGATACCCCAGAGCTCGCGAGCTGTTAAATCGTCGTTATATGCGCCGCGTGCACGAAAAGCTCTCTTGTTACCTTTGTTGCCGTTGCTAATTGCCAGCGGAAGTATCTTCCCACCTACGGGCTATAATCAATGCTTTCTGCCACTGATGGTGAATGGCGGTGAAAGCGCAAAGAAACTCACTAAAATGAAAAATAAAAAAAAAAAGGAAATCGCACAGAAGGTAACATTTTCGAGGAAATGCATTTCCTGCTGTTTGCCGGAATTTTTCCCGGGGAATCAATGGAATTTTTAAGGTGGGCAAATTACGTAATTGAGCCGGGACAAAAGGACACTTGCTGGCAGGGTGGCAGGTTTATTGACGGACCCAATTGAAATCACCTTAAATAGCCGTGAATAAATAACGACGCGCCTTTTGAACAGGATCGCAACCAGAAATCTGGCTGGGGCTGTTTTCTATGATAAAGCGATCCACTTTTGGGGACGTCCCCTTATCGTGGCCATCAATTTTTCATGCGGTCGCCCCTCTCAAATAACAAAACTAAATGACGGACAAAGCACTGTTTGGGGAAGCCATAAAAAAATGTGACTGGTCGACGGTACCCGGGTGATGGTGGTTGTGGGGGTGGGTCAACTGACATACGATCACCGTGGGGTGCCCAGCTTGACGGTTCTGGCAAATTACTTTTAAATACCAACGTCTGACTGTAGCGTGCTGGATACGAGCATACGGACATGATTGAAATGGCGAGATTTAAATGGCCCATGCTATTGCCCCGGACACTTGTGGCCAGTTCAGTTCATAGCTCCGGGGGTGGGCGGCACTTTTCAAGTTTTATTTTATTCGCCCTGGAAAGGATTTCCAAATGGGACAGATTATGTGAATGGCTTTTTAAAGCGCTGCGGAAATTGAGGTTTTTTTTAGATTCGTTATCAAGGGTTTGCATATTGTGGAAGGACTCTGTAGGCCACTGGGGTTGTGGTCACTGTTCGGACGGACAAGAGTGTATTTTCTCGTTAGCAACTCGGTCGTATGAGAATTTGGACAGATAATGGCCGCTCGTTCTCATATTTGGGACTTCATGGGTTTTCGTATTGTCATCATGATGGATTTTGTGTGACAAGATTTCCTAAAGTGCGACATTTTCGAAACGGTCTCAATCTTTCTATCGCCCAAATTAGACAAATGTGTTTATCGGAAGTGATCAAAATTCCCATTTACTATTATGTTTTTGTTTTTGTATATAACTTTACAGACTAAGAGTTAGCAACGAAAAATGCTACACAATTATATGACAAAAATTCCTCTGTGTGTAAAAAACCGATCTCTAACACTCACGTAAAATTTGCTTGTTGGTGCAGTGAAACAGTTTTTTCCGCAAATTTTATTAACTGTCAATTTTACGCCGCTATGTTGCGTATAAAATGTGTAGTTCATGAAATTTCCTACAAAAAAGATCAAATGGTTTTTTTTCGTAGGAGTTACCATTTTGTAGACACAAGAACTAATCAAACTGAATGAGACTTTTATATAGTACTAGCTTGCCCGGACCCGGCGTTTCCCGGGATACTATTAAATTTGTATTCATTAATTTTACAGCGCCTCATTACTGCACAACCGCCTCTCCTAACATATGTGACCCAGGTGGGGGTGGTCTCATTAAATCAACCATAAATTCGTACACAATACCCCCACACATCACTTTCACCTATTCCTAATACTTTTTTAACAGTAAACTGTAAAGTATTATTAAATTTAGTTTTCCTCATTTTACACCACCTCTCTTATTGCACCCCCTCTCCTATATCTCCCAGCGGGGTGGGCGGTGGTCTCATATTTGGAAAATTGAATAACAGATTCGAAATCAGTGATCCCGAATATTCCCTAGTGCGGATTTTCAGGGAAATCCCTTGAAGTTAAACTTTTCGGTCGCCATATTGATCCAGCATCTTGAATTCCAAAATTTTGAATGCAAGCTTCCTTAGCTATAGATTGGTGCAAAAATTATTCCAATTCATGCATACACTTTTCTTCCACAGCCGTTTCAATTTTGTCGGCACCCACCGAAAAAACCAAGTTTTCACTATTTTCACCAACTTTCACACACCCGGCCCAATTTCCTATAGTGCCTCTTCTTCCTACCTCTGAGATACACTTCTGGGGTGTGTCATCCCCACCCCTCCCCCACAACAAAAACACGTTTTCACCAATAACTCCCACATTTCACACTTTTCCAACGATACCCATAACATGGCACACGCATTACTAATAGTATAATTATGAATTTTTACAACAAATTTCCTCTTCTTCTTCCTGGAAGCGACGGGAACGCGGTCGAACGGGATAAAATGGTCGCACCAACTCAGAAACCTTCGTGGGCTCATGCACAACAATTTTGCTAAAGATCATCACATGATCAAATGCATAGTTTACGATTCTATAAAGGACATACAGACAAACATTCATTTTTATATATATAGAAGATAGAAGAAGAAGAAGAAGATAGATAGAAGATAGAAGAAGATATTGAGCTTATAAAAATAAAGTATGTCAAAAAAAGGCATGGGTGGACGCGGATTTGTTTAAAAATTATTTTGTTGTCTGATGGTATGTTTTTAATTTTGCTCAGCTCTAGAAGTATTAATCGGTCAATCCTAAGAAAAAAAAGTCATTAGATATTTTTTGTTGGAAGCTTCATACTTAGACAAATCGCATTTCATGACGTTATGTATCGGCACAAAGAGAGAATGTGGAAATAAAATATAATATTTGAAAAATCTGGCTTTTCTTTTTACATGAACTTACCCAACAACCAACCCTGGAAACATTGCGAAAACTACACTGAATCTCAGCTAATTAAAAAGTAATAATTGTATTGGCGACACAAGTCAATTGTATTAATATTCAAAAGAAAATTGTACAACAAGAGGAATATCAGGTTTCCGCAGTAGTGCAAACTCATGGATTTCTCGTTCGGCGGCCATAAGCCTCAGAAGTAATCAGCAAAGTGACCCCGATCCCAACACAACAAATTAACTTTAATGAGATCATTCTTTGGAAATCACCACTATTATTGCGGTTGAATACAGAGACGTGACCTGAAGGGTTCCGGCACTACCCGGTCCGTGGGCTCAATGCTACAACAACCTCCCAGTTCGGCTGTTTTCGTAAACAGCCGGGACAGCAGCAATGTTAGAAGGGTTTTCGACGTGATGAAATCGCTCAGGGGCTTAATTTCATTTTACACAAGACTTCATTTCTTTGGGTCACTCCTTTCAATTGGGGCAGACCGCCACCTATCCCAGTTTCATCTTTCCCTCCCCTACCAAGATAGGTCGCTTTATTTGGTGTTCTCTCATTGCCAGCATCAGTATGCAGGGAGAGAATGGAAGTGGTAAGGAGCAATTATGCAGGATTCAATAATGTTTGATTTTTATCAAAAAAAAAAAAAAAAATTCCTTTCCCACTTTCTGCCCCTCTGTGTATAGGGGATTGATTGAGGGCTATTTTCACGGGTGGCAGAGTTTCAACTCGAAATTGGTCCGGCTTTGTTGTGGTTTCTCTCGTTTTATTTATTTTTTATTTCTAGGTCAGCTGCAAACCAATTTTTGTATTCAATGATTCCGTAAATTCAAGCTTTTAAAAAAAAAATATTTTAAGAGATCGACGCAGTGAACTGAAAAGTTTTCTTTATTTTTTTCCCGATATTTTTAATTTACAGCCTGCTGTCTTTAATTAAAAACGGTCGGACCAGTGAACTTTGTGGTAGTCGGACGGGTTACCCTTTAAAAGCTTACAGTCTTCGTAGAACTTTATCAATGAGTGGGCAATGCGAAAACCAGCTTCACCGGGAATTTAGCCTTGAATAGGTGTTTGGTTTTATTTTGCGTTTTCACTGGAATTCAGAGAATTTCAATAAAAACTGTTTGTGCTGCTTTTGCACTAGCAAATTTAATATTTCGTTATTCAAAGTGCTTCATTGTTTCCAGGCAATATATGTATAAATATTTTCATTTCCTGAAAATTTAAATCTAGCAATTATTTATCTTTTTTCCAATAATGTGTACCTAAACAATTCTACAATTTTAACTTTATCATTTGAATCAGCATACAAAATGATTTATTGAGGGTCTTATTACGGAAGTCGAATTTGATCGACTCGATTAGCAATCGCCATAATTTTCTTAGTGATTTAGCTTTGAAAACTCTGCTTTCATACTAGGGTCCTAAATACATAAAAGCGACATGCACAGTAGTGTTTTTCGACATTTTCTGGGAAGTGATAGAAAACGTCAAGATAACACAAATACTCAATAATAAGCGATACACTTTGTATTCTCGCACGGACAATGTTAAATATCGAGAACCACACATAAAATGTAGTTAATTTTTCTGCTCTTCTTATAATTTAAATATTTTAAGCAACTGGTTGGCTATCGAATTTCGTAACATTTGGTGTCATGTGTGGGGTTACAAAAGTCCCATACGATTGGCGAGCAGGGCGACAAAGTATCAAAAGGTTCGAATGGGCACAACATTTCAACCCAATCTAACATGGTGAACCTAAAATCACAAATTTCCTATAATCTTCACAAAAGTTGGCACAGAGGAATTTACAAGGTAGATACTTTTTATACGCTTGCAGAAGAGATTAATCTCGGAACAAGACCATACCAGCCGGTTTATAAATAATTATTTAAAGTGGTTGGAGTATAAAAATTTATTGTAAGTTATGTATAAAGAATCACATCGCCTACAGCCGCATCCACAGGAAGAAGCTGTTTTTTACAGCCATACCGATGCACACAGTTTTTAATTTACTCCGCCATTTTTGCTGTAAATATGCCGTGTGAATTTTTTATGACCCATAAATATTATGGAAACGACAGAGTCATGTTAATTGCTTCATTGCTAAAAATAAATGTTGTCTTTACCTCAATTTATGCCCACGAATATTTATTCAGCTAAAGTCGAAAAATAAACAATAATCCTGCGAACGGGAGCAGTTATACAAACACTTGCACATTTATAGGCACCGCTTAGTTACAGCGGCACCAGCTAAAACTTAATGTTGACGTGAAATTTTGCTAACAATCACATAGGTTCCTTCCATTAAAATACGTACTTAGTCGAAATGGCTTTTTGCGAGACACACCGGGAACATTTTGCCGAAGACGACTTTATAATTTATGCGCGCGAACAACCCTCACGACATATATGGGATATGCAAACAGAGGAGCTAAATCGTCATTTGCAGCTATGACAGGAATGTTATGATTCCCGCAAAGGAACACCAGCCTATTTGCTGAGTTGAAATTATGAAAGCGAAGTGATTTATGGCAAGTAACAGGGACTTTTAATTAGATCCCCAGACAGGATAAGACGCTGTGATGTCAGGTTGTGGCTTTTCTTGGATTTTCATGAGCTACGACACCCGCAAACAGGAGTGGGTAAAAATACTCCCAGAGGAAAATTGGCTCCGGTAGAAATGGAGTACTTGTAGGAATCGCTTTGGGTATTTGCTTAATAAAAACACACGACTTAATAAAAAGAAATCGAGAAATGTGATGCGACATCCCTTTGGATCAGAGACTCGAAATTTAATTGCCAATTTGAAGCGACTCAAATATTATTTTTCACGGAAAAATAAAACTTATACAAAATTTACGATGACCGGGAGCAAAGGAAGTAAACAATGAAGCCCGGCCCTTGCAATATTTACTTTGAAGTACAAACATGAAGGGTGGCGAGGCTCTAACTTTTTAGCAGAAATTCCATTCCTCTCGGACTTAAAGGAGAAAGTAACATTGTTCCGAGAAAAATTCAGGAATTTTGGAGGAATTTGAAACTTGTGTACTTGGAGCATTCTCAAATGGCGCTAGTCCAACGTAACGACCACATACTTGTCCAGAAGTTATTTAGGCGCACTTTGGTGTAGTCTCCTTGTGGATTCTGTGGCGACATGAAATGACTGCAGGATCGCCTTAATTTAATATAAAACCAAGTTATGCATTCAATTATAAATAGTGAACTGTACCATGTGTCAAAATACGAAGGAAAACATGTGATAGGATCTAGGGATTTAAATTTATTTATATAAAAAGGTTGTAACAGAAAAAAGATTTTGATGAAGTTTACTTGTTTATTAAAAAGTGTGCAGTTATTTATAAATTAACCAATATGTGTATGTGTGCTAAGTACGTCGTTTAAAATTAGATAATTTATGAATTAGATAATGCCAAACATAACTGTGGTAAATTTTACTACTATTTGTAATTTCAATTTCGAAAAAGTGTCATGCCCCATTATTAAAGTAAGATTCCACTTTAGTGAAGGCCCAGAGTTACACTCGATAAATGTAAATGTACACGTGGAAACAAAGATTCCACTCTCTAAACTCGAGTGAATAGTCAATACCCTTTTATAGTCTACACTTCCACTCATATGTGGAGATGTGTGAATGCACTAAATTGAAAAATGTAGCTCCACTCTGCAAGTGTGTGTCAGTCCGTCCGTCTGTCACAGGCCATTTGCTATGAAACTAGTTCGACGTAGCAATTTAAAATTTAGCACAGAGTTAGAGTGTGATACTGTGATGGCCCGGTTATAGACGTGAGGTATAAAAAGTTGAATTTTAAAAATATTAAAAAAAAATGATGTAGATTGCACCAAATTATCACGACTCACACAAAAAAAAGGGCGATCATAACAATTGACAAACAATTTAATTGTTTATTTCCTTATAGTCCAAGAGGTGATTGCAAAAAGTAGAGTCCGTCGAGAAGAGCGACGAAATTTTTGCGAACGGTTCCTTATACTCTATGAAACTTAACTGAAATGTGGTGCCTCACCCCTTGAACGGTATCCCCTCCTCAATTTCTGGTGTTCTGGTAAGGGTGTCAATAAACAAAGTATTTTTTTCTGAAAGTAGAGGATTCACCAAAATTCAAAATCCCACACATTGCCGTTGCAGCTGCAGTCAAAAGTTTATGGCTACACTTTAAAATTGGAACTAAGGTCAATAAGTAAAAACACTAGAGGTATTCAGACTTTGTTGTATTTACACTGTATCGTTGTAAAAAATGAAAAAAAATTAGTTGTCATAGACGCAAATAAAACATAAAATTTTACACTTGCAAAAGATATTGAAGCGTAAACTTTATCTTTCAACAAGACAACGCTGCTTTCCATACAGCAAAATCTCTCTTGAACATTGGTTCAAAGCTGTGAATGTACATGGGTTGGAGTGGTCATCGAGAGGTCCCGACTTCAACCTAGTCGCAAAATTTATCGGAAATAATGACACGGACGATTGTGGGTTCTTTATGCCATTGGGCAGACAACTTTAATTTAAACATATTTTAAGTAGATGTTGGTTGGTTTAGGTTTAGTGGATACTCGACAGCGGGTATGAGTAGAAATAGCGCTGAGGGTTCGTTGTTTTGAAACCACACAAAATAAAACTGATCCGCATAGTTACGTCGATACGATGGATAATGTTCCAGTGTCTAAGAATCAGAGCTCGCCTGTGGAATTCCAGAAGTGAATTACTTCTCTGATCACAACCTTTTGGAATCTTCCTGAGATCGTCGGACGTCGAACAAGTGTTTTCCCAGTGCTCGATATCTTGCTGCGCCAAAACCGAACATTCGCACAAAAAAAGGAAAGGGTCTTCTTCTTATTTAAGTCTTTACAGCTGCGACAATTACCACGTTTACATGCAGCAGGGTTGAACCTAGGTTGCACACGGATTCTACGTCATGTATGTATCGCTTCAAATACGTTTGGACTCGATTTCAACTCGATCTCTCAATCCTGTGTGATCAAATACGCTGGTCGAAAACTTGACTCAAGTTCTACTCGATCTTTCAACCCTGCATGTATACGTTGTAAATAGTTCTTAAAGAAAATCCCCAGCATAGAGCAGATGTACATTTTTTTTGTCCCCAATCGTCGAGGAAAGATAACAGTAAAAGTCTCTAGATTTATACCATAATGTGTTTTAACTTTTATCGTAAAAATTGGTAGATACCTAAACTTACAACTCTTACTACTCGCAAGAATTCTTTTTCAAGACAAATAAGATGAATTTTCACGAGTCCACTACGAGATGACAACATTAAGAAAGTAGAGAAATACTCGCAAAATCGAAGTATCGGCGCAGAAGAACTCGCTAGAGTTCCGAAAGTTCTTTACGAACCCCTGCGATTATAAAAGCTCGGTTAGCAGGAGATAAGGGAAACGGCGTGAAATGAAAAAACAGAATTTTAGAGATACTATGAGGAAAGTCGTTTTTCACTTGCGCTATAGGCGAACTCAAATCAAGTCTGGTATTATTTTTAAGGTCCTTATGTAAATATTTGTTTGCTAAATATCTTTTATATTTTTATTTAATTTATTATTTCGAAAATCACGAAGAAAAAAAATTTTACGAAAAAACAAACAAAAATTAATGACATGATTTAATTTGATACCCTAAAAGCTATATAACTCGACCCTTCCTTGCGATGTAGTAAACTTCTTCTTTCAAGCTCATTCCAAAACAAACATTTTTACTGCCAACAACTTTTTATATTCAAAAAGCAGTTCGGAAATACGTTTATAATCTATTCAAAGCCCGCAAAGTTTTGTGTCCAATAAAAAATTATTTGGAACAGATTCAAAAACCTCAGTACCGCATTTTACGATGAGATGATCCAGAGAAAAGACTCTTAATTAAAACATAAAATTACGAAAATAATGGTAAATTAACATCTTAAATTATCCATAAAAATTTACGTTGAAAATATGCGGCCTGGAACGTGTTTACCCTCATTTCTTCCCGAATCGCCGAATCAGAGTCCATAAAAGAAGCACTTCACGAAAATACCACCCCATCCCGGCACTCCGGCAGAGCAGAAGGAAGAACATCACGACCGATCCGATGATGGGGCTTCACCGCAGCAGCACACCATTCGATTCCATTACAATATCAAATAAAAATTTATCGTGGGTTTCCGCCCGGACGGCCACCTCCCCCCAAAAATAATTGACCTTTGAAAATCCACCCCTACACCGATGTAATCATATCATCAACTTTTACGATATGCTTGTAAATGCGCTATGATCCCTGTAGCCGCCCTTGACCATATCGTGTCAATAGGCTCGGAGGGTTATCGCCGGGAGAGCCACAAGAAAACACCTTTAACCTCATTAAATCAGGAATATCTCTTGTTTCCAGGTGCCTAGAACGGCTCTCCAGATAGCCCTAATGTCACGCCCTTACGGTGTAATAACGATGCTGCACGAATCACATCAAGATAAAAATTACCAGGGCCAGCCAGTCCGGGCCGAACGTGATTCCATCGTTTTCGATAAGATTGTAAATGAAAAGATCCATACCTACGCAGAGCCCCTGCTGGTTATCCAAAATTCATTAGGGCTGAGCATGGCAGCTTAGTGTAATCCGGCGAGCTCCTCCACAGGACATAGGGGCATAGGCGGAAAGCAATCCTTTCACAGGCGCACACAATTCGCAATTAAGGTGAATTTTTCACGGGCAATCAATCGCACTCTCAGTTGATCGCACCTCACTCTATTCACCTATATTCATTCACTATATCCTCACCAGTCACCATACCGTAAAATATAGCGCCGCGTGGTGGATTCCGTCACACCTCACCGCGATCAAACTTAGCGCACTATTCCATAAAAAGTCCACCTCGTCTAGCCGCGAACTGCAGCAGGTACAAACCCCGCGTAGCTCGCCTCACACTACTCCACTTGGGGGTTTTCACTTTCTTGTATCTGGCGTGGCTAAGGATTTCAAAGAATACCGGAAACACGCAACACACCGGCAACGGCCGATTATCCCAAAAAATCGCACACCTCACACTCCCGCTAACACCGGAACAGGAGTAGGAAAGGATCCTGTGGTGTTCCAGTAAACCCACCACACCGCCTCACTCAAGTATCACGACAGTGCGGGACTGGGCTAACACAGAATTTTTTTTTTTTTTTTTTGAAAAATCGTACAAGCCACACGGGCCACACATATCACACAGCACAGCGCTGCCACGAAGAAGGAACCAACCAACCACCGCGGCCATGCACCATCAGGGGTTCCTGCAGGATGTGGCACACATTCCTTGAATAAAAGTGAAAAAAAATTACGACACGTCCTCACACTTCCGATCGAATCGCAAAGGGGACCCCAAAACGAATTTCTCCTGAGGGAACTCACACAACTTGCCGTGCGGAATGTCTCCGGGAGACTGAAACTGGGAATCAGGCGAAACATCCGCCACCAGAACAGTTCCCTGCTGAAGAAGTCCAGTGGTTGCCAATCTTGTCGACGGGCGCTTACCCGCAGAACACCTCCGTACGATTCGGTTCAACCGGTTGGTTGTTCAAGGGGCGCATGGGGATGGAATATACAAAGGCTGAAAGGGATACATCGCACCACAGAAATATTGGCGCCCACAAAAGCTTTCTTCCCCTGCGAACAGAGCTTTTTTCCTACCTATGCATGGCATGCCAGTGCGACTCCTTGTATGATAACATAAGTTGACTGTTTTGGGTGTGGATATTTAAATAAGTACAACATTGTGGTCTTTGATAAGGTAATTATAGTAGAACTGGTGGGAAAAATTTATATTTCCTCTATTTGTCTCTTACTTTGCCACAAGATAAAAAGCAACTAGCCGTTAACAGCACGAAATTTTAAATCTATATAATATAAAAATGAATTGCTGTGCGGTACGTCTCGCTGAAACTCAAAAACGGCTTGACCGATTTCGATAATTTTTTTTGTTTTGTTCGCTACAATACAGGGGAGGTTTAAAATAAAAAAAACTTCGTGAAACCGCAAAGGAAAAGCCGGAAAATCGAAAAAAAACGAAATTTCCGTTTTGTATAGGAAGCGAATTTTCCAACTTCAAAGAATCTTTATGAAAAAGGCAATTGGAGGTTTTCGGGGTCGCAGATCTTGAGATTGCATTCAAAATTTTGGAATTCAAGATGTCGAGTCCAATATAGCGACCGAAAAAGTTAAACTTCAAGGGATTTCACTGAAAATCCAAACTTTTGTTTTTGGTTTGGGTTTTTGGGGTCACTGATTTTGAATCTGCCCTCAATATTTTGGAAATCAAGATGGGGGATCAATATGGCGACCGAAAAGTTAAACTTCAAGGGATTTCCCTGAAAATCCGCACTAGGGAATTTTCGGGATCACTGATTTCGAATCTGCTATTCAAATTTCCAAATATGAGACCACCCCCACCCCGCTGGGAGATATAGGAGAGGGGGTGCAATAATGAGGTGGTGTAAAATGAAGAAAAATAAATTTGATAATACTGTTGGAAAATATCTAAAACATGTGCAAAACGCAAATAGGAAAATGCTGGGTCCCATAGGAGAGGCGGTGGTGCAGTAGGGAGGCGTTGTAAAATTAAAGAATACAAATTTAATAGTATCCCGGGAAACGCCGCGCCGGGTCCGGGCAAGCTAGTTTTATATAAAAAAAAACACCCAAGCTGTTTTGTAGTATGTTCCTACAATTATAAATTAATAAGTTATAGAAATTATAGAAACTCACTGCTTATGGTTGGATGAAATTTATCAGAAAACTAATTGAATGCTCCAAAGTATTATATTTAGACATAAAAAGGTTTGAAAATATGACCACTACTTTGGCTATTTTGAAAAAATAGTCCAAAGCGCATATTTCGTGAGGTATCATACGAAAGCGCAATGGATTCTATATCTATTCGTGATCAATGCGTACGTAGGTTCACACTAATAGAGTTTGAAGGGTTTAGGTGAAGAGGACTCATGAAATCATTATTTCCATCACCCAGCTGACACCATTTTACGATCACAAAAATAAATAGGAATTAGAGCTACTATTTAAATTATTATTTCCAGCTATCTGCTTATGATATCTTTGGGATTAAAATTTTTAAAACAAAAGTCAAATTTTACTGACAAGAAGTGAAACTTTCCGTTCTATACCTTTTGATGGAATTTCCGTTCTATACCAATGAAGGAAGTTTCCTTAACTGTAAAAATTCCTGCGTGATGTTAAATTAGTTTGCGAGTTCCGCACCGTTCCTATTTTAGAAATCAAACAAGACCGTACGTAGAAAATGTAAAATTTATTTCAGAGGGAGCGTTGGTCAAATTTACTTTATAAAGCAGAGAAAATTTAGAAATTTATTTTCGTACTTTGATTTGTGTCTGGATATATGGTATGTATGTATTTATAAAGTAATGAGTAAACATTCGTGGAAAATAATTGGGGGTGAACTTACGAAGTAGTCAAATTCAGTCAGTCAATTCTAGACTAAAGTTTTACTGAAGCAACAACATTTCTCCACGGTTAGCCGCACTGGCGCAACTACCTTTCCTACCCCACCTTTGGATCCGACCTTGTCCACAGAGCTTTCACCCCTTTTTTTCTACACGTTCCTATCTAACTCCTCAAGCCAACACCGAATCGGTACATAGTTCGCCCACAAGCTATAGGACACCAAGAGAACTAACAGCATATCGGCGGTTCTTCATCGACTCGAAGGTTTCAAAGGCCGCGCTCAAAAAGTGCTATGCTAATCACAACGTGGAGTTTCGCTGAAATGCGATTACCAAGTCAACGCACAACTCAATTCCTTGCGGGCACGGTGGTTGCCAGCAAAATTTACAACCTTCCTCAACATCGAAAGGACTCGAGTGGATCAGGACCAGAAGCACTTCCATGACCAGGAAAAGTCGGCCGGACGATTTATTTGTGTTAACTTCACCTTCAGCCGGCAGTTCGCCACCGCAGAAAGTTTCGCGCTCGCTAATGAATTTTAATTAGGGGCTGCAATGGACAGCCACTCGGGTTGGTGCTCGCGATTTTTACGAGTTTATTTTTGTGGGATCCGCTCGTTGTTGTTTTCTCTTTTTCCAGGCGGAACAATTCGAGAAGGGTAATAGGGTGCTGCAAACTAATGCAAGCAATTTAGATGAGGGCACTTTCGCAATTAGTCTGCCTTACCTGCACCTGAATTTTCCCAAAATATCAGGTCACGGCTACAAGAAAAACTTTGTTGTAAACTTCCGAAACTATATCCAGTACAAGTCTGAAGCCCGGACCTATTTTCCTATTCCGCCCACATTTTTTCAACGGCAAATGAAAAACAATTACTTCTGCCTACAATTAAATCCGATTGTCTCTACATGCCTACAAAGGCTAAGTCCGTTTTTCATTATAATTGCGGAATTGCATGCATGTCCCCAGTAGATAGTATTAAAATTCGAAATGGAAAAATTTACAATCACACCCATTGTTTATTTGCGCAGCTATCAATTATTCTATATTTGATTTAGTTGTTTGTTTGACTGACAATGTTCATATACTTTTTTAGTTGTAATTATATGTCACTAAAAATCTTTCAAGACCATCCTGTAATTATTAACATTCCAAGGATCTCGAAAACGATTCACAAGAGCAATAGCGTTGGTTCGCAGTTTTTGGGAACAGAAGAATGTTAAAAATCAATCAGTACTTTCGGCCGGAAAATTGGATAGACATTAACACCCTCCAATTAACACATTGCAATAGTTTTCCTCCAAACACGACAATCAACTGTCTCATGGCAGTTAAAGTATGCGGAACTAGCAGGGGTCTAACCCTGCACATCCTTTGGTCCATCCCTTTGTCCTTTTCACGGGCAGATACCCTCCCTCGTTAGGGGAACTCCCCTATTTATGAAAAGAAGCTCTTCTCGGCAAGTGTTTTCATCTCATATTTCCCCAAGTGATCTTAATTATCCCAAATTTGTTAAAAAGCGGAGAAAATGTAATTGTTTTAGTAAGCAACGAACACCTTTAGTGATTCCCCAATAATTCCTGGAATTCTATAAGTAGCCTCTTTTAGTTCCTTTGTGAAGGATTCCTCATTTTTTCCAAGAACAATCGCTTCTCACGCAGGTGTGGGATTCACAACCGATTGACGTCGAATTGCCTTACAAAAAGCCCTTTGCTATTTCGGTGCCCCGTAATTGGATGAATGTACTGCCGAGAGCCGGGGAAAGCCTAACGTCGAGATAATTTGCTGATTGATTTCCTTTCACAAACATAACGGTCTGAAATGGGGACTTTTGGTCAGACACTGCCTGGACTATGCCTGTAGGGTGATAAGAATTCCTTTCATGCTTTCAGTGCAGTTACGCCATCATACACCGAGACCTAGAGAAACTGTGTACTTTGGAAGCAAGCATAATGGAGCAATTTTGAGGTTTATACACCCGACTGAAAGGCGATACATTACCGGGAAGCAAGGTAATCTAGTCCTGCTCCGGTCCAACCAGAAGAGACCGCATATTCATCACTTTAGCCGAAGATGCAATCTTTCTTTACCTGGAGAGAATATGCAACTAGCTCCAAATCCAGGTCAAATATGTTCCTGCAGTAAACACCCAGCCAGGGATGCTTACTCATCCCCCTGTCTAGACAAAATTAATTGATTTAAGAAGTTTCGACGTTCTGACGAATATAGAGCTACTTCTGCTCAGCTGGATACAACTTCCAATCTATTGTACACCCATGCCGCTCCCCGGCTAAACCCTTTCAGGGAACCGGGCAACCTTTTAAGTTTAAGACACTTCCGAAGAACCAATTTAATGTCTGCATCATTCCGGAGATTGACTAGACGCGCTGTCTCCGCAATCAATATAAATCTATTAAGTTGCCAGCCGCGAACCCACTTCGAAAAGGCATTAAAGCGTTCTTGTAAGTAGCTCCCGCCAGCAACCCATCGGACCCACCAGAGCCTGGAAACAGTGAAATAGAGAACAGTTGCCGTTCAATGGACTTAATAAATTTCCTGACGGTTCGCCGCCCGGCCCAAGGCGCCCTGAGGAAGCACCGAAATATATTTATGGTTCAAGAGCGAAAGAAGCGCTTATTCATCCATAATTTGATTGAAAAAGTTCCCGGCTCGGGACTTTTGTGGCCGCCGCTGACCGTCACCGCCATTGTCTCGCGGCCGCTTTCGGAGCAATAACAAAATTACATACGCCCATTCGAACAAACCCCATTCATTGCCAAGTGCAATTAAAGCGGCTTCTGTCTGCCTTTTCGGAATTTATGGAGGCCCAGCCATTGGCTTTTATTTTGAAAGCAACCTGAAGTGATGGGAAAATGTTCATTAGTGCGACATAATTTCATTAGACAGGACGATCCACATTCGAATGCTCGCCACTAGCCTGGTTACAAGGGGGACTAGTTCTGGTGGGTGAGGAAGTGCCCTGAAGTTTTAATGGATGTCAATTTCCCACGTAACTCTTAGTAAAAGTAATTTTAGTGTTAAATGTAGAGATTTGGGTAGTTTGCTGATGAGGTAATAAAGTTGTGAGCTTGTTTCTATGTGATGCTGGTTTTTACACTCGGAACTCAAATTAGAACAACGCGAATTTTTGGCAACTTGCAAAATATAGGTCTTATTGAAAATGTCGATTTCAATCGAATCGACTAGTGGAAACACTAATTATCCTGCCATCTCAGCTTTAAACTGTGTTTTCACTAGTCGAGATAATTCAAATGGACAATCGCAATAGGGCCCTATATATTTTTTTATTACAAAGTCATAGTTACAAATTGTTTTATAAGTATAGTAAATTAAAGTTTATCTGGAACTTAAGAATAGGATGGTAAAAGCGAGTCCAACACACTGGCTTAACTTAAATAGGCGGAATATCGAGCGCATTCAAGTTTTTGCGATAAAATGAAATACACTGCGATTTCCCAGGGTTCAGCTGCAGTCCATTTGACCTGCACCATTGATAAATGTCCAGCCATCCATAATTCCAATAGACCTACTTAAGTATATCTAGACATCGTCAGCATACATTTCTATTGACGCATGTTTAATTACTTTAGGTAGGTCATTTATAGTTATATTAAACAAAAGTGGACCCAGAATGGAACCCTGGGGAACACCACAAGGTACCAGCGACGCACTTTAAAAGCTACCGATTGTGACTGAACAAAAAATTACTCACTAAAAAATTTGCAGTATTACTAAACCTAAAATATGTTTTAGGATTGTATAGTATAAGGTTATGGTGAACACTGTCGAAGGACAGGGGTTACGCCACTGTAAAATTTTTAAAAAATCGATTTTTTTTTTATTGGCTTAAAAAATAGTTTAAACCATTTAGAATAAGGAAAAAAAGGTCCCGTAGCCAAAATCATTTTCCTTTCTTGGAAAATCGGGGTGTCGTCTCGCGCGTCAAACCGGTTCCGAGGCGGCTGCCGGCTGCGTCCTTGCTTGCGCGCTCTCTATTGTGCCGCTATTTTTTCTGCGAAAAAAGGGACGGCACAACAGGCTTTTCTATCGGACTTAAGCCGAGACGAGTTACTGCAGCGTTGCTTGGGGGGTTACACGCAAAATAATAACGAGAGCTTCAACGCTACTGTTTGGAGTTTGGCCCCAAAATCACATTCAAGCGGAAAAGCAGTACTGAATATCGCAACGGATATTGCTGTTTGCAATTTTAATGGTGGCCTCACAAGTGTCCTGGAAATATTCAAGGTCCTGGAGATGAAAATAGGCTCCCAATCTTACAACTTTTGCTTGGAAGCCGACGCCAAACGGGTCCAGCGCTCCGAGGCCTCTTTGAGCGATGCAGCGAAAGAAGCGCGCGCGCTCAATAGATCTATCAGAAAAGAGGCAGATGACGAATTTCTGCAACTTGAAGGGCAGCTATATGGTGCTGGTATAGCTGACTAACGGTAAAGATTTTTTTCAATGCGAGTTTTCCCATTTTTCTCATAGAAAACTGTTCCCAAAACTTCAAACGCGTTTTTCTCAAAACAAGGTTTTTCAAAATGGCACGCAGCATAGCTCCTACAATTTTCAATATTTTGCTTTGAAATTTTTACCAGATCTTGTCATTAATATTATCTAGAGCGTGTCGGGCCATTTTTTGGATAACTTAATTTGTTTATTTTTAATTAACAAAAAACATGCGATTTTTAGGTCAAAAATCAACTTTTTTTTTTAAACCCGTGCCAAATTTTTAAAAATCGATATTTTTAAAAAACCGCCCGACATTCTCAAGATATTACCCTCTAGAATGATGTAAATTTTTTGTTTGGTTCCAGGTTCAAATTTGCACCTGTAGTGCTGCGTGCCCCAGACCCCTACAGGCAAAACACGTCGCGGGAGCAATGCCTTGGAGCCGCCATTTTGTTTAATTTTCGTGTGAAAAAATTATAGAATAAAGTTCAAGTTATGCCTTATAACACCCTTTAAAAGTTATTTTAAAAAACCTTTACGTTTGCGAGAAAAAAAATCGCAAAAAAACCATTTATTTTCAGCGGTTACAGTGGCGTAACCCCTTAAAGAAATCAAGGAAAATCCAGGGTACTGACGACGGAGCCGCCGTAACCGTCAATGGCGAGCGCTACCGCGCAATGTTGGCCGATTTGTTTCCCGGGGAAATTGAAGCCGAAGACTTGGACGATATTTGGTTTCAACAGAATGGCGCTACGTGCCATACAGCGAAGGCCACAATCGATCTTTTGCGCCCTATCTTCGGAAATCATATAATCAGCAAAAATGATGATGTGATTTGGCCGGCAAGAAGCTGCGATTTGACGCCGTTCGAGTATTATCTTTGGGGAGCGGTGAAAGATAAATGTTAGGCCAACAAACCAGAAATAATTCAAGACCTCAAATACGAGATTCAAGCTGCTATTGATGATATAAGGCCCGAAACAATCGAAAATGTCCTAAAAATTGGGTGGACCGAATGGGCTACTGCCAAGTCAATCGTGGTGGTCATTTGACCGAAATTGTTTTTCATAAATAAATGACATAAAACAACCTTTCAAATAAATGTTCAACCTTTGAAAAATATTTAGCCGATTTTTTTATAACAAAAAGAAAAATATTTTTTTATGTACCTACGAGCGGCTAAATATGAAAAGCTTTCCTTCCATTCCTGGGCTCTATGGAGATTTTGTGCCTCAAAGTGAAGGCAATGTAATTCGATGCGTGTACTAGTTTTGTACACGGACTTAACAATTTTTCACTCATATTAATATTTACTTGACTCTCCTGCTGTTTTCCAAATACATAAGTCTCCCTGGTTTTCGGGGGGTCATTAACAAAGAGGCTTCCTGTTGATAGCTAACGAGAGTCAATTTTCGTTTACAAGAAAAGCAGCTTTCGGTAATGAAGCAAAAGTTAATTATTATTATGAAACGGCCATTATTACTTAATTAAGAGTATTCACTCGTGGAGTCATTCACCAACTGAAGTGAGCCCCTCCATGGTGGGAAAATGGTGTTTTAATGCCCCAAATGAATTGTGTGTGCTGTGCCACCGTTAGCCAATTACGAATAGTTAATGTGAGACAAGTACATTCGGCGGAGTTAACAGGTTATTGGTCTTAAAGAGAAGCAATTCGCCCCTAATGTGAGAATGCCTTGAGAGAATCAACGCACCCTAATGGAGATTTCATTATTTATGAAAATCATACAACCGCACTGGAAAATCCTTGGGATCTCCCCACGCAATTCAACAGCTTCAAAAGTGAGAAAATAGAAAATAATACAAGTCAGGGCAAAGAAGAAATGCTCAGCTCTGAAGCGTTTTCATTCCTTTAATTGTCGCCATGCTTAAAAATTGGTAATACTTTTATGGTGTTGAATTTGGTATTTTTAGACAGACAGTAGGTAGGGGCATCTACCAACTACGCGATTCTCTTCGGGTGAGGGTGGGTACTCTCCTTTTTTTTATTTCGAACTAAGCAAGCGTGTGAAATTTTTACGCTTGGTCTGATGAACTCTGATGGAATATAAAAGCAGCAAATGTCTGCTGTAATCGTAAACATAAGAAATGGATAGCAGTAGGAGGGAAAACGGAGGAATGTAATGTTGCTAAACTCAAGAAAGCCAACTGTGCCCGTTGATGGAGAAGGTGAGGAGCAGGATGGTGGACTAGGGGTTGGGAATGGGACTACCCCGTCGTTTATGAATAGTGTGAATTTCCACATTAAAAACTCGTCAATAATACATCAAGTCGATATGTTGGAATATTAAAACGTGGAATTACACAATATCTGGCAAGGTTTCAGTGCCGCAGTTTTATTGGGGTTTCGAACGCCATTTTGGGCGGCTCGTACTTCGTCTAGCTTTGGGGGAAAATGGGAGAGTTTTGTGTCTTAAACTTCTCAGACTTTGATAATCTTTCAGGAATCTCCTTTTGTACAGAGAGTTGTAAATTTCCTTGGAAATGCATTACATTTTAATGAGCATCTAAGAGGATTTGGTCGTGGATAAAAGAGGAATCCGCTGTTTATCCGGCGGGTCATAAATTAGTAAACCAGAGTAAAAGGGTGCTTATTAGGTATGTGCACTTCTTGTTATCCCTGACGGCCCGTAATTGATATTTGTATTATATTTGTGCGCAGAGTGGCGCACTGTGTTTGTGTGACTGATAGTCCTAATGACCCTTACAAAAAGGACCTTTTTTACCTTTTAAGGGTTTTATTGACAAAATTCTAAAAATTATTTTTTTATTTATATCAGAGTGGAAAAATAAAATTAAGTGTATATAATTTAGGTTAGTAGCCTGCGTGGCATCTGAAGGGTTTCCCAATAAGACCGTCCGAACTTTAAATTTGAGTAAAACACACAATTTTCGAGTAAAAGTAGTTCTGATTGCTTTATTTGAAAGATAATTTTATGCGATTTCCGATTTGAATAAAATATCGACCAAATGGCCAACGCGACTCCTCTTGCTCACGTTAATCCGCTCACGCCAATTTTCGATGACTCTGTGCAACTTTTCGGCCGGTATCTCAGCTGTGGCTTGACGAATATTGGCTTCCAATGCCTCAAGAGTTGTAGGATGCTTGCTGTAAACCTTCGACTTAATGTGGCCCCAAAGGAAATAATCCAAAGGCGTTAGATCACATGATCTAGGCGGCCAAGGGATGGGGACAATTTCTGCAAATTAACGACTCACAAAAGTTACCGCGCAATAAGTCCATGTTATGTCGGGAAGTGTGAGGCGGTGCACCGTCTTGTTAGAAATAAAGGTGGTCCGCATCAATTTCATCAAATTCCGGGAAAAATCGATCAACATCGTGTTATAGCGGTTGTTATTAATGGTAACGGCATCTCCTGCCTCGTTTCGAAAGAAATAAGGTCCGATGATTCCGCCATACCATAATCCACACCAAGCGGTCAATTTTTGTGGATGCAAAGGTTATTCATGAACCAGTCGTGGATTCACTCGCAATTCTGCTTGTTGACGAATCCATTGAGCCAGAAATGAGCCTCATCTGAGAATATGATTTTGCGATGAGAATCGCCGTCGGCTTCCAACATTTCCAGTGACCAACCAATCAGCGAACTGACGACGAATGTGATGTTCGGTTGGCTTGAGTTCTTGTACCAATACCATCTTATTAGGATGCAGCCCCAAATCCAATCGCAAAATTCGCCAGGTTGTCAGTCTGGAGAGCCCCAACTCTTGAGAACGACGCGGAACAGACGCATTTGAGTTTTCACGAACACTGGCTTCAACGGCGGCAATATTTTGTTCACTTCGGGCATTTCTTTGTCTTACAAATATGGTCGCCACGAGCTATCAAAACCAGGTCATCCCTATTGGGAAACCCTTTATAGCCTATCACTTCTTAAAAGGGTTTCTGGTGAGAACACGTCGCGCAACTAACCCTCTAACTCTATCTATCATCGTTTTTGAGAAAATTATGATTTTGAATTCTATCGATTGGCGTATCGTTTATTGGGATTTTATGTGTAGAAGACGAGCTATAATTCATTCACAGTTGTAATAATAATTAACGAGGTGACGTCCACAGGCAGCTGGCACCGGAGTACATACATCGTCACGATCTTCAAAATTCAAATAAGTATTACGGCACGGCGCGGTGGTACAGTTAGTACAGACCCCATTTATACGGAGGGCCCGGCTCACATGAGACGGTTTCTTTTATTTAATCTTGGGCGTGGAAACGTTTTATCACAACTGAACGATCTGCAATATGAGCTGCAGCATCTACATTTAAAATTTTGAGTTACTAGTGGTTTAGAAGTTACAGACCTGTTAAACAACGAATAGCCAACGAAAACAACAAAGTTCCACCACACAGTTTCCATTTTTCATTTTTAAGTGTGGCACCCTGAAAATGGGTTGAAGCAATTTGAGCTCGAGAAATTTTACACAAAATTACCATAAAATGCTTTGGATATCAGGCACACCTTTCGTCTGTTAAAGAGTGCAGAAAAGCGTTTCAACGTCCAGAAATTTAAACTTTAAATAAAATTTCAGCACCCAGTCGCACAGAAAAAAATTGAGCGCTCCCGGAAAAGACGCGGCAGCGGTATATCTACGAGTTATATCATTACTCCCTCCCGAGAAGTTGCATAGTTGAATTCTGATGAGCTAACTCAGTCCTGACGTAGTTTCAAATTCTCTGGAGGGCGCAGTACTTGGCAAGCGATGCCTGCAAGTACCACTTTCAACCCTTTTGCAAGCAATGAAAATTTCTCCCCCACAAAGTCTTCCTGGACACGTTTTGAGAATCGTCCTCCAAGTTGGATACCCTCAGGGCAGATGCATAATAAATCCTCCCTTGGAATATGCTTAAGTGGTGGAAAACGCAAAATTCCTCCAGTCGCAGAGTGCGTGAAATTTTCCTAAGTACGACTCGACTGCACTCTGCGCTGATCTCCCACCTCAGTTATTAGCTGACCCCAATTGCTCGAAACAACCCAAAGTTAGCACGTCTGATTTAGTGGGACTGACAGGCAATAAACCCATCGATATTCGCCCCAAAGGGGAGCGTAAACCGCTCAGAAACTGCTGTAACAGTTTCACTGCAATCGTTTCAAAAGTTTTATTGTTCTTCGGAATATAACTTGAGGCAATTCGCGCTGTTGTAAGATGGAAGCATTTTCACAGTCTTAACAACTATTCTCAGCACCTCTTTACGTGGGTGGACTGGATGGGGTGGGTGCGACTGCAGTCGACCGGAGAAACAAATAAGGGCCTTCCTGGGGCGTTTTCAGCACTTCAAATAAGGCAAAACTTCTCTCGGCGAAAGCTACAAATTACGGGGAAATGCATCAATCACGCGAGAAGTTAACACACTTGAAGAGATTTCACACGCCAGCAGGGAAGTCGATTATGAATCAGTTGCCGGCCCCTCCCACTCGGAGGTTTAACAGTCAAAGTTTTGATTTAATAATATTCCTCTGGCAGGGCTAATCCTACTCCTACACCGTTAGCCGCAGAGACCCACACTTGCAGGTAATAATTGAGAAATTCTGGTCTGGCGGGACTGCGCCTAACCACTGTACCCGTGCTGACTGCAGGCGGAGGTGCCGGGCAGGCCGTGTAAGCTGATCCCCGGAAAATGAATGTAAACTAAGTTTGTCGGTCCTCCTCCCCGACGGGGCACAGCCTATTCACATTCGGTCTAAGCACTCGAAAATTTCCCTAATGGAACTAGTGGGGCACAAATGCGGCATAGGTGCAGCACAATAGTCCTGCACTTGTACCCCGTGCATGGTGCCGGTCGGGCGGAGCCCACGCGGTGTCTCAACCCCCGGCCCAAGTATCTGACACCAGCATCCCAGCCCCTCTGCATCTAATTGATACTGTAAGTGGGCCCGGCTCGTGAGGCTGAGTCCTCGAAATGTCGCCTTCCACAGGCGGTTGTGGTGTGGGGTGTCCTACAACCGCACGATGTGCTCCACGATACAAATTCACTTAATTAATGAACTTTCAACAATTTCGCTTAATTACATCGGCGAAATTTGCCATAGTTCCGCCGAGTCGCACATGCGACACTCCAGCGTGTTTTAATCTCCTGATCAGTCACTTTGTAGGAGTGACAAGTGCGCATCTCCTCAACGCTTGAGGAGTTCCGTCCCGTTATCCGGTGAATTGGATGGAATCGTCTGACTAATTGGATAACCAGCGGGAACCGCTGCAGAATCACAGCAGCACTTAATGAGCCGTGATTTATCGTGCCGCAACGTTTTCAAGATTTTAACTTTTATCAAAAAAAAAGCGAAAGAATTTAGAACGGCCCGTCGTCGTCGAGAGAACCACCACTCCGTCCCAAGACCATGTCTTGAGCTGGGATTTTGTTGTTCAGCGATAGCGTGAAGTGGCACTGGAAAAAAAAGGCGCAGAAAAGGAAAACTGTAAATGGAAATTAAAGCGCCATAAATTTCTGTTAATCCGTGGAAAATCCCTCTTTTATCTCGGCCCACTCGCAGAGGCGCCGTTTCCTTGAGTAATTTGTCTTTTTCGGGGGCCCTGCAATAAGTGAGTTTCGGGAAGAATACGGGGAAACAGCCCACAACCATTTAATTTTTATTGTTGGCAGAAAAACGCCCCCCCGAGGAGCCGCCTTATAAAGGGCTGTCTGCCTCGGCCGCCTTCAAATGTAAACGGACAGCAGGCAACTATTTGAAAGAAAGGAGCGTTTTTCTTCTTCTTTGTGTCGGGCGGTATAAGAAAGCCTTTTGGTTCGCGAAGGGATTCGGGCATTGCTAAATGGATGGCTAAGCAGGTTCTCTGGAATTCGGAAGGAAAAAATTAGATCCATTATCCCCGGGGGAGGATTTATTTTAGTTGTAATTACCGGGAAGGGATCGGCTAATGTCAATTTACAACTATAAACATAAAATTTAAATGGTGTGCGCGCGGACGTGGCTTTGAATAAATTTGATGAGATTAATGGCCACATGGGGCAATCAGAGCTCCTTAATGATTTTACGTCAAGACCTGCTGGTACATATTTTTTTTCGCAAATTTTAAATCTTTCGCTGAAACACTTTTTATTGCTTTAATTCAAAAATTCATTCATAAACTCAGCGAGAACGGAAAATAAATACTTTTCAAGTAAAACTTTTGTAGCGAGAGTTAACGCGTTTGCGAGCGTTACGACATCAGAGAGGAAAATAAGTAGACTAATAATGCGAAAATCAGAAGGTTCGACAGGTCATGATATTTTGTTTCCACTTTTCTGGAAATTGTAACGTCGCGTCGTCAGGCTGTGATTCATTATACATATATACGTGTTAGAGGAGTAATGAAGTTCAATGCAATGACTCTTACAAATTTGGAGACAATTCCATCACCTCCAGTAGCTAATAGAATAGATTGTCGCTAGTCTTTCAATATGGACAGTCAAAATTTTTTAGGATATAGCGGCCATGCTGTTAAAGCAACATCGGTTAAATTTGTTGTAAATTGTTCAGTAGTGTGTGGCAAATCACCATGGAAGGTTATAACGTTAAAAAACCTGTGCAAATCATCAACTTTTATTATCAAAATTAGTGCTCCGTTCGAGAAACGTTCATCATCGAAAATCATCTTTAGCGACGAGCGCAACTTCTTGTGACCTAAACTGGATGATATGGATACCGATGACATGTGGTTCCAACAAGACGGCGCTACGTCCCACACAGCGCATGCCACGTTGGATATTTTGCACGAGCAATTTGAAGGCAATGTGAACTGGCCACCGACCTTGGCTTCTTCCTTTAGGGCTATCTTATATCACAGGTCTATGCGAATAAACCGCAAATAATTGATGCCATCAAAGTCAATATAACGAACGCCATTCAACAAATTCTGCCAAATTTATGCAACAAAGTCATCGGAAATTGAACCTCCTGAATACGTGCCACCAAGCAAAGTCGCGGCGGACACTTGAACGACGCACGCGATGTTATATTCCATACTTAATGCCAGCAAATATTCTTTCAAATGCAATAAAATTAAGTGGATATCTCACATACAACTTGTTTTATTTACATTTAAAAGTCGAACGTCCTAATTGAAAGACCCTGTACTTCCTCTTCGTCAACACACCTGACGGTAAGGCCATCAAAATTTTCGTTGTAAGTGTTAGAGTTTGTAATAGTTTGGTTCAAATGTGTGTTATTTATTAGGTACAAATTATTGGTTAAAGTCAATTGGATCTAGATTTATTTTGGATCTTTCTTTACCGTATATGCCATAACCCTTAACATTTACGTACCTCAGACGAAAACCAGTTCAGTTCACCTGTTTGATATTTACAGGAACATTCTTTCAAAAAGGGACGTAGTTAGGTGAGACAAAATACTTGCTTGTTCGTCAACAGAAAGATTGATCTAAATTGAATACCACGGTAAAACTTGGTATTCCTCATAAAAAGCGGCGGTATCAATATCATTGCAATCCCTGTAAGAGTAGCTCGTCCCAGTTGTTTCGCAGCCTAAAGCAATATCATAACTCTAAAAGAGAAGACGGAGGGCTAATTTGAGTCAGTTTATACACTCACCGAATAAATTTCGCGTTTCACTTTTTAGGCCGAACATTTTTTTTCCTCCGGTTGAAGTAATCCATGTCTCAAATAAAATAGTATACATGCAGGAACTCACTTACTTAACTCCGAAAATAAAATAAAAATTTCTAGGGTCACCTAAATCTCTCTTATGTCAAAAGCTGTTCGAAACTGATCCCACTTATGCAAGAATTTTTTTCCGTGTCCATTATCAGAAGTTTGTAATGATTCCTTTACACATTTAGGACTGCATCAAAGCTTACAGCAGCTGCAATCGCATCCAAGAAAAACAGATAATATACCGAACAAAGGCGCCATTTAGACTGAGTCTCAGATAGAACTAATTACAGGCAGTGGCCGAGATCCTTTGTTCACATCCAGCAATAATTGTAATTCCTCCCCTCAAATTATTTTAATTATTGCCGTCTTTCAGGGCCCTCTCGTAATTCCATTGTAAACCATTATGGCGGTCTCCTCGCAGCCTCTCCAAATGTTTAGTGGTAATTAAATAGTCGAAACCGGGGCAGTTCATCTTCCCCATTCCCGGGACTTATTTATACTAATTTGTCGGGAAGCGAACCTGGCCGGAAGGAAAAAGTCGTCGAACTAATTTACTGCGTGCCGGCTTTGACGAACAGTCTGCTCGAAAAACCCTTAAATTGGCTCCCGGGGATCTTGGGGAACTCATTACGCCGAGTTATTCCTAATGGTCCGCTGTCAGGGAGCTCGACCATTTATCAGGCGGGAATTGGCCGAACTTCAAAAACTCCCGGCAAACCTAGCCAAAAATGGCCCTGTGTGTCGATTTTGGGTCTGAGCCCGGTCGGATACCACCGTGGCGACAAAAAAGTGTCTGCTATCCCGCGAAGGCAAATCAATGGCATTTTAGATATTTAACAGCCGCGAAGTTGGTGGATTTGGTGGAGTTATTGGACATGGGGAGTGCTGTCGCAGGGAGCCAACTTTAAATGCACTCCGCGGGATTATATCCGGGAAAATGGCGCGGAACAGCCACCGCAGCTGTGCGAGTGGAGATGAGCGTGTTAAACTCACTCCATTGAGCGAAATTGCTTAATCCCAAGGAGTGGGGATCCCCCTTTATCAAAGTCGAAATCCCGGGGGCTTGGGCTGCCGTGATCCCAATTGATGTCATCTCCAATTTAACGCCCGGCACCCGCGCTATATCGGATTGCTTCCTCTTGCCGCCCAACTCAACTCGGAAGAGTGAGTTTTCCGCCGGTTCAAGGAAAATCATATTTGTGCCCTGCAATCTAAGATTTTCCTCTTCTCCCCATATGAAAAATTCAGAGCTGCAGCAGCCAGGCAGGACGCCGGGGCTGCCGGGTGAACGGAACACTTAGGACCTGGCGCAGGGAGGCTACTTTAAGAGGAAATCTCCTCCAAAGCTGCTGGTGTAATCCCGGGACATGGGACACAGGACTCGTCGATATTCCGGCTACCCACATCGAGAGTGATGTAATCAACGATTGGGTATTGTGTGGGATCGGGGGATAAGGCAGAAAATATGCTGAGCATGGAAAATTGAGAAAAATAACAAAGTCAGGGGGCACATACCCGATGTGGCAGTAAATCTGAGATCGAAGCGATAACTCCACAAGAACTGCTAATCTTTGTTGGCAAGAGTCCCGGGGGAGCGGGGAGGTGTTACGCCGGATCTGTCTGGGTAATCACCCTCTACCCCGGTGCAAATTGCTGGGGCTGGGGCGCCCGCATGTTAATTTATGTTCGTGTATAAGAAACCTAATGAAACGAGCCGGCTAAGATTGAAAGGCGAAAGTGGCCATCTCGGGCTCTGCCTCCGCTCTTTGATGTTAATTGAATGACTAAGGAGGCCCCAAGCTCAGATGACCATCTCGTCGAGAGCCAATGATGGAAATTTATTAGCCCAACAGAAAGATTACAATCTGTGGGAAATCACTGACTGCTTTATGGAGACGACAATTTATTTGGGAAAATTGCCTCACAGTCACAAAATCACTTGCCGGCGTAAGCAGATACGGACTTCTACCGTATAGAAGGAGGACACGAACCCCAAAAATAATATGTATTTGGAAGGAGGGTGAAGATAGGTTTTGGATTTTAAGAAAGGCATGTTCGAACGCAATTTTAGCGCTGTATTATTCAAAATCGGTCAATGAAAGAATTTTTACACCGAGGATTCCTTTCGTACATTAAAACCAAAAAATATCAGCAACACTTTAAAACGATTTCTAAAATTACAATAATATAACGAGTATGGGAAAGAGGCGAAAAATAAGTCGAAAAAGGTGAGAGCTGCCGCCGTGGTTTTCCTGGGGAACTCCCCTGTAGCAGGGTAATTGAATTTAAATTATTATTGTTGACAAAGCAAAACTTTTAATGTATAGGGTTTCCCAATAAGAACGTCCGAACTTTAAATTTGAATAAAACACACAATTTTCGAGCAAAAATGGTTCTGATTGCTTTATTTGAAAGATAATTTTATGCGATTTTTGATTTGAATAAAATATCGGCCAAATGGCTACCGTGGCTCCTCTTGCACACGTTAATCCAATTCACGCCAAATGGCTTCCAATGCCTCAAGAGTTGTAGGATGTTTGCTGAAAACCTTTGACTTAATGTGGCCCCAAAGGAAATAATCCAAAGGCCTAGATCACACGATCTAGGTGGCCAAGCGCTGGGACCATTGGAAATTAACGACTCACCGAACTTACTGCGCAATAAGTCCATGTTAAGTCGGGAAGTGTGAGGCGGTGCACCGTCTTGTTGGAAATAAACATCTAACGCATCAATTTCATCAAATTCCGGGAAAAAAAATCGGTCAACATCGTGTTATAGCGGTTGCTGTTAATGGTAACGTCATCTCCTGCCTCATTTCGAAAGAAATAAAGTCCGATGATTCCGCTATACCTGATACCTGAGATGATTTTGCGATGAAAATCGCCGTCGGCTTCCAACATTTCTAGTGACCAATCAAACCCAAATCCAATCGCAAAATTCACCAGGTTGTCATCCTGGATAGCCCCAACTCTTGAGAACGGCGCGGAATAGACGCATTTGAGTTTTCACGAACACTGGCTTGAATGGCGGCAATATTTTGTTCACTTCGGGCATTTCTTTGTCTTACAGGCACCTTTGTATCGTGAAGAGTGAATCCACTCTCAAACTTTGTTATTATTTACGGAATTATTGCTATGTAATGTCGATAAAGCTTAACATTTTGCAAAGTACGCAATTTTAGCCGTCTTTGGGCGCCCCATAGCTCCGTTTCTGTTGATCGTAGAAAAAACATATCAACTTAAGTTTGTACAAAGTGTTGTCTTCTCCAAATATGCATGTAACTTGTTTTGCGCTTAAATGCACTGAAAATGAGTTATAAGCGAAATCCGAAAAAAGTGCTGATTTTCACCGGTTTTTCCAAGAGAGCATAGAGAGCATAGGGGGTAAGGAGTGGGTGGGTGACGAAAATTTGGGGTATCCACAACACTACTGACCTATATAACATATCAAAAATCCAGAAATGCCAGAAGAGCTTTTGTAACGTAACCCTCCTTTTTTGGCATTTATTTAATAAACTAATTTTCTTATATTTTACTGACACGAAATGTAAAATACCCTAATGTCGAAAATTCAATCATGCACTAATGACACCACTTCTCAATTCTAAATGGCAGCTTCAGCTTATACTTCCATAAATTCTAAAATGATTGAAAAATCAAATCAAAATGTTTTCCGCTAAAATCGTGGAAATTTTGTAAGCGTATATTGACTTCCGGTCGGCAAGTGAAACAATTTCAAATTGAAAATCAAACAACTTTTGCGGTCAGCAACAGGGCGGATGGGGGATCACACTAGTCCATGATGGTCCAGCGCGAGTTTAGTTCCCTTAATCGAGAGCCAATTATCCATCGCAGTTATTGGCACTTTATTAATTATAAACACCAAGCTGGTTCGCTTTGCTCTCGGAAATTGCAAAAACAATCGAATTGTGCACGGTGGTTCATAATCAACTTAATGTGAATAGCCTGCTTCCATCGCTAATTAAAATTAGAGCTCAATCGCATTGTGCAATCAGACAGAAAATTTATTGGTCAGTTCAGGTGTTTGTCATGGAAGACGTCGGGGAATTCTGAAAATGATTGGATAAATTAACGTGGAACTCATTACCAGGGGTCCACTATCATTAACGACGGCAAAAAGAGTTGTCAGTTCTGCAATTGCCCGCGAACTCGGTGCCCACTATCCTAAAAGCTCAATAAAATAGCCAGAAAGCAGCAGTTCTCTCTAAGTGCACCATTAAGTCGTGGGGTACCCGAAAGTCCAGAGCCCGGACGAAAGCTCCTATGCTATGACCGTTTGCAATATTCGCTGCCATAAACCCGGAGTCCTCTTGGCTCCTTAGTCCTGAAAGTTGCCCTTTGCCACTGCTATTTGAAGTGAAACTTGAGTGTTATTTGCGAAAATCTGAACGATTTTCTTTTATGCACGGAATTACCCTGGTAAGAGTTTTGGCAAGTTGCCTTGAACTGTTTTCGGCCAGGACCTGACAGAATTTCTGAGGAGGAGACGACTTCGGTCATTTCATACCACAGCGCACCCGCTTGTCTAAAACTCCGTAAAACTTTATGCTCTCGATAACACTCGTGGGAGTTTTTGGCTGACCAGGGAAGATGGCCGGAGAGTTTCACGTAAGGAATAGTGTAAGGATCTCCACTTAAACTTGCGCCACTTCCAATTTGTTGCCTACACATGTGTTGCGTGATCAGAGGCCATAAACCTGGCACGGCTCGATGAAACACCACTTTATGCCGCGCCAGCGGTACACCTCCCTTTTTACCCACTCTTTATTTTGTTTGACCTTTGTTTTCCCTCACCTCCCCACAGAAAAAAAAGACCTTCCGTTAACCCATGCAGAACCGTCCCAAATTGCAGGACTCAAACAGCCGCCCTACGTTAGGTTGGTTTGCCCCAAAAAGGATACGGCCAAACATTATGGCGCTTTATAAATAAATTGGCAGCTCATTGAAATTAAACGCTTTGCTAATTTGCTGCGTTTGTTGGCAGCAATTACCATTAAATGAATGCCAACTGCACGAAACCTACTGCTACACGGCCTAGGCGAGTCCAAAAATGTCCGACGGTCTTGGCGCTGGGACAATTTACGAACTTTGGATGTTTTTGGGGGGCAATCTCAGTGGGACTGTCGAAACGTTTTTATCTGGCCGAACCAGGCGTTCCCTCTATTAGTCGGGCTTTATTTAGCGATTTCATTTCCATACTGGGAGCCCTCAAGCGACTTTATTACCGCGAATTTTGCGATTTTTAAATTGACCGAAACTAATTGGAGAGGGGATAAGTTTTATTTTTAACTTTTATAGAGAGTCCCTGTTGCCGTCACTGTAGCGTAGAGTTATGTCTTTGTTTATTTTGGAAAAGTTCAACAACTTTTATTTTCGGCATGATGCTTTGTGGAAGTTTATATATTTGTCTAAAAGTGGAATTCCAAATTGTTCAATTTGGATTCCTTTTTCGATACCATTTCATTAAGAGGATGAAGTTTCGAGCCATTTTCTTCATAGTAGGAAAATGTCTCCATAACAAGCATTTCTGGAAATACTGAACCGATTTGCATATTGAACATTTGAGATGGAATTTCAACACAAATTATTCGTGAACTTCTCTGCACAGGCTTTAAACTTTGCAAATACTTTAATCATACTATTAATTTTTAATTAGCCAATCATAGTCAGAAAGCCAAAGAAGATATACTCAAAAAATAATTATTTATAAAAAAACAAACCTATGAAAAAAAATATGTGAAAACGAATTTTGTAGGTAAATGCACTTTTTGTTTTACTTTCATTTTATTTAATTAGTCTTGTTGGAACTAATAATTTTTATTGTTGTAAATTGGCCGAGACTTCCTATACACAAGGACAGACGTTTATGGTGATTTGGGTTGGCTTCACCTTTAACTCTCACAAACCCACATCCAACGACAGACCGAGACCATCCACTGCAATTTTGTCCATTGCGTGAGTTGAAAAGATGTTCAGTTGCAGCAGAATAAAACATCGCTGTGGATGTGCCATCGACGCGGTCTTAGCTGTTGGCAATGTATCCGATTTGCGACTTTTAAATAAACTTGCACTTCTCTACTTCTAGCAGACTTATATTGATCAACTTTTCACATATCTAAGGGATGAAGACATTTAACTCTGGTGCGAAGGGACGCGAGTTGTAGTCCCGTCTGCCAATAAGCTCCTCTAATGCTTTAACCGAAATCTGTTAGTTTGTCGATCGACTGGCGAAATTTGTAACCTTGGTCTCAGATGTGGTGCTTAAGGGGGTATTCTAGTCTAGAAGTACAAATTTTAGGTGTTTTTTAAAATTCGATAAAAAAAAACTAAGGATATTTTTACTAGCCATTTTTTATTAGATATTTATTAATATTTTAACAATACAAAAAATTAATTAAAAAAAAAATTTTAAAATTGAAAAAATTACAGGCTGGTAAAGTGGGGGGGTAAAAACTAAGTGTGCGTCCTTCTTGACATGATTCCAACCCTTCTGGTGATCTTAAAAACAAGAAAAAAAGATTCTTAATCAATAAGAATGTCGCTATCGTCTGTACTAGAGAAATGAAAAAAAAAATTCCCCTAAGATTCAGTTCCCCTTTATCCTTGCGGAAGCCGCACCAAAGTCCCCGAGTTCAGGAGCCATCGTTCGATCTATGATGTTGTATTAGATTTCTGGAAAATACCATACCTTCCTGTATTTTTGGGTATTTTTGTAGAATTTGCCATGAATTTCCCAATAATAATTATCTTCTTGAAGTGGCAACTAAGAATACATACATATGTTATGAAAGAGTGTATTCAATAACTTACAATAAAGCTAATTTATTAAGTATTGAAAAAATAAATTAAAAAAAACACTTATTAATAACATTTTTCTTTTAACCCCAAATGCACTAAAAAAACGAAAATAATATTTTTCCATGATTGTGAGCTGATCGGAAAAATTTTCAACATTTGTAAAAAGAAAAACATTGAGCGCTCATGTTATAAATAACATGTTGTTGTAACAAAACTGGAACAGTAATCTATGTATATAAAAATGAATTTCTGTTCGTTAGTCTCGCTAAAACTCAAAAGCGGCTCGACCGTTTTCGATATTTTTTTTGTGTTTTGTTCGATATAATACAGGGGAGGTTTAAAAAAATTCGGGAAACCCCAAAGGAAAATCCGGAAAATCGAAAAAAACGAAAAAATCGAAATTTCCGTTTTATATAGGAAGCGAATTTTCTAACTTCAAGGAATCTTTATTAAAAAGGCAATTGGAGGTTTCGGGGTCGCAGATCTCGAGCTTGCATTCAAAATTTTGGAATTCAAGATGTCGTATCCAATATGGCGACCGAAAAAGTTAAACTTCAAGGGATATCACTGAAAATCCTAACTTTTGCTTTTGGTTTGGGTTTTTGGAGTCACTGATTTTGAACCTGCCATCAATATTTTGGAAATCAAGATGGCGACCGAAAAGTTAAACTTCAAGGGATTTCCCTACTAGGGAATTTTCGGGATCATTGATTTCGAATCTGCTATTCACATTTCCAAATATAGACCACCCCCACCACGCTGGGAGATATCGGAGAAGGGGTGCAATGAGGAGGTGGTGTAAAATGAAGAAAACTAAATTTAATAATACTGTTGGAAAATATCTAAAACATGTCCAAAACGCAAATAGGAAAACGCTGGGTCACATAGGAGAGGCGGTGGTGCAGTAGGGAGGCGTTGTAAAATTAAGGAATACAAATTTAATAGTATCCCGGGAAACACTGGGTCCGGGCAAGCTAGTATTTTAATATAATATAAGAATTTGTAAATTTGATTTGAGATGCCATTCAAGGATGCACCAAATTGTGTAGGCGGCTCTGCTTTCAAGCTGTGAAGAAAATCTCTTAAATGTGCCCCTTAAGGCGGAGCACTTAATCTTTTTTAATATACAGCACAGCTTAAAATATTCTGGAAGCGACAGGACTGCTCCCACACACTTTTTCTCAGCAGCGAAGGAACAGTCCAATCAAAGTTATCATCTGTGAGACTGTTAAGCGGCTTTGTTACCCCCACTCGTCTAGCCATTGCGACAAATTAACTGCCTCCGCACTTCTTAGTCATATTACTTTCGCTTTTCGTATTTCGACTCGGTTGACTTTTAAATAATGGCAGCAACCGGCCATGAAAATTTGTTTCGAAGACGATGAACAAGGCCGGCCGTGGGAGTGACGGTGACGGTGACGGGGATTATTAAAGGCAGCAGCGAAACACATGTTCAAATTTTACACAAAAACTTTTAGATCAACCCTTGTACCTAGTGACTTGGTGCTGATGACGATAGCACCACTGTTTGTGTCGGAACAAATCCAGGGTCCACCCTTGTTTTTGTTCGCCTCTCGACTTGTTTGTTTATTTTTATGATCCCCAGCAGATGAACTACTGGAGTTTTCATTATTAACCCCAAAAAGGGTCTTGTCAGGGTTTTGTCGTGCCTCCACCCTCAATTTGGTATGCTGCACTGGGGGTGAGCTGGCCCGAGCAGAGGATAAAAGTGGATGGGGTATTTCAGGCAATAAGGGTACTTCGCCTTCGGTCTTGGTCTTGGTCCAAGAGGAAGAAACTGTTAGGAACACATTGATTACTCGCTGATTCTCCCCGGTCGTGAACTTTATCTGTCAGCTGCCTTCTGTCGATTATCTTCTCAGGCTGTCAGGGGTGGCGACTGGAGGGGGTCGAGCACTATCCGACTTATAGCCGGTTGGTATTTACAGTCGAATAGCGTTTTCAATGGTGTCTTGTCCTTAATGGTGCTCCTCCTCCTCGACGTTATCCTCTTATGGTCCCGACGTAAGATGATTAATTATTCCCCCGAGCGGGAGCTAATTCTAAGAAAAATCGAGTGCTGGATGTGGTTTGCTTTCCAAAGTGAAATCGAATGCCGATATGTGCGGTATTGAGTAGTTTAATGGGCTTCTGCACTTGTGAGAGGTGCAGAACTTCTCAGCATCCATGACACACATGTAGGGAGAGCAATGCATCAATTTGCGGGAAGTATAAGTGAAATGCTCCGTTTGACTATTCATAGCGGTGGATTGTGGGTTAAGCACCAATTATTATCAGTCGAAGTCTATGTCTAAGGCTTCTGGGTATTTGCTTTGGGAAAATCATTTCGCATATTCACAGCTACAGGAAACTTGAGGAGCAAAGAGGGGTCTTTGCATCTTGGCCGTATGATGAGAATGCTATCAAATCAAAGAGTACTCTTGTATTGGACTCACCCGGCTTTGGGGTTGGCATAATTTTATTATTTAACGATTTAACTCCATTCACATTAGTGCATTAAACGATTCCTTTTTAACATTTTACGGTTCTATGGGTAAACAGAGCGTCTTACTTATGTATATGCTATGGAATTCAAAAAACAAAATGTTTACATCAAATTTCTTGATTTGCACGATATATCACACGATATGAAACCTAATACCGAGATTTCTAAGTGAATTATATTTGTGGTGCACATATCTTTCTTATGTCACCTTTTACTCGACTACGGCCCCGGCGAAACCAAATGGAATGTCATAATTTTGACTGCCAATGTTTGAATGTTTGTTTATATGTTCCCTCGTAGAGGCTAAACTAGTTTAGCGATTTCAAGATATGAGGTGTCCTTTAATTCGTTACGAACTCGCGAGTGTTATAGGTTATATGACATCACAAAAAAATGCCGCCAACGGAAAGCAAAATGTCTGACGAAAGAAAACAAATTACACCAAATAACATCAGTATGAGTATCAAATTAAAGGGTTTGACGACCAAAATACGATACACTGCACTCGAGAAAATACTTATTATTACAATAAGGAAAATATAACATTAATTAGGTTTCTCTATTTTTTATAACAATTTCCATTAAGGGGGAAGGCCACTGTGACGGCCGAAAAAATGAGTAATTTTCGGGACAATTTTTTGACCGAGAAAATAAAGGAATATCAGGATCATTTTTTATTTATTTTATTAAGTGTACATTGAACAATATTTACATAAAAAATAATTTTATTAAAAAATATTAAATAGTTTTAAAGCTATGGGCGTTGCCGTAGAATCCAAAAAAAAATTCCCCCTCCATGGTCGCATCGATTATTATTCAAGAACGGGTTATCAGAAAAAAAACTAAACGTTCATTATAATCTATATGAATGTAGTTTTCGTTGTACGTAGCCATTTTTTTTTTATTTTGATTTTTCACAAAATGGCGACCAATTGAAAATTTTTCCATTTATTCGACCTTTTTTATTGTTTCAAAACAGCCTAAAAAATAGTAAAAATTAACTACGCTACGCTTAACCTTAGCGACTGCAAATACGAACAAAGGAAAACAAAAAATTGAAAATCGGTTAATAATTGACCGAGTTATCGATGCGACCAGTTTGAAAAAGTTATTTCGAGAAAAACGTGTTTAAAGTTTTTAGTCCAGTTTGTTCGCTATCATTTATATAACAATAGAACAATATATTTATATAGCAATAAAAAAAGGAATTTGAAGAAAAGATCCCCAATAAGTCATCTATTGATAAATACGTTTGAGCAAGGGACTTAGGGGCGTGCCATTCTCATCGGGACGTCAAGCGGAAAGCAGTCGGTCTACTAGTACTACTATACTAAAATAGCTGTAACATAGTCAATTTTTGAAATTTTGACCTGAAATTTTGTACACATATTTTTGAATATATAACCTTTAATTTAATATTCATCACCAGGCCCATTCAGGCCCATCACAGTGGCCTTCCCCCTTAACTGGATGAAAAACCAAAGAAAAGTATACTCAATTTAAAAATTTATGATGAATTAAATAATTTCAAGGAAACTCAGATTTGGGAGGTATGGTGGTAGCTGTGCACTACTGTTGCAGAGATCCCGGGTTCGAATCCCACACGACTGAGATTGTTTTGCTTTCCAAGGAGTCAGATTAAAAGTGTGGCCGATATGAAGTGTCAGTGGAGTAATGCGAGCGTGTCCACGCTAGAAGCCAGCCGTGTCGAATTCCGAGTTTAAATTCCATCGGAAACCACAAAAAAACCCTGCAGACAATTTAGACGTACGTTCATGTTTACGACTGAATCTGACATTTATACTATTTTCTGTTATTTTATTGCATTGCTCCTCGATTATACAAAAATTCTTTGAAAAATTGTCAAGTGAGTAAACTTAACTTCGCCTTATGAAAATGCATCTAAACAAACAGTTTACGATTCTAGGGTTAAATTTTAATTAAAACCCTTTTCGCTGAACAGCCTCTTACAACTAGTCAAAGTTGCAAGGACAAACCTTCCTTCGGGCTGATCCTTAATTTATGTACACGTAAAACACATGTCTGAATGTTCAAACATTACTCAAGTACCTACAGTGATTCCCCTGAGAGTGCCTTTCCCGGGCCACACCACAATGAATGCCTCGGTGACCCTCCTTTGAGCGCAAAGACCTCGACAAGAAAAGTGACGGCGCACTTAGGGCAAAACTACATGACGTGAAGTTAATTTTTGTCGAAAATGTCTAAAACCAACCAAAACCACATCATTTAATTCCCATCTTGCCAAGGCCCGCAAATTCACCCTAAAAGTGAGGCGGGGACACATTGCCTGCTGTCAATCAGCTAAGAGCACAGCATCGTTGTCAGAGTACCGCCTTTGAAATGTGCCGGATACGCTATGCAAGCAAGGCACATCCCCGTGGCAGTCATGCAGCTAATCTACGTCACCCCTACGTTTGACACCCAATTTGCTCAGTGAAATGTGTCACGGAATCACTTACAACTCTTTTCCAAAATAAGAGTCGAAGAAGCACATCTTGAGGATGTTTTCAAGGAGCCCCTCCCGTAGTACCTACTCACCCTAGACAGTGACTTTTTGGGAGTATTCCCCAGATGCCATGGTGCAAAATACGACGCGTGGCACTGACTAGCACACGTCACACTCCAGGGACTCTATAGCTCCAGGGGTTTCTCTATTGTTGTGCGCCAGATCTTATAGCCACTTGTTTATTTTTACTTACTTTCCCATTTTTCAACACCCCCACAGGATGGGATTGGCAGGCTATTGCCGATGTAGCCTTCGTCGGCCCGGAAAGAGCAAATTCACTCAATAGGGCACTATGTACTGAATATCGCCGCTTCCGCCGTAGCTCCGCTAGCTCGTGACTTCATTAAAATCCTGGGAATCTCCGAGCCATCACAGGCTACAGCGGGAACAAAGCTCCTGTCGCGCATTTACCCTTAGGACCCACTTAGGATGACTGCGGAATGCTAACAATTCACAAACAGAGCGGACTTTGGTTTTCGTCGAAATGGTGGTGGAATGGGTGCAGGGTGCGTTAACTCTGCGGTAAAAAAAAAAGGAAGATGGTGAAGAAGATGAAGGAATGGAACGCAAAGGGCAAGTTAGCGAGGTCCTTGAGGAGTTCCGATTCGTGAGGAACTATACTGCGAAGAGAGCACTTTGTTTGTCATTAGAACAAAGCGACTATAGCGACAGCCACCTCCTTTGGGACGTGGAGGAGCTGCTGCGAATACGAAGTCAAAACGGTGACGTTATTTATGCACCCCTTCCGCGTTTCCGCGTTTCACAACAACTTCTTCTATTTTTTTTTTGAATTTCATTCGAGCGTACATCCTTTGTGCAGATGAAGTCAACTGGCATAGACTGCAGCTCTGCATGCGAATTTTGTGGACCAAACGAGCAGAGGTTGAAAAATACCTCCATGGGAAGTCACTTGGGCTTCCTTTGCCTTTGAATGCAAATAATTGAAAGGAGCACTTCAACTCGTTTATTCTTCCGGTTATTAATTAACCCAAATTGATAGCATCCGATGTGAAATTGGAGACGTCGTCGTGACCATCCGGATCTATAGGTAGGAAACGATAAGAACAAGTATAATCTGTTTGGGCTGACAGAAAAGAAGGCTAACTCCTATACCGACACTCTAGCAATCTGATTTCGCAATTTTTAGGATTCCATATGAATCACACTGTGTAAATATTCTCCTTTTGTAATTTTTGAAGACCAAATTTCGCAACTCACAAAAATAATCAATATTGAAGAAAGGCTTTTCTGAGACGAAATCTCATCATCAAATCATACTCAAAACTTCTTTAGTTCTGTATGGAAGTCAAAGTACGTGGGGATTTTTGCGTTTGCCTATTTCAAATATGGTGCTAGTTTGTACAAATTCAAAATGACTAACTCAATCATCATTTAATCACTGCTTTGTAAAAAAATGACTTTTACTTTGAACGCCTGAATCTGCAAACCGCTCACAGGGAATTACAAGCCGTTGTAAATCGTATAATGAACTGGGCCAATGAGTGGGGCATTACCCAATTACCCTCAACACGAGCAAGTGCGAACAGATTACCTTCACTCTCAGAAAACCCACATGTAAACCCATAATCATTAACAGGAAATCAGTAGCTCTAAAAAATACGATCAGGTACTTTGGGATCCACCTAGATAGGAGACTAACGTGGAAAAACCATATCGAAAAAAAGGGCGAAAAACTAAAGCTAGCCTTCAACAACCTTTATTGGCTCTTGAACAAAGTAAACCTCATCACAAAAATTGTCGTGTACAAAGCCATCCTCAAGACAATCTAGACTTATGGGCTCCAGTTATGGGGGACTCCTAAAACATCAAATTTAGCAAAAATACAACGCGCCCAAACCAAAATAATCAGGGCAATACTAGGTGCCCCAAGGTACGTCCGCAACGACATTTTACTTAGAGACACTGGCTTAAATTCTGTTGAGCAAGAAGCAGTAAAAATCAGGAAGAACTATACAAACCGCCTGGGCATTCACCCCAACAGGTCAGCAAATAAATTATTAACAGCAAAAAAATACCGCCGGCTCAAACGAAACGACCCACTTGACCTGATACAAATAGACCGAACATCTGAACCTTCAGGCAGTCATCATCACCATCGGGCACAAGCAGACCAAGTAGGTAGCTAACACCGGGGAGGTCATAAACTCCATCATTGTGAAGCCAGTAGATGCTGTTACTCATCTTAATAACCCTGGTAGAGATGAACTTGGCACTCCAACTTTACAAGGACTACCGGCGGTCTATCACGAAGAAATATCTCACCAGCGCAAACATCAATAACATCAATGGGGCATAACTGCAGCGGACCATCGTAAACTGCCGCAGTACTGTACTCTTAATGGAAAACCCTTTACTTGAATGTTAATGTAATGTTATCACATTAGATCACTTCTAAACTTGTTTTGTCAAATATGTGACTTGAATTTATAATGGAGCGGGATGTGTATTATAGCCCCTAGCGGTTGGGGGAAAACTTTATAACCACCAGAGCTTGGTAACACCGAAGCCAGTTTAAACCCATTTGCAGCCATTGGAAAAATGCAGATCTTGAAAATTTCTTCAAAAACATTTCGCTAAATCACCCTTAACTTGGAAATAACAAACAAGGCGTGCGAGAGGACTATTAGGAGAATTTAAAATAAACCCCATAAACATTCACTTTCAGAAATATCTTGACCCAAAATCCATCTCGCCCGAGGTTGTATGAACACCACCTTCTGCCAAAATCGTGCTATACAAACTCGGGGCTGAGAAAACGAGCAGCTTCAAACCCACAACTGATTTCGCCTACTTCAGTAAACTGCAGACGCCGCAGACGCTGTTTATAAATTTAGCAAAAGTTTCGGATACCTTCCTGGGATATCGCTATAAGGCGGCACAGGAGTACCATATCAGAAAATCGATGATTCCTTCGCTGCTCGGCCTCGCCCAGGGGCTCCGAACTGAATTACATATAGCTGTGCTTTGTATGACCCAATTAAGATGGAAATACAAATGAGCACGGCTTCTTTCGATTTGCTTCCTTCCAATCTAGGCGGATTGATGATCGAGAGCAGTAGCTATACACGCCGCCATCCGTATCTTGTGGCTCGGATAGCGAATCACCACAACTGCTACCCACCCGTTCACATCCAGCTCCGAAACTCTGCGATAGACTTGTGGATAAAGAGCTGCAATAATCACAGAACGTCGGGCCTTCCCACCAAGAATAGAAGAAGTCGGGGTTGTCTAGTGCCAGGCACTTTTCGATTAAACAGTTCAACGAAGGGCTATCAATAAATCATCATTTAGTGCTGTGTGGCGTGGTGGTGACGATGGGAGCTCGATTGTAATGAGTATTTGAATTAATGCGCTTTAATTAGCTGCTCAGCAGGAGGGTCCTTGAAATCGTTGTCGTTCCTCCCCAATTACCACAGACAAAAATCAAATAAATATGTAGACAAGGATAGCATAATTGTACAAACATATTCAAGGTCAAATAAACTAGTCATTGACCACAATAGCACCTGACTAATGGACATATGTATGGTAAGTGGGATTAGAAGCAGGGCAGTTTTACAAACATTTAGAAGGTGACCTTCTCCTAACTGAATTAAAAAAAAAGCAAAAGTTTGGGATTTTTTCACAAGAAAACAAAACAACATATGACCTTGAATCTTTTTTTTATTTGGAAGTCTTTAACAAAAACTATAATAGAAATTGTTTTTTTTATTTTTTCATTTTTCGATCACCCGTCGCCGCCAGAGGGCGCTAAAGAAAACCGGCCTTTTTCCGTAATTCCGTGATTGCGGCTCGTCAAATCATTTAAAACTAAAAATCAAAAAATAACTTCATTTAGACATAAAAACCTATAGATCTAAATAGGATCTAACCAATCGGTCGATTAGAAAAAAAATGGCAGCCATTTGAAGTCAAAAATCGAGAATTTTTCGAAAAATTTTTTACAAAAAGTGCTGTAAAAAAAACTATTAGGTCCGCAACTAAGTTCCCGCTGTTTTTCAATATATGGCTCCAGTAGTAAGAGTTGGTCGATTATAGCATTACTAAAACGTCATGAACCAAGCTTAGACATATGGTAAGCAAGCCGCTTTGATACATTTGTGATTTTGTTTTTGGAACATATACTTTTGGTTGTGTGAAAATGTCTGATTATGTGCCAAATAATCGTCATTTGCGGGAAAGTGTTGCTTTTTGTTTTTCATTCGAAGAAATCGGCGGCTCAAGCGCATCGAGAACTCCACAAAGTTTACGGAGATGCTGCTCTAAGTGAAACAACGTGCCGTGATTGGTTCCGTCGCTTCAAAGACGGTGATTTTCATGTTGACGACCGTTTGCGTGAAGGAAGGCCAAAAATCTTCGAAGATGCTGTGTTAATTATTATAAGCTGTTGAAACCGAACGAAACCATCAATTGATGCGATTGAGCCGATCACTGCGCGAAAAGCGGCCACAATACGAGCAGAGGCACGAACAAGTGATTCTACAACGCGACAAAGCTCGTTAAAAACTACTTAGAAACGCTCAAATGGGAAGTCCTACCCCACCCGCTATATTCCCCAGATATTGCGCCGTCCGATTATCACTTATTCCGTTCGATGGCACATGCTCTGACTAATCAGGAGTTCCGTTCATATGACGACATCGTAAATTGGCTTGATTCATGGATAACCTCAAAAGACGAACACTTCTACCGTGACGGTATTCGAACTCTGCCAGAAAGATGGGAAAAGGTTGTCGCTAGCGATGGGCAGTACTTTGAATAACTCATTTGTAACCATTTTTTCATAATAAAGTTTTATATTCATAAAAAAAAACAGCGAGAACTTAGTTGCGGACCTAATACTTTATTTTTGTCTTACATCCTAGTTAGATTTATGCACAATTGAATTCTGAACAAAATGAACCAAGGTTTATGGAAATCCGTGGAGCGGTTCAAGAGATATCGTGGAATTACGATTGAAAAAATGAAATCGAGAAAAATGCGTTTGATTTTAGACCGACTTCACCGGCTGAAAGTGCCGTGTGCCGGTTTCCACGGAATTTTCATTTTGGAGTTTTTGATGTAAAATTCTTTCGAGTTTTTGGCATTTTCTCGAAATTTCTAGAGAAAAACTATCGATACGTTCAAGTGGCCAAGTAAAATATAACTGAATTGAATTTCTTCCGGCGTCCCAAACAGCGTGCTCGGGTGACAGCTGCGTCACCGTTTTTTCTCTCAAAATATATAGCACTATAACTCGAAAACCATATTTTTTTTTTCGTAAAATTTTAGGACATGATTCTAGACATATTAAGAAACATTTTTCCGTGATTTGACTTATTCAGATTGAAGACTCTGGAACGAAAGGTCATTTGCAAGAAAGCTGTGAAAGCTCATTGAAAATTCGACTCGAATCTCGTGATTCAACTCCTGAAAATTGAATAAAAATCACACACACACCAAGTAGTGGTTTGGGCTTTACATTGCCAACCCATAATATATGTAGGGACAGGACGACTCATAATTAAAAGCTAGCCAAACCGGCGTCTGCCAATTAGATTTCAGTGGCCGTAAATTACATGTGCAGTATCGAACTCTATCTGATGGACATTTCCGGTAAAGCACCTGAATAACATGCGAGCCATTTCACAAAGAAAATTTTAATTACCATTATCGCACAGGTCCGTGACCGAGGTCGGTGAAAGCAGTGAAAATGGCTTAAGATACTGTCCTCGATAAGGTCGGCCAGGTACTTTAGGAAGGTGAATTAAACAAAATCAGTTATTCTACATTTTGCCTCAGGTCCCGAGTCCACCGACCCCTCTATGACTTTTGTATTGTAGTCTCGCCCCAATTTTCCCATTGTTTACGAGGTCCTTCCTCCCCACAGGAAAGACAAGCAATTTAACGAAAGTTCGAAACTCATGTCGAGCCAATTCCCACTTCCGGGCACCCCGGTTTGGGGTGAGCGTCAAGTGCAATGGCACTTTGGTAGGCGGTTAATACAAAATATGTGGGGAATTCAGTTATTAATTGAGGGCGAAAAATAAAATATTAATTAACAATTTAACGGCTCCGCGAGTCAATTAATTCAGTTAAAGTAATTGGCCCCCATAGGCGGGGACACTAATTGATTTTGTTGCTTGCCGTTCGCATGGTGGGAATATCATAAAAAGGCCGCAAGAAAACATGTCGGTGTGACCTTTTTTTTATTTGAAAAGTATGCTTAATTACTTTGGTATTATGATGGAAGTGGGAATGGATATAAATGAAGTGGCAGACTATTAGTGAGGATTTTCTCCACGTGTCGGCTATTAAATTTTTGTTATTATCAAAATAGGAATATGAGGCAAGTCACTGTGAGTGAGTGAGTGTGGGAGAATCTTTCTGTTTATAACCAAAACTAAGTACATACTTAAGCCGGCCAACCTAAATCTGTTTATTCTAAAAAAAAAAGGGACAATAACTCATAAAAAGAAATTTCCCAAAGGGACCCCATTCCACTTTATCAACACAACGATAATCCATCCAAAAACTTTAATCAGACAATTCAGTGAAAACCCTTGAGTTACTCTACTCCACTTTTCAAAACCAAAGAAAATAAAAGTAACATGAAAACCGCAAAAAACGTACTTTGTTCGAATCAGAGCCCTCCTATCCCATCAAAATGCTTTTTCTGGTGCATATGCATCCACATGAGCAGCCAAAGAAAATTTTTATATCAATAGCCCGAGGCTGCATGGCACGACCCCTGAGCTAGCGAATTTATGACTAAAGAACATTCCAAATTGGATCAAAATTGCATTTTTCGTCTGCCAAAAAGGCAAGTGCACTTAATTTGCCCCCTTTACCCCGGAGTCATTTGCATTGCAACAAGTCCTTAGGCCCACGCATATGCATCTACCACTGTGCAGCTCCTGGGAGGAGCATTCCATTGAGTCTTGAGAGGAATCAGTTTATCCGTCTGATAGCTGTTGAAGCCGAAATACATGCTTCTGTGGATGCCACGAAGAGCAGATTCTCCAGAAGCTCGAATAACAGATGTCTATGCAGATGAAAGAGTCTCGATGGGTATAATCGAATTTTCTAGTTGAAATAAATGTTGACAGGGAAAAATCTAGAGAGAGTGGAAGAGCTCTTGCCGAAAAAAGAATGGAACCGCCCGTTTGTGGGAAATGGATGCGGACAAGATACGAGGGCGGAGCCCCACTTTTCCCTTTATTCATGCGGTTCCCGTGTGGTTTGCCTAGATTGAATCCGCAAGCACAAATATTTTTCCTATGAAATAGATCCACTTGGGCATCGGGAGCACAAGAGAATAAAATTGGAAATATCTGCATGATTCTTTCTGGATGCCGGGCATCCCTGAGTCCTGACTGCCCCTTCTCCTTCGGGTTTTATTGCCACCCGCAGTGATTTTTAAACAATGAAGGGATAATTCTCAGATTTCTGGCAGAGCACTGCATTCAATTTCAATAAATACTGCATGCCGTCTCCGTGTTTTTAATATTTTACCATAATTGCACGATTCATGGGGGAGCGAGCTCAGAACTTGTAATGAAATCTGTCCTAGAATACCCCACAATGCGTTGAGTGCATTACGGCTGAGCGACGGAAGAGCTATATAACTCCTCCCATGGAAGCATGCATGTAGTAATGAGTTTTTTTCACAATTTTACTGCTCTTCCTTTTTCTTTTTTTTTTAAATTTTAAAAGCAGAGATTAAGCGGAATTGAAGAATTTTTGCATATTGTTCCAACTATAGATGTGTGCGGTGTTGCCGTTGTAGGGGAAGTAATTAAAAAACAACTACTCAAAAATTCTCTGAATTTTCTAAAAATCTTCCACAAAAATTTCAATATAACGACGGACAGTTTCTGGTAGGGGTTAATTTTACAAGTGAATTACGAGTATAAGCAAAGCTAGAACAAAACCGGCATAGCATTACTTACTTTCACAATTTTTTTTAACCATTTCGTTTTGCATCTCAAAACTGGCCACCGCGCATTCCTCTGGCGTTTTGTGATAAGGAAGGACTATGCAAACCACTCTGAGATCTGAGACCATTAAACAATTCAAGGAAGAAATTCGTATTCGTACAATCTAGCTGTCTCGTCTGTACTCCGAAATTTGATCAAAAGAGTGGACACCAGGCAACGGACCCGCGGTGGCCATCAAGCGACTCGAGGGAGATGAACTTTAATCTATCGGCTCCATACGATTAATGTGCGTAGAGCAAAAATGAGACCAAACGGAGCAAGCATACTCCACGATGTACCTGACAAACGAACATTACTTACAGAATTGTAGTGATATATGGATCATTACACTTTTTGGACCAACGCTTGATAAAGCCTAGTGTTGCGTTAGCCTTAATAACGACAGCATCGGTGTGGTCATCAAAAGTAAACCACCACACCTAGATCCTTGGTAAAGAGCAATAATTATCGAGAGTGTAACTATAATGCAAAACCTCTATCAAAACCTTGCTGAAATCAGTAAATATACAATTCAACCTGCTTGCCCACCTCAATCGGAACTCGGTCTGGTTGGAAAGTACCATAAGGGTTGTTGTAGTTCATCTACGCTTTATAAATCTAAAAAAGACAATAGAAACGGTGTGCAGTGAAAATCCAACGTTTCACAAATCAAAGCCTCAAACAGCAACATAGATTCGCTATAGGCCTGCCTATAGGAATTGTGGTGAAATAGTTTTGCTACATTTTGTGTTCAACAAACCGGCCCAAATTGTCCAATCTTGATTCATCAGCACTAATAAATTGATTAAATTAAACTACTACTACATTTTTATATTAATAAGTTTTTATTGGCTGCTAGAAATTGGGGCACATATCCGGCCCGTATTTGGGAACTTAAAACAAAGGTTAATTAAAATATACGCCTTAACATTGCAAACACAATCAAATTTTCTTATTTTACCACTTCAAAACAAAACACATGAAAATAAGTGTCAGATTCACAACTAAAAAGAGTCGATTCAACCAATTGAGCTGAATTCCTAAATACGGCTCCTGAACGTTCAGCGTGACCAAATGGCCGAATGGACGAACGACCATGTTTCAATCTAGCATCCCAAACCTTCCTAGCTGCAATGATAGACTCTTCCAAAATTGAATCCTCCTTTGAAAAAAAAAACATGATTTGCCCTAGACATCAACCGAAGCAAAGCAAATGCTTGAAATGTTAATAGTTTGCCTTTTCAATATAATACTTGTCAACAATTTCAGTTTGTTTGTGCCATCTCTTATGTCAGTTAGAGAACTTCCGAAATAGAGCTCTATTATGTAATTCGAAATTGGTCGACTCGACTAACAAAGACAAATATTCATATGCAAGATAGGTACATGAAAATGATTATCTACGTTAGTCAATTCAACCACATCCGATTTCCTTGATTAGACCCATTATTTGGCGTTACTGAATTTGCACACAAATACAAAATAACATCTCATTCCAACTTTCGTGTTGATATTTCTAACGAGTCGATTTTATTTTCATTTTCAATTTTGTTTGATAAAAAGCTTTCTTTCGACAAAATGCGCACTAGTCTCTAAATAAATTTGTAAAATACTCTATAGAAAATTCCAACACATGTTCAGGCTTCAATTGCAATAGACTCAACATGTAATCCTGCAGAATGCTCTTGATTTCAGGACGGTCGTCCCAACAAGTTAGAATTTCAGATCGACGCTTTTGTTTTTCGTCCAAGTATTTGGACACAAGGATAATGTCATCCTTCCAACAATATTCAGGCCCTATTTTTGGTGGAATGCGGCCGGCGGGGTTAATATGAATAAAATACTTACATCCCCTCCATTTTTGACGTACTAAATGTCCAGAAGGGAGAAAGTATGATTTTGATACATCAGGGTATCTGTGATCACGGAATAACTCTTTTTTAATTCGTATCGTCAGATAGGGACTGCCATTTATAAAAAGTGTCTTCTTTTTTCCAACTGTAAATTTGCAACGACATACATCGCCTGGCAGAAAATGTTATTATGAAAAATATGACAATAGACTTATTTAGCCCTCTTACCTGTTACATGCATAGACCAAGTTTCAAATTCTCCATAAAAATGCGAAATTATCAAATATCGCATTAGCGCAAATAGTCCTCCATCTAAAACTATATTACCAGTAACATTTAGACTGATATCACCTCTACGACGTTCACTTTTTTCATCTTCAGATTCTGTCAGAAAGGCAACAAATCCCGTACCCTCTTTAGCAACATGAATGGATTTTTCCTGGGGAGTAGTCATGAGTTAGAAAGAAATAAGTACGTGTCGATATCATCAATCATTTCGAGATATAATATTTTTATAGGTACTATTCGGCATACTGTCGACTTGATGTTGAGAATTAGAAAATTAACCTTGCCCATCAGAGCCGACAATAACTTTTTCATGTGTCCCTATCAAGTTAGGAATTTGGTGTCGATGATAATGTCGATATTGTAGGTACGTCAGTTTCCAGTCGATATACATATGTAAGTACTGAGCACACGGTAAAACCATCCACAAAATGAATCGAATTATCGAGTCGAGATACAAAATATGTTCGTTTGTTACGTTTATATGTATTGTAGATATGAAGGCAGTGAAATTCTTCTGTGCGTAATATTTCATTCGATTCGATTAGCCAACACATTAATTCGAATCGATTGTCATACGACGCTCACATTAACTTATTACTTCGATCGTTCAGCCCTTAAAATGTGTCGGGGGTGTCGATGATTCACTGTAAGCGAAATCGACATAGCGCTATGCTTTTATGAAACAAATTACAATAAAAATATATTTTAGAAAGAATCCTTACAACTTTCTTCTCGTGCATGCAATGCCACTCGGTCTTTTTCTCTTCAATTAGTTCAAAGTCATAATCGACAACAGATAGAATACGGCTAGCACCTGCAGAACCCAAGCAAGAAAACTGAGTAGTGCAAAATGTTATAAGAGCGCAATCAGCGGTTTCAATATTCAAGTTCATTCCTCCCATTTCTTGTACGCTTTCAGGCTCAAGAAGCAGGGATTTATGAAAAAGCGGAGTACAAGGACAATCCTTAGATTCTTCGTCACCTTCGCCATGTAAATCGTAGCTTATTAAGAGTGTCTCAGTAAAGGAAATTTTCTTAGCAGCTTCTAGCGTGATTGGAAGTTTTAGTACATTTCGAAGGTAAGGTATATCTTTTATTTTAAATTTCTCAACGTCCACTTCAACCTTTGTAGGAGTGTCTTGTTTCGCCACAACAGACTCCACCTTTTTTACTTCGGCAATTAATTTTGGACCATCAGATTCCACCGTCAATTCCATCATTTCTTCTTCTTCTTCTTCGGATATTTCATGAAGGTCAAATTTTGAGTCATCTTTACCCATCAGTATGGTTGTTCGGGTTCGGCTGTTTGGGGATTTGCGGCTTTCCAATACATACACTGAGTCATGTGGGTATACATCTGAGTCCTTAGACAGCCGTGCCGAAGAAGGCCATGAAGCGGGAGGATACACCGTACGAATGGATGGTTGGTTTTCTAACCGCGCATCGTACAACGATTCCAGGTAAAAACTACTCGATTTTTGCAAATCTCCTTCTTCCTCCCCTTGAAGACTGTCCACATTTTCATCATCTTTAGTGTCAAAATCTAACTTATGTGTTGATTCCGTTTCACTTTCAACATCAGAATTTTCTTTCCGTTCATCATGTTTCTGTTTCGCCTGTTCATCCGGCTTTTCATCTCCAGATTTGTCTGACCTTACACTTTCGCTTTGCGGTTTTTCTGGTTCTTCTTCTTCTCCTTCTAAATCTCCTGGATCATTAGGTTGGTTTTCATTTTCTTCCTTGTCAGACATGATTTTAAAATTTAAACTCAATTTGACGATTACGTGTAAGCTACTAAGTGAAACACGGACATTTTCTAAATCTATAAAGTAAACTGTGAATTTGTGATTCAATTTAAAGTAATATTTAGATAAAGATCTAGCGACGTCAAAGCCTACAGTATTTATATGTTAAAAAATATGTCGAATCCTTTGTATTGGAAACGTGTTGTATTTTATACGGTGTAAATATTGAATTAATCTAATAATTAAATGGTGAAAATCTCATTTTCGGACAGGTTTACCGTTTGGTCAAATCACAGGAATTTAATAGAAACATCTTGAAGGGAAAATATCAAACTTTCATCTGTTTTTGGATTCTTTCAAAAATTCTTTTTTAACTCCAGAGGCACTCTCACAGTTTATAAAAAGTTATGGGATAAATTTTCAACTTTTCTTTATTTTCTTACGTTGTGATGGCGGGTGGCAAATAATTTTGATTTTAAAACTAGAAAGTGAGTGCATTTACAAGCTCTCAAAAGTGCCTTTGCTCATTGGAATTTGATCATTCTTCGGCGGGATGTGAAACTCACTCCATTTTTTCAATTTTTTTTGGTGACACGTTAATTTTTCAAGTAGTGTAATTAACTGCAACTCTTGGAATTGTTAATTAAAAATTTAATAAACTGTATCCTTTAAAGCCATCCAGTCGAACTAGTCGGTATCAATTAGATTTTTGCTCAACTAAGCTTAACTTTAATTCTCACCACATTCCACCCACTCTTCACAATAAAAATGTCCGAGGTATTGTTGCTGGAATTTTCTAGAAATGCAATCGCTGGCAGAACGCCATCAAAAACTGGAAACAATTCACACTACCCGACCGCGCTCTGTGTCGGGGCATTAAATCGTGAAAATCAGAAAAGGAAGTGAATTTGTTTTCCACCAAGTTAAAATAAAACAACGGGCGTCGTCGCCACTCGCAAGTTTGTTTTACTTTGTGTTTGTGATTCAATTTTCGGCTGCCAAGTGCAAGCAATCGTGCAGTACATTGGCGCTTGCCGCATGGCGGCGAGGACTTAAAAACCCATTTAGACATCGCCGGAAGAACATTAAGGGCGCATTGAGTCCAAAAGTGGAAGACAATAGCCGAAAATGGCTTGGACCAGCGTCAAGAGTGCTTTTTTCCACCCCTGTCCCCATCAAGTTGGAGTTGGGTGCCAAAAAGCAAAAATCCTGGACCCCAGCAGCAGTGCCGGGGCTCGGTATCCTCAAAATTCACTTTAAATTGATTCCGCAAGCACCGTTGCGGCACCTGCCCTCCAGCTCCCCTGGACCGCAACCGCACCCCAACCACAGCTCCGGTGCGAGAATTGACTTAATCTGTGTCGTACAAGAGAGGCAGATTGGTTTCTTGTAATAAATTTCCCTCCTCCTTGCTGGGGCTGCGAGTTAAGCCTCGCCCGACCGTATCAGAAACTTTCCGAGTTAGTTAGGCCACAGATTCAATATCTCATTTGGTGAGGAATTCCCAACGGCTAGATGCTGCTGGGGCAGGCGAGCTAGAAAATTTCACACTTCCAATTTGCGCGCCCTTCAGCGAAACCACTTGAGGTATCGGATAACATTACGGAAATCAAGGAATTGCCTGCCATGTGATACCCGATATACCCGGACGGGCACATGGCATTGGGTGGAGGTTTCCTAGTGTGAACACTGAACAGGGTGTACGAACACCGCGCTAGTTCCCAGATTCATGGCCCCGCCGAGATTTATTCTCATTAAAATAAATTGTCTTCAGCAGATACTCTGATTCGACTGAAATCAGGATTCGCCTTGATAGAAAATTGGGTCTATGCAAAGTGCGATTAGTGGTAGTTACAAGTAATGATCCGGGCGGATATGTGTTCGAAATTAATGCCGGGGGATCGGAGCTGTAATCCCACATTAGGTCGGGTTTACCGACATGTGTTACGCTACATTTGAAGGTTGAAATGCGGTGAGCCGGTGACTTTAATTGTCTCGAGTGGATAACTTTCTGATTTTGGAGAAGCAATTATGGGTACCGATTTTGTATAGGATTTCCTGCAAATTGAATTGAACGAAATGCTGGCCCCCATTTGGAAGGTACATTGGAATGGAATTCATGAAATTATCCTTTCAATAGATTTAAATTCATTTCTCCAATGATACTAACTTCTTCAGTTTCTTGGATCCGCCGATATAAGTGCATTCGGTATCGAGCAATTAGTTTTTATTTTCAATAATATAAAAAACAATAAAATGGGTCAAGTTCTCCTGTATAAAAATGTAGATATACCCAGAATGAATGAGAATACATTCTAATAAATCTTTTTGTTTTGTGGAAAGTGTCCTTTTCTCATCTGTTAAAACCGCAGCATCAAAAAAATTTAAATAAGTGGGAACGTGTCGTCCTCTCTTAGCACTCTGTAATATTGTACTTGCTCAAGCGAATCTGCAGCTCCACAATCCCTAATACGGGGAAGGAATTCAGAAAGCTCCCCATTATATTGGGGATACATATGCTCTGTTTAAAAAATTTGCATAATTTTAATTCCGAGCGAGTACCTCTCGTGCCTTTATCCTTCCAGGGAACGTACTCAGGCTTCGCCATATCGATTCAATCTTATTAATTTGAGTAAAAAGAACCTTGTCGAATTCATGGTCCAAAGTGGAATTGGGGATAAGGGCGGTTGTACGAGCAACTAATTTCCCATATATATGGAAATGGATTCAATCACTCCAGAACCTTTTTTTCCGTCAAGTTCTTCCCCACTCATTCACATAAGTAATTAGGGTGTAGAGCACGAAACCGAATCGAGGTATAACGAATCGCCGAATTATACAAAATTATGCCTAGTTAGCTATCCAGCCCAGCCAGAACTATTACTTGTCAGCACCAGAGTTCCGTATTTAGTGCGAATGGATTTCATTCACTTGATACACTTACCCCATCCAGGAGCCCAAGCCCCCCCACAGCGCCGAGTTTTATGTTTCCTGAATTATTTGGATTATTTGTTCGGGAAAGTAATAAATTTCGCCGAATGCCTTTCCATAGCCGGAGCAATTTACGAGCAATTCTTTCCATCGCTAACGGAGCGGGAAAATAAAAGGCGGATATCGAATTGTAAATTAATTAAGGAAAAAATCGATGGGTCAGGATGGGAACAATAATTACGAGACGATTGCTCAAGTCTAATTGGTTTGGGCCACCCAGCCACGGGGGAGTTGTTCCAAACTCAAAATTTACCGAAACATTGCCATCGAAGACAACAGCCGGAAGTGCAAGTACATACATACGTCAGTTCCAGTTGCTGTGAATTTTGCAACAAACTATATTCGAGTATTCTGCAAAGCTATTATACGTATTCTGCAGCTGCCTGTCAGGTCAATTTGAGCACAAAATTTCTAAATGGGTCTTTGGCCCTTCGGCGTCGAAATATTAGGGTAATTCATATCCAAACGGGTTCGCCTCCCTGAAAGCGCTACAGAGAGACCGCGTCCACTGGCCGGCCGGCCGTGGTGCAGTCATGTACAATCGAAGGATCGGCGGCCATTGCTTTCTATGGTATCAAATATTGCATCGATGCACCATTGGTTAACAGCTGAACAGCTGAACAACTGACATGAAAGCATTGAGCCGGGCCGCCCGGGTAAGATAATGCGGTTATCTTAATGGCCAGCGCACTGAAAAGTTCGCTTTATGCAGTTAATGTTTGCCACTCAGTAACTGCACCCCGGGTGCGGTGGGTGCTGTGGGTGCAGCAATGCCAATATTACGACGGACGGGTGGATCGCGCAAACCCTTTGCCGAATGCCACAGCCGTGGTGCATTTGTTTGACTAAAAGGCGAGATAGAGGCAAGTATTGACGGCAAACTTTATTATATTGAATTACATCACTACCCCCCCATATGTGCAGCGTAGAACTAATGGAAATTGACCGAATTGACCACTTTGAACTCGCAATCATTGAAAAGTATGTCAGTGGAAGTTTTCAGTCGGGTCATATCAATGAAATGCGAAGCGGTGTAGGCTGTTCAGTGCATTTCTATTTAATTTATGGAATTACATAAAATACATTTTGCCCGATCAATATATGTAGATGGCGCGAGATATTTAGCAACTTGGTGTAGAGCAGGCTGTTTTTCGAAAAAGCCCGATATGGAATATTCAGTGGCAGATTGAGTTTTATTGACAAATCCTTTTTATAAAAATACTATAATAGCTTGCCCGGACCCGGCGTTTCCCGGGATACTATTAAATTTGTATTCCTTAATTTTACAACGCCTCCCTACTGCACCACCGCCTCTCCTATGTAACCCAGCGTTTTCCCATTTGTGTTTTGCACATGTTTTAGATATTTTCCAACAGTATTACTAAATTTTAGTTTATTTGAATAGCAGATTCGAAATCAGTGATCCCGAAAATTCCCTAGTGCGGATTTTCAGGGAGTTGAAGTTTAACTTTTCGGTCGCCATATTGATCCACCATCTTGATTTCCAAACTTTTGATGGCAGATTCAAAATCAGTGACCCAAAAACCCGAATCAAAAACAAAAGTTCGGATTTTCAGTGAAATCCCTTGAAGTTTGACTTTTTCGGTCGCCATATTGGATCCGACATCTTGAATTCCAAAATTTTGAATGCAAGCTCGAGATCTGCGACCCCGAAAACCTCCAATTGCCTTTTTCATAAAGATTCCATGAAGTTGGAAAATTCGCGTCCTATTCAAAACGGAAATTTCGATTTTTTCGATTTTCCGGCTTTTCCTTTTGGGGTTTCCCGAATTTTATATTATAGCGAGCAAAACAAAAAAAAATTATCGAAATCGGTCAAGCCGTTTTTGAGTTTTAGCGAGACGCAGTTCATTTTTATACATATATATACTCGTAGATATAAATGTAATAGTTTAGCCTTAGCGCTTCATATACTGAAATATGAAAATCAATTCTGAAATGCAATGAATTACATATTCAACGAATGACTCTCGGCATATATTAGTAGGGAAAATGTAGAAAACAGTGGTAAGACAGGGTTTTCCAAAACAACACGCTAGAATCTCACCTTGCTTCGCGCGAGCTTGTATTTTTACACAAGTTATAGTTAATCAAAAAGCGGCCGGTTTACTGGTATGGGGGGAGCGAGGCGAAAGACCCTAGTAGGTGCCTAACTAAATATAAATCAAACAGAAGTTTTAAAATTTGCACCTATAATTAAGGGCCCGAATGCTGGAGGCCTTCACGGAACCTGCGGGTTTGCTATATGATCGCAATAGAGTCAGAGTTAGCTCGTTCATTAGATTATACCGGGATAACAAAAGAGTTCTCATCTAAAAAAGGTGTGTCGAATTTATGTCTTAAATTGCAGACTTACCTACAGTGACTGATCCACGGGGGAGGGGGATTTAGGGAAATCCAAAAATTGGAGAGGGGGGAGCCTGGAGCCCGAAAATCCTAGCGCCGCCGGGCCTGACCAGAGCATCACAAAACACAAAAACCTTCTGTGGGACATTTATGATTCGCGAAGTGCTTGGGCATGATTGTGAATTCAGCGCTAAAAGACCGTCACGAACATGAACATTACGGAAATCGCGGCTTTTTTCCCAACGGAATTATCTTGTCCAAATCCAGTTGGAAAGTTCTTCCGTGTCGAAAAAAAAACACTGGTTTCCACCCATACCAACGGTCCCATCTCAAATAAATCCTTTTGAAACAAAAACATCAAAACTTGTCGATTTTCTTCCTAGAGTGGAAATTCGAAAGACGATTATGTAATAATCCCGGTGCTGTGTCAACGTCCCCGGTAGCATGGTGCGAGGGTAACCAGCCCCATAATCCGGTTAGAGGACGAAAAAAAGGCTGGCTAGTATGTAAAGAGGGTGACATCCAACTGGTGACGGAATTAGTGAGTGTCACTTGGAGACTGCGAATGTGAAGATGCCTCGGGCCGGCCCGGCCCAAGTAATAATTCCAATTTGCCAGGCCTTCAAAGAGACAGATGACGTCAATTTATCTTTGCCGCAGCAGTGCGATGGAACTGGCAAAAAACTTTCTTGTTGCGAGGGATGAGCGTATATTAAACGAGGATTAGTCGGAGACGTATATTTCGCATTTGTTACTGCAGATTAACCAGACAAGTTGTCCCCAGCCCTGCCGATGCGAGAAATGCTCATTTCGGGGCTCCCCACAAGCTCCACATGAATGATTAACACATGTGGCAGCCGGCAAGGGTTGCGGGAACGACAGATAACACAGGAGCCATCCGTCCCTCCACGCCTGAGTAGTTTCTGAACAATGAAACTCAAGGACGAAAGTTTGCATATTTAAAGTCTGCAAAAGGGGGGCTGCTGCTACTCTGGAGGATTCATTGAACCGCTGGATGTGATTATTTTCGCAGAGCCGGGTTCCGTCCGTGAGCAACAGACACCTTGAGGAGGTGCACGCGGAAGTGCCTTGCTAGGCACATAATCTCGAAAGGTTAAGTCTTCCAGGTTACAATCCGAGCCGGGCGCTGCCTCCCAATAGAGGTAAATCAATTAAGGGAGGGCGCCGGCGACGTCGCTCGTTTTGTGTACGTGAAGACCTGCAGGAAGTGGAGCACCGAGTCACTTATGTAAACCAACCTGCCTTATTTCCCCGTGAAACTTAAAAAGCTGGAAAATTCCGTAACGAGCTCCGGTGGCTCCTTAACTTCACTTTCTCATTTCCTCCTGTTTTTATGACTTCCTGAATCTGATTCTGATAGTCCTGACTTCAGCAGTGCCGGGATTTATCCCCCCACGTAAGGCGCGCACAACGGACTTGGCACCGAAGTTCCTTAGACAATGGCGGGCAAATGAAATAATAAATCACTTTAACGAATTATTCTGAATTGTCCTGGTTTATGGGCGAAGGCGCCTGAACTTGAGGCCCCCGGGTCCTTCTCGCCGCATTTAGTATCCGCTTTTTCCGAGGCCATTCCTTCTGTGAATGCCGGGGATTCTCCGTTTTGTCGTCGCAAAGTTTAATTTATGAGCTATGCTCCTTCGGTTTGAATAAAAAATATCCTTTTGCTGTTTAACAGGTTTTTCTAGTTGTAGAGTCATTCCGAGAATTATTTCTTGTATTCCCCTGGGAGGCAAGACGACCCAGCCAAAGTCTCAGCCACCGGGCGGATGACGGGTGGAGAGATTTATGGATAAGACTTTCCGGAAACGTTTTCACTAATGTCAGGCGGATGACAAAGGTCCTGCGGTCGCCATGGGTCGGCTGCGCCTTTTCTCTCCCAAGGATGGTCGTACTTCTTGTCTCTGGCGTTTAAGTAAATTTGATTGCATAACAGATCCAGTGTGGCTGACCAAGGAGAAATAGCTGGGGAGAATGCACAGTCTATTAGACCGGTCGACCATAATGGTCAATTCTCAAAGTTATTTGGGACATTGGGCCAAAGACACTTGCGGCCATCATACGTGCTGGTACGTGCTTCAGATAGTGTAAATGGTGCTGGCCAGTTCGGTGGAAGGGTTATAATTTTCCTTCCCCTGGGCAGTGGGCCAGCCGAGGATGAGTTAAACTAATAGCAAAATAGACCAGCTTGTGCAACATTAACACGAATAATGGAAAGTATCTCCTTAAAATATTGTTTTGCGTCGTATAGTGAAGTAAAAATAAGTTTCCATCTATGTTAAAATCAGGTCGCAAGGACGTTGGCTTGCAAGACGTCTTAAGAGTCCTTATTCAGCGAAATTTTGGATGGTGAATGAATTCTTAAATTTGTGAGCGAAATATATGAAAATGTCAACGTTTCCCAGCATGTGGAGACAGTTATGCTATCAAAACCTTTTGATAATATTTTTTTTTTATTTATGCGTTTTGCTTTGTTTGTATGAATTAGCTTACTTGGCTCTAGCATACATTATTTCAATATCTTAATCTATGGTAAAATTATATTGCTAGGCTCTTTGCCTAGAAAATTGTTTCCTGTAACTCGTTTGCTATCCATAGTGTCCGGTCTTTCTGCCGGTCCTCTCTGGTCTGGATGGTATAGCTGCTTAAACGTGGGCGACGTGGCTGGTGTACTTTTTTTTGAGTCCCCTTCTGTAGCCTTTGTAGACCTGGTATATGAAGCATAGTCCTACTTCGATCGTCAGTATGATTAGGATTAGTCCTATATTTTCCGATCTGATGTCTTCTGGGTTAATGATAATAGTATTCACTATTTCTCCCACGTTGTCCACTTTTTTTGAATTAGTTGTTCCTATCGTGGTTGCTTGCTGTCTGTAAGTGATTACTGCCAGTTTGTTTTCCGTCTTATTTTTATATAAGGACGATTTTGTTTATGCGTTGCGTTTTGCGCAATTTATTGGGTCATTTTTCTTTAGGTGAGAAAAATTTTTTGCTATCAGAATAGCTCTGGCAGTTTTTTTCTGGTGTTGTTTTAACCTGTTTAGGTATGTATTGCTTTGCTTTGCTATTAAGTCTTCAACCTCATCCACTTTTACGTCTCTCAGCAGAACTTTGTTACGCATGGGCGCCGGTTATTGCAGTGATTATTTTTGATTGAACTCTTTTGATGGTGTCGATAATTGATGTCTTCGCAACCCCCCAGAGTTGGGTGCCATAGGTCCAGATTGGTCTGATGATGCTCTTATATAGGTACTGCTATTTTCGAATCTTGGTTTAGTTTTGATTTTTTGTTTAGCAGCCAGTAGGTACATTTTCCTGAAGGTCAGGTTTACTTGCTCTTTCTTTTTTTGAAGGTGCGTTTTCCAGGTTAGCCTGCGGTCCAGGTGCATGCCCAGATATTTAACTGTGTTGACAAGTTTGGCCTTTTTGCTTTTTTTCTTAAGAGTAAAAGTTATTTGCTCTGTTTTATTTTCGTTGAGGGTGATGCCCCACTTGTTGGTCCAGTCTATAGTTTTGTTCATGTGTTCTTGTATAACCCTGGTTTGCTGTTATTGGGTTTTTGTGTGCAAATATTAGCGCTATGTCGTCTGCAAACGTCGTGGTCATAACTTCTCTGTCCACCGGGAGATCTGCTGTGTATAATAGGTAGAGTACCGGTCCCAGGACACTTCCTTGGGGGATACCTGCTTCTATTTGGCGTGTCTTACTGGTGTAGTTGTTGTAGGATACTTGAAATCTGCTATTTGCTGGGAGAAGACTCTTGATTTTTGTTAATAGGCCGTTGTGGTTTACCTTATCGAATGCTTGAGCAATGTCCAGGAATAAGGAATTTGGTAATATAACGATCCGTATTTCAGCTTAAATTATTGTTATAACCTGCAAATACCAATTTTACAAGGTAAATGAAAATATATAAAAGACGGCATACGTGTAAAGAGGTAATAACATTGAACTTTAAATACGTGCAACTGAACATGTACGCTTTGTGTAGTTGCCGAAATTCTGATGCGCACGTTTCATTTACCTACAAGAACTAATTAGGGATTCGAAGAAATTAAAAATAATTCTTGAACAGTCAATACATGAAGTGTTACAAAAGCTACAGTCAAATGGAAAGAATCATTTCTGATCAAAATGTCCATACAATTAGTCACATGATGACAGTGGACAACATTTCACAGAGGAAAAAGTCTAAAATAAATCACCCAAACGACCAAATTGACAGGAGTGGAAGCGTAGGAAATGAGTGGGATTCGAACCTGGGACTTATGGACCGGCAGTCTAGGTCCAATACAATTAAAATTTGCTACTCCTTCAGCAATTGGCACAAACGATCTTCAGGTCGCAGTTCCCATAGTGACAGTCATTCCAATTCTAATAATAAAAATAACACTCCCGCAGTAAATGTTTTTTCACGTCGAAATGTTGAACAATTTTACTGGGCAGTATTACAGTTATTCTATAGAACCACATATACAAAACATACATACATACGAGCAGAGTTTGAAAATCCGAATTTTTGCGGACCGGTCATTTTAACTGGTCTACAGTCATCGTGTTAAATAATTACGCCAGCGTTAAAGCAAGAGAAGTACAGAAGTAAAAAAATTAATTAGAGAAATTGCACAGAGTAATTCTCATGTTATGGCCTCATATATCTAAAGGTAGAGCACTGTACTCGTTCGCACTAAAAGACTTTACTCGCCAACTGAGGCGAGATATGAATTTTCTCCGAATCCTATGGGAGTCAGGGCCATTAGTTTTCAAAGCATTTCCGGTGGGTCACTAATCAACCTGCTTCCGTCGGTCAAGACTGGTGGCAGTGGCGGCGGCGGCGCGCGGTTGGCGGTTCCTTGCCACCACCGGAGTGAAACGATTTAAGAAAAATCTCCAAGTGTTCCGGAGCAGAGGAGAAAAAGCATCAAGCATAAAGTGCCAAGAAGTTACTAACGCAAAAGCAATTTGGGCACGACGGGGGTGGCAAAAATTCTGATGGCAAAAAGTATAAAAGGCAGTGGGCACAGTTGAAAAAGATTTAATTGAATGAAAACGAGAATAATGGCAGGCAATTAAATTAATTGGAAAGGCGACATCAGGACCGAGACGTTGAAGAGGCCGGGACTGGGCAGAAAATAGCATAACTCCTGCGGTAGGACCTCATTGGGATGTTTTGGGGGAGCAAAGAAACTGGGAAAATCAGAAGATCTCCCAAGACAAAGTTTGATGGGGAGCAACTTATTCAGAGGTTTTGACAAAGTTCCCCGGAGAACGATTACTGACACCACAAAATGTTCTCTATGCTGACGGAAATTGTGGGATTCGTGAAGACTTCCCTCCCGGCGCCCCTGTCCATCGATAGATAAGGGACTGTGATTTAAGTTAGACCCCTAGTACTATTCTGACCTCCGGTACATTTCACAGGAGCCGCTTTTTGCACAAAATCAATTTGGTTTCGAATTTTTGTACTACGAATTTGTTGATTGCGACGTCCTCCACCCGACCAGCTAGCCAGCCTATCGAGTTGTCCACGGGCATCCGGAACATCATGTCAACATCCCTGGTATTATTTATTTCACGTCCAGGACAGGAGAGAGGCAAGTGCGGCAGAGGCAGTGAGCGAAACACCCCCCGAAAATCAACAATGTCCATTTTGTGTTGTCAAAAAAGCTGCAGAGGGTCACGTTCTTAAGCTAGCTTTTAGCTACCCTCGGTGGGCGTTTAATTTAAGATTTATCATCTCGGCGCCCGGGTTGAGGGTGGGCGTCACGTGTATCACAAAGAATTGCATAGGTGGTGTGGGGTACGGATTCTTAGTACTAATACGTGACATTATTTCCTTCGAGTAGCTAAAGAAAACCCCGTTCCGGGCAAATGTTTTTCCAAGGGACGAAGTGGATTTCTCAAGTGGACAATGTGTTCCTGAGGTCAAAGACAAATTTGAAGAGGAAGTCCTTAATGGGATGGTAAACTTTGTACCGAGATGTGTGAGGGTATGCTGGACGGGTAATTTACACCAAACTTCGGTTCAATTAAGCCGGACGAGGGATGCGGATAGAAAGCATCGTGGTTGCGACATACAGGGGTTGTGTGTGCTGAGACTTTAAAGAATATTATATGGCTTAGCTAAGTACATATGTATTCTTTACGGTGATTAGTGCAAACAGTGTAGCCAGTCTGGTACTTGGACTCACGTATGTATTAGTTCCTTCCGAGTTGTTGCATATGCACAAACAACGTTTGGTGGAATAAACACGTTTGCAACTCCATCTGGAAAAATATCTTTTTTAATTCTACTACTATTTTTTAGTATGGCTATTTACCGATTGAAATTTAAATTTTTAACACCACATAGAAAACTGACTGATAGATGAGATAGAGAAAGATGAATTGCTGTGCGGAACGTCTCGCTAAAACTCAAAAACGGCTTGACCGATTTCGATAATTTCTTTTTGTTTTGTTCGCTGTAATACTGGGGAGGTTTAAAAAAAAGAAAATTCGGGAAACCCCAAAGGAAAAGCCGGAAAATCGAAATTTCCGTTTTGTATAGGAAGCGAAGTTTCGAACTTCAAGGAATCTTTATGAAAAAGGCATGGAGGTTTTCGAGGTCGCAGATCTCGAGCTTGCATTCAAAATTTTGGAATTCAAGATGTCGAATCCAATATGCCGACCGAAAAAGTTAAACTTCAAGGAATATCGCTGAAAATCCGAACTTTTGTTTTTGGTTTGGGTTTTTGGGGTCACTGATTTTGAATCTGCCATCAAAATTTTGGAAATCAAGATGGTGGATCAATATGGCGACCGAAAAGTTAAACTTCAAGGGATTTTCCTGAAAATCCGCACTAGGGAATTTTCGGGATCATTGATTTCGAAACTGCTATTCAAAGTTCCAAATATGAGACCACCCCGACCTCGCTGGGAGATATAGGAGAGCGGGTGCAATAAGGAGGTGGTGTAAAATGAAGAAAACTAAATTTAATTATACTGTTGGAAAATATCTAAAACATGTGCAAAACGCAAATAGGAAAACGCTGGGTCACATAGGAGAGGCGGTGGTGCAGTAGGGAGCCGTTGTAAAATTAAGGAATACAAATTTAATAGTATCCCGGGAAACGCCGGGTCTGGGCAGGGAAGTATATATATTCGAATTATGGCGACCAAAAGTTACCAGCGTAAATTAATTGTGTTGAAATTGGGTTCTCAAGATCTGTAATTTCAAAATAGCTCCGCATTTCATTTCAAAAATGTTTGTCTGTTTGTCGGGGCTAACGTTGAGGGCGGCGTGGCCCATTTCCTCGTGGGAATGTTTTGGGATCCCTCGGGAGAAATGACAAACCATCTCCGCGCATGAAATAGCTTTATGCAACAGTTTTACCGTGCATGAATTCAGATAAAAATTGAAACAGTTTCATTCATTCTGCACCAATTTTAATATACAATTATGGAAACCCCTGGCAAAGCTGGGACGGGTCTGTTATTTTGTATGTGTAAATCACTTGAGACAAAAGACCTTTACGTTGGAATGCCCACCATTTAATGTAGGTCACCGCAATCCTTATAAATAATCAAATGTGTAAATTCCAGTAGCAACTCCCTAATATACTTGTAATCCATTCATAAAATTCCGGCCACCATAGTAACCATAGTATCCTTTCAAAGAGGAATCGAAATATTTCACACAACAAAAGCGTTAACTCGTAGTAACAAGGCGACAGCAGTAAAAAACAAACTTTGGAATATTATCGACCAAGAAATGCAAAACCCCCTTCCGCCCCAAAATCCCTACAGCCCTCATAGCAACCAGTTTTATTTGTCATCCCCAAACAAAATTCTTCCTCCATTCAGTCAAAGTCATTTAAAACTCGTAGTCACTTCTTGCACATTTTGAGGAAAACACAACATTTTCTGTGTATTTTTGAAAATTTTGAGATATGGCGGCACATCACAATAGTCCCTGTGCCCATAAAGGACGCTTCGTAGACGTAACTGCTAACAGCCTTATTATTTGCATTTTTTACAAAATTTTCATTTCTAGGATTCTATTGGTAACTTAGCCCAACAATGTCAACATGCCCATGATGGTCAGCATGCGCATGAATCGTGTCATCACTCCCACGAACAAGGCCATCCTTCTCATGAATGTCCCGATCACGACAACGGTCCTATGCAACATTGTTCTCACCAGGATCAGCCTATGATCAAAGCATTCGCTGATAAGCAGTGCATGTTCACACCAGAAAATGATTGTATTTGTCCATGTGAGCGGGAAGCAGCTACAGTAAGTTTTGTTTGCTATTCTTAGGCATCGGTCAGCAAATCTAAATATTTCAGCTAACCGACGTGCCAGAGCCTGTCGAGAAAGAGTCGCCGTTATTAATGAACAGTTTAAAAAGAGAAGACTTTGGGGTAAGTCAAACCCACAGGTATACGTTTCTTCTAAAATTCTACAGCCCCACCCTTAGGTTACTGAGTACAAAAGAGCAGATGAAAGTGGAAATCCGCCATGTTACATGCCCCAACCTAATGATGATTTGCCTGCTAAAGACCATTTAGAGCCGATGGGTCCAGTGGGGCCATGGGCTACTGGCAAAGTCGATTGGAGTCCCCTAGCGGGTATTACTGGAACTCGTCCTGTCGTCGATCACTATTCAATTACACGATACAGCGGCAATGAGTGGCGACAACGGAACAAGGAGGTTTTGGACAACGCGGCCAATGCTTTTGAAAATGCTAACAAGTAAGCGTTTATTCATTTGTTAATATGTTCCTCTGTAGCTTGACAATGAACCAACCGATTTCAATGTGGTGTCTTTTGTGTAAAAGTAGATTACGTCAATAAGGTTATGGGATTTAAAAAATCAATCTGGTGTCGTTTATATCGTTTAAATCATTTTTTATTCAAATCCAGTTGCCAGAAACTCAAGCAACATGTCTTATTGATGAAATGAAAAATGTTCTCAACTGCAGAAAGCATTTTGACCACGCATGGACTTTTATGCTACCTTTATAATATTTCCTTTATTTTAATTCATTAAAAAAAGGAATGCCAACGACTGCCGTAACACGATGGTAAGAACATATTCCTTAATGGACAAAACCCAAGCGGACAGCACGAATCGTTTGAGGCGAAGGGCTCAACTAGTTAACAAATGGAAGTGTGCTCTGGAAAGATCCATCAAGGCAACAATAGAAGAGATTTCAACGCTGGAAGAAGAGCGATTGAGACTTAAGCAATCCCTTCTTGTGTTAAAACTACCAGAGGCCATAGGTAGATTTACTTTATATTAAAGGAAATATTCTTCAATAGTTCAATTCTAGTCAGTGAGTGCTTAGACCGTCGGTGCAGTCGCCCCGAACCCGAACTAGTCCGGGATAAAACAGAGGAGGAGCTGATCAAGGAAATGGCTCTAATTTCCGAAATAAGACTTGTTTTTAATAAGACGTTGGCTGACATTGAACAGCAACAGGTGGAGAATAGAACAGCGAGGAATAGATTGGAGTATGATTGGAGTGATAAAACGGATTCTTACAACATCGACACGCTGAACATCTCCTTGAACAACTTGTCGACTATTACTATGTTCAAGCCGGGAGCTACTAGGTTTCCCCCAGAGTATGTTGTGCGAATTTTATTTTTATCGTAATTTTAAACGACATAATTGGAAATCCCATAGGCAATCGTCGGACGAGTATTGGGAACATTTCACTCAAGAGAGCTTACAGGAGTGCGAAAGATGTCGACAAAAATCGGTACGAATGATTTATTTGCAATTTGTGATGAAAGTTCTGGCCACATTGGATACTTTCTAAATTGTGGAACGCTTTGCTATTTTGCGCATCACTTGCGTAGATCTGTGCTAGTCTGTTCAGCGCCGTCCCAATTTTAGTATATGTTCTTCCAAAGCAAGAAGTCACACGTGTTTTTCTACTCCGTTTACTAAATAGCGCAGGAGGTACATAAATTATGTTCAGAAATAAGTCCAGTTTTTAGACTTCTAAGGTCCAACGCTTTCTTACATAAAAAGTCCCGCGACGGATTGTTGCATTGGTGATAAAATATCATTTTAAGTAAATCAAAGGTGTACACCACTTCCAGTGGCTTCGTCAGAGGTGCACTCAACCTTCCAAATTGGCAGTGTAGTGCAGCTCTGCTGCTTATTAAGATTTAAGAAAGCCCTAAAACCTTTTCCCTGCCTAACCCATCCTTAACCGTCACAAGTTCGAAATTCAATAAGTAATCATATTTGCTCTACAGGCTTCCCTCCGAAGTACCCTAGATGCCATACTCCTTAACGCAGCACGGGACCTAAGGACTCAAGCCGATGTAGTGGAGCAGGCCCTCCGTGATCGCATTGGATGCGTGCAGGAACTCTTAACACGGCTCGAAAATGAGCTACAAGACGTAACTTAATTTGTTCCCCTACACCCACTCCCCCATGTATTTACAGCATTTTCTCTCCCCCACAGTGCCTTCAGAAGTTAGCCGACACCGAAAATCGAATCGAGAAAATGACGAAAGGCATGAAGGCCCTCGACAATGCAATGAAAGTAGTCCAAACACGTCTGGACAATAGAAACGCTCGCCCGCACGTTGAAAACTGCCGGGATTTTGCCCAGAGGGGCCTTGTCGATGAGGTGGGAACGGTGCAGGAAGGAGTCTCAGCGATGCTGACTGAATTGACTGCAGCAGAAGACTCTAAAAGGCAGCTCATGATGACTAGGGGCAATTTAGAAAGGGAAATCATGCTAAAGAGACGAGCTATCATGCTGGATAGGGATCGCAGCATGCTGCTGAGGTCAAGATTCCCTTCTGCAAATGCCCTAAGTGGATATGCAAATATCTAAGAAATTAAAAGTGTGTTTTGATAATTGTTTGTTTTAATAACTTATTGGGAAAGTAAATAAATGAAAAAAGTATTTCTAATGTCACTAATTTATTTACATCGTTCCAAAAGTTAATTATTTACAAAAAGTTCCCAGCCCATCCACTGGATTAGTTTAAAGGCTAGGAAGACGGGGAGGAGAGTTAATGTAACGTATATATAGTAGCTCCAGTGTTCCACGATGTTTTCCGTCATCTTTTGTTAGTTGTTAATCTCAGCTTCAGCTAACTTTCATGGTTTTCCGACACTCTTAAAACAACGGCTGCTTGTTTACAGAACTTTGGAACTGTCATCAAAACTTCAAAGTTCCTCCTAAAGTTGCAAGAGCCCTCTAAGGTTTCTTAACAAATTTATTCGTTTTAGAAATATTTTAATTATTTTTGACTATTTGAAATCCATTTATTTTCTATCTCTTTTTACTTAATATTCCTTTGTAAACAGGTTTAAAATGTAGTTTTGAAAAATGTATAAATGTATATAAATCTAATTCTTTCACTTTATCGGAACACACTCCTGTCATATCTCAGCTGATTCATGTCCATACGTCCAGACCGGCAGTAGAAATGCCAAAATGCAAATATGCTTCGCGGTGCAAAAAATAAGTTTGAATTTGGTGAAATAACCCGGAGATTGAAGCGGACTTTCGACAGCAACTTCTCATATAGGAAAATATTTCTCCTGCTGCTTGTAATCGGTGCCTCGGTGTACGTAGGTTTACCCCTTCTCCGATGGATGTTCACAAAAACCGATGAAACTAGAGGTAAAGGGGGTCCTATAGATGCATCTACTACTATTACTAAATAGTCCTACTTCTAGATCCCCTGGACCGATGCATAGACGACCGGTTGACGCCGTTTTATCTGCACAATATCGAATTCAATGCTCGCATCCGCCACCCAGAAACCTTTTCACAATTCATTCCGTACGTTGGCAATGGGTACTTTAGCGCGGAGGTGGATAGCAACGCCCATTTGAATATTAAAAGACGCAGGTCTTTGAACCTTCCTATTTATTTTCATCCCTTCGTGTCGCTTTCATCATCAAATGGAATTAGCAAAGAGGCCACCGTCGTGGAGTACCTCAACGGAATTGTTCACAGGTAAGAGCTGAAAAACATTCAAGCCAACTATGTATAAATAAAAATCCACACAATTCTAGGTATCAGTGCTTCCAGGATTACTACGTCTCTTACGAATATTTCGCGCACCGCAATTTACCGTCTATCCTCGTGCAGGAATTAAAAGTCACGAACACTAGGAACCAGATAGTCGATGTTGACTTGACCCTCCCCAGGATATCAGACTGGCCAACTGCTATAACAAGAGATATTAAGTAAGTAACACCGTTCGCACCCTTTATTAACCACTCAAATCTTCTCTTCAAAGGCTCCAGCAGGGTTCCACCATTCACGAGTACCAAGTAGTCAGCGGAATCGCCACAACTGGCTCTCACCCGGAACAGAGCCTTATTGTGTCCGTTGTAACCCGAAAAATCCCGCGCTCCATCACACTGAAGAAGCGAGGTGTTACAAAACTGGAAGTAATTCTCGCCGTCCACTACTCAAAATTCGATAACAAAAGCAAATTCACTGAAATTGTGGAGGAGAATGAGAAAGTCGCTGTTGAGTCGATAAAGCGGGCACTGCAGGAGATCCAGCATGAAATGTCGAACCCCTTCTACAACTTCAAGAAGCAGCACACAAGAGTGTGGAATAGCCTTTGGGAATCTGGTTTCAGTATAAGCACCTCAAAGGCGGAGAACAGTATTAACGGGGACCGGATAAATGCAACTATTTATGCAGTACTCTCTAATGTGCGAAGCTTGGAGTTTGAGGAGTCGGTTACGCCTCAGAGGAAACAGGAAATTGCTAGGACGCTTACTTACGCTGAGGGGTGCTATGATAGCTATCACACTTTGCAGGTTTCAGATTCTAACATTTGAAAGCGTTTTTTATTTGTTCTCATTTCTTACAATAGGCGGAGAATCTTTGGCTAGATATGGACTCGCTGGACAATCTTAATAATTTGGTGTCGTCCTGGCTTTTGACGCTGGAGAAACAGGTACTGTACTTTACTTAGTATTCTTAAGAAAACGCAAACGATGAATTGCAGTAACCATGAGTTTTGAAACAGCCTGTTCTCTCAATACTCCTCAACCCAAGGGAAAAAATCCTGGTGGAATAGTAGACTAGGTGCATCTTAGAAAAAAGCACGGAGGCAATAAAATAGGGCTAAAAATGTTGGAATACTTCCGCTCTTTACAAAGAAAAGAAATAAAAAGAGAATCGGCAAGAATCCACAAGGTTCGCAAGGCAAAACTGCAGTCAGTGAAAATTATTTGGAGAGTCGATAACGGCTTAAGTAAATGGTTGATAAGCTACAGCAGAGAACACATCAATTTAGCCATAAGTGTCCTCACGGGACACTGCCAGCTGCTTAAGAATCTCTATACAATGCGTGTAGCTGACTCACCAACTTGTAAATGTACAGGAGGAAACCATCAGTTATTTTCTACAAGACTATCCCCTCTACTTCAGTAGAATAGTCGACATATTCAGAGCACAAACGGTAGCATTACGTTAGACGAACCAAACGTTTAGTGGCTCATGACAGGCAACGGGTTTAATCTTAAGCTTTTATGCCCGATTTCGCACCGTTTAGGAAGTTGAGAATTTTCGGTCGCCATATTAGATTCGCCATTTTGCTTTTTCAGAAGTTTTATTAGTGATGTTTCACAATCCCTAATTCTCTCGTTAGAGTTTTAATTATATAGAAGATTATACACGTTCATCTCAGGACGTCATACGTTGTATGTATAATGGACCATGTGCTCTACGTACAAGGGGAATCCCAAAATCTACATCTATCTATGGATTCTCAAGAATTTTTAAAATTCATTTGTTACACGGAAAATCATAGTAAAACATCAACACGCAAATTTCAGGGATGCCACAACCTCATTAGAGCCGGTGCGAGTGGGGTAGTTCAGGCCATGGTACTAAGTTTCGGCAGTTTTAGATTTAGCAATCAGCATCTAGAGTTCAACATTCATCCCAAATTTCTGCACCGTGACTATAACTTCAGACGACTGAACTACGGCAATATGACCCACGTGAACGTTTCTGTCTCTGTTACCGAAGACAATAAAGCAATTATCTACATTGCGCTAGACAGATCAGACAGGAGCTACTACGCCTGTGACGCTGGCTGCCTAGATGATCCCGTGCTTCTAGGGTATTCTTTCTAAGTATATGGTACGCAATTTGGTTCACCACAAATTCCTTATTTAGCCCTTCGAAAAAAACATTCCCTGTTAAAGTCACGGATCCACCCACTGCGATCTTGTACATAACGGCTGACAAGCAACACATTGAAGAACTGCACAAGGCAATCCATGTCAAGGAGGTCATCGAAGGTATGATTCTATTCATTCATAAAAAGTGGCAATTCGTTCAAATTTACTTGGCTTACTGTTTGCAGCCCCTGCCCATGAACATCACGTCATAGCTTTACACAAACACGGACATCACTTAGGAGGCTTACCTACATTCTTCTGGGTATCGATTTGCGCAATCATCATAGTTTTCCACGTGTTCCTCTGTAAACTAATAGTCAAGGAGTACTGTGAGCCGCCAGATAAGCTAAGGTATAGGTACAGCAAGCCATGATTTTAGGTTTCTTCCGTACACTGCATTTGGGCTTATCGCGATATTTTTAATGAGTTTTAGCTAAGGTATGGTTGAAATTGAACTGTGTGATAACATGTTACTTTCATTTGTATATTACTGTGAAAAAAGTAAAACAGTGATTTTCCAGCGACCGAAAATTAATAAATTAATAAAGACGTTACTAAAATCTATAAACTCTTTTTACATACAACAGGACGGAGAAATCGTTTGGGGTAAAGAAATAATTGTGTGTTTGTAAAGGGTGTTATGAATTTCATTTTTTTTTGTCTCCTCTTTAAAAACTCTAAAATTATGTTATTTTATATGTCTTCAAGGCTACATAACTCTCAATAAAGGACAGTATATTCAAAACCACGTGCTTGAGTTTTATTTTTTCGATGTTCGATGATCAACAGCAACAAGCCTTATTAAGAAAAGAAAATCCCGACTGGCCAACAAGACATAATTCGACATATTTTGTAGAAACAAACAGTTTTGTGAAGAGCACCTTGAGAGCAGATACCACGTTACGCCTTCAACTCAACTCAATTTACACAACAACATTGGCTCTCCAGAAAGAACATCGTTTGATTGGGGATTTTTAAAAATTTTGGCTATTAGTCAAAAGTTGGACTTGGAATCGATCGAAAAATGTTCCATCCATTAAAACTAGGGAAAAAGCTATCCAACCGATCTACTTGAAAACTGGAACACTTATACCTTCCTCTTCTATATTAACATGGAAGAGATTGACACTGAGAAGTAAAATGTTTTTTTTGTTTTTTTTCAGACGGTTAGTAACGACGCTACTCTGCTCAAAGTGTGATTTCCCTCTTCCACGCAATCCCCCACAGCCTCCGCAATTATAAAGTTATTGGAATAAAAAACAAAACCATGTGTAGCCTGTCAGTAACAATATTACAAATTTTCAAGATCGGTGCTTTCTTTCTTTAAGAAAATAAATCACGAACACGATCTTTTTTTTGCTCTTCCAAACTGTCTCTCCTTAACCTTTTACTGATAAACCCAGTGATGTGTTTCAAATAAAAAACATTGTAAACTATCTGGTATAAGATTATTTTATTGGGAAGGCTTGGCCAAATGCATTAAATGGAATCGATTGCTTTGCAGTTCGCAGTTATAGCTATGGTGTAGAAAGAAATGCTTTAATTGGTGACAGGAATTATTAGATCTTACGATACGAGGAATTAAATTGCAAGACTCCAAAACGGATCAAATTGCACAAACTATGATTACAAAAATATATTTGCTAACAATAATTGATAAAATTTGCCTTTAACGAATATCACAATTTCGACCATGTATAAAAATTCTCCCAGCTTTATTCTTTCTCCCCAAATTTGTTAGAGCTAATATACCTAAATTTCCCCTACTTAGTAACGGCGTGCATAGCTTCCGCCAAATATCCAACGTTTTTGCTGGTCACACCAGCCATCGAAATTCTGCCGTCTTTCGTAAGGTAAATGCTAAATTCTTTAGTGATTTTTTCCACATTTTCAGGGTTCATACCAGTGTAGCAGAACATTCCAATTTGATTAGTAATGTGGTCCCATGATTTCTGAGATCCTTGCTTGACCAGGTTCTCCTTTAATTGTTTCCTAACGCCAATAATCCTATCGGCCATTAATTTAACATCACATAGCCACATTTTCTTTAGTTGTTCGTCACCTAAAATTTCAGCTGCAATACGAGCGCCGGTAATTGGAGGATTTGAGTACATGGCACGTACAAGGATTTTCATCTGAGACATTGCTCTGTCGGCCTCCTCCTTGCTAGAGCAATTTACTGTAAATGCTCCAGCTCGTTCACCATACAGTCCCATGTTTTTGGCAAAGCTCTGAGCGAGTATAAACTTGTGGCCATTTTCTTCGAAAATCCTTACGGCTTGAGCATCAGAATCAACATCTCCCGAGGCAAACCCTTGATAAGCCATGTCAAAGAATACGAGTAAATTTTTCTTCTTAATAACTTCTGAGAGCTCACACCACTGCTCCCTGGTGGGGTCAACACCCGTCGGATTGTGGGCGCAGGCATGCAACATAATAATCGACTTTTCCGGTATTTTCTGTTGAAAAACGAAACATGTTTTTTAACTGCAAAGATATCTTTTACTGGCATTTCTTACACAAATGTCTTCTACCATGCCGTTAAAGTCCAGGCCACAGGTCTTGGGATCGTAATACCTGTATTTGTCAATTTTTAATCCAGCATGTGTGCAAACTGGACCGTGATTGCCCCACGTGGGTGTTGGTAGGTAAACCACTTTGTTTCCGTTCCAAAAAGAATTTAGGAATGCTGTTCCCATTCGTAGGGCTCCTGTACCGCTGATTGACTAAAGGTAAGGCCAAATTATTTATAAACAAAACCGCCTTGGTTGATAAAAAGATCTTACTTGAATGGTAGCATTACAGTTACCCTTAATGCTCTCTGACTTATCTCCTAAAGCAAGTTCAATAGCATGTTTGGTGAATTCAGGGATACCAGAAATAGGTGCGTATTCGTGGTCCATTTTCCTCTCAAAAATTCTTTTCTCCGCCTTATGAAATTGTGCAAATATTAGAAACAAGGAAATGCGACAAAAGCTAAAAGGGTACCTCTCGAACACTTGGAAGAATGAATGGCTTACCATTATCGTCACGGTATGCTCCGACGCCTAGATTTACCTTTTTTGGGTTTGTATCACGCTTAAAGGCTTCTGTTACACCCAAAATAACATCGGGTGGACCCATTTTTACATCGGACCACCATGAGCTGAAATGGAAATGGAAATAGATTATTGCCAAGGGTTAAGTGTCTAGAGCTGAATTTTTAGTTGTAACTACATATTTAAGCATATTTTAACAAGTCAACATTCATGACCGTTTTCATATATGTAAAACTACCCTTCAATTGCAGTAATCAGCAAATTACAACATCAAACTGAATACTTCAATTCCAAAGCAGCTTTCAGGAAATTCTTAGAGTGAATTATTTAAGCCCCAACCCCCCAATTCATTATACTGGACTCCTAATCAGAATTCCAGCAGTAATTTACTCGTAAATCATTTAAAGTGCCATAAAAATTGATTGAAGAGTTTTGTGCCAAATTCCTGCGAAAATCAGACTACAGAGCCTACGGCAACACAAAAGTGTTTGTCTAGTCAGATTCTTCTTATCAGATTAAATTGAATTTTTAATTAGAGATTAATGCTCCATAATGGAAAAGTTGTCGTTAATTTTAATCTACACAGGGTCAGCTATTATTTGAATAATCGACTTGAGCATTTGTCGGGTTGCCGTTTTAATGACGTCATTGGAAAACAAATTTAGAACAAAAAATTGGGGTTTTTTAAGCTTTCACTAAAATTATTTAATTATTAATATTAAGGCCTCTACTTGCGCCAAGACTCCAAACTTTCGACCTCTAACGCATATTGCAGGGGCGACAACATGTAACTTGGTTCGATTTTCGAAGCTGCTTATATAGGAGTATTATATGCAATTCAGCGATTTCAAGTCGTTTCGAGATTCAAGTCAAACGAGTTACATGCTGCCACCCCTCGTCATGATCTCGGGGTTTCAATTCCGGAATTATTAGGATAGGAAGACCCAATTCTATCGTCAGAATACGTCATGTTGTAATTTATGGGAGACTCAACTACTGCGAACGACGACGAACTGAATACGCCGGATCCTTTATCACATTCTTCTTGACGGCAACGATCTTTTCGCCCAACTAGACAGAACACAAAGTCTTTTGTCCAGCTGGTCTTAAGTTTGTTCACAATGCTAAGAATTGTCTGCTCAGTTGGCCGATTAAACTGATAACATTCTGTAACGCAATGCGCGATATGCAACGCGCGCAGATGACCCTGACTTGAAAAAATTTTCCGCGATTGTAGCTCGCTGTTCTATATTGTACGACTTCATAATAAATATCAAATAAACGACAACGTTAAGACTTAAAAAGAATGTTTATAACTTTTTCCCAAAGATGGAATTAGAAATTAAGACTCAGAGAAAAACGAAACAAAGTGGAATAAAACTAAACAAACAAAATCGTCACCTTAGCACATCTGCGAAGGATCATAGGACATATGGGTCATTAGCATCGAACATAAGGGTCAATAGAAACTTTATTTTTATTATTATCTGTCAACTTGTACCGAACTTCCCAGGAGAACTAAACCATCTCAGCCTGAAATTGGTTTTGCTCTAGTCCGTCTTTCTAGCGGAGACGCTAGAATCTAGATACCAAGTAGATATTTATCATAGAAATACTAACTAAGCACGGAACGGCTGTATCGTGTATGAACCCTATACGTGAGCGACCACCTAAGGGGTGCTTCCTAGAGGAGAACAGCAACAGCGTTTATGAAGCGTTTATGAGGGAGAGCTAAATAAGAATCCTCACAAGCGGGGCGCAAGCGGTGAATGGCAGCGTGTAAATAAATGTTAAAGGGGGCATAGACATTATGGAAAGAACTTCAGAAAATTTTGAATTGTAAGCCCCCTTCTGATTATGTCTACATATTTACGCCTGCACTGAGCGACCATACGAACACAGCCAATTCTAACACATCAGGGAATGTGGTACGCTAAATCTGGCTTACAGCCGTTCCGTGCTTAGTTCATATTTCCATGATATTTATACTGATTTTCAATAAAAAAAAACTGAGATGTGAATGACACCAGGCGGACAGGGATAAGCTTCCTGCGATATTAGGTAGGTATACGAGTTTGACATTTTACGAAACTTATTCTGTAGAGCAATGTTTGAACCACGTGGGTATTGTTGTTATCGGAATGCAAGTAACAGAGCTACTGAGCGTACGTGTGATGCCTAGTCAATAATCTAGATTGCCTATGAACGTATCAACGACTGTCAATAGGCAAAGATCTTCGTTCCCAAGCTTGCTAATATAACGGTCTTTAACACATTCATTAAAATTGTCAACAAATTGCATCGTAATCTCAACGATTGCTGAAGTTAGGCCACCAACCTCAGCAAGCGGCATGCTCAGTGTTTTGTAGCCGAAGGTCGTCTACCGGACCGGCTCGGGGTAGTCCCTAACCTCTAGTAACTGAAAGGCAATGTAGCAAGCTGCGTGATTAACAACAAGAGATATTTCATAAGCCACTCATCAGACTCATCCACAAGTTTTCAGTTTCCTCCACATAAATCGGAATCTCGCCCGGTTCCCCCACTGTGACCCAAATACAGCTTAAATGAGCGTAGTACAGTGACGTAAATTGCAAATACTTCCTGCTCAGTATCGTCACCACTGATTGCAGTAGGGATTTCTCGACCTCGTCATAACACTTCAACGCAACGGTACCACTTGTTTTTGCCCAAAGGAAAACTGATCCGATACCATTTGACCTTTATTCAATGACAAAAGATCGTGATGAGACTTTACCTGTTTCGAACTGATGATAGTCTGCCGAGATTTGATTTGCACTCCTTTAGTAGGAATAGAGGCACTTGTAATTTCGCTAAGCTTGCCATTTTTAAACAACAATATATTCCAAAAGCCGCAATGAATTTTACAAAACCCGAAATGCGATTACCAGCGCGATCCCCGTGGTAACTAGAGCTCGTCTCACGTCCGCGTTTGACAGAATCTCTATTTAGCAACGAGCAGATACCGATTAATTGGGGGAGAGCTTTTACTAGCCGGCTTTTAATCATATTTTCACAAATAGGTAGCGCAGTTTCAACTAAAAAAGATTTAATTTCTTGACAAAATCCCTAATGAGTTATTATTTAATCCTACTGTATAAACACTATTTACTCATTTTGGTCATATTTCAAAACAAAACAAATCGTAATTATATAGTAATAACAAAAATAATTAAAAGTACATGTATTACGGTATATTATAAATCGCAAATAACTTCACTTTAATCCTTAAACAGTTGACAGAAGAGAACAAGAAAGAACTCTACGATTTGTGACAAATGACGGGCAATTGCAAATTTGCTCAAATTTAGCTCGTAAAATGGGAGGGGGCGACTTGGTATGTATAAAGTTAAATACTACTAATTAAAAATTCCCAAGCTACAACGCATTTAACTCTAAATTACAGAACTTGAAAAAATCATGGCACCCACAAACCCTGAAGAACCAGGAAAAGGTGTGGAAAGCCGAGCAAGCAGAAATCGCAGAGAAACGACGATTACACGAGCTTAAAAAGGAAATAGCTGATGAAAAAAACCGTGAGGACCTTAAGAAATTGGGACAAGCATCTGGGGTGCTGGCACAGACTAGTGATAACCCGAAACTGGAATGGATGTATAAAGGTGGGCCTTTCTAACTTTTAACCCGACAATATTAACTCTTCGTTCACAGGACCAACAGATTTATTAAACCGTGAAGACTATCTGCTCGGCAGAGCGATTGACAAAAGTTTTGAGCAGCTCGACGCTGAGGAGAAGGCTGAAAAAGAGAAGCAAATCGTTGGAGTTACGGTCCCGAAAAACCATGTCGAGCACGAGTGCATTCCGTTTTCCATCAGACAGTACAGAAGCATTCAAAGCAGCGAGCAGGTCGATCTCCAGAGAAAAATCATGGAAGATCCCTTGATGATGATAAAACAGAAAGAGTTGGAGTCGCGTCGAAAAATCCTCGAGAATCCGGTCAAGTTGAAGGAGCTGCACAGGCTGCTTAAAAGTGAAAAGGTGAACAAGACAGAAAAAAAGAAAAAATTAAAGAAGGAGAAAAAGGAGAAGAAAAAACAGAAAGGGTCAGATGAAACCAGCGATGAGGAGCTCGATAAAATGCTCGCGAAGCAATATAAGAAGATACAAAGCGTTTTTGCGGATGGAGAGGACTCCACGAAGCTGGATATAAACAAGCTTTTGAAGGTGAAGTATGACAAACTCTCGAAGGAGCTAGATAGAGCCGCAAAATTCAAGAAAAAAAAGAAAACGCGATCCAATAGTAATTCAAGCAATTCTAGTGCCAGTTCTCTGGAGGACAGGAAGCAGGAAAAGAAGCGTTTTGAAGAAAAAAGGCCGGCTCGAGAGTATAAAGACTTTGACCGTAACAGAATAGACCGAAACGCAGAAAGACGACAAAAGAGTCGCTCACGATCGAAACCGCCTGGTATTGACCGAAAAAACAGGAACGTAGAAAGGCAAAGGCGACAAAAGAGTCGCTCCCGATCGAGGTCATATGATATTGACAGAAACAGGACGATTAGGAACCCAGAAAAACGCTTAAAGAGTCACTCCCGATCGAGATCACCTGACATTGATCGAAACAGAACGAACAGGAACATAGAAATACGCCAAAAGAGTCGCTCCCGATTGAGATCACCCGACGTTGTCCGAAACAGAACGAACAGGAACATAGAAATACGCCAAAAGAGTCGCTCTCGAACGAGATCACCTGATTATGGCAGAAACAGAACAAACAGGAACATAGAAAGGCGACAAAAGAGCCGCTCCCGATCGAGATCACCTGAAATTGATCGAAACAGAACCAACAGGAACACAGAAAGGCGTCAAAAGAGCCGCTCCCGATCGAGATCACCCGTCGTTGTCCGAAACAGAACGAGCAGGAATATAGAAGAACGCCGAAAGAGTAGGTCTCGATCGAGGTCGCCACGCAGGAGATCCACAGATCGAAAGGGACACAGTCAAATTCCCGAAAGACGAAATACAAGTCAAAACAAGTCCCCACCGCGTGAGGCAAAGCCTTCAAAAAAAGGACGACTAACAGAAGAAGAGAAAGAGCGACGTCGTCAAGAAATGATGCAAAATGCCGTGTGGCGGGATGAGGAACGAACACGTTCTGTGAAGAAATATCGCGAAGAATATGAAAAGGAACGTGCCCAACATGAGTCGGCTGAATTTGATAAGACCTTCATCAACAAAGAGCTCCAGAAGGCGATGTCCAACCAGAAGTCGGTCGAATCTAGAATTAGGTCGAACATCAACAACATTCAGCGGTCGTCGAGGGCGATGGATTCAAACTTTGCTAAAAGGTAGTTAAAAGCATACCCCAAATAAAGGCCTACTCTTAGGACAGTTATGTATTTTCGTAGTTTTGACATGATCTAATTAACCTAAGCTTAAGCACTGCTTAAAACAGCAACTCCTGGGAGGGTTTTACCTTCCAGCAATTCGAGAGATGCACCGCCGCCTGTTGAGACGTGGGAGACCAGAGCCTCAGTGCCAAATTTGGCGCAGGCGGTGGCAGTGTCCCCGCCGCCTATGATGGTCACAGTTCCGGCCTTTGTCGCTTCTACAACTTTGTCCATTACTGCCTTTGTCCCTTTAGCGAAATTCGCAAATTCAAATACTCCAGCGGGTCTAGAAAGAAATTTGAATGGTTAAGCGATTTTTTTTTCTTAGTATAAACAAAATATTTCATTTACCCGTTCCATACAATAATCTTAGCCCGAAGGATTGGGGCAGCGAGGAGCTCTTGAGTTTTTGGACCACAGTCCAATCCCAACCAGCCATCGGGAATGCCACTTTCAACAGTTGCCTCTCCGACTTTTGCGTCTTCAGCAAACTTATCAGCTGTAACGAAGTCGACAGGCAGGTGGATCTGCACATTGTTTTTCTTTGCTTTCTCCATCAGCTTGTCCACAATCTTGGCTCCCTCCTCGTCGAAAAGCGAGGATCCAATTTTCATTCCATTGATTACCTTGAGGAAAGTAAAAGCCATACCTCCACCGATTATCATCTCGTTGACCTTATCCAACAGATTTTCAATGAGCTGAATTTTATCGGCTACCTTTGCTCCACCCAGAATGGCTAAGAAAGGTTTAGGAGGATTATCTAGCGCCTGGGAGAAGTATTTCAATTCCTTGTTAAGCAGGAACCCAGCTGCGCGTTGAGTGAAGCCTTCACCCATCATGGAACTGTGTGCTCGGTGGGCTGTTCCAAATGCATCGTTCACATACACGTCCCCGAGCTTCTGCAGGCTCTCTCTGAATGCCTTCACTTTGGCTGGATCGGCCTTTACTTTAGCTCCACTGGCATCTACACCCTTACCTTCCTCCTCAATGTAGAACCGTACATTTTCTAAAAGGATGACACTGCCAGGAGCTGGGTCTTTGCATTTGCTTTCCACGTCAGACCCCACACAGTCGTTTAAGAACGTTACGTCCTTGCCCAGGAGCTTCTTCAGCTCATCAGCCACTGGGGCGAGGGTGTACTTCAGGTTCTTGTTACCATCCGGTCGGCCCAAATGTGACATCAGCACCTTGGACCGTGAGGAAAGTTTAGCGACCTCATAGTGACTTTACATCACAAAAACACTTACAACCGACTTTGCATCCTTTTCCAGAGCATATTTGATGGAGTCCAAAGCAGCTACGATGCGCTGATTGCTAGTGATTTTGCCCTCCTTGATCGGAACATTAAAGTCCACCCTAGGAGTGATCTGCTAGTTTTACAGTTAACTTGTTAAAAGAAGCGAAAATCCGACTTTACCTCATGAGGACCCTCTTGTCCTTAAGGTCCAAGCTCTCCATGTTCAGTTTATTAAGAGCCATCTTTAATACTTTTATAGGATTCAGAGGCGGGAATCGTAGAATCAACTTGGAAGACCACAATCACCGGGCAGTGGGATCTGAATGTCAATGGAAGGTCACCGAAGATGTTTAGGTTCTTTCAAAGTGAACTGCATTATCTATGGGGCCGACATATATTTTTAAACTTTTAATTATTTTTTGACTTACACGATCTTTTTATATTCAATTTTAAATGATTCACAATAAAAAATTCGTAAGCTTTTATTTTTTACCAATAACTGCTCTAATCTCTTGGTAAGGAAAAGAAGAAGAAGAAGAAAGTGCACTTTTTCTGACATTTCATAAGTTATTTCATTTCGCACGTGTTGTGTACAGTTAGTGCAGAGCTAGTTTGAAAAAGAATGGCAAAATCTAGCGATAGCGAGTCTGATAGTTTTTCAGAGGAAGAGGAGGTGAAAATAACGGGCACTGAATTTGAGGACATGGAAGCCGATTCTGACGATGAGCAAGTTGGTGAGGAGGGTAAAAACGTATCCGGCGATGATGTTGGCGATCAAAAAATGCATGAGGATGATAAGGACGGATCCAACGACGATGAGAGCGAGGAAGATGGGGACAAAGTTAAGATACCAGTTATAAATCCCATAAGCTTTATTAAAAACAAGGAAAAACGACATGCCATATTTAAAAAACTTAAGCAGGAGAAAAAGAAAAAGCAGCGTATGGAGCGGAAAAAGCGGCGGAAAGACGGTGTTCCTCGGAACACTGGGCACACCATAGAAAGCTTACGAGAGCCTGACCAAACCACTGTAACTAATATAGAGGATTCCGACAATGAGGAGCTCAGAAAAGATCTTGAAACGGATGATTTCAGCGAGTATTTTAATGGCAGCTACACTCCAAAAGTGCTCATCACTTTCGCTGACAACCCAGTAACAAGGACGAGGAAATTTGGGTTGGAACTCTCCAGAATTGTCCCTAATGCGTTGGTTAAAATCAGAAACAGATCATCGATTAAGAAAATCGTAAAGAGCTCTATCCGGGAGGGGTTCACCGATGTTGTAATCGTCAACGAGGACCGCCGCAAACCGAATGGGTTGCTAGTAATTCACTTACCAGGAGGGCCTACAGCGCATTTTAAATTAAGCGGAGTCAAGTTAACCACTGACATGAAGCGCGATCACAGGGAAATAAACAAGCACAGACCAGAGGTGATCCTTACAAATTTCACGACCCGTCTAGGCCTATCCATAGGCCGTATGCTAGGTGCCCTTTTCCATCACGATCCCGAGTTCCGTGGACGAAGAGTTGCAACTTTTCATAATCAGAGGGACTATATTTTCTTCCGACACCACAGGTATGAGTTTGATAAAAACGGAAAGCGCGTAAAGCTGAGGGAGTTGGGGCCTAGATTTACTCTCAAATTACGATCGCTGCAAGAAGGCACCTTTGACAGCAAGACCGGGGACTATGCTTGGATCATAACCAATAAGAGACACGCAATGGAGGGACGCAGACGCTTCTTTTTGTAGGATTTTAATGAATAAATGTTATTTTAATTATACCCCTAAATTTTTTGCTGTAAACTCCTACCTACTCCCATCCGAACCAAAAAACAAGACTTCTGTAAATGGTATAATTCACTTCCCATAAAATTATAAACAAAGTATGCAGAAATATCGTATGATTCACCAAGTGGCGTCGCCTCGTAGTTGCATTGTGAGCAACTACATCATCGGGCATTGGTTGCTACCTCCACCGGCTGCCCCTAGTCCAGGCAACTGAACAATATCTTCAATTACATCATCAGGCGGTTGCCCGTATTCCTGTAATTTGTATATGTTGTCGAGAACTCGTTTAAATCTCTCCTCCTTCATTTCAGAAGAGTCCTCAGGTTGTTCCTCCTCCAGATCTCGACATATTACTCCGAAGAGATCTTGCTGTTTTTGGTATCTTTCGGGGAAAATTACTTTATAACTAAAGACCTGTGGGTATGCAATTTGTTTTTACCTTTCCTTGTCCTCCTGCGATAACTTTTCTGAGTTCTCCCGCAGGTATTTTGGATATTTTTCGAGCAGGTCTTTAATACCTGGGAGCAGGATTTCTGCTGAGGTCAGTGTTCTTAGCATGCCTTGCATAAAATTCAAAAGCGGTTTCCCGTTGTTATCCAATCCACCCTGTAAAAGATTTTATTATTCAGTGTACAATTAAGTCACAGGACTTCCTATCTTGTCGTCTTGTTTTATGAGCTACTCTTTTATCTATTTTTATGAGCGAATTGCATTTTCCTATAAGAAGTCCTCAACGCAATTCAGCGGACTTACCATGGAATGCGATTCGTAGGCCTCTATTTTGGCCTATGATGTTGGCACGTCACTTTAAGCGATTTTTTATAGGTGATAATAAAATTAAATACCTTATGGGAATCATAGCACGCAATTCAGTTAGAGTCACGTGATTTAAAATGATGTGACAACCACAATAAGCGCAGAAGTTTCATTCACATGATTTTACTTATGAGAAATTTAGTATTGGATTTAGCTAGCGACGAAATAATTAGATTCTTGTCGAATTCCATGATAAGAGCGCAACTACGAAGTAAAATCAGGGCCTTCTGGGCACTTACATCAAGAGTTAGTTTGGGGAACATGTTTGCAACGTCGGTTTCTGAGAGGGGAGGTAGATTGTCCACTCCATCTTTCAAGCCCTGTAAATATGACACATGTTAATCAAAACAGTTTTACTTTTCTTTAGAGCATACTTTAAGTGCTTCTGATATACTCTCAGCGTACTTCTTGCTGGCCTCGTCTTCAGGGATATCGCCCTGCAGGGCCATTACTGCAGCTTCTGCCATTTTTTCAAAACTAGCTGCAATCTGGTCTTGTGAAAGTGCTGATTCCCCCTCTGTTACACCGAATATTGAATTCATTTTTTCTCCCAGTAGTTGTGCTTGCTGTCTGTAAAATATAAAAATTTCTTGTTTAATTTTTTAGTTTCAGGTAGGCTACCACATCTTTTAAATTGGCATTTATGGACTACCCCATGATAAAATTATAACATCCAAAGGTTATTGATCCCATCACTGAGCTTGTCGATATCTTGTCATAGGAGACAGCTCGGGTGATTTCGTTATAAAAATATAACAAAAAGAACGGGAGCAAGCACAGAGCCTTGTGGGACACCGGAGGTTAGTTGCAACAAATCAGACACATCATTAATGACGGAGACAAACTTATAACGATCAGAAAGGAAGCGAAAGTTTAGAAACTCTGAGCTGAGTTCACAGCAAAGCAATAAGTGATCAACTGAATCCAAGGCTTAGGAGAAGTCTAGTAAAGTAAGGATGACAAGTTTACCAGAGTAGTTGTACAGCTATGCTTGACACGTAAGCCTGACTGCCATAGAGTAAAAAGAGAATACTTTTCTACGAAAAACAGTATTCATCAAGACAATGGACCTGATTCTGGTTGTCAACTCATTTTCCGTGATTTATAGCTGAATTGCCTGTTTTGATTCCAATAAGAATATTTCTTCGATATTCAGCTATAAGATGTCACCTCACGAAAAGTGAGGTGACAACCAGAATCAGGCCCAAATGCATTGGGAAATTGCGACATACATAAGTAGTTAGACAGAAATTTCTGTTGTTGTTGATATTTCCTTTGTTATCAAAAGTGGTAGACCTTTTTGGCGTAGCGGCTAGGGCAATATAGGCCACTTCTTAGGGATGTCTGATGTTAGTGATAATCTCGGTAACCTCAAAGAAAATCGAAGGAAGCGAGGGGGTAACATAACGAAAACTGAAACTCATCGGTAGTGTACTAAATTTGCATAGAATTTCATGAAACTTAGTACATAGAAATCCTTAGCATCGCTGATTATAAAAATGGTGCTCAAATTTGGAAATTCATGATGGCATGTGATTCAACTCAATAACATAAAAATGAGAAACCACTTCCAACGCGTTTGGCGACCACGCACCTTTTTTATAATGTAGAAGGTTTTCTTAGTGGATCAGAATGCGGTTGGAAATATGCATCTTGTTTCGAAATTAGTCGAACCGGCTGAATTTTATGTATAGGATTCCTATAGGAATTCTGCATATATTTAAACTCGAAACAAGATCCATAATTCCACCCTTATTGATGGTGGCACGCACCTTTGGAACTTAAATCGAAGGCGAGGGGCTAAGAGAGTGAAGCATTTCCAGCAACCTTCGATTCGACACTAGAGCATGGCAGGATCTTAGAAGACTGCAGCGATCGCTTTTGCTATTGTATATTCACAGCTTGGTATGGCTTATTTTAAAGTGGCGATGAAACTAGATTCCCTTTACTGCTATCGTGCAAATAGCGTAATATAAAATAGCCAGTTGTTTCGATTCGATGAAGAAGCAATTCCAATTTGCGTAGATACCACCGAAAGGAGCAAGGTACAAAGAGTGAGCAAAAGTGCGGTAGCCTTTGAACACATTCTAGCACAAGGCAGCAAGGTTAAAGGTTAGTACGGCACACACATTTCGATTGGTAACTCTAATTTGCATAAAAACATTTTTGGGCCGCCTTACTCTAGTGGTACGCAATAACCGAGGAACAACCATGGCGCACTCAACTTACGCGAAGAAATCCTCATTCCATAGCTCGGCAACCTCATCCTTTCCTTTGGCTTCCTGTCCTTCATTCTTCTCTGACTTGTCGGATATCTCGAAATCCTTAAGAGCGTCTGCAAGGAAGAATTATGTAACGAAATTACCAAAATTTATCCAGATTAAGACACCTACTGTCGAGCAGATCGTTCAAATCATCCTCAGTCTTTGAGGCGGGTTTCTCCTCCTTCTTCGACATTTTCACGAACCTTGCTATTCGCGCATGGAGGGTGGGATTTAAAAATAGTTTACTTTAATATTAGACACAGGAGACAGCAGAAATCCGGGATGTTTTTAGCCAAAAATTCCAATTCCCACCCGTGACCTCAGACTCCAGGTGAACAGGGGACAGTGACAAGACGAAATTGTCAATTATCTAGATTTCAGTTCAGTGGGGGAAAATTGGAATTTTCTCTTTAATTTGGTTGATTATTTTTTTACGAAGGAGGGGAAGCTTAATCATTCTTCCTGCTAAATTTTCTTATAAGCAATCCTATTTAAATTCCTATAGTTTTCTTATAAGATACACCGAAAATAGAAAATGTTCAGGTGCGACCTCTTCTTTAACTGTCTCACCAATTGTTGAACAGTCGGTGAAAATTACGTGGCAGGGTTTTGACACATTCGTCCAGTTGTGCATCTCACCCCCTTCATAAGATGAGTTTTCTGTAAAGTGGGTTTCCTTATCTGACGTGGTAAAACACAAATTGCATTTAATTCCCCGACCTGCATGCTATTTACTTGCTATTTTAAGGTTCCACAAAAATCGCCAGTTGTGTCGCTTATGAATTTTTAAAAGAAAAGTGTTTGAGGTGAGTGAAGGGGCCAGTCGTGGCAGTGATGTGTTGTCATTTGTGTTATTAAGCCTAGTGGGGCTCTACCACTTTCGTTTTTGCTGAATTACTGCGACGTCGATTGTTTCATCAAATAATTTCTCTTCAATTGTATCGCGCAGAAATGAACCCGGAAAATACGCTTGGACAACAATTTCCCCCGCAGGGATGGCAGCAGCCGAGTATGCATCCACCACCACCCCAAGGAGCCCCTAATGGGAATTACCAACAGCAGGTGCGTTAATTTCTTTTCTGATTTTTTCGTAAATTTGTAATAGGTCATGTGACGCATGTACTTTTTTTTTTTTTAGCTTACTGGTAACATGAACGCAATGACAATCAATCCAGCCAAACAAAGTATGCCGCCGCCACCACCACAATCTGCTGCTCCACCCAGATCCGACTTTGGCCAACAGCAACCGCCGCAGCCACCCATGGGTAGACCGACTATGCCATCTACTAATGGTATGGGGGGCAATGTCATCAACAATAACCTGAGTATGAGCAATAATAATATTTCGCCGCCCGGAAACTTTCCCCCATTGGGAACAAATTCTCCGCCTCAGCAGCACATTCCTCCTACCCAAAACTTACCCGGAGGACCGAGCATACCTCAGCCTCAGCCACCGCAGCAAATACATCCAAATTCTCAAAACAAGAACGCATACTCTGGACAGCAGTATCAGCAGCAACCTCCTCCTCCGAACGCTAATATGCCACCTATGCCTATGAAGGAGTCTGTTGCCCCACCAATGCCATTCCAGAATAGCGGTCCAATAAATACAAATCCAATGGTGCCTCAAATGCCCCCGAGTCAACCGCCACAGCCCAGCATGCCTGGCTTTCCTCCAGTGTCAAATGCTAACCAGCGCCAATTACCTCCACAAGGAGGTCCAAACAAAATGCCGGGAATGCCGCCACAACCACAACAACAACAACAACCAGCAATGTATCCGAACCAGCCTCCAATGCCTGGAATACCCGGTATGCCACCAAGTCCTGGATTGCCGCAGGTTTGTCATGCCTTACATTGATCTAGTTTCAATTTTTTGGATAAAATCGATTTTAGAGTGGTCCACAACAACAACAGCAGCAACAGCTTCCAGTATTACCGCCCCAGCCCATGCCGCCAGGTGGAGGATTCCAGCAACACCAACAGCCAGGTTTTAATCAGCAACAAATGGGATATCCTGCTCAGAACAACTTCCCACCGCAGCCAAGCATGCCTCTTCCTGGAGGAATGCCGCCACATCCTAGTGCTCCACAGCATCCCGGAATGCCGCCTCAACATCCTGGAATGGCACCACAACAGCAAGGGCAGTATCCACCACGTGGAGGATATGTGAGTACAAAAATTGTATAATCAGGGCAAAACCGTAGATCGCATCAGCTACTATAAATGGTTATAGAGTGATCTATTTAAGTAGCGGAGCTTTCTCCTCGGACAAAGGTCCAAGCACTCATAAAGCACATAACTTAGAATTTTCCAAGTTCAATATCTAAAAACCAACACTAACGCAAATATACGACCAGAACAAAATTTACCCTCAGAATTTTTATTTTTGAGCACTTTACTCTTTTAGCTAAAGTTAAGAAAATCACTCTAATGATCAAATGATCTGAATTGTTGTCGGTTGAATTATACAAATATTTTTGAATGGAGGCCAAATAATAGTATGTGCTTTATTTTAATTACTTTCCCCATTTTCCGTATACAGCAACAGCAACCACCCGGCATGTACAATGCTCCTGGGCAGTACGCTCAACCAGCCATGCAACAACGACGCTTAGATCCTGATCAGATGCCAAATCCTATTCAAGTAATGGTGGAAAATCAGCGAACCTCCGGCGGTTTGTTTGTGACCAATCAGCCCGGCCTTCTGCCACCTTTAGTTACTACGAAATATGTCGCGCAAGACCAAGGCAACTCCAGTCCAAGATTTGTTAGGTAAGATCCCAGCGGCACTCGAAGATGAGATGGTTCGGATCGTTTCGTGTTATTGGTGAACTGATTACCGTATTAGACTCAATGTGAAAGAATTTCTGTGATATTGAGATGAGACTGAAGTCGTTTGTTTAGTCTCAAAGGGTCTACTAAATGAGCTTACTACATATAATTCAGTTGTAGAAATTGATACGAAACCATTTAATTCTTTAAAATAGGACTCCTAACTCTTTCTCTAAGCGTTATTTTAATATCTTTCTTCTTCAGGTCATCACTGTACAGCGTCCCAGCAAATACGGATCTTCTGAAGCAAACCGCTCTACCCTTCACAATTATTATATCGCCACTAGCAAAAACTCTCGAGAGGGAAATAACTCCGCCCATTGTTGATTTTGGCGAACTGGGACCTGTCCGATGTATGCGATGCAAAGCCTACATGTCACCTAATATGCAATTTATCGACGCGGGACGTCGCTTTCTGTGTTTAATGTGCAAAGCTAACACTGAAGGTAATAATTAATCATCTTAGAAAATTCTTGTGATCCCAATTTTTAACCTCCCAATAGTTCCAACGGAGTACTTCCAGCATTTAGACCATACTGGGCAGCGAATTGACAAGTATGAGCGTCCAGAACTTGTTTTAGGCACTTATGAGTTTATTGCAACGAAAGACTATTGCCGAGTAAGTCTTCCTTCCACATTAGAAAAATTATTTATTTATTAAAAGAAAGTCTCAGGAATTAGCGAACAATTTCTTAACTATAGCCAATACTTACTCATTGCTATTCCTGGGATGCTATTGCTAATGTTTACTAATACATTTTGGTTCTAGGAAGGAATACCTCCGACTCCTCCCGCTTTTATCTTCATAATAGACGTATCGTACAATAACGTAAAATCTGGTCTTGTCCACTTGCTTTGTCGTGAAATACGCCAGATAATCCAGCACTTCCCTGTCGACCAGGGCCAGGAGAAGAGCCAAATGAAAGTCGGCTTCATTACATACAACAACACAGTACACTTTTACAATCTTAAAAGTACCTTGGCCCAGCCCCAGATGATGGTCGTGGGAGATGTTAAGGTAAAATACAATAGGCCTCTTTTAGTAACGTGCTTTTGAGTCGACTCGTTGCTTGGGCTTTATAATTTGGGAATACGTTACAAGTCCGTATGTTGTTTGTACTTTGTGTCTGATTGCCTTTTACAAATTCTTATAAGATAAATAAGTGAAATTTGGATGAAACGAACAGGGAGGTGGTCATGTAGGTCGACTTTAAATAGCTGAATTCCGTGTATATGATTCCTATGGGAATTTTTTATGCAATTCAGCTGTTTAAAATCGAAACGACCTACATGACCACCCCAATATTCGTATTGAGATCTCAAATTAGCTTTTCAGAATCTATCTTATCTTGAGTCGACTCCCACAGTGCGTCTAGATTTCGTAGAAAGGAGATATAAACTTAAATATTTACTTCAGGACATGTTTATGCCATTGTTGGATGGCTTCTTAGTTGACTCAGAAGAGTCTTCTATGCTAATTGATGCACTCATGGAACAAATTCCAGCAATGTTTGGCGACACAAAGGAAACGGAGACAATACTCTTCCCAGCAATTCAAGCTGGTCTTGAAGCCTTGAAAGCTTCGAATTGTGCAGGAAAATTGCTAGTTTTCAACTCGTCATTGCCAATTGGAGATGCACCAGGAAAACTCAGAAATAGGGACGATCGAAAGGTATTGGGGACTGAGAAGGAAAAATCTATTTTAGTGCCTCAATGTACGAGCTATAATGATTTGGGAAGGGACTGTGTGCTAGCTGGATGCTCTGTAGATTTATTCATTTTCAACAATTCATACGTCGATGTAGCAACTGTCGGACAAGTTTCAAGGCTTTCAGGAGGAGAGGTCTACAAGTACACGTACTTCCAGGTAAGGTATTTTAAGAACTTCTAAAGCTAGAGTTTACTGAATTCGTTGTTATTGGAAAAAACGGCTCAATTGTACTTGATTGGATTAAAATAGAGTTATTGTGTGTTATTTCCACAGGCTGACATAGATGGACCACGCCTAGTAGAGGACATTATCAAAAACGTTTCTAGACCAATTGCCTTTGATGCAGTTATGAGAGTTCGTACATCGGCCGGAGTGCGTCCAACAGATTTTTACGGTCATTTCTTCATGTCGAACACAACTGATATGGAACTGGCTAGTATTGGTAAGAAAACTATCAGAAGTACTCAGCACACGATATTAACAAATTAACCTTTCCCAAGATTGCGATAAATCGGTGGCCATTGAAATAAAGCATGACGACAAACTATCACCTGAGGAGAACGTCTACGTACAAATAGCCCTCCTGTACACTTCATGCGGGGGACAGAGACGTTTAAGGATAATGAACCTCGCTCTGAAGACGACGATGCAAATAGCCGATGTCTTCAAGAGTTGCGATTTAGACGCTATTATACTATTCTTTTCTAAGCAGTCGATGTTTAAATTGATGGACCTCACTCCCAAGACAGTCAAGGACACTCTCATTCATCGTTCAGCTCAAGTTCTAGCGTGCTACAGGAAGAATTGTACCTCACCGACATCGGCCGGACAGCTTATACTTCCCGAATGTTTAAAATTGCTACCTCTTTACATTTCTTGTATGATCAAAAACGATGCGTTCTCGGGTGGATCTGATATGACCTGCGACGATAGGTCCTACGTTATTCAGTTCGTCCTTTCAATGGATCTGCCCATGTCTGTCTTCTACTTTTATCCACGTCTTATACCTATTCATAACGTTGAAATGGAGGAATCCGATATACCTTTGCCGGTAAGGTGCACTCACGAAAAAATGTCCGAAGACGGCGCCTACATTCTTGAGAATGGAGTTCACATGTTCCTTTGGTTGGGAATGTCACTATCGCCCGAATTCGTGCAATCACTTTTCGGAGTACAATGCACGCAACAAGTGAACCCCGACCAATTTTCTCTGCCAATTTCAGACTCGCCGATTTCCATTCGGGTTCGGCAAATAATAGAAAATATTAAAATAGAAAGGACTCGCTGCATGAGGGTAAGTCTCCTTTGTATACGCAATTAGTATGAAATAAATTAACAAAAGTCTTTTCCCTAGCTGACACTGGTAAAGCAAGGCGATAAAATGGAAAACGTTTTTCGGCATTTCCTTGTCGAAGATCGCGGCACTGATGGTACGGCTAGTTATGTAGATTTTCTCTGCCATATGCATAAAGAGATTAAGGATTTACTAAGCTAGCCCCAAGTAGCTGATAGGGGTGCAAATCCAACTAGCCGAAGTATATCGCAAAGTCGTACACGAGCAATCCGTTATCGCAAAGCGTTCATGGGAAAATGGTAGATCTTTAGTTGATATTATCAATTATAAACAAATTGTTCAGAAATGATTCAACATAATATCGCAAATCCAATAAAAATATATAAAAGGAACATTATTTACAAAACAGTTTACTGTCTTTTGAAGAGGCTTTGAGGGGCTATCATGGAACTAGTGGAGAATTATATTTTATTTGAAGCCAGTGTTCTGGCATCTGGTTGACTGACCGCCGAAATTTCACTTGTACAGCAAATCGAAGGGTAAAACAGTTTTGGAAATTTCTCTTCTTTTTTCAAGGCTGGCCAGACCGATAAACCCAATCTTCCGAGATAAGGGAGAAGCGAAACTGAAGAACGTATGCTAATCAGCTCCAGTCGCTTAATATCAGAAAGGTATAATGGGACCACACGGGTCATGCATGTTCAATGGAAGGCAAAGAATAATCGCCCTTATAGTGAATTCCAAGAAATAAAATTCCTCTCGAAATATAGGAAATGTTAAATGGAGTGAAAATAAAATTTGATGCAATTTGACATTTCCTATATTTTCAGTGGAATTTGGAGTCCCCGAAATTCACGATAAGGCCTAATTGCTTAGAGGTCAGGAATTGTTTGTTCGAAGTATCACAAATTATTCACATATCTCTACTAAAAACCTACTAAGTACCGATGTGGAGCAAGTTTAGCTGAAATGAGTTCAGTAGCTCAATTGCATGCAAAATTCCAATAGGAATCCTATACATGAAACTCAACTGTTGCAAATTTCGACTACACTCGAAACAAGATACATAATTTGAACTTAATAGCCTGTTATATTATTGTTCCTCTTTCTGATAGACGTCGTCTCTTATTTTTTTAACCCTAAACCATTCCACCTTAAGAATTTATTCAGGTTTAAGATGCCACCCTCCGAGTAGCTGCAGTCACAAATGTTGTAGATGATCTATGAAGTAGCAAAACACTCTCTACTAGCCCTCGACGTGAGAAATTGCCTAATTACGTCTCTGATTAAGGTGGAAAAATTATAATACAAATTAAACATGTGATATAAAAGTTAGCACGACATAGCCCGTTTTCATACATGCAAAACTGCCCTGCAATTACGTCATGTAAATTTTAATACTGCAGTTGCAGGAAAGTTTTACATTTATCAAAATGAAACAGCCATAGTTCATATCATATTCCATAACATGGGCCCCAAATTCATATGCACAATTCAAAATCTCTGAAGCTGATTTGTGCAGAACTGCGGTATCACTGCGTTTTTGAACTCGCACCTCCTCTTCCACACAGAAGAAGATCACAGACGGTGTTATTTCGAAGGATTTTGATTTTGTGGTCATTTGATCCCATCTGAGCCACTTGCCAAAAATTTATTAGAAAATTTCTTTATTGTCATTGCTAAGAATTTCTGGTTAACTCCGGCGTTTTAAATCATTGAAAAGTATTTCGAAGCTGGGCTATCACCTCGGGGTGAGCCTCGAAGTGGAGAGGCTTTATGGAAGCCCTATGCTCCTAACTGGAGTGAAATAGGAAATATTTTTTTTCTATCGAAGTGAAAAATTCACCTGAAGGTTCAATCTAAAAATGTATGCGAGTGTCCAATAAAATGAAACCGACTAATGTTTTTTTTTTACTCAGCTAATGCTTATTTAACAATTTATTTGAACAAAACAAACAGCCGGACTGAATCTCTCGTTTAAGTATAAAAAATCTCTAGTCGGGTGCATGTGTTTGTATGTATTTAGGAGTTAAATGTATAATATATAAATTTTTCTTCATCGTATTACCTATATAAATATGTTTCCATAGAATCACAAACGTTCTTCCTTCGAAGGCATCAACGTCTATCGAATGCAAACAATAATTGGAATTTCAAATCTCCCCCGCCGAGAGTCACCCAGGTTGTTAGTTGTTGACTTTACAATTTATTGCTGAATATGTTCTGCCTATATATAAAGAAGTTTCCATTTTTTTCTTTTTAACAAAAATAAAATACGCATAATCTTAACTATACAAGGTAAAATTATTTGGATAATAAAGCACACTCTCTCATTTTGTAAACGCCATAAAAACAGCCCAGAGAACTTCATTCGTGTTGGGTTTTGCCGCTTCCGCCTCAAAATCTAAATCTAAAAGTTCTCGAACTCGCTTCATGGCAACTTCGTAGTCATCGTCATTTAATGGTGCGAATGCATTTTCCAATACATCGCTTGCATGTGCCAGGAATATTAGAGCAAGCATTCGTTTGTCCATACGCTGTGGATCGTTCACCCACTTCGATAATACTGCATCTTGTATCTGTGCGGGAAATTAGAATTTGATAAGAAACTTGACGAACGAATGCATTTAAAATAATTACTTTTTTTACGAGACGGCATTTAATTACATTGTCGTTCAGGGGATGTGTGGTCATATCGAATAAGAGGAAATTCTGTTTTTCCGTTGTAAGGACTCCTTTTTCTACTAAATTCTTGGCAAGTCGTTCTCGGACGTTTTTGAGCTGGTATCGTAGTTTAAGTGGATTCCACGTTTCACCTGTTAATTTAAAAGTATTCTTTTCAAGGCTGCAATATAACGGAAAGACCTTACCGCTTAAATACTCAATCCAACTTTGAACTGTCTGTGGAGGATCTGTTTCTTTGATATGCTTAAGAGCTTCGTCCAATAAAACATCTCCCGTTGGCGTATCCGATTTTAATATTAACTTTCTGCAATAAATTATTTACCGGATTTAATGATCGTATTGAATTCCCTCCGTTAATATTGTGGCCACAGGTAGCGTTTGTGAGTTTATTGGATATGGTGGGCACTTTTGTTGGAAAAACCTGAAGTTTATTGATGTAGGAAGAATTTGATTCATGTATGTATCTAGAGAAAATATTCAGATGAAGCGGTTTGCGTCTCGCGACTACGAGGTATTCAAAAACTATTTCTGCAGTCGACTTAAAAAGAGCAATGCTGAAGGCGGCAGTCGAACACACAAACACGGTAAACTATGTGAGGTCATTCTAATGTAAAATAACTTGTATGAACTGCCTGCATGATCATGTCATGACATTGCTTACCTACTACATATTATCTGAAACTAAGAAGCTGTAAATAAAATAAATATTATAAAAACAAGAAACCCGACAATGGAAGAAACGATAAGTATGGATACGAACATTTCGAAGCAGCCAAAAAATTCGAATATTTAGAACGGTCGTGCGCGAACGTATCCTCATGAAAAGTTCTTGTGAAAACATCCCATATTATCCCTGCATGCTCTGACTAATATACAAATTTATGGTTTGATTATGATTTATTTGCCCTACACACCACAAAGAACACAACTTCCATGAATTTTAGCACCGTCCCTATCAAAGATTTTTGAAGCTAGAATAATTCGAAGCTTCGAACATTTCTGCAAAGCTTCGATAATCAACAGCTCTTAGCTACGGTGATGTTCAGGGTCGCATGCCGCTTTGCCCTACTTACATAAATACGCTATTATTGCGGCATGCGACCACCGTTGCTCTTTGGCTAACAAAGAGGCAAGGAAGAATTATTAATTTTTCTTTTAAAACTGGACCATAGAGGAACGCAGCAACGAATTTTTTTTCTCAATTCAAAATGTACATCTGTTAACGGCAGCTCCCAAAAATTAGCAAGCATACATGCATAAATGGGTTCAATTATTATACCTAAGGCGCAAATTTATTTTCTGTATTGGCATTCTTTTTAAAAGAAACCCTGTACCATTCGTCGCTATCCACGTAGTTAACTTGATATCTGATAATCACAAAATATGACCTCACAGTTTGTTTACGCTCGCATTGTGTAATTGCAAGTTTTCATGGAAAAACATTTTCCGCTGGGGCAAAATAAATCCATTATAAATGCCATATCCGCTTCTTATGCATCAGTTGTAGCATTTCTCTCAAAAACTCTTGCCATGCACCCAGATCGTATTGTATTAAGCCTTTCGCAAAGATTTTCAGACGCGAGAAACGGCGCATTGCCCGCGCCTAAAGACCCTATTGTAAACAGATTCTGTTATGAGCTTCGTTAGTCGTTATTTAGTCCGACTTTTTTTTATTTGTAATTTGTGGTAATTGTAATTTGACAACGTGATAGCCATATACTTGTACGTTTGTCATAATTGCAAGCCCAATAAACTCATTCGACTTCCTGTGAGTACAAGACCTTAAAGTTTACCTTGAACACAGTCCTCGTCTTCTCATGCCAGCTTTTTCTAATTCGACTCGACCTCGTATACCTAATTCTATTAGAATGCATCCACGCAGCCCGCTCGATATACAGTCATTCCAAAATGAAGTGTAGCCCTGGAAATAGATGAAAAGCATTAAAACCCAAAGCAAATTTTTGTAATCAGAGATTTTATAGGAACTTAGTGGTCATAAAGGTTGAGTCGAGGCAATAGAAAGAAATCAAAGGATTGCAGGATAATCGCAAGTATTTCTTAGTTTTTAAAAAATGGTGCATGTTCTCTTAATCGTGGCACTTTCCACTTTGCATGTGTCACATCTGATCCTCAACGTCTGGCTAAAACTAAGCATTAAAGGAAGTTGATATCTCACTTCCTGAACATTTTTTTTGTAACTAATCGTTTCTATTCCGGTAGTCGGTACACAGAGGGTGTTTTTTTTCTTGTTACTTTGCTGTAATCATGGAATGGGAGCTTTTATGTCGTCAATTGCTCGTCTGACACTAGTCTAGTTAAACACTTGCACTCTTGCAGCCTCACCGGACCGTTTGCGTTGCTTATCACGCACAACAACAAAGCAGTAACACGATTCATGTCGTCGAGGATGAAATGCTGCAGTTGGCACATTCAGAGTCAGAGACCAGTTCCAACACATAGAGTTAGAAAATGTCACGGCCAAATATACCTCTTTATCTTTGAGTCCCAGAAGTAGGACCTCCTCCATTAGGGTCAGTCGAGTCTCTTTCGAGTCACCGTCATCGATATTCTCCTCCTGATCCTTGCTATTTTCCTCAATATCCTGATTTTCATTATCATTGTTGGCATTCAGTCCCTCCGCCGATGTATCACGGGCTTTAACTCTACGCACAAGACCATCTGTTCTATTCATGTTTCCCCAGTTAAAAAATCAATATGTCTTTCTATATTATGCCAAAAATATAAATTTTTTCGTGTTTTACTAAACGAAATCCGAAATTTACAACTTTGCTCCACGAACTTTTGACGTTCACAAAGTGTTGACACAGATCTGTGGAGTGTGGGAATATGGCCGACTAGAGAAACATCTTTTGTACCACTTTGCGATTATTGCGCCATCTTTTTGCAATGTTTTTGTAGTGAAGAAAAGCAATTGTAAAAGGCTGGAAAATATAATTATTAAGATCTTTCAAGATCTGAGATTTATTGACGATTATTAATAAAGTATAAAACACTACCAATAAACTGAGAGTAGATGTCGCATCAATAGGTCTGATAAGGAAGGGTCTGATACTACTCAAATTCGAATGAACTGTCAGGGAAGTCTCCGTTATTGAACCCGATCCGCTGCAGAAGTGCGATAGTTTCGCTATGGAAGTTCTTTCTTCGGCTCGTTCAACGATATTATCGGGCTATCCTAATTTCGAGAAGAAATGCACCTACCAGCACACTGAAAATGCGGCCATCGACTTTGAGATATTTCCCAATAAGCGATTATTTCTGGAAGTTAACAAGAAGTCTGGACTGGAACTCATTCAAATTAAAAATGGTGGTATGGCATTTTTGTGTTACTGTTATGTAGTCAATGCATTAATTGATTTAATATTAGTACCTGAGATATCCCGAGTCAAGAAGATGCGAGTGGAGAACTTGTACTGCGCCACTTGCCCAAAACAAGGACATGATGAGATTGCACTGGGTCTGTCCAATGGAGGAATTAGGCTTCTCAACTACAAAACCTCTGAATATACGATGTCCTTTGCCCCAGGTAAATATTTATAATTGGGGAGTGGTAGATCTAAAATCGAAGTTTTAGTTTGTCAACTAATTCGATCTGTGTGTGAATTATTTTGGTTATTTTGGATGCATTGTCAAGGGCCCAAGTCTCCTTTCCAGAAACACTGTACTGAAGGAAGACTTAATTTAGTGTAGATTTTGTGGCCGTATGTTCGTATAAAAGGAAACGGCGCCATATATCGTCCCCTTTATGCCAGAACAATAGCCTTACGGCACCTTAAGGGAGCTTAAGAAAATACACGATTATATGAAGTGCCGTACTCACAACTATAATAGCCTTATTCCATCTTTCGTTAATTTTCGCCAAACCATAATGTGCATACCGTTCCCTACGGAAACCTGTCAACACTGGACGAACGGAAGCTTATGCATATTCGACAGGCTGTCAGAGTGTGATAAATTACTGCGATTTGTGTGTTATTAGAGCGCACAACATTAATTAAATTTTCAAAAAAAATTTACATCCTCATCCATTGTCCCCATTTTCAGCTGTTGTCATTTTGCAAATGCAAGGTACGTTCAAGATCGTACTTTGCATAGCAAAACAGACTTGACGAAACGAACGGTTATTTCTATTGTGGTTTGGGGGTAGGTTTTGTGTGTAATCGCAAGTTTGCATGAGCTTCCGTACGGAGCGGTATGCACAATGGTTTGGCCTTTACGCAGAAAACGACACTACAGAACATTTTCTCTGTCATTGTTTGTCTTTCGCACAATCGCGAGTCAAAATGTTTGGTAGTGATATTGGGTCCTCATATGGATGTCGAATTCTGTCGACTCGACTAGAAAAGACATTTTTAAAGTTGAGATACTAATAAAATTAGTGTCTTCGCTAATCGAGTCGCATATTATGAGGACGGAATCTAGGGTGGCAGCATGTAACTTGTTCGACTTAAGTCGTTAAAATGACCAAACCAAAGTCGATATGACCTAAAATAGCTGAATTGCGTATAAATTTCCTGTACCCGTTTTTAACCGAGATTCTGCAATTCGGTGGAATAATGGAGGAAATTCGGGATGAGAGGATTGGGGATGAGTGAAATGGACTCATGGAGTCTGTACTTGAGGTCTTTAGATACCTCTTCCATCCATTAATTAATATTGTGAAGTCGAGCCAACGTTCTGATATTGCAAAAGTGTTTAAAAAAAGAGGTCCGATATACCTATTCACGTGTAAATTTTTTGGGGTTGCTAGATTGCCACGTGGGTAGCTAACACGAAACAAATTAAATGAATTTCATTAGTGTTTTTATATTAATTATTATTATTAATAGATTTAATCCTTCATTTTACTGGTAACATTCATTCAACTCGACTTGGGCCTTTCACAAATGTTAGAGTATCATTAGCAGTTTGTTATATTGTGCGTCGATTTGTATGAACCTTTCCTATAACGGCTGAGTATTTATGACTTCTATTTCTCCATTTGCAGACAAATCCCGAAATAGTGTGATACATCTCGATTTTAACGCTTCCAACGAATATTTGTCTTCCGTTCAGGAAAATGGTGTAGTCAATTTATATGGCCTCAAAACGAAAGCAAAATTGGAGACCATAGACTTCGATAAAAAGTAAGAAACCATCATCAACATTTTTAAAACCTGTCAATAAATACCCTCTTTTTAGTTGTGTTTTAGCTCGCTTTCATCCCACAAAGAAATTCCAATTAACTGTAGCTTCTTACAAAGGCTCTGTTTTCGTAAACGACATTCAGTCAAAGCGACGAATTTTCCAAGCAAGAGAATGCCACAACGCCCCTTGTAAGGATATATGCATGTCTCCGGCTCAGCCCGATGTTGTACTCAGCGTTGGATACGATTGTGTTATAAATGTTTTTGATATTCGTCGAAAATTGGAACAACACAAGATTAAGCATTATCATCCATTGTCGACAATTGCAATGTCGGATTGCGGAAATTTCTGTTGTGTAGGCAACTTAAAAGGGGAATTGATTTCCTATGATCTGCGAAATGTAAAAAATTTTATAAGTTCAGAAAAAGTGCATGATACTGCTGTGATCCGAGTAGCATTTGTGCCGGACTTAAATGGCAACAACTCAGGAGAAAAATCTGCAAATTCAAATTGTTTAGGATCTAGTCATAATAACATGGAAGTAAGTCCCGATAATCGCAAATCTTTGTATAATACAACTCAGGCTAACGTGCAATCGAAAAGAGATTCATTCTGTGATTTTATGGAATTCCATTCCTATAAACTGAAAGCCACAAGCAGCAGATTCTCTACCAGGAGAGAAAGTTTCGATTGGGACCTTCTGGGAAACAAAAATTCAGAGCTGAACACTGATTTCCGATTAAGTACAGCAAGCAGGCTAAGCACTGATGCTAGGGTGAGTTTGGATGCTAGACCTCGAAATTATGTTGAGTTCGATTCGGTGGAAGTTATTAGGGAGGAGGATAACGATCGGCTTAGTGATGATAGTGAAGGGTCTAATTCGGAAATATTTCACAGAGAAAATGTGACTAGCAAGAAAGGCACCTCTGAGGATACTGATCGACGCTTAAACTTCATAGAAGAAGAGAAGGAAGATGATCTACGATACTCTGGAGGCAACTATGTAGTTAAGAGAAAATCGGCTGAAACAAAAATTGTGGAAACCAGTAAAAACCAAGCAGATCACTCCGAAAAGGAACATGTGCTGAACGCGTCGAATAAAGAGCTCGAAGGTTTTTTGAAGCTCGCAGGTGATAAAAATAGTACGCCTAACAACCGCTTATCCGACAACAAAACAAACTTGAATTTTCCCCAAATAGGGGCGCCAGAGGTCTTTGCTGAGTTGCAGAAAATGCGGACTGAAATGGATGCTAAATTCAAGCAGCTTGAATTTGAAATTAGATATAGCGCGGAATGTAACAAGTCGAATTTGTATGCACAGAATTGGAATTTGTGGAAGAAGCAAATGGATGCTACAGAGGAAATAAAGGCCTCGGTTGAATGCATGCTACAAACAGATCCCTTTGTAAACGAATTTATAAAATTACAGAAGGAAAATGAGGATCTTAAGCGTATTGTTCTAGAGCTAAGGAGAAAATCAAAGTAGAAGAATTTTGCATGGCTCGTTTTAATTAGATTTCTTAAGTTTGAACCTTGTTTCCAATTATATAATTGTATTTAATTTTGTCATTTGATGTTTAGATAAACAAATTCTTTGAAAATCGTACTTATTTCCTAGATGTGTTCTTGGATCTCTATAACCTGTTAAATGCTATGAAGTGCTTCGTCCATTCTACCAAAGCCCTAAAATTATGAGGACAAAGCCTACAAGGCTTATGTAGGTATAGAATTATGAATCATTATCATTCGGCATTGCATGTCACTGCTTTTGCGACTTTATTGTCTCAGCTTCTTCTGCTATACAAGATGCAATTTCAATAATAATGACACCACCAATGTCGAAAAACGTTACCATTCTCCTTTTTATCTTTTTATTTCCATTGTCCAATTTCTATTCAGAATTTGAATAATTGAAAAAAAAATTTCGAATGAGAAACGTGATATTTTATTCTTTTACAACTCTATTATTATTAACTATAATGCTGATGACTCTCAAACTAAACGTAAATAAAATGTAATCACAGTTAAATACTATATGAAATTCATGATACAATTAAATCGCTCTGATCATCCATCAATGTCTAGAAATTCGAAGAAAATTAAATTACTCATATAAAAAATAAACCACAAAAGAAGCTACTCACAGGCACAGTGGTATTGAAGTGATCATAGTCTATCAAGTGTGTTTCTTTCATCCAATCGTATTGCACAATATTTGGAAATCGTTGACCCCATAAAATTTCGGATGGAAGGTATGAGGTGCGGGATTCTGTCTTTTGGCCAGTAGTAGGTGAAGCTCCAACCAGTGAAACAATTACCTCGAAATCTTGCTTGGCTCTAAAGTTATTGGCTATATACTTTTGCAGTGGACTGGATTCGTCGATTATATGGGAAATTACTTCTGACCACACAATTATGGGACTGTTGGTTCCAGATAATTTGAGCTCTCTATGAACTTTGAAGACCTCTCCTTCGTTGGTTCTGATTGTTTGAAGAAAGAAAATTTTTTTGATTTTTCGGCTTAGTTATAAATAAAATACTTTTAAAGCAGTGGTGGCAACATTAGAGTGTTATTTTTGGATGTCGGCTAAAATTTAAACAAATTGTTAGTCGCACACGATGTGGTCTTCAATTTTACAATGAGTATATAATCATGAACCTTAAATCACAACAGACGACATATTTATTTAGGTGCAAAATATTCAGTTTCAGTTTTCAAAATTAAACTCTCGGTATCGGAAGTTACGTTACCTTTGGTCTTCTACAATAAAAACTTGTATTTTCGTGCCAATAGTTTGTTGTTCTCTTGGGTCACAGACCCGGAAACAAAAGCATAGTTCACCATCTCGCAGATATATCTAAAAAAGTAGCATATAGATACATTTATAACAAATGCAGAATTACTCACCACTGCCTTTTTGCTAAATTTTAATTTTGAGATTGGTTTAACTGGTTTCGCCATTTTGGCATAAATAATACCAATCATAGCGCCCTCAATTGCAACGGATACAATGATTTGGAAAACAAAAAGGAAAACGCTCTCAGGACACTCTTCACTTGGGTACTTCTCACCAAAACCAATAGTAACCTGTGTCTCTACAGTGTATATAAAAAGACCCACCAAAGAAGTTGCACCGACAACACAAGGCTCTTTTCCTTCTCCTAAACGATTGCCGCTTTGTGGATCAAAGATGAAATCTCCATGGGCATAGGCGATTAGATACCATAGAGCGGTAAAAATCACCCAGCTTAGGAAAAAACTTAAGGTAAACATAGTAAAGGTGTATTTCCATTTTTGCTCAACCTGTGGGAAAGTTGTTGGGATTGAGGTCATTTCATAGGCTATTTAACTACTAACCAATGTTGTTACAAAGTCTTTGCAGTAACGAAGCGATCGCTGAGGAATTTTCGTAAAACTAACGTTTTGATGACCGTGTTTGCTTATAACACGCACCCTTTCCTCCGGAGCAATTCTGTATTTAGTTTCTGGCTGATGGGTATCTAAAAAACATATGCACATTTGTGTTCAATATTATTTGGAAATAGTTTCAGCATAAAACCTGAAACTGCGGCCCTGAAGCATAAAGGAATTTCATCTTTTGGAACTAAATCCATATGCTGAGCCTTCCACGTCCATCCATCCATAGTTTCCTTAAATGTCTGTCCATTCAAAGTTTCGCTAATTAGAAAATAAGAGAGAAACTTAAAATGGTTGGCAACTTTATTTTATATTTAAAAAAATATTGTTTTTCTTACAATGTTTTTTAGGTGTCTATTTATTAATACGTGAGCACATTTTTTTGTTCTCTCTTTTTAAGGAATGCCCTAACATGTATGGTATGGTACATCATTTAAAAGGTATTCTCGAGTAGATGTGCACAAAATAAAAATTAAGGCGATAGGTCCTTTTTGGCATGTAAAATAGACAATATGTGAACACCTCTTTACTCCATACGTTTCGTTTTACAACAACAATAACACGCAACATAAATCCGTTCTGCACCGTTATAGTGTCCGTCCTTTGTACGAATTTGAATACTTTTTTTTTATTACAAAGAAAAAGCGGTGTAGATGTGCACAACAAAAAAACCATTCAAATTCAAAATGGCGGATCCAATATGGCGACCGAAAATTCAAACTGCAAAGGATTGCCTTAAAAATCCGCGCTGGGGGGTTTTTGGGATCACTAATTTCAAATCTGCCATCAAAATTTTCTAATTCAAAATAGTGGATCCAATATGCCAGGCGAACTTCCTCATTTTTAAGCAATTTTTATAAAATTTAATGTGATAACGTCTTTGGGGTCACAGAATTAAAATCTACCTAAATTCAAGATGGCGGAACCAAAATGGCTACCGAATAAATTAAACTTCAAGGGTGCGTAAAGCAAAATTTGTCTACTAGTAACCAGCTCTTCGCTACTAGTAATCTCTAGCTGACTGCGAGGAAAAAGGACTTAGAAACTCAGGAATGCGATTGAATCGAGTGATGGTGAGAGTTGAGAGGACGAAAACAAAAGCAAATAAGCTGATTTCTCGACACAATGAGGAGGCGAATTCTATATCAGAATTTACGCATAAAAATTTCATTAGTAAACAATTGCTGGGAATATGAATGCTGCAAAGATATCTAACATGGACTTTCCAAATCGATACCATAGCCTGTTCGTAAATATAGGAATAATTAAAGAACGGAGCACCTCTAACCTGTAAGTAACACTTACAACTAATCGTTACAAATAGCTAATATGTTAAGCAGGGATTACTTGTTAAAACCTTCACTTCTTCATCTTACTTATACTTAGATAGTTTTGAAACAACCAGAAATTTGTGTTCAATATTTTTATTCACAAAAAGTATTAGGAAAAACAATTAATAAGATAATGATAATCACAATAAAAATAATAACTGTTGATTAATGCGAACATCCCACAAATTACTGGTTGTAGATAACAGGAGGAACTTCTACACTATGAAGGACTTTTCTTAGCAGCATCCATCTCTTCTGTACTCTTTGGTTCGTTTTGTACATCCGATGAAGTTGCAGTTTCACTGATATCCGAAGCATCACTCAAATAAAACATACTCTTGCTGGATTGGTAAGAATTAAAATGTAAATATGATTTATATATTAATTGTATCTTCTAAATATAAACCTTTGCTAATAAAATAATTAGGTAGGTACTTGACAAAAAAACTCAATTTTTCTTTTCTTTAAATTAAGTTAAATTTTACAATAAATCACACAGAAGAAGCCCCGACCCGATAGAATAATCATTTCAAAAAATCTGGTGGAATAAACAAAAGAAATGGGAAAAATAGAAAAATGAAGCTTTACAAACAAGTGTTTCGTAACGTAACCCTTGAGATGTGCGCACGAAATATTGACAATAAACTCAATTAATCCACTAAGCTAGCATTCAATTGGAAAGTAACAACGCAGATTACCGCCACCGAATGGGCGAACTAAAAATTATAAAGTTCAGGTTCACTGAATAATTCGAATACTCACTGAATGCTATCACGGGAGGATTCTCTGCTTTGGTCATCACGTGCAGATGAAACACAATCATCCAAAAAGGGTTTGCAGTTTTCGGACACATCGTCGCCAAAGTTTAATTCCTCCTTTTCTTCAGATCTCTCCAGATGTGGAGCCTCCTCGATGTAGCGAGGTTTCACTGGCATCGAAATTGATCGCTTGATCATTTTTCTTTACTTTTAGTCAACTGATCCGTCTAAATACTGCAGGTAAAATTTTCTTCAAGGGGAGTATCACTGTACCGTCTGAATCTCGTGATGATCAGTGCTCAAGCCTGTCTCCGACAATAATTATAAATTATGCTCTGAATTTTTTTCAGAAAATTAGATAATGACTCTCGGGACCTGATAACGGATGACATGCGTCTCACGAGTTGACGAGCCTCAAACTGGAGTGTGCTCCGTAAGAAACTTGTCTTTGCCTTTGCCTTGGCTACTTCCACTTGCCCTGATAAAGACGTGAGAGAATTGAATCGCTTTTGTGCGGTTCGGGAATGCTTGACGAGTGGAAAATCGGAATCGCACGTGATTTTTATGCACTGATAAAATTCTCGTTTGTTTTTAAGCTTATAGCCACAAGTTTATGCAGCTAGATTGCTGCTGTAAGTTTATCACTCGGTTTTAACTTTTTTGGCTCTCTCTTGCTAAAGTTGGCTCCTCTAAATCGTTTGGTGTTATTTGGTAGATTATAAGTTAGAGATCACTCCCATGCTCCTGCGAAACTACTTCCTCCTTTAAGCAAAATGTTTGGTGTTCAACAAAGCGCTAGGGCAAGCTTCTTGCTTAACTAGGTCTAAGCTTGGATTATTTGCCTTATTACTGGTCAACGGAAATTTAACTAAATAATGATTTGTACTGCCCAGACATTTCGTCAACTGAAAAAGCAAATAAAAAAATATTCCAGCCAGAACGTTGCTTCACTTAATTGAAGGCTCTCATGCAGATAATTGGGTCCACATCATTGATCAATTAGGGGGACGGACACAAATATTTTGGAATTACTTTCAATTTATAAATATTCGTGTGTTTTGTGCAAAGCAGTGTCAATTGAATTATGAGAGCAACAACAGAATAACCAAGTTTAGGTTTAAATTGAGTTTGCGCTCACAGCGGTCGTTGAATTTTAGAATTCTTTTAAGTCTTGTAGCCGTTGAACTTTTCTCTCTTTTGTCATTTGATATTTTGTAATAAAATGTTGAGGCTGATTTAAAGCCAATCAATGAATCGAATCAATTGAGGAAACAACTGCCTCCGCACAGACAGGTTTGTAGATCGCGAAAACCAGAATTTAATGCGTTTTTGGGCGAGCTGACATAAAATTAAGCGTAGTCAAGCTTTTCGATGAGCATAATTCACTGAGGAATTATTACCTATATCAAAAGCTTAAAATTTACTTTGGACATTTATGAGCGATAAAGAAATTGAAAAATTGCTTGAAAAATGCACCAGCATAAATATAGTGGCTCGTACTAGTACAAAATCATAAAATAAATACAAATAGAATAATGTTGGGTAATTAGCCTAATAAAACGTGAATCTACTGTATTTATTATATTTTGGATACACACATCCGAATAGCTAAGCCCGAGTGTCCAAGTATTACTTACAGTTGCTGATCTCAGTATTAGCCTGTATTAGTTTAAATAGTTAAATGTTGCACTCGGCCCCTGTTAAAAATCTGTAAATTGTTATGAAAAGTGAGTCAGCTCGCTAAACCGCATTATGGCCCCACAGGATGCCACTGTAGAGTTTTGTTCGAAAGAGTGATGCATTCATTTTATGGCCAATACTTTTGCAGATTGCATTCCGTTGTGATTCATAGGGGTTTGGTGACACGTAGCCCGTAGGTAGCCATTCTAATCCATGTATTCAAGAAGATGACCTAACAAAGAAAGTTATCTGAGGTGGATATTCACCATATTTTGATTGATGATGAATCGATGACGAATTTTAGTGAACGGTTAGTGTATCGCAGAATGCAACTTCAGAAAGTGCAGTTCAGTCTCAAGTTCCGACATTTTTGCTGTATGGCAAACATTTTGTAGGAGGTCATTTGTAAAATTTTATTTAACCCTGTCGTAGTTAACCGGTTAAACTCAACCGAGTTTGGTTATCGAACAAAGGTACCACTGACTACGTATATGCGATGACCAAAGTTATGGTGCATAGCGTAGGCCAATTTCATAGCTAACTTTACGTGTCTTTACGTGTCTATACACGCCAGTTAGAAATTCTGCTTAGGTACTATTGGATTGGGCCTAGGCGTGATTTCGTTGTTATGTGTCCCAGGCCGAATTTGCATCGGTTACGGAGATCTGTTTTCATGCATGATTTATAACTGTCGCACCACGTAGTCAATGATTACATAGATGAGCGTTTTTTGCCGGGTATAAATTATCCAGTTATTTGTAGCGATCAGTGAGGGTTTAAGTTTCCGAGCGCTGTTTTTTGGAATTGTCCTAAAACTTTGTGGAAATGTTCAATTTATGGTCGGAACGAGTGAATTAGGAAAGTATTGTTGTTGGAAAACAACCCAATTACCAAATTGTTTTAACACCGAAAATTGGAAAAATCAAAGTCAATTTCGTCTGGTTTTCGAGATATAAAATAATTCAGAGTGGCTATTCGCATCGTCCTTGCTTTGTACAATCGAAATTTGCGTTCATGTACATGGTAAATAAATTTTAAAATAATTCGTACATCGGCACAAAATAATTCGTAAGAAAAATTTGCCTTTCTTAAAAAATATCTTCTGACAGAATATTTTCCTTTTAAAAAATTTTCAATTTTTGGTGTTAAAACAAGCGAAAATAAGCTAATTTTTGGGAAAGTATTGTTTTCCGACAACAATACTTTCGTAATTCACTCGTTCCGACCATAAATGGAACATTTCCACAAAGTTTTAGGACAATTCCAAAAAACAGCGCTCGGAAACTTGTTCCTCAGTGAGTCTAACAGAAGAAGTGGGATTTCTATACCAATCAGTCGGAATGTCTACGCCTTGCCTAATAATATACAGGCCTGAAAATTTAAGTCATAAATACGTTTTACTGTTTTAACGACTGCTTGTGGTGTGTTTTTTGAGGCGCTGATTACGAAGGTATTCAAAAAATCCTTTCACGTGCAGATTTGCAAAAAAAAGCATTTTATACTGCGATTTTCCACTTTTTGGGTTTTTTTTCCGACTTCCTCCTGAGCTAATCTTATGTGCTTGATAAAAATGGAGTTTATATTTGAAATCACCACACCAAGAAGTCCGTAAATCAGTTGGCAAACCCCAACAGGGCTTTCGAAACTTATGCAATAACGCATCATTGATACAGAGCATCACGCATAATTATATTTACTTTAAAAATTCGTAATCGGCACCCCAAAAACTTTCAGAATCAACAATCAAACCTGGGAAAGCAAATCCATTGTAGATCTGCGTTATTAATGTGTCTAGATATGGAAACTTCCTCTCCTGTTCTCTTACTGGACTGTCAACAAGTTCCATTTGTGATTTGAAAGTATCCCCAAACAGTGTCTCAACTGTAAGACTTATCAAAACCAGGATATGATGACCGGATGACCGCAAATTTAATTCCAACATTTATGCAAATTTTTGAAGAATTTTACGGATATTTATAATTTTTAAACTACTATATTGTTTTACCAGAACTTTTCAGTTGCCTCAAAAATTTACCATACACGCCGATTGAATTTTCACCCTTCCGCTTTGAATTTTGTAAGTCGAAAAAGTCGGTTTAAGCTTTTTTTATCTACCCCGACCCCAAAGGGCTTTTGAAATGTTGCAAAGCGCAAATTAAATAAATTAATATTTTTATTGATTTTACCTGTTTTGCTCAAGTGGCCATAGCCCCCCTAGAGGTTTTACTTAAGAAAATGTAAAATATAATTTTTTGGGATAAAGAATTTACCTAAATGAAGCTAGTTTTAATTCTTTTCAAAATCTTGGATGGGATTGGACTCATAGACTACGTACACACGAAATCCAAAGTCGCGACTTTGGCCTAGCGTAGCCCATAGACCACCTAAAGCTATCTGTGAATTGCAACGTGTAAATAGATGTTAAGGGGGCCATAGACATTATGGCAAGAACTTCGGAAAATTTTGAATTGTAAGACCTCTTCTGATTATTTCTTTATATTTACGCTTGCACTGAGCGACCAATACGAACACATCACGAAATGTGGTACGATAAATCTGGCTTACACCCGTTCCGTGCTTAGTTTATATGTCCATGATTAGACTGCCATTCTTCAAATAAACCTTCAGAATTCCCTTTTTTCCGTTACCATTCTTATAGGATTTTACATTGTAAAAAATGCGGGGCTTAGTCAGTCTTCAAACCAGAAATAAAACCTTAAAGGTGCCTAATTCATTTGCAATCAAATGCAACAATGAAAAAAGTTATATAATAAATAAATATAAAATAAGCTCCACATTCTGAAGCCGAAATAAAAATTAGTTTAATTTGAAAATTCAAATCGCACTCTTCCGAGTACCCACACCTTAAATCAAAGCTGTCAAAAAAACATTCGGAGTGACATCAGTCCGAAACTAGTCGACTCTATCCGAAAAAATCGAGTTAAAAATGGCGACGAATTGTTGTCCCTGCCTTGGGAAAGAAGCTTGTTTTAATAGCGCCGTTTAAAGAATTTTATGAAAAGTTATTGCGGAAAACTGTACTGCTGGCTGTTTTGCAGGCAAAAGCTTGCCTTACAGTGGAAACCGTTGCCCTTGTGTGTTGGATTTACGGATACGTCGAGCAGGCATCCAGCAATTGTCAGTGTTTAACCGCGCTTAGAAATCGGCACTTTCCAGCAAATAGTTTTTTCGCCGATTTCGCTGGGGTATCTTGAAAATTAGCCCACAAAACTAAAGAAGACGTTTCTAACAATGGACGCGGTCAATTTAATAGTGATTTATGAAATATTTTTAGTGAGAACATGTGTGTGAACTTGTGCTTCCCAGATACTGTTGTTGCGTGTGAAACTGTGAGGTGAAGATAAAAGGGAATTTTAACCATGTCGACGACAACGACGACGACAAAAACAACAACTATGGACTTCGACGTGGAGCTGTTCGAGCAAAGGCTGATGAATTTAAAGGACACCCAGGAGGGCATTCAGCAGATGTCTTCCTGGTGCCTCCAGCAGAGAGTTCATCACAAAAAGATTGTCAGCAGCTGGCTAAATGTCTTGAAACAAGGTGAGACCAGAGAATGCTCCGTGTGGGTTGCATTGGGTGGACTGACCGTATCGCATTTATTTTCAGTTCGCATAGAGCACAAGCTGACACTGTTTTATTTGGCTAATGATGTTATCCAGTATAGCAAAAGGAAAAACTATGAATTCGTTGAAAGCTGGGGCACAACACTGCAGAAGGCTACTACAATGGTTAGGTGAGTAACGTCATAATTCTAAATAAGACTTAGCTTGTGAAATTGGAGGTATAGAGCAAAAGTATAGAACCTTCTTAATTATAAGATGCTAGGTCCAAACTTTGGATAGCGCCACCAATGGCTTACACTTAATTTTCTCCATCAGGCGGCGTTATACACACTGACCCATGTAGAATATTAAAAAGAGCGCCGGTTGAATGTTTTAATAGTTGGAACGGAACCATGTGACTTGTTTCAACTTATGTCAAAGCTATGTAGTTTAATAGCTGAATTGCATGTACAATTCCTATTGTGAAATTAAGCCATTGTAGTAATAATTAGAAGCAGATAACATCCGAAGTTCTATGTTTGCCACAATACTATTTGAAATTCTAATGGGATGCTGAATACTGTTTAATTCATTTGCCTCATGACGAAAAGTAAAAAATACCGCTTATTTACTATGATCGCGCGCATAAGTGCGCTAGTAAATCCGGGTACACACCTGAGGCGAGGCGGAAACAAGCGATCGCACGAGGCAGTATTTCGACTCTGATGGGAACGCGTCCGTAGAATTATATGCAAAATTCTTATAGGAATCCTATACATGAAATTCAGCCATTTCAAGTCGTTTCGACTAAACTCGAAAAAAGATACGAAATCACATATTCAAATTCGTTACGATAGGCTTTTTGACATATATTTACAGTTTAAAAAAAGGTTGGGGTTATAGGTATGCAGGTACAGTACCTACGCGTAAATAATTAAAAGCAGGTACGGTACCTTACCTACGTTAAAACCTGTAATAGATGATCGGTGCAATTGCGGTTCGTGGACTGTCGCCCATTATATAAACTACATGTAAGCATTTTCTTAAAAAAACGGAAGATGTAAAACAAAATACAATAAAACATATAGAGCTTAGGGGTTATACTACTTTTTTTCGTTGAAATAATCGATTGTGTATTCATATTTTGACTACTTCAATGATTTTAAAGCCGTTTTGAAAAGTTCAGATTATTAAAAAAGATACAGCTTGACAGGCGAAATTATAAATAAGATAGATAGATAGATTCTTGATTTGGATGACTGTAGAAGGTGGTTTCTATGTTACCACCAACCACCGTTCGGCGTGCAGGACCTTTCTCAAGGAGCCGTTTTCCCCACGAATAAAAACTGAATCTAATACCAGAAACAATACACCATCTACAAAGAAATCCCATTATTGTATCTCTTTTGATTTTTTAAAAATCATCAAAATATACATAATGAAAAAGGTGGTATAACCGCTTAAAAACCCCCTAACGATCGAGTATGTCATTATTTTTGTCGGCGTGACCGACCAGTGGTTAAGAAATCTATTTATTAAGTGACCTAGAAAATAAAAATTTCGGCCATATGATTCGATTTGCTAAATTGTCTATAAAATTTTTTTTAAAGTAATTAAAGCAAGTAATTCAGCCATTAAAATACCAATCGACTAAACTGCATCTATTTATATAATTAAAGGAAAGTACAGTGGGATATATTGCCATGAGGAAATACTCTGGGACTCTATCGTAGAATTTAAATCGGGTCACATTTTTTTCAACTGCTGTAGCTAAATTGCGTGGAAAAATTTCTGTGGGAATAGTTTCGCACAATTCTGGGATTATCATGTAATTTATTTCGGGAAAAATTGAAACGATTTTGTTAGCTGGGGTGGATAAATCTTGCTTCTAGTTTAGTCGAAACGAGTGTAATAGCTGAATTAATTTATTTTAAAATTGGGCTCTTAAATTTATACCGCTCTTAGGCCACAATGGCACCTTAGCTTAAGCCTCAACAACTAATTTTTTTTTAGATTCGTTTTGTACCAAATAACAAAATTTTTTCAATCTTCCAACAAAACGAAATTCACATTTAATTTAAAAAACCCTCTGATTATGTCTGAATATTTATGCCTGCACTCAGCGACCAATACAAAAAAAGCCAATTCTAACACATCATATAATGTGGTACGCTAAATCTGGCTGACAGCCGTTCCGCATTAGCTTATCTTTCTATGGCTTCGACTAAACTTTAAGCAAGATTCAGTTTTGAAAATTAATGCTTTCCATTATATGTTGGAGTGGTTCTAGGGAAACTCTGAATCTTAATCTGAAATTAAATATGTACGAACAGTTGAAAAAATATTTAATTCAAATAAAAATTTTTTTTTTCTGAAAGGTTTAATCCCTTAATTGTCGCCTTTCTGCACGCAAACTATCTTCTTCATCACTGCTGTTGCCCATAAACAATACTTTAACTAACACTTTAAAACCCAGCATTGAGCTTCTAGGCACAGATAAAACTTGCAAAATGCAATTAATATATACGTACGATTCAAAATAATGCACGACACTTTTCCCAATGTGTTTCCAGCAAACGTTGGCTCTTTAACACCGATTATCAATAAATACGAGCAAAACTTGTTGGCTGTTTACAGCAACAGTTTATGTGGGCAACGCAAGCTGGCATATTACAAGTGTCAGAGTTAAATCATGAAAGCACATGAAAGACAAGGATAACGATATGCGCATCCACACGGCGCCGCCATATTGTAAAAAGGTGAGGACGTCTCACGGCGTCACTCCTGGTCCCTAATCTTTTTGGCAGCACCATTATATCGGTCGATTGAATTATATGACACCGAAAGGATTTTGTATCGACTTAAACAATTGGCCATGAATCTGGTCGTTTCCAAGTTACATGACACCACCCCTGTAAAACTTGATTGTTTTGAGATATAACCATTTTTAAAGTTTTTCTTTATACATATATTTTGTATACTTACATCCTACTTATATTCACCATTAAAACGCATATATTCACCAAAATGTGAACGGGCCTGTCTCTGTCAGTTGATATGATTTGCGCATAAACGGCGAAAATAATTATTTGATTATTTGATCAACAAGGATAAAATTATTTATTTATTAGCTATTTCCGATTATGTTGCTAATTATGAATTTTCTGGCCCCACAATTAATAAAATTCAACTCGACGTGCCCCATAATATGTACTTTTATCTGATGACATGAAAACACCCTTTGATTTACACCTAATTTTTACGATCAGTCGGCGTGATACACGCTGACCCATCATGCAGAATAGTATCACGCACGGTTGAATCTGTTAAAGCCACTTACTAGATATGGGTGAATTAAAACACGAATCGATACTCACATGATGCCCCATCGGCATCGCCCAAAAGTTCAAAAACGCATTTATCGTACATCATATGGTGAGTTAAAAATTCAATTAAGATCATGAACGCATCTGATGCAGGTCAACGAGCGCATCATGATGGTCGATGATGCAGCGTTATTTTACTAGTGACAGGGCCAGCAGAAATAACAATGGAGCATTTATTATTATATTGCTATAGAGCTGTGCCCCTAGCTATATTGAATTTTTCCAAAATGACAGAGACTGGCAAAAACATGTTCTGTTTAATGACGTTCAAAAACTACAAAACAAGGTATCAGCATCGGCTGTGTAGCGCTGCACTTCACCGCGATGATGCGGTCGTGATCAGCAGTGATGCTCTTATGATGCAAGGAATTTATATTTATAAAACCGATTCGACTTAATCCTAACAATCAAAAATATTTAAAAGAAAATAAATTTCCCTCTTGAGAAAAACATATTCATTTATTTATAACAAACTAACTCCGTGCTTGGAAATGAATAAAATATCATCATTCAGAACCGAAATTGGCAATTCTGAAAACCCAAACATCAACCCAGTTTTAAAGAAATAGCTGGAAGGACACTCTTTCTTTGGTCGCACATTTGAATTTCCAAATTTTTAAAATACTTAAGGGGGGAGTACAGTTTAGGAGAAGAAAAAACAACCGTTTTTAAGTTTTTTTTCTTTAAGAACGCAACGATCTTCTTGAAAATTGCGATATTGTTATTAAGGGTCTTTACTACACATGAATTCCAATGACTCCAACATTTCGGCGGTGGTGGAAAATTGCGCAGTTTTTTTTTTAAAACAAAATTATTGTAATAACATATATGTTCACATAGAAGAGGAATGTATGAACATTGGTTGCATAGTTCTCGAAATATCTTGCTCAAGAGGTCGAAAAACGTAGTTTCGAGAAAAAAGCGTTCAGACTTCGGTAAAGGGAAAGTCATGAAAATTGGAATTCTCGCATGTGAAACTAAGAATAATATTCAACGTCTGCTAATTGTATTTTTTTTAACTGTGGGCCCTCTGAGAATCTCATCTTATTTCAGAAAAATAGGAAAGGAATTTCGTGTCCGAACTGTGAAAGAATGGCGGGCCTGTCTGGCGCACCAGGCTCGTAGCCCGGCGAGCGTGAGACATTGTATAAAAACGTCGAAATAAAGAGGAAAGACTAGAAATATCGAAAAAATATGTGGATATTCTTGACCAGTCAAAGAACCGACACATGCAAAAAAAATTGATTTTTTAAACTTGGAACACTGTAATTAAAGTACTTAGTCTCAAGAAGCTCCATTGATGTTCAGAATGTTCCATACCCATATTAGATCAGTCAATATTGAATTACAAAATTTCGCAACCTTGAAATGCTCTACGAATCCATTTACACGGAAATTCCTTAAAGACTTGCTGATTAAAATTGGAGGAGTGGTTCTGTAGCTAATACCACATTGCCGCTACAGCTTCCTCTGCGTCTAATAAGCATCTTCGATGAGTGGGCTCTAAACGAGCAAAACAAAAGATGCAAGAGACGGTCGTAGACAGTTAAAAATTCTCATAGATAAAGTCGACTACAGTTTAACTAAATAGTTGGTGAGGTGCATCAGAATCGGCTTAGCACTCAGTGTCATCACTCACAGGACACTGCAAGCTGAACAAGAACCTTAACCTGATACGAATTGTCGACTCGCCACTATGCAATTGCGAGCTGAAGGAAGAAATCATCACCCACTTCTGCGATCATACCCCCTCACCTCAGCGTGAGAGCCGATATATTCGGAGCATATATAGTAGGCACTACCGAGCTACGCAAGCTTACGTTACCCAAACTTTTGAGTTGTCTTAGACGAACTAAACGACTAACAGTAACGGCAGATGGAGTTCTTCTTCTGTTATGTACAAAGGACCACGTGGTCTAAGTGCTGGGTATCTTTATGTCCCAATATATAATCCAAACATAACTTGTGAAAGGTTTTAACTGCTGACTTTTATAAAGGAACGTAAAGATGTACAAAATTGTATAAAATCTTGTTTCTAGTTTGGCTGAATTTCATGTATACGCAGGATTCCCATAGGCATGCATATAATTGAGCTATTGAACTCATTTCGACTAAAACTCCAAAGCAGATATACATACATAATTCCACCACGTTCTCAGGATTGTGTATCGGAAGAGTCCACATGACTTCATTAGTTTCGGCATATGATTTATTAGTTTGTATATCACGTAGCCTAAATAAGCATGGTAAAATTTTTGTGACCAATTACTACCCGATTCATGTTTTATGTCACGACTAGTCAAGGACGTTTGGAAACTATAAAACAAATTGTTTATTTTTAATTGTAAACCGGTTTTAATGATTCTTTTTTTTATTGAATAGGCTATATCTCGACGGTGGTGTCATTTAAATTTGAAGAAACTATTCCACTTCTAAGGGTGGAAAGTTAGGGGATGAATCATTTTTATTGAACTTCACTTCCCGTTAACCGATTTTAATAAAACTTGGCACATAGGTGTAGTTCCAATGAAAATAAAATATTGTGCACCGACTTAAAAAATATAAACTGAAGCACTAAAAAGTTGAAAATATGGAATTGTTTTTGGAGTCGGTGCCAAGCCGTACAATACACGTCTGCGCAGTTCTCTGTCGAGTAGCTTGCGCGTTCGCGTTGCCCACTCCACCACGCTCGTCCTTCGCGATAGTTCTTTAGTTTATATTTTTGAAATCCGTTTTTATTTTTTTTTATTTAGTTTTAAAAGGATTTTTTCGTGTTCCAAAATTCTACAACGGTGTCTAGAATAGGCCTGATAACATTCTAAAAATAGATGGATTTTGTTTGTTTGTACGAGGATGTATCAAATATAAGCCGGAATTGTTATTTTATACAGCGTGTAGAGGAATAGATTGGAAAGCGGCTTATAAGTGTAGTAGGTAGGGTTGTGTGGAGGCTATGATCTCCCGCGCTAGCTCCGCACCGCCGCGTTCTCAGTCAGCATCATAACGTCAGAGAAAGAAGTGCCGTCGTTGGCTGCGTAACGGGTTGTCGTTTTCATGAATGCAAAACTATCAGTATTCAGCTTCATGTTGTAAATTGCTTATTTATTATTGTTTATTACAAATTATTGTTAAGTATTAAATATATTATTATTATTATTAAAATCCTCCGATATTCTGAAAATACTTCAAGCACAGTCGAGGGACTAAACCTGAAAAAATATTCAAGTATACGAGTGGCATAAACAATTTATAGGAGGACGTTACACTGTCGAAACTGACTGCGACCGTCAAAGCGAAAACTTGACTCTCAGCTGAAAAGATCCTTCCAACAGTTATCCTTGATTTTTATGGCGTATTACACATCAATTTCCTCCATGAACACCAAGCCAATGCTGTTTTACTCATTTTGAAAAGGAAGTGAAAAGAGCCCAAATATAGGAAAGAGAAAGTCCAACTAGTCGAGGTTCGCTATTTTAATATTTCAGGAATTCGACGTGGATTTGTTAAAATATTGCTAATTCTTATGCCAGACAAAGTAGAAACACCCATTAAGATGATTTCTTTGCTAAAAATAAAAAAAAAATAAAAAACCTACGTCTTTCTGATCTAAATCCCTTTTACTAACCTAACGTTCATTCTAGTGATGATGTACTCTGATTTGCAAGCTTTCGTTATTACTCGACGGACTTAGGCTATTACAGAAAGGCCGATAAAGTTAAGTTTGGACCTTTTTAGTAAAATTTAGACATTTCTGTAGTAGCAATAATTGAGAGAGGCAACAATAACATTACTTAAATTGGCTTACCTCTCCAACTGCACCCATTCAAGTATTTAATAATTATTAACATGCATAATATACAATGTATGTATGTATAAAATTGCATTGTAATAACCATTTTTTGCTATACCAATAAAAAAAATTTGTATATAATATGTATAAAATCAGGTTTTTTCCAGTAATTCTTTATAAATGCGATTGAATGTGTTACTTGTACAATTTAACTAATCCTACCATATCATATTGGAGGCATGACAATGTAAAAATATTCTGCGAACATATTCGTGTGTTCTTGTCCATTTTAGAAAATTAGCTTTTAACAACTCACCCGTGAGTTCCTTAACACAGGCTGCTGGATATACCTTGACGATGACTGCACTTGGGAATGTTCATCACCATTGTCAGGTGTTGTAAAATGTAAACAACTCAAATTGTTGTAAAAACCCACAAAAGGTTGTGTAGCTTAATTTTTTTTAGTGAAAAAATACCCAAGTACTAGTCTATTAGTGAAAACAAAATATGTATGGAGCTAGAACGAAATTTTTAAAGCAATTAGGCATTTACGAAATTTACGAAGTGAAGCGAATACCCCAAATATTTAATTTGCAAGAGGTCTAAAATATTAATTTTTTAAAAATTGACTGTGTGAAGAGAAGTGCAAAATGAATCTACTTACAGAGTACTGCGTACATTTCTGGATAAAACTCGTCCTGCTCTTATAAGTTTTGTTTTATATTTTTTATTCAAAAGCTTTAAAATCGCAAGAACAAATCTACGTTTTATTGTAAATTTTAATAATTTCATGACTTCTTTATTTTTGTTCGGCAAAATACATATAATTTACCAGGTCCAAGGGTGCATACGATCTTTATGCGTAATTTCATTATTTTGCGAATTTCTTTTATAATACAAACATATTTTCCATTTGGAACACAGTCTAAAACTCAAACCATTATGATTTCATAACAAGTATAATTAAGTTGAAAATGATATATCTAAATTGCGTGATATGATTTTTGTATATAAATACATATATTATTCAAAATATGTCCCACATTACTCTAAATCGATTGTAAAACACATTGCGTGTCAGACAAGTTTGTACTAGTCATATTCAACAATTTGTAATGGCCCCTGACCTTGAATCGCCAAAAACGGGAAATCGCATAATCCATCCGCAATAAGTTAGTTAATTAACACTAGAAAGACGCACTGGACCAAAATCAACGTACAAAATGAATGTTGAACTTGTAACCTCCCTAATTATGAACAAACAACACTAAGTATTAAAAAAAGGTTATGAAAATATGTATAAAAGAATTACCACAGGTGCCATCAAATGAAAATTAAACAGAGTAACAATAAGTCAAGGACTGTAATTTTTTGGTTCATTAAAGCCATAGTCAGTACGGGTGTTGAGAAATTTTAAAAGGACAGCAATTCAGACGAGTTTACAAGTCCTTGCAAGTAATCAACAGCTGTGGGAAAAAATGATTTGTCTCGATTCGATTAAATATTTAAGTTGCGTGTAGTGTTTCTCTCAATAATGTGAGCACACATTTCTGGAAAAGGTTCGCTTTAATCGTATCGTTAACTGATAGCTGAATAGCATTCAATGTTCTGTTAACAAGAGGTTTTTGCTTTGAAACCATTTTATCGACATAGACATGATTTTCACCGTAACCATCAGAAATGGAACGAAATTTGTTTCGTCTTTTTTGAATCTGAACCAATTGTTTGATTATTTTTATTTTAACTATAAGAGGTCACTTGCGTGACGGAATTATAAATTAATTATGATAGTCATAAAGCCATTTATGTACTTTTAACACTGGGCTAACCGACATTTTACCACATGTACCTCTACGGGAAATCGTCAATTTGACGCATTAACGAAATCATACGTCTTCTATAAAAAAAAAATAAAAAACCAATGTAGTTGTAAACTATAAACTTAAAATTAAAGGAACCAAACCAACCAACATAGCTGCAGGTCTTTCATTTGCATTGAAATATTTGTCATCTATCTCGGACATTTTGGTCAACATGCGATAGCTTTATCCTCTGTGTGAGAATAACTATTTAGTGTTGCCACATGCAATTTTGCGCATCTGGTATAGGTTTCTTATTGACTGACATTTTACAACTACATTGCTTATTATGTGCATAGACGTGATTTTACATATTTCGCGTTCACTTGTTCTTGTTACATTAACATTACTATTGACGTAAATCCGTAGAAATTGGTATACCACATAGAGAACTTCAATATTTTAAAACTTTTGAAACAGATAAACCTCAATATATATTTCCCATGTTAAACGGATAAAAGCCAATACAAGAATTAAAAGAAAAATGCGAAAGGTTTTTATAATTTTTTTAAATGAAACTCGTAAAGCGTCAAAATGACACGTTCTGTAAAACTAGTGTTAACAATATAGTATTTAATTATATATTTATATTTGAATAAATCAGCAAACATTACGTGCCTGAATTTTCAGAAACAAAATGTTTCTTTTCATTAGATTGTTTATTTTACGCCTCTTTGTGTTTCTATAAATAAGTATTTGAATAAAATATATTTGGCTTTGTGCTCTCATTACACATCCAAAATTATCAACTAAACAAGTTACAATCATACACAAGGAAATAATTAAAATGTGATAATTAATAAGTATTTTTAAAAACTATGTTAAATGTATTCTCTTTAGAACACTTAAACGTATTTTCATTTTTAACAAGATTCGGGGGTTTATTGAACATTAAACAGCCTCTATACATATATTACTGAATTGTAGCAATAAGATTATGAAAAATAACACAAATAACAAAATGGTGCATTGTATTTTTGAGAATGATTCACAACGATTTGCAGGTATTTGATGGCTGTTTTAGGTTCCAAATTTCTTGTCAGTTCAATAGATAATTCAATGATAACTAAATATATAATAGAATTCATAAAACTGGGGATATTGTATGCATCTTAAGATGACAAATAATGGATTGGGAAATTCGCTTACTACGTACTATTTTCACTCTACCAGACCGGTCTTGTGTTTATCGGTGAGCAGGTAACTAAGCAACTCGCTCATTTTATGTCTTCGGTAATATAATAATGTGGCTTTAAAAATAACTATAGTAATTTTGAATTGTATTTTACACTAATTAATAAATCCATATTGGATCTAAATCTGTAAATGAACTGTTTGTTATTTTCAATTTAATATTATTAAAATAAATTAAATAAAGGGTTATTTGATTGGCACACTTTGACTTGAACCTCTATGTCTATTGAGATTTTAAGTTCAGTACCAGTTTTCCCAACCTTGGTGCCGGAAAATTGAACGAAATTCGGACGTTTAACTCAACGGCCTCAATTTTCAAACAAAATAATGTTATAAGAGTTAAACTATTGGTTAAAACTTTTTGAGTTACTTATTGTTGATTCACTTGTTTTTATATTTAAAGCAGAGATATTTTTCTATTTTCAGGGATGAAAAAGTTAGAAATAAAATTTTCAGAATATTCAAAATATGGGAACAAAGAGAAATATATTCTGAGGAGTACCTTGCTGATCTCAACGGCTTGCTGAGCATGAATCCAGTTAAAAAACAGCAGCCAATACAAAACACCGATTCCGATGAATTTCAAGTACTTACAGTCTATAAGCACGCCGAGAGCAAAAAATTCATGAACGTTTTGTCTCTTACAGAACTCACCCATAATTAAAAATATCAGAGATTGTGTTCGATTAGGATCATGTACAGATAAAACCTTCAAAAATTTACCCAAAGCGCCACTATGTGATACAGAAACAATTAAAAACACTCTTAAAGGTAATGGTTTCTTTTGTTAGGAAGTAAATGATTTTTTTAAAAGTTGAACATATTATTCTATTCTATTTTCAGACAGGAGTCATTCGGAAGATGCTGAAAGAGAAATTGGAGACTTTGTGTCTTCACTGGAGAATTGTATTAAAAGTTTAAAGGCAGAATTAAAATCAAGGAAATCTCTTATTACACATTTAGAACAGGCTAACACATTTTACACCGATCAGAGAGGGGAAGTGAAAGTGGTTGTAAATGTAAGCGCTAAGATAAGTAAAGAGTGTTTCAACATGAAATTGAATTTTAGATTAAGAAAAAAGCACAGTTTAAGTGAAATTCGTCGAAATTTTTTATGAGTTTTGAGTTGTTGAATCGTCTCTCAATGGTACACAAAACTCCCAAAGGGAAGAAGTGTAAACATTAAATCGCAACTTCTCGGCTGCCAGTATTAAACTCCAAAACGAGAGATGGCACAACCTGGGAACTTGATTTGCAATAACGTCATAGCTTCGCGTGCGGTGTTGCAGGTCGTGTCATTCTGTTGAAACCACATGTCATTTGCGTCCATCCCATCCAATGCCGGCCAAAAAAAGTTTGTCAGCTTGTCAAACCAAAATGAACACCTTTTATTAATAGGTCTTCACAATTATATATAAAGTTCTTCCGAAATGTCAATATGACAGCTACCAAAATATACTGACTAAACATTTAACAGACGGAAATAACGCGCGATTCAAAATTCAAATCCTTGTTGAAACACCCTTAATAACAATTTATTGAATAAAGGGGTAATTTTGGAGATCTTCAGATTGCTTAGCTATACACATTCGTTGGTACAAGTGGACCGTCAGCAATCTTGTTTTCATACAACATAACACACCAGTTACAACCACTAAACTTAAAAAACACAACTTGTTCGTTTTTTTCTTCTAAATTTGCACCTACTCCTTTCTATCTATTCTATTTTCATAAAAAAATGTTGAATGCATGTTGTAGGTAATTTAACTCTACTCAAAAAATCAAAATTTACGGAGTTATTCCTATGTAATGTCGAAAAAACTGAAAATTTTGAAAAGCACGGGATTTTCATTGTTTTTAGGGCATCCCATAGCTCCGTTTCTATTGATCGTAGGAAAAAACATATCAGTTTAAGTTTGTACAAAATGTTGTCTTCTACAAAATTGCATATAACTTGTTTTGCGCTTAGATGCACTGGAAGCGAGTTATAGGCGAAACTGTGAAAGAAAAGTAAAGAGAAGTGCTGATTTTCGCCGGGTTTTCCAACATGGCAGAGAGAGCACAGTGGATGGGATGACGAAAACTTCGATTTGTCACTACCCTATAGATGTATACAACATATCAAAATTCCAGAACTTCCGGACCTTTTGTAGGGCGAAATCCCTCTATTCAGTGGATGATGATACGATTTGTGTCATGGTTTTAAATTTTATTGAAATCTTACTTGTTGTTGTTGAAATACTTGTTGCTTGTGATAAATAACAATATGACCTACACGAACATATTATATTTTAGGCTTACAAAAATTTTGGGAATCGCATAAAAGTTGTTAAAAAGAAACTGGAAGAAATCATGCCGAATCTGCCCAGCCCAATACCGTCACCAGATATAAATGCGCCTTCTCCGGAGCAGGATGCAGATATTATTCTGCCAGATGAAAATCACCTTAGTACTGTGAGTGGCTATTACTAGTTTATTTCCACAAGGAATTACAACTGTTCCTACTTTCAGAATATGTTTAAAAATCAAACCAATGGTTATACCAGCTATATGGATGGGAACCTTCCATTTGATATCAATGACTTTAAGAGTGAAAGTCCAAGGAGTTCTTTCGACAATTTGGCGAACAGTGCAAGTAAGTATTCCTTTAATTTTTACATATGTAAATTCGTTTTCTCTAGTTAAGTTTTTGCAATGTCTATTTAGTAATGAGTCTTGTACTTCTTGATTAATTTTGAATATTAAAGTCGGCTTAGGTTTTCCTACAATTTGGTTTTTATAGTTTGGTTCTTCCTTACATCACATCTAATTGGTCTTCAATTCTTTTTAGCACAACCAATTCAAGTGATAAGCAGTAGATCGGAAGAAAAACCGAACAGCTTTGAACACCAAGATTACTATAAACCTGTAATGGGTAATAGGCCTTTTCAACCATCCGGTGTACCTCAACCGGTACCACCTGTCACAAACTACCCAATGACCGCCTCAAGCAATGATTCATATGCCAACGACGCAGTCAGTTACGGCAGTGATGCTTACGATCCTATGACTGCGGTCTACACAAGTGATTCAAATTACATGGGTAATACTTCGAATAACAATTATGACAACAATATGCCCAACATGGCAAACATGCCATTAGCACCCCCGCCTCCCATGCCTCCATTATTAGGAGCTCAGAATGATGACTTTAATTCCACATGGGATATGGACATGACTTGGACATCACTTAATACGTCTGGTCGGTTCAATCATTCTATGGATACGCCCGTTTCACCTCCGCACTTTGAACGAGAGGGGGTAAATTCAAATATTGTTGAGTATGTTGAGAATGTAAATGAAGTGGTTCTTCCCGTTCAGGACGTTGATCATCGTCAACTTCATATTCCACCAGCTATTTGTGTAAAACCTCCAGTAGTAAAAGGTAGTATAGGTGAAATGAATGGAAAGAATTTGTTTATTGACTTTAATTTTTAGATAAAGGAAGATTTGTGGATGTGGATCACAGAAATCTAATATCGTTGACAGGATCACCTGGAGCTCCAAATGGTTCAGACAGGAAAAATCATGATAACAGGAAGCACCACTGGTCGCCCGTTAAAGTAAGAAATAATTTAAAAGCTAGTTGGTCAGTGAACTATTTACCAAAAATTTAGGATTCACGAAGTACAAAACCTGGTGGTGATCAAGATTACCGTCAATGTGGCGACGCAGACTACCGACATGAAAACACAATTCATCCGCTTAAAGATGACCCACACCCAAATAATATTCCATTACTGAAACCTCCTCCTCTTCCACCTCCGGAATTGGAGTCACCAAGTTTTCAAAAAATTGATGATTTTTTGAAAGTAAGCTAAGATTGCTTTTTAATAGAACCAAAGAATTTTACCACCGGTCTTTTATTCAGATGATAGACACTTCGATGCCACCTCCCACTATTAATAAAAATGATAACAACAATGAAGGTAAGAATAAGATAGGATCGTCAACTCCACTCAAGGGTAAAGGTAGTCCTATAAGTGTAGAATATTTATAAAAGACCCTTATAATAATTATGTTGTTTTAGGAAAATCTGGCAATACAAGTAGCAAAGGTGGTGATGCAAATGACAATGTGGAAAACATTGACATGGAAATTTCTGATGACGACTTCGAGGACTTCACTGATTTTGAAAGAGGTTTGCCATAATCCATATAGCTTAAGCTTGAGTATGGAATTAGGATTTACACTATTTTCAAATAAAAAGTAGAACATTTTACGATACGATTAATTTAAAGCGCTAAGCGTTCTTTCAACAGCTTTTACTTTAGTTTGTTATCTTAATGTACTTTTAGTACTGTATTCCGAAGATTTCAGTTCAAAAGTTTTCTAAGCTCATATTAAAATTTCATCTGTTCATTTAGAAGAGCTTTCAAATGAATTAGAAGCCGAGTCAGTCGACGAAGTTGATCCAACTGTCACAACAACAACGACAGAGGAACCTGAGCCAGCAGAACCAGAATATGATACGACGATTATACAATCAACAGAAGATAGTAACGATAGCACTCCATCTAAAGTTCCTTCGCCACCACCACAACCAATTTTCAAAGCACCTCTTTTAGAAACACCTCCAGAATTTATGAACAGCCCGAACCCATGGGATAGCCCGAATCATAATATGCGACCAAACCATGCATTCGTTAGTAACAACGGAAGCGATAATATGCAAAAATTGTGGAATTCACCAATGAATAGCGGTGCAAATAATAACATGCAGAATCCTTGGAAAGGTCCAAGGATGCCAATACCTGGGCTAGGATTCCCCCCAGGAATTCCAGGTAATCAGAATTTCCCCAGAGGACCGTTATTTTCACCTCAGAGAAACTTTGGCCCTCAAATGAGACCGAATTTCCGGGGGCCACACATGCGCCCAAGAGGTTGTGGGCCATATTTTAATAACAGAGGACGAGGCGGAATGCCCAGAGGAGGTCCAATGGGACCCCGCGGAAATTTCAGAGGAAATAATCCCTGGCACTAGGCTTTTGAGTTTATCGCAAAATAAAAGATGAAAGTGTTTTGTCATAAAATCATGAAATTTCTCAAAATTCTTGTGCCCTTCAGATTTTGTGAATGAGAGAAGTGAACAAGATGACACCTATTACACTAGATCTATTGTTTTCTATGTTATAAGTACAGTTAGGGATGAGTTTGGTTCAAAATGTGGAAATTATGAGGTGAAATAAAGCAGAGTTCAGTTGATTTAACTTACAAAAGGAAAAGGCTTTGAAGTTTAAACTAAGTTTTTATAATAAACAAGGTACTTTTAAGTCAGCGTTAGTTTCCACGTGTGTAATTGAAGGTCCACTCTCTCATGTCTACTTGGCCAGAGCAGTAAGTAAGTAATCGTGTACGGACTCACCGAACAGATATCCCGGCTGCTGCAGTTCTAGTGTAGACTGAAAGTCCTTTGAAGACACTATGTACATAAAATCGAAACAGTTTTAGTATCTCTCACACTAAAGCGTAAAACGTTGTTTAGTTGCTGCTTGGTTTACTACAGAAGTCAGTTATAATCTTATTGTTTATATGTTTAAGCAAAATCATAAAAATGGCAAAAATATTTTGTATATTTTTTGCTTCTTTTAATAAATGTCTTTTAGAATGAGTAAACTTAATGCCAATAACAAGGATAATATTTTGTATTTACCCCAAAACGTTCTTCCACTTTTACTCAAAATGTTTCATTTCTTTATTTTTGGGGATACGCATATTTTTTTCACACGAACTTTGTGTTTTTGTAGATGATTTTGTCTGTATCTTAAAATAGTCGAATAAGGTTTTTCAATTATGTGCCAATGGTACTAGTTGTGAAGTTGTTGGGAACATTTAAAGGAGACTGAGAAAATTGTAATTTACTGTAAATGTTCTTAACAGAGTCACAAAACAAACACTTAAAACGATTGCTGGAAGTATTTAGTAAAAATGAACATGTTGCAAACATTTTAGTTTCGAGCTCTTTTATTTTACATATGTACTCTGGAATGATGAAACTTCTAATTTCCAAATAACAAAAACTATGTTAATAATAACTTTTCTATAATTAGTGCAGAATCATAACGATTTTTAACGTTGTATCCCATTTAATATAAAGAGGGAGGTACAATTTAAATAATAATTAATCAATATTGAACGATTACAGTAGTTACTTCTTCAAATAACGAGCGTTGTTATACCATGACTATGTTACATATTTTTAAATAAAGTGTTGAAGGATTTTGGTCATCTAGAAAAAATTTGACTTCTAAAACCATTTCGAAACAATTGCTTTATGAATTCATTGATAGTGTTCGTTATATTGCTATATATTATAAATTGGATACAATATCTATCTGAAATATGAATTTTTATGGAGTAGAGACACTCTATTCTGAGTCGATGGCCTCCATTGCACCTGAGTTACGTCTTGCTATTCTTATCATAAATGTTGCTCGCTGTTATAATCGTCCCCCTTATGTCAGAACAATGAATGTGAAAATTTGAAACTTTTGGGAATGTATCACATTAGCATTTCTGGTCCTCCTAAATTCATTCATTTTATGGGCGTAGTTTGAAAATGCTGTTTGCACATTCATGGTTCTGGAAAATCTTGGCATTCAGAGAGACTATCACACCAACTAATAAACCGAAAAACAGAAAATTTGCACATACCTGGTTCTAACATAAGGAGGGCGATATGTTTAATCAATTAAAGCGATTACATTCATCACATATATATTTCTCAACGAGAGAGTACATAAAATGTATCTCAAAACCCGAACGTAATTCTCTCTTAGCAATACTGAGCTTGAGAAGAGACAATTTGTCTAAATCTTTAATTTCGAAAGCGGGTGAGACAAAGGAAAAAGTTAAAAGCAACAAAAACGTTTTAAGGAATCAGTTCATCTATGTAAACTTCTTGCTTCAATGCATATTGGGACTTAAGTTTTCCCACGATAAGTGACTATGTAAGTTGTTTGAGTTAATTCGAACTGTTTTTTTGTTTTGAGTTTAGTTAACACTCTACTCATTTGTTGATGATTTTCAGACCCAACAGCATTGTATTTATGGAGATTGCCATATAGTTCACGTTTTTTAAGTTTAAAGCTTACTGAGAGATCTTCCTGACGAAAGCAATAACGACTGTAAGGGAATTCCCATTTCCCCTGTTATTGAAGTCGAGTCATTTTATTCCACTAAATTTTTTATACCTACATTACCAGTTCTGATTCCTGTGAGGAATTTTTGTCAAGATTCAGTTGTAAAAACTCGGAGAGAAGTGGTTCTACTTTAATAATAAGGGAATTATTTTATCACAGGTCTTTTAGCGTGGGATTAAACAACTCGCTACTATTAGAAACAGGTGGGCTGGAATTATATATCTCATTTCAAGTTTAGTCGGCATGACTTTAATATCTGAATTACATGTAAAATTCCTATAGGAATCATATAGATGAAATCCACTTGTTAAACTCGTTTTGACTCTTCACGAACCGAGATACACTGCACTGCAATCGCAACATTCAGCAATTTGAAATATGATAATGAAAGTGGATACTGCGATTGCAGTGCAACTGACATTACAGAATATCGTCTTATATGTAAAGGATGCTTCTATAATTTTTTATGTGATTTAGGCATACCTAGTTTCTGCTTACCTTTCTTTAATTTTCCGAAAACGACAATGTAATTTTGTGTACATTTCAAGCCACACAAAGCTATCCGTAAAGACTTATTTACATGATTTTTGTTCGAAGTCGTGGGTATTCGAAACAACCATAGGTATAAGCCTTAATATTCCGGATAATTTTATTTAACTCATTGCACTCGAAGTATTAGTCTCTATACAGACAATATTTGGAGCGTTTCGAACCGCGAAATGAGGGGTGGCAGCATGTAACTTGTTTCGAATTAAGTCGAAACGATTTGAAATAGCTGAATGTCATGTATAGGATTCTAACAGGATTTTCGCATACAATTCAGCAATTTCAGCGCGTTTGCATCGAAAATAACAAATTGTTATTTGCCACTAGCTTTCGAGCGTTTGAATTTGCTTGAATAGCGGTAGCGTTACGGATCTCGAAAATTTGATCTGACGTGATGGAGCGATTCTGAGGTTCGGCGCGTTAAAACTTCTTGGGTTAAGTATAGTCTGTATTCCAGTTTGAAAGTCGCTTAAATTTTGTCGGCCTGTGTAGCGGCAATGCTAATGCTAAAATGTCCATGCTAATACAAAACTTTTATATTACTTATAATATAATAAAATTGCATTAAAAATTTAATGCATTGTAATGCAGTTCTGCTCCCATCCTCTCATTTATATACCTATTAAGATAAAACTTGGTATACGAACGTAGAATGGCCCAAAGAAAAGAAATATTGTATTTTTTTGAAAAAGTAATTTTTCGACCCCCCTCGCGTAGAGGTAATGTGCACTCAAAGAACTTGTTGCCCTTTATCCCATTGAGTGGGGTATCTTTAAATAGATCTCCTTAAATTCAACCAACGTCACGGAAAGTGAGGTCCCAATCAGTCACGACCTTTGAGCAATTCATATACCTATATGGGGAAGAAATAATAAAAATAATAAATATTGAGCTTGCCTAAAATATGGGTCAGTTTATTTAACTTGATTTGACATAGCTTTACTTCTTACCGCACATTTTGTGTGTTTAGGAATAGTGTGCTTTACCTTCTGGGTGATGACAGGATACCTGTAGAGTAATAACAATTTTTTTATTAATGTGTGGGTCTATTAGTAACCGTTTTTGGGGGATTTTCTATTCAAAGCTTTTAGGTATGCTTTTACGAATTACCCTCTGATATATCAGGGGGCCGTATTTGCGTGCAAAATTTCGAATGACATTACATGCAATTCAGCTATAATAAACGAAACGAGACGATTCGTTCCGTTTTACAAAATATGGCCCGAGGCATGTATCCTATCATTATGTTTAAGGTATTGTTTCACCCGTTGCAGTCCATTGGCGCCAATGCGGGGATATTCAGCTAATTATTTATAATTAATCTTGGAGTAGGTACAAAGGGTTGAACGTAGGCAATCTAAAATTCTCAGAAGAGTGCTCCACAACTCGATCCCCTTCATGAAAACGAAAGGTGAAACAACTTTAGCCTTAGAATTAAGATGAAACTTTCGGAGACCCTAACATTATACTTAACGTCTTTTTTTATGAAAAAAAATCTAATTGAAAAACATACGTACAAAAATCACTTTTTCTAAGATTTGATAGCACATAACTTTACAAATCAGGATCTGAAGTCATACATTTATTTTTCTTTGTTCTTGTTTCATCATAAATTTTGTTCCTTCGGCGACTCCTTATTCTTCTAGTTATAAATATCTTGCAGAAGCTTTTGATTCGATTTCCAGAAAAAGGCGCGTTTAAATTACACTCTTTTGTATCCCCACTTTTTAGTTTTTTTTTGAAATTTTTCCCATTTTTATTTATTGTATTCTACAATGCAAATTTGATTTAATATTTTTCTAACGACTGATTAGTCTACATTTTCGTTCAACTTCCAAATGTGGACTCTGGGTTCTACTGAAGTGATTTCTTTTTGTAAATTTTTATCCGAATCTAGTACGCAATTTAGCCATAAGAGACGAAACGAAAAGATTAGTTATCTCTCCGCGGCACTACAGTTATATAATTTTTATATATTTTATTCGAATTATCTAAGGTCAAGACATGGTCCTAAACTACTTAAGGGGGAAACCACCTTTAGTCAGGGAAAAATTTTTTATAAATTTTGTTTTTTGAAAAAATGGTTTGAACACATATTTGAAAGTTTTACTATGTTTTATTATACCTTTCAACAATAACAAGGTACTATTCATTTTCAAAAAATTTACAAAAGGCAACGCCACTTTGACGGTTCAAATAATGTGATTTTTTTTTGCATATTTTGGTAGTGTGAAAAAAATGAAGACAAAATTCCGAAAACTTACTGAATTGGGCTTTTTCACACATGTATGGTTTCGGACTAAACGGTGCGTTTTAAACGCACAACAAAAACTTTAAAAGCGTTTATCTCGAAACGACTTCTTTAAACTTTGCCCCAGCGAAAACTCGAATACTAATGAATCACTTTAAAAAAAATTTCTAGAAATTTCCGTAATCGCGTTGCGTTTGCACATTTTTATAAATTTTCAATAAACATTTTTTATTGAACAAGTTGAATATATACTAAATAATGTATCCTTCACCTGATCCTTAAATATTTAGTTATAGCTGTGAAAAAATGTCCCAAACATTGACAATTTTTTGAACCGTCAGAATGGCGTTCCCTCCTCATTGTAAATGCTCAAGTAAGGTCTCAAAATTCTCGTCATGTTGGAATGATTTAAGGGATCATGCCGAGTTATCAAAGTCAACTAAATCGATTTTGGGCTTTATATGTATTCTTGAAGCACGTCATTTCAATCAAACGAAAATTTACAAAGTTATGCAAGTTTGTGCGTGTTATTTCGCTCTACGAGCAGCTAACACGCCGCGCCGAAAACTAGTCCCAAGTATTTTAAAGCAGTTGTCCTATAACTTTCTGTGTAGTAAGGGCTTGTTTGTCACCGAAGCGTTTTATAAGAGTTCGAAATATTGCGTTTTTCCTTAACACAGCCGCCATCTTGTCAAATATTAATTTCTCAATATTTTGGTAATTTTCCTATTTATATCTATTAACATTGACGGAAACTTAATTGTGTGCATTGTTGTACACCATTAGATGTCATCCGATATTTCAACCATAAATAAAAACCACCATCATAAGTAGAGGAATAAGGGGTTAACTGGTAATATCTGGTTTACGATAAGTAAGAGGTATTAATAAAATGTTGGAACTAATACAGCGGTTTACAATACCACCCCATATATTTTACAAAATTTTGTGTACAAATAAGATCTATCGTAGTTGATCGCAGCTACCTGCCTGTTTGACACTTAGCGGGCGTAGGAATGGATTAGGAGCTTACTGTTCATGTTTGTATTGTGATTAAATTTCAGTTTCAAACTCACCTCCCACACATTATGTTCGTTGGTTACTTTGTACAAGATGAAGAACCTGGTAAGATCTAATAAATGATCACATATCCTGGTCAATCTAAGTGATGTAACTTCTTATGTTTGAAAAAAATATAAATACCTTACAGGAATCATAGCACGCATAAATCACGTCACTTAAAATAAAGTGGCGTCGAGACTTAGGGCCTAGGGTGTGTCATATTAGTGCAGTTGAATACTAACAAGATCTTTAAAATTAAATGAAAAAAAAGAGTATTTAAATGAAACTCGTCATCCTGTTGAAACCAAAATAAACAAGTAAGTTGCCAATTCTCACCGTAAAATTTTCTTCAATTTTTGTAATGGGTCGTTACAATTAATAAACTTTTTTCGGAAGTGTGGCGCGGCATTTTCTTAAATGTCTACGTTTCCATTCCATATGACAGGCAGGCGGAAAAAGTGCGTAGGTCGAAATTCAAGGTCTTCTTGATCCTTTATTATCAGCCTAAGGAAAACTATATTTTTGGGGAAATTTATAGAGGCAATTAAAGGTAATAAATGAAATAAAATGAGTATTTCACATTATTTATTGGTTTTTATAGTTATCCTGCTTTCTTTCTTATTGCGTGTTATGATTCCTATAATAAAAGTTCTTTTATTTTCAACTGTACGAAAGAAGTCACATCACTCCGGAAATGCTCTGGACATCCACAATAAGGACCTCGACATCAAACATTTTTATAACTTAATTTGTTTTACAAAATTTTAATTTTGTTTTGAATGTTTCTGAATTTTTTTTTTGGACAATTAGTCAAAAATTATTTCATTCTTCACAGTTTAGAGATGTTCCGACTGCTGAGTGGCAATAAAAAATTTATACAAGGGGTCTTTCTCTTTTTTCTTCTTAAAAATTCAATTTTGTTTCTTTTTTATATTTGTGATCTTACGGCTGGTAGGAACACGTGGCAAAAATCATAGTTTAAATTTCGAACAGAATCCAGAGTTATACCTGTTTATGTATATACATCTATGAATATATAGATTCTTATAATATAATGATGGCAAGTTTATAATTCGTTTTTCTCAAAATTAGGTTTCTTGAAATGATTGCCATGATAATTATTCGATTTTGAAAGAATTAGTACTAGAAGAACCTTCTTTATTCATATTTAACTCATTTTCAAGATCGAAGTCAAAAATAAAAGTCTTTTTCAGTTTTTTTTAAACGCTTGTCGTTTTCTTGATTTTTTTGTAAACGTCCTATTACCTACCCGACAATATTAAAAGGTCCTCTTCTAAAATTTTTTTATTTTTTTCGAACCTTTGAAGTTATAATGGCAACCGAAATGCGGAAATTCTTGCAGCTTTAACTTTAGCGTCCTCTATAAAAGCCTAAAATCAACTTACATAAAACAAAGACATTATTCTCATCATGTGCAAACATTTTAAGTTTCTATATACACCCCTATTCTTGAGGTCGTTTCGACACGACACGACTAGCCCAAACACATGTTCAAAGCTAAAATGCTAGGCGAAAAAGTGTCTTGGCTAGTCGTGTCGTATCGAAACGGCTTCAAGAATAAGGGTGATAAACTTTTTTTTTTAAATATGTAGTTTTTTCACTGAAATAAAAGATAAAGACCCCTTAACAAAATAAAGGATAATCACCTCACAGGTTAACAAAATTATCCATAAATATTGAAAACTGTGGAGGAAAATATAGTTTCGAACAAATTTTGTCTAGTTGCAAATGTGCGCACACGTATCCGTTATATCTCGTAATTTTTAAGAATATCTTAATATTTTATTAATGTACTGCAAATTATTCAATAGAACAAGCAATTTTTAAAAATTAAAGAGGTAAAGTTTCGAATGCTTGAATGGCTTGACTTTTTAAATTTCAATAAATATTTTTTTTGTATGTTGATTTTTTTTATTTTTAAATGCAAAAAATAAGAACACAACATTAATAGCTACGTCCATAATTTCACTTTTCAATTTATACTTTGTCAAGGGATGTGACTTCTTATAGTTGAAAATAAAAGAATTTTATTTATAGGAAGGATAGCATGCAATTCAGCTATACAAATTTGTGGCAATTAGCGTAACTATCAGGGATTTGTAACATGTGGAAATTAATTTCATGAAATTTATATTTCTTGAAGCTCATTTGCCTTCAGTTTCATTTTTTAATCATTAAAAGATGAAATAATTTGATTAGATGCGTTGTTTTCAAGCATTGGTCGGTTATAAAAACGATAAATATATTTTTATACAAATAAAATGTATTTATCTTGTCTAGTTTGGTGCAGTAAAAGGAACAATTCAAATAAAACAATTGTGAAAATGTACAAAGGAGGACCACTTCTAAATAACCATTAAAATATTCATTATAGACTGCATACATGTATGTACCGCTGTTACGTTTATCTGTCCGTTTATCATATCCATATATTTAATTTAAAAGTCGTTGCATAGGTACATGATATTTCGACCAGATAATGGTCGGTAATCTAATAGTGCAAAATGGGTAAAAGTGGAAAAACTGAATAGTTTTGGGGTTTGAAGTGAGTAAAGTAAAATTGAAAATATGATTATTATCCGAGCAATTTTTGATTGAGTGTACTTTAACTAACTCGGATAATGTGGACAACAATGACAGAGACTTTATCATTTATTTAAATAGTTTTAAGAAACTCATTATGTTAAATTATACATAACTATAGAGTCGGCCATCTGTTGGTTTCTTTTTAATTTACATGTTATTTAGACACAGTTACCTCTTTTCCTCTCAAAAACTTACAGAAAAACGGTGTAATATCTTCACGGTACGAAATGTAGTTATTTACGCTTGAACAACGTTGGACAATATTGAAAACTTGTTTTGCCGAAACAGTGCTAGTTTTGAAAAGAAATGGGAAAATTCAAAAATTCATCTGCTATTTTGCTAGTGACAGAGCTGGCAGAAATAACAATGGAGTATTTATTATTACCATATATTGCTATAGAGCTGTGCCCATGGCTATGTTGAATCTATCCGAAATGACACGGAAACTGGAAAAAACAAGTCCTATTTAATGAGGATCAAAAACTACAAAACAAAGCAACGGCTGTGTAGCGCTGCGCTTCACCACAATGATGCAAGGAAATTTGACATTTTTGAATTTACCCATAATGTACGCTGTATACAAGTTTGTGAAGAAAGTTCGTGAGATTGGCATGAAAATCATTTGGATCCGTCGAGTGGTTTTTAAAATATAGTGGGTCCCCATCTTTAAAAATGTGGTTTGAGAAAAGCGCATTTAAAGTTTCTATCTGCCTTATTTATGAAATAAACCCATGCAATTTCTTATTTTCCATAATACCATAATTTTTTAACAATTTTGGTTTTTTGTATTCATTTAAGGGGGAAGGTCCATTTAGGAAACTTAGAGTAAGCGAATTTTGTTGTGTCGAAACTATTATTTCTATATAATTTAAATTTGATGTGCATATTGTTATATCTTTTAACTTTCAAAAGCAATTTTCTGTTTTTATTTTATTTTTAAAAATGGCTGTTTTGATTTACGGCGCGCAACCTCGTGGCTACTGCATTGATCTGATATATTAGACACAATAAGTTTTAAAGTTTTTAGACCCATACGCTCATGTGATCCTAAAAAATCCAAAGAATAGTGAATATTTAAAAATGGTACGTGTTTGAAATAAAATGTTCGATTTTTCATAAAATTGTTAAATATTTGTTAATAAAAAAGTAGTTTTTTTATCAACTTTCAAGGAATTTTAGGTTCACATAAAAGGTAATTATGTTATCTATAAGTATGCAAAATTTAAAAATTATCGATCAAATGGTTTCTTTCACGAGGTTCCCGAAGAAATGGTTTTCAAAAATGCGTTTCAAGACTCAAAAATATTGTGACAATAAGTCAATCGTTCACAAACTTTAACTTCGGAAGGACTGCGAATTTCGCTCTATCACTTTAGTCTACACACTAATGCACACAAAAAAATGAAATTTTTGAAAGTTATAAATGGATCTCCCTCCTTAAGTCGTTTATAGAAGATGTGGCGGAAGATGGTTTTTGTTCCAGTGATAACTCTACTCTGATGCGTGTGAACCAAATTAAACGGATTCCGAAAGTAGAGACTTAAAACTAGTTGTTGAACCACTAGTGGGTCAAACATCTAAAAATTGAAATGAATGCAAGAATTTAAAAAAAAAATCAGGCAAGTGCGACTAGGAATCGTGCATTGAGTGCTCCGTACCAATGTACTTTGAGAAAGAAGAAATAAGTGACTAGTGATGCTTCCATATGCTGGAATTTGGAATTTAGCAACAGTTAATCTGATATTTCTTTGAAATATTAAACTTTGCAATATTGCCTATATACTTTTTGATCAATGTGGACGTTATGATACACTTGCTAATTTTTTTTTAGACCCTTAAGATTAATACCTGAGGAATAAATGGGCTGGAATAAACAATTTTCGCCGTTTTTTTTTATTTTTTTTTTTCTTAACCAATTCTAACCCTGAGAGGGCACATGGGTGTTCTACACCCTATATCGTTTTTCAACTCAGAATAAAAGTATGTATGAAGAGTCTGAGTACTATGTACTTAATAGAGTCAACGCACATTCTTCCTCTAGTCCCAACTTGTTAAACCTATTTGTGCATTTTTAGTAGCCGCTCAAAGTACACAAGGGATGTGCGTCCGAGTCCGAGTGAGCACTTTACGTTAGTCAAAGAGTTTCCACGGTTACAAATAAGTATGAAAATGATTGAAGAATCATTAGAAACAATTAAGTGTATTATTTATTTTCTTTTTATTGAAGATACTAAAATATGTATAATTTTTAAAAGATTCGAAAAGACCATTCATACTACGTTAAAATACAGATTTTATGCTTATAAACATCTCTTAAATCATTCCTTAACATGTAAAATTAATATTGCTAAATAATTTTTTATGAAAACATACATTTCAGTCAATAGTATCTCCTACAAGTGCATTTTCAACGTTAACGCCAATTTTGTTGAGTAAACAAATAAATTGACCTTAAAGTTTAATGTTTGAACTATAAAAAAGGTCTAAATAATTTTATTGAAAAACCAATAGATAACGAGTTATCACGAGTTGAAGGCTGCTGTGTGCTTTATGATTCGTACCTAAAGTGTGCATTCCCGGGGTTAACCAAATAATTTTAAAATTTTTTTGAAAAACGTGTAAGGAGAAAAGTTGTTCCTTACATACATAGTCAAAAAACCGTTTCTCCAAAGCCAATGGCTCAGCACTTATAGGGAAATAAACAATTAATAAAAAATGATCGCGCCAGAATTTTGTAATCTCGATAATTTTGGCTCAATCTACTCCTAATTCTCAATGTTCAATTACTTAAACATTATGACAATTATTTTTATTTAAAAATCAATCATGACATTTGGAAAAAAAGTTTGAACTTTCCAATAGTGTCCAATAATTCGTCGATCATTTTTTTGCGATTGAATTATGTTCAATTTGTGTAGTGACAGCAGAAAATTCAGTGAGAAATCAAATGAATGCTTTTTACTACAAACTTTCAAAAATGATTTTTCTCTTTCACAAAACTTCACCTGAATGTGATCTATAAATTTTGTAAATTAATTTTAATCCATTTCTACGCATTTTAGATTCCCCAACTTGTTCATAGTTGTGATGCCAATAAGAGTTGAGCTGACGGCAAAATATATTTACAAATTTATTTTTAACCTAAATTATGTTTTTTTTTCGAATTCGATTTTTTGGCGAAAATAATACACAGTCATGTGAAAATAAGTTTAAACCTTGACAGCCTTTTAGAGTAAAACTTTACTTTAAGATATTTCAATAGTAGAGTAGGCTTAATCTTTGTGCTATTCTCGAGAAAATATTTGGGTACAATGGATGTGTAACTCTACCAGTCGTCTTCTCTCACCATTTATTAAAGTTCTACAAAATGACGGAATTTTTACTGGTATTTATGGGAAACGAAATTCGTGCGAAGTAGAAATTGTACAAGTTCTCAAATTCATTCATAAAGGAGCCGATGTGGGAGTAAATCAGCAAATATTCTGAGTCTTCTTCTAACCCGAAATTTTGTCAATTTTGATTGCCTTACATAACTAAATAAAAATTACTTCAATCGTTTCCATGCGAAAATGCATTTCGTACGAAGATATTGTTTTTTTTAAAGAACCAAATACTTTATGCACGTATAAACTAAAGAACGTGTGTGCCATCATAATGTGCACCAGCGAAAGAGAATTCCATCAAAATGTCACAAAATTAGTTTTTTGTATAGCAACGAATTTTTCGCCAGTTTGATTTTGATACTATGATGTGTCATCATGTGATGAATTCAGGCATGCGCCCAAAGTGTACTACACATATTATTTCTTTTGCGACATTTCCTTTGAATTAATTCAAATTTTTCATTTCAGACAGTATCGCCGCTGAGATGCGTTTGCTTGATGACGTAATTATACTTGAATAAGTACATATCGACATATGAAGTAAGTAATTCTTAAGTCTACAAGATGCAATTAGTAAGTCTTCCTCTACATTATTCCTCTACTATGTTGGAATTTCTTGAACGATTTTTTGTAAAATGTACAAACTACAAAGATTTAAATTATTTGTTGTGTTAGTAAAATAAATTATTTACACATTATTTATTAAAGTGGAGTTTTATTAGTTCTTGGGCTGTAGTTACAATAAATCGACACCCCGTATTATTTTGATATTGTTATTTTCCTTATGTCGCTGTGATCTAAGATAGCTTGTAGATGCATACCAATACGGAATTGAATAGGCCCATTCGTTATGCTCCTATCGCTCCAATTAATATCTGCCGTAGTTATGTCATGAAAGCTAAACAGTTTCATATTTTAAACAGACTATCTCCATGATGATTTCATTTTCAATGGAAGGGTGTCAAATTACAAATAGGCTCCATTTAAAATAGATTGAAAATGAAGCAATAGTGCTGTTTATCCGACTGCCCCAGAAGGAGGCTTAGAGACTTATGTTTTTCGGGTGTATGTATGCATGTACGTTATGTCTATATGTTCATTTCTTTGTCACATCGTGTAGCCTACACGGCTTGATAGATTTACATAAATAAGGTGTCGTTAGATTCGTCTTAATTGTGGGAGTGCCTAGCATAATATATAATTTTTTGGGGAAAAATATGGCCGCCTTTAGCCGCCATTTTGCTCTTTTTATCCTTCATAACTCCCTTTGATATGGATATCAAATGAAAATAATACAAAATTTCGGAAAAATGATCATTTGTTGGTCTGAAAGGGGAGTAAATAGTTTTAGGAATAATCTGTTCATTTTTCAGTTCATAAATAAATTTAACCACATTTATAAGGAAGGCATATACGATCAAGGAACTTGCCAAGTTTAATTTATGTGACGTTATATTCTAAATTATAATATTTGATCGTATGTGAGGCACTTTCAAGTTCTTGTCATAAAAATTGGCCTGTAAACTAAACAAACTGAGCTTGATTTTCAACAAATGTTTCTTGGATGTGCACTGAATACATATTCAGTTACAATCAAGCCACCTGGAATCGTGTGTGGCAAAAAACTCATCCATAAATCGCCTTAAAAGTTCGTTACACTATATAAACACATTTCCAGTCAAATTAAAAAATATGCAAAACACTTGCAACATTTTTCATCCCCCAGAGTAGGTAACGAGCCATCCCAGTGAATGTTTCAAATGTATACATAATTAGGGTTGCTTGATTACAACAAACAGGGAAGTGCCGAAATACCTACGCACCAAACGTGCGGTACCAGGGGACAGCAGTCAACCAAAAAAATCGAGACACAAGCCTGGCTCGTGCCTACACTGGTATCCGATCGCCTCATCGGAGGGACGATGATAGCACTTATTTTTTTGCGTGCGCCACAGAAGACGTCTGTTTTTAATGATCCGTCAGCAGTGGTAGCATATGGGAAATATTTTTATGCCCGAAAGGACAGCAGTGCTGGACATCAGACGTAGTGAGGGCGTTATGGTTCAGGGATCCTTATTGTGCACGTCCCATTTCAGGAACGGTTAATTTATTATCAATCGATATCCTCATTGTGAAATCAATTGAGGAATTTGGACTTTTATGAGGAAGTACGGACTGACACCTTTATAGGTTTGGGAAAACAATGGAGTCGGATAATTGGAAGTTGATAGATTTCAGGTCAACCAAGACATGTAGGGGCTAATTATGAAGGATTCCATTTAGAATTAAAATAAAGAAAGTAAATAATAATAATAACGGAATAAGTAGAATGTGGAAAATAATAACATTTTGCGCTGGCTTTTTTGATGCATGCATATATTTGAATAAAACAATTATCATAGCGTTAATTTATCTACAAATCGGAATAAACGTTTTTGTTTCTTTTGAAGGAGAACAGAACCATAAAGAAATTACAAATAAACGCATACCCTTCGCCTCACAACCCAACACACGTGAGTAGCCTAATTAATGACAACATTCACAAGTTAATCTCAAAAGGCTAATTTTATTCACAAATACTCTTTGGTAGAATTAATCAAAATATCACTGGACAGGACAAAAAAGTGCTACAAGCTACCTCCTTACTCTAACTCTTGACATTATCAAAAATCGTGTACGTTGTCCCATCAGATCCCTTCTCTAGCATATCGCACAGCGCTAGAATGTACGTCTGGGCCATTTGCAGTGTTTCGAACTTTGATAATTTATGATCCGCTCCAAGAGTCGGAACAACCTCCCTGAGACGATCGAAGGCTTCATTTAACCCATTCATTCGTCTGCGCTCTCTCGCGTTTGCTGCCAGGCGCCGCTTCCTTAATATCGCCGGACTTGGCGGTGATGATTTCTTCATTGACCGGCAAGTATCTGCTGATCCCGCGGACGATCTTCTCCGACGATCCTTCCCCCTAGTGGAGATTATATCGGCTGGTTGACCATCTGGGTAGCTATCTTGTGGGTTGTATGAATTCCCTACCAAATCAGGTAAGCTGCTTCTCTTTTGCTGCAGTTCATGGTAGTGCCATCCGTCGAGATATTCATACACGGGAGCTCCAACGGCAGAGTAATATGGAGGGCTTCCAGAAAATGTTGATCCACATCCTTCCTCAGCTGATGAGAAATAGTATTCCGTCCCAGAGCTAGTAACGCAATTTTGAAAAGCTAAAGGATCCATTCCGGGATCTTCCACAGCACCAAATATCACCATCAAAAGTAAAACATCCACCGGCTCTTTTGATTAAAGTGCGAAAACGTACAGCCCACGCAAAGGTAAACAAGGCTGCTCAGTTGCCGACTACACTAAACAAACTGTAGGGTGGATCTGATCAAGGAGTGGAAAGAGCGCGATCCTATCTAATTTCGAGTGGAATTTTAAAGGCAGTTTTTTTCACCGCTTTCTGACCTGACTGAAACGTGGACAGTCAGGAGGTGGATTAAGAAGGGATGGTAAGGGGATCAAACTGCATAATTAAGGCGTTGAATTTATGCTTTTATGTGCGGTGAGACGATGCAATGCAACACATGTCGCTGGTTGAAGGCATTGAAAAGGATACGCTTTGCCTCTGGGCACGCGCTGCTGTATTGCAGGGTAATTACATGTAAAACAAAGTTGGAAGTAAAGGAGAGAAATAGTATATAAATTTCATTGGTAATTTTTATTATAAGTTAACGTGGCTTTATTGACGGAAATTCGGACTTATATTTCAGAGTTCAGTAGTCAATTTAAATGCCATCAGAAATTATTCTTGTTTTGTAATTAAGGTCATCCTCAAAAAAATGTTAAAATAGAGAAGTGTTTGGAAATCACTGTGTTGATTTTAGTGAGGGTGAGGAGCAGACAAAGTGAGATGAAATCATTTTAACCGAGAGATTGAGATTTCCTGAAATGCTGACGCCACACTCACATCAGATCAAGCATGAAGACTTGGAGATCTTAACGACTGCCGCTGGTGGATTTCGATACTTTCATCTACATTTATCTTTACTGCTCAGCCTCCTTGAAAATAGAGTAATTATCCATATACGACAACCTCCGGAAATAAATATCGCATTAAAATAAAAATTGTTTCGTTAAAATCGGTCCGGTAATTTCGATAAACTCCGACAGCAGACAGACACACATAAAATCTAGGCAAATGAAAAACTGTCATAACCTCATTTGAAAATGAATCCTGAGTTTTTCTTTTTCTAATATTTGTTGATTCCTTAACCACGGTAATCGGTTTATATTTTATTAAGTTACTATCTGACCCTTACTCGGGGTTGCCCTTCTCTTTATTCTTTTAAAGTAAACTATCTTTCTAAGTAAAGATTTTCGGTAGCCCACACGAATTACGTTATAATTATCGTCCAATGACGAATATCATATAGTTTGTATTTTGACAGTCTGTCATCTTGAATTCATTGGTTTTTAATGATAGATTTTAAATCACTGACCCCGAAACGCGCCATGTACCTTCTTTTATGTAAATTGCATGAAGTTCACGTCAGACAGTCTGCCATCTTGAAACCCTATCTATTACAGCAGATTTAATAAATAAATAAACATATTACAAGTAACTCCAAAAACGTCTACGAAATGAATGAAAATACTACGTTTTGTTGTTATGCATAGAAAACGGCTAAACTACTCTTACCACGAAACCTTACCGAAACCCAACGACTAAAGTAGGTTGGATATTGATAATCTGTCATTTTGAATTCATGATAAATTTGTAAATCTCCAAACACTAAATTTCATGAAAATCACATCACATTTAAGAATTTAAGATTTGTTATTACCCCGATCACCCCCAAGTACTAATTTTTATGATTGTCTAATTACAAAAATATCGATTTCAATTTATCTTTTTACTACTTACTTAAATATTGCCTAATTATAGTTTGTACTTAATGAGTTTAGTGGAAAATAAAAATTATTTTAAAACGATCACAAGACCTCTACAGATTAGTAAAATCAGCTAAGTAATAATAATTGTTATTACTATTATCAGTTAATTGCATAATTAATTACAAAATAACCAACACATTGTAAGTGAACTGCTTGCGTGACCATATTATAAAACGTCGGTCAACATTGATGTATTTAATGCCATAGAACTACAGTCGAAAAAATCCAGATCAAAATAATCCTCCTCAATACCAAATCGATCCACAAAGATACCGATCATACAAAACCACAGATGCAATTAGACCATCAGCTTGATCTCAGTGAAAATTTTCTTCAGCGCACTTTTCGTAGTGAACAGTTACAACCGCAAAACAATTACCTAAACGAGTACAAACGTCTCAGAGGATGGATCAATGGACGGTTGAAATTGTTGATTAAATGGATACCTGGTCAAGGCGCTTCTGTTTTTTGCATCAAGATCACTATAATCACATTCGGCAACAAGCATACTCGAGAAAACGCAGGAGCAAGGAAACTTATCAAAGAGCTGCAATGGATGACTGCAACGTTTGTTTTCGTGAAGTACTAGCACGTAATTCGTAGGCTGGCTTATTGATAGATGATAAAATATTTATAGACAGACTGCATGCTTAAGGATCGTTTATAATTTTAGTGATCCAACCTGTGATACTTTACGCTAATTTTATGCGATATATCTGACGATTACTTATTTAATAATAATTAATCTGTTTTGTATTGGCGTCTGGGAAGAACGAGCTTATTTTTTATCTTATTACAGATTTCAACTCGTGATTTGCAGCAGCACAAAAGGTAAACGAAATAAACGAGATCACTTCTTTGAACACCCAACCCAGAGATATTACATAAAGAAACCGTTCACCCGCTACCTTGTCTTTCGCAGGGACAGGGATAATTTCTTTAAAACGAAATGGGCATTTTATTTTTTTAAAAGAACCCTAAAAGACAAAAGCCCTAGTGGCATCGATCGTGTCAGCCTGTCTGGACTAATTTTTGTCCATCAATGGAACAAAAGATGCGAAACAATAAAACGAATGGAAAATGCTTGAAAAATAAAAGGATCCCCATGCGAAGTTATGTGCTCTTTTGCACAGTGGCACTTGTAAGAAGTAATGGGGTAAAAAGATCACCTCCTCGATGAGTGCATTCCAAAATCCTGTAAGCGCTCGAGTCTAGCAACGAAACAATGCGACGGCATTGATCGCCTGCCTCAATTTCCTCTCTTGGCCACATGAATGATGCAACGAGTTTTGCCGCCCAAAAATTATTAATTATGAATTCTTAATGAAGTTCTTTGCTTGAGAGAGGACCTTTTGAGGCGAAAACATTTCGTTTTTGCGCCCGCACTGTATGGGAAATCTTGGGAGGATGGCCGGACGTCTTGCATAAATATGGAATTTAATAATAATTAATTTCTTATTAAAATTCAAGTGGGAAATTAATATTTCTGAAATGCGTGCCCAGCGCTGCGTGACTAGAGACACTAAACGGAAGTTTGGCGCTGCGAATCGTCAACCGATCATCATTACCTATAAGTGATCTGGTGCAGAGTGGAAATACGCCCCAGGTCTTGTTAAGAGGCTATAATATTAAGAGTAAGAGACACCTTAGGTACCTAATTAATTTGTCTTATCTTATTTGCGTCAATTATCACTTACCTACCTCAGGCTCAATAAATCAAAGGGTAAATTGGGCACAAATCAGTGACGAGCCTCCAATTACCACATTAAGAAGCATCAGCGGATTATACCGCGCCGTGTGAGCTCTCTCCTCTGTCCAGGGTAGGTACTTGTATATGCGCGTGAGGAAGCATTTAATCAAGTTCTCAGCCATAACACCAGTGGGGTCTGAATTCCGTAACGTGTTAAGCAGGAAATTGATTGGTCATTACTCAAATGCGGCAAGAGTTATCACTTGTACCGAGCGAAGAGGATCGGTCGAAAGAAAAAAGAGTATGAAGGCATTTCCAATTCTTTGTTTTATTTTTTTCTATCTTATGATTTGTCTGCCTTCTTTGAATATCAAATCAGTGCGGTGTATACATAGTACAAGTTTTGGTATCTATAGTCGTTTACAAATAAAAATATATCACTTGTTGCTTTTACTTTCTCCTAATTTTTATATTTTATTTATATTTAACCTCTTCAACGTATTTGCATGTATTTTAGGATTCCATAATACGGAGGACGAGACGACTCTATAATTTCGTCAGGTCTGTCCGTCTTTCTGTTACGGACACGGTTTGCATGCTATCGAGGTGCAGTTTATATGTAAGTAATATGTATAGGTATCTCCGAGAGTTTGTTGAAATCTTAAATATTTCGATGGGAAAAATTTTAGCCGAATTATTTTGCAGAGTTTGACGTAACTTTTTTTTTCGAGAGTTCGATAAAACTAGAAACTCGCTGGAAGTTTGTAGCGCTTCATAGAGACTGTTTAGGTTGTTTCTACATACTTACTACGCATGGCAGCTACCAAACGTAATCACAAGTGTAAAGAAAACAATAGAAGATAAAAAACCCTTTTTTAGAACTATTCGTAGCAGGCCCATGTACAAAACAAAAGAAAATCATATATAAAATGCAAAAAATATTTTAGCTGTTGCTAAACCACATAATTCTTATGAATATTTGACAGTCATTTTTTATTCTTTTAATATAATATATTTCTTTATTTTGCATTCGAGGTCAGATACTTCTAATAAAATGTGCTAAACTTAAACCAATCCTTTCACCAACAGTTCCAACTTTATTTCTCTATTTCCTTTTAAATAAGCGCTTAGTTACCCCTCAAGAATATCAACCAACTAAAATGAACCTAATTTTCATTTTAGCAAAACAAATTAGCTTCCCATTAACTTCTACAATCTTTTCAAAAATCATATCCTCATAACATTAGACAGTAATTTGTGCCCACACGACAGAAACATTTTTCGTTTTCACCATAATGAGGGCAATTCAGGATAATCTCAGGAAGTGGGATCGTATCCCTAACGATATTTTGATCCAGATCAAATCTTAAAAGGCATCCGTTCCTTAATACAACAGGGGAAAAGGCTGAAAACAAATAACACCCAAACGAATTTCGTAAAGTGATTTTAATTACGTAAAAAGGACGAAAGTAGTTTTTCTCTATAATTTTCTCCGGTATTCGAACAGTTACAAATTGGATCCTTCCGATTCCGAATGAAACCATGTTCCGGGCCCTTCCGATGGGAATTTATTGCGTATCGTTACGGGTGTGGTTATTGATTCAAATAAATGACTGAATCAAATTGCTTTTGTTTTAGGAGTATGTTAGCTTGGTTTGATGCGTACCTATCTTATACAGTTTGGCCTTATGGTGTAATGACTTCTATGTAATATGGAAACTACGGAATTGCGTATCAAACCAAACACAAAAAGAGTGCTCAGCTCTGTTGTAAAGAAATATTTCTTGAATGTTCGATTTTGACGATTTTGAATTATAATAGAGAGAATGCGTTTCAATTTAAATTTAATATCATAACGTTACACAGTAGAAAATTTACCGAAATAACTGATCAACGGAAATATAGGTAGAATAGAACCTCATCCCTGGTATTAGTGATATTCGGTGTAAAGAATAGATACAGCTCACTTTCTAAAAGGCCTTCCGTAGTGCCTTATCTTAATTAATAATTTTGTAGTGCACATGTCCACCAGGTTCAGCCATTGAAAAACTGGTAGGAGCTCGTTCGGGGTATTTCGCAGATCGGAAGTGTCGCATTTTCGTCATATTTCAAATCCCAGAGCATTCCGAAGTCCCACCCCCTCGCCCCTCGGAAGCGACAAGAAGCAAATTTGTCACAGTTACAGAATTCGCTTGCTAATAATATTTAGGGGACCAAAGAAGATAAAAAATAATTTGTTTAGTCGAATGGATTATCGTTTGAAAGGACTTACCATATTTCGCACATTTCAAAAGGGTGGTCTACAGGTAATGTTTTATCGTCAGTCTTGTAACATTGAAAAGACTGACCTAAAAGGATGAAACAAATCGTGCGGCTACACCACACAAACCTTCATTCAGACTTTTGCTCAATCGTCATGGAAGCAGAACTGTTAGTGACGATAATTGCACTATGTGCCGACAAATTTAAGAAGAAAACGAAATCTGCACGCGTTGTTCACGGTGGTCCTGAGAGTAGTTCTTGTCTTGATTTTACTTTCCAGAGACAATGAAAACTATGGTACAGCTCTATGAACTCCGTGAAAAAATTACGTCGTAAGTCTGACCCCATTTGGTTTAGCCACTACACGCACTCAAAATACCAGCTGCGTCCCGAAGGATAATGTAATTTTTTACAAGTGGGGTTCTGAGGTACAGGCGAGTCGTGATTTTTGTGAACTATCAAAACTTCGCTAATAATTGTATTGAATTATTAAATGAAGGGGCTAAGTGGAAAAAAAAATTGTTTACATTTTACCCAATATTTATTTTACTGACTCGCTTGTCCGCCTGGAGCCCCACTTGTTTAAAATCAGAGGCCCCCATGCACCAAATTTCATGAAAACGTATAGTCAATATTAGGAGTCCGCCGTATTGGAGAACCTAAATTTGTCAACTCTAGCACCATATTTGTAATCAACAACCCGAAAACCCCCATGTGTCAACATTTACGAATTAAAATTTTCTTCAGGCTTACAATTGGATGGGAGTTAATGTAAGTGCTAAGAGGGTTGGTGGCTCAGACAGTATTTTCTGTAAGATTTCAAAGAATATTCATGGAAAATGTAGTGTTGATATGTAAATGGAATAGTGCAGAATGTTCTATTGAACAAACGTAAAAATGGATTTTTTGGGTTTTATACAGGCTGTTCGGATGTTTTTTTTTTTTAAGAAAACGGGTTTTCTCAAGAAGGGTACTTAGCGCCATATGGGCCATGTTTCCGAGTGCGCATGTTTCCGGTACGGGCTACGTTAAGCCCTTTCTTGTATTTACCTGTCCTAAATAAATAACAAATCAAGTGGGAGACCATTAAAATATCGTTATTAAAAATATTTTAGAATATCGTAGAGAGTTAGTGAATGAGACTATAGGTGCATTTCGCTTCAAAGAATAGGAAGAGCAGCAAATACTTGTGTAGTCTCGCTAATTATGGCCGATTAAATTAAAAGTACATCCTAGGAGAATCTAAAATGTCTGTCATAACGATACTTTCTTCACGTCCACCTGTACAGTTCGCAGATTACAAGGTTATCCAAAGGAACATATCCAAATATATTCAAATCTCGTTCACGTTAATAATTGACCGCCCTTCTACATAAAATTGTCTAACTTGTTTTGACCGCTCGTTTTACCCTCTGGTCCATCTGACCATCCTTAACAGAAATAATTTGCATATACAGAACAAAATAGCGCAGATTTAAAAAGAATCTAAAATTTCGAAACGAGTCTTTTTTCGGGGTTTCCATAAATCGTGCCCGTGACTACCTTCTGTAAAAAGCGAAATAAGGAACAATAATAAAAATTTAAAGAACTTATTCTTGTTATATTTTCAAATATTTATTGTCTCCCTTTGTACAATGAAATTCCTAAAACTACTGAGATCTCACATATCTCCGCCGATGAAACAAATATTATTATCTAATACTCATAAATATTTTAACTTAGTATGTACAGAAAATCCTTGATATCTAAAATATACATCGCAAGTATCACGCTGGTCTGCTCATCAGCTCAATTAACGCCGAAATGTATGTCTGTGCCATTTGAAGAGTTTCAAATTTCGACAGCTTCCGATCATTCCCTAGAGAAGGCACCACATCCCGCAGTCGATCAAAGGCGTCATTCAAATTATTCATCCTCCTCCGTTCTCGAGCATTTGCCGCCAATCGTCTCTTCCGCAAAATGTCAACACCGTATCTAGACGACTCCTTCCGAACATCATTAGGAGTCTGTAGCTTCACTTTAACATTGCAGTAGTACGATCCGTCGGTGAAATGATGTTCTTGTCCCAACCAGCCACTATCGTCGCACTTAACTTGATTCCAACTATCATTTAAATTTGGTAAGCCGTTAATATCTTCAGAGGACGACACTGGACTATAGAGACCATCCGATAAACTGTCGTAGTAATCCAAATTACCCACACCGGCGGGGTAGTCAACAATTGCGAAATTTTGACTGAATTGTTCCATCTCGATAGTAAACAGGCACGCACTAAACTCCTTTGAGTTCCAGCTTGGGACCTCTGATCTCTTTGGTAACTTTTAACTTACTGACGATAAGCGTGAGCCTTTTCGCTATTTATCTTCTTCCAGATTCACTTTCAATCCAATCGAACTTGAGTGGATAAGGGAATGGGATATTTTCGGTTCTACCTGCTCGCATTTGATCTTGTGGCTCTCACAACTCCTCGGCTTGTGATAATCGTTTTAGGGCATCTCTGGAATGGATCGGTTGGTGTTCGCTTCATTTACGAAGAGGATTTAATCGCTCCGCCTCTTTGGCGGTATATTCTAAAAGAAAAGGGGAATCTGGGATCTTATTAGCGGCAATTTCCGAGAAATCGGATCAAATTTCGGCCAATCAAAAGAGGCTGTAGAAGATTGTCTTAATTCACAAATTTGCAAAGGGGAAGTGCAATCTGTGTGGGTATGATTTATTATGCATATGTACTTATAATATCATGGAACCTTTTTTTTAACCCAGCGTTATTATTTTACTGATTTTGATGTCATGATACGGATTTTGAAATCACGAATATAACAAATGGGCATGATCCGTTATTTTATATTTTCTCTGAGTTTATCTTCAAAATACGATATTTTAATCGTTTTTCATATAAGATAAGATATTTATTTATTAACATAATCTACAAAGTGTAACGAGAATTCATATGACTTTACAGTGATTAGAATCTTTGTTCTTTACAATCTGAGATCTAATGACATGACTAATAAAGAGTTAATTTATAGAATATTATAATAATAAGTGAAGGGAAAATTTAATGATTGCAAAAACCCTTACCAAGTCTTATACCTATTTTAACTAAACCTAATTATTGCACTAAATTAACGCTATGTACTGTTTTATGAAAACAATTTTGAGATGTATTGATTTTTATGATACATAGTGCTTCGTACAAACTGTTTTAGCAAGTTAGAAACTTCATTTGAAACAAGATCGATGTTAGCTTTATCATGTAACTTACGTGTAGAGAAAAACCATGGCAGATTAAATATCATCTTTAATATTTTATTTTGCATCCTTTGAAGCTTATTAGTATGGGTTTTAGCGCAATCAGCCCAAACAGGGGCGCCATAAAGTAAAACGGCTGTAAAAATAACTTTATATATAATTAATTTATTTTCCACACTTAGGTCCGAATTCCGATTAATAAAAGGATACAAGGATTTAATCAAATTTGCAACTTTGTGAAGTATAGCTTGAATATGCTTATCGAATAATAGTTTTTTATCGAAAGTAATTCCGAGGTATTTTATTTCATTGCACCATTCAATGCGCGAGGAGTTGATTATAAGGCTTTGCTGAGGTAAAAATATCTGTTTTCTTCTGCGGGTAAAGAAAGTGGCTTGTGTTTTACTGGAATTTATTTTTATTTTCCACCTCTCAAAGTATTTAGACGCTATATTAGATGCATTTTGGAGATCGGTAACAATTTTTGATGCATATTGGTCAGAGGAGAAAATTCCTGTGTCGTCCGCATACATAGAAAAGTGACAATTTGGGAGATGTGGAAAATCCGATGTGTAAATATTATAAAGTAGAGCACCCAAAACAGATCCTTGCGGAACTCCAGCCGGAATGTTACGGAGGGAAGACATTTCACTACCCACGGATACGTTTTTTGATTAAGTATATACATTACTGGCAAGTTGAATCAAAAAATTTTTATGTAGGTATATAAAATGACAAAAACTCAAGGTAGGGACGTTCATAAAATACGTTCGCTCACAATGGGAGGTGTCTTGCTGAGAGTGACAAGATGTGACAAGGGGGGACGGGGGTCTACGGGAACGTGACGTTCGCCGTTCATCAAAAAACTTTACTGGAGTATTATTCTCGACTGCTTTTTTTTTATTTATGTCATGATAGAAGTCATTAATTTCGTATTAGTAAATATACAGACAATAATACAATTTTTTATGTATATTTATGTAAGGTAAGTGACCCAAATAAGGCCTACCTTAATTTTTTTATTATCTAACTAGTGGGTTTATAATAACAATGCACTGGTAGTTTTAAATACTTATTTTTATTTATTAAACTTTGTAATAAATGAAACAAAATTGCTTTAAAAACAAAAATCACACTTTTGTGAACACAAATAACTAAAATGGCACTTTGGCCTTATTGGGAACCCTGTGTCTTAATAAAGCCTTATTAAAAACAAGTAAACATTCAACTTTTTAATGAATACAAAACGTTGTTTCTAAAGCAATTTTGTTTCATTTATTACAAAGTTTAATAAATAAATATAAGTATTTAAAACTACCAGTGCATTGTTATTATAAACCCACTAGTTAGATAATAAAAAAATTAAGGTAGGCCTTATTTGGGTCACTTACCTTATACCTAAAAACAAGCGTGCGCTCCGCGTCGTTGTTGTTTTCGACTGCAGGTTCCAACACGCTCGCGACACGGGCCACTTGTTGTGCTTGTGGGCCTTAGTTAATGTACACGCACCCATCTACAAAAATTGGCGGCCATTTGAAGTCGTGAAGCGGGAAATTTAAGAAATAGGCTTTATTAGGACATAGGCTTTATATATATAATATTTATTTAATATATAATATTTTATGCTATCCAGCATTTTCGGGATTTTAATTTGAATGCTTTATTTGTTGTTACAAATGCACCTGGTAGGAGTGCTTACAATCGTGTGGAAAGAAAAATGGCTCCGCTAAGTCATGAGCTTGCTGCCTTGATTTTGTATCATGAGCATTATGGATCGCATTTAGATTCTTACGGTAAACCTGTAGATAAAGGTTTGGAAGAAAAGAACTTTGAATATGCAGGGACAACTTTAGCTGATGTTTGGAAGTCGTTAAAAGTCGATGGTTATGATGTAGACGTAGAGTATATAGCACCAAAAGAAGATGATAGTGACAATGTACAAATATTAATTGATGATTGGTACTGTAAACATGTTCGTGAATCACAATACTTATTGCAAATTTTAAAATGCTCAAACGAAAACTGTTTTAGCCAAACTAGAAGTAGTTTGAGAAGTTTACTTCCAGACGGATTTTTGCATCCACCGATTAAATTACAACAAACTCAAAACGGATTAACCTATTTGCTCGCCTTGCAGTGAAACTTCAGCCTGAAGCTACAGATTTTCAGCAAATTCCTTACGATTGGTTTTGTCCGTCGGTCCATGATAAATTGGCAAATAGAACATGTAAATAATGTTGCCTATATCACACGTCTAATAAAATCTTACTGCAACATTTGAAAAATTTACATCCAAAACGGAAAAGAATAGATGAAGTAGTTCGGCGTATACAACCAACTCGCATCGCAGGTCGGCGAGCTCGAGAGCTGTTATGCATATTAGGAGATGAAAACGCTGGTACGGAAAATGCAGAATGGATATTATTTATTTGTTATAAAAGATATTTATTAATTTATTTGAATTTTATTATAAAAATAAAGTGAATATTTTTTAGTATCGAAATTTGTGTAGTATCAATCGAAATTTATCATATTCGGGGGGGGGGCGTCTTAGTTTTTGTGACGAAATATTTATAGGGGGGGGGGGGGTTACAGCAAGTGTGACACAGCGTGACATCATGGGGGAAGGGGGTCAAAAATAGCTAATTGTAGCGTGACGTAATTTATGAACGGCCCCATATTCAAAACGAAACACAGATTATTCAGAACCCTCAGATCTGGTAGTGGTGCTATTGCTAAATTGGGTAATCGAGAAGTTTTGTGAAAAGAAAAGAGTAGGTATTTGTCTTTTAATGAAAAGGCAAGTAGACATATTCCGTAGTTATTAATTAAAATGTTTCTTTTCATTCATAATTATAATTAGGATGTGTGACACTTGCCTGACTATTGTCGGACCACGGATGGAATTTCCGGACATTGTGTCGGAATATAGATTGGCAGTACACATGACAACAGAATAGTCCAAAACTCGAGCATTCTCATACGATATTCTGAATATCAGTTAAATACATTGCTGATCGGAGATGATGAATATCCTTGTTCCCATTTTAATTATCTTAATGTCAAATCAGCGATACAATGTACTTTTTTTTTAAATTTTATACTATTGTACCTCATAATTACCATATCTCTGTGTGAATTAAAAAATTGTTCAACCTACCCTAATACAAATACTGAGAAATGAACAATTTTCCCTTTTACGAATAAATTTTAGGGTGTAAGTTGCATGCAATGTGAAACTCTTGTAGAATGCAAAAGGTCAATAGTGAGTGTTCCTCATTGTGTGGCACCTACCCAGGTATTATTAAAAAAGCTCGAATCATGATATCTTCATTAAGTCCAGCGATGTATTCCTTTTCAAGGAATCAAAGGATCGATCACCGCGAAAGCCAACAAAAGACCACCAAAGAATAGTCATAAAAGCGGCACTCATCGAAATCTCCAGGAAATCTCTTATAAATCGTGACTTCCACTTCACACTGAATCCTTCCTAAACAATTCCTGGCAATTTGCGTAAAATTGAATTTCCTTTTAAACGCTGTGACATGCAAACAATTTCAAACAGCCAATTTTCACCCGATTTTGGAAGTCCTGTTGTTACATAAAACGGTTTAGCGCCATTGCATGATCGCATTGTGATCAAACCTCATGGACAATAGAAAGGACCGAAGGGATGCGTACAAGGAAGATTTTGCCTGTTTTGACAACGAACTGCAGCGATACTTGTATCCTTATTGGCAGGTAGAAATTGAAAATTGCATCGTTTTCAAATCCTTTGTGGATTTGATTTCGGTAAGCCTGAAAAATGTGAGAAAAATAACAGCGGTATCTTGCACAAAGGCAGGCATTCCAGAAAGAAGGTGGGACTGTCTTTAGCGAACCTGTAATTATCTCAAACACCTCAAATGATATGTTCCTTTTGATATTTGCGGTATTTGCAATTTGATACAGGGCTGTCGCGTGGCGTTCCTGATAAATCGTTTAGGTCAGATCGATCTGGGTCATTTGTATATTTTAGTCACGGACTCATCCATACGGTTTAGGTTTGTACCGAAAGATCTCATAAATTTCTGTTTAAATCTTTTTTTTTATTATAAATACTTACCGTAATTGTAATTTGAGGTAATTTTTTTGGTCCCTTAAAAGGACACATAAGCCTCGGCTTCAACCTTGAGAAGGGAAAGGGAAAGTAACAAAGGTTTTTTTTTTTCAAATATGCTTCTGAATCACCTGATAAGTGGCATCTTCCGTTGCACGGTGAGATGAAATAAGTAACAAGTGTTTGTGAAAGTGTTTTTTTAAGCCACCGAAAAGGAACATTTCCTTTGAAAAATTTATAAGATTCGCCTGGGTCGGAAGTACATTGTATTCTTCAATAATTGTGTAATATTTTTAGACACGCATATGCAGACATGTATTAAAGAAAAATCAAAAATATAAGATAAAATGGCAGTTTGACCAAAGCGAGTTAATGAAAAGAGGCATCCTTCAATTATTTTTCCTGTCTTGATATTGGATATTTCTCAAAATTAAAGTCGCCAAAGGCTGACACACTTCGGAGCGTCCGATCGACAATTGCGGCTTGTCAGAACACTTTAGCCTACTACTATGGAATGGATTTTTTTAAAGGAATTAGCAAAATAGATTCATTTCGTAAGACACCTGGGGTGCCTGAACGATTCGCTAAGTTATAATAACAAAAGTCCATATTGGATCTGTTCTTTCCTAAATTTTCGCAGGAATGAATCCTAGCTAGATCTATGTATTCCGCACTCCCTAAGACCCCAAGTCGATAGAGTCGTTGTCGGTATACAATAATTGCTCGTTTAATAGTATAAAAAACATACTCTGAAAGTCATAACTCCTTCTGTGCAATGGACGTGAAAACCCCATGAATTGATTGGTCAAAATTGACCTGAATCTTTACTCCTCGGAAAAAATGTTTGTATTGTGACGTTCTTTATTTATTTTATTATTATAATTTTTTTTTCAACAGATATAAATGCCTAACAATGTAAAATTACAAAAATTACGCGAAAATCTTTTCCTCACGCCTTTTCTTCGTCACAACGGTACCAGGTTTGTGCTGTGCCTCAGGATGGTTTGTAAGCTCCGGTGGGCAGACGGAAACTGGGCTGGCTGTTATTACCTGCTTCAGATCATAGAATAGAGGACTATCGTCCTTCGTGATGAAACTAATAGCAACGCCGTTCTTTCCTGCACGTCCAGTTCTACCAATTCTGTGGGTGTAGCCTTCAATAGACTTAGCCATGTCGTAGTTAATGACAAGTGAGACATCTTTAATATCGATACCACGTCCAGCAACATCTGTTGCAACAAGAATGTCCTTTGCGCCACTCTTAAGAGCAGCCAAGGCATATTCTCTTTGCTCTTGACCTTTTCCACCGTGCAACGTACACGCGTTATATCCCAATTTCTCCAAACCTTTAGCCAGAACATCTGCACCTTTTTTCTGGTTGACAAAAATCATAACTGGTGGCTCGATTCCTCTGGATAAAATTTCCATTAGCTTCTTCCTCTTGTCATTCTCACCCATCATGTAGACGATTTGCTCGGTTCTTTCCGTCGGTTTGCCAATAGATCCAATGTAAACTGTGGCCGGTCTTCTTAGGTAAGTCCTAGCCAATCTTTCAACAGCCGGAGGCATTGTAGCTGTGAACATGACAGTTTGGCGGTACTTTTTCTTGGAATAGAAGTTTTCCATGAGTTTAGCGGCATCTTCAGCCTCCTCTGTGTCTGGTTTCAAATTTGTGACAGGCATGTACTCTAAAATTTTCTGTACATCTGGCTCAAAGCCCATGTCAATCATACGATCGGCTTCGTCAAGCACAATGTAGGTACATTGACTCAGTGCGAGATAGCGATTTTCTAAAACATCAATCAACCGACCTGGTGTAGCGATGACAATTTCGCAACCCAATCTCAGACGGAAGCCTTGTTCCTCTCGAGACAAACCACCGACGACAACAACTGTCCTAATACCCAAAGGCGTCCCAAATTTATTGGTTTCCTCTTCAATTTGCTGAGCAAGCTCACGGGTGGGTGCAAGGATAATAGCATATGGTCCTGCATCTGCGTCCTCCAACCTTTCGATCTTTGGCAATGACTGAATCCAAGCTAAAAGAGGAATCAAAAATGCAAGTGTTTTCCCAGAACCAGTTTCAGCTACACCAATGATATCGCGATTCTGAAGACCAATTGGTATGGCTTGCCGCTGAATAGGAGTCGGCTCTTTATAGCCGACACGTTCGATGATTTCGAGTAGTTCTTTGGGGAACCCGGACTCTTCCCAGTTTCTGAATGGATTGGAGATTTTTCCTCCTTTAATTGTTATATTGTAGTCCTCCCGGAAGATACGCCAGTCACGCTCAGTCATTTCGTCCAATTCTTTTTCGGACCAATGACGATCATCCCATTTTTGTTTGTCTTCCTTTCGCTGTACTTTCTTGAGGCGCATTTTTTCCTGCTCCTTTTCGGCTTCTGTACGACGCTTCTCCAATAAATCGCCGTAAAATTTACTTTGCTTGCGCTTCTGATCTTTTATGTCGATTCCTGCGGGTAGATAAAACCAAATTAAGTTTACAGATCTTTACATTTAAATACATAGTAGGAAGATGAAATTTATAAATTGAATATTAATAAAGGTAGTGTTAACATCTGGCGCCAACCACGAACTCTGTACCTGATGGTGGATCTCATATGGAAGTGCAAGATTGCGTTGGCTTGGGCGCATTACTCGTATCAATGAAAAAGTCCCGACAAGCAAGGTTTCCCTAATATCCCGGGCGGCAGATATAGAAGAGGGAAGCTTAACCTCCGTTGACATGGTTGCGCTGAGAGAGACCTATAAACTCGCACAGGAATGTTGTACTATTCTTCCTTAAAAGCTTAAATCCACAGCGAGTTGTACCGCCAGGACAAATTAGTTGAACGAAACTCGTCAAAATTAAATATCAGATTGGCGATGGTATCCATTGAGCATGATGTACTACAAGACAGGGATTTTCAAATACTTGATTCATGCTTTAGCTGCGACTAAGGCAAGAACAACTTGTAATTTCAAATATGTCTGATGGATTTACTTTTATGTATAGTGTGGGCCACGGATGGCCACACCAAACAAATGCGCCTCATCCGAAAGGACGATTTTTCAATGCGGCTAATGTTCAGTTGCTGACATCTGTGGCAAGTTGAGGTTTTCGTGTTTTGGCACACACTTTAGGCAACAGCAGTAATATCATCCGTGAAACTCTAAGTTTGCTCAGATACATTCTGAGATAAAGGCGAACAGAAAATTTGGTTAATTCTAGCACATAAGTGACGAAGTTAAGTTGGATGGCTGATACTGTATTGTGAGAGAAAGTTGACGATTTCGCTATTTTCAATTACCAACATTACTACTATTATGTAAAATGATTAATAACTTCCCGCTCACCAATAATCACTTTTCAAGCCATAAATTTCACAATTATCTCGTCGATCCTTCTTCAGTCATGTTTACCTAGAAGTGACCATAAAGCCACCAGTGGCACAACCCAAATAAGACATCATCAAATTACAGCGCCTTGAAGAAATTTATTGCTTTAGTTGTATTGTTGTGCAGGAAAGGCCACTAAATTTGAGCGGATCCTTAGACATGGGCCTGCTCGGCTTTTTTCTTTTCTTTATCACTTAAGGGACAAATCACCTCATAAAATACGGTAAATGGTGCCAAAAACAATTACCTCTGACATTTATGATGCCTTTTTGTCTTTGGCAACACTTCGACACTTTTTTGCTCGTCCTTAATTAGTTGCGCCGGCGGAATAGTTACGACTACCGTTGTATTGTTTTCTTCGAATTTGCTCAGTTTTATTTATATCCGTCGAAAAAATGTTAGATAAGAAATTCATTGTGAGAATCGTTTTTCCGCTCACACAACAACAAAAACAGCTTATACTTACAGCTTGAATTCGTAGCAATGACAATAACTTCAAATAAATAGCACAGGCCAACAGCAATTGTGCAAAACAAAGTAAAGGATATCCTTCTATAGGATTTTCCAGAAAAATAGAGTTAAAAAGTAGAAAATCCCATATTTTCACTATTTTCCAAAAATCATAAAATAATAAACTGCCAAATAATAATTTAATACCATAGGTGTTTGTAACGAGGCTCAAATGTATGTCTGAATCCTAATCTATGGCTCTAAGTTAGTTACAAGTAATCTAAAAGTCTCAATAGGATTTTTTGTGGGTTTAAGTTTACAAATGAGGGTGTGTCAGCTGTAATTTCCAATACAATTTCCTTGTATGAAAAAATCAGTTTACGAAAAAGGTAAATTTTACTAAATATTTTGTAGCATTGAACTTTTCGTACTTTTAGGTAATCACATAAGGTTCCAATGTTCATTTTAGCCATATTCGAAGTTTTAGTTCCACTTTGTTATTTTTTTAAAAATGAACAAAATAAAGTTTCTTTTCAATGTATGTCACTATGTTCATAAAATTTGCCGAAATTAGAAGGAATGGACGTAAATGACGTGATTCCAGCATGATAACGCCACTTGCCACACCGCATACGGCACATTGACCCAATCAAAAAATCACCCTGTAACTCGAAAACGGTTGGGAATTTCTCCCACCTGCCACAAGTTTTTTTGTTTGGCTAGGTGAAATTTATCACCCCTATGGCGTTATCATTTTGGCATCTGATACACCCTGTATACATACATGGACGGAGCAGTTCACCTCTACTGAATTGTCAAGCAGTGGAAAACGTTCAAGCATTTCAAGAAATTCTACTTTTCTGATAAGTCTGTACAAATGTATAGGGAAAAAGGTTCAATCAAAATTCGTTGGCTCCTAAACAAATCTGCTAAAATATTATTATTCAAAATTTACCTGCGATATTGCCTCTTCCAAAAAATTGGACATGGTGCCGTTCCTTGTACAAATTGTTGTAATCCACCGAGGTGTCTTCAGAAGCATCCCAGTCGAACACAAACTTCCGATCATTTAACCTGCGAACCCGTCGCTTTTTCTTAACAATCCCCAAATATCGCTCACGTATGGCCTCAAGTTCCTTTTCCTTATCTTTAACGGACAAATCATCTCCTCGTTTCTCCTTGTCTGTTTCCCTTTCCAATTTCCGTTCCCTCTTTTCATATTTCTCTTCTTTCTCTGGCTTTTCTCGTTCCCGGTCCCGCTCCCTTTCCCTCTCACGATCCCTTTCTCTATCGCGGTCTGGATGATGCCTACTAATCGTGAAACCGGCATTGAGATCCACTTGTTTTCCCATCCCCACAAATTGCCCGGCACGCATTGCAGCCACTTCTTCCTGTCTCCGCTTTAGCGCTTCGGCAGCACGTTGTTCTTTTGAGATGAAGACTGGTTTGCTCCGGGCAGCTTCTTCCTTTTTCTTCTTTTCAAGGAGTTCTTCGAGAGATAGGGGCTCAGCCTTTTTTAAAGAAAGCTTTACGTCTGCTTTTTTGTCTTCGGGTTTAAGTTTGTCCTGGCCTATGATTTTCACATCTTTTTCTTCTGATTCTGAACGCCGTGGCTCTCTACCTTCACGTTTTAATTTTTCCTTAGACCGAGACCTGCGTTCCCTTTCTGGAGTTTTGCCCCTATCACGGGACCTAGGTCTCCCGCGGTCTTTAGACCGGGATCGTGATCTCTTCCTCCTTTCTCGGTCTCGGCCACGTTCTTTTTCGTATTTATCTTTTTCATATTTATCCTTTTCATACTTATCTTTGTCATGCCGTTCATAGCGATTTATATCATGTCTTTCCTTCGAACGGGAGCGCCTCTTCCTGTCGTTCCCCATTGCGGCGTAGTTGGATCCAAATAAAGCACGTAAAAGTCGCTTTTACATGGGATTTGAAGTGAATGCAAAAGCGTAACGATTTAGCACTTTATGTTGTTAGTTCAAGCTAAAATTCTCCTTTCATACAGAAATTCGCGTAAATACCAAAGCGTCTGGCCAAACAAGAACAGTTGTCAAAATTCTTACCGTGACCGTCTTACCGAATTCGGATAACCTGTCAAAACACTTTTACGCCGTACCGCTCCAACTTTATTATCTCCAAATATTATTATTGCTAAAGTTTTATTAATAAAGGGAGTGTTTTTAAATGTTGGAAATATTTTTAAAATATTTATATTTTTCAAAAATTCCTCTATCGCAGCTCCATCTCTGAGGTTTTCTTTCTATTTCATTCGAAAAACTAGTTCCAGCATAAAACGTGCATAGACTGTTTCCCCACTTTCAAATGTCAAAAGTTACGACAGGGGTTTGCTTTGCTTTGGCTTAGCCATTGTGCTTGCATCTGGAATTGTGTTTTTCTGAGAAAGTATTTGGATGTTGGATGACGTAGTGGTTGAGTGAGATTCACAGGTAAATTCTGATTAGGAGTGCTCCAAAACTGGAACTTGCTCACCAGAAGTTTGTCTTTGTGGGCGTTCTTGCAGGCGTTTGCTTACTGAGTCATCCAGTCGACCATTGCTGTGCAGGAAAAAGGCCCTAGGCCTCCAGCCAAAGACCATGATAACGGAAGTGATTGATCGTCGCAGTGCTAATTGCGATCCTGTAGAAAATGAGACTTCGCCCATCACTGGGACGAGAACTAGAATATTCCCGAGTTTTGGTTCACTCTTCGGATACAGACGACCAAGGAGCACCACAGCATCAGACGGCTATGTTGAGTTCGGCATGACTGACCCCGAAAGATCCGCTAGAACGCTGGGAACTTTCGCTGGAGTATTCAGTCCCGTCGCTCTCTCCATGTTCAGTGCCCTTGTTTTTATCCGTGTCGGTAAGATAAATCACTCATCTAGAAAAGAATGCGTGACTTGATACCACCGCCGTCTCTTCTACCTTCCACAGGGTTTCTCGTAGGTAATGCGGGTCTCTATATAACTCTGCTGCAGTTCGTCATCGCGTACCTCATACTCCTCTTTACAGTGGCCTCTGTCTGCGCGATTTCGACAAATGGAGCGGTGGAAGGAGGAGGAGTGTATTGTACGTATTGCGTCCTTTCTTGTCGGTGTTAGATAACCCCAACAATTTCTATTTCAGTCATGATAAGCAGAACACTTGGCCCAGAGTTTGGCGGTTCCATTGGCACGTTATTTTTCTTAGCCAACGTTGTAGGCTCTGCCATGGCCATTTCTGGGTGCACTGAAGGCATTTTAGAAAATTTTGGACCTGGTGGCTACTTGGCCGCTGGTCTCATACCAGATGGAAACTACTGGCGGTTTTTGTACTGCACAGCTATCAACACTTGTATGCTTATAGTGTGCTTGATCGGCGCAGGAATGTTTGCTAAGACGTCCGTCATAATTTTAGCGATTGTTACTGTCTGCTTGTTCTCCACGTATATAAGCTTCCTGTCCCAAAAGCCGCTAGAGGTAAGTTTAATTAATTTACATTTTATAATATTGCGCCCTATTATGGAAGTCGAAAACGCTCGACTGGACTAGCAAAGAAGACACACAAGCTGAGATATTAAGAAAAGTAGCCTTAAGTTGCATTACATGAAATATAGATATTCTCCGGACATCTTATAAAGTTATGCGCAGAAGATTTAGTGCAACTGTACGCTTTATCCCCTTATCACTTCAGCTGCTAGTTAAGGTTTGATACATGTACGGGTTGACGTTCAACGCAGATATCCCAAGGAAAATGTATGCGTATTCATCTCGGTGCATTTTCTCTTGTTACAGTTGACCTACATACTTTTTAAAAAACCAAAGCTTATCTGAGGTTTATTTGGCATTGAAGTTGCCGGTTTCGGTGATAATCGTTGAAATGACGATTAGGTACTTCACCAATGTAACAACTTCCTGCTTAAAGCAAAGTCCAAAAACTCTCTCAATCAATTTTCGTTTTACGCAGCTTGCAACAATGTTTACAATTTTTACGATAGACTGCATACATCTGTTATCTACTGAAGATGAGTTTCTACTTTAGCAGCTGGGACCAAGCTTTTACTAGCTATCTGTAAAATCAGAACCTGTCTGTCCAAAACTTATAAACTTAAATATTTTGGGGAAAACGAATGTACACATACGCAAAAATAATAGAAAACGAGAAATGTTGATAAACAAAATTTGCTATCAGAATGATGATTCGTTGAAGCAATTAACCTTTTGTCTTTTTTTGTAGGTCGCTCCACCGCCTGAAAACCAACATCACAATACATCGCTTCAGTACACCGGTCTCTCTAGCGCCACTCTATATGATAATTTGTTCGACAAGTACGACGTAGATTATACCTCAAATTATAGCAAGGTTAACTTTGCAACAGTTTTTGGAGTCCTATTCGCTGGTGTGACTGGAATAATGGCAGGAGCTAATATGTCTGGAGAATTAAAGAATCCCTCTCGTAACATTCCAGCTGGCACCTTGTCTGCAGTCGGCTTCACATTTGTCTGCTATATAGTTCTCTGCCTGCTGATGGCATCAACCTGTTCCAGAGACTTGCTTCAGAACAACTACCTCTTCCTAATGCCAGTGAACTTGTGGCCACCGTTTACTGCTATCGGAATTTTAACAGCGACTTTCTCAACAGCACTAAGCAACTTAATCGGATCCAGTCGAATTTTAGAAGCCTTAGCCAAAGATGAGGTCTTTGGATCTTTGTTGAAGTTCGTAGTTCGAGGGACCTGGAAGGGAAATCCAATTGTCGCAGTTTTTACGAGTTTTATTCTTGTGGAGGTGATTCTCCTCATTGGCTCCTTGAACACTATCGCCCAAGTGAACTCTGTGCTGTTCTTACTTTCCTATCTGGCCACTAACCTGGCTTGTTTAGGAATTGAGCTTACCGGTGCTCCTAACTTTAGACCGCTATTCAAGTACTTCACCTGGCACACCTGCCTCTTCGGGTTGGTGGGCACTCTCGTGATGATGTTCGTCATAAATCCTATATACGCATCATCCAGTATCATTCTATGCCTGATCTTAGTCATAGCCTTACACATATTCTCACCAGCTTCCCAAGGTACTCAGTGGGGCTCCATCTCGCAAGCGTTAATGTTCCACCAAGTGAGAAAGTATTTGCTTATGCTCGATTCGAGGAAGGATCACGTCAAATTTTGGAGGCCACAAATGCTTCTACTCGTTTCGAGCCCAAGATCTTGCTGTCCTCTGATTGATTTCGTTAATGATATGAAGAAAGGCGGATTATATGTGATCGGGCATGTTGAAGTAGGTGATTTTAGCGAATTTGAGGGCACCAACGACCCAACTATCGAGAAGAACCAGCAGTGGTTGGCGTTAATTGATCACTTAAATGTAAATTTCGTCGCTGCTGTTAATACAAACAAAGTCTTAACTGTAATTTGTAGGTAAAAGCTTTCCCAGAGGTCACACTAGCCAAAACTGTGCGGGACGGGGCACAGCACTTGATTCGCCTGTCCGGTATGGGGGCTATGAAGCCAAATACAATTATTCTTGGATTTTACGACGCTGAGGTATCAAAGGATTTCTTTGAAAGGTAAACTAAGGTTAAAAGTAAATTAAGAATCAATCGAACGTTTTCTTTGGCTTTCAGAGACGAGTCGCCTTACAAAACGGGCGATTTTACTAAAGATGGCAAGCAGTGGTTCCCCATTCGACGCACTGGAGATTCGAAGGCTATTTCTGCTCAAGAGTATGTGGCTATTCTTTGTGACGTTCTGCGGATGAAGAAAAATTTATGCATCTGTAGACACTTCCACCGTCTAGATAAGACGGCAATTGCAAAGTAGGTGCAAAAATAAGAGTATTTGCTCTTCGAGACTGCAGAATGTGCTCTAGAGACTATTTTGCGCTAAATGTACTCTAGGAGAAACGCAAAGTTGCTGGAGTCAAGTAGAATTCGTGTTTGATGACAAGTGAAATTATAAATCAACCTATTCTACTCGGCTTGCCCTAAATAGAGTACATATCGTTTAATCTAATCAGTGTCTTTCTAGAAGCAATCACTACAGCTACATCGATGTATGGCCAATTAACGTGTTTGATCCTACAAATAACGATCCCTTTGATGTAGTATCGCTGTTCATGATGCAGCTCGCTTGCATTATAAACATGTTGCCTAAGTGGAAACGACTCCGACTTCGTGTCTTCCTGTGTGAATCGACTCAGAGCAGAAACATGACGTGAGTATCATTATGTGGTGTTACTATAATTTTATGTCATGTTAATCGTTTTATTTCAGAACCTTCGACGTTAATGGCTCGCAGTCTACCATTTTATCGAAAATTAAGTTAGAAGAATCTCTGAATAAATTAAGAATTGTTGCTGATATTATTGAGGTAAGCATTTTTTATATCATTGCTTTTATGTCCACGAAAAGAAGTCTGTATAACGGTGTGCTTGGTGTGATTAATTACTAAATCTATTATTTTTACTACAGATAAATGAATGGAGTCAGAACGGCGAATTTGTCCGTCAAAGTGCTATTTTAAAACAATTCACTAAAAATTCTGACGATGATCTAGATGAGATCAACGAGGAAAACTTGAACAAGTGCAAATTGTATATGCAGAGGTGAGTACCATTAAGTATATTTGATAAATGATAAGTAATACCAATTGTTTTTCTTATTCAGGGCAAATCAAATTATAAGAGAACGCTCAGATAAAACGGCAGTGTCCTTCATTTACCTCGCAGCTCCTCCCAAAATTGATACACCCAACTGGGAGCAGAAAAGTCTTCGATACATGGAATTTCTAACTGAACTTACATCCGATCTACCTTCTACTATTCTTGTGCATGGAGTTAGTGCAGTTACATCAACGACTCTCTAAAGGAAAATTCTCGTTTGGGCATGCGAATGGATGCCCCAGTAAAATTAGAAATTCTAACATAAGGGAAAGTGATAGATGAGCTTTTTTAGATTTATATGTAAGTAGGACTTTTGTAATATTAGTAACACACCAAATGAATGGAATATATTTGTAATATATATGTAACCGTACACTATTTATATCACCACATTTTAACCGGTCATTCCGAAGGAAAAAGAAGTATGTAAAGCTATTTTTCTATTTATGGTGAAAAATGTTAACAAAAGTGTTTTAAGTATTATTTAAATAAATATTTCACATAAGTTTTTGCTGTTTCTAAATTTCCAGCTTTCCAAACCAATTTGAATTTTGTCGGAATCATTAATGGGGGCTACTTATAGAAGATGACACAATTCAATTGCAATAAGTACTCCACTCCACAGCATACTTTTAAACTTGCTGAATCTCCCACTTTGAAAACAAAAAGAATTGAGTTCGATTCAATTATTTTATTTTGATAAAACATGATCAAGGGCAATATCCCTACAATTCAAATTATTATTTTACATACCTCGCTATTAAAAATATCTCTTTCAGCAAATAATATCTGCCTACAGTAACAAAAATAATAACCTTACAATACTAGCCTACTCCTTAATATCAACTTGCTCGTATCTGGTTTTCATCATACGTTTAATATACGATTTGTAGTCATCTCCCGGTCCGAACGAGGATGTTTTAGTCCCTAAGCCGGCTGTTGTCGTTCTGGCATCAGCCTGTTTTAAAGATCAATGGAAAAATTAGATTCCGACTAAAATTTCCTCTGAAAAGAACTTACCTCAATAATATTCGTTCTTCCCTGATTACTTCTGCCCAGACCTTGCCCTTCGGTCCATCCCATTTTCTGGAGAAGTCGATTGCCCACATTATTTTCGCCAATTGGCATGGATGCAAGATTTGGTTGTGCAGCAGTTGTGACGTTTTTAAGTTCTTTTTCGAACCGCTCTTTACTTCTGTTCGGCGGAGGAGGATCGCTCTCACCATATTTCAACCGTCTTTCCTTGGCACGATCTCTGTAACTTCTATATAAAAAAAAATGATTACAGGCCCTCTATTCAGCAAATAATAGGTCTGTTCAATAACGAACTGCAATCGAATGCCGACGATTTCTGACAACTTGTAGTCGTTCAATGAGCTTTTACAAGTAGTTGAAATCGGCAGAAATTAGATCATTTTAGACCGTGATTAACTACGTATACACAATATCCAAAGTCGCGGCTTTGGTCCACAATACAAAATAAAATAAAATGCATACACACTGCTCCGACACTTTCGGGACAGGCTATGTGTTCAATGATTGTAGGCTGTCTGAAAAAGGCCAAAGTGGTCCAAAAAGTTCTCTGATTGGTTGGAATTTTAGTGTTGGTAATTGGCCGCGGTGAACGGGCTCAAGTGATTCAACAGACCTGATTTTCTTTACGATCTTATCATGAGTTCCAGCGTAAAAGTGCAATAAAATTCAAATGCACTGGACCGTTAAAAATCAAGTCTAACAAATTTATTATCTAAAGACTGGAAATTAACTTACCCCTGATTAGGACCCAGACTAGCTGTATCAATAATTCCCCTGGTCAGATTGTATTTTTGAAGGTTCTCCTTATGCAAATTCGACATTTTCAAGTGCTTATTTAGTATTTCCTGTGATTGAAAGGCACGTTTACAGAGCAAACATGTTAACTTTTCAAAATCGACGTAATCTTTTTCACTGGATTCCTGTGTATACGCTGAACTACTGTTGTCCTCATGGTCGTCAGAATCAGATCCATAAGACGGAACTAGTTTGTTGATTGCAACATTGCTAAGTTCCAATTTCCCTTTCTCTTTCTTTTCGAGAATAGAAAATCCTACATCGGCATATCCGCTGGAAATCGACTTCACAGTCTCTTCTGTCTTTTGTGGAAGAATGGGAGAGGGCATTGCTACAAAGGAGCTCATTTCCTTCTTTTGGTTGAGTTGTTTTGCCCATTTTTCCATGTCTTTAACAATTTTCTTTGCGACCTTAACCTTATCCTGCTTCGAATCCCGTTTGCTTTCCTTCTTTTCTTCTGGGTGCCTGCTAGTTGTATCGGCAACAGTTGCTGCTGCTGTTGTTGTTGCTGCTGCCACGACTTCACTTGCTGTTGTTGTTTGTGTTGTGGTTGCTGCAGTTGCAGCAAGTAAATAAGTGCTTTTTTCATGATCCCAGTAGAGGTAAGCGCCAGTCTCGTTGTTGTAGTAATATTGGGAATGTGCGTCGTAGTACAAGCCAGTCATTGGATCATAGTAATATCCAGAAGTTTCGTCGTATTGATATAGGGATACATCTGGTGATGCTGAAGGAAAAAAAATCATTAAATTTTTTAAATAAATTTATTTTCAATTGGCAAAAAGTATCTGTCTACCGTCTAGGTATAAAAATAATACTACTGAAATTAGCACATTTGTCAGTAAGAGCGGGAATCATGTATTTGAATCCTACAAATCAACACAGAGCCCTACTAACAAACTATGTAAAATGAAAGCCATTTCGCACACTAAACGATCACCAGAGTGACCATAAACACATCGAAATAAAATAATTGTTTAGAGACAAATATAACTAGGTAACTTACGATATCTCTTGCCGTCATTTCCTTTTGGCGTGTTCACAGGTGCCGCCGCTGCAATGAGTTGTGATGTAGCAGCAGCATTAGCTGCTGCTGACATTTCTGAATTTTTATATTTATTTTGTTTTCTCTGAATAGCCGATAGAGCCACCGCTGCCCCAGAGTTGGCAGATTCCCCTAATTGACTCATTGTTGGCAGATTTCCATACGAGCCTTTTGTGATCTCAGCGATGTAGTACTGTGTATAATATTTTACATAATGCTCCTGCTCAGCTGATGTAGACGAATACATCGAAGCGCTGTACTCCGCCAATCTAGGCACATCTGCCAAAGTGTACTGATACGTATTGGCCGTGTAAGGAGTTGTTGGTGATGAATCTGCGGACGCTTTCGCTGTAGACGCTTTTGTAATCTGCTTATTTTCCGAGTCGACGCAATATGATATAAGAACTGTTCGAAATATGGGAATTAACTAAGTTGATGTAGACGAATTTTCAAGGAGGGTACCTTCTCTACTCTCAATTTTGAGCGACGGCTCGAGGGCCTTTAAAGCATTGTGGGTGTTCATGGAATCGACTAGGTTATCAAAATACAAATAGCATATTCCCCGAGAAGTCGACGTTAACGGATCACGACAAATTAAAATTTTCGAAATTTTGGATACTTGTGTCGGTACCACCTCTTGCATTACGGTCAGTACACCTTCCTCATTTGTTAACACATCCAGATTCCGTAGCATTATTTCTTTTAGGTTAAATTTTTCAATTAGTCAAACATTATACAAAATAATTTAAGTGGACAATTTTTGGCAATTAAATGTATACTTTTTGTTAAAATGTTGCTGACTTCATCGCTGCCCTCTCCGCCTTTTTCGCTTTCTTCGCGAGACGCATAGCATTTAAAACAATTTTCGCGTCTTTTGAAGTTAAAAACTCCACACTGAAGAGAAGAGGAATTCAATTTACAAGGATTTAATTTAAAAAAAAAAAAGTACTATAAGCATACCTTGGCACAATACCAGTCTGATAAAACTCTCTCCTTAGCAAGTGGCTCCTTGGAATGACTGTATTGCATCACGGCACGATATTGGTCCTGCAGCATAAGCACACCCTAGAAGAGAAAAGAAGAAAGAAAAATATCGATAAGTTTTCCACAATTATTTTCCTGACTATGCAGTCATCGCCAAAATTATGCAATTCATTCCTAAATAAGCTCCTCGAGGAGCAGAGCAAGAAGTCGACATTTTAAGAATTTTTGTTTCTATTTCAGTTATTTCTGTACTTTTTCTGGTGACGTTAATTCGTTAATCGGTCTTATTCAGATTTAAATAGCAATTTTCTTAATCTGGTTTGCAGTTTTAATTTGTTTCAAACAAAATCGTTTATTTGCACTGTAATTCTTTCTAGAAAATGTCTAAGAGAATTATTCTCTGCTAAAGTTCTAAAAGGAAAAATCAAAGATTAAAAAAAAAGCGCGCGCATAAATTTGTTCTCTTATAATATATTGCTTACCTTTCGAGGTGGTGTACATTTATGCATGCAACTTGATGGATAGATATGACAAATTTACTTCATTGAATGCGGATTTTATTGACACGATGTAACGATTTATTTTATTCATACAGCCCAGACGAGGAAAAAAAAACATAAAAAGAATTTCACATACCTAGTCCAATCTTTGCGGCAAATAAAATCTTAAAATTTTTACCAATAAGCTTACTGCAGACCTTAAAACGAATCGACCTTTTAGATGATCATCAGTGGCGCTGTTGTTACATACATACTTACAGGAAATGTAAAAGGGTGATTCTTCAGAATGTAAAGCAGAGTGGAAGTATGACGTATTCAAAATGTTACATTGCATATTTGGAAGCAATACACAGCAAAATACATCAGGCCAATAAAAGTTTGTTCACTAAGGCAGCAATTAACAATTTGACACGCTTATTTGATACCGGTAATAATTACTTTAGTAAAAAAATAAGTCTTTCTAGATTTCAAATATTCACAGATTTATATCAGAAACAATAGTGAAGCAATTACAACAATATTGAGACTGAATATATTGTAGGTGTTCTGAAATTGTTTGGGTCATCCCATAAAAATGCAACTTTTTCAATTCAAAACAAGAGTCGGAGTGAAAGGGGATAAACTACCTGCATCAAGTAGTTTTAAAACAAGGTAGTAAACTAATCTTCTTATTCTCAGTATATTCGGCATATTTTGTTTTGAATTAAAAACAGGCAACAACTCAACGGGAAGTGTGAGGAATATTATTATATTCAACCAGTTTCAATGATGGTTCCAAAAATTCCGAGCCGAAAACTACAGCCTTGAAGATTTGTAAACGTCCTGCAATCGTCTTATAAACCCTAGTGGAACAAAATGCTGTTGTAACTGTTGAGGAACTAGCCCAGAGGATTGGATTTGGTTACTCAACGATTCATCCATACCTGCGTGCCATCGGAAGTCAGAAAATTGGATCGATGGATTCCTTACCAACTTTCCAAGCCGCGGTGAGAGGGAATGAATGTGTGCTCTTCTTTGCTGCCACGTTCTAAGAATGAACATTTTTTGGATCGAATAGTAAAGAAAAGCGACCAGCTTAAGCAGTTTAAGTGAGCGTTAGAAGAAAAACAACCATCTTTGGTGATAAGACGGAAGGTGTTCTTTCTTTAGGATAACGCTCGGCCACTTATAGCGTGGCTGGAGGAGTTCCAATGGGAACCACGCACCATATTCACCGAACACCGCCCCATTTGGATTATCATTTATACCGCATTCTGCAAAATCATTTCAACGGAAACAAATAAATTCTGCAGACGAGGTCAGAAGAGTACTGAGAGTATGTTCGTCAAGAACAGGGGAATCTTGCATGAGGGGTCTTGAAAGTGTATTAGAAAGATGGAAGATCTTTATAGAAAATAAAGGAGTATATTTTGGAATCTTCTTCTTCTTAAGGTTATGGAGGTTAGATATCATCCTTTGTATGTTTGATTTGTTTTCGACGCTTCTTTTATTCTTCTATTTTAGATTAAAAAAGAATTTTGTTTATCTAAATTTTGAAAACAAAACAAGTCTTTTTGTCCTACTAGCTCTTTACTGTAGATCTTGTTTTATGATAAAAGAATTTTAATTTTAGAAAAGGTATTAAGACACGACAGAGCTCGTTAAACAGAGCATTGGTCCCTATAGTAAATTACTTTACAATTTGGTTGCGTAATAGTAGTCTGTGTCGTTTATGAATAGATCTCACGCGTTTTATCTTGATAAGAAAACCAGATCGTGAAATATGACACATCATAATGAATTAAACTTTACTTACGTTAGAATGTACTGGTTCATTCACTCTAAATTTTTTTTTTCTACTTCCTGGAAATTGAAGTCGATCGTGGCTTCACCTAACTTGCAGCATTTTTCTGATACGGCCCACAGAGCAGATATAATTGCATTGAGTATATACGGTCCCAAGTTATGAATCATAGGAAAAATTCAATTTGGATAAAAATCTCAAACAATTCCTTAACCTACCTACACTCAAAATGAATCCGCATTCAATACACAAGAAAAATAATCAAATAAACAAAATAAAATATTATCCAATGTATACCACCTTCGATAAATAAATAACGATAAAACCTTTAACAATAATGCTTTTGGTGTGTGCCGATGAATGATTATAATATCATCTATGTAAAAAGGCAAAACTGCACCAGATTCTATGATACCTGCTTGTACTCCATCCAGCGAGTTGCTTCCTCTTCAGAACTAAACTCGACGAATGCAAAACCCCGTGATGCACCTAAATTTTAGATAAGAGCAAACACAAAATCCATGTAAATCGTATTGAATCAAAAACAATTTTGTGTGTGATTATCATCGTGATATACAACAACATATTTCCCGGCAATGATCTGATGTAAAACTGTATGCAAATGGATCACATTTCAACATGTGTTCTTGTTTGCGGACAGTTTTCAGCAGTTTTAAAATACTTACGCAGTTCTCAATGTTTCAAAAATTATAAAACATAAAAGAGGTAGAATCTATGGGAGGATTGCGATATTTACCTGTTTTTCTTTTCCTGATAAGTCGAATTGAAACCGGTGTCAAGCCATATTGTAACAGATCACTGCTAATCTGTGGAGTTTGAGTTGCTTATAAAATTTTACACTTGCTTTATGTACAAAATTACTAACATCCGCTTCAGTAATATGCTGAGCTAAACCTCTTAGGATTATCGTATTGTTTGGTGTTTGATTATAGTAGTAGTCATTGTTCCCACCATCGGTATCATAGCTGTCACTACGATCATCTCTGTCCGAAGAATGGTACCTCTTATGTCTGTCCCGATCCCTGTCCCTAATAATTTAAGTTACGAAAGTTCAAGTATGTCAAATTGAATAGTTTGTACCTTCTCTCTCTGTCTGATTCTCGGCCACGATCTCTTGATCGCCTATCTGATCTATATCTTTCACGGTCTTCTTGGTAATCTTGGTTTATGATGTCTTTGTATAAATCTCGTTCAGTACTGCGCCTGCTGTACCTTTCTCTGCTTCTAGAGCGTGTGCGGCTTCTACGCCTTCTTTCGCGGTCTCTACTCCGATTTCTGAAAAATAAACACAATTTATCAATTGGTAATTTTTGTACAGATTTAATTTTATTGCTAAACAAAACGCTCAACTTTCAATTAAATTCGCTATATTTCTTCGACTCGTGGCATGCCCAACAACGTATACACGACAGTCCCAAATCAAGACTATGAACCGGTTAAGCCAAAATCAGGGCTGCTCGTGTAAACGCCACAAAATGGGCTAGGGCCAATTAAATCGGGGCTAGCCCAGAGACGGGACTTGCCTATTTATATGGTAAAGACAATCCTTTGGTTATCGTGTATACGTAGTCAGTGAATATATACCACAGTCCAAGTGCTACACTATTTATATCACTCTCAACATACCAAGAGCAGGTATAATTTTCGTGTGCAAAGGATAACAAAACACGTCCACGTATAGAATTCGCAATCTGTAATCTCCATAGAAAACCAAACTAAGTAGCTGCAGCTCTTTGCAATTTGGTCACCTATTTCGCTAACTGCGGTCATCATGATAGACGGACATAGTTGGGTGTAAATAACCATTTCCTATATAAATTTATAATTCCCTTGGTACTATGTTATAGTTTCTTCTATGAGAGAAAGGAAAGAGTTTATCTTCATCAGCAATTTAATCTTGCTTGCTCAAACGGGGTGGACGCCCAATTTTCTGTCTAAAGTTTGTAAATCGACCTTTCTCCACGCCCTGGTTATAATACAATTCATGTAGTAAAGAAGCGATTCATTAGTCCACGAGCAAATCTGCCATTCTTATCAATAGTCGTCCGATTATTTAGTTTGTAAATAATTAAACACGCGCCCAAGGTTGATACGCAGTGTTTTTTGTGGCTCGGGGTTAGAAAATCCGATTCCCGGCTTAACACGCCTGCTCAAACACTGTCCGCACAAGTTTCAACACATTTTCTCTGCATAGCTTAAAGTATTCGCTTTTATATTTTCTCTTATTTTCAAATAGAACAGCAGTTTAATTGCTCTATTTTCGTAAAAACTCATTAATTTACAATAAGGGAAATTTAGAAAAATCAATCATACCTAGATCTGGACCGTGAACGGCTATGCCTTCTGTAATCTCTTCGGCTCTTATATCTCCTTGGCGACTCAGGACTTCTCGATCCTGGAAATTCATTAAATCGCAAATATTATAAACAATGATAAGAGCAATAACCATAAAATTCTTTTATTTCGGATAATAGCAAACATGGCGGCCCACATACTTCGATCCATTTTGCTCCGTTTATCGTGTAATAGCAGAAGTTTCAACGATTTTTAACACAAACTATGTATCGGGAACAAGAGAATATTAAAACTTATAATTTATGTTAAATATTTAACAAACTTTGTGTGATTTGACAAACTCTTCACAAAGCAATGCAGATAAAACCGAATGTGGTAAAAGAACTACGGCATCGGATAAAATCCCCTTTATTGCATAGCCAACTACAAGAAATCAAATTTTTCCCGTTGTTTACATCTTGATTTTACAGATGGAGCGCATGTAATTAGGGATATCCGAATATTTTAATTTCAGTAATTAGACTAAAACAGTTTAAAAAGCAAAGCCTCTAAATATAATTGCAAATAAAATATAAAATATTTCATCTAGCTCGTAATTGCATCTTAAATCCGTTGAAATCTGAAATGGAAGAAATATAGCCAGAAGTAATTTCTGAATGCGTTGCAATGAAATAATTAAGAAGAAGATTGTTGTTATTTACTTTTAAAATGTCAGTATTTTTTTTTGATCGCTGCGCGGAGGGCTGGTGAATACAATGGGCAGGAATTATTACTGCGAATACTGTGATAAACGGATGAAAAATGATCTTAATGTGCGGAAAAAGCATGTTGATGGTCTTCCCCATAAAATAGCGAAAGCGGAATACATGGCACCATATCGAGGTAAAGATTTTAACTATTTTCAATATTCTCTGTGCCCACTTCCATGATACCCCCGAAATGCGTTTTATTATAAAATAGCAGTCGAAAATTCCGGCTTGGTCGTTCTACATGATAGCAGTTTTTGATTTAATTTTTTAGAGTACTGTTAGGAATCTGCTGGAAGATCGGATGGCCCAGAATCCAGTAAAGAATTTCAGCCGGCTTTATCTCTCTCTTCTCTTCTAAATTTATAGGTACTTTTGAGGGAAAAAAAACACTTATTTCTTTTGAATGAATTTCTGTTTATTTTGTCTTAGCAATAGCTAAGCCTTACAGCATAAAACAAGACATTTTAGTTGTTGCATATTAGGAAATGTCATACCAATATCAGCTACATCATCTAGAAAAGTGATGGTCCCAGCTACTACGGAAGAGTTCATAATGACCAAATATTTGTCTCTAGATTATTCAGTTTTCTCCTTCTCCTTATAGCATTCCATGTAGCTATTCTTAGTGTCTCGTCTAGTGTTTCCTTAATGTGGCTTGAATCCTTTCCTTTTCCTCCAAAATATAAAATTGACTTCTTTCATTCTTGATTTTGTTTTTATGGACCAATCTGACTAAACATTCATGGGAGTGGGGAAATACTTTTCGCTACCACTACCCTTCCTCCCCATCAAGCCTACGACGAAATAAAATAAGGAAAAATAATATTATTTTTCAGACCCCGAAGAAATTCTGGCGACCGAATCTTCCAAAACGCCTTGTCCACGCTTTTACGGGGGAAAGGAATGCAAATTTGGTCTATACTGTCATTTTAGCCATTACACCCGCCAGCAGCTTGAAGAATTGTCTGCAATCGGTAAGAGCAACACATCTTGGGCGAACTACTACTAATATTCCGTTTTTTGCAGTTAAAAACAAACAGGAGAAGAAAGCTGACGGTGTTGCAGTAGATCCCCCAAATGAATGTGATCACATAAGTAGGGAAAATATTGCACTAAAGATTTGGAACTATCCGAAAGAGCTCCTCACGTACCTTCCTGCAGATTTGCCGCCATCACTTCACCCATTTGATCTAAGTAAAGTTCCTGCGGAACTGAATCACTGGGGTTGAGCTAAAATTAAAAAGGAACTAAAACAAATATTTTAACTATTAAATTAAATTTTTTTCTGTAAGTCCGGACTATTTTTTATAATTTACAATTTTCTATAATGAATAAATAGGCAGTGACGGCTCCTTGGCAAATAAGGATTTTGTTTCATATGCATTTTTCCAAATAAGTCGCTGTGTTGCGCAAAGCAGATTGGATCTGGGGGCTGATGTTGTCGACGGTCTCCACGTAACCGAGACAGTCCATCCTGGAGTGTTCACATATTAATGGGTCTGCCATGTGGCACAATAACATATAAATCATTGGTTCTGAAATGGTATTATTAATATCACTCCCTAATCTCTTCATTTGAATGCTTACTAGAATTCATAGTAACTGCATGGAACAGCGGTGTCCTGCCGTGCATTATATCAACAGCATTAATTAATTTCATCTTGTGCGTGTTCAGCTGCACTGGATCCTTAGTGGAAAAACCATTCAGCTCTTTGAGGTATGTCTGCATAAGGATTGGCAACATTAGAACGCCTTTTCCGACTGTGTAGAGATTTAGTTTTTCATCGACAAATTCCAAAAGAGTCCTGCACAGGAGGAAATTGCCGTGTTTGACTCCTATGTGGAGGGCAGTTAGCCCACTGTTATTTTTTATCGTTAGAAAGTCAAAGTCTAGCCGTTGTTGTTTCTTTTCTTCAGAAAGTCTAGACATACCATCGAGCAAACAATGGAGAATATTTTTGTTTTCCGTGTACATCATTGCAAGGTGTAGAATAGTGTTCCCTTCGTCGTCTATACCATCTAACGCTAGTTTTAGGTTGACAAGTTCTTGAACGATTTCTGTGGTGGAGTCGACTTTTATCGCAAACTCAAGCAGCGTCTGAAATCAGAATAAAAAGTTAATTAAGTTGGAGCTGGGATTTTAGATAAATGAGTAATTAAAAAACTACTTTTAAGACACTTGTGATAATGGTAGGGAAATAGTTAAAAAAATTATAGTTATAGTGATTGGACAAATGCGTCCTTTTCACAGTCTGTTTAGATTAAGAAGGGCATAGGCTTCCATTGCCTGAAAACACGACCTTTTTCCATGGCAATCGAGACATTAGTATTGGGTCCTTAGACGCCAGTACCAACTATCTTCTGTTTTTGAGCCATCTGTAAACCAGTTGAGGCTTCTAGTCCATTCTGGGGCCGTTGCCATGTCGGCCTGAACGTTTGAGAAGAAGAATCCTGAACTCAGTGCCAAAGCACAGTTCGCTAGTTATATAGTCTGTTAAAAACAGGCATTATGTTAGGGATGTGCTATAGCATGCTCATGTGATTATTAGGCGCACTTTTTTATTGATCCGCTAAGAGCTCTCCACTAAAAAAATTTGTTAAATCTCAATACGAAAGTGCTTAATCCAGTTTTGGGAAGAGTTAAAAATGTCGCTAAAGCGGTCCCATAAACGATCAACCTGGTTTCGTTGGGCAAAGAGAAATTTACGCGAAAGCCTCACGCCAGCAGCCCAACCATTTTTTTGCTTTGCTTTCTGCTAGCTTCTTCAACAGACTAAACAGCAATCTTTTTTAAAGTGTTCAGATTTTCAAGTATTCCGTCCCTGGACGTTTCAGATGGTATTTATGGCCATCGTCGCAAAAACGCTTAACATGCCGAGTTTGGTCATATTAATAAAGTCAGCCAGAGCCAAAAAACTTTCCCCGGTCCATAGGTACCAGAGCTCCTTCCAAACTCCCATACAACAGCTCACACTCAGGCCTAGCAAAACGCAAATTTACTGCACTCAAATACGAGGCGAATCAACTACCCCCACCTCCCTGGAGGTTCCCCGGACTAAATAAGTTACTTCGATATACCATCCGTGATGGTAAAGGAAACAACAGCAACAATAATTTTTTCGACAAAAATGAAGCACGATCGCGGGAGGTGTAGCCATGGCGATGTGAATGGAAGGCCGCCATTTTTTCTACCAGAAAAGCGGGAAATCCCCTAAAGATCAATGCGAAAAGCTCACCTCTCCGTCCTCTGTTAGAACGTCATTTATATCTTCGTTTTTGTACTTCAGGATCCACAACTGTAGTTTTAGGTAATTTATATCGTTTCCCTTAATAGTTTTATGTATTGGCCTGAAAAGCAAATTATATATTAACTTGTTGCAAATTGTACTCAATGCCAGCCCTTACCGAAGCCCACTCGTAAAGATTCCTGATAAGAGAAATTCCTTACGCATTTGTTGTAGAAGTTCGTTCTGGTTGGTGACTGGAACATGCGGGTCAGAGATGTGAGAGATGGTTCCAAATTCGTCCAAATTCCACTTTTCGACTCCCAAATCAGTCTGTCCGACATCGATCGGTTTTGAGGTTACCTATTTCACATAATTAGTAACAAAATTTTAAAATGGTTAATCAACTTACAGGTTTGGCTAAAAATGGTTCCGGTTCGTTGATAGACTTCTCAACCCGGGGCACCTTCCTGTTCCTTTTTCGCCTCTTAATTTCCGGCCCACCATTCGAATCACTGTTTACGGGACTATCAGCTGGGTATACTCTTTTAATTGGAATGGAACCTCCAAATCCAGGCACAAATTCAGTTTGTGTCCCCATCTCGACAACTTCCTTTTTGCAGCACAGGCAGTCGCAGGTTTCCTTTATAATGCCATTTACCGCATCTAGCACTCGAATTTGAATATCGCGATCCGGGATATTGAATAGCGCTTTGAACAACTCTCTGAACTCGGGCAGCTGCTTTTTGCGTTTCATCGCTGCGTTATCCATAGCATTTGCCAGAAAAATTCCCTTTAGCGACAAGCAGGAACAATCAGGGGCTTTCCCGTATTTCGACAAGCAATACAACAAACTGTCAAAATAGCAGGGTTACGAAAAATTTATTTCTTTGCCATAATTTACCGGTAGATGTCAGTGAGTGCGTTTTAAAGGACTTAAATAAAATTGCCAAATTATTGCTCAAATTAGAGAAGTTATAGAAAATATTGGACCTGTCTAATTTTAAAGAGTAAATAGAACTAACATTCTATACGAGTTTAAAAATTTAAAAAGAAAATTGTACCACACAATCAATGACATGACAATGACATTTCAACTTGACGTTTGCGAACAGCGAATGTTTATTTGTTTATAATTCATTAATTGGGAAAAATGGACAGTCCAAACAAATGCTCTTATTGCCAACTTATAATAGATTCTGACGACTTTTTGAACTGTGTAAAATGCAAGGGAAATATCCATACAAAGTGCCTGCTAAGACCTGGAACACCAGGCGACTTGCACGGTGATGTTTTCTTTAATTTTACCTGCGTGAAATGCTCTAGCGTGGCTAAAGAAAGCTTTGTTAGGCAGGATTTATCATGGTTTGTCTAATTTATTTTAGTTTGTGGATTGCCACTTAATCCAATACCTTTTTCCGCTAGGTTCATGGTCGTCACACTCGCGCTTTACAACCTTTCTATTCGCTGCAAAGGTTTAGGACGCCAGGAATACTTCCATTACCGAACGCATATCTGTAATTTTATCGGGAAAAATTGGACCTATCTTTTTAATGCTTCGCAGTGAGTATTAAGCCCCCACAGACACATGAGAAACTCAGGCGAGCAATACCGTAAGGCTCGGCTCGTACAAAATCAAGTTGATTCTGATATTCAAATGGTTCGTAGGTAGAAGTCCCCATCTTCTGCCAAAGGCGAGTAGTTGTAACTAAATGTAAATGTCACATAGGATATGGTGTAGATGGAAAAATAAAACTTGATTAAAAATATAATAGAGAAAACTATTGCCGACAAACATTTGTGAACAACTTGCATGTAATTTAATTTAGAATTGCAAAATTGCACTGCAGGGGAGATGGACTGTATTAGGGTTTGCTTCAATACTTCCATTAGGTTTATATATAATCTGAAAGCTCGGGCTCATGTCTCACCCTATGTCCACCGTTTTCTGGGTTGTTCGCTGGACGACTTCTTTAGTCTCAGGGTTCTACTCTTGACTCGCAAGATCCTTGTGCAGGGTGCCCCTGTCTATCTGTATCAACGGTTTATTTTTCTCCGCTCGTCTCGTGTTAGATGCCTTCTGATTCCTTCCCATACATCGAAGATCATGGAGCTTTCTTTTGTCGTGAGAGCTGCCCGTTTATGGAACAGCCTACCTGCCTCAATTAAGTGTGCTGCTTCTTCCGTTATCTTTAAAAATAACTGCTTAAGCCATTTGGCTAGTTAGCTTTGCTGGTTCACCGGTTGTTTATTTAAATCACCTGCTTGCTTGCCTGGGTGTCCCTCCCTATTTCCACCGCAGTAAGTTTCCTTTCTTGTTTTGTGCGGGCTGTTGGGGTTGAGCGGGCATCATCTTGTGGGAGCGCGATTTGCAATTTGCAATGCTATTTTAAACTTAATCCTTATTTTTTTTAATTTAACTTACCTTCATCACGTTATCGTAACTTATTTTAATCTGATTTAATTTAACTTAATCTAATTTCCTTTTGTCCAACTGTTTTAATTCTAGGTTGTTTTAGTCATAGTGTTAGCTACGATTGTTTGTTGCTATGATTCTTTCTTTATTTTATATTTCTTAGCAATCGCTATAAGACTTCTGTCTTTTGATTGTAAAACTGTACCAGAAATAAATAAAAAATAAATAAATAAAAATTAATATTTTCTGTATACAGACTGGTACTACAGATTTATTATTCCATTCTCTAGTAATATTTTTCGTCAGCGAAAAAAGAAATGGCAAGGAACTGTTGCAGGTGTCCTTTCAACTCACAAAACGTACTTTTTGTCTGGATATGATGTGTTTGGAGAACCAGGATGGTGGAAGTTAGCTTACAATCAAACCCCGAAGTTTTATTCAAAATTATGTAAGCATTAATATTACACGCTTTAACTCGACTAACGCAGTTATTTGACCTATAATTATTTAAAATGTTCGTAGTTTAACTGAACGTTGGTGGCTGAGTTTAGATTGTTGTCAATATCAAAAATTATAATGTGAAAATGATTTTTAGATGAACAAATTAGTTTGCAACTTCGGAACGACAAGAAAACCAATGAGGAGAGTTACTCGAGCGATTTGTCGAATGCTCCTAGTGAAGAATTGGGACATAAACGAAAAAGGCAAGACGAGAAGGGAAAAGATGAGGAGAAAGGGTTGTTCCGAAATAGGTTTATAAATGTCTTCAAAGCATATTGTAAATATATTTAATCTTTTACATTTAGTGACGACTATACCGGCATACGACGAAAGAGAGAAGAACGTGAAGAAGAAAAAAGTTGTTCAAGAACTCGGTACTTTTTACGTTTTACTTAAATTGGAAATTAAATATCATAACGTGAACTTTTAGTCCGTACATAGGTAGAAAGACAGAGGATGTTGAAATAAAGGTGGAAATCTCCGAAGAGAGCAAAGAAATGAACTCCGTGCAGTCACATTTGATGGACTTCTTAGCTGAAACACTTTCCTGTGATGATCTGCTTTCAAATGATTTACCAATTGATTCGAAAGAATTGTTGCCATTGATGACGCATGATCAGGATCAAAGTATGCTCGATCTGTGGAATCCTGACGCTAATCTTGGGTTTGATGACGTCAGATTGTACAATCCTGCAGAAATCCCTAATAATGAAAGGTAGGATATTCTTGCTATTTTTATAACAGAAAATCAAACTCTGCCAGCAAATTATACAAAATTAAAAAAATACAGTCGAAGCAAGAAAAATTTATAAGTGAGACTAATCGCCAGACCCTGTCATTTTCATCTCCGAAAACTTCTACATATGAGAAAGCAGAAGACTCCAATAATGGAAGGTTTTTTTATATAGTCCTGAAAAGGTACGATAATTTTTTAGATATACTAACTAACAAATCTTCTCGGAAATTGTTTTTTTTATCTAGTTTTTCAATTTCAAATTTCCCACCATTAGTACAAGTGCCAGAAAAATTTTCGTTGTAGCGTTGGTCATTCCGAGTGTAGATCATTGTTGGTCATTTCAGATAGAAGGTAATACAATGGACAAGATAGTGCAGAGAAAGAAAATCAAATCCTCAAATCAAATACTTTAATTAAGGAGCTTGAATTTTAGTACGTTAAAAAACGCAAGACCAATGTTGACAGACAATGATTCGTGGAATGATAGTGGCCACTCTTTACTTATTCTGTGAATTAAGGACTTGTTTGATGGCTTTTTATTTGTACTGAAAAAAAAGAAAAACGATAAAGTAAAAGTTCGAAAATTCCTTCGTTGAACGAGCCTATGATGCACAGGATAAGTACAATTTAGGTCGATTGCTTTAACGGTTTTCGAGATATCGTGTGTACAAATTCGTTTCGAGAAAAACGCGCTTAAACTTTGAGGTGCGCCACTTGCTCGCTTGCCCTACGTTCAAACCTTCATAACATTGTCAATTTACGTCCGATTGACATGCAATTATCAGAAAATATTCTTCCGTACTTCCAGAATATGCATAAACCTAAAATCGATGTTTCCGACATTTCTAACTAGACATGACCCCTTAAAGTGATTTCTTCTATAAGTGAGAAAAAAAAGTCTGGTTCATTGAACGCTCGCTGATTTAGTTGTGACTATACTGGTTTCTTGCTCTTTTATCTTATTTTCTTTTTAATAGTGATGACTACGAAGAAAAGTACGCACCAAGAATTGTGCAGGTGACAAATTTCCAAAAAATTGATAGTACTGATCAGAAATTCGCGAGTAAATGCCCAAAAATTAAAGAGGAACCGCAAAGCGAGCCTGAGGAGGAGGAAACCAGTGACTTTGTTTGTGAAAACAGTTTGTTCACAAAAAAGGCGACAAGGGAGCTTCCATGGAAGGAAGAGGAGTCTGAAAAATCCAGTCAGGTGGCAGAGCTCGACTGTATTGAAGAATTCACCTCTAAGTACGAATTGTTTAATTTAAACATTTAATCACTTTTCGGTGTGATTTAAAGGCTGGGACACGTTTAAAACAGAAGTAGAACAACAAAATTAACACGCAATGTCAGCTTTTTAAAAGTTCCTCTGTTCCTTTGCTTTTGTGGGAAATTTGTTGTTTCTTTGTATCTGCCGCGGTTTTCTGATTTTACCTCTTTTTATCTTCTGCATTAAATGTGTCACCTTAACCCCTAATGCCGTTACGTTATCTTATTTATGTAATCATGATTGTTCTGTCAACGTAATCAAGATCTTTCTATTTTTCTATTTATTTCTACTTAGAATTGAATTAATGAGTGAGTATGAGGAAAAAGTCCTGCATCGGCAATTAAAAGAAGTTCTAAGTGCCGAGAAGAGTTTCAATTTAGAGATTCCTCCTAAAATCCTTAGACTGTATAGAAAGTTGTGTATTCGCAGTATAAAACGAAACAGTGCGAAATATATTTTTAACATTGACTCCTTTGGGGAAAGGAAATTTATCAATCATCATCGGATGGAGGTGTTAGATCGATACTGTGAGGTAAGTGTTGTCAGTGAATACCAATGAAATATATTTTATATATTAATATGTTTTTTCTTCATTAGCTAATCTCAGGTTCAAAGGCTAAAGAAGAAAGCGCATTTTATGCTCGAATGGCTGGTAGTGCCCATGAAGAATTGTTCGAGTCACCATATACCTCAAGAATTCTTCATCCCTATATCTACAGGCATGCGAAGTTATTCCCACCATGGCTAAAGGTGGATATACCGTTATTTTTAGTTGTATTTTAGAATTTCTTTCTTCCATCCTCATTCATATTTAACATTTCTCATATCCTTGCTCAAAATTTGAGAGATGACACAACTTAAGAAGTTGGTTTGCAATAACATTATTGCGGTGTGGTACCTCGTGCCATCCTATTGAAACCATATGTCATTTACCTCAGTTCCATACAGCTGGATAATATTATAAAACCAAAATAAACACATAGCTGATAACTAGCTATGTATATGTAAACTCCGCTTAAATGTATTAAATTGTATCATGCGTGATATTCGCGTTTGTCTCTTTAAGGAGACGTTCTAGTGTAGAAGGGTTTTAAATAACAAAGCAAGTAAGTAAAAAAAATTTTGTTTCGGTATAAAATTAACACGTGGACTTTAACTCTATATTTTTAAGACAATAATTGAAAGAAAAAAAAACATATATTTGTTTCCTTTAAAACGGAGTAGGTATGAAAACAACCAAATTAAAATAAAAGACGCATATTTTGGAAATTTTGAAGCTATGGCACCATTTCTGTTTCAAAATAAAAATGTTTCAAACTAGAAATTGTCTCCAAATTTCAATAGCCCATGAATTTGTTCCTACGAAAAATGTTTAGGTAATTGTCATATACATATAATTTTTCCTTTTTTTTCCAGATAATGTGTGAACTTCAATATAGTGTAAATGGAGTTGTACCTGGTAGATCAACGATTGACTTCTGCTACGTGCGACCACATCACATAGCCGCAATAAATGGTCTGCTGCAGAAATTGTTTTGGCCAGGAATAGACAGTAAGTATAAGATACATAATTATAGATTAACAGAATAATTATTTTGTTGTCCGGTATCAAAATTAACAATATGAATAATCGGTATTTGTAGAAATAAAAAAATCGTAAAAAGATCACTACCATTTAAAGGGGTTTTATATTTTTGTGAGGTTGGTGAGGGTGAGAATTGAATATTCCATGCACCTAGGCGCGGTGTGTGGATGGTCATATTTTCACAACCTCCAGATAACTTACCTAAAATAAAAAATATTAGGTCCGCAACTAAGTTCCCGCTGTTTTTCAATAGATGGCTCCAGTAGTAAGAGTTGGTCGATTATAGCATTACTAAAACGTCATGAACCAAGCTTAGACATATGGTAAGCAAGCCGCTTTGATACATTTGTGATTTTGTTTTTGGAACATATACTTTTGGTTGTGTGAAAATGTCTGATTATGTGCCAAATAATCGTCATTTGCGGGGAAGTGTTGCTTTTCGTTTTTCATTCGAAGAAAACGGCGGCTCAAGCGCATCAAGAACTCCAAAAAGTTTACGGAGATGCTGCTCTAAGTGAAACAACGTGCCGTGATTGGTTCCGTCGCTTCAAAGACGGTGATTTTGATGTTGACGACCGTTCGCGTGAAGGAAGGCCGAAAATCTTCGAAAACGCTGAAAAGACGTTGAAACCGAACGAAACGATCACTGGGGAACGGTATCGAACTCAATTGATGCGATTGAGCCGAGCACTGCGCGAAAAGCGGCCACAATACGATCAGGGCACGAAAAAGTGATTTTACAGCACGACAACGATCGGCCTCACGTTGCCAAACCCGTCAAAACCTACTTAGAAACACTCAAATGGGAAGTCCTACCCCACCCGCTATATTCCCCAGATATTGCGCCGTCCGATTATCACTTATTCCGTTCGATGGCACATGCTCTGACTAATCAGGAGTTCCGTTCATATGACGACATCGTAAATTGGCTTGATTCATGGATAACCTCAAAAGACGAACACTTCTACCGTGACGGTATTCGAGCTCTGCCAGAAAGATGGGAAAAGGTTGTCGCTAGCGATGGGCAGTACTTTGAATAACTCATTTGTAACCATTTTTTCATAATAAAGTTTTATATTCATAAAAAAAAAACAGCGAGAACTTAGTTGCGGACCTAATATATACCAGTTTTGTATTTTGTAGACATATGCCTGGAACTAAGATAAACGAAATAAAGAAATTTTTGTTTGAGACACTTGTTGACACTGAAAAAAATTTTTTTTATAAAATAAAAACTTTTTCTTTTTTTGTAATTGATTGATATCAATCATATCAATATTTGAAAATATCGTTAATAGTAAGTTTAAACCAAAATACAAAATTTCAGTGTAATAAAAAAATAAAAAAATGTTCTATTAATTGAAAGATTAAATAACGGAAAACAAAATAAAAACATTTTTTGACAATCAATAGTTTCTCAGGCAAAGGTACATAGGTATAGTAAATTCAAAGTATTTTTATTCTTTATTTAAAAAATCACCTCCCAAAAAAATTGCAATAAGTACAGAACATGGAAACGTGCACATTTTTACTTTTGACATCAGAAACTACAATTAAGTACCTACATAATATAAAAAAATTTCCTTTATTTTTGTTTTTGTTTTCCAGTGTCCGAGTGTTTAAGTTATCCAGACTTTAGTGTAGTTGCTCTTTACAAAAAGCTCATCATTGGTTGTGCATTTTTGGTCCCTGATGCTAGTCATAACGAAGCCTACATCTCATTCATGGCTGTCCGTCCCGGATGGCAAAGAAGTGGAATTGCCAGTTTTATGCTCTACCATTTAACACAGGTAAATTTAAACATTGTTGACATTTTTGGGAAGAGCAATAAGATAGTAGTTGTTTGGCGTGAGTTTGATGTCGAGAGTTTATAAAAATATTTAACTAAATCGGTTCAAAAATTGTTTCTACATACAAGTGTGTTTATGGAAAGTTGCATATGTTGCAAATATGGGCTCAATCGGCCCATTGGTATATGGTAGAAGTTAGATACCTCATCATCTGCAATAACTAACACCTTGCATGCCGTGTAGCGCCGAAACTAGGCATAGAATCATTTTGTGTCCATGGGAATATCGGATCAGATTGTCGAGGGCTACAACATATCAAAATTTGAGCATGATCGACTTTTCGACCTTTTTCCATACAAAATGTGCGAGATTCGTCCTGAGAGCCAACAGTTGCAATAGACCAACAGCTTTTACTACTATTTACGACACACTTTAATGCGGAGTTCAATTCATATTTCTCTAGTTTTTTTATTTGCTTTTAGATATGATGGTTTTTCGTAAAGATACAGATCATGTAAAAATATTAATAAATGATCCCTTAATTTTCTACGAGTTATTTTTGTTTAAAAAAAAAATAAACGCACCTTTCTTAACTCCATTAAAGATGGTTTTTCCCTTTCCTAACTGTAGCCACTATTCTGTATGTGTTCAACTATTTTCAAATTATTCAGTTGGATAGGAGTTTTGTTGCGTCTAATGCGGGAAGCTCTACTAAGTTCTTGCTCTTTTTATATTTAAAAAATGTACCTATTTTTTATTCACACTATTTCTCTTCCCAGACTTGCATGTCAAAGGACATAACTCTGCATGTCGCTGCAACCAATCCAGCTATTTGTTTGTACCAAAAATTTGGTTTTAAAATCGAGGAAGTGATTCTGGACTTTTACGAGAAGTATCTACCACTCGAGTCTACACACAGTCGCCATGCTTTTTTCCTTCGCCTTAAGAGATAGTCATGAGAAAGGCATCTGAAAGCATTTATTTATTTTATTGGAAATATATGAAGTGTTATTTTTTTATAAACTCAAGTTTGTGTTTATTAATGAGAGAAGTAAAATTTTTATACTGGTACAAATACTTTTCTTCCCACATCCAAAAATTCTATAAGTTGGTAAGATCTTTCTAGTTCTCGGAGAAATTTAAAAGTATTAAAAATCGCAAAATCTCAGTAAAAGAAATTATTTTAAACGACAAAGTTTAGTCGAGCGTAATAGCTTTTTAACAAGCTTCATCGCAACTCATGATCATCCTCAAAATACATTTGAAAAGATGATGGAAACCTCTAGTAGACGCTTGACTGCCAAGCTATTATTCCTTCTCTTACGAAATATCTTTTTTGGGGATATTAAAGATGCTTGCAAGCTTAAAGCTTCATTGAGAAAAGCTGGTACGTCAAAGAGGTTGAAGTTGAAGATCAAATTTGATACAAAAGGAGAAAAGAAAAGCTAAAGAAAGAAGAGCGAGGCAGTTTCGATTGAACTTTTCGGTAGGTGCCCACACGCTAGTGAGACTGCCGCGGCGATCGTTCAGCTAGTCGTAGATCTGTGATCACGGAGTGAAGTGTAATCTTCTCGTCGTAAACCGATTGCACCTTATTTGCTCATTCATCTCACTCTCGGCATTGGTAGCAGTCTGTTCATCCAGCAACTATTGCGTGTTTGGTGCAAGAATAATTTACGTATGTAGCTCACACGATCAGCATCGGCGATCAACACCATCCAATCGAATGGTTTTTTTCACACATTCAATCCGACTGATTTTCACACCTTCCTTCCTACCGATATTGCAGCCTTCCGTGCATAATTCCTACGCTAGGACAACTAATCTAGCGAAATATTGCAAAAGTCAGAATGTATTTTTAGAATTTTATTTTAACGTGAAACGCTGAGCACTAGAGAAAAGCTGCTTGACCAAAAGGAATACCGCGCGATCTTCACCAGTGCGGAGGACAGCAGTAGCCGTGATCACATTTGCCGCAGTGTTGAGTTTTATTATTTTTAAATTATGACACATGTCGGCATCTGAGAGCGGATTAAGTGAGTGTCGTGTGAGGTGATTTTTGGCGGATTTTCCAAGGTGTGATTTCTTCTATTTTCAGTTGATTTGATAATTGTAACGCGTCTAAACGGCCGAGTTAATTGAATAATTGTGCAGTTGACAATTTGTCGGTAAAGTAATACCCGTGTGAAGAGCGGCTCAACCAACCATCTGTACCTGTGACGGCAAGTGGGAGTTTAACGACACGATCATCGAATTAAATCGTCTCTTCCATTGGATTACCACAACTTTATACATATTTGGATATTTTATCAAACGTAAGGTATGGATTGTCAATCTTTGGTATCTAGCATGTAAGGTTAACGAGATTTTATGAGCTTACCTCGACGCGTAGTCGTATTTATTAATTTCATTTGTTTGCTGTTGCTGCTCAAGGTGAGTGATCCGAGATATTTCGGTATGGAGAATGTTTTATTTGCTCGAAATATTTGGCAGAATTTCGGCAAATATTTGAAAGAGATAAATAAACGTTTGAATAATTCTAGTCTATCGAACATCTCTTTATTAGGACATTAATGAAATCTTTAAAATGTGAGGTGATCTAGTTATTTGAATTTTTATGATTTTTGGCGCCTGAGCTTATTTGGGCTTACTGAGCGAATAATTGCATTTGGTTCGTAAATATTTTTTAGTAACTTAAGTTGGTGATGTAGGCAATTCGTAAATTTTACTAATTAGCTTATATGAGGAATGTGGGCTTCTCTGCCAATCGATCTTAATTGGTCAATAGACGTTTTTGGAACAACTTTCTCGTTAGTATTCAAATATTAAAATTTATGCAAGATTGAATGGCACAGAAATAGATTGACATGTTATGTTACAGGGTGTCTGGTATTTATCGATGTTAGCAGCTGACACAAGATAAGTTAAACAATTTCCAGGAAGGTTAGTTTAATTCGCATGGCTTTAAGTTTGGTGTACGATAAAATCATATCAACAGAATTCTTCAGGCTTGCTTTTAAATTATCGAAATAACGTTTGGTTTTCAATAGTGAAATTTTGAGTTGTGACATTTATTTGGAACAAAACAACGAGCATGCTCTAATATTGTTTTGCCAGCAGAACAATTCTATCAAAGTAGAGAGAATTTGTCTGTAGGTAACACTTGTCAGATGTCTCAGATCTCAGATATATTTACCAATGCTCTAGTCGGACGAGGACCTAAAAGTAGAAAAATACGTTTCTTTGTGATATCTAAAAATGATTGCAAACTAGAAAATCGTCGCAGACAGATGGAATGATTACAAAAGTCCATACTAAATATTACCCGAAAGTGTTGGCCCCGTTAAAATTGTAGAAAATAGGACCTGTATAGGATCATTCTGGTGTCTGCTTATCTGTCGGTTACAGACAGATATCTCGGATGATGAACCAATTGAAATAAAAATTTTTGATTTAAGACTCTGTGTCTTTGTACTTTATTCCCTAATAAAAATTATTAATATTATTATTAGTTCTGCGGCGCTTTATGCACGATAAGCACACTTCTCCCCTGATTAAGATTTTTTAGGGGTTGATCACGTTCATGATCTAGCCTGCTCATTGACTCGATAGAAAAGCTTTAGACGTTAGCAACATTTAGATAAATTGTGTAAATGTAATATTTTCATTTGGAATTAAAAAACTTACTAATATTGTGTTAAAGCAATAAATAAATATGTTTTATGATTTTTCTAAGAAGTAAAACTTTGTAGTTTCTAATAAAACTTACTTATACGTGGAAGTTAAAAATATGAAAAAATACAGTTTTATGGTTTTTTTCAATTGTTTGCTTGCCTATGGTACCTCCCCCTGGCTAACCCACAATGTTTTGCAAACTTATTTGTCATAGGTCATTCACTTTTCATTTTTATCGCCTGTTACCTATCTCTTTAGAAATGGATCAATATCGTTCCGTTTCAGCAACGATTCGCAAATTGAAATTCGGTCTATTGAATTGTTTTCACTTAAATTGGGTGGCACCCAAATTTGAGCTTACCCAAATGATCCAAAACAATTGACTGATTAATGTTAAGTTTCTTCGCAATGACTGTATAAATTTTTTTTCAAATTTTTCGATGATAAAGCTTTGAATCTACTGATCATGCTTTTGATGTTGTTTTTGATAACGCACCTTCCCCATAAACATTTCAAATTTCGTCACCATCTTGCGAAGTGTTCTTGCCTTTGTCGAAGAAAAATTGTAAATTATTATTATTGTATTATATTATTACTAATTGTATAATATTTCAATATTATCTCGCTTTGACTTTTTGGGTAATCATCACTAGTATTGTCAGAGCATTACAATATTAAAGTCATCTGTTCAAGAAAAGGCCCAATAATTAACAAATTAAACCATCAACTAAATAGAAAAGCTGTATAAAATGTCCAACTTTTCTATGATTAAAAAGATCGCAGACAGTAACTATGCGTTCTATGATATGCTCCTTGACCGACCGACCTGTTAATTTACAATTTAGATTAAGCAACAATTTTTTGACACCTTTGGAAGATTTCTTGGTTTTTTTCGGACAGCAATCTCATGCTAATTCTGCAAAGATGAGCGCGTTCTACGAAATTTCCGATGACGTGATGATGACGATCTGAAAAGCTGAGGTTGAAATATTAACTAAAGCAATGACTTATGTAAAGTAATTAAGCGCATACCTTATGGTGATTTATTTGCTCTTAAAGTGGGCTTACCATTTCTGTGCTCTCCATTTATTTTGAATAGTTTAATACACACTTCATTATTGTTTGATAATCAGATTTTCTTGGTCATTTCTATGCGTGTAAAAAGACATTTATTTATACAATTTCTCTTCATATTGCATATTGAATTTTTAAAATTTAACATGGATTGACAGAATTAAACAGAAGCGGCGCACTTGAAACAACAACATCAACTCACATATCATAGATGTTTGGTAAACATTGCCAATAATGCAAATTTTATCTTGAGACTCCAGATTTTGCGACATTTCTTCACTCTGCAGTTTTGCTGATAATTTTTGCAGAAATGTGATAAGTACGTAGGCTACTGGAAAAATGATTGTGAACTATATAAAAAAAAATCATGATAAATTCGGTAAATAGTTTATTGTTTCTCAAATCATTCCCCTTTAAGATCGATATCTTTTTATTGTTCTAGTCTAGACTAGATCCTGACCATTATTATTGAATATATTAAGTATGTATGTTTTTTTGTTTTCTGTCGAACGATTTGTAGAAGAGCTAGGATCTACTGTTTCTGCTTTTTTACCCAATTTCATTAATTCCTGACGTATCCAACATTTTTTATTATCGTTTTTGGGCTGAATGCAGGTACATTCATGTTTAGACGAAGTTTTGTTATTATATCTACAAACTGTTTCCTTGCAACAAATTGGTAATGTTAATGCCGGATATAGTACAAACTCATTTTAAGGAATGCTATTTATTTATACTATCCCAGGAAATCTTTGGTGTATTTGCATTGTATCAAAAATAGAGTACGATAAGACAAGACTGTTGGCATCATCTTTTGAGCATAACAAATAATCTAACAAATCATCAACAATAAGACAATGGAATAAAGACGTCCGCGCTATAGCAAGCAACTAATTAGAAATTGGAGATTCAATGCCAGAAGAGTGCATGCATGTTATGTTCGAATAATTGCCACACTTAATTAGTATTACGCATGGATGAAAGACAATGCATAGTGCTTCCTTCCTTATGAGCGATTTAATCATAATTAGAGGTACGTATGGGTTTGAGTTCTATATAATGCAAAACTTAGTGGGAGAGAAGTAGACTTGACTTGTGTTTAATTTTCTAATGGAGAAGTACTTGAAAGTTGTGTTCTAGTACAACTTTCGCGTGCATGTTTATATCAAAAATTCGTTCCTTGTTCATCTGTGCTTTTCAAAGGGCTTAAGTGACCTTTAATACTCAAACATTATTGCAATTTAAAATAACCCTTACCTTTTAATTGATTTTGTTATTACTCTTGAGACATTGTTCTTCTTTCGGGTAATTACATATTTTTGAAACAAACATTGGAGAATTAGGAAAATATGATGAAACTTAAATAACTTCTACTTGACTTACTAAGAGTGGAGTTTTCTTTTCTCAAATGTGTCTTCATATTGGCGTCTTTGTTATCTTAAATTTTGTGTTGCAATGTTACCTCTTAATCTATGCCATTCGGTCATGTAAGGTGGCAAATTATATACGACTATTTCCCTCAGACGTTAAAAAAAGCTGTCGAGTGTACGTCGGTCATCACGCACTGGGACACTCAATTACCAGTTCAAAGTATGTGAATGCGAGTTGAAACATTACTTACAACCTAAACCAAAAAAGTTGTGAGCAAATACGTTTGGAATAGCCAAAAAAACACTCTACGGTTTGAATTTTTGTTTTAAAATAGCAATCAATGAAAGTCTTGGGACATACATATTCGGTGTCCTCGCGCCTTTACTGATTTTGAAGAACTTGAGAGCATTTTTGAAATCAATATACTTATAATGTATTACCCACTTTTATGAACAACATAATTTCGGATCGCATATCTTGCTTTTTAAAAATGTGCAGCATAGTTAAAATGAGTGACCTTGAAAATTCCATTGCATAAGAGTCCGCCATATTTAGCACTAAATTTGCAGAACTAGTTGGCATGATATGAAAGTATGTTCAAATGCACTTACACCCCAATCCTCCTAATATTGAAATTCCGAATGTAGTCTACCTATTTTTTTTGGATACCCGTGGTATTAACGAGTCGATTAATTTTATAATTAACCGTACTAAAGTTCCTTACTAAATATAATATAATGAGGATCCATCGAGCCTAAACGTGACGGAATAATGTAATCACAAACGGATTTATTGCACTATTGTCTATCCTACCGAAGAATCATATTATATGTTTAAATGCTTACGTTTTCGCTTCAAGTCGAAAAGCTATAGGCCTTAGGCAGAAACGCTCGTGCACTCATAACTAACAAAGTTACAACACAACTCAAAAGTGTGTGCTCGCGATGGATTACTTTTATAATCGCTCGCGCTCGTGAGTGAGTCCTACTCACTATGACTTGGTGTCCCGACTGAAAATGATCAACTTCTATATGTTTCCGTGAAAATGGGCGCTAAGCGGCTTTCGTGGTACCTGATTTTGCTCTTGGTTAGCTTTATTGTTGTATTGTAGTGCACAAAGGGGAAATTGCGCCACCACTGGGGACATTGTTGCAAAATTACGGATCGTGGCGTCAACATCGGCACTAGTCTTTCTGCAGCGGAGCCGACAATGTCTGAGGATACCACGACGTATAAACGATAAATTTTGAGCCCAAATAAGTATCTCCATTCTCCAAGAACTATTTAGTGAAAATTACTTCCAAATTGGTGTAGTGATCTCCGAGAAGATCCTAAACAAACATAAATATAGAGTTATCTAATAAGAACTAATTACTAAAAATTCACGGATTTCTGATAGACGTTGTAAAAATATCTCTCATGATAACATTCACAATATCTTGAATTTACAAATGAAAAATCTGGGTGCAACAGATGGTCCGTTTGCCAACAGTTCATCAAAAATGCCATCAAATAAATATTTCTAAAGAGCGTTTTGACATGTCTAAACACAAGCCACCTGAGTTTTTGGGGCAGTTTATCACTGGTGTTGGAACATGGACACACCATCACACCCGAGACCAAACAACAGTCAAAGCAATAAGTTGAAGCGGATGGAAGAGTTCCATATACATATTTTTATAAGGTTCAGCCATAGTTTTTTTTTGTAAAACTGTAAACAAATTTGGAGATAACAAAATAGTAATACAAGTTTGATTCATTCAAACTGTGGTAATAAGCAAGTTTAACCATGCCACGCGCCACAGAACGTCCAGATACGCATTCCAAAGCATCCAGTAATCAGCATCTTTTCTCGGATTTCTCTGTCATTATAAATTTTTAAAACACCTTGCTGAAAGAACGCATTGACTGTAGGCGAACTTAAGCAAATAAAGTGTAACGCTAAGTGGTCATCGCTTCCAATAATTCGATATGGAAGAAAGTGCTATACTCTCGCAGGGAACATAAAAAAGGAAGGGGGCGAGGGAATCTCACAGGAAAATAAAAATAAAGAGAGTTCCAAAATTTACGGAGTAGCAGAGAAGATATTTTTAGCAGCAAGTAACACACGGTGCTGAATGCAAAAATTTTTATATTTATACCTCCGCCTTACACAACGGCGCAATCTTTAAGTGAAAATTCTCACATTTGGACAGATCAGAGACGCTACGGGGGCAATATATAACTTTATTCATTGGCGAGAATCCGCACTTATTTTTTACCTTCTCATTTCCCAAAATAATCTCCGGCAATGCCTCTGGCCCCATGGAAAAGTGCGATCAGGGATCGCGGTGGAAAAGTGGTTCAAGAATGAAAAACGCGGCGATGACATCAATGATAATCTCACCTTGCTGTCGCTCTGCAGATGAGGCCCACTTTGATAATTATATAAATGGTAATTAGATGAATGCCCTAATTGAGTTCAAATCGGTATTCAGGTAAATATCTACATTTCACATTATTTGAAAAATTTACCTTGTGCGAAGCCATCTTTTGGCAAAATGATTTATGGCCGACATGGCACCAGAATTCAGGGAAGTGTGCAGTAATTAGCATTTTTACGTGAAGTATTTTAAAAATTGTCCCCTTGGCCTTTGTGTACGGAAATTGAAAACAAACATTAATCTCGCTTGAAGTGCAAGTGCTTCTTATGTAGAATGAATGAGCAAACGGCTATTTAAAGATATCTAAAGCATTTTAAATACTGAAATATACAAACAATGAGATCGAGACATCGAGTTAATATTAATCTGTAGGGTTAGGAAATGTTTATTATTTTAATTAGGCACGAAAAATATCCAAAAGGGGCAATATGATTTTTTTCCTTATATAGAAATTCAAATTTTTTTTATGGTATTTCAAAGAAATATATGTCTCTATAAATTAATAAAAAAAATGATTACATAAATTAATGCAATGGTTCAAATAAAAAGTGCATAATAACAATCGCATTTTTCTATAATTGCTATCGACTTACCTGCTATCCTAATTGAAGCCATATGTCGTTTATTGGGAAAAGCGCACTTATATATTATTTATTGTATGTATATATTATTATTATATAATATTCCCATTTTTAGGTTCGTAATCTGCGCAACAACTCCCATAGAAATCATATATTATGCTTGACATGATTTTCTGTGACTTCGTATCTCTTTAATGTATGATTTTCTGATTTTCATGCAATTATTAATTTTAAAAATGAAAGTTTATTGTAGTCGGAAGGTGTTTACTTAGAGTACTGGTGTACTAGAGATATCTGTAAAACAAGTCGAGAATTTATTTTAATGATTTCTGTCTTCCTTTTATTAGAAGTTCCGACTGAAGCTAACAAGGGGACCCCGGTTGGTGAAACTACATCGAAAAATATTGAACACGTACATATTTTGGCTTTTTCTTTAGTGGGCAGTCGTTTCAGAGAAACGCATTTTTGAAAATCCTAACTAAACCTTCACAACTATGTATACTTCCGCGAGACTCTCTGAACACACGCACGCGCAATTTTCAAAAATTCGTTCCTTTAAAGCGAAGGCCGAAATACCAAAAAAATCGTTAAGCCGAAATCGGACCGACATTTGTTTCTTATAAGTCGAAGTTTATACAGACGCGCCTCAACAGTTATAATCGGAAATTCGTCTTTAATTATTTATACGTTAAATTGCTCTAAACAAATAAATAATAATAAAAGCCAAACTGAACGACTGATAAAGCAGATTGTTATTTCACCCCTTAGACGATATCGAAGTGGTTTATAAGGTGAAGACATTAAACGTAGACAGTATAGTGTTGGAAATCAATCCCCAAAAAGGATATCGTCCCATAATAGTCGATGGTTCAGAATGCTGAGAGTTTTACAGTCAAAGGAGCGCGTCATAAAGTGTTAGTTGAAACGTGTTTGCTATTAGCTACAGCACAGTTGCCGTCAGACCATAAAATATGGTTTCAGTAGGATGGTGCCAGCACGGCTCACAAGGCTAGAGTAAATAAACTACAAACGTAGAATTTACCTAGATATAATGAAAAAAATACCTTAGCTTATGGTGCACCAAGTTGTAATAAGCAAAATATGTTTATGATTGTAAAAAATATAACTACACAAAATAATTTTTTGAAAACAAGCTTTTATTTAAGTCCAATGTACTAAAAATTAAAATAAATATTACCTATTCAATTACCAACCTACTTATGAAATTTTAAGAACTTTTGTTTTTGGAGTTTTGCACTAACTGCAACAAATTTTATTAAAATAAATTTTTGTAACAATTGCGATTACTTTATATAAAAGCTTGTTGCGATGTGAGATGATAAGTCAACATACGAAAATACCTGCTAGTGTGAAATCTCAACATACCACGATAATTGACCACCACGTCCGTTTTTCTGTCACAGAGGTTTTTCTTGAATTTGAAATTTGGAATAATGTTAGGTCATCGTGGCGTTCACATTATTCGACAGTCAAAGTACATGCAAAATGTTTTTTTAAAAGGGGGCTCAACAATTTTTGTTTGTTTTTGTATTGTTTTGAATATGTTCATGTTAACTTATACCACTTTTACGAATAAGCCCACCCGGCAGTTCATTGCGGCGCACGCTGTTATCTCAAACATATTACGATATGTTAACGGAACCCTTAACATGCGAGTCCTACTCGCACTTGCCTGATTTTCTTTAATTTATGAGAGCCAGATGTTACAACTTACAAACAAGCTTTTTTTTATTTTACACAGAACCCTTTGCGTAAGAGACCAACTCGCAATTGATCGATTTTTAAATCTTAATCAGAATATGGTGTGTGATATTATGGACTGAGGTTGATTTGATTGTGGAATAACTTTGAAATAAAACACTGGAAAATTATTTTGTGTGTCCAATTATTTAATTTACTTTTCAATATTAATGACGAAATATAATATAATGATGATAATGTAATAAATGATGATCCATTTTGATAAAATGTTTTTATTAAATACGCTCTTGTGGTGTCAAACTCTACATAATGAAAACGCAGCTCAATAATACTGCCACCTTTTAAGTCAAAAAATCTTATCAGTGAGGAATGGCGCGTATTTAAAATCGGCGTTAGTTCACAAAAACACCCAATTAATTGTTACCATAGTCTAAATCTCACAATCAGTAAAATGTAAGCAAACATTATTATGAATTATAAAAAACTTGAATTTGATCAATTAACTAGGTTTTTAGTGTATTTAGGTAAAAATCACCTAGTGAAGTAACTCTAGTATAAGAAGTTTTTTAGAATTATTGTGCGCTATTGAGATAGTTGTTTATTAAACTAAAACGGTTTCTTTTCTTTATGCTTACCACAGATAGAGTACGGGCAAGAGTTGTTATTAGAGAAAATTTTTAAACGAAATCTTACATAGAATTAAATTAAACCAGTTTGTAGAAAGGATCCAAAAATGAAATTATTAAATTTACAGATGGTCGCGCTTAATTTTCATTTCATCGAAAAAACTTTTAACTTTACTACCGTGCCCTTGAAGTAGTTTTCAAGTTTATTTATTTATTTCTTACAGTGAAAACCTAAACGTATTTCAGATTTAAAATAGTTTATTAATAGACATTTTATGAACAAGCGCTTCTGCTGGGACAGCATAAGTTGTTGCGTTCCAGGGTAGTACCCGAAGGCACTTAAGCGCTATTTCCTTCAAAAATTAAATCGCCTGAGCCTGAGCCATATCCGCTCTTTGTCTCATGGGGGAAAATTGCGTATTTTTAAGACTGACATTTCTCTATGGGCATTTGAAAAATTTTTGTAATTTTTTTACCATTTTATGCCAACGACTTGTGAACTTGCCCCAAATTTATATTCTAAATTCGCAGTCGGCGTGGGTGGGGTGTTCACTCTCTCCTCACTCTGCGGGGCCAAAATATTAAAAATAATGCGACAAATGTATTTTTAAGAAACTGCCTTGGAATAAAAGAAATATTCTCGTTTTTGCTGATGGTGGCTTTTATGAATGGCGGGTTGGGTACATATTCGACTGTATTGTGGCACGGGCGGAGGTGGATACTTGGATAGTAGGGCCCAGCGGCTTTATTTAGAATTGCGTAATGGGATGGATGGGTGGGTAAATTATTCAGAGAGCTCTTGTCTGATTTTCAAGAATCACATCCGCTTCCCGTGATGGCTGCGACGTTATTGGTCGTATCGATGGTAGTCAATGGAGTCGTGGAGCATGCCAAACAATTGATGCCAATTTAGGCATTAAGTTATATCACGCTCAGATGCAGCTTTTGTTGCGAGCACAAAAAGTAAAAGATGTGCTAATTATCGCGCCTGTTTACTTTATGAATATGAAATTGGATCAAGTTCAGTAGGTTGAGGTCGGATCAGTTGCGATGACGCGATGTGTTTATATGTCTCCCCCAAGCAAAGTTGTTGAGATAATTTTTGCATTTTTTGATCTTTTTCTAGGTGGATAACAGCATGATGATGGTGGTCGGCAGGTCGAGAGAGAGTTAATCTGGGAAGGCTGAATCAGAAATTGCAATTTAATTGAAAGTTAACAAAAGAAAAACCAAAATCCATTGCTTAGGGTTATATTAAATTAATAGCTGTTCAAAATGGGAAAAGATTACTATAAAACTTTGGGTATACCCAAAACTGCGACTGAGGAGGAAATTAAAAAGGCGTACAGGAAACTAGCCCTAAGGTTCCATCCAGACAAAAACAAATCACCAAACGCTGAAGAAAAGTTCAAGGAGGTTGCAGAGGCATATGAAGTATTATCAGATAAGAATAAACGGGAGGTTTACGACAAATACGGCGAAGAAGGGCTTAAAGGAGGTGTGCACATTTTGCGACTATTTCATGAAAACATTTTAAAACGTTTTCATCATTCTTTTCCCAGGCGCACGGAATGGAGGTACAAATAGCACCAGTTTCACATATCAATTCCATGGTGACCCGAGGGAGACATTTGCCCGATTTTTCGGTTCAAGCAATCCATTCGCCTCCTTCTTTGATATGTCAGACAATTTGTTCGACAAAAATGTCTTTGACTTGGACACAGGGCATGATTTCTTCTCCTCGCCATTCGGAGGATTGGGATCCAGACATGGTCTTGGTGGTGCATTTAGGTAAGCCGCAGAATATGGCAGTGGTATTCATTAATTTTTTTCTATTCAGTTTTCCAAATAGATCGCATTCTTTTAACGTGCATACACCTCTCAAAAAGGAGAAGCAACAAGATCCACCTGTAGAACACGATTTATATGTGACTTTAGATGAAATTTACAATGGCTGTGTTAAAAAAATGAAAATTTCACGACGTGTTGTGCAGCCGGATGGATCTTCGAAGAAGGAGGATAAGTATGTTAGTATATCCATTAAGCCTGGATGGAAGTCGGGGACCAAAGTCACGTTCCAAAAGGAAGGCGATCAAACACATGGAAAAATTCCCGCCGACATTGTTTTTATAATTAGAGATAAGCCACATCCGCTATTTAAGAGAGAGGGCAGTGATCTCAGGTATACAGCGAGGCTTACTTTAAAGCAAGTAAGTACTAATTTAATTTATATTTGGTTGCATTTAAAAATAGTGAATCATTAAATCTATTCACTTTCAATTCCATTGTGAAGCTTTTTATGTATTGATATTTTTTTCAATTCTTCGAATATAAATGTATTTACCAATGTCCTGTCCATGTAAGTAGGGCAAATTGGCATGCGACCACGGCTATACGTGTCTACGTTTATGACGTCATATAGGTTGTCGTATTCTGCTTGTCGAACCCTTTCATTTGATACCCATGTCAATGCGCTGTGGAGAAAAATGTATTCCGTCATTTTGTGACGTGCACCATATTGGGGTTTGAATGACTGAATGAATATTTTATCATATTTTATTCGTACAGCGCTTTCATTTGATACACATATTATTTGGAGAAATTTGTTTTTTTTGTAACGTTATATAGCTTAAGACACCCGGCGGATTAATACGATTCTAACGACCCCTCATTTATCCAAATCGGTAAATCCATTGGTGCTCTAGGCCGTACAAACATACAAACATAGGTTGATGAACACATAACCTATGATGATCGGGTAAAAATGCGACTAGCATACCACCACAAATCCACGATGGACAGACGGACGGACATGACAATATTAAAGGGTTTCCAGTAACTACAGAGCCCTACAAATTTTCTAACCTCCATGAATGACTTGTATTTGACTGCGGGCAACATGACCTCTCACCTCACATACCATACCGTACCATGGAGGTACCTAAATATTTTAAATGCCTTCCAAAGCCCTCAGAACCAATTGGTAAATTTTTCCGGTCATTTACTTCGATTGATACACTCAGTCAAACTAAAGAAATTGGATAAATTCATCGGCGCTATGTAAGCGCTGCCCAAACTTGGATAAATGCTTCGAGGGCGAATATATCATTATTATTGAATGAATCAGTCCCGAATGCAATTAATCAAAATCAAGCTCAATGATGAAGTACTTTTGCATGCCTTGAGGCCTTTTGTCAGCTCGAGGAATATATTTAGTACTGCTGGCTTACTCAAGATTTACTTCTACTCCGACCCGCATTACCATGAGAGGTTATGAGAACCATTGACACAAAAAAAAATCCTTTTCTCTTCGAGCACTTGAGCTCTGTAGGAGGCGCGCACTTGAAGGAGTGCGCGGCTTGCAATTCACAATTAACCGCGACTTTTTCAATTCCGCTCCATAAAATTTCTCTTTTTATTTTTAGTTTATGCACAACTCACAATTATATGCAAATAATTCATTACGCCAGTACGGCCCGATGTAATGAGGAATTTGCATACGGGGCCCGGCTTGTCTGGGCACATGTACTACAGCGGCGGCAAAAAGAGGTCCCGTCCTTATATGGATTTCTTATGTCACCGGGGATTAACCATTCCGTCGAATTACGATTTTCGAATTCTGCTGGAGTCTTGGCTTTGGACATTGCCTTAATGCTGTTCCAGCACTGGAGCCAGTCTGATAGTCTGATGCATCCCAAGAGATCTGGGCGCTGCGTGCCTGGTATCATAAAAGCGTGTGACGCGACAGTCATAAATTTTGTGCGACCGCCTGAAAATCTCCCAACAGGTGAAATGCTCAATTTAAGTGCTTTTAATTAAAATTTATCGATTCTGTCATTAGCACTTTGTGAACGAGGCTCGAATCACAACTGCCTAATCTTCCAGTCGCCGCATCCAAGATACTTTTATGGATGGGTACTCTGTACCTGTGCCATTACCTTGTCATATGGAACCAAGGCAGAGAAGCCCCAATACTTGGGGACGGGACAGAGCCCCATGCCTCTTATGTGTGAAAATCAATTAAATTTCCATTTTCTCTGCATTGGAAGCCAAATCTAGGCCATAAATCGATGGAATTTGAGAAAATATATTGCACGTAATTTACGCTCTCGCATACACTATGTGAAATTCCAGCTTTTGGCGAGCCATTTAATTAACATTTGAAATTCTTTTCTGTACTGGGAGATTTACGATCGTCACTGACAAGCTCCGAGCAATAAGATGAGCACCTTTTTAGGAGGTCTGCTATGTTCTACCATATGCACTGTGCCAACATAGGTGTATCACTTTTTTACTTACTTAGCTAACAATTTTCTGCCTTTGAGAATTTTTATCCAACAAATTAAATAATTACTTCTTCTTGTGAGAAAAGTTTATGTAGCGAACATTTTCCATGTTTGGTAACTGCAACGGAAGGCATGTTTTTCTGTTCGTAAATTGGAGAATTACATGTTAAAAAATGTGTGCTTCATTAAGTGTAGATGAATTCCTTTTTTCTTCACTTTTTTTATTATTTTTTAACTTCTTAATTAAGGTTTCTCCAAGAACACAACCGATGCTGGTGAATTGTTTTATTAAATTACGTTATTTGAAAACAGAATATTTCCAGCTATCGGCATGAGTAGCTCCGAAATTTTGAGTCATTAGGATACACGCGAAATCGCAGGCCTGATCCACCTGAAATTAAAAAAAGTGGAAAATTTTTAAACTATGAGAGCTACTTAACGGGAGCAAGTGTAGACGTTTTTTTTCGTTTTAGGCAATATCGCGACGATTCAATGATAGTACTGATTTTTTCTAAACTTTTACATTCAATAGAAAAAAGTCAGTTTTGGAACAAGTTGTTGACCGTTCGACATGCTCCTTCTTGAAATACTATAACTTAATTATTTCTGTGGACATATAATTTTGTCGATAGGTTTATCCTTGAACTTTAAGAATACTCGTACATATATGAAAAGCACAACAATCGATTTTTTTAACACTTCGTGTGAGTACCTGGTTACTTATCGATAAGAAAGCTAATTTGCTACTGTAATTGGGTTACGGAGTCCTTTACTGAGAAAATGGATAAAAACAAAATACCGATGATGTGAAAATTCCGTAATCCTTAACAGAGCATTTCAACGCAAAAAACAAACTTGTGAGAAAATTACAGTGGATTTTCCTATCAGTCATTCCCATGGACGATGCAGTCAATGGCTGAAGACTTCTGCATGCAGTATCGTAGAAAAGAAAACAATTAGCTGCATCATCCCTCCCAGGTCATTAAGACTCCATGAAGGCACCGTACAATGCAATCATGTTCCATTGCAAGAGTTATAATCATTCCCTGCAAAGCAGGCAATTATTGCATTTACTATCTCGTTTACACTTTCCATTTACAAGTTTTATTAGGTATTCGTGTCAAAGAACAGTACGTTTTCTTGTTTAATGACTCACAAAATCTGCGTCTTCTTGTGCATTCTAGTTGTTTGCCCTATTTAAGAGAAACGCTAATTTTTTTGTCTTTGCCCTACTGCTCGCGGAGAAAAACTTGTACCTATGTACACTTGAAAAAATGTAAATAATTAACTTACACAATATAGAAAGAGAATTTATTAAAGGAAGTCAGAAGGGGGAAAGTATACTTACAGAGATTAGAATCTTCGTGAATTATAATCTGACTTGTAACTGACTTGGACCTATAAGTTGTGAAAATTTATCAAGTCGTCCTTTGTGGACCATGCTTACTTCATATGCAGGTATACATATATTCAAAATTTGCATAAAAACTTGCGAAGGCATCCTCATTTAGTTGTATAATTGCATAGTGCTATTGCCTTTTAAAGAAGAAAAGCAAAAATAGTTTAGCAACTTAATAAATTATACGGAGTAGCAAGATTTTTATTAAGAGCGACAATCAACTACTTCCATCTAAGTGATAAAAAAAAGCACTTAGCATTTTCAGTTGTAATTTACCCAAAAAGTTTCGCATAGCCGAGAAAACGCGGTATAAACTCAAACAGGTGGAGTTAAAGTACAAAGGAGGGAAAAAACGACTTAAGCCAGTTCGCGATTATAAATTGTGTGTATAACTCAAAAGAGAAAAATAGAAAAATACTTGAAGTCAGACAAAGCGGAAAGTTGTCTCCTCTGTAAGGCGATGGGAGTGGATGGAAGTTCCTGATCCACCCGCGAAAACATAAAGTTAACCTTATTAAAATTGCCGGCAGGCGGAAACTTGTTTTGCCACTAGTGTTGTCCTTGCCCCCCCCCATCTCCAGCTTTCAGTTTATTCAAGTCATAATGCTTGAAGATGCTACCCGCGTTCCTAGAAAGCCATTAAAAACTAACTGCAAAGTGCATATCTATTGAGATGTTCCCTCTCGAGTCCATTTCCAGTAGTGCCTCGAGTAGCGGGAGGAAGTGCACTGTGTGCAACGACATCCCCCTGAAACGATTGCTCGGCTAAAGCGAAACCTCTAATGCTTGCTTATGGCCAAAAAGGAGGCGCATAAAGAGAGTAAATCCACTTGCAAGCTAAATAACCGCTGCGCTGTGAATTTCAATTAGATGAAAATTGTTTTCTTTGCCTCCAATAAGATTCCCCAGTATCGATTGACGCCCATTCGTGCTGAAAATATGCATTGTGTTTTTCCGATCAAATGTGTTGATGTCAGCTATTTTATTCCATGCAAATCGTCTTCCCTGGGCTTGGCTGTGCCGTTAAAAATTCAAATTGCAACCAATAATGATGTCAAATTTAAAGTGCTTCCGAATTGCTTTATGCTACCATATATAGGTAAACTAAAATCGGCGCAGGGAGAGAGAGAATTTCTAAGTGGGCTGCTCTACTCTGTATTTATGTAGGGGCAAATATGCAGTGCACTTGCAATCCTTTGGGAAATGATTAGGTCCATCTCTTATGCTATAACTTCGAGCAGGGTCTTAGAATGTAGGAGCTGCCCTAATAAATTGAAAATTTTCGAAAATATTCAAAGGTCTGAAGTTTTTATATACCTTTTAATTATTGGTTGGGAGTCAAGTTTCCCAATTTTCGCGATTTTCCCTGGTCATTTTTGAGTTTGATTTATCGCAATGTTTTGTACGAATTTTAGATTTTTTAAGTTTTCATGGAATAGCTTAAAGTTAACGTTTTAATATGATCGACATTCTGATTTTCAAAGACACTTTACTAAAAATGTACAAAATACGGGATTCTTACTATTTTACTTAAAACTAATAAATCGGAGATATTAATTCCGGATTGGTATTCTAGAGAAGAAATCCTATGGGAAATGTCTATTAATGTCTGGTAAGAAAAGAGACATTAAAAATGATAATCAGCTGAACAATTAGTGTTCGTAGCTAATGAAATTTCATACAGAAAATGTATGTGTTTTTTTCATTAGAGTAACCTTTGGGGGATTTCCCAACTCCCGAAGTAAAAAGGGTACACATTTTTAAATTACATTATTTTCAAAGTGGTTACTCCTGCCAAAAAAAAGTCATTAAACCGTTTTTTTTCTAGGAACTTTTAAAAGCTATAAAATTCTTTACAACCATTTTGCCATGAAATTGTTTTTTAATGAGATTTTCTTGAAAAACTCTTTATTTCCTTGTGAAGACATGGAATGACTTACTGAGGTAGATTTCGACGTAGATCTTTTTGTTAATCTAAAATCAGTATACTACTGTTTCGCATATCACAGGAAAAATATAAAAAAAAGTCAGAAATGACAATTCCCCTCAAACAGCACACAATACAAAACTTGAAAAGCCGAATTTCTCCAAATTTCTTACATTGTTGTTAAGTTATAGTTTAATAATAAATTCCATCTGTGTGCAACCTGGTATTAATTCCGTTTAAATTAGCGAAAATCTGCTATACTCATTGTTTTCATAGTTAAGACGTTTATTTTTCATTTATATATGCATTTTATCAGTAAGGATTAAAAACTGTCCCTAAGTTTTTCAATTGTATTTTAATACCTTTTTTTATTTTTCAGGCACTTTGTGGTGTTGTATTCGAAGTTCCTACAATGTCAGGCGATAAATTGCGGATCAGTACCATGCAAGAAATTATCAAGCCGAACACCGTGAAGCGAATCAGTGGATATGGTTTACCCTTCCCAAAGGATATATCACGAAAAGGAGATCTCCTAGTGGCTTTCGACATCCAGTTCCCTGAGAAGTTAACAGCAAGTCAAAAGGAGCTCCTGCGGGACATGCTCCCTTGATTTCGACCAATACTTACCCGTAATTTACTTATCTTCGCATGTAGGGCCGTAATTCTTTATACTTTTCGTTTTCGACTTTCATTCACCATTAATTATTATCTTTTAATTTTTGCATTTTTAACATTTAATCGAAGAATTAAAGCAGTGCTGCGACACGAAATAAATTCAGATGACTCAAAGTAAACTTAATTTGTAAAATATTAATTTATTGATAGTGTAGGCTGTACGTCTTCATGTTTTCTTTTTGTAAACCGTTAATTAAACGTTTCGAATTGTATCACTACCGCTCTATACTTTAACAATGCTTGAGTGCATGTCGATAGTGTTTTAGGTCAACAAACCTAAACAATTCCAAAAATAATTTGTAGCAAAACATCCCTCACCTAATTTGGTTTAATATTCAGGTAAACAATTTGCTCGTCGGAAAAGTTGATCACCTGCGGGGAACGACCCGACCACCCACAGCAGTCGTGCTCTGTTCAATTTAAATGTATAATGAATCAATTAAAGCGCGGTGCAATTGCCAATTACAAATTTATTATTGTTTGCTGACAGAGGTTGCATTCATCGATTCATGCCAGAATCTGCTCCAGGCGTCTTCGCTCCCGTTGCGAAAGGATTCCCCTCAACTGGCGCAGTGTCCAGGATATTTCTCGTTCGGAAAAAATCGGCGGCCAAAGGGTGGTGATGGTGAATTGTCTGGAATGTGATTTATTCTTTTTTTTTTAATTATCATTAACACCTTTAATACCGATGGAATCGCATGGCATCGTTGCCCGTCGGCTGCATAGCTTCCAGCTTCACTACTTCCGCTCGTAGCTGAGCATTGTACTTTTTCCGGTCGTTCCGATACCGTCGGCAGCAGATTTCGGCACTGCAAATTAATATTGTCGTTATCCATTAATTACCAATTCCCAGGTGCGCTGCGCTTGGACGCTCTGGTCGGTTGGCTACTCACTATGAGGGCTGCACTCGCCGCTTTGCAGCTAAGATATTCGATTTCGAAACGACCTTTTTCGCTAGTAATACTTTCTGCCACTGACGGTGCACTTGATCTAATTTCCGCAAAAATGGATTTTGCTCACGAATGCGAGCCAAGTTGTACAGGGTTTTCATATCAGCCATATCTCTGTGAACAGTAAACTTTTTACCTGCAGGACTGCACCTTAACTGCCGTTAGCAGGGTGGCGCCTGGAGCTACTGCTTGTGAAATTCAAACGAATTTTATTGATATAACAAACTACTTGGCAACCTGCCAGTGTATAGTCGAAAATAATTTTATGGGACAGAAAATAGAGGCGGGGAAACAAATGTTTACCAGTAAGGGCAGAGGTAACTTGTCATGCTTTTGGTTGTTTAAATAGGTGGAACATTCGATGATTTTAAAATTCGAACAGCGACAAGCTATCGATAATGACAAGGAGTAGGCGGTGTAGATATTAAAGGCATACTTTTGTTTTAAGGTTTTAGGCGTTTATTGGTTCTTTAAAAAAATTTATTACAAATATTTGATTAAAATTGAAATTGCACCTTCCGCCCTCATACCGCCTTCTCTATAGGTCTTCTTAATTTCTGTTTGGGTACGACGAACACGATACAAAGAAATCAATAGCAAGTGGACTGATGGAATAGCCTGTGGAAAATCATTTTTATTTATTGTAAAAGATAGTAAGGTGGTTTACACTTTTTATATTGGGGTGTAAGAATAATTTAAGGGTGGCTATTTGGTAGTTTCTATTTAAATTGCTTGTTAAATTTTGACACGCGCGGCTCATTTACTCTCAAAAGATTGACGGAAACACAGTATTTCCATTGTACAAAATAAATAGATTTACACTTGAACAACGTTGAAAACTTATTCCCAAAGTGAATGCTGTGTTGCCGAAACAATGCGAATTTTGTAAACAAATTTTGGTCGAAATAACGCACCAACCGCGCCTGATACGTGAGTTTGTGAAGAAAGTTCGTGAAATTGGCATGCTAATTGGTAACAAAAGTTATCCTCGCACTTGTCTTGTTGTCGAAAGTGTTCATCTAAATCCGAGAACCTCAACTCGCCACAAATATCAGCAACTGAATATTACCCGCCTTAACCAGAGGAGAAATCTCTGCATGAAGACCTCGTATTATTCGCCTACAAAGTTCAATAACTCACAAGAATTTTTTTCTTTGCAAAAGGTTGAAATAAATTTATTATTATTATGAAGATAGAAAGGTCAGATTGGAGAGAAAGTGAATCACTTTAATTGTCCATGGATTTAAACATTTTTATGTCATCAGTGTACGCAAGTGCAATGCTCTACAAGTGGAAAAAGATTATTGATAAATAATGCGAAGAGCAGGGGACCAAGGGCCTACCTTGAGGCACACCTGAAAAAACATTCCTCGTTTCGAGATTTGAGTCAAGTTTGAAAAAAAGCGTCCTTATGTGAAAGTTTGTCTAAAGCTTTAGTAAAATTTGTGTAAATATAATCAACTCGATTAAGCTTCTCAATTTTATTTAAGCAAAAGCTACAAAATTCGACCAGATTGCTGGCCGTGTTAGTTAAACTTCTGATAGAACACCAAAAAATTAACCAACCTATTGTGCAAGCAGATATTTATTCAAGAAAGCTCCACCAAAGCTAAAGTTTCATGGTTAAACGGGATATAATAATTAAAATAGAATCTAAAATACTTCTCATAAGCAACTGCTATTACATCTCTACACGGTACACGCCATCCATACTGCCCAGCTTGACAAATTAATTTTGAAATCGGTAGTCAATACAAAACCAAACAAGGCAAAAAGGGGTAAATCTACCCAAAATGCCAATGCATGAATGCTTCAAAATCGAAAGAAGATGTTCGGTGAATCTCCTCTCGTGAAAAAATTGGCAAACATTGGGAGGAAGTTCGTGGTACATACCCCTTCGGTTCAAATCATTTTGAATGCATTGCGTATCTTTTGTATTCGTTTCAGTTTTAATGAAACAGTTGAGCGGAATAAATTAAGAGGAATCAATAAGATAGGAGCCGTTGCATTCAGGCCCAGATAAATGTTTGCTCGTTAATATGTACATCCGCTTGAAAAGTTCCCAACAGATATGTAGGGGATACCCACATGGAGCCCCATTGTAATGCACAAAGCAACTTAAAAGCCCCGGAACATTTGAATCAGATAACGAATCCAACCCGAAAAGTAACCGAAGTCACGTACCCGGCTGCAATCAACTTAAATTGTTTGAAAACGTACGCACATAGGGAACAGCTGGGGCCAATTCGGGCGTCCCGGCCAAAAACCTCACCGCAGTATAGTGAAGCGCAGGATAGTGGCGGGGCCCTGTGCAGGACTCCGCCCGGCTGACTGGCTGGCTTTTTAAAATATTGTAATTCGAGACAATTTATATCTTGAGGTAAACAGGTGCGGCGGTGCTTTACGTGAAAGCCACATCCAATTTTTGACTGGGTCCGGGGCCGGGCCGGGACTCGGCGCCTATTGGTGAAAAATTATTTAGACAACCACACCGCAGCAGCCGACCGAAACACGTGTAATTAAGATTTATGACCGCCGAGGTAAACATCTTGTTAATTTCACGGAATGTACCAGATGGCATCCCCACAAGAAAGCACCGCGACGCAGACTTTCACTAGCGATCTTCTAACAAAGTACAGAGCCGTTCCACCTCAATCTCCATTTCTTTCGCCCGATTTTCCGGCCCGGCCTCCCCCTGCGCCTAGCCCTTAGCCGCTACCAAGGAGACCACCACCCAGGCACATTATCCTTTATGATAGCAATTTATAGTCATAGCAGTATTATGAGCTTTTTGTGTTTCTCCGAGGAAAAGGGCGCTGCGTACTTCCCTGCCGGAGTAGTTTTATCTACGGGGCGTTTGAACGTTTGGGTGTTCGACTGATGATGGGGAGCTTGCGGGCGAAGGAGAGGACGGGCATATATGGACCACATCCGAGTCGAATGCGAAATTATTACTTCGACATAAACGTAATGGAACAAGCAGCTGTCAAATTATTGATTGTTCTCGTAACTCAGTAGAAATTCTCATTTGTTGCAGTCTGCTCCTTGCCTGCCCATGATATACTGTCCAAATGCCCTGGATCGTTAATCTTCGTGCCGTAACACAAGTGCCAAACAGTAAGACAGACAACATCCGCACCACAAGGCATAGCATGCTCTCCCCATAGTCGGAGGCTCCAGCTTGGACTGCTAACTAATGTAAACTACGATTTTCAGCTCATTTACAACTTAATGGATAAAGCGGCCCATTTGATATGGCCCCTAACTACCTCTTAAGCTGCAAAAAATTTGCATGGCTTAATGAGCCGAGCTCTAACTATCTTTAGACTTTGATTAATGGACTAGTGGCGTAACACTTCTTAAGGGTCTTCAAGTTTCCATTTTGAGAGGAGAATCTCTATTTCCAACCAACCGCAGCAGTTTACACCAATGCAATGGCGACCCACTTTAAGTGGTAACCAGTGGCGTAGCTAGGTCCCCAAGGGCCCTGGGGCAAATAAAAAAATGGGGCCCCACTAAACCTAACCTAAACTGGTTAGGTTTTATCAAGTAAAAATATTAAATATACAAATACTTTAAAAATGCTAAGCTACTTTATCATCAGCTATTTTTAGTGCACTGCAGGGAAGGTAATAAAAATATTAAACAGTAACAACAGATGTTCATACATCGTTTGGATAGTCTCTTATCAGTATTTCTAAACTTTCTGTGATTTCCTCCTTCGACACATTTAAATTGACAAAAAAAGAGAATTTAGCCGCGATATCAGTGTATGCCTTAGCACATTGTCGCAAGTTGGTTGTCAAAGAATCGATCATCGGAAGAAACGATTTTATCCGGAAACTGTCACGCGGAGACAAATTTTCAAGCGCATCTTCAGCAGGCCCGTCGTTTACATGGATTTTTTCATTTCGCATTTTTTATTTTTTTTTTTTTCAAATTTCCGAATGTGTTTTCAAAATTTTTCAATTTTTGGGGTCCCTGTCCAAGCGGGGCCCCAAGAATTGCTTCCTTTGCTTCCCGGTAAATCCGCCACTGACTCTGCGGCTGCCGCTTGCCGACGGCAAAGCTTTGATAACCGTTCTCGAAAAAAAATCTTGACTCGAATTCACAATAAAACGCACATCGATGAATAATAAAACGCACATATCGCTATCCGTCAAATAGACAACACTGCAAACCCACAGAAAGAATTTAGGGGAATTCCCTAGGTATAACTTTCGAATTTCTCTCAACTGAGTTCCCATGATTAAAGTCGGGTTGCAACCTGTCATATTTATTTTGAAAATGGGATAGGTTTTCAAAAGTTCAGTTCGATCGAGATTTTCTGGTAAGGATTCGAGGGCCCCCTGAGCTTGAGGGCCCCGGGGCACTGCCCCGCCTAGCCCCTTAGTAGCTACGCCAGTGGTGGTAACACCCTATTTCGGGATCAAACAATTTGTGTTCCCAAAATTGGCAATATTGTCTCAGTATTGCATTTAAATCTCAACACCCTAATCTCAGCCTGAAAAAATGAATTTTCTAACAGATACTACGGTATTATAATATTAGTAAGATTTGAAAACTTCCACAATTGTCGAATTTTGACAAAACATTTAGTAAAAACGAATGTCAGGAGGAGATGCCCTGATATAATATCATATGATCTATGACATAAAAGTAAACTCGTCCAAGCTAAAAATGAACATGAAGTTAGAAAACAAAATTAGGGAACCTAATCCACAAAAACTTCTCAATGCTTAATTATGTGCCTGTTCGAGACAAACGAGCATAGTTCCTGTTAAGTTGTTAGTTTAGTGCCGTTAGCTACTTCAAAAACAATTTCATTTCCAACATGACCCCCACCCTGACCTTTATCATTTGATTCCCCCACCACGATGCAGACATGAGACTTTTTTCCGACGCAAAAAAGCACCATAGATCACACGTGTACTACGGAATTTGCTGTATATCGCAAACCTTCAGATGTTGTGGCTGGAAAGGAAAATGCTCTCTCTAACAAGAAATATTTCAAGTCCAACAAATTTTCCTTTTTCGTTTGTCTCTCTTTAACGAAAACTCTCATTTTTTTTCTTTATTTGGTCCAGGAGTTTTGTGAAAAAGTGCAGATGCTGCAGGAGTAAACATAATCCTGAAAACAAATGACCTCCAACGAAAATATTTTTCTTATCTAAATTTTCAGGCGATTACACATGAAATACCTTTTTCGAGACGAAACGCAGCTCCCTGTGCGGTGTGTGGGCGGACGGTGGTTTTCTTATAACCTCTGGGGCTAGCAACCCCCGACCGATACAGTGCGGTAGTGGCTTTATGTTGTTTTTGTGCTTTTCATCTGGTCCCTGGATATGGGGAAGGGATCGATTTGCTGTTTCGAAGATAATAAGCATAAACATTTCGTTGCTTATGTTTTACGAAAATTGCTCAGTTATAAATTTTATTACTGCGCTTACCTTCGATTGTTCTTTTCATTTGGCAGTAAAAGAAACATTTTGAAAGGGTAGAATGTTTCGGGAATCATATTTTCTTGATTTGTACCCTTTTGTGTCTTATTTACTATATTGCGGAAGCGGAGCTATGCGACGAAAATTTGACAATATATATTAATCATATCTGCTTTTTGGGTACAGATAAAAAATGCTACCTATGAGTTAAATCTTTTAAATACCATGGGTATGGCAGCAGTTTGAAGTGTAAATTTGCAATTGAAGAATTGTGAGCGGGTGAGTTGCCTTGCTAAGAAAGTACCCTTATTACACTACACGAAATAAAGACAGGAATAAAATATTTAAATCTATTAAATCACAAATACAATTGCTGTAGTACATTCCTCAATTTGATTACCGATGTCGTTCTGAAAAAGAATGTATTTTTTGTATTACATGTGAACGTGCAATTTCGACACAGTTGAATTCATTCGAATGCGAAATATTGGTAAGACCAAACCTAAAGCTCGTTAGCTATTGATGATGAGCTGAATTGATGAACTCTTTTTTCAAAGTGCAGGTACCCATCTGAGAATGGTGTTACGGCTGCGGATCTCAACAAGGCGTCCGATGTTGAAGTGATGCTAACAGACAACAAAGTCGTTGCGCTGAAATCACAGATTCGCCATTTTTAACAAACGTATCGTGAGAAATTATTTTTCTTACTTCTTCACTCCTCTTGGGAGCATAGGGCTTTCACATAGCCTCTCCAACGAATTTTGTTCCATGCAGTTTGTTTGATTTGCGTTCAATTTTCACCACTGTCTTCTATTTCTTTAGTTACCGTTCGTCTCCAAGTGGTTCCTGGTCTTCCAACTTTTCTCTCCCTTGCGGGTTCCACTCAATGGTCTGCCGCGCCTCTTTCTTATACTCTGATCTGAAATAATACTGATTTTTGATTTAGGGGGATTCTTCAATTTCTGCTTTACGGTTTTCCATTTTCGTCATCTCTGGAACACTTTCACCTGCTTCTATCGAATATTTCGGTTGCTATACATGTGTGGTGAAAAAATGCCTACAAACAAATTAGTCCAAACACATAAAAGCGATAAGTTTAACACATTTTTAATCAATCGCAAAAAGTGTTTTAATATGTAAATACAAAAGTAAGATGTGAACGTAATTATTTGAGACGTTTACATTGTCAGCAAAGTCCTGTACTACAACTCTTCAATTATTCAACATGTTCAGCAGTCATCTTATAATTCAAATTGCGACAAATTATATCAGTCTAATACTTGTACCTACCAATTGGTATGGTTGGCCCTGTATTGGTAAGAGATATTTATTTTATGAACTACAACATATTTTATTATAATTTATACGTACTTGTACATTCAGTCTATTTGTATATCCAAGTATGGCAATTTTCAATATTGCAAAAAACATGAAGAACATGTAATTTCGTGATATTAACCCAATGCCAGTGCCCACAATTTTTTTCGACATATTGCCATAATAACTGTACATAAAAAGGAGCTAGCTGGCACTGTTCAGCGCCTGATGGATTATCAATATTATTTCCTCGAACAGTGTAAGTCCTTCAAAAGGAATTCCTGCGCATAAATAGAAAGGATTTTTCCGATACAAGCAAAGTTTCTCTGTTCCTATTGTTTTCCCTTCCCTTCTCTCGTAGAGCTCTACAGGAACCACAGGGGTATGAAAGATAACAACTTCAGAAGAATTCAGCGGCGTATGTTTCATAGTTCATTAAAATGCACCCTACTGTTTTTCGCTATGTATATTCAATAAAAAAAGATTTTGCCTATGTTCCACCCGCGACGAGTGGCGGCATTCGGGAAGTGGCAGAGAAATCGACATGTGGAATTTTATTTCCTCCGTCTTTGGAGTGCTGTGCGAACTTCCTCTACTCTGCGATTTGGCGAAACATAAAGGAATTTATTACCTATAAAAGTTGTTCTTTTTTTTTACTTGCGCAATATGTCCCGTCCCGTTCGCCGTCACTAGAAAACATCCTGAAATTGGCACAACTAATAAAATCGTGTCATACCGGATTTCTGCTTGTAATGACAGCTCTATGCCCGGAGTGGGCGATGATGCTAAACGGTTCTCGGCAATAATTTATTTACAAGTGGACCATAAAATCAGCCATAAAGGGACTGGTAGTATAGGCCTTGGGGTGTCAAGGTCAAATATGTATATTGCAGTTGAATCTTTGGCAATTTGGAAAAGTGTCCGTGCGGCGAAGTTGCGGCTGTTTTATACTATTATAGCTATTAGAAAACGTCATAAAAGATCAGAAATATAATCATTTCTTAATTTTTTAAAATTAAAATAAATTTGTTTTTTAAAATATGCGAAGTTTATATTTCGAAATGGAAGTGTTTATTTGTACTCTCCGTATCCGTGTAATATCCGTGTAATTGGTACAATGAATATAATCGGAGTTCTTAATAATAAGTGATTTAATGTGAGCATTTATATATTTATTTCTAATTTGAAGAGAAAATTAAAATTAATTAATGGGGAACAATAAAAATCCTTACAAAGTCTTACTAATTATCTAGAATATTGCACTTTAACGTAAAAGCTAAGAATAAGATGTCCTAATATTTGGGAAAGGATTAGGATTACTTGACAACTTTGTATAGTGTTGTTATGCAATTTACAGATTTCAACTGAAACAAGACTGACACTGGCTCTGCAATACAAACGACAAATGCAAAAGAACTACTGTAGATTAAAAATCATTTTGAAAATATTGTTTTGGATTCTTTGCAATTTTTGCAACAACATTAAAATCAAGCTTATATGGTATATTGTACAATGGGGGTTCTAAAACAGAGCCTTGAGGTACACCACGTAGGATTTCATAGAGTGAATACTTTTCCGTACTGATTCCTGATAAATATTGTAGTGGTCGTCTTTCTTGATGTAGTCAACATCCTTCTTATTTTGAATTCCAGGATGGCGCAAGCAGCTCTTTCTATTTAGCTTTGTAACTGCGGGTAGGGTGAGCAGCTATTGCTAGCTTTGTAACTCCAGATTGATTCGGGCAGCTTACGAGATGCACGTTCCCATTGAAACAAGAAGTCGTTCAAGGTATCAATTTTAGTTTATTAAAACTTTTAGCGTGATCGTTATTTACAAGACTTTTGTTTATAGTCTCGAACTAGCATTTCTAAGGTTTTTCACTTGATAATGAAAACGTGAACTTGTACTTGCGTTGCTTGCATCACCCGTTCTTTGATACCAAGGTCTTTTTCATATGTTTGTTCTTTAAATATATGCCCTCCCATTTATGGTAAATTAGGTACATTAGAGTTTACAGTATATTGAAGTATCTACCGGTTAGAAAAACTTGAATAATTTTTATAAAATAAACCGGGAAATTTATAAACAAGGCTGTCATGCCAAACGGAGTCAAAGACTTCATAGTCACTTCATTTGACACGAGGATACACGGGTTTAAAAATAGTAACCTCTTAATCATGCTTATACTTATAAAAACTTTTAGAAATCGACAGAGAAACAAATGCCAAAATTTGGTAAATGATAGTAGAGTTATCCAATTTGGTAAAGGTTTGGTATCACATTCATTTCCCCTCCTGTCTTGTTAATGGTTCAATTTACTTGGTTGTTCCTGTAACCACTAACCCAACTATTCCTTTGCTTACCTTAAACACCGAATGTAGGGCAACTCGTAACTTTTGTTGAACTTCATATACAGAAGTCACTTTGCAGAAACTACGACCAGACAATGATTGGAGTAATCTGCATATACGAGTATGTGCCGCACCTGCCCTACTTCCAATCCTTACAATACGAGTGAAGTGCGTGCGAAGAATACACAAACGTACAATGAAGGAGTCTCCGTCGAAATGTCTAAATTAATAGGGAAGAAATCCATGTCACTGTGCAAATGTGCCCACATCAATTGTAATGAAATTTCTGAAATCGAATCGTTTCTCATAAAGCATGGCGATGGGAGCATTAGAAAGGGCGGCCAGATTGCCTCAAGGAAGCCAGTTTTCTCCTCTGGTTTGAGTTTGGGAGCCCGGATGGCTCCCAGCTATGCCCGAAAGTCCATAAATTCTTGCAGAAGTGATTAACAGCTTTTGCGGATTTGCACGTAACAAAGAAGTTGAGGAGGCGAATTTACCACAAGTGTTTCTGGGGATTAAGGGAGCGAACGCAGCTGGAAATCGATTTGATTAATGAAACTGGGAAGCTCTTATGGGGTCCTCCGACACCCTTTTTGAATGTGAAACACAGGGTGGCTCGTAAAAAACACGAGGCGAACACAACTTAAATGAAAAGTTAAGTGAATTTCCTTTTAGTGCTAATGATTCCTTCCGATAAGGCTGCCTGTGTCCTCCAACGTGGGTGCACAAGGTCCTCGTCGGGGGGACACAAGGTGCCAGCTGCCGCCTAGCTACTTTTCGTAATTAGAGCAAAATAATTCATCGAATTCAAAACCTCCTTGCGTCTTATCTGCAGGTCGTGTTCGCACCCCTGTGTATACGAAGTTAGTGCCGCATTGCTATTATTAATAGACCCTCATTAAAATTGTTGATTCCTATCAATTAGGGTAATTGCTATCTGCTTATGCTAGCGCTGCACTTGGTTGCCTAAGTGGATGGAAATAGAAGTGGTGGCTGGCTGCGGAGTTCTACAGAGGGAACAGCCAATTAACAGTAGTGATATGCAGGATTTGGGGATGTTTGGTGACGTCTGTAGATTTTTAGAGCAAACTACCATTTAATTGCTGCAATCAGAGTTTAGACAAAGGAAAACAGCCACACTGTTATGCATGTGGATTTTAGCCATGGGAGTGAATGGACAATTCTCGGCTCATTCATGTTTTAGGGGTTAAAAAAGTCGAATGGCAACTGGCTGCGGGCCAAATTTTGGAGCTGAAGGAAAAACAAACAAAACAAAACACGACGGGGCAGTCCTTTGACTTGTAATTGCAAGCGCTGGGCGTGTTCCACCGAGGACAATGCCAAATTCCAATTAACTGTTTGAAAAGCAAAGAAAAGTGGTTTTTGCCGAAGTTTTCACAATAATATTTTAGCATTGGCGGAACTAGGATTTATGTCTAGGAGGGGGCAGCCGGCAGATTTGTTTTTTATTTGCGGCATAATATGATCATTACCGAAGCAATAATGGGTTCAGACCCACTTCATCGAAATAAGGTTTACAAGGGATAACACGTATATACAGGGTATTTAGTATAAGCATGCAAAAATAAGAGGGGTGAAAGATCTCATCTAGCCAAAAAAAAAATCAGCCATTTGCGTGCTACAGGGTGATTCATAAATTCGGTATGCACATTATTTTTTTTTTTATCTTTAGATGTACTCAACGCAACGATAATAAACTCATGCCAAATAACTATACTATCTCAATATCCTTTCCAAAAATGCTACTAATGTTGATCTACTTCTAGCATTGGATCGAAAATTTCAACAAGCAGTATAAAATTAATTATAATATTAAGAAAAGTTGTATAGTCGTTTTTTCAGTTCAATTTTATCACAATGAAAATTGATAATTGAGAAAAAGGCATTATAATCTCTAGGCATAGCCGACAAAGGTTCAAAATAACCGCAATTGGTTCTGTGATTATCTGCATAAAGAAAATTTTGTCCTCTAGTCGTGAATTAACATTTAAAAGTTTTAAAAGATTAGGACAGTCTGCAGCGCGAGTTACGATATCTTGCGTGAACATAACACCAGCAACATCACTACGTTTTTTAAGAGAAACACAGCAGTTTTAATCTGTCCTCATATGAAGGAAGATTGGAGGGGTCATTCCACTGTATTTGACGAAAAGCGACCCTTAAGAAACGTTTTTGCACCGCCTCGTTTCGATTTATGTTCGTATTACTCGTATAATGAGGCCTCCACACTACGGAAGCATATTCCAAAATTGGGCAAACAAAAGCACAAAATAAAACTTTTAAACTGTGGGGGTCAGTGAAGTTAATAGACCGACGTTTAATGAACCCCAACATTGAGTTGGATCGATTAATGATACTATCAATATGGCGCCCAAAGTCAAATTTACAATCGATCAACAGTCCAAGATCACCAACACTTTCAATTCGAGACAAGGGCTTGCTAAACATTTTGTAGGAGAACTCGACAATGGAGGATTTCCTGCAAAAAGAAATAAAATTACATTTACTAATATTTAGTTTCAAATGATTCTTGGTGCACCACTCCGCGAATATTAGAAGATCGTCATGAAGAGATTCAATAGTTTTAAAGATCTTCAAATCATCTGCATATGCCAAAATGTGAGTATTACGAAGTAAGGGAAACAAATCGTTAATAAATATGACAAACAGTAATGGCCCAAGGTGACTCCGTTTGACTCCCTGTGGAACTCCGGACAAAACAGAAATAGGGGCAGAATAGGTAGACAAAAATTTAACCTTGAAGGATTTAATTATAAGCACTTTATGGGAAAGCTTGTCAAATGCTTTACTAAAATCAGTGTAAACACAGTCGACCTGTTTAAGCTTTTCAATATTTGTTAGACAGAAATTCGAAAATTCCACAAGGTTCGTCACAGTTGACCTATATTTCACAAAGCCATGTTATTGCACCGACAAAAGAGAACTGCAGTAAAACGTCAGATAATCTTTCACAATAGCCTCAAACAGTTTTGGAATCGGTGACAGTTTAGGAATTGGTCTGTAATTTTCGATTTGGTTCTTTTTTCCCTTTTTAAAAAATGGGTATCACGTAAAATAATTTCCATTGGCAAGGAAAAACACTAGAACGCAAAGACAAATTAAATAAAAAAGTAAGGGGTCCAGCCAGTGCAGTACCGCACTTTCGCAGAACGACACCAGGAATGTTATCGGGTGAATCCGAGTAATCTTCGTCAATTTTATTTAGGTACTCTAAAACTGGACAGTCATCAAAAACAAAGTTATTTGTAAATGAAGGAAGACACGTCATATGATTAAAATAATCTTAGTCTATCTATCTAGGTTTACGAAATGACTATATACTACGATTACACGATATATAGTATACGGTATATGCATATAGATATGGTTAGATTTGAAAATACAGAACTACGCCAATGTCAATAGATAAGGTGTTTGAATTCCAGCTTGTAATTTGAATGAGTACATTTTATATCCCAACTACTTATACAAAGCTTATTTAACGAACAACTTAAGCTGCGTTTTCACAAAAAGAGAAAATAATATCACAGGCGAATGGATATGTAAACGAGGTAAATTGCCTTTCTGTTAATGAAAGAACTAAAGGTTTCCTGTCCAAAACAAACACGCCGGCCACAGTTAGGAATATTTTCTATCATTCACTCAAAAACCCAGTCGAAGCGATACGACCTGTCACGGGTACCGCTTTTATCTCACCTGATCCAGGCTGTTGGCTTGGCAAGATACGTATAGTCGAAGGAGAGACACACATTTTGCGTCTTTTCAATTAATTAGTAGCGAGCAGAAAATAGGAGTAGCATTCGCATTTTGCTTTTGAAAAGGAGCCAGCCGTAATCCTGTTCAAACTGACAAGCAGCCGAGTATTCGCGCGAAATTGCTTTTGGATCATGGTTCTGGCACCGGCACAGAGGATGGCGTATAAACATGTTCCTGTGTAAATTATTGGGAATTCAACAACGCTACTACACGATTCCCAGCATTCTGCCGTAAGCCCCGAAGACTTCTATCGACACGATTAGGCAGGTCCTTGTGCACACACGCAGGCACCGCACCACCAGGAGGGGGAGGACCGAGGTACGATGGCAGAACTCTCCCAGTGTACACAGGAGTTGAAAACATCTGCGCTCCCCCCCAAAAGTGGCGGCATAATGCCCTCCGTGTCCTGTGTGTAAATGCGTCTTAAGTACCCTATTTAGACTTTATTTCGAAATCCTGCCAGATATGACTTTTCCTCTCCCGTGGCGTTATCTGCCCGGATCTCGCCTGGTTTGCCTTTATATTGCGATTTAAGCTGCGATGAAATATGCTCCTGGGGAAACACTCGGCTTTCATAGGATCGAAGCGATTTACTTAAAAAAAAAAAAAAGAAAGAAAGAAAAAAAGAAGAAAACTTCGACTGCCACTTCCCCGATTGAAAAATGGTAACTTTGGGAGCACCAAATGTCGCAAAGCACCTCGATTTATCCCGACGGCGACGCAGGGTACTCCTAGGAACAGTCGAAAAGTTTTATTTTTGAATTTACGACAAACGCTCCCGCCCAGGTCCCGATTTACTGCCCACGGGACATTTCTGTGGAATTATGGGATCGTTTCAATATGACGACCGATAGACTAAAATCATTGGCATAACCAGGAGTCAAGCAGGAACTGCCCATTACCCTTCCTTGGAAATCGTAATAAATAAAACAAGAGACGACCACTCCGCAGTCTAAAAAGATAAAAAATCGTGCGAATTTAACCCTTAGACTTCATATGGAGTATTTCGCACCTCAATCATTTTTCAAGTCGAAAATACATACATACACACTTATATAATTTTTACCTCTTGCCTAACACGTCTTTTAAGGCAGTTTTTTTCAAAAGTAATAAATAAATTTCAAAACCATAGTTCCATCTGTGTGTATGTGTGTCATAGGTAAATATCCAGTCATTAAACATTTTGTGAAAGGAAATTTTCCTTTTACGAGTTGTTTTGTGACAATTTACGCATTTCGCGGGATCGACACAGACACACACGGACGTGGCACCATTCGGCACGCAGGCACGGACCTGGCTAATAAGCACTTCCTTCCCTAAAGATGAACTCTTCATCCTTTTCCACACCACTTTGGCGATAGATTGCAGGGCGCCGCGCGTCGTAGAGGTTAAACTATGGGCTCTTTGCTTAAAACGAAGAAACGAATCCCTCTATAAAAAGAAAAAATTCACTTTTTAGGAGAGATAGGGAATAAGTTCTATGGTGCCGAGTCACTTGACGGAGGAGATGGAATTCAGAGTTTCCCCGCCTTCATTACCTTTTCAAGTCAGCAGGATAATATGTTTAGAAAGAGCCATCCTTGGGGAAATATCTTACTAAAAATGACCGCCAACTTTGGACTAACTAACTATTGTTGTTGAAGTTCGCTTCAACAGACCATACCGTTGCTTTAAAAATTCATTGGGTGTCTTATAACGTTGTTCCAGGATTGTGGTGGAGCTACTTGACTTGTGAATGTAATACAATGGCTTGGTAATTAAATT